>CATIUR010000001.1:244837249-247558499 GCA_949592205.1 Helichrysum umbraculigerum | reverse complement strand
CTCAAGTCCCTCAAACCAGATAGAAGCATGTAAAGCTAGAGAATAGGGGAACAAGTATAGGCGGATAATATCCTGCTCAACCCCATTCTGCTTATAGGAGTTTGAAACTTGAATGAATTTGTCAATATGAGCGTTGGGATCATCACGGGGTAGACCGTGGAATTGGCAGTTATCTTTTATGAGTTGTATGATATGGTGTTTAAGCTCAAAAGAAGCTCCGTCAATCACTGGATAGCTAATCGGTCCTCCTCGTCCTTCGATGGATGGTTTGGTGTTGTCGGCGAGAGTAACACGAGCGGCCATTTGTGGAAAACGAGAACGTCTTTCTTTGCGGATGGTACGGATAATCGACTCAGGATCGGGTATGAAAATAAGAGATTCAGATCCGGATGATCTGGTCGAATATCGTTGTGGGATATGGGAAGATATTGTCGGTTGGAACAAAGAAAAGAAAATAAGAATGGGAAAGAAGTATCACTAAATAGAAAACTCGTCTGGATGCTTCAGAGTCTTACGATTAACTCCCCGGCAGCGGCGCCAAAAACTTGTCGTGAGCCCGATCAGTCACGGTCGTCAACGCAACGGAAAGAGAACACGGCAGTGGAGTTTTAAATTTATAAGAGCTGGGGACCTAAGTTTTACTACAGCTGTATAGCAGCAGTATGACCTAGGGTCGTTCTTAAAGCTAATCGTATTGTGAAACGAGAGTATCAAGACAAGTTGTTTAATTTAGTGATGGGACTTTTAAAACAGAGTTTGAGTGGGTTTTTGTTACTTAGGTCCGTAATTTAAAGCAATTAAGTAAAAAGTAAATAAATGGAGAATAGAAATAGGGATGAAATCAGTATGGAGGATATGTGTCTGTTATGACTTCGTTAGCTTATGCGGGGGTGATGCTAGGGTTTTGATATGAAAACGTCTTTTAAAGGTTTGTGTCTTATCTAAGCTTAATTGTTCGTAGTGTAAACACTAGTACCCTACTGATTGGGGAAACCAATCAGTATGTCACTGAATACTAGGCCAAATTGAGTCTGATCGGAGGAGGATGCTCAACTTTTCAACGTTATTCAGAGATGGAGTAACGACCCTTCTTGGAATGTTAATTCCTGGGTGCATTAGATAGAGTAACATACCCACTAAGGTTCCGACCTTTCTTAACACTACGAGGACAACAAAGTCAAACAAGGCATTTAAGATTAAGACTTGGTTTGGTGACTATTAACTTTATATTAATGGTTATATTTTAGCCTAGAGCTTTCATCACGGTGTACAGTGCGACTATGCATTTCCACAGTTTTCCAGACCTAAGATGTACTAACGGTGTACAGTGCTTCTAAGCATTTCCACAGTGTTCCTGATCTTTAGGTGTACTAACGGTGTACAGTGCGATCAAACATTTCCACAGCTTTGAAGTCAAACCAGGATGTGGCACAGTCTTCAACCACCGACATTTCCTTAGCTCCACGTATTTGTACTTCACCAAAGGTGTTTCCAACGTTACACGAAGTACAGTGCCTTTTATCGTGGTCTTTCCGGGGTCACATACTTTATGGTCACTCTAGATTAGTTTAAACTACGTTTGTATTAAAGCCCAACCATCTATGATATAAACCAGCCCTCACTATTTCCCAATAAATCCCTGATTGATTCACGGTGTACTATACGAAAGGTTTTAAACAGTATTTCCACAGCTACGCAATTCAGACCATGTTTACAGTTTCAGAAAACATAGATAGGTAGTGACCGTTTGATCAAGGTTCGCGACTCCTTGTCATAAAGGTTCTAACCACGTTTAATTGGAGGAAAGGCGATTTGGTTTAGAAATTCATAAATACAAGATTAATAGATCACCGGTTTTCATTTATATAATATAACTGGAAACATTATTTCCACAACGGATTGTGCCCACGACTTTCATAGCTTCCACGTTCCGTACTACACACATAAGTGATGATTCTGGCGCTATACAAATGAAAGCCGTATAACGTTACCTCCGTTATTTCATAATGTTATCCAATTATATGTTTAAAGCAGCATCACCCCACACATATATAAACTAACTACATCATAACAAACACACAAGGAAACTACTCACTACGCATAATAACAGATCCTAAATCTAGCATAATAACAATAGCAATTATCATTATAACAGATAAGGAAAGAAGTAACCGTTAATAAAGCGTAGATTGAATAAGCGTTTAGAGAGAGAGTACAAGCAGAACTTCCGCAATATCCTTGATAATATTACAATAAAAGCCCCTGGACTATTCCCTATGCTATTACAAAAGTAGTCCCTCCGTTAGTTTCAGTTAAATATTAACTGAGAACTAACTGGATCTAACCCTAATTTCTAGAGAGAGAAAGAAAGAAAGAGAGTTTAGAGAGAGAGTGTGTGTGTGAGAGAGAAAGTGGAAATGGAGAAATGAATGGAATGGTGAAGTGTGTAGAATGATGGAGGAGTGGCCTCCTATTTATAGGCAAAGCTTGAAATTAGCCGAACAACTCGCGAAGCACGCACGTACAAGCAAACGAAGCACAAACGAGCAGCATATGGGGGTCATGGGGCCGTATACGGCCTTCATAGGGCCGTATACGGTGTATAAAGGGCCGTATATGGTCTATGAAGGGCCGTATACGGTGGCCAAGGCCGTATACGGCCTCCGTCTGATTTCGTTCGTTGCTTAAAACGTCTGTATCTCCTTCGTTATGCGTCCGTTTGACCTGATTCTTTCGCCTGTGTCTTCGTAATTCCGTTACGCTTCTAATGGTGCCAATATAACTGAAATTGGATGTGTACAACTTTAGCATAGCCGAAATCACTTTATAGGAGTTTGTAATCGTCCAGTCTTTTCCGTCCTTTGTCCGATTTGCATGATTCTTGATTTTCTCGTCTCGATTTTACCTATTACATCATATCATAAGGTTATAATATGTTTATCATAGGATAAATGAGGGTGCGAGAGTTGGTTGCTGTTTATTTGCTCCGTTTTGTTCGTTATTCGGATGTTTTTACTGATTTTTGTAGCAACGTCTATTTTCTGAGCACTTTAGTGAATTTTAGTAAATAATGATTGTTTTGGAATGTTTTCACTAAAGATGTGCCCAAAAAGTGTGGAATAATGGTCTTGAAAACATGACTTTTTGCGTCACATCACAAACTCTCTGCGACACAACCCTTATGTCGCTATTGATTTAGCACCGATCGCTTATGCGACACAACCCTTGTGTCGCTAAGCTCTTGTGTCGCATGCCTATGCGACACAACCCTTGTGTCGCATAACTACATTTGTGTCGCATACTGTGTCGCATAAAACAGAAACTTTACAAACTAATTTTACACTAAGTGTCGAACTTAACCGATAACGAATACTTACATACTATGCTATATGTGAACTTTACAAACATTACAAACACGCTATTTTATTGAAATTATGATTTCAAACTATCACCAACGAGTCGTATACATTTTCACAAACAACGAAATGCAAACGTAAACGTTTAACAAACACTTTAGACATAACTGGGTTGTACAAACACTAGCATGGATGATTAGCTTAGACATCCACAATACTTATTAAATCTCATACGTTTAGGACGTTAGGAGATTCTAGACTGTACTTGGGCTTAGGTTTGCTAGCACTCGCACAACTACTTAACTCAACAGGTGAGTTCACAACCCATACTTTTACTGTTTTAACTGCTTTGAACAGGGGTGGAAAACATAGTCAAACACTTTTATACAAACATGGTTGTATACTATTTTACTCAAACAAGTGGAGTACATTGAACTGGTAAAATGATACACAAACTGACGATTACAACATAATACTTTTATACCACCAACGCTGTAAACACATAAATATGTTTTGAGAACGCTGGAGGATAATCAGCAACACTTTATGTAACGGACTGGGTAACTAAAAGTCCCTACTGACATGGGCACTAGATCCCACTAACACGGATCTACTATCATTATTACATTATTGAAAAGTCCCTACTGACATCGGCAACATTACTGAAAAGTCCCTACGAACATGGACAACATTACTGAAAAATCCTACTAACATGGGCACAAACAATTGAAAAGTCCCTACTGACATGGGCACCGACTGTTGAAGAGTCCCTTCTGACATGGGCACTAGATCCTACGAACATGGGTCTACTATTGTTATTAAACTGATGAAAAGCCTCTACTGACATGAGCACCGGGTTCCTACTGACATGGTCCCACTAAACGATTAGGATACTGACATTCCTACGATTAACTAATAGGATACGTACCTACATTCCTACTATAACTTGAACTACACTTTTGGGCAGCATCCCAACGAAACATATCTACGATTAGGATACGTATATTCCTACAAAAACATACTTGAAAATAGGATACTGATTTTCTACAACTACTAGGATACGAACTTTCATACAAACAACTATTTGGAAACGTATTTGGTTTTACGAATTACACATTTGGGTGACATCCCAACGATACTGTATAAACAACAAGTGGGTTATCAACTGTACTTGCAAACATAAAACCTGTGAATTCACTCAACCTTGTTGTTGACTTTTACTATGTTTTTCAGGGAATTAGCTGCGCATATAAGAATCGCCAACACACATGGAGAATTAGGCGACCCGTGAAGTTTAGGATGCCAACTTTTGGAAACACGTGAATTTCTTTAGTATAACTGAAATGTTTTAGTCATATTTCAGAAATCTACTTTTGTAAACTTATTACTTTTAACTTGTACGATTCGATGAATCGTAAACTTTGTAATTAATACTTTTGGCATCTTAATATATTATGTTCTGTTGTAATCATAAGCTCTGATACGTATGCATGCTTTGTTATTGTGGCACCCCCGTACTCAAACTAAATGCTTCCGCTAATCTAAATCAACGAATTTGGGGGTGTTACAGATTGGTATCAGAGCCATTGGTTATAGCGAACTAGGAAACTTTAGATGACTTAGAGACCTAGAGACCTAGACTATAGCCTTGGCTAGAACTCACGTGCATACACACATTTGCATACGTTTAACTATCGATACGACATCTCGACACGCTTAAAACTATCTTTCGAATCTTATCACATTCGATTTGCTCATCCTCATTTGACCTCATGTGAACCGGATCGTGTTAAACGACTGATGAGAAGAAGTATGTATTTAGCATCATATAATGACGCCTGGCCAACGTGATTATATTATACTAAGTACATATGGGCGTTTCATAGTCGTGAGACACGTGATGGGGATCTTGTCATTTCTCCTCAAATACTCGATAACTGAACTATGTGAAATTTTTATCCTCCACATCCCTTTCATTGGCATTGACTTCTGCATTTCCTTCCTCGCAGAACGTCAGCATGCCGCCTAAACAAAGAAAGACTCGCAACAGTCTCCAAACAAATACACCTCCTGTCGTCGAAACCACCGAACAGATTATTGAACGTCGTGTAGCAGAGGCAATTGCCCAATATGAGGCAAGCCGAAATCGTGAACACGTGGTACATAACAGTGGAGCCACTCCAGTTAACAGCGAAACACCAACGAATACCCAGCAGGGGTGTTCATACAAAACATTTCAAGCCTGCAAACCGAGTACCTTCACCGGGACTGAAGGGACCATTGGCCTAGTCCACTGGATTGAGAAAACGGAGTCAGTGATCGACATCAGCGACTGCGCCGCTGACAAAATTGTGAAGTACGCCACCTGCACTCTGGCCGACAAAGCGTTTACTTGGTGGAACGCTCAGGTCCAAATTATGGGACGCCCGGCTGCTTACTCCATCTCGTGGGATACGTTGAAACGAATGATGATGGAAGAATTTTGCTCCCAGAGCGAGCAACAGAAACTGGAGACCGAGCTCTGGAACATACAGATGATCGGTGCCGACATCACTGGATACACAACCCGGTTTCAAGAACTGGCACGTTTGGTACCTCACATGGTGACACCCGAAAGCAAACGCATTGAGCGTTACAACAGGGGTTTGGCCCCACAAATCCGAGGCATGGTTATGTCTTCCAAACCCGCCACTTTTAGGAGCGCAGTTGACCTAGCTCAAAGCTTGACCGACGACGCGGTCTTGATTGGAACCCTGAAAGCTACCACAGGGAAAACTGAACCTACCCGTACTGATGCGGGCGAATCTGCAACCCACAAACGAAAGTGGAACAACGATGGTAACGACCGTCAGGGTCAACAAAACAGAAACCCGGGGAACGCCCGAGCTTACGCCGCAATCACCAACCCCGAACCAAAAACATATCAAGGCAAAAGGCCTAAATGTGGAAAGTGTGAAAAACACCACGAAGGGGATTGTTTCTTCTGTGGTAACTGCAACCGATTTGGACACAGAACCGAAGCTTGTAGAACTCACCCCACGAACAACGAACAACGAAACACTGGCTGTTTCCGATGTGGCGACCCGGGACACTACCGAAATCAGTGCCCCCAACTCAATAACGCCAACAACAATCAGAATAACAACAACCGCATCGCAACCATCCCACCGGGTCGTAGCCGCGCATACATCCTCCGTGCACCGGAAACGGTTGCGGACCTCGGCTAGCACGGTACGTCCTAACAGTTGTTGCTACGATTTATTCGAATGTCGATTCGAACATAACGCTTGGTAAACTCTGACCACGAAACTAAACACACAACTTAATGAACTATGCCGCGAGCATACTTAAACTGATTGAACTTTTATGGCAACAAATGAGCGCCACGCAAACTATTGTGATTGTTAACAACATGACTTATCGGAGAACATACGCCGCGGGCGATCCGACTTGATTTTAAATCTCGGGACGAGATTTCTCTAACATGGGGAGAATGTAACACCCCGCAAATTTAAACGCAATTATAAACATTAATCACTTGCATTATTAGGCTAATTCCCTACTTGAGTGAATTCACAACACATTTTAGAGGTAAGTCTAGCAAAGTCCAACTAGATAATACGCGTAGTATTACGTATTCATAATTAGTTGTAATTACGTACTGAACAATCTGAAAACAAACGCGACAAAAATATACGACTATTGGCGAACAAAAATTATTTAATAAAATGAAATTATTAAATAACGTCGTAAATACTTTAATATTTTGTCAAAAATATTTACAACTCATTTTACAATGTAAAACGTCAACTCGTATAATTAGAATAAAACAAAGTTAAAAATCTAATAACTTAATTGAATTAATTTTATAAAAAGATCCTAATTAAAAATAAGATGAAATATGTAATTAAAAATGTATTAGTTAAAATATTGTATCATTTAACGATCGAGTAAACAAACACGGGAACGGAAAATGGGGAACAAAACCCCTCCCACCTCTCTTTTCCTCTCATTTTCTCACCATCTCTTTCTCTCTCTACACTCTCTTTTCTCTCATCTTTCTCTCTCTCTCTAAAAACCAAACAAATACTCACTAATCACTCAAAAACTACACCAAAAACGCAATGGATCATCACCCTCCTTTGGAATAAAGTGATCACGAGACCACGATCTACCTTTCTATCTTCTCGGATTTTAAATCCGACCACTCGTAAGTTTCCGACAAATCCCGCAAATCTTTGAATTTTGAAGTTTTCTTTCATATTAGTGTTTAATATACTTAGTATTAACCCATACAACAAAGAAAACACGATTTTATAGCCTGAAAATGCGTTAGATTTGGGTTTTTGATCGGAAAAACGCGACAGCCGCTGGGTTCTGTCTGGGTGTTCATCTTTGCGACACAACGCTTGTGTCGCAGGCTTGTGTCGCATAAACTATGTTGTGTCGTATAAACCATGCTATGTCGTATTTTGTGTCGTAGCTTATGTCGTACCACTATGTCGCACCATTGTGTCGCAGACTCTCTGCGACACAACCCTTATGTCGCTATTGATTTAGCACCGATCGCTTATGCGACACAACCCTTGTGTCGCTAAGCTCTTGTGTCGCATGCCTATGCGACACAACCCTTGTGTCGCATAACTACATTTGTGTCGCATACTGTGTCGCATAAAACAGAAACTTTACAAACTAATTTTACACTAAGTGTCGAACTTAACCGATAACGAATACTTACATACTATGCTATATGTGAACTTTACAAACATTACAAACACGCTATTTTATTGAAATTATGATTTCAAACTATCACCAACGAGTCGTATACATTTTCACAAACAACGAAATGCAAACGTAAACGTTTAACAAACACTTTAGACATAACTGGGTTGTACAAACACTAGCATGGATGATTAGCTTAGACATCCACAATACTTATTAAATCTCATACGTTTAGGACGTTAGGAGATTCTAGACTGTACTTGGGCTTAGGTTTGCTAGCACTCGCACAACTACTTAACTCAACAGGTGAGTTCACAACCCCTACTTTTACTGTTTTAACTGCTTTGAACAGGGGTGGAAAACATAGTCAAACACTTTTATACAAACATGGTTGTATACTATTTTACTCAAAAGTGGAGTACATTGAACTGGTAAAATGATACACAAACTGACGGTTACAACATAATACTTTTATACCACCAGCGCTGTAAACACATAAATATGTTTTGAGAACGCTGGAGGATAATCAGCAACACTTTATGTAACGGACTGGGTAACTAAAAGTCCCTACTGACATGGGCACTAGATCCCACTAACACGGATCTACTATCGTTATTACATTATTGAAAAGTCCCTACTGACATGGGCAACATTACTGAAAAGTCCCTACGAACATGGGCAACATTACTGAAAAGTCCCTACTAACATGGGCACAAACAATTGAAAAGTCCCTACTGACATGGGCACCGACTGTTGAAGAGTCCCTTCTGACATGGGCACTAGATCCTACCAACATGGGTCTACTATTGTTATTAAACTGATGAAAAGCCTCTACTGACATGAGCACCGGGTTCCTACTGACATGGTCCCACTAAACGATTAGGATACTGACATTCCTATGATTAACTAATAGGATACCTACATTCCTACTATAACTTGAACTACACTTTTGGGCAGCATCCCAACGAAACATATCTACGATTAGGATACGTATATTCCTACAAAAACATACTTGAAAATAGGATACTGATTTCCTACAACTACTAGGATACGAACTTTCATACAAACAACTATTTGGAAACGTATTTGGTTTTACGAATTACACATTTGGGTGACATCCCAACGATACTGTATAAACAACAAGTGGGTTATCAACTGTACTTGCAAACATAAAACCTGTGAATTCACTCAACCTCGTTGTTGACTTTTACTATGTTTTTCAGGGAATTAGCTGCACATATAAGAATCGCCAACACACATGGAGAATTAGGCGACCCGTGAAGTTTAGGATGCCAACTTTTGGAAACACATGGATTTCTTTAGTATAACTGAAATGTTTTAGTCATATTTCAGAAATCTACTTTTGTAAACTTATTACTTTTAACTTGTACGATTCGATGAATCGTAAACTTTGTAATTAATACTTTTGGCATCTTAATATATTATGTTCTGTTGTAATCATAAGCTCTGATACGTATGCATGCTTTGTTATTGTGGCACCCTCGTACTCAAACTAAATGCTTCCGCTAATCTAAATCAACGAATTTGGGGGTATTACAACATAAGGTGCAATCTATTATGATTTCTTTGATGAATTTTATGGTCATATGGTGATATGAGTTATTTGTAAAATTATAAGATTTAAAGCGTATGTTAGTCAACCCGAACCAATTCTGACCTGTTGACCTGATATCTTTTTGAGCAAATGGGGGCTTTTTTTTAATAAGTAATCATACATTTAGTGGTTTAACTAATTATTTTGCTTGCTAAAAATGGATAATTTTGAAACTTGAAGATGAAGAGACAGGAGAGGTACGTATAGCCATATAGGCATGCGGTAAGAGCAGCTGGATCCCCATTTGATGAATACTATGTCTATCGATTTGTTGTCAACCAGGTTTGTCTGGACACCTTCACTTCGCTTAGAGGAATAACAATTGGCAGATATGATGGGTTGAATAACGGATCAAAATGTGTCTGACTCAAACCAAGTAACTTTTAGCACGTGTTGAATTGGCTCGGGACAAATGGACCCGAAAACACCATTGTCATTTTATTTAAATAAGATATAAGTGATTTATGTGTCGATTATAATAACAAAAGGCTACAATAATAATCATGTTTATTTTACTAAGCTGGCATAGGATGTTGTATGCATTTTACTATTCAACTATATTTTGGGTGACTTTTGACCCATTTGACCAAATTCTTAAGCGAAATGTAACCATATTGACTTGTTTGAAATAAATAACTCAGATTTACACATTCATAAATCATAAGTATATTGGTTATTTTTGATTTAAACATGACCTCAAATTTTCGGCTCTAAGAGCTATAATACAAATCTGACTGTTTATTGCATCTTGCAGGTGGCTTCATTTAAGAAGGTGAAGAAAGCTTCCTTCATGAACCTAATACTAAAGTCGGTTGTAGTCTGTAGGCAATATACCGCAGAAGGTTTTTGTGGCACAAAGCATACTTTATCTCGAGTCAACGACTTTGGCCAAAACATTAATTTTGCTATGATATGTATGCAATTCATCATAAAGCTGGCATGCTTTAAAAAATGGATCTGCCATTTTTATGCGGTAGACTTATGGGTTTTGATCTTTTTCTAACGTGGTGGAAACCATAGGAGCGTTTAACCGATCACATTTATCCATCTCATTTACTTTGATTTACATTTTCTGTTTTTATGTTCCGTTTGTCATTTATTAATCATCATCATATATTTTTTGCTTTCGGTTTATATGTCTCCTCAGATACATATGAACATTAACCACATGTTTTTATTAGATAATATGTTTCGGTTAGTTTAGTTGGCCAACCACGGTTGTAGGTAAGCAATAAAACATTGGATCTCAAGTGGTTTCATTATCAACAGTTTTATGTATGTTTTGACTTGCTATTCTATTTATGTAAATAATACAGAGTAACCCTTTATCCTTTTTCAACCAACTATATATGAAATGGAACAACAAATCATATGAATATAGAAATTCGAGTACTACGTATATAATATATATAGCAATCAGTTAACTGGGCAACGCCCGGGTATAATACTAGTTTAAAATTATTTAATGCGACTAAAGTAAAAAAAATTTCTATATAAATGAACCTATATGGAATCAGTTTTTTATAACATTCAAAACTTATTCGATTCATAACCTTATAAACAATCTCGTACGAGTCACCCCAACATTACGTATGTGCAATTGCTCGCGTACATGGTAACCACTTTGTAAAAGTAGATTTACAAAATTTGGGACCTCGAACGCATCCGTCATGTACTGTATTTAAATCTGACTTGGAATAGGAATGTCCGTATAAGAATCAACAAGATTTGTACAATGAGCCTAGGCATTCTAATTATAAATCTGACTATGCAAATCTTGATGATTAAAAATTAATATAAAGTTACTTATTATTGTTAGTCATTTGTTTTATAATACCTCCGTCCCAATTTAATTATACAGGTTATCATTTTGGGTGTCTCAAAATATTTGTTTACTACGTTGATTCAACCAATCAAAAAGTATATTGGTAGGTATGTATGAAATCTTATTGGTTGACAAATTAAATCAATATACTTTTCTAGAACTATATGCATTTTTGTAATGAACAATTAAATTGGAACGAGTACTAATTTTGTAATTTTATATACGGAGTATTAATTAGAAAATGAAAGAAAAAAATGCTATCTAATAAGAGAGTCAATTAAAAACTAAAGGAAAAGAAAGAAAGTCAAATGGAGCAGACTATGTAACTATAGGAGGGGGGGTGCATTCACGATTTGCCTACTTAATACTTGATACTACTCTTCTCAATCTTCTGGGGTTTTATGTATAACAAGTTCTTTCTTTGTTCCATTTGGGGTATGCAGTCCTCCATATGCATGCCTTGATTCTTGCAGGCATTCGCTTGAAATTCCTTTTATATGCCTGTTACTTTTATCTATTTCACGCCATCAACTTATGCTTTCAGCATTTCTACTCGAAACTTTCAATGTTGGCCGGCTAGATATAGGTAAAGTATTCATAAATGTTTAGTTAATTAATGGTCCAAATTAACTAATTAAGTAAGATATCAAGTCCTTAACCTTTATTCCATGGTTCTTAACTTAGCTCTGTACTGCAATACTGTACATCATTCACTCATTTCGGGTATTATTCATTCCATTGTAGTTGGGCTTTCGAGGTCAAACGCTATTTTTTGGAACAATTACTGTAGGATCTTTTTAAAATTTTTATTTTGTTTTATTTTTTCGTGACGTAAAACGATTAGCATTTGCAAGTAGATTTAGAGATCTTTATTTTATTTTTTTGTTTACCAACTACTTAGTGAAGTGAAGAGTCATCAAGAACTATTTCAATTATATTTTTGTCAGCTTTACTAATTAATTATACACTGCTGAAGTGCTGAAGTGCTGATGTACTACTATTGTTATGTTTGGTGGCGGAGCTAGAAACTTTCACCATGGGTGGCAAAAAATAATTTGAGGCTCGCCTCACTTTGCAACTAGTCGGTTTGATCAAAAATTAAAAGTCGATCAAAATCTATAAATAATAACCATCTATTGGTCTATTGATCAATGTTAAACAAAAAGAGAAACTTGGAACCATGAAGAAGAGTAAAAAAAACCCCTATGATGCTATGGGTAGATAAAATAAGAAAAACTAGAGAAAAATTGAAAGTAAATGGCTCTAGCAAACTAGCAAAGATGAACTTGTGATGTTTTGTTTGGTTGTGCAATGGACTAGCCGACCAAGCTAAAGAGTGATATTTGTGTTAGTTTGTTAGGAGCATTGCTTAAGTAGACTAATAACATCATTAAATAATTAACAACTTTCGACATTCTTTATACTTCGTTTTCTAAATTCGCATGTAGCACGGACAACCCCTTGCACCAAGGTATGTCCGCCCCTGGTTATGTTCCATATTTATGCAATAAAATCATCATATCATATCATCATATATACGTATAATTCAAGGGAACAATCTGTATGTAAATTATCGAGTTTTATTATAAGAAATTAAGAAATTTCAAAAACTTAAACTAAGGTCAATGTTTAGTGTCTGGGCTATGTTAAAATCGTCCCGTAGACTTCGATTGTATCAGTTTTGTTACTTGTGCAATTCTCTTCATAAAAGTACACAAAACATTGTTTTCAAACAAGAAAAGACATGAACTTGTATGTGTTTAGCTATTCAAGGTTAATTAGTATGTCCAAGCAAAAAAATCGGATTAATTGAATCGTAATTGTAATTGTAATCAAAATAACTGTCAATATCGAATCTAACTAATGGACCTACCCACACATTCCAACTCGGTCCGTCTTGACTCTACATATATAAAACATATTATGTTTATAGTGTTATTTTGTTATTACCCAAAACCAAAAATAAATTATTAACGGATCAATATCATAAACCATATTGAATCAATATAATGTGTCGTCAGTCTATAACGGGACTAAAATGATCATTATTGTATTAAACCAACTGAAATTGCTAGAAAAATTTGCTTTGAGATATATCGTATAAATGGTTAACCGAATGAACCAACGCATGCCCATACTTTAACCAAATTAACCATCCATTTATCAATTAAACACTGAAACCAATTGATTAAACAGTCTAGATCAACCAAAATTTCGATCATGAAATCATTAATTATTCAATACTAACTAGTAAGAAGTTAATCCCCTGTAAGGCAAATGAGATTTAGGGTCTAATTTTTCTAATATTTATAGTATGAGGACCAATACTTGCATGTCTATATTATTCAAGGATTTCAATTGAAACTTGTAACAAGTTTTCATAAGCAGACGTTCTCTCCAACAAACCCGCTTTGTTTTATCAGTTGGATAAATATACACACAATTCACCGTCGTCACCGACTCAACTCCGGCGACGTACGGCTCCGCCACCGTTACTCATCAGTTTCCTACACTTCTTGCAGTATTAAATTGTGTTAGTTCATATTTATATGTTTTCGCTTTCCATTACCTTAAATTAGAAAGTATGTATTCGTATACTTTCTCTGTATCAAACCCTAACAATCAAATTTAGTTTACGTTTGCACTTAAATGATCGATTTTAATACTTTAGAGCTTAATTTTGTTACTTGTTATCACACACAATAGGTGTTTGATGAAATGCGTGAGTAAATGTTATTAATACATGATTTTGAATTACCTGTAAATATTATTTCAATATACTTATTAACTAATTGGGTGTTCGGGTAAGCTTATATTTACGGTTTATGGGCTTATTGAAATTTGGAAAAGCCTATTAGCTCAGTTTTAACGGCTTATGAGCTTTTAAGCTCCAGCTTATGGCTAATTATAGCCCATAAACTCAAGTAGGTATTGATAAGGGTTCGATACGGATTTGATACTAGATCTCACAAGAACAGCTTGTTGATCTTAATTCACAAAGAGAACAGCTCTTTGTGAATTCAAGAATAGAGAGCAACTCTCAAATTGGAATTCAATTATGTAAAATGATGCCCCATTTCTGATTACAAGAGTCCTTATATACTAACTAACACATATCTAACTGACACAACTAACTACTGCTCTTAACCACTAAGATATTGCCACATGTGCTGTAATTAACTAACCAAACTCAATTACTATAAAATGACCCATATCAACTTCCTATTCCTTCAAAACATCCTTGTCCTCAAGGATGGTAGATTATGGCCTGCTATTCGAATCGTTGTTTGACTCTTGAGACTGAAATTCTGAAATGGCTGATCGTCCTCTATCATGGTCACTTGTAGAAGTACAAAGGCACCATTGCTTGACATCAACTGAACAACCATTGGCCTTCACAGCCACTTTTCTAACCAATTTCACATCCATATATTTCTGTGGCTCAACCCATTTAACCTCTTTGATAAGTACAACACTGTCATTATGAACTTTAGAGGATGTGAAAATCACATATTTAGTCATCGAGTTACAAGTGTACATTGTAACCAGCAGCAACACATGGACAACTTGGCGGATTAACTTCCTAATTATATAGACTTTCCTGTTCAAGTTTGTTATACCCAAATCCCCCAAATCCGCAACCATGTGTCCAAGGTCCATTGCATTCATAGTTTGGGCAACCAACAGACACCTATCTGAAAGTTTCGCACTCGTAAGGACTGTTCCCGAAGTGCTACCATCCCCAGTCACATCATTTGTATCATTAATTTGTTTGACCAGGCTTACACAAACACCAATGAGTTTGAGATGAAAGTTTTCTGCCACGATGACGTCTTTATTTGCTTTTGGTGCTTCATAACCTTGTTCAAACATTTCATCAGACCCCTTTGGACCAAAAATTACTCTGACAACATCTGCAAGATCTTTAACAACATTGAGCTTTAATCTACTAGCAAAATCATCTTCCAAAAACTCAATGCGGGGGTTTGGGAATCAAGCCTCCAGTTGTAATACATGGAAACCCATTTCCGTATGTCATTGTCTTTTACCATCTAGAAACTCAGCAGCTTATAAGTGGTCATTTTTATCTTTGTTAACCCATATGAAGAATTATAGAAATTACTAAAACCAACAGGCGCGTACAAAGCAACCTTGTTATAAGAGTAGTCTGGCGGTTTAGGTAGTTTTCTTTGCTTGTAATCCCTGTATGTTATATTGTTCAGGGGTGAGGAAGGAAGAAATTTAGACGCTGGTAACACGGCGTACGCGGAGAGTTCAGAATTGTACATGAAAGAATTAGGCTGCTTCAAAGAAGAGATGGTATAATCTGGGGGTTTAGGTGGTTTATGAACCCAATAAGCATGCACAAATAGCAACCTAAATATTTCCAACCAAGCTAGCTCAAGACTTTCTTTAGACAAGTGGTATGCACATTCGCATATCCCACATTCTGAATAAAAGTTGGGCATGTAAACCTTAGACCTCACCAGCTGATGCATCATCTTATAATCAACATTTTCCATTTTTGACTCTAGTAGCAATTCATCTGGAACAATGAGTTGATTACTAATGGACTTGAATTGAGATTGAGATGCACTTACATATGGTTTAGATATTTGTTCTTTCCCAAATATATCAATTGATTCCACCAGTGTCATCTGTTTTGCCAAATCATAATCAATATTCATCAAGGTTGGATCTGAATTTTCTTTCTCAAACAACAGATCTGTCCATTTAGAGTTGTCTATTATATCCTTTGAAATAACCACTTCTCTGTTATCATGATTCAGCCACTGACATTCTCGTTTATGAGTTAATTCACTCAAACTGAACACCTCTTCTTCTCCAGATTCTAGAGTCAATGTGTCTCTCGTTAAATGTGAATTATCTTTATCAGACTTCCCTTTAGGCATTTCATCAGACATAACATTTTTCTCAGCCATTTCCACCTTCTCAACTTTGATTGATGATTCCCCTTTTTGTATTTTGAGTGTAAACTCTTGGAGTTTAGCCAAAGAATATGCATCATCAAGTGTTTTAGGATCAAACATATTTACATAAGATCGAATCTCTTCATCTAAGCCATACATGAAGCAATAAATCCTATAGTTATTAGGCAATTGCATAGGACTTGTAACAATAAGGAATCTATCAAAATACTCACTTACTGATGTAACTTGTTTCAGTTCTTCTAATTCAGCCATAAAGTCATCCAAATCCTCATCGACTTGTGTATTCAATTTGGCCACTATGGATGTATCCATTACCCCAAATTGCTTGTCGGAGTTAGGGTTTGATGACTCACTGAAATCTGCAATTTCCTGAATCTGTGTTACACTATCTTGCTCAATGATTGAAGAACAACTTGGATTGGTTGAATTGGCCAATGATTCTTGAATTGCGGCCTCACTGATCGACTGCTTATCATCATTCTTGATCCACTTTGACTGATTTGACCTAATTTCTTGAAGCAGTAACATAATCTGTACGTTCATTAGCTTCAATTGATCGGCATCCATTCTCCACGCAAGTCAGAGGAAGGAAAGCTCTGATACCACTGATAAGGGTTCGATACGGATTTGATACTAGATCTCACAAGAACAGCTTGTTGATCTTAATTCACAAAGAGAACAGCTCTTTGTGAATTCAAGAATAGAGAGCAACTCTCAAATTGGAATTCAATTATGTAAAATGATGCCCCATTTCTGATTACAAGAGTCCTTATATACTAACTAACACATATCTAACTGACACAACTAACTACTGCTCTTAACCACTAAGATATTGCCACATGTGCTGTAATTAACTAACCAAACTCATTTACTATAAAATGACCCATATCAGGTATGCTCGTAAGTCGTTTAAAACAAGCTTTTATCTGTTTTTCTGAATTATAATAAGCTCATCAGGGGTAGATTAAGTTACCCAAACACCCCCGAATATGTGATTTCTGATTACGAGTAATACTGTTAGTTTCTGACTTTCTGTTGTGATGATCTTTATGATGTTGTCATAAATGATTCGATGTATTGTTTGTATTTCTTATTACTTGCTTAACCAATCTGTATTGCTATTGTAGAATTTTGAATCTTGTGGAAGAGCTCCAGTCCGAAAATTTGGATAATGAATTGTATAAGGAAACTGGTTTCCTGTGTGATTCTAGACTTGGATGGAACGCTTGTAAATACTGGTAAACTGTCATTGGTTTGTATACTTTTTTTTGTTCTCGGATGCATATAATTGTGGGACATTATAGATTTCACTGGAAAACAAAATGATAGTTGTGCCATTTTATTGTATTACTTCCCAACCATCCCTCCCCTGATCGTGGATATTCCACCAAGCAGATTAGCAAAAAGTACATTTGTATACAACATTTTTTGTTTTAAATTTGGACTTTGTACATTTTCTTTTAATTGTCCAGCTTCGCAAATAGTTAAATACATTCACATTATTTTTGTGTGCTCGGTATGAACTTCCATTTCGGTATATAAAATCTGCTAACTATGACAGATGGCATTGTGAGTGAAGTTTTGAAAGTTCACTTGGTTAAATACGAGAAGAAATGGGATGGGAGAGAGGCTCTAAAGATTATTGGGAAAACACCTATAGAAGCTGCAGCTGCTATTGTGGAAGATTATGGGCTTCCTTTGTCAAAAGAAGACTTGCTATCAGAAATTGCCCCGATGTTCTCTGATCAGTAATTAACCCCATTCTTGCTGCTACTTTTCACTTAGTTAGCTAAAAATTTGGATGAAAATGATCGAATAATTAAGTTATGAAAAGTTAGATTTTATTGGAGCTACTACTTTTCTTTAAACTACGTCTATGATCTAGTATCTGATGTTATTTAAATTGTTAGATGGTGCAAACTTAAAGCACTACCGGGTGCGTATCGTTTGGTTAAACATTTGAAGGGACATGGTGTGAAAATGGCATTGGCCTCCAACTCTCCAAGAGATAGCATTGAAACAAAGATAAGCTATCATCCTAGTAAGTGGGAACTTATTTATGATAAACAAGCTGAAGCTTCTGTCTATTAGTTTATGCTTGCACAATGACAATATTTAAAAGGTACGTCATATTTACCCGTGTTGAGTTGTTATCTCACTAGTTACCATTTGCAGCTTGGAAAGAGTCCTTTTCGGTCATCGTTGCTGGTGATGAAGTAAAAGCAGGCAAGCCATCTCCTGAAATGTAAGATGCAGCGTGTTGAGTTGCTCTGGCTTGTTTGTGGGTTATTATTAAGTTCGAAATGGATGATGTTCGTCAAACTAAATCTGTACATATTTCCTTCATCAGATTCCTGGAAGCAGCCAAGAGGCTAAACATCGATCCTTCCGAGTGTCTCGTCATTGAAGATTCACTGTGAGTTTGCTAAAGAACTGAAATAACTGTTACTCCCTCCGTCCCAAATTGTTTGTCCACCTTTCTATTTATGTTTGTCTCAAAATGATTGCCCACTTTCAAAATCAACCAATCAAAATACTTGAAAATTGTAAAGTTGAAATTCTATTGGCAGTCAACAGAAATAAATGCACTTTTCTTAAACTGTGTGTTTCTTGTTTGGTGACAATCATTTTGGGACGGAGGGAGTATATTATATATTGGCGTAATACAGTATTTTGGCTAGTTAAACTTCATTCAGGTAATTTTGTTTAATATCCAGTGGCTGTCAAAGTAGGTCCCTACTCCCTAGATGATGCAAATCGCCAAGGGAATTATGAGAAGTAGTATTTGACTGTTAACTTCTGGATCTCATATGTGATACAAAAGAGCCAAATATCGTTTAGAAATAATTTTGCGTTCACCCTTTTATATATTTTACGATATACTCTATTGACTAATTGACATACGCAACTGCTAAGTTAGTCGAAATTTCTTAGTCTGAAGATCTTCTAGGAAACTTTATCTTTTTGCTTACAAACTATCTCCTTCACATAACAGGAATTCCTTATAATCAGTTAAATAACAATGATTTGTTACTGGTCAGACCTGGCATTGCTGCTGCTAAAGCTGCTGAAATGGAAGTGGTTGCTGTACCATCTGTTCCAAAGCAGTCCCATTTTTACACTGCAGCCGATGAGGTGATCAATTCACTCCTTGACCTACGTCCTGAAAAGTGGGGCCTCCCTCCATTTGAAGATTGTAAATATCTCTCACTGATTTACACATACTCCCGTATATTCGCTTATATGTCAGCCATTTCATGAATTTTATTATTTCAATCTTTCAGGGATAGATGGTACGTTACCCTTAGAACCTTGGCATATTGGTGGTCCTGTCATCAAAGGATATGGTCGTGGCTCAAAGGTTCTTGGAATACCAACAGGTTTCCTAGCTTCATTGCTTCTGTTGCTTTATTATTGCTTCCAAATATATGTTCACTTTTTTCCCTACCATTGTTATGATGTAATTGTGTCTCTGCTTAGTAGAGGTGGCAAAATGGACAAGTCGGTTGGGTTGGGTAAAGACCAAAACGGGTAAGTTAGTTTTACATGTCAAAAACAGGTCAGGTTAGGTTTGTTTGACCCAAAACACTTTTTATGAAAATATTCACCTGTTTTACAAAAAATTGGTATCAAATACAAAAAATTATGTTAGTGTACTAATAATTGCATCTATAAATAACATGATTTAAGAAGTTTCAGTTTCGAAATACACTCGCGGTGACTTTCAACCCGTCTGACGTGTCTCCTTTCAAACTATTTTATATATGCACCCGTTAGAGATAAAACATAACCTGGGCCCGCACACCCATAAGTGTTGGATCAAAATTGCCATCTCAACAGATAGGCTTTCTTGCAATCTTAATTAAGTTGTACTCGAGTCTGGCAAATAGCTTGATTGGTCAAAGCTCAGCTCACAATAATCCTCAACAAGTTAAAGAATGGAGGATAAGAGTTTTAAACCACATTAATTTTACGGATCCCTCTACTGTTTCAGCTAATCTTTCAGTGGAAGGGTATGCAACTGTCCTTTCTGAACACCCTGCGGGTGTATACTTTGGTTGGGCCAAACTATCAAACCGTGGTTTTTACAAGATGGCTATGAGCATTGGTTGGAATCCATACTTCAATAACACCGAAAAGACCATAGTGAGTTTGTTAGCAACTTCTTAAACCTAATTAAATATTCAAATCATCAGTTTCTAAACCGTATTTTCTTCATCCTCCCTTTCCTATTTAGGAACCATGGTTGCTTCATAAGTTTGATGAAGATTTCTATGGTGAGGAATTAGATCTTGTTATTGTTGGCTATATTCGGCCTGAGGTATGCTCCCTTTGCCTTTTCTAATTTGACTTATGGAAACATTATGTCCCATATCATCATCAACCTATCCATAAGACTAAGGATTATATCGATCAGATATGCAGCTTTATATTTACAAATTGTTACAATTTATTATGATATGAAAATATGTTTATTCATGTGAAAGGGAATGAGTGTTTCAATTTCCCTTTAATTAATGACAATATACATATACATGAATATTATTATGATCCCAAATAAAATTCGTAATTATGTTTTTTAATATTGCAACCACCATTTTCTCATTTTCTTTTCTTCCTTGATAATAAACTTGCATTTGTTGTTTGCTCCTTGATTCGTTTCTCTATTTCATTGGATAATGACAGGCCAACTTCCCATCACTCGAAATCCTTGTAGCAAAAATACATGAAGACGGTAAAATTGCTGAGAATGCACTTGAACTTCCTTTATACGCCAAGTACAAAGACGATAAATACTTCAAAAGCATTGCACTTGGTCATAACAGTCATTTGTGACATTGATTATTATTGTTTTCAGAAATTGGCTGAGGAATAACTCATTAACTCTAACTATAAACATAAACATATACATAAAAGAATGTACCCATAAAAGAGTGTAAAAGAATGTTATACAACCTGTTATACAAGAAGAAGTCACTTATTACTGTTAATGGCCTCAAAAAATTACACTTCAGCACCAAATAGTCTAAGACTATTCACTTACCAACTTCTTCATTTCCTTCCATACCCATAAGTAGTGTTATCATGTCTATAGTCTCCTGCTAAATCCCTCACCTTCTCACTCTCTCACATATTTTCTCTCACCCATAATGATGGTTTTTATAAAACGAAATGAAAGTAACTTTCAAGTTGCAGGTATGTTTCTTGATTATGTGTAGTTAATGTCATTATGTTTCATGAGAAATCCAGGTTACAATGTTACGTGAAATCTGCTTTAACATTTTTACTAGCGATTTTCAGATGAAGAAGAAGATCATTTTTTGGAAAATGGCAATGCATTATAACCACCAAGAAAGGTGGAGACAGAAGATAACATAGTACACTCCAAGAAGGAGAAGCAAAGACAGAAAACAGAAAACAGCTAACAAATTTTAAAAGAATGACCAAACACCTAACGAAGAGAAAAAGCTCTAAGTCCCACCGAGAATGCAAAGTCTAGGATTGATGATCCAGTTTTTCCAGTCCACCCTTATATTAGAATTCCTATTCGATATCCATAGAAGAGAGCACCTTTGCAAATTGGGAAAGATGTCATGGGTGAGAATTTTGGCCCTATCATTCTCATGAGCATGAATAAAATCATTTCTCCATTTCCAAATAAGCCACAAAGTCACCAAGCAGACACCGTGAAAAACCTTGGACGCATCTCTAATATCAGTAAGGCCAATTTTACCTTGAATCACATCCTCGATGGATAAATAATCCGAGGGTTTAATATTCCACCAGCTCAAAATCTTCAACCAAATAGTTTTAACAAGTCTGCAACTAATGAAGCGGTGATATCTGGATTCATCATCCGACTCGCATAGAGGACAAACAGAAGAACTAATAGGAATACCCCGAGTCATAAGATTCGGAAATGTAGGCAGACGATCATACCAAATCCTCCAACCACATATATTAACCTTTTTCGGGACAAGACGATTCCAAGGGAAACATACATCATGGGATGCATTACCAACCATTTTTCCTTGGATCAAAGAAGATAGCTTCTTGACCGAAAATTTACCATCTGAGCTTAGATTCCATCTCTAACAATCAGGATGATCAGAAGACAATGCTACACCATTCAACAAAGTATCGAGAGAGCATAACTCATCAAGCGACCTCCCCCGAGGAGGGACTCGCCATTCCCAACTTCCTCTCCAAGTCCCGTCAAAAAATTTCCATCTGTCCTTGACAAGGCAGTTTTTAATGGATTCAAGAGCATATAAACGAGGGTATTTGGTCCGAAGGCAACCACCCGATTCATGCCACTTATCTTCCCAGTAGGCGGTTCCACAACCACTTGAGACCCGTTTCGAGATTGAGTCACTAAATGGAACACCTTGAGAATCAATGGCAGCAACATTACTCAATATACCCTCCCAAATGCTTTTCTTTAAACCAGTCCTAACATCCACTCTGAAGCCCCCATTAATACCATAGAAATTCTTTATAACCTTACACCACAAGGCGTCCGGTTCATTAAAAAATCGCCACTTCCACTTGCCAATAAGACCAAGATTTTTGGATTTTAAAGAGCTGACATTTAAACCACCAGCTTTAAACGAAGAACAAATCTTGTCCCATTTAACCCACGCAATTCCTTTATGATGATGATTGATGTTATGTTCACCTTTCTCATCTTGTTAGGTTGTTCTTCCTCTTTTCTTATTGTAACACCCACTTTATGGGCCTAGTGATAATTGGGTAATTTCCTGACTTTAAATTGATAATTTAAAGTGTTAGGAAATTAAATTGTTTATTTTATCAAGTTATTGTGAATAATTAGTCAAAAAGTCAAATGACTTATTGTAACTAGTAATTTATTGTTTGTTTTAACTTTATAAAGTTAAAGGTAAAATAAAAATTGTTGGAATCGTAAATAGTTTTAGGTTCCAGACAATAGGTTTAGAAGTGAACTAATTTTAAGTGAATACGGGGTCGGTTAAAAAGTTAGCCGACCTATTATAAATCCACTTTCCCAAATGGGAAACTCATTCATTGTAAAAAGTCAGTAAGTAAGAACCATAATAGAAATTAAAAACAAAGATTTGAGCTGTGATATCGTTAGCTTCATCATCATCATCTTTATATCTTCAAATTGTAAGTTTGATTATTGATTGATTTCTTAATTTGTTCTTGAAATTTTGGGGTAAATGATACATGTATAAGATTGATGTTTGAATAGATGTTATATGATGTTGATGATGTTTATAGATGTTAATTACTGTATATGATTGATTAGAAACCTGAGTATATTGTTTTAGGGTTGAAAGATTCGGGTTTTGGGTTGAACAGATGTTGCAGGTTGCTGGTATGGGCGAGGATCCGGCGGATCCACTATGTATCCGGCGGATCCAATGTAGATCCGGCGGAACTAAGTCACAATTTTTGTTTTGTAAATTTTGAAAATGCGTGTCTTTAGGGTAGTGAATAAGTGACAAATTTCATTAACTCGGATTAGGTTGAAGTTCGTATGGTCAATCGAAAACGACCCAATGATCAAAGCTCTATTCTAAGAGCCTAGGCGGTTTTTGGCCATTCGGGGCTGTCTTGGGGCCGTAAATGACATTTTACAGTTTTTGGACCTTGTTTTGGGACTTTCCGATTTCATTTCGGATTGGATTTTTTATTCCTTAGACCTGAGGGATTTACCTGCTTATGTAAATATTTTTTAGAGTAATTATAATTGTTATTTACAACTCGATTGTAATTGTTATGTTGATGTTGTATATTGATTCGATATAAACTGAATATGAATTAATGATTTGTTATCATTAATAAAGTATTATTCGATTAAGTAGTATAACTGATTTCTATTTAGTATTTTGATGATATACCTTGAGACACAATTGAGTAGTTCTAATTGATATTATAACTTAGTGATTGTAAAGATTGATGTTATGAATTTGAAATGAATTATCAATTATGAGACGAGTTACTAACTCATTTGTTTTAATTGTATTCTCAGATACGGGAGAAGACTCAATAATATTAGACTTCTGAGCTTGCGGCTGAGGTAACGGTAAGTGGATCTGTAATCCTCATTGTGATTTAGATGTAACAATTTGGTTACAACGGGTAAACGTATTCTACTGCTTTGATAGACTGTTTAATATGCTACGATGTAATTGTTGTTTGATAGACTACTTAGTTTGATATGATGCCATGAATATTATGGCTTATGTGATTATCTGATACATGGCCTGGGGCACTATGAATGAGGTCAGCCTAGTGCTGGGCTTAGTTGCTATTGTTGACCGATGGAGGGTTCTTTGTACATATCGTTAATAGGAACCTTAGTTGGATGGAATAGCATTAAGTTATCGGTTATTCACTGTATTGGCCTGCAGTGAATCTAAAAGGTTCTTGGAGGCTCACTGCGGCATTGAGAGCGCCTCAGGAACCGCCGATCCTCATTGAGATGATGTGATGATGAACCTGTTGTGGTAAACAGGGGATTATGTGTTTACTATGCTTTGCTTTAAACAGATTTGTTCTGCTAAGTTGGGCTGTTGGTTATTTATTCATTCACTTAGCTTTATGCTAATCCCTCCACCCCACTTCTTGCAGGTTATGGTTTGATACAATGGACGGGCAAGAAGCATTTGATTTGGATGAAATGTTTGACGACTGGATGTTTACTCTGATATCTGATTTAAATAAATCAGTGTTGTCTTTGGAATTACATAACACCCAAACTGATAAACTATGATTTGAAATAGATTAGTTAGATGTGTATATTATAGAATGTAAATTATAAATGTTTGATTAGACCTGCGCTTCCGGTATATTATGTTATAAAAATAAAAAATAAAAAAATATGGTACCAAAATGATGAGGTGTTATACTTATACATAAAACCTTCATTCGGGTAACGTTTTTTTTTTATCTCCCTTTTGTTCACTGGGAAGTGTGTTAATTATATATATATATATATATATATATTGTTCACTGGGAAGTGTGTTAATTTTATATATATATATATATATATATATATATATATATATATATATATATATATATATATATATATATATATATATATATGTATGTATATATATATAGCCAAAAGTTCAAATAAGAACCACAAAAAGGTAAAGAACTGCGAGAACTTTAAAATTATAGAGATTTTAACATGTTTAATGATTCAAGTACATGTGAACATTGATCTAGATTAAGGTTAAAAGTAAAATAGTTTGAGAAATACCAAAATAACCTTTAAAATCAAATTTATATATTTCGTTCACATGTGCACATTAGATATGTGCACATGTGAACACTTCATATATTTTATAGTTTAACACGTCTTTTGTGGTTTTTTAATTTTTATTTTTCAATAATATGAACATTAAATAACATTTACGTGTAATTTGTTGCGTTTACATGTATAAAAACAATGTAATTTAAAAGTTCTTGCAGTTCTGTACCTTTTGTGGTTATATATATATATATATATATATATATATATATTGTGAAAATGAATATGAGGTTTTGATGATTTTTGTTATTATCTTTTTGTCACTTCTATTTTTTGTTTTAGCTGTTTGGTTCAAGTTAATATGAATCCGAACTCACATCATACTTTTTCTTCTTAGTTCTCAACTAGCTAGCGGAGTTATGAGAGTTGTGAAGGCACCCAATGGTACTATATTCTCATAGTATGTTGAAGTTTTTAAAGGTTCTATGTAAATTTATTAATACTTAATTATATGTACTTGAAACTGTTTGCATTTTTATTTGTCATTGACTTAGTGAAGAATTGGCTAAAGACGTGCTAGCTAGATCTGAAGCTCCAACCAATATTCATGCCTTATGCTCCGGTTCGGTTTTTAAAATTGTGGATTGTGGTGATATATGATCTTATATACGGAGTAAAAAAAGATAACATTTGATTTAAAGACTATCTGGTTGATAAATAATATTTAAAAGAAGATAGTACATATGTTTTTCCATAACTTTGTTAAAATTACAAGACAAAGATATTTTCTTTTTTGCTACATTTCATATCTATCTATACTACTAAAGGGGAGTTCCGTTGACATCATAAAGCTGACTTGGCAAGTCATTAAGTAGGTTTTCATGCTGACGTGTCAAGCTGACATTAAAAGGCTGACGTCATAAATCTTGAATTTAAAATTGGCAATGTATATTTTTGATCTATATTAAAAAACATTTTGCTAAAGAAAATAATTTCAAAAGGTCTGTTCGTTTTCTATTGGGCCGCCCAATTTCTTGGATTTTTAAGTTAGTACTTTATATGCCTTAATCCTATTGGTTTCTTTTGCCAAGCATGCCTCTTGGGTTCTTTGCACTTGCCGCAGATAATTAAATTGAGGAGTGCAATTCAAATCTGTATAATTCTTTTCAGCTTATTAATCAGATTTCACCTCTATCGTATTTTTTCATCTCCATTTTCATCATGTTTTCTCTGAAATTGTTTGTGGCTTCTTCAAGAATCTAACTCAGGTTTCTACTTCACAATATATTCTGTGTTCATTCTACTACGGCTTTCTATTAAAAGATATGAGGTCTTGGATGTTGGGTTCTTTCAATCGATTTCTCCAGTAAGGTTTTGATTTTGTTTCTCAATAATTTTCCATAACTAATTTCTCAATAATTTAATATGGTGGATTCCGATTTTGTTTTTGTTTCAGGTATGTAGGAGGATTTGATTTCTTTTGCTAAAGGTTTGATTCGGTTGAATGATCTTTCTTCCTGTTTTCACTTAATCTTCTTTTCTTCTTCAACCGGCCTATGTTTCCTTGATTTTTAGCAAGTTTAGTTTCTGCCATATATATATCAAGAATGAATATGTTTTCCAGGTCTTCTTTCCTTGCCAGGACATATTTCCAACATATTTTCCCCAGCATTTCTTCATCTTCTTCCACCTTAATCTGTATCAATTTGTTTCAGGTAATAAAACTAATTCATGTTATGATTTTAGAATTTCTTTCACCGTATGATTACATGGATATGTAATTTTGTTCCATTGTAATTTCTGAAATTGCAGTCTCTAATAGTTAAAACTGATTTTGTTTTATGTATTTTCACTAAAAACTTAATTTGATGAACAACAATTATTTTGCACTCTAACTGTTTGATTAAATGCTTCAATGGAAAAGGAATTAAAAATTGTCTGAAATGCTTCACCTTGGTTATTTTTTAGGTGCCTATAATCTGTTGCAATGTTGAAGTGTGATGTCTTATCTTGGATTCAAGTTTGCATTCATTGATTTTGTATAGTTATGGTTTTAATCATTCTCGTGTTTCAATATGTTGTAGGAGATTTTGATGATGATTTAGCCCAAGCAAATCTGAGATGCATACAAAAAAGTTTCATTCAAGGCATTAAAAATTCAATTTATAATCTCATGGATCATTATAATCTTATGTTTCAATAGAACCGGCCATTTTAGGAATTGAATATTTGTGCAATTATATTAGGGCAATATTGGTTTATGTATTACTTAATTTTTATGTGTTTTACAATCATTGTATAGATTATGAGAACTTCTACCCAAGGATAAGAAGGAAACACCAAAGGCGAATAACCAGAAATCTGAATCCAAAGGTTAGTTACCTTGATTTTTGAGCATTGATGATACGTATATGAAAGTTTGTTAAAGTTATGAGTTTTGTTTTCTTATGTCTTTGTAAAATACATCACAAAGTTGCTAGAAATTGAATGAATAGGCATGTAAAATGTTGATGTCTATCAATTCTTTTTGAATGAGGAGTTTCTAAGCTCTGTAAAAGAGCAATAACTATAAATATAGATATAGATTACCACCCTATAATATACTTCTTGGATTCGCCCATATATATGCACGCTATGTGGTTTGTGGATTTTTATTATTTCTTTGAAGTTTTAAAATGGTCAAAAAGTCTGTGTATGTTAGGATTGAAGAACAACTTTGTTATAGACTTATAGCTTCTTTTTGGTAACTGCTACATTTTAACTTTTGTATGTGTGTTTATGTTAGGACTGATCGATTTCCAAAAGCAGCTTTTATGGTTCTTCTATTGTCTTGCTTACGCGAGGTATGTGTCACACCCCCAAATTTTCTGATTACCATTTATCAGATGATTGCGGAAGCATTAGTGTGTACTGGGGTGTTGACGTCAACAATTGACACTCATGCCAGATCAGAGCGTATGATTATTGCAGAACATAAAATTAAGATGCCATTTAAGAAAGTAGTTTGTTTACAAAAGAACTACGACTCATCAAGTCGTAGAAATAATATCAGTTATACAAAATAAATCCTTATTTGTACCAAAAAGTGGCATCCTAATTCGTCATGGGTCGCCTATCCCCGTTAGTATGCATTCTTACTTATGCTGTGAATTACCTGAAAAACATAGTAAAAGGTCAACAATAATGTTGAGTGAATTCACAAGTTTTTGTAAGAATGGTTTGTTTAATCATATTCATTTAGTAAAAGAGTTAACAAGTAAGTCAAATAAAGTCGTTCACAACAGTTTGTAGGAAGGTAATATCCTATGACCGTACATAAACATACAAGTATTCACAGATAGTTCGCGATCATGGTATGAAATCATTCATATAATCAGTAGCATATAAGCACAAAAGCAATTATAGACAGATATTGCATGTTATAGCAAAAACATTAGCTATGTTTTTCACCCCTGATTAAAAGTAGTTAAAACAGTAAAAGTAGGGGCTGTGAACTCACTGGTAGCGATGAGTGATAACAACTAGTAGTAGTAGTCCAAACAACGTCCCTCATTGTCCTAGACGCAATAAACATACTTGACATAAGTATTCGACTACTCGTTATGTTTTTAAGAGTTTGTACAATATAGTTGGTGATGAATGTGTTTGAAAAATAAATATTATTTTTCGAGTTGTGTTTGTCGTTGAATCACTCGACACACGTAAGTATATATACTTATATACTTATTAGTCGAATATATATATTCATATAATTTGTCATTGTCGAATATATATATATAAAATTATCGTTGTTACATACATATATATATATATAGATCATTCGTCGATCATGCGTTGAAAACAGATTTTCAATCGTTACCAAAATAAGTTTCGTTTTGTTTTATCGTATATATATATAATATACTTACAAAAGTTCGTGTATATATATATATATATATATATATATATATATATATATATATATATATATATATAAGTCGTAGTCGTTCGAGTAAAGTATATATATCAGTTGTTGACTATATATATATAAACATACAATCTATGAAGTTTGTACTAGTCGTTTTACTCGTTCATTTTTACTCGTTCCAAAAATTTTCGTTTTCGGAATAAATAATTATTATTGTCCCAAAGTTTGTCACGTCCATTTTATAACATTATTTGTATAAATATCCGGCTAAAATAATGTCGCGTGGTCGCATATAATTTTTAAGACCAAATTGTTTGTCGTACTTTTTACAACAAAAATAGCTTAACAAAAATTTTAAGTCACGTAGTCGTTAATATTTTTGTACCAATTAATATCGAAATGTCCGTGTGTTTGGCTAAAAATGCGATGCCGATCGTTCAAGTACACAACATAGCCGTACGATTGGGTTTACTTAGCATAGCCGATCGGCTATCATCATAACCGACCGGCTCAAGTTATAATGAGTCGTACGGCTCTTTTAGTCCAACCGATTGGTTCTATCTCAATCTAGCATATCCTCTATGTATATGTTTAATGAATAATATGTAAGAGGCAACAAGTAAATAAGAATTCTAATGTCGGCAAAAAGTTGGCCATCAATAAAGTATGAATCAAATAAAACATAGTACTTGAGTATGCGTGGGAACTAAGTAAAAACCAGAAAACAATTCGCCCCTATTTCAATGAGCCGATCCTATATATATATGGGTGATGATATATCCACCACCCATTTTGATAAATCCACCACAATCATGCATTAACAGGTTGTATAGTACAGTCTGTTAATGCATGATTGTGGTGGATTTATCAAAATGAATGTTGTATATATCAATCCCCTATATATATTGAGCCGATCGCTCAAACTTTCCAGCCGGTCGGGTATCTGGTGGTTCCAGTTCATGCTCTGTTCGACCCAACCACAGTCCATAATATATATATATATATATATATATATATATATATATATATATATATATATATATATATAAAATACGAATTTAACTTAGTTTTTAGGATAAATGATAAAAATCGGCTACGTACTACCACAAATTATTCCAAGTATGCAACATACCCTAAAAATTGTTTAAGTATGTAACAAACGGAAGAACATGTACTCATATAAGTAAGATGCTAACCGGTTACCTGAGAAACCGGTAAAATTGATTATTTGGCATTAGTTAGTTAATAGAATTTCTTAAGTGGCTTTTGTTGTGGCTTTTTTTTTTTTTTGGTAAATTATAAACTATCAAGAAACAACATTCAATAACAAAGCAACATCATCGTCATGAACAATTTCAACAACAGTAACTAGCATCATTATTATCATCTTCTACAGACATCTAACTTAGAGCCCCAACTATTACCCCTAATTTAGGCTATTAAAGCCCCAACTTAAAGTTGTAAGTTGTGGGAACCTCCAAACCACCGGAACCTGCAAGTGGTTGTAACTTGCAAACCGTCAAAACCTACAAGTCGACGGAACATGCAAGTCAACGGAACTTGCAAAATATCAAAACAATCGTCATCCTTTTTTTGTTTGTTTTAGATCTATAAACCAAAGGTTTTGAAACTGTAACATCAAAAAACGCGAATTTCCGGCCGCAATATTCTGGCTAAACGCGGACTTCAATTTCGACGACCTCGGAATTCAATTACAACGACAAATGATCAACTTTCAAATCTGGTTAGTTTCCAATGTTGTGGTGATAGTGTACGAACGCGACGACCGCGATGGTGGTTGTTGAATCAGACAAGGATGATGATGGTTGTATACTTGTATGTAATCAGCTAGTAGTGGTGTTGGTGGTTATTTAACCCGATGATTGTGATGGGGGATACGCCGGATTTTGGTGGTGGCCGGAGAACGTCGAGTGGCAGGGGAATGATTTAAGGAGGTCACCGGAATTACCATAACCAGTGCTTTGGTTGTACTTTGTTATGATTTCAAAAATTAAAAGTTGAATGTTGACTTGTTAGAAGGATATTTTTATACATCAATTTAATATACAGGAGTGTTTGTATATCAATTTAGGATAGAGGATGATAGATTTGTTGGAATGATTTTTTTTTAGCTCAGGTGGAACGATGTTGGAGTTGGACGGTGGCCTCTGTAAGCACATATGGGTTGAAAGCATTTTTCTCATTTTCTTATTTTAAATTTAAGAAAGTAAATTATTAAAACATAGAATGACGTGGATGACATATGTTCGTATTACGTGGCAAAAAAAATTGACGTGGTAGTGGATGTGTAAGTCTAGTCAGCTTTTTCTAACTTCAAAAGGTAAAATGCACTTTGTCAAAATCTCAACACAAAATCATCCTGTTGGTTGCATACTTAAAAAATATATTGGGTAGGTTGCATACTTGGAGTATTCTGTGGCAGTACATAGCCGATTTTTGTCATTTATCCTAGTTTTTAACAAGAAGGAAGGTGAAATTGACCATCATACAATGTACCAATCATAATATAACAAGTTTTTACACATTAAAATCAAGTTATAATCATTATAAAATTGAGGAAATATATAAAATTTATGTAAGAAATTTAAGCTTTAGAATCCTCACAATGAGTGGGTGATGATACGGTTATGATGACGATGATACTAGGATGATGATGAAGAGTGTTATTGTTATAGATTTAAGATGAAGATTAAGTTGTTGTTGCTTCTTGCTTGCTGTTGTCGTTGTTGTTGAAGAAAGCCAGTGAAGGAGATGAATTATTGAAGAAAATAATTGAGTGTAGTTGATTTAGTTGAAGGTAAGGAGTATATATATTTAAAAATGTCTCAGACCCAAATTTTCAAGATGAGCGTATGGCTTCAGTCCTTTTTGGTCGAACAGATATTTTATTTGTTGTATTGGTTTGAGTATTTAGCCCGTTAATTTTGGGTACGAGTCCAATTGTGTACCAATTTACATTTACTATATGTAAATATACTTTGAGGTATTTCTCCAAATACTTTATAACGAATAATAAAAATAAATTTTTTATTATTTTTGATTGTTAGGTACGTTTTGTAATTGTTTCTGTTCGCGCAGTCTTGTACGGTACGATAAACGTATAATCGTTCTCGTTTCACTTCAGTTTCTAACCGTTCACATAGTATTTTCAAACAAAAATGCTTAAAAATATATTCGAGTTCATTCTGAACTTTTCGTATCACCAACGATTGTATTTGTTGTTATCGGGTTCGTTCCGATAAGTTTGTATGTAATTATAATTAATTACGAAATACATAGAACTTTTTTTTTTTTTGTACAAAAGTTTTGGGCTCGCTAGACTTATTTCACATCAAAACTTTTTATTTAAAATTTTGTCAGGAAATTAGCGTAAAATTCACGAGTTTACTGTACTTAATTGTACTCAAATTTTTGCGAGGTGTCACAGTATGTGTTTCATATATAAAAAAGAAAAATTTATCCTCATGTCTCTACTCAAGTGGTGAAAAAAAGATGTCGATAAAGAGTTTGATTCTATGTCTTTGTAATTGCATGAACCATACTCAAGATCAGATCGGAAGGACAACCAAATCATATCTTGATAGTATGCTATTAATTAGTTGTCATTAAATACATATGCCTCTATAAGTATAATTCAGTTTTGATCTGAATATTTGGATTTACAAAGATGTGGTGGTGCTGACATCTTATTTTGGATTTATTGTTGGTATAGCTGGATGTGAGTTATAATTAGTAATTAAAAAGAGTCATGGTTATGATTTGGTAAAGTAGAAATGGGTTGTGGTTATGATTTGATTTTCATGTAGAAGTTTATAACGAAATGTTTTCTCTAACTTATATTGGTTACTTTTAATTGTTAGATTTCAACCTTCTTTTTTGTTATAGTTAGATATCTTCCAAAACATGCTAAATTGGAACTATCACAGGTTATATCAAAATTAACAGATGGGAAGGCTTCCCAGGAGTACCATACAGGGACTCAAAATTGACCAGGCTTCTTCAGTCTTCTTTAAGTGGTCATGGAAGGGTGTCTGTAAGTCTTGTAAATACTTGATAGAAGATGAAGCATGATACAACCCTTAAGATTCATTTTCCTATCTGCTCATGGATGCCCATCTATGTTTTATTTCTTTCAGCTCATTTTCACAGTTACCCTCTCTTCAAGCGATTCAGAGGAGACACACAAGACACTAAAATTTGCCCATCGTGAAAAACACATTGAAATTAAGGCTTCACAAAACAAGGTAGGAGCATTTGACTTCTCCAACTTCCGAGTACCTTCGTTAACGATTTCCTTAAGTAACCCTATATATATGCACAGATTGTTGATGAAAAATCCCTTATTAGGACATATCAAAATGAAATTCGATCTTTGAAGGAGGAGCTAGAGCAATTGAGTGACACTGTTACTGTTCCTGAATTGAAGCATACTAAAGGAAATGATGTAGTTCTTCTTAAAGAAGAGGTTGGACTTGAGTCTTATTTTATTTTTACTTCTTGATGAAAACATAATTTTTATTTGTTTATTGTTTTCTTTATTCTTCATCAAGGATTCCTTAATTTATAAGGTTATGCAAGAGAGGAAGTAGTATCAGATGGATTCCTTACATTTTCTTCTTAAATGTGCTTACCATGATAGGGTTAAACATGAACATTATTGGTAAGGGAAATCTAAATTATGCTTCTATCTCATTTAATGGTGTAAAGTTGTAGTCATTATGTTCATTAGGCTTCATCCTGATCCATCTATTTGGTTTACAATTCAATGTGTAAATAAGGGGGTCGATGGATACACTATGGATACAAGTCAATTCCAGCTCATTTTTTGGCTCAAAATTTCATAGTAGTGCATATTTGTAGGTTGACCTGGGTAACACACTATGCTTTGCTTTCATGTGATTCATGTCATGGAGTTCAAATCAATGGTTTACTGAAGACAATACCTGTAGATGGATTTTTGATTCTCCTATCATCAGTATCAATATCAATATAGTTTATATGTATTCTCTTGAACCTTGATGAATCGCCATAACATATGAAGTTATTGGAAGGAAGGATTCGAGAGCCATCGATATAGCATATGTTTATTACTCCGTTAATACAACTTGAATTATAAGGTCAAAATTTTAAGACAAATATAAAAGCTTTTACTCAATATTGTGAACTTAAAAATCAAAATATCATTTGCTACATGAAAACAATTGTGTACGTTATTGATGGATATTATAGTAATTAATTGTAAAACATATCTATATCTATATATTTAATGGGGGATGATATTTCCACTATTCTATTTGATAAATCCACCAAAATAGTGCATTACAGTTTGTACAGTACAGGTTCTCAATGCATGATTTTGGTGGATTTATCAAATAGAATGGTGGAAATATCAACACCCATATTTAATACTTGCATAATCTTTTTGTCATAATGTATTTTTATACAATAGAACCGGCCATTTTTAGTTTTGATATTAACAAGTTCTGAAAGTAACAATAGATGGTTTCGTCCAACCCAACTTACTTGTGTATTTGTTTTTTTTATATTTCAATAAATTTCACACGTAATAATAAATAACCGAAAGTTTTTCTTATGACTACATAAGGCAAAACATAATAACACATATCAGGGGCGGTACTAGAAGTTTTTGTTAACGAGGGCGAATTGTAGGATGTTCGTCACATCATGTTTCAGGTTTCGAGTTGAAATTTTTTCTTCATCAAGTAATGGTTGAAAAAAAACCAACCTAAACATATGTTAGTATGAATCCAATTGAAACGAAAAGGAATTCGATTTAATTTGATTTTCAACACAAAAAATCGTATATGAGCTTTATAAATATAGGAATGTGAACCAACCTTATGATTTATATGCGTCTTTTTTTTCACAAATTCCGTGTAAATTGTATACTACAAGTCTACAATGCATACATAAACTACTACAATTGGAATGTGAGTAATATGCTTTGTAATAATGATAGTATATTTCTTTTATAACTATCCAATTTTAATTTAATTTAATGAATGGAGGAAAAAAAATTATAATAAAATGGAAAGGACCTGGAAACATGCTGAAAGGAGAAAAACTAATAAAGAAAGAAAAATAAGGGAAGGAACAGAAATCGAACCGGTGACTTTTTTGTTAGAATTCAATTGGCATTACCACTTTGCTATGTGGGCAATTATTGAATTAGCCAAACTTATTATTTATATAGTGAAAGTTTTAAGAATCCTAGTGTGGGCCAAGGCCCACAGTGCCTACATGCTAATACCGCCTCTGACACATATATAGATAATATTTGTATCTACAATCTACAATATTGTTGTATTTACATAATTGAGTGAATTCTCTTACAATTTAATTTTTTTGTCAAACCCGTATTTTCACGGATCTTAAAACTAGTTGTGTATTCAAAAGATTTTACCTGTTCGTATGATGTCTATCTTTAATGGAATTTTATTTAAATATCTCATTTTAAGTAATTATTAATTGCTCTAAGTTCTACAAGTATTTCCTTTAATTAATTATTTCCTCTAGGAGTCTAAGTTATGTTTTCTCATTCGTGTAAAATCTGTAGCAACTAAAAATTGATTATGTTTGGGGGTAGGGTTCAAATGAGAATAAGAATTTGTGTGAGAATGAGAGAACCAATTATATTGTGTCATGTGTACAAAGAGAATGTTTAAAATGTACAAAACTCATTTACCCTCAACATCAATTATCTCACAAACGAAAAATTAAAAAATTATGAAAATTGCACCATTAAATTCAGCGTTTTCTTCTCTTCGATTTGCCGTCCCTCAAGGCATACTTTCGACGAGTTTTTTTTCCACCTTTTTCGGTGGGTTTCACATTTACCAACACATGTGATAAAGTGTTGCGTTTAACCCCAAACCCCAAACCCTAAACCCTAACCCCTAAAGCTCAAACCCTAAACCCTAAACGCTTTACAAAACTCTAAACCCTAAATCATACTAAACCCTAAACCATGCTAAACCCTAACCCTAAATCATGCTAAACCCTAAACCATGCTAAACCCTAACCCTAAACCATGCTAAACCCTAACCCTAAATCCTAAATCCTAAACCTTAAACCCTAGCCCTAACCCTAACCACAAATCAAATGTACAACCAATCACTAACACATGTGTTACTAATTTGTAAACCCACCAAAAATGAAGAAAAAAAAGTTATCAAAAGGATGCCTAGAGGGACGGCAAATCGAAGAGGAGAAAGCGCTGAATTTTATGGTGCAATTTTCATGAATTTTTGACTTACCGTTTGTGAGATATTTGAGTTTAAAAAATGTGGGAGAAATGAGTATTTGATGAAAATGAGTGGTTGAGATTGATTTCCATATTCTCACTCAAAATTGATGTATCCATTTGAACTCTACTCTATGTTTGGGTTATTGATTGTGAAAGGGATCTATCTATCGATATGTGTAATGATACTCAGTATTACTTATATTTTCCTGAGGAGTATTATATAATTTTGAATGTTGCATTCATGAACATGGTGATTATATTATTAACCATATCAATTGTTGTTTTTTGAAATATCGGCCATATCCAGAGCACTACAATACGTATTTATTTTATTTATTATATTGTATGAATCAATGTTGTAAAGAAATGTTGGGTAGAGAGGTTTTGACAAGAAAGCTAGAAGCTTAGACACGACATAAGGGATGGTCATGTTGTCTGCACCCTGCAGTAGTTGGAGATGTAAAGTATATCAACAAGCCATCCAATCAAAATCTTTAAACTTGATATCCGGGCATGTTGTCTGAAGTTTTGCTTATGTTAGGACTTAGACCACTTCCAACCGTGACGGAAACTGACAGAAACTGATACGCCACGTCAGCGCCACGTCAGTTTTTTCACCCAACTGACAGAAACTGACAGACCCGTCCCAACAGTCATCCGTCAGTTTCCTGTCAGTTTCATTTCTCAGAGACCCACACCAATAAACTTAATTAAATAATACACAATAATTAAAATAAAAACACATTTCATTAAAATAAAAAACATTACATTACTTAAAAAAAAAATTATAATACATAAAAAAAAAACATTACAATACTTAAAAAAAAAACATTACAATACAATAATTTAAAAAAGTTACACTAAGAAACGAAGACAATTATTTTACTTATACGATTAAAACAATTAACGACTACGGTAGTTCGGAGGGAGTTGTGCAATGTGCTCGATCAATGCATTTCGAAGTCGGTGATGAACTTCCCGATCCCGTAACTCTTTGTCCATACGCAAATGAGTGTCCACTCTTTCTCGCCACGAGCGTCTCAGTGGGACAGGTGGATATTGCTCCTCCACATCACACATATTTCGTCCGTTATCCTCCGTTATCATATTTTGCAGAATAACACAAGCATACATGATTCTTGATATCCGGTTGGTGTTATACGGTCTTGCCGGGTTCTTGATTATTTGCCAACGGCCTTGAAGATGACCGAAAGCTCGCTCCACATCCTTTCTTGCATATTCTTGATATCTCTTAAAGCGTTTCTCCTGTTCCGTTAGGGGATGCTTAAACGATTTCACAATAGTGGCCCATTCTGGATAAATGCCATCTCCTAGATAATAACCTCGAGTGAATTCTTCCCCGGCAGGGGCGGTACTAGAAGTTTTTGTTAACGAGGGCGAATTGTAGGATGTTCGTCACATCATGTTTCAGGTTTCGAGTTGAAATTTTTTCTTCATCAAGTAATGGTTGAAAAAAAACCAACCTAAACATATGTTAGTATGAATCCAATTGAAACGAAAAGGAATTCGATTTAATTTGATTTTCAACACAAAAAATCGTATATGAGCTTTATAAATATAGGAATGTGAACCAACCTTATGATTTATATGCGTCTTTTTTTTTCACAAATTCCGTGTAAATTGTATACTACAAGTCTACAATGCATACATAAACTACTACAATTGGAATGTGAGTAATATGCTTTGTAATAATGATAGTATATTTCTTTTATAACTATCCAATTTTAATTTAATTTAATGAATGGAGGAAAAAAAATTATAATAAAATGGAAAGGACCTGGAAACATGCTGAAAGGAGAAAAACTAATAAAGAAAGAAAAATAAGGGAAGGAACAGAAATCGAACCGGTGACCTTTTTGTTAGAATTCAATTGGCATTACCACTTTGCTATGTGGGCAATTATTGAATTAGCCAAACTTATTATTTATATAGTGAAAGTTTTAAGAATCCTAGTGTGGGCCAAGGCCCACAGTGCCTACATGCTAATACCGCCTCTGTTCCCCGGCAATTGTGAAGTTTACTTGGGGAGCAGTGTCTTGAAGTAAGTCGTTGAACAGATCCGATTGATTGAGCACATTGATGTCATTGCTGGAACCGGCTGGACCAAAGAAAGCGTGCCAAATCCAAGTATCATAAGAGGCAACCGCTTCGAGCATGATCGTTGGATGTCCGTGATCACCTCGAGTGTACTGACCTTGCCATGCCACTGGGCAGTTTTTCCAAGGCCAATGCATACAATCGATGCTACCAAGCATCCCAGGAAAACCATGTACCTGAGCATGTCTCTCGTGCAATCATTGCACGTCCGCCAAAGTCGGTTTTCGTAAATACTCCGTAGAGTATAAATGAAAAACACACTTACAGAAGTTATCCAAACAATCATATGAAGTTTGCTCACCCATATGTAAATATTCATCAAACGCATCGGCGGCACAACCGTATGCCAATTGCCGTATGACGGACGTGCATTTTTGCCACACATTAAAACCAAGTAACCCTGTAGCATCGGGTCGTTGAATGAAGTAAGAAAAGTATGCAGGTACCGGAACAGTGGAGTATGATAGTATACCTTGGCAAATACGGAGAAACAATCCTTTGCTCATCCGATAACGACGACGAAAAACATCCGCCGGAAATGTTGGATTCTCGGCAAAGTAGTCTCGATACAAACGTTCCGACGCGTTTTCCCGATCTCTAGGAAAGTATCGTCGGGGTGCTCGTGGTATTGGAACATAAACTTCGTCTTCGTCGGATGAACCAGAGCTTATCGCATCAAGCAATGCGAGAGCTTGCATCGGATCGGCACAAGCATTTACCGCTGTCACGTCCTCGATATCGGAATCGGAAGATGACATTCTATAAATGTGAAAGTATACAAATTTGAAGTTATAGAGAATTGTGAATTTGAGGTGTGAATTTTTGGTGATTTAGGGTGTGTATTTAGATTGAGGATCCAAGGGGAAGGGTGTATATGAGAGGAAGGAGGGGAAGTTTAATCTGGACCCTTCCTTCATTTTTTCAATGGTTGTGATCATTCCAAGTCAATGCAGGGGGTGTTTGGTAAGTATTTAAAAAATCAGGGATTGAAAATATAAATTCTATTAAATGAGCTCCGGTCAATTTAAATCTATCTTTTCGGTCAGAAAAATAAACCGGATATTTTCTCTCTTTTTCTTTCAAACACACATACATCATTCTCATCTTCCATCCAAACCATTTTTTCAATTTTCACCAAACAGTCTCATCCAAGCCCTAATTTCACTCTCAAACTCACACTTTAATTGTTCGTATTAATTGCCGATAGAAATTTTCCGAAAGGTCGAAACACACACCGCCGAGGAAATTTTCCGATTGTGCGTCCTAAACGGAGATCTCGAGCGTCGATGATTTTTCATATTCTGGTTTGTTGTAAGTTAGTGCAAAAACCTAATGCCATTCCGGATTCGATAACGGTTCGTTAGGTTCAGGAATCCCTGGCTTTGATCTAACCGAATTACCGATTCTAACATAAGGACTTTCGTTCTGTGAGAGACCGCGGGCTTTTTCGATCTGTACAAATAGACATTGCATTGGTTCCACTAGATCGTAAGCCGGTATTCGTTATGATTCACTGGTTGCAGATCTTCTAGGTATTACTCTTGGTGAGTAATCATTGTTATCAGGACGTTTCATAACTCTTACTCTACCTGTTTGGTATAGCACAAAGAAAGAAAAGTCATCAAGTAAGCTAAAAGGAATGAAAACAAAGTAACTATAAGCATTCTCGATGATCAAGTAGAAAATCAAGATGTTAAAAGTGTAGCAATGAGGATACAATTCTTTAATAATTTTTTTTTATAGCTTGTTTTGTTAATGCTCAATTATTTTTAGTTAAAATTTTTAGGTTATGCATACAAGTACTCTGTTCGTGTTGATGTATCACGATCATTTGATGAGCCTTCCATTTGATTGGAGTATTGAGAAATAATAAGGTTAATGTGTACATGTATGGTTAAGGTAGATGTAGTTCAAGATTTATTTAGGAAATTATATTTTGCTCAGATCCGGTCAACACCTATCCTGTTTTAGTATGAACTCTTAATTATGTGGACATGGTGTCTGATGAGTGTTTGTGTACATATGCGCACTATGTCATCTTTTAATTGTTAGCGAAATAAACATCTAAAAATGCAGCAATGAAAAAATGCAGTGAAATTTATAAATATAAAATGCAATATTATTTAAAATGCAGTAATTGTTAAAATGCAATATTTATCATAAATTATAAAAATTTTATCATAAAATGCAGTAAAAACAAGCATTCTCTTTCTTCTTCTCACATGAGACCCTCACTTTGGATCCTCCACCTTAATACATTGATGTTTTATCTTGCTTTACATTTGGTGTTTTACTAGTAACAACCTGAAATTTATTTCACGATTAAATCAAATTTACAAAATTGTAATGGTTAAAATGCAGTGACATTAAAATGAAGTGAAATTTATAGGTATAAAATGCAGTATTATTTAAAATGGAGTAATTGTTAAAATGCAGTATTTGTCATAAGTTACAAAAATTTAATCCTAAAATGCAGTAAAAACAGGCATTCTCTTCCTTATTCTCAAATGTGGCCCTCGCCTCGGATCCTCCACGTTAATACATTGGTGTATTATCTTGCTTTACATTGGTGCTTTACCGGTAACAACCTGAAAATCTATTTCACGATTAAATCAAATTTGCAAATTTGTAAGGGTTGAAATGCAGCGATGTTAAAATACAATGTAATTTATAGGTATAAAATGCAGTATTGTTTAAAATGCAGTAATTATTAAAATACATATCCTAAAATGCAGTAAAAATAGGCATTCTCTTCCTTCTGTCTCAAATGAGGCCCTCGACTCGGATCCTCCACCGTAATAACCTAAAAATCTATTTCACGATTAAATCAAATTCACGAAATTGTAAGGGTTAAAATGCAACAATGTTAAAATGCAGTTAAATTTATAAGTATAAAATGCAATAGTGAAATTTATAGGTATAAAATGCAGTGTTATTTATAATGCAGTAGTAAATTTTATAGGTATAAAATGCGGTGTTATTTAAAATGCACTAGTTGTTGTAAATTACAAAAATCTTGTCCTAAAGTGCAGTAATAAATTAAAAATAGACATTTTCCATTTTCTTCATTCTCAAATGAGACATTCCCTACGGTTCCTCCACCTTAATACGTTGTTTTCATCTTTCTTTACATTGGTACTTTGTGAGTAACAATTTGAACGTCTATTTCACGGTTAAATTAAATTCAACAACAACAGAATCTACAAATTGGTCGGATTGGACATAAGTTGATATCCAATTCTAAAAGGTGATATGGAGTCAAGAGAACATTGCTTTATATATTGCATGATCTTTTTTCAACAAGATGTATTGAATACTACGTGAAAACTTAGTTGCTAGAATAACCATGTATCAAAACTAATAGTATGATGCAACAAAAAAATAAAATAGAAATCGTTGCATTTCTTGTCACTGCATATTATTACCTAACCAAAATATGATTAAAAAGCAAATTTATAGTGCCATGACACATGTACAAACGGTTCAAAACATAAACATAAACACTAGTGCTAATGTTGCGCCCCAAATCAACAACCTGGATTCTTAAATGAGCTACACGAGGAATATAGAATACTAACACACGTACAACTCTTACACCACAACCCAACAATCACTTTCACTAGTTAAAAATATTAACCATCAAAAAAATTAACAAACCAACATAGAGCAAACATCATCAACTCCATCATGCAACTAGCTTCGTTGCCGATTCAATACCTTCTCAAATCCTCAATCCGCTTCTTTTGAAGTACTCACTTTGGTTCTCTAACCGAGTCTTGAAATCTTTAACACCAGTCCCCTTATTATAATTTCGCTTCATCGCCCGTTCCATATCAACAATCTTTACTCGTAAGTTCAGACATACTCAGATGCAACAATTGTCAAGAGTGAAAAAGTGCATTCTTATATTACTGCATTTTGATTGTACTGATCTTAATTCTACTGCATTTAAATTCATTCACATTGTAAATAATGTGTATATTAATTTACATTGCATCATGGTATCTTTTTTATACTACATGACATGATCAAATTCCTCATTTTGCAACAACCGTAGCGAGTAACAAAAAAAAGGTGCATTCATATACTACTACATTTTAAGTGTACTACATGTTAAACTCATTCACATAAATAATTCCCTATATTAATTTGTAGTGAGCCCTATATTTGTTTATAGTGAGCATCACAGTATCTTTTCTATAGTATCCTCTCTACTCCATCAAATAGTCAAATTCCTCATATCCAACAATCGTTAATTTGTGTAAATGAGTGCATTCTTAACCACTGCATTTTAACTGGACTATATATCAATTCTACCGCGTTTTACAGACACATATAACATACATAATTCACGTATTATATACTCTGCATCATATCCATCTGCACTGAATGATATCTCTTTCCAGATCTGAATATTAGATCTCATAAATCATCCTAGACACATAACACATGTACATGTTAGTTTATTGATAATGCCTTGCCAAATCATTACAAGAGACACGAATATATAGAACTAGAAACCCTGAAAACCTAAAGCCCGTGAGCCCATTGGGCTTTACATTGGGCTAAGAACAATAATACAAATGGGCTAACATATATAAATAATAATACGCTAATATGCCCCCGCAGTTTGAGCGGGAGGAGGCTGTCGAACGCTCAAGCTGGATCGAAACTCAGTAAACAGAGGTGAAGGAAGTCCTTTTGTAAAAATGTCTGCATACTGATAGCGAGATGGAACATGAAGAACACGAACATGTCCGTTAGCAACTTTATCACGAACAAAATGGATATCGATCTCAATATGCTTGGTCCGTTGATGCTGAACTGGGTTAGAGGACATGTAGACAGCACTAACGTTGTCACAGTAAACAATGGTTGCAGTGTAAAGAGGAGTATGAAGCTCAATAAGAAGATTACGTAACCATGCTGTTTCAGCGACTGCATTAGCAACTCCTCTATATTCTGCTTCAGCACTGGAACGAGACACCGTGTTCTGGCGTTTTGAAGACCAAGACAGCAGGTTATTACCAAGAAAAACACAATAGCCAGATGTAGACCGCCGTGTAGTGGGGCATCCACCCCAATCAGCATCTGAATAAGCTGTGAGCTGAGTAGTGGATGAAGAATACAGCTGAAGGCTATGGTCAATAGTGCCCCGAACATATCGAAGAATACGTTTGAGAGCATGAAAGTGAGGTTCTCGAGGATCATGCATGAAAAGACAAATCTGCTGAACCGCATAAGTAATATCTGGCCTGGTGAATGTCAAGTACTGTAATGCCCCCGCAAGACTACGGTACAAAGTAGGATCAGCAACTAGAGTACCTGTGTCATTAAGCTTAGAATCTGTGTCAACCGGAGTCTTGCATGGATTACAATTTATCATGTTTGCCCGTTTGAGAATGTCCATAGCATATTTCTTCTGAGAAAGGAACATGCCTGCTGAAGTTCGCGTTGCTGCAATACCCAAAAAATAGTTAAGAGACCCTAAATCCGTCATAGCAAACTCTCCATTGAGGGAGGAGATTACTCTATGTAAAAACGCATCTGATGAGGCAGTGAGGATAATATCATCCACATATATCAATAAGTATGCAATGTCCGATCCTCTGCGAAAAATGAACAAAGACGAGTCGGTTTTGCTGTGCTGAAACCCGACTCGCGTAGCATATGAAGCAAACCGCTGAAACCAAACACGAGAAGCTTGTTTCAGACCATATAGAGACTTCTTCAAGTGACAGACATAACCTGGGCGATAAGGATCAACAAACCCTGGGGGTTGCTGCATATAAACGGTTTCTTGCAGTGAACCGTGTAAAAACGCATTCTGTACATCCAACTGATGTATCGGCCAAGAGCGAGAGAGGGCTAAACTGAGAACTGTACGTATGGTAGCCGGTTTGACAACCGGACTAAAAGTCTCCTCACAATCAATGCCAAGCTGTTGGCTTTTCCCATCAGCCACCAAACGGGCTTTGTATCGATCAAGCGAACCATCAGCACGCAACTTGCGTTTATATAACCACATAGAGCGGACAACATTGACTCCAGGTGGTCGTGGAACAAGATCCCAAGTTTCATTTTTAATTAAAGCATTATATTCAGTCTGCATAGCTACATGCCAGTGAGGATCCCTAAAGGCTTGGGTGTATGAGCGGGGTGTAGAAGGAGTGACAGTAGAGGTGTGAAGGTTAAGTTTTTGGATGGGTTTGTGGATATTATGTTGGGAGCGAGTGACCATTGGGTGAGTGCGTAAAGGGGTAGAATGAGTTGAAGGTGATGTAGATGAACTGGAAGAATTTTCAGAAGAGGTGGGAGATGAATTGCTTGTAGGTGGTGGTGGAGGAGGTGTTGGGGGAAGAGGAGAATTTTCAGGAATGATTTGGGGTGTCGTAGAAGTCGAAGGTGAGGGATTTACGGGAACATGAGAGGATCGAGACATGACGAGTTGGCGAGCAATCGGGGAAGGGTCACATGATGTATCTAAAAACTCATATGAGGGAGCTTGATTGGGAGAGAAGGAAGCAAATGGAAAAGATGACTCGTCAAAGACGACGTGTCGAGAAATAATGATTTTCTTGGTGTTGAGATCGAGACACCGATATGCACGGTGGTTGAGTGGGTAACCAAGAAATATGCATGGGGTGGTGCGAGGTGCGAGTTTATGTGGAGGAAAAGTATATGGGTAGCAAAGGCACCCAAAGGTGCGAAGATGAGTGTATGAAGTTGGTTTGTTAAGCAGTCTAGTGTAGGGGATTTCATTTTGGATTGAGGTGGACGGAAGAATATTCAAAAGATATACAGCCATGAAGAGAGCTTCAACCCAATATTCAGGTGGAAGATGTGCTTGAAATAAGAGGGTGCGCACGACGTTATTGATGGTGCGAATCATGCGTTCTGACTTCCCATTTTGTTGGGAAGTTTGAGGACAAGAGAAACGAAACTGAATACCATTAGTGGCGAAGAGATCATGCATGGATCGGTTGTCAAATTCTCCACCATGATCGCATTGAAAAGCTTTTATTTCGCAGTTAAACTGAGTACGAACGAAGGCTCGAAACTGAACGAATTTGGAGAAGGCATCAGATTTTCGGTGAAGAGGGTAGATCCAGAGAAAATGAGAGAAATGGTCTAGAAACAACACATAGTATTTAAAACCACTTGCACTAGGAATCGGAGAAGTCCAAATGTCAGAATGAATGATGTCGAAGGGAGACTTAACTACAGACTCAGAGCGATAAAAAGGGAGTTTGTTTTGTTTACCTAATTGACACGCACGACACAAAGTATGTGTTTTATCTTTGTGATATGAAATGAATCCACGAGACACAAGAGATTGTAATACTGTATCTCCGGGATGACCTAAACGTTGATGCCATAAAGATTGATTTTGATTTTGAGAGAAAGTAGAAAAAGCAGAAGCATGTTGAGGAGAGAGGGGATAGAGATCTCCGGTGCTGTCAGACCGGAGAAGGAGTTGTCTACTTGTTAAATCTTTTACAGAGAAACCATAAGGATCAAACTCGATTGAACACTTATTATCTTTGGTAAACTGGCGAACAGAAATAAGATTTTTAATAATGTTTGGGGTAACAAGGACGTTTCTAAGATATAGAGGACGATATGGGTTTGGTATTTGGCAATGACCCATTTGGGTAACAGGAATAGGGGATCCATCACCAACATATACAGATTGAATAAAGCTAGAATTAAAACGAGAATTGAGATTACCTGCATCCGAAGTAAGGTGTGAAGAAGCTCCAGTATCCAAGATCCAATTTCGCAAATTAGTAGACATTTTTTTTTTTAATTTTTTTTTTAATTTTTTTTTTTGACACGTCAGCAGACACGTCAGCAGGTTACCCAGTCACCCTGCCACGTAGCAGACACGTAGCACACACGTCAGCAAAAGTGACACGTCGGATGCCACGTGGCATGACACATCAGCAGAACGCAGAGTCCTGATGCGATGGCGCGTGGAGGCGCGTGGCTGCGCGTGGTCGGCGCGTGGTCGGCGCGTGGTCGGCGCGTGTTAATTTTATGTGGTGGCGCTCGGCGCGTCGTTCGTGGTTCAGAGCCGAAAATTTCCAGAATTGCTCGGAATCAAGCGATTTAGCTTTCTGTACTAGAGGTGAGATGTAGTTTGCAGCGTATGATGGGTTAATTTTGAATCCGCGATTTTTGATTTAGAAACTATCGAGGGCTCTAGTCGGCTCGTTTGACAGACTTTGCTTCGGATGTTTTTGGGTTTTGTTTGATTTTTGATTACGAATCTATTGATAGTGTTTTCGATTCGTGATTTGAAGCGGTGATATGATTACAAATTTGGGAATTAGGACGATGGAAAAAAAATGAGAGAGATTTAGGGGAGATAGATAGAAGGCTCTGATACCATGTTAGTTTATTGATAATGCCTTGCCAAATCATTACAAGAGACACGAATATATAGAACTAGAAACCCTGAAAACCTAAAGCCCGTGAGCCCATTGGGCTTTACATTGGGCTAAGAACAATAATACAAATGGGCTAACATATATAAATAATAATATGCTAATATGCCCCCGCAGTTTGAGCGGGAGGAGGCTGTCGAACGCTTAAGCTGGATCGAAACTCAGTAAACAGAGGTGAAGGAAGTCCTTTTGTAAAAATGTCTGCATACTGATAGCGAGATGGAACATGAAGAACACGAACATGTCCGTTAGCAACTTTATCACGAACAAAATGGATATCGATCTCAATATGCTTGGTCCGTTGATGCTGAACTGGGTTAGAGGACATGTAGACAGCACTAACGTTGTCACAGTAAACAATGGTTGCAGTGTAAAGAGGAGTATGAAGCTCAATAAGAAGATTACGTAACCATGCTGTTTCAGCGACTGCATTAGCAACTCCTCTATATTCTGCTTCAGCACTGGAACGAGACACCGTGTTCTGGCGTTTTGAAGACCAAGACAGCAGGTTATTACCAAGAAAAACACAATAGCCAGATGTAGACCGCCGTGTAGTGGGGCATCCACCCCAATCAGCATCTGAATAAGCTGTGAGCTGAGTAGTGGATGAAGAATACAGCTGAAGGCTATGGTCAATAGTGCCCCGAACATATCGAAGAATACGTTTGAGAGCATGAAAGTGAGGTTCTCGAGGATCATGCATGAAAAGACAAATCTGCTGAACCGCATAAGTAATATCTGGCCTGGTGAATGTCAAGTACTGTAATGCCCCCGCAAGACTACGGTACAAAGTAGGATCAGCAACTAGAGTACCTGTGTCATTAAGCTTAGAATCTGTGTCAACCGGAGTCTTGCATGGATTACAATTTATCATGTTTGCCCGTTTGAGAATGTCCATAGCATATTTCTTCTGAGAAAGGAACATGCCTGCTGAAGTTCGCGTTGCTGCAATACCCAAAAAATAGTTAAGAGACCCTAAATCCGTCATAGCAAACTCTACATTGAGGGAGGAGATTACTCTATGTAAAAACGCATCTGATGAGGCAGTGAGGATAATATCATCCACATATATCAATAAGTATGCAATGTCCGATCCTCTGCGAAAAATGAACAAAGACGAGTCGGTTTTGCTGTGCTGAAACCCGACTCGCGTAGCATATGAAGCAAACCGCTGAAACCAAACACGAGGAGCTTGTTTCAGACCATATAGAGACTTCTTCAAGTGACAGACATAACCTGGGCGATAAGGATCAACAAACCCTGGGGGTTGCTGCATATAAACGGTTTCTTGCAGTGAACCGTGTAAAAACGCATTCTGTACATCCAACTGATGTATCGGCCAAGAGCGAGAGAGGGCTAAACTGAGAACTGTACGTATGGTAGCCGGTTTGACAACCGGACTAAAAGTCTCCTCACAATCAATGCCAAGCTGTTGGCTTTTCCCATCAGCCACCAAACGGGCTTTGTATCGATCAAGCGAACCATCAGCACGCAACTTGCGTTTATATAACCACATAGAGCGGACAACATTGACTCCAGGTGGTCGTGGAACAAGATCCCAAGTTTCATTTTTAATTAAAGCATTATATTCAGTCTGCATAGCTGCATGCCAGTGAGGATCCCTAAAGGCTTGGGTGTATGAGCGGGGTGTAGAAGGAGTGACAGTAGAGGTGTGAAGGTTAAGTTTTTGGATGGGTTTGTGGATATTATGTTGGGAGCGAGTGACCATTGGGTGAGTGCGTAAAGGGGTAGAATGAGTTGAAGGTGATGTAGATGAACTGGAAGAATTTTCAGAAGAGGTGGGAGATGAATTGCTTGTAGGTGGTGGTGGAGGAGGTGTTGGGGGAAGAGGAGAATTTTCAGGAATGATTTGGGGTGTCGTAGAAGTCGAAGGTGAGGGATTTACGGGAACATGAGAGGATCGAGACATGAGGAGTTGGCGAGCAATCGGGGAAGGGTCACATGATGTATCTAAAAACTCATATGAGGGAGCTTGATTGGGAGAGAAGGAAGCAAATGGAAAAGATGACTCGTCAAAGATGACGTGTCGAGAAATAATGATTTTCTTGGTGTTGAGATCGAGACACCGATATGCACGGTGGTTGAGTGGGTAACCAAGAAATATGCATGGGGTGGTGCGAGGTGCGAGTTTATGTGGAGGAAAAGTATATGGGTAGCAAAGGCACCCAAAGGTGCGAAGATGAGTGTATGAAGTTGGTTTGTTAAGCAGTCTAGTGTAGGGGATTTCATTTTGGATTGAGGTGGACGGAAGAATATTCAAAAGATATACAGCCATGAAGAGAGCTTCAACCCAATATTCAGGTGGAAGATGTGCTTGAAATAAGAGGGTGCGCACGACGTTATTGATGGTGCGAATCATGCGTTCTGACTTCCCATTTTGTTGGGAAGTTTGAGGACAAGAGAAACGAAACTGAATACCATTAGTGGCGAAGAGATCATGCATGGATCGGTTGTCAAATTCTCCACCATGATCGCATTGAAAAGCTTTTATTTCGCAGTTAAACTGAGTACGAACGAAGGCTCGAAACTGAACGAATTTGGAGAAGGCATCAGATTTTCGGTGAAGAGGGTAGATCCAGAGAAAATGAGAGAAATGGTCTAGAAACAACACATAGTATTTAAAACCACTTGCACTAGGAATCGGAGAAGTCCAAATGTCAGAATGAATGATGTCGAAGGGAGACTTAACTACAGACTCAGAGCGATAAAAAGGGAGTTTGTTTTGTTTACCTAATTGACACGCACGACACAAAGTATGTGTTTTATCTTTGTGATATGAAATGAATCCACGAGACACAAGAGATTGTAATACTGTATCTCCGGGATGACCTAAACGTTGATGCCATAAAGATTGATTTTGATTTTGAGAGAAAGTAGAAAAAGCAGAAGCATGTTGAGGAGAGAGGGGATAGAGATCTCCGGTGCTGTCAGACCGGAGAAGGAGTTGTCTACTTGTTAAATCTTTTACAGAGAAACCATAAGGATCAAACTCGATTGAACACTTATTATCTTTGGTAAACTGGCGAACAGAAATAAGATTTTTAATAATGTTTGGGGTAACAAGGACGTTTCTAAGATATAGAGGACGATATGGGTTTGGTATTTGGCAATGACCCATTTGGGTAACAGGAATAGGGGATCCATCACCAACATATACAGATTGAATAAAGCTAGAATTAAAACGAGAATTGAGATTACCTGCATCCGAAGTAAGGTGTGAAGAAGCTCCAGTATCCAAGATCCAATTTCGCAAATTAGTAGACATTTTTTTTTTTTTTTTTTTTTTTTAATTTTTTTTTGACACGTCAGCAGGTTACCCAGTCACCCTGCCACGTAGCAGACACGTAGCACACACGTCAGCAAAAGTGACACTTCGGATGCCACGTGGCATGACACATCAGCAGAACGCAGAGTCCTGATGCGATGGCGCGTGGTCGGCGCGTGGTCGGCGCGTGTTAATTTTATGTGGTGGCGCTCGGCGCGTCGTTCGTGGTTCAGAGCCGAAAATTTCCAGAATTGCTCGGAATCAAGCAATTTAGCTTTCTGTACTGGAGGTGAGATGTAGTTTGCAGCGTATGATGGGTTAATTTTGAATCCGCGATTTTTGATTTAGAAACTTTCGAGGGCTCTAGTCGGCTCGTTTGACAGACTTTGCTTCGGATGTTTTTGGGTTTTGTTTGATTTTTGATTACGAATCTATTGACAGTGTTTTCGATTCGTGATTTGAAGCGGTGATATGATTACAAATTTGGGAATTAAGACGATGGAAAAAAAAATGAGAGAGATTTAGGGGAGATAGATAGAAGGCTCTGATACCATGTTAGTTTATTGATAATGCCTTGCCAAATCATTACAAGAGACACGAATATATAGAACTAGAAACCCTGAAAACCTAAAGCCCGTGAGCCCATTGGGCTTTACATTGGGCTAAGAACAATAATACAAATGGGCTAACATATATAAATAATAATACGCTAATAGTACACACACACACACATAGTGTATGTACACATTCAATCATATATGTATACGTATCGTATACATATATACAGCTATATATATAGATCTGGAATCAATTTGAAATTCGAAAATAGTTACCTCCGATCTGCGGTTGTTCGATAGGTATTCGTTCGATCAATTGAGTTGTGGATGTAGTTCGATTATGTTCAACTAAAGTTGCTAACGCATGTGTTTGATTCAACATCCTTATGCTCGATTTCGTGTTCTTTCTAGCAATTTCCTGTTTTCTGATCGATGTAGAGATATTCGAGTGATACTATATCAGCGATGAATGATTATGTAAATCTATTAGAAATCGCAAAAACTACGGATCGATACAATCGCAACGCAATCGGAAAACAGATAATCTGTATCCAATGAGATATATCTGTATTTTTGTAGTTTTATTTTTATTTAATTATAATTATTGAACGGGCAGTTTGGGCTGGAGCTTGTAAAAATTATTGATTAGAGTGTTGGACAAGTGGCATGTTGTTATTGGTTGTGGACCTTCCTTCTCTTCCCCTCATATCCCTCCTTCTTCTCCGAACCCAACCCGTGTATTTATAGGGAAAAAGTGGAAAAAAAAAAAAACAAAAAAAACAAAAAAACACGCTCCTAGACCGTTGGGATTTTAAAATTTTTTTTTTTTTTTTTAAGTTAACGGCTATTTTTTTTTAAAAAAAAACTTTTTTTTATTTGTTTTATTCTCTTGGCCCCGCATCCGGACCCACGCTTCACCCAATTCATCTCGTCGGAATTCCGACGGAGGAAACCGACGAACCGAACCGACGGGCCCGTGCCATTGGTGTCGGTTTCGTCGGTTCCAACCGACGGAAACCGACCCTCGCCGTTGGGAGTCGTCTTAGGAGTACATTTTTTTCTTATTAACATGCAACTGATGAGCATGATATAATGTGGTCACGAAATCACACTTGTTTCAAAACAATTGAAAAATTAAAATGTGTGTGTGTGTTTCATTTTAAAATACTTTATGTAAAAATGCCAATATATCACATGAATTGTATCACAATAAAAGAAATACACTATTGCGTTTCTTTTGACAAGAGCAAAAGTTGTATTAGTATTCACAAGTTTACGCACATCTCATCGTTTGTATTACCCAATCACTTTAAATATGCACTACCATACCTTCTAAGATATGTAGTATCATATATTAGTTAATCATTTAAATTTTATCAAACATCCCGAAAGTGGTGTTAAAACACTCTTGTTCTAAAAAGACATTTGCTTAACCATCTAAATTTCTTACTAATTTACATATTTACACAATTTTACAAAGATTGATCAAACGCGTAGTTAATAATTTGCATGTTTGCTGTCTTTTAATAATGGTCAATATACATCAAACTTCACTTTAAAATTAAAGTAAACCATATCACAAAGGCAAATCAAATTCTTCAATGTGCAAACTACGAATTATTGATGCCAATAAGCATTTTTGAAGCAATATACACTATATAGTATTTATTTAAGTTAATAAACAATTTGGTCAATTTTAAACTATGATACTCATTCTTGTGGGTCTTTTGTAAATAGTTATATTATATGTGTGTATATAGCTTGTCTAAGTGTCAGAGCAAAATAACATGACTATTATCTATAAAAATGACAGATTTAGAAGTGAGTGTTCTAGACAAACACAGTAAGTAACTTGTTTTCTCTTATAAATGAGTAATAGAGTTTTATACTTAGGGCTGCCTTTACACGATTGCACTCAACACTACATAAATTTGCATGATGATAAAATTACGCATTATCTTCATATTGGTTTTTTGGCGAAGGATAGATGAGAAAGCCTCAAATGAGATGAAGAAGAGGAAGATCAAATTCACTGCATTTTAAGAAAAAAATTTGTAAGTGTAAAACGCACTATTGTTAGCATGTGGTAAAATTTGTTTAGATGTAAAATGTAGTATTGTTAAAATGCAGTGTTCAGTTAGAAAGATGCAGTGAATCTGGGTAACAATTTTGTGTTAAAATGCACTGAATTTCATTCCCCTCCTTCCCCTCATTTGAGACCTTCTCCTCAGAACCTTACCTTTAATTTATCACACCCCTCATATTATAGTTATTTAATTATAATATGTCGGAAGCGTCTGTCCAAATTAAAACTTTAATCAATCAAAACATAATTTATCAATCTGGGTGTTATATAAAAACAAGAACAACACTGATTTATAAAATCAGATATCAGAGTAACACTTGGTAGTCAAACATTCTTCAGTCCAGTCCAATCATCTCAAAACCTGCAAGGGGGTAAATAGTGGGATTAGCACAAAGCTAAGTGAGTTAACCGGTCACAATCAGTACAACTCAGTATAACAACACTGATTATCACAAATATCACATAGACACTGACACAACATCACCAAGAGGATCGGTGGTCCTTGTGACATCGCACAGACCCAGGAGATGCACCAAGCGACACTTACAACCAACTGCAGACCAATACAGTGGCATTACCGATAACTGTTTGCTACCTTTAGTCAATATGTGTTCTATTCTCAACACATGATCACAAATCTCACATTGACTAACCTGTAGCAACTCAGTCCAACTAATCAGTCAAGTTGACCTCCGAATCACAGAATGCTCAAAGGCAACACATCACTTATTACACGTGTATTTCACCTTATCAACAATCACAATCACAATCACAATATCACTATGTTCACCTGTTGTAACCAATTATGTTACAACTAAATCACACTGAGAGTACGAGTCCACTCACCAATACCTCAGCTGCACGCTCAGAGATCTAACATTACTGAGCCTTCTCTCCATATGAGAATCACAACAAAATACACAAGTCAGTAACTTGGTATTAACAACGAACTCGTTATAATAAGCAACACATGTTATAATCATATAACATATCACAGTATCTCAATACACAATATATCATATCCCATATCAATTATGTTACAATATTTATTAGGTCACTTCACTCACTAGTCGCTACTAAACACGAAAAAGTGTTTAAAATAAGGTTTGTCACGAAAAAGTAGTTTTTTTTTTTTTTTGCTTTGGGCCATTTAGCCGCCGGCTAAAAGGTTTGACCGCCGGCTAAACCGGATTTGTGACCGCCGGCCCAAAACGAACTCCTGACCGCCGGCCAAAAGGCTTGACCGCCGGCCAGAGGCCATCGTTCACCCCTGTTCTTTCTGTTTATCCAAGTTCCGAATCAAATAAGCTCAAATCAACGAGTTCAGCTTTCTAATCGATTTTATACAAGGAATAACACTTTCTATCAACAACTATTACTACATAGCATCATCTCAATCTCTAATTTCATTAAGAATCATAAACCTTAATATTTAGCATACATGTATATGTGAAGAACACTTACAAGGAATTGGATGATGATGGTGATAGAATTCTATAGATGATGATGAAATATTAATCACAGAAACAAACTGAAATCTTTCTTTTCTCTTTTGATTTTCAATTTAATATGTGTATGTGTTTTTTGTGTTTAAGAAATGAAAGAAGGAAATCAAATAAATAAGAAAATAGGTCGGCTCCCAAAACCGACCTTCAATTATACGGGTATAATTTAATACCCCTTCTCAACCTATTGTCTGGAACCCGAAAACCATTTGCGAGTCCAAACCTTTTATCGTTCCGTCAACTATATTAATTTAAATCACTTAATATTTTACTAACCACAATAAGTCTTGAAACTTATTTCCTATTTATTCGCAATCAATTCAAACAATATTATTTCCAAACACGTTAATATTATTTTAAAATCACAAAATAATATAAAACAACTAGGTTCGATTTACGGATGTTACAATTTTTAACTAATTTAATCCTTTTATTTGTCGTTTTGAATGTATGTTTATTAGCATTGGCATTTGTAATAGTATAACTAAACATTTATAAGCCTTAAAGTTATATGTTAAAAATCAAAATTGTTCATATATATGGCTGCCAAAGAGTTGAAAAGGTGGTTCGATCTTCTCGGCTTTTAATCCCCACCATTGCAACTCATATTTGTTCGTTATCTTCTTGACGTTTTCTTTCTCTACCAACCGCTAGCCACGATCTTGGTCCTCCGGATTTCAAGGGATCGTTCCTTTTAATTTCTCATAATCGTATTTAACTCCTTTATAATTTATGTTTTGGCTCTTGAATTCACCAAGCACTATCCCTGTAATAAATCCCAAATTCCAAATTTTACGATTTATCCGTAAGTTCTTATTTTATACGAGATTATGAGCAGATTCTTATTGTTCTTTTCTACTCATCACAAAGTAGCGATTTGGAAGCGACATTATTTCAAAAAGAAGATGACTGGACTGGAATTATGTATGTATTTTATTTTTATGATTTTGTGTATTCTTATTTCATAAATATTACTCAAATTGAAGTTAAATGTTTAAAGATGCTGAAATCTTACATCGGTAACCATTACAATCGAGACAAAACTTCTACAGATTATTTTTCTTCAACTTAGACAGTTTATAAGAAATTTGTTTTGGCTGATTTTTTTTTTATCTTGCTTTGTAGTTTATGCAAGTATGAACGGAATTTATATAGCCGGAGTAGTTATTTCATTCACTGTTCATCAATTTCCGGTCAATGTCCATATCGGCGATTATCAACCGTCATATGCGTATCATCTCACATCTTGTCCCAAATCAGTGAGCCCTAAATCGACAGTAACTACCCCAGTTTTGTGAGAAATTTAAGTTTATGTGAAATTTTATGCATACAATTTTTTCGGGAATATTTGTAATACGTAGTATGAATGATTCTTTAATCGTCCTCACAAATAAGTGATTTGGATAAAGGATTTTGACTTGAAGTCGTCTTCATACTTTTTGATGATTAATGGGGTGTTCTCAGACCTGGCAATTTGGTTGTTGTTATATTCTTTTTTTATTTAATTTCTTTTTGACACTTCATGCAGATTCTACAACAGATAAACAATTTATTGGAAGAGACAACGGGAAAAACGAAGAGAAAATGTACGATACTTGCTGCTCAGTTTTTAGCCCATGAATATTCATATATTAGTTATCATAGTCGAAACCCATCATTTGCATTTATGTTACAATACATTGAACATTGTGACTTCTACCAAGTTTTTCAACCGGATTGGAGGTCGCGTGAAATTTCAGTCTTATTACTCTCAAGTTTAGGTGACGTATCAGGTTGAAACAAGTGATGGTCTGCTCCAACAGGTCAAGCTTGTGGTAAGTGAAGTCATACAATTATTGATTAGGATTTTTTACTGATTTATTTTTTAGTAACAGATGTAACTTTATGATTGTGTATGTGGTGGCTTTGCCCAAAAGCAACTATCCTCGAAATTTACTTGATTTGAAAAGAGCAACTATTCGTGTGGTCTGTGATTTTTAACATGATTACAATGGAGTACTATTCTTTGATATACACGGTTTTAAATTGAAAGTGAGAGCTTTACTGAGATTTGGTTTCACAAATTAGCAATATGTTTTTCTAACTCTGGAACTAGGAAGTTTACGAAATATATAGGTAAATGACAACAGTGATAGCCATTATTCCAATTTTGTTGGCCGATCAAGGTGCAGGGCTAGATGAAATACCCATGTGGCATATATATGTTTTTAGTTCACTGATTCATTTGATAAATGTGAGTCTTTCCTTTTTAATAGCTTGAAATGGGTCAGACTGTTTTTTTTACCCAAACGCTACAATTTAGTTTTAGTTTTTGTTCATTTATCTTTGACCGTTTCTTGCTGATATGTAACCAATTTATGATGGAATAGTTTAAGTTTTTTATTAGTTTGTATTTGTAGGTTCTAATTTTCTGGCCCCGCTTATTTTTTACAGGGTTGTTACCTCTGTAAGTCTCGAGAAAAATTATGCCAAAGGAATTGCAAAGGACGTTAGTGGAGGTGGGACTAATATCCACTCAATGGTTTGTTTTTCCTCAGTGAGTATGTCTACTATCTAAATTTTTCATCTAATAATTTATATCATAATGAGTTGTTATTTATTTTGTTTATTTTCTTAATATTTCTTCCTTAATTTGTTCACACGAAGACCAACCATCTCAATATTGTTATATTCTCAGTCTCATTTTGTGAATTTTGTGTTGTGTATCGTATATAGTACTTGCATTCTAGAAAAAGGCTGGCAAATTAGGTGGTTGTGTGGCTTGTGAGCATTTCATTAGTGTGATCGAGATTGTCTGCTTTTTCTAAAGTTAAATATGGAATTGTGTGTAGTCTGATTTTTTTATCTTGCTTTGTAGTTTATCAAAGGTGGTGAGTCGGGCGGGTTGGGTAGCTGTTAAAAATGAGTTGGGGTCATATCGTATTGACCGACACTTAAATTTATTGAATAACTAATGCATTGATTGTGATTAGGGAAGGTTATAGGCGTTTATAATAGACTTTTGGTGATTTTTTATCCCATTTTAGGGAAACAATATGATTACAATAGTAACATGGCTCTCAAATAAACATATTGGAGGGTTATGGGCGTTTAAAATAGACTTTACATGAATTTAATCCTGTTTGAAAATTTCCCTTTCAGCTATTTTCTTACAGATTTGACCCATTTGCTATGTCAACTTATCTATAAGTAGGTGTTTAAAATTGCAACGTATAATTATATGCTTAAATGACCATTATTTTTTGTGTCATGCAGGAGATTGGGAACTTGAGTTTGAGTATTTGTCGAGGATGACCACCTAATTGTAGAATATTTTTATGCCTGCTACTAATATTCAAGTGGTTTCTTTTGGGATTTCCTCGCTTTGAAGCTAAAGGTATTGTTGGCAATATTTTGCATGCAATGCCAACAACATATGTTGTATAATGATGCAAAGAATAATAGGTTGGCACTCTTCTTTACTTGCAATCTAAGTGAAATTTTTTTAGTAAACATTAGAGGTTATAAAATGAGTGGGTTGGGTGACGAATGTCAACCTATTATGGAAACAGGTTGAACAGTTTATAAAATGTTGCTTTAATCATTATTTTATGGGTTTTTTTCTTTGTGATTGCAATTTTGTTTATATTCTAGGATCAAATCAAAATGTCTGAAGTTACCCCTTCGATCATTTTAAGGCAAGTCAAATGCATTGTTCACATGTTACAGGGACTTTCATTAATGAATTTTGGTCAAATCAGCAAATCATATCAATTCAGACATTATATATCTTCTATAAGAGAGTTGAAACCTAGAGCAAGACCGATTGCCTATGTTGAACGTGGTGATGTTGCTGATTGTCGTTTAATGGCATTTAATACAGCCGAAGAAAGTCTCAGATTTTGGATCAAGGTATTCATTCATCACCCATTTTACCCAGACTACACTTTACTACAAATTTATACAACAATTCAAGTTGGATCCTTGGCGATTGATGCACCAACATTGGATTCTTTGTTTGATCTTATGACAGGTGGTGTTGTATGGTTCACTCCTGCTTGATTATAAGCATTAACTTATATAAATACCCTAGAAAAATTGTAAGTTTAACTGTTTAGATCTTCATATTTGTAGCAATTATGGTCACCTTTAGTATGTTATTGTTCATTGAATTAAATTTACTGAATACAAATATATATTGATTCAGGTTATTTGGAAATTTATCTTATTTGGAATACACTTTCTGAGAAGAGTGATTTTCAATTAATATACGGTACATGATTGTGAGCTTATGCCAAGGTGCTCATCATAATCTCTTTTTGATCTTCAGAAAGCAATTTTAACGGGCTAAACATGAAGCACGTCGTTAACATAGTTGAGTTTTTTATTTAAATGTGGCTATATTGACCGATTTACTTAGGATTGGGTCGATTTGTGGTATGTTACTATGTTTGATCTCTACCGGGACAAACTTCAACTATGATGGCAATGTCAAACATCTCTTTTGACTGATCCAGTTTTAATCTTGCATTTGTTAATCTAATAGAGTGACCCAAATCACTTTTTATCCAATTTTTTTTTAATAAGAAAGTTGGTGTGTCAAATTTGTTATCGTCTGGAGTGGCTGAATAAGTTCTTATCCAATTTCTATTGTAAGAAGTTTTAGTGTACCAAATTTGTTCCTTAAGGTATCAACTATCAAGTAGTGAAAGTGCATTTCAATTGAATATGTACTACATCTTGATTATCTTTTTTTATTAAACTGATGTTTCCATCCTTACAAGATACAAGTTTTGATTGTAATGAATGAGATTAGTTCTTTGTTCTTATTTTGGGGTTTGCTTTTAATTAGTTTGGGTTTTTAGCATCAATTCACTAGAAACCATCTATGGCAATCACAGGTTCAGCTTCAACATGCATGCTTTTCTGTATATGTTAGTAATATTTGCGTTTTCTTTTTTTGTTTGGTATACTAAGGTGTCTAATTGCATTTGGTATATTTTTTCTTTAATTTTCCAAAGTGTTCAAATATGAAGTCTTTTTACGAAGTTTAGGACCTAAAGCACATTTTAGCTTATGCATTTTGTGAATATTCAAACTTTAAATTGTGAACTGAATTACTACGTATATGTTTACCACTAGACTCTTTGAATTAGGTTGCCTAATTGCTCTTCTTAGACTACTAAATGTTATCAATACAAAAATAATATCATACATAATGGTATTACGAATCGGATTGCTCTGAAGAAATCTAATCTAATCTTCCAATGAGTAAGTATATATTAAGGAATTGTAAATTGGTTTTTTATTATAGGCACGAGTACTAATTGTGTACGGGATATGTTGTAAATTTTCCTTTTGTACTTGCTTTTTTTTTTCTTTAGGTAAAGCAATAGATATCATTTGTACTTTCTTTCAACATTTATCATATTAACTGGGCAACGCCAGGTAAAATACTAGTTTTCAATAAAGGCTCACTAGTGATATATATAAATTGACACTTTAGATCCCTAAACTTCATATGTTCATTCAATTTATTCACAGATTTAGTTTTTATGTTTAATACTGCCGTCTCTTTTCTATATTACTTATTTACTTTTACTTAAATCTTTGAAACAACAACTAACATCCATTTTTGTTAGGAACATTTGACCCCAATCATAGACTCTTTTGAAGTTAAATAGAGTACATAGACTATTATTCTTTCTAAGTAATACAAACTCTTACTAATCAAATATGAAACAATAAAATTCATACTTTGAATAATAGTATTATGAAAGTTGATTTGTTATATTAACTATAAACTGGCGGCTAACTCAGCCTGAACATTTCCATCCACATATTGTCCTTGCCTCCCCTCTTGGAGTGTGGTACGTAGATAAGATTATAAGTACTATCCTAAAATTTGGACATGTGTCCTAACTACATAATAATAATTATATTACATATATCCTAAGTTGTTTAGAAAATAAAAAAAGTTATACCTTTTCTTCTTTTAATTATATTTGTAACATATTTTAATAATTATTTTAATTTTAACATATATAAAAACACATATTAACAATTCAAAAACAAACATAAAACATACTTAGCTTGAACCTGAGTCACTTTAAACCTCTTTCACCCAATTGTTTAGAAAACCAAATTATACATATCTTTTAATCTTTTCGATACATATTTTTATCACAATAATTTTGATCTTAACATATATGGGTATAGCAACAAACATTAACACTTCAAAAAGGAACATTTTTAACCTTAATCACCTTAAGCCTCTTTCATTAAACAATATAATATAAAATTTAATCATTTTCTTAGTATTTTAATCTTAAATCTTAAGATACTATATATAAAAGGATAGTGATTCGAACAACACCAAAATTCTTTGACACCACTTTTTGTGTTTTAAACCTTAAGTCTTTTGAATTAACATATCTCGTGAGAATTTTTTAGCAAAGGACTTTCACTATTTTTGTCTATTTTTTTATTCCTATTTATAATGTCTTAGATATACACACAAAATCATCAACTCATGCAAAAGATAAGAAACAATCATCTAAATTTATGTTCATTTTGTTTTTTGTTTGTTTAAATATTCACGGGTTTTTCAACAACGGTATATATGTTTGGCCAGTTTATTTTTAGTCTTCTAAAATAATATATCATACGACTTTTTGATTAGTTACACATCATTGTAGTCATAAAATTATGTAGATAAATATTTGATTAATTTGTTTCTGGATAAATTGATAAATTTACTTCATGATAATTTCGAGAGTATTTTTATAGCGGGTCGTAGTGGGTCGTGCTTAGCACAACCCGAAACCTAACTAGTCGTATATATAAACTTTGCATATAAATTATAATGTTCTGACTTTAATGTAGATAAGATTATTTAAGGTGTTTTTGCTTGACTTTGGAATGTGAATTTTATAGGAACTTGACAGAATTAGACATACAAGAGAATGGGATTGATGATCTTGGTGGAGATTGGTTAAGTTTCTTCCCAGATAACTTCACCACATTAGAAGTACTTAATTTCGCAACTTTGAATAGCAAAGTTAGTTTCGACACTTTAGAGAGTCTTGTTTCTCGATGCAAATCGTTAAGAGTTTTGAAAGTTAATCAAAAGATAAACTTGGATCAACTGCAAAAGCTCCTTGTGTTGGCTCCACAGTTGACCGAGCTTGGTACCGGTACATTCACGGAAGACCTTGTGTCTAGTTCAGTCGACGAGCTTGAGACCACTTTTAGTAAATGTAGAAATATACATACACTTTCAGGTTTTTGGGATGCTACCTTGCTTTATCTTCCAGTTGTGTATCCTATGTGTGGTTGTTTGACGTTTTTAAATCTGAGTTATGCGAGTCTTGGGGCTGTTGAACTCGAACAGATTCTTACTCACTGCAAACAGCTAACTCGTCTATGGGTAAGTTGCTTATTCACATGAATTCTTTTTGGCTTAATTTTCATCTTTTGTAGAGGTAGCAAAACGGGTGGGCCGGGAGGATTGGGTATTGGGTGTAAATAGGAAATTTGGTATGGACTGAATTGCAATGGGTTGGGTTGAACATAAAATGTAATCTAAATCAACTCATTCAAAAGTAAATGGGTCGAAAATGCAATCTCAAGCTTTCATTTGCTTATGGTTACAGGTTCTTGATACGGTAGGGGACAAGGGTTTAGAAGCGGTTGGATCCTACTGCCCATTGCTTGAAGAAATCCGAGTCTTCCCAGTTGACCCTTTTGACCAACAAATCGGTGTGACTGAGTCGGGTCTCGTTTCCGTATCAAACGGCTGCCCCAAGCTACATTACATACTCTACTTCTGCAAGCGGATGACAAACGCTGCCATGATCACCGTTGCCCAAAACTGCCCCGATTTCACTCACTTCCGTCTTTGCATAATGAACCCTCGGGAACCCGATTACTTAACTAACGATCCCATGGACGAAGCCTTTGGTGCCATCGTCAAAACTTGTACCAAGCTTCAACGCCTTTCTGTTTCTGGCCTATTAACTGACTTGGCATTCGAGTACATCGGGAAATACGCAAAAAATCTCGAGACACTCTCTGTTGCTTTCGCTGGAACTAGTGATATGGGAATGGAGTATGTGATGAGAGGCTGCCCGAAACTGAAGAGGGTGGAGATACGAGACTGCCCATTTGGAGATTCGGCTAAGCTTTCGGGTTTGTCCCAATATGAGTCAATGCGGTCTTTGTGGATGTCGGCTTGTAATGTGACAATGAATGGTTGTAAGAAGTTGGCTGAGGAGATGCCTAGGTTGAATGTTGAAGTGATCCAAGATGAAGATTGTGATGATACCAATGCTGCTAATAAGGTGTATGTTTATCGAACTGTTGCTGGACCACGAAAGGATGCACCGCCTTTCGTTCTAACCCTCTGAGCTCAAGAAACGAATGAAAAATGTCGTTAGGAAACTGTTTAACCCGTTTCATCGTTATCTATGTTTATGTCTAGATTTTGGTTTTGGTACTGTGTACAAAACTTGATAATGTACTTCAGTAAACCATATTTGATGGATTAAAGCTTTAGTCTTTTGTGTATTATTGCACAATTAATAAGCTTCAGATAATTAAACCTTTTCTCTAATCTCAATAAGGCGTCTGGTGTTATGAAATAAGTTACATTAGTACTTTAAATTGTTTTGCACTTCAGTATTTGAGAATTGAGACATCAAGAGAGTTATGTTTTATGTTGTAATTCAGGATTCATGATGCAAAGGGTGTGTTTGGCGATCGCATCTTGAGGGAATTTTGAAGATGAAGATTTTTAAATTTCAAGAAATTCCCTCTGCAATCCATATTTGACATGCTAGAAAAAAAGGGATTTTAGAAAAAATAATCTTTTAAAATATAGTCTCTTGATACTACTTTTTAAATTAATCTACATCTTCAATTCTTCATTTCCGTTTAATGGCCCCAAACACACCCAAAGTTATATGGGCTTGAATTGCAGTTGGAAATTTGGGACCTTGTTGAAGTGTTGAACTGGATTTAATGCGTGCCTTTGTTATTGGGCTTATAGTTTTATATTTTGGGCTTCTTTTTTAATGGGTTTTCCAGAGGAATTTGGCACAAATAAGAATATTTGCACGAAGGCCAGCTTATCTAAAGCTCGTTCACATGGAAAACAAATAATATATACTAGATGTTGTAACTCATTGAATCTCCGATGCTGCGGGTGGTTTATTTTTACAAAATAATCGAATATGTTTCCGACCCAATACCGCCGTGTATTATATGATAATATGAATACTGATAACATCGCTAAATTGATAATAATCCGCGTGTGAGCTTAATACATTCTAATCATCATCATAATGCAATAAGTATCCAAGTGTGAGATTTATATACTTTGATGGTGTATATTCGTTAATGTAACATTATCCATAATGACTATCATATTTTTTATTTTTAGTATATGTTTAGAGCCATTGTAGAGATCGACTTAATTAGCATAAGGTTAAATAAAATTAAATTTGTATAATAAATGTATTTTTATATGGGTTGGGACTAGTGGCCATGCATATTTAATTTACTACACCTACAAATTATGGTGTAGAAGATAATTTAAGGGAAATTTCCATGCAAGAGACATAGGTAATAAATGAGTGTGACTAGTGGCCATGCATATTTAATTTACTACACCTACAAATTATGGTATGTTTTCCGGTTGTCTCAATTTACTACCGGTGCGTTCTCCGGTCAATAAACACGTAGTGGTACGTTCTCCAACATTAAACATCACCGGTATGTTCTCCGATTTCCTATCCAAAGTGTTTGTTGAAATGTTATCCCAAATTTGTAGTTCTCGCTCGGATGTTACCCAGAATATAGTTTTCGTTGGAAGGTTATCCAAAAATATAGTTTAGCATCTTCGTAAACAATTTGTATAAAAATTGTCATATAAAGTTTGTTAGTTGTGGGGAGGGAATTTATTTTGTAGGATTGAGTCTGACCACCCTAACTGTGGTTTGAGACTCCTGCTTGATTGGTGTATAACGACACCTTCCTATGTTTTGTTCGTGTAGTGCCTAGAAGGCTTGGTACTTCGATAGGTATCGCAACCTTCATTTGTTTCCTTCCGTCCATTCGATCGATAAGTTGTCGATCTTAATCGTTAAATGTTTGTAGAAGGTTTGTTCTGTCTAATAGAAAACGAGAGTTTGTTTATGTAGTAGTCAACTATGACCGACCAGTCATCCAACTTGACGTTAGTACTATAGTATTCATGTCCTAATAATCGTTGTAGGAATGTCAGCATCCTATTCGCAAATAATCGCTCAAGTAGTAGAGACTAAATTAGTATGGAATGTTAGTGTCCCTTGATCCATATTAGTAAGATCGAGTTATGTCAGGTGGGTGAATCAGGCTTTCAAAAGTATTATAATAGTCATCGTTTCATATACATTAATTTGTATAAAAGCTTGAAAGCTTTTAAAATAGTTTTGAGGATCTTGTGTGTAGTCGTTCGAGATAAAATTTTAAGTCATGTTACTCCTTACAAGATCATTTGTGCATGAGTCTAATCAATGGGTGTCATCAATAGTATAAGTTTGTTCACAATTAGTTCATATGTTAATTCAAAACGTTGATGGTTACTTGTTGCATTTCGTATCAAAATCGTTGATAACCTCAGCTATATTCTCAACCATTCGAGAACGCTCTCCTAGCATCCATTCTCGTTATACAAGTTCAGGTGTACTTTATCCGGTTTGTGTCGTTTGTAAGTGGAGATGATGTCTCCATTCAAGTCGGGGTATTTGCTTTGTAATTCTTTAAGTGTCATTTCGTGTGTCAGGAAATTTCCTGATTGATGTGTGAAGTATAATAACTAAGGTAGGGACCATTCATCAGACGATAACGTCTGTATTGTGGACAGATTGATTAAATGTGTGATGGCGTTGGTTGATGGTTTCTCGTGTACCGAGGTACCATTGTTATCACAACCATGTTGGAGAAGTCACGTGTAGGAACACTTAACTATCCACCTAAACGCATTGTGACAATAAGTGTCATATAGTGAGTTAGACGTATGCAATGTGTGCATGCATGAGTGTTCTAGCCAAAGCTATAGTCTAGGTCTCTAAGGCTTTCAGGTCACTTAAAAACTTCTAGTTCGCTATAACCAATGGCTCTGATACCAAACTGTCACACTCCCAAATTTTCTGATTACCATTTATCAGATGATTGCGGAAGCATTAGTGTGTACTGGGGTGCTGACGTCAACAATTAACACTCATGCCAGATCAGAGCGTATGATTATTGCAGAACATAAAATTAAGATGCCATTTAAGAAAGTAGTTTGTTTACAAAAGAACTACGACTCATCAAGTCGTAGAAATAATATCAGTTATACAAAATAAATCCTTATTTGTCCCAAAAAGTGGCATCCTAATTCGTCATGGGTCGCCTAACCCCGTTAGTATGCATTCTTACTTGTGCTGTGAATTACCTGAAAAACATAGTAAAAGGTCAACAATAATGTTGAGTGAATTCACTGGTTTTTGTAAGAATGGTTTGTTTAATATTATTCATTTAGTAAAAGAGTTGACAAGTAAGTCAAATAAAGTCATTCACAATAGTTTGTAGGAAGGTAATATCCTATGACCGTACATAAACATACAAGTATTCATAGATAGTTCGCGATCATGGTATGAAATCATTCATATAATCAGTAGCATATAAGCACAAAAGCAATTATAGACAGATATTGCATGTTATAGAAAAAACATTAGCTATGTTTTTCACCCCTGATTAAAAGTAGTCAAAACAGTAAAAGTAGGGGCTGTGAACTCACTGGTAGCGATGAGTGATAACAGCTAGTAGTAGTAGTCCAAACAACGTCCCTCATTGTCCTAGACGCAATAAACATACTTGACATAAGTATTCGACTACTCGTTATGTTTTTAAGAGTTTGTACAATATAGTTGGTGATGAATGTGTTTGAAAAATAAATATTATTTTTCGAGTTGTGTTTGTCGTTGAATCACTCGACACATGTAAGTATATATACTTATATACTTATTAGTCGAATATATATATTCATATAATTTGTCATTGTCGAATAAATATATAAAATTATCGTTGTTACATATATATATATATATATAGATCGTTCGTCGATCATGCTTTGAAAACACATTTTCAATCGTTACCAAAATAAGTTTCGTTTTGTTTTATCGTATATATATATATATAATATGCTTACAAAAGTTCGTATATATATATATATATATATATATATATATATATATATATATATATATATATATATATAAGTCGTAGTCGTTCGAGTAAAGTATATATATTAGTTGTTGACTATATATATATAAACATACAATCTATGAAGTTTGTACTAATCGTTTTACTCGTTCATTTTTACTCGTTCCAAAAATTGTCGTTTTCGGAATAAATAATTATTATTGTCCCAAAGTTTGTCACGTCCATTTTATAACATTATTTGTATAAATATCCGGCTAAAATAATGTCGCGTGGTCGCATATAATTTTTAAGACCAAATTGTTTGTCGTACTTTTTACAACAAAAATAGCTTAACAAAAATTTTAAGTCACGTAGTCGTTAATATTTTTGTACCAATTTATATCGAAATGTCCGTGTGTTTGGCTAAAAATGCGACGCATATCGTTCGAGTACACAACATAGCCGTACGATTGGATTTACTTAGCATAGCCGATCGGCTATCATCATAACCGACCGGCTCAAGTTATAATGAGTCGTACGGCTCTTTTAGTCCAACCGATTGGTTCTATCTCAATCTAGCATATCCTCTATGTATATGTTTAATGAATAATATGTAAGAGGCAACAAGTAAATAAGAATTCTAATGTCGGCAAAAAGTTAGCCATCAATAAAGTATGAATCAAATAAAACATAGTACTTGAGTATGCGTGGGAACTAAGTAAAAACGAGAAAACAATTCGCCCCTATTTCAATGAGCCGATCCTCTATATATATTGAGCCGATCGGCTCAAACTTTCCAGCCGATCGGGTATGTGGTGGTTCCAGTTCATGCTCTATTCGACCCAACCACAGTCCATAATATATATATATAATACGAATTTAACTTAGTTTTTAACTTGTCTTTAGTTGAAATTGACCATCATACAATGTACCAATCATAATATAACAAGTTTTTACACATTAAAATCAAGTTATAATCATTATAAAATTGAGGAAATATATAAAATTTATGTAAGAAATTTAAGCTTTAGAATCCTCACAATGAGTTGGTGATGATACGGTTATAATAACGATGATACTAGGATGATGATGAAGAGTGTTATTGTTATAGATTTAAGATGAAGATTAAGTTGTTGTTGCTTCTTGCTTGCTGTTGTCGTTGTTGTTGAAGAAAGCCAGTGAAGGAGATGAATTATTGAAGAAAATAATTAAGTGTAGTTGATTTAGTTGAAGGTAAGGAGTATATATATATTTAAAAATGTCTCAGACCCAAATTTTCAAGATGAGCGTATGGCTTCAGTCCTTTTTGGTCGAACAGATATTTTATTTGTTGTATTGGTTTGAGTATTTAGCCCGTTAATTTTGGGTACGAGTCCAATTGTGTACCAATTTACATTTACTATATGTAAATATACTTTGAGGTATTTCTCCAAATACTTTATAACGAATAATAAAAATAAATTTTTTATTATTTTTGATTGTTAGGTACGTTTTGTAATTGTTTCTGTTCGCGCAGTCTTGTACGGTACGATAAACGTATAATCGTTCTCGTTTCACTTCAGTTTCTAACCGTTCACATAGTATTTTCAAACAAAAATGCTTAAAAATATATTCGAGTTCATTCTGAACTTTTCGTATCACCAACGATTGTATTTGTTGTTATCGGGTTCGTTCCGATAAGTTTGTATGTAATTATAATTAATTACGAAATACATAGAACTTTTTTTTTTTTTGTACAAAAGTTTTGGGCTCGCTAGACTTATTTCACATCAAAACTTTTTATTTAAAATTTTGTCAGGAAATTAGCGTAAAATTCACGAGTTTACTGTACTTAATTGTACTCAAATTTTTGCGAGGTGTCACAGTATGTGTTTCATATATAAAAAAGAAAAATTTATCCTCATGTCTCTACTCAAGTGGTGAAAAAAAGATGTCGATAAAGAGTTTGATTCTATGTCTTTGTAATTGCATGAACCATACTCAAGATCAGATCGGAAGGACAACCAAATCATATCTTGATAGTATGCTATTAATTAGTTGTCATTAAATACATATGCCTCTATAAGTATAATTCAGTTTTGATCTGAATATTTGGATTTACAAAGATGTGGTGGTGCTGACATCTTATTTTGGATTTATTGTTGGTATAGCTGGATGTGAGTTATAATTAGTAATTAAAAAGAGTCATGGTTATGATTTGGTAAAGTAGAAATGGGTTGTGGTTATGATTTGATTTTCATGTAGAAGTTTATAACGAAATGTTTTCTCTAACTTATATTGGTTACTTTTAATTGTTAGATTTCAACCTTCTTTTTTGTTATAGTTAGATATCTTCCAAAACATGCTAAATTGGAACTATCACAGGTTATATCAAAATTAACAGATGGGAAGGCTTCCCAGGAGTACCATACAGGGACTCAAAATTGACCAGGCTTCTTCAGTCTTCTTTAAGTGGTCATGGAAGGGTGTCTGTAAGTCTTGTAAATACTTGATAGAAGATGAAGCATGATACAACCCTTAAGATTCATTTTCCTATCTGCTCATGGATGCCCATCTATGTTTTATTTCTTTCAGCTCATTTTCACAGTTACCCTCTCTTCAAGCGATTCAGAGGAGACACACAAGACACTAAAATTTGCCCATCGTGAAAAACACATTGAAATTAAGGCTTCACAAAACAAGGTAGGAGCATTTGACTTCTCCAACTTCCGAGTACCTTCGTTAACGATTTCCTTAAGTAACCCTATATATATGCACAGATTGTTGATGAAAAATCCCTTATTAGGACATATCAAAATGAAATTCGATCTTTGAAGGAGGAGCTAGAGCAATTGAGTGACACTGTTACTGTTCCTGAATTGAAGCATACTAAAGGAAATGATGTAGTTCTTCTTAAAGAAGAGGTTGGACTTGAGTCTTATTTTATTTTTACTTCTTGATGAAAACATAATTTTTATTTGTTTATTGTTTTCTTTATTCTTCATCAAGGATTCCTTAATTTATAAGGTTATGCAAGAGAGGAAGTAGTATCAGATGGATTCCTTACATTTTCTTCTTAAATGTGCTTACCATGATAGGGTTAAACATGAACATTATTGGTAAGGGAAATCTAAATTATGCTTCTATCTCATTTAATGGTGTAAAGTTGTAGTCATTATGTTCATTAGGCTTCATCCTGATCCATCTATTTGGTTTACAATTCAATGTGTAAATAAGGGGGTCGATGGATACACTATGGATACAAGTCAATTCCAGCTCATTTTTTGGCTCAAAATTTCATAGTAGTGCATATTTGTAGGTTGACCTGGGTAACACACTATGCTTTGCTTTCATGTGATTCATGTCATGGAGTTCAAATCAATGGTTTACTGAAGACAATACCTGTAGATGGATTTTTGATTCTCCTATCATCAGTATCAATATCAATATAGTTTATATGTATTCTCTTGAACCTTGATGAATCGCCATAACATATGAAGTTATTGGAAGGAAGGATTCGAGAGCCATCGATATAGCATATGTTTATTACTCCGTTAATACAACTTGAATTATAAGGTCAAAATTTTAAGACAAATATAAAAGCTTTTACTCAATATTGTGAACTTAAAAATCAAAATATCATTTGCTACATGAAAACAATTGTGTACGTTATTGATGGATATTATAGTAATTAATTGTAAAACATATCTATATCTATATATTTAATGGGGGATGATATTTCCACTATTCTATTTGATAAATCCACCAAAATAGTGCATTACAGTTTGTACAGTACAGGTTCTCAATGCATGATTTTGGTGGATTTATCAAATAGAATGGTGGAAATATCAACACCCATATTTAATACTTGCATAATCTTTTTGTCATAATGTATTTTTATACAATAGAACCGGCCATTTTTAGTTTTGATATTAACAAGTTCTGAAAGTAACAATAGATGGTTTCGTCCAACCCAACTTACTTGTGTATTTGTTTTTTTTATATTTCAATAAATTTCACACGTAATAATAAATAACCGAAAGTTTTTCTTATGACTACATAAGGCAAAACATAATAACACATATCAGGGGCGGTACTAGAAGTTTTTGTTAACGAGGGCGAATTGTAGGATGTTCGTCACATCATGTTTCAGGTTTCGAGTTGAAATTTTTTCTTCATCAAGTAATGGTTGAAAAAAAACCAACCTAAACATATGTTAGTATGAATCCAATTGAAACGAAAAGGAATTCGATTTAATTTGATTTTCAACACAAAAAATCGTATATGAGCTTTATAAATATAGGAATGTGAACCAACCTTATGATTTATATGCGTCTTTTTTTTCACAAATTCCGTGTAAATTGTATACTACAAGTCTACAATGCATACATAAACTACTACAATTGGAATGTGAGTAATATGCTTTGTAATAATGATAGTATATTTCTTTTATAACTATCCAATTTTAATTTAATTTAATGAATGGAGGAAAAAAAATTATAATAAAATGGAAAGGACCTGGAAACATGCTGAAAGGAGAAAAACTAATAAAGAAAGAAAAATAAGGGAAGGAACAGAAATCGAACCGGTGACTTTTTTGTTAGAATTCAATTGGCATTACCACTTTGCTATGTGGGCAATTATTGAATTAGCCAAACTTATTATTTATATAGTGAAAGTTTTAAGAATCCTAGTGTGGGCCAAGGCCCACAGTGCCTACATGCTAATACCGCCTCTGACACATATATAGATAATATTTGTATCTACAATCTACAATATTGTTGTATTTACATAATTGAGTGAATTCTCTTACAATTTAATTTTTTTGTCAAACCCGTATTTTCACGGGTCTTAAAACTAGTTGTGTATTCAAAAGATTTTACCTGTTCGTATGATGTCTATCTTTAATGGAATTTTATTTAAATATCTCATTTTAAGTAATTATTAATTGCTCTAAGTTCTACAAGTATTTCCTTTAATTAATTATTTCCTCTAGGAGTCTAAGTTATGTTTTCTCATTCGTGTAAAATCTGTAGCAACTAAAAATTGATTATGTTTGGGGGTAGGGTTCAAATGAGAATAAGAATTTGTGTGAGAATGAGAGAACCAATTATATTGTGTCATGTGTACAAAGAGAATGTTTAAAATGTACAAAACTCATTTACCCTCAACATCAATTATCTCACAAACGAAAAATTAAAAAATTATGAAAATTGCACCATTAAATTCAGCGTTTTCTTCTCTTCGATTTGCCGTCCCTCAAGGCATACTTTCGACGAGTTTTTTTTCCACCTTTTTCGGTGGGTTTCACATTTACCAACACATGTGATAAAGTGTTGCGTTTAACCCCAAACCCCCAACCCTAAACCCTAACCCCTAAAGCTCAAACCCTAAACCCTAAACGCTTTACAAAACTCTAAACCCTAAATCATACTAAACCCTAAACCATGCTAAACCCTAACCCTAAATCATGCTAAACCCTAAACCATGCTAAACCCTAACCCTAAACCATGCTAAACCCTAACCCTAAATCCTAAATCCTAAACCTTAAACCCTAGCCCTAACCCTAACCACAAATCAAATGTACAACCAATCACTAACACATGTGTTACTAATTTGTAAACCCACCAAAAATGAAGAAAAAAAAGTTATCAAAAGGATGCCTAGAGGGACGGCAAATCGAAGAGGAGAAAGCGCTGAATTTTATGGTGCAATTTTCATGAATTTTTGACTTACCGTTTGTGAGATATTTGAGTTTAAAAAATGTGGGAGAAATGAGTATTTGATGAAAATGAGTGGTTGAGATTGATTTCCATATTCTCACTCAAAATTGATGTATCCATTTGAACTCTACTCTATGTTTGGGTTATTGATTGTGAAAGGGATCTATCTATCGATATGTGTAATGATACTCAGTATTACTTATATTTTCCTGAGGAGTATTATATAATTTTGAATGTTGCATTCATGAACATGGTGATTATATTATTAACCATATCAATTGTTGTTTTTTGAAATATCGGCCATATCCAGAGCACTACAATACGTATTTATTTTATTTATTATATTGTATGAATCAATGTTGTAAAGAAATGTTGGGTAGAGAGGTTTTGACAAGAAAGCTAGAAGCTTAGACACGACATAAGGGATGGTCATGTTGTCTGCACCCTGCAGTAGTTGGAGATGTAAAGTATATCAACAAGCCATCCAATCAAAATCTTTAAACTTGATATCCGGGCATGTTGTCTGAAGTTTTGCTTATGTTAGGACTTAGACCACTTCCAACCGTGACGGAAACTGACAGAAACTGATACGCCACGTCAGCGCCACGTCAGTTTTTTCACCCAACTGACAGAAACTGACAGACCCGTCCCAACAGTCATCCGTCAGTTTCCTGTCAGTTTCATTTCTCAGAGACCCACACCAATAAACTTAATTAAATAATACACAATAATTAAAATAAAAACACATTTCATTAAAATAAAAAACATTACATTACTTAAAAAAAAAATTATAATACATAAAAAAAAAACATTACAATACTTAAAAAAAAAACATTACAATACAATAATTTAAAAAAGTTACACTAAGAAACGAAGACAATTATTTTACTTATACGATTAAAACAATTAACGACTACGGTAGTTCGGAGGGAGTTGTGCAATGTGCTCGATCAATGCATTTCGAAGTCGGTGATGAACTTCCCGATCCCGTAACTCTTTGTCCATACGCAAATGAGTGTCCACTCTTTCTCGCCACGAGCGTCTCAGTGGGACAGGTGGATATTGCTCCTCCACATCACACATATTTCGTCCGTTATCCTCCGTTATCATATTTTGCAGAATAACACAAGCATACATGATTCTTGATATCCGGTTGGTGTTATACGGTCTTGCCGGGTTCTTGATTATTTGCCAACGGCCTTGAAGATGACCGAAAGCTCGCTCCACATCCTTTCTTGCATATTCTTGATATCTCTTAAAGCGTTTCTCCTGTTCCGTTAGGGGATGCTTAAACGATTTCACAATAGTGGCCCATTCTGGATAAATGCCATCTCCTAGATAATAACCTCGAGTGAATTCTTCCCCGGCAGGGGCGGTACTAGAAGTTTTTGTTAACGAGGGCGAATTGTAGGATGTTCGTCACATCATGTTTCAGGTTTCGAGTTGAAATTTTTTCTTCATCAAGTAATGGTTGAAAAAAAACCAACCTAAACATATGTTAGTATGAATCCAATTGAAACGAAAAGGAATTCGATTTAATTTGATTTTCAACACAAAAAATCGTATATGAGCTTTATAAATATAGGAATGTGAACCAACCTTATGATTTATATGCGTCTTTTTTTTCACAAATTCCGTGTAAATTGTATACTACAAGTCTACAATGCATACATAAACTACTACAATTGGAATGTGAGTAATATGCTTTGTAATAATGATAGTATATTTCTTTTATAACTATCCAATTTTAATTTAATTTAATGAATGGAGGAAAAAAAATTATAATAAAATGGAAAGGACCTGGAAACATGCTGAAAGGAGAAAAACTAATAAAGAAAGAAAAATAAGGGAAGGAACAGAAATCGAACCGGTGACCTTTTTGTTAGAATTCAATTGGCATTACCACTTTGCTATGTGGGCAATTATTGAATTAGCCAAACTTATTATTTATATAGTGAAAGTTTTAAGAATCCTAGTGTGGGCCAAGGCCCACAGTGCCTACATGCTAATACCGCCTCTGTTCCCCGGCAATTGTGAAGTTTACTTGGGGAGCAGTGTCTTGAAGTAAGTCGTTGAACAGATCCGATTGATTGAGCACATTGATGTCATTGCTGGAACCGGCTGGACCAAAGAAAGCGTGCCAAATCCAAGTATCATAAGAGGCAACCGCTTCGAGCATGATCGTTGGATGTCCGTGATCACCTCGAGTGTACTGACCTTGCCATGCCACTGGGCAGTTTTTCCAAGGCCAATGCATACAATCGATGCTACCAAGCATCCCAGGAAAACCATGTACCTGAGCATGTCTCTCGTGCAATCATTGCACGTCCGCCAAAGTCGGTTTTCGTAAATACTCCGTAGAGTATAAATGAAAAACACACTTACAGAAGTTATCCAAACAATCATATGAAGTTTGCTCACCCATATGTAAATATTCATCAAACGCATCGGCGGCACAACCGTATGCCAATTGCCGTATGACGGACGTGCATTTTTGCCACACATTAAAACCAAGTAACCCTGTAGCATCGGGTCGTTGAATGAAGTAAGAAAAGTATGCAGGTACCGGAACAGTGGAGTATGATAGTATACCTTGGCAAATACGGAGAAACAATCCTTTGCTCATCCGATAACGACGACGAAAAACATCCGCCGGAAATGTTGGATTCTCGGCAAAGTAGTCTCGATACAAACGTTCCGACGCGTTTTCCCGATCTCTAGGAAAGTATCGTCGGGGTGCTCGTGGTATTGGAACATAAACTTCGTCTTCGTCGGATGAACCAGAGCTTATCGCATCAAGCAATGCGAGAGCTTGCATCGGATCGGCACAAGCATTTACCGCTGTCACGTCCTCGATATCGGAATCGGAAGATGACATTCTATAAATGTGAAAGTATACAAATTTGAAGTTATAGAGAATTGTGAATTTGAGGTGTGAATTTTTGGTGATTTAGGGTGTGTATTTAGATTGAGGATCCAAGGGGAAGGGTGTATATGAGAGGAAGGAGGGGAAGTTTAATCTGGACCCTTCCTTCATTTTTTCAATGGTTGTGATCATTCCAAGTCAATGCAGGGGGTGTTTGGTAAGTATTTAAAAAATCAGGGATTGAAAATATAAATTCTATTAAATGAGCTCCGGTCAATTTAAATCTATCTTTTCGGTCAGAAAAATAAACCGGATATTTTCTCTCTTTTTCTTTCAAACACACATACATCATTCTCATCTTCCATCCAAACCATTTTTTCAATTTTCACCAAACAGTCTCATCCAAGCCCTAATTTCACTCTCAAACTCACACTTTAATTGTTCGTATTAATTGCCGATAGAAATTTTCCGAAAGGTCGAAACACACACCGCCGAGGAAATTTTCCGATTGTGCGTCCTAAACGGAGATCTCGAGCGTCGATGATTTTTCATATTCTGGTTTGTTGTAAGTTAGTGCAAAAACCTAATGCCATTCCGGATTCGATAACGGTTCGTTAGGTTCAGGAATCCCTGGCTTTGATCTAACCGAATTACCGATTCTAACATAAGGACTTTCGTTCTGTGAGAGACCGCGGGCTTTTTCGATCTGTACAAATAGACATTGCATTGGTTCCACTAGATCGTAAGCCGGTATTCGTTATGATTCACTGGTTGCAGATCTTCTAGGTATTACTCTTGGTGAGTAATCATTGTTATCAGGACGTTTCATAACTCTTACTCTACCTGTTTGGTATAGCACAAAGAAAGAAAAGTCATCAAGTAAGCTAAAAGGAATGAAAACAAAGTAACTATAAGCATTCTCGATGATCAAGTAGAAAATCAAGATGTTAAAAGTGTAGCAATGAGGATACAATTCTTTAATAATTTTTTTTTATAGCTTGTTTTGTTAATGCTCAATTATTTTTAGTTAAAATTTTTAGGTTATGCATACAAGTACTCTGTTCGTGTTGATGTATCACGATCATTTGATGAGCCTTCCATTTGATTGGAGTATTGAGAAATAATAAGGTTAATGTGTACATGTATGGTTAAGGTAGATGTAGTTCAAGATTTATTTAGGAAATTATATTTTGCTCAGATCCGGTCAACACCTATCCTGTTTTAGTATGAACTCTTAATTATGTGGACATGGTGTCTGATGAGTGTTTGTGTACATATGCGCACTATGTCATCTTTTAATTGTTAGCGAAATAAACATCTAAAAATGCAGCAATGAAAAAATGCAGTGAAATTTATAAATATAAAATGCAATATTATTTAAAATGCAGTAATTGTTAAAATGCAATATTTATCATAAATTATAAAAATTTTATCATAAAATGCAGTAAAAACAAGCATTCTCTTTCTTCTTCTCACATGAGACCCTCACTTTGGATCCTCCACCTTAATACATTGATGTTTTATCTTGCTTTACATTTGGTGTTTTACTAGTAACAACCTGAAATTTATTTCACGATTAAATCAAATTTACAAAATTGTAATGGTTAAAATGCAGTGACATTAAAATGAAGTGAAATTTATAGGTATAAAATGCAGTATTATTTAAAATGGAGTAATTGTTAAAATGCAGTATTTGTCATAAGTTACAAAAATTTAATCCTAAAATGCAGTAAAAACAGGCATTCTCTTCCTTATTCTCAAATGTGGCCCTCGCCTCGGATCCTCCACGTTAATACATTGGTGTATTATCTTGCTTTACATTGGTGCTTTACCGGTAACAACCTGAAAATCTATTTCACGATTAAATCAAATTTGCAAATTTGTAAGGGTTGAAATGCAGCGATGTTAAAATACAATGTAATTTATAGGTATAAAATGCAGTATTGTTTAAAATGCAGTAATTATTAAAATACATATCCTAAAATGCAGTAAAAATAGGCATTCTCTTCCTTCTGTCTCAAATGAGGCCCTCGACTCGGATCCTCCACCGTAATAACCTAAAAATCTATTTCACGATTAAATCAAATTCACGAAATTGTAAGGGTTAAAATGCAACAATGTTAAAATGCAGTTAAATTTATAAGTATAAAATGCAATAGTGAAATTTATAGGTATAAAATGCAGTGTTATTTATAATGCAGTAGTAAATTTTATAGGTATAAAATGCGGTGTTATTTAAAATGCACTAGTTGTTGTAAATTACAAAAATCTTGTCCTAAAGTGCAGTAATAAATTAAAAATAGACATTTTCCATTTTCTTCATTCTCAAATGAGACATTCCCTACGGTTCCTCCACCTTAATACGTTGTTTTCATCTTTCTTTACATTGGTACTTTGTGAGTAACAATTTGAACGTCTATTTCACGGTTAAATTAAATTCAACAACAACAGAATCTACAAATTGGTCGGATTGGACATAAGTTGATATCCAATTCTAAAAGGTGATATGGAGTCAAGAGAACATTGCTTTATATATTGCATGATCTTTTTTCAACAAGATGTATTGAATACTACGTGAAAACTTAGTTGCTAGAATAACCATGTATCAAAACTAATAGTATGATGCAACAAAAAAATAAAATAGAAATCGTTGCATTTCTTGTCACTGCATATTATTACCTAACCAAAATATGATTAAAAAGCAAATTTATAGTGCCATGACACATGTACAAACGGTTCAAAACATAAACATAAACACTAGTGCTAATGTTGCGCCCCAAATCAACAACCTGGATTCTTAAATGAGCTACACGAGGAATATAGAATACTAACACACGTACAACTCTTACACCACAACCCAACAATCACTTTCACTAGTTAAAAATATTAACCATCAAAAAAATTAACAAACCAACATAGAGCAAACATCATCAACTCCATCATGCAACTAGCTTCGTTGCCGATTCAATACCTTCTCAAATCCTCAATCCGCTTCTTTTGAAGTACTCACTTTGGTTCTCTAACCGAGTCTTGAAATCTTTAACACCAGTCCCCTTATTATAATTTCGCTTCATCGCCCGTTCCATATCAACAATCTTTACTCGTAAGTTCAGACATACTCAGATGCAACAATTGTCAAGAGTGAAAAAGTGCATTCTTATATTACTGCATTTTGATTGTACTGATCTTAATTCTACTGCATTTAAATTCATTCACATTGTAAATAATGTGTATATTAATTTACATTGCATCATGGTATCTTTTTTATACTACATGACATGATCAAATTCCTCATTTTGCAACAACCGTAGCGAGTAACAAAAAAAAGGTGCATTCATATACTACTACATTTTAAGTGTACTACATGTTAAACTCATTCACATAAATAATTCCCTATATTAATTTGTAGTGAGCCCTATATTTGTTTATAGTGAGCATCACAGTATCTTTTCTATAGTATCCTCTCTACTCCATCAAATAGTCAAATTCCTCATATCCAACAATCGTTAATTTGTGTAAATGAGTGCATTCTTAACCACTGCATTTTAACTGGACTATATATCAATTCTACCGCGTTTTACAGACACATATAACATACATAATTCACGTATTATATACTCTGCATCATATCCATCTGCACTGAATGATATCTCTTTCCAGATCTGAATATTAGATCTCATAAATCATCCTAGACACATAACACATGTACATGTTAGTTTATTGATAATGCCTTGCCAAATCATTACAAGAGACACGAATATATAGAACTAGAAACCCTGAAAACCTAAAGCCCGTGAGCCCATTGGGCTTTACATTGGGCTAAGAACAATAATACAAATGGGCTAACATATATAAATAATAATACGCTAATATGCCCCCGCAGTTTGAGCGGGAGGAGGCTGTCGAACGCTCAAGCTGGATCAAAACTCAGTAAACAGAGGTGAAGGAAGTCCTTTTGTAAAAATGTCTGCATACTGATAGCGAGATGGAACATGAAGAACACGAACATGTCCGTTAGCAACTTTATCACGAACAAAATGGATATCGATCTCAATATGCTTGGTCCGTTGATGCTGAACTGGGTTAGAGGACATGTAGACAGCACTAACGTTGTCACAGTAAACAATGGTTGCAGTGTAAAGAGGAGTATGAAGCTCAATAAGAAGATTACGTAACCATGCTGTTTCAGCGACTGCATTAGCAACTCCTCTATATTCTGCTTCAGCACTGGAACGAGACACCGTGTTCTGGCGTTTTGAAGACCAAGACAGCAGGTTATTACCAAGAAAAACACAATAGCCAGATGTAGACCGCCGTGTAGTGGGGCATCCACCCCAATCAGCATCTGAATAAGCTGTGAGCTGAGTAGTGGATGAAGAATACAGCTGAAGGCTATGGTCAATAGTGCCCCGAACATATCGAAGAATACGTTTGAGAGCATGAAAGTGAGGTTCTCGAGGATCATGCATGAAAAGACAAATCTGCTGAACCGCATAAGTAATATCTGGCCTGGTGAATGTCAAGTACTGTAATGCCCCCGCAAGACTACGGTACAAAGTAGGATCAGCAACTAGAGTACCTGTGTCATTAAGCTTAGAATCTGTGTCAACCGGAGTCTTGCATGGATTACAATTTATCATGTTTGCCCGTTTGAGAATGTCCATAGCATATTTCTTCTGAGAAAGGAACATGCCTGCTGAAGTTCGCGTTGCTGCAATACCCAAAAAATAGTTAAGAGACCCTAAATCCGTCATAGCAAACTCTCCATTGAGGGAGGAGATTACTCTATGTAAAAACGCATCTGATGAGGCAGTGAGGATAATATCATCCACATATATCAATAAGTATGCAATGTCCGATCCTCTGCGAAAAATGAACAAAGACGAGTCGGTTTTGCTGTGCTGAAACCCGACTCGCGTAGCATATGAAGCAAACCGCTGAAACCAAACACGAGAAGCTTGTTTCAGACCATATAGAGACTTCTTCAAGTGACAGACATAACCTGGGCGATAAGGATCAACAAACCCTGGGGGTTGCTGCATATAAACGGTTTCTTGCAGTGAACCGTGTAAAAACGCATTCTGTACATCCAACTGATGTATCGGCCAAGAGCGAGAGAGGGCTAAACTGAGAACTGTACGTATGGTAGCCGGTTTGACAACCGGACTAAAAGTCTCCTCACAATCAATGCCAAGCTGTTGGCTTTTCCCATCAGCCACCAAACGGGCTTTGTATCGATCAAGCGAACCATCAGCACGCAACTTGCGTTTATATAACCACATAGAGCGGACAACATTGACTCCAGGTGGTCGTGGAACAAGATCCCAAGTTTCATTTTTAATTAAAGCATTATATTCAGTCTGCATAGCTACATGCCAGTGAGGATCCCTAAAGGCTTGGGTGTATGAGCGGGGTGTAGAAGGAGTGACAGTAGAGGTGTGAAGGTTAAGTTTTTGGATGGGTTTGTGGATATTATGTTGGGAGCGAGTGACCATTGGGTGAGTGCGTAAAGGGGTAGAATGAGTTGAAGGTGATGTAGATGAACTGGAAGAATTTTCAGAAGAGGTGGGAGATGAATTGCTTGTAGGTGGTGGTGGAGGAGGTGTTGGGGGAAGAGGAGAATTTTCAGGAATGATTTGGGGTGTCGTAGAAGTCGAAGGTGAGGGATTTACGGGAACATGAGAGGATCGAGACATGAGGAGTTGGCGAGCAATCGGGGAAGGGTCACATGATGTATCTAAAAACTCATATGAGGGAGCTTGATTGGGAGAGAAGGAAGCAAATGGAAAAGATGACTCGTCACAGACGACGTGTCGAGAAATAATGATTTTCTTGGTGTTGAGATCGAGACACCGATATGCACGGTGGTTGAGTGGGTAACCAAGAAATATGCATGGGGTGGTGCGAGGTGCGAGTTTATGTGGAGGAAAAGTATATGGGTAGCAAAGGCACCCAAAGGTGCGAAGATGAGTGTATGAAGTTGGTTTGTTAAGCAGTCTAGTGTAGGGGATTTCATTTTGGATTGAGGTGGACGGAAGAATATTCAAAAGATATACAGCCATGAAGAGAGCTTCAACCCAATATTCAGGTGGAAGATGTGCTTGAAATAAGAGGGTGCGCACGACGTTATTGATGGTGCGAATCATGCGTTCTGACTTCCCATTTTGTTGGGAAGTTTGAGGACAAGAGAAACGAAACTGAATACCATTAGTGGCGAAGAGATCATGCATGGATCGGTTGTCAAATTCTCCACCATGATCGCATTGAAAAGCTTTTATTTCGCAGTTAAACTGAGTACGAACGAAGGCTCGAAACTGAATGAATTTGGAGAAGGCATCAGATTTTCGGTGAAGAGGGTAGATCCAGAGAAAATGAGAGAAATGGTCTAGAAACAACACATAGTATTTAAAACCACTTGCACTAGGAATCGGAGAAGTCCAAATGTCAGAATGAATGATGTCGAAGGGAGACTTAACTACAGACTCAGAGCGATAAAAAGGGAGTTTGTTTTGTTTACCTAATTGACACGCACGACACAAAGTATGTGTTTTATCTTTGTGATATGAAATGAATCCACGAGACACAAGAGATTGTAATACTGTATCTCCGGGATGACCTAAACGTTGATGCCATAAAGATTGATTTTGATTTTGAGAGAAAGTAGAAAAAGCAGAAGCATGTTGAGGAGAGAGGGGATAGAGATCTCCGGTGCTGTCAGACCGGAGAAGGAGTTGTCTACTTGTTAAATCTTTTACAGAGAAACCATAAGGATCAAACTCGATTGAACACTTATTATCTTTGGTAAACTGGCGAACAGAAATAAGATTTTTAATAATGTTTGGGGTAACAAGGACGTTTCTAAGATATAGAGGACGATATGGGTTTGGTATTTGGCAATGACCCATTTGGGTAACAGGAATAGGGGATCCATCACCAACATATACAGATTGAATAAAGCTAGAATTAAAACGAGAATTGAGATTACCTGCATCCGAAGTAAGGTGTGAAGAAGCTCCAGTATCCAAGATCCAATTTCGCAAATTAGTAGACATTTTTTTTTTTTAATTTTTTTTTTAATTTTTTTTTTGACACGTCAGCAGACACGTCAGCAGGTTACCCAGTCACCCTGCCACGTAGCAGACACGTAGCACACACGTCAGCAAAAGTGACACGTCGGATGCCACGTGGCATGACACATCAGCAGAACGCAGAGTCCTGATGCGATGGCGCGTGGAGGCGCGTGGCTGCGCGTGGTCGGCGCGTGGTCGGCGCGTGGTCGGCGCGTGTTAATTTTATGTGGTGGCGCTCGGCGCGTCGTTCGTGGTTCAAAGCCGAAAATTTCCAGAATTGCTCGGAATCAAGCGATTTAGCTTTCTGTACTAGAGGTGAGATGTAGTTTGCAGCGTATGATGGGTTAATTTTGAATCCGCGATTTTTGATTTAGAAACTATCGAGGGCTCTAGTCGGCTCGTTTGACAGACTTTGCTTCGGATGTTTTTGGGTTTTGTTTGATTTTTGATTACGAATCTATTGACAGTGTTTTCGATTCGTGATTTGAAGCGGTGATATGATTACAAATTTGGGAATTAGGACGATGGAAAAAAAATGAGAGAGATTTAGGGGAGATAGATAGAAGGCTCTGATACCATGTTAGTTTATTGATAATGCCTTGCCAAATCATTACAAGAGACACGAATATATAGAACTAGAAACCCTGAAAACCTAAAGCCCGTGAGCCCATTGGGCTTTACATTGGGCTAAGAACAATAATACAAATGGGCTAACATATATAAATAATAATACGCTAATATGCCCCCGCAGTTTGAGCGGGAGGAGGCTGTCGAACGCTTAAGCTGGATCGAAACTCAGTAAACAGAGGTGAAGGAAGTCCTTTTGTAAAAATGTCTGCATACTGATAGCGAGATGGAACATGAAGAACACGAACATGTCCGTTAGCAACTTTATCACGAACAAAATGGATATCGATCTCAATATGCTTGGTCCGTTGATGCTGAACTGGGTTAGAGGACATGTAGACAGCACTAACGTTGTCACAGTAAACAATGGTTGCAGTGTAAAGAGGAGTATGAAGCTCAATAAGAAGATTACGTAACCATGCTGTTTCAGCGACTGCATTAGCAACTCCTCTATATTCTGCTTCAGCACTGGAACGAGACACCGTGTTCTGGCGTTTTGAAGACCAAGACAGCAGGTTATTACCAAGAAAAACACAATAGCCAGATGTAGACCGCCGTGTAGTGGGGCATCCACCCCAATCAGCATCTGAATAAGCTGTGAGCTGAGTAGTGGATGAAGAATACAGCTGAAGGCTATGGTCAATAGTGCCCCGAACATATCGAAGAATACGTTTGAGAGCATGAAAGTGAGGTTCTCGAGGATCATGCATGAAAAGACAAATCTGCTGAACCGCATAAGTAATATCTGGCCTGGTGAATGTCAAGTACTGTAATGCCCCCGCAAGACTACGGTACAAAGTAGGATCAGCAACTAGAGTACCTGTGTCATTAAGCTTAGAATCTGTGTCAACCGGAGTCTTGCATGGATTACAATTTATCATGTTTGCCCGTTTGAGAATGTCCATAGCATATTTCTTCTGAGAAAGGAACATGCCTGCTGAAGTTCGCGTTGCTGCAATACCCAAAAAATAGTTAAGAGACCCTAAATCCGTCATAGCAAACTCTACATTGAGGGAGGAGATTACTCTATGTAAAAACGCATCTGATGAGGCAGTGAGGATAATATCATCCACATATATCAATAAGTATGCAATGTCCGATCCTCTGCGAAAAATGAACAAAGACGAGTCGGTTTTGCTGTGCTGAAACCCGACTCGCGTAGCATATGAAGCAAACCGCTGAAACCAAACACGAGGAGCTTGTTTCAGACCATATAGAGACTTCTTCAAGTGACAGACATAACCTGGGCGATAAGGATCAACAAACCCTGGGGGTTGCTGCATATAAACGGTTTCTTGCAGTGAACCGTGTAAAAACGCATTCTGTACATCCAACTGATGTATCGGCCAAGAGCGAGAGAGGGCTAAACTGAGAACTGTACGTATGGTAGCCGGTTTGACAACCGGACTAAAAGTCTCCTCACAATCAATGCCAAGCTGTTGGCTTTTCCCATCAGCCACCAAACGGGCTTTGTATCGATCAAGCGAACCATCAGCACGCAACTTGCGTTTATATAACCACATAGAGCGGACAACATTGACTCCAGGTGGTCGTGGAACAAGATCCCAAGTTTCATTTTTAATTAAAGCATTATATTCAGTCTGCATAGCTGCATGCCAGTGAGGATCCCTAAAGGCTTGGGTGTATGAGCGGGGTGTAGAAGGAGTGACAGTAGAGGTGTGAAGGTTAAGTTTTTGGATGGGTTTGTGGATATTATGTTGGGAGCGAGTGACCATTGGGTGAGTGCGTAAAGGGGTAGAATGAGTTGAAGGTGATGTAGATGAACTGGAAGAATTTTCAGAAGAGGTGGGAGATGAATTGCTTGTAGGTGGTGGTGGAGGAGGTGTTGGGGGAAGAGGAGAATTTTCAGGAATGATTTGGGGTGTCGTAGAAGTCGAAGGTGAGGGATTTACGGGAACATGAGAGGATCGAGACATGAGGAGTTGGCGAGCAATCGGGGAAGGGTCACATGATGTATCTAAAAACTCATATGAGGGAGCTTGATTGGGAGAGAAGGAAGCAAATGGAAAAGATGACTCGTCAAAGACGACGTGTCGAGAAATAATGATTTTCTTGGTGTTGAGATCGAGACACCGATATGCACGGTGGTTGAGTGGGTAACCAAGAAATATGCATGGGGTGGTGCGAGGTGCGAGTTTATGTGGAGGAAAAGTATATGGGTAGCAAAGGCACCCAAAGGTGCGAAGATGAGTGTATGAAGTTGGTTTGTTAAGCAGTCTAGTGTAGGGGATTTCATTTTGGATTGAGGTGGACGGAAGAATATTCAAAAGATATACAGCCATGAAGAGAGCTTCAACCCAATATTCAGGTGGAAGATGTGCTTGAAATAAGAGGGTGCGCACGACGTTATTGATGGTGCGAATCATGCGTTCTGACTTCCCATTTTGTTGGGAAGTTTGAGGACAAGAGAAACGAAACTGAATACCATTAGTGGCGAAGAGATCATGCATGGATCGGTTGTCAAATTCTCCACCATGATCGCATTGAAAAGCTTTTATTTCGCAGTTAAACTGAGTACGAACGAAGGCTCGAAACTGAACGAATTTGGAGAAGGCATCAGATTTTCGGTGAAGAGGGTAGATCCAGAGAAAATGAGAGAAATGGTCTAGAAACAACACATAGTATTTAAAACCACTTGCACTAGGAATCGGAGAAGTCCAAATGTCAGAATGAATGATGTCGAAGGGAGACTTAACTACAGACTCAGAGCGATAAAAAGGGAGTTTGTTTTGTTTACCTAATTGACACGCACGACACAAAGTATGTGTTTTATCTTTGTGATATGAAATGAATCCACGAGACACAAGAGATTGTAATACTGTATCTCCGGGATGACCTAAACGTTGATGCCATAAAGATTGATTTTGATTTTGAGAGAAAGTAGAAAAAGCAGAAGCATGTTGAGGAGAGAGGGGATAGAGATCTCCGGTGCTGTCAGACCGGAGAAGGAGTTGTCTACTTGTTAAATCTTTTACAGAGAAACCATAAGGATCAAACTCGATTGAACACTTATTATCTTTGGTAAACTGGCGAACAGAAATAAGATTTTTAATAATGTTTGGGGTAACAAGGACGTTTCTAAGATATAGAGGACGATATGGGTTTGGTATTTGGCAATGACCCATTTGGGTAACAGGAATAGGGGATCCATCACCAACATATACAGATTGAATAAAGCTAGAATTAAAACGAGAATTGAGATTACCTGCATCCGAAGTAAGGTGTGAAGAAGCTCCAGTATCCAAGATCCAATTTCGCAAATTAGTAGACATTTTTTTTTTTTATTTTTTTTTTTAATTTTTTTTTGACACGTCAGCAGGTTACCCAGTCACCCTGCCACGTAGCAGACACGTAGCACACACGTCAGCAAAAGTGACACGTCGGATGCCACGTGGCATGACACATCAGCAGAACGCAGAGTCCTGATGCGATGGCGCGTGGTCGGCGCGTGGTCGGCGCGTGTTAATTTTATGTGGTGGCGCTCGGCGCGTCGTTCGTGGTTCAGAGCCGAAAATTTCCAGAATTGCTCGGAATCAAGCAATTTAGCTTTCTGTACTGGAGGTGAGATGTAGTTTGCAGCGTATGATGGGTTAATTTTGAATCCGCGATTTTTGATTTAGAAACTTTCGAGGGCTCTAGTCGGCTCGTTTGACAGACTTTGCTTCGGATGTTTTTGGGTTTTGTTTGATTTTTGATTACGAATCTATTGACAGTGTTTTCGATTCGTGATTTGAAGCGGTGATATGATTACAAATTTGGGAATTAAGACGATGGAAAAAAAAATGAGAGAGATTTAGGGGAGATAGATAGAAGGCTCTGATACCATGTTAGTTTATTGATAATGCCTTGCCAAATCATTACAAGAGACACGAATATATAGAACTAGAAACCCTGAAAACCTAAAGCCCGTGAGCCCATTGGGCTTTACATTGGGCTAAGAACAATAATACAAATGGGCTAACATATATAAATAATAATACGCTAATAGTACACACACACACACATAGTGTATGTACACATTCAATCATATATGTATACGTATCGTATACATATATACAGCTATATATATAGATCTGGAATCAATTTGAAATTCGAAAATAGTTACCTCCGATCTGCGGTTGTTCGATAGGTATTCGTTCGATCAATTGAGTTGTGGATGTAGTTCGATTATGTTCAACTAAAGTTGCTAACGCATGTGTTTGATTCAACATCCTTATGCTCGATTTCGTGTTCTTTCTAGCAATTTCCTGTTTTCTGATCGATGTAGAGATATTCGAGTGATACTATATCAGCGATGAATGATTATGTAAATCTATTAGAAATCGCAAAAACTACGGATCGATACAATCGCAACGCAATCGGAAAACAGATAATCTGTATCCAATGAGATATATCTGTATTTTTGTAGTTTTATTTTTATTTAATTATAATTATTGAACGGGCAGTTTGGGCTGGAGCTTGTAAAAATTATTGATTAGAGTGTTGGACAAGTGGCATGTTGTTATTGGTTGTGGACCTTCCTTCTCTTCCCCTCATATCCCTCCTTCTTCTCCGAACCCAACCCGTGTATTTATAGGGAAAAAGTGGAAAAAAAAAAAACAAAAAAAACAAAAAAACACGCTCCTAGACCGTTGGGATTTTAAAATTTTTTTTTTTTTTTTTAAGTTAACGGCTATTTTTTTTTAAAAAAAAACTTTTTTTTATTTGTTTTATTCTCTTGGCCCCGCATCCGGACCCACGCTTCACCCAATTCATCTCGTCGGAATTCCGACGGAGGAAACCGACGAACCGAACCGACGGGCCCGTGCCATTGGTGTCGGTTTCGTCGGTTCCAACCGACGGAAACCGACCCTCGCCGTTGGGAGTCGTCTTAGGAGTACATTTTTTTCTTATTAACATGCAACTGATGAGCATGATATAATGTGGTCACGAAATCACACTTGTTTCAAAACAATTGAAAAATTAAAATGTGTGTGTGTGTTTCATTTTAAAATACTTTATGTAAAAATGCCAATATATCACATGAATTGTATCACAATAAAAGAAATACACTATTGCGTTTCTTTTGACAAGAGCAAAAGTTGTATTAGTATTCACAAGTTTACGCACATCTCATCGTTTGTATTACCCAATCACTTTAAATATGCACTACCATACCTTCTAAGATATGTAGTATCATATATTAGTTAATCATTTAAATTTTATCAAACATCCCGAAAGTGGTGTTAAAACACTCTTGTTCTAAAAAGACATTTGCTTAACCATCTAAATTTCTTACTAATTTACATATTTACACAATTTTACAAAGATTGATCAAACGCGTAGTTAATAATTTGCATGTTTGCTGTCTTTTAATAATGGTCAATATACATCAAACTTCACTTTAAAATTAAAGTAAACCATATCACAAAGGCAAATCAAATTCTTCAATGTGCAAACTACGAATTATTGATGCCAATAAGCATTTTTGAAGCAATATACACTATATAGTATTTATTTAAGTTAATAAACAATTTGGTCAATTTTAAACTATGATACTCATTCTTGTGGGTCTTTTGTAAATAGTTATATTATATGTGTGTATATAGCTTGTCTAAGTGTCAGAGCAAAATAACATGACTATTATCTATAAAAATGACAGATTTAGAAGTGAGTGTTCTAGACAAACACAGTAAGTAACTTGTTTTCTCTTATAAATGAGTAATAGAGTTTTATACTTAGGGCTGCCTTTACACGATTGCACTCAACACTACATAAATTTGCATGATGATAAAATTACGCATTATCTTCATATTGGTTTTTTGGCGAAGGATAGATGAGAAAGCCTCAAATGAGATGAAGAAGAGGAAGATCAAATTCACTGCATTTTAAGAAAAAAATTTGTAAGTGTAAAACGCACTATTGTTAGCATGTGGTAAAATTTGTTTAGATGTAAAATGTAGTATTGTTAAAATGCAGTGTTCAGTTAGAAAGATGCAGTGAATCTGGGTAACAATTTTGTGTTAAAATGCACTGAATTTCATTCCCCTCCTTCCCCTCATTTGAGACCTTCTCCTCAGAACCTTACCTTTAATTTCTCACACCCCTCATATTATAGTTATTTAATTATAATATGTCGGAAGCGTCTGTCCAAATTAAAACTTTAATCAATCAAAACATAATTTATCAATCTGGGTGTTATATAAAAACAAGAACAACACTGATTTATAAAATCAGATATCAGAGTAACACTTGGTAGTCAAACATTCTTCAGTCCAGTCCAATCATCTCAAAACCTGCAAGGGGGTAAATAGTGGGATTAGCACAAAGCTAAGTGAGTTAACCGGTCACAATCAGTACAACTCAGTATAACAACACTGATTATCACAAATATCACATAGACACTGACACAACATCACCAAGAGGATCGGTGGTCCTTGTGACATCGCACAGACCCAGGAGATGCACCAAGCGACACTTACAACCAACTGCAGACCAATACAGTGGCATTACCGATAACTGTTTGCTACCTTTAGTCAATATGTGTTCTATTCTCAACACATGATCACAAATCTCACATTGACTAACCTGTAGCAACTCAGTCCAACTAATCAGTCAAGTTGACCTCCGAATCACAGAATGCTCAAAGGCAACACATCACTTATTACACGTGTATTTCACCTTATCAACAATCACAATCACAATCACAATATCACTATGTTCACCTGTTGTAACCAATTATGTTACAACTAAATCACACTGAGAGTACGAGTCCACTCACCAATACCTCAGCTGCACGCTCAGAGATCTAACATTACTGAGCCTTCTCTCCATCTGAGAATCACAACAAAATACACAAGTCAGTAACTTGGTATTAACAACGAACTCGTTATAATAAGCAACACATGTTATAATCATATAACATATCTCAATACACAATATATCATATCCCATATCAATTATGTTACAATATTTATTAGGTCACTTCACTCACTAGTCGCTACTAAACACGAAAAAGTGTTTAAAATAAGGTTTGTCACGAAAAAGTAGTTTTTTTTTTTTTTTGCTTTGGGCCATTTAGCCGCCGGCTAAAAGGTTTGACCGCCGGCTAAACCGGATTTGTGACCGCCGGCCCAAAACGAACTCCTGACCGCCGGCCAAAAGGCTTGACCGCCGGCCAGAGGCCATCGTTCACCCCTGTTCTTTCTGTTTATCCAAGTTCCGAATCAAATAAGCTCAAATCAACGAGTTCAGCTTTCTAATCGATTTTATACAAGGAATAACACTTTCTATCAACAACTATTACTACATAGCATCATCTCAATCTCTAATTTCATTAAGAATCATAAACCTTAATATTTAGCATACATGTATATGTGAAGAACACTTACAAGGAATTGGATGATGATGGTGATAGAATTCTATAGATGATGATGAAATATTAATCACAGAAACAAACTGAAATCTTTCTTTTCTCTTTTGATTTTCAATTTAATATGTGTATGTGTTTTTTGTGTTTAAGAAATGAAAGAAGGAAATCAAATAAATAAGAAAATAGGTCGGCTCCCAAAACCGACCTTCAATTATACGGGTATAATTTAATACCCCTTCTCAACCTATTGTCTGGAACCCGAAAACCATTTGCGAGTCCAAACCTTTTATCGTTCCGTCAACTATATTAATTTAAATCACTTAATATTTTACTAACCACAATAAGTCTTGAAACTTATTTCCTATTTATTCGCAATCAATTCAAACAATATTATTTCCAAACACGTTAATATTATTTTAAAATCACAAAATAATATAAAACAACTAGGTTCGATTTACGGATGTTACAATTTTTAACTAATTTAATCCTTTTATTTGTCGTTTTGAATGTATGTTTATTAGCATTGGCATTTGTAATAGTATAACTAAACATTTATAAGCCTTAAAGTTATATGTTAAAAATCAAAATTGTTCATATATATGGCTGCCAAAGAGTTGAAAAGGTGGTTCGATCTTCTCGGCTTTTAATCCCCACCATTGCAACTCATATTTGTTCGTTATCTTCTTGACGTTTTCTTTCTCTACCAACCGCTAGCCACGATCTTGGTCCTCCAGATTTCAAGGGATCGTTCCTTTTAATTTCTCATAATCGTATTTAACTCCTTTATAATTTATGTTTTGGCTCTTGAATTCACCAAGCACTATCCCTGTAATAAATCCCAAATTCCAAATTTTACGATTTATCCGTAAGTTCTTATTTTATACGAGATTATGAGCAGATTCTTATTGTTCTTTTCTACTCATCACAAAGTAGCGATTTGGAAGCGACATTATTTCAAAAAGAAGATGACTGGACTGGAATTATGTATGTATTTTATTTTTATGATTTTGTGTATTCTTATTTCATAAATATTACTCAAATTGAAGTTAAATGTTTAAAGATGCTGAAATCTTACATCGGTAACCATTACAATCGAGACAAAACTTCTACAGATTATTTTTCTTCAACTTAGACAGTTTATAAGAAATTTGTTTTGGCTGATTTTTTTTTTATCTTGCTTTGTAGTTTATGCAAGTATGAACGGAATTTATATAGCCGGAGTAGTTATTTCATTCACTGTTCATCAATTTCCGGTCAATGTCCATATCGGCGATTATCAACCGTCATATGCGTATCATCTCACATCTTGTCCCAAATCAGTGAGCCCTAAATCGACAGTAACTACCCCAGTTTTGTGAGAAATTTAAGTTTATGTGAAATTTTATGCATACAATTTTTTCGGGAATATTTGTAATACGTAGTATGAATGATTCTTTAATCGTCCTCACAAATAAGTGATTTGGATAAAGGATTTTGACTTGAAGTCGTCTTCATACTTTTTGATGATTAATGGGGTGTTCTCAGACCTGGCAATTTGGTTGTTGTTATATTCTTTTTTTATTTAATTTCTTTTTGACACTTCATGCAGATTCTACAACAGATAAACAATTTATTGGAAGAGACAACGGGAAAAACGAAGAGAAAATGTATGATACTTGCTGCTCAGTTTTTAGCCCATGAATATTCATATATTAGTTATCATAGTCGAAACCCATCATTTGCATTTATGTTACAATACATTGAACATTGTGACTTCTACCAAGTTTTTCAACCGGATTGGAGGTCGCGTGAAATTTCAGTCTTATTACTCTCAAGTTTAGGTGACGTATCAGGTTGAAACAAGTGATGGTCTGCTCCAACAGGTCAAGCTTGTGGTAAGTGAAGTCATACAATTATTGATTAGGATTTTTTACTGATTTATTTTTTAGTAACAGATGTAACTTTATGATTGTGTATGTGGTGGCTTTGCCCAAAAGCAACTATCCTCGAAATTTACTTGATTTGAAAAGAGCAACTATTCGTGTGGTCTGTGATTTTTAACATGATTACAATGGAGTACTATTCTTTGATATACACGGTTTTAAATTGAAAGTGAGAGCTTTACTGAGATTTGGTTTCACAAATTAGCAATATGTTTTTCTAACTCTGGAACTAGGAAGTTTACGAAATATATAGGTAAATGACAACAGTGATAGCCATTATTCCAATTTTGTTGGCCGATCAAGGTGCAGGGCTAGATGAAATACCCATGTGGCATATATATGTTTTTAGTTCACTGATTCATTTGATAAATGTGAGTCTTTCCTTTTTAATAGCTTGAAATGGGTCAGACTGTTTTTTTTACCCAAACGCTACAATTTAGTTTTAGTTTTTGTTCATTTATCTTTGACCGTTTCTTGCTGATATGTAACCAATTTATGATGGAATAGTTTAAGTTTTTTATTAGTTTGTATTTGTAGGTTCTAATTTTCTGGCCCCGCTTATTTTTTACAGGGTTGTTACCTCTGTAAGTCTCGAGAAAAATTATGCCAAAGGAATTGCAAAGGACGTTAGTGGAGGTGGGACTAATATCCACTCAATGGTTTGTTTTTCCTCAGTGAGTATGTCTACTATCTAAATTTTTCATCTAATAATTTATATCATAATGAGTTGTTATTTATTTTGTTTATTTTCTTAATATTTCTTCCTTAATTTGTTCACACGAAGACCAACCATCTCAATATTGTTATATTCTCAGTCTCATTTTGTGAATTTTGTGTTGTGTATCGTATATAGTACTTGCATTCTAGAAAAAGGCTGGCAAATTAGGTGGTTGTGTGGCTTGTGAGCATTTCATTAGTGTGATCGAGATTGTCTGCTTTTTCTAAAGTTAAATATGGAATTGTGTGTAGTCTGATTTTTTTATCTTGCTTTGTAGTTTATCAAAGGTGGTGAGTCGGGCGGGTTGGGTAGCTGTTAAAAATGAGTTGGGGTCATATCGTATTGACCGACACTTAAATTTATTGAATAACTAATGCATTGATTGTGATTAGGGAAGGTTATAGGCGTTTATAATAGACTTTTGGTGATTTTTTATCCCATTTTAGGGAAACAATATGATTACAATAGTAACATGGCTCTCAAATAAACATATTGGAGGGTTATGGGCGTTTAAAATAGACTTTACATGAATTTAATCCTGTTTGAAAATTTCCCTTTCAGCTATTTTCTTACAGATTTGACCCATTTGCTATGTCAACTTATCTATAAGTAGGTGTTTAAAATTGCAACGTATAATTATATGCTTAAATGACCATTATTTTTTGTGTCATGCAGGAGATTGGGAACTTGAGTTTGAGTATTTGTCGAGGATGACCACCTAATTGTAGAATATTTTTATGCCTGCTACTAATATTCAAGTGGTTTCTTTTGGGATTTCCTCGCTTTGAAGCTAAAGGTATTGTTGGCAATATTTTGCATGCAATGCCAACAACATATGTTGTATAATGATGCAAAGAATAATAGGTTGGCACTCTTCTTTACTTGCAATCTAAGTGAAATTTTTTTAGTAAACATTAGAGGTTATAAAATGAGTGGGTTGGGTGACGAATGTCAACCTATTATGGAAACAGGTTGAACAGTTTATAAAATGTTGCTTTAATCATTATTTTATGGGTTTTTTTCTTTGTGATTGCAATTTTGTTTATATTCTAGGATCAAATCAAAATGTCTGAAGTTACCCCTTCGATCATTTTAAGGCAAGTCAAATGCATTGTTCACATGTTACAGGGACTTTCATTAATGAATTTTGGTCAAATCAGCAAATCATATCAATTCAGACATTATATATCTTCTATAAGAGAGTTGAAACCTAGAGCAAGACCGATTGCCTATGTTGAACGTGGTGATGTTGCTGATTGTCGTTTAATGGCATTTAATACAGCCGAAGAAAGTCTCAGATTTTGGATCAAGGTATTCATTCATCACCCATTTTACCCAGACTACACTTTACTACAAATTTATACAACAATTCAAGTTGGATCCTTGGCGATTGATGCACCAACATTGGATTCTTTGTTTGATCTTATGACAGGTGGTGTTGTATGGTTCACTCCTGCTTGATTATAAGCATTAACTTATATAAATACCCTAGAAAAATTGTAAGTTTAACTGTTTAGATCTTCATATTTGTAGCAATTATGGTCACCTTTAGTATGTTATTGTTCATTGAATTAAATTTACTGAATACAAATATATATTGATTCAGGTTATTTGGAAATTTATCTTATTTGGAATACACTTTCTGAGAAGAGTGATTTTCAATTAATATACGGTACATGATTGTGAGCTTATGCCAAGGTGCTCATCATAATCTCTTTTTGATCTTCAGAAAGCAATTTTAACGGGCTAAACATGAAGCACGTCGTTAACATAGTTGAGTTTTTTATTTAAATGTGGCTATATTGACCGATTTACTTAGGATTGGGTCGATTTGTGGTATGTTACTATGTTTGATCTCTACCGGGACAAACTTCAACTATGATGGCAATGTCAAACATCTCTTTTGACTGATCCAGTTTTAATCTTGCATTTGTTAATCTAATAGAGTGACCCAAATCACTTTTTATCCAATTTTTTTTTAATAAGAAAGTTGGTGTGTCAAATTTGTTATCGTCTGGAGTGGCTGAATAAGTTCTTATCCAATTTCTATTGTAAGAAGTTTTAGTGTACCAAATTTGTTCCTTAAGGTATCAACTATCAAGTAGTGAAAGTGCATTTCAATTGAATATGTACTACATCTTGATTATCTTTTTTTATTAAACTGATGTTTCCATCCTTACAAGATACAAGTTTTGATTGTAATGAATGAGATTAGTTCTTTGTTCTTATTTTGGGGTTTGCTTTTAATTAGTTTGGGTTTTTAGCATCAATTCACTAGAAACCATCTATGGCAATCACAGGTTCAGCTTCAACATGCATGCTTTTCTGTATATGTTAGTAATATTTGCGTTTTCTTTTTTTGTTTGGTATACTAAGGTGTCTAATTGCATTTGGTATATTTTTTCTTTAATTTTCCAAAGTGTTCAAATATGAAGTCTTTTTACGAAGTTTAGGACCTAAAGCACATTTTAGCTTATGCATTTTGTGAATATTCAAACTTTAAATTGTGAACTGAATTACTACGTATATGTTTACCACTAGACTCTTTGAATTAGGTTGCCTAATTGCTCTTCTTAGACTACTAAATGTTATCAATACAAAAATAATATCATACATAATGGTATTACGAATCGGATTGCTCTGAAGAAATCTAATCTAATCTTCCAATGAGTAAGTATATATTAAGGAATTGTAAATTGGTTTTTTATTATAGGCACGAGTACTAATTGTGTACGGGATATGTTGTAAATTTTCCTTTTGTACTTGCTTTTTTTTTTCTTTAGGTAAAGCAATAGATATCATTTGTACTTTCTTTCAACATTTATCATATTAACTGGGCAACGCCAGGTAAAATACTAGTTTTCAATAAAGGCTCACTAGTGATATATATAAATTGACACTTTAGATCCCTAAACTTCATATGTTCATTCAATTTATTCACAGATTTAGTTTTTATGTTTAATACTGCCGTCTCTTTTCTATATTACTTATTTACTTTTACTTAAATCTTTGAAACAACAACTAACATCCATTTTTGTTAGGAACATTTGACCCCAATCATAGACTCTTTTGAAGTTAAATAGAGTACATAGACTATTATTCTTTCTAAGTAATACAAACTCTTACTAATCAAATATGAAACAATAAAATTCATACTTTGAATAATAGTATTATGAAAGTTGATTTGTTATATTAACTATAAACTGGCGGCTAACTCAGCCTGAACATTTCCATCCACATATTGTCCTTGCCTCCCCTCTTGGAGTGTGGTACGTAGATAAGATTATAAGTACTATCCTAAAATTTGGACATGTGTCCTAACTACATAATAATAATTATATTACATATATCCTAAGTTGTTTAGAAAATAAAAAAAGTTATACCTTTTCTTCTTTTAATTATATTTGTAACATATTTTAATAATTATTTTAATTTTAACATATATAAAAACACATATTAACAATTCAAAAACAAACATAAAACATACTTAGCTTGAACCTGAGTCACTTTAAACCTCTTTCACCCAATTGTTTAGAAAACCAAATTATACATATCTTTTAATCTTTTCGATACATATTTTTATCACAATAATTTTGATCTTAACATATATGGGTATAGCAACAAACATTAACACTTCAAAAAGGAACATTTTTAACCTTAATCACCTTAAGCCTCTTTCATTAAACAATATAATATAAAATTTAATCATTTTCTTAGTATTTTAATCTTAAATCTTAAGATACTATATATAAAAGGATAGTGATTCGAACAACACCAAAATTCTTTGACACCACTTTTTGTGTTTTAAACCTTAAGTCTTTTGAATTAACATATCTCGTGAGAATTTTTTAGCAAAGGACTTTCACTATTTTTGTCTATTTTTTTATTCCTATTTATAATGTCTTAGATATACACACAAAATCATCAACTCATGCAAAAGATAAGAAACAATCATCTAAATTTATGTTCATTTTGTTTTTTGTTTGTTTAAATATTCACGGGTTTTTCAACAACGGTATATATGTTTGGCCAGTTTATTTTTAGTCTTCTAAAATAATATATCATACGACTTTTTGATTAGTTACACATCATTGTAGTCATAAAATTATGTAGATAAATATTTGATTAATTTGTTTCTGGATAAATTGATAAATTTACTTCATGATAATTTCGAGAGTATTTTTATAGCGGGTCGTAGTGGGTCGTGCTTAGCACAACCCGAAACCTAACTAGTCGTATATATAAACTTTGCATATAAATTATAATGTTCTGACTTTAATGTAGATAAGATTATTTAAGGTGTTTTTGCTTGACTTTGGAATGTGAATTTTATAGGAACTTGACAGAATTAGACATACAAGAGAATGGGATTGATGATCTTGGTGGAGATTGGTTAAGTTTCTTCCCAGATAACTTCACCACATTAGAAGTACTTAATTTCGCAACTTTGAATAGCAAAGTTAGTTTCGACACTTTAGAGAGTCTTGTTTCTCGATGCAAATCGTTAAGAGTTTTGAAAGTTAATCAAAAGATAAACTTGGATCAACTGCAAAAGCTCCTTGTGTTGGCTCCACAGTTGACCGAGCTTGGTACCGGTACATTCACGGAAGACCTTGTGTCTAGTTCAGTCGACGAGCTTGAGACCACTTTTAGTAAATGTAGAAATATACATACACTTTCAGGTTTTTGGGATGCTACCTTGCTTTATCTTCCAGTTGTGTATCCTATGTGTGGTTGTTTGACGTTTTTAAATCTGAGTTATGCGAGTCTTGGGGCTGTTGAACTCGAACAGATTCTTACTCACTGCAAACAGCTAACTCGTCTATGGGTAAGTTGCTTATTCACATGAATTCTTTTTGGCTTAATTTTCATCTTTTGTAGAGGTAGCAAAACGGGTGGGCCGGGAGGATTGGGTATTGGGTGTAAATAGGAAATTTGGTATGGACTGAATTGCAATGGGTTGGGTTGAACATAAAATGTAATCTAAATCAACTCATTCAAAAGTAAATGGGTCGAAAATGCAATCTCAAGCTTTCATTTGCTTATGGTTACAGGTTCTTGATACGGTAGGGGACAAGGGTTTAGAAGCGGTTGGATCCTACTGCCCATTGCTTGAAGAAATCCGAGTCTTCCCAGTTGACCCTTTTGACCAACAAATCGGTGTGACTGAGTCGGGTCTCGTTTCCGTATCAAACGGCTGCCCCAAGCTACATTACATACTCTACTTCTGCAAGCGGATGACAAACGCTGCCATGATCACCGTTGCCCAAAACTGCCCCGATTTCACTCACTTCCGTCTTTGCATAATGAACCCTCGGGAACCCGATTACTTAACTAACGATCCCATGGACGAAGCCTTTGGTGCCATCGTCAAAACTTGTACCAAGCTTCAACGCCTTTCTGTTTCTGGCCTATTAACTGACTTGGCATTCGAGTACATCGGGAAATACGCAAAAAATCTCGAGACACTCTCTGTTGCTTTCGCTGGAACTAGTGATATGGGAATGGAGTATGTGATGAGAGGCTGCCCGAAACTGAAGAGGGTGGAGATACGAGACTGCCCATTTGGAGATTCGGCTAAGCTTTCGGGTTTGTCCCAATATGAGTCAATGCGGTCTTTGTGGATGTCGGCTTGTAATGTGACAATGAATGGTTGTAAGAAGTTGGCTGAGGAGATGCCTAGGTTGAATGTTGAAGTGATCCAAGATGAAGATTGTGATGATACCAATGCTGCTAATAAGGTGTATGTTTATCGAACTGTTGCTGGACCACGAAAGGATGCACCGCCTTTCGTTCTAACCCTCTGAGCTCAAGAAACGAATGAAAAATGTCGTTAGGAAACTGTTTAACCCGTTTCATCGTTATCTATGTTTATGTCTAGATTTTGGTTTTGGTACTGTGTACAAAACTTGATAATGTACTTCAGTAAACCATATTTGATGGATTAAAGCTTTAGTCTTTTGTGTATTATTGCACAATTAATAAGCTTCAGATAATTAAACCTTTTCTCTAATCTCAATAAGGCGTCTGGTGTTATGAAATAAGTTACATTAGTACTTTAAATTGTTTTGCACTTCAGTATTTGAGAATTGAGACATCAAGAGAGTTATGTTTTATGTTGTAATTCAGGATTCATGATGCAAAGGGTGTGTTTGGCGATCGCATCTTGAGGGAATTTTGAAGATGAAGATTTTTAAATTTCAAGAAATTCCCTCTGCAATCCATATTTGACATGCTAGAAAAAAAGGGATTTTAGAAAAAATAATCTTTTAAAATATAGTCTCTTGATACTACTTTTTAAATTAATCTACATCTTCAATTCTTCATTTCCGTTTAATGGCCCCAAACACACCCAAAGTTATATGGGCTTGAATTGCAGTTGGAAATTTGGGACCTTGTTGAAGTGTTGAACTGGATTTAATGCGTGCCTTTGTTATTGGGCTTATAGTTTTATATTTTGGGCTTCTTTTTTAATGGGTTTTCCAGAGGAATTTGGCACAAATAAGAATATTTGCACGAAGGCCAGCTTATCTAAAGCTCGTTCACATGGAAAACAAATAATATATACTAGATGTTGTAACTCATTGAATCTCCGATGCTGCGGGTGGTTTATTTTTACAAAATAATCGAATATGTTTCCGACCCAATACCGCCGTGTATTATATGATAATATGAATACTGATAACATCGCTAAATTGATAATAATCCGCGTGTGAGCTTAATACATTCTAATCATCATCATAATGCAATAAGTATCCAAGTGTGAGATTTATATACTTTGATGGTGTATATTCGTTAATGTAACATTATCCATAATGACTATCATATTTTTTATTTTTAGTATATGTTTAGAGCCATTGTAGAGATCGACTTAATTAGCATAAGGTTAAATAAAATTAAATTTGTATAATAAATGTATTTTTATATGGGTTGGGACTAGTGGCCATGCATATTTAATTTACTACACCTACAAATTATGGTGTAGAAGATAATTTAAGGGAAATTTCCATGCAAGAGACATAGGTAATAAATGAGTGTGACTAGTGGCCATGCATATTTAATTTACTACACCTACAAATTATGGTATGTTTTCCGGTTGTCTCAATTTACTACCGGTGCGTTCTCCGGTCAATAAACACGTAGTGGTACGTTCTCCAACATTAAACATCACCGGTATGTTCTCCGATTTCCTATCCAAAGTGTTTGTTGAAATGTTATCCCAAATTTGTAGTTCTCGCTCGGATGTTACCCAGAATATAGTTTTCGTTGGAAGGTTATCCAAAAATATAGTTTAGCATCTTCGTAAACAATTTGTATAAAAATTGTCATATAAAGTTTGTTAGTTGTGGGGAGGGAATTTATTTTGTAGGATTGAGTCTGACCACCCTAACTGTGGTTTGAGACTCCTGCTTGATTGGTGTATAACGACACCTTCCTATGTTTTGTTCGTGTAGTGCCTAGAAGGCTTGGTACTTCGATAGGTATCGCAACCTTCATTTGTTTCCTTCCGTCCATTCGATCGATAAGTTGTCGATCTTAATCGTTAAATGTTTGTAGAAGGTTTGTTCTGTCTAATAGAAAACGAGAGTTTATTTATGTAGTAGTCAACTATGACCGACCAGTCATCCAACTTGACGTTAGTACTATAGTATTCATGTCCTAATAATCGTTGTAGGAATGTCAGCATCCTATTCGCAAATAATCGCTCAAGTAGTAGAGACTAAATTAGTATGGAATGTTAGTGTCCCTTGATCCATATTAGTAAGATCGAGTTATGTCAGGTGGGTGAATCAGGCTTTCAAAAGTATTATAATAGTCATCGTTTCATATACATTAATTTGTATAAAAGCTTGAAAGCTTTTAAAATAGTTTTGAGGATCTTGTGTGTAGTCGTTCGAGATAAAATTTTAAGTCATGTTACTCCTTACAAGATCATTTGTGCATGAGTCTAATCAATGGGTGTCATCAATAGTATAAGTTTGTTCACAATTAGTTCATATGTTAATTCAAAACGTTGATGGTTACTTGTTGCATTTCGTATCAAAATCGTTGATAACCTCAGCTATATTCTCAACCATTCGAGAACGCTCTCCTAGCATCCATTCTCGTTATACAAGTTCAGGTGTACTTTATCCGGTTTGTGTCGTTTGTAAGTGGAGATGATGTCTCCATTCAAGTCGGGGTATTTGCTTTGTAATTCTTTAAGTGTCATTTCGTGTGTCAGGAAATTTCCTGATTGATGTGTGAAGTATAATAACTAAGGTAGGGACCATTCATCAGACGATAACGTCTGTATTGTGGACAGATTGATTAAATGTGTGATGGCGTTGGTTGATGGTTTCTCGTGTACCGAGGTACCATTGTTATCACAACCATGTTGGAGAAGTCACGTGTAGGAACACGTAACTATCCACCTAAACGCATTGTGACAATAAGTGTCATATAGTGAGTTAGACGTATGCAATGTGTGCATGCATGAGTGTTCTAGCCAAAGCTATAGTCTAGGTCTCTAAGGCTTTCAGGTCACTTAAAAACTTCTAGTTCGCTATAACCAATGGCTCTGATACCAAACTGTCACACCCCCAAATTTTCTGATTACCATTTATCAGATGATTGCGGAAGCATTAGTGTGTACTGGGGTGCTGACGTCAACAATTAACACTCATGCCAGATCAGAGCGTATGATTATTGCAGAACATAAAATTAAGATGCCATTTAAGAAAGTAGTTTGTTTACAAAAGAACTACGACTCATCAAGTCGTAGAAATAATATCAGTTATACAAAATAAATCCTTATTTGTCCCAAAAAGTGGCATCCTAATTCGTCATGGGTCGCCTAACCCCGTTAGTATGCATTCTTACTTGTGCTGTGAATTACCTGAAAAACATAGTAAAAGGTCAACAATAATGTTGAGTGAATTCACTGGTTTTTGTAAGAATGGTTTGTTTAATATTATTCATTTAGTAAAAGAGTTGACAAGTAAGTCAAATAAAGTCATTCACAATAGTTTGTAGGAAGGTAATATCCTATGACCGTACATAAACATACAAGTATTCATAGATAGTTCGCGATCATGGTATGAAATCATTCATATAATCAGTAGCATATAAGCACAAAAGCAATTATAGACAGATATTGCATGTTATAGAAAAAACATTAGCTATGTTTTTCACCCCTGATTAAAAGTAGTCAAAACAGTAAAAGTAGGGGCTGTGAACTCACTGGTAGCGATGAGTGATAACAGCTAGTAGTAGTAGTCCAAACAACGTCCCTCATTGTCCTAGACGCAATAAACATACTTGACATAAGTATTCGACTACTCGTTATGTTTTTAAGAGTTTGTACAATATAGTTGGTGATGAATGTGTTTGAAAAATAAATATTATTTTTCGAGTTGTGTTTGTCGTTGAATCACTCGACACATGTAAGTATATATACTTATATACTTATTAGTCGAATATATATATTCATATAATTTGTCATTGTCGAATAAATATATAAAATTATCGTTGTTACATATATATATATATATATAGATCGTTCGTCGATCATGCTTTGAAAACACATTTTCAATCGTTACCAAAATAAGTTTCGTTTTGTTTTATCGTATATATATATATATAATATGCTTACAAAAGTTCGTATATATATATATATATATATATATATATATATATATATATAAGTCGTAGTCGTTCGAGTAAAGTATATATATTAGTTGTTGACTATATATATATAAACATACAATCTATGAAGTTTGTACTAATCGTTTTACTCGTTCATTTTTACTCGTTCCAAAAATTGTCGTTTTCGGAATAAATAATTATTATTGTCCCAAAGTTTGTCACGTCCATTTTATAACATTATTTGTATAAATATCTGGCTAAAATAATGTCGCGTGGTCGCATATAATTTTTAAGACCAAATTGTTTGTCGTACTTTTTACAACAAAAATAGCTTAACAAAAATTTTAAGTCACGTAGTCGTTAATATTTTTGTACCAATTTATATCGAAATGTCCGTGTGTTTGGCTAAAAATGCGACGCATATCGTTCGAGTACACAACATAGCCGTACGATTGGATTTACTTAGCATAGCCGATCGGCTATCATCATAACCGACCGGCTCAAGTTATAATGAGTCGTACGGCTCTTTTAGTCCAACCGATTGGTTCTATCTCAATCTAGCATATCCTCTATGTATATGTTTAATGAATAATATGTAAGAGGCAACAAGTAAATAAGAATTCTAATGTCGGCAAAAAGTTAGCCATCAATAAAGTATGAATCAAATAAAACATAGTACTTGAGTATGCGTGGGAACTAAGTAAAAACGAGAAAACAATTCGCCCCTATTTCAATGAGCCGATCCTCTATATATATTGAGCCGATCGGCTCAAACTTTCCAGCCGATCGGGTATGTGGTGGTTCCAGTTCATGCTCTATTCGACCCAACCACAGTCCATAATATATATATATAATACGAATTTAACTTAGTTTTTAACTTGTCTTTAGTTGAAATTGACCATCATACAATGTACCAATCATAATATAACAAGTTTTTACACATTAAAATCAAGTTATAATCATTATAAAATTGAGGAAATATATAAAATTTATGTAAGAAATTTAAGCTTTAGAATCCTCACAATGAGTTGGTGATGATACGGTTATAATAACGATGATACTAGGATGATGATGAAGAGTGTTATTGTTATAGATTTAAGATGAAGATTAAGTTGTTGTTGCTTCTTGCTTGCTGTTGTCGTTGTTGTTGAAGAAAGCCAGTGAAGGAGATGAATTATTGAAGAAAATAATTAAGTGTAGTTGATTTAGTTGAAGGTAAGGAGTATATATATATTTAAAAATGTCTCAGACCCAAATTTTCAAGATGAGCGTATGGCTTCAGTCCTTTTTGGTCGAACAGATATTTTATTTGTTGTATTGGTTTGAGTATTTAGCCCGTTAATTTTGGGTACGAGTCCAATTGTGTACCAATTTACATTTACTATATGTAAATATACTTTGAGGTATTTCTCCAAATACTTTATAACGAATAATAAAAATAAATTTTTTATTATTTTTGATTGTTAGGTACGTTTTGTAATTGTTTCTGTTCGCGCAGTCTTGTACGGTACGATAAACGTATAATCGTTCTCGTTTCACTTCAGTTTCTAACCGTTCACATAGTATTTTCAAACAAAAATGCTTAAAAATATATTCGAGTTCATTCTGAACTTTTCGTATCACCAACGATTGTATTTGTTGTTATCGGGTTCGTTCCGATAAGTTTGTATGTAATTATAATTAATTACGAAATACATAGAACTTTTTTTTTTTTTGTACAAAAGTTTTGGGCTCGCTAGACTTATTTCACATCAAAACTTTTTATTTAAAATTTTGTCAGGAAATTAGCGTAAAATTCACGAGTTTACTGTACTTAATTGTACTCAAATTTTTGCGAGGTGTCACAGTATGTGTTTCATATATAAAAAAGAAAAATTTATCCTCATGTCTCTACTCAAGTGGTGAAAAAAAGATGTCGATAAAGAGTTTGATTCTATGTCTTTGTAATTGCATGAACCATACTCAAGATCAGATCGGAAGGACAACCAAATCATATCTTGATAGTATGCTATTAATTAGTTGTCATTAAATACATATGCCTCTATAAGTATAATTCAGTTTTGATCTGAATATTTGGATTTACAAAGATGTGGTGGTGCTGACATCTTATTTTGGATTTATTGTTGGTATAGCTGGATGTGAGTTATAATTAGTAATTAAAAAGAGTCATGGTTATGATTTGGTAAAGTAGAAATGGGTTGTGGTTATGATTTGATTTTCATGTAGAAGTTTATAACGAAATGTTTTCTCTAACTTATATTGGTTACTTTTAATTGTTAGATTTCAACCTTCTTTTTTGTTATAGTTAGATATCTTCCAAAACATGCTAAATTGGAACTATCACAGGTTATATCAAAATTAACAGATGGGAAGGCTTCCCAGGAGTACCATACAGGGACTCAAAATTGACCAGGCTTCTTCAGTCTTCTTTAAGTGGTCATGGAAGGGTGTCTGTAAGTCTTGTAAATACTTGATAGAAGATGAAGCATGATACAACCCTTAAGATTCATTTTCCTATCTGCTCATGGATGCCCATCTATGTTTTATTTCTTTCAGCTCATTTTCACAGTTACCCTCTCTTCAAGCGATTCAGAGGAGACACACAAGACACTAAAATTTGCCCATCGTGAAAAACACATTGAAATTAAGGCTTCACAAAACAAGGTAGGAGCATTTGACTTCTCCAACTTCCGAGTACCTTCGTTAACGATTTCCTTAAGTAACCCTATATATATGCACAGATTGTTGATGAAAAATCCCTTATTAGGACATATCAAAATGAAATTCGATCTTTGAAGGAGGAGCTAGAGCAATTGAGTGACACTGTTACTGTTCCTGAATTGAAGCATACTAAAGGAAATGATGTAGTTCTTCTTAAAGAAGAGGTTGGACTTGAGTCTTATTTTATTTTTACTTCTTGATGAAAACATAATTTTTATTTGTTTATTGTTTTCTTTATTCTTCATCAAGGATTCCTTAATTTATAAGGTTATGCAAGAGAGGAAGTAGTATCAGATGGATTCCTTACATTTTCTTCTTAAATGTGCTTACCATGATAGGGTTAAACATGAACATTATTGGTAAGGGAAATCTAAATTATGCTTCTATCTCATTTAATGGTGTAAAGTTGTAGTCATTATGTTCATTAGGCTTCATCCTGATCCATCTATTTGGTTTACAATTCAATGTGTAAATAAGGGGGTCGATGGATACACTATGGATACAAGTCAATTCCAGCTCATTTTTTGGCTCAAAATTTCATAGTAGTGCATATTTGTAGGTTGACCTGGGTAACACACTATGCTTTGCTTTCATGTGATTCATGTCATGGAGTTCAAATCAATGGTTTACTGAAGACAATACCTGTAGATGGATTTTTGATTCTCCTATCATCAGTATCAATATCAATATAGTTTATATGTATTCTCTTGAACCTTGATGAATCGCCATAACATATGAAGTTATTGGAAGGAAGGATTCGAGAGCCATCGATATAGCATATGTTTATTACTCCGTTAATACAACTTGAATTATAAGGTCAAAATTTTAAGACAAATATAAAAGCTTTTACTCAATATTGTGAACTTAAAAATCAAAATATCATTTGCTACATGAAAACAATTGTGTACGTTATTGATGGATATTATAGTAATTAATTGTAAAACATATCTATATCTATATATTTAATACTTGCATAATCTTTTTGTCATGATGTATTTTTATACAATAGAACCGGCCATTTTTAGTTTTGATATTAACAAGTTCTGAAAGTAACAATAGATGGTTTCGTCCAACCCAACTTACTTGTGTATTTGTTTTTTTTATATTTCAATAAATTTCACACGTAATAATAAATAACCGAAAGTTTTTCTTATGACTACATAAGGCAAAACATAATAACACATATATAGATAATATTTGTATCTACAATCTACAATGCTGTATTTACATAATTGAGTGAATTATCTTACAATTTAATTTTTTTGTCAAACCCGTATTTTCACGGGTCTTAAAACTAGTGGTGTATTCAAAAGATTTTACCTGTTCGTATGATGTCTATCTTTAATGGAATTTTATTTAAATATCTCATTTTAAGTAATTATTAATTGCTCTAAGTTATACAAGTATTTCCTTTAATTAATTATGTTTTCTCATTCGTGTAAAATCTGTAGCAACTAAAAATTGATTATGTTTGGGGGTAGGGTTCAAATGAGAATAAGAATTTGTGTGAGAATGATAGAACCAATTATATTGTGTCATGTGTACAAAGAGAATGTTTAAAATGTACAAAACTCATTTACCCTCAACATCAATTATCTCACAAACGAAAAATTAAAAAATTATGAAAATTGCACCATTAAATTCAGCGTTTTCTTCTCTTCGATTTGCCGTCCCTCAAGGCATACTTTCGACGAGTTTTTTTTCCACCTTTTTCGGTGGGTTTCACATTTACCAACACATGTGATAAAGTGTTGCGTTTAACCCCAAACCCCCAACCCTAAACCCTAACCCCTAAAGCTCAAACCCTAAACCCTAAACGCTTTACAAAACTCTAAACCCTAAATCATACTAAACCCTAAACCATGCTAAACCCTAACCCTAAACCATGCTAAACCCTAAACCATGCTAAACCCTAACCTTAAATCCTAAATCCTAAACCTTAAACCCTAGCCCTAACCCTAACCACAAATCAAATGTACAACCAATCACTAACACATGTGTTACTAATTTGTAAACCCACCAAAACTGAAGAAAAAAAAGTTGTCAAAAGTATGCCTAGAGGGACGGCAAATCGAAGAGGAGAAAGTGCTGAATTTTATGGTGCAATTTTCATGAATTTTTGACTTACCATTTGTGAGATATTTGAGTTTAAAAAATGTGAGAGAAATGAGTATTTGATAAAAATGAGAGGTTGAGATTGATTTCCATATTCTCACTCAAAATTGATGTATCCATTTGAACTCTACTCTATGTTTGGGTTATTGATTGTGAAAGGGATCTATCTATAGATATGTGTAATGATACTCAGTATTACTTATATTTTCCTGAGGAGTATTATATAATTTTGAATGTTGCATTCATGAACATGGTGATTATATTATTAACCATATCAATTGTTGTTTTTTGAAATATCGGCCATATCCAGAGCACTACAATACGTATTTATTTTATTTATTATATTGTATGAATCAATGTTGTAAAGAAATGTTGGGTAGAGAGGTTTTGACAAGAAAGCTAGAAGCTTAGACACGACATAAGGGATGGTCATGTTGTCTGCACCCTGCAGTAGTTGGAGATGTAAAGTATATCAACAAGCCATCCAATCAAAATCTTTAAACTTGATATCCGGGCATGTTGTCTGCAGTTTTGCTTATGTTAGGACTTAGATCACTCCCAACCGTGACGGAAACTGACAGAAACTGATGCGCCACGTCAGCGTCACGTCAGTTTTTTCACCCAACTGACAGAAACTGACAGACCCGTCCCAACAGTCATCCGTCAGTTTCCTGTCAGTTTCATTTCTCAGGAACCCACACCAATAAACTTAATTAAATAATACACAATAATTAAAATAAAAACACATTTCATTAAAATCAAAAACATTACAATACTTAAAAAAAAAATTATAATACATAAAAAAAAAAAAAAAACATTACAATACAATAATTTAAAAAAGTTACACTAAGAAACGAAGACAATTATTTTACTTATACGATTAAAACAATTAACGACTACGGTAGTTCGGAGGGAGTTGTGCAATGTGCTCGATCAATGCATTTCGAAGTCGGTGATGAACTTCCCGATCCCGTAACTCTTTGTCCATACGCAAATGAGTGTCCACTCTTTCTCGCCACGAGCGTCTCAGTGGGACAGGTGGATATTGCTCCTCCACATCACACATATTTCGTCCGTTATCCTCCGTTATCATATTTTGCAGAATAACACAAGCATACATGATTCTTGATATCCGGTTGGTGCTATACGGTCTTGCCGGGTTCTTGATTATTTGCCAACGGCCTTGAAGATGACCGAAAGCTCGCTCCACATCCTTTCTTGCATATTCTTGATATCTCTTAAAGCGTTTCTCCTGTTCCGTTAGGGGATGCTTAAACGATTTCACAATAGTGGCCCATTCTGGATAAATGTCATCTCCTAGATAATAACCTCGAGTGAATTCTTCCCCGGCAATTGTGAAGTTTACTTGGGGAGCAGTGTCTTGAAGTAAGTCGTTGAACAGATCCGATTGATTGAGCACATTGATGTCATTGCTGGAACCGGCTGGACCAAAGAAAGCGTGCCAAATCCAAGTATCATAAGAGGCAACCGCTTCGAGCATGATCGTTGGATGTCCGTGATCACCTCGAGTGTACTGACCTTGCCATGCCACTGGGCAGTTTTTCCAAGGCCAATGCATACAATCGATGCTACCAAGCATCCCAGGAAAACCATGTACCTGAGCATGTCTCTCGTGCAATCGTTGCACGTCCGCCAAAGTCGGTTTTCGTAAATACTCCGTAGAGTATAAATGAAAAACACACTTACAGAAGTTATCCAAACAATCATATGAAGTTTGCTCACCCATATGTAAATATTCATCAAACGCATCGGCGGCACAACCGTATGTCAATTGCCGTATGGCGGACGTGCATTTTTGCCACACATTAAAACCAAGTAACCCGGTAGCATCGGGTCGTTGAATGAAGTAAGAAAAGTATGCAGGTACCGGAACAGTGGAGTATGATAGTATACCTTGGAAAATACGGAGAAACAATCCTTTGTCATCCGATAACGACGACGAAAAACATCCGCCGGAAAGGTTGGATTCTCGGCAAAGTAGTCTCGATACAAACGTTCCGACGCGTTTTCCCGATCTCTAGGAAAGTATCGTCGGGGTGCTCGTGGTATTGGAACATAAACTTCGTCTTCGTCGGATGAACCAGAGCTTATCGCATCAAGCAATGCGAGAGCTTGCATCGGATCGGCACAAGCATTTACCGCTGTCACGTCCTCGATATTGGAATCGGAAGATGACATTCTATAAATGTGAAAGTATACAAATTTGAAGTTAGAGAGAATTGTGAATTTGAGGTGTGAATTTTTGGTGATTTAGGGTGTGTATTTAGATTGAGGATCCAAGGGGAAGGGTGTATATGAGAGGAAGGAGGAGAAGTTTAATCTGGACCCTTCCTTCATTTTTTCAATGGTTGTGATCATTCCAAGTCAATGCAGGGGGTGTTTGGTAAGTATTTAAAAAATCAGGGATTGAAAATATAAATTCTATTAAATGAGCTCCGGTCAATTTAAATCTATCTTTTCGGTCAGAAAAATAAACCGGATATTTTCTCTCTCTTTCTTTCAAACACACATACATCATTCTCATCTTCCATCCAAACCATTTTTTCAATTTTCACCAAACAGTCTCATCCAAGCCCTAATTTCACTCTCAAACTCACACTTTAATTGTTCGTATTAATTGCCGATAGAAATTTTCCGAAAGGTCGAAACACACACCGCCGAGGAAATTTTCCGATTGTGCGTCCTAAACGGAGATCTCGAGCGTCGATGATTTTTCATATTCTGGTTTGTTGTAAGTTAGTGCAAAAACCTAATGCCATTCCGGATTCGATAACGGTTCGTTAGGTTCAGGAATCCCTGGCTTTGATCTAACCGAATTACCGATTCTAACATAAGGACTTTCGTTCTGTGAGAGACCGCGGGCTTTTTCGATCTGTACAAATAGATATTGCATTGGTTCCACTAGATCGTAAGCCGGTATTCGTTATGATTCACTGGTTGCAGATCTTCTAGGTATTACTCTCGGTGAGTAATCATTGTTATCAGGACGTTTCATAACTCTTACTCTACCTGTTTGGTAGAGCACAAAGAAAGAAAAGTCATCAAGTAAGCTAAAAGGAATGAAAACAAAGTAACTATAAGCATTCTCGATGATCAAGTAGAAAATCAAGATGTTAAAAGTGTAGCAATGAGGATACAATTCTTTAATAATTTTTTTTATAGCTTGTTTTGTTAATGCTCAATTATTTTTAGTTAAAATTTTTAGGTTATGCATACAAGTACTCTGTTCGTGTTGATGTATCACGATCATTTGATGAGCCTTCCATTTGATTGGAGTATTGAGAAATAATAAGGTTAATGTTAAAATGCCAATATATCACATGAATTGTATCACAATAAAAGAAATACACTATTGCGTTTCTTTTGACAAGAGCAATAGTTGTATTAGTATTCACAAGTTTACGCACATCTCATCGTTTGTATTACCCAATCACTTTAAATATGCACTACCATACCTTCTAAGATATGTAGTATCATATATTAGTTAATCATTTAAATTTTATCAAACATCCCGAAAGTGGTGTTAAAACACTCTTGTTCTAAAAAGACATTTGCTTAACCATCTAAATTTCTTACTAATTTACATATTTACAAAGATTGATCAAACGCGTAGTTAATAATTTGCATGTTTGCTGTCTTTTAATAATGGTCAATATACATCAAACTTCACTTTAAAATTAAAGTAAACCATATCACAAAGGCAAATCAAATTCTTCAATGTGCAAACTACGAATTATTGATGCCAATAAGCATTTTTGAAGCAATATACACTATATAGTACGAGTATTTATTTAAGTTAATAAACAATTTGGTCAATTTTAAACTATGATACTCATTCTTGTGGGTCTTTTGTAAATAGTTATATTATATGTGTGTATATAGCTTGTCTAAGTGTCAGAGCAAAATAACATGACTATTATCTATAAAAATGACAGATTTAGAAGTGAGTGTTCTAGACAAACACAGTAAGTAACTTGTTTTCTCTTATAAATGAGTAATAGAGTTTTATACTTAGGGCTGCCTTTACACGATTGCACTCAACACTACATAAATTTGCATGATGATAAAATTACGCATTATATTCATATTGGTTTTTTGGCGAAGGATAGATGAGAAAGCCTCAAATGAGATGAAGAAGAGGAAGATCAAATTCAATGCATTTTAAGAAAAAAAATTGTAAGTGTAAAACGCACTATTGTTAGCATGTGGTAAAATTTGTTTAGATGTAAAATGTAGTATTGTTAAAATGCAGTGTTCAGTTAGAAAGATGCAGTGAATCTGGGTAACAATTTTGTGTTAAAATGCACTGAATTTCATTCCCCTCCTTCCCCTCATTTGAGACATTCTCCTCAGAACCTTACCCTTAATTTTTATAACACCCCTCATATTATAGTTATTTAATTATAATATGTCGGAAGCGTCTGTCCAAATTAAAACTTTAATCAATCAAAACATAATTTATCAATCTGGGTGTTATATAAAAACAAGAACAACACTGATTTATAAAATCAGATATCAGAGTAACACTTGGTAGTCAAACATTCTTCAGTCCAGTCCAATCATCTCAAAACCTGCAAGGGGGTAAATAGTGGGATTAGCACAAAGCGAAGTGAGTTAACCGGTCACAATCAGTACAACTCAGTATAACAACATTGATTATCAGAAATATCACATAGACACTGACACAACATCACCAAGAGGATCGGTGGTCCTTGTGACATCGCACAGACCCAGGAGATGCACCAAGCGACACTTACAACCAACTGCAGGCCAATACAGTGGCATTACCGATAACTGTTTGCTACCTTTAGTCAATATGTGTTCTATTATCAACACATGATCACAAATCTCACATTGACTAACCTGTAGCAACCTAGTCCAACTAATCAGTCAAGTTGACCTCCGAATCACAGAATGCTCAAAGGCAATACATCACTTATTACACGTGTATTTCACCTTATCAACAATCACAATCACAATCACAATATCACTATGTTCACCTGTTATAACCAATTATGTTACAACTAAATCACACTGAGAGTACGAGTCCACTCACCAATACCTCAGCTGCACGCTCAGAGATCTAACATTACTGAGCCTTCTCTCCATCTGAGAATCACAACAAAATACACAAGTCAGTAACTTGGTATTAACAACGAACTCATTATAATAAGCAACACATGTTATAATCATATAACATATCACAGTATCTCAATACACAATATGTGTATTGAGATCACATAAACAAACTGAAATCTTTCTTTTCTCTTTTGATTTTCAATTTAATATGTGTATGTGTTTTTTGTGTTTAAGAAATGAAAGAAGGAAATCAAATAAATAAGAAAATAGGTCGGCTCCCAAAACCGACCTTCAATTATACGGGTATAATGTAATACCCCCTCTCAACCTATTGTCTAAAACCCGAAAACCATTTGTGAGTCCAAACCTTTTATCGTTCCGTCAACTATATTAATTTAAATCACTTAATATTTTACTAACCACAATAAGTCTTGAAACTTATTTCCTATTTATTCGCAATCAATTCAAACAATATTATTTCCAAACACGTTAATATTATTTTAAAATCACAAAATAATATAAAACAACTAGGTCCGATTTACGGATGTTACAATTTTTAACTAATTTAATCCTTTTATTTGTCGTTTTGAATGTATGTTTATTAGCATTGGCATTTGTAATAGTATAACTAAACATTTATAAGCGTTAAAGTTATATGTTAAAAATCAAAATTGTTCATATATATGGCTGCCAAAAAGCTGAAAAGGTAGTTCGATCTTCTCGGCTTTTAATCCCCACCATTGCAACTCATATTTGTTCGTTATCTTCTTGACGGTTTCTTTCTCTACCAACCGCTAGCCACGATCTTGCTCCTCCGGATTTCAAGGGATCGTTCCTTTTAATTTCTCATAATCGTATTTAACTCCTTTATAATTTATGTTTTGGCTCTTGAATTCACCAAGCACTATCCCTGTAATAAATCCCAAATTCCAAATTTTACGATTTATCCGTAAGTTCTTATTTTATACGAGATTATGAGCAGATTCTTATTGTTCTTTTCTACTCATCACAAAGTAGCGATTTGGAAGCGACATTATTTCAAAAAGAAGATGACTGGACTGGAATTATGTATGTATTTTATTTTTATGATTTTGTGTATTCTTATTTCATAAATATTACTCAAATTGAAGTTAAATGTTTAAAGATGCTGAAATCTTACATCAGTAACCATTACAATCGAGACAAAACTTCTACAGATTATTTTTCTTCAACTTAGACAGTTTATAAGAAATTTGTTTTGGCTGATTTTTTTTTTATCTTGCTTTGTAGTTTATGCAAGTATGAACGGAATTTATATAGCCGGAGTAGTTATTTCATTCACTGTTCATCAATTTCCGGTCAATGTCCATATCGGCGATTATCAACCGTCATATGCGCATCATCTCACATCTTGTCCCAAATCAGTGAGCCCTAAATCGACAGTAACTACCCCAGTTTTGTGAGAAATTTAAGTTTATGTGAAATTTTATGCATACAATTTTTTCGGGAATATTTGTAATACGTAGTATGAATGATTCTTTAATCGTCCTCACAAATAAGTGATTTGGATAAAGGATTTTGACTTGAAGTCGTCTTCATACTTTTTGATGATTAATGGGGTGTTCTCAGACCTGGCAATTTGGTTGTTGTTATATTCTTTTTTTTTTTAATTTCTTTTTGACACTTTATGCAGATTCTACAACAGATAAACAATTTATTGGAAGAGACAACGGGAAAAACGAAGAGAAAATGTATGATACTTGCTGCTCAGTTTTTAGCCCATGAATATTCATATATTAGTTATCATAGTCGAAACCCATCATTTGCATTTATGTTACAATACATTGAACATTGTGACTTCTACCAAGTTTTTCAACCGGATTGGAGGTCGCGTGAAATTTCAGTCTTATTACTCTCAAGTTTAGGTGACGTATCAGGTTGAAACAAGTGATGGTCTGCTCCAACAGGTCAAGCTTGTGGCAAGTGAAGTCATACAATTATTGATTAAGATTTTTTACTGATTTATTTTTTAGTAACAGATGTAACTTTATGATTGTGTATGTGGTGGCTTTGCCCAAAAGCAACTATCCTCGAAATTTACTTGATTTGAAAAGAGCAACTATTCGTGTGGTCTGTGATTTTTAACATGATTACAATGGAGTACTATTATTTGATATACACGGTTTTAAATTGAAAGTGAGAGCTTTACTGAGATTTGGTTTCACAAATTAGCAATATGTTTTTCTAACTCTGGAACTAGGAAGTTTACGAAATATATAGGTAAATGAAAACAGTGATAGCCATTATTCCAATTTTGTTGGCCGATCAAGGTGCAGGGCTAGATGAAATACCCATTTGGCATATATATGTTTTTAGTTCACTGATTCATTTGATAAATGTGAGTCTTTCCTTTTTAATAGCTTGAAATGGGTCAGACTGTTTTTTTTACCCAAACGCTACAATTTAGTTTTAGTTTTTGTTCATTTATCTTTGACCGTTTCTTGCTGATATGTAACCAATTTATGATGGAATAGTTTAAGTTTTTTATTAGTTTGTATTTGTAGGTTCTAATTTTCTGGCCCCGCTTATTTTTTACAGGGTTGTTACCTCTGTAAGTCTCGAGAAAAATTATGCCAAAGGAATTGCAAAGGACGTTAGTGGAGGTGGGACTAATATCCACTCAATGGTTTGTTTTTCCTTAGTGAGTATGTCTACTATCTAAATTTTTCATCTAATAATTTATATCATAATGAGTTGTTATTTATTTTGTTTACTTTCTTAATATTTCTTCCTTAATTTGTTCACACAAAGACCAACCATCTCAATATTGTTATATTCTGAGTCTCATTTTGTGAATTTTGTGTTGTGTATCGTATATAGTACTTGCATTCTAGAAAAAGGCTGGCAAATTAGGTGGTTGTGTGGCTTGTGAGCATTTCATTAGTGTGATCGAGATTGTCTGCTTTTTCTAAAGTTAAATATGGAATTGTGTGTAGTCTGATTTTTTTATCTTGCTTTGTAGTTTATCAAATGTGGTGAGTCGGGCGGGTTGGGTAGCTGTTAAAAATGAGTTGGGGTCATATCGTATTGACCGACACTTAAATTTATTGAATAACTAATGCATTGATTGTGATTAGGGAAGGTTATAGGCGTTTATAATAGACTTTTGGTGATTTTTTATCCCATTTTAGGGAAACAATATGATTACAATAGTAACATGGCTCTCAAATAAACATATTGGAGGGTTATGGGCGTTTAAAATAGACTTTACGTGAATTTAATCATGTTTGAAAATTTCCCTTTCAGCTATTTTCTTACAGATTTGACCCATTTGCTATGTCAACTTATCTATAAGTAGGTGTTTAAAATTGCAACGTATAATTATATGCTTAAATGACCATTATTTTTTGTGTCATGCAGGAGATTGGGAACTTGAGTTTGAGTATTTGTCGAGGATGACCACCTAATTGTAGAATATTTTTATGCCTGCTACTAATATTCAAGTGGTTTCTTTTGGGATTTCCTCGCTTTGAAGCTAAAGGTATTGTTGGCAATATTTTGCATGTAGTGCCAACAACATATGTTGTATAATGATGCAAAGAATAATAGGTTGGCACTCTTCTTTACTTGCAATCTAAGTGAAATTTTCTTTTAGTAAACATTAGAGGTTATAAAATGAGTGGGTTGGGTGACGAATGTCAGCCTGTTATGGAAACAGGTTGAACAGGTTATAAAATGTTGCTTTAATCATTATTTTATGGGGTTTTTTCTTTGTGATTGCAATTTTGTTTATATTCTAGGATCAAATCAAAATGTCTGAAGTTACCCCTTCGATCATTTTAAGGCAAGTCAAATGCATTGTTCACATGTTACAGGGACTTTCATTAATGAATTTTGGTCAAATCAGCAAATCATATCAATTCAGACATTATATATCTTCTATAAGAGAGTTGAAACCTAGAGCAAGACCGATTGCCTATGTTGAACGTGGTGATGTTGCTGATTGTCGTTTAATGGCATTTAATACAGCCGAAGAAAGTCTCAGATCTTGGATCAAGGTATTCATTCATCACCCATTTTACCCAGAATACACTTTACTACAAATTTATACAACAATTCAAGTTGGATCCTTGGCGATTGATGCACCAACATTGGATTCTTTGTTTGATCTTATGACATGTGGTGTTGTATGGTTCACTCCTGCTTGATTATAAGCATTAACTTATATAAATACCCTAGAAAAATTGTAAGTTTAACTGTTTAGATCTTCATATTTGTAGCAATTATGGTCACCTTTAGTATGTTATTGTTCGTTGAATTAAATTTACTGAATACAAATATATATTGATTCAGGTTATTTGGAAATTTAGCTTATTTGGAATTCACCTTCTGAGAAGATGAGTGATTTTCAATTAATATACGGTACATGATTGTGAGCTTATGCCAAGGTTCTCATCATAATCTCTTTTTGATATTCAGAGAGCAATTTTAACGGGCTAAACATGAAGCAAGTCGTTAACATAGTTGAGTTTTTTATTTAAATGTGGCTATATTGACCGATTTACTTAGGATTGGGTCGATTTGTGGTATGTTACTATGTTTGATCTCTACCGGGACAAACTTCAACTATGATGGCAATGTCAAACATCTCTTTTGACTGATCCAGTTTTAATCTTGCATTTGTTAATCTACTAGAGTGACCCAAATCACTTTTTATCAAAAAAATTTTTAATAAGAAAGTTGGTGTGACACCCGGTCAAAAAGGGGCCAAAATTAGGAGCCAATTTAAACCTTAATTACTCGTACTCGGTTCGTGTTAAAACAAAAGTATCCGAATATTATATATTTATTTATATATATAATACAATGAATAAGTAATAATCGCGTACAAATAAATCTAAAAGAATGCGCAAACTTAAATACGGACGTTGGTGAAAAACATTTTTAAATAATGTATTATTAACGAGAATAATAATTATTTACTTGATTGAGATTTTAAATACATTTTGTACACTGAAAACTATCCGTCAAAGTAAGTTGAAACAAAGTTATATTTTTATAACTCACTAAAAGTATTTTTATAAAATACTTCAATTGAAAACATATACGATTATATTTTTAGAAATTTATCATTTGGAAAGATTATACTACATAACGATCAGGTACGCAAACACGGGTCCAAAATTACCACTTACATCAATTATTGGAGCCGGTTTAAACCGACTCCAATAATGCAAAATACACACACTCGCATACTCAGTCTCGCTCCCTTCTCCCTCTCTTTCGGATCATCAAACAAACAACAACAACATTATCTTCATCATCTGCATAATCATAATCATCATCTTGGAATCATCATCATCATCCGGTTCATCATCATCACCATCACTAGGTCTCGATTTCGAATTGTAAGAAAACTTTAACTTTGTTTAAATTTGTGTTTTACAAACGTATATTATCGTGTATCGAAGTTATATTTATGTATTATATCCGAAAATTTATGTTATAAACTGGTTTGGGATGAACTGCACGAACTGGTCTGAAAGAAACAACCCACCCGGACGGGTGGATCAAGACACCCGGACGGGTCATAACACACACCCGGACGGGTATGTGGCCCCACCCGGACAGGTCACTTGCATCCAGCCCACCATCTTTTGTAGTTTTGTAGCCCTCTGAGTCGCGGTCGTTTGGGCAGTTGAATCGCCTGAATCCGAGTTCCTATGAGGAAGTTATGGCCAAAACGGTGCAACATAGTCAAAATAGCAAAATGCTTCATTTTTCATATTTCCTTCCTCAATCTTTAACCTTAACACATGAGACCAATTTAAAGCTAAATAAGTATCAAAAGTTTATGAAATCAACTAGAAACAAGTACAAAAATTGTATTTTGGAATATAATCTCGAGTCGTTACCAACGGGTCGTACATTTTTACAAACCTTGAACGGGAGATACAAACTTAAAAATTTGGATATAATATAATCGGATACATATTGATACGGATAAATGTTAGACAATCAAATACTCATTAGAATCTCACGTGTTTAGGACACTAGGAGGTTTCAGGGATTGTCTATTCCACGTCGGATATACTCATTGCTCGGATAGACTCAGGTGAGTCTCACAGCCCCACTTTAACTGTTTTTAAACTTGGGGTAAGATACAATGCTTACTTGTTTTCGTGATCATATGTTATTTGATTAGTTAATATGATTATTAACTCAGGAAATTAAATGATTATTTAATTCGGTTAACTAAGTTAGTTAGATTGTTTGGTTACCATTATTGGTCTTGATTTTCATTGTTCGGGTGTTGCACGAGTGTTTTAATTCGGGAAAGTCCTCATCATTGCATAGTTCGTTAACTTAATAAGGCGCAATTACTAAAGGATAGTACTATCATGGGAGTGACGTCCCCGTCCAGGTTGCTAGCTACAACCATGTACAAACGGGCACTTTAGTAGTTGTTATGGGTGTTGACACCGTTCGGGAGGCAGAAAATCGGGTTAGGCCTCGAACCATGGCTCAGTGCAATGCAATGACATAATCGGTATAATAAAGCATTGTTCGGAAACCTGCGTTGGTTCCATCAATGTTCGGAAACCTGCGTTGGTTCCATCAATGTTCGGAAACCTGCGTTGGTTTGATCAATGTTAGGAAACCTGCGTTGGTTTAATCATTGTTTTGAAAACTAAATTGTTTTAATCATTGTTCGGTAACCTTAATATGTTAAATCATTGTTTTGAAAACTTAATTGTTTTAATCATTGTTCGGTGACCTTATTTGGTTAAAAATCATTGTTTGATTATATTGTTTAAATCATTGTTCGGTTATAACATTTTATTATCGTCGGATAATCATGTTGATCACATCAATGTTTATGCTAAACCTGTGAGATTCACCAGCTTTATAGCTGACCTTTTAGTGTTGTATTCTCAGGTGAACAGCAATAGTAGGATGGCCCTCAGGATAAGCTATCTACTCACGAGTCGCATACATCCATTTAGACATGAAGATTTTTTTGCATTATATTTTGTATAATGGTTATGTATTAAAATCTTCGAAATCAATTGCGAACTTGTTATTATTGTAAACTCATATCTTGAAAACTTTGTAATACTTTTGAAATATTATAAACGTCTCATATAGAGTCGTTTGCTTGTAATCTTGGTGTTTTGATATTTGATTAGTCACACCCAAATTATCGCTTCCGCAAATCATAAAAATTGGGGGTGTGACAGTTGGTGTGTCAAATTTGTTATCGTCTGGAGTGGCTGAATAAGTTCTTATCCAATTTCTATTGTAAGAAGTTTTAGTGTACCAAATTTGTTCCTTAAGGTATCAACTATCAAGTAGTGAAAGTGCATTTCAATTGAATATGTACTACATCTTGATTATTGTTGGAACATAGAGTGTGACAACAGATCTAGCTTGAAATAGGACTGGTGTAATTATTATTATGTTTGTACATTGGTTTAGATTTGTAAATAAATATTTGTTTTGTTAGTAATATTCGTTAAACATATTATTGTGCTAAGTTAGACGAATGTTTAAATACGAAATAAATAATTAGACGTTTCATGCGAGACGAGTCGAGATCTCAAGTCGCAGCGAGTTGAGCTGTGAGGTGAGATCTGAACTCGCGAAGCTTGAGTCTAGCGAGCCGAGTCCTTTACTGGGCTTGGGCTGCGAGTTGGACCGAACTCGCAGGCCCATGCGAGCCGAGACTAGCTGATCGTATATAATGTTTTTCATTCGTGAATAACATAACTTTTTGGCATTTTTCTGATCTGCGATTTCACAAAACCCAGAGAAAACTTATACCTAACGGCTAGGCTTTGACGTATTATTCGTTTAAAGTTAAGCTTTATAAACGCAATTACGAACGTATTCGTTACTAGTAAGATAACACCGTATTGAGGGATTCCGCACCTTAATACTAAAGATAACGAAGTTATCGATCCTAAAACTAGGGGACTTACATCTGGTATCAGAGCTTTCGGGCTAAATACAAGTGTGTTCGTGAGTTTTAGTAATATTGCGTTTTTTATTCGGGTCGTTTTTACGTGCTTTCTTGCAATACTAACGATCAAAATCATTCTCTGGACGTTTTAGGGTTTGTTTACGGTCGAAATTCTTAGTTTCAGTCGTAAAAATACCTTAAAAATTTGTTTTCGGGTTTAACAGCCGTTTCGCGAGTCGAGATTAGGGTTCCAGCTTCGCCTGCGAACCGAGTTGAACTAGCGAGTCGAACTGAGGCTTGCGAGTCGAACTGAGGCTTGCGAGTCGAACCGAGATCCCTCGCGAATCGACATCACTTGCAAATCGACATCTTTAGCAATCCGAACTGAGGCTTGCGAATCGACGTATTCTGCGAGTCGAGCTGAGATTGCGAGTTGAGCTGAGTCTTGCGAGTTGAGTTTTCTGAATTCGCGAAACAATTTAATTTTACGATGTCTGACTTAAGTAGAATGATCAAAATGGACCACGAGGTGGGAAAGTCAAACGTTCCACCTAAGTTGTTGAGGATCGAAGATTACTACAATTGGAAGGACATATTTGAATCTTACTGTAGATTCCATGACCTGTCAATCTGGATGTGTATCAAGAGTGGATACACCGCACCTACTCTGTAACACCCGTCAAATTAGGACTAGTAATTAGTGCCTAATTCTCTGTTAATACATGTAATTAGTTTTGTATTAGGCTAATTAATGTATCAAAATATATATTGTTGAATATATACGAAAATGCGATTTGATTAAATCGTACGCAAATTAAATCGAATGTATTTCGGTTCCATAAATACGGACGTTGGTGATCAATCTTATTAAGTAACATTGTTATGGTAAAAATATTATTTTAATAATGTTCGAATTACAATTCGTATCGTACAAACAAAACTTACACAATTTAAAATATTTAACGCGCAAACTAACAAAATAAACTAACTTATATGTTATAACTCAAATATAAAGAAACTAGTAAAATGCTTAAATAAAAATATCGCGTAATAAATTCGTATTTTAAAACTTATCAATTAATATGTAAAATAAGTATTTAACGTTTAAACGACGGAGTAAACGAACACCGCACGGAGGACGGAGACTGAAAAATGGGAGGATAACCTCCCACATTCCCCTCCCTTTTCCTCATTTCTTTCTTACCTCTCTCTCTCTCTCTTCTTTTTCTCTTTCATTTTTCTCTCTAAACACTAAACCACCACCACCATCATAAATCATCAAATAACACCCTTATACGCACTCGGATCACCAAGATTTTTAGAGATTCACGACCACCTCGCAACGATCTACACTTCTATCTTTTCGGATTTTCAATCCGACACTTTGTAAGTTTCCGACAAAATCTCGAAAACTCTCGATTCTTTGTATTTTCACTTGTTAGTGTTTATATAACTTATATATGTCCATTACAAAGAGTAGAACACGGTTTTATAGCTTAAAAACGAGTTTAAATTGGGTTTTGGCCGGAAAAATCTCAGCAGTCGAAACTTTCTGGGCTGATGTTTTTCAATGCGACACAAGCCTTGTGTCGCATGTTGTGACGTATTTTACCTGTTATGTCGTACCGTGTGTCGTATGAAGCCATTTATGTCGTATCCTATGCGACACAATATTGTGTCGTACTTTATGTCGCAAATACCATGCGACACAACCCTTATGTCGCTATTGATTTAGCATCGAACGCTTATGCGACACAACCCTTGTGTCGCTAAGCTCTTGTGTCGCATTCCTATGCGACACAACCCTTGTGTCGCATGACAAACTTTTGTGTCGCATATTGTGTCGCAAAACACAGAAAACTCAGATTTTTACTAAGTGTCGAGACTCAAAATTTATCACTCGATTTTACCCGAATTCAGATCCCAGATGCGTTTTTCACCAAAGCAATATAGTAGAAATAAAATTTTTTTGAGCTGACCTGGCATCTCGACCTCAGCCAGGGGCCAGCCCCTTGGACCCCGCCAGGGGCGCTGCCCCCGGACCCCCGTACTTAGATTCCGTAAGCACATTTCTCACCAAGTGTCAAACTTGTATGACTTCAAAACGCTTATACGATACAACTTTTCAAACATAATGGAATATACTTTTCGAGTATAACTCTTCAAAATCAATGTGATAACATCAGGACTATTATTACAATAAATCACCAACGAGCCGTACACGTTTCAAACACTTAACAAATCAACCAAATCGTAGTAATTTGGACATATATATAGTTGTGTAACAACTACAAGGGTGATCTTTTGAGATACCCAATCATGTTTATAACCATCGCGTGTCGTGGACACCCTCAGGTTACAAGTCCTTGGACTTCATCACTCGGCTAATCAACTTACGTTTATTTAAACGCTTTCAGACTTAGGTGAGTCTCATAGCCCCTCTTTTTACTGTTTTACTCAGGGGTGTGATATATTGCTCATTTTTAACATGTGAACGCAAGTACAAACATTTCATATACTACATGAGTTTTTCACAACTAATCATTTAAAGTCCTCCGTCAGCATAGTTGTTAATACGTTGTAGCGTGAATATTAGTATATGGTACCATATAGGATTGACCCTCCTCGTTCGGGTTAGCAAGCACTAACCGAGTAAACGGACGTACTAATATTTGGGAAGACGAATGTTGATTAGGCATTCGTGGAGGCACCTCGCCCGGAATTCTCTATAGGGGAACCGGCCCTCGAGTTAAGCTCAACTATGTGCTCATGGCTGTATACACGATTACTATCATTTTATTTGCTGGATGCAAATCATTATTAAATCTTGCGATTCATACTATATTACTTGATTTCAAACCTGTGAGCTCACCAGCTTTAGCTGACCCATTTAGCATGTATCGCAGGTACCAAGCAGTAGGTTGCTTCTGCTTCAGGACTTTTAGCTCGAGTCAGCATACAGACGATTGAGATTTTCTTGCATTAGTATATTTTGTACAAGTACTTATGTACTGAAATCTCCTTTTATTTAAACCCGAGCTATGTAAAGCTATAAATGTTGTAAACATTTCAATATTAATATATTTTGTCAAAACGACGCATATAGAGTCGTTTACTATTTATCTTTGTGCTTTGTTATTGATTAGTAACACCCAAATCGTGCTTCCGCAAATCATTAAATTTGGGGGTGTTACATACTCAAACTGTTCAAAATGCCACTGTGGTTCTTAACAATGCGAACATGAGTGATCAAGAAAAGGAAGCTTACAGAAATGAAAATAAAGCACATTCATGCATAAAGATGTGTCTTCCTAAAGAGATTTCTCATCAACTGAAGTCTTTTCATACTGCTAGAACGCTCTGGGAAGCTCTAGAGAAAAGAGGTGAGGGAAGTCCACAGGTGAGAGCTGGCAAGAGGAGTCTTCTCAAAAAGCAGTTTACTATGTTTAAAGCTTTAAAAGGAGAAGATCTTGATGCCTATGTCACGCGTTTCTACCATCTGTTAAGTGAACTGGAATACCATGAGATTGTTGAAGAAGAAGTAGCTAAAACCGACAAGTTTCTTGAGGGTTTGCCTTCTAAATGGGAAATGTATGGCGTTATGATTAAGGATAACGAAACCAGGTATTCTACTATGACCTTAGAGCAAGTCATTGACAAGCTGAAAGGTTATGATTTCTCCAGAAAGTCAAGAGATAGTGATTTTGATCAGGTTCAGAACCCTGGGTTGTATCATGGAAAGTCAAATCTTTCGACTGCGTCCTCTAGTTCGACAACTGCACTGTTAGTTGGTGATACTGGTGAAAATGGAGAAATGATTACTGAAGATCTATGCTTTATTTCCTCTTCTAGTGATGAGACAAAGGGAAAGAATTCTGAGAAGTCACCTCAAGAGCATCAGAAGATGCCGATGAGTGTGAAATCTGCGGAACAGCAACTGTCTGTTCTTGCTTCCTTTGTGGCATCATATGAGAATTACATAGAGGGAAAGATCAATGATCATGTTCTATTTGACGAGGATTATGAACAGATAGATCCGGATTATGTTGAGGAATTGGAACTTCAAGAGATGTTAGCATTAGTTTCAAGAAAAGTTAAAAATTTCCTCAAGAGAACTGGTAGAAAGGTGTTGGGCAATAGATCAGGGTTTGATAAAACCAAGGTCAGATGCTTTAACTGTCAGGGTATTGGTCATTTTGCTAGAGAATGTCAAAGACCTAAAGTAGAAGCACAAGGAAAACAAGGTTCGGGAAGTACTCTTGCTTCCAAAGCCTTAGTGGTAAAGCAGTTGGATGGTTCTTATGATTGGCAAGCTCATTCTGAGGAAGCCTTGATGGCCGAGATCGAAGAGACAACTGCTGGATCAGTGTCCAACATGCCCACTGATATGGAACAGAGAGTAGAGGTGCCTGAGTCTGAAGTGAAGGCAAGTGATGATGACGTGCTATATATGGATTCAATTCCAGATATGAGTCCTGAAGAATTCGTGGCACGCATGGCTGAAGTACAAACTGACAAGAAGAAGGTATGTTTAGATATTCTTAATCTTGCTGATGTTTGTTACTTATAAGACTGTTAGATCTGAACTTGATCAAGCCATTATGGATATTCGTAGATTAAGTGATGATAAACAGGCCTTAAAGGATAAAATTAAGTCTGATGCTTCGGATAGAACAAAACTTAGAGATACCATAAGTGAAAAATATGTTGTCATAGATGGTCTCTATATGAATATCAAAGACTTAAATGAGACAATTGCTAGTAAGGATCAGGAAATAGTGAACCTTAACTTAAGGTTAATTGAGCAAAACCGTAAACTTGAGAACTATAGGACATCTCAAATGGATAAAATGTTAGATGCTCAACGTAGTGTAAAGGACAAGACTGGGTTAGGTTACAATGATGTATCCCCTCCTTTTAATGCCAATTACACTCCTATTCCTGAAGATTCTGAAATGGCATATGCTAATCCTGAAATATTAGTAACTAATGATCAGGAAAAGTTAGAGGCACAGAAGGATGTTATTAAGAACCCTTCATCAGATAATAGTAAGGCTTCTCATTTCACCAAAATACAATTTGTATCGGGTGGAGTGATTAACGATGCTAAGACTGATGATAAGGTTAATAAGGAACAAATATCTGAACCTTTAGTGCCTAATTCTCCGAGTGGTAATGCAAAAGTTCCTAAATCACGCAAGCAGATGTCATGTTTCAAGTGTCATCAAAAGGGACACGTGGCTTCGTGTTGTCCTAACAAAAAGCCTGAAACACCACATAAGCTTGTGATGGATGAAAAGACACAAACCGACTCTAGTATGATTGTAGATGGGTTAGATACCAAACCTAAGTTAGGTAATAAACCTGTTAACATTCTTAAAAGAGATGGTAAGCATAGTGTCTCTCCACCTAAACCTAAACGGCCATATACTCAAAGTGATAATTCTATCCATAAGTCTAGGGATGTGACACCGTCGAGGTTTAGAACTGCAAGTAGAGGCCATAGTCATTATGAGAGTGGTACTACTTCGCGATCACATGAGTTTAATTATAATTACCATAATAGAGCTCATAATTATGTGCCTAAGAGGTTTTCCTCAAATTCACCTCTTAAGGCTGATCGTCCACAAACTAAAGCTAATTCGAAAGTAACCAAAGCTCCTGATGGGAAGGATGGTTATTTTAAAGAGCTTAAGTTTGTTGATGATAAGGGACAAACCAAGACCGTAATGGCTTGAGTCCCTCTTGATAACTGATCGTATTTTGTGTTATGTGCAGGAGTATGCTGTGAACAAGGACAGCTGGTGGTATGTAGACAGTGGATGCTCGAGGCACATGACTGGAGAAAGAAGTCTACTGAAGGACTTCAAGGAGAGTCTCAAGCAAAAAGTAAATTTTGCAGGAGATAAAGGAGGAGTAATTTCGGGAAAAGGAAAAGTTTCAAATGGAACTTTGACTCTTGAGGATGTGAACTATGTTGAAGAACTAACTCACAACCTAGTGAGTGTTTCCCAAGTCTGTGACAAAGGTCATCCAGTTTATTTCAATGAAAAGGAGGCCTTAGTCCTGAAGCCAGGTTTCAAAATTCCTGATAAATGGATATTGATGAGGGCGCCAAGGAAGAAGGACATCTATGCTATCAACATGGGTGTTCCTAACTCTTCAATGGTGTCTACATGTTTATTATCCAAGGCTTCGGAAACAGACGCATTATTATGGCATAGGAGAATGGCACACCTAAACTAGAGAAAGATGAATTATATAACCAAAAATGGTTTGGTTCTAGGTGTACCACAAAAACGTTTCGAGTCTGAGGATAAGTGTGTTCCTTGCATGAAAGGAAAGCAGCACAAGAAACCACACAGACCTAAGACTGAAAACTCTATCTCCTCGCCATTTGAATTGCTACATATGGATCTCTTTGGCCCTATAAGCAAGAGAAGTCTAGGTGGCAAATGGTACTGTTTGGTTGTCACAGATGATTATTCTAGATTCTCATGGGTATTCTTTTTGGGATCAAAGGATGAAACTCCTGGAATTCTAATTGAGTTCTTTGATCTAGTAGAGAATGTCTATAAAAAGAGAGTTAAGCGTATTCGTAGTGACAATGGAACAGAATTTAAGAATTCAACGTTGAATATCTATTGCTTAAGCAAAGGGATATTACATCAATTCAGTGCACCATATGAACCTCAACAGAATGGTGTTGCTGAAAGGAAAAATAGAACGTTGATTGAAGCTGCAAGAACAATGCTTGCTGATTCAAAGCTTCCGGTCATCTTTTGGGCAGAAGCAGTGAATACAGCATGTTATGTTCTTAATAGAGTTCTTACGGTTAAGAGACATAACAAGACTTGTTATGAGCTTTTGAACAATAAGAAACCTAACTTAAAAGGGTTTGAACCCTTTGGAGTTTCATGCACCATATTAAAGACTGGACATCAAGCAAAATTTGGTGAGAAGGCTGACGAAGGAATTTTCCTAGGTTATATGCCCAATTCGCCAAACAAGAGAGTCTTTAATAAAGTCACAGGACGTTTGGAGGTAGTTTATAATATTGAGGTTACGAGCTATTCACCTGATGTTCATAAGGGCTTAGATTGGCAATTTGATTATTCTGATCTTTTTGCATCATTTAAAGTTCCTATTAGTGACTATGTCAGTGATTCAGAGATAGTTGAACATTTATTGTTTGAAGATGAGAATATTGCTCCCGCTTCAACATCAAGTGTTAAGCAGTCTGGAATTAAGACTAATGTTGACTCAGATAAAGCTTCCACAAGTGAGTCACAACAACCTTCAGAGGATAAGTCTTAAGAAACAGAAGATCTTGAAGATCTTCCTACAAAGTTTGATGATATACTTACTCCTTTGAAACACTTAAGGATATCTTCTGCTCGTACGGAAGATGTACCTGAATTGGAAGAGATTGGTACTAATTTGGAAGATGAGATACCGGTTGAACCAGTTACTACAACTAGAACGAGTAAGAATCATCCCGTTGAAAACATCATCGGTGATATTAATACTCCGGTTCAAACTAGGCATCAATCCAGAGCTAGTACGTTTGAGAACTTAGAATACCAAAGCTTGTATACTGCAATGAAAGAGACAGGGATTCCTAATCAATGTCTATATTCATGCTTTATCTCACAAGTCGAGCCTAAAAATGTTCAAATGGCTTTAAAAGAAAGCTCGTGGGTAGAAGCAATGCAAGAAGAACTATCTCAGTTCTCTAAATTACAAGTATGGGAGTTGGTTGACCTACCAAAGGGAGAATATCCAATTGGAACTAGATGGGTTTTTAAGTGCAAGAGAGATGATAAAGGAATCGTCACTCGCAATAAAGCTCGTCTGGTGGTTCAAGGTTTTAATCAACAAGAAGGTATTGACTACAACGAAGTGTTTGCACCAGTTGCTAGGCTAGAAGCAATTAGAGTATTCTTAGCATTCGCATCATATTTTGGTATAAAAGTGTATCAGTTGGATGTTAAGAGTGCCTTTTTGTATGGCAAAGTGGAAGAATTGGTGTATGTTTCACAACCTCCAGGGTTTGCTGATCCTGAGTATCCAGATAGAGTATATCGTTTGAATAAGGCTCTATATGGATTACATCAAGCACCAAGGGCATGGTATGGAACACTATCAACGTATCTACTTGAGAATGGATTTACAAGAGGATCGATTGATAGTACACTGTTTGTGAAGTGGAAAAAGAAAGACTTTCTTCTCGTGCAAGTTTATGTTGATGACATTATCTTCGGATCATCTGATGAAAAGATGTGTCAAGAATTTGAGAAAGTTATGAGAAAAATGTTTGAAATGTCTGCAATGGGAGAGTTGAATTTCTTCTTAGGATTACAAGTTGATCAAAAGAAGGATGGATTCTTTATTCATCAATCTAAATATACATATGAGCTATTAGAACGCTTTAAGATGGATGAAAGTAAGGTCTACAATACTCCAATTCCAGTCAATCATGGACTAGGTCCAGATACATCGAGTGATAGCGATGTGGATCCAACTCTTTATAGAGCCATGATCGGATCACTAATGTATCTTACAGCCTCTAGGCCTGACATAATGTTTGCTGTTTGTTTATGTGCAAGATATCAGGCTAATCCGAAAGAGTCACATATGCAAGCTGTTAAACGAATCTTTCGTTACCTCAAAGGGAAACCTAAGCTGGGTCTTTGGTATCCGATTGATGGAGACTTAGATCTCGTAGCTTATACTGATTTGGATTATGGAGGATGCAATCAGAATAGGAAATCTACGACCGGAGGATGTCAATTCCTAGGAGGTAGATTAGTATCCTGGCAGTGCAAGAAGCAAACCTCGGTAGCCATTTCTACATGTGAAGCTGAGTATGTTGCAGCTGGCAGCTGTTGCTCGCAAGTACTTTGGATTCAACAGCAACTGCGGGATTACGGGTTAAATATAACCAATACTCCTATGATGATTGATAACGAATCTACTATGTCGATCACCAATAATCCGGTGAAGCACAGTAAAACTAAGCATATTGATATTCGACATCATTTTATTAGAGATTGTGCTGAGAAAAAGTTGATAAAGTTAGTTAAGGTTCCATCATTGGATAACTTAGCAGACTTATACACAAAGGCGTTCGACAGAGCAAGATTTGAGACGTTGGTTCAACTAAACGGAATGAGAAATTCAGAGTGATTAGTCTTCCAAGGGTATTTTTGTAATAGTTAGTATTTCTATGTTCATACACTGTTATCATGCATTTTAATTTAAAGTGACAAATAGTAGCAATATGGGTATTAACTTAATTACTGGTAACTTTGTTGTACTAAGTACAGAACTGAAACCTTTAATTAACTTAATATTCTCAAATATATTTTGAATTATGCTAGAAGTGATCTTCTGTTGTACTAAGTACAGACTTGGATAACATAGCATATTCAAAGTATGTTTGATATTTGTCTAACCTTAAAAATTCAAGTGTATGTTATATGTTTCGAAAAGATACATCATTTAGTAACCGCTACCTTGAAATTTAATGATACAGTGTTATGAGTTTTACTTGAAATTCTTCTGTATGTCATATAATAGAAAGCACTTGATAATACTCATACTAACAATAAAGTGTTTGCTTAGAAAATTGAGTATAATTTGTTTATGTGGATCATAATACCGGTAATCGTCTTGGACTGTCTATAATTAAATATTCACTTTATGTGAGTAATGCATTTATTAATTATGCTATGTGGATAAAGGTACCTAAGATATAGTTTTATAAATATAAATGTATCAATGATGAATTTAGTTGTAATTTTATAGTAATTTATTTGAATTTCATGAGGTATGTATACTACCAATCTGCTTAGACTTTTAAATATATACTTAATTACTTATTCTTTCTAATATGATCTCTAAGCAGATAAATTCTTATTCATTTTGTTTATGTAGTTTGTTTTGATCAAGTGATTAATAAAATGGTACTTGATACCAATGTTTATATAGTTGTATTTTTATCGTATGTTTATTTGTTTTTAATTTAAGTTTTTGTGTTTATCAGAATTTACCCTTCGGATTTAAATTATACTGAATATTTTTGAGTTGAACAAACGTGACAAATACAAGTGAAAATTAATTATAATTTAGATTTGTAAAATATCGGGTTTTATTTATACTTAGAATTAAATTCGCGTTTTAAAATAGTCCTGCGAGTTGACATCGACTTGCGGATCCGTTTGAAATCTCGCGAATCGGATACAAAGTATAAAGAGGGTCAAACGTGTAACATCCTATCTTCTGGTCCGGTAATTTCTAATTTTAAATTGATACATTTAATCGTATTAGAAATTATTTGATAAATATGTTTAAATTGCGAAACTTAGTTAAATAAGCCTCAGGACTTATTGTGCTTAGTAAATTATTGTTTGTTTTAATTTACTATAGTTGACGGTGCAATAAAATAAGTTTCTCGCAAATGGGTTTTAGGTTCCAGGCTATAGATTGAAAGGGGATTAGTTTTAAGTGGATACGGGTCGGTGTTAAAAAGTGACCGACTTATAAACTTTCCCAAATAGGAAAGTGGCATCATTTCCTCTTTTAGAAACTAAGAACTATAACCTAAAACTCTCAAAACCCTTAAACCCTAAAGCTAGAAATCAAGTGAATCAAAGAGTTTGTTGTGATCTTGAGCTGATTTTGATCTTGATCTTAGCTATCTAATCATCATAATCATCTTGTTCTAATATTAAGAGGTAAGTGTTTGAATGTTTGAATTGAGTTTTGAGAGTGATCATACAAATTATTGAAGTATATGTGAATTGAAGCTTGAATGATGCTTTGGTATGCATATATGCTAGTATTTGAGTGAATTGTAACTTCAAAACTGAGAATCAAGTGATTATAATGTTGGTTTAAGAAAATGGGTTGAGCTGTGTGTTTGCAGGTCTGCACCTGAGCTAAAACGCGTAGGAACGCGATCCTGACACTTTGCCTGGATCGCGTTACTATATGAAAAACGGTTACAGAACTTTTTCTTCTTGGGAACGCGATCCAGCTCATGTTACCCGGATCGCGTTACCATGTGAAATTTCGTCATAGAACTTTTTCAACTGACGAACGCGATCCCACCACCCTTTGCCGGATCGCGTTTGAATGAATAAATTTGATGAGTTTTGCAAATTTTGAAAATGCATAAGTGTTTGGAAGATGGTGTTTTTAGTGGCACTTCTTATGTTATATTCCTTTAGTGGCATTTAGGTGGTACTTTAGTGGCACTTATCCATTGAAAATATATGTTATAATGTGGATAATTCTAATGAGTTATGAGACTTAGTAAAGAAGTTTAACGTCGACTGAGTATTGTATATAATATTCCTTTAGTGGCACTTTATCGATGTTTTAGTGGCACTTTTGTAGAAAGATATTATTGTTATTTATGTTTGGAATTGATTAATAATGTGATTACTTATGTAATGTGTTTAATTACATAAGTACCATTAGTTGAAAACAAATTACTAACTTATGATTGATTTTATGTTCTCAGATAATCCAAGGGCTCAGCGAGATAAGACTGCTGAGTAAGTAACTGAGACGAATCAGGTGAGTGGATTTGAAACTCATAGTTTGATTTGGTTGTGTCAGTTTGATTTCAATCAGTAATTATAGGATTACTATTGATAGTATGTTAACTTTGAAAGTATATGCCATATGATTGGTAGTTTGATTAGCCTGTGAGCTTGATTGATAAATCCAGAGGTCAACTAGATTGTCAGTTGGACTTGATTGCTAATGTTGGTCAACACAGGGTTGCGTACATGTGTTGATGGAGATTAGCATTTAGTTAGCGGTTAATCACTGTTTTGGCCTACAGTTGATGTAAGTGTTCTAATGGGGCCACCCGGAACAGGGTCCTTAGGAACCACCGTTCCTCTTGACGATATTTGTTGCATTATTGATTGTGAACAGATTGCTAGCTAAATTGAATTGTAGTTGATTATTCATTCACTTAGCTTCGTGCTAATCCCTCAATTTACTTCCTGCAGGTTATGTTTAATTATGTGGGTAGCCAGGAAGGGACGTTTTGATGCTGGGCATGTTTGAAACTTGCAACTCTGATCCAGTTTGTAATAAATAATGTTTTATAGTATATAATGCCCCGGGTTTGTAAACATGTTAACTATGTTTGTTTAGTAGTTAAACATATTGTATAAAGGGTTGCGAAAATTTCTAGCAGGTTTTAATAGAATATGTATTTCAAGTAGTCGCTTCCGCCAAACTTAATATTATATTGTTGTATTAAATGAGGGGCGTTATAAGTTGGTATCAGAGCAATAGTTTGGGGCAATTGAATATGATTGTATGTTCAATCCTAAACTTTGATTGTGTTGTGTCAAACATTCTTGGGAAAGGGATTATGTACTGAATGTGAATCGGTTAGTAGGATAGGTGCTAACGACTAATGATTTGTAAGCTGTTGTGGTGTTTACAGATATGGCGGATAACGAGCAACTACCTGTTAACCCTAATAATGCCTCAAGGCCTGAAGTTGCTGCTGAGACTCATGATGACCGGAATGAGAATGCTGGTACTTCTTTCCATGCTAGAGAGGAGGCAGAAAGGGATCAGTATCTACTTCAATTGGAAGAGGAAAACCAAGCACTTAGAATGTATAAACAACAAAAAGAGGCTGAATCATCTCATCCTGTGTTTGGTACGATTTCACCGCCAAAGCAAAAGGTGTGTTCCTTTAAAACCTTTATGAGCAGTAATCCGTCTGTGTATTCGGGTAGTACGAATCCTTCTGTAACTCTAGATTGGTTGAGAGATGTTGAAAAGAAATTTGAAGTCTGTCAATGTGAGGAAGAACTAAAAGTTCCTTATGCAACTCAACTTTTAAAAGGAGCAGCTATGAATTGGTGGGATTCGATTACTTCTGTATTAACTTCTTTTCAGAAAGCATCTATCCGATGGTCTGATTTTCGTAATGAAGTTTGTAAGCAGTATTGTTCAAACTATGATATAGCTCGGATTAGAAAAGAGTTTATGGATTTGCAATTAACTGATAACATGTCAATGGATGATTTGATAAATCAGTTTACAGAGAAACTCAGGTTTGTTCAGCAGTGGGTTCCTGATGAGAGAACTCAGATAGAACAGTTTGTGGGTACTTTACCTAATCAGTATCGAACTTCAGTGAGATTAGCTGGCTCTCTTTCTCAAGCTTTCATGTTAGCTCGATCTGTTGACAGTGATTTAAAACCTCAACAAGCATCAAGTAAAGAAATGGTTTCTCAGAAATCTAAGAGTGAATCTTCTGGTAAAGGTAAGCAACGGTGGCAAGGAAATCAGCAGGGTAAGAAACAAGAAAGTCGTGGTGGTACTTCTGATCGTCCCAATTGGTGTATTAAGTGTAGAGCTAGACATTTTGGGCCGTGTACTGTGCAAACCACTAGATGTGTGAAGTGTGGTGTGATTGGGCATGAAGTCAAAGATTGTGTTTTTCCTACTTATGTGTGCTGGAATTGCCATAAGGAAGGTCATCGTGCAAATCAGTGTTCTGAGGCTAAGAGATAGGGTTCGGGGACAGTTGTTGGTTCATCAGCTTCTTCGGGTCAGAAGCGGAAGAATCCGCCATCTGCAGTTAGTAGGGCTTTTCAAATGACAGTTGATGAAGCTGTCCATACAGATGACGTGATCACGGGTACTTTTCTTGTAAATTCTGTACCAGCTCGTGTTTTGTTTGATTCTGGTGCAAATTGTTCTTTTGTATCCATGTACTTCTGTGATAAGTTGAAAATGATGCCTACTGTGATAACAAACCCAGTTGAAGTAGAAATAGCTAGTGGCAAATCGGTTCCTGTTACCACCTCGGTAATTGGAGCTAGTATTATAATAGATAGCCAGACTTTCCCAATTTCCTTTCTGTTGATGCCAATTGCTAGTTTTGATGTGATTATTGGTATGGATTGGTTAAGTCAGTATAAAGCAAGCATAGATTGCCACAATAAGCTGATTAGAATTCCAATCTCTGAAAAGTCATATGTCGTGGCTCGAGGAGAACGGGATAATGTTTGTATACCTTTGATTAGTATGATGAAAGCTAGGAAATCTTTGTCCAAGGGCTGTGAATCGTATCTAGCTTATGTGATTGATGCTAAGTTAGAAAAGAAGTCCCTTTCTGATGTACCGGTTGTTTCCGAGTATCCGGAAGTATTCCCTGATGAATTACCTGGTTTACCACCGGTTAGGGAAGTTGAATATCAGATTGATCTTGTTCCTGGCTCTTCACCTATAGCCAAAGCCCCTTATAGATTAGCTCCGTCTGAGATACGTGAAATGATGAATCAGATACAGGAGTTGTTGGATAAAGGGTTTATTCGACCTAGTTCTTCTCCCTGGGGTGCACCAGTTCTGTTTGTGAAAAAGAAAGATGGGTCTTTTAGAATGTGCATTGATTATAGGGAATTGAATAAACGGACTGTAAAGAATAAGTATCCTTTGCCCAGAATAGATGATTTATTTGATCAGTTGCAGGGATCTTCATTTTATTCAAAGATTGATTTGAGATCAGGTTATCATCAAGTTCGTGTTAGGGATTGTGATATTCCTAAAACTGCATTTAGAACCAGGTATGGTCATTTTGAATTCCTGGTTATGCCTTTTGGTTTGATTAATGCTCCAGCAGTTTTTATGGATTTGATGAACCGTGTTTGTCGACCTTTTCTTGATAAATTTGTGATTGTGTTTATCGATGACATTTTGGTATATTCTAAATCCGAATCAGAGCATGGAATGCATTTGAGGTTGGTATTGGAAACCTTAAAGAGAGAACATTTGTATGCAAAGTTTTCTAAATGTGAATTTTGGATTCGGGAAGTACATTTTTTGGGTCATATTATTTGTAATGATGGTGTTAAAGTTGATCCTTCGAAAATTGAAGCTGTAATGAATTGGAAAGCTCTAAAGTCTGCTTCAGAAATAAAAAGTTTTCTTGGTTTGGCGGGTTATTACCGGAAGTTTATTAAAGATTTTTCTAAAATTGCCGGTTCGTTGACTAAATTGACCCGTAAGGATGAAAAGTTTATATGGACTGAACAATAGGAAACAGCTTTTCAGACTCTGAAACAGTTGTTATGTCAGGCTCCTGTGTTAGCATTGCCAGATGGGTCCGATGATTTTATTGTTTATTGTGATGCATCGATTGCTGGTTTGGGTTGTGTTTTGATGCAGCGAGATCGTGTGATTGCTTATGCTTCTCGTCAGCTCAAACCTCATGAAAGAAATTATCCTACCCATGATTTAGAGCTTGCAGCGGTTGTGTTTGCTTTGAAGATATGGAGACATTACTTGTATGGTACCAAATGTGTTATTTGTACAGATCACAAGAGTCTTCAGTATATATTTTCACAACAAGAGTTGAATATGCGGTAGAGACGATGGTTAGAATTAATCAAAGATTATGATTGTGAGATTAAATACCATCCAGGGAAAGCCAACGTGGTTGCTGATGCTTTAAGCCGCAAGGTAACTTCTGATCGAGTTTATGTTATGCGTTTAGAAGTTTCTTCTGATTTGGTGGCTCAGATAAAAGCTGCACAGTTAAAGGCTTTGTTAGGTCATAATTTGAAATCTGAAATTATGTTGAATCGAAAGGAATTGTTATTGGATGATTCGAGAGGATTAAAAACCTTTCAGTCTCGTGTTTGGATACCTTTGTTTAGTGGTCTTCGGGATATTATTCTGAATGAAGCCCATAAGTCCAGATTGTCTGTACATCCAGGAAGCACTAAAATGTATAATGACCTGAAACCTTTGTATTGGTGGCCTACAATGAAGATGGATGTAGCAAGGTTTGTTAGTTCTTGTCATATTTGTTCTCAAGTTAAAGCTGAACATCAGAAGCCGTATGGATCGTTGAAACAACTTGAGATTCCTGAATGGAAGTGGGAACATTTGACTATGGATTTTGTTACTAAGTTGCCTCGAACTGCCCGAGGAAATGATATGGTTTGGGTTATTGTTGATCGATTGACCAAGAGTGCTCATTTTCTCGCTACTAGTGAAACTGCATCTTTGAGTAAGCTTGCACAGTTATATGTGAATGAGATTGTTTCTCGACATGGTATTCCTTTATCGATTGTATCTGATAGAGATCCGAGGTTTGTATCTCATTTTTGGCAGAGTTTGCAGCATGAATTGGGTACACGTGTGAATCTTAGTACAGCTTATCATCCTCAAACCGATGGTCAGTCAGAACGCACGATTCAGACGCTTGAGGATATGTTAAGAGCTTGTATTCTAGAGTATGGTGGTTCTTGGGATTCTCATTTGCCATTGGTTGAGTTTGCTTATAATAACTCTTATCATTCTAGTATTGGCATGCCTCCATATGAAATGCTTTATGGTCGCCGTTGTAGAACTCCAACTTGTTGGCTAGAGGCAGGTGAGAAACAGTTTGCAGGTCCAGATATTGTTCAAATGACAGCTGATAAAGTTGCAGTGGCTCGTGAAAAATTGAAAGCTGCACGTGATAGACAGAAACAATATGCTGATCCTAAACGTCGACCAGTTACTTTTGTTGAAGGTGAACTTGTTTACTTGAAAGTTTCACCTTGGAAAGGGGTAATACGGTTTGGGAAACGTGGCAAATTGGCTCCTCGATATATTGGACCGTTTAGAATTCGTCAGATTGTTAATGATCAGTCTGTTACATTGGATCTTCCTCCAGAGCTTGCTGGTATTCATGATACGTTTAACATTTGTTATTTGAGGAAATGTAACGTTGAAGACCAGTCTCAGATTCTTCCTTTGAAAGATTTGAAAGTTGATCAGAGTCAGAAGTTAGTTGAAGAACCAGTAGAACTTCTTGACAGAAAAGTTACTAAACTTAGGAAGAAACAGATTCCCATGGTGTTAGTGAAATGGAAACATAGTTTAGGTGAAAACCTAACTTGGGAAACTGAGGATAGTATGAGATCCAGATATCCTGGATTGTTTGATCGTGATGAGATTTCGGGGACGAAATCTTCTTAAGGGGGGGAGAATTGTAACATCCTCTCTTCTGGTCCGGTAATTTCTAATTTTAAATTGATACATTTAATCGTATTAGAAATTATTTGATAAATATGTTTAAATTGCGAAACTTAGTTAAATAAGCCTCAGGACTTATTGTGCTTAGTAAATTATTGTTTGTTTTAATTTACTATAGTTGACGGTGCAATAAAATAAGTTTCTCGCAAATGGGTTTTAGGTTCCAGGCTATAGATTGAAACGGGATTAGTTTTAAGTGGATACGGGTCGGTGTTAAAAAGTGACCGACTTATAAACTTTCCCAAATAGGAAAGTGGCATCATTTCCTCTTTTAGAAACTAAGAACTATAACCTAAAACTCTCAAAACCCTTAAACCCTAAAGCTAGAAATCAAGTGAATCAAAGAGTTTGTTGTGATCTTGAGCTGATTTTGATCTTGATTTTAGCTATCTAATCATCATAATCATCTTGTTCTAATATTAAGAGGTAAGTGTTTGAATGTTTGAATTGAGTTTTGATAGTGATCATACAAATTATTGAAGTATATGTGAATTGAAGCTTGAATGATGCTTTGGTATGCATATATGCTAGTATTTGAGTGAATTGTAACTTCAAAACTGAGAATCAAGTGATTATAATGTTGGTTTAAGAAAATGGGTTGAGCTGTGTGTTTGCAGGTCTGCACCTGAGCTAAAACGCGTAGGAACGCGATCCTGACACTTTGCCTGGATCGCGTTACTATATGAAAAACGGTTACAGAACTTTTTCTTCTTGGGAACGCGATCCAGCTCATGTTACCCGGATCGCGTTACCATGTGAAATTTCGTCATAGAACTTTTTCAACTGACGAACGCGATCCCACCACCCTTTGCCGGATCGCGTTTGAATGAATAAATTTGATGAGTTTTGCAAATTTTGAAAATGCATAAGTGTTTGGAAGATTGTGTTTTTAGTGGCACTTCTTATGTTATATTCCTTTAGTGGCATTTAGGTGGTACTTTAGTGGCACTTATCCATTGAAAATATATGTTATAATGTGGATAATTCTAATGAGTTATGAGACTTAGTAAAGAAGTTTAACGTCGACTGAGTATTGTATATAATATTCCTTTAGTGGCACTTTATCGATGTTTTAGTGGCACTTTTGTAGAAAGATATTATTGTTATTTATGTTTGGAATTGATTAATAATGTGATTACTTATGTAATGTGTTTAATTACATAAGTACCATTAGTTGAAAACAAATTACTAACTTATGATTGATTTTATGTTCTCAGATAATCCAAGGGCTCAGCGAGATAAGACTGCTGAGTAAGTAACTGAGACGAATCAGGTGAGTGGATTTGAAACTCATAGTTTGATTTGGTTGTGTCAGTTTGATTTCAATCAGTAATTATAGGATTACTATTGATAGTATGTTAACTTTGAAAGTATATGCCATATGATTGGTAGTTTGATTAGCCTGTGAGCTTGATTGATAAATCCAGAGGTCAACTAGATTGTCAGTTGGACTTGATTGCTAATGTTGGTCAACACAGGGTTGCGTACATGTGTTGATGGAGATTAGCATTTAGTTAGCGGTTAATCACTGTTTTGGCCTACAGTTGATGTAAGTGTTCTGATGGGGCCACCCGGAACAGGGTCCTTAGGAACCACCGTTCCTCTTGACGATATTTGTTGCATTATTGATTGTGAACAGATTGCTAGCTAAATTGAATTGTAGTTGATTATTCATTCACTTAGCTTTGTGCTAATCCCTCAATTTACTTCCTGCAGGTTATGTTTAATTATGTGGGTAGCCAGGAAGGGACGTTTTGATGCTGAGAATGTTTGAAACTTGCAACTCTGATCCAGTTTGTAATAAATAATGTTTTATAGTATATAATGCCCCGGGTTTGTAAACATGTTAACTATGTTTGTTTAGTAGTTAAACATATTGTATAAAGGGTTGCGAAAATTTCTAGCAGGTTTTAATAGAATATGTATTTCAAGTAGTCGCTTCCGCCAAACTTAATATTATATTGTTGTATTAAATGAGGGGCGTTATAAAACGAGTCAAGCCAACCCACCGAACCCACAAACTTCGCGAGTTCACTAAAGCTTGCGAATCCGGCTTACAGGCGAAACGAGGCGATTTTGAGCTTTCGCTTGATTTCGATTTTTAGAGTACGGGAACGAGTTTTTCAATCCGTAGACTTTATACATCTTCAATTTACGAACATTTTGAGGTATAATACTATGGATTTCACCGTGTAAATAACGAGAAATCTAAGTTTTTATAAACTTAGGGTTTCGGGTTATAAACTAAACGATTTGCGTCGATTACGATGTTATTGGACATGGATCTTTAGGGTTTATGTTAAACGAACATTAATGAACGTAAATCAATCGATAGATCATGTTAAAATCAACGGATTAATCGATTTTGAAAACTAACTCGCGACGGCAGTTCATCAAACGAGTTGACGTTTTGAATCAACTCGCAGCGAGTTGAATAGTGAATCGATGTGATTAGCGAGTTCACTTCAATAGCCGCTTGATAAGTTTAGCGAGTTGATCAATGTAGCGAGTTGATGAGTGAAGTGAGTTGATAAGCGAAACGAGTTGATCTTGATTCGCTTAGCCAGTTTATGCGAGTTCAGGACTTAGATAAATTTTATTTTTAAGTAGTTATATAAATGTTAAGGTTTTTTTTTAATAACTTTTATATAATGGATTTAAATTAGACTTAAGACTTTGTAGTTATAAGTTAAGTTTTTATATACGACTTGAGACTATTTTTGTAACAAGTTATATATAATTTCAATTTTAAACTAAGATGTTTGATGAATTTTGATTCATAATGCGTTATAGTTTAAAAAATTTTAATCGTGCATTAAAAATATATCTGTTGTTTGTGTTTATTTTACAGATATGGCAAGAGCATTTGACAAGGGCCACAATATTTTGGTGGATCTGAACCTTGAAGCCAAGCGGGCTGACAGGGTTGCTGATATTCTTCGTTTTCTTGCACGATCACGGATTAGATACGCCATTACGGCCAATCCTCCTATCTCTCAGGCTATACTGAACGATTTCTGGACGGATATAGTATATGACGAATCTGTCAACCCGCCAGAGATTCGAGCTACGGTTAGTGGCCAACCTGTTACGTTTTCGGCTGGTAATCTCCGTGAGATTTTGCAGCTAGGTACAGTAGAACAGGAGAATGGGGATATTGAGTATCCTATGGATTTTATAGAGGGTGCTATAGGCCGTATGGGTTATACGGGAGATAGACGCGGACGTCAGTTCCAGAAACCTCTGGTTATTGGTCAGTGGAGGTTTCTCTGGCACGTGATGAATATCGTTTTTGCAGCGAAGAATGGTGGATTTGATGAGTTGAGCCCTGCGATTCTATCGGCTGCACTGTCACTGGTTTATAATAAACCATACAGTTTTTGTGATTATCTTTTTGGTGAGATTGCGAAACAGATATCGGGGTCTGTTAGATCAAGATTTTTGGTTTACCCGCGATTTTGCATGCTGATTATCCGTGCACGTCTACCGGATTTGGCTATACCTGAACCACATCTAGTGGTTAATACGATTGACCATCGTGGGTATAACGCCATGTTCATGCAGACGGTTAGGAAGGAGGGAGTGGTGAAACCGGAGGTCAGACCACTCTTTGGGTATGTTATTGACCCGAACTACGTTGCACCGCCAAATCATGGGTGGTTAGACGTTGCTCCTGCTGCTGCTGCTGCTGCTCCTGCTGATGCTGATGTTGTACCGGAACCTGCTGCTGAGGAGGCTCAACCTGAAGATCCACAAGGGCTCCTTGAGGATGTTCTTATTCATGCTGGTCAGGTTGATCAGCAAGTGAATCAAGAGGTTGCTGCACAAGTTGTGCAAGAGGTTTTGGAGCAGAATGATGATGCAACGAATCCTTTGCTTCAGGATATTGATAGTTATTTTGCACCATCTAAGGTAATATTTTATTTATATAATAATATAGATGCTTAGTTGATAGATTGTTTTATTAATCATAGATGCATAATACTATTATATAATGATTCTGATATTAGATATTAGTTACTTGGATATTATTTCGGATTTTAAAATATGAATATCATTAACCAAACAGGAAGCTGAAGCTGAGGCTGTGAACCCAGAAGTTGTATTACTTGAGGGGGAGCAGATACAGCTAGATGAATCAGTTGTTGTACCGACTAAGGTATTATATCTGATTAATCTTAAATATATAGAACTTGTATGATAGAGCTTATGCTAATCATAAATGTTTAATATATTTAAAATTTAGGATCCTGTTAGATCATCTGGAGGTCGTGATGGTGAGACGGCTTCAGATGAAGATTCTGAGAATACACCTTCTCCTCCTCCGTCTATCTCTGAAAGGAAGAGAAAAGGGAAGGATATTCTGGAGGAAGGTACTGAGGAAGTTGAGATTCCTTTGATGAAGCGTCCTAGAACGCTGACTATTCGAGAAGGTTAGTATTGATTATAAAAGTTAAATAATCTTAACTTGTTGTTTATCAGGAGTTAAACTGAGACAGTTAATTCTGTATACAGTTGCTCAAGATACACCACAGGTGGAGATGGATGCACCGGTGGTTTCTGAACAGATGTCTGTACCGCTTCAGGTATGAGATATAAGTTCTATAACTATGAGTGTTATGCAATTATTTAGAGTTTGAGACAGAGTAATCTGTAACAATAACTGATTTTAATTGTGTTTAACTTTACAGCATGAGGTTGCTGATCTAGTTCGTGGAGCTAATTTTCCGACGAATAAAGCAGCTAGATTTGCGACAAACTTGCTTACGCAAGCTTTGTCTCAACCTCATACACCGCTGACCAGAGACTGGCATATTGAGTCTCTTACACCGCCTGGACCAAGAACGGTACCTGTTACTCCGACGACTGATGCTGAAAGGATTACATCCTTAGAGTCTAGGGTAAAGGATTTAGAGAAGCTTACTTCTCAGATTCCAGAGCTGGTGTCGAATAATCTTCTTCTTGCTCAGCAGATACTCAAGCAGAGTCAATCGTACAATCTGTTGATGAAGACTCATGAGACTTTACTTGCGGACTTCAATGTGCAGAGACTGAAGTTATCTTCTTTGGAGAGTCTGGTCTTGAGATCGCATTCAGGACAGTCTACTCAGGGGGAGATATTGGTATATCTGGAGTCTTTTAAAGAGGATGAGATGAAGAGGAAGAGAGATTCTGACAAAGACGATGATCCCAATGCACCGAAAGGTGGTGAGCAGACTGGTCCTTCAAAGACTGGTGAGCAAGCTACGATTCAGGGGGAGTCTGGTGCTGGTGCTAGTGGTTCTGGAGTGGGTACAAGTGCAGATAAGACTGTACCGGGTGATACTGAAGCTGGTAAGATAGCTTAGTATTATCATAGTACTGTAATATTTGTAATAGTTTGTAGTGAACAAATGTAAACTTAACTTATTGTGTAAATATATTCGGCTTAGGGTTATTATTATTTTAAGTAAAATATGTTTGATGTAATTTAAGTTTATATAAATGTGTTAAGATAAAATAGTGATCGAAAGACTTCCGACTCATTGAGTAGTCGAGCGGCGTGTTCCGATTAATTTCGGCGGTCAAAATTTTATAATAACATATGCATTTTAGATTTGATTATGAACTTAAGACCGTAAGGTATATAAGTAATTAACAAGTTAAAAATGTATTCGTATTAACTAGACAAATGATATATAATTTAAAGGTTAAATTGATAATGAATGAGATACATTAACACTTGGAAATTATATAAGGTAATTAATAGTAAATTTAAATGTTTGGTGATTATTCCCAATGCATTAGAATTTAAAATTAATTAATATTTGTTAAGTAAACTTAAGAGATTTTGGATTGATTCAGGGCAATCAATAAAAGATTTTATAAGTTATTTGTAAATTGCGTTAAAATATACAAAAGAATTAATAAAGAAATTCTTAGGTTGATTCAGGAAAATCGATAAGAGAATTTTAATTATTAATATTGATTTGTATTTGTGGTTTTCTCTTAGGATTGGAAATGCTTGATCTATCTGATTCGGAAGATGACATTTTTGATGAGATAGATGAAGACATTGATTTTGATCTCGAGGATGGAGAATTTCTACCACCTACTGATTGGACTGCTGTACCTGAGATTGTGGAAGACATTGGTGTAGATCCAGATGCGAATATAGATGAACACCATGTGAGCCCATCTAGGACAGAAGTTATTATTGAAAATGAACAAGGTCCAATGGTTGTCGAGAAGAAATCGATGACTCAACCGATTCTGAAAGAGATGAAACTTTGATTCCTACCAAGAATCCTGCTGTTTTTCTTAGGAAACTTCCAAAGCAGAAGAAGAAGATTGGAGTTTCAGAAGTTGATATTAAGGGAAAAAGTGTTCCTCGTAAAGGGATTATTGGATGGTACTTTGACTCTGAGCTAAAGCTTTTTGCAATCAAAAGATATGACGGGGTTCAATATTTAGAAAGAAAGCTTGCAGTTTTTAGTTCTCTACCACGTTATGAAATACGTGATTTGGCTAGATTAGAGATCAACAACCCAAGTCGTGATGATTATGCTGATCGTGTTGAAAGAATCATTAGACATGAGGTTGGTACAAATAAGTTTGTTCAGATTAAGCCAAGAAAGGGAAAAACTGTGAAACTACAAGAGATAAGTCAAAGAACTGGAAGAAGAAGAAGGAAAAAGATTTATCCAGCTGTTAGATGCATACAGCAGATTCCACTGAAGACAATGCCACATGATATTTTTGGAAACATGAAGAGTTGGCACGTGGATTCAGGAACTGGAGAAGCTGTTATGGTTGAAGCTGATAATGAGGTTGAAGGTGGTGAAAGAGAAATTTTTAGAGTTTATGATCATCGACACCTGATGAATATGTCGAGAAAAGATCTGCTAAAGTTAAACGAGAACAGGATTTTGACGACTATTGAATGGGCTGATTTAGCAAGAGATTATCAGTTGATGGTTAAGACTTGTATCAAGATGAAGATTTACGCAGGTAGTAAGATTTACAAATGAAGACCAAAGACAGCATGAAGATAAAGACGCTAGAGCTATTGTCAAGGGGGAGTCTGTTGGAACATAGAGTGTGACAACAGATCTAGCTTGAAATAGGACTGGTGTAATTATTATTATGTTTGTACATTGGTTTAGATTTGTAAATAAATATTTGTTTTGTTAGTAATATTCGTTAAACATATTATTGTGCTAAGTTAGACGAATGTTTAAATACGAAATAAATAATTAGACGTTTCATGCGAGACGAGTCGAGATCTCAAGTCGCAGCGAGTTGAGCTGTGAGGTGAGATCTGAACTCGCGAAGCTTGAGTCTAGAGAGCCGAGTCCTTTACTGGGCTTGGGCTGCGAGGCCCATGCGAGCCGAGACTAGCTGATCGTATATAATGTTTTTCATTCGTGAAAAACATAACTTTTTGGCATTTTTCTGATCTGCGATTTCACAAAACCCAGAGAAAACTTATACCTAACGGCTAGGCTTTGACGTATTATTCGTTTAAAGTTAAGCTTTATAAACGCAATTACGAACGTATTCGTTACTAGTAAGATAACACCGTATTGAGGGATTCCGCACCTTAATACTAAAGATAACGAAGTTATCGATCCTAAAACTAGGGGACTTACAATTATCTTTTTTTATTAAACTGATGTTTCCATCCTTACAAGATACAAGTTTTGATTGTAATTAATGAGATTAGTTCTTTGTTCTTATTTTGGGGTTTGCTTTTAATTAGTTTGGGTTTTTAGCATCAATTCACTAGAAACCATCTATGGCAATCACAGGTTCAGCTTCAACATACATGCTTTTCTGTATATGTTTGTAATATTTGCGTTTTCTTTTTTTGTTTGGTATACTAAGGTGTCTAATTGCATTTGGTATATTTTTTCTTTAATTTTCCGAAGTGTTCAAATATGAAGTCTTTTTACGAAGTTTAGGACCTAAAGCACATTTTAGCTTATGCATTTTGTGAATATTCAAACTTTAAATTGTGAACTGAATTACTACGTATATGTTTACCACTAGACTCTTTGAATTAGGTTGCCTAATTGCTCTTCTTAGACTACTAAATGTTATCAATACAAGAATAATATCATACATAATGGTATTACGAATCGGATTGCCCTGAAGAAATCTAATCTAATCTTCCAATGAGTAAGTATATATTAAGGAATTGTAAATTGGTTTTTTATTATAGGCACGAGTACTAATTGTGTACGGGATATGTTGTAAATTTTCCTTTTGTACTTGCTTTTTTTTTTCTTTAGGTAAAGCAATAGATATCGTTTGTACTTTCTTTCAACATTTATCATATTAACTGGGCAACGCCAGGTAAAATACTAGTTTTCAATAAAGGCTCACTAGTGATATATATAAATTGACACTTTAGATCCCTAAACTTCATATGTTCATTCAATTTATTCACAGATTTAGTTTTTATGTTTAATACTGCCGTCTCTTTTCTATATTACTTATTTACTTTTACTTAAATCTTTGAAACAACAACTAACATCCATTTTTGTTAGGAACATTTGACCCCAAACATAGACTCTTTTGAAGTTAAATAGAGTACATAGACTATTATTCTTTCTAAGTAATACAAACTCTTACTAATCAAATATGAAACAATAAATTTCATACTAAAATAATAAAATTGCCTCCACGTTTGAACCTTATGGCTTCTGCATTTTTATGTAGATTTCCTGAATTTGACCGCATTTGTTTTGAGCTAATTATATGTTGTTTTGGTGTAGTATTTGAGTTAGTTATACGTTAATTTACGATAAATTTTTATGTTGTTTTTGAGATAGTTATATGCCGTTTTTTTTTATAGCTTTTTTATATTTTCTGGAAACACAAATCTCTTGATCCGCCATTGTTTTAGAATTATGATTAGAATTGATGCAATACTATCAAGATATATTATCATCGCCAAACTTTAACTTTACTATTTTCATCTATTCCTGTATTTTGTGACAAGTTATATTAAGACGGTTCCTAACGGAGCTGTCGGTTCCAACCGACGGAGCTGACGTCAATGGTACGGCCCGACGATTTGGGTCCGTCGGTTCAACTCGTAGGATATATGACGCTCCATCGTTTGGGTGTGTGGTGTCCGCGTGCGAGAGAGACGTTGAAACAAAAATAAAAAGTTTATAATTATATGAAATCCAACCGCCAAATTTTTTATCTGTTTTTTGTTTTATTTTTTTCTAAATTTTTAAAAATACTACTTTTTCACTATAAATAAAATATTATCCTTTACCTATTATTTATACTACAATTCACTACAATTCTTATATTTTTTTGCACATTTCACACACCACAATTCTTACACTTTTAACCCTTTCATATATTTATAATTCACCCAACTTTTACACATTTTATACCCCTTCATTTCAAACACAAATACACTACACTAAATGGATTCGGATTCTGACGTTGATTCTGACCTGGAAGACTTGAAAGCACTTACCAGTATTTTCGATCCTATCGCTTATATCGATATTATTAATTCGATAAGCTCCGATTCGGACGAGGAATACGAAACTCCTGTCCATGGACTCATGGAAGCCGACCAATTAGAAGCCGGAGAAATCATGGAAGAACAACAACCGACGGCCGACGACTCTTACTCTTGGCAGCCGCCGGCGATTCGTTTCGACGTTCCTCCATACAAAACCTACCATTTTTCCAGACATTTTAGAACCTTATCTTCTAACCCTAATAACTTCCTCAAGTGTGTTAAATGGTAAATTACAACAATAATTTATTTTATTTCATGTTACTTACTGTGTTTATCGTCTATTATCACTGTATACATCATATGATTTCAGTAAATAAAATTTTATTATTGTTGTTGTAGGTCGCCGGATGGTTCGTGCTTTTTAACGAGTTCCGATGATAATACTCTCAGTCTGTTCTCATTGTAAGCAGTAACTCGTTGACACTTTCTTCATCTTATATAATTAATCAACTTATACTTATTAATCAATTAATTAGGGGAAATTACCATATTTTACAACCAAATTTTAACACTTGAAATAAAAATTTATCTCTATATCGCATACAATTATGTGAATTTTCATAAACATTGTAAAACGGGACCATTATGCTAATTTGTTTGTTTTACGGGAAGTTTAATGTTCCTTTGCGATATTTTTCTGCTTTGTGTGACCTTTTTCAGTTTTATGTGATGTATATGCAATTAGGTTTTCATTTATTTGTGATGTTAGTGACATATATATATATATATATATATATATATATATATATATATATTTAGTGGGAGGATCTAGGGAGTAGGGGAAGCTCTTTTTTTTTTGGGAAGGGGGAAATGTAATATTCATCGCGAAGCATCTTAACTTCGTTAGTACATTTGTCAAAAATAAAAAAGTAAAAATTAATAAATGTTGATCGGAATTGATGCTATGAATGTTAAGCTTCCTTGATAAATTCTTTTTGTAGGCTATAACATCAGTTGATGAATTTTATATCCAAAATCGTTAATATTCGTCGTAGTTAATGTTAACTTAACATTCATCATTCATCACGATGAATGTTAAAATTTAATTAATGTTATATTTTTAACATTCATCGTGATGAATGTTAAGTTAACATTCACCACGATGAATATTAACGTTTTATTAAATAAATATTCATAAATTAATGTTAGGACTTAAAATTGAATTTCATCTGTGAATATATTCTTTATAGCATTGATTTTGATTACTATGTACGAGTAAAATTAATTTTATCTTTGATATTTGTATTGGCGAAGTTAAGATGCTCCGTGATGAATATCATACTTCCCTCCTCCCAAAAAAATACTTCCCTCTTGAACCCTCCCCTATATATATATATATATATATATATATATATAGGATTTTCTCATTTGCGCCAGATGATAATACTCATGTTATAGTTAGCTGGCTATTGAGCATGAATTGCTTACATATGAAATTGTCAATCTTCATTTCACAGACCAGATTATGAAACCTGTACAGATGAGAAAGCTTTTTCTCTAGCTCCTAGTGAAGGTTAGTTTATATCTCATATTGTGATCTTAATTTTTTAACCTGCAAACATGTGAATCGTGAACAATTTAAGTTTTCATGGTACTTGTTGTAGATTCATTTCCTGCAAACCTTGCTATAACTGAGGGAGAATCCATATATGATTACTGCTGGTACCCTTACATGTCTGCTTCAGGTCCATTTCTTGTCTATCTCCTTTTGAAGTCATATAACATTTTTTTGGTTGGAATTTATCTCCATTAAGATTTTTTTTTTTCTAGTTATTGCTAGAATGCATATTAGTACGCATCTAACAACTGGAATTATGTACTTTGATTGTATTGTAGATCCCGTGTCTTGTGTGTTTGCAACTACCACTCGGGACCATCCTATTCATCTTTGGGATGCTAGTACAGGCGAGGTATTTCTTCCTATTCTTTTATTTGCATTTAATTCTTCATCCACATAATAACAATACGATTCATGAATAAATTGCTATCAAATGAACATATCAAGCGGCTTTCTTGAGTTCTTACTATATAGTACTCCTTGAGATTCAGCAGTAATTACGATTCTTCATATCATAATAAAATGTTGTGGTATATAATTTTTAACACTTTGTTCAAACTGGAATTGTAGCTACGTTGCACGTATCGGGCATATGATAACATGGATGAAATTACTGCTGCCTTCTCAATTGGTTTTAACCCAACAGGAACTAAGTAAGCGTCTACTTCAAGTTATATATTATTTGAAGGATTACCTTCTCTTCTTTAGAAGACAAATAATCTGAAAGACTACGAGTGGTACCAATATTTTATATTACTATTAATCTCACTTACACTTAGGTGTCTTTTATACTTTTGTTAAGACTTAAGACACACAATAACATGGTTTCTTGCTGAAAAGATTATTGTTTCTCTATACTGCTGTCATGTTGTATGATATCACTATTATGGGTATTATAGTTATAATGTTACGTATGTAACGGTGGTATTTACAGCCATCATTTGTAATTTAAGTAGTTGGTCAAGATCTTGCTTTATTATACAGCATATTAGTCCTAAGAGATGGATGCTGAGAACATCTTTCGATGCAGGATTTATGCAGGTTACAACAAATCTGTTCGGATATTTGATATTCATCGCCCTGGTAGAGATTTTGAACAACGTTCAACCATTCAAGGAAACAAGGAAGGCCAATCAGGTCAGTACCTGGATACAATATACTAAATAGCTGTCTTATGCTAAAAAAGTATAACCTGAGTGGAGTATGACATGTGAAGATTGATTTACAGCAATAGTTCGTTAAACTTTTCAGTATGAACGTGCATAATGTATAATACTGATTTATAATTTTGTGTTCAGGTATCATATCTTCGATTGCCTTTTCACCAAGTCACACAGGTATGCTTGCTACAGGTTCCTATAGTCAAACTACAGCAATACATAGGGAAGATAATATGGAACTCTTGTATGTCCTACATGGTCAAGAAGGTGGGGTTACACATGTAAGTGTGTAACTATGGTTAAATACTTTCATCTAACCATGATTTAAATAATTACTCACACAGTTTGTTCTTTAACCTTATTTACAGGTTCAATTCTCCAAAGATGGGAACTATTTATATACAGGTGGGCGAAAGGTATAACGTCTTTGCATATAATACATTTCACTTTGCATACATGTAAGTGGTATTCAATGACAAGATGTCTGATCTCTGTAGGATCCATATATATTATGCTGGGATATACGCAAGACTGTTGAAATTGTATACAAGTATGTCCTTTTTCCTGGGTACAACTGATTTAAGTAGTCTGATTTAAACTATACATATATTGTTATAGATCTTCGAGTGATCATGTTTTGTTTACTCTGATAAATTATTAGGTTATATAGATCATCAGAGACCACCAATCAGCGGATACAGTTTGACACTGAACCATACGGCCGACATCTTGGTACCGGTGGGCAGGTATCGTTAGAACTGATCTGCTTATCATCAAAGCCTAGTTTCATTTTACTACGCAAGGGTGGCAATTATGACCTATATACTCAAGAATTGGTCACTTTGGGTAATTGGGTTATGTTTTATCGTTAGCAGTCAAAGTGGGTTAAATAAGAAATAAAAGAAAAGATAGAATTATTATTGAATGTGTTGTAATGATATTACTTAATATGTAGTATGCACACAAAACTGGAAGTTTGGATTAAAAACATTTTGGGTTCCGATCTGTTATACAACCCGCTCATTTTGCCACCTCTAGTATGTTCCAATATCTGACCTGTATGCAACCTGTGATTCTAGGATGGTTTGGTACATATCTATGATCTTCAAACGGGTCAATGGGTTTCGAGTTTTCAAGCTGCGTCAGGTACTGCCATCTCAAACTTTATACAATTGATATATATATATTTAGCAGAGACTCAACTTAGATTGGGTTAATGTTTGAACAACCCCGTATAACCCAAACTCATATTTCTTATGGCTATATTTTAGATATAAGTGTAACGTTTGAGATTTGACTTATAAATAGTTGTGGTACAAGTGAGTAAAAATACTTTGTTTTGTGTCGTTTGGTAAGTAGCTTGACAATCAAGAAAAGTGTTAATCAGCCACCCTCTTTAACACATATATTATCACTTGCTTGTTTGTGTTTAATTCAGATACTGTTAGTGGTTTCTCTTTCCATCCCTTTTTGCCAATGGCCGCGACTGCATCAGGACACCGCAGATTTGGAGCTCTTGATGACTCCGATGAAGGTTTGAGTTTAAATTTACGAGGTATATATTTCTAAATCCTTGCAATTACATAGTTTGTCAAGAGTTTAACCATTGGTTATTGATGTCTATTACGAGTATATTTGCAAATCAAAATAATAAAATTTCAACATACTTCAATTTTTGTCTCTAACACCATAATGGTAGTTAATTGTTCAAGGTAATTGATAAAAAAGAATCAATCACTCTGAAAACCTTATTATAGATATGTGAATGGTATTATCATTATCATACTAAACAATATAAGTTTTTTTTTTATATAAAATCCTAGTAAGGAGTCTGTGTATGTGTGTGTTCCTGAATCCACTATAATGCATGCATTTTGTAAAGAGAAATTATGTTTGAACAAGTTGTTCTCCTTTATTGAAAATCTAACATCCTATTTCTTTATAAATTTTTTCCTGGTTTACTTTGATAGTGTCAAATTATTTCTCCATTTGTAACCAAAAGACCTAATAGTCAAATACCGCATGTATCTAGGAATGGATGAATTAAAATGCTAAATGATTTGAAGTGAATTACATCTCATATATGTGGTGAAATGATCAACAATGTTCTTAATGTCGTTTGTGTATTTCAAGTAGATGACGAGAACTGTGCTTCGGTTTGGAGTTTCTCCACTTATTCAGCTGAGGATTATGCTGCAAACACAGACCCTGAAGACTCAAATGGTCAATTTGATCAACAGAACTCATTTCAAGACCATTAACTTTCATTTTTAGATCTACTGTATTAGCAATTCATAGGGGTTTTTTTTTTTCTTTCCGTCATCGGAATTGAATAGTCGTCTAGTGCAATGCTGCAAGCCTCTCCTGTTTAAGGGCTGTTCCACCTCATATCGCGATTCCCATTCTTAGTCATTCGATTCATTACTCTTATATTTTTCTAGGGTTAATAGACAATTTTGTTACTGTACTTTACGAAAAAGTTCAATTTAGTTACCGAACTTTTATTTGGTTCAATTGAGTTACTGAACTTACAAAACCGGTTTACAAGTGTAAAATCCTCATTTTTTATTCCAAAAAAGTGAAAGTTCGATAACGAAATTGAACATTTTCGTAAACTACAGTAACTAATATGTGTATTATTAGAAACTTGAGTAACAATTTGATCAATTATTTAAATGTTCAGTAACTCAATTGAACCAAATAAAAGTTCGGTAACTAAATTGAACTTTTTCGAAAAGTACAGTAACGAAATTGTCTATTAACCCATTTTTCTATTTATTACTTTAGAAATCCAGTATTTTGTTTTTCATCATCTATCTTATATATTAAAAGAAAATTTTTGAAAGAATAATAATCATTGGATGAAGATCAACAATTAAGATCCAAACATTCATTTATTTAATGACATCATTAATTCTATTTTTATATAACTAAAAGAATAATAAATATACCCTTCTATATTTACAATGTAGACCCTTCAATATTTACAATATAAATCTTATATTTTTTCTTTAATTGTATATAATCCTTCAAATATTTTATGGAAATTTTAATTTAATAAATACTTAAATATTTTTTCCATAATTCATACTCTTCATACAATCTTCTTTCTTTTATTTTTTCTGAAAAAAGCCTCAATAATTTATTTTCAATTCCAAAAAATTTATGACTTCATTCCATTGCTCAGTTATTTAAATTCTTATACGAACGCTTTTTTTGAATTCTTTTATGAATTTCTAATTTGCAATTCTTGGATTATGGATGCCAAATGGTCGGGTTGCGGTAGGTTTTAGTGTATCTGTATCCATACCACTGTCTTTTTTAATTCTTTTATCAGTTTCTAATTTACAGTGCTTAGATTATGTTATTAAATCAGTTTTTTAATTCTTTATCCGTTTCTAAAAAAAGAATTAAATCAGTTTCTAATTTACAATGCTTAGATTATGTTAATAGTATATAAAATCAGATTTTTAATTCTTTTATCCGTATTAATCTGGTATGCGAAATGTTATTTAAATCTTTAACCGGTCAAATGAGCAAAGCTTAAAACTTGGCTTGTGCCAAAATCGGTCGAGTGGGTCGATAGTCGCCCAATCCTTCTTTTAAAGTTTACAAACTGCATTATTTGCTTTATTCTAAATATTTTGTTACCAATTAAATTAGTGATTAGTGATATAGTTTTTGAAATCATAATAACATACTTCCATTATTTTATTAAAATTAAAAAGAAGCCACAAACATTAAAAAAAAAAAAAAAAAAAAAAAAAAAAAAAGGTACTTGCATGGTCAGAAGTCGGAACCCTTTGAAGATGGGTGTTGTTATATACAACAAATTTTTTAATACATACACCAAATGTTATGCATATTAATATGTACTGTACAACAGTTTAATGCATATATTTGGTGTATATATCAAAAAAATTTTGTTAGTATCTATCAAAGCCCTTTGAAGATTTCTCATACGTGTTGCAACTAAAATGAGTACTCATAAACTACAATAACTAAACCTACATATTTTATTGAATTGCGTTTTTGATTATGGACCAAACAGGTTTGACGGTGGGGATGTGGATTAAGCTAAATGATGACGTGGAAAGAGATTTTGAAATTTAATTGAATTGCATTTTGATTGAGTAGGTCAACTACTTACCAACATGGAACATCAATATCAGTGTTGGTCAACCATTTTCTATTTTCACCTTGATTTTAATGTTTGTTTGGGTACTATAATAATAATATGATTAAATTAATATCCCAATTAATTAATTATCACATATGATCTTATCAAACTCCATTCATGTGTCATGTGTGTTTTTGAAAAACAATAGTAGTATAGATCACTACTACTCCAATAAATTCTCGTATTGCTTATGTCTCATTCATTAACCGCACCATAATCATAACTAGTAAACCTACAGGGTCGTGCATCGTCCCACGTCTAGAAATGTTAATGTTTTTTAATCGTAATGTTAGCTATGATGATACGTTGAAATTTAAAAACAAAAACAAAGAAAAATAAAATGTCATTAGTCTTAAGGTTAATTCAATGACTTATCATGTGAGTAACAACAGATCATTTGTAATGTCCAATTTAGTTATTACTTATTAGATATGTCTCATTAATAGCTTTTCGGTTGTCCGTCTTCATCATCGGTGATGATATTGTCACAAATAATTAATATTTAAAATTCTTTTGATTACCTATAAAATCATATATGTATATAAAACGTTATAACATTTAAGCACTTAACATCGAAAAAGTAGTTCTTGAAAAAATGAACTCTACAATAATTAAATAGTACTCATACGTAAAAGGAAATTAGATGCATTATATAACTAACTTAGATGCAATGAGAAATTTTTATATTTTGGCATATATATTGAGAAAACGAAAAATGTTTGATAAAATAAATTGCAAAATGAATATGCACCTGGCGAAATAGTAAACTGAATATAACAAAATTTGAAGGAAGTTAAATAACATTTTCTAAAGAAGTTAAATTATAGATCCAAATAGTAAAAGCGTTTGACGACACTAAAAAAGATGTGTACGTGTCAATGAATAATACGAAAATATGTCAAATTTTAAAGTATGTTAAATAAAGTTTGCTAATAATTGCAAAAGATTTTGATTGTGAAAACGAACCATTTTGACAAATATAAATGCCGTTAAATAAACTTTTTTGGAAAAGTGCAATATTATTTATAAATAAAATTGTTTGATAGGAAATATAAAGTAAGATATGTACGTCTCGAGAGATAAAATTAAATATGACAACTTTTAAAGTAGGTTAAACGAAGTTTGATAAATAAATTGCAAAACTATAAAATGAGAAAATGAAAGTATTTAATAAAAAAATGTAAAGACGTAGATGTATCAAAGGTACAAAAGTAAAATGAAGATGCTCCTTGATTATTTAAATTAAAAATAACAACAACAATCTACTTATATTATAATAACAAAGTATAAATGTTTAAAAATATTTGACCAAATTTAAAATGGGTAAATCTAGTCCTTCCATTTCAAAAGTCAACATGCAAATCCATCCATTGGTTCATTTGCTGACATCATAATCATTTCATTAAAAAGACACTAATGCCCTTACTAATTTATGTTTAAATTTTGAATTTGAATTTAAATAAAATAATAATTTAAAAGGTTTAATTTAATTATTTCATTATGCTTTTATGAATAAATAAAAATAAGATAAACTCAGTATTGAGTCGTCATGTTATCCTTCCCTTTCCTAACCTTCTCTATAACCAGACGTATATGTATAACTCTGAAATTCCAATTCGATGAGTTGATCAAATAGATCAACAGGATGAGATCGAGAGAGACGAATCAGTGATTAGTATCGTGTTCAATTCGATTGGTTATGTTAGTCGCCATCGACACAGTTGATTGGTTCGTACGATTGACAACAAGTGTTATCAATCGTTTAAGAAGCCGCCTGAATCCAATCGAATCGAGATTGAAGACTTAAGAAGCCGCCTGTCGATTAAAAGGTTTAATTTTATCAACCAAAAACTTAACAAGCCGCCTGAATCCAATCGAATCGAGATTGAAGACAACAATGGCTACAACATCATCGACGGTGGCGGAGTCCGGTGGTGAAGTGGTGGGGGAACGGAGAGGGATACCGAGAGCATCATTTTTAAAAGATGTAGAAGCGTATTTGAATCAATTAGGTCTTCATGTTAACTCTACTATCGCTTTTCTTCAAGAAAGGTCTTTAATTTTCATTTTACTTCTTTTATTCCCTTCAATCCTAATATAATTTCTAACTGATTTCTTAAAAATATATCAAAAAATCTGTAGCTGGTTTATTAGGGTTTATATCATATCTACTGACTTTGATGTATGTGCAGGCTTCAGCAATACAAAGTGGTTGAGATGAAACTTCTTGCTCAACAAAGAGAGGTTCAGGTACTATTCAGTACTATCCAATATTCCAATTAACTTTACATTCATGTGAACAAATAATGATATTAAGATGACCAATAGTAATGAACTGAGCATTGAGATTAGTAAAGTGCGTGTTAATTCGATTGGTATATCAATTTATTTGTCTTTCTGAATCAATGCAAGTGTTAAAGCAAGTCATTTTCAAGGAATGATTATTTATAACCTGCATACCCTTTCCTCTGTGTGATGTCAGGTTTGATTTTCAAAATTTTGAAGCATTAGTTGGAAACAAAGTTTTTTTTTACTCTTGATTAATTCCATAAGCAACTCGACATTTTCTGTATCTTACATCAATATGTGGGTATGTGGAAGATGACATCGAAAGAAACCTTAAGATTTCACATTAATGTTTCGCTTCTTCTACAATTTGAACCTAAAATTTGTGTTTTGTATTCCGCTTACCAGGCGAAGATTCCTGATATCGAGAAGTGCTTAGATGTAGTTGCCACTTTACAAGCTAAGAAGGACAGTAATGAGGTTGGTTTCCTGTTTTTTCCTTCTAGAACTGATTAGTTAATGGCTTTAAGAAATGATTATATCCCTGGCTTGTAAATAGTTTGATGTCACTTGCCAGTTTTTACATATTGTAGTTATATGCTTGCTTGGTCAAGTAGGTTATGTTTCAAATATTGATGTTGCTTCTTGAACAAATATTTGATATTGACTCATGAAGAAGAGTTCAGATGTTTAGTATTATTGGTGTATAATCCTAATCTGTTTTTGCATATAAAGATGGTTGATTTATTTTTTATTTGGTTAAGTTTTTTTTTTTTTTGTAATATGAGTTTCAATATTAGCAACGAGGTTACACAGTTTTTGGTGCAGGTAAAATAGGATCACTATAATAAGTTTTAATTCCTAATTATTCTGCTACATTTTAGGATTTTTAAATTCAAAAACATCCTTATCCAATCTCTAGGTGGTTACTCATAAATTCAAAATTTGAATTTAGCTCCTAAAATGTAGCATGAGTTTGTTATTAAATCAATTATATATATATATATATATATATATATATATATATATATATATATATATATATATATATATATATCTAACCACGGCTTCTCTTCTGCAGCCATTCAGGGATTCCAATCACTTTCAACTCAGAATCTAAGCAATCAATGGCAACCCCTGTTGATGATTTTTACACTCCTTTGAACCTTCTTCACCGAGGCAAGGACTCTTGGAAGATTTGTGTCAAGGTGTTTCTGATGTGGAGCCAGAATTACATGAACAACCCCAAGCAAATTGCCAGCCACGAGTTGATACTCATGGATGTTGAGGTATTCGGTTGTAGACTTTATTTATTTAATTTTTATTTTCATCTCATGCCTTTTGTGTTATGCTCCAGTTGAATGTTAATAGAGATGCACCTGACTACTTGTGGTACCTTGTAGAGTGATCAGTAAAGACCGAGGTTTTTTTTTCCCTTTCATATTTTGATATTTGATAGCTACAGAATATATAATTACACGAATATTTTACTGTTTTTATATTTGATTTTCCAGCATAAATGTGTCACATAATGAACAATTTTTGAAGAATGGGCAGTTCCCTACGCTCACAGTTATGACAGCAGGATATGCTTTGCATGTCTTTATCAACAATCAACTGTCAGGTAAATCTCACAATTCAAGACTTAGAGGTGGCATGTAACATCCTCAAATTGGGCCTAGGAGTAATAGGTATTCTTGTAAATTTAAATGAGATTTAAATTTGTATATGTGTTTGATTGTAAATTTAATAGGTCAATAAGCCTCAGGAAATATTGTGGTTAGTGAAATATTGTTTGTTTTAAATTTATTTAGTTGACGGTAAAATAAAATGGTATTTCCCCGCAAATGATTTTTAAGTTCCAGACAATAATAAACACGGGGAATGAAAATTACACACTTATATGCTATACTCTATGGAATAAATTGGTTTTATCTTCCACAAATACATACATATGTACGTATGAACAAATACACACACACATATGATCCTAAAACAAAAACATGAAGAAATCATCTAAATTGGAGCTTCATAATTCGGATTCAAGCTTCTAGTGTGAAGATTATCATCTTCTAATCCTTCATTTCATCTTGTAAGTCTTTAATTCTTCAAATCATGAACCCTAGAAATTGGGGGTTTTTTGTGTTCTTGGTGATAATTCGAAATTAGGGTTTGATTATGTGATATTGTTGTTAACTAAGCTTGTTAATGATGTTAAGTAACAAGATTCATGCTTAAAGTAGTAGTATTAAATTAGAGTTCATGAGTTTATAGGTAACTTGGTGATTTTGATGGGTTAATGGTGATTATCATAAACTAAAGATTGATATTAGTTGAAATGATGTTAATATGTGTTAGTAAGAAGGTTAGTAGCTTTAATTTAACCTAATAATGGATTAACCAAGTTAATTGAATGGTAATTCAATTGGAATTTGTAAAAGTGTGATGATTAGGTGTTAATCACCTTGATTGATAATAACAAGAGGTTGTTATAGTGTTATTAGTAAAAGGTGAGTTATTATATGAGATTGTTAATCATTGAACTTAAGAGAGTTATGTTGGTTAGTGACAACTAGTGTTGGATTTATGTGATAATGTGATTCTATGTTTATAATTTGATAGTGATGGTGAACTAGTAATGTTAAATTGATTATTTATAATCTTGGATTGAATTGTGTTGAATGATGATAAGTAGGTAATTATTTGATTGAGTTGTTTAGATTTTGAGTACAATTATGTGATGATATTTCACATTGAAATAAGTGACTGACTTGTGTTATTGTTGTATTCTCAGATGTGGAGAAGACTCAGTGACATTAGACTACTGAGTGGACGACTATGATTGTCGGTGAGTGGATCTTGGACTTTCAGTCTAAGTTAGTTGTAACAACATGGTTACAACGGGTAAACTTGGTTTATTGCAATGATTGCATTAATATTAAATTGACATGATGGCTAACCTTTGATTGATTATTGGCGTCCATTGTGCTATGATAGTTGTGGACTATTTGAATTGGTGGGGGTCAACTAATGTGTTGGGTTTGGATACTATTACTAGGACTTCGCAAGTGCCTTGTACATGTGTTGGACACTGAAATTACGTCGTGTGTAGTAATAGTACCAAACTATCGGTTTAACCTCTAATTTGGCCGTCAGTTGGTTTTAAGTGTTACTTGGGGAACCATCCGCGGCATGAGGGTACCTCAAGGACCACCGATCCTTCTATGTTGCTTGTGCATTGCTTGGTTATAGGCATGTGTTAAGCTGAGTTAGATTGATAGCTTGGGATCTATTCACTTAGCTTCGTGCTAACCCCTCATTACTTCTTGCAGGTTTACTTTTGTATGTGGGTGGGCAAGAAGTAGATATGGAATGGAATGTTTGACAAGCTCACTCTGAAATGGATAATACGTTAATGATTTAACAACATATTTGGATTTCTATAACACCTAAACTTAATGTGTGTAATGATTAGAATAATCTAGTTTTAAAGGTTTGTATGTAAGTGGATTGCTATTTGAAATGTATGTATGCAATCTACTGATTTCTATTAATCATGCGCTTCCGATATGTTTAAAAAAAAAAAAAAATGTCCTTGTATTTCGAGACGGGCGTTATATGGCAAGATGGGTGAATTAGGAAATGGCTCAGTTTTAGTAATGGTCAATATGGAACCGTCCACATTGAGTTGACCCGCAAACACTTTTTTGACCAATCTTGTAACACCCCCAGATTTACTGTTCGCGGAAGCATACATTGGGGTGCTACTAATCAATACACAAAGCACATAAGATACATAATGAACGACCACTACATGCGTCGTTTTACAAATACATTGATTAACGTAAGAGTATACATACGGTTTACAAAAGATGAGTTCGCATAGATATTTGAGAGATTCTAATACATATCTAATTTATACAAAATATAGAAATGCAAGGAAATCTCTATATGATTATATGATTGTATGCGACTCGAGCTACCGTATCCTGATGGGCAGTCCAACCTACTGCTGAGTACCTGAGATAACATGCTAAAAGGTCAGCTATAAAGCTGGTGAGCTCACAGGTTTGATATGATAACATATGATTTGTGAACCGCAAGATTTAATGATTCGATTTACAAAGCATGTAAATAATTGATTGATGAGTATCACATGAATATTTGTAATTAAACAAATAAGTAAAGATTGATACAACTAACATGAGCACATAGTCTGAGCTTAACTGAGGGGTCAGGATCACTATCAAGTGCCTGATCGAGGGTGCCTCTATGCGTATGCCTAATCAACATACGTTTGAACAAATGATAATGCGTCCGTTTGACAGGTTAGTGCTTGCTAACTCGGACGGGGATTGTCAATCCCATATGGTACCATACACTAACATTCACGCTAAATCATATTAACAGAACTATGCTTCAGAGGACTTTGATTGATTAGATGAAAATAACCCATGCAGCATACGTGATAATTTGATACTTGCGTTCACATGTAAAACAAAACAGAGCATGTATCTCACCCCTAGGTAAAAGCATTTAAAAAGGGGCTATGAGACTCACCTGAGTCTGATGAATTGTTAGCCAACAATTATAATGATTCACAATGATTTGATGTCGTTACAACGACTGAACCTGCAGGGCGTCTTAGACGCGCAAGGTTTTGATAATGATTAGATTCTTAAAACTTGCCGGGCGTATCAACGCGCAAGGTTTAATTGATTTGATGACACTATGGACCATCTATGCTAGTTATTCCCTTAACTAGTTTTGACCAAATACTTTGGTTGTCGATTATGTTTGAGTTTTGAAAATGTATACGGGTCGTTGGTGACGGTTTGTAATAATAATTTCAAACTATTATTATTATACATGATTTGTTGTGCTTATAAAAGTGTATGTGTTTCATATATAAGTCGTATCGTATAGGTTTAGTTGTTAATCAAGTTCATTATATCCGTTACACTTTATCTCATAATTTACAAAATTTGGTACGAGTTTGAAAACAGTAATCTGCCATTTTCGGCCCTTAAACGACCCCGGATGGCCTAAAACTGGCTAGGCTAAGGTACTTAGCCTTGACCATTTGGTTGTTTTCAAATGACCGTGTGAATTTGAGCCCAATCCGTTATAATAAAATTTTCATCGAGAAGCTACCCTGTTTTAACTTGTTAAGTCATCGATGTTTTCAGAAATTTAATTGTTCCGTTTTAGCTAGAATTCGCCGGGCTAGTTTATTGATTCGTTGGATCATGAAATATAAGGGGGGAATCCGCCGGATTCCCTTGAATCCGCCGGATTGGTGACAAATGAAGGGAATCCGCCGGATTCCCATGAATCCGACCGGATTCATGATAATTTAAAGGACGCGCCGGGTACAAACTGCACCCGCCGGGTTGTTCTTGGTTTTGGGTGGGAATCCGCCGGATTCACCATGAATCCGCCGGATTCAAAGGTCTGGTTCGAGTCTGTCATTCCAAAATTCACCCAAACCCATATTTAATCAATTTCCGCATACAATCGACTTACTAGGATGTTAATACAAGATTATATAAGCTATTTAAACACAAATTTATAAAGTAAAAGTTAGTGATTTTTCCTTACAATGATTTTGGTAAAAAATGATGGAGATGAACGGATGATGATGATGATCCACGAAATGATGATGATGATCTTTTGATGGTTAAGTGTTGTTGTTGTTTGCGGTTTTAGAGAGAGAGCCGAGAGAGAGCTAGAGAGATTGAGATGGATTTTGAAATGAAAATGAAATGAGAAACAAGGGTGTGTCTGGTTTGTTCATCCGGCTCCAATAATTGGAGTCGGTTGGGCTCCCATTCGTAGTACAAAATACCCGTGTTTTTGTACCCGATCGAAAAGTAGTATAATGTTTTAAAACGATAATTTTCTAAAAATGATATCGTACGTATTTTCATTTGAAGTATTTTATAAAAATACATTTAACGGGATATATAAATTATATCTTTGTTTTACGTTTGAGGGACGGATAGTATTCAATTGGTTTCGTCGCGTTTGAGTAAAATGATATAAAACGAAATATGTTTTATTTTATCTAATGTAAATAATAATTATTAATTTCAATAATAATTCATTATTTATATGTTTTTGTCGCGAATCCTTTATATTTGTACGATACGAATACTTTATATATTATCAAAATAATATATAATAAATAGTGAGTTATTAAATAATAGTTTCATATTACTTAATATTTGTTTTTTACCAACGCCATATATATATGAATCGGAAATTTGGCCGATTTGAAAATGAACGATTAAATATAATCGCGTACTGATATATATTCAACAATATATATATTGATACATACAATTAGCCTAATACATAGAACTAATTACACGTATTTCATAATGATTAGGAACTAATTTCTAGTCCTAATTTGACGGGTGTCACAAAGCTCAACAAAAAATCCATTAAAAATGATTACAAAAACAAAAATATATGTTTACAAGGTTACCATAAAGCACAACCCAACTCTCAACCCATTTGACCCGTTTGAAATAAAGTACATGCCAACCCAACCCATTCTTAAGTAGATGGGGCAAAGTTTCCACCTTTACAAACGAAGTACATTTGACTCTTGATTGTACTGTCCTGTTATAGGAACGGTCTGGGGATCACTTAAAAATCCAAAGTTGACGTTCAGTCAAAACGTAAAGCTGAGAGCAGGTGTTAACAAGATCTCTTTGCTAAGTGTTTCCGTGGGACTTTCGGTTAGTTCTTACACTTAGTGATTCATTTGAAGCACCTTTTTCTCATCTGTCAACAGAAACAATTCATTTTACCAGGAAATAATTATTGTATCTAATCACTTCAGAATGTTGGCACACACTATGAGACCTACAATGTGAGAATACTAGGGCCAATTACCTTGAAAGGTCTAAATGAGGGTACACGAGACTTGACGAAGCAAAAATGGTCTTATAAGGTCGGTGCGTTGACTTTTTTGTTTACATAGTTACATTTATGTGATACAAATAATATTAAATTGAAAATTTATAAGGTGTTCTACTAATTGCCCAATAACTTAAATAATCTTTGCTCATGCCAGGTTGGTTTGAAAGGTGAAAGTTTGAGTCTCCATACACTTGATGGAAGTTCCTCTGTTGAGTGGCTACAAGGATCCTTTGTTGCTCAAAATCAGCCTCTTACTTGGTACAAGGTAATTTTATTGCTCAACATATTATTAGTTGCAGACACCTATAACAGTAGTTAGAGGTGGCAACTTCAAGTCTTCAACCAAGTAACCTATGAATGCGCCATTTCAGGTGGTGTATTATCTTTTACGAGTTAGAAAAGTAACATCTGCATTATATAAGATAAGAAAGTTCTGGTGAATGTCATCTAAAGTGTGTTTTCTGTGCATACAGTCTCTCAAAAACTCATGATACTATCATAACAATACAAGTTAAATGGACAAATAGTGTTTGTGGGTCAATCTAATCTGACATGACCCACTAATTACTTACCTGTATTGACACAAATCCATTAAATCTGTTACCAAATAAACCTGCCCGCCCCACCTATTTCCACCTCTAACATCAACACTTTCTACCTATGTCTTTACTGCTAGAGTACAATCGATGCTCCAGAGGGAAATAATCCACTAGCTTTAGATGTGAATGGCATGGGAAAAGGTCAAATATTTCTCAACAGAGAGGGTCTCGGAAGACAGTGGCCCAGAAACAAAGCTCATGATAACTGTAATAAATGTAGTTACACAGGGATTTACAATGAGAATAAATGCAACCAATATTGTGGAGATCCAACTCAAAGATGGTTAGCCTTTTTCCTTCCTTGCATTTAGTTTGTTAGTATTGATTAATGCATATATCAGAATATCTTCCATATTCTATAAAGGCTTCTAATTGTTTCAGGTATCATGTTCCCCGCTCATGGTTAAGGCCAACCGGTAACTTCTTGGTTATTTTCGAGGAATGGGGAGGCAATCCAGATTGGATCACTTTGGTCAAAAGAACAACTTAAAGTAATTATTCCTTACACCTTTCAATGGATTTCATAGGCTTAGTAAATACACGTAAAAAAGATATAAAAAGGATGAAAATAACGCTATTGGTTAGTATGGGCAGTGGAAATGTAAAAGCATATATCACTTGCCATAATAGCCAGTTAAAGAGCAGTATAGATATATTTGTCAATTGACACAATTGACAGCTATGATTGGAACAACATTCTCTTTATTAATTCTCTAATTTCTTATTTTGGTTTAAGTTTGTGAGCCAACTTCTTTCTAGAAAATTTAGCTAGATGTGAAAAAATGGATGGCCCGGATAACAAGTCAACAGGAGTAGTTTGAAGAACGGGTTGAAATGGTTACAAAGACTATTTAATTAAGAAGCATAATCTAACCTTAAACTCAGTGAAGTGATTTAGAAGGCTTCTTTTGCATTTAAATGCAGTTGGGATACTGTATAATAATTTGACCCAATTTTTTTATAGATAAAATGTATAGCATAATGCATTTGACCCGTTAGAGATATTGCATAAATGGATCAAAACTACCAATTCTATATGTATCTGATTGTAAATACATTCTCCTTGATGCATTTTGACATAATTTGTGCTTTCGTAAATGAATTAGAAATATCTTCTACTTTGCTTGGAAAATGCAGAGCTTGTGTCTCCATATATAAAGTTCCATTATTATTGTTGTTTAACTTTCTTATTATTGCTGTTTAACTTTCTTTAGACAATATAAAAATATACCTTCAATACAAAAGGAATTTTGTGTCCCACAACCTATAGCACCAAAATTTTGTATACAAACTAAAAAAGAGGTAATATTACTAGGACGCTAAATTAGTACGAGAAACCACATTTATACATTAAACCTTGGGCATGTTTATGTGTTTTATTTTGCATTGTTTTTATATCTTAAAATTTTTTAATCTCTAACATTTGTATCATGTGGACAACAACAAAAAATGTGTCATATATAAATTGATCGTATTGCCTAAATAAAATCATAATTGTTAATTGTCCAGTCTCAAACGTTTGTTAATTTGTCAAAAAAATTTATCAGATGTATAACCATGTAACTAATTACGTTATTATATGTGCAACTTTAAATACAAATGAATATAAAAAAATATTCCTAAGGTACCTCCATCATATTGCTGATACAGTACTAATACTTATGACTCAATGTACCTATCATAGTTATGTAGTTTTATTTATTAACTCAACTTTCATTGTATATGAATTGGATATCAGGCTGAGTTATTGCGGGAATCAACGTTAAAGCAGTTGCATAAGCTACTTACCACAAGACAATCAGCACGTGCCATTCTTGTCATAAACGACTACTTCTACCGCATTCGTGAACTAAGTGCTCTTTGGATTGCTCGTCCGAAATAATAGCATGTGACCAGCTTATTTTGTTTTTATTTTACAATTTATATATTTTAGCATTTCCATATCGATGACCTACCATACTTTTAACCTACAATATAGTACAACGTTATATTTTCGTTCTTAAACTTAAGTTGTCCTTGTTTAACTGTGCATATTGGCTATAACTTAAACACGTCAATGTATTCATTTACATTCCTAACTAATCATTACGTATGATTCTTACGAATATCCATTATGCATCCCGCGAAGCCGCGGGTCTTAAGCTAGTAATAATAATAATAATAATAATAATAATAATAATAATAATAATAATAATAATAATAATATAGAAAAATAAAAAAGAAAAGAAATTTTTTTTGTGATGTGTCAATGCTACTTGATTATTTAAAATAATAATAATAATAATAATAATAATAATAATAATAATAATAATAATAATAATAATAATAAGTTTGATAAAGAAAAATGAAAAAGAAAAGAATTTATTTTGGTGATGTGTCACCACAAGAAGGAATTAGGCTTTCTTTATATATATGTTAAGATAAGATAAGATAAAGTAATTTATTTTTTTGTATAGTTTGAATCTAGATTTACATGTGTGTATATATGACTATATCTGGATAATAAGGGGGTGTTTGGCATTGCTTAAATAAGTTCGTATCTGCTTATTTGCTTTTTATGACAGTAGATAAGGTTAATGAACAAAATCAGCTATGAACTGTCACCATTCGTTGCAAGTATGCAATCTACCATATAATTGTTTAATGCAATAAGCCAGAAAATTTTGTGTTGAAATATTTGCAAACTCTATTTTTACCTGCAAACATGTAGAAAGGCTGACGAGGCAGCCACTTAACATGTCGACTAGATTAATTTGCCACTTGTATATTACATGTTGGCATTCATGCCATTTAATAACCCAAAAAAAAATATTTTACCAGATTTCTACTTCATTTTTATTGCTTTTTAGTGATATTTAATTGTTTATCTTTCAACTCTTATTTTTTTTAAACAACATCGGCAATGAAGAACATGATCATCGTCATCTTTTCTTTCTGTAATTATTTGCATTGTTAATTTTACAATTAAACAAGCATCACAACATCATATTGTTCTTATCTTATCATTAACAAAAACCCGAAAATATTACACAAATTCCCTTAATCAATCACCTTTTCGATTTTGAAATAAAAAATTACACAAATAATAAAACCCAAAGCTATATTCAAATGTTAGCTCATAAATCATCAGCACCACCATCTAGAAAAAGTCCCCAAAATCTATGTTTTATAAAATATGAACAAATCCTAAAAGAAACAAGAAGATGACGGCGGAATTTGTTATAGGTTTTTCACCAAATATGTTTGGGATTACCACCGTTGGTAGAAATGTTGCTTCACGGCCACTCGATGGTTTGTTTGTACCATCGTATAGTCTTTTACGAAGTCGCTCTCATCGTCGGCATCACCATTGACCATTTACCGCTACCCGTTTCATTTATCGGCAGCTCAACCACCGAACCCTGCAATTTCGACGCCACACTACCGTCGGGATCTCGCCTGAGAAAAAATATAGTGCAGATCTGTTCGGTTTCGTCCTGCCGTCACCATCTCTTTCTCCAGTGTTGACTTTGTTGTTTGATAAAATTAAAAGAAATACTAGAGTTACGGTTTATGATGATAATAGTATGGTGAAATTAGGTGTTGAAGATGATGATTTGGAGAATTGGTTGTGGTGGTCGATGAACCCTGAACGTCGTATCACATGATCCAAAACATGAAATGGGTGAACTATTTTTTGCTATTTGCACTTTATTCTTATGTTGAAAATTAAAATTAAAAACTAAGAATGAAAAGCCACCTAAAATGCCACGTGTATATACATATTCCACATAAGCAATAAGAAAAATAAATAATGCCAAATAGTAGGGGTGTTCATAATAATCCGAAACCGAAAAACCGAACCGAAAATCGTTGATCCGTGGGGAATTTTAGGTTAACCGAACCGAATTTTTTTTGTTATTTAGTTTCGGTTAACCGAACCGGTATATTTTCGGTTTTCCGGTTTCGTTTCACGATATTTTCACAACCGGTTAACCGAAAAACCGAAAATTTTACATTACTATTTAATTATGTGTGTGTGTGTGTGTGTATATATATATATATATATATATATATATATATATATATATATAATATTACTAAATATCTTCTAATTTAGAATATGATTATTATATTTTTGTACGAATGTTAATATTTTTGCTTTCTTAGTAGTAAAATTTGTAGTTTTGTGACTAAATTGGTTCGGCGTTCATGCATTTATGTTTTGTACATAATTAAAATGCTATATGTTTGTTGTTAGAATGATTAACGTGAAAAACTTATAACAAATATTCATTAAAAAGTGTATATATTTGTGTTAATATTTATATTTTGAATGATTAGTAATAAAAACGGTTAATTTGGTAAACCGTATAACCGAACCGGAAAAGTCGGTTAACCGATTACCGGTTAACCGAATTTTTCGGTTTCGGTTCAAGAAAATGATGAACCTAAACTTCGGATAACCGGTCTTTGGTTAACCGAACCTCCGGTTAACCGTCCATGAACACCCCTACCAATAGTGTAGGTTTACTGGTTGATCAGGTAACTGGTTACCATGTTATATACATGAGTATAAAAACATCCGGTTTGTTACGCACTAGAACAATTACATGAGTAGATTGCATACTTGCAACGAATGGTGGCAGTTGATAGCCGATTTTGTTCATTAACCTCAGCAGATAAGTAGATCCAAACATCATTCTGAAAACTACTCATCTGCTTAATTATTAAGGAATAAACATAAACAATTAAAAATAAGTAAGGAGTCACCTACTTATTTTTTAAGCATATAAGTGCTTAAAAGTAAGTAAACACAAACACCCCTAAGCACCTTATTTGACATGTGCTTGACCGATTTGTGCTAAAAGAAACGTTTAATAGCCGCCACGAGCCCACGATGGAACACAAATTTAAACATCATTATATTCTTGTTAATTTTTTTTTTTACCACGTACATTTACATCCCCCTCCATCACTCCATGACACAAATCCACATCAACCCACTACGTCCACGTGTCAATTACTCATTCGAGAAGCTCATAAGATAACGGACCACTTTCGAAACTATACTAAACAACGAAAGAAGTTGCCAAATTCGTAGTCGCTAATGTTACTTTGATTATAAAATTAAATGTGATGTGATATCCAAATATAAAAATGTAATTATTACTTAATACTCCGTATTAGTTTTGTTTTTGAATTTAGTACTCCCTCCGTCCCAATTTTATTGTCCCCAGACAAAAAACACGCAGTTTAAGAAAATATCACCCACTCTCTTACTTTATGATAAGAAGACAGTTTTACTCTTTACTTTTTACCTACCTTTTTGTCTTACATATATAGATTAGAGTCATAAATGAACTTTATCTCATTATTCTTGTCTATTTATGGATGTAGATAATATAAATTGGGACATCCCAAAAAGGAATACTGGACAATAGAATCGGGACGGAGGAAGTATAAGTGACAGTGTTTCCGAATACCAAAAAACTACGTTAGTCAACAACCGAAATACATACAATACTAATTATTCGATCTATATAGAATTTAAAATATATATATATATATATATATATATATATATATATATATATATATATATATATATATATATATATATATACTTCCATCAACCAAAAAACAATACTACTAGCAATTTATTTCAGTAGATTGCTAAATCCTCTTTTTATGTATTTAACAAAACGTGGGTAATGGATATTGAATTGGTATGAGGTAGTCAAGGATGTATTTAGTCAACCAAATCAGACACGTCAGCACCAGCATCCGCCCACGTTGTTCACTGCCACAATCTAACCTCACACGTATCGCCGCCCCTCCAACGGCTACTTTTTATAATAAATAAATTATTATCGATTAAACTTGTTTTCTTAACTTGCAGGTTGTGTTTGACACAAGCAATTAAGAGATTTTGGGAAATTTTAGGGGATAGAGGGTGCGTTTAGTTATGATTTTTTTTTTTTTAATGTTTTATAAAGGCTTTTTCTCTCCATACCATTTTAATTTACTTCCATACCATTTTTTGAATTAAAAAGTACAGAAAAGTACGGAAATAGTACAGAAAAAGTACAAAATGTAAGAAAAAGTGAAAGAATAAAGTACAGAAAAGTACAGAAACATTAATTTTAAAATAGATAAATGGTATGGAGAGTAGGGGCCTTTATAAATTTTAGGGGATAGAGGGTGTGTTTAGTTACGATTTTTTTTTAAATGTTTTTCTAAAGAGTGAGGAATATTTCATTTCTCTTGGAAAAGCAATAAAAATTTGAAAAAATCAAATGTGAGTGGTGTAGTTTTCATTTTCCTTAAAGATAATAGAGATGAAACTTAGAAAACCATGAAAATTAGTTTTCAGCTTTTTAGTTATAAAAGGGAAATTGCGATTTTTTTTTCTTAGATTTTTTTTTTTTTTTGAAAACTTGAATTTGAACACGTTTACTAATTTTCTAGTTTTCTTAGAGAAGTTTTATTGAAAAGTGAAGGAGATCTCTGTAACTAATTGCTCCCCGAGCTTCTAATTTTCTCAATATCCTAAAAATTAACAATTTTTATTTGGCAAATAAAATAATAACAATGATCAATAAAAAAAGAATCCCCTACAAATCTTTTTCGTAGAAGCTATTAAGTAGATTGTGAAAAGAATTCTCAACCACAATCTTCAGCTCCAGTCATAATCTTCAGTTCCGGTCATATTCTATAGCTCTAGCTGCTTGTTGCCAAGCACACACTATTCCATCTTTTAGAGTCGGTTAATTATAAGTTGACAAATATTTTTTTTTGCAAAAACTAATGTTTGACGTTTGATTTAATTAAAAAAGTAGGGCTGTATTTGTATTCATCAAAAGAAATGAAATATAAAGAAATGTAAATTCCTTTGAATAAATGAATTTGGTAACTTCAAATTATATTCATTTTCAACCAAGCACCATTATGGAATGGAATTGATATTCGAATTCCATCAAATTTCATTAAATTCTGCAAACCAAACACACCTTAAGTCTCGAATTATTCATCTGAAAACCGTAAAGATTATACTAATACATAACATTATTAGAAAGTTTATTTAAAGTTTTTTTTATGAGAGTCTATTCATCATGTTATGACGGCTCAAAGAACTTTAATTTTTCCATTGTGTTTGTTGTGATCTTCTTTCTCCCCTTTTATGGTAGAGATCAATTACCGCATTTATCAGTTTTCTTCATTTTTTATAGTGATTATCATGATAAATAATATTATAAGTTTCGACCTTTTGTTAAAAAAAATGAACAACGAAAAGAATATCAACACTTTATTTTAAGAATATACTACTTAACTAACAATACCAAAGTTATCCATTATTAATACAAATTGGTTGATTTCAGTATTCTATACAAACCTAACAATATATGATCAATTCGATTAAGTTGAGTTCTAATTTTCAAACCTTGCATAAAAACACAATTATATGAACTCATTCGATTATATATGTCATACAATAAATATTTCAACATGCCACAACACATTCATTTGTGTTTCACAATCATCCGTCGATACTAGTATAATAGTATGAAACGTGGTTAAATACTTAGGGTAAGGTTTAAATGAGACTAAAAATTTGTGTGAGAATAGAGAAACCAATGATATGGTGTCATGTGTACAAAGAGAATACAAAACTCATTTACCCCTTAAGTTAAATATCTCACAAACGACAAATCGAAAAATTATGAAAATTGCACCATTAGATTCAGCGTTTGATCCTCTTCGATTTGCCGTCCATTAAGGCATACTTTCGACGAGTTTTTTTTTTCATTATTTTTAGTGGGTTTCACATTACTAACACGTGCGTTACAGTGTTGCGTTTAAGGTTTAGGGTTTAGGGTTTAGGGTTGGGAGTTTGGGGTTTCGGGACGAAACCCCAAACTCCTAACCCTAAACCCTAACCCCTAAACCCCAAACCCTAAACCCTAAACGCTTTATAAAACTCTAAACCCTAAATCATACTAAACCTTAAACCCTGCTAAACCATAACACTAAACCCTACTAAACCCTAACCCTAAACCCTAAATCAAATGTATAATCAATCACTAACACATGTGTTACTAATATGTAAAACCCACCAAAAAAATGAAAAAAAAAAAAGTTCGTCGGAAGTATGCCTTGATGGACGGCAAATCGAAGAGGATAAAACGATGAAAAATATGGTGCAATTTTCATGATTTTTCGACTTGTCGTTTGTGAGATATTTAATTTTTAAAAACGTGGATGAGAGAGAAAAAAGTGACACATGGCATATTGTGGTTGGTTCCCCTATTCTCACACAAAATAAATGGTCTCAATTGAACTTTTCTCTAAATACTTAATTTACTTTTACTTAAACGTTAAATATATCAGAAACTTCGAGTCCTTTCCAGTAAAATATACTCCGTATAAACAAGTTTAAAAAAGAAGTTGAATTTAAGTGGACCCTATCCCTTATTTTTTATTTTATTTTTTAAACAAAGCAACCTGCTTATCTCTCTGTATCTATATCTATATTTTCCCACTATATAAACAAACTTCCAAATTATTCCATTTACAAGATCTACTCTTGTTTCCTTCTCAAGAACAGCCGTTATATCAATCCCACTTTACTACCACCAACTAATTAGGGTTCAATTCCCACTTCAAATAAGGTACTTAATTTCCATGTTTTCACTTCAATTCCCATCTGGGTTTTTGTTATTTCTATATATTTCATCTGGCTTTTTGTTTTTTATTTGACTTTTTCATGATGGTAATATCAGGAACAAAATGGCAATGGGTGACACTCGAGGATTAGGGCTGGTAAAAAGAACCAGTTCATTTGGTAGAAAAAGGATTTTGATTTTAAATCATATGGATTTTGATTCAATTGATGCTACCACACCCAGAAAGAAACAGTTTTTGGATAGTAAATCTTTGCTTGAAGCTCTCCCTCAAGAGATCTTGGTAAGTTCCAGTTTTTAATCATTTTGTACAGTTTTTAGTTTTCCACCGTTCAGTTTTTTGTTTATTTGTAGCAAACTAATCATCTTTTTTGATGAAATTCTGAAGAAGAAAAAACCATTTAAAGATGAAAGTATGGTTAATTTTACACACCTTTATAATGTTTGTAAGTGAAATATTGCTTATTTCTTGACCCCTAAATCTTGAACAGATTAAGATATTATGTGGAGTGGATCATGATGATTTAAAGAGCCTCTTTCATGTATCTAAACCGATTCGAGAAGCTGTAAGTCGTTTACTTAACAAGAATTGCTACTTTATTTGCAATCTAAAACTGTAAATTAATGTTACTAATTATGACATAAAAAATGCAGGCTCTGATTGCAAAGAAATGGCATTTTGAATATAGTACACCTAAAAAGATCCCAGCTTTTAGGTGTTCATTAAACTTGGAGGAGTTCCCATCAACCGAATTTGAAGAAATCGAAGCTCCAAATGCTCCTAAACAATCAAGAATATTCCGTTCTCGATTGATGAGAAAGGACTCGGCCGCTATTTCTGTGTCCTTATTTGCTTTTTCATCATTGGACAAAGACCGATAAGGACACATACATTGGGCATTAAGTAACTTATTTATTTGAAGAGTAGTATCATAATAATGATACTAGGGCATCAAGATTCGTCGTTTTGATGATGGTTTGATGAATTCGAGTTGGGTGATTCGGCTTCTTTATATGTAAATAGGTTTTGGGTATAATTTTGTGTTTAGCAAAAAGTGTGTTATAGGTGCTAGAATGGGTTGTATGTTTGTTCTTCAATCGTTTCATTGAAGATGTGTGATGTGCTTTAGGTGTTTGTACATTTGGTATGTATAAGCAGGGGTTGGTTTATATGTTGGAAGGATATACAAGAAATAGTTTTGTTCTTGTATAATAAAAAGTTTTCTGCTGCTTTGTTCTAGAATCATGAATTTCATTGCAAATTGTAGATTACAATATTCATTGTGCAAGGTACAAGTGTGTGTGTTCATATGTTTTTGGAGGGAAACCAAATGAATGGGACCTTAAATAAAGAAACCAAAGATGGTGGATGTTGTTTGAACACACAAAATTTAGTATGGTCAAAAGAAGTAAAGATGCCTAAGTTATTTAATTTATTTATTTTATTTTTTTTCTTATCGTTAATGTGTATATCTTTGTTTATTGAAATTCTTAAACCTTTTTATTTTTTTGTCTCTTAAAGTCGTTACATGGAATTATTTATTAATAATAAAATGAAATGTATGACGGTCAAACCGTATAAGAGCACGAGGAGCGCTTGATGGAGTTTCAGTGTTTTGTTCAATGTTATTAAAAACACTGAAGTATAACACTGAAAGGGAAAAGTGGGGTAATGGTTAATCTTGAGGTTCAGTGTTATGGAGATTTTTTATTTAACCAAACATGATGTTTACTAAAAAAACAAAAAAAAAATAATATTTAATTGAATAACATTGAGACCTTCAACGTTTGTTCCATAATTTTGATCAAAAACACTGACCAAAAACACTGATGGGAAGTGTAAAACGCTGAGGCCCGGCGTTTTTCACCCAAAAACATTGAGAAAAACATGGGCACTCCCCATGCTCTAACAGAACTTCTGCATTGCTTCTATAGGAAATAATTTTAGACCATTTTCTAAATATTAACAATTTTTAAATAATATATGTGCAAAATTAAGGGTATGTTTGGCAACAACGGGCTGGAGCTTGTGGATGGAGCTGGGGCTTGGGTTTATATCCAAACACACCTTAAGTATTATCTTTTTATGAATGAGTAATTTCTTTTAAAAAGTAATTTGTACATGATGAAAATTAAATCATACATAACAACCTTACATTTGGGTAGATTTTGATCTATAAGTCATTTAGAAGTATGTTACCCTCTTCACTTTTGTGTAAAGAAGTGACTATAAATTTGTCAAAAGAGTAAATTATATATAAAAGTTTAGTGTTGGTGCAAATTATATCCCATTTCTAATTTCTAAGGTACAAATGTAACAATGATTAAAATATCTCAGTTGGATTGTGTTTAATTTATAATCATCACTCTATTATTAGTATTTATATAGAAAAAAAGTATATACTACTTATTAGAGGTGCACAGATGGGTTTTAGCCCGAGCCCGGGCCTAGAAAAAGCCCGAAATAACCCGGCCTGAAAAAGCCCGGCCAGAAATCCGGCCTGGCCCGAAAGTCCCAAAGGGGCCTGAAATTATTCCTGAAAGCCCGGTCCGGCCCGGGCCCGGGCCAGGCCGGGCTAAGCCCAAAGCCCTAAAAAGCCCGAAAAAAGGCCCGAAGCCCGAAAGCCCAGGCTTTTTTCAAAACAAGCCCGAAAGTCCGGGCTTTTTCATGAAAAAAGCCCGATCCTATATTATTTGATATGTTTTTAATATTTATATTTGAGTTTTTACTTATATAATATGTATATAACATATATCTTGTTTTTACAAAAATTATCTTTCATATATTATGTAACTTATACCTTTTGAATATGCAAAGTTTTCAATTCATTAAGTACTTATACGAGTATATATTCATTTTATCGATAGATTCTTAAACTACTACGATAATATCTTTTATACATTATAGTTGTATATTATAAAATACAACGTACAATAACTCGTTTTACCCCAATAGATACAAAATTAGTAGTTATATAGTACTAAAAATGTAATAAATAATTAGTAATAAACTGTTAGGAAATCCATGGGCTTGTGGATAGCCCACCATTTACCTACTAGGTTATAGGGTTTATTTCAATCCCTATATAAACAAGTCATTGTAATCATTCTAGACGAATCACTTACTAATATTTCTCTCTTCCTCTCTACTTATCATACTTGTTCTTTATATTTACAACACGTTATCAGCACGAGTCTCTACCATATAAGCTTACGGTGATGCTTCGACAATTCTTCTACGATTACCAAAAAGTCGGTGATGTTAATTTTGGTTCACCTTCATATTTAAACTTTTATAGCCGGCAAATTTTTGAGGTACGACAACTTTCGTTACTCATGTTTCTTAATAATATTCAATTGCATATTAAATTGTTTTAAATTGCATGAGTTATTATGGATCTAAACGTGGCAATTGATTGACTATAAAAGGTACGAACATATAAAGACGTGTTCTGTGAATTTATTGTACACATGTTTATTATATATCAAACAATAAATAAAAACTAATGTTTATTTGATCGTATTACAATCCATATTGTAGAATCTTTCAACACAATAAGAAACAAAAAGAAAGTAAAAACATGTGATTTTCGATATAGATTTTTATCCGATTGGTTATGCTTATAATATTTGTCTATCTTGTGTACTTATCTCTATTCGGCATTAAATTCATGTAGTACGTGTTTTTAGAAATTGAGAAGGAAAACAGTATATTTACGATTGGTATGGTATGGCAATCTTTGTTTAAAATTTACATGCTCCACGTAATATTTGGTTTCTTTTAGTTGCTATTTAATATTTATCTAAATATATAATATTAGAATTGAATCTTTGATGATTGCGCTAGAGAATAATAGGTAATTTAATATATTTTTTTTAGTTTCATTTTGTTATCTATAAACTCTTTTGTAATTTACAAGAACAATCAATGTTTTATTGTGATTTAATAAGAAAAAATGTTATTTATTATTATATTAGAAGAACAACAAATGTTCTATCATATTTGAATCTGTATACAATACCTCAAGTTATTGTTATATTGATATTTATATTATGATTCACCAAAAATGAATCAAATAACATAACTTCATGTTGATGTTATTGTTAAGATCCTCAAGATCTATAATGTTTTCAATAACCTCATGTTATTGTTATATATTCATAAGATCCTCAAGAACTTATTGTTATTTCAATTCATAACCTCATGTTATGATTTAAATCATTCCACAATGATCTTTTAACGAGAATCAAAACTTATAACATCATGTTATTATCATACCACTTTTATTTTTCTTAGATCATCATGATCCATATATTATGATCTCTTCAAGGGGATTAAAAGTAAACATAACATCATGTTATTGTTTAAAGATCATCAAGATCTACTATTATCTTCACAAGATAATTAAAAATTAACATAACCTCAAGTTATTGTTATATATATTTATTAGATCATCATGATCTGCAATGATCTCTTACAGAGATTCAGTAACTAACATATGTCTTGTGATTGTTATATATTCTTAATGATCAAGGATATAAAATGCTTAAATATGCTTCCAGTTTAAAAAGTCTCATGCTTTATATAAAGGTTCTTAATTGAGAACATCATTTATTCAATTTGAATAAGATCTTATATCAAATGATTGGCAAGATCCGATAAAGGCATGTCTCACTATTTATAATGCCTCATGTTTTTCATAAAGGGCTATCGAGGACGCTATCAAATCAAAATAAATAAGTCCTTATATCAATTTGGGGACGATAAAATCCCTATTAAAATGGTCATTTAAGCCCATATTACAAACACATTTGCGATGTATAACACCCTTCGTTTCTATAAATAATTAATATAATAATCGTGACTCGGAAGCGTAGATTTTCAAACATGTATCATAATTCCATGCTTTACATTACCCAAAAATGCAGATAAACTTTTTCAAACTGAATACATGATATTTCAACAACTAGGTGTTATATAATTCAAAACTAGGTCAACTTTCCATCCAAAAGTTTCATACCTTACTCTCTTGAACAACATATAATGTTCACATATCACTACCACTATACAAAATCCTTTACTTAAAAGTAATCCGGATTCATATCACCTTAATAAGCCAAGCAGAGGTCAAACTCAGTAGGTAAAACTATAATAAACAAGTACTTTGCTCAATCAACAAAAGTACCACAATCGAATATTACCTACATTCAACCAACATCTACATTGACTTATTTCCGTTTGTAATTCCTTTCATTACAACCTATCAATTGTCAACAACAACAATAACACATCCAATAATCACAACACTAGTGATTATATATTTCAGTACGTCTATCAATACTTACTATTTATCTTCAAAGTCTAACTAACCATCAAGTTAGAATTTATATATTACTTAAACTGGTAAGACATCAAAATTCTATTCTTAACAACCAGTTATTTCAATTCAACCTTAAAATCTTAAGCTACTAATCACAAGCAATTAGAAATTATACTACTTTAACCACACAATCACTTAGTACTACATCCCATCAATATAGCAACTAAGTCAGTCTTAATCAATATTATGATACTACAATTCAAGCATCACAATATCACAATGTGCTACTTTCCAACACATTCCCAACAAAATCTACATCAAGTTTCTTTCTAAAATGGATACCTACACATCAATTCCATTTAATTCTACTTAATAGGCCATTCAGACTTTCAAAGCCTTTATCAAGCCCTCACATTACTACTAATCATTTCATATCCATACTACAGGAAATGGAACAATTACAATTTGACACATACATAATTTCTTAAAATATGAACAACTTTTCAATTCATATTCTCTCTATTTATTGCAAAAGGTCAAACTAGACCTCTAACGCAATCAAATTTCAGATAATCATTTCATATCATATCTTATTTGGATCTAATCCCAATTTACCACTTTATCACTTACTTTATTTGTATACAAGCAACAAATAACAAAAGAATCCATTCAATTCATTCAATACTTTAGTAATTCGCCGTGAGGTATCAATCAATCTATATAGGTACTAATAACAACTTTCAATTAATTCTTTTCTCACATTCTTACCCAATCAAAGCTATCATTCCAAGCCTCATACACTGGTAAGACTCTCTTATCACGACTCAGATCCACGTGATTTAATTATTCTTAACACCTTTTATAACTGTCACATCATATAATGACTTCACATCTGTATAATTCTTTAACATGTATTCAGTTCAAATATCAAATATTACATAACTGAATACTCAATTATACTTAACTACATTTCAATTACTTAATACTAACTTTAAGTAATTAATCAACTTTTACAAGCCTTGATCATTCATTTAACTCCTTTGGATCTTTGGGAATTCAACCACATTCCACACAATCATAGCATTTCAATCTATGTTAGACTATTAAACACATACAGTTGACTATATGTCAACTTCAATTTCAATTAACCAATCAATAAAATTTTCTAACTGCTTTTCTCAAGTTCGACTCAATTCAAACCAATCACAAGCAATTAATTTTATACACAATTCTGTATTCATGGTTTGACCCTCAAAGTTAACATACCATCAATATTAACTCCCAACAAACCATTTCATCTTATATGTTTACTTTCAAACATATATTTTAAATTATTACTTTTAATAATCTTATCAATCCTTTACAAGGACAAGGTCATCCTACATAAATCTGGGCTCCATACAAGCCATTTCATATTGTATGTTTACTTTCAAACATAGACTTCACATTATTACATTCAATAATACTAGAAATTCCTTAAGCAAGATAATATCATCATATCTCAACATTGGCTTCATACAAGCCAGATACAACATAGTGATTCATTTAAACACTATCAAATCTACCTATAGGTAATCTAACACAATCAGTCACAATTACATTTTCAACAAAATCAAATTAGTCAATTAGGTTTATCATCAAAACCTCAATCAATGACAATTATTGTTTACACTGGCACCTTTACAGTCTAAATGTCACAACTCTACAAACTGACTGTTTTCTTAGCAAACAACAACTAAACAATTTAGCACACTATCATACTCCATTTCCAAAATCACATTACATTTCTTTTATACCTAGTAGCCTCAACAAGTTCATGTGACACAACATAATATAACAACGGTGATCAGGCGTTGCAAGATTATGCTCTTCACAATCCATTCTTAGGCCACTCTACATTATAATTATCCATGTGATTTACTCTCACTTAAACACATATTCACACAATGTTCTGGTTTTCAACAACTGAATTACTCAGTATATCAACTTATCTGAAACCCTAAACACATGATGACCTATCATCAAAGTTTCAGTACTTCATACCTTGTTAACTTTCTCTAACATAATTACATCACGTGTAATTCCAAACACGTATAATTTATTACCAATAATCAGTACAAAACAACATATCATGTACTAATTTACAATTCTTTGACTATTTAAGTCACACTTAATCATTTATACTAATTAATGTCCCTATTTACTCCAAAATTCAGGACACATCTTAATTAATTATCATCACTTTGACATATGCTATACTATCAAACATCAATGTCACAACAAGCCTACTCAATTATGTTACTATAAAACATTTCATTTATTAATTCTCAATTGACCAGAAAGATCTATCACTTCCCCAATCAATTTCACCTTATCATACTCTACATTTCTCTTAAACCTATCAGTCTTGGCTTAAGTCAAGTGTTTAGCTATATTCAAAACATATCATATAGCCACATAAGCACATATTTTCTCAATTAGCAGTCATTCTCAAATCAAATGACACAACATTCCTTAAACAGGATTCAAATCACACTCTGTAACCAATCTACTAATATAATACTATCATTTATTTTGTCTCACCAATAAAGACACTCCTTAGGTTCCAACATCAATCCTGTTAAAACCTTAATCTACTTTTTTTTTTCTACTTACTTAATCACATTTCTGCATTTTCAATTCAATCAGAAATAACCACAACAATGAACATTTCATTTAACACTTCTATCCTCATGTCAACATAAAGCAATCATTAGTTGACTCAAAACTGGGGAATCATATCAGTCTGACTCAATTAACTTCACAACAAAGCTTACTCAACATAACAGAGTAAACAATTCGAGTTAATTTAAATTAACACAGGCTTATCGAAGATTACCTGACAATTTTAAGCCCACGAGTGTTGAGGAAACATGAAATATACCAATCAGATACTCATGTTCCTCCGTCTCTGCAATCAAACAACAACCTCACAACTTGTTAAGGGTTAGTACATATTCAACTAACTACTTTCTCATACATCAACTAATCAACTAAACCCACACCTGCTGGAATGTTTGCCTCAACTCAATCAAAGTTTAGGATTGAACATTCTATCATGTCCAATACACCCAAACTATTGCTCTGATACCAACTTATAACACCCTTCGTTTCTATAAACAATTAATATAATAATCGTGACTCGAAAGCGTAGATTTTCAAACATGTATCATAATTCCATGCTTTACATTACCCAAAAATGCAGATAAACTTTTTCAAACTGAATACATGATATTTCAACAACTAGGTGTTATATAATTCAAAACATATCTTTAGTTATCAAACTAACATCAGAGTAAAAGCCTGTCAAACATTCCATCAATTCCAATAACTTCCTGCCCCGCCCAATATGTCCCATCAATTTAAACCTGCAGGAAGGAATGTGGTGGGGTTAGCATAAAGCTAAGTGAATGAAACTATAAACAACAGTCCAACTTAGCACAACTGTAAGGCCCAGACTTTACTCGACCCAAAACATATCATTTATATATTATATTTGGAAAATCGGAAGCGCAAGTCCCCCAAAACAAAACATTTACCGACTTACAAAGCTTCCCATTTTAACGACTACAAAAGATCACTACATTAGTTAAGCATTTACAACCATATTAGTTACAACCCATATTAACACAAAACGGCCTGAGATAAAACTTTTTCCAAAAGACATCCACAAAAGATCAGAGTTGCGCCAAGCTTTAGTCAAACTTCCAGTCAACATCAACAACCCGAACATCTACATCTACATCAACTAACCACAGTCTGCAAAACATTAAACAACGAGGGGATTAGCTCACGCTAAGTGAATGGAACCGTAACCGACGATTCAACCCACTCATAACAAGTCTTACAACTAAGCAACAACAACAATTAAACACATAAGCACATAACGTCAAGAGGACCGGCGGTTCCTGGTATCCACCCAACCCAGAAACCACGACTACTAGGCGCTACGCCATTCCCAGTAATCAACCGATAGCTTGAGTACTACCTTCACTGACTAGGCTTGTTCTCAACTATGTGTCTCAAAGAAACCTCGACAACTACACAGTAGTACCCAAACCCAACCAACAACAGTTGACCTCTGAAAATAACCACGTTGCATTCACAATGCAAAAACACACAACAACAAGCAACAGTTCACAACTGTTCACAACTGTTCACGACCGATCAACAATTCAACAACAATCACACAACAACTCATATATTCAGCAATATAAACAAACAGACAAGACTGGTACCGGTACGACCAATAACAACAACCTACTGAAATAAACTATCCTGGTTACCCGTTGTAACCGAACCCGTTACAACTGGGTGGAACCGAGGACTACAATTCCACTCACCAAATATTCACGCCTGATCGCCAACTCAGAGGTCTTATCTTACTGAGTGGCCGTCCGCTTATCTGGAAACAACAACAACACCAAGTCAGTAAACGTTCAACACAAATTACAATACTTATATCAAGATCTCATATAACGTATTTCAATATCATCTAACATATATCTTATATACTATACCATATAACACGTATCACACATCATATATCTTTAACATTTAATCATACAAAACAAAAGAAATGAAATTGCTGGAAACCACCCCCAAACCGCCGGCTTGGGCAGGGCAGCCGCCGGCTTGGCTGGGAAGCCGCCGGCTTGGCAACCTGGCCCGCCGGGTAAATTAACATTTTCAGCATCAGAACTTAAATAACCTAAATAAGCCAATTCAGACCGCCGGCTTGGGGTCCTAACCCGCCGGCTGACCACATGAAGCCGCCGGCTAGGTGTTTCCACCCGCCGGTTCCCATCGACAAAAGCACGACCCGCCGGCTGGCCACCATTACCCGCCGGCTTGATCATCAGACAGAGCACCAGCAGAAACAGCAAACAACTTACGGGCTTTAACACCCAAAACTCAAATCTATACTTCTATACTTCGATTATTCACAATAAAAACGACATATAAACTTACACTAACATACACCAACATCAAACAACCTATTTAGCATCATATTTCATTATGCAATCATCATTAAATTCCCAAAATCATCAAACCCTAACCTATTTACTGAATGAAGAACACTAGCCATTTCTAGCATATAATCACCCTATAATCATCAATATATTCATGAATAACCATCAAGTAATCATCAAATACGATTTTCAAGCTTCAATTTACACTAATTACATATGTTCATCATATTACCAATTCCTACAAAATGAACCCAAGAACACTAGAATTACTTACAATCAAAAGGAAGAAGATGATATAGATGATGATGATAATCACTTTCCCTTTAGCTAGATTCAATCTCACTATTTTGTTCTTTGATTTTCTTTTATTATGTTTTGAGAGAGATAAATAAGAGGAAGAAATGAGAATGAATAAAAGAGTTGGTAGAATGAATCTGATATATCCCCACCGACCCCATCTTATTTTATGTGTAAATTATACCCGTTCCTAGCCTATTGTCTGGAACCCGAAAATACCCGTAAGTCAAAATACTTTTATTTTACCGTCATCTTTATTTATTTAAAACAAACAATATTTCATTAATCACAATAAAAACTGAAGCCCTTTTACTTGTTTATTCTTAAATAAACCAATCACACTTATTAAAATACAATTTATTTCCAGGCCCAGAAACAGGATGTTACAACAACAATCTGTTTACATCAAATAACAATAAACAATCAACCATCATGAGGATCGGTGGTTCTTGAGATACCTTTATACCGATTTGGTACTCAAGGAACACTTATCAATCATCTGTATTGGCCTATACAGAATTACCGATGACTTGATGTCAATCACATACGACCTAGATCTTTAAACCAACAGTTCAAGTTTCAAGATCTCCTGTCGTCTACAACAACAATCAAGTCCAACCATCCATTCGAGTTGACCTCAGAATCTTATACCCTAGCTCAAACAGCCCAGTAAACAAGCAACCAAACTAACATGGCAAGTTCTCTCAAACCAAAACATTCTATCAAAGTAATACTATAATTACTTGTTGTAACCAAATCATTACAACTAAATCACACTGAGGTTACAGATCCACTCACCGACTACCTCAGGCCTCCACTCAGTAGTCTAATATCACTGAGTCTTCTCCACATCTAAGAATCAACAATCAAATATAAGTTAGTACTCAAGAATATCAATACTTAACTTATATCAATCTTTAACATTAGGAACTTAACATAATCAATATCAACATTACTAGTTCCTAATCATGTATTAATGATTACAACATAACCATTATCATATACTATCATACAACAAATACAAATCATATGACAATTAACAAGTTATAAGAAAGGCTGTGCTAGCCCATCAAGCCGCTGGCTAGGGTCTCAGACCCGTCGGCTTAAGGTCACCACCCGCCGGCTACATGTCCCCACCCGCTAGGTATATTACCAAATGTGGTAACAAAACAAAACCACGTTTTAAAGCCTACACAAGCCACCGGCTCAATATATTAGCAGCCGGGTTCCCATTCGGTCACACTACCCGCCGGCTTGGCTCTTCAAGCCGCCGGTTTCTAACAAATCACGACTGCCCGCCGGCTAGACCACGAAGCCGCCGGGTTCTACCTTCGTTCCAGACCTGTGCGATCTGCTCAAACCCTAACATACGGGTTTAATACCCAAATCACCAAAACTCAAATTCTAACAGTTTTAAACCACTAAAAACTTCAGGGTAATCATCATGTAACACTTATAACATGATTTTAACATCTAATTCTTCCAAATCATCAATTTACCCAATTTCAATCAAAATCAAATTCTTAAATACACAAGAACACTTACTTTTTTGAAGAATATGATGATGATAATCTGACCATGATGAAGCTTAACAAGAATCACAGCTTCCTGATTTAGTTTCTAGTTTGATTTGGAGGTTTTCTGAGAGTTTTTGTGAATAATAAACTTTCCAAATGAGGAAAGTTCAATAAATAGAAACATAAGTCGGTTCCTCAACCGACCTTCTATTATACGGGTATAATTTAATACCCCATCTCAATCTATTGTCTGGAACCCGAAAACCATTTGCGAGTCCAAACATTTTATTTTACCGTCAATTATATTAATTTACAACGATTAATAATTTACTTGTCACATTGGAATATTTAACTCCTATTCCAATTATTTCAACTAATTCAGACAATATTATTTCCAAACACATTTAAATAATAATTTAAATCAAGAAATAATATAAAACGACTAAGTCCATTTCGAGGATGTTACACGATGACTATATTGAAATTCATACATCCTTAGAACTTTTTACAAGGTTCTAAAGGCGAAGAATATTCATAATTGAATATGAAAGAAATGTCTTGTAAAGATGAACTTTTATCGTGGATAAAGAGTCATGCATCCTCATGATGTAGTGATTATTTTAATGTTGACAATCATAACCCCCAAAGGATGACAAATGTCATTAGACATTAATATTTTTTAATAGTCATAAAAGAGTTGAAAATAATTTATTCACATTTGTTGGCAAGATAAGTTATTATCTATGAGAGGACACTCATTGTCTTACATAATCATAAAATATTTTTCAACTTAAGGATCAATACATCAATGATGATGGATCCATGACTTATCTCATAATAGTTGGTTTTGGCTCTTCAATTTCGATGAGATGCTATTAATTGTCAACAAATTCACAAGTGATGTGATTATTAGGGGGAGATAATATAATGTTGCAAAATATTTTTTCCCTTGACCGTGGTTTTATCCCATTGGGTTTTCCTAGCAAGGTTTTTAACGATGCAACATCCCCACAACATTAAAAGAATTATGTACTCTTTTTCCTTAACTAGACTTTTATTCCATGAGGTTTTATATACTAAGGTTTTAACGAGGCATAATCACTAAAACAATGGACATCCAAGGGGGAGTAACGTGCATTAATGTGAAATGGATGTCCATACCCTCAAAATATTATCTATTTAGATATGATTATGGATTCATTCCATCTCAAAGAAAATGATAAACAAATCATTATAATATCTAAGTCTATTTGAGGATTTAATACACTTTTATACATGCAATCAGTCTCATATTGTGTTATCTTTGTGGTACCCATGATATGGGATTATTTTACACAAAGAAAAAGCTAAATTTGGATACGCCGATGCTGGTTATTTGTCTGGTCCACATAAGGTCACAAACATGATATGTTTTCACCTGTGAAGACACTATAATTTCTTGGAGGTTATCAAATAATGCTAAATTTATTGAGTTTTATGAATTCGATCGAGAAATGTCTACACAAGATTGACGATTCAACACATCCAAGAAGAATGCGGTCTCAAGAAAATCAAGAAAATCCAACATTTTATATAAAGAAAATGTGACGTGTATTAGCTCAAATCAAAGAAGGCTACATCAAAGAAGGCGGGACTAAGCATATTTCACCGAAGTTCTTCACAACATATGATATACAAAAAGGTGGAATCATTAATATTTATCAAGTCCGATCAAGCAAAAATTTGGCCGACTTATTCACGAAATCATTGCCCACAAAAGTTTTTGAGCAGCTAGTTCGGAAGATCGGTATTCGACGCTTGAAGAATGTACATTAAACTCTGGGGGGGTATTATACGCACTGCACTCTTTTTCCCTTCATCAAGTTTTTTATCCCATTGGGTTTTTCTTGATAAGGTTTTTAACGAGGCAGTTTATAGTGTATTGTAAACGGTGACTATCCAAGGGGGAGTGTTATGAAATCCATGGGCTTGTGGATAGCCCACCACTTACCTACTAGGTTATTAGGGTTTACTTCAATCCCTATATAAACAAGTCATTGTAATCATTCTAGACGAATCACTTACTAATATTTCTCTCTTCCTCTCTACTTATCATACTTGTTCTTTATATTTACAACATAAACAAAATTAAAATTAAAAAAAAAGCCCGAAAAAGCCCGGTCCGGGCTTTTAAAAGCCCGGGCTAAGCCCGTTTAGCCCGTTCGGGCCTTAGTAGGCCTAGTTTTTTTGTTAAGGCCCGGGCTTAGCCCGGCCCGAGCTTTTTTAGACCCGGGCTTTTTTAAATCGAAAAAGCCGGGCTTTTTTAGGCCTGGTCTAAGCCCGGCCCGGCCCGGGCTTTGTGCATCTCTACTACTTATGATGAATTGTTCCAAAATGTAATGCTACCTTTATGGTGCAGTAACATGTTTAAATCTTAATCTTTTAGCCTTTAGGTTATTAAACCAATCTTTATAATCTTAAATCTTAATCAAAGTAAGTTAGATTAATCTTAAATTACAACTCTTGATGTTACTAAAATCGCACAGAAATGATATTGTTGATTTTGTAATCTCAAAGCTCAAATAGTCAACGTATCGCATATAAGACTTCAAATTCATATAAATCATACAACTTTAACAACATACATAAAGGAATTTTACGAAAATTCTCTTTAATTTGATTACACACTTAGTCATATAAAATTATTACGTAGTATTATCGTATAAATAGAATTAGATTGATAGTAGCTAATACAGAATGGGCTTATGCGTTTGGGCTCATTGGTCTTATCGTATTAGGCCCGACCCCACTACAACAAAAATGTCAATTATTCACACATTTTTCTTACACTTTTAAAAAATGTGAACTTTTTTATTATGTTCTTCACTCTTATATATGTGTAGAAAATATTTACATTCTTAAGTGTGAAGAAAGTTAATAAGTCCTAATATTGTTCACACTTATAATAGTGGAAAATATATATTCACACTTGTAAGTGTCAACAAAGATAAAAAAATTTCACACTTTAAAGAGTAGAAATTATTTTGTGACACTCAATTTCTTCACGCTTCCTCTTGTGTGAAGAAATTAGGTGTAACAAATGAATTTCACATTTATAAGTGTGAACAAGTTTGAATTTGTTCACGCTTGTAAGTGTGAACATTTTTTCCTCACAATTATAAATGTCAAGATTGTATATATATTCACGTTTGTAAGTGTGAATATTTTATACACATTAATAAGTGTGAAAAACTTGATTATATATTTCACATTTTTTAAAAGCGTGAAGAAAATGGCGTGAACAATCAACATATTTGTTGTAGTGCCCGTTATCACTTCGAATGTTACATTACTGCATTGTTGTATGCTTGATTTCAGGTCTCCTGATTATTACATTTTTTTTTTTTAACAACTTCTATTTACCTATAAATAATTGAAATTGAGTTCCGATGTAGGCTTTTAAGTTTTCTTTAACACAAGTTTCTCCAAGTTTCTAAAGTACATCCAACACAAGTTTCTCACCTCCCAAACAAAGGAATCAAATCATAAGTCATGACACTTGATGATAAGTGTGATAAAGGCACCAAATTCTCGCCACAATTACCAATTAATATAAATAAAATCCTAAACACATACATTTATCTATATGAAACTTTCCCACAAAAACTTCGGTTCCAATGGTGGATATTGAGGAAATTGTGGTGGTTAGCGACATTAGTGAGGGTTCTAGCAGCGACGAAAACAGTGGTCCTGGTGCAGGATCGTTGTTGAAACCAATTAGGGGTGTACGAAACTGTGGTGTGCCTCCTTTTGTGACCAAACTCTACAATATTGTCAATGATAAAGACTTGAACTCCATCATCTCGTGGGTTTCAATTCCAAATGTTGCTCAAATGGGTAACCAAGTTCGCGATGGTGCTACCACTTTTACTATTTGGAATGAAGTGGAGTTTATCAACAAAGTCCTGCCTTTGATGTCGAGAAGTAATAACTTCGACAGCTTCATTACTCAACTTAACAACTATGTAAGATAATAAGTACTTATATAATTATATTATTTGAAAGTTCGAAAGTTAATCATTTTGTAATGGTTGATTGTGTGATTACATATTTTTTTTTTTTTTTTTGCAATGTTTGGTTAATGTCATGATTAGGCCAAACATTTTGTTTGGTCTGTATCATGATTAACCCAAAACATTTATGGGTTTAATGTTCTAACTCCATAATGTATTGATCTACTAATGTTAGCTTTTATACGAGTTTGTAATATAAGTGTTTTAAGATATAAATTGTTAAATTACACAAAACTTTAGGAAGTTATCATTTTTTATGCTAAAGTGTCCAAATCTCTTTTGCTTCATGTTTTAAAAATGCTCTAATGGCCTCTTTCATATATAATCTATCAACCGTACAATTTATCCTTTTATCCCATATTAATGTCAAAATTAGTCCAACATCTTGAGTTTCTAACTTTTTATCGACTCTCCACAGTTTTGATCCGATGCTTATAAAAGAGTTAATGATGTAATTATCTGTTCTTATATAAATTCGTAAAATAAGGGTTTTAAGAAGATGTCTTGGGATCGTCGTGAGTATGCAAATGAGTGGTTCCAAGAGGGAAAGCCGTACTTGTTGAAGAACATTAAGAGCAGATCAAGCAAAAGAAAGATATCTCAGAAGGACAAGATGGCACGTGAGATCAAAAAACTTGAGAGTGAGTCAAGGGAACTTGATCATGAACTAAACGCTTTCATAGAGTACGTAGATAACACAATGTCTAATCAGAAAAGAATTGTGCACGTTATGGTAAAGGCAATCAAATCAATATTGGATTGCCACCATCATGCATGTGAGGCACACACGGTTGAAAATAGCAACCACGAAACAAGGTCATGAAATGAGCGAATCGAGCTTTGATCCAAGTTGTGCAATTTAAGTTGATGATGAACCCGCGAATAATGTTTCAGAATATGAGTTAACTTTTGCACTATCCGGTTGAGAACTTATTGGAGATTATGAATTAAATGGTAGCTTAACAAATGTTTACCTATTTATTCTTCGAATATTATTATATTAAAAAGGTCCAAGTTTGGGTCTGTTTATTAGAAATTTATAAATTTGAGAATACAAATGAAAACAAATCAATTTTATGTTGTAATTATTTTGGGATCAAATATAATTGTTGTAGGATTATACGCAAGGTACAACATATAACTATATAGCTAATGTTACGTGAGTCTTTGGGGTCACACATATACACTGAGATACCAATTAATAATATATATGTTATATATTATTCAAGCGATAAAAAATAAATTAAACAATTATATATTCATTTGGGCTAAGTGAGTTATTAAAAGGTTTTGGGCTAATTACAAATTAAAAGGCTTAAAGTGTAATTAGGTCAATATTTTAATAATTGGTTAATAATGGTTTATTCTCTAAAGTTTCACTTTTTTTCGTTTTAACCACTCAAATTTTTTTCTTATGATTTAATCCTTTAAGTTTCAAAGTTTTGATCGTTTAACCCTTTGAAGGGTTAAACCATTAAATTTTTTTCAGTTAGATGATTAAACTAGAAAATTTTATAAGGGCAAAATCATTATGAAAAATAAACTTTGAGTATTAAACCATCGAAATCATTATGAAAGATAAACTTAAATGGTTAAACTGCAAAAACTTTGAAACTTGAAGGATTTAACCATAAAAAAAAACTTGAGTGATTAAAACGGAAAAAAATGAAATTTTGAACCCTTTAATAATAGATAAACTTGCTTCTCGGTGAAAAAGTGAAGCCGCCAAAAACAAAAAGGAGATAAAAGTTTCTTTTCGATTTACGATCACATTACATAACCATCATAAACATTATGTTATTGTTTAGGCTTCTAAATGATTTTCACGTGAAGCGAAGAAGCACGTCAGTGCCAATGTTAAGTATTTGGTTTCGAAAGAAAACGGAATTAAAAGAGGTTTTCTATTCCCTTTTCTTATTCGCTTGATTCAGACTAGCATCCAGTGGTGTTGATTGAGATCTAGTGTGGACTATTAAAAAGACAATCTATCTTGATTGTTGACTTCTCTTTTTTTGTGAAATCACCAAGAAAGGTATACCTATTAATCATCTCTTTGTTAATTGATCTATTGATATATCATATGATACATATGGATCCGTTTTGGTAATCATTTATTTATACGCTTACGTTTCTTTGATATTATATTATATGCATGTTTTATATTATATTTCATGTTTAAAATCGTTTTAATAAATCCAAGATTACCAACAGTTGTATCACTATTTGATGACTTACGGAGTATGTCATCAATGGACAGTGGCGGATCTTGAACGTATATTTTGGGGGGGCCAAAATTATTTTTACGTATAAACTATACTTAATCATAAAACGGTCATTTGGTTATGCCAAACAATTTGAGAACCAATTTGACAATCTTTATGATATACATATCAACAAAATTTCACTATTATTCAAAGTTAAGTTGTCAGCTCTTAGATTGACTTTTCATTCGAATTTTAAATTTCTGATTTACGATTACACTCGTGGGAGAAATGATTTCTAAAGTTTATACAATTATATAAAAGATTTTAAAGAAAACATTATATATGTATGCTTAGTTATTATATCCGGAACACGAGAAAACAATACGGAGTATATCATCAAAAAGGAAGAAAGAGGATATAGTCATAGATACATACAAATATATAGAAACAAAAATCAAAATGAAAATTAATTTACTGACACAAAAGCATTTGTTTTTCTCACACATTTTTCAATGTAAGAAAGCTACAGTATAATAAGTCGATCACATATTCACATCCCTAGGTTAAAAGGAAAAAAAAGAAAAAAAAAGAAGCAAATTTATTACTTCATCTTCAACCTCTCTCTATGTACTGTTATGGTTTCTTCATCAAAATCAACTCAAACTACTATGAAATACTCAGGCGCCATCAAATATATTACACTACTTGTTCAAAATTTGGGGGGGGGGGGGGGGCATAACCCCTCCCTGCCTTCATAAAGATCCGCCTATGTCAATGGATATCGACTTGTTTAAAATTTATGTAATAATACGTTCTTGGTGCTCTGTTTCCCAATAAAAAATTGGGAAATTACACACATATGTAACACCCCAAAAATTTTGTAAGTTATAGAAATTAGTATAAAAGAGTTATTTTAAATATTATCTGAGGATTTATAGAATGATGTAAGTAATGAGTTGGGGTAAATTTATAAACAAGAAGTAATTTTGTGGCTTGAGAGCGAAAATAAGTCTTGAGGGACTAAACTTGTTAAAATCATAAGATATGTTAGGAAGGAATTAATTAATTAAGTGGGCTAACTTGAGGGTTATGAATGGAAATTTTGGAATTAAAACTCCTGTGTTTTTGGTGTGGGTCGATCAAAAAGAAAGAGAGGAAGTGAGGGTTGGGGGCGATTTTTAGAAAAACAAAAGGAGGAAGAAGTGTTTCATCAATTGAAGCTAGGATTGAGGAATTTAGAGGTTATGATTCTTGATTAATCATCCTTAAGGTATAAATAATTCTCTTACTTCTTTAATTTAGTGATTATGTGATTTCTATGTAAACCCTAGGTTTGAAAAATTAAGGAAGAAAACTTGTGTGTTCTTGCTTGCTATCATCTAATCTTACATGCTTGAGGTAAAAACTAACATCTACTACCTTTAATTTGAGTTAATTCATCATATTAGAATATGAACCCTAATTGAGATATTTGGAAAAAGTTGAGTTTTGGGTGTAAGACATTTACATTGTTGTTGTGAGAATAAGTGAGTCTAATAATGTGTAAAGTGATGAATTTTTGGTGTTGCTTTTATATATTGTTGATTTTGCTAAATTGATAAAACTTGATTGTGAAGATGATGATGATGATAATTAGTTGATATTGTGTTATTGTTGTTAAATGAGGATTAAGTAATCTATTTCCATGCTAGTTAAGAAAAAAATGGTGTTGATGGATTGGTTGTTGTAATTGTGGTATTGTGAGAAATATAATTATGATTTAAGTTGGTAAATTATTGATGTTCTTGAGATTTAACATAAGAAAATGATATAAAAATACTATTGAGTTAGTAAGGATTTAAATGAGAATTTTATGAGATTAGAGTGATTGATTACTAGTTGAATAAATTCTTGTTGTAGTTTTGATTATATAAAGTTTTAATTGAGTTGGATTATTGTAACATCCTCCCCATTGGTCTGGTATTTTTCTATTTAAATTTAGTATTTAATTGTTTTATATTTTAATTGCTATAAATTGCGTATTTGTGAAACTTGGTGAAATAGGTCTTAGGACTTATTGTGGTTGATAAAATGTTGCTTGAATTAATTTATTAAACTTGACGGTACAATAAAATAAATTTCTCGCAAACTGGTTCTAGGTTCCAGACAACAGATTTAGGGCGGGTATAATATACCCAAATTGGTAGGTCAGTGAAATAAGGGCCAATCCCTTTTATTGATCACTTTCCCAATTCCCTTTCTCATTTCCCTTTAAGAAAAACACACCAAAACCCTAACCTAAACTCAAGATTTTATCATCAACTTGAAGTGTAAATTGAGGTGGTGAATTCTAACAAGTGACTTCATCATCATCATCATCTATCTACTATCATCTTGTCTATCTATCTAAATGTAAGTAAATTTCATGTTTAAACTCAAGTGCTAGGTTGAAAAGAAAACTGATGAATCGAGTTGTTTCTTGAGTTTATATGGTGATTATATGTGACCTATGATGATATGTGATGATTCTTGATTAGTTGTTTGGATCAAATTCAATTTCTTGAGCTATGATTTGAGTTATTTGAAAACTAAATAGGTTTTAGGATTTTGAGGTGTAGATTAGGAAATTTGATGTTGTTGTTGTTGTTGAATGTTAGTTAGAAGTAATAGGATGTTATTTGTGTGTCGATTATGTAGTTTATGCGATTTAGTATGCGGAAATGAAGATTTTGAGTATGAAGTTCGTGTATAGTTTTTGAGCAGCTGCTGCTGATGCTGATTTGATGAACTAGCCGGCGGCTTGGATGCTTAGCCGGCGGCTAGCGGGTTTTGGTTGGGGAGGCCGGCGGCTAAGAAGCCTAGCCGGCGGCTAAATGCCTTTGGCCGGCGGGTCAAAAACCCTAGCCAGCGGGTAAAAATAGCTTTAAATCTCGTTTTATTTCTGGTTGCTCAAAATGCCTTAGAGCCGGCGTCCCAGGGTTGGGAACCGGCGGCTGGACGTGGAAGCCGGCGGCTTGGTGGGTTTAGCCGGCGGCTAAGTGGGCTAGCCGGCGGCTAAAGGGTCCAGCTCCATTTTTTCATTTACTTGCTAGAACTTAATCTTAATTTGTTGTTATGTGTTATATAATGAGTAACAATACATGTGAGGGGACTTATAATTTAGATAATAGTGGTGTTAAATCCCTAATGTGATTATTGATATGAGTTATATGTTGATGATTTCAATTACTAACTTGTTTATGATGTTGATCCTCAGATCCTCTAAAAGACAAAGTAGCACCTGGAATCTGAGTTAGTAAAGACGAAGGTATCGGTGAGTGGATTCGGAACTCACCATTGAATTTAGTTGTGATCATTGGATTACAACGAATAAGCGTGATATATTGTTGTTGCTTATTTAATATACCTTGTTGATTATTACTCAATGTGCAATGTGTGGCCTTCGGCCATCAGTTGTTAATGAGGTCAACGAGTTGTTGAATGGTTGGTTGGGCTAGTTGGTTATCGTGTGAATGATACAGGGATTTACTTCATTTGTTGTGTGTATTGAACTGTATCTGAGTAGGATAACCACTAGCTATCGGTCTCGTCGGTTATGGCCATACGGATAGGTTGGATAAGTGTTCTTGGGGAGCCACCCGGGTTTTTGGTTATCCCCAGAGCCGCCGATCCTCATTATTGTGTTGTTGATTTGTTGTAATTAGGTGATTATGGTAAGTTGGATGTTGTGTGATGAACTCACTCACTTAGCTATGTGCTAATCCCTCCTCTCTACTTCCTGCAGATTATATTTTGGATAGATGGGTAGCAGGAAGTTGATGCTCTAGGAGCTGGGAATGTCTTGACAGCATGCTACTCTGATAATGTTTTGTACTAAACGAGTCGGGTTTTATATAATGCCCCATTTAAGATGTGGTTTAATAGTTTTGAACTAGTATGACTTAACTATGAACTGTTTAATTAAATTAAGTATGAACTAGTATATGAAATGATGTGTTTTAAATTACTACGCTTCCGGTTTATTAATATAATATTGACTTAAGAAATGAGGGGCGTTATAAGTTGGTATCAGAGCATGGTTTTGGGTTAATTGAACATTGTAGAATGTTCGATCCCAAAACTAGAGCGTGATATGTCAAACATTCCTGGGTATGGGATCTAGCATCGGTTGTGAATTGTTTGTAGATAGGTACTAACGATTAACAAGTTTCAAGTGTTGTGTTGATTTCATAAATGGCAGATGAAGAACAACCGACCACCAACCCCAATAATGCCTCTCGGTACGTTGCTCCTCCTTTTGAATCTCATCCGGAACAACATAATCAGGAAGGTACCTCTCTTCCAACGGGTGAGGAATCTAACAGAGAGGAGTATATACACGAGATGGAGGATGAGTTGATGTTCCTTAGAGAGTTTAAAAGGAAAGCTGAGGAAGCTACAGCTAGACAACTTTTACAACAACAATCTTCTGTTTTTGGTGCTAGCCCATCCTCACAATCCAATAAAGTGTGCTCCTTCAAAACCTTTATGTCAAGCAAACCACCGGAATTTCATGGAGGTACAAATCCCACAGTGACTTTAAACTGGTTGAGAGATATGGAACGGAAATTTGATGTGACTCGATGTGAGGAGGAATCAAAAGTTATGTTTGCTGTTCAGTGTATGAAGGATGAGGTGATGGTTTGGTGGGACTCAGTTACAGGTCATTTAACACAACAACAAAAAGGATCAATCCGATGGCCTGATTTTCATCAAGCCGTTTGCAATCAATATTGTTCTGATTTTGATATGGCACGGATTAGGAGGGAGTTTGTGAACCTTCATTTATCAGATAAAATGACTATTGATGAGTTGATAGCGCAATTTACTGAAAAGCTTCGGTTTGTTCAACAGTGGGTTCCCAATGAGAAAACCCGAATCGAGTAGTTTGTGGATGCCTTACCCCATAACTACCGCACTACCGTGAGATTAGCTAGTAGTTTATCGCAAGCCTTTAACCTTGCAAGATCAGTGGATAGTGATATTAGAGGTTTTCGTGCTTCTCAAACTAGGGACAACTCTTCTCCAAGGTTTAAAGCGGATTCTTCTAGCAAAGGAAAATCTTATTCGCAGGGTAGTCGACAGAATAAGAAATTTGTGAGTAGAAGTAATTCGTCTAGTAACTATAATTGGTGTAACATGTGTAAATCTAGGCATTCTGGGCCGTGTACCGTGCAAACGAACAAATGTTTGAAATGTGGTGAACTTGGCCATGAGATAAAGAATTGTCGGTACCCGAACTTTGTGTGTTGGACTTGCAAGAAGGAGGGACATTGTATGGGTCAACGTCCGGAGGCAGGGAAGTCGGGGTCGGGTTCGGTCGGGAGTTCAGCATCTTCCGGTCAGAAATGGAAGAATCCTCCACCACCAACAAGTAGGGCCTTTCAAATGACAGTCGATGAGGCTGTGATTACAGAATATGTCATAACTGGTACATTCCTTATAAACTCTGTACCGGCTCGTGTATTCCGATTCAGACAAAATTTACATGTCCACTCAAAAACGGCCCAACGGTCAAAGCTCATCGCTTCGCCATGAGCCCTGTCAGTTTTCGGCACTTCGGGGTCGTTTGGTGCCCGAAAATCGCGTTTTATTGTTTTTCGAATTTTATTTCGAACTTTTAGCTTACGTTTTGTATTGGGCTGTTGTTTCATTGAGCCCAGAGATCATTCTTGTGACTATATGCAATATTAAAAGTTGATTTAAGAGGTTCACATATTTTATGGTGTATGCGTCGGTTGTAGCAGTTTATTTAACTGCAAAATATACCAGTAAATAGTATTGTTGATTGCTACTAGCAAGAATTAGTAAACATTGATTAGATAATCATATGAACTATATTATGTGGACTAATTGAAATGAGATGAAGTAGTTGAATTACTTAGAGTATTATAAAATGTTGAATCAAGCGTTTTAAAGAAATTACGAAATAAGAATAGGAGCTTATATTGATGTAATAGTTAAGCATGAAATACTCAATTGTGATTTGATTAAAGGTATATATATTGACTATTATGTGTTGAATATTATACATAATATTGATGAATTGTTTAGTACTAAATGTACTATAAGTATTAAGCTATATAAATAATACTTGATATTGAATCTGGTAATAAAGAAGTTGATTGATGTATGTGTATTAGACATTGTGCCTATATTAATAATATATTGAAAATGGTGTTGAATGTCTATGTCGACTATACATACCTAATGATATGAGTAGTTTATATATAAGGTGATAAGCTGAAAATAGTAGCAAGTTAATAATTGGTAATATAATTACTACTACAGGTTGATAACGTTGTCATGATATATGTGGGAGTAAGATAAATACTTGATTGAATACCTGTTGTTAAGGTGTTATATATGTGTGTTAACTTGGATATCACATTTGTGAAACATGAAAGAGCAAAGATTAATAACCTTGAAAATTTATGGTACGAAGTGGCCTGAGAATGAGGTGTGACTGACATAATATGACGACGTCTGGCCAACGTATTTATATTATGCCATTTCACACGGAGTTGTTGAGGTCACTAAGTACCAGATAAAGTTAAGTGGTTTTAAAATATCGGGTAAGATATGTTGACCTGTAATTGATAAATAGTCAATGATGGACTAATATGAAAGAGTAATAAACCACTAAGTTGTTGTTGCTAATATGATATCTATGGCACATTTGATGTGTATGTGTGATGCATTGTCAATAGTAAGAGTTAAAAGTTGATTTAAGCAAAGTAGAGGTAAGTTGAATATGAATAATATTGTGTTAATATTGTTGAATAGATGACTAATGTCAGCACCTTGTGTTGTTGAGATACCAATGATGATGTTTGGTATTAACAGGTGTTGAGTTAGCATCCAAGTTGTTGTGAAAGGGTGCTAGTTGATTATATGAAATTGGTTGTAACAATCAAATAAATTGACCTCTACCTATTGCTTACTGATTTTCTTACTTATTGATGGTTATATGGTTGTGGATTCCTGTTAAGTAAAGGATTTCATATAATCAAGTTGTAATTATATTTGCAAGTTGTAAAGTAGTAATTAACTAGTTGCTAAAATTGGAAAATCTAACGATGTGATGACTAAAGAAGTATATGATTATTAGTTAAATTACTGGTGACGAATCGAGTTACAACTTGTTGCTAAGATGCATGTAGTAGTGTTCGTTACCCCTTATTGTTATTATGATTATTGTTGTCGTCATAGTTGTATTTGTTGCTATAGTTGTTGTTGTAATAAAGATGACACGGTAAGTGACTATAAGTTAAGATTGACATAGTGGGTATGAATGATCATGTAAGCAATCAGTTAATTATCAGAGATAGGATATATGTTGAATAGTGGCATAGTAAAATGTATCAATATATGCACATGTGGATATGTGCTTGTAGACAGGATGTTAAATGTATACATAATTAAGGAGTTACTCTAGGGGGTGACATGGAATATGTATAACGATTATTGTGATTAGATGGTTGATGTGTTTGGTGTTAACAAATTTAGTGGAGAACAACACACAACTTATGTGTATATAAAAAGTAAATGGAAGTATATCTCGATAATGTGTAAGCTAATAGGATGTATATACATGTGGTATTTAGAGGGAATTAAGATGTGTATAAGTGAATTAAATCGTAATCACCTTTGTGTGATTATAATAATGAATAAGTATGTGGTTAAAAGTGTGTAAGAAAAAGATTATTAGTGAATTGAAATGAGAATAAGTGGTGGTTGTGTTAATCTATATTGATTAAGTGGGATTAGATTTCGAGGACGAAATCTCTAAAAGGGGGGAAGATTTGTAACACCCTGTTTCTGGGTCTAGTAGTATGTTAATATTTTCAGACTGTGAGGTATTATTTAATGTGTCAGAGAATAGGTTCGGTAGTTTATTTGAAAATAAATGGGTAAAAGAGTCGAATAATTTATTGTGACTAATAAATTATTGATTGTTTTAAATTAACTTAGTTGACGGTAAAATAAAATAATGTTTCCCCGCAAATGGTTTTTAAGTTCCAGACAATGAAAAGTATGGGGAATGGAATTTAAACACTTCTAGTATACTACTAAGATATTAGGTCGGTTGTTTATTTGATGTTTATCTCCAATTATACACACACATACGTATCATACATACATACATACATGAAACCTTAGATCAAAATCACTTCCTAACATCAAATTGGAGCTCTAGCATTGGAATTAAAGCTTCGAGATCATGGGTTATCATTCTCTAATCCTATTAATCACCATGTAAGTTCCAAATTCTTGAATTCCATAAACCCTAGAATTTGGGTTTGGGGTTTTAACAAATTAGTGACATTAAATTCGAAATCAAGGGTTGAGGTTGCTAAAATGATGTTATTTGAGCTTATTAATGATGATGATTAACCTCAATGAAGCTAGGGTTTATGAATTGATTGAGTGTTCTTGATATTGATGATGATTAAGATAAAAGTGGTTTGATTAATATGAAATTGAAGCTTGTAATGATCATATAGTTGTTAGTTGATGATTATATGTGGATTATAATCTAAACCTAGTTTAGAAATGGTGAATTTGATATATGATCATTAATAAAGTTAAAGGGTTTAGTTGATTATGATTGATTCATGAAGATGATTATGAGGGGTTTGATTAATTGTTGATGTTAGATGTTATTAATCTTGTTAATGGGTTAATTATATTAGTTAACTATGATTAAGATGGATAAAGGTGAGAATGTGATACTAATGATCATAATTTGGTAATTGATTATGAATATTGATGTTTATAATGGCTATTCATAATCTTGGAAACTTACTTGATTTGATGTTGAAAGATGATCATAGTTTATTAAGTGATTGTGAATTGAGATGATTAAAGTGATTATTCATAATCTTGAAATGATACAATTTAAGTGATTAACGAAATGAGTAATAACTCAATGAAATAGAGATTATGAATCATGTTGTATGACTTTAACATGAGTTAATTATTATGAATGAGCTACTAACTCATTTTGTTTAATTATATTGTCAGATGTGCAGAAGGCTCAGTGATATTAGACTACTGAGTGGATGCCTGAGGTGGTCGGTGAGTGGATCTCTAATCCTCAGTGTAACTTGGTTGTAACGAGTTTGGTTACAACAAGTAACATATTATTACTATTGTGGTTGCCATGATGATTATTATAGTTAGTAATAATATGGTTGATATAATAACGTTGACCTGATGAATATGTGATTTGTTGATTATGTGATCACTGGACTTGTTGTTGGCCTTCGGGCATCAGTTGTTAATGAGGTCAACGAGTTGTTGAACTGTTGGTTGGGCTAGTCGGTTATTCAAGGTTTAACACACCTCCTGTGTTAGTTGAGAATAACCACTAGCTATCGGTCTCGTCCGTTATGGCCATACGGATATGGTTGGGTAAGTGTTCTTGGGGAGCCTCCCGGGTATTATGGTTATCCCAGAGCCACCGATGCCTCATTATGAAGTCAGTTGCTTGTTGAATAGTTGCTTTGATGATAAGTTGACCAGTTGAACAGTTGCCCTGTTGCTTTGCTAAATGGTGGTATTGTCTACTTTGTTGGTTATGTGTTAATTGTTGTATGCAAAGTTGTTGAGCTAAGTTAGCCTGTTGATTAGTTATCTACTCACTTAGCTTTATGCTAATCCCCCACATAACACTTCTTGCAGGTTATTGATATATTTGGGTGGGCAAGAAGTTGGACTGGAAGGAATGTTTGACCGTGAAGCTTTACTCTGATATTGGATTTGTATAAAATAATGTTTATCACGTTTTATATAACACCTCTGTCGAGAAGTTATGTTTTTAAAAGGTTGAATTTTATATGTTGATAAAATGGTGTAAACTATTACTAGTTATTTGGACTTACGCTTCCGATTTACTATATCTAAATGAGTATAATTGAGGGGTGTTAAAATAATTGGTGTAACATGTGTAAATCTAGGCATTCTGGGCCGTGTACCGTGCAAACGAACAAATGTTTGAAATGTGGTGAACTTGGCCATGAGATAAAGAATTGTCGGTACCCGAACTTTGTGTGTTGGACTTGCAAGAAGGAGGGACATCGTATGGGTCAATGTCCGGAGGCAGGGAAGTCGGGGTCGGGTTCGGTCGGGAGTTCAGCATCTTCCGGTCAGAAATGAAAGAATCCTCCACCACCAACAAGTAGGGCCTTTCAAATGACAGTCGATGAGGCTGTGCATACAGAATATGTCATAACTGGTACATTCCTTATAAACTCTGTACCGGCTCGTGTATTGTTTGACTCTGGTGCTAATTGTACTTTTATATCTGTATGCTTCTGTGACAAGTTGAACTTAGTCCCTACTGTGATAACAAAACCTATAGAAGTAGAAATTGTTAGTGGTAAATTAGTTCATGTTACCACCTCGGTGACTGGAGCTAATATTGTGATTGATGACCGAACTTTCCCTATTTCATTCTTGTTGATGCCAATCCCTAGTTTTGATGTGATTATTGGTATGGATTGGTTGAGTCAAAATAGGGCTAGCATTGATTGTCACCAAAAGTTGATTAGGATCCCAATCTCCGAAGGGTCATACGTTGTGGCTCGAGGAGAACGGGATAATATGTCAATTCCCTTGATTTCCATGATGAAGGCTAGGAAGTCGTTGTCCAAAGGCTGTGAGTCCTATCTAGCCTATGTAGTTGATGCCAAACTTGAAAAGAAAACCATTTCCGATGTTCCGGTTGTTTGTGAATATCCAGAGGTATTCCCTGATGAGTTGCCTGGTTTACCCCCAGTTAGAGAAGTTGAGTATCGTATTGATCTTGTGCCGGGCTCGTCCCTTGTCGCTAAAGCTCCGTATAGGTTAGCGCCCTCTGAGATTCGTGAAATGATGAATCAGATACAGGAATTGTTGGATAAGGAGTTTATCAGACCTAGTTCTTCACCGTGGGGTGCACCGGTATTATTTGTGAAAAAGAAAGACGGGTCGTTGCGTATGTGTATTGATTATAGAGAATTGAACAAGAGAACAGTAAAGAATAAATACCCTTTGCCCAGAATAGATGATTTATTTGATCAGTTGCAGGGTTCTTCGGTATATTCTAAGATTGATTTGAGGTCGGGTTATCATCAGGTTCGTGTTCGGGAAGAAGATATTCCTAAAACGGCCTTTCGTACTAGGTATGGGCACTATGAATTTTTGGTTATGCCTTTTGGTTTGACAAATGCTCTCGCAGTATTTATGGACTTGATGAACCGTGTTTGTCGACCTTTCTTGGATAAGTTTGTGATTGTTTTCATCGATGATATCCTCGTGTACTCGAAATCTGAAGTCGAGCATGCCATGCATTTAAGGTTGGTTCTTGATACTTTGAAACGAGAACAGTTGTATGCCAAATTTTCTAAATGTGAATTTTGGATTCGGGAAGTTCAATTCTTGGGCCATATAATTTGTAAGGATGGTGTGAAAGTAGACCCATCGAAAATCGAGGTTGTGATGAAATGGAATGCCCCAAAGTCTGCTTCTGAAATAAAGAGTTTCCTTGGATTAGCTGGTTACTACCGGAAATTCATAAAAGATTTTTCTAAAATTGCCGGTCCGTTAACTAAGTTAACCCGTAAGGATGAGAAATTTGTGTGGACTAATCAACAGGAACAAGCTTTTCAGACGTTAAGGCAATTGTTGTGTCAGGCACCTGTATTGACATTACCCGATGGTTCAGATGACTTTATTGTTTATTGTGACGCTTCTCATTCGGGTTTGGGCTGTGTTCTTATGCAAAGAGATAAATTTATTACCTATGCTTCTCGACAATTGAAACCACATGAAAAGAATTATCCCACTCACGATTTAGAACTTGCAGCAGTTGTGTTTGCCTTAAAGCTTTGGAGACATTACTTGTATGGTACTAGATGTGTTGTTTGTACTGACCATAAGAGTCTGCAGTATGTGTTTTCCCAGAAAGAGTTGAACATGCGTCAGAGGCGGTGGCTAGAGTTAATCAAGGATTATGATTGTGAAATCCGATATCATCCCGGCAAGGCCAATGTTGTTGCTGACGCTCTGAGCCGAAAAAGTAATTCCGATAGAATTTATTACTTGAAAGTGGATGTTTCCTCCGACTTGATCAATCAAATAAAAGTTGCACAATTAGAAGCTTTGAAGGATCATAATTTGAAAATCGAGATTATGTTGAAAAGAAAGGATGAGTTGGTCGAAGACTCGAGAGGATTAATGACCTATCAATCTCGTGTATGGATACCTTTACTTGGAAATATTCGGAATTTGATTTTGAATGAAGCACACAAATCTAAACTATCTATTCATCCCGGTAGTACTCGTATGTACAATGATTTGAAACCGTTGTATTGGTAGCCTACAATGAAGACCGACATTGCAAAATTTGTTGGTGCTTGTCATATTTGCTCTCAAGTCAAAGCGGAACATCAAAAGCTGTACGGATAGTTGAAACAGTTGGAAATACAAGAGTGGAAGTGGGAACACATAACCATGGATTTTGTAACTAAATTGCCGCGTACCGCCCGAAGTAATGATATGATTTGGGTTATAGTTGATCGGTTGACAAAGAGCGCGCATTTTCTTGCTACAAGCGAATCTGTCCCTTTAGGTAAACTTGCTCAGTTGTACATTAATGAAATCGTCTCGAGACATGGTATTCCGTTGTCGATTGTGTCTGACCGAGACTCTCGCTTTGTTTCTCGTTTTTGGCAAAGTTTACAACATGAATTGGGGACACGTGTAAACCTTAGTACAGCTTATCATCCGCAAACAGATGGTCAATCAGAACGCACAATTCAAACATTAGAGGATATGCTTCGTGCTTGTGTTTTGGAATATGGAGGTTCGTGGGATTCACACCTCCCATTGGTTGAATTTGCTTATAACAACTCGTATCATTCCAGTATTGATATGCCTCCGTATGAAATGTTGTATGGTCGACGTTGTAGAACACCGACATGTTGGTTAGAAGCCGAAAAGAAACAGTTTGCTGGGCCCGACATTGTGCAAATGACCGCTGATAAAGTAGCAATAGCACGTGAAAAGTTGAAAGCCGCGCTTGATAGACAGAAGCGGTATGTAGACCCGAAAAGATGACCGGTTGTATTTTCTGAGGGTGAACTTGTATATCTCAAAGTTTCTCCATGGAAAGGTGTGATCCGATTTGGAAAACGGGGAAAGTTAGCACCTAGATATATTGGTCCGTTCAAAATTCGACAAGTTGTTAATGATCAATCAGTGACATTGGATCTTCCTCCTGAACTTGCGGGTATTCATACCACGTTTAATGTGTGTTATTTGAGAAAATGTAACATCGAAGATCATTCGCAAATTCTTCCGTTACAAGATTTGAGGGTGGATCAAACCCAAAAGTTGATTGAGGAACCGGTAGAAATCCTAGATAGGAAGGTTACCGAACTTAGGAAGAAGCAAATCCCTATGGTGCTAGTAAAGTGGAAACATAGTTTAGGTTCCAACCTAACCTGGGAGTCTGAAGAGTCAATGAAGTCCAGATATCCTGGATTGTTTGATGGTGTTGAGATTTCGGGGACGAAATCTCCTTAAGGAGGGGAGATTTATAACATCCTCCCCGATTTTTCTATTTAAATTTAGTATTTAATTGTTTTATATTTTAATTGCTATAAATTGCGTATTTGTGAAACTTGGAGAAATAGGTCTTAGGACTTATTGTGGTTGATAAAATGTTGCTTGAATTAATTTATTAAAGTTGATGGTACAATAAAATAAATTTCTCGCAAACTGGTTCTAGGTTCCAGACAACAGATTTAGGGCGGGTATAATATACCCAAATTGGTAGGTCAGTGAAATAAGGGCCGATCCCTTTTATTGATCACTTTCCCAATTCCCTTTCTCATTTCCCTTTAAGAAAAACACACCAAAACCCTAACCTAAACTCAAGATTTTATCATCAACTTGAAGTGTAAATTGAGGTGGTGAATTCTAACAAGTGACTTCATCATCATCATCTATCTACTATCATCTTGTCTATCTATCTAAATGTAAGTAAATTTCATGTTTAAACTCAAGTGCTAGGTTGAAAAGAAAACTGATGAATCGAGTTGTTTCTTGAGTTTATATGGTGATTATATGTGACCTATGATGATATGTGATGATTCTTGATTAGTTGTTTGGATCAAATTCAATTTCTTGAGCTATGATTTGAGTTATTTGAAAACTAAATAGGTTTTAGGATTTTGAGGTGTAGATTAGGAAATTTGATGTTGTTGTTGTTGTTGAATGTTAGTTAGAAGTAATAGGATGTTATTTGTGTGTCGATTATGTAGTTTATGCGATTTAGTATGCGGAAATGAAGATTTTGAGTATGAAGTTCGTGTATAGTTTTTGAGCAGCTGCTGCTGATGCTGATTTGATGAACTAGCCGGCGGCTTGGATGCTTAGCCGGCGGCTAGCGGGTTTTGGTTGGGGAGACCGGCGGCTAAGAAGCCTAGCCGGCGGCTAAATGCCTTTGGCCGGCGGGTCAAAAACCCTAGCCGACGGGTAAAAATAGCTTTAAAACTCGTTTTATTTCTGGTTGCTCAAAATGCCTTAGAGCCGGCGTCCCAGGGTTGGGAACCGGCGGCTGGACGTGGAAGCCGGCGGCTTGGTGGGTTTAGCCGGCGGCTAAGTGGGCTAGCCGGCGGCTAAAGGGTCCAGCTCCATTTTTTCATTTACTTGCTAGAACTTAATCTTAATTTGTTGTTATGTGTTATATAATGAGTAATAATACATGTGAGGGGACTTATAATTTAGATAATAGTGGTGTTAAATCCCTAATGTGATTAATTGATATGAGTTATATGTAGATGATTTCAATTACTAACTTGTTTATGATGTTGATCCTCAGATCCTCTAAAAGACAAAGTAGCACCTGGAATCTGAGTTAGTAAAGACCGAAGGTATCGGTGAGTGGATTCGGGACTCACCATTGAATTTAGTTGTGATCATTGGATTACAACGAATAAGCGTGATATATTGTTGTTGCTTATTTAATATACCTTGTTGATTATTACTCAATGTGCAATGTGTGGCCTTCGGCCATCAGTTGTTAATGAGGTCAACGAGTTGTTGAATGGTTGGTTGGGCTAGTTGGTTATCGTGTGAATGATACAGGGATTTACTTCATTTGTTGTGTGTATTGAACTGTATCTGAGTAGGATAACCACTAGCTATCGGTCTCGTCGGTTATGGCCATACGGATAGGTTGGATAAGTGTTCTTGGGGAGCCACCCGGGTTTTTGGTTATCCCCAGAGCCGCCGATCCTCATTATTGTGTTGTTGATTTGTTGTAATTAGGTGATTATGCTAAGTTTGATGTTGTGTGATGAACTCACTCACTTAGCTATGTGCTAATCCCTCCTCTCTACTTCCTGCAGATTATATTTTGGATAGATGGGTAGCAGGAAGTTGATGCTCTAGGAGCTGGGAATGTCTTGACAGCATGCTACTCTGATAATGTTTTGTACTAAACGAGTCGGGTTTTATATAATGCCCCATTTAAGATGTGGTTTAATAGTTTTGAACTAGTATGACTTAACTATGAACTGTTTAATTAAATTAAGTATGAACTAGTATATGAAATGATGTGTTTTAAATTACTACGCTTCCGGTTTATTAATATAATATTGACTTAAGAAATGAGGGGCGTTATAAGTTGGTATCAGAGCATGGTTTTGGGTTAATTGAACATTGTAGAATGTTCGATCCCAAAACTAGAGCGTGATATGTCAAACATTCCTGGGTATGGGATCTAGCATATGTTGTGAATTGTTAGTAGATAGGTACTAACGATTAACAAGTTTCAAGTGTTGTGTTGATTTCATAAATGGCAGATGAAGAACAACCGACCACCAACCCCAATAATGCCTCTCGGTACGTTGCTCCTCCTTTTGAATCTCATCCGGAACAACATAATCAGGAAGGTACCTCTCTTCCAACGGGTGAGGAATCTAACAGAGAGGAGTATATACACGAGATGGAGGATGAGTTGATGTTCCTTAGAGAGTTTAAAAGGAAAGCTGAGGAAGCTACAGCTAGACAACTTTTACAACAACAATCTTCTGTTTTTGGTGCTAGCCCATCCTCACAATCCAATAAAGTGTGCTCCTTCAAAACCTTTATGTCAAGCAAACCACCGGAATTTCATGGAGGTACAAATCCCACAGTGACTTTAAACTGGTTGAGAGATATGGAACGGAAATTTGATGTGACTCGATGTGAGGAGGAATCAAAAGTTATGTTTGTTGTTCAGTGTATGAAGGATGAGGCGATGGTTTGGTGGGACTCAGTTACAGGTCATTTAACACAACAACAAAAGGGATCAATCCGATGGCCTGATTTTCATCAAGCCGTTTGCAATCAATATTGTTCTGATTTTGATATGGCACGGATTAGGAGGGAGTTTGTGAACCTTCATTTATCGGATAAAATGACTATTGATGAGTTGATAGCGCAATTTACTGAAAAGCTTCGGTTTGTTCAACAGTGGGTTCCCAATGAGAAAACCCGAATCGAGTAGTTTGTGGATGCCTTACCCCATAACTACCGCACTACCGTGAGATTAGCTAGTAGTTTATCGCAAGCCTTTAACCTTGCAAGATCAGTGGATAGTGATATTAGAGGTTTTCGTGCTTCTCAAACTAGGGACAACTCTTCTCCAAGGTTTAAAGCGGATTCTTCTAGCAAAGGAAAATCTTATTCGCAGGGTAGTCGACAGAATAAGAAATTGGTGAGTAGAAGTAATTCGTCTAGTAACTATAATTGGTGTAACATGTGTAAATCTAGGCATTCTGGGCCGTGTACCGTGCAAACGAACAAATGTTTGAAATGTGGTGAACTTGGCCATGAGATAAAGAATTGTCGGTACCCGAACTTTGTGTGTTGGACTTGCAAGAAGGAGGGACATCGTATGGGTCAATGTCCGGAGGCAGGGAAGTCGGGGTCGAGTTCGGTCGGGAGTTCAGCATCTTCCGGTCAGAAATGGAAGAATCCTCCACCACCAACAAGTAGGGCCTTTCAATTGACAGTCGATGAGGCTGTGCATACAGAATATGTCATAACTGGTACATTCCTTATAAACTCTGTACCAGCTCGTGTATTGTTTGACTCTGGTGCTAATTGTACTTTTATATCTGTATGCTTCTGTGACAAGTTGAACTTAGTCCCTACTGTGATAACAAAACCTATAGAAGTAGAAATTGTTAGTGGTAAATTAGTTCATGTTACCACCTCGGTGACTGGAGCTAATATTGTGATTGATGACCGAACTTTCCCTATTTCATTCTTGTTGATGCCAATCCCTAGTTTTGATGTGATTATTGGTATGGATTGGTTGAGTCAAAATAGGGCTAGCATTGATTGTCACCAAAAGTTGATTAGGATCCCAATCTCCGAAGGGTCATACGTTGTGGCTCGAGGAGAACGGGATAATATGTCAATTCCCTTGATTTCCATGATGAAGGCTAGGAAGTCGTTGTCCAAAGGCTGTGAGTCCTATCTAGCCTATGTAGTTGATGCCAAACTTGAAAAGAAAACCATTTCCGATGTTCCGGTTGTTTGTGAATATCCATAGGTATTCCCTGATGAGTTGCCTGGTTTACCCCCAGTTAGAGAAGTTGAGTATCGTATTGATCTTGTGCCGGGCTCGTCCCCTGTCGCTAAAGCTCCGTATAGGTTAGCGCCCTCTGAGATTCGTGAAATGATGAATCAGATACAGGAATTGTTGGATAAGGAGTTTATCAGACCTAGTTCTTCACCGTGGGGTGCACCGGTATTATTTGTGAAAAAGAAAGACGGGTCGTTGCGTATGTGTATTGATTATAGAGAATTGAACAAGAGAACAGTAAAGAATAAATACCCTTTGCCCAGAATAGATGATTTATTTGATCAGTTGCAGGGTTCTTCGGTATATTCTAAGATTGATTTGAGGTCGGGTTATCATCAGGTTCGTGTTCGGGAAGAAGATATTCCTAAAACGGCCTTTTGTACTAGGTATGGGCACTATGAATTTTTGGTTATGCCTTTTGGTTTGACAAATGCTCCCGCAGTATTTATGGACTTGATGAACCGTGTTTGTCGACCTTTCTTGGATAAGTTTGTGATTGTTTTCATCGATGATATCCTCGTGTACTCGAAATCTGAAGTCGAGCATGCCATGCATTTAAGGTTGGTTCTTGATACTTTGAAACGAGAACAGTTGTATGCCATATTTTCTAAATGTGAATTTTGGATTCGGGAAGTTCAATTCTTGGGCCATATAATTTGTAAGGATGGTGTGAAAGTAGACCCATCGAAAATCGAGGCTGTGATGAAATGGAATGCCCCAAAGTCCGCTTCTGAAATAAAGAGTTTCCTTGGATTAGCTGGTTACTACCGGAAATTCATAAAAGATTTTTCTAAAATTGCCGGTCCGTTAACTAAGTTAACCCGTAAGGATGAGAAATTTGTGTGGACTAATCAACAGGAACAAGCTTTTCAGACGTTAAGGCAATTGTTGTGTCAGGCACCTGTATTGACATTACCCGATGGTTCAGATGACTTTATTGTTTATTGTGACGCTTCTCATTCGGGTTTGGGCTGTGTTCTTATGCAAAGAGATAAAGTTATTGCCTATGCTTCTCGACAATTGAAACCACATGAAAAGAATTATCCAACTCACGATTTAGAACTTGCAGCAGTTGTGTTTGCCTTAAAGCTTTGGAGACATTACTTGTATGGTACTAGCTGTGTTGTTTGTACTGACCATAAGAGTCTGCAGTATGTGTTTTCCCAGAAAGAGTTGAACATGCGTCAGAGGCGGTGGCTAGAGTTAATCAAGGATTATGATTGTGAAATTCGATATCATCCCGGCAAGGCCAATGTTGTTGCTGACGCTCTGAGCCGAAAAAGTAATTCCGATAGAATTTATTACTTGAAAGTGGATGTTTCCTCCGACTTGATCAATCAAATAAAAGTTGCACAATTAGAAGCTTTGAAGGATCATAATTTGAAAATCGAGATTATGTTGAAAAGAAAGGATGATTTGGTCGAAGACTCGAGAGGATTAATGACCTATCAATCTCGTGTATGGATACCTTTACTTGGAAATATTCGGGATTTGATTTTGAATGAAGCACACAAATCTAAACTATCTATTCATCCCGGTAGTACTCGTATGTACAATGATTTGAAACCGTTGTATTGGTGGCCTACAATGAAGAACGACATTGCAAAATTTGTTGGTGCTTGTCATATTTGCTCTCAAGTCAAAGCGGAACATCAAAAGCTGTACGGATCGTTGAAACAGTTGGAAATACCAGAGTGGAAGTGGGAACACATAACCATGGATTTTGTAACTAAATTGCCGCGTACCGCCCGAAGTAATGATATGATTTGGGTTATAGTTGATCGGTTGACAAAGAGCGCGCATTTTCTTGCTACAAGCGAATCTGTCCCTTTAGGTAAACTTGCTCAGTTGTACATTAATGAAATCGTCTCGAGACATGGTATTCCGTTGTCGATTGTGTCTGACCGAGACTCTCGCTTCGTTTCTCGTTTTTGGCAAAGTTTACAACATGAATTGGGGACACGTGTAAACCTTAGTACAGCTTATCATCCGCAAACAGATGGTCAATCAGAACGCACAATTCAAACATTAGAGGATATGCTTCGTGCTTGTGTTTTGGAATATGGAGGTTCGTGGGATTCACACCTCCCATTGGTTGAATTTGCTTATAACAACTCGTATCATTCCAGTATTGGTATGCCTCCGTATGAAATGTTGTATGGTCGACGTTGTAGAACACCGACATATTGACTTAAGAAATGAGGGGCGTTATAATTATGAAAGTTGTGTTTTCGAGTTAATTATAAGAGTTGATGTGTAAATGTTATCGAGTTAACAAATCAATTAGATGTAGAATCTTTTTAAAATCAGTTCTAAAAGTGTTATTTGAGCTAGAGTTAATCAATACAAGTGTTTTAAGTATATTTGAGTTGAATTGGTATATTATTTGTATAAATTCGGGGTTGGACAGCTTCATGTGCAGAAAATGAGCTTTGTTCAAAAAATCATTGTAAAATAACCGTAACTCGTATTTTGGTGTGGTTGGGTTTGTTGGAAAGGTGTGTGAGTCTAGTTTTTAAAAAAGTTTATTTCAAGAGCTGAAAATGAGTTTAAGTCTATCAAATAATTAAAATTCCGCAGACTGTCTAGAATTGAAAATGAACTTGAGTGTTTGAACGAGTTTGTTTAATATAGAGATTTAAATGATGAGAGGATGATGATGAGTTGTTGTTTGTGAGTTATTTGTTGCTAAAGAAGTATCATATAAACTATATATATATGTGAATTCCATGATAACGAGGTAAATTGCTAGTTGAAATAATTGTTGTGTTTAGAGGTATAAAATTGAGTTTGATTGAAATTTTGATATCATTGAGTTGATATACATGTTATTTAATAAAAAATGTTTTTGAGTTATTTATGAGTAAAAGAGTTGTATATGTGACCTTATGTGTATGATTATAATTATAGGTCCATAAAGAGTTGACACACGCTTGAGCTATATCAAACCAACTCGCAAGGTAAGTAATGGGAAGGGAATTTACAAGTTGACAACATTTGGATTCTCATGTGCGTGACAATTTGAGGTGGGAATTTATGAGGTGACATTGAGACACTTGAGTGTGTCTAATGTGTATGAGTAAATGGTTAAATTCAAGGGTAACGATGAGGCTTGAAAAATCTCATCGGTTATGTTTTGATACCGTGAGTTCAAGCTTCTTTGAGTAGAACCTAAATTGAGTATGTTGTACTCCTTTGAGTAGGAGTCAAATTAAAGATCCTTAATCATGATTTAACCTTGATCATTTGAGTATGATCACTAATTTTGTTGTTGCTATTGTTGTTGTTTTTGATTGAGTTAATTTCATATTACTTACTAAGCAAGTTGGCTTACCCCTTTATTATTGTTGTGGTTGTTATAAGTAACACAAGCGGGTCAAGGGGTATATTGGGCGAGGAGTCAAGATCGACTAGTGGTGGGCTTGCTATTGAGATTACTAAGTCAATCCCTTTTATAATCATGCTCTAGATATGAAGAAATCCTTATTTTTAGAAAACTAATAATCATTTGAATATGATCTTATTTTGATGTTGAAACTTGATTAGTTTGTTGAAATCGTGATTTATTGAGTTGATGAAATCTTGGGTCATGTAGATTTTTGTATAAAGTTGTTGTAATTAGTTCGAACGTTGAAATTGGTTGTTTTTGGAGAAATTGTTTGAATGTTAAAGGTTGAGTTTTGGAATTGAGTAATCGAGTTAGAATCGAGCTGCTAAAGGTCGAATCTTGTAGAAGAATTTGAAAGCTTTGGAAATAGTCAGAAGATGCTAAAGTGTGAAAATTTTGATGTCAAATAAGTTTGGTTTGATTGTAGTTGAAATTTGGACTAAAAATTGAGTTTTAAAGATTTCAGGAAAATGCAGCACAGGTACGCGATCGCGTACCCCTTACCAGGCCGCGTACCTTGTGCTAAAACGAGAACAATAGCTTTTATGAGATAAGTACGCGATCACGTATTTTATCCAGGTTCGCATACTCATAGCTCGCACGCGATCGCGTATTATCACCAAGATCGTGTACTAGTCAGTTTTTGTGAACTTTTTATTTTGAGTCAGGAATTGATTTACTTGACTTGTATAATGAGTTTATGGGATATCTTCTAAATTAAGCGGGGCATTGTAAGTGCATTTTGAGACGAGGAAGTAATTGTTATAACGAGTCTACTTGGAAACATTTGAGTCGCATGAACTTAAGTAATTGAGTATTTCTCGCACGCGATCGCGTATTATCACCAAGATCGTGTACTAGTCAGTTTTTGTGAACTTTTTATTTTGAGTCAGGAATTGATTTACTTGACTTGTATAATGAGTTTATGGGATATCTTCTAAATTAAGTGGGGCATTGTAAGTGCATTTTGAGACGAGGAAGTAATTGTTATAACGAGTCTACTTGGAAACATTTGAGTCGCATGAACTTAAGTAATTGAGTATTTAATGAGACAAATGAGTTTGCATTGTTACTTCAAAGAGTTGTGGGTTGAGTTTAAACGAGAAGTGTTGTATTCAGTTTAAATAACACCTATAAGAAAAGGGGGTTTCATTAAATGAATTTCTAATCCGAGATAAAAAAAAATCGGGACGTTTCAACACATCCATTTTAAACTTAATAATTATACATATATCCACCCAATCTTTAAAATTACATATATATATCCAACTCCAAATTTATTATTAATTATAACTAATTTATTATAAACACCAAAATAGATATTAGTCAATTAATTAAATCACATGTACTATCTTTCATGCTCAAGATCAACTGTATAAAAACTATCATGATATCTAGTACAAATACACTAATATACCCAACGTAATCAACAATGTGTGTATACCACTATACCTATTGACATTTTATGTTGTGAGGAACATGAAAGAATGTAGTTTAATACGTATTAAATACCACTTCACTTTTGGCATACAGAGATAACCGATCAAAACAATGAAAACTTTAATATCGAACAAAAATCAAACCTAAATGCCAATAAGATCTTAATTAGTAGCACATGTGTCATGCCTATATCCAAATTACAAATACACATGTAGTGATCATGATTACAATTTACAACATATAACATCCTATTAATACCTTTTAATACATAGATCAAGGAATTGTATGTAATATTGAATACAAAAATCAATCAACCTTATTTATACAAGTCAAACGTAGTTTTCTTTATCTTCAAAGTTGTTGATGAGAACAACAGAAGTATGAATATGACTACATGGATTATACATATCCAGCGGAAGTTTTATATTCAAGATGATGTCGATTTGGTATCGACAATGGTAATGTATGACATTGTAGTTGTATAGAAAAGATTAAAAACTTAAAAAGATTTTCACTCTATCTATAATGCAATGTAGTGAATCAAGCTTGATGTATAATGATTATATAGAGAAGGAAATCTCCAAACATGTTGTTTACAAACCAATGTGGGATCAACTCCTTACATTTGATTTTGAGTAATATACATTGAGTTGTCCCACATTGATAAGTAAAATAAATCATTTAAGTTTATTCCTTATATTTAAAGAGGTTGTTGAAATGTAAGATTAAGAAGTGAAGTAAAGATGTTTTATATGTAGTTAAAAATTAAAGATTAAAGATTAAAGATAAAGATAAGAACTTGGGAGGAACATTGAATTTTTTAAGCGGGAAATTTTATTTTTTGGTGCCGTAGGGTTTGATCATGAGCAAGAAAGATCGCACATGTGATTTAGTTTATTAACTAGTATTTATCCAGGTGTTTATGATAAATTAGTTTTAATAAATTTGAAAATTGAATATATATGTAATTTAAAAGATTGGGTGGATATTTCGGTATTATTAAGTTTAAATTGGATATGTATGTAATTTTCCCAAAAAAAATTCCACTACAAATTCATGTAATAGTACATATTTTGGTGCCATTGGAATCGTTAAACAAAGTGAGAGAAGAGGTAACATGTGTGGTTATCATAGTTGGTAGATTTTTTTTTATTATTAAACTTTATAATAAAACTTGCCTTTTTAATGGAGTAGAACTTTTTGGCTCCACTACTACTGATTATGAGTGTCTTTCACATGATTTTATTGGATATAACTTTTTATAAACATAAGTGTCTTGGTCGAAATGGATAGGATATGATAGGATAGGATATACCTCACTTTCAAAAGTGTTACTCCGTATTACTATATAAAAAAAAAGAGTGTTAGTATTAAGACTGCTCCCTACGGTATAAACTTCCTCCGTCGGTTTACAAAGTGACGGAACTGACGGGAGTGACACCATAGGCACCACCCGTCAGTTTGGACAAATTTTTGGGTGTCGTCGGTTTGGCGACGCTCGTCGGTTCCTTTTTTTCCTTTTTCTTTTATTTGTTTAGAGTGTAAAATTAAAGTAAAAATGGGTAAATGTGGGTCCAGAAAAACTCAAGTGATGTGCACTGTAGGTAGTGTAGCGTCAGTTTGTGTCATTTGAGAAAAAAGCTGATGTGGCGCAAAGGTGGCACACACTGACGCGTCGGTTTGTGTCACCCATTGGGAGCAGTCTAAGGAGTAATGTACTAATATATGGTGTATTCTGCTGGACCCTCAAAATCTTTCAAATTATGTAAAATAGCAAGAAAATATATATATATATAGCTGTATTGCTAATATTTTATAACTTTCATTCAGTTAAAAATAAAAAATAAGCAAAATTTCTTTTTACCCCTCGATATTTAATGCTACATCCACATTAAATACGGAATAATATTCTCCATTTACACCAAATATATTAGTGGCGCATTTGGCACTATTTGATAGGGACACTTCGGAACATATACCGACACTAAAGCACGTTAGCCCAACTCTTTTGTTTTGTAACATGAACAATATATAATTGCAAATTCTAATCCAACAATAATACCAAAATTTAATTTAAAATATAATAAGGTAATTTGTCCTGCCATATATCCCGACTCGTGTTGTATTTTTTTTAGAAAGTCAACCCTATAGTAGATATCCCAAGAATTATATATACAATCATCAAGATTATATACAAAATTACCTCACATGAGGCTTAAACCCCCAACCACTAGGTTGATAGGTTCCTCGTATACCATTAGACCATAAACTCTTTGATAACTCGCGTTGTATAGAAGAACCTATCAAAGAGTACTAATACTCTATATTTACTGTTAACCTATATTTCTACAAATGTCCAATATTAACATAAAATGTAATCTAAATCAACTCACTGTTAACCTATATTTCTACAAATGTCCAATATTAACAATCTTAATCATTAAATAACCATCGACCGGTATAACAGTGTCACTTGTGGATAAATAACAACTCTAACAATATGAGTTAGTTTTATCATTTACCAATCACCAACTAATTAACCATAGCACTTACCACCATGTTTAACTAAATCCTAATAAATCTATATTTAAGTAAATAACTATGAATGGGTAACTTTTGTTTGGTCAATAACATAGTTGGAGAACCACTAAAATACATGTTTGTTTGATGATAAGTAGATTCACAGGCTCGGTTCTTTGGTCTTGATCACCGGGTTACAGACCATGATCACCGAACACTTGGACCGTTTATGCTAGTACCACTCAAGTAAGCACTGATATAGTATTAGAAGTGAATAAGGGGTGAAAGGGTTTTATTGTGTCGGGTGGCGATTCCCTATTTTGGTAACTCGCATTACATATTATATCTGTTTATAGTATATGCATATCATAGTTTATAATACGTAGTATTATTTAGTGCGTACACTATTATTGTTAATACGTGTATAATGTCAACGAAACCTGAAAAAAATAAAAAATTATGCATTATAATTTATTATAACTAATTTAATCGATTTTTTCAATTGTGAACATGTGTGTATTTTCGTTCCAAAATAATTATCATGTTTTGACTATTTGAAATCTTTCTTATTCAACTTTAACCTTAAATATTTTTGTTTTTCTTATATAATATTTGATGAAAATACATTTAAAACCTAATTTATTCATATATTTTGCATCAAATATTGTATAATACAAACAAAAATATTTAAGGTCAAAGTTGAATAAAAAAGACTTCAAATAGTTAAAACATGATAATTATTTTGGGACGGATAAAATATTTCTTTTCTCATTTAAACAAATATTAACGTTCACATATAAACAAAGTTAATTATACGTGAATAATTTGAACCTATTCTTTATCATCATCAGAATTTTACCAATTATTATCCTGAATAAATGATACGGAGTACTAATAATTTAAAATTAGTGTCACAAAAAACGTTACGCAATAATTTCATTGGAAAGGAAGACACACATCCCGAAAAGTATCCAACACCACCATTACTGACTGCCGGTACCCCGACAAACCCTGCTTTTGATTCATTAAAAAACAAAATTTAATTACAAAAAACTTTTCTTTTTTTTTTTGTTTTTTAATTTATTTAAAAGAAAAAGACATTACTGAAGTAGCTCAACTGGGAATAATACGTTAAATCCATCTTTTCATCATTTCTCTTTTATTTATTTATTCACACTCTTTCTCTCCTCCCCCAAATCAATTTCTTTTTAGAAAAAAAAAAACTTTTTATTTCAGCACCGGAGAATGGATCAAGTATCCGCCGGAAAAGATTCGACTTTACCGGAGGAATTTCTGAAACGAACATTCTCGTTAATTAATTCCGACAAAGATCGGAACTCAGTCTCGTTAGTTTGCAAAGATTGGTACAACGCTGAACGATTAACACGGCGCCACGTGTCAATCGGAAACTGTTACTCCGTGTCACCGGAAATAGTAGCTGCTAGGTTTCCGGCGATTAGGAGTGTGACGCTGAAAGGGAAACCACGGTTTTCTGATTTTAATCTGGTACCGGAAAACTGGGGTGGTGATTTGCAACCGTGGTTGAATGTTTTCTTGACGGCGTATCCGTTTTTGGAGGAATTAAGGTTGAAAAGGATGGCGGTTAGTGATGAAAGTTTGGAGTTTTTAGCCATGAATTTTGACGGGTTTAAGGTTTTGTCGGTGTTGAGTTGTGATGGGTTTAGTACTATTGGCCTTGAAGCTATTGCTACTCATTGCAAGTATGTTTTCTTGATATGTTTATTATTTTTATTTTTTTAATTATATTAATATTAGGGGGTGTTTGGGGGAGCGTTAGTAGAGGGTTTTTTAGCTTTTGTGTTATCATAACGCAGAAAAGCTCTTTTTTAGTGTTTGGATGGAGGAGCTTTTTAGTATTTTAAAAGGTTAAAAAGCTAAAAGCTAAAAAGCCAGGAATTTGGGGTGGTAAGCTAACGCAGAAGCCAAACTCCTACCGCCCGGCCAAACACCCTCCTAATGCAACAATTGTGTTATATGTGCTTTGGTAACTTGTAAGGTACAATTACTATATGCTAGGATGTAACGGACTAGAGTCATGAAACTTACATGTCTAGATGTATGTTGAAAAAGGTCTCTTCATTTTTATTTTTTTAAGACTTGTATGATTTTTCTTGTGATGAATTTGATGATAACAAGTATTTTATTGCCCTCGCGTTGTAACGGGTTTTAAAAAGAAATATTTTTTAACTTAAAAGTTAAATCTTATTCGGTTCTTTTAACTTTAACATAAAAATTATGAACTCATACTCTTTTATAATTGTAAATTACTAAAAAGTTTTCGAATAGCAATGATATAATAATTTAATTTTAAATTATAAAAATATATATAAGATATTATTTATTTCGGAAATTTAAAACACATGTATATGTAAGATATTATTTCTTTCGAAAATTTAAAACGTTTACACTTTATAAGAGTTCAATAATTATTATCAAGGGATAATAATCATGAAATATAGCTATTGTAACTAATAGTATAGTAAAATAATAATAGTAAATATGAGTTATATTTAGATACGATATAAAGTTAAATACTTTTATCTCACTTTTATACAACTCCAACAATGTTTAGATGAGTTTTCAAAATAATAGAAAAATTAATGTCATCTTAAAGATTTAAACTCATGTAGCCCATAACAATTCTAAAGTCCATTATTATCAAACTATAACTATATTATTATAATATATTTAGAATCAAAATATGTGTATAAATTAATGTGTCACAAAAAATAAAAAAAGTTACTATTCATAATAGGTTCTCAATTGATACTAAGGGGTAATGGTAAATGGTAAGAGGGACTGAGGGAGTAGTAAGATATGTGCATTGATTGCTTGTACAGTTGTACGGTACATGTGTTTATGCTTGACAATTGGGACTTATCCAAGAACTTGGTACATGGTAGTGGCCTAGTGGGTATTAAAGTTAGTTGATTTGTTATACATAGCTTTCGGGTTCATTGAGTTGGTTATATGTAAATTTCCAATACCTACAATTATTTTATGATATATATATATATATATATATATATATATATATATATATATATATATATATATATATATATATATATATATATATACCATTTAAATTATATATATAATTATTAATATTATCACTGTAAATAATAAAGAGTAATTTAAACCATAGCTTCTCTAGTTTTTAAAGATGTTATTAAAGAATCGAGTCAATGGGAATTAAAAGCCCTAACACGCCTTATATTGGCTAAAAACGGGCAATATACACCACGACTAATGATTCTTTATAAAGATTAATATAAAGAATCATTAGTCGTGGTGTATTTTGCCCGTTTTTAGCTAATATAAGGCGTTTTAGGGCTTTTATTTCCCATTGACTCGATTCTTTAACAACGTCTTTATAAACTAGAGAAGCTGTAAATAGATTCCTTTAGGGTTTAAATTACTTTTTATTACTTACAGTAATAATATTAATAAATATATAAATAATTTAAATGGTATATATATATATATATATAGCAACGACTGGAGTGGGAGAGCTTAGAGTCGAAAAAGGGATTCCTCAGTTCTTTCTCTCATTCAAAAATGAATAAAATTAGAAAAATTTATAAAGAAAGTAAGAAAAAAAAAGGGGAAATTATTACGAATAGTGTCCTCTAATGATGAACAAGTATATATATATATATATATATATATATATATGGCTGGATGTTAAAAATGCTTGTTTTTGGTAGAAATCCTTTCATTTGGTTTTGATTGTGAATATTTATATTTTATTGGTAAAATTTAATCTTTATTGACTTGTATTTTTTTTTATTAAAAAAAAAAAAATTCTTGCTTATAAAATTTGTAATTCAATTAAGGCATCAAGGAAATTTGAATAATAGTATTATGAAAGTTGATTTGTTATATTAACTATAAACTGGCGGCTAACTCAGCCTGAACATTTCCATCCACATATTGTCCTTGCCTCCCCTCTTGGAGTGTGGTACGTAGATAAGATTGTAAGTACTATCCTAAAATTTGGACACATAAGCACTTAAATTAGTGCCATGTGTCCTAACTACATAATAATAATTATATTACATATATCCTAAGTTGTTTAGAAAATAAAAAAGTTATACCTTTTCTTCTTTTAATTATATTTGTAACATATTTTAATAATTATTTTAATTTTAACATATATAAAAACACATATTAACAATTCAAAAACAAACATAAAACATACTTAGCTTGAACCTCAGTCACTTTAAACCTCTTTCACCCAATTGTTTAGAAAACCAAATTATACATATCTTTTAATCTTTTCGATACATATTTTTATCACAATAATTTTGATCTTAACATATATGGGTATAGCAACAAACATTAACACTTCAAAAAGGAACATTTTTAACCTTAATCACCTTAAGCCTCTTTCATTAAACAATATAATATAAAATTTAATCATTTTCTTAGTATTTTAATCTTAAATCTTAAGATACTATATATAAAAGGACAGTGATTCGAACAACACCAAAATTCTTTGACACCACTTTTTGTGTTTTAAACCTTAAGTCTTTTGAATTAACATATCTCGTGAGAATTTTTTAGCAAAAGGACTTTCACTATTTCTGTCTATTTTTTTATTCCTATTTATAATGTCTTAGATATACACACAAAATCATCAACTCATGCAAAAGATAAGAAACAATCATCTAAATTTATGTTCATTTTGTTTTTTGTTTGTTTAAATATTCACGGGTTTTTCAACAACGGTATATATGTTTGGCCAGTTTATTTTTAGTCTTCTAAAATAATATATCATACGACTTTTTGATTAGTTACACATCATTGTAGTCATAAAATTATGTAGATAAATATTTGATTAATTTGTTTCTGGATAAATTGATAAATTTACTTCATGATAATTTCGAGAGTATTTTTATAGCGGGTCGTAGTGGGTCGTGCTTAGCACGACCCGAAACCTAACTAGTCGTATATATAAACTTTGCATATAAATATATAATGTTCTGACTTTAATGTAGATAAGATTATTTAAGGTGTTTTTGCTTGACTTTGGAATGTGAATTTTATAGGAACTTGACAGAATTAGACATACAAGAGAATGGGATTGATGATCTTGGTGGAGATTGGTTAAGTTTCTTCCCAGATAACTTCACCACATTAGAAGTACTTAATTTCGCAACTTTGAATAGCAAAGTTAGTTTCGACACTTTAGAGAGTCTTGTTTCTCGATGCAAATCGTTAAGAGTTTTGAAAGTTAATCAAAAGATAAACTTGGATAAACTGCAAAAGCTCCTTGTGTTGGCTCCACAGTTGACCGAGCTTGGTACCGGTACATTCACTGAAGACCTTGTGTCTAGTTCAGTCGACGAGCTTGAGACCACTTTTAGTAAATGTAGAAATATACATACACTTTCAGGTTTTTGGGATGCTACCTTGCTTTATCTTCCAGTTGTGTATCCTATGTGTGGTTGTTTGACGTTTTTAAATCTGAGTTATGCGAGTCTTGGGGCTGTTGAACTCGAACAGATTCTTACTCACTGCAAACAGCTAACTCGTCTATGGGTAAGTTGCTTATTCACATGAATTCTTTTTGGCTTAATTTTCATCTTTTGTAGAGGTAGCAAAACGGGTGGGCCGGGAGGATTGGGTATTGGGTGTAAATAGGAAATTTGGTATGGACTGAATTGCAATGGGTTGGGTTGAACATAAAATGTAATCTAAATCAACTCATTCAAAAGTAAATGGGTCGAAAATGCAATCTCAAGCTTTCATTTGCTTATGGTTACAGGTTCTTGATACGGTAGGGGACAAGGGTTTAGAAGCGGTTGGATCCTACTGCCCATTGCTTGAAGAAATCCGAGTCTTCCCAGTTGACCCTTTTGACCAACAAATCGGTGTGACTGAGTCGGGTCTCGTTTCCGTATCAAACGGCTGCCCCAAGCTACATTACATACTCTACTTCTGCAAGCGGATGACAAACGCTGCCATGATCACCGTTGCCCAAAACTGCCCCGATTTCACTCACTTCCGTCTTTGCATAATGAACCCTCGGGAACCCGATTACTTAACTAACGATCCCATGGACGAAGCCTTTGGTGCCATCGTCAAAACTTGTACCAAGCTTCAACGCCTTTCTGTTTCTGGCCTATTAACTGACTTGGCATTCGAGTACATCGGGAAATACGCAAAAAATCTCGAGACACTCTCTGTTGCTTTCGCTGGAACTAGTGATATGGGAATGGAGTATGTGATGAGAGGCTGCCCGAAACTGAAGAGGGTGGAGATACGAGACTGCCCATTTGGAGATTCGGCTTTGCTTTCGGGTTTGTCCCAATATGAGTCAATGCGGTCTTTGTGGATGTCGGCTTGTAATGTGACAATGAATGGTTGTAAGAAGTTGGCTGAGGAGATGCCTAGGTTGAATGTTGAAGTGATCCAAGATGAAGATTGTGATGATACCAATGCTGCTAATAAGGTGTATGTTTATCGAACTGTTGCTGGACCACGAAAGGATGCACCGCCTTTCGTTCTAACCCTCTGAGCTCAAGAAACGAATGAAAAATGTCGTTAGGAAACTGTTTAACCCGTTTCATCGTTATCTATGTTTATGTCTAGATTTTGGTTTTGGTACTGTGTACAAAACTTGATAATGTACTTCAGTAAACCATATTTGATGGATTAAAGCTTTAGTCTTTTGTGTATTATTGCACAATTAATAAGCATCAGATAATTAAACCTTTTCTCTAATCTCAATAAGGCGTCTGGTGTTGTGAAATAAGTTACATTAGTACTTTAAATTGTTTTGCACTTCAGTATTTGAGAATTGAGAATCAAGAGAGTTATGTTTTATGTTGTATTTCAGGATTCATGATGCAAAGGGTGTGTTTGTCGATCACATTTTAAAGAATTCTGAAGATGAAGATTTTTAAATTTCAAGGAATTCCCTCTGCAATCCATATTTGACATGCTAGAAAAAAAAAGGGATTTTATTAGAAAAAATAATCTTTTAAAATATAATATCTTGAAACTCTCTTTTAAAATAATCTACGGCCATGTTTGGTTCAAATAATTGGAAGGAATTGGATGGAATTGGAATTTGAATTCCTTCGGATTCCATTCTATGTTTTGTTTGGTTGGAAAATTAAAGGAATTGGAATTGTTAAGATTCCTTCACATTCACTCAGTTAAGGGAATTCAACTTTCCTTTGGTTTATTGAAGGACATGCCAAACTTTCAAAGGAATGTAACCGATTTACCAAAAAAACCCTCAAATTAAATTTACAAATTACAACTCAATCTTCCAAACCTATATCTTCCCCATTTCTGAACCAGGTGACCTTCTCCACCTCCGGCCACCTCGAGGTTGTCCGGCCAGTCACCATCCCACTGTTGCACCATTCACCACCACCGGGGCACCAGTCAACATCGCACCACCACCGCCATCATCGCACCCATCACCATCCCTCCACCGTTGCATCAGTTAACATCGCACCACCACCACACCATCGCGCCAGTGAACACCACCAACACCGGTCATCACCGATTTGCTTACGTCTTCTTACTTTTTGTCAATTTGGGCTTCTAGGTTTTTGTGGTCTATCTCTCTTCTTCAAGATTCTTCTTTTTCCTTTTAGATATGCTAGTAACTTTTAGATATCCTAATTTACGATGTCTGTACTCTGTAGGTAGTAATTTTATTTGTCAATGGTCTATGGTTATATAGGGTGCTAGTTCACAGTAATGGGTTTTGGTGGTGTTTCAATTTATTGATGGGTTACATCTAGTAGCAGGTAATGATGGTGGTTACTAGGATTAGAAGGTTTATAAAATAATTATTCATAAATTGAAGGGTAATTTTGTCATCAGATAATATTAACATTCCAAGCGTTGGGGAATATATGAACCAAACAAGATTATGTAAAATAACGGAATCTGATAATTCTAATTTCAATTCCTTCAAATTCCAATTCTTTTGATAGATTCCAATTCCTTCAAAAACATTCTGTGAACCAAACGGAGCCTACATCTTCAATTCTTCATTTCCGTTTAATGGCGCCAAACACACCCAAGGTTATATGGGCTTGAATTGCAGTTGGAAATTTGGGACCTTGTTGAACTGTTGAAGTGTTGAACTGGATTTAATGCGTGCCTTTGTTATTGGGCTTATAATTTATATTTTGGGCTTCTTTTTCAATGGGTTTACCAGAGGAATTTGGCACAAATAAGAATATATGCACTAATGCACAAAGGCCAGCTTACCTAAAGCTCATTCACATGGAAAACAAACAATATATATTAGATGTTGTAACTCATTGAATCTCCGATGCTGCGGGTGGTTTATTTTTACAAAATAATCGAATATGTTTTCGACCCAATACCGCCATGAATACTGATAACATCGCTAAATTGATAATAATCTGCGTGTGAGCTTAATACATTCTAATCATCATCATAATGCAATAAGCATCCAAGTGTGAAATTTATATACTTTGATGGTGTATATTCGTTAATGTAACATTATCCATAATGACTATTATTTTTAGTATATGTTTAGAACCATTGTAGAGATCGACTTAAGTAGTATAAGGTTAAATAAAATTAAATTTGTCTTTTTATATGGGTTGGGACTAGTGGCCATGCATATTTAATATGCTACACCTACAAATTATGGTGTAGAAGATAATTTAAGGGAAATTTCCATGCAAGAGACGTAGGTAATAAATGAGTGTGTCAATAAAAACGGTATAAATGTGTAGTTGATACATTTTTTTAGTTGGTTGGAAACTGAAATATTAAATAGCTCAGCTCAATTAATTTCCTAGATCTCACTTTTTGTTGATAGCAACTTCCAAATGTCAGACTCAACAATGGGCTATATACTCCATCCTACTGTACTTACAGTCGTTTCCTTTTTAATTTTATAAAAAAATCATTTATCTTTTTTTTTTCTTTATTAAATAGTCAGAGTATATAATTGAGAGTATGAGAGGGCAGGGAGTAGATGTGATAGAGAGGTTTTAAGAGGAGGAGAAGCCATAAACTAGACCGATCACCTTGTGCCTTGTTTCAAATATGTAAGGTTAAAATGTAGTATCGTTATTGTGCAATCAAATTTATAAAGGTAAAATGTAATGCACGTAACATGCAGTGTTGTTATGATGTGATATACCTATAATGTAACCAATCTGAACTATAGATCACATAATTTAACGGCTGAGATTATATGTTCTTTCACCCCCTCTTTAAGTCGATATCAACTCTAATCGCAACCATTCTTTACAAATAAAATATGATTCTATCACCGGTGAAAGTATAACTATGAATTTAGCATCACTTTCATCACCAATTCGCCAGATTTTCACTATATTAAGTATCTTTACAAGTACTAAGTTAGTACTCGTATTTTGTAGATCTTCTGAAGAAAATTAAACAAACTAGTCAACGGCTATAATGATTTAATTGTTAAAATGAAAATAAAAGAATTATATAATATTGAAACAAGCAATTTGGGCATACGGTGTGGTGGTCCTTACTTACTCATTGGAAACAATGAAACATAGTCCACTGTTTGAACTATTTCATTTATTAAAGTCCAAAATATATATATAATATTTTAAAACAAAGAAGATAGTTTTGGTATTAAAAATGTTCAGAAATTTAAATACTACCCACTTGATTTGAAAACGTAAACGGTATAATCAGTAACTGGGCCCGATTAAAGTTAGATTGTTACTTATAATAATTAAAAACTGTTTAAAATAACGTTATCTTGAAACGCCCTGAAATCTGAAATTTTTTTTTTTTTTTTTTTTACAAAATCTGGGGAATACGATCGTATTCATCAACACTTTCAGCACAAATTCGGGACAGAATCAACTTAAGGGAATACGGTCTCAGAATACGCCGTATTCCCGGGAATCCGATCGTATTCATGGGATTACGATCGTATTCTGTGACACCCGTCAAATTAGGACTAGAAATTAGTTCCTAATCATTATGTAATACATGTAGTTAGTGCTATGTATTAGGCTAATTGTATGTATCAAAATATATATGGATGAATATATATATCAGTACTCGATTAGATTTAATCGTTCATTTTCAAATCGGCCGAATTCCGATTCATATATACGGCGTTGGTGAAAAACAAATATTAAGTAATATGAAACTATTATTTAATACAACTCATTATTTATTATATATTATTTTGATAATATATAAAGTATTCGTATCGTACAAATATAAAACATTCGCGACGAAGATTATAAATAATGTATTATTATTGAAAATGATAATTATTATTTACATTAGACAAAATAAAACATATTTCCGTTTATTTCATTTAACTCAAACTCGACGAAACCACTCGAACCATATCCGTCTCTCAAACATAAAACAAAGATATATTTTTATACCTCACTAAAAGTATTTTTATAAAATACTTCGAATAAAACTAAATACGATTTCATTTTTAGGAAATTATCATTTAAAAACATTATACTACTTTTACGATCGGGTAAACAAACACGGGTATTTTGTACTTCGAATTAAGCCAACCAACTTCAATAATTGGAGTTGGCCGACTATACCAGACGCACCCTTTCCATTTCATTTCATTATCTCTATCTCTCGGTCTCTTCTCTCGGCTCCAAACCGAACAACAACAATAACAATTAACAACAACAATTGATCATCACCGCCTTCATCATCTTCATCTTCATCATCGTGGTCATCATCTTCATCACCAAGCTCCATCTCCATTTTTAGCTCCATTTTAATTGTAATGAATCGTTTACGTTTTTGTTAATTTTACATGTTTAAATTACATATATTAACATGCTAGGATGTTCTATGAACTGATTATGTCCCCAAATCAAACCCAAATTGTTGTTTGTGAATTTTCGTTCGAACAGACCCTGTTTTTGAACCAGGATCCGGCGGATCTAGAGGGGATCCGGCGGATCTATCTCCAGTTCATGCGGATCCGGCGGATCTAAGTAGGATCCGGCGGATCACCTTTCAAAATCGACCCGATCCGGCGGATCACTCCAAGGATCCGGCGGATCCAAACCAAACACACTCAATCCGGCGGATCAACACATGATCCGGCGGATCCCCCGTTATATTTTATGATCCGGCGGATCAACAAACGGATCCGGCGGATATTAGCTAAAACAGAATAAACATTTTTTCGAAAACGTCGACAATTTCACAAGTCTTTCAAACGTGCTTCTCGATGAAAAATTTCTTATAACGGATTGAGCTCAAATTCGCAAGGTCACTTGGAAACGACCCAATAATCAATGCTAAGTACCTTAGCCTTGTCAGTTTTAGGCCATCCGGGGTCGTTTAGGGGCCGAAAATGACAGATTACTATTTTCAGACTCGTACCAAATTTTGTAATTTATGAAATAAAGTGTAACGGATATAATGAACTTGATTAACAACTAAACCTATACGATACGACTTATATATGAAACACATACACTTTTATAAGCACAACAAATCATGTATGATAATAATAGTTTGAGATACATGCTCGTTTTGTTTTACATGTGAACGCAAGTATCAAATTATCACGTATGCTGCATGAGTTGTTTTCATCTAATCAATCAAAGTCCTCTGAAGCATAGTTCTGTTAATATGATTTAGCGTGAATGTTAGTGTATGGTACCATATGGGATTGACAATCCCCGTCCGAGTTAGCAAGCACTAACCTGTCAAACGGACGCATTATCATTTGTTCAAACGTATGTTGATTAGGCATACGCATAGAAGCACCCTCGATCAGGCACTTGATTGTGATCCTGACCCCTCAGTTAAGCTCAGACTATGTGCTCATGTTAGTTGTATCAATCTTTACTTATTTGTTTAATTACAAATATTCATGTGATACTCATAATTCAATTATTTACATGCTTTGTAAATCAAATCATTAAATCTTGCGGTTCACAAATCATATATTATCATATCAAACCTGTGAGCTCACCAGCTTTATAGCTGACCTTTTAGCATGTTATCTCAGGTACTCAGCAGTAGGTTGGACTGCCCATCAGGATACTGTAGCTCGAGTCGCATGAAATCATATAAACATCAAGAGATTTCCCTGCATTTCTATATTTTGCTAAAACTGGATATGTATTATAATCTCTCAAATATCTATGCGAACTCGTCTTTTGTAAAACATATGTAGACTTTTACGTTAATCAATGTATTTGTAAAACGACGCATGTAGTGGTCGTTCATTATGTATCTTATGTGCTTTGTGTATTGATTAGTCGCGCCCCGAATCGACCCGCTTCCGCATCATAATTTTGGGGTGCGACATATTCCCATGACCTGCAGCTAAAACCTGAACCTGCACTATTTCATACCAAAATCCGAACTTTGAACGCGCATATCCCATAAACGACAAGGAATTAAAACATGAAACTTTGCAGGCACTTTACTATAGTCAAAATGAAACTTTCTATTTTCACACTTTCTCAATATTCCGGGATTTGGACTCATGGGTCATTTTCGGCTAAAATAATCACTTTTTGCTAGTACACCAAATCTCAAACCATAGAGACTTAGGAACTGAACTTCTAAACACACATTTCTATCATTAAAACAAAGTTGTGAGGCTTATCACTATGCTTCAAATCCTTATCTAATTCAATTTGGTTTATAGGTGTCATTAAAACCCGTTTTGACCCATTTTGACCCGCTGATCCAAAAGAGCTAATTTAACCCATTCAATGGATAAACGCCCTTCAAAATTGACTAATACCACATTTGACTTTCTTTAAAACTTTCAATATGTACATAACCAAACTATCACTTCTACTACAACTTTCAACTTTACACGATCTAAAACTACATCTACTAGTCATTCACAAATTTTACACTATTACAACATAGTCTATCTAGCTATTACTTTTATAACCAAAACATGTCAAAACATTGTTTGGGCGATCTTTCAAGGTTTCAAAACGATAATTTAAAGAGAAAGCTTGTGTAACTTACAACAAGCTAGCACTCTACTTCTACCCTTTTGCAATATCTTTACCCCTTCCGCTTTCACTTGTACCTATAACATAACTAGACTAATTAAGCAATTTGCTTAGTGAGAATATGAAAACTAATCATTACGATGCATTATTAAATAAAACAATTAATAAGCAAGGTAAAGAAATTACTTCCCTTTTTCTTACAACTCCACTTTCACAAATCTAATCATATGTGCACATTTCTAATCATTAATTTAGCTAACATAAGTTAGCTACTAATCAAAACAAAGCTAACCTTGGTTAGCTATTCTAATCAAATATGGCTAATTTCTATTAGCCAATCTAATCATAACCTTTCATCATAATCATGTTATAATCACAACAAATCACAATCATTTACATAATTATGATCTATTCATTTCATAACTCACCTTGGTTTGTAGCACAACTTGTAATAAGATGATCAAACAATAAAAATTCTTCTTGAGCACCTAATACAAATATGCATAACACAAAATCAATAACTAATCACAATTTCAACTACTAATCATTTAATTCCATTCTCCCCCCACTAATTACATACTAGCTTAATTCTCATGATCATAATCATAACTTTAAGATATGATTAAACTATTTTCTTGTAACTACTAACATCCACTAATACTCTACTATTACAATTTAACTAATTTCATAGAATTCATGGAAACCCCCATGAACCCTAATCGAAATCTACCACTTCTATTATGAAATTGAACTTCAATTCATCATTCATAGACTAAACTAACATTAACTAATCAATTATAAACCCTAATTTCGGATTAAATCATACCAATTTACTAAAACCCATGAAAACTCAATTTCTAGGATTTTGGAGAAGGAAAAACAACTTACAAGAATTAGAGAGTGATAGAGGATGCTGATTCTAATTGATTAGAGCTTGAATCTAAGATTGAAAAACTGATTTCTTGTTGGATTCTAGTCTCCTGCGATTTTTGGTTCTTCCTGTAAGGTTCTGGAATGTTTTTGAGATCACAGGGACAAAACACGTATCTGTGTTTATATCTTTTATTTATTTACTATACTACATAGTCTGGAACCAAACAACTAGTTCGCGTTTTCTATTATATCTCATTATTTAGAGATCTAAAATTAAAAAGATGTATATTTTATTGTACACTAAAATAATATTGTAAAACTGAGCTATTAAAACTTATTTTTATTTACTAAAGTAATACCTTGAAAACTGGGGTGTTACATATTTAATCTAAGAACTATAAATAAACATTTGATTGGAAACTAATCTTTTATTTTTTAATTAAAATTATATATATAAATTAAATACGGAGTACTTTTTTAATATATCTACTTGCCTACTTGTTTGTTTAACCCAAGGACGATATATGTTTCTTTATTGCTTTCACGTACACTAATGTGAGCTTACAATTTTATACTCCGTATTGGTTTTAGTCACTAAAAACAATAACACGTAACATTTTCTTTCTTACTAATTTAATTAAAAGACTATTGATGATGAATATAAGATCTTATTATTGTGTAAAGACAAATTAAGACTTTTAAATTTACTAATAAATTGGTAAATAATTGTTTAAACTTGATTCTTGATATATCATAATATATTGTTAGTGAGAAAGGGACCTTCGTATACGATAAATTTTGGTTTGTCTTTTTTTTTTTTTTTGGAAATAAATGACATGTATTTTAATTATTGATATATAAAAAAATGGGAGGCCAAGTCTTTGTTGTTTACGTAATATTGACATGCTAATTAGACAGAAATTTACCAACTACAAAAACTAACAAACAAAATTTATTGGGGTTTTTTAATCTCTTTATCTGCTTTGGAGCGACTTGACGTGATACATGAAATACATAGTAACATGCTATATAAACACATATGCAAACAATCATATCATATGGTTTTTGTTAATAATAGTTAAGAAGAAACTGTTGTTAACAATCGCTTCGTTTAGAGTGTTTTGACGCTGGCTTAATTAGCTGATCTCGAAACCTAAATTAGTTTTAAATTGTAAATAACTAGTGATGTATTTCAACGTTTAGAAGTTGTATTACCAACAACGATATGACTAACTATATAAATCATATAGCGTTCGTGATCATGAAAAATGATGCTAATTAACCAACGGAATTCGATATTTTACTTGGTGAAAAATATTATATATGAAAAACAAGAAACATACAATGATCAACATGTTGATGATGGACATGTTGACATATTCAATCGAATAACATTATTCTATATTTTCTTAATTTTATTTAGAAATTAAATCACTTTCAGAAAAGGATAAAACATACACAAAACGTAGAAACTAAGATCGAATGAAGGTTTTCACATGATCCTTTGACTTCCAAGTTCCAACCACATCACCACCTAAGAATGAAGTGTCTTTATATGTATCTATCTATATCTGTATAATTTCACTTTAATATCATTGTACTTGCAATTTTTAATTAGCAAAAAGACTTTTCTGTGCATCTTAAATAAACTATAATTTTTTCTTGAAAGGCAGTAGAGTGATCCCGGGCGGTTACGGCCACTAGGCAAGCTAGTGGACTCGATGCGCTGACGAGGTCACTATCCCTCACTGCTTCCAGAAGGAAAACCCCTTTGTACATGATCAGGCCTCAGTAAGTTAAAAGTTGATGGTTTTGTTGTAAATGAATTGTATGACAAACTGTTAGTAATATAATACTTTTAATTAATAAAGAAACCAATTAAAAATATAATCCTAATAACACTATAGTCTATATACATTAAAACCCTTAAAAACACTAAGATATAACTAAGTTAGCTACCAATTAATGATTATTTAATTATATGTGTGAATAAAAAAGCCATAGTTTCAGCCGGAATAAAGTGGGGGGAAATGAAAATCAACATGGGGTACGTCTATAGTTGACCCTTTCTATCAAATTGCCATACTTGACTTTCAACTCACTACATAACTATCCAATTTATTTGTTAATTTTCCAAGATTTATAAAGTTTTATATCAACAAATTTGGTTTATCGAACGAGGACAAGTGATGTGCACAGATCACATCAATATTTTTATCTCCCATGTTTCTTTTTTTTTTTCCTTCATTTTATTGATACAAGTTAACAAAATTATCTATGTGAATATATAGTTCTACTTATCCCATTCGAGCATACAACTAAATAAGTCATACGTGGACTTGATATCCATATTCATATTTCAATCTAAAATTGTTAACATATCATCAAAAAAATCATTAATTTTTTTTGGAAACGGCAAATAACACCTGCGGGCCAGCAATGGAGTATCATTGTGCCACCACTACCAGCCCATATATTGCCTCACCTAGGAAAAACCACCACAGGACTCGAACCCGAGACCTATGGGTAAAACCCCGTGCATCATTAATTAACTCCCTTAATTAACATGATTACAATCATATATTTGTTTTAATCATTTGGGTATATGGTAGGAACTTAAAGCACTCATTAATTTGTAATTGATTAAGATGAGTTGTAGGCCTAATTTGATGACCTAAAGTTTTTCTACTAGTGATGGGCACCAAAGTGAAAGCATGCGTAGGGGTTAAGGTGTTCATGCCAACATAGACCAACATCCTTCATCATTATCTTGTCTCAATCTTTATCAAAATACCTCCACAACCATATACTTTTATCTTTGTGACGCAATCCGAATATATAACTAAAGTTTGTTTAATAGAATGACAAATGATATGATCGTATAAATATGATCCCGAAAGTGGTAGGTTCCAAGATTTTAGAAATTATACTTGGTACTCATAAACCAAAGTTAACTACTCGAAATAACTCAAGAACATAAGAAATCCACGGAAAACACGCTTTGATTGATAAAAACGCCAAAGTAAATCGAACTTATGGACAAACATGATCCTACAATTTCTTTCTGTAAACAAAATTGAACTTACAGATCTTTTATGTGTTGAATGAAACTACCGTTATTTTAATCAATATTTTTTATAACTTCCATTATCTTTTTGTGGAATTTACCCACAAAATAATAAAAATAAAATAAAATGAGAGGTGATATTGATACCACCACATGTATGGGGCATAAATTGAAAATACACTTTAGATGGATGATCAACCGCTTGTGGCTTGATAATTTGATATGATCTTTGGAGATGGTCACACATTGTGAACAAGAGAGGTACCTTGGGGGTGCAACATAGGGGGTCCTTGGCCCCACATTATTGTTAGATGCCCCATCTTTTTCAGTTTGGTCAAGTCACCCATCATTGATTTTTTCTACTACCAATTTTTCAATAGTCTTGTGCTCATCATTTCCACAAATAACTCTCTTCAGTCTAAATGTATACGGTACACCATAATCTTTTTTTTCCCCTTCCTTTCTACTTTTAAATTTTATTTTATTTAAGTTAAAAATGTAAGAATGTAAAATGAGTACACATATAACATAATGGTTAATAGACAGATTTGTTACTCTACTTTTAAAAAACGTCCAGCTAAGTTACAGACTATAAAATGGTTCAATTAAGTTACTTACCTAAATTCATGAGTTAAGTAACCAGATTTACGTTATAAGTAATATTGTATAAGTTCAGTAATCTAATTGAATTCACAAGTAAACTGATATATGTGTGTAATGTTCATGGTTAAGTAACTTAAACATCGTGATTTAGTAAGTTTGAATATTCAATCGAACCATTTATTAGTCCAATAAATTATTTGAACATTTCTCAAAGTAAATAATTAGTTTACCCCTCTATCTAATCAATAAGAGAAAACTCAAATATTAATATTTGTAAGATCATATATACAAGCTTAAAGACAACTAAAATTAGACTTTATGAGTGTCTCACAGTTAACCGTTACAAACAGTCGCAGAATACAAATAATAAAAGAAGATAAAAATATTGTGGATATGACACACAGCCAATCGAATGTGCCACAAATAGGAAATTAAGATAAACACGGAAGTAAATCCCAAATATACCCCTAAAGAAAAGCTTTATTTACGGAATAGTATAAAAGGTGTTTGGCTCGTGATATTGATATACGTAGGATCGAGGGGTAGGTTGTAAAAGTGACTAAAAAGTTTATTACGAATCACGCGTTTCCCCGATTTCTAGCCACCGACGTCTCATTAACTCCGGCATTATCCATTCATGATTCACCGATCATAATAGTATCTCTTTTTTTCATCTCCACGTCATTATTCATCACGTCATCGTTTTTAATTTGTTTGTGGAATTATTATGGATAACATATTTGCGTGTAAAATAATAGCACTAATATGAAATCATTAAAGTTAGAAGAAATATATTTAAAAAGTCATAGTATACATGGAGTGATACTATGGTGGATATATCCAAATAATGTCTTTTTAGTCACACACATGATCCCAAGATCCAAGTATATGACTTTTATTTGGATCAAACCCGTATTTTTTGACCAAAATAACTTGTTCGCAATACTCAAATGGAGAATGCATAGGATTTTATAATGTTTTTGTGAAAGTTTGTATAAATTATTTCTATTATTAGTATGTGTGTTTTCGTGGTTCAAACAAATCCATCTTGTAACTAGAATTTTTGTCCACATGTTAGTATTTCAATTCGTATGCTATGAGCATGGAGACATCTTGACTTTGTACGTTCGATATACACATTTAATATTCATTAATTTAACCATTCTTTTGTAAATAAAATTATGCGATGTTTTCCAATCTGATACGTATGGTATATATGTGCATGCATGTACGTACGTGCTTTCTTGGATACGTGGCAACTTAAAATTTGACTTTATAAGGTCAACCTTTAACCAGTCATTGTATTCATTCGCATCCCATCATCTAAGTTGCTAGCTCGTACATATCTTTACTTTCCAAATTTGCCACAATCTTATCTTCTATCATCGAAGATTCCAAGAGGCATAACTTTAAATAGCTAAAACAGATTTAAAACACATGCTAATTATATATTGTTCTTATTTAAGCTTCTAAAACAACACTCTTATATACTCACAATATTCGATAAGTTACAAAAAAAAATATATCTAAAATAAAATAAACTTTACACAAGATGTACTTGAATCGAACCACAATTATGTGTCCGAACACCCCTTCGTAGCATAGGCCATGCCCATGGAGAAACAAGCCATCTGGTCTCTACCATTTTTTTCATTTTCAACCCTAAACATTAGGACGACCTTTAATTAACAGACTGATAAAAAAAAACGAACAATTCTTGAATTGTTCAGAGCGAAATTTATTTACACTCTTTTATTTGTTAAATGAACGAGTATATATATAGAAAAGTTCATCTAATTAATGAACGAATATCAACATGATTTTGTTCGTTCACTTAAATTTGTGAATGTGTGTTAATATGTGAGTCCGATTATTTTGATTATGTTCGTGTGATCATTATAGTATTTGAAGAACTTAAGTTCATTGTAAATCATTTTTATATTGTAAATAAAATCTAAACAACTACGGAGTAAAAGTTTACCCCAATAGATTTCGCACTTTCAATCTTCCTTCCTTGTAAGTTCTATATAATATGTGTGTGTGTTTCTGTTCGCGTGTGTGCGCTTTTGATCAATCAATATATTAACAAACGAATATAAACGAACGAAATGAAAAGGACTCATTCGTGTTTGTACAGTTTGTTTACGAATCTACTGAACATTGTTTTTTATTAACACATTCCACGCTATTAGATATTGATAGATTTAAAGGCTCGATATCTAACATTCTCATTAGTCCGTTTAGTGTATTTATGTTACCCACCAAATCAATACTATTTTGGGAGTGGTATTTCGGGTATGATACGTACAGGGACTTGTGATTGGCATGTTTATATTACGTACTTAATTTGCACACATCCTATTCCGGTTAACCTGCTAACACGAACATGATAACTATAATCCATTTTAGTTACATATACACGGTCAGTAGCTAGGTTAATTATAGGTTAGACGATGTGCATATACTTTCTAATATCAATAAAACTACATTTTTACTTACGCGTTATCTAAAAGTCAAGAAGATGAGGCTTCTGGCTTTTTAGCTTATTGACCATTTAAATTTTGAAAAATTATCTCACAAAAGCTCATCCAAACACATTCAAAGAGCTTTTTAGCTATATCATAATACAATAAGCTCGAAAGCCCACTAAAAAAACCAAACCAAACACCCACTAAAGAATAATACTCCCTCCGTCCCGATTTAATAGTCCAGTATTCCATTTTGGGATGTCCCAAATTGATTGTCCACTACCAAATATAGAAAGTAAATATGATTCCATTTACTATATTGTCCCTACTTCAAAATTAAATTACAAAAGTGAAAAGGAAGTTCAAATTAATTGGTAGGGGTAAAAATGTCATTGTGCAAAAAGTAAGTAGTAATTATTGTGTTTATCTTACACTGCGTGTTTTCTGTTTGGGGGCAATTAAATTGGGACGGAGGGAGTATATTGTAATCGAACGAAATTTCATTTTTTTTTTCAATTTCAATTTACATAGGTTGTGCGAGTACAAATAAATAAACAAGTATAAATAACATAACATTAGAATATACGAAGTGTATTCTCACTACAAAAAAATAGTCATTTTATCACGTTTTTTTCTCTACACTTTTAGAAAGTGTGTAAAACTTTTTGAAAAAGATAAGGTTTTCCACACTTATACATGTAAGAAAGAAAAACTTACAATTGTAAATGTGGAAAAATTATAACTTTTCAACACTTAAAAGTGTGGAAAAAAATTTGTAACACATGATTTTCCCACACAAGAGAAAGTGTGGATAAATTGAATGTTACAAATTTTTTTCCACACTTTTAAGTGTTGAAAGTTGTAATTTCGCCACACTTTTAAGTGAAAACTTTTTTTTCTCACACTTATATATGTGAAGATTGTAGTGATTTTCACACTTAATGATGTAACAATTTTCTCTACACTTATAAATGTGAATAATTTAACATAATTCCCCTTAAAAATGTGAAAAAAGTGTGAATTAATGATTTTTTTTTATTGTAGTGTCTCTCACATGCGTTGCAATCACGGGCCTAGTAATAATTAAAGCGCAAAATATTCAATAATGTAAGCAATTGAATTAATTGCATGGGAAAAGAAATCTATTTATGTTTTATAATCTCATACGTTCATACGGATTATACGTACTCCTTAATTTCTTTCTTTATCATAGTAAAATATAATTATAGTTTTTTTTAAGTAATCAAATTTACTATATAATCAATCCGTCCTATTTTTATTGCATGCCCTTTGACAATTTTTGTTAGATCTTAAAATGATGGATAAATATCAAATTTGCCATTATATCAAATGTAAGTTTGACTGATTTTTTTTATGAAATAAATGATTGAGTGTAACAAAACAGGATATATTGAGAATTATAACAATTTTGAAAGGATATTTTTTGCATGAATACATTATTTTTGGAATAAACAATAATAGTATGATGAAAAATAAAAATTGAGAGAATGAAAAGACAATTCTATTTTTTGGGAAGATTTTTTATATACATGCAAACTATTCGTTGACTTGAATATCATTAACTTAACCTACTGTTTTTTTTTATCGTAAATAATTGGGCAACACCTTATGAATTATGAACAAAACTACTAAAATTATGGATTATAAAATATTCGAACTTGTATATATTTTTTAATGAATGACCAAAAATATCATGATGAGGTCGTACATCGTCCACTGTATGCCTTGAGGGACGGCAAATCGAAGAGGAGAAAACACTGAATTTTATGGTGCAATTTTCATGATTTTTCGACTTACTGTTTGTGAGATATTTAATTTTTAAAAATGTGGAGTAGAGAGAATAAAGTGACACATGGCAGAAATCTGTTGGTTCCCTCATTCAACTCAAAATTGGTGTACTCATTTGAACCGAGCAGTATAATCTTCTAAACTAATTCATTCATATTCTTAATTCTTAATATATAAATAAAGAGAAGAGTTCAATTGAGACTATTTATTTTGTGTGAGAATGAGGGAACCAACCACAATATGCCATGTGTCACTTTTTTCTCTCTCATTCACGTTTTTAAAAATTAAATATCTCACAAACGACAAGTCGAAAAATCATGAAAATTGCACCATATTTTTCAGCGTTTTATCCTCTTCGATTTGCCGTCAATCAAGGCATACTTACGACAAACTTTTTTTTTTTTTTTCATTTTTTTTGTGGGTTTTACATATTAGTAACACATGTGTTAGTGATTGATTATACATTTGATTTAGGGTTTAGAGTTAGGGTTTAGCAGAGTTTAGTATTAGGGTTTAGCAGAGTTTAGTGTTAGGGTTTAGCAGGGTTTAGGGTTTAGTATGATTTAGGGTTTATAGTTTTATAAAGCGTTTGGGGTTTAGGGGTTAGGGTTTAGGGTTCAGGGTTGGGAGTTTGGGGTTTCGGGACGAAACCCCAAACTCCCAACCCTAAACCCTAACCCCTAAACCCCAAACCCTAAACCCTAAACGCAACACTGTAACACACGTGTTAGTAATGTGAAACCCACTAAAAATAATGAAAAAAAAAAGCTCGTCGAAAGTATGCCTTAATGGACGGCAAATCGAAGAGGATCAAACGCTGAATCTAATGGTGCAATTTTCATAATTTTTCGATTTGTCGTTTGTGAGATATTTAACTTAAGGGGTAAATGAGTTTTGTATTCTTTTTGTACACATGACACCATATCATTGGTTTCTCTATTCTTGCACAAATTTTTAGTCTCATTTGAACGTTACCCTATAAATAAAATAAATAAAAAATATAAATTAAAATTTGTAGTTATTAGTTTTACAAGTTGAAGGCTAGGCTTCATTTGTTATTCATTAAAATATTAAAAATTAAAAATTAAAATATATTGTTAAATTTGGAATTGGAATTGGATAATAATACCAATATAATCTCCTCCAACTATACAAATCTATATTATTTATTAATCTTTGTTTCTTATTTTAACTTTTGCCAGCTAAGAACACTATAATTTCAAGATTTTAATTCACATGTAATAATCTCTATAAATACCCCTCTTCTCCGTTTGCATACAATACTCTCTTGCTCTCTTTCTTATTCATATATATCCAAACCTTTTTATACTATACGTATCAAAGTTATAAAAAAAAGAAGAAGAAGAAAGTTGGCATTATGGCCGGCGGTGGAATTCCGACCGCTCCGGGCGGTGATAAAGCGTACCCCGGAAACCTCACTCTTTATGTCACCTTTACTTGTGTTGTTGCTGCCATGGGTGGTCTCATTTTCGGTTACGATATCGGAATTTCTGGTAATGATAATACTCCTTTTCTTTTTTCTTTGATCGCTTTATATATTTCATAAACACGTTGTATGACATATTAGGACCGTTTATGAGTTTTCGAAAATTCTACAAAAAAAAAAATCGTCTTTTTTTCCTCCTAATTTCTCACAACTGTTTTTCCTAGTTTTACTTAAATTAGTACTCGTGACATATATAGTGACGGAGCTAGATTATATTTAACGGTTGTGTATGTACAGTTCTTAGTAATATTTGTGAATATAAAGTTACCGGGATCATAACAACAGTTTATTTGAAAAAAAAATTTATTACATATACTATGCACTAAAAATCATATGATAGAAACGGGATCATTTTTTTGTTTTGTTTTTTTTTTTTGGTGTTTTTGGGAATTTAAGAATGTAATTAATTTGTATGTATTTTGTGATAGGTGGAGTGACGTCAATGGATCCGTTTCTGAAGAAGTTTTTCCCGTCGGTGTACCGGAAACAATCAGCGGATACATCGACGAACCAGTACTGTAAATTTGATAGTCAAACCTTGACTATGTTTACATCATCTTTGTATCTAGCGGCGTTGATTTCGTCGTTGGTTGCATCGACGGTGACACGTAAACTTGGTCGGAAACTTTCTATGTTGTTCGGCGGTGTTTTGTTTTGCGCCGGCGCTTTGTTGAATGGTTTTGCCCAGAAAGTTTGGATGCTCATTGTTGGTCGGATCCTCCTCGGGTTTGGTATTGGATTTGCCAATCAGGTAAAATCTTTTCCAATCTATTTCTTTATTTTTTAATTAATCGTTTATTTTTGTTTACTTTTAACTTTTTTGAAAAATTCACGAGATCTTCGACCAAAATAAACCACTGTACATATCTTTTTTCAAGACATTTGATGTAGCTTAAATATTTTTTACGATTAATTTTTAGATATTTGGGTATATTAATATTTTTTCTTTAATCATATTTTATTAATATTTAATATATTTTAATATATCACTCTAAAATAAAATGAATAATAACTTTTGAAGTTTATTTTTGGTCTGACACAAGTGTTGAGCTTTTTGACCAACCATACATACAACTTGCTTTTGATTTTTGAAAGCAAATCCGTTGTTTGATTTCTTTTGTTTTGTTTTTAGTGTAAATTTCAACTTGTTTTGAAAACAATCAAAGTTAAATTATTAATCAACTAATTAATTTAATTAATTCAATAATTATAAAATGATAAATATAAAAAATCATTTTTATTTTTCTTTGCACATGTTGTCACTTTCTTTGTTTCCAAATATTCCATCACCAAAACGTTTACTTGGAAAATTGCGATAGCAACCCCTCGACATAATTGACTTCGATAGTGACATCCCCTAACTTTATAATCCTTCTACCACCATAATCTATATCTATACTTTTATTAAATATTAATTAATATAATATTTTAGCTAATAAAGATATTGTTATTAATTATTTATTTTGTTGTTGATAATTATTACAGTCTGTGCCACTATACCTTTCGGAAATGGCACCATACAAGTATCGAGGGTCACTCAACATTGGATTTCAATTGTCGATCACAATTGGAATTTTAGTGGCTAATGTATTGAACTACTTTTTTAACAAGCTTGATGGTAATTTGGGATGGAGACTAAGTCTCGGGGGCGCGGTTGTCCCCGCTTTGATTATCACGGTGGGGTCTCTGATTCTCCCAGAGACTCCTAACTCTATGATTGAACGAGGTCAAAAAGAAGAGGCAAGAACAAAGCTTCGTAGAATCCGAGGTGTTGATGAAATCGATGAGGAGTTTAATGACTTGGTTTATGCTAGTGAAGAGTCGAGAAAGATTGAACACCCGTGGAGGAATTTGTTGCAAAGGAAATATAGGCCACAATTGACAATGGCTATCTTGATCCCATTTTTCCAACAATTGACTGGGATTAATGTGATTATGTTTTACGCTCCGGTTTTGTTCAAAACTATTGGTTTTGGTGGTGATGCTTCACTTATGTCCGCTGTGATCACTGGCTCTGTAAATGTTTTAGCAACATGTGTTTCGATTTATGGTGTTGATAAATGGGGACGAAGATTTCTATTCCTCGAAGGAGGTACTCAAATGCTCATTTGTCAGGTTCGTAGTAAAATCGACACTTGAACTAACAATACATGTCAAGATGCATTTTTGAGTCACATAGTAATATACAAATTTACAATGCATCTTGATATGCTATATATGTTCTTTTATCGTATCTAATTTCTTCATTCTTTTTCATGGAATAGGTTGCAGTTGCAATATTCATTGGTATTAAATTTGGAGTAAGTGGAGAACCCGGTGATTTGCCCAAATGGTATGCTATAGTGGTTGTGCTCTTCATATGCATATACGTTGCTGGATTCGCGTGGTCATGGGGTCCACTAGGATGGCTCGTGCCTAGTGAAATCTTTCCACTTGAGATCCGATCAGCTGCCCAAAGTATCAATGTTTCCGTTAACATGATCTTCACTTTTATAATCGCCCAAGTCTTCTTAACCATGCTTTGTCACTTCAAATTCGGGCTATTTCTCTTCTTTGCCTTTTGGGTCGTGATCATGACAATCTTTGTGTACGTGTTCTTGCCCGAAACAAAGAACATCCCGATTGAAGAAATGGTGATCGTGTGGAAAAAGCATTGGTTCTGGTCTAGATTTATGGTCGACGTAGATTACCCGAACGGAGTTGAATTAAGCAAGGGAGGCGATTTGGTTAAGAAAGTATAACTGCTACCAAATTTAAATATCGTTTCACGTTTTAGCGTACCTTTTATGTTATGTATTTATTTACTAGTTGTGTTTCAAGGTGCCACTCAAGAAAAAGAGTTATTTTTTAAAGTTGAAAGTAAATATAAACTGGTTTATTGTGTCAAAAGGGTAAAATATGTAATTCGATTTTTGAATATTGTTTCAAAGATTAATGGAAATATATCTCTCCCTTTTTAATTTGTTTTGTTTATATGTAGAGAAAACGTTATTGTTATCATAATTTATGCAATTGGAAAATGCATAATATAGTCGATTGTGAACGGTACACTAACAAGTGGAGCAACTAAAGTAACAAATTAAATTAAATCTTATATAAAGTATATAATAATAATAAGAATAGAAAAATAAAAAATAATAATATCCATTCGTTCAAACAAGTTAATAGGTTTAGTTAAGTTAACACTTGCTTGAACACGTGATCCAATGTTGAACCACTTGACTTGATAACTCAATGAAGAACAGTCCAACTAGTCGCTTAGCTGTGTTTATTTACGAGAACATGGATATAGGTGAGTTGTGTATATGTTTAATCAAAATCATTTACTACTATTAGGTTTTATTTTATGGTTAACTACATGACAAACAACTACTTTCCAATTCCCAATTTCATTGTCAAGTTCAAATACCGCCAAAATCTTTATTGGTAGATTTCCAAAATATCAAATGGGATAAAGATACATTTTTTTTATATCTTTAATTAGATGCGGTTTAGAGGGGCATGTCTAGATGGAGAGACAAACAAAACAGCTACATTTTAAGGAAAATTTGTAAAGGTAGCGCTTATCAGTATTTGAGTTACGTTGTATATCAAAAATATCAACATTTGAGATTGTCTACCCCTTATGCCCTCTTTAAAAGGTCTAATTCTCTTAACCATAACCACTTCATTAGGACCAACAACTATAAACTTATCAAATTATACATATCAATTAAATGGGATAAAGAGACTCTATTTTATTTAATTATAACTAGGAGTGTCCATGGGCTAGACCCGAAATGAACCCAGACCCGAATGTATATAGAAACAATAATCGGGGAACCAGACCACATAGTAAGGTTTGGTCTTGATCCGGTTTTAAGTCCGGTCCAAACGGTTTGGGACTTCAGGTATAAACCCGACGTGAGAATGCACACCCCTAATTAGAACTAGCAACCATAACCGTAGATGTATTTTACACAAACTTCAAACTCCCTTCTTACTGATTTTTAGATTTTGTTGATTAAACCATAAATTAAGCTATTTATTTTCTTACTCTTTATTTGATGGTTAAAGAGTCATGTACAAGTCATAACATGGTACACATGCATCATAGAATTGACTTGTATACATATTTAATGGCCTCCAGACAGGAGACATCTCACGTTTAAGGGAAAGTTGTCATAGGCCCAACTGGACCTTCAAACAATGGTTTCTATCCATGCATTATTGTGTTGTACTCATTGCAATAAAAATGATTATGTTGGCTAGTTATAAATTATTTGATAAGTTCATGCACCAACCGATTAATAAAAAATTGATGGCAATTAATGAAGGATCAAGTTGACATTTTCCTTATAATCATAGAGGTAAATCACAAAAATGATCCGTTGACCGTACCCTATTTAACAAAATAATCCGTTGACCAAAGCTTTTAACAAACTAATCCACAGATTGGCACCAAAAGTGGCGCCCCGGCGCCCCTGACACAAGCAACCAATCAAAAAATGCCACGTGTACGCCAACCAAAAAAAACCGGCGCCCCATGATTTTTTTTTGGCGCCCCATGATTTTTTTTTGGCGCCCCTCCCTTTGTTTTCTTCCTTCTTGGCGCCCCTCATTTTTTTAATCCGGCGCCCCATGTTTTTTTTTTCGCAATCCTCGTACACGTGGCATTTTTTGGTTGGTTGCTTTTGTCAGGGGCGCCGGGGCGCCACTTTTGGCGCCAATCGGTAGATTAGTTTGTTAAAAGCTTTGGTCAACGGATTATTTTGTTAAATAGGGTACGGTCAACGGATCATTTTTGTGATTTACCCTAATCATAGATAGATGTGCGCGCATCATAATATTGTTAATTATATGATGTTAGCTACTAGCTAGAGTCAAACAATTGATTAGATGATATTTTAAAGTATATAATTAAATTAAGGGAAAAGGTTAAGATATTTTAAAGTAGGGAGGTGATAAATCCAATGATACTTTTACTAAATTCACGGACACAGGTGCATAATCAGTTGTACAGTAAGCATTAAGAGCTGTACATTTCCGTGAATATAGTAAAAATATCCTTGGATTTATCAGCTCCCTTTAAAGTATATAATTAAATTTATTGTGGTGGGAAACTGGGAAAGGTAGGAACATACATATTTCAAGTATGCAACTTACTAAATAAAGTATGTAACAAACCGGCTAACTTTTACTTATGTGAGCAATATGGTAACTTGTTACCTGTTTGACCGGTCAAATTGAATTTCAAACTTTTTTTATTATTTTTATTAAATGCGACATGGAAAATGAGTTTGACGTGGCATTCAAGGTAAACTATTTTTTGCCAAGAAAAATGAAACTATCATCTTCTCAGTTCATCACCATAAAATCAAACATAATCATGTTCTTCCCTAATTTCAAACGACACCTACAAATAAAGGGTTTGAAATCGAAACATCAACATATAAAAAGCATTCATCACATATTATATAGATCTGAGAATCAAAGGAATTGAAATCAAAACATAAACAAATGGCGTATGCGAATTTCAGACCACAAAATTCCGGCCACCCCACTAACTTCATTTCCGGCGACCTTAAATTCAGTTGCGGCAACAAACATCAACTTCTAGGTTGGATTTCGATTGCACGGATGACACTAATTGTATCTCGGCTCCACCACTCATACACCACCTATCCACACCCCCGAAACATTCTTATTCGGTCACACCTGTTCTCCGGTTAGAAAATAATCAGGTTATGTGTTTTACGAAAACAATATAGTAAGAAACAATAAAGGGAGTGGTGATGGTACGGTTTCAAGTGGTAGTTGTGGTGGCGGCGACGATTTGCCGGTTCCGACGAGGCTCCGAAGAAATGGGTTTTGACTTCCAATCGATGATTTGGATCTTATATTTTAGATTTAACAAAAATGGTTTTGAATTTTAGATATTATTCGTGTTTGACTTTTTACTTATTTCAAACACTCATGTCAGATCTACAAGTGGATCAAACAGATTGTTATGATTAAATCTCTCTTATATGAATTTATAACAAAAATCTATTACATAACATAATCCTCATCTCTAAAGAATTGTTCCCTTTCCGGTCAGTAGCTGCAGAGTCCGGTAGCAACACCGGCACAATACGACGGCAACACCAGCAGATTCCGGCGAATAGCAAATGAAACGTCTTCTCTGGTGTTGTCACGATGCTAGCTAAGTACATGTATAAACACGAATCATCGAAAGCATCTAACATATATAAACAGGAATTATTGAGAGCATCGAACAAATATAAACACGATTTTTCCGGCCACCATTTTTCCGGTCACCCCATCGCCGACCATCGTGAAGAACACTTATTACCAGATAAATAGCAGCGGTTTATGTTATTATGTACCATGATTTTTGAAATAAACTTTGAAATTTGAATTTGTTTTCATGGTTTCACGAGTCTCTGTTTATGTATTTATATATATGTGTGTGATGTAAGCTATTTATATGAATAGTGGAGTATTTATTTCATGAGTTAACTAGGACGTTGATGTGTGTATATAAAATTGAGATTTATAGTTATTTTTTGATGAAGGGATTGAAATTTGCAGGTTTGTTGAAGATGATGTACAGGGATGATGTAAAATAAATTTGGTTTCTAAAAGAAAATAAGAAAATTAAAATCTAGTTGTAAAATACTACGTGGCAGACATTGTCCACTCGGAATCTTACGTGGCTGACTAGTCAGCACTTTCATCTATCAAAAGGTAAAAATCAACTTTGCATAAATATCAACACGAATTCTTCCGGTTTATTGCATACATAGACAATAAAATGAGTAGGTTGCATACTTGGAATAATTTTGGGCAGTACATTGCCGATTTTTATCATTTACCCTTTTACTTTAAACTTTAAGATTAAATTATGTTTTTGATGAAAAATATATATCAAAATTTATAGAATTGTGTGTTCTTTACTATGAGAATTTTTTTTTTATACACATCATAATTTTTTTTTTGTGTATCACAGTATCACACATAAAAGGCTGTGATACACAACTTTAATTTGTGTATCATATATTTTATTTTATTTTTTTAATTAATCTAATATTAAAGATGATAAAATTTTAATAATTTTAGCATAACTTTTTTTGAACCCTCAACTTCAAGGTTGGAAAGACATCTCGATACTGCTAAGCCAATGACCCTTTGGTAATGTAATATACGTATTAATATAACTCAAAAACACAATATCTTTAGTAATAGAAAAGTAGAATAAATTACTTTTTTTAGGGGTGAGCTTGTACCATACCGGTACCGACCGGTTGGTACCGTTTTTTTTTGCCACAAATCAAAAACCGAATATCGTACCATTTGTATCGGTTGGTACCGGTCCGGTGCGGTTCCGGTTCGGTTTAGGTATTTTGGTGTGCATTGTATCAACCGGCACCGAATCGGTACCGACCGGTTGGTACCGGGTTTTTTTTGCCCCAAATCAAAAACCGAATACTGTACCATTTGTAACGGTCGGTACCGGTCCGGTTCGGTTTCGGTATTTCAGTTTTTTTACTCATCCCTACTTTTTTTTTAATTATTTGTTTTATTTTAGTTTCTTAGTTCGGATTTTGTGATCTCGAACAATTGATTCGTGTACTTTTTACTTTATGTAGTATCACATGTGTGAAACCTAATCCAAAACAAACTAGACTATTACATACATCCAATTATCCAAATATTATCCATAAATATTGTACCAAAAAAGATACGAAAAGTTTCGTGAAGAATTAAATTCAAGTTTGTTGATTCGTGTGATTTGTTTCCTTTTCCATTATTATTATAAACTTTCGGATCCGTGATTTAACTCAAACTCATCTATCCAAATTAAAGTCTATATACTTTGTATAAGTTATAAAAAAGTTGAAATGATATAGTTTTCATTTATTCATTTTTTTGTTGACAACTATAGGTTCAAACGAGAACCACAAAAAGTAAAAGTATAGAACTACGAAAACTTTTAAATTACATTATTTTTATACATGAAAATGCAACAAATTACTCATAAATATTATTTAATGTTCATATTATTGACAAACAAAAGTTAAAAATCACAAAAGACGTGTTAAACTATAAAATATATGAAGTGTTCACATGTGCACATGTGAACGAAATATATAAATTTGATTTTAAAGGTTATTTTAATATTTTCTCAAACTATTTTGATTTTAACCTTAATTTAAATCAATGTTCACATGTTATTCAATCATTAAACATGTTAAAATCTCTATAATTTAAAAGTTCTCGCAGTTCTGTACCTTTTCGTGATTCTCATTTAAACTTTTGGCTAGATAGATATAAGTAATGATATGGTTTTAAATATGACATTGATGTCTATTATTTGTATCTTTGAAATATAATAATAACGGTCACCCGACCACTAAACGAACTTTGTAAAACTAGGCCCTTCTCGAGTCTCGACTAGTCGACTTTACAAGCACACACATCTACGATTCCTTTTACAATTTGTAGGATAATTAAAATGTCCTGGCCCGGCCCAGCCCAGCCCAGCCCGTGGTGCATTTTATTGGTTGGTCAGTTGGGAGTATTTTTGATCGAGTAGAAATTACTTTCCATCCACACAAATCCATTCACCTACGAACAACTTCTTGCAGTTGAGAATAGAGTTCATGAAGTCAAAGACTATTCAAGAGCTCATCTTACACTTTTTAGCTATCACGAAAACATGAATCTCGATCCCTCTTTTACACCGATTACATATGTTCAATGAGGAATTTTATTTCAGAAACCTAAGCAAACATCGTTCATTTGATGAATTAGTTCACAAATAGTTAAAAAAACGCATTTGAAAAGAATAAATTGTATTCGTCTGTGTAAAACACCTACGACTGGGAGAAACTATAGCGCCTTCGACTATTGTCATCATGATAACAACAAAAACAAACACGTACTAAAAGCATGTAAACGAATGTTGTTGTTGATCTTAGCCATAACGTTTACGATCTTATTGTTTATTTGCTTAGAGGGATGATTTAATTTAGGATTGATTAAAGTTTCCGCATTTATGGAAGAAATTGCATATAAAAAGACTAACACGTAAATCACAATTAAGTATTGTTAAGTCTACGTTAATTTTTAAGATCACTTGCTAAAACTACAACAGCATACATCAAACATTCGTTAAAAACTTCAAAATTGATTCCAAATTTTATTAGTATTGCGTAATATTATTGTCGTCTTGATTAATTGATTTGATAAATAATTTAAAGAAATTGTAAATTTTTTGAGTTTAGTTAGTTGTTGTTACATGTTACCCTATTGCCTCCATTGAAAATGACAGATCCATCATCCATCTACTTGTATGCAACAATGAACATATAAAATTAAAATTACATATATGTCGTATGTGAATATTACTACTTTATTTGGTTTTTTTTCCTTCGTTATTTACTATCTGTTGTTTATGAACTGTAATTTGTAAAAATTAATAAACAACAATTAATATCTGGACATTGACGTGGTGATTATATTATACGGAGTATATATTTAAAAAAGAAAAATGACATACGTATGAGTGTAAGTGGCAAAATAAATGGATCGGGTCGGGTTACGAGTCTAGATGAGATTGGGTCTAATTGCGTCCGGGTCTAGATGGGTCATATAGGAGGATGGGTCTAAACGGGTCCGGGTCAAATGGGTTTCGAGTCGGGTCGACCCATCGGGCTTTCACAAATTTTTTTTTTTTTTACTTTAGTGAAAAATGAAATGAGGTGAAAAAAAAAAAATTACCAGCTAAACCAGTCTAGACTCATTGGTTAATTGTTATACAATCGGAGATTATATTAAATACTCATTTAGACTCATTCAAAAAATGGGGAGAGACCCAACAAACTCATTGTCTCATAAATACTACTAACCAAGTTGACCCATAAATAATTAATGGGTCTTAAATTGACACCTCTACGGCTCTACGTAGGAGTATGATGGAAAATATATACTAACATGCAATCAATTGAAAAACAAAGTGACGTCGTTTTATTAGAAAACAACATACTTTCTTGAAATAGTACAAAAGAGGTATAGCTAGCATCATATTTAATTATTTACACTACATTTTTTGTCGCCACGTCAAAATTGTACATCAGATGGTCATGTAATAGACATAAATAATGTATTGATTAAAATTATTAGTGAAGTGTACATCACCGCTCATTTTATAACAAGATGATAGTAGTATATATATATATATATATATATATAGTATATACATCTAAGATTTTATAAGACGTTACAAGAAAATCCTCTTGATACAATGAAATGGTAATAAGGTGTCACAGATCGAACAATGATATAAAAAAAAAAAATGGACAATAAAGTCATGGGTATCATTGTCAAAGTCTATTTTTATGAAGGGCTTCGATGGAAATCAACGCCGTTTCAAACTAGCAATCACAAAGTGGGAACATTGCGATTAGACCATTCCTCCTAAGGCTATGAACCACAATTTTTATAAACTTATCTCTCCATTCCTATAAACTTCATCAAGTCTATGACTAGGTCCACTTACTTTTTACCACAATAATATTCAACGATTATTTGATTATGTGAGTAAGAATTGAGAATATTGGACGCACAATAAATGATCCATACATATGGACTTTGACTATGGACAATGTAGTGTAATGGGAAAGAACTCATGTACTCCACCTCTATTACAAGTCACCTTGGATGTTGCATTACGGATGATCTTAAGAGCCAAATTATGTACACGTTAGAAATATATATTTAAATATACTAGTTAGGTATTTGATAGTAAGTAAAATTCAAGTGTAATTGATTGTGCGATTAAGTCTTTTTTTAGGTTTATGAATTTAGGCACCTATAGCAACACTCAGTCACTCAGACAACAATGACGTTAACATGGTCCACAAATGACTATCAAACTCATATATAGTTTCAGTTCACTGATGTATCGCTAAATGTATAGTGACCTGAATTTGAATTGAATAGACGTCGCATAAACCCCGAATGTAATTGGACATGAAAGTTGAAAAACAAACTCATTTTCTTGGTACCGTGATAAGTTGCTATTATGCCTATTTGTTTGGCTCAGTTGTGTATTGATCAACTAGCTAGTCTTTATATGTGTTATATTCGATGACATTGATGAGAAGTGATTGATTTTTGTTTTATAGTTTTAGCAATCATTGCATTGGTGTGATCAATATCAAGTTTAACTTAACAATGTTGTTTTGGTTTATGTGTTCGTCTTCTGTATGACATTGTTCTATAAATAGAGTAACATATAGCTCAAACAAAAAGTATCTCTTCAAACTTCAACAATCAACAAGAGCGTCTCTAATTCGGAGTAATGGCTATAATCAACAATAAAACCGTCGTTTGCATGCTTTTTGTGTTTGTTTTCGTTGGAATCATGACAACAGCGGAAGGCGCCAGAACTAATTTTGTCTGTAAGTCTTACATTTCAAAGTTCTTAATGCATGCTTAATTCCTTATCTTTTTTGTCAAAAAACAGGGAAACCTGTTTTTAATCAAGATGAATCTTTTAACTCGCTTGCTGACATATATATGATCTTGTGATCAGTTATTCCGGCGACCCCTGTTTGCTCCTCTGTTATCGGCGTGAAAAGTGGAGATACTTGTTTCGACATCACTCAAAAATTCAAGTTGGGCACCCAATTGTTCAACTTAATCAACCCAAATCTGAATTGCAACAAGTTGTTTGTGGGTGAATGGATTTGTGTCAAGGGAATCTAGTTACAATTCCTCGAAAATGAGTCTATGAATGAACCAACCAATAAATTGTTCTTTTTGCTAGAACTTGAACTACTAGAACCATGTATCCATGTTTGTTGTATGTCCGAGTTGGGGAAAAGGGCTTTGTAATGTTTTTCATCATTTACTAATAAAGTAATAAAGTAAGTAAGTCGCATTATTTGTTTGATGGCGTTATATTTAGTAACTTCACAAGAATTTAAAATATTGTATAATTATATTCTTTTTGCCTCTTAAATATATGTCAAAGACTATCATTTGTATGCTGGTGGGCTTTTGAGGAGCGCGAAAAGTTGTTGGTTGCAGTGGCAGATTTACAAACCTCTATTATGGGTAGCAAAAATAATCCATGGATCGATCTATCACTCTGTTTTGCGACTCACGAACAGAAAGTTTGATATAAATTCTAAGTTAATTTATACCCTAAAAACTATAACCCTCTATATTAAGCTTCATATGATTGAAATAAAGCTTGGATGCAAAATAGAAACAAATACAGGGAATTTGGATCATATAAAATCGTTGTGAAATAGACTTTTGGTCTGATCAAGAGTCAAGACTATACATTTTCAAAGTGAAATTTGAAATTATAAGTCTCTTGAATATAAAAACTTATAAGATTGTTGGGTTAAAAATCAGCTCTTATTATAAGAAACTTATGCAGAGAATGCTTTCGGGCCTCCAGCTCCTCTTGTTTAACAGTCGTTTCATTAGTCAACATGTGAAGTCAAAATTCATAATGATTCGTATATCGAAGGGTCATAAATGACAATTTATAATTGTCATAATTTATCCAGTTTAATTTAATATTTATTTAGTTTTAGTTAGTATTTATCTAGATTTGATTTGTATTTATTTTTATTATTGTTTTCTTTTCCAGCAAGATGAGAGAGATTCTCTAGAAGTCCCGTTTTAGGGCACCCCTTTTGAGGGTTTATTGAATTTCCGTTCTTTGTTTATCGTATGATTTCTTCGATTCACAAACACCTCTTCGTCAGAAACATAGAATTATGAATATTGTTTAATACGTATACGGGTTAAAATAAAAGGATAAAGAGATTTACCATACTGTAATATGAAAACTATGTTAAACTGTTAAAAGACACTATCGAACACATGCCCTACCCATAGTAGAGAATAATACAAACCAATTTGGCAACAGGTAGTAATATGAGAGGAGAACATCAACCTTCTATCTATATATATATATATATATATATATATATATATATATATATATATATATATATATATATATATGTGTATAAATTAAAAAAAATTCACATATCGTCGGTTGAATTTTTTGTGTAGCATTTGCTAACTTTGGCATCCATGTACCTCCACCACCGGTACTCTATATTCTATAAAATACAATAACTTTTGTATATTTTCAGTTTTTCACGAATCAATCAAGACAAAAATCATCATCATATGGGAAAAATTCTAGCATATCCATGTTTTTGAAGAAAATTTTTATTCTTGGTTTATACTTTATACTAGCTTACTAGCTTAGTGTAGCTTACCAAGGCATACTATTGGCAAGTTGAAAACAAGCATATTTTGTATTCCCCAACTAAGATGGATTTGGTATGATGTATCTCAATAACGTTAACGTGCATCAAACAAAATGAAACTGTGACTTCTGTCTTAATTATTACGTAGTACTTAAATATGATTCCAACAAGTTTAAAATTCAGCATCCTTTATATACTCTATGTTAATAGAATCCAAGTTATTAACATATGTTTGATGTTTATCTCCATCGTTTAGCAAGCTATTTCATTGGTGAGATCAAAACCGATACTTAACAATGTCGTATTGGTTTATTTGTTGGTCTCTTGTGGGATATGCGCTCTATAAATATTATTGTAACACTTAGCGCAACAAAAGCATAACTTCAAATTTCTACGAGCTACAATATCATTGATAATTCAGTATATAATGGCTACTATCAATAACAAAACCGTCGTTTGCGTGCTTTTGGTCTTTGTTTTTGTTGGTATCATGACAACAACCGAAGGCAGGAGTAGTTCTTTCGGTAAGTCGTCATAATCTTTATTTGAATTATATTTGCATAAATATTACTGATTTCATTCTCCGTTGTGTTACTAAGATGAATCTATGATTTACCTACCTAACCGATTAATGTGACATTTCTTAGTTATTCCATCAACCCCTGTTTGTTCTTCGGTTATCGGAGTGAAAAGTGGAGATACTTGTATTGAAATCATTCAAAAGTTCAAGATGACCTCCGAACTCTTCCACTTGATCAACCCAAATCTGAATTGCAACAAGTTGTTTGTGGGTGAATGGATTTGCATCAATGGAATCTAATTATATAGTCTTCCAAACCGAATCAATAAAAGCTTCAACCAATAATTGTTCTTCTGCAAGACATTGAAGGAGGTATCAAATCATGATGGTAGAAAGTGTATGTTATAAAGACAGAGGTGTTACATGAAGTATATTGGAATGTTCAGGGTGCTAAATGTTACTATTGGAAAGTTTAGGGTATATTATGTATATTTATGTAAACGAGTTTAGAAAGTTAGTTAGTATGTTAATCTTTGTATATATACTGAGCAGTGTACTACTTGTTTAATCAATGAAAGCAGTTATCACTTTTAATCTCTTGTTCACCATTGTTGAACTTCACATGGTATCAGAGCCACAATGGTGACTCTATGACCTAATTTCTTCATTTCTTCGTTCGTTCGTTTGTTTACGTCGTTTGCATCATTATTGTTCACTGTGTAATTCTGTTAATTTCGGTATTAAATCAATTAGTAGTTCATCAATTGATTCTTCTTATCATCAATTGATCGTGTATTGCTATTGATTCTGTTGTCTACAGTTTCTGTAATCGTTTATCTCACGTCTTGTTGAGATTAATTGCGATTTGTTTGCTCGTTCAAAATTAGGTCAAATTTTGTCAAAATTGTTGATATTCCGCTGCGTTACTCATGGATTCAAGTAATCCGATGTACGTTCATCCATCTGATGGTCCAGGTTCGTTGCAGATTCAAGAAAAGCTTACCGGAGCTCAAAATTATCGTTCATGGCGCCGTTCAATTGAAATTGCTTTGTCTACCAAACGCAAATTAGGCTTCGTGAAAGGTACTATTCCTAAACCACCTGCTGTACCTGTTTCACCTGCTACTGCTGAATCAAATGCTGCTAACATTGATATGTGGGAAACATGTAATAATTTGGTGACTAGTTGGATAATGAACTCTGTGTCTGAACCAATTGCAAAGTCAATTATGTTCATTGGAACTGCTAGTGAAATCTGGACTCAATTGGAAACTAGATTTCTTCTTAGCAATGGATCACGAAAGTATAAATTGTGTAAAGACACATATGCTATTGCACAACAGGGTGGTTCAGTTAGTGATTACTATACTCGTATGAAATGTGTGTGGGAAGAGCTTGACTCTATGACTATTCTTCCACGTATTGTTACTATCACACCTGAAGTATCTAATTTCTTGAAAGCTGTTGACCTGCAAAAGGAAGAACAACGTTTGTTTCAGTTCTTGAATGGTTTGGATGAATGTTATAGTGCACAAAGGAGTCAGTTGTTGTTAAGTAGTCCTTTGCCTAGTGTGGAAAGTGCTTGTGCTGTCATTCAGCAAGAAGAGTCTCAAAAGGATGTGTTTCATAGTGTTACACACTCATTTGAGTCTACTGCTTTGTATAGTAAAAGTAACATGAATGATATATCAGAGAAGAAATGTGCTATTTGTGGTTTCAAGTGGCATCCTCCTGAGAAGTGTTGGGAAAAAGTTGGCTATCCTGTGTGGCATTACAAGTATAAGCAGACACAAACACAAGCTAAGCATAAGTCAAAGGATTCTGGTTTAGTCAAGGCTAAAGGAGCAACTGTTGGTGGTCATAAGAAGACTGCAGCAAGTGTTAGCAGTGGCCCTAGTAGTTTTACTTTCTCTTCTGAACAATTTGAGCAATTGATGAAAAGTGTGATGAGTGACATGAAGGCTCAATCTGCTGGTGACTGCACTGATGATGAACTTGAGTTTGTTGCAGGTATGATTTGTTTAAATGCTGCTGCTTCTAATCATTCATGTTATTGGGTATTAGATACAGGAGCTACAGATCATATGACTCCAATATTTTAAGATATCTTCTTAATGCCCCTGGTCAGGGTATATTGTTAGCTCATCATTCCAAGGTTCATCTTACTGCCTACTGTGATTCAGATTGGGCTAGTTGTCCTATGACTAGAAGATCTACCACAGGTTACTGTATTCTCTTGGGTGATTCTCCTATTTCATGGAAATCTAAGAAACAAGGTGTGGTTTCCAGAAGTTCTGCTGAAGCTGAGTATCGGGCAATGGCTATTACTTGTTGTGAAATTACTTGGTTACTTAGTCTACTCAAAGACTTGGGTTTAAAGAATTTAAATCCAGTTACTTTACATTGTGATAATCAAGCTGCCATTCATATTGCTGCTAACCCTGTCTTTCATGCTCGAACTAAACATATTGAAGTTGACTGTCATTATGTTAGAGATCAGCTCAAGTCAGGTGTTATGAAGCCTTCATATGTGCATACCTCCAAACAGCTAGCTGATGTTTTTACCAAAGTACTTCCAGTTGATCAGCATCATACTTTGTTGCACAAGTTGGGAGTTTCCACACTTGATAACTCTCAACTTGAGGGGGGATATAAAGACAGAGGTGTTACATGAAGTATATTGGAATGTTCAGGGTGCTAAATGTTACTATTGGAAAGTTTAGGGTATATTATGTATATTTATGTAAACGAGTTTAGAAAGTTAGTTAGTATGTTAATCTTTGTATATATACTGAGCAGTGTACTACTTGTTTAATCAATGAAAGCAGTTATCACTTTAAATCTCTTGTTCACCATTGTTGAACTTCACATATGTTTATCAGTTCGAGCTGTTAATCATGGCTTTGTAATTTGGTTCTATTCAATTATCAATGAATAAAGCAGTTATATTTGATCGATTATTGCTACTGAGTATTTACTGGATATTATATGATCAAGAATTTAGCATCAGCTATTCAGCATGTGTAAACTATGGTCACAGATTATGCTTTGATTATTTTGATATCATTTAACCAATTATAATCATTGAATCATGTCGAGTTTATGATTATTGGTACCAAGGTTACACATTTCTAATAAACAATTTCCAAAGATTTATAGCTTTCTCCAGAATAGGTTTACGTAAAATAACTACTGTAATATGGTATAGTATGCATAAGTTGTAAGCTTATTAACTTATGCAACACTTGTGCTTGATTATATATCTGTGCTCGACGGTCGTCACACGATTCATACTACACTTATCTCGAAACATATTAACTGCATGTCAGAATCATTTTAATTATCCAACCGAAACAAAGTTTGGACAAGAAAAATGTTTGGCATTGGTTGTATGTTTTATATGACTTAAAATTTAATAAAATCCAAGTTCTAACCAAATATATGCTGGTTAAACAAACTCCTTTTGGTAAAGGAATTCTGTAAATGGGTTACCATTTAGAAAGTTCAAATAACTAAAAATATAGGAGTATTATATAGACGAACATGTGAGTAACTTTGATGTTTGTTGTCCTTTTGACCCCATGCTAATTGATATACAAATCTACTTTACTATTTTAACAGTAGTGATATTAAAGTTTAACAAAGTTTATATGTTCCTCTGTATTGTTGTTGGATTATTCATTTTATATGTAGGCATGTAGCTAATAAGTTCGATAACAAATAAATATGACACAACGAAACATCAGCCTCTGTTTTAGTTATCAGTTAGACAAAATTCGAAAAAGAATAAGATATGGCATCGTTTCATTTAGTGGAACACAAGAATTGATGTTTGTTTATGTAGTTTAGCCTTAATTAGTCAGCTATTTCATCGGTGAGATCAATATCGAGACTTAACAATGTTGTTTTGATTTATGTGTCGTCCATTGTATAATATAAGTTCTATAAATCAGGTAACATTTTATGAGCATCTCTAAAAACTTCTACTAGTAGCAACAATCGAGCTATGATGAGAAACTTGAGTTCTCATGAGATTTTTATGAGCATTTTAACTAGGGATGTAAATGAGTCAAGCTAGCTCGCGAGCTACGCTGGAGCTCGATTCGTTAAAAGTTCAATTTGAACCGAGCCTAATCGAGCTCGAGCTTGAACATAGTTTGAAGCTCTTCTAATAAATGAGCTCGAGCTCGAACAAGCTCGCAAGCTTAAACGAGCTTTTCATTTATATAAATTAATAAATTTTTTATATAATAATATAACAATAATTATTATGTATATAATACTTAATATAATAATAGTATATTGTATTTTAGAGTTTGGATCAAATGAGAACACCTTAAAAATAAGAACGGCTAAGAACGCTTCAAATGCATAATTACTCTTGATAGAATAGTTAGATTAACATTCGTACATCTCAAATATGCAAATAAAAATAAATGTACACTTATAAAAATGCACAAAAATCGAAAAAACAATTAATGCACGATTATCTCTATAATTGTGCATCAATTGTTTTTTCGATTTTTGTGCATTTTCGAAAGTTCGTATCTATTTTGTGCTGCAACGTCATAATTGCTATATACATCAATTTTATGCTTCTAACCTCCCCCATACACTGTCCAAGACGGTATTGGGCCTAACCCGCGGAAGGCGGTATAGGATGTTCCTTTCTATCAATTTTATGCTTCACAATGTTTCACTGCGAGCTTTAATAATTGTACAGTTTATTGTATGAAGTAATTTGTAGGTTGTATTTATCAACTCCCTTTAAAACGGTGGAATATTTATATATATATTTTTAATATATATGAAGATGCACAAAGTGGGAACATAGCAATTAGACCATTCCTAAGGCTATGAACCACAATTTAGCGATACATCAGTGAACTGAAACTATATATGAGTTTACTAGTCATTTGTGGACCATGTTAACGTCATTGTTGTATGAGTGACTGAGTGTTGCTATAGGTGCCTAAATTCATAAGCCTAAAAAAAGACTTAATCGCACAATCAATTACACTTGAATTTTACTTACTATCAAATACCTAACTAGTTTATTAGAATATATATTTCTAACGTGTACATAATTTGGTTCTTAAGATCATCCGTAATAATGCAACATCCATGGTGACTTGTAATAGAGGTGGAGTCCATGGGTTCTTTCCCATTACACTACATTGTCCATAGTCAAAGTCCATATGTATGGATCATTTATTGTGTGTCCAATATTCTCAATTCTTACTCACATAATCAAAATCGTTGAATATTACTGTGATAAAAAGTAAGTGGACCTAGTCATAGATTTGATGAAATTAATAGGAATGGAGAAAAGTTTATAAAATATAAGTGGCAAAATGAATGGGTCGGGTATGGTGACGGGTTTAGATGGGTTTGAGTCTAAATGGGTCATGGTCTGGATGGTCATTTCAAAGGATGGGTCTAAGCGGATCCGGGTCAAATGGGTCTCGGGTCGGGTTGACCCATCGGGTTTCCACCAAACTTTTTTTTTTATTTGAGTGAAAAATGAAAAAAATGAAATGAGGTGGAAAAAAAAAAATTTTACCCGCTAGACCCGTTGGTTAATTGTTATACAATTGGAGGTTATATTAAATACCCATTTAGACCCATCCAAACAAATAGGGGGAGACCCAACAAACTCACCCCCTCATAAATATTAACCAAGTTGACCCATAAATAACCAATGGGTCTAAAATTGCCACCTCTAGCTAAATGTATAGTGACCTGAATTTGAATTGAATAGACGTCGCATAAACCCCGAATGTAATTGGACATGAAAGTTGAAAAACAAACTCATTTTATGTTTTGTTTTTCTTTTCTTGGTACCGTGATAAGTTGCTATTATGCCTATTTGTTTGGCTCAGTTGTGTAGTGATCAACTAGCTAGTCTTTATATGTGTTATATTCGATGACATTGATGAGAAGTGATTGATTTTTGTTTTATAGTTTTAGCAATCATTGCATTGGTGTGATCAACATCAAGTTTAACTTAACAATGTTGTTTTGGTTTATGTGTTCGTCTTCTGTATGACATTGTTCTATAAATAGAGTAACATATAGCTCAACAAAAAGTATCTCTTCAAACTTCAACAATCAACAAGAGCGTCTCTAATTCGGAGTAATGGCTATAATCAACAACAAAACCGTCGTTTGCATGCTTTTTGTGTTTGTTTTCGTTGGAATCATGACAACAGCTGAAGGCGCTAGAACTAATTTTGTCAGTAAGTCTTACATTTCAAAGTTCTTAATGCATGCTTAATTCCTTATCTTTTTTGACAAAAAAACAGAGAAACCTGTTTTTAATCAAGATGAATCTTTTAACTCGCTTGCTCACATATGATATTGTGATCAGTTATTCCCGCGACCCCTGTTTGCTCCTCTGTTATCGGCGTGAAAAGTGGAGATACTTGTTTCGACATCGCTCAAAAATTCAAGTTGAGCACCCAATTGTTCAACTTAATCAACCCAAATCTGAATTGCAACAAGTTGTTTGTGGGTGAATGGATTTGTGTCAAGGGAATCTAGTTACAATTCCTCGAAAATGAGTCTATGAATGAACCAACCAATAAATTGTTCTTTTTGCTAGAACTTGAACTACTAGAACCTGTTGGGAAATGACCACGTCAAATATACGCATGTCTAGAAACGTTTAAGCCTACGGGGTCACACGCATTAACACGTAGATACCGCTTATTTAACCAAGTTAAGTTAACTGTAATAACTATTTGAGTTATTAGTTAATTGTGATCATTTGATAAAGATTATTAAATTGAAGGATTCAAAGTTAAAAGTAATTAGTGATTAAAGTGTTAATACTATTTACTTGGAGCTTAAGTATTTAATTAATGATAAATGTTATTATTATATTAAATAAATAAAAAAAACTAGATAATGATCAAGTTTTGCTTTACTCCATTATGTTTAGACGTGGTTTTGATTGTCGAAGAAAAAAAACCCCAAAACTTGATCTCTGAATCCTTTTCTTTGCTTTTTGTTTTCGTACGGACGAATGAAAACAAACCCCAAGGTGTTTGCTTGCTATTAACGTAAAGCACAAAGAGATTAATGATTATTTAATTTGGTTATTGAACTAGCATTCGGGTGGTTATCAATGACGTGTTGTGTGTGCGATCGTAGAGGGTTTTACCATTAGTGAAACCTATTCGTTTATTAAACGATTAATTGGAGCTAGCTAAAAGGTACACGTTTTCTATCTTAACTAATTATATATACGTGTTTACGCTTCCGCGATTGTGTGACAATTTGTTTATATTTATTTGCTATACTCTAACAGTGGTATCAGAGCCACACGTATGATTGTAATTAGTTAGATATGTTAAACATCAAATTTGGTGGGGGTTTTGGTTGGTTCGACGAACACAAAGGAAAAAATTGTTTTGGTTTTGGTTGTGTGTACAAGTCGACGAATAACAGCAAAGAAGAAAAAAGTTACTGTATTTTTTTTTCAATCGGTGGATCACATGCGGCGCAACAATGGATAAAAAAAATAAATAAAAAAAAAAATAATGTTTTTTTTATGAGGTTGATATGTAAACGTCAAGACTAGAAATAAAATAATTTTTATTTTTTTTATTTTATTTTTTTTATGTGGGGGCTCCATCGATAGAAATAGAAGGAATTTTTTTTTATTAGTTTTTTTTTTTTTCTTGTGGGACAAGCGAATAAAACAGAGACAAACAAAGGAAAAATTTATATATATATATATATTTTCCCTTTTCTTAAATTAATCTCTATTGTTAAATTGTTAAACTTTAAAAATCCCAATTCAAATTGATGTTTAACAAGAATAATAACATATTTAGTGTAAAATTGTTTGTTATTATTTGTGTACTTTTAAATTAAACTCGAAAAAGTGTATCCATGAAATTCATGCATAATTTGTCATGGATATCACTTTGATATATTGATATGCTAGTTAGAATTAATTGTTAATTGAGATGGTAAACTGAAAATTGATTAGGTAATTGTGTGTTACTTGTTTAAACTGTTTAATTGACAAGGATGATATGTCCTTAGTTTGTCATGCTTTAGGGTTCCACCCACCAAAAGTTGTATGAAAATTAATTGTTAATTGTTTAATAGTTTAATAGTTTTAGTAGTTTAAATGACACATACTAAAACATAGTGGCCATAGGATCAATGCCCCTTAAGCTAGTCGATTAGTTTAGTTTAATTATTTGCCAATTGTTGACTTGTGACGCAAAATTGTTTTTAGAAAATAAAATTAAACTTGACTAATAACTATGAAATAAGATTTATTATTTTCTTGCAAATCTTATTGTCAACTCGGGTTGGGCTCACATACCGTAATTTTCTCCCACGACGAGATTTGCAAGTTAATAATTTGTTTTAAACCACGACTAGGAGCTTGTATAGGAGAGGTATCTTCGGCTTGGTGCCTAGATGACGGGTTGGATAAGACGATGAAAAGATCTTAGCCCCTCCTCTGGCCTCTTCATGGCCTCTCTTGTACATGGCCGAAAAGGTTTAAAACATGTTGAATCGTCAATTTTAATAAAAGTGCAATCTCTAATTTAATATGAATATTAAATTAGACATCTTGACGCACATAACTTAATTGAAGAATGTTTTTATTAAAACCTATGATACGAAGATGTGTGCATGCTTCTTCGTACATATTTGATACATATTATCAAATAAATTACCCATTCAAATTAAGTCATATGCCATCCAATCGTAAGAACACTTGCAGTTGCTTTTTACTCTGCGTGAGACGTAGGTAAATTGCAATCCCAAGGTAAATTACCACTCATCGTGAGACGGTGGTGGACTATTTACAGTTCATAATTGGACGACTTAAAACGAGTTAAGCGGTGAGATCCTTAAGCCCGTGGCAAAAGATGGGATGAAACATGTTTACAAATTCACTTATGCTTGCTTCATAAGTATTATTTGTAAGTCCCATAATTTCTAGGAATTGCACTTGTAATGCAATTATTGATCGTCACTTACCTTTTGAGTACCATCATTGCTAGCAGATCAACTGATGTGATGGTGGTATGTCAAATAGGATCCTAGCCTTAAGAAAATTAATTGTTTATATGTATATATAAACATTTGGGTATTTAATTTTCATTTAAGGATGTATTATCGAAGATACTAAATTCGAACTTTTATCTAGTTGTAGATGGCAAATCCTGCACCGAACTCGAATTATTCGGCTTTCAGGTAAATGCTAGAAAGAGAAAAACTTTCTGGAGGTAATTTCAATGATTGGTTTCATCAACTAAGGATTGTCCTTCGTGTTGAAAGCAAAAACAAAGTCATTGAATAGTCGATAGGACTTGTTCCTAATACTGCTATTGGTCCTATTGAGGAATTAGTAGTGTGAAATGCTCTTTATGATCGTCATAATGAAGTTGCTTGTTTGATACTCGGCAGCATGACTCCCGAACTTCAAAACCAATTTGAAAATCATATTCCACTTGATATGATTATAGAGCAGAAATCGACTACTCCATAAATCCTTGCGATTAAGAGTGGACAGATCCAGAAAGATAAGAAACCACAATCTAGGGGAAAGGCTAAGGGAAAGCAAGGTGCTTTTGTCCCTAATCCTAAGCAAACCCCTTCAGCAAAGAAAGAGCATCCGGCTAAGGATGAGGTGTGTCACCACTGTTCTTAAGTGGAACACTAGAAGAGGAATTGTCTTGCCTATCTTGCTGAGTTGATGAATAATAAGAAGAAGCTAACCGGATCGACCGGACCTTCAAGTATCTTCACATTAATAGAATTATATTCTTTCTCTAATTCAAATTCCTGGGTATATGACACTAGTTGTGGTACTCACATCTGTAATACCCTATAGTGAATTAGAGAAAAGAAGAAACTGAAACATGGGGCACTCTACTTGTACAATGGTGTACGTGAAGCAGTAATGCCAATGGAAGTTTTGACTTAAATTTGCCTTCGGGCTTAGTTATTGTATTAGACAATTGTCATTTTGCACCTTACTATTTCTAGAGGTGTAGTTTCAGTTTCATTTTTGAAAGATTATACTATTCCTGTGATGGTATTTTTGAAATTGATATGCATAATCGTCTTTCAAAGTTAATTCTATGTATTCTGTTAGCAATAAAAGAGCCAAATCTAATTTGGACTCTACCTATCTTTGGCACTATCGTCTTGCAAACATTGGCAAGAAACGCATTGAAAGGTTTCAACTTGAAGGGCTCTTAAAATCAAATGAAGATGGATCTTTTGATAAATGCGTATCTTGTGTATGTGGCAAGATGATAAGTAAACCCTTTTCGCATCAAACACAAAGGGCTAAAGATCTACTTGGAATCATACATACGGATGTTTGTGGTCCATTTAGATATGTGTCAAGATAAGGTGCTAACTACTTCATCACTTTTACAAATGATTTCAGTCGTTATGGTTATGTTTACTTGCCCAAACATAAACATGAAGTCTTTGAAATATTTAAAGTGCTTAAGAGTGAAGTAGAAAATCAACTCGGTAAAACCATCAAGATCCTCCGTTCGGATCGAGATGGTGAATACTTAAGCCAAAAGTTTAAGGATTATCTGAAAGCGTGTGGATTGTCCAACAGCTTAGTCCTCCATACACATCACAATATAATGGAGTATCGGAGTAAGATCCATGATAAACCTTACAACTCTCCCATAATCATTTTGGGATTATGCTCTTAAATCTGTTGTACGTATTTTGAATATGATTCCAACCAAGAAGGTTGATAAGACACCACATGGATTGTGGCATGGGAAAGTCCCTAACTTGTCTTACTTAAAGGTCTGGGGATGTGAGGCGCTTGTGAAGCAGGATACGCCTGACAAACTCGTGCAAAGATCTATTAAGTGCATCTTTGTAGGATACCCAAAGGAAACAATGGGTTACTACTTCTACAATCCTTCTGAAAATACTGTTAAAGTTGCTAGATATGCTGAGTTCTTTGAAAAGAATCTCATAGCTCAAGAAAACAGTGGGAGGGCCGTAGAACTTGATGAGAATCAAGAGGAAGATGCATCACCTTCTACAAACACTAGCGAACATCAACTTGGGGGGGAAAGTATTCAAAGTGTTGAACCTCAAGTCGATGTTGTTCCAATTCGTAGGTCCGCAAGGACAATATGTGCTTCCAAAAAGTTGTGTCTAAATGTAGAAACTGAGGAGCACATGTTAGGGGATCTCAATGAACCTCTTAATTTCAAAGCTGCATTATCAGATCCAGAATCTGAAAAATGGCTTGAAGCTACGAATGTGGATGGGAATGTACACACCTATAAAGCTCGTCTCGTAGCGAAGGGTTATATTCAAATCTACGGAGTTGACTATGATGAAACCTTCTCTCCTGTAGCAGACATTAGGGCTATTAGGATTCTCTTAGCCATAGCAGCGTACTATGACTATGAGATTTGGCAAATGGATGTCAAGACTGCCTTCTTTAATGGTTACTTAGACGGGGATGTCTATATGGTTTAACATGAAGGTTTTGTTGATCCCAAACATTCCAGCAAAAGCTTCAAAGGTCCATTTATGGACTAAAGCAAGCATCAAGAAGCTGGAACAAGAGGTTTGATGAGAAAATCAAAATGGTTGGATTTACTCAAAACCTGATGAGCCATGTGTATATCAAAAAGCTAGTGGGAGTAATGTTACTTTCCTTGTCTTATATGTTGTGATCATATTGGTCATAGGAAATCACATTCCAATGTTACAAGATGTAAAATCCTACCTTGGAAAGTGTTTCCTTATGAAAGACTTGGAAGAAGCAACATTTATTCTTGGAATCAAGATCTATAGAGATAGAACTAAGCGGTTTATTTGGATTAAGTCAAAGTGCTTATATTGATAAGATCTTAAAGAGATTTAAGATGAAGAATTCTAAATGTGGAAATGTACCAATGTTAGAAAGACTTGACTTAAATAGCAAACAGTGTGCTTCTACACCTGTTGAGGTGGAGCGTATGCAAAGGGTTCCTTATGCTTCGGCTGTTGGATCTATTATGTATGCGGTTAGATACACTAGACCTGATGTGGCGTTCGTATAGAACATAGCCAGCCGTTTTCAACAGAATCCAGGTGAAAGTCACTGGACTGCTGTAAAAAATATTCTCAAGTACTTGAGAGCTACTAGAGATATGTTCCTTGTTTATGGTGGAAATTCTGAAACTGAGCTCAAAGTGACTGGTTACAGTGATACTGGATTTCAGACCGATAGAGATGATATGAAATCTCAGACAGGATACGTCTTCATCTTGGATGGAGATGGAGTGGAAATGGTTCCTTATGAAGCAATCAAAAACTGCCATTTCTGCAACTAAATCAGAGTACATAGCACCTTCGGAAGCTGAGATGGAAGTTGTCTGGATTAGAAAATTTATTTTTGGGCTTGACGTGGTACCCACAAATAAAAAACCCATGGAGTTATTACTGCGATAACTCAGGAGCAATTTTTATTGCCAATGAACCTGGAGTTCAGAAAGGGGCCAGACATTATCCTAGAAGATATCACTATGTTCGAGAGCAGATCAAACTAGATGAAATCAATCTACTCAAAGTTCACACAAGATGATTATCTAGCTGATCCATTTACGAAGGCTTTACCTAAGGGAAAGCTTGATTAATATGCCAAGGGCATAGGACTTCGTATGGCTAGTTATCTCATGTAAATCTGCGTTTTAGTATTTGGATAAAGGATGTTAAACAATTATTATCCAATAAATGAATCAAAGTACCTGGTATGTTTGTTTTCATTTGATAAATTAATTGTATCCTATATTTGCATGTTTAATCCATGAATAATTTATATTATTCTAAAATATCCATTATCGATTAACTATATGGGAATATAGTTAAACTAAGATAAATCTGAGTGATTGGTATGGATGGTCCCACCAAACTCACATGATATTCATGAGATGCATATCGGACTACCCCAACTGACAAGTTATCACTTTATGGATCGATGTCATCAAGTAAAACTTGTAAATGGTTACTTTACTTATCCTTAGACTTGAGATGCAAGTAGGTCTTGCATGTATGGATTGCATCTTCTTGATATAGTTCTAACTATCCTGAATAAGGTGGTAATAAAGGGCTATTTTCAGAAGTGTAGTGAAGTACATGACTGACACGTGTAGTCAAGATAGGATTTGTTCCTTCAACTAGCTATTGAAGAATGATACCACTGGGCCCCTCATTAGAATTAATTAAGATGTGTGTATGGCCATACCCAAATGAAATCCAGATGTGTCTCGATTGATTTGGTAATCTTAATTGATTATTGAAATGAGAAACAGAATCGTTAAATTATGGAGTGACTTTGATCCATATTCATATTTAACAAAGGTATTCGAAACAAAAGGATAGTAAACACTGGAATCATTTTAATATACTTCAAGAAACTATACTTAAATATTTATGGGAGCATTGGCGTGTTGCTAGACGCTTACCAATGTTATTGCCTTTATTATGACATGCTCAAGTGGGAGCTGTTGGGAAATGACCACGTCAAATATACGCATGTCTAGAAACGTTTAAGCCTACGGGGTCACACGCATTAACACGTAGATACCGCTTATTTAACCAAGTTAAGTTAACTGTAATAACTATTTGAGTTATTAGTTAATTGTGATCATTTGATAAAGATTATTAAATTGAAGGATTCAAAGTTAAAAGTAATTAGTGATTAAAGTGTTAATACTATTTACTTGGAGCTTAAGTATTTAATTAATGATAAATGTTATTATTATATTAAATAAATAAAAAAAACTAGATAATGATCAAGTTTTGCTTTACTCCATTATGTTTAGACGTGGTTTTGATTGTCGAAGAAAAAAAACCCCAAAACTTGATCTCTGAATCCTTTTCTTTGCTTTTTGTTTTCGTACGGACGAATGAAAACAAACCCCAAGGTGTTTGCTTGCTATTAACGTAAAGCACAAAGAGATTAATGATTATTTAATTTGGTTATTGAACTAGCATTCGGGTGGTTATCAATGACGTGTTGTGTGTGCGATCGTAGAGGGTTTTACCATTAGTGAAACCTATTCGTTTATTAAACGATTAATTGGAGCTAGCTAAAAGGTACACGTTTTCTATCTTAACTAATTATATATACGTGTTTACGCTTCCGCGATTGTGTGACAATTTGTTTATATTTATTTGCTATACTCTAACAGTGGTATCAGAGCCACACGTATGATTGTAATTAGTTAGATATGTTAAACATCAAATTTGGTGGGGGTTTTGGTTGGTTCGACGAACACAAAGGAAAAAATTGTTTTGGTTTTGGTTGTGTGTACAAGTCGACGAATAACAGCAAAGAAGAAAAAAGTTACTGTATTTTTTTTTCAATCGGTGGATCACATGCGGCGCAACAATGGATAAAAAAAATAAATAAAAAAAAAAATAATGTTTTTTTTATGAGGTTGATATGTAAACGTCAAGACTAGAAATAAAATAATTTTTATTTTTTTTATTTTATTTTTTTTATGTGGGGGCTCCATCGATAGAAATAGAAGGAATTTTTTTTTATTAGTTTTTTTTTTTTTCTTGTGGGACAAGCGAATAAAACAGAGACAAACAAAGGAAAAATTTATATATATATATATATTTTCCCTTTTCTTAAATTAATCTCTATTGTTAAATTGTTAAACTTTAAAAATCCCAATTCAAATTGATGTTTAACAAGAATAATAACATATTTAGTGTAAAATTGTTTGTTATTATTTGTGTACTTTTAAATTAAACTCGAAAAAGTGTATCCATGAAATTCATGCATAATTTGTCATGGATATCACTTTGATATATTGATATGCTAGTTAGAATTAATTGTTAATTGAGATGGTAAACTGAAAATTGATTAGGTAATTGTGTGTTACTTGTTTAAACTGTTTAATTGACAAGGATGATATGTCCTTAGTTTGTCATGCTTTAGGGTTCCACCCACCAAAAGTTGTATGAAAATTAATTGTTAATTGTTTAATAGTTTAATAGTTTTAGTAGTTTAAATGACACATACTAAAACATAGTGGCCATAGGATCAATGCCCCTTAAGCTAGTCGATTAGTTTAGTTTAATTATTTGCCAATTGTTGACTTGTGACGCAAAATTGTTTTTAGAAAATAAAATTAAACTTGACTAATAACTATGAAATAAGATTTATTATTTTCTTGCAAATCTTATTGTCAACTCGGGTTGGGCTCACATACCGTAATTTTCTCCCACGACGAGATTTGCAAGTTAATAATTTGTTTTAAACCACGACTAGGAGCTTGTATAGGAGAGGTATCTTCGGCTTGGTGCCTAGATGACGGGTTGGATAAGACGATGAAAAGATCTTAGCCCCTCCTCTGGCCTCTTCATGGCCTCTCTTGTACATGGCCGAAAAGGTTTAAAACATGTTGAATCGTCAATTTTAATAAAAGTGCAATCTCTAATTTAATATGAATATTAAATTAGACATCTTGACGCACATAACTTAATTGAAGAATGTTTTTATTAAAACCTATGATACGAAGATGTGTGCATGCTTCTTCGTACATATTTGATACATATTATCAAATAAATTACCCATTCAAATTAAGTCATATGCCATCCAATCGTAAGAACACTTGCAGTTGCTTTTTACTCTGCGTGAGACGTAGGTAAATTGCAATCCCAAGGTAAATTACCACTCATCGTGAGACGGTGGTGGACTATTTACAGTTCATAATTGGACGACTTAAAACGAGTTAAGCGGTGAGATCCTTAAGCCCGTGGCAAAAGATGGGATGAAACATGTTTACAAATTCACTTATGCTTGCTTCATAAGTATTATTTGTAAGTCCCATAATTTCTAGGAATTGCACTTGTAATGCAATTATTGATCGTCACTTACCTTTTGAGTACCATCATTGCTAGCAGATCAACTGATGTGATGGTGGTATGTCAAATAGGATCCTAGCCTTAAGAAAATTAATTGTTTATATGTATATATAAACATTTGGGTATTTAATTTTCATTTAAGGATGTATTATCGAAGATACTAAATTCGAACTTTTATCTAGTTGTAGATGGCAAATCCTGCACCGAACTCGAATTATTCGGCTTTCAGGTAAATGCTAGAAAGAGAAAAACTTTCTGGAGGTAATTTCAATGATTGGTTTCATCAACTAAGGATTGTCCTTCGTGTTGAAAGCAAAAACAAAGTCATTGAATAGTCGATAGGACTTGTTCCTAATACTGCTATTGGTCCTATTGAGGAATTAGTAGTGTGAAATGCTCTTTATGATCGTCATAATGAAGTTGCTTGTTTGATACTCGGCAGCATGACTCCCGAACTTCAAAACCAATTTGAAAATCATATTCCACTTGATATGATTATAGAGCAGAAATCGACTACTCCATAAATCCTTGCGATTAAGAGTGGACAGATCCAGAAAGATAAGAAACCACAATCTAGGGGAAAGGCTAAGGGAAAGCAAGGTGCTTTTGTCCCTAATCCTAAGCAAACCCCTTCAGCAAAGAAAGAGCATCCGGCTAAGGATGAGGTGTGTCACCACTGTTCTTAAGTGGAACACTAGAAGAGGAATTGTCTTGCCTATCTTGCTGAGTTGATGAATAATAAGAAGAAGCTAACCGGATCGACCGGACCTTCAAGTATCTTCACATTAATAGAATTATATTCTTTCTCTAATTCAAATTCCTGGGTATATGACACTAGTTGTGGTACTCACATCTGTAATACCCTATAGTGAATTAGAGAAAAGAAGAAACTGAAACATGGGGCACTCTACTTGTACAATGGTGTACGTGAAGCAGTAATGCCAATGGAAGTTTTGACTTAAATTTGCCTTCGGGCTTAGTTATTGTATTAGACAATTGTCATTTTGCACCTTACTATTTCTAGAGGTGTAGTTTCAGTTTCATTTTTGAAAGATTATACTATTCCTGTGATGGTATTTTTGAAATTGATATGCATAATCGTCTTTCAAAGTTAATTCTATGTATTCTGTTAGCAATAAAAGAGCCAAATCTAATTTGGACTCTACCTATCTTTGGCACTATCGTCTTGCAAACATTGGCAAGAAACGCATTGAAAGGCTTCAACTTGAAGGGCTCTTAAAATCAAATGAAGATGGATCTTTTGATAAATGCGTATCTTGTGTATGTGGCAAGATGATAAGTAAACCCTTTTCGCATCAAACACAAAGGGCTAAAGATCTACTTGGAATCATACATACGGATGTTTGTGGTCCATTTAGATATGTGTCAAGATAAGGTGCTAACTACTTCATCACTTTTACAAATGATTTCAGTCGTTATGGTTATGTTTACTTGCCCAAACATAAACATGAAGTCTTTGAAATATTTAAAGTGCTTAAGAGTGAAGTAGAAAATCAACTCGGTAAAACCATCAAGATCCTCCGTTCGGATCGAGATGGTGAATACTTAAGCCAAAAGTTTAAGGATTATCTGAAAGCGTGTGGATTGTCCAACAGCTTAGTCCTCCATACACATCACAATATAATGGAGTATCGGAGTAAGATCCATGATAAACCTTACAACTCTCCCATAATCATTTTGGGATTATGCTCTCAAATATTATCCATAAATATTGTACCAAAAAAGATACGAAAAGTTTCGTGAAGAATTAAATTCAAGTTTGTTGATTCGTGTGATTTGTTTCCTTTTCCATTATTATTATAAACTTTCGGATCCGTGATTTAACTCAAACTCATCTATCCAAATTAAAGTCTATATACTTTGTATAAGTTATAAAAAAGTTGAAATGATATAGTTTTCATTTATTCATTTTTTTGTTGACAACTATAGGTTCAAACGAGAACCACAAAAAGTAAAAGTATAGAACTACGAAAACTTTTAAATTACATTATTTTTATACATGAAAATGCAACAAATTACTCATAAATATTATTTAATGTTCATATTATTGACAAACAAAAGTTAAAAATCACAAAAGACGTGTTAAACTATAAAATATATGAAGTGTTCACATGTGCACATGTGAACGAAATATATAAATTTGATTTTAAAGGTTATTTTAATATTTTCTCAAACTATTTTGATTTTAACCTTAATTTAAATCAATGTTCACATGTTATTCAATCATTAAACATGTTAAAATCTCTATAATTTAAAAGTTCTCGCAGTTCTGTACCTTTTCGTGATTCTCATTTAAACTTTTGGCTAGATAGATATAAGTAATGATATGGTTTTAAATATGACATTGATGTCTATTATTTGTATCTTTGAAATATAATAATAACGGTCACCCGACCACTAAACGAACTTTGTAAAACTAGGCCCTTCTCGAGTCTCGACTAGTCGACTTTACAAGCACACACATCTACGATTCCTTTTACAATTTGTAGGATAATTAAAATGTCCTGGCCCGGCCCAGCCCAGCCCAGCCCGTGGTGCATTTTATTGGTTGGTCAGTTGGGAGTATTTTTGATCGAGTAGAAATTACTTTCCATCCACACAAATCCATTCACCTACGAACAACTTCTTGCAGTTGAGAATAGAGTTCATGAAGTCAAAGACTATTCAAGAGCTCATCTTACACTTTTTAGCTATCACGAAAACATGAATCTCGATCCCTCTTTTACACCGATTACATATGTTCAATGAGGAATTTTATTTCAGAAACCTAAGCAAACATCGTTCATTTGATGAATTAGTTCACAAATAGTTAAAAAAACGCATTTGAAAAGAATAAATTGTATTCGTCTGTGTAAAACACCTACGACTGGGAGAAACTATAGCGCCTTCGACTATTGTCATCATGATAACAACAAAAACAAACACGTACTAAAAGCATGTAAACGAATGTTGTTGTTGATCTTAGCCATAACGTTTACGATCTTATTGTTTATTTGCTTAGAGGGATGATTTAATTTAGGATTGATTAAAGTTTCCGCATTTATGGAAGAAATTGCATATAAAAAGACTAACACGTAAATCACAATTAAGTATTGTTAAGTCTACGTTAATTTTTAAGATCACTTGCTAAAACTACAACAGCATACATCAAACATTCGTTAAAAACTTCAAAATTGATTCCAAATTTTATTAGTATTGCGTAATATTATTGTCGTCTTGATTAATTGATTTGATAAATAATTTAAAGAAATTGTAAATTTTTTGAGTTTAGTTAGTTGTTGTTACATGTTACCCTATTGCCTCCATTGAAAATGACAGATCCATCATCCATCTACTTGTATGCAACAATGAACATATAAAATTAAAATTACATATATGTCGTATGTGAATATTACTACTTTATTTGGTTTTTTTTCCTTCGTTATTTACTATCTGTTGTTTATGAACTGTAATTTGTAAAAATTAATAAACAACAATTAATATCTGGACATTGACGTGGTGATTATATTATACGGAGTATATATTTAAAAAAGAAAAATGACATACGTATGAGTGTAAGTGGCAAAATAAATGGATCGGGTCGGGTTACGAGTCTAGATGAGATTGGGTCTAATTGCGTCCGGGTCTAGATGGGTCATATAGGAGGATGGGTCTAAACGGGTCCGGGTCAAATGGGTTTCGAGTCGGGTCGACCCATCGGGCTTTCACAAATTTTTTTTTTTTTTACTTTAGTGAAAAATGAAATGAGGTGAAAAAAAAAAAATTACCAGCTAAACCAGTCTAGACTCATTGGTTAATTGTTATACAATCGGAGATTATATTAAATACTCATTTAGACTCATTCAAAAAATGGGGAGAGACCCAACAAACTCATTGTCTCATAAATACTACTAACCAAGTTGACCCATAAATAATTAATGGGTCTTAAATTGACACCTCTACGGCTCTACGTAGGAGTATGATGGAAAATATATACTAACATGCAATCAATTGAAAAACAAAGTGACGTCGTTTTATTAGAAAACAACATACTTTCTTGAAATAGTACAAAAGAGGTATAGCTAGCATCATATTTAATTATTTACACTACATTTTTTGTCGCCACGTCAAAATTGTACATCAGATGGTCATGTAATAGACATAAATAATGTATTGATTAAAATTATTAGTGAAGTGTACATCACCGCTCATTTTATAACAAGATGATAGTAGTATATATATATATATATATATATATAGTATATACATCTAAGATTTTATAAGACGTTACAAGAAAATCCTCTTGATACAATGAAATGGTAATAAGGTGTCACAGATCGAACAATGATATAAAAAAAAAAAATGGACAATAAAGTCATGGGTATCATTGTCAAAGTCTATTTTTATGAAGGGCTTCGATGGAAATCAACGCCGTTTCAAACTAGCAATCACAAAGTGGGAACATTGCGATTAGACCATTCCTCCTAAGGCTATGAACCACAATTTTTATAAACTTATCTCTCCATTCCTATAAACTTCATCAAGTCTATGACTAGGTCCACTTACTTTTTACCACAATAATATTCAACGATTATTTGATTATGTGAGTAAGAATTGAGAATATTGGACGCACAATAAATGATCCATACATATGGACTTTGACTATGGACAATGTAGTGTAATGGGAAAGAACTCATGTACTCCACCTCTATTACAAGTCACCTTGGATGTTGCATTACGGATGATCTTAAGAGCCAAATTATGTACACGTTAGAAATATATATTTAAATATACTAGTTAGGTATTTGATAGTAAGTAAAATTCAAGTGTAATTGATTGTGCGATTAAGTCTTTTTTTAGGTTTATGAATTTAGGCACCTATAGCAACACTCAGTCACTCAGACAACAATGACGTTAACATGGTCCACAAATGACTATCAAACTCATATATAGTTTCAGTTCACTGATGTATCGCTAAATGTATAGTGACCTGAATTTGAATTGAATAGACGTCGCATAAACCCCGAATGTAATTGGACATGAAAGTTGAAAAACAAACTCATTTTCTTGGTACCGTGATAAGTTGCTATTATGCCTATTTGTTTGGCTCAGTTGTGTATTGATCAACTAGCTAGTCTTTATATGTGTTATATTCGATGACATTGATGAGAAGTGATTGATTTTTGTTTTATAGTTTTAGCAATCATTGCATTGGTGTGATCAATATCAAGTTTAACTTAACAATGTTGTTTTGGTTTATGTGTTCGTCTTCTGTATGACATTGTTCTATAAATAGAGTAACATATAGCTCAAACAAAAAGTATCTCTTCAAACTTCAACAATCAACAAGAGCGTCTCTAATTCGGAGTAATGGCTATAATCAACAATAAAACCGTCGTTTGCATGCTTTTTGTGTTTGTTTTCGTTGGAATCATGACAACAGCGGAAGGCGCCAGAACTAATTTTGTCTGTAAGTCTTACATTTCAAAGTTCTTAATGCATGCTTAATTCCTTATCTTTTTTGTCAAAAAACAGGGAAACCTGTTTTTAATCAAGATGAATCTTTTAACTCGCTTGCTGACATATATATGATCTTGTGATCAGTTATTCCGGCGACCCCTGTTTGCTCCTCTGTTATCGGCGTGAAAAGTGGAGATACTTGTTTCGACATCACTCAAAAATTCAAGTTGGGCACCCAATTGTTCAACTTAATCAACCCAAATCTGAATTGCAACAAGTTGTTTGTGGGTGAATGGATTTGTGTCAAGGGAATCTAGTTACAATTCCTCGAAAATGAGTCTATGAATGAACCAACCAATAAATTGTTCTTTTTGCTAGAACTTGAACTACTAGAACCATGTATCCATGTTTGTTGTATGTCCGAGTTGGGGAAAAGGGCTTTGTAATGTTTTTCATCATTTACTAATAAAGTAATAAAGTAAGTAAGTCGCATTATTTGTTTGATGGCGTTATATTTAGTAACTTCACAAGAATTTAAAATATTGTATAATTATATTCTTTTTGCCTCTTAAATATATGTCAAAGACTATCATTTGTATGCTGGTGGGCTTTTGAGGAGCGCGAAAAGTTGTTGGTTGCAGTGGCAGATTTACAAACCTCTATTATGGGTAGCAAAAATAATCCATGGATCGATCTATCACTCTGTTTTGCGACTCACGAACAGAAAGTTTGATATAAATTCTAAGTTAATTTATACCCTAAAAACTATAACCCTCTATATTAAGCTTCATATGATTGAAATAAAGCTTGGATGCAAAATAGAAACAAATACAGGGAATTTGGATCATATAAAATCGTTGTGAAATAGACTTTTGGTCTGATCAAGAGTCAAGACTATACATTTTCAAAGTGAAATTTGAAATTATAAGTCTCTTGAATATAAAAACTTATAAGATTGTTGGGTTAAAAATCAGCTCTTATTATAAGAAACTTATGCAGAGAATGCTTTCGGGCCTCCAGCTCCTCTTGTTTAACAGTCGTTTCATTAGTCAACATGTGAAGTCAAAATTCATAATGATTCGTATATCGAAGGGTCATAAATGACAATTTATAATTGTCATAATTTATCCAGTTTAATTTAATATTTATTTAGTTTTAGTTAGTATTTATCTAGATTTGATTTGTATTTATTTTTATTATTGTTTTCTTTTCCAGCAAGATGAGAGAGATTCTCTAGAAGTCCCGTTTTAGGGCACCCCTTTTGAGGGTTTATTGAATTTCCGTTCTTTGTTTATCGTATGATTTCTTCGATTCACAAACACCTCTTCGTCAGAAACATAGAATTATGAATATTGTTTAATACGTATACGGGTTAAAATAAAAGGATAAAGAGATTTACCATACTGTAATATGAAAACTATGTTAAACTGTTAAAAGACACTATCGAACACATGCCCTACCCATAGTAGAGAATAATACAAACCAATTTGGCAACAGGTAGTAATATGAGAGGAGAACATCAACCTTCTATCTATATATATATATATATATATATATATATATATATATATATATATATATATGTGTATAAATTAAAAAAAATTCACATATCGTCGGTTGAATTTTTTGTGTAGCATTTGCTAACTTTGGCATCCATGTACCTCCACCACCGGTACTCTATATTCTATAAAATACAATAACTTTTGTATATTTTCAGTTTTTCACGAATCAATCAAGACAAAAATCATCATCATATGGGAAAAATTCTAGCATATCCATGTTTTTGAAGAAAATTTTTATTCTTGGTTTATACTTTATACTAGCTTACTAGCTTAGTGTAGCTTACCAAGGCATACTATTGGCAAGTTGAAAACAAGCATATTTTGTATTCCCCAACTAAGATGGATTTGGTATGATGTATCTCAATAACGTTAACGTGCATCAAACAAAATGAAACTGTGACTTCTGTCTTAATTATTACGTAGTACTTAAATATGATTCCAACAAGTTTAAAATTCAGCATCCTTTATATACTCTATGTTAATAGAATCCAAGTTATTAACATATGTTTGATGTTTATCTCCATCGTTTAGCAAGCTATTTCATTGGTGAGATCAAAACCGATACTTAACAATGTCGTATTGGTTTATTTGTTGGTCTCTTGTGGGATATGCGCTCTATAAATATTATTGTAACACTTAGCGCAACAAAAGCATAACTTCAAATTTCTACGAGCTACAATATCATTGATAATTCAGTATATAATGGCTACTATCAATAACAAAACCGTCGTTTGCGTGCTTTTGGTCTTTGTTTTTGTTGGTATCATGACAACAACCGAAGGCAGGAGTAGTTCTTTCGGTAAGTCGTCATAATCTTTATTTGAATTATATTTGCATAAATATTACTGATTTCATTCTCCGTTGTGTTACTAAGATGAATCTATGATTTACCTACCTAACCGATTAATGTGACATTTCTTAGTTATTCCATCAACCCCTGTTTGTTCTTCGGTTATCGGAGTGAAAAGTGGAGATACTTGTATTGAAATCATTCAAAAGTTCAAGATGACCTCCGAACTCTTCCACTTGATCAACCCAAATCTGAATTGCAACAAGTTGTTTGTGGGTGAATGGATTTGCATCAATGGAATCTAATTATATAGTCTTCCAAACCGAATCAATAAAAGCTTCAACCAATAATTGTTCTTCTGCAAGACATTGAAGGAGGTATCAAATCATGATGGTAGAAAGTGTATGTTATAAAGACAGAGGTGTTACATGAAGTATATTGGAATGTTCAGGGTGCTAAATGTTACTATTGGAAAGTTTAGGGTATATTATGTATATTTATGTAAACGAGTTTAGAAAGTTAGTTAGTATGTTAATCTTTGTATATATACTGAGCAGTGTACTACTTGTTTAATCAATGAAAGCAGTTATCACTTTTAATCTCTTGTTCACCATTGTTGAACTTCACATGGTATCAGAGCCACAATGGTGACTCTATGACCTAATTTCTTCATTTCTTCGTTCGTTCGTTTGTTTACGTCGTTTGCATCATTATTGTTCACTGTGTAATTCTGTTAATTTCGGTATTAAATCAATTAGTAGTTCATCAATTGATTCTTCTTATCATCAATTGATCGTGTATTGCTATTGATTCTGTTGTCTACAGTTTCTGTAATCGTTTATCTCACGTCTTGTTGAGATTAATTGCGATTTGTTTGCTCGTTCAAAATTAGGTCAAATTTTGTCAAAATTGTTGATATTCCGCTGCGTTACTCATGGATTCAAGTAATCCGATGTACGTTCATCCATCTGATGGTCCAGGTTCGTTGCAGATTCAAGAAAAGCTTACCGGAGCTCAAAATTATCGTTCATGGCGCCGTTCAATTGAAATTGCTTTGTCTACCAAACGCAAATTAGGCTTCGTGAAAGGTACTATTCCTAAACCACCTGCTGTACCTGTTTCACCTGCTACTGCTGAATCAAATGCTGCTAACATTGATATGTGGGAAACATGTAATAATTTGGTGACTAGTTGGATAATGAACTCTGTGTCTGAACCAATTGCAAAGTCAATTATGTTCATTGGAACTGCTAGTGAAATCTGGACTCAATTGGAAACTAGATTTCTTCTTAGCAATGGATCACGAAAGTATAAATTGTGTAAAGACACATATGCTATTGCACAACAGGGTGGTTCAGTTAGTGATTACTATACTCGTATGAAATGTGTGTGGGAAGAGCTTGACTCTATGACTATTCTTCCACGTATTGTTACTATCACACCTGAAGTATCTAATTTCTTGAAAGCTGTTGACCTGCAAAAGGAAGAACAACGTTTGTTTCAGTTCTTGAATGGTTTGGATGAATGTTATAGTGCACAAAGGAGTCAGTTGTTGTTAAGTAGTCCTTTGCCTAGTGTGGAAAGTGCTTGTGCTGTCATTCAGCAAGAAGAGTCTCAAAAGGATGTGTTTCATAGTGTTACACACTCATTTGAGTCTACTGCTTTGTATAGTAAAAGTAACATGAATGATATATCAGAGAAGAAATGTGCTATTTGTGGTTTCAAGTGGCATCCTCCTGAGAAGTGTTGGGAAAAAGTTGGCTATCCTGTGTGGCATTACAAGTATAAGCAGACACAAACACAAGCTAAGCATAAGTCAAAGGATTCTGGTTTAGTCAAGGCTAAAGGAGCAACTGTTGGTGGTCATAAGAAGACTGCAGCAAGTGTTAGCAGTGGCCCTAGTAGTTTTACTTTCTCTTCTGAACAATTTGAGCAATTGATGAAAAGTGTGATGAGTGACATGAAGGCTCAATCTGCTGGTGACTGCACTGATGATGAACTTGAGTTTGTTGCAGGTATGATTTGTTTAAATGCTGCTGCTTCTAATCATTCATGTTATTGGGTATTAGATACAGGAGCTACAGATCATATGACTCCAATATTTTAAGATATCTTCTTAATGCCCCTGGTCAGGGTATATTGTTAGCTCATCATTCCAAGGTTCATCTTACTGCCTACTGTGATTCAGATTGGGCTAGTTGTCCTATGACTAGAAGATCTACCACAGGTTACTGTATTCTCTTGGGTGATTCTCCTATTTCATGGAAATCTAAGAAACAAGGTGTGGTTTCCAGAAGTTCTGCTGAAGCTGAGTATCGGGCAATGGCTATTACTTGTTGTGAAATTACTTGGTTACTTAGTCTACTCAAAGACTTGGGTTTAAAGAATTTAAATCCAGTTACTTTACATTGTGATAATCAAGCTGCCATTCATATTGCTGCTAACCCTGTCTTTCATGCTCGAACTAAACATATTGAAGTTGACTGTCATTATGTTAGAGATCAGCTCAAGTCAGGTGTTATGAAGCCTTCATATGTGCATACCTCCAAACAGCTAGCTGATGTTTTTACCAAAGTACTTCCAGTTGATCAGCATCATACTTTGTTGCACAAGTTGGGAGTTTCCACACTTGATAACTCTCAACTTGAGGGGGGATATAAAGACAGAGGTGTTACATGAAGTATATTGGAATGTTCAGGGTGCTAAATGTTACTATTGGAAAGTTTAGGGTATATTATGTATATTTATGTAAACGAGTTTAGAAAGTTAGTTAGTATGTTAATCTTTGTATATATACTGAGCAGTGTACTACTTGTTTAATCAATGAAAGCAGTTATCACTTTAAATCTCTTGTTCACCATTGTTGAACTTCACATATGTTTATCAGTTCGAGCTGTTAATCATGGCTTTGTAATTTGGTTCTATTCAATTATCAATGAATAAAGCAGTTATATTTGATCGATTATTGCTACTGAGTATTTACTGGATATTATATGATCAAGAATTTAGCATCAGCTATTCAGCATGTGTAAACTATGGTCACAGATTATGCTTTGATTATTTTGATATCATTTAACCAATTATAATCATTGAATCATGTCGAGTTTATGATTATTGGTACCAAGGTTACACATTTCTAATAAACAATTTCCAAAGATTTATAGCTTTCTCCAGAATAGGTTTACGTAAAATAACTACTGTAATATGGTATAGTATGCATAAGTTGTAAGCTTATTAACTTATGCAACACTTGTGCTTGATTATATATCTGTGCTCGACGGTCGTCACACGATTCATACTACACTTATCTCGAAACATATTAACTGCATGTCAGAATCATTTTAATTATCCAACCGAAACAAAGTTTGGACAAGAAAAATGTTTGGCATTGGTTGTATGTTTTATATGACTTAAAATTTAATAAAATCCAAGTTCTAACCAAATATATGCTGGTTAAACAAACTCCTTTTGGTAAAGGAATTCTGTAAATGGGTTACCATTTAGAAAGTTCAAATAACTAAAAATATAGGAGTATTATATAGACGAACATGTGAGTAACTTTGATGTTTGTTGTCCTTTTGACCCCATGCTAATTGATATACAAATCTACTTTACTATTTTAACAGTAGTGATATTAAAGTTTAACAAAGTTTATATGTTCCTCTGTATTGTTGTTGGATTATTCATTTTATATGTAGGCATGTAGCTAATAAGTTCGATAACAAATAAATATGACACAACGAAACATCAGCCTCTGTTTTAGTTATCAGTTAGACAAAATTCGAAAAAGAATAAGATATGGCATCGTTTCATTTAGTGGAACACAAGAATTGATGTTTGTTTATGTAGTTTAGCCTTAATTAGTCAGCTATTTCATCGGTGAGATCAATATCGAGACTTAACAATGTTGTTTTGATTTATGTGTCGTCCATTGTATAATATAAGTTCTATAAATCAGGTAACATTTTATGAGCATCTCTAAAAACTTCTACTAGTAGCAACAATCGAGCTATGATGAGAAACTTGAGTTCTCATGAGATTTTTATGAGCATTTTAACTAGGGATGTAAATGAGTCAAGCTAGCTCGCGAGCTACGCTGGAGCTCGATTCGTTAAAAGTTCAATTTGAACCGAGCCTAATCGAGCTCGAGCTTGAACATAGTTTGAAGCTCTTCTAATAAATGAGCTCGAGCTCGAACAAGCTCGCAAGCTTAAACGAGCTTTTCATTTATATAAATTAATAAATTTTTTATATAATAATATAACAATAATTATTATGTATATAATACTTAATATAATAATAGTATATTGTATTTTAGAGTTTGGATCAAATGAGAACACCTTAAAAATAAGAACGGCTAAGAACGCTTCAAATGCATAATTACTCTTGATAGAATAGTTAGATTAACATTCGTACATCTCAAATATGCAAATAAAAATAAATGTACACTTATAAAAATGCACAAAAATCGAAAAAACAATTAATGCACGATTATCTCTATAATTGTGCATCAATTGTTTTTTCGATTTTTGTGCATTTTCGAAAGTTCGTATCTATTTTGTGCTGCAACGTCATAATTGCTATATACATCAATTTTATGCTTCTAACCTCCCCCATACACTGTCCAAGACGGTATTGGGCCTAACCCGCGGAAGGCGGTATAGGATGTTCCTTTCTATCAATTTTATGCTTCACAATGTTTCACTGCGAGCTTTAATAATTGTACAGTTTATTGTATGAAGTAATTTGTAGGTTGTATTTATCAACTCCCTTTAAAACGGTGGAATATTTATATATATATTTTTAATATATATGAAGATGCACAAAGTGGGAACATAGCAATTAGACCATTCCTAAGGCTATGAACCACAATTTAGCGATACATCAGTGAACTGAAACTATATATGAGTTTACTAGTCATTTGTGGACCATGTTAACGTCATTGTTGTATGAGTGACTGAGTGTTGCTATAGGTGCCTAAATTCATAAGCCTAAAAAAAGACTTAATCGCACAATCAATTACACTTGAATTTTACTTACTATCAAATACCTAACTAGTTTATTAGAATATATATTTCTAACGTGTACATAATTTGGTTCTTAAGATCATCCGTAATAATGCAACATCCATGGTGACTTGTAATAGAGGTGGAGTCCATGGGTTCTTTCCCATTACACTACATTGTCCATAGTCAAAGTCCATATGTATGGATCATTTATTGTGTGTCCAATATTCTCAATTCTTACTCACATAATCAAAATCGTTGAATATTACTGTGATAAAAAGTAAGTGGACCTAGTCATAGATTTGATGAAATTAATAGGAATGGAGAAAAGTTTATAAAATATAAGTGGCAAAATGAATGGGTCGGGTATGGTGACGGGTTTAGATGGGTTTGAGTCTAAATGGGTCATGGTCTGGATGGTCATTTCAAAGGATGGGTCTAAGCGGATCCGGGTCAAATGGGTCTCGGGTCGGGTTGACCCATCGGGTTTCCACCAAACTTTTTTTTTTATTTGAGTGAAAAATGAAAAAAATGAAATGAGGTGGAAAAAAAAAAATTTTACCCGCTAGACCCGTTGGTTAATTGTTATACAATTGGAGGTTATATTAAATACCCATTTAGACCCATCCAAACAAATAGGGGGAGACCCAACAAACTCACCCCCTCATAAATATTAACCAAGTTGACCCATAAATAACCAATGGGTCTAAAATTGCCACCTCTAGCTAAATGTATAGTGACCTGAATTTGAATTGAATAGACGTCGCATAAACCCCGAATGTAATTGGACATGAAAGTTGAAAAACAAACTCATTTTATGTTTTGTTTTTCTTTTCTTGGTACCGTGATAAGTTGCTATTATGCCTATTTGTTTGGCTCAGTTGTGTAGTGATCAACTAGCTAGTCTTTATATGTGTTATATTCGATGACATTGATGAGAAGTGATTGATTTTTGTTTTATAGTTTTAGCAATCATTGCATTGGTGTGATCAACATCAAGTTTAACTTAACAATGTTGTTTTGGTTTATGTGTTCGTCTTCTGTATGACATTGTTCTATAAATAGAGTAACATATAGCTCAACAAAAAGTATCTCTTCAAACTTCAACAATCAACAAGAGCGTCTCTAATTCGGAGTAATGGCTATAATCAACAACAAAACCGTCGTTTGCATGCTTTTTGTGTTTGTTTTCGTTGGAATCATGACAACAGCTGAAGGCGCTAGAACTAATTTTGTCAGTAAGTCTTACATTTCAAAGTTCTTAATGCATGCTTAATTCCTTATCTTTTTTGACAAAAAAACAGAGAAACCTGTTTTTAATCAAGATGAATCTTTTAACTCGCTTGCTCACATATGATATTGTGATCAGTTATTCCCGCGACCCCTGTTTGCTCCTCTGTTATCGGCGTGAAAAGTGGAGATACTTGTTTCGACATCGCTCAAAAATTCAAGTTGAGCACCCAATTGTTCAACTTAATCAACCCAAATCTGAATTGCAACAAGTTGTTTGTGGGTGAATGGATTTGTGTCAAGGGAATCTAGTTACAATTCCTCGAAAATGAGTCTATGAATGAACCAACCAATAAATTGTTCTTTTTGCTAGAACTTGAACTACTAGAACCATGTATCCATGTTTGTTGTATGTCCGAGTTGGGGAAAAGGGCTTTGTAATGTTTTTCATCATTTACTAATAAAGTAAGTAAGTCGCATTATTTGTTTGATGGCGTTATATTTAAAACTTCACCAAATTGAGCACAAATTTTGCTAATGAACACAAAGTTCAAACAAAGAAATAAAGACAAAGTTCAATTATGTATGGTTTTTTTTAGTAATATAAAGTTCTTTAGTAAAAGTAAAGAGTTATGACCCTCTATATTAAGTTTCATATGATTGAAATAAAGCTTGGATGCAAAATAGAAACAAATACAGGGAATTTGGATCATATAAAATCGTTGTGAAATAGACTTTTGGTCTAATCAAGAGTCAAGACTATACATTTTCAAAGTGAAATTTGAAATTATACGTCTCTTGTATATAAAAACTTATAAGATTGTTGGGTTGAAAATAACCTCTTATTATAAGAAACTGATGCATAGAATGCCTTCGGGCCTCCAGCTCCTCTTATTTAGCCGTCGTTTCCTTAGTCAACATGTGAAGTCAAAATTCATAATGATTCGTATATCGAAGGTTCATAAATGACAATTTATAATTGTCATAATTTATCCAGTTTAATTTAATATTTATTTAGTTTTAGTTAGGATTTATCTATATTTGATTTATATTTATTTTTATTATTGTTTTCTTTTCCAGCAAGAGGAGAGAGATTATCTAAAAGTCCCATTTTAGGGCACCCTTTTGAGGGTTTATTGAATTTCTGTTCTTTGTTTATTGTGTGATTTCTTCGATTCACAAACACCTCGTCATCATAAACATAGAATTATGAATATTGTTTAATAATAAGTATACGGATTAAAATAGAAGGATAAAGATGATTTAGTAGTTACCAAACTGTAATATGAAAACTATGTAAACGGTTAAAAGACACTATCGAACACATGACGTCATGACCTACCCATAGTAGAGAATAATACAAACCACTTTGGCGACAGGTAGTAATATTAGAGGAGAACATTAACCTTCTATATATATATATATATATATATATATATATATAGGGTTGGGTTCTTGTGAGAACAAGGGGATTCCGTGAGAACGGTGAGAACACATCTTAGCCATCTATTTTTTGATCAAAAATCCTGATTTTGGAAGTGGCAATTTTGTAAATACTTTGAAGTTTGATTTTGGAAGGTTCACATCACCATTGCTCATGTGAAGCTTTTTTTTTTAACTTCACATCATTTTGCTCATGTGAAGTTTTTTTTTTTAAGCTTCACATCATTTTGCTCATGTGAATCTTTTTTTTTATTTAGCTTCACATCATTTTGCTCATGTGAAGCTTTTTTTTTTTTAGTTTCACATCATTTTGCTCACATGAAGCTTCTTTTTTTTTAGCTTCACATCATTTTGGTGAGGTTAAGTTTCATATATATATTTTTTAACATAAGGTTACGATGCTATGAATTTTTATTTTTATAGATTCACATAGTTTTAATGAGATTAAGTAAATATTTTTTTGTTAACATTAGTTTTTGAAAAGATTAATTTTTATACTTATCAATTCACTACTTCATATATGTTGATTAACAAAAATTAAATAAAACTGCACCATGTTAAAACTATTGTGAAGCAAAAAAAATTAAACTTCACATAGCAATCATTATGTGAACCCTTCAAAATCAAACTTCAAAGTATTTACATAAATGTCACCTCTAAAATTAGGTTTTTTGATTAAAAAATGAATGGTTCAGATGTGTTCTCACCGTTCTCACGAAATCTCCTTGTTCTCATAGGATCCCAAGTCTCTCTCTCTCTCTCTCTCTCTCTCTCTCTCTCTCTCTATATATATATATATATATATATATATATATATATATATATAAATTAAATAAAATTCACATATCGTCGGCTGAATATTTTGTGTAGCATTTGCTAACTTTGTCATCCATGTACCTCCACCACCGGTACTCAAATTACTTTAAAAATAAAATACAATAACTTCTGTATATTTTCACGAATCAATCAAGACAAAAATCATCATATGGGAAAAATTCTAGCATCTCCATGTTTTTGAAGAAAATTTTTATTCTTGGTTTAGCTTAGTGTAGCTTACCAAGGCATACTATTGGCAAGTTGAAAACAAGCATATTTTGTATTCCCCAACTAAGATGGATTTGGTATTATATATCTCAATAACGTTAACGTACAACAAACAAAATGAAACAGTGACTTCTGTCATAATTATTACTTAAATATGATTCCAACAAGGTTAACAATGTCGTTTTTGTTTAACAATCATCATATGACAAACAAGTACAACAAACAGTGACTTCTGTCGCCTTTCAAAAAAAAAAAAACATATGTTTGATGTTTATCTCCATCGTTTAACAAGCTATTTCATCGTTTAGCAATGGCATCAAAAGTTTGATGAAGTGGTTTTGTCGAGTGGTTATAATTTAAACCAATCCGACAAATGTGTATATAGCAAATTTGACGAATTCAGTAAAGGAGTCATCATTTGTCTATATGTTGATGACATGTTGACCTTTGGGACTGATCAATATCAAGTTGACTCAACAAAGGAGTTTTTGTCATCAAAGTTCTCCATGAAGGATATGGGGGAGGCTGACGTTATCCTTGGTATTAGGATTAAACGTGAAAACAATGGAATTTCAATTTCTCAAGCTCATTACATTGAGAATGTACTTAAAAAATTCAATTGTTTTGATCGTACTCATGTGAGTACTCCAATGGATCTAAGCATGAAGCTTTTACCTAATAAAGGTGATGCTGTTGTTGGAAAATTTAGTGAAACCGTGTAAGTTTTCACTAACTTTGGACACATAATTTTATATGTATGTGTAGTACATATATATATATATTTGTTTACGTATTTGTGTCCTCCTTGATGAGAGCTTCGATACAAGATATTATGTGTCCAAATCGAAGCTAATGTGAATGAGATATCGATTTGCAAAGTTAGACATTTGATGTATAGTTTGGTGGGTTTGAGTTTGTCCCACATCGATGGGTGAACCAAACCTACAGGTACCAACCAAACTATAAATAAAGGTGTCTAGGCTCTATTCTAAAGACACACAAAAACACAACCTTTTTCATTAAAGGAGATAAAAATATTCTCCGATGAAATCTCGGGCAGTGAGTGAAGTCCGGCTGTAGAAGCTGCTTCGGCCGTTGTACCCTGGGAAACAGACGACGTGTAGACGGCGAATCTGTTTTAAGGGAACTGTGTCTAACACAGGCCTCGGTCTTCTTCAAATAAGTTTTCGGAGCGTGCCGATCTTCTTAAGATAAGTTTCTTTTACTTATTTCTTATGTTTTATTGTTTCTTATTATTCGTTTTCTATTATTTATTATTATTTATATTTGTAGTTGTAGTAATTAAATTAGAATTGCTACATTTGTATACTTCTTGTAAATAATAATAATTAAACTATATTCGGGTACGTATATTTTTACCTACAAACTTAAAACAGAATATTAAATATTACTCGAAAATGATAAATTTTGGAAAACGAATTGTGTGAAAGAATTTTGAAAACTTGTTGACATACACGTTGACAAGCAATGATATTTATGTATTGAGATTGAGAAAAGCGTTGTATATGAAAAGTTTAAATAGTAAACTTTGTCATAAGAACTTGTGACCATGTGTGACTAATGTTTAAAGCCTTTGTCGGCATATATTTTATAGAAAAGATACTGTGTGACCCATCTTAAACCCATTTATTATAAAGACGGTATACTCTAAATCCATGCCATATTTGTTTAAAATGAGATTTAGGAAAATATAATATATCCAATTATTTAAATGACAGTTAAATTGGATATATTCTTTGAAGTTGGATTGGTTAAAATTTAAAACAACCAAGACATAATGGTATATGTATTTGAAGTGTTTGGTTGAACTTAATGCGTGTCATATATAACTTAACTATTAACGATGGACGGTGTTTTAACAAGACATATTTGGTTATAATGGTTTATGTATAGCAAAGTTTGCTTAACGTAGTTATATATGATGAGTTTTGCGACTAGTCAAATAGCTTTACATACTTCGGAATATTAATTACAAATCATATAATTTTGAAAATCATTAAAATGGTTGTGTTTGATACCATATATATGATGAAGAAAAGATGGATCGTTTGGATCCTTGGTCTCTTTATATTAAGCCAGGATATTATGGCTATATATATTTCTTATTGGGATATCTACTCATATAATTTTATATTTTAAGTATCCAGATGGATTTATAATGAGTGGTCAAATGCAATTTATGTACTTCGGAATGTTACTTTTAAAGTATGATTTTTTTTCCGGTATATTATAAAAGGGTTTACTTGAGTATCATAACTGCCATTTATATGGACTTATAATTTGGGTTACTATATGAAACATGCTAGATTTCATTTGTAGAACCGTTATATGAAACGTTATGTTTATGGATGTCAAGAACTCTAGAGTACCGAAGTTTACACCGCAAAGCGATGAAGCTACTACGGGAGTAATCTCAGAGTTGTACAATCATGGAAGGATTATTAATGCTTAAGGATGGTTTGTGATGTTTGGGGTAACTACTCTTGTGTGTAGTTTTGAATCTAGTTATATTAACGATCAAGCCCTTTAGAAAAGTGATGATACTTTGAGGGAGGGGTCGTACAGTTTCTGAAAGAAATAGAAATGTACAACTCCCATGAATATGTGTTGTTTGAGAAATATAATTCAAACAAATTGGTTGAATATTTATTATATTCAAAATTATAAGGTTCAATAACTTTTGTGAAAATAGTTAACATATGTTAAACGGTCTACTACCCAAGATAGAAGTAGTTTTGTTAACTATTTTATAAAACTTTAGAACGATTTTGTTCATTGTTCTAAGTTCTGTAATGAGATAATGGACTATGAGCACCAACTGGGGCTGTAGACCACAAATGGCCGTTATTGGAACTCTATCGTGGATGTAGTTCATTTATATCATATATGGATGTATAATCCTGATATATAATTGTTTGTTCGAGATGGTCCTTGATGTCTGGGATGCCACATGCGTGTGGAAACCGATTTAAGACTTATGAGACACTCAAGAGACTGTTGCCACTTATTGATGTCATCGGACATTGGTAATGAGAATTGTGACCGTAGAAACTGAAGTTATCTACAATCTAGACCTTGCTATGAGGATGTTCTTAATGTTTCCCTCAATTACAAAGGGAATTATATCTGCTAGCAATTTGACTGCAGATGACTACTCCATACTTTTAGATAATTGATTTATTATTAGAGGCAAAAATGGACCTATAGGGTTTTGCCGGCGGAAGTATTGTTGGAGGATTGTTCCGAATCAGTTTAGCCGAGGGACATAGTTATATATGATGATTAAATATCTGATGAATATGAATATGAATATTACATATCCGATGAGGATGTCATCGATATTTTGAACATATCAAATGATGAAGAGGTGATAGACATATCAGATGATGATGATGACATCATTGTATTATGTGATGATGATGTGTATTTAGACTACAACAATTTTCTTTCTAGTTTTGTCTAGGTTTTGATATGTATCCATTACAATATTTTAGAATAATATTTCGGATTTAAGCTTGAATGGATTAAAATAATGAAAGAAACTATATAATTGTTCCTTCTTGATTACTTTGAAACATAAAATATTTTGTATATTTTCGTAACATTTGAATTAATCAATGAACGTGGATATATAATGAGTATGTAAAACAATCATGGGTTGACCTATGACAAAAGAAGAAAATCGTTTGAGTTTAAATTTCTAACAAATAAAGTCATAACATTGAACACGTCATGATAGAATGTGTTCTTGATTAAGATATGTTTCTACATTTATGACATGACTTTGATTTGATGAAATTTTAATTGTATTATAGATGTATAATAATACATGTGTTGCTTATCACATTTGTGAAATATGACATGATAGACGAATCTATCATCATTGATATCAAACATAGAATGATCTAAATCAATTCTATTGTAGGATTTTATGTGTCTTGACAATGTTTAGTATCAAGATAAACCAATAAGAATTATGATCATTCCACAGGATTATATTCATAATTAATTGGTATTGGTAGGTAGTCGGGTTGACTACAATACGATAGATCGGTAACTTGATTCATTACAGTTAGATAATGAAATCCTGTTCACACCAATTTTAGTCAGAATAATTTCGTTGAAAAGATTCATATAAAGTTGGTGCAAATTCGGACATCAATTATTTTTTTGATTCGTTTCCGAATAATAAAAAACTGGATGATGAGTTAGATATGTGTCTTGTGTCTGAACAAGAACATAAAACTGATATTGTTTATAATATCCATTTGTTTGAGATATTATAAGTTTTGAAATTGATTTTGTTTATAGTTTTGGTATCACAAGAAATATGGATGAGATTTTTTGTAATAAAATGGTTATGAGATGGAATGATGCATCTTCCGTTCATATGCTTAGGTCTTTGAAGTCTATAGCATGCTAGATTTGGACTAGTTAATTGTAATCATCTGCAGTGATTAAAGTTAACATACCAATATGTTTGGAAATTATGTAAACAAGATCAATATATGTCATTCAGTGATAAAAAGAATTTGATATGTTGCGTAATCAAATTAATTGAGACAATGATGCAAGATTGTTTCCTCGGTTAACTTGAAATTCAAGGAGAACTATGGACATAAAGATGTATATCTTTTGTTATATTATGTCGGGATTTGAATTGCCGAAATAGAGTTCGAATTTAGGAGAGCTTATTTGAGTGTTGCATCTTTATTAAGATGCTTTAATTCTATGTTTCTAGGTCAAACTTAGATTATAACTAAGAATTACTCTGAATATGAGAAAGTTTAAACACTATTTATATAGAGTTTATTAACTTTCTAGCGGCATCTAAATTGCATCATATGTGAATAATGGGAAAGATGACAATATGCAAGACATGTGGGGGAAGTCAAGATGGATAATGCCCTCCCTAAAAGTCAAGATGAATAATGCCTCTTAACCTTAATAGACATTCTTATAAAAAAGGAAGAAATTTTTTAGAATAATATAAAAATGTGGGGGTGTCTTGCATTTTGATAAGGGAAGACCTGAATTCTAAGTACTCAAGTGTTGCACACAAGGATCGTTAGAATTGGATAAAGTATACAAAGGTCATAACATAAGATGAATGTTTTGACCAATGGAGTATATGAGGGTCATGATAGAAGAGTCTAAAGTTTCTATGATGGCAAAGTGGAGTACACAAAGAATCAAAGAAATATAAGGTAAGAGAATATTGCTTTTACGGAAAAGTAAATATAAGAGAGTACTGCGATATTGTGGAAGAAATTCCAATCGTAGAAAATATACTCAATTTGCTTACCAGTTGCACAAGTGTAGTGGCGATATGTTGAGATAACGGATTTATTAGATTTTACAATCAAGTGAGAATTGTAACGACTAATTAAGATTGTCATGGATAACATAATACCACTAAAACAACTGATCTCTTTGTAGGTTATCTTTGTTAACCTTGAGAAGTTAATTGATAACATTTCGGATCCGACAACCATAGGGTTGAGAAGACATCATGTTGTGGAATGAGACTAAAGCCCTTTAAAAGATGATTTATACGAAGGAAACCTAACCTAGTTGACTGGAGATCCCAAGATCTAGGTTTAATAGGACAACCTAATTGTATAAACTAAGGGAGGACACTGTGGGGGAATTCTTAAAACCCCAAACAATCATTTGAGGGAGTTATTTAACTTCCTAGTCCATTCCATTAAATAACAGTGACAATGATATGAGGCTAAGCTTTTGGCTTTTAATGATTTTTGTATAACTCCAAGGGTTTAAGTTATAAAAATCACCTATGTAAGAGAGAAGTGGGGTCGCTTCGAAGGGAAATGTGGGGGGCGCAATTCCTAAGAGCTCTTGCAGAACCAGGCTAGTGTTCATGACCATAACGAACACGACTATGAGGACTTGACCTTGTCAGGGAGAATCATGTGTGAACATGTATTGTCGTCTACACAAATGGCAGATCAGTTCAAAGACATCACCGTCTACTGACAGCTAGGAGACTAAGTGCATTTCACAAAGGAAGGTTCAAAGGGTAACACCTACCTATCCTATGCAAGATTCAACCATTGAGATTTCATTGAAACTTTAGTGTGCTTTCAATCGGTATTCATTCATGTGGGGGATTGTTGGAAAATTTAGTGAAACCGTGTGAGTTTTCACTAACTTTGGACACATAATTTTATATGTATGTGTAGTACATATATATATATATTTGTTTACGTATTTGTGTCCTCCTTGATGAGAGCTTCGATACAAGATATTATGTGTCCAAATCGAAGCTAATGTGAATGAGATATCGATTTTCAAAGTTAGACATTTGATGTATAGTTTGGTGGGTTTGAGTTTGTCCCACATCGGTGGGTGAACCAAACCTACAGGTACCAACCAAACTATAAATAAAGGTGTCTAGGCTCTATTCTAAAGACACACAAAAACACAACCTTTTTCATTAAAGGAGATACAAATATTCTCTGATGAAATCTCGGGCAGTGAGTGAAGTTCGACTGTACAAGCTGCTTCGGCCGTTGTACCCTGGGAAACAGACGACGTGTAAACGGCGAATCTGTTTTAAGGGAACTGTGTCTAACACATGCCTCGGTCTTCTTCAAATAAGTTTTCGGGGCGTGCCGATCTTCTTAAGATAAGTTTCTTTTACTTATTTCTTATTATTCATTTTCTATTATTTATTATTATTTATATATGTAGTTGTAGTAATTAAATTAGAATTGCTACATTTGTATACTTCTTGTAAATAATAATAATTAAACTATATTCGGGTACGTATATTTTTACCTACAGCTGTATCACAACTTGAGTATTCAAAGGTGATTGGTTGCTTAATGTATGCCATGACAAGTACAAGGACGGATATTGTATTTGTTGTGGGTAAATTGAGTAGATTTACAAGTAATCCTAGTGCTCATCATTGGCAAGCAATTAGGCGGGTACTAAAGTATTTAAAGAAAACTATGGATTATAGTTTATCTTATATTGGATATCCTTCGATTTTAGAAGGTTATTCTGATGCGAGTTGGATAACCAATGCTGAAGATCATTCTTCAACAAGTGGTTGGGTGTTCTTGCTTTGGGGAGGTGCCATTTCCTGGGCTTCCAAGAAGCAAACATGTATTACCAACTAGACGATGGAATCTGAGTTTGTTGCATTAGCTGCTGCTAGTAAAGAAGCGGAATGGCTAAGAAACTTGATTTATGAGATTCCATTGTGGCCTAAACCTATTGCACCCATTTCTATCCATTGTGATAGTGCTGCTACATTGGCAAAGGCTTATAGCCAAATGTACAATGGGAAGTCTAGACATTTAGGTGTTAGACATAGCATGATTCGTGAACTAATCATGAATGGGGTGATTTTTGTAGAGTTTGTGAGGTCACAACAAAATTTAGCTGATCACTTGACGAAGGGATTAGCTAGAGACTTGGTTAATAAGTCTGCATTAGGGATGGGGTTAACTTCTTAATAGCTCCTTTGAAAAAGTGCAAGAGCAGGTGCATGACGGAAAGGAACTACCTATATGAATGTGAAGTTTTGCCGCTTCAAAAAGCTTTGGACTTTATGCTTTGAAACATTCATGAATGGATATGGACACATGGCTTGTATAGTGTCAAGATCGCTTTAGAGTATTTGAAAACTTGTGTGTATATTATCTTCAGGTATTCAAATGGGTTGAAGGGTTCAATTCTTAGAACACCCCGATTCTCGAATATGTGGAATGTGTAATGTACCAAGATGAAAATTCAATCTTCAAGACATTTTCATTTATGCATAAGTTTGTTCTGTTTGATTATCTCATGTAAAGGAATTACATTAAATTGGGGAGGATTGTTAGTAATTTAGTGTAATTGAGGGATATGGTTATTTGACTTGGTAATGGGTTAGGAGGTACGGAGTGTACGCCCATCAAGTCAATAACATCCCTGACCCAAAGCAATTGTGATAACAGTCATGAAATAGACAAAATTAGTCTAAAATAGACATTAGTCTAAAATAGACATTAGTCTAAAATAGACATTAGTCTAAAATAGACTATACAGTGGCTTAATAGTCTAAAATGGACTGAATTAGTCTAATTTAGACAGAAGTCCGGATTAGTCTAAAATTAGACTATTTAGTGGCGTAATAGTCTAATTATGGACGTAATGGGTCAAGAGGCTATTCTGACCCATTTTACTGTGACTGTTGGTTATCCTAACTGATAGGATTTTATGGTCTTAATGATTATGAATATCAAAAGGCTGGAATTGCAAGTGATCAATGGTGGACTTTATTGGATGATTTATATCCACTAACTCCATAGATTGTTGGGTGATCATAGAGTGAAAAGTAATCTACATGAGAAAAACACACACAACAAGAAATACTCTCTAGCACCAGGTTTTTCTTTTGTTGCCTTAAACAAGAACACCACTCTTTGTCTTATCCCAAAACAAAATTCGTGTAACCCAAGGCATATAGGGTCGAATTGTTGTTATCAAAAAGTGATAACACGATTCAAAGGGATATCCGGTCATTGAAATCTTACCCTGTTACACGGTTTCCTCCAACAATCGAAAACAACAATTTTGGTAATTTCAATGGCGGCTACTTTGAAGTGTATGATGGCTATGTGTTGAGAACTCCTTGTCATGAAGATGATCGTGATGATGATCCAAGAAAATCACTTCATTGCTCGAGGTTAATCCTCAATGGTTTGTCTAACTCCTTATTTGATATTTATCAAAACGAGGATTTGCCAAAGATTTACGGAATTCTTGGGCAATTAAGATAACACAATTTGCATGGTTGATTCATTCTCGGTTTTGAGTATGATTGATAAGTTACCACCTTCTTGAAACATAAGATGAGTGGGTTAACTTTGGTACAATTTGAAAATCATTTGTGTATAGAGTAATCTCTTAAGACACATGGAAATGATAAACCAATGAGCAATGAAATTGCTGGAAAACCTCTTCTACGATTATGATTGAAGATGACATAGACAAAAACAACATGTGCCATGATAAATCTCAAGGATTTCAATGGCGGTTATTTACTGGAATTTGGAATGAAATATTATTTCATGTAATATTGTTTTGTTGTTGGTTAAGCCAAACATAACAATAAAGCAAACACAAATAAAGGATGATATTATTGTAAAAGAAATGATGATCTTATTACATGGTATACTTATGTAATGATAATAATATATGATTATGTGCTATAATCACATATGATTATGATCATTCACTTTTATCCTTGGTGTTGAAAATTTGTTGTTGGGGTTTGTTTATGGAAAAACAATTACTTCAAGTATTGTTTTGTGTATCGAAAGATCTTAAAAACAAGTCTTGTTTAACAAGTGTGGTACATGCAGTTTTGGGATTTGATATATATATATATATATATATATATATATATATATATATATATATATATATATATATATATATATATATATATATATATCATCAAGATCCGGTGTGTTTGTCGTTTTGATCTTATATGTTTATGTTGAACTATCATATGATTATTAATATGCATAATTGTATTTGTATGCCATGTTCCGAATGATGATTAATATGCTTAACATGTTTGACTAAAAAATGTATATTCGAATAAAGAGCATGAAATGTTATTCTTAAATTTGGAATTCGTTTGTATCACTTGAGGTGATAATCATATTAATATATATGCGGATCATTTGTTTATGAGAATATAAAATATGATTACGTGTTATGCTTATATGCTTTAAGATGTTATTCTTTGGTATGATATGCTCATATGTGTATATGTAATCATATTAATACTTAGCCTAATATGTGATTATGTGGTTATAACACATGATTGAATGGTATGATGTATGCTTTAACATATGATTTTTGTGTTCACATGTTAACAAGTGATTATTTGGTGTGTCTTTACCAAGTGTGATTGCATGTTCGTTGTTGGCTATGTTAAAGTTATAATGTGCTTATATATTTAACATGAAAGATTTTTATTTTAAGTATGATTTGTATGGGACTCCATCATTGGGTAATAAAGAATACTTTGTTACATTTATTATTGATGCTTGTAGGTTTTGTTATGTTTACTTGTTACATACTAAAGATGAAACTTTAGATAAGTTTAAAACATACAAAACTAAAGTTGACTTACTACTAAATGTATCAATCAAAAGGTTAAGAACGGATATGGGAGGTGAAATTATTAATCCAACTTATTTCCAATCCGTGGGTATAATTCATGAGACTATTGTTTTATTTGCTTAATAGAGTTCCTAATAAAAGGAACAAAATTACTCCTTATGAAGTTTGGTATAAATGAAAACCGAACTTGAACTATCTTCGGGTATGGGGTTGTAGGGCTGTTGTAAGACTCCCTGATCCTAAGAAGAAAAGTTTGGGTGAACGAGGTATAGATTGCATATTTATTGGATACGCTGAGCATTCCAAAGCTTTTAGGTTCTATGTTATTGAACCTAATGATTCTGTTTCTGTTAACACCGTGGTTGAATCAAGGGATGCAATCTTTGATGAGAATCGCTTCTCGTCTATATCTCGACCAAAGGATATGGTCCCTAGCTCTAGTGGAACCAATAATGATAATGTAAGTTCGGATGTGACTTAAGATAAGTCATTTGAACTTAGGAAAAGCAAAAGAAAAAGAAACCTAAGTCATTTGGGCCTGATTTTCAGTTATACTTAATTGAAGGTTCAAGGGATGAGGTTTCTACCCAATATTCATATTGCTTTAATGTTGAGGATGATCCCAAACATTTGATGAAGCAATGAAGTCTCAAGATGTCTCCTTTTGGAAGGAAGCAATCAATGATGAGATGGATTCCATCATGGGCAACAACACTTGGGTGTTGTCTGATCTACCACCTGGTTGCAAGCCTTTAGGTTGCAAATGGATCTTCAAAAAGAAGATGAAGGTAGATGGAACTATTGAAAAGTTCAAGGCAAGATTAGTCATTCAAGGGTTTAGATAAAAACTGGGAATTGACTATTTCGACACTTATGCTCCGGTTGCTCGTATCTCTAGTATTAGATTGTTGATTGCCTTAGCTGCAATTCACTATCTTGTGATTCACCAAATGGATGTGAAAACTGCATTCTTGAATGGTGACTTGGAGGAGGAGGTTTATATGAGACATCCGGAAGGCTTCATCATGCCGGGCAATGAAAACAAGGTGTGTAAACTTGTTAAATCCTTATATGGTTTGAAACAAGCACCTAAGCAATGGCATCAAAAGTTTGATGAAGTGGTTTTGTCGAGTGGTTATAATTTAAACCAATCCGACAAATGTGTATATAGGAAATTTGACGAATCCGGTAAAGGAGTCATCATTTGTCTATATGTTGATGACATGTTGACCTTTGGGACTGATCAATATCAAGTTGACTCAACAAAGGAGTTTTTGAATCAATGTTCTCCATGAAGGATATGGGGGAGGCTGACGTTATCCTTGGTATTAGGATTAAACGTGAAAACAATGGAATTTCAATTTCTCAAGCTCATTACATTGAAAAGGTACTTAAAAAATTCAATTGTTTTGATCGTACTCCTGTGAGTACTCCAATGGATCTAAGCATGAAGCTTTTACCTAATAAAGGTGATGCTGTATCACAACTTGAGTATTCAAAGGTGATTGGTTGCTTAATGTATGCCATGACAAGTACAAGTTTGGATATTGCATTTGCTGTGGGTAAATTGAGTAGATTTACAAGTAATCCTAGTGCTCATCATTGGCAAGCAATTAGGCGGGTACTAAAGTATTTAAAGAAAACTATGGATTATAGTTTATCTTATGTTGGATATCCTTCGGTTTTAGAAGGTTATTCTGATGCGAGTTGGATAACCAATGCTGAAGATCATTCTTCAACAAGTGGTTAGGTGTTCTTGCTTGGGGGAGGTGCCATTTCCTGGGCTTCCAAGAAGCAAACATGTATTACCAACTCGACAATGGAATCTGAGTTTGTTGCATTAGCTGCTGCTGGTAAAGAAGCGGAATGGCTAAGAAACTTGATTTATGAGATTCCATTGTGGCCTAAACCTATTGCACCCATTTCTATCCATTGTGATAGTGCTGCTACATTGGCAAAGGCTTATAGCCAAATGTACAATGGGAAGTCTAGACATTTAGGTGTTAGACATAGCATGATTCGTGAACTAATCATGAATGGGGTGATTTTTGTAGAGTTTGTGAGGTCACAACAAAATTTAGCTGATCACTTGACTAAGGGATTAGCTAGAGACTTGGTTAATAAGTCTGCATTAGGGATGAGTTTAAAGTCCACATAAATTTCTAATGGTAAGACACCCAATTCCCTCCTGATATGAATTAGGAGCTGAATTCAATGTGGAAAGCTTACACTTAGAAATTGGAGCACATGTTTTTACATATGTCATCCCAAGGTTATGTGCTTGGACCTGCTGAAGTTAGGTTGAAGTTAACTTCTTAATAGCTCCTTTGAAAAAGTGCAAGAGCAGGTGCATGACGGAAAGGAACTACCTATATGAATGTGAAGTTTTGCCGCTTCAAAAAGCTTTGGACTTTATGCTTTGAAACATTCATGAATGGATATGGACACATGGCTTGTATAGTGTCAAGATCGCTTTAGAGTATTTGAAAATTTGTGTGTATATTATCTTCAGGTATTCAAATGGGTTGAAGGGTTCAATTCTTAGAACACCCCGATTCTCGAATATTTGGAATGTGTAATGTACCAAGATGAAAATTCAATCTTCAAGACATTTTCATTTATGCATAAGTTTGTTCTGTTTGATTATCTCATGTAAAGGAATTACATTAAATTGGGGAGGATTGTTAGTAATTTAGTGTAATTGAGGGATATGGTTATTTGACTTGGTAATGGGTTAGGAGGTACGGAGTGTACGCCCATCAAGTCAATAACATCCCTGACCCAAAGCAATTGTGATAACAATCATGAAATAGACAAAATTAGTCTAAAATAGACATTAGTCTAAAATAGACATTAGTCTATTTTAGGCTGAATTAGTCTAAAATAGACTATACAGTGGCTTAATAGTCTAAAATGGACTGAATTAGTCTAATTTAGACAGAAGTCCGGATTAGTCTAAAATTAGACCATTTAGTGGCGTAATAGTCTAATTATGGACGTAATGGGTCAAGAGGCTATTCTGACCCATTTTACTGTGACTGTTGGTTATCCTAACTGATAGGATTTTATGGTCTTAATGATTATGAATATCAAAAGGCTGGAATTGCAAGTGATCAATGGTGGACTTTATTGGATGATTTATATCCACTAACTCCATAGATTGTTGGGTGATCATAGAGTGAAAAGTAATCTACATGAGAAAAACACACACAACAAGAAATACTCTCTAGCACCAGGTTTTTGTTTTGTTGCCTTAAACAAGAACACCACTCTTTGTCTTATCCCAAAACAAAATTCGTGTAACCCAAGGCATATAGGGTCGAATTGTTGTTTTCGGAAAGTGATAACACGATTCAAAGGGATATCCGGTCATTGAAATCTTACCCTGTTACACGGTTTCCTCCAACAGTCGTCATAATCTTTATTTGAATTATATTTGCATAAATATTATTGGTTTCATTCTCCATTGTGTGACTAAGATGAATATATCATTTACCTACCTAACCGATTAATGTGACATTTCTTAGTTATTCCATCAACCCCTGTTTGTTCTTCAGTTATCGGCGTGAAAAGTGGAGATACTTGTTTTGAAATCATTAAAAAGTTCAAGATGACCTCCGAATTGTTCAACTTAATCAACCCAAATCTGAATTGCAACAAGTTGTTTGTGGGTGAATGGATTTGCATCAATGGAATCTAATTATATAGTCTTCCAAAACGAATCAATAAAAGCTTCAACCAATAATTGTTCTTCTGCTAGACATTGAAGGAGGTATCAAATTATGATGGTAGAAATTGTATATTTATCAGTTCGAGCTGCGAATCATGGCTTTGTAATACAGTTCTTTTCAATTATCAATGAATAAAGCAGTTATATTTGATTATTGCTAGAGAGTATATACTGAATATTATATGATTAAGAATTTAGCATCTGCAATTCAGCATGTGAAAACTATGGTCACAGATTATGCTTTGATTATTTTGATATCATTTTAACCAATTATAATCATTGTTTCATGTCGAATTTATGATTATATGACTATTGGTACCGAGGATACACATTTCTAATAAAAATTTCCAAAGATTTATAGCTTTCTCCAGAATAGGTTTACGTAAAATAACTACAGTAATATGGTATAGTAATATCTATGCTTGACGGTCGTCACACGATACTACACATATCTCGAAACATATTAACTGCATGTCAGAATCATTTTAATTATCTAACCGAAACAAAGTTTGGACAATAAAAATGTTATGGCATTGGTTGTATGTTTTATATGACTTAAAATTTAATAAAATCCAAGTTCTAAGCAAATATATGCTGGTTAAACAAACTCCTTTTGGTGAAGGAATTCTGTAAATGGGTTACCATTTAGAAAGTTTAATTAACTAAAAATATAATAAAGACGAACATGTGAGTAACTTTGATGTTTGTTGTACTTTTGACCCCATGCTAATTGATACACAAATCTACTTTACAATTTTAAGAGCAGTGATATTAAAGTTTAACAAAGTTTAACAAATTTTAACAGTAATGATATTATACGAAGAACTTGATATTTTGAGGGGGAGAGAAATAACAGCTTCAAGCCTTCAATCAGTGTTCCAAAATATGTATATATATGTAATCATATCCAACATGGAATGCCACATCATCAAATAAGTAAACAACTTAGCGCCACGTAATCACAAATGTAAATAAAAGATACTAGGTTGCTCACATTGGAACAAAAAATAAGAGTTTGTATCCAACATTGGTAATAAAATAAGTATGTTACCCATATTGAGACAAGAATGAGAGTATGTTACCAATTTATAGCTTTTACCCTAATAAGTTGTAACATCCTAAATTCGTAAGTTTTAAATAATATTAATTTATAAAATATACATATGTATATTTGTTATATTATTTGTTTATGTGTATTAATATATGTATATATATATATATATATATATATATATATATATATATATATATATATATTATGCATACATGATAAGTAGTAATAATATGATTTAAGTTTGGGCTAGATGTGTCATAAAATGAAAATACTGGGCCTGTTCAAAACAGGATCGCGACGCGATCCTTGTTAATCGCGGCGCAATTCAGCCGAAGTAAAAAACGGGGTTTTAACCCCAGCAGCTTCCAGATTCGAATTAATCTCCAAAATATTCCCAAATTAAAAACCCTAAGTGTGTCTGGCGAATATTTGCGATTTTGAGTATTAGATGGTGAATCTCATCAAGATTGGAGCTTGTAGCATTATATTGAAAGCTTAATTACTCCCTAATCACATAATAAGGTATGAGTTACTAATTCATTGTAAAATCAAAATTTAAGGTGATTAATTTATGAACCCTAGATATTAATATTCATATAAAAGTAGGTTGTTAGTATATAGATGATATAGATATGTTAGTAATGCATATTATGAATCTTGTATTATGATTTGAGTTAGGGTTTGAGTTTAGTAAACCTTATGTCATTTAAATTGTTGTATGATTTAGTAGATAATAAAGAAATGATAAGTTTATGATGATAATCATATAATGAGTATGAAAATAGTGGAAAAGAAGAAAATGGTTCATGATGTTTAAGTATGTGTATACACTTTTGAACTTGGTTCTAAAAATGAGATTGTGGAGAAAGAAATTGTGGTGATTGATTAAAGAGAACCATTTCCAAGTGTATATAGAATTGATATGAATAATTATTTAGAAAGGAGGTTAATATAAAGTAAAGAATTTGGATTAAATTAATAAAGTATACTAGTATATGTGCAAAGTGTAATTATGTGCTATGTGTTTATGTGTAACAACCGGCAAAGTAGGACTCGAATTAGTGCCTAATTCTTTGTTAATACATGTAATTAGTTCTGTGTTAGGCTAATTTATGTATCGGATTATATATTGGTAAATATATACAACTTTGCGATTTGACTTAAATCGTACGCAACTTAAATAGAATGAAATTCTATTCGATTAAAATGGACGTTGGTGAACAATTTTATTAAATAATATAACATTATTTAATAACACTATTATTATATCCAAATATTATGTTGATAATATTTCGTATTTATTCCGTATCGTACAACAACGCGCAAACCGTTAAAAATAAAGTTAAGAATTATTTTATAACTCAAATATTAAATACTTGATGAAATATTTCAACTGTAATATCAAATAAATAATTGTATTTTAAAACATATAATTAAACGTGTATAAAACTATTTAAAGTTTAAACGACCGGGAAAACGAACACCATACGGAGCGCGGAGCGGAGACTGAAAATATGGGGCTTTCATCAAAACCCCCACTCTTTTCCCTTTCCCTTCCCATTTCACCTCCACCTCTTCTCTCTCTTCTTCCTTTTTCTCTCTAATTACCAACATCACCACATTTCATCATCCACCTTAAATCATAAAATAACACCTCGAAACATCGCCGGATCATACCACTCCTTTGGGATAAAAGAACCACGGCATCACGATCTACCTTCCTATCTTTTCGGATTTTCAATCCGACACCTTGTAAGTTTCCGACAAATCCTGACATCTCTCGTTTTTGATCATTTTTACTAGTTTATGGTTTAAATAGGCTTATTATGTCCATTTTTGGGTTGGGTAAAAGATTTGGACCCAACGGAAACCGGGAAACTCGTTTTCGACTAAATTTCCGGCCATCAGACCGCTACGTCGCACCTGGCCAGGGGCCTCTGCGACGTCGCGGCCTACGTCGCACAAAAATCTCAACGTCGCACTAGCGACGCAGCCCCCTTACGTCGCATTAATTTGCGACGTCGCATATAGCGACGTAGCCTATTACGTCGCATATAGCGACGCAGCCTATTACGTCGCATTAGCGACGCAGCACCCTACGTCGCATTAAATTGCGAAACGTCGCCTTTAGCGACGTCATGCTCAACGTCGCAACCCTACTTGCAACGTCGCATGCGACGTCGCACAAACCAGAACCTTGAAAACTCAGATTTTTTTTACTAAGTGTCGGAACCAAGATTTTAACACCTGATTTTACCCAAATTCGGATCCAGATGCGTTTTTCGTCAAAGCAATATAGTAGAAATAAAAATTTTCCAAGCTGACCTGGCAGCTCGACCCCAGCCAGGGGCTCTGCCCCTTGGACCCCGCCAGGAGCTGCCGCCCCTTGGACCCCGCTACCAGGGGCGCTGCCCCCGGACCCCCGTCATTAAATGTTGTAAATACTTTTCACACTAAGTGTTGAACACTTACAAATAACGAAACCTGATTCAACGATACATATAATGATAACACTTTGAATCATTATTACAAACCGTCACCAACGGGCCATATTTGTTTTCAAACTACAAACGGATTACTAAACAAACACTTGGACATAATGAGTTGTGTAGACAACTAGCCTAGATGGTCTTGCGAGACATCTACTTACTTAACTTTATATGTTTAGGCATTTGAAGGCTACGGGTTCAGAGAACCTACGGTTGATATTACTTACTCGTTTATTGATATAAACGTACTTGCAAAGACTCAGGTGAGTCTTACGGCCCCACTTTTACTGTTTTATCTTATTGGGGGAGATACATGCTACTTATTTTTCCTGAACACAAGTACTAAACTGATTTCTATACCAAACGGAATTGCATGAGTTAATTACTAATTACTGAAGTCTCTCCATCATATATCGTTAGTTATGGACTTAAGCGCGAACAGTAGTTAATGGATCCATTAGGGAAATGACCCTCCCTGCCCGGGGTAGTAGCGCTACCACGTACTGATTTACACGTAGAAACGGGTGACTATTATTTCGTTACTTATGCTTGCTCAATTTCGAGCATGTCACGGGAGCAACTGATTATTTACGGGTTAAGCTTCGATTATGAGCCTCATGGCAACGGTATAACTTGATTACTTTACTTTTGCGAGATTTGCAAATACTTGATATACGCCTACGGGCACTACTGATGAAATCTTGTGTTCAAACTGATTATTTACTGATAAACCTGTGAGATTCACCAACCTTTTGGTTGACCCTTTTTAGCATGTATTCTCAGGTACACTTACGGAGTAGGATCACTCCAGGATTACTAGCTAGAGTCGCATGATTTCCAAACTGCATTTAACGGAGATTCTTTGGCATTATCTTTTGTAACTATGGTTATGTAATAGAATCTCCCGCCACATACGCGGACTCTAGGCTTACATATTTTTGTAAAGAAAACTATATGTTTTCGAACGATTTAATTATGAAATGTAATTATTTTACAAAACGTCTCATTTAGAGGTCGTTTGCTGTATATCTTGTGCTTTGTATATTGATTAGTAACACCCAAGTATGCTTCCGCAAATCATCAAATTTGGGGGTGTTACATTATGTGTTTAGGTGTTAAAGAGTTTGGAAAGAATACAAGTGATCATTTTGTGCAATCGCAAGGTAAGTTTTGGATTACATGAACATGGGTTAGGAATGGCTTCGGTCATTTGCTAACGGTTTTGTGCGAGTAATGGTTGCGATCATAGGCTCGTGTGATTGCTAGTAGTATACAACTAGCATGGGTGGTTAAGGATCCTTAGCTAAATTGTCATTATTACATGTGACTATATTTCATTACTTACTAAGCGTTTTGCTTACGGTTGAATAATTCAAATGTTTTAGGTGACGCTAGCGGTTCAAGAGGTGATTTGGGCAAGAAACCGGTGGGTAGCTAGCGGTGGATGTTGTTGATTGGGGTAATGACTCGTATTCATTAAATCATGCTCTCGATGCTATTTACCCCATCTTTTTGTAAAACTATGACAAAAGTCGTTTTGGCACTTAAACTTTGTTGTAGTAAGATGTTGATAAAATGATATGTAAATATTAGCATCATGTCAATCTTTTGGTTCTAATATTGATATGGTGAATATGGTTTAGTTTGTTTTGATCCAAAAAGTATGAAATGGGTCAAGAGACTATATAATGGAGTTTGATTAAGATTGATTGGTAAAAACTATGTCTTGTTGTTGCGGAAATGGTATTATGTACAGGTTGTTATATTGAAAATGTTTGCGGAAATTGGAGATTTGCAAATTGGAACATGATGTTTTACAGTCTGCACAGGGTCTGTTTTGACACCAGTCGCGGCGCGATCTTTACAGATTGCGACGCAATCCTCTTCGAATTGCGACGCGATGGTTATCTGTTGCGACGCGATTTATATATGAATAGCGGCGCTACCATTTACAATTGCGGCGCGATTTCTTTACATAACATCAAATTTTCTTTAAAACTTAAAATAAATACATAAAAATATCGGGGTGCTTCATAAGTTTGATAACAAATAAATACGACACAACGAAACATCAACCTCTGTTTTAGTTATCAGTTAGACAAAATTCGAAAAAGAATAGGATACGGCATCGTTTGATTTAGTGGAACACAAAAATTGATGTTTGTTTATGTAGTTTAGCCTTAGCCAGCTATTTCATCGGTGAGATCAATATCGAGACTTAAGAATGTTGTTTTGATTTATGTGTTGTCCATTGTATAATATAAGATCTATAAATCAGGTAACATTTTATGAGCATCTCTAAAAACTTCTACTGGTAGCAACAATTGAGCTATGATCTTGAGCTCTCATGAGATTTTTATGAGCATTTTAACTAGAGGTGTAAATGAGTCGAGCTAGCTCGCGAGCTACGTTTGAGCTCGACTCGTTAAAATTTCAATTTGAACCGAGCCTAATCAAGCTCGAGCTTGAACATAGTTTGAAGCTCGTTCAATAAACGAGCTCAAGCTCAAACAAGCTCGCAAGCTTAAACGAGTTTTTCATATATATAATTTATTATATAATGATATAACAATAATTATTATGTATATAATACTTAATATAATAATAGTATATTGTATTTTTTATAGTTAAAAATTAAATAAAAAATAAATAAATATTATAGATTAATAAAATAATTAATTAAAATAAATATTATTATAGAATAAACGAGTCGAGCCCAAGCCGACCTCAAGCTTGTATAATATCAAACGAGCCGAGCTCGAGCTTTATACACTAGGCTCGAAACGAGCCAAGCTCGAGCTCGAGCTTGGTGAATTTTAAACGAGCCGAGCTCGAGCCTAGTAGAGCTTGGACTCGGTTTGACTCGTTTACACCCCTAAATTTAACTATTGACTTCAACTTTATTTCTCCATAAATGACCAGCAAAATGTGTGTGTTTCTTCACTCTTTTTTCTTTTTTAAATATCAAGAATATCACGTATTCATTGATTGCAATACAGGGCATATAAATCCTTGTTGTATTCAATTCATAGTGTGTTTTGTTCTGTTTCATATCCGCAAACACATACAAGAACAAGATTATCATCCGTATCATGTCACAAACAAGTAAACGATCAACACAAAGACTCCCACCAACCCTTTTCCCTTCTTTTATTGATTCTTAATTCTTGAGTATTACATTGGAGAGCTACAATTCTAAGGTTAAATAGAAAACAGAAAACAAAGACCTTGCTGGCACACTAAACATCCAGCACACTTTCCATCTTACATTTGTATCATTTCCTTTTTTTTGTTCTTTTTTTATTGCATGATATATTCACCAAGCAACTAAATAATGCAACTATATTACTTCCTAAACACCAAAAGTCTATCTAAACGGATCTTCAATGACTCTTTGAACACTCCCCCTCAAGTGGGTGTGTAGATATCACACATACCCAACTTGACTAAGGAGTCATGGAAGACTTTGCTTGATACAGCCTTGGTTAGTATGTCTGCTAGTTGCTCTTCAGATTTCACCAATGGCAACCGGATCGTTTTCTTGTCAATTTGATCTTTAATAAAATGTCGATCAACCTCAACATGTTTAGTCCGGTCATGTTGTACGGGATTATGTGCTATATCAACCGCAGCCTTATTGTCACAAAAAAGATCCATCTCTTCTTTAGGTTTAAACCCAAGTTCTGTCAAAAGCATCCGCAACCACAGTAATTCACATATTCCTTTTGACATTCCTCTAAACTCTGCTTCCGCACTTGACAATGCCACAACATTCTGCTTTTTGCTTCTCCATGTTACCAAATTTCTACCTACGAATGTAAAGTAACCCGCTGTTGACTTTCGACCGGTAATTTTCCCAGCCCAATCAGCGTCTGTATAACCGACAACCTTTAGGTTATCGCTTTTAGTGAATTGAATTCCTCTACCTGGTGCACCCTTCAAATATCGTATTATTCGCATAACCGCTTCCATATGAATTTCCATATGTAAACTGGCTTACAACACTAACCGCATAAGCTATGTCTGGTCGAGTATGAGATAAATAAATCAATTTTCCTATAAGTCTTTGATACATACCTTTATTTGCCGGAGCTTGGTTGGGTTCATTTTCAAGATTCAAATTTTGTACACACGGTGTATCTACTGGTTTGCATTCTAACATTCCAACTTCTGCCAATAGATCTAAGATATATTTTCTTTGAGACAAGAAGATACCTTTAGAAGACCGAGCTACATCAATCCCAAGAAAATATTTAAGACCTCCAAGGTATTTCATCTCAAATTCCCTCGAAAGCTTCTTTTCAAGATTCTTCACTTCATCGCTGTCGTCTCCTGTGATTATCATATCATCTACATATATAATCAAAATTGTGATCTTACCATCATTTTTCTTAAAAAATACCGTATGATCATCATTTCCTTGGAGATACCCATAACTTTTCATGGCACTACTGAACCTTCCAAACCACGCATGTGGTGACTGCTTTAAGCCGTACAAAGATCTGTCTAACTTGCACACCACACCATCAGCCCTTTTTTGATCGTACCTAGGTGGAAGATCCATATAAATTTCATCATCAAGATCTCCATGTAAAAAGGCATTTTTTACATCAAATTGATGTAATGGCCAATCAAGGTTAGCTGCAATTGACAACAACACTCGAATTGTATTAAGTTTAGTGATAAGCATCAAATAGATAGTATATTTTATAGTAATTTATCCCTATATTTATATACATTTTAGTGCATTTATATGATTTTAGATACTTATTTTGTTAATATTTGCAGAGATGTATTTTAATTAAAGATTGAAGAAAAAAGAACAAGAACGAATCCAAAACTGAAGAAAACTGAAGAAAATGAAGAAATGAAGAAAAATGAGCTTAAACCTTAAAGAAATGAAGACTTAAATGATAATATTAAAGAAATGGGCCAAAATGAAGATTAAAATCCGTTTAAGAAAAGAAGAAGCCCAAAAGTGAAGCCCAACCCGAAGTTGAAATATTCTGGAATGAAGATCCAACCGGCGGTTGGATTACCCAACCGGCGGTTGGGGTATTAAAGGTTTAAGGCGGTTCCAGACGCGGAGTTGGACCAGGACTCAAATTGATCCAACCGGCGGTTGGGAATTCCAACCGGAGGTTGGACTAGCGGTTTTGAAAACTATAAATAGAGGCCTTAGTTTAGGTTTTAGATATACGATTCAAGAATACCAAAACTGATTATTAGGGTTTAAGGTAGACTTAAGGTGCGATTTTGGAGGTTAAGGAGCTAGGGTTTAAAGGTTTTTAACCCTAAGAGAAGCTGGTTCTACAATTGGTTCGGTTTCTTTATCCTTGTAACTTTAATAACCTTATTGAGTTAATTTATGGATATTTTTTATTTGAATTACTTGTTAATTAGGTTTTCGTTATAGTTATTTGAATGAATGTTTATTGAGTATTATATGAATTATATGTTTATGTTGGAACTATATTATTGAATGTTTATTATACAAGAATTGTCTTTATTATGATATATTGATGATTGTTCTTGACATAGTTAGACTGATTTATATTAAACGAGGATGACCATATTAAGTTTATATAAATTAAGTGATTGTGTTTATGTCTTGATCTTAACCTTATGCGATAGCCGAAGAATAATTCATTAATATAAAGTAATACTGTGATTCACGTCATACCGATGAAATTGTATTAATAAACTGTTGATAGATCTTATTAATTAGTGATACTTTGCGTAACCTTATGACTGTATTGCTATGATGAAGATTAGCTTAACCTTAAGTAATTTTCTACATTAGTAATTCACCAGTAATAATAGCCAACAAAGCAAATAGACATAAGTAAATATAATAGGTTTAATAAATAATAGTTTGAATAATTATAATCTTCTATCCATCTGAGTATTATTAAGTTGTTCCTGAAACTTATCTATTAGAATCTGTATCAAAATATAAATATAAATATGTTCGTTCGGAACTAAAACGTCCCCCTTATTTTGTATATTATTGTAAATTGGATCCTTACTTTATTTATTTGTATTATAATTGTAATTAGTTGTAACTAGAATTAAATAGATAATTAGTTATAAATCAGAATCACGTTTCTTGTGTTCCTTGTGTTCGAATTTGGACTTACTTATTAAGCTATATTACATGAACGGGTCAATCTTGCCTGAATTGTGTGATAGTATTATTTAGTATTTCTTTAATTTAAAACTTGTGATTATAATTGCCTATACTTAGCACACATCAAGTTTTTGGCGCCGCTGCCGGGGAACACTTAAGCGGTTGGACTTTTGTTCTACCTGGGAAGCGGAGTATTTTAATTAAACTAAATATTTTCCCTGTATAATTTTTATTTCTAATACTTTGCAAAATCAATACGAAATATCGGCTCATCCTTTGAGAATACTGACAAAAACAAAGGTATAAGGAGAGTAAAGCCCTACCTCATTGATTTATCATATAAGAGGTAAGGTGCTTCTCGAAAGAAATAGGTTTTTAATAAGCTTCGCGCTGACATGTTTCTCCGCTTTTGTGTATTATCAATGGAGCTACCTAGATCTATTGACTAGCTTTGTAAAAGAAATTTAACAAACCCACTGTAATTTCAGTTGTTGTATAAATAACTAACTTGCATTACTAATCAATTGGAAATTTGGGTTGGGTATTCTTTTTCGGTTATTTAATTTTGAATGTGTTTTATTATTGAATCATAGGGATTAATATACACCAACTTGAATTTTTCTAACATATTACTAACATTTATTTTTGAATTTAAAGTACTACTAAATTTGGTTTTTGCTCGCGGATGATTGTATGATCCGGACACAACATTCGGATCCATCAATTTTTATTTTTAGTTAGATTTTATTTTATTTTCTTTTCTACGCTTTTTCTTTTTCTTCTAGTTTTACAGGTATGTACCAAACCATGACCAATATTCCATTAATTTCTCAAAACTCGAGAAACTATCATATGAATGAAGATATTGCCAACATGACGATTGAGGAGTATATGAAAAGATTTCCTTATGATGTTTTCACAAGTTTATCCGAACCATCGATTGTGAGAGCTCCACACATTTAATGGAAACTCAAAGTAAAAGAACGGAAGAGACCGAAACTCTTGATCACAGTGGAGGAATCTCCATTCAACAACTTGAGGGGATGGATAATAAAATTGATAAGTATCCTCAATTTTCTAACTCTGTATTTTATAATGAAATTTTTAGTGAATTTAAACAGGAAGAAGATATGGAGGTAGATTGGTCAATTTTGCCAAAATATGATTACCATGATCCTGACGAAGAAATCCTTGAATTAAGAAACCAAAATGGGATGATGACGGAAGAGGAAATGATGACGATTATTGATGAATTTTTATCATTATACCCAGAGGTGGAACATTTTAAGGAAAATAAAGAAATAGTAAGGATTGAAGTAGAAGCCGAAAACAGAATTTGCGGTAATCAGATATCAAACAACAATTGGATTACAACAAAGTCGACTGTTGAAATCCAAACGGTGGTTGAGTCGACACAACCGACGGTTGTAGTGTCTATAAGCACAAGTTTACTGTTTCACCAATATGAAGATCCTTTTTGGCACTTCGAACAGAAAGAAAGTTTTTCGAAATTTTTGGAATATCATGGAGCATCTCAGAATGGACATTTACCCGCTGTAAACGATAAGTATCTTCGTACTTTAATTTTAATAAGTTTACATTTAAATGATATTTATCGATATTACCATCCATGCTTACTTTTAAGTGTGGGGAAAGTCACTAGATTTTTAGGTAAGTAAGGTTGGAGTCAAGCTAGTGACTCGGACAAAAACAAGCGCTTCTCGGGAGGTAACCCGTGCTTGTATATTAGGTTGCATTTTAAATTCGTAGGTAGTTTTATTAGATTTTAATTTTTAGGTATTTTATTTTTAGTTTTTACGTTTTGTTTTAGTTTGTTCTTCAGGATAGGTATAAGAAACCATAATTACTAAAAAAATACTGTTGGAGCTAAGGTGCGTAAATAAGGCTAAATAAACAAAATATGATATTAATGTCGTTATTTAGGAAAATCGCTGCTAGCAACCAACCGGCGGTTGACATATTTAATCGGCGGTTGGGTAGGTTTCTCAAAATCTCGGCTAAATTGTTTTTAATTGGGCTGATTCATATGGGTTTTTAAATTGAAAAGAAAAATTCAAATACAATTATTTGGGCCTATTTAAAGAAATAATAGATGGACTTTTCAACAGCTGGGATTTAAACGATGGAGATTTGAGCCAAATAAGTTTTTGAGTTACATTGATTACTTACAATTGAGAAAACATATTGAATTTTAAAATTAATTAAATAGGCTTATTGAGCTTTGAATTACAAAGAATTGGACCAAATACTATTTTGATGAAACAAATAATTTTAATTATTTTTAAACTGATGAGTTTAATTTTTAATAAGCTTAGTAATTTGGATTTTGATGGACTTGTTAAAAGTTGGTCCCTTAACAATTTAGGCTAAGTTTTTGAATTATGTGGGTAAGTTTTAATTAGGAGATTTATCATGATCATGAGGTGTTAGACTTTAAGATTATTGGATTAACATATTAAATACATCTTTGGATCTTTTAATACATTAAGAGGTAAACTATATTTTTAATTAAGGATCCAGATCATGATTAGACTTATTATTAGGCTATTTAATTTTAATCACTAGATGATTAAATTCGCAATACATAGCTTTAAGGATATTATGTTATAACATAGAGATGCTAATAAACTAGTAGTAACTACGGTCCATTAAAATTAAATATATAGACTGTTTCTAGGTTATTGATTTTGGACGTACATAGACTTAATCAATCTACGGTTGATTATGTCAATCGACGGTTGACTTTATTTTAAGGATAACCTTACGAACAACAATGGTTTAAACTTTTACTACGGAATTAGCCTAGGCGGAAAGACGATAATGAAAGTACTAAGTAGCATGTGGTTATGAGTTTCTTGACTATCTTTAGATTTTTGTTTTTCATTTTATTTTATTTTTATTTTTGTAATTTTTATTATTTGGTACGTTTAATTCGTTTGTTTGTTTTGCTAGAATTCATAAGTACTTATGAGGCTGGCATATAGTACAGCTGAACAATACATTGAAATTTTTGGAAACTTAATAAGTTTATCTTATTAATTATGAACTTTGTGGGTGTGTTCCCTGGAAACCCTCACGCGACTATAACTCGTCCACTCGGGATACCGAGGGGTTTAAAGGCTTATTGCATATGCTAAATGCAATCGTGATTAACTACGAAAGTGTGGATGTTGTATATTATTTTCAAAGATCAAGGAGACAACTAATTTATTCTAGCCGATGATGAATTCAACAACAGTATTGCCCTAGCCGACGACAATTGCTTCTAAGTCAGGGAAGTTTTCTGTTCTATTTTTCTTTCCCTTACTCACTTTTGTTTATCAATTTTTATACAATAAGGGCATTGTATAATTTAAGTGTGTGGATAGGGTTCGTAAGAAAAAGAATTTCTTTAATTAATTATTTAAGTTTCTATTGTTCTTAAATTTTATTAAAAATTTAAAATTTTAAGTGAATAACTAAGTATTTATTAGTTAGAATATTTTTGTTAAAAGTTTTGTTTTGTATTTTAAAGTTTAGACTTTAATGTGGATTAACTGTTTTGAATATATAACGTAAGCTACTTAATAAGGAGTGATATATAGTTATATGATATGATGTACTAATATGCAATCTATATGAAGATTTCTGAATTGTAATAAATTAATAAAATAACTTGTATATTATTTTATGATACATAATATGATGTATGACAGAAAAAGTCTTAAATTTTAAATTTATTATACAATAATTTTATATATATTTTTACTTATGTGAATACATTTGGGGGTATATATTGATGGTTTCCTCTGTTATACGAAAGTATAGACCGGGTTTCTATTAATATATACTTAAAGATTAAGCAAACACAAGTCAAAAGTACTTGAAAAGTCTTAAAAATAAAAGATACCTAATAAGGTCGCCAAAATGGTTTGACCAAGTCTGGTTTTGCTTAAACCTGAATCAAGTTATGTCGCTCTGTTGCATGAAAATGCAGACCTGTCACCAATGTCTTGATTCTTAAAAATGTATTTTATATATTTAATGGGAATATAAAAGAAAATTGTATAATTAAATTTAAAGGTATATCATATGTGGAAATCATAAGTAATATACATACTAACAATAAAGGTGTATTCAGAAATATGAATATAGATTGTTTAAAGTGGACAAATATATTAGTAATCATTCATGAGCTATATATTACACAAATAATAATAATTTTTATTTATACATTATAGTTATCCATGTTAATTAAAATTTTAATTTATGAAACAGATTTTTAGTATGAGTATTCTGATTCTTAAATATTAGTTTGATGCTTATTTTTAAATTTTATTCAGTATTCTACTTGAGGACAAGCATAACTTAAGTGTGGGGATATTTGATAAGCATCAAATAGATAGTATATTTTATAGTAATTTATCCCTATATTTATATACATTTTAGTGCATTTATATGATTTTAGATACTTATTTTGTTAATATTTGCAGAGATGTATTTTAATTAAAGATTGAAGAAAAAGGAACAAGAACGAATCCAAAACTGAAGAAAACTGAAGAAAATGAAGAAATGAAGAAAAATGAGCTTAAACCTTAAAGAAATGAAGACTTAAATGATAATATTAAAGAAATGGGCCAAAATGAAGATTAAAATCCGTTAAAGAAAAGAAGAAGCCCAAAAGTGAAGCCCAACCCGAAGTTGAAATATTCTGGAATGAAGATCCAACCGGCGGTTGGATTACCCAACCGGCGGTTGGGGTATTAAAGGTTTAAGGCGGTTCCAGACGCGGAGTTGGACCAGGACTCAAATTGATCCAACCGGCGGTTGGACTAGCGGTTTTGAAAACTATAAATAGAGGCCTTAGTTTAGGTTTTAGATATACGATTCAAGAATACTAAAACCGATTATTAGGGTTTAAAGTCGACTTAAGGTGCGATTTTGGAGGTTAAGGAGCTAGGGTTTGAAGGTTTTTAACCCTAAGAGAAGCTGGTTCTACAATTGGTTCGGTTTCTTTATCCTTGTAACTTTAATAACCTTATTGAGTTAATTTATGGATATTGTTTATTTGAATTACTTGTTAATTAGGTTTTCGTTATAGTTATTTGAATGAATGTTTATTGAGTTTATTATATGAATTATATGTTTATGTTGGAACTATATTATTGAATGTTTATTATACAAGAATTGTCTTTATTATGATATATTGATGATTGTTCTTGACATAGTTAGACTGATTTATATTAAACGAGGATGACCATATTAAGTTTATATAAATTAAGTGATTGTGTTTATGTCTTGATCTTAACCTTATGTGATAGACGAAGAATAATTCATTAATATAAAGTAATACTGTGATTCACGCCATACCGATGAAATTGTATTAATAAACTGTTGATAGATCTTATTAATTAGTGATACTTTGCGTAACCTTATGACTGTATTGCTATGATGAAGATTAGCTTAACCTTAAGTAATTTTCTACATTAGTAATTCACCAGTAATAATAGCCAACAAAGCAAATAGAAATAAGTAAATATAATAGGTTTAATAAATAATAGTTTGAATAATTATAATCTTCTATCCATCTGAGTATTATTAAGTTTTTCCTGAAACTTATCTATTTAGAATCTGTATCAAAATATAAATATGTTCGTTCGGAACTAAAACGTCCCCATTATCTTGTATATTATTGTAAATTGGATCCTTACTTTATTTATTTGTATTATAATTGTAATTAGTTGTAACTAGAATTAAATAGATAATTAGTTATAAATCAAAATCACGTTTCTTGTGTTCCTTGTGTTCGAATTTGGACTTACTTATTAACCTATATTACATGAACGGGTCAATCTTGCCTGAATTGTGTGATAGTATTATTTAGTATTTCTTTAATTTAAAACTTGTGATTATAATTGCCTATACTTAGCACACATCATTTAGCCACAGGGGAAAATGTCTCATGATAATCTATGCCGTAAGTTTGGGTGTACCCTTTTGCTACGAGTCGAGCCTTGTACCTTTCATCTTTTCCTTGTGAGTCGTATTTAATAGAGAACACCCACTTACAACCAACAGTGTGTTTCCCTTTTGGTAATGATACCAACTTCCATGTGTTGTTTTTCTCCAATGCTTCCATCTCCACCTTCATGGCTTCAACCCATCTCTGATCTTTTAGAGCATCTTCTACACTTGCTGGTATTTGGTTAGAAGAGACAATAGCGGAAAAGGCTTTTACTGGTCCGTTCAAGTATTCGATACTCATGTAGTTACTAATAGGATATGTAGTATCTCCATGTTTTTTCCCTCCCGGTGAATATCGTGATGGTGGTTTCCCTCTATTTTTCCTGAAAGGTAACTGAAATCCATTATCAGCGTCATTAGTTATAAAGTCAGAATCACTTACCTCGTGAACATCCTCGGGAGTTTGGTGTGGCGGTGAAGGAGATTGTATTATATCTTCATCTTCTTTATCAGACTCCATCTCTGTAGGGAATTATGAGAAGTTTTCATACACACCTTGTGTGGACGAGGGAGACGTATCATTCATTGTAGCCTCTTCTTGATGTGTCTTTTCTTGTTCCACTTCCGCTCCCCCTGACTCAAATGACGTGGTTTCATCTTCTTTGTTGAACCCTTCACCATCTTGGCACGATAATCCATCAAAATTACTATACCAAAACAGGTTCTCTTTATCATCCACCCCATGAGAATCAGTTTTGGTACCTTGGAAAAAATTGTCCATTTCTAAGAACGTGACATCCATGGTAACATACATCTTACCCGTAACAGGATTATAACATCGATATCCTTTTTTGTGTGATCTATACCCTACAAACACACATTTTTCTGCACATGGGTCAAGTTTAGATCTTTTGGTTTTTGGAATGTGAACATAAGCTACACATCCAAATATTTTTGGTGGCAGGTTCAAGATAGAAGGTTTGGGTATATGGGTAGTAAGCTTTTGTAGAGGGGTTTGAAAATTTAATACCGTGGATGGCATTCGATTTATAAGATACACTACAGTATAAATAGCACAATCCCATAAATATTGTGGAACCGAGTATTCAAGAAGTAAAGATCGTGTTGTCTCAAGTATGTGTCTATTTTTTCGCTCTGCAACACCGTTTTGTTGAGGTGTCCCCGAGCACGAAGTTTCATGGATCATCCCCTCTTTTTCAAAGAAATCACGCAAGTTGTTGTTGACAAATTCCCCACCGTTGTCACTTCTCAGAAGTTTAATGGATTTACCGAACTTTGTTTTAACCATGTTGTGAAATACTATAAAAACTCGAGCCACTTCTTCTTTGGTTTTCAACAAGTACAACCACGTCATTCTTGTACAATCATCAATAAAAAGAACATGCCATCGGTACCCAAACTTTGAATTAACCGGGGATGGTCCCCATACGTCTAAGTGAACCAAATCAAAAGGAGTATTCATTTTATTCATATTAGTAGGATAGTTTGCACGGTGGCTTTTAGCACAAATACAAGTCTCACATGAAAAATTGTAATTCTCACAACCTTTGAACAAATCCGGATACAACTTTTTCAAATAACCAAATGAAGGATGACGTAACCGTTTGTGCCATATAACCACTTTATTTTTATTATTAGATACTCCTTGAACGAGATTTACACTGCTTTTCATATCTTCGAGATGATACAATCTCCCTCTTCTACCACCACGCCCAATAATCTCCTTCGTGAGGATGTCCTGAAACAAACAAAAATTAGGGTACATAAGCACTGCACAATTGATTTCTTCACAAATCTGTCCTACTGAGAGGAGTTTAGTTGATAATGAGGGTACTAAGATAGTATTAGTCAGAGTCGTAGTAGGTGATAAAGATACGGTTCCTCCCCCGGTTACAGGATATGAGATTCCATTTGCATTAAATATCTCAGTTTTTCATGGCACTGTTCGGTTTACTAAATCTTTTGCAGAAAATGTCATATGATCTGATGCTCCTGAATCAATAATCCAGTCTCGAGATTTTTCTGTTTTTGTTTGGTCATTAGAAGTTTTACTTTCTGCATTAAAACTTAGAGAAGAGTACAGAGGTATACCTTCATCACTATTATGTTTTTTCTCACCATTATTTACGAAAGGCAAACTGTCAGAAACCATTGCAGCCTCGCCCATGTTGCGCTCTGCTCCGTGTTGTCTTTTCTTCTTAAGCTCCTTGTACCAATCTGGTTCTCCATGGATCTGAAATCATGTGTCAATTGTATGACCAGTGTACCCACACTTTGTACACTTTTCTTTTGGACCAGACTTGGACCCAGAACTCGAATCGGGTCGAAAACCCAAATTGCCTTTGGTTTGGTATTTTGATTGCGAAATGTATTTTTCCTCTGTGTAAACCTTCGCTGCCATTACTGTTGAGTTTTCCCCTTCTCTACCAAGCATAACAGCTTTACGTGAATCTTCTTGTCGAACAGCAGCAAATACCTCTTTTACAGTTGGAAAAGGCCTCATCCTTAGAACCTCTCCCCTTATATTATCTAAATGATCATCAAGACCATCTAGAAAGACATATACCCTGTCTTCTTGGGTAAGATCATTATACTCTTTAATATCTTCGGGGTATATCATACGGTTTGGACGTCTAAAATCGATTTCTCTCCATAGGCTTACAAGTTCATTGAAATATTCTTGTACAGACCTATTTAATTGTTTAACCCTTGCCACTTTTCTTTTCAGTTCGTAAAGTTGTGATTTATCATTTTTATCAAAAAAAAGCCAATGCTACTTGTAGCCATACATCCCTTGATCGAATAAAATTACCTACCAAAGCTGGATCCATAGAGTTGATTAGCCAACCTTTAAAGGTAGAATCTTCTGTCTTCCACTTCTTGTATGTTGGATCAGTGACAGATGGTGTTTCCAAACTACCATTGATATAACACATCTTGTCTTTGCTCGAGAGATGCATCTCTGCCATCTGACACCAAAGTCCATAGTTCTGACCATTCAATTTAATTGTAATTGGAGGAATTCCTCCCTCATGGTGACTAAAAAATTGTGGAGGTGATAACTGACTGGAGAGTTGCGAAAGAAGTTCTGCAAGACGATCTAGTAAAGTAGATGTCGACATTTCTAGGGGTTTTTTTGTGTTTTTTTTCTGGAGAGGATGGTGGTGTGTTGGTCATTTTATTTATCGATCTGGAACCTTTGCTCTGATACCCTGTCACAAACAAGTAAACGATCAACACAAAGACTCCCACCAACCCTTTCCCCTTCTTTTATTGATTCTTAATTCTTGAGTATTACATTGGAGAGCTACAATTCTAAGGTTAAATAGAAAACAGAAAACAAAGACCTTGTTGGCACACTAAACATCCAGCACACTTTCCATCTTACATTTGTATCCTTTCCTTTTTTTTGTTCTTTTTTTATTGCATGATATATTCACCAAGCAACTAAATAATGCAACTATATTACTTCCTAACACTAAAAGTCTATCTAAACGGATCTTCAATGACTCTTTGAACATATCATGGTTAATTTAAGATCAACAACAAAACCGTCATATGCATACTTTTCTGTTTTCTTTTTATTGGTGCCATGACAACAACTGAGGGCAGAGCTCTTTTGTAGCGGTAAGTCTCACACTTCTAAAAAATCGTAAGAACTTGGTCTATGTAGAAGTTACTAGGATTTAATCATCTCTATTAACTTTATTTTTTCTTCTTTCTTTTATATCAGATGTGCCAATGTGGCAAGAAGCCGTGTTTGTTCTTGTGTAATGGGCGTAATAAATGAAGATGATTGTTCGGACATGTCTAAACCAGCTGATCCCCCAGTTGTTCCACTTCATCAACCAAAATCTGGAGCGCAATACGTTGGTCATGGGTGGATGGATTTGTATCAGTGGATATAATTATAGTCTTCAAAATGACTCCTTAAATGATCCAACCTATACAGCTTGATGCTGATATGAACTTTATGTTTATCGGTTTGAGCGCTGAATCATTTGTAATATGTTCCTCTTCAATTATCAATAAACCAAACTGCTCAAATGGATCATTGGTGTGAACTGTGAAGTATTCAGTGAAGACCATATGGGCATGTATAGACTATAATAACTAATTACTTCCGGATCATCCGAATTAATACGTATTTTGTTTCATGCCAAAATTACAACCACATGAGTTTTCTCCATAATAGGCAAAAAAAAAAAAAAAAAAAACAACGTATATACATTATTTGTAACAGAGTTAGAGTTACAAATTTTCCAATAAACAGCAGATAGTAACCTAGCTACTATTATAAAGGATATACGCTAACTTTGTCTTTATACTGTAGGGCTAAATACAAAATCGACAAGGCGTATTATGTGCTCTACATATCTCATGAAATGCATCAAGACAAACGTCTGATAAGTGATAAGAAATAAAATATAAGCATCCTTCATGTCCTTTATATTACTTTTTTCAAAAATTCCCAAAATCCATAATTTTGATGAATCCTTGATGCCTTATGTGTTAAAAGGTAATGATTATATTACTTTTCAAAGTGGACTTTTGAGACAAACTGAAAAGGAAAAAAAGATAGTTATTTTGGGACGGATGGAGTAATTGGAGTAACTAATTAACTATTGGCTCATAACTGTAAATCTTTTTTATGTTTGTGGGCTTTGAAACTTCAAGTCACATTATATGTTGGGGTATGAGAGAAGCCCAGCACTGGCCAGCCCCCTAGGTTCCCCCCCTCTCTCTGATACTTGCAGTGTGTCAAAGCATTGATGCCAATTGAATGTGTAAGTTTTTGTAATGTTAGAGCAAACTACATACGGAGTATATAATTATAAATATAATTACTGTGTTTATAAGGTAATCAGAGTAGATAATAAAGAAAAAGTGGGCGAGAGAGAGATGGTTTCACGTGTAACAGTAACACATGATGTATGAGATCATTTACAAGATTAAATCCAACCAAGATAATCTAGATCCTATCAAATGTTGCATGAACGCTTTCAACACATATCATATCATCATATAATTATATTCAAGTTCAAGGGGAATTAGGTTGTGGACAGACTAATGAGACGATTACGAGGAAGCTATATATGACTTTTTGTTTTTATAATGAAATTAATTGAAACAAAGTTCGAACAAGAATAAATCTGGCATCAATCGGTTATATCCTTCCTTTATTTAATTTATAAGAAAACGAGAGCCAATTAAGTTTGTAGCAAATCTTGTTTTACCAATGTTCTTAATTATTAATATGTACTTGGTCTCATTATATGAATGAGTTCTATAAATAGGGTAAATTTCGTCATAGGGAAATCATTCTTCAAACACCTACTAGCTTGCAGCAACACCTAATGGCTAAGATTAACAACACAATTGTCATTTGCATGCTTTTCATGTTTGTTTTTGTCGGTATCATGACAACAACAAGCGAAGGCAGACCTATTACTATTGGTAAGCTTTACGTATATGCAACTGTATATTAATCATGATTACTTGATCTCAAAATTTGTAATAATTTATCTTACCTGACTATATATATACATGACTTTTTGTGGAGAACAGGCCCTGTGTGTAGTCGTGTAGTTGGCGTGAAAAGTGGAGAAACTTGTTTTGACATCATGAAGGAGTTCAAGCTGAGCTCTCCATTGTTTGAACTCATCAACCCAAATCTGAACTGCAATGACTTGTTTGTGGGTGAATGGATTTGCGTCAATGGGATCTAATTAATTACGGTCTTCAAAATGTGTCATGTAAAAGTTTCATCCCATAAATTGTTGTTTCTGTTAGTTTGAGTTCTGAATCAAGGATCTGTAATACGGTTCATTTTCAATTATCGATGAATAAACCCGCTTTTTTATTATCGGTACTTAAGTGTTAATGATGGATACTACCTTGTAATCTAATAGCATGGGAAGTTGTCAGTTGTCAACTTGTCATTTGATCGCTCTGAAGAAAGGTTGTCATTTCAGCGTCATATTATTTACACATTGAAATCACGTTAGAACTCACTTTTGTCCGTACGGACCGTACTCATCACCAAGCCCAGTCTTGAGCAAGAGAAAGTTGGGCAAGTGAACAGGGCCCAACTTTTATAGAGGACATTTTTGTTCAAGCCCAATGTATATGTATACATCTATGATCTATGATCCTTACCAGCCAGCCCACAAAATGAATTGGGCCTAATCCTATTTTGGTGCCCTGCTTCAACAGTCAACAATCGTGTCTCTACAAATATAAAAAAAATTACTATTTATTCTCTAAACAAAGACTGCTACCACTAAAGGTGGTAGTCACCCACCAATGTGATCCTTGACTAGTGCCATAGAAGTCCACTTCCTTCCCTCTAAGCGAACTAGAAATCACCTCTAAAAGGTTAAGTGTTACATTTGCAAACTTTAAATGGATGATACAAAATTTTTCTGATTATAATAGGTTCATTTCCGTATTTGTGCATAAAAAGGGACTTAATTTGTCAGGATAATTGAAATAAGCGAAAATTCTACTCCGTAGAAATACAAAGATTATCATTTTTCGATTCGAGTGGGATGACTACTCTATTTCTTCGCTATGCTAGCTAGGTTGTTCTTCGTTGCTGTATTTTCAAAATCTACCTGCATGAGAAATACAAAGATGTATATATCCCCCACCTTCTATGTTACTGAATTTCTTATTTAGACCTATACATCATATTTTTTTCCTTATCGCCTAAAATACATCTTGTGTTAGCTATAATATTTACAAGATTATAATTCCAACCATCTTTTTCTAAGAAAATTTGAACCAGCTCCGCCAAGAATAAATTGATATTTCGTTCTTCCAAAATGTGGATTGATCCTCATTAACACACGTCTTAAACTCCTAATATGTTATAGTTCTCAAGGTATACATAATTAATATGGTATAATCCAAGTGAATTGTATGTAAGAATCTTCCCAAAGTTAATGGATTAGTTAATTAATTGCCGTTTTATGTGTAGGAATAAGCTAGCTAGGTTGAGTACAAACTAACGACACAATAACGAAGAAGTTAGTTATGACTTCCGTTTTTATAATGCAACTAATTTTAACAAAGTCCGATCAATAATAAAAAAGTATGTCATCGTTTGAAAACTCTGATTAATACTATAAATTAAACCAATAGGAGATCCAATTTAACTTTTAGCAAATCTTGTTTTACCAACATTATATTATATTTATTCATGTGTTGGTCTCATTATGATATATGTCTATTTATAGGGTAACATTTATTAAAGCTAAATTATCTTTAAGCTTCTACAATCTCCAAGATCTTTGGTATAAACATAATATAATGGCTTACAAGATTAACAACAAAACACTCGTCTGCCTGCTTTTCGTGTTTGTTTTTGTTGGTATAATGACAACAACCGAAGGAGGACATATCGTTTCGGGTAAGTCTTACATACACGTATGAATCATCCATACTCGATCTAAATTTAAAATTAATCCTTTATTTACTGTCGATTAGCTAGAACCGAATTATTGATTTAGTGCACGTACGTCTAAAATATTTCCTAATTTATGTAAATGAAAATGACTGATATGACTAATTAAACTTGAAGACCTAAAAATCGATCTAACAACATGATGTTAATATGTGCCAAAATCTAGAGAAAATATAAGATCAGTGAATTTTCGATTAAAATGATCAACTTAAATTTTAGGTTGATTAATTTATATCCATATATCATAAGTCGTATGTGAAAAACAATTTTGATTGCCATTCATCTAGCTTGGTGGTAAAGTGAATCAATTTATATATCTCACGTGACTATATGTTTTTTCTTACAATTTTGGATGATGATAGGCCCTGTGTGTACTCGTGTTGTTGGTGTCAAGAGTGGAGAAACTTGTTTTGATATCCGTCATGAATTCAACCTGACCTTAGATTTCTTCGCTAGCTTCAATCCTAATCTGAATTGCCGCAAGTTGTTTGTGGGTGAATGGATCTGTGTCGATGGAGTCGAAGCCTAGTCTTTAAAATGACTTCATGATTGATCCAAGAAATAAGTTGTTCTACTTGCTAGAACATTTAACTAACCATAAACACAATGTGTTAATTAAGCATGAAGTTAGTTAAAATCAAAGTGTATGAGTACGTGTTTAGTGTTGGAGCTACGAATCGTGACGTTGTAACATATATGGTGTTGTTAAGTTAATAAAGGAAGCTCTTTTGTTTCATTCTTGGAACTAATTGCGATCTTAAGCGAATGCTATTCGATCGAATTGATACACAAGCTAATTAAATATGTTGCGTTTTGTTTCATACTTAAGTTATGACCATATGTACGTGATCGATCGATGAGCACAAATTAATTCAAATTGCTAACTTATACATACGTCGATATATAAGAGTTAATATGAGACAAATAATTGAATATGGGGAAGGTTCAGTTTTATAAAAGTGTAAAACAATTATGGGGATCGAGCAAAACATGATTATTATTAACACACAAGAAAAATAAGGATTATAAGTTAAAATGAAATATATATATATATATATATATATATATATATATATATATATATATATATATATATATATATATATATATATATATAACTACTTAATTTCAGTAAAATATAAATAGAAGGTCAAAATTCTAATTAATGGAGATATAGACATGGTATAGCTTAAAACATAATTCATAGTATTGATCATATTATTATTATTATTATTATTATTATTATTATTATTATTATTATTATTATTATTATTATTATTATTATTATTATTATTACTACTACTAGTTTAGGACTCGCGAAATTCGCGGAATCGTCCATGAAAAATATTTAAGTACTCGTATCCATAGCTATATAATTGTTATTGTTATTTTGAGTTTTATATACTATATATACAAATTTTTTTATATATAATAAGATAGTGTACACATCAACTGGTGAACCTTATACCATACGCTATTATATTTGGATTTTCATGATTATTACATTTTTATTTTATATGATATGAAAACACTAAAATCCGCCGGAACCCGACCCGTTGGCATCCGTGATCCAAGAATCGTAATTCAGAAATTGATAAAAGGATTCAAAATAGGAGGTCGTATAAGAATTTAAATCACTCGACGATGGAATAAAGTTATGAATTTTTTGGAATTGAAATTAACTTATTGGAGTTTATTTTCATAAATAATAAAATAAATAAAATTGTAGGAAAAGTTTAAATTATAGAAGAAATAATAATAAATTAGTTATTCAATTTAAATTTTCATAAAATATTTGGAAGATTATCTACAATTAAGGTAAAAACAGAGGATTTATATTGTAAATATTGAAGGGTGTATATTGTAAATATAGAATGATATATTAGTCTTTTAGTCACATAAAAACGGGATTTATGATGTCATTAAATAAATTAAGGGTTATATTTTAATTGTTGATCTCAATCTAATGGTCAATATTCTCTCAAGATTTTTCTTTTAATATATAATAATATAGATTATTATTATTATTATTATTATCTTTACTCCCTTATAAAAAGTTTATCCCCTTTCTTCTATGCCTTACATATTTCAAGATGACAAATTACACAAATGTCCCTACTTCCAAAAAAAATGATAATACTACCCATACCTAATTTTAGAAGAAGACCTACAAGGCTACAATATTCAAAATATATTATGTATTAAATGCAATATAAGGTAGTTCAAAAATAAATCATGTAACTATAGAAATAACTTAATGCTATACGTTGATAATTTAAACATTCAAGGTGATCCTTTATACACCTGTGACTATTGCCTGATCATGCAAACATTCTAAACACTTTGAATGATTAAGCATTCAAAGTGAGCTTCACTTTATAATCGTCTTCGAAAACATTCTTATTTATTACCACTTTTTAATCCTTCCCAATTATGCTTCAATTAATCACAATATAATATTTTTCTGTCGAATTTAAAAAATTTATCCGCTACATTGTGCGGGTCCTTTACTAGTTATTATTATATTATATTTCTTTTAAAGATTCATGGTTTCAACTTGTATGTTTAGTTCCCTTCAAATAGGGTTCTTCGATTTACATGTACACTATAGGACCAAAAAATAAAGGGATTTGATAAAGTCGTGCATTAAATATTTGTACTATGATCATAACTAACTTTTTGTCTCCCCTTGATTATTCTGACCCCGAAATCTTGATAAATGTACAAATTCTTTATGCATGTCCGAAAGCCTTAACAAAAGCACTAAGACTCTCATTAACAAAACCCAAAAATAAAATAAAAAATAAAAAGCTAATTTGGCCGAAAGAAGTTCGTAAACGTAGTAATAACTGATTTATCGTTTTATATGTTTGTGTTAGGGTTATGAACAAACTAACAAGACAGGATGAAGTTGTGGTTCCTTTATTTATACTCCAAAATATTCAGTAATCGAAACAAAGTTCTAAAAAGAATAAAATATCGCATTATTATTATGGTTCATGTATTTAAAAGGTGAAAAAAATCCAAGATTTTATCGAATGTTTGATGTTTGTTTTTGTAGTGTTAGCAAGTAATTTCATTGGTTGGATCAAAAACTAGACTTAACAATGTTATTTTGGTTTATGTGTTTGTCTCGTTGTAGAATTTGAGTTCTATAAATGCAGTATTTTTTTTCAAACCAAAATCATCTCATTAAGTTTCTACAAGAAGCAACATCATCAATTAACAAGATGTCTAAGATCACCGATAAAACAGTCGTTTGCATGCTTTTAGTGTTCGTTCTTGTTATCATGACAACAGCCGAAGGAAGAACTATTGATCTCGGTTAGTTTATAACCTATCGGATAATTGACACTCAATCTAATTGTTCATAATCTTTAATCTAACGTATGATGTTTTTTCAGGTTTCTCAAAAACGACCCCTACTTGTACTTCAGTTATTGGCGTAAAAAGTGGAGATACTTGTTTCGAGATAGCTGAACAGTTCAAGCTAAGCACTGGATTCTTTGAATTCATCAACCCAAATCTGAATTGCCAGAAGCTATTTGTGGGTGAATGGATTTGTGTCAATGGAAATTAATTACGCTCGAAAATGACTACATGAATAACTCCAACCAATAAATTGTTCCTTCTGCTAGGAACTGAACTACTGAAAGAATATATCAGTATGATGCTGATAGAAGTGAAACATGGTTTTGTGATATAATGTTCTTCAATTATCAATAAAGAAAGTATGCTGTTTTATTTGATATTCAATACTTTATTGATTTCAAGCAACTTTAATAAGAGGACTTTAATGAACATATAAATAACTAATCGCACAAGAAAATCTTGTTTTACCGGATGATGGAACTATCGGGTTCATTTCCAAATGGTACTTCATATCATTTTCACTTGTACCTCCCATAAGTAAACCAACCGCTAAAATCTGAAATATGTGTACTAATATCGTTTTGACTTGTACCTCTTACAAGTAATCTACCTCTCTACTTGCAGATTCAAATCAGGAAAGCTTTTTACAATGAGAAACATCATAAATAGAATCCAGTACTTGGTACACTTTAGGAAATGAAATGTTGTAATATCATGCCAAGTCTTCTCCTTTAACTTTTTGTCGAGCCAAGTATCTCTCCCGTCTCTCTTTCTGCAAGAAACACTTGTATACTAAGCAAATATACACATGATGAGGACATTCATGAACTTGAGAGGTTGTAAAGTGAGCAGGTAAGGTGGGTAACAGGGTATGGTAACAGGTCCAAATGGGTTCGGGTCAAAACTGGTAATGCTTAATATGGGGTCAAAACGGGTCGGGTAAGGCTATCTCTTATTGGTATTTTCTTTTCTTGAAATTATTAGATAATCATGTTTTATAATTACCACATAAAACAACTAATTGTGTAATAAAACAATGTAAGATTGTGAATTGCTTTCGAGTATAACTCCAAAATGACCCGTTTATCCACCAATTTGATCTAAATTACCCCCTGTAGTAAACTTGAAATGAGAGATTGAGAGAACATTAGCTCACCCATTCATCTATAATAAGAGCACCAGCAACAATCTTTGGCCTGGTTTCCTCTGGAGGTTCCTTTCTGATTTCAAGGGCGGCCTCAGCCTCAGCTAATTGGCGCTTCAATTTTTCCAGAGCCTTGCATGATATCGATGATCAGGTGGTCCAATATAAACTTGTAATGCATGGTCATGTTAATAAAAGTTTTCTTTTTTGGGAACTTACCGGACTTGGAAGGGTCACATCTAAGAAAATGACTGGCAGTATCTTCTCTACAGCTACTAGATCTTTCTGCTCATCGAACTAAATAAAGACATGGTGAATTTAATTAGCATTTGCAACAAAATTGCAAATTAGATTCATCGCTCGCTAGCGCACGCACGCACGCACACACACAAACATACATATTATATTTTGTGACCGTGAGTTAATTATGGTACCGTATTACAGATTTACAGTCAACACCACACATCCTAATTGTGTAAGCCAGATCATAGGCTTAGATTTGTAATTGTTATACTACTTGTCTATCATTTATGTCAATGCACATACATATATATGCATCTACGCATTATATACGGTAACAATGACTAAATCCTTGATACAGTATTTCAGTAAATACAAAATACATCACAGCCTAAGTTTCTAAACCAAGATTAATAGAATAATACCATTGATGCTTTTAACTAAAGATTCGTAAGCAAAACTTTTTATATGAAATGAATGTGATATAGTGGGAAAATATCTCAAAAGAGGGCGTATGACTTACTAGCTCAGGTACATAGTCCATATCTCCTTTCACTTTCAGACTCATAATTCTAAATTTCACTTTCTTCTTTCGGTCAGTCGGCTTTCCATTGTTCTCTGGTGCTTCCACGAACTTGAAAACTATCATGATAGAACAGGAAGCGAAACTTGTGAGCAAGAATAATACAAATTAAAGCTGCATTAAGCAGTGGAATTTGACTAACTACTCAACATGTTTGCCAAATGCTCTTACCAGTTGCAATAATACTTTCTCCTGGAGCCAGAATAGCACCCGGAGGACGCATGAAACAGCTTTTTGGTACAGTCGTTTGAAACTAAATCAACATAACAAGGTAACAAACGGCATTATTTAATCAGATGCAGTTATTAGTTGTTACATTAACTTTAAATATATATTATTCGAGCCTATCAATAAGTGGATGTATACATGTACTAAAGTCATACCTTAAAAGCTACATGAGACTTGCTGGTGTTCTTTATCTTAATAGCACTTTGGACCTGCTTACCAGGTTCATCTGCAGCGAGCAAGAAGAAAATATTCATACGTGTTACTTTAGTCGGCATATATGTCGAGTTGTAAAACATAACATACTGTAACACTTTTCTGTAACTAAATTGAAGTAAAAAAGATTCGAGACTTATAGAATCATAAACATAACTTATAACAACTTTACTCATTTATCATTTACTTCTAATTCAACAGATGCATGTTCCTAATTCAGCAACGAAGTTATTAACCGCACAATTCATATTCATAAATTACAATGACTCTATTAACTAAGTTTAAATCATCAACAAATAAGAAAAATCACACAACTTAATACTAAATATACAAATAAAATCAAGTGAATCTTACTTCAGTAACACTTTTGGATTCCACTTTTAAAGTTTTAATACCGGTATAAAAATTGCACCCCATTCCTAAATTCCATATACAATTTTGTGATTACTACTCTAACGTTTTACAAATACGGAAAGAAGATTTCGCAGAAAAGTTGCATTTTCGCAAAATTAATAAAAACTTCGCAAACAACAACTAAAAGTTCGCAGATAATATCAAAAGTTCGTACAGAAAGTCAAAATTTTGCTAAAAGGAAGGACAAATTCACAGAAAATGGTCAAACTTAGTATTTCTCTTATGTTTGCGAATTTAGTGTTTTTTTTACTTCTTTATCCGATCACATATTAATACAGTAATAGTTTCTTAGAAATTATTTTTAAAAATGTTAATCAAGTAGGTTTACTTATGACACATAAAATAATTAGTAATACGGAGTAGTAATTAGTAATTATGTTCACTACGATTAATACTAGTAAATACCGACGTATTATTGTTATTCTTGAAAAAATAAATAGATGAAAAATACAATTAGAAACAGAGAAAATACTCGTATTACATGGAAAGTAGAGTTTATTGGGTGGATCAAGGCGAAGACGACGTCGTGTTGGAATCAAAGATCTCCCAATTCCCGATGACGTCACCTTACCCTGGTGACCGTTAGACCCTGATGATTTAAAGTTGGTTGTTATATGTGGAGTTTTATTGTGACCTGAATTACCGAATGGTAACTTGATCAAACCCCAAACTTTGTTGGCGTTACCGTTATTGTAACCGTTAAGTCTGTTGTCAACGATTGGCATCGATCACCAGAAAATTTTGGTGGTGTTTGAGAATGACAAAATGAAAGGAAGGTGAGTTGAGTTGAGTGAGTGTTGTTGTTGCAAATGGAAGAAACACATATATAATAAGTAAACAAGTCGTGTTGTTTGTGAACTTTTTTGTCCCCCTATGATATATCATACATTCCATACTCTATCTTATTAAAAAAAGGTAACAAAGTTATAATTTTGGTGAGCATGAATCTTATGAAGATAAACATGAGATGCATGCTCTTACTATATGATGCTTTAAGATATAAACGTATTTACTTTTTATCTGTTTTAGGAATATAACTTTACTTTTTATCATATTGAACTACAATATATTATAATATTTCACGTTTTATCACCCATAAAATTTCACTTTTTATCTTATGCAAACTCACACATTTTTTATTTGTCAAAGAGCGTGATCTTTGATGTCATGAATATACTCATAAAAATATATATGTGAATATCTTTTATTGAAAATAATAACAATAATAATGAAAACATCAAGGGTTGCCATTAATGTGTTGAAACATACTTGCTATATTTGAACTCAGATTATAATATATTCCGTTATTAACAAAAAAAAAAAAAAAAAAGCTTTGTCCCCTGAATATCGGATAAGGTACAAACTACTTATGAATGTCTGAATATCTTAATTATAGCCCTAACAAAACTCATATATATTTTATTTAAAATACTCCGTCCTCCGCTTTTGACTCTACTGGGCAAATTAAGATTTGATCCCCTGTTTAGTGAAATGGGAGAACAAACAATAAAGGTGAAAATGTACTTCTTGCTTGATAAAGTCAAACGTATTTGATGGGTTATTTTTTTAGCAAATTGTTGGATTGGTTAAAGTTCAACTAATATAATAGTGGGTGTATCTTGTCCTTGATTTGTAAGAATATATATCTAATATTCACATAATGGAAAATAGTGGGTGTTTCATGATTGTGGAAAACCAAAACTAATGGATGATTTACAGTTTTATACATTCAAAAGGCATATATAGCTACTATAATTGTTCCATGTATGATTTGGTAGTTGTAGTCGTTATTGATGATACACATGAAAAATTATAATGTTATCTATGCACCAAGGATTCGCAGATTTAAAAGGATATTCTAACATAATTCTATTTTTTTTTTTATATTTTTTTTTTTAATATTAAAGAGAAAGCGACTGAAGTACTGATCCACTTGGTATCATTTTAATACAATGAAAATGAAACTTTAATAATGATAGCTCCACACCATCCTTAATTTCAATGAACTCTAATCAAACATATGGACAATTTAGTCATGAATTTCACATATTCTACTGTACATCTTTAGTTGGACGTATATTCTACGCATTAGCAAAAGATTGAAGTAACTGAAATCAAATCTTATATTCTAAACTCATAAGTCTTAACTAATACAACTGTTGTAGATTTTAAGAAGCATTTTTAGTAAGTGTTATTTACAAAACTCGCACTATTTGAGGTAAACGGGTTACGGGTCCAAACGGGTCATGGGTCCAATGGGTCAATTTTATGAGCGGGTCCTATGGGTCGGGCCCAAATTGGTTTGGGTTGGGTCGGGTTGGGTCACTATTTAATTTGTTTTTCAATTTTATTATTAATTAAATTCTTGATTAATTTTTTCAAAATTATTGTTAACTAACTTACATGCAATAAGTCTATTCTGTTATTTGCCGTAACTAATTTCAAGAACTTTAGAATTTCTATAGATCTACTTACTTACTTTAAATTTCTTAAATTAAGTTTGTTTTATTAACATTTATTATTTATTATTATTATTATCCTAGCCAGAGTGCCAGACATTTACTTTACTTTTACGGATTATATAATTCAAAATATAAAAACGTAATACGAGTAAACCAAATTGTACGAGTATTAGCCACCAAAATTTCTCTCTCTAGTCTCTACACCACATATCTTCTTCTTCCTTTTTTTTCTATTTAAAAAAATTACCATTAACAATTCTCTCAATGATCAGTAAGTTTTAAAATACGTTCGATGTTATATAATTATATTTAAACGACGTCAGATATGTAAAAGCGACTGAAATGCCGGTGACAATGAGAGACGCCAATTTGTTGCGGGGAAGTTCAAGTTTGCAGTTTCAATTGATAGGCAAAGGTGACGATCAGGTTGTTAAACCTGTTCAGGACCCATTCAGAATCGTTCTGACCTACTTTCAATTTCATATAAAAGTTGTGATTACCCATGAGACCCATAGAGATACTAGCTATCACTCAGGAGGTCGACCTGGTCAAGAAAATAAATCCAACTGATCTGTTTTTCTATGAAATGGGTTTAGGTTGCCAAGTATAGATAAACTCAACTGATAGTGGGAGTAGAAACATATTTAAATTTTAATCACTTGTAGCTCATCTAGTTCATGTACTCTCACCAAATTTATAATCACTAGCATACCTTACATTTATAAGTCAATGTGTCGTATTGAAACTAAGTGTGTTGAAATATTGGTTCGAATTAATTACAATAAATATGGAAAATGTGCATGAAATTCTAAGAAAGATTTTGTTGGTAATTTTCATATTTTATAATGTAAAAACAGCAGAGTGGTTAAAACATCTAGAGTTAATATGTTAGTAACATAGAATACAAGTGTTGGAAACAAGTTTTAAATGTTCTGAATTCAAATACATTAATGAGCAATTTTAATTATATCCTTTTGTAACCAACAATGATTTCTCAAATAAGAAAGTTACCTCTAATTACAAGATGTAACAGAGACAGAGTCCTTAAAAAAAGGGACAAAAATGGTGTTTATGATTATAATCGGAAATCAGATTCATTCCATTGAAGAACAGCATCCAGATTCTGTTCTCTTTTGAGTTTGTCCTTTACAAACCAGTCGCACACTTTACCTGCATTTAGTTCCTCAATGCTGCACCCTTCTTGTTCTCCTATCACTCTCAACAGATTTAACGACGATATCTGAATAAACACGGTGATAACAATCAAGTAAGTGATTAACTCCTCATTTATGTTGACTGCGCTCAAGATTATGTGTTGCTAGCAGCACGCACACATAATTACTCAAAAAAATGCACGTATATCCTTGTGTTCTAACCATAACAAGATGTTTTTCAATTTATTTCATAAATTCATACCTAAAAGGATATATATATTAAATGTTGTACAGCTTCATCAACTATGCATTTTTTATGAAGATTTGAGTACCCATGTAACCAAATTAACCTCAAAAGTTCATTTGTAGACAGAGTAATTAAGTGATTTTAACAAATATTTTTACACGTTAAAGATTCTAGTAAAGATGTTCCAGTTTTCCTAATAAAACTATATTTGCCGGGGTTTTCATTACCCCTTTACCCGAATTTTCCTAATAAAACTAGAAAACTATATTCGATATATATTACCCTTATATTTGATGAAATCGTGAGACAAACTTAATTACGATAAACATTACTAATAATGATGTTCTGGTGTATGAAGAGTATATATAACTGAATATCATAGATAGTTGAAAAATTGAATTATATGAAGAAAATAAAAAACTACTTTTAAAACGAGAATTAATGTATGGTAGCAATGAAGCATACCGTCAAGCGGCATAAAAAGGCTTCATGAGAGCTCAAACCGGACATTTCAACAAGGCCGGCTTCTTCTAACGTCAAGAAGCTTCGTCTCTCCGAGCTCTTTTTATCTTCTTGCCCATCGACACTGGCTCGCAATGTGAACCTTGTTCTTCTATGAGTTCTAATACTAGCATTTGGATTCTTGATTAGTGCATACGACGAATGATTAGAGAGAAATAATGATGGATGATAACTTGTAATTCTGCAAAGTTTAAGTCCGTTCATGTTGGCTATGTTTGGGTCCAAAACCACCCTTCAAAAGATAGAGGAAGAAACAACCAACCAATTATAATGCTCATTTTCTGTTTATTGCAAATAATTTGATTTTGTGTATGTGGTGAATGTTGAGATATGGATGTGGATAACCCTTCTCTCTCATTAAAAGTGAACAATATCTAATTTTAAATGTTTCTAAGTTAATAATACTTCTAATATATTAAATTTTTCTATAAAAAAAACTAATAATGCATTTAAATAATTAGCTCTCTAAATTTTTACTCTGTATTTTGGATGCATATTTAAAAATGCAACCGAAATTATTAATGACAACTTTAATCTGTATCGCTGTCAGATGTGGATTTTTAGAAATTTACATTACGAGGGCCAAAAAGAGATTACCTCATATGTTTTTATTACTAAAAAATGCTTAAATGTAAAAATTAGGAATATTGCAACATCGAAGAGCCTGTTATGCTTTTTAAATATTCGCCATTGATGGGTTGGGCTGACTTGGAATGAACTATTCTTCATTGCTAGATTGGGCTTGATAGAGCCCTCCCATCGTATTCTACCAAATGGGCTGCACCTTAGTGGACTCCATCAACATATGGACGAAATGATTAGATTTTAACCTATAACATGTTCACTTAGTATTTGTATTTATATATCATATTTTAGCACATATACTAATATTATTGGTTCAAGTTAGTATAAATGTATGTTGTATACTCGTATTAATGTATAAACCACAAGTAAAACGTAGTATGATGTTGCTAAAACTTTGTATAATGCTATAAAATATGTACAAAATACATCATGAAATCCTTTGATAACAAATTGGACCATTGATAAAGCTAGTGCTTATAAAAGTATACACAACCACCATCGGAGCAAAAAGACCACTTTGACCCTCTCATTGAATAGGCAAAAACCCATTTTGTTCCTGAATCTCATTTATATTGTTATTGAATGATGATACCCAATTAGAGAAAAGAAAGAGAAAGACCATTTTGCCCCTCTCAAGATCTTGATGGGTGATTCAATTAAGTCCCCAACAGCTCAGATACATGATAGTCCTAATGGACTCTTCAGTTTGCTTAGACTTGTCATCCAAATTCTTCAAACCACTCGTAAAATCAACCCCATGATTAGAAAATGCCTGCTTTGAATTAGTTACACTTAAGCCCCTTAAGTTCTTCTTTATGACATTCTCACACGTTGAAGAAAATTGGTCTTCCTGTTTCATCCTTAATTACCTACCTCCCTTATGTATATCATTAACCACTAACCTTTACAATAACACTAATACACATCAAAGTAGCTCATATATATGTAGTGTATGTATACTTTTTGTGTGTGTGTAGTGTGTGTGTTTTTTCAATGACAAAAAGAAGATTCGGAGAGATCATGAAATTGTATTGAAGGTGAGTAGAGGAGGAATGAATTTAGAATATTGGAGTCGTTATTTATAGTGGAAAATGAAAGAGGTCCTTGAATAATTAATCGATTATGCCACTTGTAGTTTTATATATTTGCACTTTAGCCTATAATTTTTTATATTACACATTATAGTCCTCGGATTTTGATATAATGAATATTGTACTTGTGGTTCTAACGGCTTTCGGATATATTTGATACACTGATACACAATGAATGCTAAAGGGATCGGACTTAACGATATATCTCCAACAAAATACAATATATATAGATAAATACTAAGTTTATTTGTGGTTATATTTTAGTAGTTTGATCATATTGTTATACACGTATATTGTGTATCTTAATTGGATTAGTTGTTGATGCTTTTCTTCATTGATTAGTTGGTTTATTTGTTGATGACCCTAAACAGGTTATTGGAATTTTTGGCTAAACCAATTGACTCGTGTAAACCTACTTAATCGTAGATTGTTAATTAAGTAAACTTTAAATTAGAACTTGTTTTAATTAGATGTAATTTCGATTAGGTTTTTTTAGAAAATTATAATATAATTTTTATTTGTCATCTGAAAAGTTGTTATAAAACATCCAAATGGGAAAAATTGTACTTTCTAGTTAACGTAGGGGACTTTCGTATTAACTAAAAATGTTAGGGGTTAAAGGTGAAAAAAGAGTAGTCATTGTGTTTTAGAATGCCTACGGAAACTGTGGACTGAAGACAAAGGTTTAGAGGAAAACTACCGGCTACAAAATTGGTTACTGGCGTTATGGGGAAAGGAAACCGGGGGTGGGTTCCATTCCGGGAGCTCAAACAGACACGTGTCAGTTTGTATCGTATTGTATTTATTGATATCTTTTGACTAGTATTGTTAAAGGATGATGATATTTTCACAATGGAAATTGATAAATCTACTAACAGTACAACCATTTAATGCACTGTTGTGGTAGATTTATCAATTTTCATGATGGAAATATCACCAGCCATTGTTAAATAGTACAAATAAAATACGGGGTAGCAGATTTGAAGTATAATTCAATATAATTTTTTTTTTAGGAAAAGGCAGATATATATACCATAAAAAGAAAAAGATACAAAGTACAATAACCATACAACGAAACCTTGCTGCACAAAATAACTTTACAAGATGTAAAAATCTGGACAGCAGCAAAGGTTATAAAACTCCAAAACAACATCTAAAATCAGCAGCCTACAATCTAGACCCAAACAAAATATAAAATATGACCAAACCAACCTCAAAACAAAAACATCACAATCACAAGAAGAAATAGCCATGCACCATTTAGACCACACAGGCCCCACAGCCCAAATCACAGCAGCAGCAGACCCTGCAGAAACTGAAACCTGAAACCAGAATACAAAAACGCAGACTACAACATCGATCCAATACCCAAAACAACAACCTTTATGTGATACTAACAGCGGGATTTTTCCACTCCATCCATGACACTCGAACACTCTTAGCTCTAGCCGAAAACCATATCCATAGGACCTTACTTGAATCTCTTTAAATAAATCCGGAACTGTACCATTATTTGATTTGAACACTTTGCTATTTCTTTGATTCCAAATTAAATATAAAGCCGACCAAACACATGCACGCCACGCTAAGACTTTCCCATTTGAAAATATACCCAAACCTTCATGCTCTACCAAATCATCAATAACCTCAATGTTACAATGACCCAACCCCCACCAATTAAAAATTTTATCCCAGACATCTCTTGAAAATTTACACATGACAAAACAATGGTTAATACTTAATAGATTCAACTTCCTCACCACACTTCAGACAAAGCAAACTATCAATATCAATTCCCAAATTATCAATAACCTCTAGAACCGGGACTCTTCCATTCCTAAGCCTCCATATGAAAATGCACACTTTTCATATTAGCCTAGTTTTGGTTGTATTCTCATTTTACGCCTTGTAGGATGGGGACTTAGTTGGTCTGTAGTGTTGGTTGTGGTATGTTCTTTGTACCTTTGAACGGTGTATTTTGATTTCATTTTAATGGTAGTCTGCCTTTTAAAAAAAAAAAAAAAAAACCCAAATTATCAATAACCTCTCGAACCGGGACTCTTCCATTCCTAAGCCTCCATATGAAAATGCACACTTTTCTTGGGACCATCTTACACCAAATAGTCTCCACTCTATTTCTATTTTCCACAAGAATCTTACCATCTACCAATTTTCTTAACTCCTTGGTTGAAAAACGACCATCCTCACTCAATACCCACTTCAATTTGTCTTCACCCTCCCTACTCAAAATGTACTTCTCCACTAATATATTAAGATTCTCCAACTCTCCCAAAGCTCTACCTCTAACTTCTCGAACCCAATCCCATCTCCAATGCCAAGAACAAAAATGGGGGCTGCTTGTTTCCTCGTCCTCCTACATCTCCCCGAGCACGTGCATAGGACCACTCCGAGTGGTCTTAAATCTACACCAGTGGCGGTACTACGGTGGGGGTAGGGTGGGCAGCCGCCCCCATCAAGTTTTTACGGGTCAAGAAAAATTTTGTAAGTTTCGGTTTATTTTGCATATTGCCCCCGTAAGTAATAAATAAAAAACAGTTTTAATAAAATAATTATATTGTTAACTTGTTTACTTTGGTGGTTGGGATGTGGGCTTGGTATTCAAGAGGTTCAAAGTTCAATCTCTCCTTATGGCATTAGTTATAAATTTTTTTCCCATTTATGTTTTACTCATTCTTTCTTACGGAGTACTATTTTTTTCATTGTATATATGTAATACTATTTTATATCAACATAATTGTTAAACTATATATCTTAATGATTACATTTTTTTTCCTTTTCTCCGTAATCTACGTATGATCGATAAATGTTTTACACTTTTACTATATAAACATGTTAAACATAAGCATATTCGATTTAGAATTTACTATTAGTTGCTACTTATATGAGTATATGTTATATGTTGTCCATGAAATAAAAAATTTGAATTTGATGTTGAACCAAATTCACTTTGGTTCAACTAAAATAGTTTTGGTTAAAGCAAAAAAATCGAGTTGATGATCCGGATCCAACGTAAACTATTAAAGTTTGCCCCCGTTCAAAAAATTTTCTGGTACCGCCCCTGATAGACGTGAACAAAGTCGGGTATTAGCCCGACCCGACCCGTACCCGGAACCCGAATCGGGTTTTAGGTCAAAAGATGAGAACCGGTTCGTTGACCTACCCGAACCGGGTTTTTGACCCACGGATACCGGTTTTTAAACCGGGTTTTTTCGGGTTTTATACCGGGTTTTCCAACCCGACCCGTATCGTACCCGGTCCCAACCCGGGTCCCTACCCGTCGGGTTCGAAAAAAACCCGAACCGGGTTCAAAAAAACCGGTTTTTTTCGGGTTTGGTTCTGGGTTTTTTTCCGGGTTCGGTTCCGGGTACGGGTTTTCTGTTCAATTCTAGCCCCTGATCTACACCATTGATTATGATATGTGTCTTAACTAAAGTTGAACAAAAAAACCGGTTCCTCAACCCTACCCCGTTTCAAACCCGAAAACCCGACCCGGTCAAACCCGGTTTGACCCTACCCGGTTCGGGTTTTTTGAATACCCGGCGGGTACGTACCCAGGTAGGGTTTTTAGAATTTGAAATCGGGTTGGGACCGGGTTGAAATAGGGTCGGGTTGGAAACCCGGTCAAAAACCCGGTCAAAACCCGGTCAAATACCCGAAACCCGGTCAAATACCAGGTCAAAAACCCGGTTGAAAACCCGAAAAAACCCGGTTCGGGTTGGGTCCAACCCGGTTTTTGACTTTTTGACCAAAACCCGGTTCGGGTTTTCGGGTCGGGTCGGGTATGGTTGAAACCCGGTTTTGTTCACCTCTAGTCTTAACTAATTTCTAGGCCCATAATTTATGTTGTATTGAGTAAGTGTAAATTGTAATGGATAAGTGTTTCTTGAAAGACTTGTTACGTTTCAGTACAATTATCAGAAAGGGCCACATTTTCACATTTATGTGATTTTAGATAAGAACATGTGATGATGACTTGAAGATTAAATATGATAACTATGTGATAACTATAACTATGTGATCAGAGACACGTAGATAGATTGCTAAGTAACTTTAAGATTAAAAAAAGTTATCTTCCAATGAATTTGATTATGACCTTCGAAATTAATAACTTATAAACTTGAAAAATGGTACACGATTATTAGTTGTCGAAACCGGTTTATTTTAGACGTTATAACATGCATATACCACGTAAAATTTCATTACGTTTCTAAGATACTTTATCGAAGTTATATATTAGTTTGTGGAATCACTTAAAATTGTAGTAGTAATAATCTTGAGGCTTTAAAGATGGGATAAAACTGTGTTTACATATTTAGATCTTGTAGATAATTAGGAGTCCAACTATTTGACCCAAAAATAATACAAAAAAGGCCCATTAATTGGTTTATTTATTTATAATCTTAAGGCCCAGTTATTTATCCTACTCCCTGACTCCCTGTAGTAGCTAATAGCTAACATGCTGGATTTCAAAAGTTTAGATACCAACTAACAAACTCTTCTTTGCATATATATACATTTCTTTGAGAGTTAATTATATTTTTTAAATTCTAGGGTATGATTGTGTTCTTGTTGTAAAATAAATTAGAGACATATATGTGTAACATGTTGCGCAGTACTCTAACTTCTGTTAGTATAATGAGAAAGATATTGATATTTTCTCATGTGTTGCACGGTACACAAATTATGTACATAAGAACATGTTTTTCGTGATAAATTATTATATTTTTTATAACAACATTAGCCTATACACACTATATCACTTTAATACCGCTAACTATGATTTCCTAAGATTCATAATCTCGCACACCTTTGAAAGTTCACAAAAATACAGAAAATGACATGTATCTTGTTTAGCCGAATGCGTGCAACCATTGTCAGTATTAGGCTTTTGCGATCGATATGCGATCCTTTTAAAGAACAAAGTCCATACATAACTTAAAGATGAGAATACAACAACACTGTCTCTTAAAGTTTGGTCATGCCACATATGACAAATATATCACATATTCCAAATCAACACTTTTCTTGAAATACACTTTGAAGTAACCCTAATTATGCTTATGAACTTTCCAGAAATGATTTGCTTCTTTATTTAGATTATCCAACTTTAAGATCTAACAATTATTAATTCAATATTGCATTAAAATCATGCACGAATTATTGCCACAAATATGGTATAATGTAACCAGCATTTGATTGGTGCAGCTGGTCACAAACTGAGATTATATTGTTGCAAGTTAAAGGGACAGCTAAAAGGGTTTCTTGAATCTAAGTGGCTCATCTAACCTTGTTTTATAATATTACACACAGATCAGCTAGCTAACTGTTTCCCTCAATCATTTTATGCCACGTATCACTCTTTAATTAGTTGCTTTGATCACTGTACTATAAGACTATACATTATTATTATTATTATTATTATTATTATTATTATTATTATTATTATTATTTAGGACATAAACAAATTTAGTAGTATGGTCCAAAAAGCTGATTTTTTGAGTAGTTAAAAGCTTAACTTGAAGGCTACTCGGGTTCTAATTTGAGCTTAGATTTGAAATTAATTAGTTATAGATTAGCTAAAAACCTATGTTGAACTTAGCTTACTATCTTAATTATATGTTTTTGTATGAAATAAAGTTACAAATTTATAAAAGAAACAGAGCATATGTCTTGTATGAGGTTTTGGCCTTTGGGGGTTAATTTTTTTATGCTTTTAAAAATTGAAAGTTGTTGTACGACAAATGATTAATTAACAAACATACAATAAATTATGTCACTCTAATTTCAATGTATTCACAACTTATGAATTCTTATCGAGAGTACGTGTTCGCTTTTGAATGAATATAATATTGTATTAAAATCAAAGGGTTTTCGGTCTAGCAGCATTGAGATTGTCTAACTATCATGAAATTATAGGTTTAATTCAGGTCTACTTTAAGACATGTATATATGCGTGACGCTTTTGTATGAAGATTATTGTAGTTTAAAAAAATTAATTTTGACATTCGATATTTTTGAATCTATTTCGAGTCAAGTTCATGAATTCTACTACTATACCTTTCTTGTATTTTTGAATCTTTCCAACTCAAAATTGAGCTATCAAGATCGATTTGTAACGTATAATTGTTGGATGAACATCCAAGAGTTTGTAGAAGAAATGGAATAAACAAAAAACACACACATTATTATATATGATAGAGATTCCACATATACATATCTTTGATAGATATGTACATGCATAAATAATATCATTATGCATGGGATTGCTTAAGCTAGCAACTTGTTTTCCATTAACATAAGATTATAAATTGGACTCAATGATATCATATCATAAAACTATTATAGCAACTCCTACAAAAAGCATAATGATCCACACACATTGCATGCACTTCCTTAAAATAGTAATAAAATACTAAATTAATGCATTGCTCACCTCACATGGTATGGATCCCACATCTAGAAAGTTCTCTAAACTATACTTTCTATAAATTAAATAAAGAAACATGCATATATTAATAGTATAGTAATGTTTCCTTACCATTTCAATGGTTGCTGGATTAATGAATAATTAAGTGATGTGATTATGATCATTTCATCGATAATAATCAATATTATCTATTTTGTAGGGACCACATATGTGATCGTCAACCGATACGACTAAGTTGTTTCTAGCATTACCTTAATTCAGTATAAAATAAAATCTTAACGTAATTCTTAAACAATTAGTACTAAGTAGTGACTAAGATGCTTACTCATGCTATTTTGGGATTTTTTTTTTAAATGTTAATTGGGTGCCTTGATGATAGGAGACACTAATCCAAGATTAAGGTGTTATTATTCTAGTTATATAGTGCTAACTAATGTTTAGTCAACGGAAAAGTCAAGTGTAATTAGGTGAATAGTTTTTGATGTTTAAGTAGATTATTTTAGAATTAAACGTGGACATGGTTAATCTAGGTGGCGTGTATGTAACATGTGAAATGAGTTTAACTTTTAAACACGGAGTTTTCTCTACAATAATTAATAAAATAAATATTTATATTAAATTAAAAATTAAAGTCATTGACAAGTGTCTGTTTAACCTTACAATTAACAATGGTATGCGTAATTTTTTCTTTAATTTTTTATGATAAATTGAAAATGATTTATGTTAGTGACGAATAAACTAATATTTGACCAAAAACGGGGAGTGAGACCTTTTGTGACATTATTTCAAATGTCTACAATGGTTCACATGACACACTGCTTATTTTCATCAAAACTTACATTAAAAAAAAAGGTCCTCAAAAACTGCACAGCGTTTCCTTCTATATATCTTTATTCTATTTAATTGCATTTACAAGTTTCTGAAAGTTGTATGTGTAATGATCTTTAAGTATGTGGTCCTTGCCATGCTAATTGATTTACAATTTATAAGTTTATATTAAGTTATAGAACTAGATAATATATTATATGGTCTGAATTTATGACTGTAGACTATATATAATATGTTTATACACAATATTAATATCAATTGGTACTTGATCTATAAGTCGCTAGTTCTATGGATCGATAACGAGATTATCTATAGGTATATCCCTCAATACTAGTTATACGATAATATAACGTTTAAATCGCGTTTATATCACGATTATATTAACTAACGAGCTTTGTTTTAATTATAACAAGTGTTAAACTATCAAAACCTAGCCTTTAGATGCTAAGATATTCGATGGATCACAGCTGAGTTCGCAGGGAATTAATTGCAAAAGTTAATGATATTTCTAACCTAAAAATCATTATATATCACGTCTCAACTCGCAACCGTATGGGCCTGCGACCCGACTTGGCTCGCAACCCAAGCCCAGCAATCAACTCGGCTCGCTATGCTTATTGCGAGCCCATATCTCATCTCGCAGTCCTTATACTTGCGACTTGAGATCTCGGTTCGCATTACAGACTTTAGTTCGTAATCGATATTTGTCTAACAATTTATCATAGCAATATATTTAACAAATATTAATATGAAACTAATATCTTTATTTACAAATCTAAACCAATGTACACACTTGATTACAATAAAACTAGTCCTATTACAAGCTAGATCTGTTGTCACAAAACATGTCTCAACATGATCTCCGCTAATTAATTTTGGTAACGTCTTGTATCGATCTACAAAATAGTTCGTAGTTAAAAAGTTGTAAAAAACAGATGTTACACGTACAATCTCTACGAATACATTCACGACGTTGTTAAAAGATTTATATAAGAACAAGATGTAACAAATTAAGTTGATCGAAAACAATTATGAAGCAAATTAAATTTCATCAGTTTACCATGAAGTTGTTGGATTCATTTTTATTTTATCTTTCTATAAAGGTAAAAATTATAAAGTTTATTTATTTAAAACCAAGTTATTTCTCTAAACAGATAGGAGTAGTAAAAATCAAGGTTCATAGGCAAGTTGTGAATTGTGATACATGAATTGTCACATCGAATAAGATAAGCTCACTCGATCGATCAGGTGAACGTAGCAACGTGGAGGAATACTAATGGTTGCATGAGAGGGTCCCCATGACAACAAAAGAGGCTAACGTGTCGTTTTGAGACACGTATCCAATCAAATCAATTGTTTTACTAATCGCCAAGTATTGATCGTCAAAAATAACGATATGATGATATATACATTCTTTAATTTATTATGTACGTTCATTTCAAATGGGAGTTGATATTTCAATATTGGATTTGATAAATCCATCAAAAATATGCATTAACAGGCTGTACAGTATAACCTATTAATGCATACTTTTGATGGATTTATTAAATTCAACGTTAGAAATATCATTTGCCATTTCAAATACATGTTAAAGACAATATTTGAAATAACTCGGCCTAAATCAAGACAAAACAAAAACAAATAAATGTATCTAATTAATTAAGTTTCTATATAATACAAAATCCACCTTTGATCACATATATCGTATATATTTTAATTTTTTTTTAATTATACGCATTTTAATTTTAAGAGTTAATTGCATAGTTTATTCTTGTGATTTATACAAAATTACACTGTAAGTCCCTATACTTTACTTTTTGAACCGGCAGTTCAAAAACATGAATGGACGTTGTGCGGTTAGTTCCTCCTTCAACTAAAGTGATTAGGTTACCCTCACTTAAATCTATATAAAAAACTATGACATTAAGGGTATGGTAGTTATTTTAGTTGGAGGAGTGACCAACCGAGCAACAATTTTTATGTTTCTGGACCGCCAGTGCAAAAAATAAATTATTGAGACTTACGGTGCAATTTTATGTAGACCACAAAGACGAACCTTGCGATTTTTAATACACATTTTTAATACATATTTTAGACATAATACGGGGTAAAATATTTCACACAAATCCGTAGGAAAGTAAAGTAAAGCCTTGTGTGTAGTGTGTACGTAGTGATGGCACACATGACGACATTTGAATGTTGACCTTGATATTGACCAATGAATCCTATGCTATAATCATCTTACCAACAACTAATTGGTGTTCTTTTTAGCAAAATTCAACTCGATCAATTATATTATTGTCAACTAATACAATCTAAATTAAAACCTATGGGTGTTCAATATTTGGTTAGAAACCGTTTAATCCGTATACTGAATCGAAATTTAAACTCGGTATTCGGTTTTTAATATTTTGAATTCGGTTTAACCGAAAATCGAATTCGAATTCGGTTTTCGGTTAAATTTTCGCTTTTGACTTTTTCAAATTCGGTTAAACATAATTCAAAACCGAATTCGATTTATTAAATATAAATATATTATATATATTTAATATATATATGCGATTTTTCGAATTTGGTCGAAGACTCGAATAATTTAACATTTTGAAAACTTAGATTTGTTTAGTTACCATGTGTTTGTGAAAATAAAATAAAAAGGTTTTGTTTTGACATTGAAATTCACACATTAACAGTTTTATGTTTTAAACTAGAATTTGGCTAATAAGTAAAACTTGTTAATCGTTGGATGTATATAATTTGTATCGTATAATCATATGCATATTTCGTAGCTTTGTATGTTGAAGGGTGTTTTTGCAAAAAAAAAAAAAATCGGTTTTAACTGAAACCGAGCCAAATTCGAATTCGATTTTCAGTTCGGTTTCGACATGTGAATTCAGTTTTCGGTTCGGTTTTCGGTTATTTCAAACCAAATAAACCGAACCGATTAAACCGAGGAAATTAACCGAAAACAGAACCGATGAACACCCATATTAAAACCTATCTAATATGATACTTCGTGACTCTTTCCATTCATTCATATATATATATAACATTACACATGAATCAATAATTAGAAAAGGTTAAGAATTTGAAATTTTATATACATATACATACTACTCAAGCAGGTTGGATCATTGTGAACAGAGAATTTGATAACACCAATCTGTATTAATTAATTAGCATCCCCAAACTAATTTATATAAACTCTTTGTCATGAAGTACCGTGATAGTCATCTTCATGCATATTAAAGGTTTGCTTTCAATCATCGTGCATTTATTTAAATATAGGCTTTACTTGATGCATGTTAGATCTAAAATTACTACTATTATACGTATGTTCAGTCAGAGCAATGCACATCACATTACATTTTAAGTAGGCCGTCTCTTAATTTTAAGAGGTCCCGGGCAAAAACATAATACTTGAGGCCTTTATAAATTTGAGGTTATGGGCGGTCGACCACCTCACCCACCCTCGAGAACGGCCTTGATTTTAAGCTTTTAATAAATAAAAATCAATGTCGCAATGACAATAAATATATATCAAAACATAAGTCATGTAATAGTCAGGACGGAGCTAGAATTTACTGATTATCGAAGTAAAGAAAATCGTCTTCTTTTCTACTACGTCTCGGGTGCAAAAATTTTAGATTGTAACCAATATCAGTCAGAAAAATTTAGGGAACTGCATGCCCTGCCACTTTTGTGGATCCTTTCACTACAAAAAATATATCATTTTATCAAACATTTTTCTCCACACTTTTAGAAAGTGTGCAAAAATTATTGAAAATGATATGATTTTCAACCCTTATATATGTAAGAAAGAAAATCTCACATTTAAAAGTGTGGAGAAATTACAACTTTTCAACACTTAAAAGTGTGGCAAAAAATTTGTAACACATGATTTTCCCACACAAGAGAAAGTGTGGATAAATTTGAGGAGAAGGTATCATTTGAGGAGAAGGAGGAGAAGAATTTTAAAATTTTCATTTTTACCCCCTCCACCTTTTTAATAGTGTACACTACTCCCTCCTACTTTCTTCCTACCCACCCTCCCCTCCACCACCCACCACTAGCTGCTGCCACCCGCCGCCATCCGCCACCGCCGCCACCCGCCACCGCCGTCACCCGTCGCCGCCGGTCGTCGGAAATTTTTTTTTCAATTTTTAAAATTTTTTTTTAAAAAAAAAAATTAACATTTTTTAAAATTTTTTTTTTTTAAATTAAAATTTTTTTTTTCATAAATTTTTTTTTACATATTATCACTTTGTACTTCATTCTATTATTTTTATTGCATTTTGTATATATGTTTAGTAGATATTGTTCGTTTTTACTGCATTTTTGTATTTTACACATAATTCTTTTGATTTGTTTACTGCATTTTATTTATACACCTCAATCTTATATATATTGTTTTTTTTTTACTACATTTTAAGTTATACATAATATATTTTTTACTGCATTTTGTTAAAATTACACTGTATTTTATTATTATTCACTGCATTTTTCATATATTTCATATATTACATATTGTTTTATTTTTTACTGCATTTTATATTATACACATGATCCATTTTTACTGCATTTTGTATGAAAGTATAAAACATACTACTGTTTTTATTGCATTTTGCATATATTTATTTAGTACACATTGTTCGCTTTTTACTGCATTTTATATTACATATAAGCTATTTGTACCGCATTTTGTTATTTTTACTGCATTTTATTATTTTCACTGCATTTTATATTATACATAATCTATTTGTACTGCATTTTATTATTTTCATTGCATTTTGTTATTTTTGCTGCATTTTTCATATATTTCATTCATTATATATTATTTGTTATTCACTGCATTTTGTATTTTACATATTATCGATTTGTACTGCATTTTGTATTTTACATATTATCTATTTGTACTGCATTCTGTATTTTACATATTATCTATTTGTATTGCATTTTGTATTAAAGTATAATACATATTGTTGTTTTTATTGCATTTTGCATATACATCATTTAGGACATATTGTTATCTTTTTACTGCATTTTAGATTATATATATTATCCATTTGTACGGTATTTTATTGACGTCGGGTATAGAAGATGCAGTAAAATATATAAAAGTTTTAGTTAATTAACAATAATATACAAAATGCAGTGAAAAAAACATATAGTTTTATTAAAAATGCAGTGGGAAAAGGAATACTATATCTAATAAAAGATTTATGGGAAACAAATTTTGAAAAGAAAAATTTTTGAAAAAAAAAATTTTTTGAAAAAAAAAAAAATTGAAAAAAAAAATTTGAAAAAAAAAATATGAAAAAAAAAATTCCGGCGACCGGAATCCGGCGGCGACTGGCGGCAGTCAGGTGGTGGCAGCAAGTGGTGGGGTGGTGGTAGGTGGGGTTGGAGGAAGAAGAAGGTAGGAGGGGGAAGAAAATAAAGTGAAAGGGTTAAAATGTAAAAGTCTAAATAGTGGAAGGGGTGTGGAGTGAAAATTAATGTTATGTTTTTTTTTGTTAACTAATAACCTTATTTTTGAAACTAATTACAAAATTGCCACCCTTTTTAACCATTGATGAAACCCAAAAGATCATCCAATGGCCACAAATAAAACTTCTCATCCTTCTCCTCATATGACCCTTTCCCCTATGATCCCCAATCTTTAAAAGTGTGGAGAAATTACAACTTTTCAACACTTAAAAGTGTGGCAAAAAATTTGTAACACATGATTTTCCCACACAAGAGAAAGTGTGGATAAATTGGGTGATACAAATGGTTTTCTACACTTTTAAGTGTTGACAAGTTGTAAATTCTCCACACTTTTAAGTGTTAACTTTTTTCCCTCACTTTTATATATGTAAAGATTGTGATGATTTTCACACTTATTGTTGTAACAATTTTCTCCACATTTTTAAGTGTGAATAATTTAACATAATTCCACACATTTTTAAAAAGTGTGGAGAAAAAATATATGGATAAATGATATATCTGTTGTAGTGTTTGTAGCTCAGATTAAAGTAATAATCTTGAAGATTTTTAGATTAAATTAAATAATGTATTTTGAATTTTCGGTACTTATGATCATAATTAGAGAAAATTACATAATTCGTCCTTATGATTTGGTTCAAATTTCACTGTCAGTCTTTTAATTAATTTAATTACACAGATTATCCTATATTTTAAAACTTGTTACATAAATAGTCCTTTAGACTAACGATTATTAACTCTCCGTTAAAAAGGACCACGTGTGGTATTTTTTTATTCTTTTAACTTTTTGCGTAAAATTTTAATTAAAAAATATAAAATATGTATAGATACATTATTAGGTGCAGAGAACATTATTTTCATTTCCCCCATTTTATTCATCATCGAATTCGGTCATACTCTCCAATAAAACATCAAATTTATAGTTTACCACCCAAAATCCACCACTGGTTTTCACCACTCAAACATACATTTGAGGTTCAGATTACGAGTCACATATTTGGTTCCCACTATTCAATGTCCTTTTACATTGAAGTTAGGGTCATCGTTTAAGATGTTTTTCGAGTAAGGAATATATAACACCCCTCGTATTATACAACAATATTATATTATTGACACGGAAGCGAATATTTTTAAAACATCATCCAACACTGTACATTAAGATAATGTACATATAAACACACCATAAGTTAAAACCATTTAAGTTACTACACATCAACTACATCAAACGGGGTATTATATTGTTCCAAACTTAGTTTATAACAAAACATGTCAGAGTAGCACGACCAGTCAAACATTCCCCGCTACTGGAGCGTCAACATCCTGCAACCCACATCCCAAAACATAACCTGCAGGAAGTAAATGAGGGATTAGCACGAAGCTAAGTGAATGAATTCATCACACACCAATTAACTTAGCTCAACTACTTGTGTACATCAAACAACCGTAAACATGTAATCAACAATTCAACAATTCCATGAATGAGGATCGGTGGCTCTGGGGAATACCATAATACCCGGGTGGCTCCCCGAGAACACTTATCCAACCATATCCGTATGGCCATAACGGACGAGACCGATAGCTACCAGTTATTATAATCAAACACAGGTTTTACACACAACGAATGAATCAAGCCCCTGTGTAATTCATATAATAACCAACCAGCTCAACCAACCATCTCAACTTGTTGACCTCATTAACAACTGATAACCAAAGGTCAATTAGCACGTAGATTTATAAGCAACAATATCAACCAAATAATTCAACAATTATATCTACGTTCACTTGTTGCAACCAAACAGTTACAACTAAATCAAAAGGTGAGTTCTTAATCCACTCACCGATACCTCTGTAGTCAACACACTCAGCTTCTAATCACTAAGTCTTTGGGGTATCTGAAACACCACACAAAACACACAAGTTAGTAACTTGTTAACAACAATTGATACTTATGTAAATAACAACATCACACAAGTAATCACATCTCAACTTAAGTATAAGTACTAGTTATAATCACATCATAACCATCAAATCATTCTAGTACTAAAGCTAAACCACAAACACATAAAATACTCAAGATCCGCCGGATACACACCTGGATCCGTCGGATCCCTTACTGATCCTCCGGATCCAAAACATGATCCGCCGGATCCTTAATAATGTAGTACCGACCACACGAGATCCACCATATCATGCACGGATCAACACCGGATACAATAATTAACACTTAGGATCCGCCGGATCAACCGACAGATCCACCGGATCACATATATAATTACTAGGATCCGCCGGATCATCAAACTGATCCACCGGATCCACGGTTTTAGGGCGAAGATCCGCCGGATCACCCACTGGATCCGCCGGATCCACCAATTTTACAGGTCGACTGTTTATGCAGTACAGTATATCAACTTTCGAATTTTATTACTAAACTCACCAAATTCATGTTATAGAATCAATATAACATCAACATTAACAACAATAACAGTTTATAACTTTCCTATATCACCATGCAACCTTAATCTTCACGAATCACACATATGAGTTCAATCCTAATCAGAATCATTAAAACAACTTACTTGTTTAGAACGAAGAACACGATGATTAGGATAATCAACTAGTTAGAATCAAGATCACAAGCTCAAGATCAAGATTACAACTTCAGTTTGATTCGAATTAGGTTTAAAAATTGAATGGTTTTAGGGTTTCTTAAGTTTCTATAAAAGGAAACATAATAACTTTCCTTGTTAGGAAAGTTCAAATATAGGTCGGCCCAAAACATTTCAACCGACCCCGTATCCACTTAAAACAATACCTTTTAAACATATTGTCTGGAACCTAAAAACCATTTGCGAGAAATTTACTTTATTTTACCGTCAACTATAGTAAATTACAACAAACAACTATTTACTATTCACAATAAGTTCTAGAACTTATTTATCTAAGTTTCACAGTAAAACAAATAATATCAAATAATTTCTAACACATTTAAATAAGAAATTACCAGGTCACTGGAGAGGATGTTACAAATCTCCCCCCCTTAAGAAGATTTCGTCCCCGAAATCTCATCACTACTAAACAATCCAGGATATCTGGACCTCATACTCTCCTCAGTCTCCCAAGTTAGGTTTGAACCTAAACTATGTTTCCATTTCACTAACACCATGGGAATTTGTTTCTTCCTAAGTTTAACAACTTTTCTGTCTAGAAGTTCAACCGGTTCTTCAACTAACTTCTGATTCTGATCAACTTTCAAATCTTGCAAAGTAAGAATCTGTGATTGGTCCTCAACGTTACATTTCCTTAAATAAAAAATGTTAAACGTATTATGAATACCACCAAGCTCTGAAGGAAGATCAAGTATAACCGACTGATCATTAACAACTTTGCTGATTCTGAATGGACCAATGTATCGAGGAGCCAACTTACCACGTCTTCCAAACCAAATAACCCCTTTCCAAGGCGAAACTTTCAAATAAACAAGTTCACCTTCAACAAATGTTACTGGTCGTCTACGTAGATCTGCATACTGTTTATGTCTATCACGTGCAGCTTTCAACTTTTCACGTGCAACTGCCACTTTATCAGCTGTCATCTGAACAATATCGGGTCCAGCAAACTGTTTTTCACCAGCCTCTAACCAACAAGTAGGTGTTCTACACCGACGCCTGTTGTGCACCCCGCGGTCGGTCGGATTTTACTCCGGTCGTTGAACCTTCCGGCAAGAGCGCGCGGACAGTGTGTTTTATATTTATTATGCTGGGTATCCTAAGTTTTGATACAACCTAAAGACCTAAAGGGCAGTAAGCGGTATGTATGACTCAGGTGTCGTTCTTCAAACTACAACGGGCATGGGAATCTAGGAGGATTAATTATCTTTTGTAATTTAGCTGGGATTTTTAAAACTTTTTTTTGATAGGTTGGTTGGTTTTCTAATCTAATTATTAAAATTAAAAACTAAATTAAAGACAGGGGTTTGTACGGAGTACGCGGAGAAATCAAGATAAGGAATATGTTTGCTGTGACTTCGGCAATGTTATTTGGATGGATAGTTATGAGGGATAAGGTTACTAGATGTGATGATTAATCCAGTGAGGTCATAGAAACTTAATTGGTGGATAAAGTATTATGCCTACGACCTTTACTCGGTTTCCTACGTATTTATGTTAACGCTATACCGGATACTCGGGCGTTTTACAGCTTTTCCGTTATTTCAATTAGGGTTCTGGATTACTCAATAGATATTCCTATATTTCTTAATGAGCTACAGCTATGATCCTACTATATACCTAACGTAGAGTTGTCTGCAATCAAATATATAATATGTCACATGGATAGCAGTTATAGAATGTCCAATACACCGGAAGTTCTCCCAAATGCACAGACCAATCCAACTGACAATTATCTTCTAATCCAGGTCCCCATTTACAGACATCCGGAGGACGTTAGTATCATGGCATGAATTGTTCAGTGAACAATAACATGAACAGGGTTTAACCCACGGAACCGGTTGGGATAATCTGTCTAACGGGCAGTTAAATTGTTCATCATTAATCATACAATCATCACAACTATTACACGCATGTTAACCTATCTGTAATATGTTTATTATGTTCGTGAAAATCTAATTAGCAGGGCAGTGATAATGTTTGCGTATGTCAAGCATGCAGTACCTAAGCAACAATCAAACAAGAACATGCAATAGGACGGAACACTAGTCATCACATTAACTAACCTAATAATTAAATCATGAATATCCCGGAAGTTGTCCCAAAGATACACAACAAACAAGCGTGAACCTAATCTATCTCTAATCCTATGCTTCGTGTCCCTCGGATGTGTTTCAATCAAGGGAACAGCGACCATGTTGAGTTCATTGATCATCATACACAGAATAGTTGGCAATCCTACTTCTAGCAATTGGCCAGGTTCTAGGGAGGAGGATACAAACCACAGCATAAGTTGGATAGATAAACAGGCAGAGGTTCAGCTTATAAGTTCGCAAACAGTTTTAAACCTACACAGACAGAGTAACAGTATGTTTACAATTGGGAATCATTATTTCCACAAACGGATTGTGCCCACGACTTTCATAGCTTCCACGTTCCGTACTACACACATTCGTGATGATTCCGGCGCTATACAAATGAAAGCCGTATAACGTTACCTCCGTTGTTTCGTAATGGTGTCATCCCCAACTGTATATTATATCATAACTATCCTAACATTGCATACATCACAACAAACATTGATTTGTCTAGCCTAGCATAATTCTAGCATTCATATCTAAGCATGCATAATAAGAAAGCATAATTAAAAGAATAAATGCGAGAGATTGTATTAAACCTGAATACGAGAGTAATACAGACAAATCTTCACAAATCTGAAGTCTCGGAGTAACTTCGTACAAAATCTACTGAGAGCTTCTACTCTAACCTACTAATTCTCGTCTAACTCCTAAGAGTAGCGCTAGAGAGAGACTGCTAACCTAATTCTAGAGAGAAGTTTTTAGAGAGAGAAAGAAAATGAGATGAGAGGTGTGTTTTGAAATGAATGAGGAGGCTTGGTATTTATAGGAGAATGAGGTGAAGCTTGGTACAAGTCACAAAGCATGAAGAACAAGCACCAAAGCGCATACGGGGGGTACTGGACCAAGGGGGTCAAACGGCACCTTCCAAGCACAAAGGCCCCATATACGGCACCCTTAGGGCCGTATACGGTACCCTAGGGGCCGTATACGGTAGGGTAGTGCCCAGGGGGGGTTGGTGCTTGGTTTGGCCACCGCTTGTTTCTCGGTTGCTTGGTTCGTCCGTATCTTCTTTGTTTGGGCTCCGATTTGCTTGATTCTTGCGCCGTTGGTTTTGTTTTTCCGTTACACTTCTAATGACACTGAGTTTGCCAAATTTGGAAGTGTTTAACTTTTGCGTGTTCCGGATGACGATCGGCGAGCTTTCAGACTGCATATCTTCTCCGTCTTTCATCCGTTTCTTCTGATTCTTTCACCTCCAGTCTTGGATTTTCCTATGGAATCATAAAATATGTATTAAGCTCTATTTCTATAAGAACATTGAGAACGGAAAATTTAAGGTGATTGTTTTGCCTTGGTTTGCGTGTTATTTGGACGTTTTAACCGATTTTTGCAGCAACGTCTATATTTAGACTACCTTGGTGGTTTTTGGTAAATAATGATGGTTTTGAAATGTTTTCACCAAAGAATAGTCCTAAAAGTGTGGAAATATATCCTTAAAAACATGACTTTTTGGGTCACATCAAGTATCCCACACTTAGACGTTGCTTGTCCTCAAGCAACACTCATCAATATCCCTTTTGAAAACATTTTTAAAACAGGTTTTATAGGAGAGTTATGACATCCCTGTCGGTCACCATTTTCTCGTATGAGTAGATAGTTTCAGGAAACCAAGGAAAAGTAAGATCATCCTTTCGGAAACAAGAAGCGATTCTCATAGGCATACTTCAAACTCTCATGATCTCGGAGTATACATGACCAGGCGATCTCACATAAGGTGGTCACTCAATTCACTCAATAGTGTATCGGGTTTCCTATCAATCTAGTTCAAACGAAATCGCTCATAAAGCCAGTCATGCAGTACTCATCGTCATAGGCTTGATCGAGAATCGGATCTCCACCACTTAGGTGAGAACGGTGCTAATTATCCCAAGACATTCGGGGGTTGTAATGTTTTGTGAGGGTTAAGGGGTATGGATAAGGGAATTTTTGGTTTGTAAGGGTGTTGCTTATCTCAGGCTTTCCAAGAATCATGAAAAACTTATTTGTAGAACGGATGAAGTAGCTACTCGTCTTCTATCGGATCTCCCTTTAAATGGTTAATACTTTGAAGCTTCTTGAGCTTTATTTTCTTTTTCTTTTTCTCTTTTCTTTTCTTTCTTTTTCTATTTTTTTATTTTCTTTTCTTCTTCAGAATTTCTTTGTTAGAGAACTTCCGAGGATAATTTCTTTTCTTTTTCTCCTTCAGAAATCCTTTCTCTTATCTTGATCAATTCGAGTCTTTACTTTGGGTGCTAATTTTCCCGCACCGTTGTTCTCTTGTCTCTCTTGTGTGCTAATTTTCCCGCACCTTTAGAGAGGGTTGATTCTTTTTGGAGAACACAAACGAGTAGGATAATCGAGTTGGATATTCTTCAAGATGTTTTTCATAACCTCAAAAATTCTAAGATAAGGTTTTGGGAATTTGGGAAAGTAGGTTTATGATTAGGGTTTTTTGAAGAAATGAAAAGGTTTAGGCTCAACAATACTAAAAATGAGTATCGGAAGGGTTTTGGGCTTGAAAGAGAAGGCTAAAAAGGGGTTCAAATCCTAAGGAATGTCAAGGTCATCTAATTGCGCCTATACCGCGTACGGTACACACCAATGTGGTCTCGAAGCGTATGTCAAGAGCAAGTTCTAATTCAGAGATACATGCATAGGCACACACAAGAAATGAACAATGTAGCATTAAAAATGAATGCTTTTAAGGCTCAAAACCTCACTGCAAATTTGGGTTGTATGTGCCTAGTCATGCAATGCCCCTCTTAGATTATCGTTTCTTTCTTAGGAAATTTCTACCTTAATTTACTTAAGTTTTTGAAATATTTTCCTCATATTTTGAAAATGATTTCTTTCAGGCATACCAAAACTCAAAAATTTAGAGTTTAATCTCAAGATTTAGCTCATATTTTAGTTTTATTGAAAAATATTTTTGGAAAATTTGAAAAATTTTAGGGAACATTTTCTGAGATATGCCATAGACATAAAAATCGTTTATCCAGGGTATTCCATACCTACCATCCCACACTTAGGGGAACATTGTCCCTAATGTTCTTTTGAGTTGAGATTTTACGACTAAAATCCCACACTTAGAGTTTGAACATGTAAGAAAATGTTTCCTAAGTGTTGAATTGGGCTGGAATCCCACACTTAGTGATAAGTTAGGAGGTGGCATAGATTATAACACATAAACTTAAGTAAACATAGAATCATCAAAAACGGAGAAAGGTTTTAAAATACTCCCCATTCTGTTTACTGGACAGGACCAGATTAGTGTAGAAATGGTGCGTGTGGTTTGCTGGATTGGAGGACCAGTCTCGTGTAAGTTTATCCATTCCACAAAAAGCTAAGTTCTGCAATAAACATCAACAGAACGTCATATCTCGAAAATAATAAAGAGTTATAAAAATCTAAGTACTGAAATAAGGCAGACAAAATAAACTAAATAAACCAAAAGTCATCAAGTAGATCATCGTTGTCAGGATCGAAGGCAGCAATAGCAGTAGCAAGGACTGAGGTGGGTGATGGTGTAGGCTCCTCCGTCGTATCCATGCTCGGCTCAGTAATGCCAGCAGAAGCATGAGCGTGAGGTGGGCTAAAGATATCCAACACAGCCATCAACTGCTCAGTATGTGAAGGCTCTGCTGATGCACTCCCTGATGACATAGCAGGATCAACAGCAGCAGGCGGAGCAGTGGAAGGTCCAGCAGTGAACGGTCCAGCAGGAGGGAAGAATGACCAGGACGGGCGAGACGGTCCTGGGTCCGGACCAAGATGGAACGGACAGTCAGAAGGCCTCGGAAGCCCTACATGCACACAGAGGGTGGACATGATGTCATGCTGAAGGTGGAGTGTCCGAAAGAGGGCCCAGGCTGCAACCGGGTCAGCTAGTGTAATCCCATACTCAAGAGTGGGTATGGGAGCTGACTGGTGAACAGGTGATGGGGGTCTCTCAGCGGATGGCTCCTCATGAGTGATCGGGACATCAGTAAGGTCCTCCTCGCGAATAGTGGGCATGGTCCTGCGTGCTCTACGTCCTCGTCTGCGATCTCTGCGACGTCTCGGTGGTATCTCAGCTATGATCTCTCTGGTGTCACTGGAGCTATCCATCCTGAAACAAACAAAATAAACAGGTAATGCATAAAATGATAAATACAAATGCACAGAGATCTGATGACAGTGTGAAGATGTTTTATAAAGATTTCTATTATTAGAGTCCTGGTATTTGCATTCTTATCTCTGATTTTGTTAAAATTTAAAGTTTGTAGTTAGATAAGTAGCAAATCCTGAAATTTCGTTAGAGATAATCATACTTAACAAAAAATAAACTAAGAAGTAAAAATTTGACAGAAAAGTAAAGATAAGCTTGGGGTGCCTCCCAAGAGCGCTTGTTTTACGAGTCTCTAGCTTGACTCTTTGTACCTTTCTTGAAGACTCATGGAGGTTCAAAGATGAAGACGTCTTCCCTGATGGGAAAGTCCTCAACATAATGCTTTAAGCGATGACCATTAACCTTAAAATTACCTTCTGGAGCTTCGAGTTCGATTGCGCCATAGGGAAATACCTTTGAGATCGTGAATGGTCCGCTCCACCTACTTTTGAATTTTTCGGAGAATTACTTGAATCGCGAATTGAAGAGCAGCACTTTATCTCCTTGTTTGAACCTAGAGGGCTTTAACTTAGCGTCGTGGACCCTTTTAGTTCTTTCCTTGAAGCTTAGCGAACTGTCGTATGCTTGGTCTCTTAGTTCTGCTAACTCATTCATTTGCATTCTCCGTTGTTCTCCAGCTGCTGAAATTTCCAAGTTGCAATGTTTTAATGCCCAGTACGCCCGATATTCCAACTCAATTGGAAGGTGACACGCCTTTCCGTAGACTAGCCGATACGGTGTGGTTCCTAATGGTGTTTTGTAGGCAGTTCTGAATGCCCACAACGCATCGTCTAATTTTTCGGCCCACCTATGCCCGTGATTTCTGACAGTTCGTTCCAATATCCTTTTCAAAGCCCGATTTGTTGCTTCAGCTTGCCCATTAGTTTGTGGATGGTAAGCCGTCGAAGTTTTGTGAGTGACACCATACTGCTGCAGCACTTGCATGAATTGAGTATTGCAGAAATGCGTGCCACGGTCACTGATTATAGCTCTAGGAGTTCCAAATCGACTGAACAACTTTTTGAGGAATTGGGTTACTACTTTCGAATTGTTGGTCGGAAAAGCTTGAGCTTCGGCCCACCTGGAGACGTAGTCAACTGCGACTAAGATGTACTCTTTACCGTTAGATTTAGGGAATGGTCCCATAAAATCTAATCCCCAGATATCAAAGATCTCCACGGCCTGGATATTAGTAAGTGGCATTTCGTTTCTGGCTGAGATATTGCCTTGCCTTTGGCAAATATCACAGCGCTTCACCAGGTCACAAGCGTCTCGGAATATGGTTGGCCAATAAAAGCTGGCATCGTAAACCTTTCGTGCAGTCATTTTGTTGCCATGGTGTCCTCCAGTAGGTCCGTGGTGGCTCTGGTGTAGAATTAGTTCTGCCTCCTTTCCATCAACGCATCTTCGAATAAGTTGATCGGGACAAACCTTAAAGAGATAAGGATCTTTCCAATAATAGTTCTTGACATCTCGGAAGAATTTTCGTTTCTGAGAGGTTGGCATTCCTTTTGGTACGATGTTTCCTACCAGATAATTGGCGAAGTCGGCATACCAAGGGTTGTGTGTGAACTGTGACCTTTGTTGGTAGCCTCCTATAGTCATGAGTTGTCCTTCGGGGAACTGATCTTGAATATCTTTCTCGTGCAACTTCTCCATTGATGGATTTTCCAGTCGGCTAAGATGGTCGGCCGCGACGTTTTCTGCTCCTTTTTTATCTTTAATCTCAATATCAAATTCTTGTAGGAGTAGAATCCATCGTAGAAGGCGCGGTTTAGCATCTTGCTTCTTGAAAAGGTATTTCAAAGCGGAGTGATCTGTATAGACAATAGTTTTGGACAAGATTAGATAAGAACGGAATTTATCAAAAGCAAATACTACCGCAAGCAGCTCCTTTTCTGTAGTGGTGTAGTTTTCTTGAGCATCCGTGAGCGTTTTGCTGGCGTAGTATATTGGTTGAAAGTGTTTCTCCTTCTGCTGTCCCAGTACAGCTCCAACAGCGAAATCACTGGCGTCGCACATGATTTCAAATGGAAGACTCCAATCGGGGGCAACCATGATCGGTGCATGTACAAGCTGATCCTTCAGGTAGTTGAAAGCTTTGAGACACTCATCTGTAAAGTCAAACGGAGTATCTTTTTCGAGAAGATGAGTCATAGGTCGAGAAATCTTAGAGAAATCCTTAATAAAGCGACGGTAGAATCCGGCGTGACCTAGAAAACTTCGGATGGCTTTCACAGAAGTAGGGGGTGGAAGCTTCGAGATAGTCTCAACTTTTGCTTTGTCAACTTCAATTCCAGATCTTGAAATGCGGTGTCCAAGAACTATGCCTTCTTTCACCATGAAGTGACATTTTTCCCAATTCAGAACTAGGTTTGATTCTTCACATCGAGCAAGCATTCTATCCAAGTTAGAAAGACAAGTGGTGAACGAATCCCCAAGAACTGAGAAATCGTCCATGAACACTTCCATGCATTGTTTAATCATGTCGTGGAAGATTGCTACCATGCACCTTTGAAAAGTCGCCGGTGCATTACATAAACCAAAAGGCATACGTCGGTAAGCAAACGTTCCATAGGGACAAGTGAACGTCGTCTTTTCTTGGTCATTTGGATCGAGAGGTATCTGAAAATAGCGTGAGAAGCCATCAAGGAAACAATAGAATTCGTTTCCTGATAACCTTTCGAGCATCTAATCAATGAATGGTAGAGGGAAATGATCTTTGCGTGTAGCTTCATTCAGTTTCCGATAGTCGATACACACCCTCCAACCATTGACGGTTCGTGTTGGAATCAATTCATTGTTTTCGTTAGCGATGACCGTCATGCCTCCTTTCTTTGGGACGACTTGAACTAGGCTAACCCATGGGGAATCTGAGATAGGGTAGATCAGATAGGTATCCAGGAGTTTCATAACCTCCTTTTTCACCACGTCTTGAATCTTCGGGTTGACTCTCCTTTGCCTTTGAACTGATGGTCTGAAGTCGTTTTCCATTAAGATTTTAGGTGTGCATTAGTTTGGACTGATCCCTTGTATGTCAGAGATCTTCCAAGCAATCGCCTTCTTGTGTGAGTTTAGAACCTGTACCAGCCTTGCTTTCTCTTCGGGCTTCAATTCTTTAGATATGATAACCGGTAAGTGCGAAGTTCCTTCAAGAAAAGCATATTCAAGGTGTGGGGGAAGTTCCTTTAGTTCCAATTCGGGTGGTTCTTCAGTAGATGGTTTCATCCTAGCAATCTCGTCTCTTTTAAGCTCGACGTACGTTGTTTGATAATCTGACTCCATTGCAGGTGATTCTGGAATGTCGGCTGATGCTATCTCAACCCATTCTGTATTGTTGGACATCTCATCTTTTCTCAGCTCATATTTTACTTGGGAAAATTGAGAGATTGCATTTTCTTCAGTGATAATTTCTTTTCCTTTGTCATTTGTTGCAAATCTCTGAAATTGGGCTGATGAAGACTTGCTGATGGTGATTTCTGGATTTTCACAACCTTCGGATGGTTGCGAAGCAGGTGTTTTAAGCATTGACTCCATGTTGTCAAGAGTCTTTAGAATTTCATCCCTTGAGAAAGATGAATGATCTACTTCAGAAGTCGGTTTCCTTCATAGCAGAGTGACAAGAGTGCCATATCCAAGTGGAGCAGTCAAGATGGAATTGAGCTGCGGCTCGGAATTCTTTAAAGGAAATAGTAACTCTCCAGATGTGTTGGAAGAATCCGAGATAGCTGAGCATAGACCCGCACCTTCTTCACAGAGTATTCTTGAAGTGATGACAGTATTGGGAAGGGGGTTAATGCTGCTTACTGCGAGGATCTCTTCCAAGTGTTCTTCAATTATTTCCTGCATAGAATCTACAAGACCAAGATCTTCTCCCACAGGCTGTTTCATTAGTTTATCAACATTGAAGGTGACCTCTTCAGTTCCAACTCGAAGTTTTAAAGATTTTTCATTTACGTCAATGACGGCCTTGGCAGTGTTTAGGAAAAGTCTGCCAAGGATGAGTGGAACCTGGGTGTCCTCTTCAATATCCATAACAACGAAATCAACTGGAAAGACGAATTTCTCGACACGGACCATAATATCTTCAGCAATTCCTCGGGGGAGTTTAACTGATCTATCTGCTAATTGGATGGTCATACGTGTAGGCAAAAGTTCGTTTAATCCTAGTTTCCTATAAAGCGAGAATGGCATGAGGTTTACACTAGCTCCTAGGTCAGCTAAGGCGTTACTTATTTGAACATCCTGAAGATAACAAGGAATAGTGAAACGGCCAGTATCTCCAAGCTTAGGGGGTAGTTCTTGTTGCATAATTAGAGAGCACTCGGCATCTAGGGGTAAGTTAACTATCTGTCTAAGTTTTTCTTTGTTGGATATCAGCTCCTTAAAGAATTTAGCACAACTGGGCATTTCTACTAAAGCATCTAATAATCTAACGTTTAAGTGTAGGCTTTTGAACATTTCTAGATATTTTCCAAATTGAGCTTCTTGTTTCTCTTTCTTAAGCCTACCAGGAAAAGGTATTCGAACGGGTTTAGAAACTTCTGGGGCTTTAGAAGGTTCTGGCTTAGGAGAAGTGACAGGAGAGTCAGCTTGTACTGAGTCAGTGGGTAGAGAAGTAGAAGGTTTATCTGAAGGAATATCTATGGTTTTCTCGCTCTTAGTTTCTTTTCCTCCTCTAGTGACCACAAGCATGTCTTCGTGCTCATAAGATGAGTGAAAGACAGAATTGTAGATCGCTTCCTCCCTTTGCTTCTCCTCAACTTTTAAAAACAACCTTTTAACATTATCCTCCATGTTTTTAATTAAATCATTTGAAATCCTGAGCAAATAATTATTTTGGTTTTGAAAATCAAGAATTCGTTTGTTTGTATTATTTTTCTCAACCATGAAGTTATTGAAAATTGTATTCTTTAGACGAGAAGTTAATTGGGTAGGAGTAGAGAGAACTAAAGATTGAGACGGGGGTAGTGTGGTTAACCGCTGAACGAATGGTTTAGAATGAAAGGATTGGTCAGGGTTTCTACCAGTGGTGTCAAGAATTTCTTCGTTGGCCCGTCTGTTTGGGAAGAACTTTGGGGGTTTATTCTTTTGCATGGGTTTAGAAGATTCTTGCAAGTCCTTGACAACTTTAGAGATGGATTCGAGTTGAGTTTTCAAGGTGTCCAAGGCTTGATCTGAAGTATTCCTTTCCTCTGAAGTGGATTCATCTGGCTCCAAGTCATGATGGTGTATCATTATCGTCTCAATCAACTTCCAAGCTTCGTCTGAAGTATGTTGCATGAAGTTTCCGGATGAAGCAGCATCGAGGGTTTGTTGGTGCTGAGGATTTAAGCTGTTGTAGAATGTGCAGACCAAATTCGTTTCAGCCAAGTGATGGTTTTGACATCTTCTGATAAGATTTTTAAATCATTCCCAAGCCTTGCTTAATGATTCGTTAGTTTCCTGACGGAAGTTAGCAATGTCGGTCTTAAGCTTGGTTTGCATGGAAGGAGGAAAGTACTTAGCTAGAAACTTAGTAGCCATCTCTTCCCATGTATGAATCGAATTGGGTTCAAAATCATAAAACCAGGTTAAGGCTCGAGAAGATAGAGAATAAGGAAACAGATGGAGTCGAAGAAAGTCTCTATTGGTTCCTACTATATCGAAGGGGTCGGTAAGGTTGATGAACTTATTGAGATGGGCGTTTGAGTTTTCAACAGAAAGACCATGAAACTGACACTCAGATTTAATCATTTTTATGTAGTGAGGCTTAATTTCAAGGGTTTCGTCGGTTGATGCTACGATCGGTCCTCCTCGTCCCTCTAGCAGTGGCTTGATTGATGAGGCGAGCGTGATACGGTTCGTCATAACTCGTAAGGTAGAAATTAGGGTTACGGAAAGGAAAAACTAAACTAATTAACCTAATTAATCTTAATTAACCTAATTAAACTAAGGATAAAGCAGGTAACTTCCGGATGATATTGATCTCCCGAAAGGGTCGCTAAATAACTAAGATAACTAAATTCCTAAAATCGGTCGTTGTAGTCCCCGGCAGCGGCGCCAAAAACTTGTCGTGCACCCCGCGGTCGGTCGGATTTTACTCCAGTCGTGGAACCTTCCGGCAAGGGCGCGCGGACAGTGTGTTTTATATTTATTATGCTGGGTATCCTAAGTTTTGATTCAACCTAAAGACCTAAAGGGCAGTAAGCGGTATGTATGACTCAGGTGTCGTTCTTCAAACTACAACGGGCATGGGAATCTAGGAGGATTAATTATCTTTTGTAATTTAGCTGGGATTTTTAAAACTTTTTTTTGATAGGTTGGTTGGTTTTCTAATCTAATTATTAAAATTAAAAACTAAATTAAAGACAGGGGTTTGTACGGAGTACGCGGAGAAATCAAGATAAGGAATATGTTTGCTGTGACTTCGGCAATGTTATTTGGATGGATAGTTATGAGGGATAAGGTTACTAGATGTGATGATTAATCCGGTGAGGTCATAGAAACTTAATTGGTGGATAAAGTATTATGCCTACGACCTTTACTCGGTTTCCCACGTATTTATGTTAACGCTATACCGGATACTCGGGTGTTTTACAGCTTTTCCGTTATACCAATTAGGGTTCTGGATTACTCACTAGATATTCCTATATTTCTTAATGAGCTACAGCTATGATCCTACTATATACCTAACGTAGAGTTGTCCGCAATCAGATATATAATATGTCACATGGATAGCAGTTATAGAATGTCCAATACACCGGAAGTTCTCCCAAATGCACAGACCAATCTAACTGACAATTATCCTCTAATCCAGGTCCCCATTTACAGACATCCGGAGGACGTTAGTATCATGGCATGAATTGTTCAGTGAACAATAACATGAACAGGGTTTAACCCGCGGAACTGGTTGGGATAATCTGTCTAACGGTCAGTTAAATTGTTCATCATTAATCATACAATCATCACAACTATTACATGCATGTTAACCTATCTGTAATATGTTTATTATGTTCGTGAAAATCTAATTAGCAGGGCAGTGATAATGTTTGCGTATGTCTAGCATGCAGTACCTAAGCAACAATCAAACAAGAACATGCAATAGGACGGAACACTAGTCATCACATTAACTGACCTAATAATTAAATCATGAATATCCCGGAAGTTGTCCCAAAGATACACAACAAACAAGCGTGAACCTAATCTATCTCTAATCCTATGCTTCGTGTCCCTCGGATGTGTTTCAATCAAGGGAACAGCGACCATGTTGAGTTCATTGATCATCATACACAGAATAGTTGGTAATCCTACTTCTAACAATTGGCCAGGTTCTAGGGAGGAGGATACAAACCACAGCATAAGTTGGATAGATAAACAGGCAGAGGTTCAGCTTATAAGTTCGCAAACAGTTTTAAACCTACACAGACAGAGTAACAGAATGTTTACAATTGGGAATCATTATTTCCACAAACGGATTGTGCCCTAGACTTTCATAGCTTCCACGTTCCGTACTACACACATTCATGATGATTTCGGCGCTATACAAATGAAAGCCGTATAACGTTACCTCCGTTGTTTCGTAATGGTGTCATCCCCAACTGTATATTATATCATAACTATCCTAACATTGCATACATCACAACAAACATTGATTTGTCTAGCCTAGCATAATTCTAGCATTCATTTCTAAGCATGCATAATAAGAAAGCATAATTAAAAGAATAAATGCGAGAGATTGTATTAAACCTGAATACGAGAGTAATACAGACAAATCTTCACAAATCTGAAGTCTCGGAGTAACTCCGTACAAAAGCTACTGAGAGCTTCTACTCTAACCTACTAATTCTCCTCTAACTCCTAAGAGTAGTGCTAGAGAGAGAATGCTAACCTAATTCTAGAGAGAAGTTTTTAGAGAGAGAAAGAAAATGAGATGAGAGGTGTGTTTTGAAATGAATGAGGAGGCTTGGTATTTATAGGAGAATGAGGTGAAGCTTGGTACAAGTCACAAAGCATGAAGAATAAGCACCAAAGCGCATACGGGGGGTACTGGACCAAGGGGGTCAAATGGCACCTTCCAAGAACAAAGGCCTCGTATATGTCACCCTTATGGCCGTATATGGTACCCTAGGGACCATATACGGTAGGGTAGTGCCCAGGGGGGGGCGGGTTGGTGCTTGGTTTGGCAACCGCTTGTTTCTCGGTTGCTTGGTTCGTCCGTATCTTCTTCGTTTGGGCTCCGATTTGCTTGATTCTTGCGCCGTTGGTTTCGTTTTTCCGTTACGCTTCTAATGACACTGAGTTTGCCAAATTTGGAAGTGTTTAACTTTTGCGTGTTCCGGATGACGATCGGCGAGCTTCCAGACTGCATATCTTCTCCGTCTTTCGTCCGTTTCTTCTGATTCTTTCACCTCCGGTCTTGGATTTTCCTATGGAATCATAAAATATGTATTAAGCTCTATTTCCATAAGAACATTGAGAACGGAAAATTTAAGGTGATTGTTTTGTCTTGGTTTGCGTGTTATTTGGATGTTTTAACCGATTTTTGCAGCAACGTCTATATTTAGACTACCTTGGTGGTTTTTGGTAAATAATGATGGTTTTGAAATGTTTTCACCAAAGAATAGTCCGAAAAGTGTGGAAATATATCCTTAAAAACATGACTTTTTGGGTCACATCAACGCCCATACAACATCTCATATGGATGAATGCCAATACTGGAATGATAGGAATTATTATAAGCAAATTCCACCAAAGGTAAATGAGAATCCCAAGAACCCCCATATTCCAGAACACAAGCCCGCAACATATCCTCAAGTGTTTGAATCGTACGCTCTGACTGACCGTCTGTCTAAGGATGATAAGCAGTACTAAGATTCACTCTGGTACCCAACTCGTGTTGTAAACTTTGCCAGAAATGAGAAATAAACCGAGAATCCCTATCCGATACAATTGATAACGAAAAACCATGTCGGGAAACAATCTCATTAACATACAACTTGGCAAGCTTACTAAGCGATGCAGTTTCACTAGTCGCCAGAAAATGTGCACTTTTGGTCAACCGATCAACAATAACCCAAATCTTATCATTTCCTCGAGATGTACGTGGAAGTTTAGTCACAAAATCCATAATTAAGTGTTCCCACTTCCATTCTGGAATCTCCAACTGTTTCAGCGACCTATACGGTTTCTGGTGTTCAGCTTTAACTTGAGCACAAATGTGACAAGTTCCAACAAACTGAGCTATATCGGTTTTCATCGTAGGCCACCAATACAAAGATTTCAAATCATTATACATCCGAGTACTACCGGGATGAACAGATAATCGTGATTTATGGGCTTCAGTCAAAATCATATCACGAATACCACCAATCAGAGAAATCCATACACGAGACTGAAAAGTCTTCAATCCTCTAGAATCATCAATCAACAAATCTTGCCTTTTTAACATTATTTCTGACTTAAGATTATGATCTAATAAAGCCTCCAACTGTGCTTCTTTAATTCTATCTACCAAGTCAGAAGAAATATCAACTTTCAAGTAATAAATTCGGTCAGAGGTACCTTTTCGACTCAATGCATCAGCAACCACATTAGCTTTGCCAGGATGGTAACGAATTTCACAATCATAATCCTTGATTAACTCTAACCATCGCCTCTGAAGCATATTTAACTCTTTCTGAGAAAACACATACTGAAGACTTTTATGATCCGAACATAAAACACATTTCGTACCATAAAGATAATGTCTCCAGATTTTCAATGCAAACACAACGGCAGCCAACTCTAAATCGTGAGTAGGGTAATTTCTTTCATGTTGTTTCAACTGTCGAGATGCATATGCAATAACTCTGTCTCTCTGCATAAGAACACCACCCAATCCAGCATACGATGCATCACAGTAAACAACAAAATCATCAGACCCATCAGGTAATGCCAACACAGGTGTCTGACACAATAACTGTTTCAAAGTCTGAAAAGCAACTTCTTGTTGTTCTGTCCACATAAATTTCTCATCCTTACGGGTTAATTTAGTCAACGAACTGGCAATTTTAGAAAAGTCTTTAATGAACTTCCGGTAATAACCCGCTAAACCAAGAAAACTCTTAATCTCAGACGCAGATTTCGTAGCTTTCCAATTCATCACAGCCTCAATTTTTGAAGGATCAACTTTAACACCATCATTACAGATAATATGACCCAGAAATTGCACCTCCCGAATCCAGAATTCACATTTAGAAAACTTTGCATACAAGTCTTCTCTTTTCAACGTTTCTAACACTAACCTCAAATGCATTTCATGTTCTGATTCGGATTTCGAATATACCAGAATATCATCAATAAACACAATCACAAACTTATCAAGAAAAGGTCGACAAACACGGTTCATCAAATCCATAAAAACTGCTGGAGCATTTGTTAAACCAAAAGGCATAACCAGGAATTCAAAATGACCATACCTGGTTCGAAAAGCAGTTTTAGGAATATCCTGTTCACGAACACGAACTTGATGATAACCCGACCTTAAATCAATTTTAGAATAAAACGAAGAACCCTGCAACTGATCAAATAAATCATCTATTCGAGGCAAAGGGTATTTATTCTTCACCGTTCGTTTATTCAATTCCCTATAATCAATACACATTCGAAAAGACCCATCCTTCTTTTTCACAAATAACACTGGTGCACCCCAAGGAGAAGAACTAGGTCTAATGAAACCTTTATCCAACAACTCCTGTATCTGATTCATCATTTCACGTATTTCAGAAGGAGCTAATCTATAGGGAGCTTTGGCTACAGGCGACGAGCCAGGAACAAGATCAATCTGATATTCAACTTCCCTAACCGGTGGCAAACCAGGTAACTCATCGGGAAACACTTCCGGATATTCAGAAACAACCGGAACATCAGAAATAGATTTCTTTCCTACTTTGGCATCAATCACATAAGCTAGTATGACTCACAGCCCTTAGACAACGACTTCCTAGCTTTCATCGTGGAAATCAACGGTACACATACACTATCCCGTTCTCCTCGAGCCACAACGTATGACTCTTCAGAAATTGAGATTCTAATCAACTTATTATGGCAATCTATACTTGCTTTACACTGACTTAACCAATCCATGCCAATAATCACATCAAAACTAGGAATCGGCATCAACAGAAATGAAATTGGGAAAGTTTGGCCATCTATCACAATACTAGCTCCAGTCACCGAGGTGGTAACAGGAACCAGATTGCCACTAACAATCTCTACCTCAACAGGTTTAGTAATCAACGTAGGGTTAAATTTCAACTTATCACAGAAACACACAGATATAAAAGAGCAATTTGCTCCTGAATCAAACAACACACGTGCTGGCACAGAGTTTATAAGAAAAGTACCAGTGATAACATCCTCTGTGTGGACAGCCTCATCGACAGTCATCTGAAATGCCCTACTTGCAGCTGGCGGAGGATTCTTTCTCTTTTGCCCGGAAGATGCCGAACTCCCGACCGAAACTGAACCCTGTTTCCCCGCCTCCGGACACTGACCAACCCGATGTCCTTCTTTCTTACAAGTCCAACACACAAAATTAGGATACCTGCAATTCTTGATCTCATGCCCAAATTCACCACACTTAAGACATTTATTCGTCTGAGGAGTACACGGACCAGAATGTCGTGACTTACAAGAATTACACCAATTAGTACCTCCAGATGAACCACTTTTACTACCAGATCTCTGACCAGATCGATTACTCTGCCACCTCGACTTACCTTTTCCTGAAGAATCACTTCTAGACTTCTGAACAGAAGTATCCCTAGCTTGATAACCTGAACCTCTTAAGTCACTATCAACAGAACGTGCAAGGTTAAAAGCTTGAGATAAAGTACCCGCCAATCTCACAGTGGTACGATAATTAGAAGGTAAAGTATCCACAAACTGCTCAATCCTAGTTTTCTCATTAGGAACCCAATGCTGAACAAACCGCAGCTTCTCAGAAAATTAAGCTATCAACTCATCAATCGTCATCTTATCAGTTAACTGTAAATTCACAAATTCACGTCTGATTCTAGCCATATCAAAGTCTGGACAATACTGATTATAAACAGCTTGATGAAAATCAGGCCATCTAATAGCCTCTCTTTGTTGTTGAGTCAAATGTCCAGTGATCGAATCCCACCAAACCATAGCTTCATCTTTAAGACATTGAACTGCATAGAAACTTTAGATTCTTCTTCACAATGAGTAACATCAAATTTCCTTTCCATGTCTCTCAACCAGTTTAAAGTTACAGACGGATTCGTACTACCACTAAACTCAGGTGGTTTACTTGACATAAACGTTTTAAAAGAACACAATTTACTTGGCAATGGTGGTGGAAAAGTACCAAACACAGGTATTTGTTGCTGAGATGACGTAGCTTCAGTTCGTCTTTTAAATTCTCTGAGATTAATCACCTCATCTTCTAATTGGTGCATATAATCGTCTCTGTTTGATTCTTCACCAACAGGAACAGAAGTACCATCATGACCAGGTTGTTCACCAGGAATCTGCAAAGGAGGAACATCGGTTCTTGAGGCATTGTTAGGGTTACCGGTCGGTTGCTCAGTATCTGCCATATCTGAAATCATCACAACACTCAATAATTGTTAATCATTAGCACCTATCTCCTAAACGATTTACAACTAATGCTAAATCGCATATCCAAGAATGTTTGACTTATCACGCTCCAGAATTGGGATTGAACACTTCACAATGCTCAATTAACCCAAAACTATGCTCTGATACCAGCTTATAACACCCCTCGTATTATACAATAATATTATATTATTGACACGGAAGCGAATATTTTTAAAACATCATCCAACACTGTACATTAAGATAATGTACATATAAACACACCATAAGTTAAAACCATTTAAGTTACTACACATCAACTACATCAAACGGGGTATTATATTGTTCCAAACTTAGTTTATAACAAAACATGTCAGAGTAGCACGACCAGTCAAACATTCCCCGCTACTGGAGCGTCAACATCCTGCAACCCACATCCCAAAACATAACCTGCAGGAAGTAAATGAGGGATTAGCACGAAGCTAAGTGAATGAATTCATCACACACCAATTAACTTAGCTCAACTACTTGTGTACATCAAACAACCGTAAACATGTAATCAACAATTCAACAATTCCATGAATGAGGATCGGTGGCTCTGGGGAATACCATAATACCCGGGTGGCTCCCCGAGAACACTTATCCAACCATATCCGTATGGCCATAACGGACGAGACCGATAGCTACCAGTTATTATAATCAAACACAGGTTTTACACACAACGAATGAATCAAGCCCCCTGTGTAATTCATATAATAACCAACCAGCTCAACCAACCATCTCAACTTGTTGACCTCATTAACAACTGATAACCAAAGGTCAATTAGCACGTAGATTTATAAGCAACAATATCAACCAAATAATTCAACAATTATATCTACGTTCACTTGTTGCAACCAAACAGTTACAACTAAATCAAAAGGTGAGTTCTTAATCCACTCACCGATACCTCTGTAGTCAACACACTTAGCTTCTAATCACTAAGTCTTTGGGGTATCTGAAACACCACACAAAACACACAAGTTAGTAACTTGTTAACAACAATTGATACTTATGTAAATAACAACATCACACAAGTAATCACATCTCAACTTAAGTATAAGTACTAGTTATAATCACATCATAACCATCAAATCATTCTAGTACTAAAGCTAAACCACAAACACATAAAATACTCAAGATCCGCCGGATACACACCTGGATCCGCCGGATCCCTTACTGATCCTCCGGATCCAAAACATGATCCGCCGGATCCTTAATAATGTAGTACCGACCACACGAGATCCACCATATCATGCACGGATCAACACCGGATACAATAATTAACACTTAGGATCCGCCGGATCAACCGACAGATCCACCGGATCACATATATAATTACTAGGATCCGCCGGATCATCAAACTGATCCACCGGATCCACGGTTTTAGGGCGAAGATCCGTCGGATCACCCACTGGATCCGCCGGATCCACCAATTTTACAGGTCGACTGTTTATGCAGTACAGTATATCAACTTTCGAATTTTATTACTAAACTCACCAAATTCATGTTATAGAATCAATATAACATCAACATTAACAACAATAACAGTTTATAACTTTCCTATATCACCATGCAACCTTAATCTTCACGAATCACACATATGAGTTCAATCCTAATCAGAATCATTAAAACAACTTACTTGTTTAGAACGAAGAACACGATGATTAGGATAATCAACTAGTTAGAATCAAGATCACAAGCTCAAGATCAAGATTACAACTTCAGTTTGATTCGAATTAGGTTTAAAAATTGAATGGTTTTAGGGTTTCTTAAGTTTCTATAAAAGGAAACATAATAACTTTCCTTATTAGGAAAGTTCAAATATAGGTCGGCCCAAAACATTTCAACCGACCCCGTATCCACTTAAAACAATACCTTTTAAACATATTGTCTGGAACCTAAAAACCATTTGCGAGAAATTTACTTTATTTTACCGTCAACTATAGTAAATTACAACAAACAACTATTTACTATTCACAATAAGTTCTAGAACTTATTTATCTAAGTTTCACAGTAAAACAAGTAATATCAAATAATTTCTAACACAATTAAATAACAAATTTAAATAAGAAATTACCAGGTCACTGGAGAGGATGTTACATAATAGATGTAAAAGAGAAGAGACGGGGGCAACCAAAGTTATTACAAGATAAGATAAATTGATGATGGAGGGTCACTGGGTGGTGAAAGGTGATTGTTGACTATAAAATTTGATATATCAGTGCATAAGATAACCGGATTTGATGATGAATTTGCTAACTGAAATGTGAAAAAGACCATAATATTTTGTGCATTTAATGACGTGTCTATACATATTTTAGATTTTATAACTTAAGTTTTACTCAAAAAATTTGGATGAACAAAAAAAAATCACACGTGATCATTTTTAGCGGAAAGTTAAGAATCGTTAGTCCTAAAGACTATTGATGTAACAAATTTTAAAATAAATGATAATCTGTATAATTAAATTAATTAAAAGGACTATCAGTGAAATTTGGACCAAACGATAAGGACGATTCTTGTAATATTATTATCTCGTAATTAATTGAACTCTAAATTGGAGAGGGGAAGGTGTGAAAGAGACGGGATACGTGGCACAGTAGCGTTGGAAGACAGCTAATATGAAAATAATCGATGCAAAAGCTTTGACTATTTGACCATCACCACCGTACCCGCCGGGCCCCACCCCGCCGGAAATTTATGCTTGTGATGCGAGAGGTAACAAAATTTAATGCTGGCTAGCTTTAAAATAAATAAAAATTTAATCTGAAATATGTTCTGCTGCTTGTATAAAGTTCTAAGTTGTAACATTGACAGCATCAAAATTTATTTGTTCTTTAGTCTAACTAACTAAAGACTATATAAGTTGCAACCAAAAACACTTGGATGTATATTATAGCTAAAAATATTGAACAAGTTGGCATGACTAATACATTAGTATTCGTCAAGAAATTAAGATGGTTAAATCTGCCATAATCTTTATTAAATTTCATAGATAACGTACTGTCCTTTGAATGAAGTTGATGTATGTCGTAAAAGACGCACAACGAACACAAAATGAGTAAATTTGATCATGTTCTCGCACATCTCGATCTCCGTTCAAAGTTAATTAGTAATGTACAAGTGCGTTACATATCTATTTCTCCTAAGTACATTCGTAGTGAATTTTTAAACCATGCTACCTTCAAAAACGTGCATGTATCTTTACATGTAGTACTAAACTTATTGTTGACAAATTTGGGTTATAATTAAGTACAATTACTTAATAAAATCCAAATAGCTTAATTAAGTTACACTTTGTGATCCCATCACCCTCTTATCATATCTTATATGCCATAAGTGATCGAAGAGTGAAAAGTGGCACCATATTTGTAAAGTTACTAGAAGCTCCACACATATTTGACTTTGTAAATAGTAGTATATCTTTATCATCGAAAGACACCCAAAGTGTGTGTTTTACTACGTGTGTTTTTGTGTATAGCTTTTAAAGAAGGGACACGTTGCTATGAAGATTAACACAGGACGGCCACCGAATCCCTTTGACTTCCTCTTTTGTATCTTGTCCTTTTGCCCTTCTCTACTGGTATATATATACAAGTACTCCCATTATTATGGACCTACAACTTTCTCTCTTTAAATTTAACATACAAACATCTCATTTCTCTCTTTAATTTAGAAAGACATAAACTTTAACATAAACTTGAACTTAACATCATGGGAAGATCACCTTGTTGTGAAAAAAATGGTTTAAAGAAAGGTCCATGGACTGCAGAAGAAGATCAAAAACTTATTGATTACATTCAAAAGAATGGTTATGGGAATTGGAGAACTCTCCCCAAGAATGCTGGTAAGTTAATGATTTCGAAATAGTGGAGATGCTTATTCGTCTTTTGCGTATATATCGGTCTCTTTGAATATTACTGATCTTTTTCGGGTTGAATTTTGATGTGTATAGGGTTACAAAGATGTGGAAAAAGCTGTAGGTTAAGATGGACGAATTATCTACGACCTGATATTAAAAGAGGAAGATTTACTTTTGAAGAAGAGGAAACAATTATTCAACTACATAGTGTTTTGGGGAACAAGTAAGTCAACTTCTTGATTGAGTCCTACTTGATAGATTATTTAATGGAAATTATTTTGCTTTCAAGATTGGTTTAGTTACAAATTGTTTTTTTCTAGAGTAGGTAATTTTGTTATAGATTTAAAATTTTGTTTTTAAGTTGTCTAATCATTGGGTTTGTTCTATAGGTGGTCCGCTATTGCAGCTCGTTTACCAGGAAGAACTGATAATGAAATCAAGAATTACTGGAACACGCATATTAGGAAAAGACTTCTTCGTATGGGAATTGATCCCGTCACTCACAATCCCCGACTTGATCTTCTAGATATCTCATCCATTTTGAGCTCATCTTTCTATAGCCCTTCTCGCACAAACATGTTTGGTGTTCAATCCATGGTGAACCCGGAACTATTGAGGTTAGCGGCTTCACTCTTATCGACTCAGCGCAATCAAAATCCAAACTTTGTCCACCAAAATAGCCAAGAAAGCCAGTTTGGAATCCCTAATCACATTCAAGACAATCATCTAGTCCAACTTCAAAACCAAGATCACCAAACTTTAATTCAAGAAATACCAAGTTGTGCCCCATTGAGTAACCCTGATAACGTTCCATTTCCTAGTGAATCTTCCAACCTTATGGAACCAAATGTAGACCAACTTCCTTCAAGTTTTTCGCATTTGGACACACAAAATTGCCAATTAAATGATTGGCAAAAGTATCTTGATAATTTTATCGCCATGGACAACTACGGCTACAACCAACAAGTCATTGATCCTCAGTCGAATATGACTTCTAGCGACTTCGAGTTCAATTCACAATTATCAAACCTATCGACACCTTCATCAAGTCCAACTCCTCTAAACTCGAACTCAAATTCGACTAATTACATCAACGGAAGCAGCACAGAAGATGAAAGAGAAATCAGCTATTGCAGCAACTTGTTCAAGTATGAGTATCAAGATATATTGGAATCAAATGTTTTCATGTAATTTTACGAATATACTGTAATTTGAGTCCAACTACATAATCATAATGTTAAAGGTTCTTTTCTTTTCTTTTTTATCCCTAGCTTTACTATATATTATTCTAGTATCATTGCATCATTATTTTCACTCATATAATTGATAATTTTAAATTGCGTTTCCATTATTGATGTCATGAATTTGAACTATTTCTGAATATTGATACATGCTTTGTCAAAGATGGTAAGATCATAATCTATTAATTCAACATAAAATTATTAAATTTCCCAATAAAGAAAGCATTTTCTTAAGAAAAAAGAAAGGCGCCGTGCAATAATAGACTAATGTTTGTATCTTGAGAGTTGACAATGCATGGCGATCTTGACATCTGTACGTTCATACGATATACAACTACTATCTTCGATGGCATTTAATAAATTATTGTCCCCACATATATAGTTTAAAAAGGTCGATTTTTGTAATTATTTTTTCTAGTTGCGGTCCCCGTTTTGCTCAAAAATTACTTCCAATTATTCGAACTAGTTGATCTTTTATCGAAAGGTCATTCGCGTAGTAGTATTTAGGTGGCGCTTCCAACACTACAATAATGATATCATTTATCCATATTTTTTCCACACTTTTAAAAAAGGGTTTATTGTTTCGTTGTGTATTAAACTTTACATTTTTTACTATTGTATGCGACATACTTTCATTTATTATATTGTATGTAGTGAAATTGTAATTATGGTCTATTGTAATGATGTACACCATCCGGACCTGGACTCGGATGGTATCCGACGACAGCTCGACTAAGCTTTCGGTACGGACGGCAGACTACACTAGCTATCACGACCCCGGACCTGTACCGAACACAGACCCGGATAACGCCCGAGCCCAACTCTTTTAGCTCTCACCTCGGACACTAATACCCGGGACAGGATGCGGACTCGGCTACGTTCCGTGCCGAACCGCAGCACTGGCCGCTCCATCAACGTAACAGAGGAACGGCTGCAAGATGACAAGGCAAGCCCGACATTCTCTGACAGAAGTACAATCTGCAACCGTTATATTCAGGTACGACTAGCATGGCCTGGCCATTAACCTGGTCGGGGCATTTGATTGGTCCACGTCAGCCGGCACACAGTAAATGTCATCTTCGCCCACGACCGAGCTTCCACGTCAGCGATCCGCGTAAGAAGTGTCGTGCTCCCCCACGACCGAACTTTCACGTCAACGATCCACGCAGGAAGTGTCGTGCTCCCCCACGACCAAACCCTCCACATCAGCTTAGGGTTTGAGTATAAATACCAGTGTTATGCTTTCATTTCAGGCCAACACCTCATAAATCCACAGAGTCTTTCCTCACGAATTACTCTCCAAGAATTAAGCTTTCACCACCCTCGATTGACTTGGTCTCGACTCTGGGTTTGCACGTTAATCGGAGTGTGACAAGCTTGATTCCTCATACATCATCATCATCATTGTACTCAAGTGTTTTTACGCTTGAACAATTGGCGCCATCCACGGTTGATTTACCAGAAAACGACCACTTTGTAACCATCCGTACGCCGGAAACCTTCCCGGTACAATGGTTAACACTGAGCCTGCTGATGGTGGTGACGGTGCCACTGCCGACCAACCGCCACCACCACCTTTCTCCGGTCAATCTCCCCAGGCCACCATCGTTCGCACGACGGTTGGCAGCAGGATTGATCCGCGGCAGTTGGTCTTCAGTCAGAATGACACTGACTCTGATAACAGGCCACCGCCGGAATGTACACCACAAAACACATCCTCAACGCCCAAATCCATCTCCAAAATCGAAGCCCAGCGCATGTTGGCAGAAATGGGTTTCGTTGTGGCACCTGAACCGCGCCGTCCGCCGTCGCCCCCGCCACGTCGGGATGTGCCACCGCCACCACCGTATCAAGGTGGGATGGATAGGGCCGCTAGCCGTAAAATGTTGGCCGATCTGATCCTTAGCGCCGCTCCACCGGGTGCTATGCCAACATACTCTGACGAGTCGGCAACAGATAACTTAATTGCAAATTTTTATTCCACCATTCAGGGTGAGAAGGTGAAGAAGCCGGTGCCCGTCTCCACCACCACGGCTAGGTTCAGTGCGAAAATCGCGAACCATCCGTTACCTGCGAAGCTTACCATCCCATTGACGATCGGCACCTACTCAGGCGACTCAGACCCCGAAGACTTCCTACAGCGGTTTGAGGGCGCCATAAAAATAGAGCATTGGGAGGACGCTCTGGCTTGCCACATGTTCCCTCAGGTGCTGCAAGGCAACGCCCGTGGTTGGTTTGAGAAACTGCCGGCTGGTAGCGTGGCTAGCTACGCCGATCTCAGGTTCAAGTTCTTGCAACAATACCATAATCTGAAGCAGCACACGCTTACCTATCTCGACGTCTTCGAGATCAAGCAGGGTGGTCGTGAGACACTTAGTGATTTCATCACTCGTTTCACAACGGAGTGTCAGAAGATCAGCGATCTGCACCAAAGTCAACAAATTGCCGGTTTCATCTACGGCATCATCAAGGAAAGGTATCCCACACTGTACTATCGGTTGAAGAGGAAGTTACCAACAGTGTATTCCGAGGCCATCGCTATGGCTCGGGACTACTTACGTTCCGGAGAAGATAAGGATCTGTACACCACGCCGGGCCGGGACTCACATCGGGTCGAGCATGACCGAACTCAGGCCCGCCATCATGAGGGTGGATCAGGGTCCGGCCGGCGCGACAACCAGAGACGGGATTTCCGCCGCGACACACGGCACGATCCCCGCCGTGGTGATAATCGTGAGGCGGCCCGTCGCCAACCATACGACAAGAATTCTCTGCTGACTTCGCTCACCAAGTCACCAAAGGAAATATTACTCACCGAGACGGCGGCGCGGAGTGCGTTTAACCCTCCGCCCCCAATGGAACATCGTGACGTTCCTAAAAATGGAAAGTACTGTGATTTTCATGAGGAATACGGGCACGATACCGACGATTGTAGACAGTTGAAAAAGGAAATCAAGGCAGCCATCCAGGCCGGCAAGCTTAACCATTTGCTACCTGGAAAGAAGTTCAAGAAAGCCGATGGCACTAAAACTTACGGCTGGCAGCGGAAGGACGATTCCCGCGATCCTCCGGACGCCGTAATACACATGATTCAGGCCGCACGGCCAAGCTTAAAACGGAAGGCAGAGACATTACAAGACTGGCAACTGACACCCATATCATTCCCTCCTCTGCGGAGCTCCGTCCTCCCAGAGCCTGTCGTCATATCGGCGCGTATTGGGAATTGCCAGGTCTCCAGGGTGTACACTGATACAGGCAGCGCTGTCGAAGTCATGTACGAGCACTGTTTCTTACAGCTGCCACAACCCATACAGGGAAGATTGCATGAACCACTGTCCCCGCTGTCCAGCTATGCAAACGACACCAAATGGCCAATTGGCAGGCTTGTCTTGGACGTTACATTGGGCGAATATCCGTACTGTCGGACTACTGAACTTGAATTCGTCATCGTGCGCGCCCCGTCTAGGTTTAACGTGCTCCTAGGCCGCACCGCTCTCCATAAGTTTGGAGCCATCACCTCAACTGTCCATGGGTTAATGAAATTCCCAACCCCGGCAGGCGTTGCTACCTTGCAGACAATAGGCACCGATGTACCCGTTTGTGCTCAGGTATCGAAGATAACTCCTGGCCCGTTCATAATGACTAGCGATGAGCTAGTGGCTATCAATCCCAGGTTCCCAGAACAGAAAATCCGGGTCGGTCTTGCCTTGAGTCCGCCAACACGGCTCCGGCTTTGTGAGATCCTAGCAAGTAACACGGATGTCTTTGCTTGGCAAGACTCAGAAATGACCGGCGTGCCGCGGTCGATTGCCGAACACAGGCTAAACGTCAATACAAACATCACTCCGGTCAGACAGAAGAAGAGGGGAATGGCTCCTGACCGGAGCCGTTTTATTTGTGAAGAGGTCAACAAGCTGGTCCACGCCGGCATCATGCGTGAGGTCCAGTATCAGACTTGGGTCGCTAACCCCGTCCTTGTTAAAAAATCTGACGGCTCGTGGCGGATGTGTGTTGATTTTAAGGACATTAACAAGGCATGCCCAAAAGACAACTATCCACTCCCTGAGATTGACTGGAAGGTTGAGTCCTTGTCCGGGTTCAGGTTCAAATGTTTTTTGGATGCCTACAAGGGATACCACCAGATACTGATGGCCGAGGACGACGAAGAAAAAACAGCATTCCACACGGACCAAGGCATTTTTTGTTACACCAAGATGCCTTTCGGTCTCAAGAATGCAGGTGCCACGTACCAGCGTGTCGTCGACGGCGCATTTAAGACACAAATTGGGCGCAACCTAGAGGCATACGTTGACGACATCGTCATCAAGAGCAACATCGAGTCCCAGTTACTCGCGGACATTCTAGAAACGTTCACCTCGTTGCGAAAGATTAATATGAAGCTCAATCCGGCCAAGTGTTCGTTCGGCATGGAGGAAGGAAAATTCCTCGGACACATGGTAACCCCGAGAGGCATTAAGGCAAATCCAAAGAAAATTCAGGCAATCGCCGACATGGCATCCCCACAAAGCAAAAAAGACGTGCAGAGCCTTAACGGAAGGTTGGCGGCCTTGGCCCGTTTCCTCTCCAAGGCTGCTGAACGCTCACTGCAGTTCTTCGACACGCTGAAGGGTTGTATTAATAAGAAGGATTTCTCCTGGACGCCGGAGGCTGAGCAAGCGTTCCAGGATATGAAGACGTTCTTTACAGAATTACCAACCCTTACAGCCCCGATTCCCGGCGAGACACTTACGCTATACTTGGCGGCATCTCAATGCGCCGTAAGCTCCTTACTAATAGCTGTGCTTGACAAAACACAGATGCCGGTATACTTTGTAAGCCGCGCCTTACAGCCGGGAGAGCTGAACTACTCGCCGATTGAGAAGCTTGTACTCGCGCTGGTACACTCAGCACGGCGTCTGCGCCGGTATTTTCAGGGACATCCAGTCACGGTTCTCACAGACCAGCCAATCAAACAGGTGCTCTCAAAGCCGGAGATCTCAGGCCGGCTAGCCAAATGGGCAATTGAATTAGGCGAACACGAAATTACGTTCTGCCCCCGAAGCGCGGTCAAGGGTCAAGTGATGGCCGATTTCCTTGCCAAGCTTCCGGGGGGGGGGGGGGGGGGGGGGGGTAGAGGCTAGGTGCACCTCGGGCACCCCTAGCCGTGAAAGGCCAGCTATATGGGAGTTGTTTACTGATGGGGCTTCAAGCTCAGAAGGCGCCGGTGCCGGACTCATACTCATCATTCCTGACAGGGAAGAGCACACTTACGCTCTCCGTTTCGGGTTCCCCGCCTCCAACAACGAGGCCGAGTATGAAGCATTGCTGTCCGGTATCCGGGTCGCAGTCGAGATGGACATCAAGGACCTCAAGGCGTACGTTGATTCTCAGCTGGTGGCCAACCAGTTCAACGGTACGTTCGAGGAAAAAGACTCAACGATGAAGCAGTACCTGGTACTCGTGCAGAAAGCGGTGAAGCAGTTCAGAATGTTTGAAATTGAACAGGTCCCAAGAAACAAGAACAAAAAAGCTGACACTTTGAGCAAGCTGGCCTCGCTCACCTTTGCCCACCTCACCAAGAAAGTCCTGGTGGAGGTCCTGGAACAGAAATCAATCGACCCGATCAGCTCAGTTGCCCAGGTCGAAGAGACAGGGGACAACTGGATGACCCCAATCATGTCCTACATTCGGTCCGGCGTCCTCCCGCAGGACCCGATTGAGGCAAGGAAAGTTCGGATGAAAGCACCAATGTTCTTTATTGAAAAAGGCGAACTCATGAAGAAATCATACCTGGGGCCGAACTTAAGGTGTCTGGGCCCGAAACAATCTGAGAACGTCATTCACGAAGTGCATGAAGGGTCATGCGCCCTGCACTCCGGCCACAAGACTGTCGTGGCAAAGATCATGCGCATGGGCTATTTCTGGCCGTCCATGTACAGGGATGCAGCTGAAGTCACCAAGCACTGCACTTCCTGTCAGATTCACGCGCCCATCGCCAGAGCACCAAGACATGATCTGATCCCCATTTCATCGGCATGGCCTTTCTTCAAGTGGGGCATTGACATAGTGGGACCTTTCCCACCGGGGCCCGGAAACGTGACGTTCTTGATCGTGGCTATTGACTACTTCACGAAGTGGGTTGAAGCCAAGCCGCTGCGCCAAATCAGTGGTAAACAGGTTCGCAATTTTGTATGGGACAACATTGTGTGTCGTTTCGGCATACCACACGAAGTCATCACCGACAACGGGAAGCAGTTCGCCCAGAACCCGTTCAAGGCATGGTGCGAGGGACTCAATGTGAAGCAAACACTGACCTCGGTATACCACCCACAGGCCAACGGCCAAGTTGAAGTTACGAACAGAGACCTAGTAGCCGGTATCAAAGCTAGGCTCGGCGAAAGCCGTACCGGTTGGGTGGATGAACTTCCCAACGTGCTATGGGCACACCGCACTACTCCCAAAGAAAGCACCGGTGAGACCCCCTTCAGCCTCGTCTACGGCTGCGAGGCGGTCATACTTGCCGAGATCAGCGTTCCCAGTGAAAGAATCATCAACTTCACTAAAGACGGAAGCCTGAAAGCCCAGCAGCAGAACGCCCACATGCTACAGGAGCGCCGGGAAATGGCAGCCATTCGCCAAGCCGCGAACAAGCAGAAGATGGCCCGCTATTATAACAAGCGCGTCCGCCCATTGTCCTTTCAGGTCGGAGACCTGGTCTGGCGCAACAATGAGGCCAGCAAGTCCGAGAACACGGGAAAACTGGGGCAGCGTTAGGAAGGCTCGTACCAGGTCGTGGAGGCAAACACGAACGGTTCCTACGTTTTAGCCACTCTGGATGGCAAGTCGGTGCCACGCACATGGCACGCGACAAACCTAAAGAAATGTTATATGTAATTGAACTTTGTAAAAGCTCAGGCCGGACTGATCCCCCGCCTTCGTAGCATCTATCCTTATCAATAAAAAGTTTCCGATTGCATATTATTCTTCTGCTTTGCAAGTTCATTACTTTTGCACAATACGCTGTACGTAAAAAAAAAAAAAAAAAAAAAAAAAATGCCGCACTTAGGCGTCGTCGCCACGACTCCGGCCTATGACCGCTGCAGTCAGTTAAGCCCGGAGGCGTTGCGAGCCTGCCCCCTTAAGGGAATGCCTTCTAGCTTCCTGAAGGCAGAGGTCCCCCGAGCTCCTACTCATCGCCGAGGTGCGACCGGAACAAATTGGTCGAGCCGAGGTACGCCTCCGCCACACACCAACTCATAAAGTAGTCTAGAAATCTACTAGGTCATGGCAACAATTATTAAACATACACAGAACTAGTTCGAACACATGCAATTACAAAACTAACGTTGCATTAATATATATATTTACACAAACGGGAATGCCGGCACTACAAAAAGCCTATCAGCCTATGGCCGCATTCCCAATATATCGTCAACAGACAACTCCTCCTCACCACCTATTCTTTCTATGAACGGCACGGAGACCGACTTCAGCGCTTCACCCGCCCGCTGCGCGCGTGCAAAGCAGTCCGGGTTTACCTTGGATGCAATGGCATCGGGAAGTGGAGCTGGGAGTTCAGGAACGTGCTCCGCAATGAGGTTAATCGTTTGCAGTACCTCCACTTCCTGGACGGCAGCCACGAACTCCTTGAACGGAGCCGTCACATCGTCCGATGCCAAGGCCAGCTTCACCAGGCCAGGAATGCCCTTCCGGAGTCGCTCCAGGTCACCTGCCAGCTCCGTCTTCTGGATCTCCAAGTCATTATAATCTTTGATATGGAGATCGCAGGCGGCCTCCAACTCCGTCACATCCTTCTTGGCGGCGGTCAGGTCCATAGACAGGTCCTCAAACCTGCACGCAAGCTTAAACAATAAGCATCAAATATATTACGAAGTAATGAACAAATTGTTATTCTACCTGCTCTGGAGCTGCCTGTCTTTCTCAACAAGCGCAGCACTCTCCAGCTCTGCATCCCGCACCCGGTCCTGCAGCGGTGCGAGCGCTGCTTCTGCCTCTACCCGCAGAGCCCTCTCCCTCTGAACTTCGGCCTCAGCTTTCATTCTCGCTTCATTGGCCGGTCCCACAACTCCTTCCAGCTCTTGCACCCGGGCCTTCAAAATGCCGATCTCCTCCTCCTGGCGTTGGAGCACGGCAGCGTTCATCTTCCACTGCTCCGCCATCTTCTCGGAGCGCGCCTGCTCGTCACATTGCAGCGCATAGTCCCAGAAAGACATGAGCAGGCGCGCTTTCTTGGCGTCCGCAGGAGGCAATCGGGCAAGCTTGTCTGAGACGGCTGGCGGAATGGCATGACGGGCAAACTCTCGAAGTGAATGCCCATCCACGGCCAGATTGTCAACCTTTAAATCCCATGCCGGGATGAAGATGTCAGCTCCGGAGTCTGCGGGCCCAAAAGCGGGAACCTTCAAGAAGCGCTCCGGGACGAACTGCTCCGGAAGCATGGACCTGAGAATAGCTATTCTATCAGACCTGGTTAAAAAACCAAGTTAAAAAGCTACACACACCAATGTATAGGCACAGTGAGGTCCAACAAATACCTCAAGCTGTCCGGGCGCGGAGGCGTAGCTGCCTTCGGTGGGCTCTGTAGTCCAGGCTCGACCGGCGACTCCGGCGTCGGGCTGTCCAACACCGTCACCGGCTCCTCAGGGCGCGAGCCAGTCCCATCACCGGAGAGCACCGTGCCGGAAGAGGTCGCAGCATTACCTGAGGACCGACTGCGCCGAACCAGCTTGTCACCCTCACCCTCCTCCTCCTCCTCGTCCTGAAGCACCAGCACGCTGCGGACCTGCTCCGCAGTAGCGAGGAACGGATCTGTCTCCGCTGTACAGACAATAAACAGTTAGCACAAAAACACTACTTGCCAGCATAGAATAGGGCAGCATTACGGACCATCCTCGGGTATAATGTAGCCCCCACCTGTGCTCGGCGCGGACTGGAAGTTCGCGAGGTTGGCCTCGGCAACCTCTTCCGCCGTCTTCTTCTTCTTCTTCTTGGGAGGGGCCCCGGATGCCCTCTTACCAGTCTCCGGACCCTTGCGTTTGGCAAGTGTCTGAACACCGGAAGCCTCGACATCGGCGTAGGCCGTCAGCGGAACGGCGGTGGTGATCACGGGCTGGGCTTTAGCCACCGTAACCGTCGCCTCGGTCACCTTACCGCTGTCGGGAATGTCCTCCACCGACCTCCGGACATATTTCAGTCCGGACAAGCTGGGCGCCTTCAGGATCGAGTTCAGATCCATATCTGTACCAACAGAATACAAACAATCAGTAAGCAGGGGATACGTACAAAAGTATTAAAATAAGAAAACAACCCCCACCCCATACCATGGCCACCCTGCTTGACTACGGGTATCTGACCGACATGCGGCCAAAACGAACTGATACAACCCATAACAAGCACGAACGAGTGATACTCGCGCATCTCTAGGTTCGCATCCCGGCACGCCGCCAGCAAGTCACTCTCCTCCCCTTCTAGCTTTGGCGTCAGGCTGACGTTCTTTGGGCGCTCATACTGCCACACCAACGTCTCCACGGCGTTATCAGGGATGACAGTCTGATCGATGAAGAAGAAGGTGTCGCGCCAGTCGTGCAAGGATGACTCGGCATAACCTACGAAGTTGTTTTTCTTCGCAAATGTATACCATCCCGTGCCGGCGCTCGGGGTCAGCTTGAAGCAGGCCCTAAAAACCCTAACCGACGGCCTCAGGTTCAGTGACCTAAACCACATCTCAAATATGGTCACTTTCTGTGCCCCGAAGGGGTGAAGCTGGCTGAACCCCACTTTGTAGTGCTTACACACGTCTAGGAAGAACGGGGTCGGCGGCATACGGAGATTACCCTTCTCCATAGTCTTCCAATAGACGGCCACCTTGCCCTTCGGTGGCGCGTCGGCGCGTTGCTTGGGGGTAGGTGCTATCGGGTTGAACCTCTCAAGGCATTTAAAGCGCCTCAAAATATCCGGAATATCCTCCGGCTTCACCGAGCTAACCTCGTAGGCCACGTTCGGACCTTTGCCGGGTCCACCCACGGCCACACGAGCCTCTGCTACGTTCACAGGAGCAGCCATGGTATGTATATATGAGGGAAAGAAGGAAAAGTTCGAAGATACGAGTAACGGACCTGGGTTTGATTGAGAGCAATCGGAATCTATGTTGATAAAGCCGGAATAGTTGACGGAACGTTTGAATTTTGCCGGAATGCTCTCGAGATTTTTCACTGGCGTAAAAAAAAATGAAGTAAAAACGAGGCTTTGCTATTTATAGGCAAAAGTTCATGGGCCGGGCCTTGTGGGCTTTGATCTCCACCCTACACGTGTCGCCAGATCTCACAAACGAGAAATTACCGTTTGCTCGCCACGTCTCGCACGGCCACGTGTCAACAGATCTCACGATCTGGCAAACGAACCGACGTGTAGCCAGCTGTATGCTGACGCAGCGTCTGTAAGCCGTCCCATCGCGTTCCAGTTATGACATCTGAAAAGACATGCATTTATTGCGCGCCGCCTAGACTGCAGGGCCGACATCATTACACCACGTCATGTATTCTGAGTCCGCTATCATACCCCTGCACGGAATATAACAACGGACTGGGGGGACTTAATGATGTACACCATCCGGACCTGGACTCGGATGGTATCCGACGACAGCTCGACTAAGCTTTCGGTACGGACGGCAGACTACACTAGCTATCACGACCCCGGACCTGTACCGAACACAGACCCGGATAACGCCCGAGCCCAACTCTTTTAGCTCTCACCTCTGACACTAATACCCGGGACAGGATGCGGACTCGGCTACGTTCCGTGCCGAGCCGCAGCACTGGCCGCTCCATCAACGTAACAGAGGAACGGCTGCAAGATGACAAGGCAAGCCCGACATTCTCTGACAGAAGTACAATCTGCAACCGTTATATTCAGGTACGACTAGCATGGCCTGGCCATTAACCTGGTCGGGGCATTTGATTGGTCCACGTCAGCCGGCACACAGTAAATGTCATCTTCGCCCACGACCGAGCTTCCACGTCAGCGATCCGCGTAAGAAGTGTCGTGCTCCCCCACGACCGAACTTCCACGTCAACGATCCACGCAGGAAGTGTCGTGCTCCCCCACGACCAAACCCTCCACATCAGCTTAGGGTTTGAGTATAAATACCAGTGTTATGCTTTCATTTCAGGCCAACACCTCATAAATCCACAGAGTCTTTCCTCACGAATTACTCTCCAAGAATTAAGCTTTCACCACCCTCGATTGACTTGGTCTCGACTCTGGGTTTGCACGTTAATCGGAGTGTGACAAGCTTGATTCCTCATACATCATCATCATCATTGTACTCAAGTGTTTTTACGCTTGAACATATTGTATGTATTATTTCCTTTTTGGGTAAGGCCAAAAAAGGAAACTTTCCTATTTGGGCCTTATCTAAAAAGGAAATTTTACATACAATAGACCATATTTACAAGTTCAATATATACAATATAAGTTTTCAAAGTTCGACTCATACAATAGTAAAAAGTGTAAAGTTTAATACATAACGAAACAATAAACCCTTTATAAAATGTGTGGAATTATGTTAAATTATCCACACTTATAATTGTGTAAAAAATTATTATATTAATAAATGTGGAAATCATCACAATCTTCACATATATAGGTATGAGAAAAAAAATTTAACACTTAAAAGTGTCGGAAAAAATTTGTAACACTCAATTTATCCACACTTTCTCTTGTGTGGGAAAATCATGTATTACAAATTTTTTTCACACTTTTAAGTGTTGAAAAGTTGTAAGTTCTACATACTTAAAAGTATGTGCTTTTCTTTCTTACATATATAATTGTGGAAAATCTTATTTTCAAATAAAGATTTACACACTTTCTAAAAGCGTGGAAAAAAAAGTATGATAAAATGGAATTTTTTTAGTGCAACAGTGATATTGAGTGTAGTTTTAGAATGAGACAATTATATATCCGTGAATTAATGTATACTTTAATCATGCATATATATAAATAACTACTATATTAATCATTTTCTCTAATTCTTCATTTTTCCCCGAAAAAGAAACCAAGTTAATTAATCATTAATTTCTCTATTTTGGTCATGTATAAATTTAAATCATTCTTGAAATTTTTTTTTTTTTTAACCCTAAATCAGATAAATACTTTAGATTTAGAGTATAAGAAGTTTTAGACTCAAATCATCATCATCATGAATTTATAGACATTAATTGAATATCACTATTCTAGCTCATTCAACTTATTATAATTCGACACGTTTCATGTTCATGAATGATACACTCTAGCTATAAGAAAATGAAATACTATTTGGATGTACGGAATATGAAAATATTCTAGAAATAATTTTGTAATCATGAATTAGGTAGAAAATTAAAGTCGTCCTGCTTTATAAATTGCCTATGCTTGTTTGAGTTGTGATTTTATTTGATAGATTATATTGTCAATATAGTTGAACTGCCGAGTTAAGTAATGTCGAAGTAAGTAAATTTTAAGAAGATTTGATTTACAAAACATTAGAGAATACTATACAATTATTAACGGTATCAAGTTGATTCATTCAAGTTCTAACAATGAAAAGTTGGAGGGTCAATTTCTGAGAATGATACAACTGTATATATTCGTGAATTAATGTGTATTTATGTTGTAGTGATGAAGATAAGTATTTGTCTAACTAAATTTTTTTTTTCCGCAAATTTAATAAAATTAGAAGAAAAAGTTCTTTAAATAGAGTCAAGTAGTCGACAACATGAAAACCAAATCATCTTATCACGAAGACTTTGTAAAATAATAAATATAGAAAGCCGAAGAAAGTGGTAAAGTAAAACATTCACAACACTCCAAACTCTTAATTTTTAGAGACTTTACCCTATTGGGAATTCACACGCACTCATTAAAAAAGTTCACAAATTAATCAACAAATTGGTTTCGTATTTCCCAACAGTCAAATTCCGGCGACTTGGCACCCACCGGCCAATGGACGCCGGCGTTCCGACGGACACGTGTCCTCTACACCTGTCCTCTTTTAAGGGAACTGTCTTTTTTAAGTAAAGACGGAAAAAGTTGATGGCTTTGTCATGTGTATGTATTTATTTTGCTTATTTCATTTTCATTTTCTTAGTGAGTGAAAATTCATTAAATGTCCTTGCACATATTGTTATTGATGGTTTTGGTCCTTGTACTAAATTGTACTACCATTAATTGGTACTCTAATCGTATATCCTTTGCTTCTAGTGAATCGGGAATCAATCATGTTCCAGCTTAGTTGGTCTATTTCTATTTCAACTTTCTCTAGTAACTTATAGGGTTTTATGTATTCTTACGAACATATTCATGAATATATGTTAAAAAATTAAGAAATAACGCGCTTATTTTTCAATCAGAGAGTTTTCTTAAAGTAATAATTAACGAAGCGAGCTGAGTTAGCTACGTTGATGCTAATTCTAACGTATTTTCCCTATTTGTAATTAATTGAGGACATTTAAATAGCTTGATACTCTGATTTTTTTGTTGGGTATGTTGTTAAGAATGATTATGAACTAACATATACTGTATCCTATAAAAATTAATATTATGTATCTGAAACATTACAATTCACAATTAACAATATATGCAACACGATAATCATTTAAGCTACTTCTATTTAGATGCTGGGAGACAGAAGAATTCACACCCTATTCAGCGCTTTTGATTTAAACGATAACTGATATTTACAATGTTTTAAAACCAGGTTTTTTAATCGAACCGGATTAGTGCCGATTTCTAGTCGGACCGGTCGGATCGGTTGGGCCGGAAGATCGGACCGGAATTGTTAAAAACCTTGAAAATCTAATATATACATGGAGTCAAGAAATACAAAACTCAACAACAAAGCTTAACAATCCGTTTGGTAATACATATCTTAATATTTCGTTTGGTAATACTAAACAAGCGTACGACTAACTATATAATCTAGTCTAATGATTCAAATAAGAATGAAAGCAATATTATTCAACTTCCTGCTCTCTCTGTTTCTTTAGATAACTGTGATTTCTTCTTCAAAAGCTACTAGATCATCTCAAATTGCTCTTATTTACCTTAAAATTATTGAATATATCACGTTACTTGCTCATAATTAGGTAAAAAAAAACAAAAAAATAAATAAATTACTTCGAACCGGGTCGATATGCTTTTCCGGGTCCCGGTCCAACCCGGTCCGACCGGCCGGCCCAAGCGGCCCGTTGACTAGTCAAATTATTGAAAAACCCGGGTTTTTTTTGAGCCGGAACCCTCTAAATCTCCGGTCCGACCGGGTCTTAAAACATTGGATATTTATGTCAAGAGAAAGTAGGACAAAAATAACGATTGCAATGAATTAATAGTAAAAAGATAATAGGCATGGATGTCTAAGGATGAATAATGAATACATTTTGAAATATAGGGTTTAACTCTGTAATTTTCTTAATCTGGCATCATGACAAAGTGCTCTAATAAACACTTGTTGTGTTCTTAGCCGTGGACACGGTTGTCTGCGCTTTGAACATGTGAATATCTGATCTTTTCCTTAATTGCCACAACTGTCACGTGATAGCTAGCATGATACGTAGTAAATAATTTACGTGTGCTACGTCAGCAAGGTGACACGTGGCCTTAATAATTGACCTTAGTGGACCCCACCTTAAATTTTTTGATTTATTACAAATGGGCCCCTTATACTTTCGGATTGCGATTTTTGCACACATTTTAGACCGGGAGGTGATATATACGTTAAATAAATTGATTCAAACACCAAAGTCATGTAACAGTGTACTTGCACAATGAGCTACAAATGATGTCGAGTGTGTTGCATGAAAGAATTTTAGTTTTAGACCACTATTTACCAAAGAACCGTTAAGTTGTCCGATTTTTGTCGCCTTTGTTATTTCACATGAACATTAAGGTGGTGTTTGGGGAAGCTTATTTTGGAGCTTATTGTTTATTGTTTATAAGCAAATAAGCTCAAAAATTATGTCTTATTTTAAACTCTCTCACATCTAAGCAAATAAGCTAACCAAATAAGCTTATCCAAGCACTAAATTTCAAGCTTATTAAGCAAATAAGCAAATAAACCTACAAAATAAGCCCCCGAACACCCTCTAAGATCGATATTCCATTCCCACGTCAATAAATCATATTAGATTGAAAGAAAATCATGATTTATTTATAGATTTGTTTAAATCTTTCATTAAATTTCAACAGTTGTGTTCTATATGACATTATTACTAGACTTCTACTAAATTTATGTTTCTTTATGATCAATTAATTAATTGATTATGTATATGTATAATTAAGTCGAATTATTATTCAGGATAGTTACAAATTATGTAACTATTGTAAACTTCCTATAATATGATCCCATATGTATATGATTTCGTAATAACAACCACGAACGCATTGTCACTAGTAGCACATTGTTTTTTGTATAAGTAAATAAAAATCGATTTTAAGTATAAATATACAAGTTTTATCCAAATAAAATACATTTACAACAGCGGGCGAAATGATATTGGTTAATCAGCTTGTTTTTAACGGATTTTGTTGCACCTCTAATTTTGAACCAGTTACACCAACACTACGTGGTATAAGTTGAATATTAACACACATATCACTATCACCGCATTATTTCAACCCATGACACACGTAATTTAACAAATATCTAAACACTATTCATAATCCTAATATTAACACTATTCATAATCCTAATATTAACCCGTTATTTCGTCAATGCACAATAGGTATATTTCTTAAAATCCAAATATGTGGTTCAATTTCATTAGAGTAGTCACAAGTCATAACATTAGGAAAATAGTATTCGCTAAACAAAATCCTATTAATGAGAACGACATTGACAACTATATGAGTTGAAATTAGAGTGTGAATAATTTGCTTTTGCTTGGCTCATTTAGCTAAATTTTAAAGATTGATACATATGGTTTTGTAATAAAAATATCTTGTATCCAAATATAATTTCAGTATATTAATACATAATAAATAAGTAAGTATAAACTAAAGAATATCAACATATGATAGAAAACGAATACGATACAATTAACTACAAGAGATGGATAAGTATACTTATCTCATGAAGAAGACCGAGACCATTTCCCAGGGTACAATGGTCGAAGCAGCTTGTATAGTCAGACTTGACTAACACTGCTCAATATTTCATCGGAGATTACTTGTATCTTCATTAATGAAAAGGTTGTGCTTTATTTATAGTTTGGTTGGTACCTTTAGGTTTAGTTCACCCACCGATGTGGGACAAACTCAAACCTACCAAACTACACATCAAATGTCTTACTTTGTGAATTGATATCTGATTCACATTAGCTCTGATTTGGACACATATTACCACGTTGCGAAGCTAAATAGAGAATGCAATTACGTAAACTAGTATTTATATATACCACACATACATATAAATTTATGTGTCCAAAGTTAGTAAAAAAACACATTTTCACTAAAATTTTCCAACAGGTTTATAAACACGTTATTGTTATCTTGTACGTGTGCAATTAAATCCAATTCATCTATTACTTGTGGGGATATAATCCGTAGTGTTAGCTTCACCATTTAAATATGCAGTTGACCAATCATACATTATACACAACATTTTATTTTACATTGTTTAACTTTTTATAAAAAAAACATACAAGTTGAGTTCCTACTTTAATTAACCGACAACAATAGCTATTGACAGGGGCGGATGTACATGGGTTTAAGGGTATGCATGTGATAACCGTCACCAAATCGTAATCGTAGTTCAAGCCGTAATAACTTATTTTTGTGTCAAGACTTATTTCAAAGATTTATTTACACCAAAGTCTTCGTTTTTTTAAAAACGAATCCAACACAAAAAGAATCATCGCAATCCGACGTGTAACGAGGAAGATACGAAGCAAAACGTAAATGAAACGTGGGCTGAAATCTGTGCACAAATCGCGACGCGATTTGTACCCTTTAGCGACGCGATTTGCACCTTTTCGCGAAGCGAATTAGTGTATTTCGTGACGTGATCCTGTCTGACGGGTATAAATTCAATTTTTAACCCAGAAACGTATTTGCAAACCCTACATTCGATTTTTGACGACCAGAGGCGATTTTTCCAACATGTATTCGATTTCTAAACCCTAAAACTCAAGGAGTTCATCATCCAAACCTTTCTATCAACCGAAAATATTTGATTTCATGTACGGTGGTAAGTTCTTACTTCTATAATCTTTCCATACGCTTAATCTATTCCTAAAAACGAATTCTAAGGATATATACTCTCATTATTTACAGATTCTAAGGAAGGTTCTCGTGTGATCATTCGTTAGTTGGTATATTCATATCCTATTTCATTCGTTAGTACATTATTTCGGTTATTTTGTTGTTGTTGTTGTTGTCTCTTTCGGTTCGATCCATTGTATTCCTATTAATGTGACCATGTGAGAGTGAATAAAATCAGTATTATAATTGTTAGGAATGAGTTTTAAGATTATATATGTGTTTTGGATGTTTATACACATGGATTGAGTCTTAGATACAAAAACCCTACTCTGGACAGATTGTTGTGTCGGGTTTGGGAAGTCATAACTTGGTCATATTACGATGTTTTTGGATGAGATTTGAGTCTAAAAACTAAGTATAGGAAGTCTACTTTCAAATGGCGTTGGTTTCATGTCAAAATATTAAGTTTAAGTCAGTCAAATTGATTTTATAAGATGAAGGGTCAGATTTGTGATTTCGAGTTACATTTTCGATTGTGTTGTGGATTTTGTAAACATATGTTGTACAATAATTTGGCTTTGAAAATTTTATTGGAGTAACTTTAAGGTGTCAACTAATTTCTGTAAAAATATTGTGAATTTTGAAGGTCTTTAAGTATTTTATTTTTTATATAAGTTTTGAGATGTCAGAAAACGTTTTGATTGTGTGCAGTTCATTTGGAAGAATCTTTAAAAATAGTTAAACATTGACATAAATTTTGAATGTAAGTTCTTGATTCATAAAAGGGTCTGTAGTAAAATTTTGAGAGTTTAATAATTTCATTAGTCATGTTTCAAAAATCGTAAAGTGATACAAAATTCTGGACAGAAATTGTAATGCAAGCTAGAGTGTAAGCTACAACTATTTTATATACATGAGAGCTTATACTAGACGTGATATTCGAGGCATGATTGTGAGAAAATATATAAGAGGTAAATTGGACATGAACATGGGATTTAATGGAAGGGCATAGTGTTGTCTAGATTGTAACCTATACAAATTTATTTGTAGATTGACGTACTATTTGGTGGATTCATTTGGGAATGATATTTACTTTGTTAATCAAGGTGAGTTTTCGTGGCTCCATTTTCATTTGCTTGTTTTCAAATTGGGAGAAAAGTATGCTCGTGTTTTATCAATTGTTTTCATGCTGTGAACATATCTATTTCTTTTTGGACATATGCTTGAAATGTGTGACATTATGTGAAATTATATGCGATATTTGTGAACTCTTGGATTGTGATAAACTTTGTAAACTTTGTGAACATTGAGACGCTATTAGTCATGACATCACGCCAACCCATTTAGGCTATTCGTCTTACTCCTTTGTGGGTATTGACATCACGCCGATATATTGTGGCTATTCGTCTTACTCTTTGGGGGTATTGACATCACGCCGACTCGTTGAGGCTATTCGTCTTACTGAGGCAATGACATCATGCCGATTCGTTTATTATGCTAGTCGTCTTACTCCTTGGGAGTATTGACATCACACATCATTGGTTGTGGACATTTCATTTACAATTTTTTCATGTTATATGTACCATTTCTTGTCATTATCCTAACAAGCTCATTTATCACAGCAAACTGTATTTATGTGTGTCTTATTAAACCTGTGAAGCTCACCAACCATTGTGTTGACATTTTCAAGCATTACTTTTCAGGTAGCACTAGTGGAACAAAAGCCGAGGACAAGAAAACTTAGTGGACCTCCTAGGTTGCATTAACTGAACGTTGCTTGAATACATTTGTGAAAGTTGTGAGATCTTGTTTCTTTGTTGACGTGTATTTTGTGGCACGAACCGTCATTCGTGTTAATGACATCACAACACATTGGTTTGATTTCATTTAGTAATCTCTATATATTGATGTGTTGTGATCCTTTCATAGTTATATCCCGTTATTTCCGAGTTAGACGGGTGTGACAATGCACTTGCTTACCCTTGAGTTCTCATGTTTAGTGAAAAAAAATATTTTTTTTATATATGTTGTTAGTAGATTTTCTAGAAACTGCATACCCTTAAAAAAGGAGGTGAACACCATGTGCTTTTATTTTAAACCATCCCTCAAAAAGACATTGTAATTGTAACACCCCCAAATTTACGGTTTAGCGGAAGCAAGCTTTTGGGGTGCTACTAATCAAGTAATCAAGCACAAAGGATACAATGAACGACTCTATATGAGACATTCGAAAAATAATACATTACATAAGTATTCAAAAATACATAAGTATCGAGTTCGCTAGTAAATTCTATAGATTCTAATACATAACATCTATTACAAAAGAAATGCGTAAAATCTCTAAGTGTGTAAATGCATGCGACTCGAGCTAGTAAGCAAATCCTGCTGGGTCATCCTACTATTGCTGTGTACCTGAGAATGCATCACTAAAAGTGTCAACCAAAAGGTTGGTGAATCTCACAGGTTTGTAGTAAATAGTTAGTTTGAACACATCAAGTAGTAAAAGTGTTTGTACAGTTTTAACCAAGTAGTAAGTAATGATTACACGAATGCAATCGGGTTGATATACATTGCCATGAGCCTCATAGTCGAAGCTTAACAAATCGGTAAAGTACAATCAAGTACCAGTAATGTGCCCCCCGTGAGTGCTAATCCAAAAACACTCATGTGTAACGAGTAAGAAACGCCCGTTTATACTGTACGGTTAGTGGTAGCGCTATTACCTCGGGCGGGGATTGTCAATCCCATATGGATCCATATACTAAAACTCGCGCTTATCCTATAATTAACAACTATGATTCAGAGGCCTTCAGTGGATTAATCGTAACTCATGCAATTCAGTATATCAATAAATCTGTAAGTCTGTAAAATAGTAAGTCTGTACATGTGTTCAAGTAAAACAAGTAATGCATCTCACCCGTGAGTGAAAAACAGTAAAAATAGGGGCTGTGAGACTCACCTGAGTCTAGTAGTACCAAGCAGAATCAAGCAATACGGTTCTTCGAACCAGTAACCTCTAGCGTCCTAAACGCATAAGGTCAAGTAAGTAAATGAATGGATATCTTGAAGATTATCCATGCTAGTTGTCCACTCAACTAGGAAATGTTCAAGTGTTTGTTTAGTATTTCGTTTGTAGTTTGAAAACAAGTATGGCCCGTTGGTGACGGTTTTGAAATAATAATCCAAAAGTGTTATTATTATACGTATCGTTGTATGTGAGTATTCGACACTTAGTGCAAAAAGTATTTTCAAGTTCCTGGATGCCGGGGGTCCAGGGGCAGCGCCCCTGGTAGCGGGGTCCAAGGGGCGGCAGCCCCTGGCGGGGTCCAAGGGGCAGAGCCCCTGGCTGGAATTGAAAATCGCATCTGGAATTTAAATTCGGAAAAATCGACTAAGGTTGGCCGCGGACTGAAATAGTTGTGCGAACCGAGTTCGCGGTGCGAACTGAGATTGGACTCGCGAGACATAGTGGGTTCGCAAGTCTTGACTCACAGGTCTCGACTCGCAGGATAGGTTGATTCGCAGTTCAACCCGCAAGTCAGTTCGATTCGCGGTTTGACTTCGCGAGTCCAGTTTTTAGTGGGTGAATCTCGACTCGCAAGTCGAGGTCGACTCGCAACACTCGACTCGCGGATAAGTGTGCGAGTTGAGTTAGATCTCAACTCGCGAGACGAACTGTCAGCGAGTTTTAGATGGGTTTCGATTTTTAAAGCGTTTTTGACGGAATTTTTGGACATAATTTTGTTGTGTAAACATTCTAGCATGTAAGTAAAAGCTTTATAAGTAATCTAAAAGAGTTAGAAAGCTTCATACCCCAAAAATGAAAACGAAGAAGATGGAGATGGAGAGCTCGAGATGGTGATCGTTTCTTCTTGAATCAACTTTGCGAAATGGTGCATTTTTATGGCGATTTGGGGCTGAGTTTGGTCCGAAATTTTGAGAGCAAAAGGGGTGGAGATGAGTTGGTGGTTGTGGGTTGTTGATGTGTGCTAAAGTATATGCAATTATAATAACAAGTTTATTTAAGGAAATACTAAATAATACTATCACACAATTCAGGCAAGATCGACCCGTTCATGTAATATAGCTTAATAAGTAAGTCCAAATTCGAACACAAAGAACACAGGAAAACGTTATTCTTATTTATAACTAATTATTTATTTATTCTAATTACAAATATTTACAATTATAGTACAATTAAATACAATTAAATACAAGGATCCAATTTACAATAATCTACAAGATAAGGGGGACGTTTTAGTTCCGAACGAACATATTTATATTTATATTTTTGATACATATTCTAATAGATAAGTTTTAAGAAACAACTTAAGTATACTCAATTGGATAGAAGATTATAACTATTTAAACAATTATTTATTAAACTTATTATATCAACTTATGTCTATTTGCTTTGTTGGCTATTATTATTGGTGAATTACTAATGTAGAAAATCACAAAGATTAAGATAATTTTCATATAGCAACACTCCCAAAGATTAAGTAAAGTATCACTATTTATTAAGATCTATCAGCAGTTTATTAATACAATTCCAAGATTAGGTTGAATTACAGTGTTACTTAACATTAATAATTGACAATCATTAATTAATTTATAAAACTCACAAGATTAGTAAAGCTATCTATATAAATCAATTAACTTTTATCAATATTAATATAACACAAACAATTCTTGTATAATAAGCATTCAATAATATAGTTCCAACATAAACATATTATTCATATAATAAATCTAATAAACATACATTTAAACATTCATAATGAAAACCTAATAAGCAATTAATTCAAATAAACAATATCCAAAATAACCAAAAAGATTAATAAAGTTACAAGGATAAAGAAACCGAACCAATTAGCAAACCAGCTTTTTCTAGGGTTAAGAACCTTCAAACCCTAGCTCATTTGCCTCCAAAATCGCACCTTAAAGTCGTCCTAAAACCCTAACTTTCGGTTTTAGTATTCTTGAACCGTATATGGTTTAAGCTAAATTGAGCCTCTATTTATAGTTTTAAAAACCGACCTTCCAACCGCCGGTTGGGTTCTCCAACCGCCGGTTGAAGTAATTCGAATCCTGGTCCAACTCCACGTGTCTCCACCGCCTTAAACCCTAAAGCTCAACCGCCGGTTGGTTAATCCAACCGCCGGTTGAATGTTAATTCCAGAATATTCCATTTTCGGGCTTGAGCTTAATTCTTGGACTCTCAATCTTCATAACCGGACTTCTTTGTTTTCTTGGCCCAATTCTTTATTTTAACTCTTTTAATCTTCATTTCTTCAAGGTCTTAAATCTTAATTTCTTTAAGTGTTTTAATTCTTCAGTTCTAGTCTCGTTCTTGTTCCTTTTTCTTCATTCTTCAATTAAAATACATTTCTGCAATTATTAACAAAATAAGTATCTAAAATCATATAAATGCAATAAAATGTATAAAAATATAAGGATAAATAGTATAAAATATAGTATCTATTTGATGCTTATCAAATATCCCCACACTTAAGTTATGCTTGTCCTCAAGTAGAAAACTGAGTAAAATTTAAAAATAAGCATCAAACTAATATTTAAGAATCAGAATACCAATATTAAAAATCTATTTCATAAGTTAAAAATTTAAACAATTTAATTAACATGGATAACTATAATGTATAAATAAAATTATTATTATTATTCGTGTAATATATAACTTATGAATGATTACTAATATTTTTGTCCGCTTTAAACAATCTATACTCAATTTTCTGAATACACCTTTATTTTTAGTATGTATATTACTTATGATTTTCATATATGATATACCTTTAAATTTAATTATACAATTTACTTTTATATTCCAATTAAATATATGAAATACATTTTTAAGAATCAAGACATTGGTGACAGGTCTGCATTTCCATGCAACAGAGCGACATAACTTGATTCATGTTTAAGCAAAACCAGATTTGGTCAAACCATTTTTGGCGACCTCATTAGGTATCTTTTATTTTTAAGACTTTTCAAGTACTTTTGACTTGCGTCTGCTTAATTTTTTAAGTATATATTAATAGAAACCAGGTCTATACTTTCGTATAACAGAGGGAACCATCAATATATACCCCCAAATGTACTCACATAAGTAAAAAAGATATAAAATTATTGCATAATAAACTTAAAATTTAAGACTTTTATGTCATACATCATATTATGTATCATAAAATAATAAACAAGTTATATTATTAATTTTTTTTTTTTAAATTCAGAAATCTTCATATAGATTGCCTATTAGTACATCATATCATATAACTATATATCAATTCCTTATTAAGTAGCTTACATTATATATACAAAACAGTTAATCCATATTAAAGTCTAAACTTTTAAATACAAAACAAAACTTTTAACTAAAGTATTCTAACTAATAAATACTTAGTTATTCACTTAAAATTTTAAATTTTCAAAAAAATTTAGAACAATAGAAACTTAAATGTTTAATTAAAGAAATTCTTTTTCTTACGAACCCTATCCCCACACTTAAATTATACAATGCCCTCATTGTATAAAAATGATAAACAAAAAGTGAGTAAGGGAAAGAAAAATAGAACAGACTAACTCCCCTAACTGAAATTATAAATTTCATCATCGGCTAAGAAAAATCTTCTTGGTTGATCCCTTCATCTCTTGAAAAATAATATACAACATCCACACTTTCGTAGTTAATCACGATTGCATTTAGCATATGCAATAAGCCTTTAAACCCCTCGGTATCCCAAGTGGATGAGTTATAGTCTCGTGAGGGTTTCCAGTGAACACACCCACAAAGTTCAACCTAAAAATAAAAAGAAAAACATAACATATAAACATAAATACGGGTTGTCTCCCGAGAAGCACTTTTGTTTAAGTGTCGGTAAGTTCGACTTAATCATATCTCCTATTCTTCTAGAGATATATCTGAAATATGTTCAATAACATTATCTTCATAGTATTTCTTCAAACGATGCCCATTGACTTTAAAAATACCCCCATTAAGTGATATCAAATCTACACTCCCATTTGTATTAACTTGGTGAATAACATACGGTCATCTCCATCTCGATTTCAATTTACCCGGAAACAACCTAATACGTGAATTATATAAAAGCACCCGTTCTCCAGCAACGAATTCTTTATCTCCTCGAAGTCTTGCATCATGCCATTTCTTCGTTCTTTCTTTATAAAATCTTGAATTCTCATAAGCATTCCAACGAAGCTCATCTAACTCATGTATCTGTAAAAAGCGATGCTTATCAACTTTATCGGTATCCATGTTGCATTCTCGAAGTGCCCAATATGCTTTGTGTTCTATTTCCACTGGTAAATGACAAGCTTTTCCATAAACTAATCTATACGGAGTACAACCTGTGGGTGTTTTAAATGCTGTCCTATACGCCCAAAGTGCATCATTTAATTTTTCCGACCATTCTTTTCTGTTAGAACCAACAGAACGTTCCAGAATACGTTTTAACGCACGATTGGTATTTTCAACTTGTCCACTTGTTTGTGGATGATAAGGCGTAGCAATTCGATGAGTAACTCCATATCTTTTCAATATTTTCTCCAATTGAGTGTTGCAAAAATGAGTACCCCGATCACTAATCAATGCCTTAAGAGTTCCAAATCTCGAAAATAACTGTTTAAGAAATTTTACCACAACTCTTGCATCATTCGTAGGTAAAGCCTTTGCCTCTGCCCACTTGGAAACATAATCTACAGCTACTAATATATACTTATTACCGTGACTCATAGGAAATGGTCCCATAAAATCAATACCCCAAACATCAAATATTTCACAAACCTGTATACCAGTTTGTGGCATCTCATCTTTTTTAGAAATATTCCCAGCTCTTTGGCATGAATCACAATTCCTAACGTAAGCATATGTATCTTTAAAAATTGTCGGCCAATAGAATCCTGCATCAAATATTTTCTTCGCAGTGTAACTTGGTCCATTATGACCCCCTACTGGTCCTTCATGACAATGCTTTATAATCTGTTGAGCTTCTTCACCATGTACACATCGTCTGATTATGCCATCTGCACAGTATCTGAAAAGAAATGGATCTTCCCAAAAATAATACTTTAAATCAGAAAAGAATTTCTTCTTTTTCTGGTAATCCATCTTTGGTAAAATTTTAGTAACCAAATAATTTGCATAATTCGCAAACCAATGTATATCCATTACTTCTTGTATAGTCATTAATTTCTCATCCGGAAATGTATCTTTAATATCTTCTTCATCCAACACTTCTAATCCCGGATTTTCCAACCTTGACAAATGATCAGCTGCGACATTTTCAGCTCCTTTCTTGTCTTTAATTTCGATATCGAATTCCTGCAATAAAAGAATCCATCGCAATAAACGAGGGCGCGCATCCTGCTTATTAAACAAATACTTCAAAGCAGAATGGTCAGTATAAACCACAGTTTTAGTTAAAACAAGATATGAACGAAATTTATCGAAAGCAAAAACTACTGCCGAAAGTTCCTTTTCCGTAGTTGTGTAATTTTCCTGAGCATCTGTTAATGTTTTACTGGCATAATAAATTGGCTTAAACTTCTTATCAACTTTTTGCCCTAGAACATCTCCAACTGCATAGTCACTAGCATCACACATCAATTCAAAAGGTAAACTCCAATCTGGACTTGTCATTACTAGAGCAGATACAAACTTTTCTTTCAATGCATCAAACGACTGTTTACATTCATCTGTAAACTCAAATTTTGCATCCTTCTCAAGTAAATGATTAAGCGGTTTTGCAATTTTTGAAAAATCTTTTATAAATCTCCTATAAAATCCAGCATGTCCTAGAAAACTTCTTATTCCTTTTACATTTGTAGGATAAGGTAATTTTGAAATAGCTTCAATCTTCGCTTGATCTACCTCAATTCCTGTTTTGGATGATTTATGACCTAAAACAATTCCTTCTCTAACCATAAAATGACATTTTTACCAGTTAAGAACTAGATTTGCTCCTTCACATCTTTGCAACATCTTATGTAAATTTTCTAAACAAGCATCAAACGAATCTCCAAATACCGAGAAATCATCCATAAATACTTCCATGAAGTCTTCTACCATATCATGAAATATTGCGATCATGCAACGCTGAAATGTAGCTGGTGCATTACATAAACCAAATGGCATTCTTCTATAAGTGAAAGTACCAAACGGACAGGTAAATGTTGTTTTATCTTGATCTTCAGCTGCTATCGGTATTTGAAAATATCTTGAAAATCCATCCAGAAAACAATAGAATTACTATCCTGATAACCTTTCTATCATCTGATCAATAAATGGTAATGGAAAATGATCTTTCCTGGTAGCATCATTTAATTTCCTATAATCAATACAAACTCTCCATCCCGTTACTGTCCTTGTTGGTATCAATTCATTCTTTTCATTAGGTACCACCATTATTCCACCTTTCTTTGGTACGACATGTATTGGACTTACCCATGGACTATCTGAAATATGATAGATTAACCCTGAATCTAACAATTTAATGATTTCTTTCCTGACCACATCTTTAACATTCGGATTCAATCTTCTTAAAGGTTGTATGACTGGCTTAAAATCTTTTTCCATCAAGATTTTATGAGTACAGTACGTAGGACTGATTCCTTTAATATCCGTTATTTTCCATGCTATTGCTTGTTTATGCTGTTTAAGAACCTGAACTAATCGTTCTTTCTCTGATTTTGACAATTTTGAAGATATTATAACCGGCAAGTCTGATGTTCCTTGTAAATAAGCATATTCCAAATGTGCTGGTAGCTTTTTAAGTTCCAACTGTGGTGGTTCTTCAATAGATGTCTTGATCTCAAATATCTCTTCCTTCAAACAAGGAATATTATTCACAGAATATGGTATCAATTCCTGGTTAATAATTTTAGCAATTGGTTGTGTTTCTCCCTCTTCAGGATTTTGTTGAATAACCACGGTTGCTTCTTTCAAATCTTCATCTTCCTCTAATAACTTATCAAATTCTGTTAAATCCTTTGTAGTATCAAATTTTTCAATCCATCCATTAAGGATTCCTATATCTGTTTGATCTTTCCCTAAAAAATCTTGAAAAGAAGAGTTATCCATATATTCATATGAATTTAAATAATAACAAGTATCATCCACATAATCAGGAAATTTCATGGAATTATTAACATCAAAAACAATTTTATCATTCCCTAACCTCATGGTAATCTTTCTATTAAAAACATCTATTAAGGCATGTGTAGTTGCTAAAAATGGTCTTCCTAATATAATAGGGACTTTAGGGTCTTCTATCATATCTAAAATTACAAAATCACATGGAAAAACAAATTTATCAACTTTAATCAAAACATTTTCAACTATTCCCTTAGGATATTGCACAGATTGGTCAGCTAGTTCAATACACATACGAATAGGTTTTGGTTCTCCTAATCCTAAACGCATATAAAGAGTATATGGCATTAATGAAATACTAGCACCTAAATCTGCTAATGCATTTTCAATATCAATTTCACCAATTTTGCAAGGTATAATAATACTCCCTGGATCTTTGACTTTTGGAGGTAGCTTATTCTGCATTATTGCTGAGCATCTCGCATTCATAGTCACCTTCGTCACATTATTCAGTTTACTTTTGTTGGTCAGTAGCTCCTTAAGATATATTGCATACTTCGGCATTTGAGCTATAGCTTCAACAAAAGGAATGTTAATATGAAGTTGTTTCAGATTTTCCAGAAATTTGTGGTATTGTTCATCTTCTTTATCCTTCCTCAGAGCAGCTGGATATGGAAGTGGGGGTGTATAGTCTTTAATGACTTCTTTAACCTTATTTTCTCCAATGCTATTTTTATTTGGTTGTATGTCTTCATCAATTGTTTCTTTTTCAACCTGTTCAGACTCAACAATTTTATTAGTTATAACAGGAGAGTCAACATTCTTACCACTTCTGGTAATTACTGCTTTAGCTTGCTCCTTTGGATTTGTTTCAGTAAATCCTGGCAATGTTCCTGGAAACCTCTCATGTAGTGCTTTAGTAATCTGATGAACTGATCCTTCAATTTGTTTGATCGATGCTTCATTATTACGCATTCTTGTATTAGTTTCCTATTCTCTTTTATTACTTGCCTCAGCCATTTTTCCCAATGCATTTTCTAGTATTATCATTCTGTCATTATAGGAAGTATTTTGTCCTATTTTGACATAATAACCTGGTGCTCCTTGTTGATACTGTTGTCCTGGTTGACTAGTTCTTCTAAAGTTAGAAACTTGACGATAATTTGGATTTCCTTGAAAATCCCCATACATAACTTCTTCAGTGATTAGTTCACTATCATTATTAGGACATTCTATCTTTAGATGATTTCCTCCACATATTTCACAACCAATCCTGATTGCATAAAAATGTTCATTTACTTTCTTAATATCTCTTCCCATACTTTCCAATTTTGCAGTGATAGCTGCCAGACCATCACTATCTTCAAATATTCTTTTTCTTCCAGATGAACCATCATCCCATAATTGAGAATGCTTTGCTAATTCTTCAATTCCGGCTTTTGCTACTGCTGGAGTTTTCTTAGGTACTGGGCCTTGTGCATCTAACTGTTGACGTGTTGCTCGATCAACTCCCTTATAAAATACCGTTATTTCTTGTTGGACATTTAAATCATGCTGTGGACATTTATGTAACATCTCCTTATATCTTTCCCAAGCTTGATATAAAGATTCATCGGGTTTCTACTTAAAATTCCTAATCTCGTCGATCATCTTTGACGTTTTTGAAGGTGTACAATAAATTTTCAGAAATTTTCTACGAAGATCTTCCCAAGTAGTAATAGATCCAGCTGGTTCATTATTAATCCATCTCTTAGCTCCATCCTTTAATGTTAAAGGAAATACCCGTAACATCACCTGATCTCTTGTAACATTAGGAATATTAAACATATCTGCAATTTCTAAAATTTTCTCAACATGCTCGTTTGCATCTTCTTTATCTTCTCCCTTGAAAGGATTCTCTCTCAATTCCTTCAGAAATTGTCCCTTTAATTCAAATTATACTTCTCTAGCTATAGCAGGCCTAACCACTCCCGGTCTTGGATCTCCACGAGTTTGAATCGTGTAATCCTCAAGCGTCATGTTAGCTATGTATGCCATGTCTCTTTGTTTTGGTTCAGAATCTCTTGGAAATACTGTATGCTGTCTCGAATGTACTCTATCTAAATCTGAATCGGAGTAATACCCTCTTTTAGCCGTTTTGTCTAAACTGTTAAGAAATATCAAATCGTCTTCGTCAGATGAAATTCCTTGTTCTGGCGAATTAGGTGGCGCATATGACAATCGTCTTCTAGAATGAAATTCTCGTTCTGGTTCGTCAAATGGACTAAGTGGATCCGGATGAAGTGTGCGGGTCATACATCCATCTGTAAAGAAGAACAGAATTTTAGTAGTACTTTAAATTCAAAAGTAGATGTTAGTAGTTTGTTACTAATATTCAAGTTGGTAAATATGAATCCCGATAATTTAATAATAAAACACATTCAAAATTAAATATTCGAAAAATTATACCTAACCCAACTCTCCTATTTGTTAGTAATGCAATTTAGTTAATTATACAACAATTCGAAATTACAGTGATTTTTGTTAAGTTTCTTTTACAAAGCTAGTCAATAGATCTAGGTAGCTCCATTGATAGTACACAAAAGCGGAGAAACAGGTCAGCGCTAATCTTATTAAAAACCAATTTCTTTTGAGAAGCACCTTACCTCTTATATGATAAATCAATGAGGTAGGGCTTAACTCTCCTTATACCTTTGTTTTTGTCAGTATTCTCAATGGGTGAGCCGATATTTCTTATAGATTTTGCAATGTATCAGAAATAAAAATTATATAAGTAAAATAATTAGTTTAAAATAAAATACAACGCTCCCCCGGTAAAACAAAAGTTCAACCGGTTAAGTGTTCCCCGGCAGCGACGCCAAAAACTTGATGTGTGCTAAAGTATATGCAATTATAATAACAAGTTTAATTAAGGAAATACTAAATAATACTATCACACAATTCAGGCAAGATTGACCCGTTCATGTAATATAGCTTAATAAGTAAGTCCAAATTCGAACAAAAGGAACACAGGAAAACGTTATTCTTATTTATAACTAATTATTTATTTATTCTAATTACAAATATTTACAATTATAGTACAATTAAATACAATTAAATACAAGGATCCAATTTACAATAATCTACAGGATAAGGTGGACGTTTTAGTTCCGAACGAACATATTTATATTTATATTTTTGATACAAATTCTAATAGATAAGTTTTAAGAAACAACTTAAGTATACTCAATTGGATAGAAGATTATAACTATTTAAACAATTATTTATTAAACTTATTATATCAACTTATGTCTATTTGCTTTGTTGGCTATTATTATTGGTGAATTACTAATGTAGAAAATCACAAAGATTAAGATAATTTTCATATAGCAACACTCCCAAAGATTAAGTAAAGTATCACTATTTATTAAGATCTATCAGCAGTTTATTAATACAATTCCAAGATTAGGTTGAATTACAGTGTTACTTAACATTAATAATTGACAATCATTAATTAATTTATAAAACTCACAAGATTAGTAAAGCTATCTATATAAATCAATTAACTTTTATCAATATTAATATAACACAAACAATTCTTGTATAATAAGCATTCAATAATATAGTTCCAACATAAACATATTATTCATATAATAAATCTAATAAACATACATTTAAACATTCATAATGAAAACCTAATAAGCAATTAATTCAAATAAACAATATCCAAAATAACCCAAAAGATTAATAAAGTTACAATGATAAAGAAACCAAACCAATTAGCAAACCAGCTTTTCCTAGGGTTAAGAACCTTCAAACCCTAGCTCCTTTGCCTCCAAAATCGCACCTTAAAGTCGTCCTAAAACCCTAACTTTCGGTTTTAGTATTCTTGAATCGTATATGGTTTAAACTAAATTGAACCTCTATTTATAGTTTTAAAAACCGACCTTCCAACCGCCGGTTGGGTTCTCCAACCGCCGGTTGAAGTAATTCGAATCCTGGTCCAACTCCACGTGTCTCCACCGCCTTAAACTTTAAAGCTCAACCGCCGGTTGAATGTTAATTCCAGAATATTCCATTTTCGGGCTTGGGCTTAATTCTTGGACTCTCAAACTTCATAACCGGACTTCTTTGTTTTCTTGGCCCAATTCTTTATTTTAACTATTTTAATCTTCATTTCTTCAAGGTCTTAAATCTTAATTTCTTTAAGTGCTTTAATTCTTCAGTTCTAGTCTCGTTCTTGTTCCTTTTTCTTCATTCTTCAATTAAATACATTTATGCAATTATTAACAAAATAAGTATCTAAAATCATATAAATGCAATAAAATGTATAAAAATATAAGGATAAATAATATAAAATATAGTATCTATTTGATGCTTATCAGTTGTGAAAAGAAAGAGAAATGAGATAAAAAGGGGAAGTTGGGTCCTAGGTCGGTGGGTTGGGTCCGCGGGTCTGAGCTGACCTGCTTGCGGCTTGGGCTCGGGGACTCGTTCCTCGATTTGCGTTACGTCTCGTGATTGATTAAATGTTGTTCCGCGTTTTATGTTAAAGTTTATCCAAAATATTTTTAACTGAAGTATTTTTTTAAAATACTTAATAATGAATTATGAAAATATAACTTGGAATATTTTCTTTTGTTAGGCGCGTTTTGCGTGCTTTCGTCGTGTTTAGAGTGTTTTTATCAATAAGTAATACTTGTAATATATTCTCACAATATATTAATGTAAATAACACTTGTTTGGATAATTTCACATTATTTATAAATTTGTCACCAACGTCCGTATTAGTTAATGTCGGACTTCGTCCGGTCCATCTGTGTACGATTTCAACAAATCGCGTACGCGCGTATCTAATTACACTAAATCCTATGTATATTTAGCCTGATATAACTAAATACACATAATAATCACCCAATTAGGTTCAGAAATGATAGCCTAAAGTGCCGGGTGTTACATTAATTATATAGCAAGTGACAACTCAGCTAAACTATGGCTTTTATTTACTGTAATTAGCTTGTTTATTACTTCTTCTGTCCCACTTATATTGTCCACTATTTTTTTTTTGTTTGATTTTGCTGTTATATTCAATGCAAATTTGAATGAAAAATTAAAAATAAAATGAATGAGAGTAATAAATGAGCGTAGAATAGAGAAATTAATGATTTTTATAGTTAATTTTAGCAAGTGGATAATTTTTTTGGGACAAACAAAAATAGTAAGGTGTATAATATAAATGGGATGGAGGGGAAATAATTAATCCATATCCAAGTGTACAGTTTTGTTACTATTCTATTAGCCGAACTTTGAGAATCTATATTGTAAGTATTTAAGTTTTATAACCATATTTTTGTATGATTTTTGTTGTGTTTCTGACGCGCCCCCAGTAGTCACGGTCGTTGTCGCGACTGACGAGAGCACGTCGGTGGAAGTTTTAAAATTTATATTTTGCTGGGGACCTAAGTTCTACTAGAGCTGTATAGCTGAAGTATGACCTAGGGTCGTTCTAAAGAGTTAACCGTATTGTGAAACGACTTGTCGAGACGAAAGTTCAAATTAGCAATGGTTTGAAAATAGTTTTGAGTGGGGGTTTTATACTTAGGTCCGTGATTAAAATTAAAACTAATTAAAGCAGTAAATAAAAGCGGTAGGTTGAATCAGTATAGGGGGACTTGTGTTTGTTATGACTTTGTCTGCTTTTACGTGGGGTGATGCTGTATTGGGGTTTTATATTTGAAAACGTCTTTTAAGATTTATGTCTTGCGTTCACGTAGATACCTTGTGGTGTAAACACTAGTACCCTACTGATCAGATAAACCAACCAGTATGTCACTGAGTACTAGGCTGTCAAGATTCTGATCAGATCGGACTGTCTTGAAACCCCCCTCACCGTCTCTTATGATTAGACCAAGTGACCCTCCAGATGGGGTGCAGGAATAAGGCGACAGTCCGCAATTTATCCACTGATCTTTCTTAACACAGACAAAGATATCTAAGCTAGGTAAGGCATTTAAGATTTAATACGGGTGGTGACTGATTAACAAATACATTAATGGTTGTGATTGAGTTCAGAGAAATTCGGCTATGATACAGTCTTCAACCCACAGAGTTTTCCACAGTTACATAGTGTACTTACCCGTATTACGGTCTTTCCTGGATCACAGACTATGCCAGGATGTAACACAGTATACAGCCTTCGACATTTCCGTAGTTTGTACGTGTTTGTATTGCACCAAAGGTGTTTCCAACGTTAAACCGGATACTCAGTCGTATTAGGGCTTTAACTGGGCTACATACTTTACAGCCATCTGAACTCAATATATCTAAGCTTGTATTACAGTAAAACCATTTATGATAGCTAAACAACCCGTTCACTTTATAATCCCAAACCAATAAATCCCTGATTAATTCACAGTGTACTATACGATAGGTAGACAGTATTTCCATTGCTTCAAAATCAGACCATGTTATTTTAAGAAACATAGATAGGTAGTGACCGTTTGACTAAGGGTCACGAGTCCTTGACATAAAGGTTCTAACCACGTTTATTGGAGGAAAGGCAATAGTTTAGTTTAAAATCATAAATGTATAGTTAACAATACACCGGTTTTCAATATTTAACAATTGGGATCATTATTCCACAACGGATTGTGCCCACGACTTTCATAGCTTCCACGTTCCGTACTACACATATTCGTGATGTTTCCGGCGCTATACAAATGAAAGCCGTATAACGTTACCTCCGTAGTTTCGTAACGATGTTACCCCAATTGTATTTAAAGTAGCATCACCCAAAGTATTAACAAGCTAACTCCATCATAACAAACACAATAGCTAATCTACTCACTAATCATGGCAATGTATCCTAAATCAAACATAATAATAGCATGCAACATTATGAAAGATAAGGATAGAAATAACCGAAAGTAATGCGTAGATTGAATAGTAGCTGAAAGGTTACACGGACAGAGCTCCAGAATATCTTGAGCAATATTACAAAGGAGATCCTCCAAGAGTTCCAACTCTATTACAAAAGCTCCCTACTAATCCTCCTCTAACTCCTAAGAGTAGTGCTAGAGAGAGAATGCTACTCTAATTCTAGAGAGAGAATGAGAATGAGATGAGAGGTGTGTGAATATGAGAAATGGAGGTGACTATTTATAGGGAAAGTAGGAAAGCCTTGGTACAAGTCTTGAAGCATCAAATACAAGCATCAAAGCAGCATACGGGGCAAGCGGACCAAGGGGGCTCAAACGGCACCCAACAAGGCAAGAGACCCCGTATACGGCACCCATAGGTCCGTATACGGCACCTAGGGTACCGTATACGGTACCTAGGTGCCCGGGGGGGTTGGTGCTCCGTTTGGTCTCCGCTGATTTCTTGGTTGCTTGGTTCGTCCGTATCTTCTTCGTTTGGGCTCCGATTTGCTTGATTCTTACGCCGTTGACTTCGTTTTTCCGTTACGCTTCTAATGGCACTGAGTTTGACAAATTTGGAGGTGTTTAACTTTTGCGTGTTCCGGATGACGATCGGCGTGCTTCCAGACTTTGTATCTTCTCCGTCTTTCGTCCGTTTCTTCTGATTCTTTCACCTCCAGTCTTGGATTTCCCTATGGAATCATAAAATATGAATTAAGATCTAATTCCATAAGTAAATTAAGAAGGGGATATTTAAGGTAACATTATTTGCCTCGTTTTGCGTGATAAACGGATATTTTTGGTGATTTTAACAGCAACGCCCGTAATTAGACTACTTTGGTGATTTTAAGTAAATAATAGATGTTTTAAGATGAATTCACCAAATATAAGTCTAATAAGTGCAGAATAATGTGCCTCAAAACATGACTTTTTAGGTCACATCAGTTTCCTATATGTAACTTTTTCTTTTTTAGGTTTTATACATATAATAATAGTAAGATAAATGCTTACAGCCTTACAATAAAATTTTTAGAACTTAATAAATATAATAGGAATTTTGAAATATCGTCTCATATGATAGTAAAATGTGTGAAATTTGACTAATTTTTTGGTACAATAATTTTTCAATTTTTATACTGATTTATCTTATAATTAATAGTCTTCAAAAATTAGGACTGCGAATTTAAATTACGATTATAATCTTGAAGTTGTAGCTAAAACAGATTCGATATTATGTGTTTGGTTTTTAAAAGCGATTTATTTTAATTTTGATAAACCAGTTTACAAAATTTATAACCGAAAACTTGAATCGAATAACCGAAACTCGACCCGGTAAATACCTCTAACTTTCCGCGAGAAAAAAAAACGTCCATTCTAGCTAGTGCTTTTATGCATACCCAACTTTATAATCTTAGATCCGCCACTGCCTATTGACAACACCAAAATTTATTTTCTCATTGATTGTTTGTGTTTGTAAACTTAACATTCGCATTTGTGCATAAGCCTTCCAAACTGCTACCCAAACTATGTATTGCAATTTCAATCATATTATATCAACTCTATATCTCTATTATCTCAAACAAAATTGAACTCGAAAGATTTATATGCTTAAAGCATCTCATTTTTTACACAAGTTCAGATATTCCTCTATAAGTGATTGATTGTTTAGAAGAACCAAATAAAATGTGAAATAACTTACATAAATGTTAAGTTGTATTATTACGATACTAATCCGGATTCAAAAAAGTATGACTTGTTGATTAAACTAAACTCGTTGACACTTAATTGGAACGTTAATTAGACTAAACACGTTTATCGGTTGTGTAATTATGTGAAATACTGTAACTAATATACACTTTTGAAGGTTCTTTCTTGAGTTGATTAGTTTGAAAAATGAAAACCATTTTGATTTTTCAAATCTAATTTTACTTCTTATAAATCAAAATCAAAAACATGATAGGGATATAATAAATTAATAACTTTAGAAATAAGAGGACATGAAAAATTGACGACAAATGATTATATTCAGTGGTTCTTTTGACCAGTCGCCGACCATCATCTTGGCGGGAGAATTCGACAACTACATGGCTACATATTTAATTATTTATGCTACACCACACACTAAAATTACATCCATCACTTTCCTTCACAAACCGCCCAAGGAAAAAAAACTGGTTCCTCAAAAAGTTGGCCTATGTCTTATCCTTGCATTTATATAATGTGTTTCATATTTATCTTTTTTCATATTTTTCAAAAGTCTTTATTTGAATCTTCATTTCACTCATTATTATTTTGGCCTCTAAATAATTTTGGGTTTATTGTTTTGTTACGTATTAAACTTTATACTTTTTACTATTGTATGCAACATACTTTCATTTGTTCTATTGTATGTAGTGAAATTGTAAATATGGTCTATTGTATGTATTATTTCCTTTTTGGGTAAGGCCAAATAAGGAAACTTTCCTATTTGGGCCTTACCCAAAAAGGAAATTTTACATACAATATATCATATTTACAAGTTCAATACATACAATAGAAGTTTTCAAAGTTCGACTCATACAATAGTAAAAAGTTTAAAGTTTAATACAAAACAATAAACCCAATAATTTTCCACCATTTTTTTGTTTTTTTGTATTGATGATTGAAGATTTCCTAGTTGACTATTAATTTTATAAATAACGATTGACAATATGAAATTAGAAGTTTTTTATAAAATAATAATAATAACAATAAATAATAATCTCTCCCCAATTATAGAGATAACTACATGATTCCATGTTCACTATCAAATTTTCAATATTGATTGTTTCACGTACGGATTGACATTTTCATATTCAATGATGTTATTTGATACTTGATTTAAGAATTTGATGTCGATCAAGATGTGACATTGCAAGCTACTTACCACAAAGAAAATGTGTGTTTATTGTAGATTTATGATTTTCAAAATATACGGATATAATGTTTTTGATGACTTTAAGCTTTCGCAATTTTACAGTTGTTTTTGCGCGCATGCCAAAGTCGTAACACAAATTCATATTTTGTTTCCTGAAATCATGATCATTGCATCACTATGATGCAAAGGTTACATCATATCATGTCGATTAGTAACTCTATGTTGTGTTTGTTGGTGCTTTTAGGACTTGTTGAATTGTTGGGAGAAAGTAGGCAAGAAACACTCATATTTAATGTAACCCTTTTCAAAAGTTTCCATCTTTAATTTGGTCATAACTCATAAAGTAATTTGCGAGGAAGAGGAACCATATAACAGCTTACTACATACACTTATTATATTTTTATTAGAGGTGGCAAAATGAATGAGTCGGGTCACGGGTCTAGATAGGTTTGGGTCTAAATGGGTCCGGGTCTAGATGGGTCATTTAGAATGATGGGTCTAAATGGGTCCGGGTCTAATGGGTTTCGGGTCGGGTCGGGTCATCGGGTTCACCAAACTTTTTTTTTTTTTTTTTGAGTGAAAAAAAAAAAAATTATCCGCTAAACCCGTTGGTTAATTGTTACACAATTAGAGGTTATATTGAAAAACCCATTTAGACCCATCCAAAAAATGGGGAGGAGACCCAACAAACCCATCCCCTCCTAAAAATTAACCAAATTGACCCATAATTAACCAATGGGTTTAAAATTGTCACCTCTAATTTTTATAAACGATATTCATTTCATAATCAAATAATCTAGAAAGGTAGTAATAATCCAGAAAAACATGCATTTGGAGCAAAAGAAATAGAAATACGAAGATTCTTTAGCATATGCATTTTCTTAACTTATATTTAGTTATATTCAAAACTATTTATTTTTATAAAGAAAATATAATAAAATAATGTTAACAAAACGAGAAACAAAAGAATTAACACAGTACGCAATTAGAAGTTTTGGGCATCTTAAATTATTATAATATTAAATTACGGAAGACAGTTAGCATATTTTTTTTCCATTAATAACATTATTAGGCTGATTATTAGCGATACATGTACAAAACGTATACGTCTAACAATCGACAAATCTTTTCTGTTTATAAATTGCTAAGTTCATTATAGTTATTATTATGTATAAATCTAAAGTAAGGAAATCAAACAAAAAGTCGTTGTAGTATAGTGGTAAGTATTCCCGCCTGTCACGCGGGTGACCCGGGTTCGATCCCCGGCAGCGGCGTCATCTTTTTTTTTTTTGGCAGTTTTCGATATTATTACTGTTGATAACTGTAATGTTTTTACTTTCTGTCTTTAATTACGTGTTATAGAAAATAATAATATATGATAAAATGGATCATGCGTTAGAAGGAGTTTGGATTGATGCTTTTTGGTACTGAACCAAACTCAAAATCTATATTAATACTCAAAGTTAGCCGAATGATTTCGGCCAAGAACAAACCCAAAAAACGTATATAAGAAAATAAATCACTCAGACTCACAAATACATATAAAGCATTACAGAACACTTAAACACACTTGATTAGGATGACCAAGTGTAAACCCAATTCTGAGATCAAAACTTGAGAGAAAAGCCAGAGTTATATTACGACTATGTAATGAAAATAAAAATAGTAATTGGCTAATATAAATTCGATTTAAAGAGAAGTGCATTCTGCACCCTTCACTTCAATCTTTGACACTTTAAGACCTTCTTTCACTAGCTGCCATTAGCTCAGCTGCCCTCAACTTCTATTCTTTATTCTTTGTTTCTACTAAAATGATTAAAGATGCTCGTTATATATGAATATACTTCTAAGTGATTTTAGTTATTCTTTTTAAGTTACTAGTAATATATGTAGTGACCCGTTAAAAAAAAAACGTATGACCTAAATCTAAGCATGTTTTCGAATGTGCTTAAGAGGTTATTTCTAGCCTTTTAAGTTGAATAGCATTGACGTTATAGTTCTTCGTTGTCTTTCATGATGAGTTTCGGTGTTAGTTTTGGTTAATTAATAGTTTGCCAGTTTGAAGATTTTGTTTACGTTTGGTGTTTTTGTTTTGGAAAAAAAAAATAGTGATAAAAAGAAAAAAAAAAATATGTTAAGTAATGCAATGTTAAAGTATGGGCCGTTGGAAATTTGTCAAGGTTTTAAAGGCCCATTTTCAATATTGAATTGATCAGCCTTAACTCCTTAAGTGATCACATTAGTTCTTTTACAAAGGTAAATAATTTTATTTTTTTTTGGGTAAAAAAGGTAAACAAATTTCGTATCTATACTTACCGATAAATCCTTTCACACTCTTTTTCTGATAAACATGAAAAATTGTGACTTAGGGTGCGTTTAGATGTAGGAAAACATTGAGGGTGCGTTTAGTTGTGGAAAATTTTCCACAATTTTCCATCTCAAATTTTCTAAGAAATGAAAAGAGTTTTCATTTTCTAGAAAAGTGATGAAAATTTAGAAAATGTGTTCAAATGTTGTTGTATTTTCTATTTTGGAAAACTAGTTAAGGTTAGAAGGGTTTGGAAAATTTTAGAAAAGTGAATGTGGTATTATAAAGGAAAAAAGTGGAAAATTTTAGAAAAGTGGGGGTGAGTGATTTTCCAATTCCCCCTTATAACATGGAAAATGAGTTTTCTATTTTCTATGAAAACTTTTCTAGAAAAACCCCATTTTGAACACATTTTCTACTTTTCCACTTTTCTTAGAAAAATTTTCTGGAAAACTTTGGGTGCGTTTAGTTACAGAAAAGTCCCCACTTTTCTAGAAAAATTCTCTAAGAAAACAAGAAAATTAGAAAACGTGTTCAAATTCGAATTTTCTAAAATACTTTTCTAAGAAAAGGAAAATCCTTGTTTTTCTTTTTATAACAACAAAGTTGAAAACTACTTTTAATGGTTTTCCATCTCTACTCTTCCTTGGAAAAGGAAAACTCCACCCCTTGCAACTAAACATGTTTTCTAGATTTTCCATGATTTTCTAGAGAGGTAAAACACTTCTCATTCTCTAGAGAAATGGAAAAAGAAAAATGGAGAAATTTTTCTGTAACTAAACGTGCCCTTTGTGTTTAGTTGTGGAAAATTTTCCACAATTTTCCATTTCTAATTTTATAAAGAAAATAGTTTTCTCGAAAAGTGTTGAAAATTTAGAAAACGCGTTCAAAATGTTGGAAAAGTGTATTTTGGAAAACTAGTAATATCTTGGAAAATTTGAAAAAGAGGGGGGAAGTTTATAAAGGAAAATTTGAAAAAGTGGGAGGGAGTTGTTTTTCACCTCCAAGTTATATTTTGGAAAAGTGGATTTTCCATTTTCTTGGAAAATTTTCTCTAAAAACTTCATTTTGAACGCTTTTTCCACTTTTCCACTTTTCTTGAAAAAATTTTCTGGAAAACTCTCCTTTTTCCTACATCTAAACGCACAGTTTTCCAGAAAATTTTTCTAAGAAAAGTGAAAAAGTAGAAAATGTGTTCAAAATGGGGTTGATTGAACACTTTAGTGATCACACATATTCACATTAGAGGTGTTTTAAGGGCTTATTTTTAAGTTTATTGGCTTATTTATAAAAAATAAGTTTAAGGTTTAGTATTTGAGGGAGATTATTTTTTGAGCTCATTTGTAAGTAAAAGTTGGAAGCTTGAAAATAAGCTACTCCGTATAAAATTTGGGCTTATTTTACTTATAAGCAATAAGCTCTGAAAAGAAGCCCCTCAAACACGTTCTTAGTTGTTGACAAAGGTAATAAATTTTGTATAAATATAAATAAAAGATATATCAAAATACACATTAAATGATTGCAAATCAAAACTAGAAGTCTTAGAACCATAAAAAAAAAACATACGATTTGTTTTTGGAAAAAGAACAAATAAATACCTTTAAGATAATTTTCAACTCATAATTATATTTTCTAAATCACCCTATATATTCCTATAATAGAACACTAACATATAAACCCGTGTACTCACACATGCCATTAAATTAGTGTAACTTTAATTTGCAAAATACGATCGATAAATCTAAAATTGAAATAATTTAAATAACAAACACTAAATAAGCAGAAATTAACTTAAAAATATGAGGAAAAAAAGGCTTTTAGAAGATAAACGATGAAATTTACATTTTAGAAGATAATTAAGTCACAATTAAAATGGAATTAGTTTTGTATGGGTATTAGAATTGTTATATATATGGAATAAATAATAATAATTTATAATGTTATCATCTCCTTAATTTTAGTTAATTTAACAAAATTGAATAACCCAATTGGTCAAGACATCATCATGTGTTTGTTATATTATATTTAAGATAAGATTATTATTACTTTGTTCGTTAAATTTTAAATCAACCAACTCTTTTTGTTTGTCCAGAAAAACGGTCAACTTGAAGAAAGTAACTAACATTATAAATTATTAAAATTAAAATTCCTATTTAACCTAATTTATTACTTTTAATCATTTAATTACTAATAACTTTTAATCAGAATTTAATTCCTATTTAACCTAATTTATTACATTTAATCATTTAATTACTAATAACTTTTAATCAGAATTTGCTTTATATACAAAGGCAAAACTGATAATTCATGGGAAAAAATTTTCGAAACAATTATCACGAGAGTATTATGGCACGGAGAGACTCCTTTTAAAATCTTAGGCATTATTTATTATTTATTATTATTATAATATTATAATTATAAAGTCAAAATTTTCATTGTTTTTTGTATATCTTGTTTTTCAAGAAACTGATAATAATTAATTTTGTGAAAAAGATATTTTGTACAAAAAAATATCCCCATTGCCAACGAAAAGGGTTTTCCTTCAAACACTGAACACATACAAAACCATCGAATGAAACCTTAAAATTACATTCTGTCTTTAGATGATCAAACCAGAACCAAATCACTAAAATGCTCGCGCTTCAGCTGCCGCACAAATTATTAGCTTCAATTCGTAGTCAAAAACTTATACTTATTCTCCTTCCGCTATGTCAAGGTTCTAATTTTTTTAATTTTCTTTCCAAATTTTTATTAGGGCTATACGTATATGTAATATGTATGTATATGTGTGTTATTGAATAAATTATTATATGTGGAATCACGATTTGTGCAACATTTTACTCGTAAATCTTTAGGGTTTCTACTTTCTACATTATATGAATCCTGTAGTTACTTTATTTTGCCTGTTTAATTCAGTTAGGGTTTTAGTATCTCATGCAATTATTAGTTCAAATGCTTGTGAATTTTTTTTATTTGTGTACCTTATAGTAAATGCAATGTGTCTGGTATGATCGGTGGTTGCGTGTTAGCGAAAAATGGTAATGTGATATAACAATTGAAGATAACCTAACTTTCCAAAAAGTGAGTCACTCGAAATTGATTTGTTTATTATATATATGCAGGTTTCTGGTAGTCAGAAATATTAAAAGAATTGTACAGTCAATACGAACAAATAGTTGTAGAGTTCGATCAGAAGACAGGAAGTATGGGTTAGTTGATAGAATCGGTCTATATTCATGTAGCAGTTATCGTAGAAATTATTCCGCTATTCCAACCAATGGTAGAAGCATTCATCATGCTCAAATTGCTTGGAGAAGGCTCTCTCAGAATTTAAATCACGATGAGAGAGCATTTTCTTCTATAAGTAGGATTTCTCAGGCATTTAGTTTGGCAGTGAGCCGATCATATGTGGTTATTCCGGGTATATTTGCTATAGCATGTGGGAATACGGCATTTGCTCAAACAGGGCAAAATCTTGAATTATATCAGCCAAGAAATAGTCTTTACACGCGTGCGGAAGATGGACACGCTTTCTTGATTTCATCAATTCTTTCGGTGTATGAAGGTTTAATATTACTAATCAGAGCTATATATTTAGCGATTTTATTCTCACCCAGTATAGCAATGGCACCATTTGCAGAGTATTTCGCTAATTCATCAAGAAAAAAGTGGCTTCATCTTGTACGTTGTACATTGGAAATAGCTGGCCCTGCTTTTATAAAATGGGGTCAGTGGGCAGCAACAAGACCTGATCTTTTCCCTCGAGACTTATGCACTGAACTTTCTAAACTTCACTCAAAAGCACCCGAACATAGTTTTTCTTACACTAAAAAGACAGTCGAGAAGGCTTTTGGGCGTAAAATTTCTGAGATTTTTGATGATTTTGAGGAGGTGCCTGTAGCATCTGGAAGTATTGCTCAAATACACCGAGCTGTTTTGAAATATAAATATCGTGGTAAGCCGATTAAGCCTTTAGTAGTTGCTGTGAAAGTTAGACATCCAGGAGTAGGTGAATCGATAAGAAGAGATTTTGAGATCATTAATGTAGTGGCAAAGATTTCAACATATATTCCCACCATAAAATGGTTAAGATTGGATGAAAGCGTACAACAGTTTGCAGTTTTTATGATGTCTCAAGTGGATCTTGCACGAGAAGCTGCTAATCTAAGTCGTTTTATATTCAATTTTAGGAGATGGAAAGATGTTTCGTTTCCAAAACCTGTGTATCCACTTGTTCATCCTGCAGTTTTGGTGGAAACATTTGAACAAGGAGAAAGTGTTGCATATTATGTCGATGAACTGAAAGGACATGAACGCCTTAAGAGTTCTCTTGCTCATATTGGGACTCATGCACTTTTAAAGATGCTTCTGGTAAGATACTCATTAGCACTAATACTTTTACATCTTCATTAACTTGGTTTCGATAAGTAGTAATCTAAGTGTTCATGCATGCATTCAATCAAGTTGTTTGTATATAATCAGCTGTAATAAAACGTGATGCAGTTGATTGTGTTAAGATATGCTTTTGTTTCCTGAAGTGTCAATATCAGTCACTATTATCTCATATATTTATATATGAAGATTAAAATAAATCGTGTTTCAGGTTGATAACTTCGTACATGCCGACATGCATCCTGGTAATATTCTAGTGCGGGAAAGGTCTTCCCGTAAAAGAATCTTCAAATCGAAGCCTCATGTTGTATTCCTTGATGTTGGCATGACTGCTGAACTTTCAAACAGCGATAGAGTCAATTTATTGGAATTTTTTAAGGCTGTTGCTCGTCGAGATGGTGACACTGCCGCAAAAGCCACTTTGAGACTGTCAAAACAACAAAACTGTCCAAATCCTCAAGCCTTTATAAAGGTAATTACATTTACATTGTTTGTATTATTTTTAATTAGTGTATTTTCAAATCTGTAACTCGTGATTGCATTATATATTTTTAATTGTTTGTATTACACACACACACACACACATATATTTTGGGGGAAGTGTAATATTAATCATAAAGCATCTTAATTTTCGCCAATACAAATGTCAAAAAATAAAAAATGAAAATTAATAAATGCTGATAAGAATCGATGGTATGAATGTTAAGCTTCCTTGATAAATCTTTTTTGTAGTCTATAACATAAATTGATGAATATTATATCCAAAATTGTTAATATTAATCGTGGTGAATGTTGGTTAAAATTTATTATGGTGAATGTTAAACTTAAAAATATTTGTCAAAATGTTATGTTTAACATTCATCGTGAAGAATGTTAAGTTAACATTGTTAACAATTTATTAAATAAATATTCATCAACTAATGTTATGAGTTATGACTTAAAAATGAATTTCATCCGTGAATATATTCTTTATAGCATCTTTTTTATTACTATTCTTGTAAAATTATTATTTTTTTGACAATTGTATTGGCAAAGTTAAGATGCTCCGTGATGAATATTACATTTCCCCCTTCCCCCAAAAAAAGTGCTTCGCTCTTGAACGTTCCCCTATATATATATATAATATAATGATTAGCTTACGAATGTGTATATAGGAAGTGACAGAGTCGTTCGACTTTTGGGGTACTCCAGAAGGGGACATTGTACACCCTGCTGATTGCATGCATCAGTTGCTAGAGCAAGTGAGACGTCATCGAGTCAATGTGGATGGAAATGTCTGCACTGTCATGGTTACAGTTTTAGTTCTTGAGGTATTTAATCCTTTTTTCATGCAGATTTTTAATACAAAAACTGCTAAATATAAAAATAGGATGGATGTTTGGGTCTATCATGCAAATGCATGTTGTCTTCTTGGAGGACTACTGGCAGTTTTGATTTGTTTATATATGAATGGGTCGGTTTGGGTTATCTTATAGCTCTAACAGGTCAATGGGTAATTAAAAAAAAAAAAAAAAAAAAAACTAAAAGATAGTTCTTGATTTGCTGTTTATATTCTTGCAGGGTTGGCAAAGGAAGCTTGATCCAGATTACGATATTATGCATACACTACGAACTTTGTTACTCAAAGAAGACTGGGCAAAGTCACTAACCTACACAATCGAAGGCCTAATGGGCCCGTAAACACGAGAATGACTTTCGGATGGAATTTTTTGTAAAACCATGAGTGTTGATAGAACTGAAGGGACTAATTTCGGTTCACTTCAAAACTAACGGTATACATAGTTGGTTTGCTTTAATCCACTTGCATTTCAGTTCTCAGTGATAAAAGTGACAACATGATTATAATTAGTTCAAATCAAAACGGGTAGTTTTTACTGGTTTAAGGGTTGGTACTTAGTTAAAATCAAAACGGATAGTTTTTACCGGTTTAAGGGTTGGTACGCTCCTTTTGGCAACCGTGCAAAGAAAAGAACAAGCAATTCTAAAGTAACTTATAATAGGTAAAAACAAATTGATTTGTCCCAATATTTTTTTCAGTCTTTTGGAAGATGAAAAGGTTAAACCACTAAATTGCTTATATTAATGAACACCAATTCAAAAAGCATATACAAGAATACAATCAAATACAATTGAGACCAAATACTATTCTTTACAAAGAGAAAACGAACCCACAAACAAAACTAGCAAAAGACCAAGTAGTACAAAAACAAGGAAGGGTATTGACATATTAAGATTCTGAATCAGAGCTGTACAGCAACGGAGGAAAAAAATGGAGTCAGTGGTGAAGAACCTTCTGCTTAAATTTCTTCAAGACACGAGTTGCAAATGACATGCCTTTTTATGCAGTTATAACCCCAATTTCCTCTTTTGTTGTAATCAAAGTTGCAGATGAGCGTGCAGAATAAGCAAAGAACATAAGAGACATCGTCACCTGCAATAACAAATTATACAGTTTCTTAACAAAAAGAACTATGATGATTTAAGGTAGACTGGCTGATGGAAAAAATTGAAAGTCGGATAAATACATGAGAATCAATATGAAAAGGTGGATAATAAGGTCATTATAATTTCGAAATAGTCAACGTTATAATGGAAATGGTTACAGTTTCATGGGAATTCTTTGAATTGTTGCAATTTATATGATTTTTAGTAAGATTCAAAGTCAAAGAAAGGATCAAGTACCGTTTTGGCTATTCATTGCTAATTTCTATAATTTCAGGAAATCCTAGTTTGACAATTTAAAGTGAAAGAAAGGAAGGAGTACCTTTTCGGTTATTCTCTTTTTCAGCTTCATTTGCAGATCACCGAATTCATCTGTATCCTGATTCAAAGTCCTCAAGAACATCTTCAACTTAAACTCCTTTTTCAAGACAAGCACTTTTGTAACTACACCTTGAAGTGGATTATGTGTAATCAAGAAGGGCCAACAACACCTACAACAGAAAGTAATTTATCTCAACAATTAGTTTCACTACAGCTACATTGACTACTTTTTATCAACTCGTCAAGAATAGTAACATTATCTAGATTTGACTATTTTGACAACCTGATAATCAGAATCACCAATTACTGCAACTTAAATGAATCGAAATCAGGATAAATAGGTAACTTAACATTTAAATCCACAAGTAATTTTAGTTCATCTACACCTACCCTGATCATTTTGATCCTAGATAATCTTATAATCATAATCAGTTTACCCAAACTCACAAGACTGATCAGCACTTTAATTTGCAGTGATTTGCCTTAGTTGAGTATACTAGAAAACTGGCTTTCAATAGAGCATATTTCAATCAAGAATCGAATGAAGATCGGTGGATATTATAAAGTTAATGACTAAGATTAAACAGGCATCACTAAAATGATGTATCGTATTAGCAAACCAGTCAATGAAACTTTATAATTCTCTAAGTTTTTCTTAACTTAATTTATATTTATATTGATAATACGGAGTATAGACCAGTGTTCCCCGATAAGTATCCTGGTCAGGTTTGAAATTAATTTTTAAATAAGCGATACCCATATAAATCTGTGTAAGCAATATCACATTTACATTAAAATAATACTCAAAATACTGTAAGAATTTTTTACTCCCTTTAGTCACCCACAAGAATGTAACATCTGATAAATTTATACAAAAGAACGAACCTTGTACAGACATGTGAAAGCAAGTAATTTATAGATTTATATAGAAGAAACCTTTTTGTATAGACTAGGGCATTCAGTCGTGGCTCTAAACAACAAAACATTCAAAATATCCAAAAAACATATTTTCCCAGATGAAACATAAAGCATTAAATGCCATATTTATGTTCTGGATACCATGTTCGTATTATCAGCAGATTAGGTTGGTTTAACACAGGATCACGAACATTGAATATCATCCTCTCGTTCTGATATCTGTAGATTTTAAATTATTTATTTAAAAATAAATTTTTAAAATTGAGATTTCCATAAGATAGAAACATGCTTTTTGCTACTTACTTCATGTTGCGAATGTTGATCATAAGCCAAGTTCACTTGTAACTCAGTCTCTACTCCCCGACTTTGTCACTGTTTCTGATATTAAAAGAAAGTCCAAGTTTGAGACAATAATATAAAAATGAACATTCACAATTTTCATGCAGATTAACAGGGTAACCATTAATGATTCTACTAATAGACGTAGTAAACTATAAAGCAAAAAATAAAATTAACTTTAACAACTTCGCTAGAGGTGGAAGATTGAGTAACAAGTAATTCCAACACTTGTCCAAATTGTTATCTTATATAAATTTTTTGCATTTTGAATGCATTAAATATGAATACAAGAGCTGCTGAATTAAAATAACAGTGCATTTAAAAAATCAATTTTCGTGGTTGAAGCATTTGAATACACTTCGGTTGACTCTCAAGCCATTTCAGTTTAATCGAAGTTTATCAAAAATACACATTTGAGCTCGTGGATATAAAATATCCCAAAACTCCATTTTAAAATGATTAAGGCATATCTAGGTCAATGAGCCGAAACTTGCACATCTAATGTTTGTTCATAAAATTATCATATAGCATACAATTTTTTTTAAAAGAAATAAAGAAAAGAAAAGAAAAGAAACTCTCAAACATACAACCAAAATAACATCAGCCATCATAATTACGAAAGCCAGTGTTTTTATGAAGGTAAAATACAACCCAAATCGAAGAGATTCTTACTCTGCTTGTGGAACTTTGTTAATTTCTTCAACTGCAGCATTTACACTATGAATAGTCATTTTCTTGACCTGATAAACCATTATGAAATTAATAATGCATTTGAGACCAATACATAGAATGAAGTTGGAACAAAAGTTAAAGAATAATTACATCTATCATTTTTCCTTTCGCTTTATGATTTACAGGAAGTTGACGGATTTCGTCACTCAACTTCAATCCCATGGACGCACTTTCAGGCGAGATGCATTCAAGAACCACATTAACACATGACTGCATGACATTGAGTTATAATAAACTTTAAACAATAACACAATACTTGCATGAAACAAATACACACGCACAGAATATCAACATGACTGAAAAATTTTCCCGATGATCCTTATTAAGCTCTGTAAAAATTTTATAGTGTAAAAAGATCCCCTTTTGGTTATTAACAAAACTATATTACGTAATTTAATGAATAAAAACATTTCATGGTTGGGCTCATAAATGATTGGCCAGAAATGTTTCTCACCCTTCTCACTAAATAAATAAATGTTCTTACATATAGGTGACCAACACCAAAACATAATGTTTAATATTTCAGTATTCGTTGTATAGGTCACAAACAAATTTATATTTCAAAAGTTAAACACTTTACCTTAATTTTCTTTACTTGATAAGGACATCCAGCTGGAACGATAACGGCTTCACCGATATTTTGCTCAAATGTCCATGGTTCCACATCTAGGTAATAGTATAAACATAAAATGACGAGGAACCCTATATTGTAAATCACTAAATCTTATAGAAACTAATTCACAAAAAGGAGCGTAAGGATAATACATACCAAATTCTTCCTTAAGATACCTTTTATGGAAAGAATCCAAATAAAAGCTTTCATCAAGAATCGGATGAACAACCTATCATACAATGTTAAGTAATCATTTTATATTGCACATCCAAATACCCCGTGAATTGTGTATTAAGTTTTTAGTAGGCACAAAAACAATACCTTTTTGGGAGAGCAAGAGGATGAGTTGATATCATTCGAATACTTTCTAAGAAACTCGACAAGTTTTGAAACATCTTCCCTACGAAAAATATCCCATTGGGCTCCACAGGTGTCCACCACTTTCTTTTTGTGGAAACTTGAGCTTCCACCCTCTTCTTGACGCAAATCTTCATCATCCGAATCATCGATACTCGATTCATCAGAAAACACGGACGAGTCACCACCGTTAGGCATTTGAGTGAGTTCTCCATTTGTGTTATCCTCCAATTCCGATTGTTGAGTCACTTCGCTACCAAACGATGATTTACCATATGGTTCATCAATTTTGTTATTGATTTTATTGTCGTCATGATCTTGTGAACTGTACTTCTTCAACAAAAGCTTTACTTTGTTCAGCTTTCTCTCAGAAATCGGAACTTCTGTAGCATGCACAAGAATATTAACCTGAACCAAAAAAGTTACAAAAAAGGTGCTTATGGATCTTCATATAAAATCATAGAAAAAAAAAATTGTGTTGAAAGCTTATTTATGTCATAGGTACCATATCATACGCATGATAATATAACTTTGTTAAAAAATCACGGCCCACAAGATCTTCAGATCTACCATATGAGATATAAACAAAAGGACCCAAGTCAACATTTTGACTTTCAGGTGGCATGTTTGCTGCCAGATTTAGAACGCCCGTTAATGGATTAATGTACTGTTGAAGAGGCAAAGAATTCATTACAGCAGCATAATGACTTGCAAAATGTTCTTGGAAGATTCCAGAAGATAACCAAACTTTAAATTTCAACTTCTCATGCCACACATTTGCATGCGTTTTACCGCCCATAAAGATCTGGTGCCTACCCATATCTACCTCACACCAATCTGAACGAGTTCTCAATCTCGCTTCTTTTTCATTCCGGGATTTGGCACTTCTTTCTAGATACATGCCAAACATAGTAAGTGGATCCCAACTCAACTCTAAATCATTCTTGATCACATCTCGAATAATCCAAGGTTGACCTTTGACCCAATGTTTGGTGAAATGTTCAAGATTTTTATCCCCGAGATCTTGCTTAATTGAGAAATACAGACCCTTGTTTTCACCTTTGTCATTTCCTTCACATAGTGCACAAATTGAAGACTCAAAGTCGATAAATTTTGTAAATTTGGAGTTGCAAACTATTTCTTTTGCACTTTTTTCAAGATCTTTAGTCCAATTATAGGGGAGATGAGAAGACAAACCAAGAATGCCATCCCCACAACCACCTAAATTCTTTGGTGGGCAGTCTATACTTCCGTCTTCATTAGTTTTCCAATTCCATAATACTTTGCATAAAGTTTTCCGTCTATCTGTTGTTGTATATTTAAGATCTCGGAGACCCCCGTGTAAATGTCCCTCACGAAAATCTCGACAACAGGGTAAACATAGAATATAAGAGCAATTTCCACAGCTTCGGTGAACATCCACAACGCAACCTTTGCAAAATCCGCTGCAATAGATATAAATAAAAAATGATTTTAAACTGAATTATCACAAAAATTATAGAGTACCCTTGCTTTATACAATTATACTTTATTGATAACGGGCCAAAAGGGTAAAGTTTTGATTTTAGCTACAAAAGAAACAAGTCCTATGGTTCAAAAGTCACGTAAAGTATATTCAAGGGTTTACAATCTCTTAAATTCTTTTATTCAAAAACTGTGAATCATTAGTCTACTAATAGTTTTTATTATTAATAATTCAGGAAATGATAAATGATGAAGAAAAAAATGTTGGTAGGTCAACCCGACCCAATCCGTTCTAAAAGTTCGACTTTCAAATAAACCCATTTCAACCTGTTACCCAACCCCTCTTATTTTGCCACCCATACATAATATGCCACACAAGAAGAACTCAATCAATCAAAATCATTATCTTCAATGTTTTGTAGGGATTACAAAAAGGCAAAGAGGTAGCTTTGACTTAAAATCTAATCATAAAGTAATTTGAAAACATACCAGCATTGCTTCTTTGGGGAGCCTACAGCATCCTGTATTTGTAGCTTGTTGTGGTCTTTATCTAAGGTTTTCAATATATATGATCAGATATATATTCTTTTTTCAATCATCACTTTAATAATATGAATTCTTTTTTCAATCATCACTTTAATAAATAAGAGCTAAGAAGCTGTTAACTTCTGTCAAAGTTCCTCTACCTTTAATTTTAGCTTCGATATCCAGTTCCATGTCCTTTTCTGCATTTATTTGCTCAAGCAACGGAATAAGCAGATGGATCATGTAAAGAAATTGTTGAGTTTTGTCAAAGTTCCCTTCACCACTATAAACTACAAGATCCTGAAATACAACGAAAGAAATATAGTTTATTAACATGTGAAAACAAAGTTGACATAGCATATACAGTGCCATTCAAACCTTAGTTTTGACTTCTTTAGATTTTCCCTTCACACAAACTTTGCAGGTGCAACTTCCACAACAAACAGGGCATTCTTTCTTCACGTCAGCCTTATCTTGATGCCTAAATCCATTAAAATAACCAAATTTAACTTCTACCTAAATAATATTTAATAAACAAATTCAACTTAACAGATTGAAAGGGAAATTAAGAAGAATTCGAAGAAAAAAAACTATTTGTGATACTGGCTTAATAGACTAAGAATAATTAGCACATACTGCCTTACTGATATCCAAAATCACGATATGCTATTTGACAAAAAGTATGATATAGATAGGTAAACATGGCATTAGCAACAAACCTCTGACTGATACAATCTTCACAAAAGAAGTTCTTCTTGCAAGTCAAACACTTGACAAGAACACGATAGCTACACATTCGACACCAATGGCACTTCTTTGTTGATGCTTTGACATTAGCTTTTATACTTGGTATATTCTATATATATAAACAAAGCAAAACATTACCTAAATTCTCCATCAATAAAAATCGAAAAGAACTAAACTAAACAATTGAATTCAAATAAAAAAGAAATTGAACATTGACATCTAAACACAAAATGAAAGCAACCTAATCCACGAAATTTATCATTCAGTCACATATATGTCACTAAAGCAACCTGCATTGTTGCAACTCATAAACGAAAGCATGATTATAGCAACTTCTATGAAACTGAACATGTTAGGTTATGAAAAACAACCTGCATTGTGGCGATAGGGACCCGATTGATGTTTTTCGATCTAAAAAACCTAGTAGACGCAGAGCTACTAGCAGGAACACCAACTTTAACATTATTAGCTGCAACAAGTGATGTTGATGGTGAACATTGAGAAATTTCTAATCTTCCATATTTCAATTCTTTGACAATATCTTCTTTTTGTGGCTGTTTCCCTTTTTTCTTCTCAATTTGTCTGTTCAAATAACCTCTAATCAAATCCAACTGTAAATCCCCTTTTTTCAAATTCATCTTTTTCAATGCATCATCAAGATCCTCAGATAAATCAACAGATGATTTCAATTTCGCTTCTTTTTCGCTTCTTTTAGGCCGTTTTCTAGACGGATTGAAAGAATTCTCACTTGGGTTTTTACCCCTTTTTCCATTCTCATTAGGGTTTTCTTGATTTTTTTGGGGTTTTTGTCTCTCAAACTTTAAATTCGCCGGAACCGGTTCTCTGTTTTGCCGGAGCTTACCTTGAAGAAAATGTTGTTCGCAAAGAGTCCGACCCTGAAACACCGGACGGCCACACCGCCATTTCCGGCCGTCGTTCCTTTTGCATCGTTGGTCGTCAGGTAAAGAACCACCGTCGCCACCGTTTTCCGCCATTTTTTACACTCTCCGTGGTGGGTTTTGGCTGAAACGTAAGAAAAATTAAACCTTTTTCAAGAGAATAGAAGAAGTGCGGGTTTTTTAGGGTTTTTTTGGATGAATGAAAGGGGGCAAAACTAGAGGGTGTGTGAAGAAAGGGGCACGAGGGGTAAATCTTGAATTCGGTGGGATTAGATGCATGAGAGAGATGTTGTAAACAGACAAAAAGTCCAAAGGCTAATCTTGGAATGCTACTCGGACTTCATACGTACTTATTTATTTTATTTTTTTATACTACTAGATACAAGACTAGCGACAATGCGGGGATTTTAAATTGTTTTTTTATTTATATTTTCAAATGTATTTATTAGTGTAGTATACGGAGTAGTTATTAGTGTATGTTAATTTGATTTTTATTTTTGATTTTTTATATATTAATTTAAAATAAAATACCAATCCTAACAACAATATCCCCAAAGGTGTATTTTACATTGGAGCCTAGATTTCACATCTTCCTTCGAAATTATATGCAATTTGCATCATAAATCTTGATCTTACTTTTTTACTGTTTCAAAATACAATTAAGTTTTCTATGTTCAATTCATAATCACCTACACCAAACTCTTTGAAACTTGATCTCTTGAATCAACACTACATTTAAAAAATAGAGCAATACTTACCATTATCATGCATAACTAAATAAGCTTAAATGGCCAGCTTCGATTAAAGAAATGGGTCAAAAGTTATATTAATAAACCACTATATACAAACGTTGACATACATGATCATACATATATTTACTACCTAAGAGCCATGTATGCATTCAAAATATATACTCTACACACCCATCACCAAGTAGGCCATCATATCAGTACCTAGTATATGCCAATTTTTACATACACATTAACTCGGACTTCAATACACAACAGTATGTTTCCAGTACAGCCGAACTCGGAAAACAGCAATACACAAGACATGGTTGTATCCATAAATTATCCAGTCCCGAATTCCACGCCTTTCATATGTTTGACACCATCAATTTAGTAAAAGATCTTACTCTAAACAGCAGTACACAAGACATGTCGTATCCATGAAATATCAAGTCCCAATTTCCTCGCCTTTCATCTTTTAGACACCATCAATTTAGTAAAAGATCCTACTCTAAACAGCAAAAGATTAAAAAATAAAATGGAAGTGCAGGAGATGAGAAAGGATGAAGATGGAGATGAAAGAATGGTGATGGACTACATTTTTTCCGAGTTGTAGCCCAGTTTATGGATGGTACCTTATCTACAGCCTTGTTTTATATATAAAAAAGATTTTTTATTCTTTTTCTTAAAGTAGCTTTGATATGTTTATAAAGTGGTTACGATATAGGACAAACAATAACATGTGGTGAACATTAACCAAAAGATTACTCATTTTGTCCCTGGCCTACCCAACTCACCCATTTTGCCAACTCTTAATGGTTACCTTCAATATGACTCGAAGCATGGTTCATCGCCTGACCATACCACCGTACCCTTCTAAAAGTGGAGATCCAAAACCTTCTAGTACGTGCCTGATGGCAAAATTTATTATGTCACGTATACGAATCATTTAAGTCCAAGTCATTCACAACTGTTTTCATATAAAGATAAAGATCATCACATTCATTCTGGAAGAAATTGTACCAAATCAACCATTTTTTTTGTTATTCGCCTCAAGGGCCACTGCCTTGTACTTGTCCTCGTCCATGTATCCCATTTTCTGATTCAATCACAATCCATGATTGCGTTAACAGTCTGCCTATCATATATGTGTCATAATGCAAATCAAAACACCATGATATAGTTTCTCATATGGCATAGTCTTTAACACTTTAGTGTATGTTAAAGAGAATCAATGACTTGAATGACATAAAAATAGTAATGGAAATAAGCTGCCAATCCTTGAAAGATGCGTGAAGTTGCAGTAATAACCCCGATTCCATGTGTTCGTGCAAGTAGTTTCCCAAAAATCAGTCAGGCCTGCTTGAAATTCTGTCATCATGCACCCACTGTCTCAATGTCATTTGACCCATAACTACCCATCTTGACCCCAACTTAAAACACCACCTCTGTTAATAATTACCCAGCTGCCCCAATTTTGTTAACACCAACTGTCTTAAGTAGTAAGTAGTGAAACAAATAATTACTACAAAAATGATAGAAACCCGAAGCTTGTTAAGAAAACCATCATTAGTGAAAAAAATTAGTGTAATTGGAATCAATAGAATGTGTCAAATAACTGTAGCAACCTTGTAACTTCTTAGAGTCAATAGAATGTGTCACTAACTCTTATTTATGATTTTGTATCCATAATCCATCGTATCGCTATTTTTGTTGTACTAATATATTCATATAATATTTTATTGTTTGATAAAAAATTTACCTCTACGATTCTGGGCTTCATGCAGTCTCTTGCCATGGATCCAAACACAGGGTTAGCTTTATCTGTTAAACAAAGTGCCATAAACATTAAGTAATAAACATTTATCCTTTAAATTTCTCTTTAACGCATCATCATCACCACTGACCCAGTCCCAAAATCTACACATTATTTCGGTTGAAATGCATAGATCATTTGTAACACATGGATTCTAAAAAAATAATTCAAATATTCAAACTTACAGTTTATATTGTGTTTTAAGATATGACAAATAGCTTCATAAGGCAAGCAAGAAATAAAATCTAAGTTTCCCTGCAAAGTTATTGATAAAGGTATTAGCTGCTATAGTTATATAGGTATATTTACATATTAAGCTATGATATATTGATGTTATATTGCCTATTTGTTACAAATGTACACATAATTCACCAATCAGACTAAGGAGCTCTAATATAATAACTTTGAACTATGTTCAACCTTCTTTCCTTGGAGAGGGTCTAAAGAGATCTGAAATAAATAAAAAAATGCAGCTAAAGAAAGCTATTTCCATGTCTATTCTCATAAACCTAACCATCCATATTTGTCTTTAGCATCCACCCACCCACCATCAGTTTAGGTGATTCTATAAGGAACTTTTAATTAATGAGCACAACAATGGCCTTTAATTAACCATGCACCTAAAATAATTTCAACAACCTAACCATCCAAGCATACATATATCTTCTTGAAACATGTGTTGTAGAATCAACTTTGAAGGAACCGAATCAAAAGGATCAAAAATCTCCAAAATACTATTTTAATGTATAAAAGTCATAAACAATTTGAATATATATAAATTCTACCTGATAATAATCTTTATAAAGAAGATAATAGAAACTCAAACAGACCAAATAAAGATCAATGCTTGACTTATAGTAGAAAACATAAAACATTATCTAACAAAGATGCTTGACTCATATTTAGGGGTTTACTTATATAATAATACAAACTTAAAATACCATATCGGAATCATCATCAACAATTCATACGACGATTAGAATGAAAATGCATGTAATAAATGTCACACTTTAGCAATACTTACAGTTTCACGTACGTTTATTTAATTTCATTCAATTAGCTGGAGGACCAAATCAACCTGGTGACAACATTGTCACAATTAAAAAGATAAGCAAATATCAAGGCGTTTATGAGGAAAAAATATAGCTACATGACTCAAACATGGCAACAACGCAAATATAATAGTGAATAAAACATGAGCAGATATCTAACACAAAGCTTGAGACTTAACTGCCTAGATGTTCCGTTTGTGCAACTTTCACATTTTCAATGGTAAGGGCCGCTGGTATAACAGTGTGTATGAAACTCATCAAAAGAATATTTATCCAAGTACAATAAACGATAAGATCCAAATATGAGACGAATAGATTGGCATCTGTTGTTCTGCAACGTGATTGGTTGAAGTCTGAACCTATCAAACAAAAAAAATCAGCAATAATTACCTCAATTTACCAACCCACAACAAAGACATCATCCTAAAAGAGAAGCAGAAATTGAAACCTTAATAGATTTATGATCAACTTGAACAACTTTCAAACGATCCTCCACAACTCTTGACCAAATGTTATATACAATTTAAAAATGCAAATTTAGTAATCATCTAATAATAAGCCAACAACAAACTTATTCAAACATCAATTCAAATAGAATAATCAATTCTTTAAACCATAAGCAAACAAAATCATGACGTACGTACCTAAATCTCTCCGTTTTATTTCTTCCAGGTGACCAACAATCAAAGATGTGATGTCGACTTCTTTTGCTAGCTTGGGTCTAAACATTGTTTTATCTTAATGATTTAATATAATGCTTTAACATTCAATAATCGAATTAAACAAAATCAATTTCTATACAAAGAAGTAAAAGAGTAAAAGAATCGGTAAACAAAAGGAAATATCAAACTAACAATTGATGTGTTTAAACCCTAGAACTTACTATTGATGATCACGTAGTAGAGGAAGAATAGGGAAATCCCGAGCTTTAGGATTCGTGATTGAACATTGAAACCCCAAAATCGATGGCCTAACTCAAGCAAAAAACGATACGACCTATCATCATAAATTGAAGATAGAATCGGGAATTAATTGAATGGAATTATGATTATGATTTAGGGTTTATGAGAAGAGGAAAAAAGAAAACGTGGTCGTATCGTCCCCGCACGCCATTGATCCCCACCGGCTGCTTGATATTGGCGTGATTTTGAGTGGGGGCATTATTTAGGAGATTAAGAATTAGATGGAGGAGTTTTAGGTGGATTTTTTTTAATATACAGAAGATGTCGCCGTTAAGTTTGATATATTTATTAATTTAATTTATACATTCTTTATTTATTTAATAAAACTCACGGTTTAATAGAATTAAGATATTAATATTAATTTTAAATATAAAAGAGGGTTAAGTGTAAGTATCATTAAATTAATCTTAATCGTTAGATCAATATGCAGAAAATCAATTAAGGGTTGTGATTGACCCAAGTTATTTTGCTTTAAGTATATGTTATAGATAAGTTGGGAATTGATAGATTAAAAAATAAAAAATTCATTAAACAAAATCATGCATCAATAAATTGTACTCTATACATTAATTGTGTAAAATTTCATTGTATGAACTATAATCCATGTTGTATTTATCACCACTCTTATAGTTATCATTAATTAATGTCCGCATGGGAAAAAGTTATGAGATTTGCGCTCATTCGAGTTATATATATTATGTTTAGGCACGGAAATCTTCGTGCGATCCATCGGACATCCAATTGATGGATGATATAGACGAATAATGGATATGGATATCAATGTTTGATGCATTGGATGTGAATAATAAGTTGTCATCCATGAATTCATCCGTTAATCCGAAAGGGTTTTGATAACGGAAGCCCTTAGGGATTTCGTTAAGAGCTTCACACAAGTATCAAATATTGTACCATAACCAACCTTTTGTCCCCCTTTGAATTTATTTTGACTCCCCTGAATTTTAAGAAAAACACAAATCATTTATGCATGTATGAAATCCTTAATAAAAGCCCTAAGGGCTTCCCTTATCAAAACCCAATCCGAAATTATATAAATTTAAATTTTAAACTAGGTATACTATATACTTCAATGTTCATTTATTTCGGATATCTACAAAATTTATTTATTTTTGTATTATGTTATTGTACCCTTATGTTTGTATAAATATGATAGCAAGTGTTTATGAAATTATGTCTATTTTATCTCTTAAGTTTCACTTATAATATGCATTTTTATTCATCTAAAATCTAATAGACAATGTAAACTTCCTTCGTAAGATATAAACATCATCTAAAAATTTATGCATTTTATATAAATGGATTCCTTTTTTTCTTTGTTGAAGTTCCCTTTAAACTTTTAGAAGTCCTTTTTTTAAAACGATCGGTGTGAGTTATAATGGAGCATGTGATATGGAGCATTATGTACGTGCTAATTGTCGTTTGATTATTACGAATACTAAATGCCATCGCAATTGCGATGTGTTAAAATTATCAATATAACATACGTAAGTTATAAACATCATTTTGAACTTATACATTTATATAAAAAAAAACTTTATTATATTTTATAATTGAACAATAATATGTTTAGTTGTTATCTAATTATATGATTGGTTCTAATTTATTTTCTCTATCTTTTCAATTACATATTTGAATGAATTTTATCTAACTCTCTAAGTATATATATTTTCATTTTCTAATTTTTTTTTAAGGACATGCATTATTCAAAAATTTGTTAAGATATATAATGTTATATAAAAATGACAAAATATTTGCTAGTTGATTACTGTTACAAAATATTTGCCGGTTGGCTAAGGACGGGATGCAATACACATTGAGTGGTTTTGGGTGGGCGTGTAAGGTAGCTCTATCTTAATTATTATTGTTTAAGGTAGTTTTCTATATAATATACTATTATGCTAATTTGATGTTTGCTTATATTTTATCAGAGTTGAATTTGGGATACTTTTTCCCATCAATTGAAAGATGTTTCATTCAGGAAGCCAAAGCAAGTTCCTCGGGGTGTCCATTTGCAGCGCAGAAAGAGGATTGACGATTCTCAAAAATTTGACAAATATTTAGAAGTGCCGGTAAGTGATTTACTTTGATATATTTCCTTCAAATATTTACTTTGTTCATATTTACTTTGATAATCAGAATATAGATGTTATTCATAAACTTATGTTGATACATTGCTGATACTGTTGATTAATATATTAATATATGTATAATAATAAGTGTGTTTTTGAATGAAAGCCAAATACGAAGAACAGTCGGTGGTGCTACAAGTTGTTCCGATTGTAATTCCACTCAAATCCTTTTTATTCTATAAAGCAAACATGCCCTTGTACTAGCAAAAACTGTAAAAAAAAATGGGAATCGACAAAAAAATCAGTTCGGTGTCCGGTCTGGTTTTTAAAATGTTGACCCCAACTTCAACTCAAACCTCGTTGCTCCCGGTCGCCGAGGTATTCCGACCATCCTGACATCCTGTAAGTTTTTAATTGTAAGCTTTCAGCGAATTTGCAGTTTAAGCTTCTTCTTTTTTAATTGTGAGTTGAATTGATATGCTCAATTCAGTTGACAATATATATGTGCTTAGAATAATTTAGTAATTTTGATTATTGATAAAAATAAGATTGCTACACGATTGGCTGCTCATTGTTATAACAGAAAATGAACGCGCCAAGTAAAGCATTTATCTACTCTACCCGTGATCAAACACCACAAGTACGTCGCGAACCAAAAACAAGATGGAATATGCCAAGTAATGGCCTTTGCCGATATAGTCAGCACAGTCTTACGCACAGGTGGAGGCGATCTTGCAGACCCTGTCCTCTCACCCCAAATTCTTATTGACGCCAACATTGCTCATGACCTAAGGAGGTCAATCAAATTCTTATTGACGCCAAATTCTTATTGACGTACCCGTTTACTCGGTGTCACACCCCCAATTTCATGAGTTGCGGAAGCGACGTTTTGGGTGTGACTAATCAATATACAAAGCACCAAAGTACTAGCAAACGACTCTACATGAGACGTTTATAAATATTACCCAAGTAATACAAGTTTTAAGTTAAAGTTTACAACATAACAGCGAGTTCGCAAAAATAGTTTTGAAGATTTTAATACATAACCATTATACAAAATATAATGCAAGAAAATCTTCATGTCAAAATGGATGCATGCGACTCGTGAGTAGATAGCTTATCCTGAGGGCCATCCTACTACTGCTGATCACCTGAGAATACAACACTAAAAGGGTCAGCTATAAAGCTGGTGAATCTCACAGGTTTAACATAAACATTGATGTGATCAACATGATGATTTGACGACAATAAAATGTTTCGTCTGAACAAGGATTTAAATTAATAAACCAAACAATGATTTAAAACAATTAAGTTTTCTAAAACAATGATTTAACCAATTAAGGTTACTAAATAATGATTTGAACCAACGCAGGTTCCCCAAACAATAATGAAACCAACGCAGGTTTTCTAAACAATGATTAAACAGTTTAGTTTTCAAAACAATGATGAAACCAACGCAGGTTTCGAACTAATGATTTAAACAGTGGTGAAACCAACGCAGGTTTCGTAACATTGAACAAACCAACGCAGGTTTTAGAACAACATTAAATTTAACAATGATGAAACCAACGCAGGTTTCGTAATATTGAACAAACCAACGCAGGTTTTCGAACAATATGAAATTTAACAATGATGAAACCAACGCAGGTTTCGTACAATATGAAATTTAACAATGATAATCAAAACCAAATAATGGTAGTCAAACAATGTAACTAATATAGTTATCTGAACTAAATAATCATTTAATTCCTTGAGTTAATTCTCAAATTAACTAATCAAATAACATATGATCACGAAAACATGTAAGCATTGTAATCTCACCCCAATATTTAAAAACAGTAAAAATGGGGCTGTGAGACTCACCTGAGCCTATCCGAGCAATGAATATATCCAACGAGGAACGTATGGTCCAAAGTCTCCTAATGTCCTAAACACGCGAGATTCTAATGAGCATTTGATTGTATAATTTTTATTTGTATTAATATGTATTCGGTCGTATTATATCCAATTGTTTAAGTTTGTATTTCCGTTTCAAAGTTTGTGAAAATGTACGGCCCGTTGGTGTCGGGTTACAATTATATTTGAAAAATATAATTACAAATGTTCCAAGGAAATATACTTTGTATAATTGTACTTCGTATATTTTATCATTGTATTGTTTACCATTTATGGCGAATTTGTTCAAGTCGATACTTAGTTTATAAAACGAAAATTTGTTGGAATGTGAGTTGGATCCGCCGGATCCTTAGAACAATCCGCCGGATCAGTGACCAAATAGAGGAATCCGCCGGATTGGTTTGAATCCGCCGGATTCAATGGCTTCGAAGGGAATCCGCCGGATTCACCTGAATCCGCCGGATTCGTTGGGTTTAAAGAGGATCCGCCGGATCAGTATTAGGATCCGCCGGATAGTTCATGGGTTTGGGTAGGATCCGCCGGATCATTCAAAGTTCTGGGCGGGAATCCGCCGGATTCACCCGAATCCGCCGGATTCACGTGACTGGTTCGACTCTGTCCTTTCCAAAACACAACCAAACTCGTTTTAAAAACCGTTCTCGCATACAACAACTTAGTACAAGGCTAATACATGTAATTATAATGTATTATAAACATAAATTTAAGAGGAAAACGAAATGGTTCCTTACAATTTTGAAAACGAACGGTTGGTGATGATGAGGATGTTCCGATGATGATGATGATTTGGATGATGATTCTTGTTGTTGATGATGTTAAATTTGATGTTGTGGTTGATTTAATTGTTGTTGTTGTTGTTTGATCATGAAACCGAGAGAGAGGAGGGAGAGCCAAGAGTGATCAAGAGTGTGTGAAATAATTGAGGTCGGTTGTTATAACCGGCCTCAATTATTGAGGTGAGTGGGTGTTTTCCGACCCGTGTTCGCGTACCCGATCGTTATTTAGTAAAATGTTTCCAAACGATAAATCTCTAAAATTTAAATCGTATAAGTTTTTATTTGAAGTATTTCACAAAAATACTTTTAGTGTGATACTAAATTATATCGTTGTTTCACTTTGAACTTACGGATAGTTTTAATTATCCAAAAAGAGTTTTGCAAATTTTCCGAGTACTGTAATATTATTTCTGTTAATAATATTCTATTTGGAGATGTTTTTGGACAACTTTTATTTTTATGTTTTCTGAATGGTTTCAGATTTGTTCGCGTGTGATTATTAAATAATCCTTTCGTTTTATATATATATAGTTATATATATATTATCTGAATACTTTGTTTTTGATTCGTACTGAGTACGAATAATTAAAGTTTAAATTGGCCCCTAATTTTGGCCATTTTTGACCGGGTGTCACATTCTCCCCTTGTTAGGAGAATTTCGTCCCGAAATTCAAGTGAAACCTAGATTCGCGTGTTTCTAAGGCCGACTATGTGTTATGTCTAATACTAAGACATCCGATTTATCCTTCTCCCCTTGTTAGGCTTAAACCTACTGATCTCAATGAATAATGGAGAAGTCCGATTCTTTACCCGCCCGTTACCTTCATAACAGGGTCGGTCCGTCTTACCAAGTATCACTATGATTTGGATTTATAATCCACCGAATTCAATGAGTTCCTACGGTGTTCTGAAAGTTCAATGTAACTATCAACACCGACATAATGTACACATGCCCTATATTAACAAATATAGTGTTTCGATTCTTATCCAATGTTTTGTCACTAACGTGATAACCATGTTCCGACTAGATCACCGCAGTGATAATCAATTTATATGCCACAACATGCATGCCTAGCCATATACTGTTTTAGCTAATCGAATACTGTAGCACATATTTTCACTGATACATTCATGTTTAGGAAAACGATAAGTTTCCTGCAACAATGATTCCAACAAGATGGCCTATTCGCCTATGTATATCAATAATGATATCCCAATTACCGCTCTAGACCAAAAAGCCTAGCCATTGAATTCTAAAGTGTAATTACGTTTTACACTTCCTGATTCGATTAACCACAATTTGCTAATCTAATTGTATATTTATCATCAAAGAATAGAATAGACATGACGCACAATCGTACGTACCAGTGTCAGGGTCTGCTTGAGCGTCCTTAGCTCTCAGTACGAAGAACCTTCCTTTGGCAGTGTTGGTGTTTTTCAGCTTAGGACAGTCGTTTCGGTAGTGTCCCATTACACCACATTCAAAACAAGCTTTTACTCGGCAATCTTTTGCAAGATGCCCAAAACGCTTGCACTTCTCACAGGGGTCGCCACAAGGTCCATCATGGTGGCGTTTGCACTTTGAACAGTAGGGTTTTGTTCCAGAGTACTCCTTCTTGTTTTCTGTTCCAAATCCAGATCCAGAGGCATTGACTTTGGTGGTTGCAGGCTTCTTGATAGTCGGACTCTGGTTGCCGGGGTTTCCCTCAGATTTCCTTTTGTTGTCCTTTCCTTCCTGGACAACATGTGCCATGAGGCTATGAGCCATACGAACGGTAGCCTGGATGGTTCCTGGTTTGGAAGCAGTCACCATCCCTCTGATACTTGCAGGAAGTCCCCAGATGTACCTCTCCACCCTTTTATACTCGGGGTTAACCATTGTTGGACACAAGAGAGCTAGTTGGTGGAAGCGAGTAGTGTATCCAGCTATGTCATTGCCGCTGATAGAGTGATTCCAGAACTCTGTTTCCAGCCGTTGGATCTCTTCCCTAGGGCAGTACTCTTCGGTCATCATCATTTTCAGATCATCCCAGGGAAGTTTGTAAGCCTCATCGACACCCACCGTCTGGGCATAAGTGTTCCACCAGGTGAGTGCACCCTCCAGTAATGTGCAGATAGAGAACTTTACCTTGCAGTCCTCCGGGCAGTTGCAGATACGGAAGACAGACTCCATCTTCTCAATCCACTGTAGTAGACCGATGGCTCCTTCCGTACCTTTGAAAGTAAGAGGGTTGCAATTGAGGAAGTCTTTGTAGGTGCAGGGTTTTGGCACCGGAGCGTCGTTGTTGACTTCTGTGCTCCTCGGGTTTGGTCCAGATCCACTGTTGGGAGGAGGTTGTTGTGCAGCCAGTGCTTCAGTCACTCGCTGGTTGATGAGTCGTTCCAGTTCAGCATTTGTGAAGGATTTTCGTTTTGGAGGCATGTTCCTTCAATAACAAGATAAGGAACATGTCAGAGTTTGAATCGAAATAAATGATTATCTTAATCATATGAATACTGAACAAATGAACTGACGTATGAAATGTCATTTGACAATAAGAGATAATAGGATTGTAATCAGTTAACATGCAAGTCTAACAGATTACAAGAGTTGAAGTTTACAGAAGTGTCAAGAATATCTCATCAGAACAGATATTTAAAATTTGTTTGTTATCCAACGCGGGATTATCCATTGGGTGTTTGCCGATTTGAGAGAATTGGTTAGGAATGATAGGAAAAATCTCAATCTTAAGAGGAATATTGATTTTTTTTTTTTTGATCGTTAAGCATAACGACGGATTAAGAACAAGATTTTCTATCCTTACCGGAGTAAGACTCTCTCGAAGAGATGACCCTCTATACCTAGGGCACATCCCGGTACTATTTTCCCTGATTCGATCTACTTACGACCGGTAAGTTCTTATGATTTATTCAAGGCCCTATCATATATCTACAATATATAACAGCCTAACATATATTTCATGTCCAAGGCATATCCATATATATATATATACATTATATATATATATATAATAGCTTAATCATATACGCATATACCATATACGCGTATATATCCGCCTAGTTGTGTCTAGCACAAAACAACTTGATTCCCGGTTCTCTCGTGGTCAGGGTCTACTGTTGTCTTCCTGTTCGACATAACCCCTTTCAGACTTCACATCATCTTCATTTAATTGTACATAGTTAGCTAGGCTATGTTAAATTAAACTCGTATGATGTAATTCCTGAACCAGTTATACCTAATGAGGAATACAGCCTAACGGTTATAGTCTAGGCCCACTATATGCAACCTAGTTCGCTATAACCTCAGGCTCTGATACCAATCTGTCACACCCCCAATTTCATGAGTTGCGGAAGCGACGTTTTGGGTGTGACTAATCAATATACAAAGCACCAAAGTACTAGCAAACGACTCTACATGAGACGTTTATAAATATTACCAAAGTAATACAAGTTTTAAGTTAAAGTTTACAACATAACAGCGAGTTCGCAAAAATAGTTTTGAAGATTTTAATACATAACCATTATACAAAATATAATGCAAGAAAATCTTCATGTCAAAATGGATGCATGCGACTCGTGAGTAGATAGCTTATCCTGAGGGCCATCCTACTACTGCTGATCACCTGAGAATACAACGCTAAAAGGGTCAGCTATAAAGATGGTGAATCTCACAGGTTTAACATAAACATTGATGTGATCAACATGATGATTTGACGACAATAAAATGTTTCGTCTGAACAAGGATTTAAATTAATAAACCAAACAATGATTTAAAACAATTAAGTTTTCTAAAACAATGATTTAACCAATTAAGGTTACTAAATAATGATTTGAACCAACACAGGTTCCCCAAACAATAATGAAACCAACGCAGGTTTTCTAAACAATGATTAAACAGTTTAGTTTTCAAAACAATGATGAAACCAACGCAGGTTTCGAACTAATGATTTAAACAGTGGTGAAACCAACGCAGGTTTCGTAACATTGAACAAACCAACGCAGGTTTTAGAACAACATTAAATTTAACAATGATGAAACCAACGCAGGTTTCGTAATATTGAACAAACCAACGCAGGTTTTCGAATAATATGAAATTTAACAATGATGAAACCAACGCAGGTTTCGTACAATATGAAATTTAACAATGATAATCAAAACCAAATAATGGTAGTCAAACAATGTAACTAATATAGTTATCTGAACTAAATAATCATTTAATTCCTTGAGTTAATTCTCAAATTAACTAATCAAATAACATATGATCACGAAAACATGTAAGCATTGTAATCTCACCCCAATATTTAAAAACAGTAAAAATGGGGCTGTGAGACTCACCTGAGCCTATCCGAGCAATGAATATATCCAACGAGGAACGTATGGTCCAAAGTCTCCTAATGTCCTAAACACGCGAGATTCTAATGAGCATTTGATTGTACAATTTTTATTTGTATTAATATGTATTCGGTCGTATTATATCCAATTGTTTAAGTTTGTATTTCCGTTTCAAAGTTTGTGAAAATGTACGGCCCGTTGGTGTCGGGTTACAATTATATTTGAAAAATATAATTACAAATGTTCCAAGGAAATATACTTTGTATAATTGTACTTCGTATATTTTATCATTGTATTGTTTACCATTTATGGCGAATTTGTTCAAGTCGATACTTAGTTTATAAAACGAAAATTTGTTGGAATGTGAGTTGGATCCGCCGGATCCTTAGAACAATCCGCCGGATCAGTGACCAAATAGAGGAATCCGCCGGATTGGTTTGAATCCGCCGGATTCAATGGCTTCGAAGGGAATCCGCCGGATTCACCTGAATCCGCCGGATTCGTTGGGTTTAAAGAGGATCCGCCGGATCAGTATTAGGATCCGCCGGATAGTTCATGGGTTTGGGTAGGATCCGCCGGATCATTCAAAGTTCTGGGCGGGAATCCGCCGGATTCACCCGAATCCGCCGGATTCACGTGACTGGTTCGACTCTGTCCTTTCCAAAACACAACCAAACTCGTTTTAAAAACCGTTCTCGCATACAACAACTTAGTACAAGGCTAATACATGTAATTATAATGTATTATAAACATAAATTTAAGAGGAAAACGAAATGGTTCCTTACAATTTTGAAAACGAACGGTTAGTGATGATGAGGATGTTCCGATGATGATGATGATTTGGATGATGATTCTTGTTGTTGATGATGTTAAATTTGATGTTGTGGTTGATTTAATTGTTGTTGTTGTTGTTTGATCATGAAACCGAGAGAGAGGAGGGAGAGCCGAGAGTGATCAAGAGTGTGTGAAATAATTGAGGTCGGTTGTTATAACCGGCCTCAATTATTGAGGTGAGTGGGTGTTTTCCGACCCGTGTTCGCGTACCCGATCGTTATTTAGTAAAATGTTTCCAAACGATAAATCTCTAAAATTTAAATCGTATAAGTTTTTATTTGAAGTATTTCACAAAAAAACTTTTAGTGTGATACTAAATTATATCGTTGTTTCACTTTGAACTTACGGATAGTTTTAATTGTAACATCCTCTCCGACAGCCTGGTATTTTCTATTTATATTTGCGTATTTAATAGTTTTAAATAAAATTTTTCGGTATAATTGGTTAATTATGAAAGTTGGTGAACTAGGCCTTAGGACTTATTGTGGATAGTTAAATGTTGCTTGTTTTAATTTATTAAAGTTGACGGTATAATAAAATAGAATTCTCGCAAATGATTTTTTAGGTTCCAGACAATAGATTTAAAGCGGGTATAATTTACCAATAGTGTAGGTTGGTTAAATTATGGGGATCGACCTAATACTTGATCACTTTCCCAATTCTTCTTTCAAATAAACCCACAAACCCTAACTTGTAAAATCAAAGGAAATCATCAAACTAGAAAGAGTTTGGAGGTTGTAATCTTTAAGCTATCATCATCATCATCTTCTACATCCTCTATTCACCATCTTCTCCATTTTTTAAGGTAAATAGAGTTTATTTCAAATGCTAAGTTTGATGAATATTTGGTTATATGAAATTGTTCTTGCATTTGTATGATGATCACTTGCTATATAAGATGATATGTAATAGTTATTAACTAGTTAGATGCATCAAATACAAGTTTTGAGTTAAGAATTAATGTAGTTTGATAATATGATTTGGTTTGGTGATTTTGGCGTAAATATATGATTATCGAATGTTATTGTTGTTAACATATGTTAGCTAGTGGTTATATGAAGTTGTAGTAGCATTAGGAATTGAATTTGTTGCATATTTGGTCGAAATTGTGATTTTGGTATTTGGGTTTTCGGTTTGTGTCTTGATCGATCTGAGTTGCTGAGTTTTTAGGTGGAAGCCGATCGGCTATGCCAAAGCCGATCGGTTATGTTATAAAAGCCGAACGGCTCCTTTTAGCCGATGGGCTATGTTAGTTAAAAATCACCTCAGAACTTGGACCTCGAATAAAAGTCTGAAAATCAACAGGGTAAGCCGATCGGCTATGGCTGAGCCGATCGGTTATGATAACTAAGCCGATCGGCTATGGACGTTTAAGCCGAACGGCTATGATCAAAATTTGAAATAAAATAATTAAATTCTTTGAATTGTAATTGCAATGTATAGGTGTATTTGGAAACCAAATATGCAAGATAATTATGTTATGATGTAACTGTATTAGTGAGCGTGTAATAGTATAGATACTAGTGTAAAGTCGTTAGTTGCTTAAGTACCACTTATTAATGACAAGTTCTAACTTGTGTTGTTGCGTGATGTTTCAGATACTCCAAAGACTCAGTGATTAGTAGCTGGGTGTGTTGACTGCAAAGGTATTGGTGAGTGGATTCAGAGCTCACCATTTAAATTTAGTTGTGATCATTTGATTGCAACGAATAAACGTGAATATGTTTTGTTGATTAGTTGATATACCTTGTTGACTGTGAACCTATGTGCTATGTGTTTGGCCTTCGGGCATCAGTTGTTAACGAGGTCAACAGGTTGTTAAATGGTTGGTTGAACTAGGCAGGGGTTGAATGAATGATACAGAGTCGTACTTCATTTGTTGTGTGTTTGATTCTGTATTTGAGTTTAACTACCACTAGTTATCGGTCTCGTCCGTATGGCCATACGGATATGGTTGGGTAAGTGTTCTTGGGGAGCCACCCGGGTATTACGGTTATCCCCAGAGCCACCGATCCTCGTTAAGTTGTTGTTGATTTGTTGAATATCGTATTGCGGTTGTTTGAAGCAATTATATGATTATGCTATTTTATATGTTGTGTTATGAACTCACTCACTTAGCTTTGTGCTAATCCCTCGCATTTACTTTCTGCAGATTATATTTTGAATAGGTGAGTAACAGAAAGTAGATGCTCTAGGAGCTGGGGAATGTTTTGACAGCTTGCTACTCTGATAATATTTTGTAACAGTTAATGCTAAGTTTTATATAATACCCCGTATTATGTGTTTGTTAACCATGTTTAACTTGACATGACTTAACTTATGATCGGTTTATGATCTTTGGTTCTAACGTATAGTAATTAAATATGTTTTAAATCTCTTCGCTTCCGTGTTTTCAATATAATAATATTATGTAAGAATGAGGGGTGTTATATTAATTATCCAAAAAGAGTTTTGCAAATTTTCCGAGTACTGTAATATTATTTCTGTTAATAATATTCTATTTGGAGATGTTTTTGGACAACTTTTATTTTTATGTTTTCTGAATGGTTTCAGATTTGTTCGCGTGTGATTATTAAATAATCCTTTCGTTTTATATATATATAGTTATATATATATTATCTGAATACTTTGTTTTTGATTCGTACTGAGTACGAATAATTAAAGTTTAAATTGGCCCCTAATTTTGGCCATTTTTGACCGGGTGTCACACTCGGTACAACAGATCAATCTGAAACCAGGTCTGGACCAAAGAAAATTACCAGACCTTAGCACGGGAATGTTATAGGGTTCCACATATTGAATACGTTGTTGGTTAAGTTGAAGTCAGAGGTGAAGGTCTGGGGATGACGTTTACGTATGTTGTGGGCTGGTAAAGAGTAGAAGAACACCTGATAAGCATGTTCAGAGAAGGTGGAGACAGATTTCCTTGCATCGGGGTTTTAAGGATGGGTGAGTTTGAGGACAAGCAACATGCAATCCAATTTGCTGCAGAAAACACTCCTCCTTATCATCACCCTGTAGAACCTAGAAGCCGAAGTACGTGAAGCTCATCAACGATATGGAGAGCAACATTCGATTCTTATTATGGGCATCGATAACCGTTCTGAAGAACCTCTTCATTGATGTCGCGTAGTCAAAAATACACATGGTTCGCGGTGGGGTGTTGGCGGTTTTAGTAGAGCGGGATTTGACGTATTCAAGTACATTTTTGTCCTGGAGAGGATAGCGTAGTTTGAGGACCACTTTCTGTTGGCCATTATCTTGTAAACTAATTTTATTTTCTATTTTTAGTCTAATTTTATCCCTAAAAATATTTACGTAATTGTGATGTTAAACTCGTGATTAGTTATTTCCATTCATGGTGGTATTTGAACAATTTGATGTAATATATTTTTCAAACCCTTAAGATGAACTTATCTTTATCAACAATCAGAACTACTAAATTATCCTAAGCTTATATTGTCAACTGAATTAAGCATATAAGTTCAACTCACAATTAAAAAAGAAATGAAGTTTAAATTGCAAATTCGCTGAAGGGTTATAATTAAAAACTTACAAGATGGTCATGATACCTCGTTGACCGGGAGCAACGGGGTTTGAGTTGGAGTTGGGGTCAGTGTTTTAAAAACCGGACTGGATACTGAACTAGTTTTTTTTTCGATCCCTGGTTTTTTACAGTTTTTTAATAATGGATACATTTTTAATTAATTATAAATGGGTTATTTTAAATACAGCTTTTAATACCAACATTTTAAATGAATTAATTGAATAATTTGAAACTTAATAAAATTAACGGTTTAATTAGCTCATGTTTATATCTTACGTCAACTTTTCTTTCCTTTTTTCCATCTTTTTCTTGACCAAAAAATTATCTACAAATCAACAAACACCATAACTAATGGATTTTTATCTCCAAACCTATACATCATTGTGCAAATTGTAGAGAATGTTTATTTACTTGATCGGGTGGATGATGTGCCGGTTGTTGATCGGGTGGATGATGTGCCGGTTGTTGATCGGGTGGATGATGGGCCAGTTCCGCCGGTTATGCCGATTACTAAGGTTAAAAGATTGAAGCGTCTGGCAAGAAGGAAGTCGGGTGAAGATGAGGATGAGATTGATGAGAACACGATAATGGACATGGTTGAGAGTTTAGTGCACCCGGAGACTGGGGACCTTATTACTCCACCCACTGAGCCACATAGGTTGGACGAGGGACCATCCACTGTTCGGGAGTTATATCTATCTGGCGACCAGGTACGTTGTATGTTCATTCGACCGGGCGTTACTTATATGTGTCTTGGGCAAGAACTTTGGGGGCAATTGTATGGTGAAGTAGATGACGGATACTTAGATAACACTGTAAGACTCTAGATACATTTATCTTTATCTTTATTCAATTATTGCGTTATATATGTGATTTACAGCTAGTATGCGAATTTTATACTAATATTATTTTTTTTCCAACATATCGAAAGTTGGTCCTACTTATTGATGTGGTGGAGATATGGAGCTTTTACACGTCCCACTCAGCTTAAAAGGCCATTGAGATGGACGATTATGCCCCTTGGTTTTGCGAATATGATAAAAGATTTCGTAAACTACAAGGATGAAAAGAATAGATGGCAAAAGAAGAAGAAGACGGGGGTTATTGAGGGTGATGTATACAAAGGAGAATCGGGAGCGAACTATAAGTATTTGATGGGGTTCGCAAATGGCACTCGTCCACCTTACCCTCCATGGTGGACTTGTGACAAAGTAAGTAAACTATATCTATAATGGTACTAAAATCCGAGGTTTATATTTGCTTAATAAAAATATAAATATATGTGTATGCAGGTACTTTTCCCGCTCCACATTCCAGGACGACAACATTAGATACTAGTGGTGCTTGATCTTCATCTTTTGGATTGCTACGGATATGATAGCCTTCCAGACCTATGTAAACCTAATGAGCATAATAAAGTCGTCAATGAGTTAGGTCGATACATATGTCATTATATGGATGCCATTGGGTTTAGGAGTCATTGGAGTCACACAAATTTCAAAAAGCCCTTTGATCATTGTGAGTTACGTTTACACATGAAGAAGAATGCGCCTGTGCAGACTAGTGGGCTAGCAACTGTGGAATATAGGTATGCAGGAATATGGAGACGATTGCCAATGAAGAAGATTATACGATGAGTGGGGATACCATTGATTTCGCTATGGACTATAGGATGCGGATGATTGATATTTTTTTAGGGCACTTTTTGATTGGCAGCCGGCATCGCCGCCACCACCGCCACCATCTGGATTAGTCCATTTTGATGTATTAGACTTGATTAGTCCATTTTGATGTATTGAACTAGATTAGTCCATTTTGATGTATTGCGACTGCTGACTTTACTTTATTTACTTGCGTTTAGCGACTTGCGTTTTACGACTAACATTAATTGCTTGCGTCTTGCGTCTTGCGACTTGCGAATTCCAAATTGCCTTATCTTTTGGATACTATTTTCTGACATTTTTGGGATTTTCTATATTTTTTAAGATAATATTTTGTAGATTTTTCCGTATAAGATTTTGGAAGATAAGATTTTATGGGATTTTTTTGTACTTTTTGGATAACGATCTGGATAGAGTTTTACCTATAAAATAACTACATTTCTTCATATTTCCTAACAGCATTCTTGAAATCACTCTCCGAAATGACTTTCAACTCACAGTCTCTCCTTTCATCATCAGTAAAACATATGCATAACTATTAATCATTCTTCAGGTACGAATTTTTCCATAACTTAATTAGTATTGTGTTTTGTAATGGATAAGTTTAAACTTTTTATATGTTATGGGGGTCATTTTGAATATATTAACAACATGCCGATGTATTTACCAATAGAATGTAGTGGAGTGCCGTTAAAACTTCCAGTGACACCAGAAAGGCCCATGACATGCAAAGTTTTGTTGAAAAACGTTTTAAAAAAATAGGTCTGCCACTTGACACACCAGTTTGTCTAAAATATAAGGTAGGTCAATATGTTGTTGATATAAATGATGATGTTGATGATTTTGGGGATTTTTTGTGCCATGCAATTAACAATGCTTCGATAGAAATTTACATTGTTGATATTGTAAGAACTGTTTCGGGTATGGGTAGCAATCAACCTAGTAGTAGTAGTTCTGGTTTTCAACCATACTTTCAACAACAATTTCAACAACTACACACTAATGAATATTACCAACAACCTCAATATCACTCATTTCAACAACCATTTCAACAATTTCCGTTTCCTCATCAACCACAATATCAATTTCATTATCATGTTCCTCCACAAAACACAACAAATCACACATATCCAACACAACACCCCTTGAACTCATCATTTAAGGTAGTTGAAGAGACCCAAGATGATTCTAAATATCATGAGGATGTTCACTATGATTATTCTACTTCAAAATACTATGTGAAGGAGCTAGAGCAAAATCCACATCCTTTTGATTATGATCATTATGATGAAGAAAATGTCAATCTACCCAAGGATCATGACCATCCATTTTGTAATCACATTGTTACCGATGATGAGCCTGATCCAAGAGATATATACGACAAACCAATACCAGCAAAAGCACCAGAACTTGATATATTATGGAATATCCCATCACCGTTAGGAGAACAAGAAGAAGAAGTTCCAAAACGACCGGTTACCATGTATGAGATATCTTGTCGGATTCGAGAGGGCCAAACATTTGAAAGTAAAGAGGAATTTCTCCTTCAATTGCACACCAAGTGTCTCGAAGAAGGTTTTCAGATTAAGCCGAAGAAGTCAGACAAAAAAAGGTACACAGCAAAATGTATCTTGCCAAATTGTGATTGGAAGATAAGTGCAGCGTGTATCCAATATAGTGACAACTTCCAAGTGAGGAAGATACATGACGTTCACACATGTTCTCGTACTCAAATCTTGGCAAATAGCCGTCATGCAACCAAGAAAGTGCTTGGTAACCTATTAAAAGAGGTGATGACTTTGGAAGGACGTGTATACAGAGGCAAAGAGATCAAACTTGATATGACTGAACGCTTTAAAATCAGTCTTACATACAACCAAGCATGGAGAGTAAAGTGTTATGCTATAGAGCTGTTGAGAGGTAGTCCCGCTGAATCGTTTAAGAAGCTTCCCATTTACCTACACAACCTAAAGCTACATAACCCGGGGAGCATTACGAATCTCCTTACAGACGATGAGGATAAATTTGTAATGTGTTACATGTCCATTGGTGCAGCTGTAAGTAATTATTATTGGTTTACATCATATGTTCACATACGTACGTTCTTATACAATTTACATACATTTTTATCTGACCTTGCAGATACGTTTATTTGTCAACCATACACGCCCAATCATTATCGTAGATGGGGCCCATTTGAAGGGGGTACTTGGGTACTAACTTAATTGTTGTGGCGATGGATGTTAATAATGGCATCTTGCCACTGGCTTATGGAATTGGGGCGGGAGAGACGTCCGACGTTTGGACGTGGTTCTTGGGAAACTTACGTGATGCCCTTGAATCTGCTGGTGGGATTGACAACCTGACATTCATCTTTGATAGGGCTCCAGCAATTGCAGCTGGTATTTCTCTTGTCGTCATTTGTTGATGAACTTGAGAAGCAAATCTTCAAAAGTCAAGCACTTCGAATGGCATTACTGGAAAATGTGTAAGGCGTACTGTAAGTCAGATTTCAATAAACATTTTGATGTCATCTCTAAACATTTACCGGCTTCATCTAAGGTTCTTACAGACGTGGGGAAAGAAAGATGGTCAAGGCATCATTCAACAAAGACACGATATGCTTACCTCACAACTAACAGTGCGGAGTCCATTAACGCCATGACCAAGCATGCAAGGAAACTCCTAGTCATAATGTTATTGGAGTTTTTTAGATCGTCAGTACAACAATGGTATTTCAAACATCGGAACACTGCCGCAGAAGTTAAAACACCAGTCACACCTTATGCCAAACACAAAATCGGTAAGAGGGTTGACAAATCGCTAAGATGGAAGGTCAAGCCATCCACAAACATGATATGTGAGGTGGTGGATTGGAAAAAGAATGGGACAGTCAACTTGGAAGCAAGAACATGCACTTGCAAGCAATGACAATTGTCTGGTTTACCTTGCGGACACGTAGCGGCAGTCAGCCGTTATTTTATTATGGACAGTGTTAGCGGCTTTGCGGAGAGGTATTTCACCACGGATACATATCAAGCAGCCTACAGTGAGGTTATAAACCTACGCCTCATCCATCAGAATGGGACAATCCAGGTAATCTACATATTTGCTTACCGCCGATACTTAAGAAGAGGCAATCTTGTCGACCACCTGGGCGTGCTTGTATTCCTTCTAAAGGATAGTAGAAACGAAAATACACAAATCAATGTAGTTGTTGCAAGGAACACGGTCACAGTCGAGTTACTTGTATGGCTCCTCACGATCTAACAGATGAGCCAAGCCGATCAAGAACCACCTCAAGATCCAACTCACGGTCTAAATCAAGATCGAAATCAAGATCGAAGAAAGTAAGTTCTTACTTTTATTCATGTAAAAACAAAACAATTGCATTGTATTATTAATATCATTTTTAATTTTTGAATTGCAGAAAACCTCCACAAAATCAACGAAAAGCCATTTCGAAGACGAAGGAGAACCGTCTCAGCCGACGCAGACTTTTCCAAGTGTACATTTGAGCCACCCTTGAAATTGTTGTGATGACAAAAACTCTCTTATGTACTAGTTAACAATGTTATATATGTTTTTATCTTTGTCGTTTATTTGATTCAATAAATTTTCTTGATGTTCACTTTTAGTTGTTTGAACAATACTAAAACATTTCATTACATAAGGATTAAAAATAAAAACACTAAATAAACAATACAACGTACATAATTGATCAACTATCCAATCGATTGAAAGATAAATACGAATTACAAGATTTAACTAATAACTAATCGAATAACCGTCTTGCACTTGAAGAGCCGGTAATAATCTTAGAAATTGGTAACGGCATTAAAGTTTTAGAATTCGATAAATGTGACAGATCATCGCGTGTAACATACTGCAATACCCCCAAATTTACCGTTTAGCGGAAGCATACATTGGGTGTTACTAATCAAATATCAAAGCACACAAGATATAGCAAACGACTCTATATGCGTCGTTTTAACAAAATATAATATCATAAGAAATGTTTACAACATTCGAAACGGTACATAGCTCGAGTTCGATAAAAAGAGAGATTTCAGTACATAAGTACTTGTACAAAATATACTAATGCAAGAAAATCTCTAATGTCTGCATGCTGACTCGAGCTATAGTATTCCCGAGGCAGTCCAATCTACTGCTGGGTACCTGTGATACATGCTAAAATGGGTCAGCTAAAGCTGGTGAGCTCACAGGTTTGAAATCAGATAATATCATATGAACCGCAAGATTTAAGTAATGATTTGCATTCAGAAAATAAATAGTAATGTATACAGCCATGAGCACATAGTCTGAGCTTAACTCGAGGGTCGGGTCCCATATAGAGAATTCCGAGCGAGGTGCATCCACGAGTGCCTAATCCACACTCGTCTGAACAATTATTAGTACGTCCGTTTACCCAGTTAGTGCATGCTAACCCGGACGAGGAGGGTCAATCCTATATGGTACCATATACTAATAATCACGCTACAATGTATTACCAAACTATGCTGACGGAGGACTTTGAAATGATTAGTGGAAAACAACTCATGTAGTATATTGAAAAGTTGTACTTGCGTTCACATGTTAAAGTAAGCATTGAATCACACCCCTGAGTGAAAAGCGGTAAAAAGAGGGGCTATGAGACTCACCTGAGTCTTGAAGCGTTTGGTCAATAACGTACGGTGCTTAATCAAGCAGTGAGATGTCCGCAGACAGATAACCTGAGGGTGTCCACGACACGCGATGGTTATTAATACGAGTAGGTAGTTACAAAGACTACCTTTGTTGTTGTTCGTTCAGCTATAACGTCCAAATGACTACGATTTGGTCGATTGGTTTAAGTTTTGAAAACGTGTACGGCCCGTTGGTGATTTGTTGTAATAAAAATCTTAATCATTATTGTTATGATTTTCGAAGTGTTATACTTAGCAAGTATGTTTCCATTGTGTTTTGTAAGTCGTATCGTACAAGAGTTTGAGGTTGTATAAGTTCGACACTTAGTGTAAAAATAGTTTGCAACTTTCTGTTTTATGCGTCACTTAAAGCGACACTTAGGGTTTAGGCGACACTCAGGAAGTGTCGCATAAAATGACGGATTCTGATCAAATGGCGTCACTTGTGCGAGTGACGCATAGAGGGCGACACTTAAGGAAGTGTCGGTTGTAAGTGTCGGTATAAAGGTCATGAGTCAATAAGGTTAGTGACGGATGAAATCTGTTCTCGATTATAGGCGTCACTTAGACAAGTGATGCTAGAAGTGTCGGTTTGGAGTGACGGATATTTAATTTGCGACACTTAGGCAAGTGTCGGGAAAAAAAGGGTTTTTAGCGGCACTTAAGCTAGTGACGCAAAATTAGGGCTTTTAGCGACACTCAGTGCGTCACTTAAGTGACGCAATAAGTGACGCTATACTGCAGTCATCGTTGCGACACTTAAAGCTGTTGACGGATTTTTGAGCCAAAAATGTGTTTTTCGGCGACCACTTGGTCCAAATCTTTTACCCAACCCTTATATGGACATTACCAACTTAAACAACCCATATTTAAGCAAAAATAAGAAAATCGAGGGGTTTCGACTTTTGTCGGAAAACTTACTAGTTAACGCCGTGAAAATCCGAAAAGGTAGTAATGTAGATCGAGATGTGGTGAATCTTTTCTTCCAAACGAGTTCCGAGATTCAAGGTTGTTTTGTGGTAGTATTTGTGGATTTAAGGTGGTGGTGTGGGTTAGTTTAGAGAGAAAATGAAAAAAAGATAGAGAAAGGAAATGAGAAATGAGGAAGAGAGTGAGGTGAGGGAGGTGATGACCCTCACCTTGGCAGGTTTTTGTGGGGGCCCACCGGAGTGTGGGTCTCCAATTTTTAACTCCGTGCATTCGCACTCGGTCGTTTAAACGTTAAATTATTATTTAAAACATTTAATTATACGTTTTAAAATGTGAATAATTACCCGATAATTTAGTTGAAGTATTTTACCAAAAATACTTAATATTGGAATTATAGAATATACTTAACTTGTTTCGTTTGTTTTGCGCGTTAAATCTTTTAATCGCGTAGTCATTGTTTGTACGATACGATTTGTGTACGAAATATTATAAAAATAATATTTTGGATATAATAGCGTTATTAAATAATGTTATATTATCTAATAAAATTGTTCACCAACGTCCGTATTTATTGAACCGAATTACATTCGATTTGAAACTTGTACGATTTAATCAAATCGCATAATTGTATATATTTAACAATATATATTTCGATACATTAATTAGCCTAACACAGAACTAATTACATGTATTACACTTGATTAGGCCCTACTTAATAGTCCTAAATTGACGGGTGTCACACATACACCTCAATTTCTATATGTATTTTTACATAGTCAGTAATCTGCTTCAGTTGCGCGACATCATCCGTTATCAATTGTAAACCATTATCTAGGTCTTTATCATGCTCTTTAAAGTAACAATACCACTTCTCTGGAGTCCAATAACCTAGCTCTTCCAACGCCTTATCCAATAATTTTGTTGAAATTTATCGACCTCAACGCAGTCAATAAACGTCAACAAACCTTGTGTGTATAATCTTTTTGCGCCTTGAAAATGTCCGGCGAAACAATGCTAAATAAAAAAGGAACTTTTGCGTATATTTTTTCAGTTATTGATTCTTCATTTGAAGACTGAAAATACCATTGTCAGCCGTTTTTTAAAGATTAACGTCAAAGAAATGTGAAAATGTTGATAATGTGAAAAATTTAATAATGTTATCTTAGGGTCACACTATTTATAAAAGACTGTATAAAATCCCGAAAATCGCGGAAAATCTGATCCGAAAAGATAAAATATTTTATCCTAAAGATCGAAAAAAAATATCAAGTGAAGGTGACCGGGCGCAAGTAGCAAGGCCTTGGTCGCAAAATGCAACCTTGCAACTTGCGTCCGAGTGAATGCTCGGCTACGGCTTGTCTTTTACTCGGTCATCGAATGGGTCACAAGTGGCAAATTCGGGTTGCAAGTGTTAACCTTGCGACTTGCGCCTGGGTAGGGTATATCGTCCATTTTGTTTTGAAGGGGCAAAACGAATTATATATTTCGAAAAAAGGGGGGAAAATTTAATTTCCCTTTATTCTTTTGATCAATGGTTTAGAAATGAGAATGACAAAATTGTTACTTTTATCAATATTAGTGGTATGTTTATTAAAGACTGAGGGACAAAAGTGTAAAATGAGTGTTGCTCCCTTTTCAAAACCGTCCGTCAACAAAAGCTTTATGGGTGAAAGACCAATTCTTTTGACTAAAAAATAGGAAAAATTCAATTACCATTATCATGTTTCATAAAAATAATCAGATTTTTTTTTTTTGATCGGCTTTCAACAGTTTGAGAACACAACTCCGATGATGAAAACTCAGGAAAATTATAAACATAATTATTTTATATTGATAAGTGAATCAACGCATGTTTTTTTGTGAATCAATAGAGAAAATCTGAAATATTACGAGTGAACTGACTTAGTGAATCATACTGAAAAAAAGTGAATCATACTGACAAAAATGTGAATCATATTGAAAAAAAATGAATCATAATATTACGTTAGGAAAATTTTCTAAGAAGCCAATTCTTAATATAGTATAATCATAACGTACAAGAAAATAAACAAACAAAAAAAAATGTTTGGAGAAATATTAACAATTTCCCGATAGAATAAAACCTAAAATCTTACCAAAGAATGTAAAATGAAAATCAAAATTAACACCCTTTGAGATATACGCATGAAAAATTGAAAAAAAAAATCAATCAAAATTTGTAACTGCTCATGGAAACAAAAAACTATTTTAAATATTAATTAATAAATTAATTTGTTGAAAGATCATTACCTATAATACCATTTGATCATAATTTTAAACGATTGGCTCAGAATGCTTCTCTCCTTAAATTTTCTTCTTTTTTGATTCTACTATATATATATATATATATATATATATATATATATATAGGGAATATGTTAGCTACACCTTGGTGTAGCCAACTTAGCTACACCAAAACGTCAATTTTAAGTATAAAACTATAATTTTTTATGCCGTTTTGTATCCGAAACTTGTTAATATCCCTAATCTATTAAAAACAACATCTATTTTTGACATTTACATTTAAGATAATTACAGTTGCAAATGTAAACTCTTTAGAACCATTTTTGTGAAGGGAAGTTGATTAAAGAATAAAAACCAAAAGACACTAGCAACTATATTAATGAAAGATGTTAGAGATGATTGATTAGAGATATTAACAAGTTTAGGATACAAAACGGCATCAAAAAATATAGTTTTATGCTTAAAATTGACGTTTTGGTGTAGCTAAGTTGGCTACACCAAGGTGTAGCTAACATATTCCCATATATATATATATATATATATATATATATTCACAATCAATATACTAATACGAAAACCACTTCTATGTTTTGCTCAAGTATTGCATTGCCTGAACGCTTAAGTGTGACTTTGTCTATCCAATTGTAGATTTCGTATAACCCGAGGCAATAATGGGTCGGAATACTAGAATGTGGAAGTGTAATATCTTTACACGATTCAAAGTCATATCAAAGATATCTATAATTATCATCATACCCAAACAACAATTTTCCAACTATAAGTACATTTGTCAATCCCGAGAACTTAAACCTACCAACATCATGATTAGAAGTCACCTCTACACCGATAAGCCCAATAATCATTGTAAAGCAATATAGTTGGTGTAATTGTGATATCCTTGAACCAAGTCCACACGGGATGCTATCAAAAACGAGTTATGGTGAAAACCGGTGGCTCGGCCCCTATCTCGGGGATTTTTTCCTGGTAATTCCAGGTTTTTTTCATCATTTTTAGCATCCTCTCAGTTCGGTTTTGGTTCATCGTATATCGTTTGGTGTTTGTACAATGGGGTCTATTTAGCGCCTTGCTATTAGACGTTTTATTTAATATACTTAGCCTTTCAAAAAAAATAGTTTTAGCTAGTTTTATACGGAGTATGTATTTATTTACATTAAATGCTAAGTGTCATTTCAAGCCAACGTATGAACATGATATCTATAATAATGCGCCTGTATAGTTTGTATATATAGACATATATTACGTGCGTTTAATTGTCTTTGAAATTGTATGTTCCAAGTAATAATAGTGTTATATTTATTATTATATAAATTATATAATATTATTTATTTGAATTACCACATATCATTCAAGTCACCATTCACTTAAGCACCTATTTTAGCAATTTCAAATACTATCTCATTCCATGGCGCAAATAAGTTATAAGTTATTCTTAATAATAGTATACCAAAATAACCGTACGGATGAAGAAAAATCCAATGGAAATACGAAAATAAAACATGCATTTATTGAGTTACGTTAAAAGAAAGGACGAATTATAGAGAAATTCGTTGTTGAGGTGCTGGGCTCATACCTAATGGGCTTCAAAAGGAAAATTAAAGGAAAACTTAACTAGAAGAACCTGAACTTGATGGGTTGCTTTAAATTACAATGGGCGTAAAGTTTTATATTGCTCACGCTTTGTGATGAGATATAATATATAATTAAACTATTTTTGTACATTTTATTTTACTCTGTATTTTCAAATTAATACATATACTACCTCCGTCCTAATCAAATTTGTACATGTTTCCATTTTGGGATGTCTAAAAAAAATTGTTCACTGTTGATTTTAACCAATCAGATTTTGGTGAGTATTTATGAAATATTATTATATAGTAGTAATAGAGTAATTAATGTATTTTCCTGAAACTGTTTGCATTTTTGTAGTAGACAATTTAAGTGAAACGAATGGAGTATATACTATCTTGTCATCACATATATACTAGCTTATAACCTGCGGATTCGCGGGATGATACATGTTTTAGACTTCAGAATACAAAAGATAGACTTAAGAAACTTACAACACGTTTGCCACCGAAACAAACGACTTTAACAACCGATCAGATAACTACCATTCTATCTAATATTTCAGCGAATAAAAAAATATATCGGTATACCGTGGATATGAAAAAGTCAAATATTAAAAAAACTTTTTTTCGTTAGTGAATTATATTTAATTTTACATAACATATTTAACTAAACAAATAAATAGGAAATTAATCAAACTGAATTAGTTTTTGAATCATCTCATTAAGAGGTTTTGAAATAGCTTTAATAACCAATTATATAATCAAGGGGTTTTAAATGAGTTTTAATTAGAGGTAATTGTGTAAATTAAGCATGCCTAGTGAGACTTATTGCATGGACGACACTTATGGGTAATTAGATGAAGGGTGATTAGGTAGGGTGACTAATTAAATGAAAGGTTTGGATTAATTTTGGAGGGGTTAAATGTCCATTATCTACATAATTTTGTGTTTCTTATCTTATAATTATAAAATAGGAGAAGGAGATAGGAGATGATAGAAGTATGTGCAATAATTTATCATGTATACATATATATATATGACAAATCTTAAAAGGGTAAGGTTAAAATGGAGCTACCACAGCCACCACGGGTGTAGAGGTGGCGAGGCGTCATGGAGACCAATACGATATCAACATGCTCAAAAGTGGGACTTAGTTGGTTTTTTTCCTCTTCCTGTTTTATTCTAAGTAAAATTAATTTGTGGAGCCTTATGTGGTGTCTATCTCCCGTCACATTGTATGATGGAGATTATCATTACAAATGTTATTAGACAACACAAAGTTACGATGACGTACTTGAGTCCTCTGATAACATGTGTTAAGAGCATAGGGAGTGGGAAGGCAAGTTTTCAGCCTGAAACCGGCGTTCAGCCACTCCCCACTAATGTTCAATTCCGGCGTTCAAGTTCAATGTTCATTCTAGCGCTCTAAAGCAAAGCTTTAACCTTCTTTTTTTTAATCTTTTTCCTCATTTTTGATTGGTTAAAACTAGTTTTGTGGGCTCATTTGAACATTGAGCTGAACATTGAACCACTCCTCTTAAAATCATATTATTGTTAAATTTCAGTGTTCAATTGAATATCTAGTTTAACACCGAACACAAAGGCAACCACACCTTATACTCGGTGTTAACAACACAAATGGTCCAATCATATTTAGAGTAGGTGGGCCGTGGGCCTTTGCAAATTATCAAACACCCTTTGTACAAACCAACCACGTCATCACATGTTTAAAACAGTGCCTTTGCTTACCGGGCAGGAAAACTTGAAATGACATTATTGACCCTACTAGTAAACGAATTATGCTTGTCGACACACATTATTTGTGTTTGTAAACGAATTTTGCGATGGTCATATTCTTATCTAGTTTTCTCTACAAAAGTTATAACAAGTATTATAATTATAAATAACAAATATTTAACATTATACAAAAGGTACAAGGTATGTCATTGGACTCATATTTTTATTTTTATTTTGAACAATTTTTTCAATATTGTAAACACAATTATTTCATCTTTAACTTTAAACTTTCAATTAAGTATTGCTTTTGCTTTAAAAATAAAAAAGAAAAGATGCATGATCATACTTTTATGGGATTACTATTTCCGAAATTATGTTAATGATCAAGATATAAAACGTCAATTATGTGTATAGGCTTAATTCTTAATATATTTTTCAAATGGAGTTGATTATTGTATAATAAACTTTAAGATATAATAAATTGAATAATATCTAAATTGCTTGATAGGGAACCAATCAGATGAAAAGGGATCATCTAATATTTTTTTTTATCATTATTTTTTTTTTTTAAAAGACAACCTTACACTACCTATCCAGCAGTTATATATACAATCACCACGAATATTTACAAATTGTCTCTCACGGACTTAAACCCCCAACCACTAGGTTGATAGGTTTCTCACATACCGGTAGGCCATAGACCTTTTGGTGATCATCTAATATTTCTAAAAGGGGCAAATGGCCCGAAAAGGTAACCAAGTTGTTAAAATTTGACAATAAAGGAAATATGAAATTTATCGATGCCCAAAAAGGACTTACATTTCAAAATTGTGCCATAAAAGGATTCAAATTGTCAAAAAAATTCAATTAAGGGTAAAAATTACCGTTTTATTTTAAAAACGTGCCATAAAATGATTTAGTATATTGAAATCATGCCATAAAAGGTTTAAAGTTTTTGAAATCGTGTGATAAAAGGATTTAACACTAAAAATAAAATTCGGGTTTAAACACTCAAAAAGTAAAATTAGTGTTTATATCGTATGTTTTCTAGGTTAAAAATGTCACATAATAATTGAATATTTGAGATTTAAGCTCCGCATTACCTAAATTCGATCAAAAATTGAAAGAGAAAAAAATGTGAAATAAATACACATTTAATTGAATTTTTTTGACAACTTAAATCCTTTTACGGTACAATTTTAAAATGTGAGTCCTTTTTTGTCATCGACAAAAGTCATATTCCCTTTATTGTCAAATTTTGACAACATGGTTACCTTTTCGGACTATTTGCCCTTCTAAAAGCTATAAAATATGAATATATAATTTTTGGATTCGTGATGCCCGTTAATGCACAAATCTAAGTTATAATATTTTTAATGGGCATAATAGTTATTGATTCAACTATTCAAGACGATACACATACTATTTCTAGGTTATTCTACTTATTATTCCATAATAAGATTTATTATATTTGATTCAAACTCTATTCAAATTAAGCTGATAAAAAAAATTCAATTTAAAACTTTTAATGTTTATCTGAATTGGTATCAATGCATTTGTCCAAAAAAAAACGAAATTTGTGACTTGAAGTCTTGAACTAATGGGAAAAAAAATTAGAAAAAATGGGAGTAAAAATTAAGTTTTTATGACTCGATTCATTGTAGAAAGGGTTGGCATTTTTCGACAGTGAACTAAAACTATTAAATTAATTGTTTGATTTTGTTATCTATTTATATTAACCATCTTGATAATGACGTTTTCTCATTTATGCTAAATTTGTGCCGCCCATTAATAAAAAATGTAATAAAGTTCTTATCACACCACAGTTTAGTTTTATTTATACACATACTTTCACATCAAATGACGAATTTAAAGTTTGATTGTTCACAAATGGTTGCAATTGTTAAAAAGCAAATACTCAAAATATAAATATAATAATATTGAAAATATGTACTTAAATAATACTGTATCATTCATAATTTATTATCTGCATCTAGCATCCCGAAATAAAACAAAATAAAAAACTTTAATCACAAAGGCAGAAACTTTGCGACTACTCTCGTGCAATATGAAATGATTTAATATTTTGTGAATATTGTCCACTTTTATAGTTTTAGAAAACGAAAATTATTTGGATTCAGTTATTTTGATCGGTGTAGTGAATTACACCGATCCACAAAAACAAACACCCTAAATGAGACAATTGATGCCACGGTACTCTGATGATTTGACTTTATCACCATAATCATCCCCTAATTTATCTCTAATTCCTTATAAACTTGACAAAGATTTAACATCCGGATCATTACATTTATCATATCGTGAAAAACTAGAATTGAAGTGGATTATTATTTGATATATAATGGTGAGATGAGACGAGCATGGAATCAAATCATCTCAAACCAAACAACAAAAACAATCAAAGGCGTTGATCGATCGATGGCCACAATGTTATTTTTGTGATGGGGCCCATAAAGGGTGTTTGGACGGTGCCAACTTGTAAAACTAATGGTTGTCAAAGGCGTTGACGACACCTTCCAACGGCTCATCTTCCACTAGTCACTTTCCAATTCCAATTATTATTAATAATAAAATCACTTAATACCCTTTGTTAGTAATAATTATTTTTTATTCCTAGCTACCGTGAGAAATAATAATTCTACTACATCCGTCTCAAATTTATTGTTCAGATATAAATACGCAATTTAAAAACATGATTGTTACACGTAACTTTTTGATAAAATTACAATTTTACCCTTAACCTTTTGCATACTTTTTGAAGTCATATTTACACATTAAAGATAATCAATTAAACTTAGTTAATAATATTCATTTATTTTTGAAAGTGGACAATTAAACTTAAACAATTAAAAAAGGAAACGTGGACCATAAATTTTGGAATAGTAGAAGTAATTAGTTTGTTAATCTACGAAAATGATGAAATGATACTAATAACTAGTGAAAAATCGATAAAATTTGTAAAGAAAGTTTATTGCTAGCGAGTATTTTAGGATTGTTATAGTAGACAACAATTTAAATGTGGTATCATTATTGTATTGACAATAACTCTAGCAAAAGTATTATTTTATGTGTGTAGGTTATGATTTATGACGAAGTTGTAACATCCATAATCCATATGGTATAATATTGTTGTATAACCACATTATAATTTTTAGATTTTATAATCTTTCTTTTGTATGAAAAGGCAAATACTCTTAAGATTTTATAATCGGTATTTATGAGCTCATTAACTTTCAAATAAAGGTTCACTCAGATATATATTAAAAAAAAAAAAGGTTATTGGAGGGAACCTTTAACCCCGGATCCGTAGATCCACGGAGCCCCACCCGCAAGAGGCAACCCGTCCGGCTAAACACCTGGCCCCAGTGACCCCACACACGGAGCATAAGATTTTTTGTACTCCCAGAGGCTTGAACCCGGATGGGGCGTGGGGATTTGCGGCGGCGGTACCACTGAGGCAAAACCCCATTGGTTTCACTCAGATATAAGTGTCCCTATATCCACAAATTTATATTTTCCCCCAAATATATTGTAACACCTGCTAAATTAGGATAATTATTTATGCCTAATTGATTGTAACTAGTTGTAATTAGTATGTAATAGGACTAATTACAGGCTCTATTTGTATATATATAAGTTGATTTATATATATATGTGTGTTTTTACGCGATTTGGATAAATCGTACTAATTAACCGGACGGAGTCCGACACAATTATTTTGACGTTGGTGACAGAAACTTACCTAAATAATGAGAACGTATTTTATTATATAAAATACACAGCGAACAAACACTAATTATAATATCGCGACGACATTTTAAATAATTTAACGAATACGTATTAAACGCGAGTTAAGAATTTTAATACTTCGATGAATGTTTTTATAATTAATTTCAAGGTATTTCATTAAAATATTCCCGTCACCTTTTAAAAATATAACTGCTTGAATTAACGTTTAAACGACGGATTAAACGAACACCGCGCGAGGCGCAGTGCGCAGACTGGAAATGGTGGAGGATATTACCTCCCACCAATTCCCTTTTCTTTCTTTATTTCATTTTCTCTCTCTCTCCTCTCTTCTCTTTTCTCTCAAATTTCATCACCAAAAATCTTACAAAACCGCAAAATAAACATACTAAACGACGCCGGATCATACCACCTCTTTAGAGAAAAACGTTCACCACTTCGCGATCTACAATCCTATCTTTCCGGAATTTCATTTCGGCAAATCGTAAGTTCCCGACAAAACCCGAAACTCTCCGTTTTTACTCATTTTTACGTTTTTATGGTTTATATATGCTTAAAATGTCCAAAAATGGGTTGGGTAAAAGATTTGGACCTAACGGAAGTTTTTCGACCGATTTTCCGGCCACCAAATTCCGATCAGACCGCTACGTCGCAGAGACGCTGGACTATCTGCGACGTAGCTCAAAACGTCGCATTATGTGGCCAACGTCGCACTTAGCGACGTCGCGGCCTACGTCGCACAAAAATCCCAACGTCGCACTAGCGACGCAGCCTATTACGTCGCATTAACTTGCGGACGTCGCACATAGCGACGTAGACTTTTACGTCGCAAACCGAACCTACGTCGCATTGATTTTGCGAAGGTCGCATCATGCGACGTACCTCCCTACGTCGCACCCTACGTCGCATGCTACGTCGCATGCTACGTCGCACAAACCAGAACCTTGAAAAGTCAGATTTTACTAAGTGTCGAACTTACACAACTTCAAATACTTATGTCATACGACTTAACAAACGTCATAGAACATACTTTCAATTACAAATACACTAAATTGCGTTATAAATGATAACGCTTTGAATCATTATTACAAACCGTCACCAACGGGCCATATTTGTTTTCAAACTACAAACGGATTACTAAACAAACACTTGGACATAATGAGTTGTGTAAACAACTAGCCTAGATGGTCTTGCGAGACATCTACTTACTTAACTTTATATGTTTAGGCATTTGAAGGTTACGGGTTCGGAGAACCTACGGTTGATATTACTTACTCGTTTATTGATATAAACGTACTTGCAAAGACTCAGGTGAGTCTTACGGCCCCACTTTTACTGTTTTATCTTATTGGGGGAGATACATGCTACTACTTTTTCCTTGAACACAAGTACTAAACTGTTTACTATACCAAACGAAATTGCATGAGTTACTTACAAACAGAAGTCTCTCCATCATATATCGTTAGTTATGGACTTAAGCGCGAACAGTAGTTAATGGATCCATTAGGGAAATGACCCTCCCCACCCGGGGCAGTAGCGCTGCCACGTACCAATTTACACGTATAAACGGGTGACAACTTATTCGTTACTGATGCTTGCTCACTTACGAGCATGTCACGGGAGCAAACATATTATTTACGGGTTAAGCTTCGATTATGAGCCTCATGGCAACGGTATAAACTTACTTACTTGCATTTGCGGGATTGCAAATACTGGTTTACGATTTCTGGATTGAAATTGCTGATTTTACGCCTACGGGCATTACTGACGAAAGCTCGTGTTCAAAACTGATGTTATTTACAAACCTGTGAGATTCACCAACCTTTTGGTTGACACTTTTTAGCATGTTTTCTCAGGTACCCGGATGGAGTAGGATTACTCCAGGATTTTAGCTAGAGTCGCATGATTTCAACACAACTGCATTAACGGAGATTCTTAGCATTATCTTTTGTATATTACGGTTATGTAATAGAATCTCCCGCTATACGCGTGGACTCTAGGGGAAACTACATTTTGTATACGAAAACACTAAGTTTTCAAACATTATATCTATGGAATGTAACTAATTTACGAAACGTCTCATTTAGAGGTCGTTTGCTGTATATCTTGTGCTTTGTATATTGATTAGTAACACCCAAGTATGCTTCCGCAAAACAGTAAATTTTTGGGGTGTTACAGATTGGTATCAGAGCCTAAGGTTATAGTGAACTAGGTTGCATTTAGTGGGCCTAGACTATGACCATTAGGCAGTATTTCCTTACTAAGCATGATTGGTTCAGGAATTACATCATACGACTTTAATTTAACATAGCCTGATCAACTATGTACAATTAAGGAAAAATGATGTGAGGTCTGAAATGGTTATGTCGAGCAGGAATGCGTTAGTAGACTCTGACCACGAGAGAACCGAGACTCTTACTTGTTATGTGCTAGACATACTATAGGCTATTATGTGATATACGAGTATATACATACATAGGCCTCACTCGCTGACTATACTACTAGGCTATTATATATATGAATAGGCCTCGCACGTAAACACACTCGCTATAGAGATAGCCGACGTTTCCCTGGTGACACTTACGAATTACTCTCAGCGGTTTGTACCGACCATGACAGACTTGATTACCGTCACACCACCTTGTGGCGCACTCTAATGATTTTACGAAAATCACATCTAACACCCTGAAACAACGTACTTCCAAGGACTAAAATCCTCTCTCTGTCATTTCTATAGAACTCAAAGACACGAATTCCCAAATGGACGACTACATGTCTGATAGTGACCAAGTCCACGGGGAACAAATCCAGTACACGTATCTCGATGAGGACATCGTACCAGAAGAAGAAATCATGCTGGAGGGAAACGAAAATCAGAATCTCGAAATGACTGGCATCGACATAGAAGAATATGAAAGAGTACGAGATCAGGCCGTGGGACTAGACGGCTGAAATTGGGCACTTAAGCGTAAGTGCATAGACTATGAACAAAGATTGAGAATCTCAAACCGATCTGTCCCTACACGAATCAAAGATAAGATCCGTTACTGGAAGAAAGTAGCCACCAACCTAACCCGTAGGACCAAAACATGGATCAAACGTTTGGGCAGGAAATCAACGGAGGAGACTAGGTACCGCTCCACGACTCAAAGATACAGGGACATGCTTGAGGCACGCTACCACCCACACGACCTGAACCTGGAGTCGGAAGAAGAATCCGAAGGCCAGGAACCCTAACTAAGAATGAACCAACCGACTAGCAGAAACTGTGGACCGCCTTGTCACGCTGATGGAACCAATTAATCTACATTAAGATTAGTGTAGTTTTTGTCTTGTAATCTATCTCGTAATCTAGGGACTATCTAGCACTACTCTATAAACTAGTCGGATGTAACCATTCCCGGCACCCTTGTAATATCTCTGTAGGATGTAACTTTTGAACTCACTTTATCTATCAGATATCCTTTGTTATCTCAACTCACCTTAATTGTCATTTTCCATATTGATGTTATGTATTACTGCTTTTATACATGTACATCTGTGACAATTACCAGCTCATACAAAATCTCATGTATCTTCATTTCTTTTATTGAATAATCATGCCGCCAAAGACACGACCATACACCGACGCCCAGATTACCTCCCTTATAACCCAGGCTGTTACTGAAGCCTTGGCTCGGAATACTCCACCAAATTCCTCGAGAAACAGCGATGCCGCTGAAACCACTGCTGCTAAACCTTGTTCTTACAAGGACTTCCAGAACTGCAAACCTCTAAACTTTGCAGGTACCGAGGGAGCAATCGGTCTAATACACTGGATCGAGAAAGTTGAGTCTGTATTTCTTATCTGCAACTGTGCGGAGGGAGATAAGGTTAAGTTCTCCGTTAGTACTTTTACTGACACCGCACTCACCTGGTGGAACACTTATGCCCAGACTGTGAGTGTTGCTACTGCTTACCAACTCCCGTGGGAGGAGTTGAAGAAGATGTTGAGGGGCGAGTATTGCCCCAGGGATGAATTGAAACAACTAGAAGTGGAATTCTGGAACCACAAGATGCAGGGTGATGACATCACCGGATACACCAACCGTTTCCACCAACTGGCACTTCTGTGCCCAACCATGGTCGATCCTGAGTACAAGAGGATCGAGAAATTTGTTGATGGTCTTCCTGAGAGACTCCAAGATCTGGTAACTTCTTCCAAACCGGGTACAATTCAGAGCGCCATCCGTATGGCCCATGAACTAACGGCAAATTCTGTCCGCCGTGGTACAACTTCAACCCCATCTGCAAACAACAAACGCAAGTGGGAAGGTAACCCCAACTCATCCAACCAAACCTCCAACAAAAAGCCTGAGTACATTAAGGCTTATTCATCTGGAACTTCGGAGAAGAAAGGGTACAGCGGGAGCAGACCCTACTGTCCCAAATGCAACCGCCACCATGACGGTTCTTGCCCTTGCTCCAACTGCAAGCGGTTCGGGCATCTAGCCAAGGATTGTCGAACCAACATTCCCACCCCCAACACTAATGCACCAAAGGCCTGCTTTGGGTGCGGAAATACAGGGCATTTCAAGAAAGATTGCCCAAAGCTGAAAAACAACAACAACCCTGCTCGCGGCAGATCATTCGTTATCAAGGCTGGGGAAGCCAGACAAGACCCGAACGTCGTGACGGGTACGTTCCTTCTCAACGACCTTACTGCTTCTGTGTTATTTGATACCGGTGCCGATAGAAGCTTCATTTCTGAGAAATTTAGTCCTTTACTTGATATAACTCCCACTACCTTAGATACTAAATACATTGTTGAATTAGCTGATGGCAAACTGATTGAGACTGATAGTATCATACACAACTGTACACTTAAACTCACGAACGAAACGTTTCCCATTGATTTAATCCCTGTCGAGATCGGCAGCTTCGATATTATTGTCGGTATGGATTGGTTATCCAAGCACCGAGCTGAAATCATCTGTCATGACAAACTCGTTCGCATACCTCTTGTCTCCGGTGGAACCTTAGTCCTACAAGGGGAGACCGGCAGACGGAATCTGAATATTGTCTCCTGTCTGAAAACTAGAAAGTATCTACGAAAAGGGTATCAAGCCATCCTCGCACATGTAACGGAGAAGAAGTCGGAGGAGAAGCGACTTGAGGATGTTCCGATCGTGCGGGATTTCCCGGAAGTCTTTCCTGAAGACTTGCCCGGACTTCCGCCACCTAGACAAGTTGAATTCCAAATCGAACTGGTGCCTGGAGCTGCACCCGTGGCACGAGCCCCTTACCGTTTAGCACCATCCGAAATGCAGGAGTTGTCTAACCAACTACAGGAACTCCTGGACAGAGGATTCATTCGACCAAGTTCCTCGCCTTGGGGAGCTCCGGTCTTATTCGTCAAAAAGAAAGACGGTTCATTCAGAATGTGCATTGACTACCGAGAGTTGAACAAACTAACCGTTAAGAACCGATACCCACTCCCTCGAATCGATGATCTGTTCGATCAACTCCAAGGATCAAGCTGTTACTCAAAGATTGATCTACGGTCGGGTTATCATCAACTCCGAGTCCGTGACAATGATATCCCAAAGACAGCTTTCCGAACTCGTTATGGGCATTATGAATTCCAAGTGATGCCATTCGGGTTAACCAACGCACCGGCCGTATTCATGGACCTTATGAATCGGGTGTGCAAATCATATCTTGACAAATTCGTCATTGTGTTCATCGATGATATCCTGATTTACTCTCGCAACGAACAGGAACATGCTCAACATCTGAAAACCATTCTAGGACTTCTGAAACACGAAGAGTTATATGCCAAATTCTCTAAGTGTGAGTTCTGGATTCGAACCGTTCAATTCCTCGGGCACGTGATTGACAGCCAAGGAATTCATGTTGATCCCGCCAAGATTGAAGCAATCAAGGGCTGGGAGTCACCGACCACTCCAACCGAAGTGAGACAATTCTTAGGTCTTGCTGGTTATTATCGCCGATTCATCGAAAACTTTTCAAGAATAGCTGTTCCACTAACCACACTGACTCAGAAAGATAAGAAGTTCGATTGGACTGATAAACAAGAGTCAGCCTTCCAGCTATTGAAAAACAAACTTTGCAGTGCACCAATCCTGTCCTTACCCGAGGGCACCGACGATTTCGTAGTTTACTGCGACGCCTCACACCAGGGACTTGGTTGTGTGTTGATGCAACGGGAAAAAGTCATTGCCTATGCCTCACGACAACTGAAAATCCACGAGAAAAACTATACGACCCACGACCTCGAGTTAGGTGCTGTGGTCTTCGCATTGAAAATCTGGAGACATTATCTCTACGGTACGAAAAGCACTATCTTTACCGATCACAAAAGTCTCCAACACATATTCGATCAGAAAGATCTAAACATGAGGCAACGTCGCTGGGTTGAGTTACTTAGTGACTACGACTGCGAGATCAAATACCATCCGGGCAAGGCGAACGTAGTTGCCGATGCCTTAAGCCGAAAAGAACGAGTGAAACCCCTTCGAGTTCGAGCACTTTCTATGACAATTCATAACGAGCTTCCTGCTCAAATCCTTACCGCTCAACTTGAAGCACTCAACGATGAAAACTTGAAAAATGAAGCCTTGCGAGGCTTGGATAAACAATTCGAAATCAAACCCGATGGAACTCGATACTTCTCTAACCGGGTGTGGTTACCCAAATTCGGAAACTTTCGAGATTTGGTGATGGCTGAAGCTCACAAATCTCGATACTCAATACATCCTGGATCTGACAAGATGTATCATGACGTCAAAGGGTTGTATTGGTGGCCTAACATGAAAGCTGACATCGCCTTGTACGTCAGTAAATGCCTAACCTGTTCCAAAGTAAAGACCGAACACCAAAGACCCTCTGGGTTGCTTCAACAACCTGAAATTCCTCAATGGAAATGGGAACAGATTTCCATGGACTTCATTACCAAACTACCGAAAACTTCGAGTGGTTGCGATACCATTTGGGTGATCGTGGACCGTCTCACGAAATCTGCTCATTTTCTGGCCATCAAGGAAACCGACAAGATGGAGCGTCTGACTCGCATCTATGTCAAAGAAATCATCTCACGACACGGGGTACCTATCTCGATCATCTCGGATAGGGACAGCCGTTTTACTTCTAACTTTTGGCAATCGCTACAGAAATCTCTTGGTACTCGTCTGGATATGAGTACTGCTTATCACCCGCAAACCGATGGCCAAAGCGAGCGAACTATTCAAACACTGGAGGATATGCTACGAGCCTGCGTAGTCGACTTCGGTACTTCTTGGGAAAATCATTTACCGTTGTGCGAGTTCTCGTACAACAACAGTTATCATACCAGCATAAAGGCTGCACCCTTCGAGGCACTTTACGGACGTAAGTGCCGATCACCTGTCTGTTGGACTGAGTTAGGAGAATCCCAACTCACGGGTCCAGAAATCATTCAAGAAACTACTGAGAAAATCGTTGGTATTCAAAACCGGCTGAAAGCCGCACGTGATCGTCAGAAAAGCTATGCTGACGTGAGACGCAAACACCTTGAGTTCCAGGTAGGAGACAAGGTACTTCTCAAAGTGGCACCGTGGAAAGGTGTTATTCGATTCGGGAAACGAGGCAAACTAAATCCTAGATATATCGGACCATTCGAAATCCTTGAAAGGATTGGTCCAGTGGCATATCGCCTGCAACTTCCTGCTGAACTTAGCAGCGTACACAACACATTCCACATTTCTAACTTGAAGAAATGTCTGTCTGACGAGACGCTGATTATACCGCTCGACGAAATTCAAATCGATGATAAACTTTATTTCGTCGAGAAACCTTTGGAAATCATGGACCGAGAGGTCAAGCAATTGAAACAGAGTCGTATTCCCATAGTAAAAGTCAGGTGGAATTCTAGGCGCGGCCCTGAGTTCACCTGGGAACGGGAAGACCAAATGCGACAGAAATACCCACATCTCTTCCCAGACAACGCACCGTCCGTGCACTCAAGCTAATTTCGGGACGAAATTTCTTTAACAAGGGGAGAATGTAACACCTGCTAAATTAGGATAATTATTTATGCCTAATTGATTGTAACTAGTTGTAATTAGTATGTAATAGGACTAATTACAGGCTCTATTTGTATATATATAAGTTGATTTATATATATATGTGTGTTTTTACGCGATTTGGATAAATCGTACTAATTAACCGGACGGAGTCCGACACAATTATTTTGACGTTGGTGACAGAAACTTACCTAAATAATGAGAACGTATTTTATTATATAAAATACACAGCGAACAAACACTAATTATAATATCGCGACGACATTTTAAATAATTTAACGAATACGTATTAAACGCGAGTTAAGAATTTTAATACTTCGATGAATGTTTTTATAATTAATTTCAAGGTATTTCATTAAAATATTCCCGTCACCTTTTAAAAATATAACTGCTTGAATTAACGTTTAAACGACGGATTAAACGAACACCGCGCGAGGCGCAGTGCGCAGACTGGAAATGGTGGAGGATATTACCTCCCACCAATTCCCTTTTCTTTCTTTATTTCATTTTCTCTCTCTCTCCTCTCTTCTCTTTTCTCTCAAATTTCATCACCAAAAATCTTACAAAACCGCAAAATAAACATACTAAACGACGCCGGATCATACCACCTCTTTAGAGAAAAACGTTCACCACTTCGCGATCTACAATCCTATCTTTCCGGAATTTCATTTCGGCAAATCGTAAGTTCCCGACAAAACCCGAAACTCTCCGTTTTTACTCATTTTTACGTTTTTATGGTTTATATATGCTTAAAATGTCCAAAAATGGGTTGGGTAAAAGATTTGGACCTAACGGAAGTTTTTCGACCGATTTTCCGGCCACCAAATTCCGATCAGACCGCTACGTCGCAGAGACGCTGGACTATCTGCGACGTAGCTCAAAACGTCGCATTATGTGGCCAACGTCGCACTTAGCGACGTCGCGGCCTACGTCGCACAAAAATCCCAACGTCGCACTAGCGACGCAGCCTATTACGTCGCATTAACTTGCGGACGTCGCACCTAGCGACGTAGACTTTTACGTCGCAAACCGAACCTACGTCGCATTGATTTTGCGAAGGTCGCATCATGCGACGTACCTCCCTACGTCGCACCCTACGTCGCATGCTACGTCGCATGCTACGTCGCACAAACCAGAACCTTGAAAAGTCAGATTTTACTAAGTGTCGAACTTACACAACTTCAAATACTTATGTCATACGACTTAACAAACGTCATAGAACATACTTTCAATTACAAATACACTAAATTGCGTTATAAATGATAACGCTTTGAATCATTATTACAAACCGTCACCAACGGGCCATATTTGTTTTCAAACTACAAACGGATTACTAAACAAACACTTGGACATAATGAGTTGTGTAAACAACTAGCCTAGATGGTCTTGCGAGACATCTACTTACTTAACTTTATATGTTTAGGCATTTGAAGGTTACGGGTTCGGAGAACCTACGGTTGATATTACTTACTCGTTTATTGATATAAACGTACTTGCAAAGACTCAGGTGAGTCTTACGGCCCCACTTTTACTGTTTTATCTTATTGGGGGAGATACATGCTACTACTTTTTCCTTGAACACAAGTACTAAACTGTTTACTATACCAAACGAAATTGCATGAGTTACTTACAAACAGAAGTCTCTCCATCATATATCGTTAGTTATGGACTTAAGCGCGAACAGTAGTTAATGGATCCATTAGGGAAATGACCCTCCCCACCCGGGGCAGTAGCGCTGCCACGTACCGATTTACACGTATAAACGGGTGACAACTTATTCGTTACTGATGCTTGCTCACTTACGAGCATGTCACGGGAGCAAACATATTATTTACGGGTTAAGCTTCGATTATGAGCCTCATGGCAACGGTATAAACTTACTTACTTGCATTTGCGGGATTGCAAATACTGGTTTACGATTTCTGGATTGAAATTGCTGATTTTACGCCTACGGGCATTACTGACGAAAGCTCGTGTTCAAAACTGATGTTATTTACAAACCTGTGAGATTCACCAACCTTTTGGTTGACACTTTTTAGCATGTTTTCTCAGGTACCCGGATGGAGTAGGATTACTCCAGGATTTTAGCTAGAGTCGCATGATTTCAACACAACTGCATTAACGGAGATTCTTAGCATTATCTTTTGTATATTACGGTTATGTAATAGAATCTCCCGCTATACGCGTGGACTCTAGGGGAAACTACATTTTGTATACGAAAACACTAAGTTTTCAAACATTATATCTATGGAATGTAACTAATTTACGAAACGTCTCATTTAGAGGTCGTTTGCTGTATATCTTGTGCTTTGTATATTGATTAGTAACACCCAAGTATGCTTCCGCAAAACAGTAAATTTTTGGGGTGTTACATATATAATGTGCCGTTTGGTCATCGGTTGGGACGAGATCAAAACTAGTATGTATTCATTCGTACTTTTCTTTTTTCGCCTGGTTTGAACTTTGAAGCGTGTACTTTTGTCATTTTTACTAAATACCTTGTTATTATAAGTGCCTATAGCACCGCGATTTGTTAGAAATGTTAGCGGTTATCTTTATTGGCTCATTCCTAGACGGGCTTTATTTATTTTGGGCTTAGCCCGTTTATGATTTACTATGTATTTATATTGTACGCGAAAACATTATTCAGGCAATTCAATAATATCGTTGTTTAGCATGGTTGTTAAACCAGCTACCATTCGTACTGTTCTTAGTCTTGCGGTTTCTCGACATTGGCCGGTTCATCAACTGGATGGATGTTAAGAACGCATTTTTACATGGATCCTTATCCGAGACTGTTTACATGCATCAGCCATCGGGTGTTCGAGGCCCACAACGCCCCGATCATGTATGTCTTTTGCAGCGTTCCCTTTATGGCCTCAAACAGGCTCCACGGGCATGGTTTTAGCGGTTTGCGAGTTATGCTACACGTCTCGGCTTTCATCATAGCCGCTGTGATTCCTCTTTGTTTATCTTTTGCATGGGATCTGACATTGCTTACCTATTGTTATATGTTGATGACATTTTGTAGACAGCTTCTTCTCCAACATTTTTACAACGGATTATCTCATATCTGCATCAGGAATTTTCGATGACTGATCTTGTAACATCCACTCCTCGGGTCTAGTTATATTTTAATATTTTCTGACTTTTAATATTTAATTCGTGTGTCAGAAAATAGTTTGGTGTTATTATTTGAAAATAAATAGTTAAAGAGTCACATAATTAATTGTGACTAATAAATTGTTAACTGTTTTAAATTAATTCAGTTGATGGTAAAATAAAATAATATTTCCCCCGCAAATGGTTTTTAAGTTCCAGACAATGATAAGTACGGGGGACAAAACTAGTACACATATTATCTAATATATGTGTAAAGTACGCTATAATCTTCAAAAACATTCCAGTAAATTCGTGAGTAGCGAGAGAAAAGATCAGGAACCAAGAACCAAACCCTAATCTATCATCTAACATCAAAATCTTTTGATTTCACTTCCTGTTTCTCCTGTTCTTGCTCTGGCCGAACCCAAGGCATCCATAGGGACGATTTTAAGATTTCAAAACAAGTTGTGAGACTAAATTGAAGCCCTAGAACTTCGATTCAAGCTTCAAAAGTGTGATTAAATCATCCTTGATCCTCCTAAACATGTTGTAAGTGTTAAATTTTGATTTTTATATAAACCTAGAAATGGGTTTTTGAGTATTTGATGAAATTAGTTTGATTAACATGAAATTGAAGCTTGTAGTGATTCTATTAGTGTTAATTGATAGTTAATTCATGATTATAGATAAAGCCCTAACATAGAAATGAAGAATTTGATATATGTTCATGAAGAAAGTTAGGAGTTTGAGTGATTTTACATGAATATGGTTTTAAAGCTTGGAATAATGATGTACATATTGATAAGTGTTGATTAATGATGATGATAAACATTATCCAAGTTAAAAGTTATAAATTGATTAAAGTGTTCTTGAGAATTATAGTAATTATGATGATATTTATGAGTTATATAAGAAATTCGGTATGGATTATGATTTAGAATACTTGATTTATAATCAAAGAGTAAAGTTAGAACTTGTGTGGTTAAGTATTCATGAAACCTAGTATTGAGCTTTTGATTAATTAGTGATATTTGAAGTTAATAATCTTGTAATGGTTTGATTATGTTACTTGGTGATTAAAGTAATTAAAGTAATGTTGTGATCTTAACTTGATAAATAATCTTGAATTGTTAACTATGAAATTTATAGTTACTAAATATGTTGAATATTGATAATGAGTTTGAAACAGAGACATTGATATGATATAATGATTAGAGTGATAACTCATTGAGATTTGGATTATGAACCATGTGATATAATAATTAACATGAGTTGATGATTATGAATGAGTTACTAACTCATTTTGTTTAATTGTAATTCCAGATAAATAGAAGACTCAGTGACATTAGACTACTGAGTGGACGACTGAGGTATTGGTGAGTGGACCTATGCCTCTCAGTATAATTTGGTTGTAACGATTAAAGTTACAACGGGTAATTGTGGTTTACTGTTTTATACTGTTATCTGTTATAATACAAAGTTATTATTGATTCTGTGCTATATTGCCTTGGTGCATATATGTGTTCATTGAGAGGTCCCTATGGTTTGAGCTTAAGGCTGCTATTAATTGGCCAACACAGATTCTTGCACATGTGTTGTTAATGGAAACTGTGTTGTGTGAATAGCACATTAGCTATCGGTTTCCTGTATCGGCCAAATACAGTTGGTTATAAGCGTTCTTGGGGGCCACCGCGGCTAGAGGGTTTCCTCAAGAACCACCGATCCTCTCTGATATTGTGTTTACCATATTATCTGCTGTAAACTGAATTGTTATCGCTAAGTTAGACTGTTAGTTATAAGTCTATTCACTTAGCTTTGTGCTAATCCCACCGCTTTAACTTCTTGCAGGTTGTTAATCTTGTGATGCTAAAATTAAAAAGTTTGGGCTGGAAGAATGTTTGACAAACTGTTACTCTGATCTGTTTTTGATTATAAATTAATAGATAAATTGTTTTAATATAACACCAAATTTATGATCTTGTAATTTATAAGACTTGGGTATGTCTGAAGTTTTATTACAATGTTGTGTACAGTATTTTATTATATATGATGTATGTTTTAGATGAACGCTTCCGAATAAAAAAAAAATATGGGGTGTTATAAGTTGGTATCAGAGCATAGGTTTGGGTGAATTGGACATTGGTTATGTTCAATCCCAAATCTATATGATGTGTCAAGTCAAACATTCCAGAGTGTGAGATTAGTAATTGTATGAAAATGTGGTTATTGAATATGTACTAACCTATAACAAGTTCCAAGATTGTTGTTTTGGTTGTAGAGACGGAGGAACATGAGGAACCCAAGGGTATTCTCAATGATTCCTCGATATTCGTTGGCAAAAGTGTATCAGGTATTTTCGATAAGCTTGTTGAATTTAAATAAGCTTGAATCGTTTACTTTACTAAGATGATTGTGATTAATAGTAAAGTAAATTGAGTCAGACTTATATGATTCCCCTGTTATGAGTCATTGGTGATTATTATTTGTTAAAGGGATACTAGGAATATTAATTGAGATGTTTAGCATCATGAGTAGTTCATAATGAACTAGAAATGGATTTTGTAGACACCTTGTTGTATAAAGTGTAACAATTGTATTAATTGAATTTAAGTGTGTCTACAATGTGAAAATGAAGTATAAATCATTGTGTAATTATGATTTGATAAATGCAAGGTGTAGTTATGAATCCTTGCTAGGGAATTAGTTACTACATGATAGAATTGTTAATATGATTCCAAATAGTGAAATAAAGGAGATGTTGGTATATCTCCATGGATGTAGTTTGGAGTCATGTTTTGTTTAAAAACTAAAAGTGTTCATTGATTTGAAAGTATGTGTTGACTTGGAAAAGTCAAAGTTGAATTTAGTAGAGTCACATTTGGTAATAACTATGAATAAAGTGATAAATGTGGCTAGATGTTTGTGTGTAACAATGATCATGATCCGGTGGTATTATGATCTATGCATAAAAAAAATGGTAAAATAAGAAAGTCAAAGTGGTTAAACTACCTTTATACGCGTTGACAAGTTTGGGAAAAAAAAAGGGTCAAAGTTGAAACTTTGTTGTAATTGTTATAAACAATGATGATTTTAATGTGAATTGGTGTTTTAGAGTGATAGTATGACACCAATAGTGAAAATAGTTTTGTTTGACTTGAAATAGTCAAGAAAGTGTGAAATGGTTGTTTGAATAGTGGTTATATAGGTTGAAACCCAAATGGGTTGTCAAGGTGCCCAAATGGGTCACTTGATGGTTAAACGGTTAAAATAAGTAGGGGTTTGGTTATAACCAATGTAATAGTGATTTTAAGTCCTACATATAGTAGGAATGTGTTTTGAAAGTGTTTTGGGTAATCAATGTAGTTGTTTTGTTAAGAATGCCATTTGGACCCTTAAACGGGTCGACTAGTTAAAACATGATAGGACAAGTATATGAGGGTGTTGAAAGTGCCCACACGTCACAAATATATGTATAAGCATGTTGGCAAAGAGTTGAAACCAGAAAATCAGCCATTTGGAATATGGCATGTCAACGAAAATGGCTCAAAATGGCCTAAAATTGGTTATACGTCCGTTTTCTCGTAAAACGTGTAAATTGAAAAAGTGGAAAAATAGAAAGTTGCATTTTAATTATATAAAGGTGCCTGCAAAATTTCAGATCCTAATTCTTTACGGTTTAGAAGATATGCGCGTTTGAGTTTCGTATTTTTGCACTAAAAATTGCAGATTTGTTGCAGCAAGATGAATCCGGACGGATTCCCTTGAATCCGTACGGATTCCCAAGAATACGGGCGGATTCCTTGGGCGGATTCCTTAAAAATACTTCTGTCTAGTGAAGTTGAAGGGAATACGGCGGATTCCCTTGAATCCGTACGGATTCTCTTGAATCCGGGCGTATTCCCATCAATCCGGACGTATTCCCATGTTTTGAGGCATTTCTTGTATTATGTGTTGCATTAAGTGAATCTATCATGAAAATTTGTTAATTTCGACGTTCGACGTAACGTTAGACGTAGAATTTCCGCTAGAAAATTTCGGTGTCCGATTAAGACGAAATTTACATGTCCACTTAAAAAACGGCCCAACGGTCAAAGCTCATGCGTTTCCATGAGCCCTGTCAGTTTTGGGCACTTCGGGGTCGTTTGGGGCCCGAAAATGGCATTTTATTGTTTTTCGGACCTTATTTTGGACTTTTGACTTACGTCTTGTATTGGGCTTTTGTTTCTTTGAGCCCAGAGATCATTCCTGTATAAATGTACAATCTTAGAACCTGTTTTAAAAGGTCCACATATGTTATGGTATATAAGTTGTTCTTAGACGGTTTATATAACTGCAAAATATACCAGTAAATGGTATTGTTGATTGTTGCTAACAAGAGTTAGTAAACATTGATTATGGGATTATGTGAATCATATTATGTGGACTAATTGACAAATGATAAAGTATTTGAATCATGTGGAATATTTGAAAGTATTGAATTGATAATTTTAAGAAATTGTAAGTTAAGTACATGAGCTTGTATCTATATGATAATTGAACAGGAAATGCTCAATTGTAACTAAACTAAAGAAGTATAGATTGATGACAATATATTAAGAATTGCACATGATAGTGATAATATATTTAGTACTAAATCTTATGTAATGCACTATTAGAATTAATTGCTATACTAGTGCTTGAAATTGTGCTATGTACTAAAAGTATTGATGGATGTGATTGTATTAGACATTACACCTGTGTTAATGAGATGGTGAAAATGGTGTTAAATGTCTGTGTTGATTATATCCACCTGATTATATGATTAGTCTTACATTCCAAGGAATATATGGAATTGGTAACAAGTTAATATCTGATTTTGTACTTGTTGTTAAAGTGATATCATTGTTAATGATATATGTGACATTAAAGATTAATCACTTTGAAGATTAACGGTATGAAGTGACCTGAGAATGAAGTGTGACTGACATAATATGACGACGTCTGACCAACGTATTTGTATTATGCCATTTTACATGGAATTGTTGAGGTTACCAAGTACCAAAGAATTTAAAGTGATTTTGAAATAACAGGTAAGATATGTTGGCATGTAGTTGAGAAATAGTCAATGATTGACTAAAATGAAAAAGTAATAAATCACTAAGTTGTTGCTGCAAATGTAGTGTTTATTGTATAAATGAGGTGTATATGTAATGCATTGCCAATAGTAAAAAAAAAATATTAAAAGTTTATTTAAGCAAAGTAGAGGTCAGTTGACTACGTATAATACTGTGATGACCTTGTTGAATAAGTGATTAATGATAACACCTTGTGTTGATTGAAATACCACTGCTGATGACGCATGGTATTAGCAGGTGTTGATTTAGCATCCAAATTGATGTAATAGGATGCTAATTGATTATGTGATAATGGTTTTACCATAAAATTTGACCTCTACATACTGCTTATGGATTATTCATATATGTTGATGGTTATATGATTTGATTCCCTTATAGTAAAGAGTTTCATATAACTTGATGATAATATGTAATCACATGTTGTGAACCAGTAATGAACTAGTTGCTAAAATATAGATTGCTAGCAATGTGTTAGCTAAAGAAATATATGGTTGTTAGCTAAATTGCTAGTTGTGAATTGAGTTGAACTTTATTGTTAATGTGTATATTGTGGTATTCATCACCACTAGTGTTATTGACGTAACAAGAGAATATTCATGTGACTATGTGTTTCACTTATGTTAAGTGATTGTGTGTATACATGGCTAGTTATAAATGATCATGTAAGTGATCAGTTAACTGTTTAGAGACAAGGTATGTGTAACACCCTCAAATTTCGGTTTGCGGAAGCGATCGGGTCGGGTGTTACCAAATTAAATATCACAGCATAAGATACATAATGAACGACTCTAAATGAGACGTTTGAAAATAGTTGTACATTTCCAAAATAAAAGTAATTACAAATTGTAGGTTTGTAGAATAATCCCAAATACATAAGTTAAAAATACAAAAGTAATGCAGAGTTGTCCCAAATGTTTGAAATCATGCGACTCGAGCTAGCATAATCTTGTAGTAATTCCTAATCCTGCTGGGCACCTGAGAACACATGCTAAAACAGGTCAGCTATAAAGCTGGTGAGTTCATAGGTTTGTTAGTTGAAAACATAAAGTATAAATCTTGTATGTTTTGAGAAATTGTTCAGAATTCACGATTCTGATTTGCATCAAATTGTAGTTGTAATTACCAATGTGTAATTCAAAAATTTAGGTATCTAATACCTAAGCAATTGTAGTCCGTACCTAAGTACACAATAATTGAGGCATACCGAGCCTGAGTACCTATCCGGTATGAGTAAGTGAATAATGGGAGGCAATACCTGCCTAAGTTGTAACCAAATAACTGTATGACCACGTCATATGATAGTAAGTAACTGTAGTCCCGCAGAACTATGATTTAATATATGAGGTGTTGCATCCAGCAACAATTGATTGTAGATCCGCAGATCTATGTTTGAATGTTTAGCGTGTCCGTTTACCCGATTAGCATAAGCTAACCCAGACATGAATTGAGCTAACGTCCTCGCATGGCAGCACCACCGATCCGTTAACTTATTGTGAATCCCGAGTATAACTCGCTGATCCATTGATTGAAGTTTTGTCCACTGCAATACCGTGGTTTCGTTTTGTGCCCACTTTACCGTGGCATCGTTTGGTGCCCGCTGCAATACCGCGGCATCGTTTTTGGAATTGCTCGCAGCAATTTGTGATTGAGCCGACAGTACAACGACATGCCCGACTAAGTTGTTTGAGAGCCAGCAGTACTCGACATGCCTGACTAAGTAGATCGTATAATAGTATGTAGATATTCATCAGGTGACACCCCCACGGTTGGATTACATCCTGGGCCGGGGGACCATCCCTGGTTAGATTACATCCTGAGCCAGAGTCGTCACCAGTTGAGTCGTATGGATATAAGAAGTCTGTACTAACTTGTGATGATATTGTATACTCCTAGCCTAAATCCTAGCAAGTATATATAACGGAGTCTTGGGAAAATGTTCACTTAAGTTCAGTTCCCATTCTAATGATAATGGAGTGTGTCGACAGTTTTAGTTCTTAAAGAATAACTAAAATTGTAACAGTACAGATGTTATTCAGTGTAGGTAGAACTAACTAGTTCTAATGTATTCAATGATATTGTCCCGTGACAATATGGCCAAAAGATTGTGATAACTAAATCAAGTTATGTGTTGGTAATCGTTTTCCAACGACCTAACCGGGTACGATTGTAACCTATCTAGGTTAAGTATTGATATTGTCCTAAAACAATATTGCGGGTGTAATTCCTAAGTATTACACATTTCGTATTACATACGGTAATATAAATAGTTGTAAATTATAAACGATTGTTAATATGATTTGAATACAGCAATTGAGCATGTGTTTCACCCCGAAAATAGTAAAACAGTTGAAAGGGTGGGGCTATGAAACTCACCTGTGAGTTGTTAGCGATGCGATGATACGCGCGTCGTCCGAATGGTAACCTTCTAGTGTCCTAAACACGTGAGGTTATATAAGTATGAGACAAATCAGTTTGTCTAAACGAGTTGTTCATGTATGCATTTGTTGTTGAAGTCTGGGAATGGTGTACGGGGGTCCGGGGGCAGCGCCCCTGGTAGCGGGGTCCAAGGGGTGGCAACCCCTGGCGGGGTCCAAGGGGCAGAGCCCCTGGCTGGGGTCGAGCTGCCAGGTCAGCTTGGAAAATTTTTATTTCTACTACTTTGCTTTAAAGAAAACGCATTCGAAATCCAAATTCGGGTAAAATCGAGTGGTAAAATTTGGTTGTCAATACTTAGTGAAAAACATAGGTTTTTAAGGTTCTGCGACGTCAGAGGCGACGTAGAGTCCTGCGTCGTTATGTGCGACATTCGCAAGTCAATGCGACGTAAAAGCTTGCGTCGCTAAATGCGACGTTGAGGTTTTGTGCGACGTTGGCTGCGACGTTAACTGCGACGTCGCAGCACTGTTTTTGGTCCCTGCGACGTAACGGACTGATCGCCGGAGTTTGAGCCGAAAACGAGTTTTCCGGCCTCCGTTGAGTCCGATTCTTTTACCCAACCCATAATTAAGTATTTTAAGCTTATCTAAACCGCAAACAAGCAAAATAACAAAGTTTTGAGAGATTTCGAGAATTGTCGGAAACTTACAGATCCGCACGAGGAGAATCCGAAAAGATAGGAGTGTAGATCGTTGCGTGGTGATCGTTTTTCCCTAAAGGAGCTTCGAGATTGGAGGTCGTTTAGTGGTGTTAAATGGCGGATTTAGGTGGCGGTGGTGTGATGTTAGAGAGAGAGAGATGAGAGAAAAGTTAGAGAAGAGAGAGAGAGTGAAAGAGGTGGAAATGAGAAAAGGGGGGGAGGTTTCCTCCTTTTTGACTGCCTCGATGGAGACACCGTCTCCCTAATTGCAGTACAAAATACCCGTGTATTTGTACTCGATCGAAATTTAAAATAGCATTTTAAATTCTAAAATTTATTTATTGTATCTCGAAATGTTTCCTAGTGAAAGTATTTTGTATGAATACTTTATTGAAAATTTAGTTTTATGTTTGTTCCTGCGTTGTCCCAACTGAATAAAATCGTGTGTTAAACTCAAAACGGATGGATTTTTCGAATGTCTAATATTTTCCCAACATGTAAAATTTATTTGAAGTTTAAATTTGGCGCGAAAGTTGACTTTTTGACCAGGTGTTACATTCTCCCCCTGTTAAGAAAATTTCGTCCCGAAATTTATAGTGAAGTCGTGGTCGCGCGTGGTCTGGTGAGCAATGTACGTACGAGATGTTTGTCGATTAGATTGCAAACATATGATGTCTATAACGAGGTTGAATAGCAGTCAATCCATGACTGTGTCGCGGTTTATCGTTGTAGTCACATTCTGACCGTATTGTTTGTTTGGAGTATGATTATTTTGTGGTTACTAGGTAACCGTTTACGTTGTAGTCCATTCGAGACTAGATAGTTGTCACATAGTGACCGTTTAGTGAATAGTCCCATTAGGACTAAGTAGTTGGTGCACGTTAAGTTGATCAGTCTGCTGAAAGCAAACTTTGAGTTTCTCGTTGACCTAGGTTAACTAACCCTATGATGCATTCGGAATTAAATTAATAATAGTGATATTGGGGCGTAAAAGTACACGCTTAGCGTGACTGCAATTGGAAAGATTATATTTTCGAGGAAGGATGTACCTACATTATTGTCGGAGTTTCGCTTGGCTCATTCAGAGTCGATCAGGTGTATTTTGCGTTTCTTTGGACAATCCTTCTTGTAATGACCGGGTTCCTTACATTTGAAGCATATCCTTCGAGAGTCGGGATTGGCGGGAACTCTGCAGTCCCGGATTACGTGTCCGTATCGTTGGCATCTTTCGCAGGGTAATCCGCATAATCCGTCATGATGACGTTTACAGCCGTGACAAAATGGTTTGTTACCCGCATAGCCTTGTCTTTCGTTGGATTCGACAGCATAGTACCCCAAGGGTTCAGGTTGATTGGTTGGATTTTGACTAGTGATGGGATCCCTATTCCCTTTTGTTGGGTTGTTTTCAGTTGCAGTTGTTTCGCGTCGTTCCCTCTGTGCCATAAGTCTGTGGGCCATACGAATGGCCTCTTCAATAGTAGCGGGTTTAGAGGCGGTGACCATTCCCTCAATTAGTAGCGGGAGTCCACCGGTGTACCTTGCGATTCGTTGACTTTCAGGGTTTACTATGGTTGGGCACAAGTGTGCTAGCTGTTGGAAACGATTGGTATATGTTTCAATGTCGTTGTCTTTTACGGTGAGGTGCCAAAGTTCGTCCTCAAGTTTGTGAAGTACTTCGATGGGACAATACTTGTCCTTCATGATTCGTTTCAGGTCTTCCCACGGAAGTTCGTGAGCAGTGTCGATTCCTACAGTTCGGGCATGAAAATTCCACCAGGTAGAGGCGTCATCCTGAAGGGTGTATGTGGCGTACAAGACTTTGCAGTCGTCGGGGCAGTTGCAAACGTGAAATATAGATTCCATTTTCTCGAACCATCGAATTAATCCGACAGCTCCTTCAGTTCCGACGAAGTTTGGCGGCTCGCACCTCAGGAAATCCCTAAAAGTGCAAGGCTTTACTTGGTTCTGAGCAGCTAGAGTCGCAGTCACTGCTTGATTAATGATTTGATCTTGCTCAGCTCGAGTGAAAGTTGGTCGTTTAGGAGGCATGATTCTTGAACAAGAATGAAATGACAAAGTGTGAGATCTTTAATCAAAGATGATGATTATTATAACGACATAAGTAGCTAACTTGAGTTGGAATTTATGATACACGGGATCCTACGATCCTTGACGTTGAAGTTTTTGATATTGTAGGTGGCAGACGTATCTCTGCCCTTTTGTATTGTTGGTACAACAGTTTAAGTAACCGTTGTCTAGTTTTCTTTAGTTAAGTTATCATGAATTTCATGTTTTTCGAGTGTTGTGACCAGTTGAGTTGTAGTTTCTAGGTGCGGTCGTACCATGACCGAATTGTGTTTTCTATGTAGTCAATCCAAGACTATGTTGTTGTGAGTAGTCCAATGGACTATATCGTAGTACTAGAATATCGTACGGCCATTCATGCCTGTGTATGTGACAACTACAGTGTCCTCGGTGGTGTTGAAGCAGGGTCCACCAACACAACCCATGTGTGTGGTGACATCATTGTGTATTTATTGATTAAAGCATTACATGCTTAATTGGTCGTATACACATATATGGTGCACACGTAACTATACAAGTATACGTGCGTAGTAAAAGTCAGGTGTGGCATCTCGTGCCCAGTTAAGTAAATGTATATGTATATATATAAGTTGTACATGTAACTATAATAAGTCCACATGCATATTGAGAGTAGCACCTAGTGCTGAAGTGCAGTGCCTAAAGCACTGGAGTGTAGTAACAACGTACTGTAATGCAGTGCTATCAGCACAGTAATTTGAAATACCAATGTATTGTGATTGTAGTACCGAAGTACTATGAAATGCAGCACCACATGCCGTAATGAAGTGCCCGCGGCACCGTAATTGCAGTACTCATGTACTGTGAATGTAGCATCCACATGCTATGATTTGTAGTATTGGCATACTATGAGGTTTGCACTAACGTGCCCATATTGTGGTATCAACATACCATGTGTTGTGCTTGAAAGTATAATGTGACACCACGTGCCATGTGTTGTTTGATTGTGGCCCTAAGGCCAAAATACGTTGAAGTTATGTGATTTCTCGAATGTAGCACAGAGGCTAGAATGTGAGTGCCAAGGCACTGAGGTATTGAATCAATTGATCTAAATGATCAAGTTGTGATTGAGATAATTAATTTGTTGTGGACTTAGTCAACACTAATCCAATGATGACCAGCATGGTCAAAGGTGAAAATTTTGTTTGTTTGTTTTAAATTTCGTGAACGTTTAGCATGTGTGGGTTTCCATTCCCGTTGAATACGGTTGTACCTCCTTCCCGAGGTTTAGTTATAACACCCCTCATTTAATTATAAACAATAGTATAATATTTACAACTCGGAAGCGTATATTTCAAAACATACTATCAATGTTTTACATTTCTTAAAATGTCATTAAACTTTTTCAAATCTAATACATGACATTTCAACAAACTCGGTGTTATATAATTCAAAACATTACTTTAGTTATCAAGATAACATCAGAGTAACAGCCTGTCAAACATTCCATCCAGTCCAACAACCTTCTGCCCAATATGTCCCATCTATTTAACCTGCAGGAAGAACTGTGGTGGGGTTAGCATAAAGCTAAGTGAATGAAACTATAAGCAACAGTACAACCTAGCATAACAATCTATTTACATCAAATAACAATAAACAGAAAATCAATCATTCACTCGACATCCAATCAATGTCAAGCTATGCCAATCAAACATTATCAATCGTCATGAGGATCGGTGGCTCCTGAGATACCCTAATACCGGTTTGGTACTCAAGGAACCCTTATCAATCATCTGTATTGGCCTATACAGAATTACCGATAACCAGTTGTTAATCACACACGACCTAGATCTCCAAACCAACATTTCAAGTTTCAAGATCTCCTGTCGTCTACAATAACAACCAAGTCCAACTGTCAAGTCAAGTTGACCTCAGAATCTTACATACTAGCTCAAACAGCCAAGTAAGCAACTAGTCAAACTATCATGGCAAGATATCTCAACAATTACATTCTATCAAAGTAATACTATAATTACTTGTTGTAAATCAAATCATTACAACTAAATCGCACCGAGGTTACAGATCCACTCACCGACACCTCAGGCCTCCACTCAGTAGTCTAATATCACTGAGTCTTCTCCACATCTGAGAATTTACAATCAAATATAAGTTAGTAATCCATATCAATACATAACTTATATCAATCCATACTATTAGGAACTTAACATAATAATATGAATATTACTAGTTCCTAATCATATATTAGTTATTATAACATAACCATTATCATATATGAACCTGAACATATATCAAATAACAATCACATTACTTATAAAAAATCAAACAAGAAATGTGACACCAGCCTATCAAGCCGCCGGCTTCTCTATGAAGCCGCCGGCTTCTCTATGAAGCCGCCGGCTTCAAACCACCACCCGCCGGCTTCACCTTCCAAACCGCCGGGTCAATTACCAAATGTGGTAACAGAACTAAACTTCGTTTTAAAGCTTACACTACCCGCCGGGTCGGGTTTATACCCGCCGGTTTCCTACAAAACATCACAAGCCGCCGGCTTGGCTTATGAAGCCGCCGGCTTCGGCTAACAAGAACAAGCCGCCGGCTTGGCCAAAGAAGCCGCCGGCTTCTGGCCTCGTCCCAGCCCAGCACGAACAGCAGAAACCCTAACTCGCGGGTTTAATCCCCAAAACACCAAAAACTCATTTTTAAACGGTTATAAACCTCAAATATCATCACATAATCAATATGTAACACTTATAACCTGTTTCTAACATCCAAATCTCTCAAATCATCAATTTACCCAAATTAAATCAAAAAATCAAATTCTTAAATACTCAAGAATACTTACTGATTGAAGAATCTAACGATGGTAATCTGATGATTATGAAGATTCACGAGAATCACAACTTCCTGATTTGATTTCTGGATTGATTTGGAAGTTTTCAGAGAGTTTCTATGAGTTTCTAAATGAAAATAAATAACTTTCCTAAATAGGAAAGGATATATATATAAGTCGGCCTCACGAACCGCCTTCAATATACGGGTATAATTTAATATCCCATCTCAATCTATTGCCTGGAACCCAAAAACCATTTGCGAGTCCAAACATTTTATTGTACCGACAACTATATTAATTTACAACAATTAATATTTCACTTATCACATTGGAATATTTAACTCCTATTCCAATTATTTCAACTATTTCAAACAATGTTATTTCCAAACACATTTAAATACTTATTTAAATCAAGAAATAATATAAAACAACTAGGTCCAATTCGAGGATGTTACATTAGTGATATATGTGATATCCTCCTATGCGTACATAAGGAGAAAGATGTCGAGTCGTGATAGTTAGGAAGACGGCGATGTGCCTCTTCACAAGTAGATGATAGTACAGCGGAATTTTGTTGTATATACCCAGTATATATTTGATACGCAGAAGTAGTATACATGTAAGGCCTATTAATATATACCTACAGTACATATAATAGCCTAGGATGTCTAGCACATAACAATCAGAGTCAACTACGCATTCCTGTTTCAGTATAACCCCTTTCAGATCTTACATCATCTTTATTTAATTGTACATAGTTAGCTACGCTATGTTAAATTAAACTCGTATGATGTAATTCCTAAACCAGTCATACCTAATGAGGAATACTGCCTAACGGTCAAAGTCTAGGCCCACTAAATGCAACCTAGTTCACTATAACCTTAGGCTCTGATACCAATCTGTAACACCCTTAAATTTCGGTTTGCGGAAGCGATCGGGTCGGGTGTTACCAAATTAAATATCACAGCATAAGATACATAATGAACGACTCTAAATGAGACGTTTGAAAATAGTTGTACATTTCCAAAATAAAAGTAATTACAAATTGTAGGTTTGTAGAATAATCCCAAATACATAAGTTGAAAAAACAAAAGTAATGCAGAGTTGTCCCAAATGTTTGAAATCATGCGACTCGAGCTAGCATAATCTTGTAGTAATTCCTAATCCTGCTGGGCACCTGAGAACACATGCTAAAACAGGTCAGCTATAAAGCTGGTGAGTTCATAGGTTTGTTAGTTGAAAACATAAAGTATAAATCTTGTATGTTTTGAGAAATTGTTCAGAATTCACGATTCTGATTTGCATCAAATTGTAGTTGTAATTACCAATGTGTAATTCAAAAATTTAGGTATCTAATACCTAAGCAATTGTAGTCCGTACCTAAGTACACAATAATTGAGGCATACCGAGCCTGAGTACCTATCCGGTATGAGTAAGTGAATAATGGGAGGCAATACCTGCCTAAGTTGTAACCAAATAACTGTATGACCACGTCATATGATAGTAAGTAACTGTAGTCCCGCAGAACTATGATTTAATATATGAGGTGTTGCATCCAGCAACAATTGATTGTAGATCCGCAGATCTATGTTTGAATGTTTAGCGTGTCCGTTTACCCGATTAGCATAAGCTAACCCAGACATGAATTGAGCTAACGTCCTCGCATGGCAGCACCACCGATCCGTTAACTTATTGTGAATCCCGAGTATAACTCGCTGATCCATTGATTGAAGTTTTGTCCACTGCAATACCGTGGTTTCGTTTTGTGCCCACTTTACCGTGGCATCGTTTGGTGCCCGCTGCAATACCGCGGCATCGTTTTTGGAATTGCTCGCAGCAATTTGTGATTGAGCCGACAGTACAACGACATGCCCGACTAAGTTGTTTGAGAGCCAGCAGTACTCGACATGCCTGACTAAGTAGATCGTATAATAGTATGTAGATATTCATCAGGTGACACCCCCACGGTTGGATTACATCCTGGGCCGGGGGACCATCCCTGGTTAGATTACATCCTGAGCCAGAGTCGTCACCAGTTGAGTCGTATGGATATAAGAAGTCTGTACTAACTTGTGATGATATTGTATACTCCTAGCCTAAATCCTAGCAAGTATATATAACGGAGTCTTGGGAAAATGTTCACTTAAGTTCAGTTCCCATTCTAATGATAATGGAGTGTGTCGACAGTTTTAGTTCTTAAAGAATAACTAAAATTGTAACAGTACAGATGTTATTCAGTGTAGGTAGAACTAACTAGTTCTAATGTATTCAATGATATTGTCCCGTGACAATATGGCCAAAAGATTGTGATAACTAAATCAAGTTATGTGTTGGTAATCGTTTTCCAACGACCTAACCGGGTACGATTGTAACCTATCTAGGTTAAGTATTGATATTGTCCTAAAACAATATTGCGGGTGTAATTCCTAAGTATTACACATTTCGTATTACATACGGTAATATAAATAGTTGTAAATTATAAACGATTGTTAATATGATTTGAATACAGCAATTGAGCATGTGTTTCACCCCGAAAATAGTAAAACAGTTGAAAGGGTGGGGCTATGAAACTCACCTGTGAGTTGTTAGCGATGCGATGATACGCGCGTCGTCCGAATGGTAACCTTCTAGTGTCCTAAACACGTGAGGTTATATAAGTATGAGACAAATCAGTTTGTCTAAACAAGTTGTTCATGTATGCATTTGTTGTTGAAGTCTGGGAATGGTGTACGGGGGTCCGGGGGCAGCGCCCCTGGTAGCGGGGTCCAAGGGGTGGCAACCCCTGGCGGGGTCCAAGGGGCAGAGCCCCTGGCTGGGGTCGAGCTGCCAGGTCAGCTTGGAAAATTTTTATTTCTACTACTTTGCTTTAAAGAAAACGCATTCGAAATCCAAATTCGGGTAAAATCGAGTGGTAAAATTTGGTTGTCAATACTTAGTGAAAAACATAGGTTTTTAAGGTTCTGCGACGTCAGAGGCGACGTAGAGTCCTGCGTCGTTATGTGCGACATTCGCAAGTCAATGCGACGTAAAAGCTTGCGTCGCTAAATGCGACGTTGAGGTTTTGTGCGACGTTGGCTGCGACGTTAACTGCGACGTCGCAGCACTGTTTTTGGTCCCTGCGACGTAACGGACTGATCGCCGGAGTTTGAGCCGAAAACGAGTTTTCCGGCCTCCGTTGAGTCCGATTCTTTTACCCAACCCATAATTAAGTATTTTAAGCTTATCTAAACCGCAAACAAGCAAAATAACAAAGTTTTGAGAGATTTCGAGAATTGTCGGAAACTTACAGATCCGCACGAGGAGAATCCGAAAAGATAGGAGTGTAGATCGTTGCGTGGTGATCGTTTTTCCCTAAAGGAGCTTCGAGATTGGAGGTCGTTTAGTGGTGTTAAATGGCGGATTTAGGTGGCGGTGGTGTGATGTTAGAGAGAGAGAGATGAGAGAAAAGTTAGAGAAGAGAGAGAGAGTGAAAGAGGTGGAAATGAGAAAAGGGGGGGAGGTTTCCTCCTTTTTGACTGCCTCGGTGGAGACACCGTCTCCCTAATTGCAGTACAAAATACCCGTGTATTTGTACTCGATCAAAATTTAAAATAGCATTTTAAATTCTAAAATTTATTTATTGTATCTCGAAATGTTTCCTAGTGAAAGTATTTTGTATGAATACTTTATTGAAAATTTAGTTTTATGTTTGTTCCTGCGTTGTCCCAACTGAATAAAATCGTGTGTTAAACTCAAAACGGATGGATTTTTCGAATGTCTAATATTTTCCCAACATGTAAAATTTATTTGAAGTTTAAATTTGGCGCGAAAGTTGACTTTTTGACCAGGTGTTATAGTATGTACATAATACCTATGCAGGAAAAGATAGAAACATGTACATTCGGTTATGTGCATGTGAAAAGAATTCAATATAGGTATATATATTTATAAGTTGCTCAAGGGAGTAACGTCTGATACGTGTATATTGTGAGAAAATAGTTAATTATGCTACATTTTATGCTGGATATTGCATAAGTGATAGCTATTGGAATAGAGTATAATGTATATACAATTTGTGTTTGCAGGGATAAAGATATGCATAATGATAATATGCATAAACAATTTAAAATGTTACACACATTTTATATACATATAGTAAATGAGCGAATATGTGATTTTATTAAATAGATTGGATAAGTGTGATCAGATTTCGAGGACGAAATCTCTTTAAGGGGGGGGGGGGGGGGGGGATTTGTAACATCCACTCCTCGGGTCTAGTTATATTTTAATATTTTCTGACTTTTAATATTTAATTCGTGTGTCAGAAAATAGTTTGGTGTTATTATTTGAAAATAAATAGTTAAAGAGTCACATAATTAATTGTGACTAATAAATTGTTAACTGTTTTAAATTAATTCAGTTGATGGTAAAATAAAATAATATTTCCCCCGCAAATAATTTTTAAGTTCCAGACAATGATAAGTACGGGGGACAAAACTAGTACACATATTATCTAATATATGTGTAAAGTACGCTATAATCTTCAAAAACATTCCAGTAAATTCGTGAGTAGCGAGAGAAAAGATCAGGAACCAAGAACCAAACCCTAATCTATCATCTAACATCAAAATCTTTTGATTTCACTTCCTGTTTCTCCTGTTCTTGCTCTGGCCGAACCCAAGGCATCCATAGGGACGATTTTAAGATTTCAAAACAAGTTGTGAGACTAAATTGAAGCCCTAGAACTTCGATTCAAGCTTCAAAAGTGTGATTAAATCATCCTTGATCCTCCTAAACATGTTGTAAGTGTTAAATTTTGATTTTTATATAAACCTAGAAATGGGTTTTTGAGTATTTGATGAAATTAGTTTGATTAACATGAAATTGAAGCTTGTAGTGATTCTATTAGTGTTAATTGATAGTTAATTCATGATTATAGATAAAGCCCTAACATAGAAATGAAGAATTTGATATATGTTCATGAAGAAAGTTAGGAGTTTGAGTGATTTTACATGAATATGGTTTTAAAGCTTGGAATAATGATGTACATATTGATAAGTGTTGATTAATGATGATGATAAACATTATCCAAGTTAAAAGTTATAAATTGATTAAAGTGTTCTTGAGAATTATAGTAATTATGATGATATTTATGAGTTATATAAGAAATTCGGTATGGATTATGATTTAGAATACTTGATTTATAATCAAAGAGTAAAGTTAGAACTTGTGTGGTTAAGTATTCATTAAACCTAGTATTGAGCTTTTGATTAATTAGTGATATTTGAAGTTAATAATCTTGTAATGGTTTGATTATGTTACTTGGTGATTAAAGTAATTAAAGTAATGTTGTGATCTTAACTTGATAAATAATCTTGAATTGTTAACTATGAAATTTATAGTTACTAAATATGTTGAATATTGATAATGAGTTTGAAACAGAGACATTGATATGATATAATGATTAGAGTGATAACTCATTGAGATTTGGATTATGAACCATGTGATATAATAATTAACATGAGTTGATGATTATGAGTGAGTTACTAACTCATTTTGTTTAATTGTAATTCCAGATAAATAGAAGACTCAGTGACATTAGACTACTGAGTGGACGACTGAGGTATTGGTGAGTGGACCTATGCCTCTCAGTATAATTTGGTTGTAACGATTAAAGTTACAACGGGTAATTGTGGTTTACTGTTTTATACTGTTGTCTGTTATAATACAAAGTTATTATTGATTCTGTGCTATATTGCCTTGGTGCATATATGTGTTCATTGAGAGGTCCCTATGGTTTGAGCTTAAGGCTGCTATTAATTGACCAACACAGATTCTTGCACATGTGTTGTTAATGGAAACTGTGTTGTGTGAATAGCACATTAGCTATCAGTTTCCTGTATCGGCCAAATACAGTTGGTTATAAGCGTTCTTGGGGGCCACCGCGGCTAGAGGGTTTCCTCAAGAACCACCGATCCTCTCTGATATTGTGTTTACCATATTATCTGCTGTAAACTGAATTGTTATCGCTAAGTTAGAATGTTAGTTATAAGTCTATTCACTTAGCTTTGTGCTAATCCCACCGCTTTAACTTCTTGCAGGTTGTTAATCTTGTGATGCTAAAATTAAAAAGTTTGGGCTGGAAGAATGTTTGACAAACTGTTACTCTGATCTGTTTTTGATTATAAATTAATAGATAAATTGTTTTAATATAACACCAAATTTATGATCTTGTAATTTATAAGACTTGGGTATGTCTGAAGTTTTATTACAATGTTGTGTACAGTATTTTATTATATATGATGTATGTTTTAGATGAACGCTTCCGAATAAAAAAAAAAATATGGGGTGTTATAGATCTCGGCCCTTTGAATTTCTTTCTACGCATCTCGGTTACACGTACTGATTATGGGATGTTTCTTTCTCAGAAGAAGTATGCCTCTGAGATACTTGAGCATCCTGGTATGCTCAACTGTCATCCTTGTCGTACACCTGTTGACACAGAGACTAAGCTTGGTGCCGATGGTACTCCAGTATCAGATCCGACTCTTTATCGTAGCTTAGCAGGTGCTCTTCAGTACCTTACCTTCACTCGGCCAGATCTATCTTATGCTGTACAACAGATATGCCTTTTCAAGCATGACCCTCGGGAGTCTCACCTCGCGGCCCTCAAGCGGATCTTGCGTTATGTCCAGGGTACCATTGATTATGGACTTCAGTTATATTCATCTTCGACGTTGTCCCTGGTTGCTTACTCAGATGCTGACTGGGGCGGTTGTCCTACTACTCGTCGATCTACTTATGGGTATTGTGTTTTTCTTGGCAACAACCTTTTGTTATGGCCTTCTAAACGACAACATACCATATCTCGCTCTAGCGCGGAGGCAGAGTATCGTGGTGTTGCCAATGCCGTAGCTGAAACATCGTGGTTACGGAATCTTCTTCGCGAGCTTCATACTCCTCTCTTTACTGCTACTATAGTCTACTGCGATAATGTCAGTGCGGTTTATATGTCTTCTAATCCCGTGCAGCATCAACGCACGAAGCATATCGAGATTGACATTCACTTTGTTCGAGATCAGGTTGCTACTGGACAGGTTCGTGTTTTACATGTCCCATCTCGTTATCAGTACGCAGATATCTTCACTAAGGGGTTGCCGTACGTTCTCTTTGATGACTTTCGTACCAGTTTGAGCGTTCGCCCATCTCCCGCTCCAACTGCGGGGAGCTGTTAGCGGTTATCTTTATTGGTCCATTTCTAGACGAGCTTTATTTATTTTGGGCTTAGCCCGTTTATGGTTTACTATATATTTATATTGTACGCGAAAACATTATTCGGGCAATTCAATAATATCGTTGTTTAGCAAGAAATTCATCGATTAAAATATTGTGAGTTTATCTTCTTTAATCATAAATATAAAAGATCTAGAATATGTATATGTATATTAGTATATAGTAGGTGGTTTATATCATGTCCCATTTTTTTTATCATTTAAAACATACTTTTTAAAACTATATATCAGTTTTTTTTATCATACGTATTAAAGATAGCTTAACTTTTAACTATTTTGGCAAGTTGTGAAATAGGCCCTCCTACGTCCTATCACGGCCCACATCGGTCCAACCACCCCCTCAACTTTCATCTTATATAATCAAAGGAATCTATCACCACACTCTGCGTTTGCTCACAGCAATGACCACCACCCACTACACGCCGGACCAAGTTTCCGCCACCATCGACTCGGTGGTTTCTTCACCACGATCCGATCGAGGGAATCCATCCATAGACAACAACCGTGTATATGATGACACAACAACACAAGCCCGTGTTCGGTTCATGTGTAGTTTTGGAGGGAAGATATTACCACGTCCACACGATAATCAACTCCGGTATGTTGGTGGCGATACCCGAATTGTCACCGTGCTCCGCCACAACACCAATTTCGTCTCCTTAAGCAACAAACTATCCAAGCTTTCTGGTAATAACTAAACCACAATTATTGTATTTTGTACACACCTTTAAAGTTTTGAATTCTTAATTATGTGTAGCTTTCAATAATTCAATCATCATCGATCATCTACATAGTAAAGTCAACAAAATATGAATGATATAAATTTATTATCTATATCAAAAAGTAAGTTAGTTATGTGTAGCTTTCATTATTAATTCATTCAATCACTCTGTTTGTGGTTTATACCACGGAGTAAATAATTTAATCACCAAGTAAATTCTTAGGGAAGTGATAAATTTGTTACATACACCAACATATTTGCATTACAGTGTTGTACAACACTGTAATGCAAATATGTTGGTGTATGTAACAAAATCCATGTTGTATTTATCAACACCCAAATTCTTATAGAAAAAAATCATGGATATGCTGAAAACGTGACAAACTATATATATAATCTCTTTTTATGCATATTCTAAATAAATAATGAATACAAAAAGTAGCTTTAAGATAAAGGCGTATATATAGAGTTTTAGACTCACAAACTACAACATGCGATGTCGTGTGTTTTTATAGGGTTTTTATTTATGTTTGTGGACTTGTAGGTTTGGTATTTTTTGTTTGTTCAACTATTTTTAGTGTTTATAAAACCTTAACTTATTGCTAGCCCTTTTTTTAAATAATCCACCTTTTTATTTTTATTTTATCTTTAAAAGAAAAACCATTTGTTAGCATTAACGCATATATGTGGTGATAGTCTATTAACACAATAAGACCAAAGTGGTCGAGAATCATTTTACTGTATTTTCTTCTTCTAAAAACCGGTTTCTGATTAGGTTACCGGTTCATGAATTTTGTGTATATAGACTTAAATATTGATCATCAGTAGTCCTAAATAAATTCCAGTTTCTAGCAAACTTATTTCCGCATTTATATTATAAATAAGTTTATAATTTATAACATGTTATGAAAACATTATTATTCAATTTATTAAAATGATACCAATATGTTTAATGCGAGGAATATTTTATAGGTACAACTGATATATGTGTAAAGTACCAATTACCGAACGAGGACTTAGACGCGTTAATCACAGTCACAAGTGATGAAGACGTGGAAAACATGATGGATGAATATGACCGCTTGGCTCATAATCACAAAACGGCTCGGCTCCGAATTTTTCTCTTTCCAACTGACTCGTCACTCTCACGAGCCAGTAGCATCAGCTCGTTGCTCGACGGCTCTGTTAAGCGTGAACACTGGTTTCTCGACGCGCTTAATGGAGGTGCGAGTTTAGAGCGTGGTCGCTCTGAAGTCTCGTCAATTGTTTCGGAAGTACCCGATTACTTATTTGGGTTGGACCATCCGGATGAGCCGAAGCCCAAAACCCGACTTCATGATAATGTCTCGGTTTCGGATCCTGGATCACCTGCTGCACGGATATCTTCGCCTTATTGCTCGACTTCATCGTCTTTGGGGCCCGCAATGGCTCCCGCGGTTCCAAACCTTCGGCCCGTTAGAACTAAAATTGAAAACCCCGTTCCGGTTGTAAGTGAGCCGAAAGAAACGGTTACCGAGCATTTTGCCGAGCCTAATGATCCTATAATTATAAAGCAAACAGATTATGCGGGTCAGCCCATGTATTATGTACGTCCGACTTCTTCACCGGTACCAATGCAAGAAATGCCCGTTTATTATATGCAGCCCGGCCCCCCGGGTTCGATGCCTCAAGAAAATATTCCGGTTCAAAATGTACAAATTCGGGGTCAATATGGTCAACAATTTATGGCACCTCCGGGTCAGATGATTCACACACAAGTGCCAAATATGGGCCAAGTGTACTCGGGTATGAGGCCCATTTCTGGTGGGGAGTCATATGATATGTCAGGTAGAAGCGGTGGCGGTCAGGGCCAGCCTGTTTATTATGGGCCAAGATATGTTGGAGTTCAAGGCTATCCAGGTATGGTTCTACCGGCTACCGAAGAAATGAAGCAACCCGGACCTGAAACTAAGATGGGCAGGCCTCCACAATGATATTGGATTATATATATATATATATATATATAAGGGTATTCCTAAATGGGCTTACAAAGGCCCACGTTTGATATATTTCTGGTCTAATTTTTGTGTTTATTATATTATTTTTCTTTTGTTTACCTTGAGTAGGTCAGTATTCATGGAATTGTTTGTTTCATGGACTTGTTATATATTTGGATTTGAATTGTAAAACTGTAATTTTTATAAGGCCTATGTTGAAGATGGTTAAAAAGTCCATTTTAAACTAAATGATCAATCAATGTCTAATACTCCGTAGAAAAAAAAATGATAAAAGAGTTTGTATTTCAGTTTACATTATATTAGTTAAAGAGTAGTTAACTTTATTTCACCATTTGTAGTTTTGCACCAATAAAGGGTGTTCATAGGGCCCATGTTTTTTAATAATTTGTTCATTATTGATAAAATGTTTGGGCCAATATATATAAGATGACCAAGACCTATGCATTGGACTGTCAATCAAACACCATGATTACACACATGTTCTTAAGGTGATATGATACTACAATAGTACAATCACATGTAACCACTATATAAACATCCTTTTATTTATCACTTGGATAAATAAAAGGTTTCTTTAATTTCAATCACAATGTATCAATTTAGGTTGCCATATTGCAACCTTACAACTGTGTCACTTGGATCATCGGGGTTGCTCTTATTTCAATCACAATGTAAATCAATTTAGGTTGCCATTTTGCCAAAACTCCTTTTTGATTTCGGGTAATTGTCAACTAAATTGGAAAATGTCGATTAGATAGACGTGCGGATGGAATCACTAAAATTGATTTACATGGAAAGTTTCTTTAAAAGAAGTAACATGAAGTAACATGATAGGGGATATGTCACTATAAGAGTCCTAATTAAGATGCATAACAAACATATAACTAACTAGTGTGATATCCCGTCCGATGGATGGCACCAAAAATAGATTATCGATAGTAGGTTATAAATTAAATCTAAAACATATACAATATACAATCATTTTTAAATGAATCAAAAATTAATTAGTTGTTGATGGTAAAATTAAATACGACAATATGATATCTATAAAACTAAAGTTAGAGAATGTTAAAGTAAACCGGAAGATACAACAATTCATTTGAACTTAAATTAAAAAACACAAGAAATAAGTTTAGACTAAAACTGTTTTGACTCGTTTGCTCATTTATATAACTTCATTTATAGTTTTAGTTATGCTAGCAAATATACATTCATAAGATTATACATAGATAAATTAAACGACATATATCAAACAATACCTTTAATTCTCTATTATAGTATCTTAACAATAATTGGCTTTACACGAAATAATAAGCAATTGGAGAGCAAATTTATGTCATATGCAATTAAATCAAACCATTGGTGGAGAAATAAAAAATCATGCTCAATTGAAAACCTTATTTACTAAAATCTTACAAAATGATAAGTAAAATAGTATAATTTACCCATCACATTTAATTAGCTATTGTAGTATAAAATAACATTAAAAGTGATGAATTTTTTTGTTTAAAACATCATCCAAAAAAAGTTAGTTTTGAACCACAATAAAAAAATCAAGGTAATCGATTTTAATCTGAAATGCTTACCATTGAAAATGGAAGTTTCAAATTAGATATTGGATTAAGTAATTGGATATGAATATTATTAATATGTATAAGATTGAGATCATAAAAGAAAATTTATGTGAAAATTGATGATTCATGCTTATCATCATTCTTCCTTAAAACTATGTTCTAACTTTTCCTTTTCCATAACAATCATTATGAGCCAATAAATACAACAATACATGTAACTTATGTAGTTTTGTATTCCATGGTGAGATGGTAATAAATAAAGCATTATATACATTTACATATTATAATGGTGACGTGGCATGTTGGTAGAGGAGAAGTATTCATAAATTGTTGACATGTTGGATTGAAACTAACCTAGCAATCTAATAGAATGACACATAAGCTAGGGGGAAAACCTATTAGTATATAGGTAAGAAGATTACATTTAAAAACTTAATGATTATGTTGATAAAACTTTCAAACGACTTACACAAGTCTAGACTTCAGCAAAAGCTCTATATACTGTAGGGGTGTACATAAATGGTCTGGAACCGTCATAACCGGTAAACCGAACCGAAACCGGACCAGAACCGAATCAACCCGAAGCACAATGGTCTGGTTCTTGGTTCTATCTTTTAGCCTTAATGGTTCGTGGTCCGGTTCTAGAACTGGTAAAAACTGTTCGAACAGCCCAGAACCAATTCTATGGGAAAAGAGAAATATATACTTGGTATGCATATCTTTTAATATTGATAAAAATTGAGTTATTAAGTCGATTTATTAAAATGGTAATATTAGTTATAGGTATATACACATTTCTTTAGGTTTCTATATTTTATACTCAATACACTTAAAAAATTCAACTTACAGTTTATTTCTCTCATGCGTCGTCCACACACAAGTAATAATTTTGTAACTTTTTCACACTTCCCCCGATCATAATTTTTGATCAATTGTAAAACTTGATCCATTTTATAATTCTTTTCGGGAACTTAATACACGATATGCTTTCGTGTTCTACATACATGCATTTTTGTTTGAAAAAAAAATTTAGATGCATGCATCTTATGTTTGAATTGCATGAAAGTTTTAGTTTTTGATTATTATACGATTTTAAGTTTTTTATGATTCCTTAAGTCTTATATTGAATTTGACTCTTAATTTGATAACTACATGCTTTTATACATCTTTTTATAATTGCGTGTATATTATTTGATTCACGGTTTTGAACCAAAACCGCAAGAACCGAACCAGTACCAGACCGGACCAGAACCGAATTACATGGTGCGGTTCATGGTTCTTGATTTTTCAATTAGTGGTTCGCGGTGCGGTTCGTTTCTGGTCCGGTTAGGTGCGGTTTTTGAACCACGTACACACTGAATCAAGATGGCATGACACTTGGTTATCTATATAGATACTGAATTAATGTCTGAAAATCGTGCGCGTCCATCTTAATAAAACTAGGACGAAAGACGCCACAATTTTTGAAACTTGACCTAATCAACAGCAAATTAAGGTATACTAATCTCACAAATAAAATCCAAATAAATATAAAGACCGTTACTGCCGTGTTTAAGATACATATATATATATTTTTTAATCGAGGTGTGACACTATCATTTAAAGCATTAGAAAAGTCATGTGGCTTGTAAAGTCTCCACTTGGTATAAGCTTCCAAAATAGTCATGTTCTCACTTGAATTGAACTCTAAGTTTAGATGAGCAAATGGTTTAAAATGATACACATGTACTCATTGACATTAATTATTTGCTTAACTAATTCTTTAACTTAAAATTAAAAATGGATAGATTAACCATTACGATTTACGAGTACATATTTAAGCTTCCAATTGATCATGTGTAATAATATATCCTAACTGTATCTCATAAAGTTTTTAAAATTTATTCCCTATTATTAAAGTTTGTGGTTATCTGATTTGACACTAGACCAGCAGCATATCCATGATATGTGTAGGGTACCAATGTACCATGCAAGTGTACCCTCAAATGATATAGTTAAAGTCCAATCTTTTATGCATGTGGTACAAGTGATATATGCATGCCACAACTTTGTGCTACTTGTATAAATATATGTATTTTGGAATGATTCACGCACTAATTAACAATAACCATTAAAAGATGGACAGAAAGGAGATATTACAACGTCTCTACTTATTATATACATTTCTATTGAAATTACTAGGTTACACTCAAGGACACCATTGGAGAAGCAAGAACCTGAATTATATGAAATATGAATCCATGGTAGATAAGCATACATCAGAAGAGTTATTGGACACTTGTATTGTGTTTGAAGTGGAAGGAGGGTTATTAAGGTCAAATTCACTATTTCCTTACTTCATGCTTGTGGCTTTTGAAGGTGGTGGTGTGTTGAGAGGTTTAGTGATGTTCCTATTTTACCCTTTGGTTATTTTGGTTAGTAAGGAAATGGGGTTAAAGATTATGGTGTTTATATGCTTCTTTGGGGTGAAAAGAGATAAATTTATCATTGGTAAAACTGTTCTGCCAAAGTTCTTTATGGAGGATGTTGGGTTTGAAGGGTTTGAGGTGGTGAAGAGATGTGGGAGAAAGGTGGCTTTGAGCGAGTTGCCTGCGGTTATGGTTGAACCGTTTTTGAAGGATTATTTGGGTGTTGATTATGTTCTTGGGAGAGATTTGAAGGTGGTTTCTGGGTATTTTGTTGGGTTGATGGAAGATGTAACGACAACAAGATCGAGTTTCTTGATGAATGATATGTTTGAAGAGAGAAGAGATTGTTGTTTTATCGGTTTTGGTGCATCGAACAAGATTCTTGATCACCAAATTTTCTTTCGTTGCAAGGTTTGTAATTAATCTCTCTTTGGATGTGTGTGTATTATCTGTATACATATGTACGGACATAGCATGCATATCAATTTTAGTGACTAAATTTAGGATTCCATCAACTTTAACATCACTGGAAATATATCATTGTTAAATTTTGTGAATTTGATCACTTATATGACATTATGACTTAAAAATTCAAGGTTGATGAGTAGTTCTAATGATCTTATATATCAATATTTGAGCTATTATTGGAATCTTTGTCTAGATATGTATGTACATTAATATGTGTGTATCTATACATGCACATATATACCGTAGCAGAACTTGAATAATCTTATTAGAGAGGTCATATTAATTTGAGAGGTCAAAGCTTATATTTAACATTAAAAACAGAGTGAGTACCCAAACTATGTGTGCGTGTTTATTATGGGTGTATGCGCTCACGTGAGGGTGAGGGACGGGGGCACCCTGGCTCCTTCTATATATGCTCCGTCTATATGTCTACACACATATAGTGGCGGAGCCAGAAAATCCATATAGTGGGAGAAAATCTATACAGTGGGGGCGAATTTTTTTTATTTTTTTTTCTACCGTTTTGTGGGGCGAAATGTTTTAAAATGTCGATAATACCTTAAATTTTTTTTCTTTTTTACGTAATTTAACATTTCTTGTGGGGCGACTGCCTACGCTGCCCCCGCCTTGTTTTCACCCCTGTACACACATATGTACATATATGTATGTAAGTTCATATACCCCATATATAGAGCAACAGGATGTTTCTTGGCTGCACTATAAACAAGTAAGACGGAATGAACCAGAACAAGGTTTACTAAAGTCATGGCGATAGACATCTTGACTTAACTAGAAAATACATATTCGACAAATGTTAGGACGTTCGTCCATCAATCATTTTCCTTCTTGTTGTAGCGCGCTGTATAGTGCAATGTTTGTGGTATGCAGTGATCACTTGTTGATGACAAGTCATTTAATGCAACTTGGAGATGCAGACTTTCATCTGTGTTATATTTGACACCTAGATTTGATGGTAACATGACATTTACATTTATTAATTTTACTTCTCTTTAAGTACCGATATATATTGATGGAGAATGGTATTTGACGCATTTAATCTAATAATGAAATAACTTTAGAAAAGTCAAAATATTGATGCAAGTCAGCAAATGAAACATACTAGATGAGTTTTAATTGTTCATTATGTGAAATTTCTCAGATAATATTATATCAGTAAAGTGAGTCCTCATATAGTGCTGGTTATCACAAGAAACTTCTTTATATCAATGAAATTAGATGCACATGTATAGTTTTTGTGTTATGTTTTGAACTTCTGATAATAATATGAATAAATAGCTATTTGTCTTATTCAGGAGATATACTTGGTAAGCAAAGCTGAGAAGAGAAAATGGAGATCCATCCCAAGAGACAAATACCCAAAACCATTAATTTTCCATGACGGAAGGCTCGCGTTCATGCCAACTTTCCTACAAACGCTAACGATGATTATGTGGGTTCCATTTGGGTTTTGGCTAACCCTCTTGAGGATCATAATCGCGATATCCCTTCCACACACCATGTCTATACCCATCTTTTCTTTTACAGGGATGGGAGGTAGACTATATACTGATTCCTTCGTTAGAAATAATGTCGACAAAAATGAAAATGATCCAATCAAGGGCATAGACAATGACAAAGACGAAGGTAAAGGCACACTATACGTATGCAATCATAAAACATTACTTGATCCAATCTACATATCAATGGCGATAATGAAACCTGTGATAGCTGTCACTTATAGCCTAAGTCCCATATCAGAGTTCTTGTCGCCAATAAAGACTTCCCAATTGAGTAGGAACAAAGAAACTGACTCAAAGATGATGGAGATGTTACTAAATCAAGGCAACCTTGTGGTTTGCCCAGAAGGGACTACTTGTAGGGAACCATATGTACTCAGATTTAGTCCTCTGTTTGCGGAAATCACCAACGAATTTGTCCCTGTTGCTATAGATGCGAAAGTCAGTATGTTTTATGGGACAACTGCAAGTGGTTTCAAATTTTTGGATCCTGTGTTCTTTCTCTTAAATCCGATAGCGTTTTATCATGTCAAGATTCTCGAGAAGTTGCCAAGTGAAATTACAGGTGAGGAGTCGAGGATTGAGATGGCAAATCGGGTACAAAAATATATCGCCGAATCATTAGGGTTTCAATGTACGAATTTAACAAGAAGAGATAAGTACATGATCTTAGCAGGAAATGAAGGTGTCATCTAGAAAATAAAAAGATGTGCTTATACATGAAAATTACAAAAAATTTCATTCCCTCTTAATTGTGTAATTAGTGGCTAATGATATATGTATTTTTTATAATTGTCATTTGCATATTTACGAATCAATGAAAACAAATTAAATATGTCTACTTGCATGTACGTTTTTAATGATGGTCCGATCCTTACAAAAGCTCCAGCCTCCAGGTAAAAAGTGTATAAGTTGGTATGATAATTTAAATCAGTTTAATTGGAGTCAACGAATAAATAGTTAGTAAAGTTTCAAATAATATCAACTTAAAGTTAACGGTCTATTAAAGCAATCGATCGATCATACATGAATATTATTTAATGATGATGAATATCCATTAATTCAAGTTTTGCACAATTGATTAATTGTATATTAAATATGTATATGTATCTTATCTAATAATAATAATAATAATAATAATAATAATAATAATAATAATAATATAATATAATATAATCTCTTCTCTTTTTATATATTATAACAAAGTGTATATTAGGTTGTCATTATAAGTTTAGTAAGTTCTAATCTAATCCTAACCATTCAATAATTAACCCCTCTTAATTTAAGCCTTTGATTATCTCTAACCTAAATGACTACCTAAATAGTAAAAGAGGATTGTTTAAAAGACTTAATTGACCATGCTTAATTATGTTGAAATTATATAAAGCAACCATTTAAAATTTGCTTAAATAATTAAAAATCAACATGCAGGAAGAAAATTCGTGGGTATGTACCATAATTGTAGCAAATTATATTTAATTGTATCCATAATTGTAGGAAAATGATTTATTTAAATAGAGGATAAATCTTAGCTCTATATAATTCATAATCAATACAATTTTAATAAATTCATGGAAATAGCTTTCACATAACTTGAGTGCCGATATTTTTACAAGTTATTACCTATTTAATTGTATTTAACTAGGTCAATTATTTCCATTATTTCCTACATGCACCATTCAAACGCCGAATCACACCCTTTTTTTACCTGGAAATTGAATTTAGATGTCATACTACATAGAATTCCTTACGATCTTCAACTTCAATTATTTAATTAACTCTATATATCCTTCCTACGCCATTACCTTTAATTCATAGTCAAATTCAAACATACTAGCATATTCATACTACTATTTTAACAATGACGGATGGCGATGATTTACCCTGTTAAATTTTATTAACGATGAAAGTGACGATTGAAAGGTGTGTGTGAAGGTGCTTTTAGTATGGAAACAAAGCTACCTAAACAATCCATCACAAGTCGCATCCATGGAAACCATCCTTATGGATCAAATGGTATATATTGAACTAACTTTATTTGTTTAAGTTACTTATTCTTTATGTTGAAATTATTTATATTCATATTTCATATATTTTTATTATTTTATTCATGCTTAATATATATTGTCAGTTATTCTTTCATGATTAGTTACTTGTGAATTATGTGAAATTCTTTAAAGTTTTTTATAAATCTCTTCAATTTTTTTGTCATGTTCAATTACCGAATATACAAAGAATGTCACGATTTTAACTCCTGGTGGAAGTTTTGCTTAAGAATTTGCAGAATGCACCATCTGATCTCAATTATGAAAGGGACAAAAAGTTTTCAAAGGTTAGTGTCATTTTATCAGAATTAGAATTTTTTTAAAGTTATTAATTTTGGTTTTAACATGTTGTGTTTTGCAGTCTTTTAACGATACGGTCGCTACTTGCTTAGTGGAAGAACCAAAAACAAACAGTCTTTTGAGAAGCTCATGAAACACACATTCAAAAATATGAAAAAACTAATAATTATCTGGAACGTACCATTTTTTATGGTCTTTCTCTTGATTGGATTAGGAGAGTAAAGGTGTCATGGTAATACCGATCTTTGCCATTTATCATCTTATCTATGTTACTTTTATGTTAATTATGCTTTTTCCATGTTTTCGTTGTTTTAATTAACCCAAAAAAGCCAATCATAAATGGGAATCATATGTACATGAAAAAATGTCAAATATATAATGATGTAGTCATATACTGATTTTCTACTCCGATTAAAGAAATTTGATAATAAAATTCAGATCAATAAGTTTAAATCCAATATTGTATTACAGTATTCATTGTTTGGCTCTTTATCGAACGCGAATGATATTTTTGGTGCAATAGTTGGTGCTCAAATGACATAGTTGATATGGCAAAAGGAGGTACGTTTTTTCTTCCGGGTTGTGTTTCTTGCTTAATTTTTTTCCTCAAATAGCTTATCTTTTTTATTATGTAGATGATTCATCTGGTCGATTTTAGAGATGATTGCCATTTTTGTCGGAGTCAACATACCTGATTTTATGAGTTCAATTCAAGTTTGTGTTTGACTATATGTATTTTAGTTCTTTTAGTTGGTATAGCTTCAATATTTATGTAGTTATTGAATCTAATTAAGTAGATGGGCAGTTTTTCTGTCTAAGAAAAGTAGGAATGTAGTCTCTGCCGTTGCAGGTCCTTCTCCTTCCGCTGAGATGGCCATCTTTTATATGTTGTTTGTTCCTCGCGGCATGAATTAATGAAAAAACTGGAATAACTCATAAATATTTGGTCTTTGACCAAAGTCTATAACGTAATTGCATACGAGTGATTTACTTCAAGCTTATCATGAATGTTGGTCGTTAATTAATGGTTTCGGTGACTCCAGTTTTTTAACGACTGTTTGTTGGTAGCACACTTTGGGGGTTCATATGAGGGTGCACCAGATGTCAAAGTTTTGTTACAAATGTACAAGGCATGTATCCTTATCTTTTGCATACTGTTATATTTAATATCACATTGAGTTATGCTTGTATAGTTTCAAGTTGTTGACTTGGGCATGATGTTGTTGGGACCCCCCTCCCTGGGATTATTACGGATGAGCAAGAAGACATTCCGATGTGGAATCCTACACTATTTAAGCTTCCCTCTAATGAGCTTTTTCTCTTTTGTAAGATTGGTCAGGAGGTTCAAAAGTACGTTCTTATCCTTTCGCTCACTATGATTTTTAATGAAGTAAATGTGACTGATGTTGTATTCAGGTGGAGTGGCTGCATGAAGAGGTCACTTGATGGTGGTATAACTTGGAGGTCACAATAACAACTTCCTAGCTATTGGCATCTTAGGACCGATAATGAATGAGGTTTTACATTTGTCTTACTTTATATCCTTAAAAAACTCAATAGATATGTAAGAAAATTTTGTAACTTTTTGATGAATTAATCCCGATCATCATAAAAAAAAGTGTTAGAAACTTAGATATATTATAGTATGTGATTATTATGTAAATAAGTGAAAAGGCATGACTCTTGGCGAAAGGATATAACCGCAGGAAACAAGAGTAATAACCGAATGAAGGAAAAGATTCAATGGTTCACAAGAAGACATCAACGAACCGACACAACCAATTATTTGTACCTTTTCATTATGTATATATAGATAGAATTTATGGAACAAACAATAATCTCTGTAATCAGTTGATTCAATATACTTTGTATATTTCATATCAAATTCTCTCAATATTAGTATGGTTTGAACAAGGTTAATTCAAAGATCCGAGGATTGGGCCAACACTTTTTATGTGTTTTTTGTTTATGTTGTGCAACCCATCTTACTTGATAATGGAAAATTGTTTTGTTGTCCATCTGTTAATAGTTGGAAGTTTGGAACATGTCTTAAGCAATAACATTGGTTAGCGGCAACACTCCAATGTTCCCAAAAATTTATGAGTTTCGTTTCATAAAGTCTCAGATAATGATTTCATAATTTACAATCCCTTTGTTTCAGATACTGGTGTTAATCATAAATATGGATCAATGTCATTTCATGATTTAACTGTTCTATTTCTCATTTCATATAATTAATCAAGATTACAAAATGAATCGAGACATATCTAGATTTCATTTTGGTATAGCCATACACACATCTGATTAATACCTAATGAGCGGCCTAGAAGTATCATTCTTCAATAATATATTGAAGGAACTGATGTGTTAAATCTAGTTATAAAATTTTATCGTTGATAAGTAAACAAGAAAGTACCGAGCTAGACCAAAACACAACCGGGCAGTGGACCCTATCGTGTGGTAGTATAGTTGGGTAAGTTCGGGTTCGAACACAGGGAATGTGAGTTTAAGAAGTTATATCCAAGTGCAAGTAATTAATACAGAAAAGTAACTGTGGGGTTTTGTGTGACCGAATTGTCACGTTGCTTAAAACTACAAACTTTAATTAATCTAGGCAGGTGGACTCTGAAGAGTCAAAGTGATTGATTGGAAATTTTCAGATATTAAAAACAATGCTTGCTTGGACTATTTCACTAGTGATTTCGGGGTGTATAGTTATAGCCGGTTATACTATATGCCAAGGGTAATATTCATCAAACATAAGCTCAACGTTCGCTAAGACCTATAGTTCAACTTCAATCAACAAACCTATGATTTAATCTAGTAACGAACGTTCGCCATGGTTACAAACTTGCACCATTTAGCTAAATCATTTGACACATTCCAAAATTACATTCACAATTTCGTTCAATCATTTATAGACAAATAATCAATAGCAATTTACTTGGTTGAAAACGTTCGCTATATCAATTAGTAAATTACCAAATGGCCAAATTCTAGAGATTAAGCTCAATCACACAAGGTTCTCCGATTAAACATAAATTTAGATATTTGTGAGTTTGCAAATCATCCACACGACAAACATTCGGTATAATCGCTAACTTGTTTGTATTTAACTAGTTGTTGCTACAATCATCAAATGCTTTGTTCCACAAATGACAAACAACTATTTAGGTATTTTTTATAAGCAACAAACGTTCGCTATAATCGCTTAGTGAAAATGCCCAAGTTTCATAACAACAACAAACCACATACATACGAATTCATGGATGATTCACAAACTCAAAGCATAAATTAACACCAAAAGATACACCCATAATCAACTAGCTATTTCATCCAAACAAGCACAATAATCTAGCCACTACTCATCATAACAACAAGATAAATACATGAAATAAGAGAAATCAAAGTAAACATAATTATAATCGAATAAAGATGCAAACCGAGTGATTACAATGTTTGGATGATGATTCTTTGTGACCAAATGGAATAGGATGATGAGAGATCTTCAAAGTGATGAAAATGACCTAAAACCCCTAATTTTTCGCCATGGGGGCTGGTATTTTCGGAGGTGAAGTGTATGAAAGTTTGTGGAACCCTAAAACAGTACATAAATAGACTTCCCCGCGCATCATAGCAGATCGGCTAAGGCTTAGCAGATCTGCTAAGGAAAGCAGATCGGCTTAAGGAAAGCAGATCGGCTAAGCTACTTGGAAACGGAAGTGTGTACACAAGGTCGAACTTCTGACTGAATTTTGAACTAAACAAGCCGATCTGCTTAGTTTAGCCGATCGGCTATGAATCTCAGCAGATAGGCTGACTATCTTCTGGATAATTGTAGAGCTCTGAGTTAGCTTCGTTTGGCCGCCTGAATCACCTCAATCCGAGTTCGTATGAGGGAGATATGGCCAAAACGGTGCAGCATAGCAAAATCAGCAAAATCCTCATCTTTTCATCCATTCTTTCTCAATCTTCAACCTAAACACATGAAATCAATTTCCAACTAAATAAGTACCAAAAGTTCATGAAATCGACTAGAAACAAGTACAAAAACAATGATATCGCGAGAGATAAACATGTACAAAACGAGCGATATCAAATATCCCCACACTTGAACTTTGCTTGTCCTCAAGCAAACTATGATTTACATTCCAAAACACATACCTCTTGCATTTAGAATTTAAGAACAAGGTTTTACAAAATATAACTAACCACAATTGCAAAAGTAATCATGTTAGTAGCATGAATACAAACATAGAAAACCTTAAATAAATTTGTCAAGCTTGAATGCACAACTTAGCACCTCTCAATAGGAAATGTGTTTCAATCACTCAACTCTCATTTACATCAAGATTGGGAATGGAATAGATAAACACTCAAATAGCCAAGTCGTGATGCGTTATTACCATAGGCTTGCCAAAAGATCAAATCTCCACCGACTAGGCGTGAGCACCAAGTGAAGTATCAAAAGAGGTATTCTAACAATGTGTTATAATTATAAATGTGATGGTGAAATTGTGATATGGTAGACACTTTTATAAATTGTTGAAAATGGTAGTCAAAAATTTGTATGTTGTGTTACCTTGAAACTAAAATGAAAATGTGATCTCAATTAACCTTAGGCTTCAACTTTGATCATCTAACAATATTTCTTCAATTCTTGCCTCCTTAGTTAAATTTCATCAACTTTTGTCTATGACTTCATTTGTGTTTCTAGTTTGCTCAAAAAGTTTCTTGAATTTCACCTTGGTTTTGCTTCCCTGAATCAATAATCTTCATATAATAATCTTCAAAAGGTTGATTTGAAATCACATTTTATAAATCGATTTGAAATGTTACAAGGCAACTTTTAAACTTTTGACTACACAAAAATAAGGCTAGGGTATTAATTGTGATGAAAATGTAAGTGAAAAGTATCTAGGGGTTTCTTAGCACTAAAAATGAGTGCTAACGACCTGGGTGGACTAGTTATAAATGGTTTTAAAATAAAAACTGAAAATCTAAAACCTAATGAATACCAATTCATCGTCTACTTCACCTATATCACATGAATATGATCCCACAGCGGTCTTGAAATGCATCATTAAGGCAAGTTCTAGAATAAACTACAAACACCGGCACACTCATAGCAATTGAAATATATAAACACTAAAGATAAGTGCTTTCAATTTAAGCTCAAGATTTCTCACAATTTTTAGTGGGGCTATAAATGTGCTAGTTATGCAATTCACCCAATGAGGTTGCTCTATGACAAATTTATCATGCAAGAGGTAAGATTTAATTACTTTCAACAAAATTTATCAATTACATTACTAAAGCAATTAATCTTAAAATGACAAACTAATTCAAGTGAATAATAACCTCCCCACACTTAACATTTGCATTGTCCTCAATGCAACAAAATATAATATATGAAATAAGCATAAGTGTGAAAGGTAAAAGGGAGCGAGTACTTCCCGGGGGTTTTTTGCATGTTCTTATTCTTGATTAACCTTCAAACTTTCCATTCCTTTCAGGTACATTCTCATTATAGCACAAGGTTTCCATCTTCAATCATCACTTCAAGATACGGGTTCACCTCCCGCAAGGTGCTTGGTTTATTTACGAGTCTCAAAGCTTGACTCAACCATTCCACCTATCAAGGTGGATCATCTAACACAACTTCGATGCCTTTCCAATCGTATTCGATCAAGAGGAAATTTTCTTTGGTTTTTCGATTGATATAGCATTCCTCCAAAATGGAGATACCAATAAACCAACACCCTTCTTGTAATATTTTATAGTCCAAATAATAATACATCTTTCGAGTGTACATTCCCTACTTTCCACCGACAAAAACATACTACGAGGGACTTCCATATCACCAAAGTCATCAAAAGGCCTATGGTTCATCAGATCTTTATGAAATACAAGGTTTGGGCTTTTTGTACTTTTGCTAACAATTCCTTTATCCATATCAACCTTAAACTCACCAACGTCTTTTAATGATGTCAACTCTTGCAAATCTGAAAGGAACGGGTCGGGGGGTTTTGGCTCTTTTTCAGGTACGAAATCATAGCCACATGGAAGCTTATTAATGGTAGAATCTGTTAGTGATGTTTGTGGTGAACTCTCGATGGACAACATAATGTCTTCTTTTAATTCTTCCTCCATAGAGTTCTCCACTTTTGATTCCATCATCTCTAACAATTCTGCCTCAGTCATTTTACCATTTCCATTATCCACAAACTCTTGAATATCCCCATTATCTAAACCAAGTAATGCATACAACTCATCATCCGAGTCTAGAGAATAAAACTTTTGAGAGACTTTATTGTCTAGCACATCTACTCGCTTATCATTCTGAAGGATTATGATTTCCTCCCCGAGCTTAGTTTCCACCTTATTTTCCAGCTCTACAGCTTCAAACCTTGGTGGAACAGAAATTTCCACAACTTCAACCAACTTTTCTTCATTTGAATCTTCAAAGTTTGAGTTTTCAAAACCCGCATTTTCCTTAAACTGTGGTTCAAAGTCATGTAATTCCTGCAAAACAACTTGTTCATTTTCATGAGGATAATAAGTTAATTCATTATTTTCGTCCTCCTCATCCTCGCTATCATCCTGAAAAACACAGTTTGAAGAATATGGCGAATAATCATTAGTATAATAGTCATTATGCTCCATAGCTTCAACATCATCCCAATACTCCATTGCATTAGAAAATGTATCATATGGCTCTTCATGATATGGCTCAATATTCCAATCAAATATTTCGTCCCACTCTCTACTATATCTTTCCGTTTGCTCAGTAGCTTCTCTCAACAACCTTTCAAGATTAGACATTGGAGCTAAAGCAAATTTGCTACAACATGAAAACTAAAAATTATTAAACATAACAACTCAATACAAAATAACAAAACAATAAAAATATATACAAGTAACTTTCTTGAAATAAATTTCAAGAGAGGATCAATTAACTACACTTAAATCAAATTCTCAAAATAGACACATTCCCCGGCAGCGGCGCCAAAAACTTGATGTGATGAATCTAGTTATAAAATTATCGTTGAATAGTGAACAAGAAAGTACCGAGCTAGACCAAAACACAACCGGGCAGTGGACCCTATCGTGTGGTAGTATAGTTGGGTAAGTTCGGGTTCGAACACAGGGAATGTGAGTTTAAGAAGTTATATCCAAGTGCAAGTAATTAATACAGAAAAGTAACTGTGGGGTTTTGTGTGACCGAATTGTCACGTTGCTTAAAACTACAAACTTTAATTAATCTAGGCAGGTGGACTCTGAAGAGTCAAAGTGATTGATTGGAAATTTTCAGATATTAAAAACAATGCTTGCTTGGACTATTTCACTAGTGATTTCGGGGTGTATAGTTATAGCCGGTTATACTATATGCCAAGGGTAATATTCATCAAACATAAGCTCAACGTTCGCTAAGACCTATAGTTCAACTTCAATCAACAAACCTATGATTTAATCTAGTAACGGACGTTCGCCATGGTTACAAACTTGCACCATTTAGCTAAATCATTTGACACATTCCAAAATTACATTCACAATTTCGTTCAATCATTTATAGACAAATAATCAATAGCAATTTACTTGGTTGAAAACGTTCGCTATATCAATTAGTAAATTACCAAATGGCCAAATTCTAGAGATTAAGCTCAATCACACAAGGTTCTCCGATTAAACATAAATTTAGATATTTGTGAGTTTGCAAATCATCCACACGACAAACATTCTGTATAATCGCTAACTTGTTTGTATTTAACTAGTTGTTGCTACAATCATCAAATGCTTTGTTCCACAAATGACAAACAACTATTTAGGTATTTTTTATAAGCAACAAACGTTCGCTATAATCGCTTAGTGAAAATGCCCAAGTTTCATAACAACAACAAACCACATACATACGAATTCATGGATGATTCACAAACTCAAAGCATAAATTAACACCAAAAGATACACCCATAATCAACTAGCTATTTCATCCAAACAAGCACAATAATCTAGCCACTACTCATCATAACAACAAGATAAATACATGAAATAAGAGAAATCAAAGTAAACATAATTATAATCGAATAAAGATGCAAACCGAGTGATTACAATGTTTGGATGATGATTCTTTGTGACCAAATGGAATAGGATGATGAGAGATCTTCAAAGTGATGAAAATGACCTAAAACCCCTAATTTTTCGCCATGGGGGCTGGTATTTTCGGAGGTGGAGTGTATGAAAGTTTGTGGAACCCTAAAACAGTACATAAATAGACTTCCCCGCGCATCATAGCAGATCGGCTAAGGCTTAGCAGATCTGCTAAGGAAAGCAGATCGGCTTAAGGAAAGCAGATCGGCTAAGCTACTTGGAAACGGAAGTGTGTACACAAGGTCGAACTTCTGACTGAATTTTGAACTAAACAAGCCGATCTGCTTAGTTTAGCCGATCGGCTATGAATCTCAGCAGATAGGCTGACTATCTTCTGGATAATTGTAGAGCTCTGAGTTAGCTTCGTTTGGCCGCCTGAATCACCTCAATCCGAGTTCGTATGAGGGAGATATGGCCAAAACGGTGCAGCATAGCAAAATCAGCAAAATCCTCATCTTTTCATCCATTCTTTCTCAATCTTCAACCTAAACACATGAAATCAATTTCCAACTAAATAAGTACCAAAAGTTCATGAAATCGACTAGAAACAAGTACAAAAACAATGATATCGCGAGAGATAAACATGTACAAAACGAGCGTGATATCGCGAGAGAAACATCAACAAACATCTGATTAATACCTAATGAGCGGCCTAGAAGTATCATTCTTCAATAATATATTGAAGGAACAAATTCTATATTGACTGCACGTGTCAGTCATGCATTTCACTACACTTCTGAAAATTTGAATAATAATATAAAAGATAAAAATTTGAATACCTAAAAATTATTTTATCGACTTACGCAACCCAAATTTATGTGTTAAATGGTTAAACCTTCCAAATTGTTATTTATCAGTGCAAGTGTTGCAACATGCAAGCTAGTGATCACTCTTGTGAATAATCGGAAAAAAGACTAAAATTTTCCAGGAGTAACCTCTCTCTCTCTTTTTTTTACATGACCACCTTATTTTTATTGAAAATCGGCCATTCTTAAACGACATTTCATCAAGTTGACTTAACAGGTATTGACGGTGTAAAGCTAATTGATGGTCGCTTTTCGCTTGCTTATAACACAATCTCCAAAAGTGTGCCGAAAAGTTGCGATTTCAGCGAACAATGGTGATTCATGGCATGAGGTTTTACCCTTGGAGAAAAAAGATGGAATTGAATTATCGTATCCAGCGGATATTAAGTCAAGTGGTAAACATGGTAATATATATTACTATTACCTGTAATAGGACACAGAACAAGGTAACTTTTTTGATTCCAGTCATGTAAGTTCCTTAATTATATTATATATAGAAGATAGAAGATATATTCATATGTTGATATATCCTCTGACATACAGTCATACAGTTGTTATTGTTAAACACCACCTACAAAGGCTTATCTTAAATAGTTGCAAAACCAAAGATACCTTGATGTGCCATAGTTAGCCTTTTAGCTAGAACAATATTTTTGTTTTCGTACATCATAATGTTTAAACGTGATCACTGATATCTTGGAATAAGATATTGTTTCGCCACCAAAGTAATCGCTTTCACCTCATATTATGTTGGCTTGAACATGAAGAGATCTTTGTCTCGTAAGGTTCAAATGAGACTAAAATTTTATACGAGAATAGAGGAACCAATGATATGATGACATGTGTACACTAGAATACAAAACCCATTTACCCCTTAAGTTAAAGATCTCACAAACGACAAATCGAAAAATTATGAAAATTGCACCATTAGATTCAGTGTTTGATCCTCTTCGATTTGCCGTCCATTAAGGCATACTTTCGACGAGTTTTTTTTTCCATTATTTTTAATGGGTTTCACATTACTAACACGTGTGTTACAGTGTTGCGTTTAGGGTTTAGTGTTAGGGTTTAGCAGGGTTTAGTGTTTAAGCTAATTAGAATAAATTATTAGAACATCTTAATGTCATCTATCTCACCAAATAACACAACCAATATTTTTTAAGACATGATAAGCTCAAACAAAAGATCCCTTGATTACTTCAATTAAACATGTTACTAAATAAATATCTGATTTACTACAACATCAAATTTGGTATATATTCCGCAACGTTTTAGGATGTATAATGTTGATTTCAAGTTACGATTAATTCAATACGGACGTACTATTAATATTTACCATCAATGCATGTCTTCATATTACATATAATATATTTTTTACATAAAAAAATGTCTATAATGTAGTCTACTAAAATATGCATCTCTAAAATAATTCATTAAAATAAATTTATAAAAGTAACTTTTATCTATAAAATATGTACTAGCTCGCAAATTTTGCGGGTTATAATCTAGTTATTATTATAATATAATATTAATAAAAGAAAACCTCTCGTAAAAAATCTAAATACAAAATTGAACCTTATTAACCAATTAAAACCTTCAATTTCACCTCAACTTCAATTAACCAATGAAATGCCTTCATTCACCTAAAAAATAATCAATATTAACAATACCCTTATATATATATATATAATTATAATAATTAGTTAAAAATCCATAATAGTAATAACAATTCGTTTAACGATTTCCATTTTCTGTTCGCTTTGCCTATGAAGTGATGGGTTATATTTATATCATCATTATGTTTTTAATAATCCTCAAATGGTTACGAGTTAATTATTTCAACAAATTGTTATTCGAAAGGAATTTTTTATATGCATAATATATATATAATGAACATTCGTTTAAAGATGTGCCAAGATATACTTTCGACGAACTTTTTTTTTCTCCATTTTTTGGTAGGTTTTGAAAACGAGTAACACATGTATTACCAGCGAGTAACACATGTGTTACCACCCACTAACACATGTGTTACCGGCCGCTAACACATGTGTTACCAGCTTCCAATACATGTGTTACCAGCCACTAACACATGTGTTACCAGCAACTAACACATGTGTTACTAATTTTGTAAAACAAAAAAAAATTCGTCGAAAGTATACCTTGTGAGATGGCAAATCGAAGAGAAAAAAATGCTGATTTTTATGGTGTAATTTTTATGATTTTTCGACTTATCATTTGAGAGATATTTAAGCTTTAAAAACGTGGGGAAAGTGAGTTTTGTGACACATGGCACGTTCTGGTTGGTTCATCTATTCTCATCAAAAATCTCATTCTCATTTGAACCTCACCCTTATTTTAAACACCAAATATATATAAATTTCAATAATAAAAATTTCATTAGTAACGAATTCATCTCACTTTATAGTTTGTATATTATTAGGGCGTATTAAAGTTTTATTAAATTAACGGGCCCAGTTTTAAGTTCAATATGTGTAAGAGTAAAATATATCCAATTAAGAGTTTTGATTATTAAATAGTGTATTTTAATACCTTTCATATTATAGTCTTGGTCGAATTGAAATAGAAGATAAAATGAACGGGTTTAAGTGACCATGAAATTATTAGTGTACATGCTTCATTCCAAAAATCAATAAATTTAATATAAATTATCATAATCTCTCTTATCTAATATAGGATAACCTATATTACTTAATCTCCTCCTCAACTACCCCTTTTAAAATAATCCTCACCTTAGACTGACTTAGTTAACATAATCTCACCCATTGATTATCATTAGAAAAATGATTAATTAATCTTAATATTTTTTGCCCTAATTTGTTCCAAATTTACCCTCCACTCAACATCCAGTCCTCTTCCCTTCTCATTCAGACTAATCGCCCAATGCCAGGAGCCCTAACAGCGACCAATCCACACAAACAAAGACCATGCAATTCAATCACTCCCTAATTAGGATTTATTGATCTATTCTTCTTCTCCATGTCAACCAATCAAAAGATACATTTTCTGATTGTAGGGTAATCAATTGGTCTCCAAAAGCAGCCACATCCGACCGAAAGATGGGTGAAATTCCGATCAGCAGCAACTTGAACCGGCGAACGTGACGGCGAAGGAGCGAATGATGGAAGAATCGATCAACCGCAAACCCTAAAGGCCTAAAGTCGGCGAATTGTTTACTGGCAGAGGACGATCGGAAGTTCCGGCAATCGATTGTAAGGTGCTTCTCGTGGTACGATTCTTGTAGGGTTTGGTCGCTATAGTAAGTGTTCCATTCATGATGTCCTTGTATTCTACTTATCTTCTTCTATGCACACCCACATATATATAATATTTCACTGTATAATATTTTACTAATTTATATTATTTGTTGAATTTGATGTTTCCTTATGATATAAGATATAAGCTTGTACACTTCTATTCATATTACTGCGGTTGATCGAGTTACCCACCATAAGTTGTTTGAGGGCAATGTAGGACAGAGACAAGCTGATCACCATAAGTTGTTACCCTTTTAGCATATATAATTGACCATTCATAGTTGTATGCATTCATCAATAAGTGAACAAGCTAGGAGGAGAAATAAGGTGATCAGAAATGAAGAGACAAGCAACGAGGTGAAGCAACATATTCTACTCATGCGGCTTATTAACTGTATTGGCAGCTAAGCAGCTTCAACTCTGTTAAGAGTGGCAAAATGGGTGGGTTGGGTAGAGATGGGTACCTTTTTAGGACGAAATGGGCCAAATCGCAAACACTTTTTTTCCTTATATCTGATTATTTTTTTATAAGGAATGAGAAAATAATTTATATATCTTTTGCTTGAAGGTATGGACGACTTGAGATTTTATGATGTGCTAGACTAACAAGCCAGCAAGTTGGCGATGTTTGTAATGGGAGCATATGCGTAAAAGTAGATGCTCTCTACATACCACTTAACTGGTACTCCTAATATTGACCTTAATTTAAAAGCGAATATTTTGCTTATGGGAAACACCATTCTGTCAGTGGTTCACAGTTGCTTTTAGGTGAATTTTTGCATCATGTTATTCAAAGTATTTGTATATGTTTGTTTTCGCTTTTAAAGTTGAAATTGAAAGTTTAACCGACTATTTAAGTTTCCTGCTTAATTGGTCAGCATTGTTTGGTATTCATGATCATGTCATTCATTGAATCTATTTTGCTGATCGTGAGACCAGCTTTGGCAGTTACTATCAGTATAATGGCTTTTAAGTAGCAATGTACTACGATGAATCTACTTATCTACTTTGTCATAGGTTAGTTGTTGTGCAGGAGTTGGATGAGAATGAGATTCGTTATTATGCTCCGTTCATGTAGTGTTTTTCATATCTTATTAGTTGGTTGCAGCTGCTGTAATCTACATTTACATAATATATGAAAGGTTAATTCTTTATATTGCTTATCTATTTTGGCAGGGAGAATTACCTTTTGATTTTTTGGAAGACATACATCAGAGATTTCACTGGATTCAGCTAATAAGGCATACGCCTCTGTACGTGATCGTGAAATGGCCGGAAAACAGGCACAGTGGAATCCAGCTTACAGCTCTCTACAAGTGTGCTTTTCGTTACTCAAAAAAAGGTAGAATTAGTTTCCATTTAGTTTGGTCCTATGTAGCTATCATATATCTTCTCAGTTTTATTTACCCTCATGTTGGCAACTTTAATCTTAACTTGGATTGCTATGGATAGGTTAAATGCATGGTTGATAGTTTAACGTCATGAAAGCTTGTCCCATGAGATTCACCTATGGTTGATTGTTAATCTCTTGTCTAATATAGGAGAGACTATATTACTTAGTCTTCTCCTCAACTACCCCTTTTAAGATAATCCCCACCTTACTCTGACTTAGTTAACATAATCTCACCCATTGATTATCATTGGTAAAATTATTAATTAATCTTAACATTTTTTGCCCTAATTTGTTAATTATCATTATTAATTTATTAATTAAGCTAAAGAATGGAGCAAAAGCTATCCGGTAGTAATATCACATTCTAGAAACTCCCAAGTCGTCGGCCTAAATGGTCAGCTCGAATTACATAAGTTTTACTAAAGTGAGTAATGATAACAGAAGCCTTATTAATGGTTACAGAATTAGGGATTCGACTCTGTTAAGAGTAAGTGTCCTTATTAATGGCTGTTAACATGAAATGCATATTCAATAGTCTTCCATTTGTAATCAACTATTTTTTTTTCTTAACAGAGCTGCACCAAGTAGGCAGCCATTTCAGTGGTGCATGCTTACACATCAACTCGGATGTCTTGCTGATTGTGGAATACAAAAAAGAGTATTGCTGCTACTTTTCAGTTAATTGGTTCCCTAATCCAAATTTCGTTATCACACTAACTACATTGCTGTTTACTGTAGATTACTAAACATAGACGATGTAGATGTCTACGATAGATTTTTGTTTCTAAACAACCACTCCTCCGAGCATGTCATCATATGGTTACAGAATGCTCGATTAAAAGATTATAAGAGTAAGTGTCCTTATTAATGGCTTTTAACATGAAATTCATATTCAATAGTCTTCCATTTGTAATCAACTACGTTTTATTCTTAACAAAGGTGCCCCAAGTAGGCAACCATTTCAGTGGTGCACGCTTACACATCAACTCATATGTCTTGCCGATTGTGGAATACAAAAAAGAGTATCGCTGCTACTTTTCAGTTAATTGGTTCCCTGATCCAAATTTCGTATTTGCACTAACTACATTGCTGTTTACTACAGAATACTAAACAGCTAAAGAATACTGAATATGTCTACACTAGATTTTTGCTGCCTTCACCTACATAAACGCCTTCAATAGATTTACGTCGTTTTGGAACATATCTACCTAAGCTGACGTATGTTCATTTTCTGACTTATTATGAAATACATAATGTTATCGTTAGCTGCATGTTGTGTAACCCGAATGCATGTTGCTACTTTCATGTTAAAAGCGAGCGTTTATACATTGCTTTGGTATATATTGATGAAATACGTATTTTTAATATGTTTGAACTGATTTCTTTTTCCTTGAACGCTAATAATCTTTATTAAATTCAGAAAATGATAACTTTGTCAGACACTTAATGCAGAGTTTATTCAATGGAACAGATGTTGATGCAATCACCACCCGCCTTCTTCACTCCACTTCTGGGCAGCTTAACCAAGCATCGGATGACATACAATAGTAAGATTGAACTCGCCCTTCGTATTCTGTAAGATTCTTTCTGCCTACATGTTCCATATTGATAGTTTGTGCGTTCTGATAACGGGTCAAAATTGGTTGGGTTATCATTTGTATTTATTTAAAAGGGTACGGACTACATTAAGAGGTCAAGATGTCACCGGTCCCATATCACTGGTATTCTTCGACAGTCAGTTATCGAAGCTGCTAAACAGGAGTATTTCATGGTTGAAACAAAAAATTGAAACGGTACCTATAATTCGGTTGCAGTCAAAATATTATTTCATAATTCGGTTACTTATGCATACATACTATTCTTTTGACAGATTAATGACCTGAAGGTTATACCATATGAATTTAATGCCATCGTGGACAAAGAAGCTGTCTTCAAAATTCATGTTGGGGATGTCAACCTCAAATATGGATACCCTGGATATACTGTTAGTCGTGGGACCACTGATCCAGACGTGATCGCTGCAGTCCCTGCTAAGGCTACGGATGCTAAAAATGAGGAATAAAATACATTACTGATATGCTATATGCTTTGAATTCGGTTATGAAATCCTGTCACTGTGGTTATCCTGTATTTAACCTTTTCTGATTGATATATTCAGTGAAATTATATATATTCAGTTTCGCAATGGAACCACGTTATACATATTCAGTTCTGAGTTCTAATATGCTTTGCCATTGCTATTGTGTTCTGGAACTCTTATCATGAAACAGAGATCTACATGATTTACTGTGTGTTTAATCATTCTATGTATATTTTACTATAAAAAAAAAGGAGACTTGCGTATGTATCTGGAGCTGTAAAAAGGTGCAACCTCAGAAAGAAGGTTAGTTCTCCGTGAAGATGCGGAGTACCAATGGCTAGACTCCTTCACTTTTTTAGAGCGTATCGCTATTCAAAAAAAAGGTTTATGTAATCGGAAAAAGGGTTAACCCATTTTAATTGTAAGCATTGCCTATTAAATAATATTTATCTAAGTTTCATATATATTAGTATTCTCATCGTACTCTGTAACTTTTACTATTAGATTTACATTTCTAGCTAACACGCTTTTGTTATCAACCATTTTTAGGAATACTACAATGACTTGGAACATTATAAAGCAAAATATGAAGAACTAACAAAACAAGTTAACGAAGAACAAAAGAAGGTGAATGTTATATTATTAGAATCGTTATAATGAGTGTACCTCTTAAACTTTATTAATGCACTCTGTTTTATGCATTAACGCACACAATTTCAGGGGAACTTTCTGAAAGTCAATACGGACGCAAATCGCCTTCGTACTTACAACGGTACTAAATAGATTCGTTGTACACTTTCTTTGATGACAGTTACGATGTTGTAACTAAACACATATTTTATGTTCACTAAACGACTCAAACATTATCTCTTAGTTAACACACCAACGTTTAAGGTGCTCATGGTAGGTATAATTTTCTATACTTCTAATATTATTCGTTACATGTGTACAGTGTCGTAAGAGTTTTCAAAAACCTACACACAACGGTTAACTCAACATTTTCACTTGACGGGACAGCTTAAACAAGCAATTTACTCGGGCCAAACGGAAACCGAAATTAAACCACTCGTCCGTCAAACAACGTCACAATTCCACGAAGTATTCCGCATAAAACAAGATGTATGTAAAGCTGATGTGTTTCACATTGTTTACGGGACATGGGCTTCGCTTGCTGAGCGATGCATTATGTGGATTGGTGGTTTTCGTCCTTCTGATATAATAAAGGTACATAAATATATTAATATCGTTATTCAATAACTCCAAAAAGTCAAATCTTTTAATGTTAACACACTTTTGTAGTGTTGATAGTTATTATTATATTGATTATTTGCTTCATTTCTAATTTTAATACAAATCTAGAAAGTAAAATACTCATCCCATAATTTATTTTTGATTCTTTTCTATTGCAATTAGTTAATTAACAGGTGGATACCTCAAATGAGCAACAAAAGAAAACACATTATTTGCTAACTAAGCCCACAACTCAAGAGAAAGTCTTACTTGAGGGAATGACCAGATTGCAAGAGTCTATTTCATATACAATGTTATGGGATACTGGGACATCTTCCCCAACATCACCGAAATTGTCTACATACATGTCTCAGATGTCCAAGGTAATGGGTAATTTAGGATCTGTGGAAGACTACCTACATCAGGTACTCTATTTCTTACTCAAAATTAGTACCCTATTACCATATTACATCGGCCACTAACTTTTAATTACTCCGATTTCTATAGGCTGATTCACTTCGTGGGAGTACTTTAGTCCAGCTTCATGAGATATTGACAACACGACAATCCACGTTGGCATGGCTGGCTATATCAGACTACTATGCACGTCTAACAACTCTAAGAACTTTATGGGTTGCAAGGCCTCGAGAGTCTCAAGCATAATGATTGCCGCACGTTCTCAATCGTTTTACCTTTTTTAAAATTCATAACAGACGAAAACAAATATCATATGTGGTATTAAACCATGCGTATTATTTATGTTTTCATCTACTTACTTTCATCCACACGGATTTAATTTGGTTGCATTACAACAATATTAACACAATCGGATCTAAGATAGCACTTCAAACCTAATAGTACCATATACAAAAAACAATGATCTCACCCGCAAATATGCGGGCTATGATCTAGTTTGTATATTATTAGGGCGTATTAAAGTTTTATTAAATTAACGGGCCCAGTTTTAAGTTCAATATGTGTAAGAGTAAAATATATCCAATTAAGAGTTTTGATTATTAAATAGTGTATTTTAATACCTTTCATATTATAGTCTTGGTCGAATTGAAATAGAAGATAAAATGAACGGGTTTAAGTGACCATGAAATTATTAGTGTACATGCTTCATTCCAAAAATCAATAAATTTAATATAAATTATCATAATTGGCGTATAAATATTAATAAATTTAATTATATTTAAAAAAAAGATTAAACATAATTTGAACCATTATATGTATTTTAATTATTATAATTATAATTATTATTAAAAGAAAACTTTTTCTATGAATAAACAATTTAGCCTTTGATAATTATTTGATTAACGATTTCATTTCCTTCCACATCTAATGTGTATACACGGATTTATAATCTAGTAAATTATATATGATAAATATCTTTATGATGTCATCATTTTAATTAAGTTTCAATTTGTCAATTAAGTCACTATATTTTAAATTTTAAAATAAGATCTCTAACTTATTAAAAAATAATTTTTTTAATCAACTACTCACTTACATATATAATAAATTTAATTAATTAATTAAAACATTATCCAAATCGATCTGTAATGTTTCTATTTTCAATTTACCGAGTAGGAATAAATTTACTTGAAAATGTTAATATTGATTTAAAATAATTAAATTTTTTCACTAACATGGTTTCAAAAACTTTTAATTTTTAATTTCTACTTATATAAATCTATTTACATAAAGTAATATTATCATGAATCCAATTAAATACTTAATATATACATTAACTTACACACTTTATTATCAGAAACAAGATACTAAATATAAAATTTCATATTAAAAATTAACGGTCCGTATATATACACGGGTTTAAAGTCTAGTATATATATATAGTACACTAATAATTGATTAAGAAATGGTCCTTTAGGATGGTGATGGGTCATGGGTGTTGGATGATGATGAACTATTAATTATCTATGTGTATTTAGTTTTGTGAGGCCTCTATACCTTGACTAATTATGCCACTTTAATTTAATTATTGTTTCTAGCTATTGGTAGTCCACTTGCTTGTACTAGCTAGTGATACTATATATATTTCACCACCTCTTTCCATCTTGGAACCGTGAGGATCTCACTATCATGCGGTTTGTCTATGATCGAGTTGTCTAGATCAGATGGCACATTTAATTATATTGCATCAGAACGTTGTGTTCATTCTTCCATCTCGGTCAACGGCCACGCCCTCCATCCCCCTCAACTCATTTGTCCCTTTAACGGAAAATTCCTAGCCCATTTATACTCAAAACAAAAGTTTAATCGTTACCGTTGTCAATTTTGGTGCTAAAGTTGATAAACGGCATGCCAACGTTTTTTTTTTTTTTTTTAAACTTGAGATTTATCAAGTCTTTTGAAGATTCGTGTCTACGTATCAAACGGAAAAGATTTTAAAAGCGTTTTCTCATTTCGAAGAAGAAGTTCTTTCAGAAAGTTTATCTAATAAAAAGTGATAATTCTTGTAAAAAAGTTTCGATTTGTCGTTGTAAATGCTCATAGTAGTTATACACTTATATATGTACAGTATTTCGGTATTTCCTTACCTCTTTATTATGACCACTACGGTACGAACTCTTTCTGGCATCTTAAATTCTTAATACAAAACCATTGACTTTTGTTGATGTAAGTCCATTTGTGAAGCCGACAATCTATACAAGTCTCTTCTCGATCTGTTTAATTGGATTTTGATGCTGACCTATATCTACATGTATTAAATTGAGACGGATTTTAATAATTGTAGTATAAAATTTGCGAACAAGTCAAACCATGAGACTTAGGGTTGAGCTAATTTTTGCAAACACCTTTTCTAATCGCAAATGCGGTATAATTTCTTAATTTGAGCGAAACATAATAAATAATCAATCATTTGATCAAGAATTTTAACATGAGTTTAAGCTACATTAAATGCAGTAAACCTTTTAAATATATCATAAAATTCATTTATTACAGTCATTAATTTTTAATTATACATCTTTATTAATTACAATTTATATTATTTATAGCAATTTCAACTTCATTAAATGTCCTTAACTTATGCCCTAAGGGTTCAAGTTAGATAATCCCTTTTAACATTATATACTCGACTCATCGCTAATACCATCAATGATCCACCTATGAATAGAATATTGTATCAAGAATCAATAACGCCCTAAATAGTAAATATAGTGTAGTTTTATTTTTAAACATATATTAACAAATTTTATTTATTAAGAGCGACCAGTATCCCATCTGATCCGCCCTTTTAAGAGAAATGATTTGATTACATAAATTTAGATACATAATGATGTGGCACCAATAAAATAAAGAGAGAGAAAAAAGAGAGAGAATAGGTGAACCAATGTAATGATGACAACTCATTATGTAAACATTTTGTGTATGCATTTGTGTGTAAGCATAGCATTGCTCCCCTTTTAATAAGTTTTAAATGTCATATGTTGCGGATAAAATTATGTTTAAATTCTATGTCGCGTTTTTCAAGTGCTAATGATCATCACATTCTTTATGATGGTATTTTCCCGTCTATGCAGCAAGTTTTCAAATTGTGGATCTCAAACGAAAGTAAGAAGGTTTTTGGCAACTTGGATATTTGGGTTATAAATCCTTATGGTGCAGCTTTTTAGCTATTTTTCTAAGCAGATTTTTCATTTTTGAATTTTGGTTAGTGTTTTTTTTTTTTTTTTCTTGGAGCCTCGATGTTATCTACTTCTTGAAGTTCTTTGGGCCTTTCACAAGTCACAAGTTAAGTTAGTGTATAACACAATAATAATGGGCTACTAATCTACTAATCTAATCGCAAATGCCGTATAATTTCTTAATTTGAGCGAAACATACTTAATAAATAATCAATCATTTTTTTTTTTTTTTTTTTTTTTGGAACGGCAAATAACTCATTCGGATCAGTAATGGAGTATCATCGTGCCACCACTACTGACCCCACCTTTTTGCCTCACCTAAGAAGAAACCCTCTGGAGAGGCTCGAACCCGAGACCTCTCCATCATTGAGAAAACTCCTTACCTCACTCTTAACGCTTGGATAAGAGGTCATTGGCTAATCAATCATTTGATCAGGAATTTTAACATGAGTTTAAGCTACATTAAATGCACTAAACCTTTTAAATATATCATAAAATTCATTTATTACAGTCATTAATTTTTAATTATACATCTTTATTAATTACAATTTATATTATTTATAGCAATTTCAACTTCATTAAATGTCCTTAACTTATGCCCTAAAGGTTCAAGTTAGATAATCCCTTTTAACATTATATACTCGACTCATCGCTAATACCATCAATGATCCACCTATGAATAGAATATTGTATCAAGAATCAATAATTCCCTAAATAGTAAATATAGTGTAGTTTTATTTTTAAACATATATTAACAAATTTTATTTATTAAGAGCGAGCAGTATCCCATCTGATCCGCCCTTTTAAGAGAAATGATTTGATTACATAAATTTTACATAAATTTAGATACATAATGATGCGGCACCAATAAAATAAAGAGAGAGAATAGGTGAACCAATGTAATGATGACAACTCATTATGTAAACATTTTGTGTATGCATTTGTGTGTAAGCATAACATCGCTCCCCTTTTAATAAGTTTTAAATGTCATATGTTGCGGATAAAATTATGTTTAAATTCTATGTCACGTTCTTCAAGTGCTAATGATCATCACATTCTTTATGATGGTATTTTCCCGTCTATGCAGCAAGTTTTCAAATTGTGGATCTCAAACGAAAGTAAGAAGGTTTTTGGCAACTTGGATATTTGGGTTATAAATCCTTAGAGCATAGGGAGTGGATGGTGTTCTCACAAAATTCTCCATCCAACACAGTGTTCTCCCATTCCGCCTCGGTGTTCTCGTCAGTGTTCTCGTCAATGTTCATCAATCAGTGTCTAAAATGAGATGTTGTTCCATACAATGTTCTCATTTTTTTTAGATTTTCCCCACACAAACAATAAATATAAAAACAAAAATAAGTTTTGAGAACACTATCCAGAACACTGTTACCACTCCACAAAATCCTCACCACAAAATTCTCACTCAGAACACTGTGTTTAGGCCGTCACCACTCCGTGTGCTCTTATGGTGCAGCTTTTTAGCTATTTTTCTAAGTAGATTTTTTATTTTTGAATTCTACTTGGTGTTTTTTTTTTCTTTTCTTGGAGCCTTGATGTTATCTACTTCTTGAAGTTCTTTGGGCCTTTCACAAGTCACAAGTTAAGTTAGTGTATAACACAATAATAATGGGCTACTAATCTACTACAAAGAAATGGGCCGCTAATATATGAGTTAATTATAGGTTGAGGGACACCAGTGACCCGTTCCATGTTCAAACATCCGGTAAACTTGCAATGGGTTTAACTTATTTTATGAATATTCAAAACTAAAAGGATTACATATTAATTTATATACCCTTGCAAACTATATAAACTCATCACATTCCTTCTATTTTTTGTTCTTTTTTTTTTTTGTTTTCTTCTTCTTCTTTTTTTCCTCTGGGCAATGCAAATTTTTGAGCTTTTCAAGGAACACCTTTTTCCCATATCAAAATTTTGTAGAGCATTTCATGTGAGGGGTTGATTTAAGGTTAAGGGGAGTTAATTGAAGCAATTGAGGGTGGAATTAGCTCAAATGCCTTGACACCTTCGACATATGTTCCTATACACATTGTGTCACCACGACCATGCCATGTCCCATCATGAACGTTGTTCATTTCCAATGTTCTTGATTCCTAGTCAAGATTATGACAAATATTAACAAATGCAGTTTTTTGTGTTTTCATTTTTTTGGCCACGTCAAGACCAAAGAACTGATAGTGGGTCCCATTGGATGATGCAAAAAAATTGGGATCGCACTGGATGATGCAAATAAAATGGGACCCATCACCCATGTAATGGAGATGAAAAGAAAACGAACCTGAGCCAACGTGCAGCAGGGGCAGATGAGATGGGATACACAATCATCTAAAGAACTATTGTTGCCCTGAAGAAAGAAAACAGATGTATAAATCAATGTTGTGAACTTTAATACACTATAGTTGTATACTACTCAAGTACTTTGACCTTTAAAGTCAGACTTTGGTCATTTTAGATGTACACTAATAGAAATCTTGTTTGATGTTTAACTAAAATTTTGACTTGTTTGTGTTGATTGTTACAAGCTTTGATTATTATGTTGTGTTTCAAAAGAGAATCCACGTCATATCAAATTGAAATACATATGTAGCCAATTTGACCTATAAAGTCAACGAGTACCTTATTTTCAAGAAAATAGACACACCTTATTTATCAGGAATATAGAAGCATAAACTGATGTTGCAAGATTCAGACAGTTCAGCATATGCTTCGACTTTCAAGGTCAAAGACACAAAGCTAGTGATATTTAGATGTCAAATTATATCGACCCAGTTAAAGATTTAAAGTAACATCAATTGTTGTTAAAATTTTGATTGTGTTATCAAGTTATGGAATTTTTTTGAAAGACACCAACTAGAATATGGAATATATCTTGTTTGACCTGTAAAGTCAAAGTCTACATTCAAAATGACCATTATAGCATATAAAAAAAGCATCAAACACGCTTAATTTTGTTATTTACCAAACTGCTATCACATGTATGTATGAATGTTACAAGACTGGGATCGGTTAAATACACACATTGACTTTCAAGGTCAAACATGATATATTCCATATATGAAAAGATTAAAGAATGTAGCATATTTAACCTATAAAGTCAAAGGGTGTTCTGTTTTCTTGAAGTATATGCATTAGGGACATTATAAACACATATTTTAAGAAACGTAAATAGTTATTACGTAATATGACAGCAAAATGTTTACCTTGATATTGAACTTGTTTCTCATCTTGGTGCGGTGAAAACCCAAATATGCTCCGAGGGAGAGTACAAAAGCAACGCCGATATACAAGAAACAATGCTTCTTTGTAACTGCAAATGCTACGAAGTTGCAAAGAGCAATTGTAGCTAGAATTATGTAAACAAATCCCTGTAGGATGCCCGTTGCAAGAATATGTTAGAAATTTGTACCATGAGTAAATATATAAGAGCATGTTTTAATAACAAAAACATTGTTAGATTCTGGTAGAAATGACAATATCATTGTGTACCTGAAGAAAACTAGAACCGAAACCAGCTAGTTTCATATTCTCCCCAAATCTATACCATGGGCAGCTGCAAAAATCGAACATTCATGAGTTTTACTATGATCTAAACTGCAAAATGCGACTGTCATCATCCTCTTTGAAGAAAATTACTTAAATTCTGTCTAAGTGTCTATTATTAACCTTTGTTCTAGAATATACTACAGTTTGACTTGAAACTTTTGCTCTTAAAGGAACAATATTTTGACTTTAAACAGTCAAAATGAGTGTTTAAACCAAGTCATCAGAGCTACCATCAAACAAATATAGAATAAAAAAAAGTGAACCTTTTTCAAAAGGTTTTCTAGCAAAACCAAAATTATAAAAATTCCTTTAATCATTTGCTCATTGCTAACCTTTGTCCCTAGTAAAGAAAAGAAATATGACTGATGAAAGTCTATTAATTAGGGAGACATTAAAGCTACCCCCATACGTGTTTCTTGCAGAATCTCACCCTCCCCTGTCTCTTTATACCACTTAATCCCAAGAACATGAACCTTTTACAACATAAGTACGGCAAAAGGACTTCTCCCTATTTGACATTTGAGAGTCCAAATATTATAAATTGACATTCATAATAATACATACATCATACATATACAACAAGTACATAGATAGTAGGTGTTTGTTGCAATGATTATTAACTTATCTACTTATTTAAATGTCAAGTAATCAATGTAAAACTAAAAAAAAAAAAAATTATCAAAAGAGTAAAGTAAATTACTAATCTACCCTTGTAAGATAGTAAAAAAAACTATTTATAATAAACTTACAATGATGATTGAAGAAGCAAACGTTGATCATCAAAACATTCAACAAGATCACCTTCCCACATCCTAAAAACACCACCTCCACCTGCACCTCCTAATTCCAATGTTTCCATTTCTTCATCATCATCATCATAACTTTGTTGATCATAATACTTATTTTCTTCATGTAATTTATTATTCCATTTTCCTTGATTTGTTTTCATTGCCACCCTTGAACATAACATATCAAAATCCAACACCTCAATTAATCTCTCTTTCTCCTCCTCATCAACCGCCACCGTCATCGCCGCCGCCACCTTGTCGGAATCCATCAGTCTCTCTCCCTCTCTCTCTCTCTCTCTCTTTAAATTTTATGACTTTGTATATACAAATGTTCAAGATTTATGTTATTTATATAAACCCTTTAAACACATTTGTATATATTAAGATTTTTGAGAGAGCGAAAGAGAGAGAGATTGAGTGGATAATGGGATTCTTTTTGTTTTTGTTTCTTGGTTTTTTTATGATAATGATTTGGGTTGGAGGATGATTTGGGAAGAGGGTTTGTGGGGTTGGATGACAATGATTGGATACAGCTGGTGACACGTAAGATTTATGGTGGTTATCTTAGAACTTATTAGGTCCAATTAATGGAAACTGGTTTTACTTCTTGCTTTCTATATTTAGGTAAAATTTTGGTACTTTTACAAGGTTCTTGGGACTTGGTCAATGACAAGAGTGTTGAATGTTTTTGACCTAAAAAGAAGAAGAAAGAACACCCTTTTCTTGATTTTGACCCTTTTCTTGAAATATCCAAGAAAGATTGAAACTTGTCAAAGATTAGAATCTCAAATTTTACCAAGAAGCCAACGGGTTTTCTTGAATCTCTATATAAATAAGCACAAGTTGTTGGAGCTAAATTAAGAATTTGTTGTAAACTAAATGTGGATGGATGGATTTGTAATAGAGTAGAGGGCAATGTAAAAATCAATTGTTATATTTCATATGCAAACTACACCCAAAAGTTATTAAAAGCATAGTTGTTAACTCGTGACTCTACTCGTGATTCGGAGTATTGATTTTTAACTCGTGACTCGTGACTCGACTCGACTCGTAAGAGTCATAATTTTACAATAAATACATATATTTATATCTATATGTATATTATTGTTTATATTTCTATCCTTAATTGAAGTAAAACATGATGAAAGTCATCAAATAATACAAATGTTTAATTTATAATGGATTATTAGTCATTTCCTATCATATTTTGTCATTTTATATTTTTTATTAGATTACATTAAACGTGTGTTCGGTTTATGACTCGTAAGAGTCGTCCAAGACTCGTAAGAGTCACCCACGACTCGGAAGAGTCAATAAATGACTCGTAAGAGTCAAAGTCATTTACGAGTCGGGGTCCGAGTCGCCTCGTTTTTTGAATTTCTGAGCCGACTCGTAAGAGTCGACTCGTGAATCGTAAGAGTTTAACAACTATGATTAAAAGAACGTTTATAAATATAATATATTACGTAGTACATGATAAATAAATTAAGAACGAGTTTTATTTTATTTAAAAAAGACATACATGTTAAATTAATGATATTAAACTAGTAAGAAGGTAAGAATTACAAATAAAATGACCATCATAAATCACGACGACCTTACACGTTGAATTCTAAACACAACAACCCTACATAAATATGAACAAACACCTTGATTCCGACCTACACCTTGATCGACCATACAAATTGATTCTAGTTAAAACTACTCTACACTTTGAATTCACCGAAACGATCATAGTAACCATGGATCCAACCAGGGGCGGAGCTAGAAAATATTCATGGAGGGGGCAAAAACAAAATTATTTTGTGCTTCCTTATAGTTTTGATGGGGCGAAATTTTAAAAATGTCATTAATACCTTAAAAAATTTTACTTTTTACGTAATTTCAAAATTTTTGTGGGGTCAGCTGCATTCTAGCTCCGCCCCTAGATCCAACGTTAGGTATGTTGCAATTAATTTCCAACCATTGAGCTGGAATATACTTCATAACAAAATATATTCTACAAACTACTAATCATTCTTTGAAGAAGAATTATAAAATAATCTAAAATGGCATAAATCTTCTTCTATTTTGAGTTGCCACTTTTAAAATAAAAAAGCAAGATTTTGTGGATGATAGATAGGGATATAAAATTGGCAAAAGCCACCCAAGTTGAGATGGATATGGGAATCTTGTGTTATATTTATAGTTATTTAATTGATATTCAATATATTATCATCCTACTAGGAATATTGCAAATGATAATTATAAATTGTGGTGATTAAGATATAATAATAAGGGAGGGTTATTGTAGAATCATTCCTTATGGTATGAACCGTAGCAACAACTTTTTCACTTTTAATTTCAATATAGGTACATTTTTTGCAAAAACAATTGTGTCAAAATTATTAAAATTTTATCCTCCTTAATATTAGGTCGATTTAAACAAAATAAAAAATATATGATACACAAATTAAAGTTGTGTATCACAACTTTTATGTGCGATAGTGTGATACACAATAAATTTTTATGATGTGTATCACATATTTTTTTAAAAAATCTATCTTATGTTAAAGAGCATAAAATTTTAATAAATTTGATATAAATCTTTAACAAAAAAAATTATTTAATTTAAAGTTAAAAATAAAAAATATTCGTTCTTACCATACGAAGTGTTCCTACTTGAACCTTCCTCGATCTACAATTATAATAATATATAAATAAAGTTTTCTAATTATTGCATCTCGAATAATCGCTGTAAGTTACAATATTTTTAGATATCGAAATGCAAAAAATTAAAGTATGTATGTAAATTAAGATGTTCATAATCGCATGAAGCCACAACTCACCTTGTGAATAGAATATGTGATTAATATCACACTATTTGAGTTTTGACATATTTGATATCTTGATTTATTTTTAATAATAATCACCTGATTAACTTATGATAAGATAACAAATACATTTATTTTTAATTAATTAACCTGTACAATTAAGATAGGTTAGTGATCGAGTTGTGGTTGAAATTAAAAGAAAAGATACCCATCACGTACTCTAATCTTTTGGCACTAATGGAAAGGATTGGACCTTATTTGGTGATCCAAAACAATGATTAAAACATGATGTTTACTTTACAAAGTTTTCATTTACTTAATAATACAATACAATTATATATTCAATGATCATTTTATTAATTATGAAATCGCGGGACCATTTAGGGACCAATGACTTTAATCGGAGCATATGGGGATTATTTCTAAGTAATTGCAATAATGTTTAATACTTTTTGTTACTAAGCATTATATTTAAGATTTAATAAGATTAGAATGAATGGGTGGTGTTTACGTAATTTTGTGTTGGTGGATGAATTCCCAAAAATACATAAAGAAATGTGTTTGGAAACCCCATAACAACATTATCCAACAACCAAGTAAAGTAGGAGTGTATAGGTTTTTTTGCCCTTTAGTTTAATATTTCCTTGTTTCCACTTTCCGACCGCCCACGATTCCTGTGGCCAAGTGAACAATAAAATACAAATGCCTTTATGAATGCTTTATGAAGAGATAGACGACGTTATCTGAGATGATAAATACAAATAAATTTATCGTACTTATATAATTGTTTGAGAGAGAGATGCGACCTATTAAAAAATGTGAGAATAACGTCGCTTCTTGTAATATTGTTCAGTGGAGTTTAGGCGGGTATATAAGTTCTGTGATTTTTACTCTTTATTAAGGGCGTGTTTAGTTACAGAAAAGTTTCTCCATTTTTCTTTTTTCATTTCTCTAGAGAATGAGAAATGTTTTACTTCTCTAAAAAGCATGGAAAATCTAGAAAACGTGTTTAGTTGCAAGGGGTGGAGTTCTCATTTTTCAAGGAATAGTAGAGATGGAAAACCATCAAAAGTAGTTTTCAACTTTGTAGTTATAAAAAGGAAAACAAGAATTTTCCTTTTCTTAGAAAAGTTTTTTAGAAAACTCGAATGTGAACACGTTTTCTAATTTTCTTGTTTTCTTAGAGAATATTTATAGAAAAGTGAGGAGTTTTCTGTAACTAAACGCACCCTAAGAGATTCAACATAACATATATTTGTACCATGTTTATTAAAGTATTTCATGACGTCTTTATTATGGGTTTATAAATGAATGTCTGATTTCTTGTTGTAACTAGTTTTAAGACCCGTGAAAACACGGGTTAGACTAAGAAAATTTATATATGATATTTGATAAGAGTATATTTTGTATGTATAATAAGTATAGTTGCAAATAAAATTTCATCTCTAAGTAGGGGGTGGTCCGTGAAGAGTAATTTTAGTTTAGTTACCAAACAATTAAAAAAATTATTTACATAAAATCACTATAATTTTAAACATGACATTAGAATAATAGAGAAAAGTTCAATTGAGACCATTTATTTTGTGTGAGAATGGGGGAACCAACCACAATATGCCATGTGTCACTTTTCTCTCTCTCATCCACGTTTTTAAAAATTAAATATCTCAAAAACGACAAGTCGAAAAATCATGAAAATTGCACCATATTTTTCAGCGTTTTATCCCACTACAAATAATGAAAAAAAAAAAAAAACTCGTCGAAAGTATGCTTTAATGGACGGCAAATCGAAGAGGATCAAACGCTGAATCTAATGGTGCAATTTTCATAATTTTTCGATTTGTCGTTTGTGAGATATTTAACTTAAGGGGTAAATGAGTTTTGTATTTTCTTTGTACACATGGCACCATATCATTGGTTCCTCTATTCTCACATAAATTTTTAGTCTCATTTGAACCTTACCCTAGAATAATAATAGAATCTCTAATAAAATTTCCTATCATATGCAAAACAACGGTGTGACTAATGAGCTTCAAAACTTGTTTTCAAAGCATGTAAACCTCTTCCATTCAAACTCAAAATCCCATATCTTCGTTAGTTATCTTGTATTTCAAACAATCACTAAACAATTGTTTTTGTTTATACCCTTCAATGCAAACATTTCCTTTTCAAGCATCCCAAGTATCTTCATTATCTAGTCTTTCCAAACAATACTCCGTACCTATACACAAAAATAGACCAATAATTACAATTACATTAATCGTAAGTACAGAACAATACAATATATGTTGCAAGGGTAGGGTTCAAATGAGAATAGGAATTTGTGTGAGAATGAGGGATCCAATGATATCAAGCCATGTGTACAAAGAGAATGTTCCACATGTACAAAACCCATTTACCCCCAACATCAATTATCTCACAAACGACAAATCGAAAAAATTATGAAAATTGCACCATTAAATTCGTCGTTTTCTCCTCTTCAATTTGCCGTCCCTCAAGACATACTTTCGAAAAGTTTTTTTTTTTCATTTTTTTGGTGGGTTTCACATTTACTAACACATGTGTTAAAGTGTTGCGTTTAGAGTTTAGGGTTTGTGGTTTAGGGGTTAGGGGTTAGGGTTTAGGGTTTGAGGTTTGGGGAGAAACCCCAAACCTCAAACCCTAAACCCTAACCCCTAAACAACAAACCCTAAACCCTAAACGCTTTACAAAACGCTAAACCCTAAATCTTTCTAAACCCTAAACCTTGAACCCCTTCTAAACCCTAAACCCTTATAAACCCTAAACCATAAACCCTACTAAACCCTAAACCTAACCCTATACCCTAAACTTAACCACAAATTAAATGTACAATTAATCACTAACACATGTGTTACTAATTTGTGAAACCCACCAAAAAATGAGAAAAAAAAAAAGTTGTCAAAAGTATGCCTTGAGGGACGGCAAATCGAAGAGGAGAAAACGCTGAATTTTATGGTGCAATTTTCATGATTTTTCGACTTACCGTTTGTGAGATATTTAATTTTTAAAAATGTTGAGGAGAGAGAATAAAGTGTGGAGGAGAGAGAATAAAGTGACACATGGCAGAAATCTGTTGGTTCCCTCATTCTCACTCAAAATTGGTGTACTCATTTGAACCTTACTCTATGTTGCAATCACCATCCATTAACTTATCAATGGATCAACTTGTACTAATCAAATGAAATAAGAAAAAATACATGCTCAAAACTATCACTTTTAAAATATAAATTCTCATAAATTACCTCTTCTAAGAAAAACTATACGACCCATGGGTAGATATATGACCCCATGGGCAGATATATTAAGAAAGGCCAAAATATCCTATTAGCCACCCAATTGCATCATTTCTCAAATTACAGTCCCTTTGTTCAATAATGTTTTAATTCTAGCACAAAGTGTCCATAAGTCAAAAGAAACTACAACAAAGAAATTGTTTGTATTTGCACATTTAAAGTAAATGCCAATCATGCGATACGTTATCGTTACCAAAACATGCAAGGACAACTTAGAAGCTAAACTATACAACGGTGAATAGCCGCATTAACTAACCCAACTTTCCCAATTAAACTAAAATGATGCCAATGCACTGATACAACATTAATGAAGTTACATGACTACTAAAGTATTTCATACCCATGTAATTTCATTAATCAACAATCTATAATCAACCTAAAGTTAACATTTAAATTATAATCCAAATAAAGCAACTATAAGCAGAAAGGCGTAATTACATACCCATTATTTGAAGAATAATTTTTCACACCAAAGCCTGAAAACAAATCATCAGATTCAAAGCCAGTTTCTTGCTTTTTCGACCCAATTCATTTCATTCCATTCCCATTCCCATTGAAATCCCCAAACAAATCATCATCAAAACCCGAACCACCATTCGCTTGCTTTCCACTCGATTTCACACCCATTCCAACAAAATTCCCAATCAAATCATCAATCGCATTCGTCTTCTTAACCGGTAATGCCTTATTCCCCAACACATCATAATGATCAACAGAACTTGACCCCAAACTCTGCTTTTTCCTCAACCCAAAGACATCATCATTATCATAATTACTCGAATTTGATACATTGAAAAAAGAATAATCCTTAAATCCACCAAAAACATCATCAAGATTAGAACTCGATGTATTATTATTACTGGATCTAAAAATCCCATCTAGATCATCAACCTTAATGGTATTATAATTAGATGAATCAATAACAATATCTTGTGGGAACCCATTGTTGGTTTTGTGGGTGTTTTTTTCCTTAAATCTGCTAATGGAGCTGATGATTTCCCATGTGCTTTGAACCCACAATATAAATGCATTTCATGATCTCGTAGGCAAAGATCCCATCTAGCATTCGAAAAAACTACTAAGGTTATTACTGGGTCTAAAAATCCCATCTAGCATTCGAAAAAACTACCCAACAATTATAAATTCAAAGATCCTTTTCAATTGAATCAGCAACAATATGTGCATCTATTTAGAAAACTACATTGAACAATCAGATGAAATAAAAAGTAGACCTTACTTTCTCACTTGTAGTACACATCGATCACCAAAAAATACATATTCTGATATTTATAGACGAATCTGGACAAATAAAACACCGAATTAAATATATGTTTATAAATTAGGAAGAAAACCATAAAAACCCATACACAGATCAATCACACACAGCATATTCAGATTAAACGTTTACAACCTTTTTGTACCTAATTCATTTCGACCCACCCATTTTGTCACCTCCATAAAAAAAATAAAAAAAGATGGTATATGGACCTTTGAATATGAGATGGAGAATTAACAGACGCCATTAATAATGACAGAAAAATAGTCAAAAGTAAGGTTGTTGGCAAACTTCCACCACCTAGCAAATATCAAAAAACCACAAATCTGAATTCGGGATTAAATTTATAAATCAGGTACTTCATCAAGTACTATTCAAAATATTATACCAGTTTATGCATTTCATGATCTGGTAGGCATTCGACAATCAAACATGAAGTTCATCTCAACCTAACCATATTGACTACTTAATGGTTGTGTAACACAAAGAAAAAGAAAGAGCAAAGCAAACAAACCTTGTAATAAACATTGATAGCTTCCCGTTTGTAAAGCAACTCAAGTACCCATGCCATCTCCATCAAGAAACTATTAGATAGCCTGAAATGAGTTTTCAAAAAGGAGTAAATCTAACATCAAACTTTTATAAGACACCATATCAAAAGTCATACCTGCAACTACAAAAGAGATTTAAGAATAGCTAAATGAATGCCCGACCATTTTGTAGAATACCTAAACTGGTATAATATACTTTGTACCCCATCATCTCCGCTTGCCAGGTCATCACCCAAAATTTATGTACCTAATGGATCATCACCCAAAATTATAAGCAGCATAATATACATTTTTAAGGAACTCCCTAAAACTTTATAATAGAACTTTTGTATAATCCCAAGCGTGAAGAATGTATCACCAATCTGCCAAAGCTAGAGGATCGTAATGTGACTTGGATATAAATGAATTCAAATTGTAAGTGAATAGAGTATCACAGACTTATTATATTTAAAAAATAAGGCAATGTGCAGAGTATGAACAAAGTATGATCAAAATGATCAATATACATAAACAACGTGAATTATAGTTGATGTCATTAGTCCATCAAACCTTTATTGAATGCTGCTAAATCTCAGATTAGGGATGAATTAAAAAGAGACTCACATGCCATTTCAAACTAAAGTGCAATTCAATAGATAAGAAACCTACAAAGGTTACTTTTGTTAAACGAATAAAGCAAACAAACACAAGTATCCAAAATTCAGACCCATGAAAATCAAAAATTAAACTCTTATACAAACTTGCATAAATCTAAACTCAAATCCAAAGCCTAAAAATATCAAGCATTTCATCGAGCAGTTGGCGTTCAACAAACAAATATAGAGTGCATCTCACCCAACCTTATATAAATCACTAAAAACTTGTGAAACATAAAAGAAAACAGAAAGAACATCATACCTGGGTGTTGTAATTATTTGACAAAAAAGATGGTTGCTGGAGGCCAAGCGGCAAAATTGGTGGTCGGAAATTTGAGAGATGAAATATCAGAGTTATTGATATGTAAAGATCATGAGCAATATCACATTCTTGATTGAATTTCACAACTAAAAGCAGGCAGATAATTTCATAGATATGTACCTGATTTAATAGGAAACAAAATGATGAGTAAAACGATCGAGAATGAGATTGCGCAGTCCTTTGCAACAGATTCAACATACAAATTAATTGATATTTTCAATCCGATTACGAAACAAAAAAAGTTAAACAGAAAATAATACCTTATGGAATAGGCAAGTTTCATCACCAATCAAACACTCAGCGATTCGAGTGTTAGAAACACTACCACACGTACTCCGCCTTGCCTTACCCACCATCGTCATTGACAGAAGCACCACCAGGCTATTATTACATTTACCGTCGCCATTGAATTTTGTTATTTGTTTTTGCGTGATAAATAGCAACCCTGAAACTCTGAACATATTATTTGAACCACTTGTTGTTGTAATTTGGGGGATTTTAAGATTTGGTTGTGTTGAAGTGGGAAGAAACAGATGAAGAGGAATGATTATTTTTGAGCGGTGCATCGATCTATTCACACCACCAATCTGGAGAAGGAGGAGCGTGATATTATTTGCAAGAAATCAATTAATAAATGTATACAAAGTTTCAGAATACCGATGCAAATAATGGGTGGCTGAGCTTTGGAAATCCAATAGGCATTTTGAAGAAATATTTTTGGCAGATTATTTGTTACTCCGTAGAAATGGTTGTAAAATATATATTTAACATATTTAAATTTTAGATTTATGACATCATCCTTTTAATCACAGCTTGACACATCAGCATGAAAACCTACTCCATGACTTGACAAATCAGTTTCATGACATCAGCGAAACCTCCCTTTATTAGTATAGATAGATAGAAAGATGATCCATCCCAAAAAGACTTTTACACCATAGGAAAAGTGATCCACGACATACCAACGACAATGACGAACAACCACAGTACACAACAAGCTAGCCTAACCTCAAAAGGAACTTTTTTTTTTTTTGAACAGCATAAATATATTAGAAAAATGCACTCTAGCAAGTAGAGGACTAGAGGTGAACATGAAAACCGGTTTGGTCAAAACCGGTTCGGTTTTTCCCCTACCCGCCGGTTTGAAACCGGTTTCCCATTTTAGCCGTTAAAACCGGGTTGAAACCGGTTTAGCCGGAACCGGTTTGAAAAACCGGTTTTAAAACCGGTTTGAAACCGGTTTTTTTTTATCCGTTGAACTAGCCGTTTATACCCGTTTTCTAGCCGTTTTTTGTTTTTTTTTTACATTTTTGCCATCCCAAATTTACTATAAATACAAGGCTTGAGTATAGCTTCATTCACAACTTCCAAACACTCATACATATCTACAAAAACTCAAAAAACTCAAAAACGCAAACTATATTCTCATGGCAACTCAATCTTCTTCGGCTTCACATGGTATTGGTTCTTCAAATGCACCAACGATTGTGAAACAATTGCCCAACAAAAGAAATCCGGAGATTTGGGGTGGTTTTGACAAAGTGTTATTGTCGGATGGTACGACAAAAGCTCATTGTAAACGTTGTCGGAAATTCTTCAAACCCGACTCCAACACAACGTTGAAAAATCATACCGAAAAACATTGTGAGTCACTCAAAGGTAATCCGGAAGCAAGTGGTCAATCTTCAATGGCACGAAATGGTTCTATATTTACATACGATGTGGAATGGTGTCGACAAGCTTTTGCGGGTTATGTGATTCAAGAAGCTTTGCCTTTCAACCACTTCGACAACCCTCGACTTACTAGGGTGATTCAAACCACTCTTCAACCGCGATATAACAATGTAAGTCGTACTACTCTTAAACGCGATGCCCTTAAATTGTGGAAAGAAGCTAAAAAACAACTAAAAATGGGTTTTGAAAATTTAAATACATGTGTATCATTAACAACCGATGTTTGGTCGGCTCCTCATGGTTTGCCCGGTTCGTACCTTTGTGTAACCGCACATTGGGTTGATCCCGCAACTTGGCAAATGATGAAACGTACCATTGCTTTTGAAGACTTTGAGTATCCTCACACGGGTCAAAACTTATTTTACATGTTACGAAGTGTGATTAAAATGTTTAAATTGGAAGAAAAATATTTTTTTTAATATCTTTTCACAACGCTAGTAATAATACACTTGCCGTTTCAAAATTAATACTAAAATACGCACCACCATTGAAGGGCATTTTTTATCATAGTCGATGTGTTGCACACATCATTAACTTGGTTGTGCAAGCCGGACTAGCGGTTGAAGATGTAGACGAAGTAAAAACGAGGTTTAAATCTATGTTGCAAGACGTTTTTCAAAAGGGTAAAGCTAGATACAAATCTTATATGAAATTGTGCAAGGATACGAATTCTATTTTTTTAACCCCTAATTGGGATATGCCCGTTAGATGAAATTCTACCTACCATATGTATGTATGTGGTTTACGTCAACGCGATACTTTACAAGTTTTTCATGATCATCTTATTACAAAAGGTCTTGCAATACCATTTCCAATCGCATATTGGGAGTATATTAAAAAGATGGTCGAATTGCTCAAACTTTTTAAAACCGCGACTACTTTATTATCGGGTGTTTATTATCCAACTAGTCATTTGGTGCTTAATCAAATTTGGTTAATGACTACAAAATTAAACGACTACATGTATGAAGGTCCTTTATTTGAAGAAATGGTGGCTCCCATTAAAGAAAAACTAAAAAAATATTTTCAAGAAATGTCACCGGTAATTACTTGTTCCGCCGCAATGATGTAAGGCCCAGACTTTACTCGACCCAAAAGATATCATTTATATATTATATTTGGAAAATCGGAAGCGCAAGTCCCCCAAAACAAAACATTTACCGACTTACAATGCTTCCAGGTTTAACGACTACCAAATATGACAACATTAGTTAAGCATTTACAACCATATTAGTTACCACCCATATTAACACAAAACGGGCCTTAGATAAAACATTTTCCAAAAGACATCCACAAAAGATCAGAGTTGCGCCAAGCCTTAGTCAAACTCCCAGTCAACATCTACAACCCGAACATCTACATCAACTAACCACAGTCTGCAAAACATTAAACAACGAGGGATTAGCTAATGCTAAGTGAATGGAACCGTAACCGACGGTTCAACCCACTCATAACAAGTCTTACAACTAAGCAACAACAACAATTAAACACATAAGCACATAACTTCAAGAGGACCGGCGGTTCCTGGTATCCACCCAACCCAGAAACCACGACTACTGGGCGCCAAGCCAATCCCAGTAATCAACCGATAGCTTGAGTACTACCTTCACTGACTAGGCTTGTTCTCAACTATGTGTCTCAAAGAAACCTCGACAACTACACAGTAGTACCCAAACTCAACCAACAACAGTTGACCTCTGAAAATAACCACGTTGCATTCACAATGCAAAAACACACAACAACAAGCAACAGTTCACAACTGTTCACAACTGATCAACAATTCAACAACAATCACACAACAACTCATATAATCAGCAACATAAACAAAACAGACAAGACTGGTACCGGTACGACCAATAACAACAACCTACTAAAATAAACTATCCTGGTTACCCGTTGTAACCGAACCCGTTACAACTGGGTGGAACCGAGGACTACAATTCCACTCACCAAATATTCACGCCTGATCGCCAACTCAGAGGTCTTATCTTACTGAGTGGCCGTCCGCTTATCTGGAAACAACAACAACACCAAGTCAGTAAACGTTCAACACAAATTACAATACTTATATCAAGATCTCATATAACGTATTTCAATATCATCTAACATATATCTTATATACTATACCATATAACATGTATCACACATCATATATCTTTAACATTTAATCATACAAAATAAAAGAAATGAAATTGCTGGAAACCACCCCCAAACCGCCGGCTTGGGCAGGGAAGCCGCCGGCTTGGCACCCTGGCCCGCCGGGTAAATTAACATTTTCAGCATCAGAACTTAAATCACCTAAATAAGCCAATTCAGACCGCCGGCTTGGGGTCCTAACCCGCCGGCTGACCACATGAAGCCGCCGGCTTCAGTGATCAAGCCGCCGGCTTGATCATAATACCAGCAGCAGCAGAAACAGCAAACAACTTACGGGCTTTAATACCCAAAACTCAAATCTACACTTCTATACTTCGATTATTCACCATAAAAACGACATATAAACTTACACTAACACACACCAACATCAAACAACCTATTTAGCATCATATTCCATCATGCAATCTTCATTTATATCTCTAAAATCATCAAACCCTAACTAACAACTAACTTGAAGAACACTAGCAATTTCTACCATACAATCATCATGTAATCATGTTAAAATCGTTATCTAATCATTTAGAAACATTACACACATGTTATTTAATCTTCAATTCTAACAAATCACAAATCCACCATTTTTACCCAATCTTTATAAATATATTCAAGAACACCAAGAACACTAGATTACTTACAATCAATGGAAGAAGATGATATGGATGATGATGATAATCAGTTCCCTTTAGCCAGATTCAATCTCTATTTTGTTCTTGATTAATTTTGAAAGAGATGAGAGAATGAGAGTTTAAGAAATGAGAGTGTAATAAGTTAGGTGTGAAATGATCCAGCTTTTCCACCGCCCCAACTCTTTTATTATTAGTAAATTATACCCGTTCCTAGCCTATTGTCTGGAACCCAAAAATACCCGTAAGTCAAAGTACTTTTATTTTACCATCAACTTTAACAAATTAAAACAAGCAATAATTTATTAATCACTATAAAAACTGAGGCTCTTTTACTTGTTTATTATTAAATAAACCAACCGAACTTATTAAAATACAATTTATTTCCAGGCCCAGAAACAGGGTGTTACAAATGAACCCTTGTTTGAACGTTACCGGGGTGGAAATGCTTATCGATAACATTTGTTACAATTTGGATTTGAATGAGGCCGACCCATTGTTTTCACATAATGCAAAAACGGATTTTAACAAATGTTTGGGAGATTTATTTGGCGTATATTTTCAAAAATATAGTTCAACCACACATGTGTCCGGTAGTACGGCTAACCCAATGTTTTCTTCATCTTCTTCTAGCAATCCAATGCTAAACTTTTATAATAGTTTAAGACAAGAAAACAATAAACGGGCAAGGGGTGATGGTAACCAAAATACCACTAACGAATATGGGAGATATACTACTACGGATTTTTTGGCCACTATTCTACCCAATGAGTTCGAACAATTTGATATTTTGGCTTGGTGGAAAGAGAGGGAATCTCAATTTCCCGTTCTAGCCATCATGGCCCGAGATTTACTAACCGTCCAAGCTTCTACGGTAGCTTCGGAATCCGCCTTTTCTCTTAGTGGCAGGGTATTATCTATACGAAGAACAAGACTCACACCGGCCTCCTTAGAGATGTGCATTTGCTTGAAGGATCACTTGGACGCCGCGAAACGCATACAAAATGTATTAAGTCTTGAAGGTGAAATGGAATACGAAGAAGACATACACAATATCGAGGTGGAAGAAGGTGTAACAATATCACTTTCTAACGAAGAAATTTCTCTTGATCAAGCTTCGCGCGAGGCTACATCCGAAGAAGATTTCGACTTTTGAAGACTTTGAAGATGTTTGAAGACTTGAAGATTAATACAAGTTGAAGATTACAAAAATTATGAAGACTTTTTTTTATTCGATAATATTTTTAAGAAGACTTAGAAGACTATTGTTTAAGTTATTGTTCAATTATGTTTGTATTACTAATGTTCTACGAATTCAATAAAAAAAATTTGCTCCAAACATCGTTTTTCCTTAAAAAGCCTAACTTTGATTTGGGAGTTGATAAATGTAAGGAAGTTTTTACTAAATTCACGGAAAAGTACAACTCTTTATGCTTACAGTATCACTTTTTATGCACATGTTTCCTTGCATTTAGTAAAACATTCCTTGAAAGTATCAACTCACTTTGAATTATATAGAATTTTCGGATTCAATAATATTTTTAAGGAGATTTAGAAGCCTTTTGGTTATGTTATTGATCAATTATGTTTCCATTACTAATGTTCTACAAAGTTAATGAAAAAAATTTGGCCCAAACGTTGCTTTTCATTAAAACGCTTAACGCTCGAACGTTTATGAATTATATAGAATTTTCAGATTCAATAATATTTTTAAGGAGATTTAGAAGCCTTTTGGTTATGTTATTGATCAATTATGTTTCCATTACTAATGTTCTACAAAGTTAATGAAAAAAATTTGGCCCAAATGTTGCTTTTCATTAAAACGCTTAACGCTCGAACCTTTATGAATTATATAGAATTTTCAGATTCAATAATATTTTTAAGGAGATTTAGAAGCCTTTTGGTTATGTTATTGATCAATTATGTTTCCATTACTAATGTTCTACAAAGTTAATAAAAAAAATTTGGCCCAAAAGTTGCTTTTCATTAAAACGCTTAACGCTCGAACGTTTATGAATTATATAGAATTTTCGGATTCAATAATATTTTTAAGGAGATTTAGAAGCCTTTTGGTTATGTTATTGATCAATTATGTTTCCATTACTAATGTTCTACAAAGTTAATGAAAAAAATTTGGCCCAAACGTTGCTTTTCATTAAAACGCTTAACGCTCGAACGTTTATGAATTATATAGAATTTTCGGATTCAATAATATTTTTAAGGAGATTTAGACGCATTTCGGTTATGTTATTGATCAATTATGTTTCCATTACTAATGTTCTACAAAGTTAATGAAAAAAATTTGGCCTAAATGTTGCTTTTCATTAAAACGATTAACGCTCGAACGTTTATGAATTATATAGAATTTTCGGATTCAATAATATTTTTAAGGAGATTTAGACGCATTTCGGTTATGTTATTGATCAATTATGTTTCCATTACTAATGTTTTACAAAGTTAATGAAAAAAATTTGACCCAAACGTTGCTTTTCATTAAAACGCTTAACGCTTTAACGTTTATGAATTATATAGAATTTTCGGATTCAATAATATTTTTAAGGAGATTTAGACGCATTTCGGTTATGTTATTGATCAATTATGTTTCCATTACTAATGTTTTACAAAGTTAATGAAAAAAATTTGGCCCAAACGTTGCTTTTCATTAAAACGCTTAACGCGCGAACGAAAATACGATTTTTATAAAAAAACCGGTTTGAAACCGGTTTTGAACCCGAACCGGTTTGGACCCTACCCAAACCGGGTTGGGTCGGGTTGGGGTTTTGGGGTGCCCAAATCGGGTTGAACCTGAACCGGTTTTGGGCCAAACCGGTTTTGACCAAGTTTGACCAAAACCGGTTTCGGGTCGGGTCGGGTTTTCCGAAAACCGGTTTTTGTGCATGCCTACTAGCAAGTAACTAGAGGCATAGCTTTACACATGAGTGGCATTAATCGGGTTACATATCCATTCAAGCCAATTAATTTTAAACTTAGAACTGCGATTAGAAATCCAATTGTACAAGAATGTCTTGACTTCATCACCCAATGTCGCAGCCCTCGGTCTTTTGTTATCAAATATGATGGCGTTCCGATGATTCCACAGCATCCATAGACCAGTTTTGATGACCGCATCGAAACAGATATTTTAGGTGTTTGACTGGTTATAAACATCAACTCCATTGACCATTGAAGCGAGATTTCTTCAATGGTTTAAACCTCAAAAGGACCTAACAAGTCACAACAACCCTGACCTTTACTTATTCCAACAGACAAAAATAAAAACTAAAACTCGAGTTTGGAATGATGTAATACATATACCTCTCGGAGTCTTTCATCCCAAGCACATGCGTAGATGGTTTAAATTTGAGCATTAAGATTTTCAGTCACACGATCGTGTAGATGACATCAATCGCTTGAGCTTCAATACGAGAAACTTCTTGAAGGAGTATTTCTTTCTTGCTACCTAAACGGACTATCACACAGTTTACCAAATTTTGACGAGCATTGTAACTACTAGTCAACTGTATCTATCCAACTGTTAATTCAAGACATTAGGAAAACCTGTACGAGTTTTTGGCATCAACAGAAGAAAATTAACATTCAAATAAGACATGCCCATGTGAATCTCTTCTATCGACCACATTAGAAAAGTGGGGAGGTTCAAAGCCATATTTCATTATAAAATATATATTTAAATTTATTTTTACGAGGATATCATTTGTAATGTTGACATTACAATTCAATCGTAATGTTGACCAATCACAAAATAAAAAAAATTACAAATTTTATATTTTATATTTTTGATCATTCAAACTTTTTTTTATTTACATAATTAACCCTTCCATTGACACTAAAATTAGCTTTTAATCCGTGCAATTGAAAATTAAGTACATGTACATTATTTACGTTACTTATGAATTTTTTATTAAATTTAATTTCACCGAAAAAGATTAGCCAATAGGAAATGGACACCATAATCTTATCTAAGCGTCAACACGTAATCATTTCTCTCTTTTTCTCGCTTTCTTCTTCACCCTTCTAAACTCTCAAGTCGCAGACCCGAACACTACCATCTCCGGCGGCAACCAACATAAAATTTACACTCTACCCCCCTCAATTATCAACATATTATACAAACCACCCCTACACAATCTCAGACTCCAGATATCACAAACAATCAGTAATGTCATCACCTGAAAAACCTCCTCCGGCGATCATCGTCCAACCAGCTTCTCCTCGGTTTCCAATAACTGGCAATTTGACCTCGGGAAGTCAACGCAAAGTCGCAATCGCTGTAGATCTAAGCGACGAGAGTGCATACGCCGTAAATTGGGCCGTACAAAACTACCTCCGTCCTGACGACGCCGTGATTCTCCTTCACGTCCGTCCAACTTCCGTATTATACGGCGCAGATTGGGGCGCCGTTGAACCTTCCGCCACCGACGACGAACAATCGAAACAAAAACTCGAAGACGACTTCGATACGTTTACGACAACGAAAGCGAACGATATCGCGAAACCGTTAGTTGACGGAAATATTAATTTTAAGATACGGATTGTAAAAGATCATGATATGAAGGAGCGATTGTGTCTAGAAGTTGAAAGGTTAGGGTTAAGTGCTGTAATAATGGGAAGTAGAGGGTTTGGTGCTGCTTCTAGAAGAAATAGGATGATTAATAATGAAGAAGGATTAGGAGTATTAGAAAGAAGGCTTGGAAGTGTGAGTGATTATTGTGTGCATCATTGTGTGTGTCCTGTTGTTGTTGTTAGGTTTCCTGATGAAAATGATAAGGATGGTGGAATGGCGGCTGGGTCGCCTCTTCGAGTTAGCGAAAAGAATGGCGGTTTTGATGGATCGTTGCTTCCGGTTCCGGAAGAGGAACCGGAGTTTCATGATGCATCTGATAAACAATCAGGTTAGTTAGCGTTTACTTGCTTTTTTAGTACTGCGTTTAACTGTTTATATGCTGGTATTGCAGTTATATATCTTAGGTAATTGATCATAAGTTGAGATGCTAGTGTCAATGAATTTGTGTGGCCATTGAAAGGGGCCTTTGGGCTTTGGCTAAGCTTATTTTATTTTCAGGGGTTATGACCTTATTGAAATTTATAAAAGCCGTTGAGGTCATTTTAAACGGCTTACGACCTTAGGTGTGAGCTTAAAATTATAAACTCCTAAGCTGGTAGAATACTTAGGGGGTGTTTGGCCTTGCTTTTTTAGGGAGCTTTTTAGCTTATTGTGTTATGATACAGCTAAAAAGCTCTTTTGAAGGTGTTTGGATGAGCTTTTCTGAGGGAGCTTTTCAAAATTTAAAGGGTGAATAAGTTAAAAAGCCAAAAGTCCCATATTCCTGGCTTTTAGATAACGCGGAAAGCTAAAAGCCATAAGCTAAGCCAAACACCGCCTTAGTAGAGTTTAGTGACTTGTTCAAATTCTAACAAACTCCGGAATTTTCTTTAGAAAGGATCTCGTGTATTGTTACTTGTTGGGTCCATGCGCCGAAATGTATATCTTAAATATTGTACATGGTTCAACATGTAACAGTATGTGAGATGTGTACTCCTAGCTGACCAGATCATTTCCCATTTGCATTATATTGTTAATTGTTTATATGCTATCATAAGTCATAACACTATTTTTCTTTAGCATTTGAGGGATTCGCTTGCGTAAGTTGAGAATTTTGGAGTACACTTGTGAGCTTCTAAAGTTGCATATGCAATACTTGCTTTTCAAATGCAAAATATTGGACTAACACGATCTTTGGCAGACACTCGTTATATGCTTGTTGAATTTAAATCGGAGTCTACTAAACTGAAGAAAAGAATGTAGTTTTTGGACTGAAAAAGATAGGATAGGACACTATTGACCATCTTACAATCCTGAACTGGTTTTAACTGAAGTTAGGGTTACATCAGATGCAATTACTATGAGTGTCATTAGAAGACAAAATCATTTCCATAGAATAATCACATCGATAATTATAATACCCATGTTACAGTAATAATATACTGTTAATGTTCTTGTAAACAAGAAGTTGAAATTCCAGAATGGAAAAGGACAGATTTAGCTTCAGTAACTTGGCTGGTTTTTAAATAGTAACCAAACTTCATTATATGTTATCAGTATCATACTATCATGTGTTTATGGTATTACTAATTAAATTAGTGCTGGGAACTAATGCAGATCTGGAAAAGCCATCTTAAACAAGTCTGCTATATAGTGAATGGGAAAAAGGATGATCCAGTAGGTAGTATATGAACTTGTGACCTTTTGGAACCGAAGGAAGTGTTTTATTTTTGGGTGTTTTTTCGTGTTTGTTGTGTGTTTGAATGTCAGGGATGACAAAGAGGTTGTTTCTGAGTTGTAAACAGATTGCCGCTGATGCTGCTTTTCTGTTAAAAGGTTTAGTGCTTAAAAACCCAATGGTAACCTTGTTGTTTATGTGTTAAAGCATCATGAATTACAATGCTTGTTGAGGTGGTTTGTTTAATACTATGGTTGTATGTTCTATGACTTGATGCTTTTGAAAGTCTATGGTTTGTTTTATGCATCATGAGAGTTGGTACAGAAGATGAGTAGTGATACTTCCCCAATGAAGATTCTTGGTTGTAAGTTGTAACAATGAGTTTTACAAAAGATAAGACGATGTTTGGTAGAAAGTACCAAAGCAGGCTTTAAGCACACTTAGATTAGCACTTGGTCCTAATATAAAATACCGAGTACAATGTTTTGAATAAAAAACTTGGCTTATCTAATTTGTACACTGCTAGATTTTGGCCATACATCATCAAACACGGGCTTTAGATTTTCGTTATGGAAAATGAATGGTACATCTAAATTGATTAGCCTAAAATTAAACTTACAAATTTGATTGGTTGATACGAAAAATTGATTGGTAAAAATTAGGTCAGCGAAAAAATCCAACCAATTAGAAGTTAAGGTCTATTTGTAGGTTTGTGTAAGGAGTCATGTTTACCATTACTCGTTGGTTATACATCACCAAATAGGGACAGCCTTTAAGATGTATATACAATATTTTAAAACACATTTAGTAGTGTATGGTTAAAATTTGGTGATGGATAATAAAATCATTCATTCCCCTTGGAATAAACGCTACACTATATAAATCTTGCTATTTGACGAATAATTTAAATAACTTGATTAGTGTACCAACTCAAGAGTTATGAAATGGAAGTGAAAATTTCAACCTAATTACATAGGAATCAGTAAATGTAGCCCAAATATAAAACAGGTTAAATCTTTAAAATGTATTATAACGTGTAGGTTCAATGAGTTTGCTTCTTGCAACTCTTGAGCCAATGGTTCAATCTCTGAATTGCCACGGTTCCGTTGGGAATCTTGAGCCAATGGTGATTCAGCATCAATAACATCGACAAACCATATCTTAAAACCAAGCTGCAATGGCGATCTTCTCATCCAGATATATGGTATCAAACTATCAATTTACTAATCAAAATTGATTCAATTGAAACTAGACTGTCTATTACAAACTACATCAAACTATGCAATCCAGCGAATCCGCTCCTAAACTAGAGTTATAAAATAGTGGAGTAGTTAACGTAAGAATAAAACCTTAACGGGTCAAACACAACCCAAAATATTATTTGTTTTATTCAGCATAGTTGTAACATGTTACACAACAAGTTCGTTTCGCCGCTTCTTGTCTATTTATTTAATATTTAAATAAGAAAATGATAGTTTAAATACCTGTAAGATTCTATTTGTTTAACTTTAAGCCATGTCACAATTAGTCAACCCCTTGATTACCTAATATCAATTAATCGGAATTTCGAGGAAGAGTCCCCATCTATTTGTCAATGAAATCATGTGTGAAACAAAATGTTGTTACCAATCTTTGATTCCCTACTGAAGCACTAATTACTAATTAGCACCACATAGTTTACTTTCATCATGTTGACTTTACGTGTCTTTGACCAGATCCATATCTAATTTCACTACCAAGCTCTTTGTTTGCCCAAAAATCAATTTCTGTATACTACCAAAGAATGTGTTTTCAAATTCTAAAAGACATAATCTGCAGCAACAACTACAGAAACAGATGGTAACCGCAAATCGCTTATGCACGACATTTTTGTATATCCTGATTATTACTATTACTACTTCCCAAATCTGCAGGTCAGTTGATATATTGACTAAAGATAGTTCCCTCTCCTTGGGACAAACTCTTGTCTCAACAAATAAGGTTTTTGAGTTAGGATTCTTTACTCCAGGTAATTCCACTAATCGATATATTGGTATATGGTTTAAAAATGTTACTGCAAGGAAAATTACGTGGGTAGCAAACAGAGAAAATCCAGTATCAGTTTTCGACAATACTTCTAGCTTATTTATTGATTATGAAGGGAACTTGAGAATCCTAGATGGTAAGCAGAACACAGTCTGGAAAACAAACGTAACGTTCATGTTCAACAACACAGTTGCACAGCTTACAGACATGGGAGACTTTTGTCTTAATGATACCACCTCGGGCTCGATTGTGTGGGAGAGTTTTGATTATCCTGGTAACAGTCTATTACCAGGAATGAGGCTCGGGACAAAAGATAAAACGCAAGGGAACAAACATTTATTAACATCATGGAAAAGTAGTGATGATCCAGCTGTTGGAAATTTTGTAGCTGGACTTTCAGAAGAGCAGCCACCACAAGCTTTTATATGGCGTGGTTCAGACCCGTATTGGAGAAGTGGGCCCTGGGATGGAGGGAAGTTTATAGGTGTACCTGAGATGGATTCTGGGTACTCGAATTTAATAAGTCTTATGCCAGATAATTCACAAGGAGGAGCATATCTTGTTATTAATCTTCGGAGTATATATGATATTCAGTGGCTTTATTTAACACCTCATGGAGCATTGCGGTTGTATTACTGGGATGATGATTATAACACATGGGATTATATTTGGGAAGAACCGAAAAATTCTTGTGATGTTTACGGAGTTTGTGGTGCTTTTGCAAGTTGTACAAATAATAAGCTGCCTATGTGTGAATGCTTGAAAGGATTTGTACCACAATCGAATGAAGAATGGAGTAACACTAATTGGACTAGAGGTTGTGTGAGGCGAACTGAACTTTTGTGTGAGATGAATGTAAGTAGTTTAGCTTATATAAATACTAAGCCTGATAAGTTTCATATTCTAAAAGGGGTCAAGCTACCAGATCATTATCACTATTTTCCATCTCTGGACAGTGATGCATGCCAAAAGTGGTGCTTGGCTAACTGTTCATGTAAGGCATATGCCTTTGTGACCGGGATTAACTGTATGACTTGGACGGAAGATCTCATGGATATCGAGCAGTTTTCATTTGGTGAGCAGAATCTTTACATGCGCCTTGCTTATGCAGATTCAGGTAGATGAAAATTCTTGTTGAGTAGCGAATATTCCATTTTTCTGAAAATCTAATAAGTGGCTGTGTGAGCCTAACACATCTGTTTATAGGAGAAGACACACACAGATCAGCAGTTCTCATCACTCTTACAACCGTAGGTGGTTTACTACTCTTAACCGGCTTCATATTATGTTTATACAGGTGGAAGATATATAAGAAAGGTAAGGCCGTAAAACTATTCCCATTCAGACATCTTGATTATCTTAACAGAGATAAGTACTGACCCATATATGTCGAAAGTTCTTTCTGCTGGAAGGAAAAACAAGGTGAATTATTCCAATTCGGAGGATGAAATTGTATCGAGAGACAGACTACAAGAAGATGTTCTTAGCCAGGAGTCTTATGAATTACCTATATACGAGTTCAAACAAATTATAGGATCCACGAATAACTTTAGCAACAAAAACAAAATTGGGGAAGGAGGATTCGGACCCGTCTATAAGGTACTAACATATTTCTATTCACAAATTTCATTAGATTCTTATATTTTTCATTAATTGAAACATAGCTAGTACCAGCTACTCAACTCGTCGATTTCAATCAGGGAATGCTAGATGATGGACAGCAAGTAGCAGTGAAGAGGCTGTCAGGTGACTCTGGGCAAGGAATTGAAGAGTTTAAGAATGAAATCATGTTGATTTCAAATTTACAACACAGGAATCTTGTTAAACTTTTAGGTTGCTGTATTGAAGGAAAAGAGAGATTATTGATTTATGAGTACATGACAAACAAAAGCTTGGACGCTTTTCTCTTTCGTGAGTTATAAGCTATATATATAATCTGATTTCTATTATTAACCTTGGTCACAATTTAGCTTCTGCATCTGCAGATCCAAAGAAAGGCACACAACTTGATTGGGCAACTCGTTTCAACATAATTCAGGGCATTGGTCGTGGACTTATATATCTCCATCGTGATTCTTGTTTGAGAATCATTCACAGGGATTTGAAGTGTAGCAATATTCTACTAGATGAGCAAATGAATCCCAAGATATCAGACTTTGGATTGGCACGGACTTTTCAAACGACACAAGAGCTAGCAAATACTTGCCGGATTGTTGGAACATAGTGAGAACTTTGAATTTCCTCTTTAGCATTTTCACCACTTTCAAATAATAAATTCAACAATATATACTAAGAATAACCTTTTTTTTTTTATGAGATCCAGTGGCTATATGTCCCCTGAATATGCCATGGGAGGAGTGATTTCAGAGAAATCAGATGTATTTAGTTACGGAGTAATGTTATTAGAGATCTTGAGTGGCAAAAGGAATACTGAACTTATACAGAGGGAACAAGTCTACCCTCTTGCGCACGTAAGTACAACCTTTCACTCGTGAAAACATACAGAATAAATTCATCCCGTTTAGCTGCAAGATTTTGACGGTTTTGTTTAAGATAAAACATATATTTCAGGCATGGAAGTCATGGAAAGAAGGTAGAGGAATAGAAATGATCGATCAAGCTTTGACGGATTCATGTCGTCTATCAGAGGGTTTGCGATGCATACACGTGGGACTTCTTTGTGTTCAGGATTTGCCTAAGGATAGGCCAACAATGACCGAAGCAGTTTCTATGTTAACCAGCGAAACTAATCTTCAAGAGCCAAAAGAACCATTATTTACTTTGCAAAGGCTGTCTGGTACTAGCACTGGACAGGGACTCGAGAACATTTTTTCTATAAATAAAGTCACTATATCTACAGTTGTAGGTCGATAATGACAAGAGAGGGAGATTGGAATTGTATTTAATGATGACATATACGATTTGTAACCATGTGATTTGGAACATGGACGACTTATTTTATAGGTTCCTAATATAGTTGATAAATATAAAGCAATTCGTTTTAACAAGTCCCTAATAAATTCTCCATAAGCAGATAACAGCATTGCATTATAAAGTTTGTGTATGGTTTTAGCATGAAGTAGTGATCTACATAATAAACAGTGTCACAAGCAGTAATCATATAATTTGCAGCGTACTTAATTATATAAGAAGAATGGATAACATTCCAGATTATTTCTCGATTTAAAGAATAATATCCGTTCCATAATTCCTAACGTAACTATAAACCCTAACATAATATTTGTAAATTAATAATACGAAATTAGCATTACAAAATTATCGTCCTGTTTATAATAAGATCATTATGTACTACTAATTTTCTGGAATTATACCTCAAATTGATGAAAGTTCGTATCAACATTGGCTCCGAGGTCCGTTCATGGCGTTCCTGTGTAAATCTGGGCAGCTCGCTTAAGAAAAAAGCTATTTACAGTCAGCGGCGGATCCAAGATTTAGGGTGACCTGTAACAGTGTATCTTAATTTTTGTTAACCCGTAGCATAAAGAAGAAATGCAACAAAAAATGCAATCTTTATATGAAATTTACACCGTGTATAGCCAAAGGACCCGTAGCAACTGCTACCCCTATCTCCTACATGGCTCCGCCCTTGTTTACAGTTGATGAAGCCAAATTTGCTGATAAAAACATACATCCCCTGAAATATGAGTTATTTTTAATTTACCCCATAACTCTGAAATTCTCTTAAGAATTAAATGTATAAATTGAAGTATAAAAACGTAGTGCAACCATATTACGAAAGAAAAATGATATGTAGGTCTAAATATGTATGCCTAAATTTATACCTAGAAAGGTGATTGGTAAATATTAAAAATGGATAGGAGAAGATTAGGAGAGAGAAAAAAAAAATACTTTTGATGTGTCGAATGGAGTAGGCTTGTTTTCGGGCCTATTTGAATTTCTACCTATATAATTATTATAATTATTATTATTATAAAGGTAAAGAAACTATAGCTATCAGCGTGTTGGTCTCTAAAGGAGAGATTATGTCACTATATGCAAGGTGTATATAAAAATGTGCTTCTTAACTTGGTCAGTTAAAAACTTTGTCGGAAACCAAATTAAAAATGTGCTCAATCTTCAATTTCCTGAAAAAGTCTCACATACTGTTACTTTCAAGATGTAGACTTTATGCGTCTCTTTCTATATTGTGGTTGACATTAAAATTAAAAATACTTCAGCTATCACAGTGTTAATCTACGGTTCTTTAAAGAAGAGATGATACCTCTGTACTTTCTTGGAAATTTTCTCAGAAGAGTCAACAGAAGTTGTAAGAAATATAAAGCTTCCCACACAGCAGAATAAAATTCTGCTTGCTTAGTTAAATAAAAAAAATATATCAATCCCCGGTTTAGTATCTCGTACCATAAAATATCAGTAGCAAGGAGACGATCAACAAACGACATTAAGATAGACTACTAAACACAAGCTTCAGAAGTTTTGATATAACTTACAAGTCACCTTATTCTATTTGTTCAAGTCCAGTAAGAAATGAGTATTTCATCTAACCTCAGAGTAACTTATTCCTAATTTGAATTCTAACGGAAGTATCACACTTTTTTTTTACCAATAATAAGTTTGTAAAAAAATTAATGTTGTGATAAAAAATTCAGTTCCCCAATAAAAACTTAATTGTTTTACAGTTTTACTTCAATCATGTTTTTCATGTGGTTTGACTGTACCACAAGACCATAATTAATACCAACCCCAAGTGCAGAAAAATCAACATTAGATATGGTTGATGACATTAAAGTACGGAAACAGCAGCTATCGGTCGGAGTCAAGGTTTTTTTTTAGGAAAGATGATATCAGCATTCCTACGAAGACATACTTTAATTAGAAAAAAGTCAAGTGTCTATCACAATATGAAAGAGGCACCTTAATTTTCCTAATCATCATACATAGGGAAGACTTGATCCATGGATTTGAATTCCCAATTTTAAATATGTAATATGCAGTGTTCCCAATAGAAACAAATGGAGATGTCTACTTGAAAAGCTACTTTTGTAAATTACTTAAGCATGGCATGCTTGTATGCCCTATTTATTTCATTACAACAGCGCAAAGCAACTGATATCTTGACTAAAAATAGTCAGATCTCCTTTGGACAAACTATTGTCTCTCAAAATCAAGTTTTTGAGCTAGGCTTCTTCACTCCAGCTAACTCCACTAAACGATATATTGGTATTTGGTTTAAAAACATTACAGCAAGGAAAATTTTGTGGGTCGGAAACAGAGAAAATCCACTCTCAGTTTCCGACACCAATTCTAGCCTAACTATTGGCAAAGATGGGAACTTGAGAATCCTAGATGGTAAGCATAACTCAGTCTGGTCAACGAACGTAACAGTGCAGTATAATGAAACAATTGCACAACTTACTTAAAATATTACCATACATCAATACTAGATTTTATTACTTGCATATTTCAGATGAGTATCAGGGGGAGAGTAACCAAAATATATATAGAATTCACTGAAGGACTGACTATGAAACACAAGATTCAGAAGTTTAGACATAAACCACAAGCCACCTAGCTAAGTTTGTTTAAGCTATGCCTGGCAATTGGGTCGGGTTTGGGTCGGGTCAGAATGGGATTGGGTCAAAACGGGTTCGGGTCGAAACGGGTCAGATTTTTCGTACAGGTCGGGACGAGACTTTGAAGGAAGTTGTCCTAATATTTGGTCAATGAAAAAACCCTGCCTCGCATACTTCAAATTTCAATATTTTGACTTTATTTTACTTAAACAGGTTTCTAATAAAATTTCTATAAGCAAATAACACATAACTGCATAGCATTAAGAGGTCTGTGTATGATATTAGCATGATAAAGCGAGGTACTCTATAAACTATCAGTAAATTCGATTAAACTTGTAGCACACTTGATTTTATAAGAAATATGGAAAACGTTCCAGATTATTTTTCGATCGAATGAATAAAAATTCGTTCCGAAAATCCTAACGCAGTTATAAACCCTAACATTGTAATTTATGTAGATTGACAGCAGGGAACTACACACTATTAAAAAATTAAGGTACATTTTAATGATAAGATCATGATGTACTGATGATTGCAGAAATTTTACCTCAAAATTGATGTAAGCGAGCATCAGCATTGGCGCTCCGTCCATGGCGTTCCCGCGCAAATTGTGGGGGCAAATCGCCAGATAAAAGAAAAAAAAAACGTACAGATTCTCCCCCTAAGATATGAGTTTATTACCAGGTTTACCCCTTGATTTGGTAATGAGGTGTCTAGGATTGTTTATTTTTAACTACTTGACTGTCTAAACAACAGGCGAAGTTCGGATAAAAAGGGTATTTGAGAAGATGTGGAGATTTAAACCACTAAAAATATGCTACAGCCTACATGTTACATAATCAAATTTCATTTTCACCCTCTCCACTTTCTTAATATTGTTTACAATCCCCTCCTACTTTCTTCCTCCCCACCCCACCACCACCCACCACCGTTTGCCATCGTCGGCCGCTGCCACCAACCGCCGCCGGTCGTCAGAATTTTTTATTTTTCATTTTTTTTTTAAGTTTTGAACAATTTTTTTTTTTGAAATTTTTTTTCAATTGTTTACATATTAACATATTGTACTGTATTTTGTTAAAATTATACCGCATTATATATATATATATATATATATATATATATATATATATATATATATATATATATATATATATATATATATATATGTTTAGTAAATATTGTTCGCTTTTTACTGCATTTTGTATTATACACATTATCTTTTTTGTACTGCATTTTGATGTTTCTATTATTTTAATCGCGTATTTAATTTTTTTAGAAATTACTTGGTATTATTTGTTAAATTGAGAAACTTAGTTAAATAAGTCCCAGAACTTATTGTGACTCGTGAAATATTAGTCGTTTTAAATTACCATATTTAACGGTAAAATAAAATAAGTTTCTCGCAAAATGGTTTCTAGGTTCCAGACAATAGATTGAAAGGGGACTAGTTTTAAGTGGATACGGGTCGGGGTAAAAAGTCGGCCGACCTATAAACTTTCCTAAAAAGGAAAGTTGATCATTTCCTCAAGAAACCTAAACCTAGAACCTAAACCACAAGAAAGTTTCAAACTCAAATCCATAAACAAACCTTTGGAACTGAAATCTTGAGCTAATCATTATCATTATCATCTTCACATCTTTGAATTTGTAAGTGTTTATGTTTAATAAATCTTTTGAAATTTGATTATGATTTCTTAGATTTAATTCATAGATATAAGATGTTATTGGATGTTGTATGATGTTTATTGTTGTTAAAATGAAGTTCCTTGCTTATAGCAACTGAACATGAGTGATTTTGAGTTTAGAAATCGGGCTGGCTAAGCAGTTGCAGGTTCTGCAGTTTTGCGATGAACACTAGGAATCCGGCGGATTCCTATTGAATCCGGCGGATTCATATTGAATCCGGCGGATTCATCTGGTCAAACGGGTAGGGAATCCGGTCAAATGGGGTTAAATCCGGCGGATTCATCAACCGGATTGGTTTTGAGAACCCTGGTCCGAAATTGGGTCTGAAATACCATTTGAATCCGGCGGATTCTCTGGGAATCCGGCGGATTCTACCTATATACAGAAAACATGATTTTGTTTAACAAGCTTCATTGAATCCTTAATGTATTAATACTACTAGATATATATGTTGATATATTTAACTAATGTGCATATAGTGATTGTATTATACATATGATAAAATGAAGCAATATATGTTGTATTCGAATATAAGTTATGATTTTAAGAATGTTGTTACTAACTTATATTAGATTTTGATTCTCAGATCCTCCAAAAGATAAGTGATACTTGGAATCTGAGTTTGTGAAGACCAAGGTATCGGTGAGTGGATTTAGAACTCACCTTTCGATTTAGTTGTAACCGTTTGGTTGCGACAAGTAAACGTAGATTGATTATAAGACTGTTTAGTCTGTGTTATTGATTATGAATCTACGTGATATGTGATTCTATGTGTATCTGTTATTGAGGTCAACGTATAGTTGGATTTTTGGTTATTATGTGAATTACACAGGTTTTGATTCATCTGTTGTGTTTGAGACCTGTGCATGAGTTTAATAACCAATATTTATCGGTCTATTCTGTAATGGCCATACAGATTGACGTAAAGTGTTCTTGGAGAATCCCCGGGTATTATGATTCCTCCAGAGCCACCGATCCTCATTGAAATTGAAATAGAAATGTGTTTACGTTTAATTGCTGTAAACAGATTGTTATGCTAAGTTGGATTGTGTGTGATAAATTCATTCACTTAGCTTTGTGCTAATCTCTCATTTTAACTTCCTGCAGATTATGTTTGTTATGTGGGTGATCAGGAAGTGGATGCTTTGCAAGGAAAGTTTGACAGCTTGTAAACTCTGATATGGTTTTGTTATAAACCTGGTTTTTGTAATACATAATACCCCGACTTGTGTAGTTTTTTTAAACAGTTTAAATTTGGTGTGTTCTGAACATGTAACTGTTTGGGTACATTATCTTAATGTACAGTATATAAATATGTTTTAAATTCATACGCTTCCGAGTAAAATGATATAATATTATTGAATAGAAAGAGGGGTGTTATAAGTTGGTATCAAAGCATAGTTTTGGGCTAATTGAGCATTGTAAAGTGTTCAATCCCAATTCTAAAGCATGTTTTGTCAAACATTCCTGGTATGGGATTTAGCATTGGATATGAATTGTTAGTAGTTAGGTGCTAACGATTAACAATTGTTGAGTTGTTGTGGTGAAAACAGATATGGCAGATAACGAGCAAACGACCGCCAACCTAACAATGCCTCAAGAACCGATGCTCCTCCTTTACACATTCAGAGTGAACCACCGGCTCATGATGGTACTTCTGCTCGTGTTGGTGAAGAATCAAATCAAGATGACTATATGCACGAAATGGAAGATGAATTGATTTCCCTTAGAGAATTCAAAAGACAAACTGAAGCTGCGTCATCTCAGCAACGGTTTCAACAACCTATCTATCCATTGGTACTATTCCCTCACCTCAAACTAATAAGACATGTTCTTTCAAGACCTTTATGGCTAGTAAACCTCCTGAATACTCTGGTAGTCCTAATCCGACTGTTACTTTAAATTGGTTGAGAAACATTGAAAGAAAGTTTGAAGTGACTTGTTGTGAGGAAAAATTTAAAGTTCCATATGCAGTACAGTGTCTTAAGGATGATGCAATGGTCTGGTGAGATTCTATTACCAGCCATTTGACCCAGCAACAAAAGGAATCTATTCAGTGGTCTGAATTTCATCAAGCGGTTCGTAATCAGTATTGTTCAGATTTTGAAATGGCTCGGATCAGACGAGAGTTTGTAAATCTTCAATTGACTGATAAGATGACAATGGATGATTTAATAACTCAGTTTACTAAAAAGTTGAGGTTTGTTCAACAGTGGGTCCCTGATGAGAAAACGAAAATTGAACAGTTTGTTGATGCTTTACCTTCTAATTATCGTACCACTGTGAGATTAGCAGGTACTTTATCTCAAGCCTTTAACCTCGCACGTTCAGTTGATAGTGATATGTGAGGTTCAGTTTTTCCATCTAAGGATAGATCCGATCAGAAATCCCGAAGTGAATCTTCAGGTAAAGGGAAACAAAGGTGGCAGGGTAACCGACAGGGCCAGAAAAGCAGTGGCAGTAAAAGTGTTTCTTCTGGTAGTTCTAACTGGTGTAGTACTTGCAGGTCTAAGCATACTGGGCCGTGTACACCTCAGACAAATAAATGTGTTAAATGTGGTGAGCTTGGTCATGAGTTTAAGAATTGCAAGTTTCCTAATTATGTGTGTTGGCATTGTAAGAAAGAAGGGCATCGTGTTGGTCAGTGTCCAGAGGCGGGGAAACACGGTTCGGTTTCGGTCGGGAGTTCGTCATCTTCCGGGCAAAAGCGGAAGAATCCTCCGCCATCTATGAGTAGGGCCTTTCAGATGACAGTCGATGAGGCTGTCCACACAGATGATGTTATTACTGGTACTTTTCTTATAAACTCCGTACCAGCACGTGTTTTATTTGATTCTGGAGCAAACTGCTCATTTATATCTGTGTGTTTCTGTGATAAGTTGAAACTGATTCCTACTGTGATAACTAAGCCCTTAGAAGTAGAGATTGTTAGTGGCAAGTTAGTTCCTGTTACCACCTCGGTGACTGGAGCTAATATTGTAATTGATGGCCAGACTTTTCCAATTTCGTTTTTGTTAATGCCGATTCCAAGTTTTGATGTGATTGTTGGCATGGATTGGTTGAGTCAGTTTAAAGCTAGTATAGATTGCCACCATAAGCTGATTAGAATCCCAATTTCTGAAGAGTCATATGTTGTGGCTCGAGGAGAAAGGGATGGTGAGTGTATACCTCTGATTTCTATGATGAAAGCTAGAAAGTCGTTGTCTAAAGGCTGTGAGTCTTACCTGGCTTATGTGATTGATGTGAAATTAGAAAAGAAATTCATTTCTGATGTTCTAGTTGTTTCTGAATATCCGGAAGTGTTTCCCGATGAACTGCCTGGTTTACCACCGGTTAGGGAAGTTGAATATCAGATTGATCTTGTTCCTGGCTCGTCGCCTGTAGCTAAAGCTCCCTATAGATTAGCTCCTTCTGAAATACGTGAAATGATGAATCAAATACAGGAGTTATTGGATAAAGGATTCATTAGACCTAGTTCTTCCCCTTGGGGTGCACCAGTTTTGTTTGTGAAAAAGAAAGATGGGTCTTTTCGTATGTGTATTGATTATAGGGAACTGCATAAACGAACAGTGAAGAATAAATATCCACTGCCTCGCATAGACGATTTGTTTGATCAGTTGCAGGGATCTTCATTCTATTCTAAGATTGACTTGAGATTAGGTTATCATCAAGTTCGTGTTCGTGAACAGGATATTCCTAAAACTGCTTTTCGAACCAGGTATGGTCATTTTGAATTCCTGGTTATGCCTTTTGGTTTGACTAATGCTCCAGCAGTTTTTATGGATTTGATGAACCGTGTTTGTCGGCCTTTTCTCGATAAATTTGTTATTGTGTTTATCGATGATATTATGGTATACTCCAAATCTGAATCAGAACATGAATTGCATTTGAGAATAGTGTTAGAAACATTGAAAAGAGAACATTTGTATGCCAAATTTTCTAAATGTGAGTTCTGGATTCGGGAAGTACAGTTTCTGGGTCATATTATCTGTAATGATGGTGTCAAAGTTGATCCTGCTAAAATTGAAGCTGTTATGAATTGGAATGTTCCAAAGAATCCTTCTGAAATCAAAAGTTTTCTTGGGCTAGCTGGATATTATAGAAAATTCATTAAAGACTTTTCAAAGATTGCTGGTCCGTTAACCAAATTGACAAGAAAAGATATTAAGTTTCAGTGGGATGAGTCACAGGAGACAGCTTTTCAGACCCTAAAGCAGTTATTGTGTCAGACACCTGTGTTAGCTTTGCCAGATGGCTCAGATGATTTTATTGTTTATTGTGATGCGTCCTATGCTGGTTTGGGTGGTGTTCTTATGCAGAGAGACAGAGTTATTGCTTATGCTTCTCGGCAATTGAAACAACATGAAAGAAACTACCCTACCCATGATTTAGAACTGGCAGCCGTTGTGTTTGCACTGAAAATCTGGAGACATTATCTCTATGGTACAAGATGTATTAGTTGTACAGATCACAAGAGTCTTCAGTATATGTTTTCTCAGAAAGAACTGAATATGCGTCAGAGACGGTGGTTAGAACTAATCAAAGATTATGATTGTGAAATTCGTTACCATCCAGGAAAGGCGAACGTGGTTGCTGATGCGTTAAGCCGAAAAGGTACTTCTGACCGTGTTTATTATTTGAAAGTTGATGTTTCTTCTGACTTAGTGGATAGAATTAAAGATGTACAGTTAGAAGCTTTATTAGATCCTAATTTAAAGTCAGAGATCATGTTGAAAAGAAAAGATTTGTTAGTTGATGATTCTAGAGGATTGAAGACTTTCCATTCTCGTGTTTGGATTCCTCTGATTGGTGGTATTCGGGATATGATTTTGACTGAAGCCCATAAGTCACGTTTATCTGTTCATCCTGGTTGTACCCATATGTATAATGACTTGAAACCCTTGTATTGGTGGCCCACGATGAAAACCGATATTGCACAGTTTGTTAGTTTGTGTCATATTTGTGCTCAGGTTAAAGCTGAACACCAGAAACCGTATGGGTCACTGAAACAGTTAGAAATTCCAGAGTGGAAGTGGGAACATATCACTATGGATTTTGTAACTAAACTTCCGCGTACGTCTCGAGGTAATGATATGATTTGGGTCATTGTTGATCGGTTGACCAAAAGTGCTCATTTTCTAGCTACCAGTGAAACTGCATCTCTGAGCAAACTTGCACAGTTGTATATGAATGAAATAGTTTCGAGACATGGAATTCCTTTGTCAATTGTGTCAGATAGAGATTCTCGGTTTATTTCTCATTTTTGGCAGAGTTTGCAGCAAGAATTGGGTACACGTGTAAATCTCAGTACAGCTTATCATCCTCAGACAGACGGTCAGTCAGAACGTACGATTCAGACGCTTGAGGATATGTTACGGGCTTGTGTTTTGGAATATGGAGGTTCTTGGGATTCTCATTTACCGTTAGTGGAATTTGCTTATAATAATTCCTATCATTCCAGTATCGGTATGCCTCCATATGAGATGTTATATGGTAGACGTTGCAGAACACCTACGTGTTGGTTAGAAGCTGGTGAGAAACAGTTTTCGGGTCCAGACATTGTTCAGATAACGGCTGAGAAAGTGGCTATTGCCCGAGAAAAGTTGAAAGCTGCACGTGACAGACAGAAACAGTATGCTGATCCACGTAGACGACCAGTGACTTTCTCAGTAGGTGAGTTAGTTTATCTTAAAGTATCCCCGTGGAAAGGTGTTATTAGATTTGGAAAACGAGGTAAATTGGCTCCACGATACATTGGACCGTTCAGAATCAGTCAAGTTGTTAACGATCAGTCGGTTATGCTTGATCTTCCTCCTGAACTTGCTGGTATTCATAGCACGTTCAATATTTGTTATTTGAGAAAATGCAACGTTGAAGATCAGTCACAGATTCTCCCTTTGAAAGACTTGAAAGTCAATCAGAACCAGAAATTAGTTGCAGAACCTATTAAAATTGTTGATCGAAAGATTACTAAACTTAGGAAGAAACAGATTCCTATGGTTTTAGTGAAATGGAGACATAGTTTAGGTTCTAATTTGACCTGGGAGACCGAGGAATCTATGAAATCCAGATATCCTGGATTGTTTGATCTTGGTGAGATTTCGGGGACGAAATCTCTTTAAGGAGGGTAGATTTGTAACATCCTCCGTACCGACTGGTAATTTCTATTATTTTAATCGCGTATTTAATTTTTTTAGAAATTACTTGGTATTATTTGTTAAATTGAGAAATTTAGTTAAATAAGTCCCGGAACTTATTGTGACTCGTGAAATATTAGTCGTTTTAAATTACCATAGTTAACGGTAAAATAAAATAAGTTTCTCGCAAAATGGTTTCTAGGTTCCAGACAATAGATTGAAAGGGGACTAGTTTTAAGTGGATACGGGTCGGGGTAAAAAGTCGGCCGACCTATAAACTTTCCTAAAAAGGAAAGTTGATCATTTCCTCAAGAAACCTAAACCTAGAACCTAAACACAAGAAAGTTTCAAACTCAAATCCATAAACAAACCTTTGGAACTGAAATCTTGAGCTAATCATTATCATTATCATCTTCACATCTTTGAATTTGTAAGTGTTTATGTTTAATAAATCTTTTGAAATTTGATTATGATTTCTTAGATTTAATTCATAGATATAAGATGTTATTGGATGTTGTATGATGTTTATTGTTGTTAAAATGAAGTTCCTTGCTTATAGCAACTGAACGTGAGTGATTTTGAGTTTAGAAATCGGGCTGGCTAAGCAGTTGCAGGTTCTGCAGTTTTGCGATGAACACTAGGAATCCGGCGGATTTCTATTGAATCCGGCGGATTCATCTGGTCAAACGGGTAGGGAATCCGGTCAAATGGGGTTAAATCCGGCGGATTCATCAACCGGATTGGTTTTGAGAACCCTGGTCCGAAATTGGGTCTGAAATACCATTTGAATCCGGCGGATTCTCTGGGAATCCGGCGGATTCTACCTATATACAGAAAACATGATTTTGTTTAACAAGCTTCATTGAATCCTTAATGTATTAATACTACTAGATATATATGTTGATATATTTAACTAATGTGCATATAGTGATTGTATTATACATATGATAAAATGAAGCAATATATGTTGTATTCGAATATAAGTTATGATTTTAAGAATGTTGTTACTAACTTATATTTGATTTTGATTCTCAGATCCTCCAAAAGATAAGTAATACTTGGAATCTGAGTTTGTGAAGACCAAGGTATCGGTGAGTGGATTTAGAACTCACCTTTCGATTTAGTTGTAACCGTTTGGTTGCGACAAGTAAACGTAGATTGATTATAAGACTGTTTAGTCTGTGTTATTGATTATGAATCTACGTGATATGTGATTCTATGTGTATCTGTTATTGAGGTCAACGTATAGTTGGATTTTTGGTTATTATGTGAATTACACAGGTTTTGATTCATCTGTTGTGTTTGAGACCTGTGCACGAGTTTAATAACCAATATTTATCGGTCTATTCTGTAATGGCCATACAGATTGACGTAAAGTGTTCTTGGATAATCCCCGGGTATTATGATTCCTCCAGAGCCACCGATCCTCATTGAAATTGAAATAGAAATGTGTTTACGTTTAATTGCTGTAAACAGATTGTTATGCTAAGTTGGATTGTGTGTGATAAATTCATTCACTTAGCTTCGTGCTAATCCCTCATTTTAACTTCCTGCAGATTATGTTTGTTATGTGGGTGATCAGGAAGTGGATGCTTTGCAAGGAAAGTTTGACAGCTTGTAAACTCTGATATGGTTTTGTTATAAACCTGGTTTTTGTAATACATAATACCTCGGCTTGTGTAGTTTTTAAACAGTTTAAATTTGGTGTGTTCTGAACATGTAACTGTTTGGGTACATTATCTTAATCTACAGTATATAAATATGTTTTAAATTCATACGCTTCCGAGTAAAATGATATAATATTATTGAATAGAAAGAGGGGCGTTATAAGTTGGTATCAAAGCATAGTTTTGGGCTAATTGAGCATTGTAAAGTGTTCAATCCCAATTCTAAAGCATGTTTTGTCAAACATTCCTGGTATGGGATTTAGCATTGGATATGAATTGTTAGTAGTTAGGTGCTAACGATTAACAATTGTTGAGTTGTTGTGGTGAAAACAGATATGGCAGATAACGAGCAAACGACCGCCAACCTAACAATGCCTCAAGAACCGATGCTCCTCCTTTACACATTCAGAGTGAACCACCGGCTCATGATGGTACTTCTGCTCGTGTTGGTGAAGAATCAAATCAAGATGACTATATGCACGAAATGGAAGATGAATTGATTTCCCTTAGAGAATTCAAAAGACAAACTAAAGCTGCGTCATCTCAGCAACGGTTTCAACAACCTATCTATCCATTGGTACTATTCCCTCACCTCAAACTAATAAGACATGTTCTTTCAAGACCTTTATGGCTAGTAAACCTCCTGAATACTCTGGTAGTCCTAATCCGACTGTTACTTTAAATTGGTTGAGAAACATTGAAAGAAAGTTTGAAGTGACTTGTTGTGAGGAAAAATTTAAAGTTCCATATGCAGTACAGTGTCTTAAGGATGATGCAATGGTCTGGTGAGATTCTATTACCGGCCATTTGACCCAGCAACAAAAGGAATCTATTCAGTGGTCTGAATTTCATCAAGCGGTTCGTAATCAGTATTGTTCAGATTTTGAAATGGCTCGGATCAGACGAGAGTTTGTAAATCTTCAATTGACTGATAAGATGACAATGGATGATTTAATAACTCAGTTTACTAAAAAGTTGAGGTTTGTTCAACAGTGGGTCCCTGATGAGAAAACGAAAATTGAACAGTTTGTTGATGCTTTACCTTCTAATTATCGTACCACTGTGAGATTAGCAGGTACTTTATCTCAAGCCTTTAACCTCGCACGTTCAGTTGATAGTGATATGAGAGGTTCAGTTTTTCCATCTAAGGATAGATCCGATCAAAAATCCCGAAGTGAATCTTCAGGTAAAGGGAAACAAAGGTGGCAGGGTAACCGACAGGGCCAGAAAAGCAGTGGCAGTAAAAGTGTTTCTTCTGGTAGTTCTAACTGGTGTAGTACTTGCAGGTCTAAGCATACTGGGCCGTGTACACCTCAGACAAATAAATGTGTTAAATGTGGTGAGCTTGGTCATGAGTTTAAGAATTGCAAGTTTCCTAATTATGTGTGCTGGCATTGTAAGAAAGAAGGGCATCGTGTTGGTCAGTGTCCAGAGGCGGGGAAACACGGTTCGGTTTCGGTCGGGAGTTCGTCATCTTCCGGGCAAAAGCGGAAGAATCCTCCGCCATCTATGAGTAGGGCCTTTCAGATGACAGTCGATGAGGCTGTCCACACAGATGATGTTATTACTGGTACTTTTCTTATAAACTCCGTACCAGCACGTGTTTTATTTGATTCTGGAGCAAACTGCTCATTTATATCTGTGTGTTTCTGTGATAAGTTGAAACTGATTCCTACTGTGATAACTAAGCCCTTAGAAGTAGAGATTGTTAGTGGCAAGTTAGTTCCTGTTACCACCTCGGTGACTGGAGCTAATATTGTAATTGATGGCCAGACTTTTCCAATTTCGTTTTTGTTAATGCCGATTCCAAGTTTTGATGTGATTGTTGGCATGGATTGGTTGAGTCAGTTTAAAGCTAGTATAGATTGCCACCATAAGCTGATTAGAATCCCAATTTCTGAAGAGTCATATGTTGTGGCTCGAGGAGAAAGGGATGGTGAGTGTATACCTCTGATTTCTATGATGAAAGCTAGAAAGTCGTTGTCTAAAGGCTGTGAGTCTTACCTGGCTTATGTGATTGATGGGGTATACCCAGAAAGTAAAAAAAAGAGAGCATGATATTGTAACATCCTCAAATTGGGCCTAGAAGTAATAGGTATTTCTTGGAAATTTTAAATGCGATTTAAAAATTGTTATATGTGTTTGATTGTAAAAATTAATAGGTCAATAAGCCTCAGGAAATATTGTGGCTAGTGAAATATTGATTGTTTTAAATTTATTTAGTTGACGGTAAAATAAAATAGTTTTCCTCGCAAATGATTTTTAAGTTCCAGACAATAATAAATACGGGGAATGAAAATTAACACTTATATGGTATATATTATATGATGGATCGGGTTTTATTCCCACATATACATACATACGTACGTATTCATACATATACACACACACATTAAACCCTAACTCAAAAACAAGAAGAAATCATCAAAATCGGAGCTTTATAATTCGGATTCGGGCTTCAAACGCATGGATTATCATCTTCTAATCCTTCCTTTCAACTTGTAAGTTCTTAATCTTCAATTTTAAGAACCCTAGAATTTGGGGTTTGGGTGTTCTTGATGTAAATTCGAATTTAAGCTTTGATTATGTGAAATTGATGTTAGTTAAGTTTGTTATTGTTGATTACTAACATGATTCATGCTTAAGTTATAGGTTTGAATTAGGGTTCATGAGTTTTATAGGAAATTTGATGATTTTGATGGGTTAATGGTGATTATTATAAATTAATGATTGATATTAGTGGAAATGGTGTTAATATGTGTTAATATGAAGGTTAGTAGCTTTAATCTAACCTAATAATGAATTAATCAAATTGTGTGAATTATAATTCAAGTGGATTTTGGTGAAAGTGTGATGATTAGGTGTTAATCACCTTGATTTATAATAACAAAAGGTTGTTATAGTGTTATTAGTGAAAGATGAGTTATTATATGAGTTTTTATTCATTGAAGCTAAGATGATTATGATAATGATCATGAGTTAGTAATGGAATAATGAAAGAGATAAATTGTGAATTCTTAATATATGAGGTTGATGGTTACTTATATTGATTAACTATAATTGATTTGGATCAATGTGATGATGTGATTATATGATCATAATTTGATAGTGATGGTGAACTAGTGAAGTTAAATTGGTTATTATTAATCTTGGATTGAATTGTGTTAAATGACTATAAGTCATAATTTGAAACGTTGGATGCTTGAATCAAGTATAACCAATTCCATGGGAGTGATGGATTGATGATTTGGATTAACTAATTATTGAGTTGTAATTACTTGATTGAGTTATTTAGATTTTGATTTCATTATGTGATAGTATTTCACATTGATACAAGTAACTGACTTGTGTATTTTGTTGTATTTCCAGATATGGAGAAGACTCAGTGATATTAGACTACTGAGTGGGCGACTATGGTAGTCGGTGAGTGGACTTTGATCTCTCACTATAATTTAGTGATCACTATTGTGGTTACTTCAAGTGTTATGTGTTATATTCAAGTGTTAAGTGTTATTCCTGTGTTAAGTTGAATAGTGTTAAAGTGTTAAGTGTTAAGTGTTAAGTGACCTATATGGTAACAGTGTTAATAGAGGTCAACTATGTTGGACTGTGTTGTTACAGGTTAGTCAACACAAGGGTTGTGAACATTCGTTGTGAGTAAGGCTTGTGTTGACTAAAGGTAACAAACAGTTATCGGTTAACCACTGTATTGGCCTGCAGTTGGTGTAAGTGTCGCTTGGTGGGCCACCGCGGCTGAGGGCGCCACAAGGGCCACCGATCCTCTGGTGATGTTGAGTCAAAGTGTTAAATGTGGTGAACTCATAGTGTTAAACTAAGTTGTATTGTTAGTGATGAGTTAACTCACTTAGCTTCGTGCTAATCCCTCGTTGTTTACTCCTTGCAGGTTAATATCTATTGTTATGGGCGGGTCAAGGAGTAACTGAAGAATGTTTGACTAGGATTTCTCTGATTTATTTAATACAGTTTTAAATGTGTGTTTATATAATGCCCAGGATATATAGGATTGTTTTGTAAACGTTAATAATCAATACTTAGAACTTAGGTAATGGAAGATGACGACATGTCATTTTATGTATATATATATGTTTAGGGACTTGAGCTTCCGAGTTTAAAAAAAAAAAAAACGGTTGTAAATTTTGGGCGTTATAAGTTGGTATCAGAGCATAGGTTTGGGCGAATTGAACAATGGTTGGATTGTTCAATCCCAAGCCTAGTAATAGTGGTCAAACATTCCGAGGTGTGGGATTAGTGTTGGTATGAGCAAGTTGTTGTTAAATGTGAACTAATCTATAACAATGTGTTAGATTGTTGTTTTGAGTGCAGAGACGGAGGATAGTGAGGAACCGATTGGTATTCTCAATCCTCAACACTCGTGGGCCTGGATGTGCCAGGTAATTTCTGATAAACTTGGTGAATTTCAATAAATTTTCATTGTTTTACTTTACTATATTATGATTGTTAGTAAAGTAAATTGAAATTTTGGTGATTATTACTTGTAATAATGTGATAGAGATATTAAAATTAAATTAAGAAGGGAATAGTAAATTCAGAAAAAGTGTTAAAAACGGTGTGAAGATACATTAGTGACTAATGTGTAACTGTTGTGTTATGTGGAATTAAGTGTATATGCAAGGTGAAAATACAGTGTGTGAATATAAGTCGATAAATGCCAGGTGTGACTGGCTATAATGAAATAAATGGGTTGCGGGTGTATCCATTTATAAGTTTGGAGTTGTATTGTTGTGTGACTTAGAATGTGTCTGGTTGTTGAAATATATGCTATTGACTTGGAAAGGTCAATGTTGAAGGTATTTGTGTCAAAACCGATACATGCCATGCTATGAAGTGAGGAATGTGACTAAAAGTCTAAATGTTTAGCATTGATCATGATTAGGGTGAATTATGATCTTTGTATTACTAATAGTGTAGTAAGAAAGTCAGAGTGGTCAATGAGTCTAAATGTGCGGTGACGAGTTTTTGAAAAGTCAAATTTGAAATTATATGTTGAAAGTGGTTTATATATGATGAAATTGTGTGAACTTGGTGTTTTAGGGTGATAATATGAAACTAATGATGAAAGTGGGGTTAGTTTGATTTGGAGTAGTCAAAGAAGTGTGGGTTGGGTGTTGGAATGGTGATTATATGGTCGTAAACCCAAACGGGTCATTTAAGTGTCCAAATGGGTCACTTAGTGTTAAAATGTATATAATTTGATGTGGTATGTGTATGATAACTTTTAAAGTGACTTAAAGTCATAAGTATAGATAAAAAGTGAATTGAAAATGTTAATGTTGTCATTTTGAATGAAATTGGTGAAATTGTCCATTTTGACCCTTAAACGGGTCAACGTGTTAAAATAATGTAGAATGAGTGTTTGTATATGATGAATGTGCCTACACGTCATAAATATATGTAGAAACATGTTGGCAAAGGGTGGAACCCTGAATGTATGCCGTTTGGAATATAGCGTGTCAACTAAAACGGTCAAAAATGGTCTAAATTGACTCATATGTCCGTTTTCTCGTAAAACGTGTAATTTGAAAAAGTGGAAAAATAGAAAGTTGCATTTTGATTATATGAGAGTGCCTGCAAAATTTCAGAGTCTAACTCTTTACGGTTTAGGAGATATGCGCATTTGAATTTCGTGTTTTTGCACTAAAATTTCTGAGTTGCTGCAGCATACTGAATCCGGACGTATTCCCTTGAATCCGTACGGATTCCCATGAATCCGGGCGGATTCCTTGACCGGATTCCTTAAAAATGGTTCTGTCCCAAAACTTGGCCTTGAATACGGCGGATTCACCGGAATCCGGGCGTATTCCTTTCAATCCGGGCGGATTCCCTAGAATCCGGCGGATTCCCTTATTATTGAGACATTTCTTGTATTATGTGTTATATTAAGTGAATTTAATATGAAAATTTGTAAATTTCGACGTTCGTCGTAACGTTCTACGTAGAATTTCCGCTAGAAAATTTCGGTGTCCGATTAAGACGAAATTTACATGTCAACTCAAAAACGGGCCAACGGTCAAAGCTCATCGCTTCGCCATGAGCCCTGTCAGTTTTCGGCACTTCGGGGTCGTTTGAGGCCCGAAAATCGCGTTTTATTGTTTTTCGGACATTATTTCGGACTTTTAGCTTATGAATTGTATTGGGCTTTTGTTTCTTTGAGCCCAGAGATCATTCCTGTGATTATATGCAATATTAAAAGTTGTTTTAAGAAGTTTATATGGTTCTTTGTGTAGGAGTTGTTTGTAGGCAGTTTATTTGACTGCAAAGTATACCAGTAAGGGTATTGTTGATTGTTGCTTGTTAGGGTAAATAAATATTGATTATGTAACAATGTTAATTACATTACGTGGAATACTTAATATGATTGAATAAGTATTTGTAAGAGTTGAAGAGCATTGTAGGAGCTTACTCTTGCTTGATAACTAGAAAATGAAGGTTATTTAATAATCAACTTAGAAATTATATATTGATGAATATATGTGGAATATGACCTGGTATTTTAACAAGGTACTTAATGTTAAATATTATATAGAGTATTATACTTGATAATTAAAGTGTTAAGTGATTGATATTGAATCGTGTAGAGAGGGTGTTAAATTGATTTAGTTGTGTTAAAACTTACACATGTGTTAATAAGATAAGGAGGAATGTGTTAGATGATTAAATTGCTATGTTTACTTAATTATATGATAGTAGTTTTTCATTCAAGTGATAAAGGAAAAAATAGTAACCAGTTAACACTTGGTCATAAATCTATTTTAAGTGTTACTATATGTGTGATAATGATTGATTTTAGCATTGTGATATATGTGAGAGTAAAAGTTAATTACTTTAAAGATCAATGGTATGAAGTGGCCTGAGAATAAAGTGTGACTGACATAATATGACGACGTCTGGCCAACGTATTTATATTATGCCATTTCACATGGAGTATTGAGGCTACCAAGTACCAGAGAAATTAACGTGACTTTAAAATTGGTAAGTTTCGATGTTGACGTATGAGAGAGAGAGAGAGAGAGAGAGTCAGTGATTGACTAAATCGAAATGGTAGTAAAAGATTAAGTTATTGTATTAATGGGTTACTTATTAATAAAAGAAATATATAAATATATATAGAGAGAGAGCCTTTTTATTGAAACTGTGAAAATTTGATAGTTATATTATCGTTAATTGAGAATTTTGTGAAATTTGATTTTTATTATATGCTTGATATCAAAGTGAAGTGATAAGTTGCATATAGAAGAGAATAAAACATGAAATAATCTTCCGTGGAGATTAACGAGATAAAATTGATTGATGAAATGTTGAGAAAAAAATGTGTGTGTGGTTAACACATTTTGTTGGAATGGTACTTGCGCTTGAATGGCAATGTACCCGTTGATGGAAAAACTTGGTAATTATCCAATTTGAATTGGTACTAAGTGACTTGGTGATTAAGTGATAATGGTTTTAACCATGAGAATTGACTTCTATTTTGAGTGTTAATATGTGATTAGTGATATATGAATTCGTGATACTTTTAAATAAAAGATTATCAAATACAGTAGTGATATGTGGTACTAGCCTAAATGCTAGTTATGAATTGAAACTTAAATTTCATTGTTGATAGGTGTATAGTGATTTTCATAATCACTGTTTTGTTGTGTAAAGGGGTATAAATCATATATCTATTTTAAAAGATTCTAGCACGTCGCTAGTTTCTAGTGTTAAGAGTACGTTATGTGCCTGATGATGTTATTCACTTACGTCAAGTGATTACCTGTTTAAAGTGATTAATTGGGAATAATTTCCTTAGGTGATCATAGTATGCATGAAAATATGATTTAGATACATATCATATGTTAAGGTAAGAAATAGAAACATGTACCTGTGGATATGTATATGTAGATAGAATTTAAATTGTGTGCATATAATTAAGAGTTGCTCAAGGGAGTAATTATTATAAGTAATAAAAATATACTTGTTGTTGGATAATGTGATTTGTAGTAGATCACTTGCAAGTTAAATTGAGTATAAGACACAATGTATGTGTTTGCGTGAATTTAATTATGATACACATTGGTGATGTGTAAGTTGATGAAATAATATATATATCTAAATAAACATATGTAAGTATATGATGTGTGTGGTGAAGTGTATGCATAGAGATAATATGCATAAGTGATTTAAATGGCGTGCACATTTTATGTGCATATAGTGAGAAATAATTGTGTTGTTAGAATAGTATGAATAGTGCAATATTAATAAACTGGAAATATGGTGTTAGTAGAATCTCATTTAAGGAATGAGAGATGTCAAGTAATTAAGTACTTTAGAATAATCAAGGTTGATTAGATTTCGAGGACGAAATCTCTTTAAGGGGGAGAGATTTGTAACATCCTCAAATTGGGCCTAGAAGTAATAGGTATTTCTTGGAAATTTTAAATGCGATTTAAAAATTGTTATATGTGTTTGATTGTAAAAATTAATAGGTCAATAAGCCTCAGGAAATATTGTGGCTAGTGAAATATTGATTGTTTTAAATTTATTTAGTTGACGGTAAAATAAAATAGTTTTCCTCGCAAATGATTTTTAAGTTCCAGACAATAATAAATACGGGGAATGAAAATTAACACTTATATGGTATATATTATATGATGGATCGGGTTTTATTCCCACATATACATACATACGTACGTATTCATACATATACACACACACATTAAACCCTAACTCAAAAACAAGAAGAAATCATCAAAATCGGAGCTTTATAATTCGGATTCGGGCTTCAAACGCATGGATTATCATCTTCTAATCCTTCCTTTCAACTTGTAAGTTCTTAATCTTCAATTTTAAGAACCCTAGAATTTGGGGTTTGGGTGTTCTTGATGTAAATTCGAATTTAAGCTTTGATTATGTGAAATTGATGTTAGTTAAGTTTGTTATTGTTGATTACTAACATGATTCATGCTTAAGTTATAGGTTTGAATTAGGGTTCATGAGTTTTATAGGAAATTTGATGATTTTGATGGGTTAATGGTGATTATTATAAATTAATGATTGATATTAGTGGAAATGGTGTTAATATGTGTTAATATGAAGGTTAGTAGCTTTAATCTAACCTAATAATGAATTAATCAAATTGTGTGAATTATAATTCAAGTGGATTTTGGTGAAAGTGTGATGATTAGGTGTTAATCACCTTGATTTATAATAACAAAAGGTTGTTATAGTGTTATTAGTGAAAGATGAGTTATTATATGAGTTTTTATTCATTGAAGCTAAGATGATTATGATAATGATCATGAGTTAGTAATGGAATAATGAAAGAGATAAATTGTGAATTCTTAATATATGAGGTTGATGGTTACTTATATTGATTAACTATAATTGATTTGGATCAATGTGATGATGTGATTATATGATCATAATTTGATAGTGATGGTGAACTAGTGAAGTTAAATTGGTTATTATTAATCTTGGATTGAATTGTGTTAAATGACTATAAGTCATAATTTGAAACGTTGGATGCTTGAATCAAGTATAACCAATTCCATGAGAGTGATGGATTGATGATTTGGATTAACTAATTATTGAGTTGTAATTACTTGATTGAGTTATTTAGATTTTGATTTCATTATGTGATAGTATTTCACATTGATACAAGTAACTGACTTGTGTATTTTGTTGTATTTCCAGATATGGAGAAGACTCAGTGATATTAGACTACTGAGTGGGCGACTATGGTAGTCGGTGAGTGGACTTTGATCTCTCACTATAATTTAGTGATCACTATTGTGGTTACTTCAAGTGTTATGTGTTATATTCAAGTGTTAAGTGTTATTCCTGTGTTAAGTTGAATAGTGTTAAAGTGTTAAGTGACCTATATGGTAACAGTGTTAATAGAGGTCAACTATGTTGGACTGTGTTGTTACAGGTTAGTCAACACAAGGGTTGTGAACATTCGTTGTGAGTAAGGCTTGTGTTGACTAAAGGTAACAAACAGTTATCGGTTAACCACTGTATTGGCCTGCAGTTGGTGTAAGTGTCGCTTGGTGGGCCACCGCGGCTGAGGGCGCCACAAGGGCCACCGATCCTCTGGTGATGTTGAGTCAAAGTGTTAAATGTGGTGAACTCATAGTGTTAAACTAAGTTATATTGTTAGTGATGAGTTAACTCACTTAGCTTCGTGCTAATCCCTCGTTGTTTACTCCTTGCAGGTTAATATCTATTGTTATGGGCGGGTCAAGGAGTAACTGAAGAATGTTTGACTAGGATTTCTCTGATTTATTTAATACAGTTTTAAATGTGTGTTTATATAATGCCCAGGATATATAGGATTGTTTTGTAAACGTTAATAATCAATACTTAGAACTTAGGTAATGGAAGATGACGACATGTCATTTTATGTATATATATATGTTTAGGGACTTGAGCTTCCGAGTTTAAAAAAAAAAAAAACGGTTGTAAATTTTGGGCGTTATAGATATGATTGATTAGATGGGTGAAGGGGGTAAGAGATGGGAAAAAGTGGGCCAAATGGGTATCTTTAGTAGGACCCTAGAAGAATGTTCACTTACTATTTACTTTGTACGAACATCAAATAATTTATTGTTCAAGTGAATAAAAGTTGGTTTTTCCCAATTATGAAGCTTAAAACCTATAAATTGGATTTCGACATAATTCATGGTGTTGGTATCTGGCTTATTTAAAAATTTTTGCATTGCAATTCTTGTTTAGGAACCACACATCGATATTTAAATGACAAAAACTCTTCAAATGACATGGGACTTTTCCATTAATAACTCTATTGAAATGGTAATTTTGTCATTTAAAACAAAACCACTACTCTGCTCGTAAGACACATAGCAAGATAAGCAAGACGACACTTATTTAACTTATACTTCGAGAGGCACTCAGATAGTCCTGGGTAAATACAGTGAGTTCAGCTGATAAATTATGAAAAATGATTGGTAGGTCTAAGCATGTAGGATTAATTATAGACATAAAAATGTGATTAGCTGGTTTGAAAAATTGATTATATGAGATTAAGGGAGAAATTTTTTTGAATTAGTCATAATATTTTTTTTTTTTGGGTAAAGGAATTAGTCATAATATTAGGTTTACAATTTAGGTCCAAGTAAGTAGGCCTATTTAGTATTACTTTAAATTTATACCAACCAAAATTGCAAAACGTCTATATAATCTAATTCATCTAACGCCCTTTTTATTTTACATATTCAACTTTCTTCGAAGCCAAACATCCTGAAACTCGCTAAATTGGTAGAACGTAGTAAGATTTATATATGGGGTAAGTGCACGAAAATGTAATGAACTATGCTCTGACATTCATTGTATGTAACGAACTATTCTGACATTCATTGTATGTAACGAACTTGCTAATTTCCTCCATTGTATGTAACGAACTAATATTTTCCTTGATTTTTCCAAGTGTTGATTATGTAGGGCGACACGTGGCGTTCTTAGGACCGTTGATCTGCCCAAAATACAAGTTCGTTACATACAATGAATGAAATTAGCAAGTTCGTTACATACAATGAATGTCAGAATAGTTCGTTACATACAATGAATGTCAGAGCATAGTTCATTACATTTTCGTGCACTTACCCCTTTATATATTTGTCATTACCCTATAAACTTGTGACAAGCAACCTAATTCTATGGTTTTGATATTTTTCTTAGAGTAAGGTTCAAATGAGTACATCAATTTTGAGTGAGAATGAGGGAACCAACAGATTTCTGCCATGTGTCACTTTATTCTCTCTCCTCCACACTTTATTCTCTCTCCTCCACACTTTATTCTCTCTCCTCCACATTTTTAAAAATTAAATATCTCACAAACGGTAAGTCGAAAAATCATGAAAATTGCACCATAAAATTCAGCGTTTTCTCCTCTTCGATTTGCCGTCCCTCAAGACATACTTTTGACAACTTTTTTTTTTCTCATTTTTTGGTGGGTTTCACAAATTAGTAACACATGTGTTAGTGATTAGTTGTACATTTAATTTGTGGTTAAGGTTAGGGTTTAGGGTTAGGTTTAGGGTTTAGTAGGGTTTATGGTTTAGGGTTTATAAGGGTTTAGGGTTTAGAAGGGGTTCAAGGTTTAGGGTTTAGAAAGATTTAGGGTTTAGCGTTTTGTAAAGCGTTTAGGGTTTAGGGTTTGGGGTTTAGGGGTTAGGGTTTAGGGTTTGAGGTTTGGGGTTTCGGGGAGAAACCGCAAACCTCAAACCCTAAACCCTAAACCCTAAACCCCAAACCCTAAACCCTAAACGCAACACTTTAACACATGTGTTGGTAAATGTGAAACCCACCAAAAAAATGAAAAAAAAAAAAAACTTTTCGAAAGTATGTCTTGAGGGACGGCAAATCCAGTGGCGGATCCAGCCAATCGTCATCGGGTATGCACAATTTGATATAAAAAAAAAAAAAAATTTATCCTGATAAGCAAAAAAATTGTACGATTTTTTCGGGTAAGTTTTCGAGTCATTTTATCTTACTCATTCAGGAAAAATTCGAACGTATAGTCTATCACATCACTAGCCTCCTATAATTTAACTTAATACGGAGTTCTTGCTAGATCAAAAAGTCTTTGAACAACAAATTTGCTCTTTAAATTTTTATGAATAAAGCAAGTAAATCATATCAACTTGTATATATAATCCTAATTCCTAATTAAACACATACTAATTTCCTGTCAACAACTTTAGACAACATGCTCTTTTAGTTAACCAATTACTACGTATAAAATTAAAAAAATACATTCAGAATTCAAGAAAGTAAATATGTTATAGGGTTTTAATAATAGTAATTATTTAGTAATAATACACACTAAATACAGAGCAACTCTCATTACAAGTAGTTGTAGATAAAATATAAGTCACATATATTATATATAGAAGAGAGGTCGAGAGACAGCAGCCGAAACCGCGCAGAGCATCTACAAGCAAGGGAAGAGCGGTGAATGATGGAGAGGGGAGAGCGACTACCATATGGACAAAGAGAGGCTGTTGGAGGTGGTGGCTAGTTTGGTAATGAATACCGTAAGTGAAGATGATGAACCGGAAAAAATATTTTATTAAATGATTGAGAATTAGTTTTTTTATGTATGTCACTCAGATTGTTGTTTTGAGCATGGACTTTTTGTAAATTCAAGAAAGCTACGATGATGATTCTCTTGCAATTGAGTGTTAGTCTGTTAGATTTGGTTGACTTTTCAAAGTGGGTATGCATTACTTTTCTTGAGGGTATGCATTTAATAGTATGATGTCAAAAGTTTCATGAAAAATTATTTTTTTAACACTACTTGGATTGCTTACAGGGTATGCATGTGCATACCCTGGGATACACGTACATCCGCCACTGGGCAAATCGAAGAGGAGAAAACGACGAATTTAATGGTGCAATTTTCATAATTTTTCGATTTGTCGTTTGTGAGATAATTGATGTTGGAGGTAAATGGGTTTTGTACATGTGGAACATTCTCTTTGTACACATGGCTTGATATCATTGGTTCCCTCATTCTCACACAAATTCCTATTCTCATTTGAACCCTACCCATTTTTCTTATTCAAAGAACAATTTTTTCCCGATCGGATGTGTTTGAGGTTTCAGAGAAGTTGTAGTTTATTACTTGACACGGAGTACTCCTCCATTTAAAAATTATTGTCCACATAATTATTGTACTGTATAATCAATATAAGAAAGATTTTATCTTTATTATATACAAGTGTTTTGATTAGTTGAAAGTCAAAGTTAAAAACGAGACGTTGCAAATCGGAAAGATGAAATGTAAACTTGAGAGTTGGGACGAATGGAGTAGTGGAGTACAATTTAAGTTAAGTAAATTTTCTTAAATAAGTCAGTCCATGTAGACCTCTTCAATAGATGATGCATTTAGATACAGTCCACGAGTAAAGGGGATAATATTATCCAAGTCCATTTCATTGGGCCTAATAAGGGTTAGACCGAAATAGCATACAATGTTAGCTTGACGCTTCTGCACTTCTCTCAGTCATACTACCTAACTTTAAGTGTACGTGGTATTCTTTTCAAGTTTATATAACAACTACTCCCTACAAATTATTACTAAATTACACACGCCAATACTCTTTTAGTCTTCTATTATACGGAGTAAAAGAAAAAATTAAAAAATAGATTAATTATTAAATTAATATTATGATTATTTAATCATTTTTTGTCCACTAACTACTTATTAAAAAACTTGATATAGTGGCTCAATCCAGGCTAGCGTGAAGGAATCATTTGTTTCTTTCTGATTTGTTTTAATTAAAATGTTACCTAGGCGGTGTTGAAATTTCTTATACATAGTTATTTTGACAATAGATAAGAAAACTCAAACATTTTCATTTATTATAAACAGTTTACCGTATATGTTTATGGCGCACCCCCAAATTTGTACAGCGGAAGCAATTCGGATCGGGGCGCGACTAATCCGGTAATCATTGCACAAAGTTACATTGAACGACTCTACATGAGACGTTTGAAAAATAGTACAAAAGTATTACATTGAAATCAAAAGTGTTTACATAAGTCTGCGAGTTCGCAACTAAGCCTAGAGATTCTAGTACATAACTACTATTACAAAAATAGTAATGCAGGAAAATCTCTTGTTGTTTGTAAAACGTGCGACTCGAGCTAATACTCCCAAAGCATCCTACTGCAGTAAACCTGAGAATACATGCTAAAACGGGTCAACATAATTGTTGGTGAGTTCAAATGTTTTTCAGAAGTAGTTGTAAATCACACATCAAGATGTATTGTTTTGTGACCATTACTCCTATGAATAACATTATAAATATTGTTGTAAACATGTAACCTAAGCCGATAGTTTTGATAATTGTAAATGAAAACGTTAATCATAATTCTTCCGAGTTTGTATGGCTTCACCGAAACATGGTATGTATTTCGAAAGTAGTACGAAGGCCAAGTTTGTAAGTACAAATCATGTTTTTCGGAAGTAGCACCACGTGCCGAATAGTATGTGTAAACCATGTGTTTTCGGATGTAGCACCACGTGCCAAAGTGTATGTTTAAATCATGTGTTTTCGGAAGTAGCACCACGTGCCAAAGTGTATGTATAAATCATATGTTTTCGGAAGTAGCACTACGTGCCAAAGTGTATGTTAAATTGTGTGTTCATGTATTTATCGGAAGTAGCACAATGTGCCCAAGTAGTGTAATTCAGTTATCATGTATGCATATTGATCGCGTCCGCTACGGTTGTTAAGCAACAACCGCAATCGGTGGTTTTAAATTTATAAATGCTGGGGTCTAAGTGTGACCTACGATTACTGAACCAATGGTTAGTAGGTAGTAAGTATGACCTATAGTCATTTTATAGGGAAACTGAATTGAAACAGAGGAAATTCCAATCAATCGGAGGTTTTCTAGCAAAAGGGGTTTATAAAAGTGATGGGGATTTTGGTTCAGTTTACTAAGTAAAATAATTAAAGCAATAAAAAGATAATAATAAATCAGATATGGAAAGCTGCATTTGTTGTGACTTCATTAGCTGGTAATTAAGGGATGATGACTTTGAGTTTTGAGGAAACATGGGTCTAAATTAAACGAGTTTGTTAAATCTGTTATCTAATGGTATAACCGTTAGGTTCCTTATTAGTCGATTATCAACTAATATGTCACGAGGAACTCCGGTGTGATGATTCCGATCGGACGAACGATGCTCGACTCTCCACACTCTCCTGTGAGGGAGTCAGTGGCCCTTACGATTGTTCATGGGCGAAGGAACAGAGTAGCAGGTCCATATAAAGGTCTGATCGTTCTTAATACCATAAAGATTACAGATTCGATAAACCATTAACTCAGGTTATTTTGTTCGGATTACTTGAATGTTTCCTATCAGTGATTTAAGACTTGATAGGCGAGAGAAACGTTTAATTGTTGCGCACATATCTTGCTTTGAAAAACTGAATTAAAAGAGAAACGTTTCTTTAAATAGAATTTGTAAGTCCCTAGTTCTTAGGATCGATAACTTCGTTATCTGTAGTATTAAGGTGCGGAATCCCTTAATACGGTGTTATCTTACTAATAACGAGTAAGTTCGTAATTGCGTTTACTAATACTTAACTTAAAATGATAATCCGTCAAAGTCTAGTCGTAGGTTTCGTTTTCTCTGGGTTTATCGAATTCGCAGGTATGGAATTTAGAATGCCAAAAGTTATGTTTTTCACCGAATGAAAAACATTATATACGATCAGCTTGTCTCGGCTCGCATGGGCTAGCGAGTTCAGCCCAACTCGCCTTGCAGCCCAAGCCCAAATCAGAACTCGGCTCGCCAGACTTGTTATTCTTTGGCTTAGCGAGTTCAGTTCTCATCTCACCTCGCTGCGACTTGAGATCTCGACTTGCCTTGCACAAAACGTATATATTTATTTCGTATTTAATAATTCGTCTAACTTAACAAAATAATATGTTTAACGAATATTACTAATCAAAACAAATATTTATTTACAAATCTAAACCAATGTACAAACGTAATAATAATTACACAAGTCCTATTTCAAGCTAGATCTGTTGTCACAATCTATGTCTCAACAGAATTTTAAACGTGCCTTGCTAAACATAATCAACAAATCCCTAGGTTTTCGTAAATGGTTATTTAGCATGTAGCCTACCTACTCTAATCTAAAATGCTGGCGGCGTTTTTCATAAAGTTAAACCCAGACCATGTTCAGAAAATGCTATGGTATTCCGCAGTGTAATCTGTCGTTAACCGACATTTCCATTTGCGAATTTAATTACTTCGTAATGTTTACATGGCAATTACATTGTAATCAGAAGTGTACTACCCTCATGGTGATTCCAACACAATTACATTGCGTTTTACAATGTTTACATGACGTTGTAATTAAACCACAGTTTTAACGCAGATAATTATTGACTAAGTATTGAGGTTCGCGACTCCTCGTTACAAAGTTACAATCACGTTTGTTGACCGAAAGGCGATTAAATAGTCTTTTGTTTAAAATTATAAAGATAAAGTAAATCCGAACAATAAGTTTCCATTTTTATAATATCGATCCATAATATAACTACCTTCGGTCGTTCCAGACTTCCGTACGTTTGTACTTTGCATAAAGCATTTCCAGCACTATATCAAGGAACAGTCGAATCGGGGCCGTCATATCATTTCACGATAGATTAAGGTCGATTCATAATATGATTACCTTCGGTCGTCTCGGAATTCCGTACATTTGTACTCCACATAAAGCGTTTCCAGCACTATATCCGAAAACAGTCGAACAGGGGCCATCATATTACTTCACGACAAATTAAAGTGAAACACCCGCATTTTTTTTTAGACTGTAATGCCTTTAATTAGGTCCAATATCCTACAGTAATTAGAAACATGAATACTGTTATTTCTATTTACCAATTACATTTAGACGAATTGAGTTAACCTTAATTCAGTAAATTTAACACTTTGATTCAGTGATTCGTAATACTTTGATTCAGTAAATTTAATACTTTGATTCAGTAAATTAACACTTTGATCCAGTAAATTTTTAACACTATGATTTAGTAAATTAACACATTGATTCAGTAAATCAGACCTGCACACTTAATTACCAAAATACAGATTTCAAATGCGCATAACTCCTAAACCTTAAGGAGTTAGGTTCTCAAATTTTACAGGCACCTCCAATATGCCAAAATGAAACTTTCCCTTTTTATACTTTTTCAAAATACGCGTTTATCAAGAAAACGGACGTGTGACCAATTTTTGACCATTTTAAGCCATTTTGGTGGACAAGTCATATTCCAAATGGCTTGATTTCAGACTTCTACTCTTTACCCACATATTCTAGGATATATTTGACACTTGTGAGCATATTCATCAACATCATACACCCACTCTAATTCGTTTTGACTCCTTTGACCCGTTTGGTGTCCATTTGGACACTTTCACCAATTCTAACCCATTTTAACCAATTGACACTGGAATTCAATTCATTTCAACAACATATCATATTTCTTAATTCATGGTCACTCAAATGTACCAAAATACCACAATTGATACTTTGATCATAATTCTACCAAAACTATGATCAATCTTCACATATTTCAACACCTAACCACATTATCACTATACATTATTCCCATTACCCAATTTGACAATATCATGTTCCACGTTGACTTTGCCAAGTCAAAGACACACTTTTCAACCAATTGACACTTTACACTTTAATTCATCAACATTATTTCAAAGGTGTCTTTTTGGGCGATTTACACAAGTGATAATTCATAACGATAATTCAAAAGGAAGAGAAGCTTGTCTAACCATATTGCAAGCTCCAATCCACGCTACTTCCTTGATATCATATTTCATCCAATTGATTCTACCAAATCGAGCATCTACAATATGAAACCACTAAAATGGGTAAACATAAAGCTTAGTGAGCTTATGAGCAATTAAATGAATAATTCAAAAACACAATAACATATTTCGTTTATCAAAGATTCACTTATCTGACTCCACAAATAACTACGAAACCGTTGTAGAGATTCTCTTTATTTCATAAAGATCCGTGATCCAATAGATACAAGTAAGCAAGGCACCAATTGTGACACCCTCAAATTTGATTGATTTGCGGAAGCTTGATTTGGGTGTCACTAATCAATATACAAAGCACATAAGATATAATGAACGACCACTATATGCGTCGTTTTAAACTTGTATAGATAAAGTAAATGTTTACATCAAAATATTGTTACATTAGCTCGGTTCCTGAAGTTGAGAGTGTAACAACCGGCAAATTAGGCCTAGAATTAGTGCCTAATTATTTGTTAATACATGTAATTAGTTCTGTGTTAGGCTAATTTATGTATCGAATTATATATATTGTTGAATATATACGAAATGCGATTTGGTTAAATCGTACGCAATCTAAATCGAATGTATTTCGATTCAGTTTAATACGGACGTTGGTGACCAATTTTATTAAATAACATTGTTATGTTAAAAATATTATTATGATAATATTTCGTATTCATTCGTATTGTACAAACAAAACGTACACAAATTTAGATATTAAAACGCGCAAATTAAATAAACAAACTTACATTTTATAATTCAATATATAAATTGATTAGTAAAATATTTAAATAAAATATCGCGTAATAATTTGTATTTTAAAACACACCATTAATATTTAAAATAGTTATTTAACGTTTAAACGACGGGGTAAACGAACACTGCGCGAGGCGCAGTGCGCAGACTGAAAATGGTGGAGGATTTAACCTCCCACCATTTCCTTTTCTCCTCATTTCTATCTTCCATTTTCTCTCTCTCTCTTTCCTTTACTTTCAAACACCAACCCACAATTATCACCAAAATCGCATAATAACACCACCAAACATCGCCGAATCATACCACTCGTTTGGAGAAAAGTGACCACGACAACACGATCTACATTACTATCTTTTCGGATTTTTCATCCGACATTTTGTAAGTTTCCGACAAATCCCGACATCTCTCGTTTTTGATCATTTTTACTAGTTTATGGTTTAAATAGGCTTAACATGTTCATATGAGGGTTGGGTAAAAATATTGGACCGATCGGAAACCCGAAAACACGTTTTTTTCTCGAAATCCGTCGAACAGGCTTTAGTGTCGCATAAATGCCAAAAACAGTACTAGCGTCACTTAAGTGACGCTATCACACATATACCGTCACTTCGGTAGTGACGCATACTTATAACTTTCAGCAGAAACCATGCGACACTTCATAAGTGTCGCTATTATCCGTAGAAGTTTATCACTTTCGGTAGAAACAAGTGACGTTCGGTTACTACCGATGACGTCACTCGAACCTCATAACGTCACTTCCATAGTGACGCATATACAACTTAGCGACACTTCCCTAGTGCCGCCCTCTATGCTACCCGTCACTATTTAACGTCACTCCCTTAGTGCCGCCATACCATTTTACCCGACACTTCTTTAGTGCCGCTATATTGCACGTCACTCCTTAAGTGACGCCCAATTGTCAGAAAAGCATTACTTTACACGACACTCCTTGAGTGCCGCTGTGTTACGAAACCCGTCACTTTATAAGTGACGCATAAGCTGATACACGACACTATCTCAGTGACGCATACCCTTAAACTGACACCAATACCCGACACTCCATAAGTGACGCATAGAACACAGAAGTGACGCATGTAGTGTCGCATAAAACAGCAGGTTTTCTAACTAAAATTTCACTAAGTGTCGAACTTTTACAACTTCAATTCCTTATACGATACGACTTATAAAACACTTTGGGACACTTTTGTAAGTGCAAAACATCAATAATTGATAATAATACTTAAAGTTTACTATTTCAAACTCGTCACCAACGGGTCGTATACTTTTATACAAACGATAACGAACCAACATTCGGACACATTGGGTTGTATGAACAACTAGCCTAGATGTTCTTGCGAGACATCTACTTACTTGACATTACGTGTTTAGGCATTCGGAGGTTACGGGTTCGGAGAACCAACTGTTGATATTACTTACTCGTTTATTGATATAAACGCACTTGCAAAGACTCAGGTGAGTCTTACGGCCCCACTTTTACTGTTTTAACTTATTGGGGGAGATACATGCTACTGATTTTCTTGAACACAAGTACTAAACTGTTTACTATACCAAACGGGATTGCATGAGTTACTTACGATTTACTGAAGTCTCTCCATCATATATCGTTAGTTATGTACTTAAGCGCGAACAGTAGTTAATGGATCCATTAGGGAAATGACCCTCCCCGCCCGGGGTAGTAGCGCTACCACGAACCGTTATGTATAAACGGGCGACTATTATTTCGTTTACTTATGCTTGCTCAATTTTGAGCATGTCACGGGAGCAACTGATTAATTACGGGTTAAGCTTCGATTATGAGCCTCATGGCAACGGTATAACTTGAATTACTTTACTTTTGCGAGATTTGCAAATGCTTGATATACGCCTACGGGCACTACTGATGAAATCTTGTGTTCAAACTAATTAATTACTGATAAACCTGTGAGATTCACCAACCTTTCGGTTGACCCTTTTTAGCATGTATTCTCAGGTACACTTACGGAGTAGGATCACTCCAGGATTACTAGCTAGAGTCGCATGATTTCCAAACTGCATTTAACGGAGATTCTTTGGCATTATCTTTTGTAACTATGATTATGTAATAGAATCTCCCGCTATACGCGTGGGCTCTAGGAAATTACATTTTGTATACGAAAACCTACGGTTTTCAAACGATTATCAATTATGAAATCTAGCTATTTTACAAACGTCTCATTTAGAGGTCGTTTACTATTAATCTTGTGCTTTGTATATTGATTAGTAACACCCAATATATGCTTCCGCAACTCGTTAAATTTGGGGGTGTTACAGATTGGTATCAGAGCCTAAGGTTATAGTGAACTAGGTTGCATTTAGTGGGCCTAGACTATGACCATTAGGCAGTATTCCCTTACTAGGCATGATTGGTTCAGGAATTACATCATACGACTTTAATTTAACATAGCCTGATCAACTATGTACAATTAAGGAAAGATGATGTGAGGTCTGAAATGGTTATGTCGAACAGGAATACGTTAGTTGACTCTGACCACGAGAGAACCAGACCATTACTTGATACGTGCTAGACACTAGGCTGGATATTATATATGTATATATATTAGCCTTGTCTTACTTACACTCTGCCACAGGAATGGCAAACACACCACCTAATCCGACACACTCTCACTCACATGGGTCACGGAACTCATGAGTAGCCAGGAGGAACACAAGGTCACCTCGAACCAGCCCTTATCCTGTACATAACTCTCAGAACTCGGCACATCTCACGGTGCCAATGTTGGCTACCCAATTCCGCCGTCAGGAGCAAAGACTTGAAAACCTGGAACTGGAACAACACCGAATGACTTACCTGCTTCGTCAAGCTCTTGACCATATATCACAACTACAGCGAGAACAAGAGGATACCAACCTCTCTGTAAGCATAATCCAGGATTCCATGACCGCCGAGTTAGGTGCGGATGAACTTGTAAGAAACCGATTAGAAGAATGTGAACAGCATTCATAGGAGACTGCGGATCACTCTCGAACAATAACACAACGACTGGCCTTGGTGGAAGACAACGCCAGGCAAACCAACCGACTAGCAGAAACCGTGGACCGCCTTGTCGCGCTAATGGAACAAATTAATCTACAAGACTAACGTAGCCTTTGTCTTGAAATCTATCTTGTAATCTAAGGACTATCTAGCACTACTCTATAGACTAGTCGGATGTAACCATTCCCGACACCTTTTGTAATATCTCTGTAGGATACAACTTTTGAACTCACTTTATCTATCAGATATCCTTTGTTATCTCAACTCACATTAATTGTCATTTTCCATGATTGATGTTATGTATTACTGCTTTTATACATGTACATCTGTGACAATTACAAGTTCATACAAAATCTCATGTATCTTCATTCCTTTATTGAAGAATCATGCCGCCAAAGACACGACCATACACCGATGCCCAGATTACCTCCCTTATAACCCAGGCTGTTACTGAAGCCTTGGCTCGGAATACTCCATCAGGTTCCACGAGAAACAGCGATGCCGCTGAAACCACTGCTGTTAAACCTTGTTCTTACAAGGACTTCCAGAACTGCAAACCTCTAAACTTTGCAGGTACCGAGGGAGCTATCGGTCTGATACGATGGATAGAGAAAGTTGAATCGGTATTTCTTATCTGCAACTGTGCGGAGGGGGACAAAGTTAAGTTCTCTGTTAGTACTTTTACCGACACCGCACTCACGTGGTGGAACACCTATGCCCAAACTGTGGGCGTTGCCGATGCTTACAAACTCCCGTGGGAGGAGTTGAAGGAGATGTTAAGGGGTGAGTATTGCCCCAGGGATGAACTGAAACAACTGGAGCTGGAATTCTGGAACCATAAGATGCAAGGTAATGATATCACCGGTTACACCAACCGTTTCCACCAGCTGGCACTTCTGTGCCCAACCATGGTCGATCCTGAGTACAAGAGGATCGAGAAATATATTGATGGATTGCCCGAGAAACTCCAGGATCTGGTGACTTCATCCAAACCAGGTACTTTTCAGAACGCCATCCGTATGGCCCATGAACTTACGGCAAATGCTGTCCGCCGTAACACAACCTCAGCCCCACCTACAACCAACAAACGAAAGTGGGAAGGAAACCCCAACTCATCCAACCAAATCACCAACCGGAAACCTGAGCCCCTTAGGGCTTATTCATCTGGCACTTCTGAAAGGAAAGGGTACGTTGGAAGCAGGCCCTACTGTCCCAAATGCAATCGTCACCACGACGGTTCCTGCCCTTGCACAAACTGCAAACGCTTTGGGCATCTGGCCAAGGATTGTCGAAACACCAGTGCCCCGAAGACTTGTTATGGGTGCGGAAGTCCTGGGCATTTTCAGAATAATTGCCCTAAGCAGAGAAACAACAACAACAACAACAACAACAACAACAACAACAACAACAGCAACAAACGGAACAACAACCCAGCTCGTAGCAGAGCATTTGTCATCAAAGCTGGGGAAGCTAGAGAAGACCCGAATGTTGTAACGGGTACGTTTCTTCTCAACGATCTTACTGCTTCAGTATTATTTGACACCGGTGCTGATAAAAGTTTCATATCTGATGAGTTTTACCCACTACTTAATATCACCCCTTTGGCCTTAGATGTTAAGTACACAGTAGAGCTCGCAAATGGTAAGCTCATAGAAACCAGTAGCGTGATACCTAATTGCACCTTAAACCTCGCAAACGAAACCTTCTCAATCGATTTAATGCCTGTCGAATTAGGGAGTTTTGATGTCATCGTGGGTATGGACTGGTTGTCCAAGCACCGGGCCGAAATTGTTTGCCATGATAAAATCGTCCGAATTCCTCTCGCCGCCGGTAGTACCTTGATCATACAGGGGGAGACTGGTGGGTCGAGACTAAACTTAATCTCCTGTTTAAAAACCCGAAAATTTCTGAGAAAGGGTTACCCAGCAATACTCGCGCACATCACGGAGAAAAAGTCGAAGGAGAAGCGACTTGAAGATGTGCCAATCGTTAGAGACTTTCCCGAAGTCTTTCCAGAAGAACTACCTGGTTTGCCTCCACCTAGACAGGTTGAGTTCTCGATTGATCTCGTGCCGAGTGCCGCACCGGTGGCCCGAGCACCGTACCGCCTAGCTCCATCGGAACTTCAGGAGTTGTCCACGCAGTTACAGGAACTCCTGGATAGAGGATTCATCAGACCGAGTTCTTCACCTTGGGGAGCTCCGATCTTATTTGTCAAAAAGAAAGACGGTTCATTTCGAATGTGTATTGATTACCGAGAGTTGAACAAACTAACCGTCAAGAACCGATACCCACTCCCTCGAATCGATGATCTATTCGATCAACTTCAGGGATCAAGTTGTTATTCAAAGATTGATCTTCGATCAGGTTATCATCAGTTGCGTGTTCGCGATGCTGACATCCCAAAAACCGCATTCAGAACCCGTTACGGGCACTACGAATTTCAAGTAATGCCCTTTGGTCTAACCAACGCACCGGCTGTATTCATGGACCTTATGAATCGGGTGTGCAAACCTTACCTCGACAAGTTTGTCATTGTTTTTATCGATGACATCCTTATCTATTCTCGAAACGAACAGGAACACGCACAACACCTCAGAACCATGCTAGAACTACTTAGACACGAGGAGCTTTACGCCAAATTCTCTAAGTGTGAGTTCTGGATAAACACCGTTCAATTCCTTGGACACGTTATCGACAGTCAGGGAATTCATGTAGACCCGTCAAAAATCGAGGCAATCAAGAATTGGCAAGCTCCAACCACTCCCACCGAGGTACGCCAATTTTTGGGATTGGCCGGTTACTACCGCCGCTTCATCGAGAACTTTTCAACAATTGCCAAACCCCTCACCGTGCTGACTCAGAAGGAAAAGAAATTCGATTGGACCGAGAAACAAGAGTCGGCATTTCAACTGTTGAAATCCAAGCTTTGCAGTGCACCTATTCTATCTCTACCCGAAGGCACCGATGACTTCATGGTATACTGCGATGCTTCTCACCAAGGTCTCGGTTGCATGATGATGCAACGAGACAAGGTCATTGCTTACGCCTCCAGACAACTTAAAGTTCACGAGAAAAACTACACAACTCACGACCTCGAGCTAGGGGCCGTGGTGTTCGCCTTAAAAATCTGGAGACATTATCTTTATGGTACCCGCAGCACTGTATTCACCGACCACAAAAGTCTCCAACACATTTTCAACCAGAAAGATCTTAACATGAGACAACGTAGATGGGTCGAATTACTCACCGATTACGACTGTGAGATCAAATATCATCCGGGCAAAGCAAACGTGGTTGCTGATGCTCTCAGTCGTAAGGAACGAACAAAACCACTCCGAGTCCGGGCACTCAGTATTACCATTCATAACGATCTCACCACTCAAGTACATCTTGCCCAACTCGAAGCCCTGAAAACCGATAACTTCAAGAACGAGGCCTTGCGAGGCATGGATAAACAATTCGAGATCAGACCCAACGGAGTTAGGTACTTCTCTAACCGAATCTGGTTGCCTAATTTCGGGAACCTTCGGGACTTGGTGATGGACGAAGCTCACAAGTCCAAATATTCTATCCACCCGGGATCCGACAAAATGTATCACGGCATCAAGGAGTTTTACTGGTGGCCGAATATGAAAGCTGACATTGCTTTGTACGTCAGCAAATGCTTAACTTGTTCCAAGGTCAAGGCCGAGCACCAAAGACCTTCTGGATTGCTCCAACAACCTGAAATTCCTCAATGGAAATGGGAGCAAATTACCATGGACTTCATAACCAAACTACCTAAATCGGTGAGCGGTTGCGATACCATTTGGGTGATCGTCGATCGTCTCACCAAATCGGCTCATTTCTTGGCAATCAGAGAAACCGACAAAATGGAACGCCTTACACAAATTTACATCAAAGAAATCATTTGCCAACATGGTGTCCCTATCTCGATTATCTCTGACAGGGATGCTCGTTTCACATCTCGCTTCTGGCAATCACTCCAAAAATCACTGGGTACCCGTCTCGATATGAGTACTGCGTACCATCCTCAGACCGATGGCCAGAGCGAACGAACTATTCAGACACTGGAAGACATGCTACGAGCCTGCGTAGTTGATTCTGGTACAAATTGGGAAAGACATCTACCGTTGTGCGAGTTCTCGTACAACAACAGCTATCACACCAGCATTAAGACTGCACCTTTTGAGGCACTGTACGGTCGTAAGTGCCGATCACCGATCTGTTGGACTGAAGTGGGAGAAAGTCAACTCACTGGTCCTGAACTCATACATGAAACCACAGAGAAAATCGTTGAAATCCAAAACCGACTCAAAGCCGCGCGTGATCGTCAGAAAAGCTATGCTGACGTGAGACGCAAGCCACTCGAGTTCCAAGTTAGGGATCGAGTACTCTTAAAGGTATCGCCTTGGAAAGGCGTAATCCGATTCGGCAAACGCGGAAAATTAAACCCCAGGTACATTGGACCTTTTGAGATCCTCGAGAAAATAGGTCCAGTGGCATATCGATTGCAGCTGCCCTCTGAACTCGGCAGCGTGCACCCTACCTTTCACATTTCTAACTTAAAGAAATGTCTGTCTGACGATACACTTATTATACCCCTTGACGAGATCCGCATCGACGACAAACTACATTTCGTTGAGGAACCCGTCGAAATTATGGACCGTGAGGTCAAACAACTGAAACAAAGTCGTATTCCAATCGTCAAAGTCAGGTGGAATTCGCGGCTTGGTCCGAAATTCACTTGGGAACGGGAAGACCAAATACGACTCAAGTATCCCCACTTATTCACCGATTCTGCCCCTAACGCGACTTCGACTTAAATTTCGGGACGAAATTCTTTTAACAGGGGGAGAATGTAACAACCGGCAAATTAGGCCTAGAATTAGTGCCTAATTATTTGTTAATACATGTAATTAGTTCTGTGTTAGGCTAATTTATGTATCGAATTATATATATTGTTGAATATATACGAAATGCGATTTGGTTAAATCGTACGCAATCTAAATCGAATGTATTTCGATTCAGTTTAATACGGACGTTGGTGACCAATTTTATTAAATAACATTGTTATGTTAAAAATATTATTATGATAATATTTCGTATTCATTCGTATTGTACAAACAAAACGTACACAAATTTAGATATTAAAACGCGCAAATTAAATAAACAAACTTACATTTTATAATTCAATATATAAATTGATTAGTAAAATATTTAAATAAAATATCGCGTAATAATTTGTATTTTAAAACACACCATTAATATTTAAAATAGTTATTTAACGTTTAAACGACGGGGTAAACGAACACTGCGCGAGGCGCAGTGCGCAGACTGAAAATGGTGGAGGATTTAACCTCCCACCATTTCCTTTTCTCCTCATTTCTATCTTCCATTTTCTCTCTCTCTCTTTCCTTTACTTTCAAACACCAACCCACAATTATCACCAAAATCGCATAATAACACCACCAAACATCGCCGAATCATACCACTCGTTTGGAGAAAAGTGACCACGACAACACGATCTACATTACTATCTTTTCGGATTTTTCATCCGACATTTTGTAAGTTTCCGACAAATCCCGACATCTCTCGTTTTTGATCATTTTTACTAGTTTATGGTTTAAATAGGCTTAACATGTTCATATGAGGGTTGGGTAAAAATATTGGACCGATCGGAAACCCGAAAACACGTTTTTTTCTCAAAATCCGTCGAACAGGCTTTAGTGTCGCATAAATGCCAAAAACAGTACTAGCGTCACTTAAGTGACGCTATCACACATATACCGTCACTTCGGTAGTGACGCATACTTATAACTTTCAGCAGAAACCATGCGACACTTCATAAGTGTCGCTATTATCCGTAGAAGTTTATCACTTTCGGTAGAAACAAGTGACGTTCGGTTACTACCGATGACGTCACTCGAACCTCATACCGTCACTTCCATAGTGACGCATATACAACTTAGCGACACTTCCCTAGTGCCGCCCTCTATGCTACCCGTCACTATTTAACGTCACTCCCTTAGTGCCGCCATACCATTTTACCCGACACTTCTTTAGTGCCGCTATATTGCACGTCACTCCTTAAGTGACGCCCAATTGTCAGAAAAGCATTACTTTACACGACACTCCTTGAGTGCCGCTGTGTTACGAAACCCGTCACTTTATAAGTGACGCATAAGCTGATACACGACACTATCTCAGTGACGCATACCCTTAAACTGACACCAATACCCGACACTCCATAAGTGACGCATAGAACACAGAAGTGACGCATGTAGTGTCGCATAAAACAGCAGGTTTTCTAACTAAAATTTCACTAAGTGTCGAACTTTTACAACTTCAATTCCTTATACGATACGACTTATAAAACACTTTGGGACACTTTTGTAAGTGCAAAACATCAATAATTGATAATAATACTTAAAGTTTACTATTTCAAACTCGTCACCAACGGGTCGTATACTTTTATACAAACGATAACGAACCAACATTCGGACACATTGGGTTGTATGAACAACTAGCCTAGATGTTCTTGCGAGACATCTACTTACTTGACATTACGTGTTTAGGCATTCGGAGGTTACGGGTTCGGAGAACCAACTGTTGATATTACTTACTCGTTTATTGATATAAACGCACTTGCAAAGACTCAGGTGAGTCTTACGGCCCCACTTTTACTGTTTTAACTTATTGGGGGAGATACATGCTACTGATTTTCTTGAACACAAGTACTAAACTGTTTACTATACCAAACGGGATTGCATGAGTTACTTACGATTTACTGAAGTCTCTCCATCATATATCGTTAGTTATGTACTTAAGCGCGAACAGTAGTTAATGGATCCATTAGGGAAATGACCCTTCCCGCCCGGGGTAGTAGCGCTACCACGAACCGTTATGTATAAACGGGCGACTATTATTTCGTTTACTTATGCTTGCTCAATTTTGAGCATGTCACGGGAGCAACTGATTAATTACGGGTTAAGCTTCGATTATGAGCCTCATGGCAACGGTATAACTTGAATTACTTTACTTTTGCGAGATTTGCAAATGCTTGATATACGCCTACGGGCACTACTGATGAAATCTTGTGTTCAAACTAATTAATTACTGATAAACCTGTGAGATTCACCAACCTTTTGGTTGACCCTTTTTAGCATGTATTCTCAGGTACACTTACGGAGTAGGATCACTCCAGGATTACTAGCTAGAGTCGCATGATTTCCAAACTGCATTTAACGGAGATTCTTTGGCATTATCTTTTGTAACTATGATTATGTAATAGAATCTCCCGCTATACGCGTGGGCTCTAGGAAATTACATTTTGTATACGAAAACCTACGGTTTTCAAACGATTATCAATTATGAAATCTAGCTATTTTACAAACGTCTCATTTAGAGGTCGTTTACTATTAATCTTGTGCTTTGTATATTGATTAGTAACACCCAATATATGCTTCCGCAACTCGTTAAATTTGGGGGTGTTACAGAGAGATTACATAGCATAATTACTTTTACAAAATATAATAATGCAGTCCAATCTCTAGTTGTATGTATGCTGACTCGAGCTAATAATTCCTGCTTGTGCAGCCAAACTACTGTTGGGTACCTGTGATAAATACTAAAATGGGTCAGCGAAAACGCTGGTGAGCTCACAGGTTTGTATGTCAATGTATAGTTGTAAGAACCGCAAGATTTATATTGAATTTAAAATGCAATTAAGCAAGATAAAAGTTATACTGTCCATGAGCACATAGTCTGAGCTTAACTTGATTTGTCAGGCCCACTTAAGGAAACCTAACTTGAAATGCCTCCTACGAGTGCCTAATCAACACTCGTCTTCCCAAATGCTAATACATCCGTTTGACCGGTTAGTGCGTGCTAACCCGGATGAGGATTGTCAATCCCATATGATATTATATACTAACATTCACGCTATAAATACTAGAGACTATGCTATGGAGGACTTTAAATTGATTAGCTTGAAACTCATGTAGTATTTGAAGTTTGGCACTTGCGTTCTACTTGTAAAACAAAATCGAGTAGTAATATCACACCCCTAGTTGTAAAGCAGTGAAAATGGGGCTATGAAACTCACCTGGTTCTTGAAGTGTTTAACTTAATACACTTGAAGTAATTAGCTGTGAGTTGGTGTCCAAAGGCTTGAAACCTGAATGTGTCCACGACACTTAAATTGTCATTAATTGTATTGGTAACCCGAAAGACTACCATTTGAATTGTTTGTCTAACTTAATATCCAAATTACCCCGATTTGGTTGATTGTTTTGTTACAAGTTACTACGACTTGTTTGGAATAAGTTGATACAAGTTACAATGACTTGTTTGAATAAGTTGGTACAAGTTACAATGACTTGTTTGATTGAATTATCTAAGTTACTATGACTTAGTTGATTTAATTGTGCATTTGAAAATGTGTACGGCCCGTTGGTGACGGTTGAAACGATAGTTCTAAAATGTTATTATATTGTTGCTACAGTGAATTGCTACAGTGAATTGCTACAGTAAAATTTGACTTTTCTACAGTAACTTTGACTTTGAAAATTTTGAGGTTTGAAGATTCTGTTTTGTGCGACGTAGCCTGCGACGCAGGCTGCGACGTAAGGTTTTTGCGACGAAAAGGGTTGCGTCGCCAAAGTCAACAGTGCTAAGTCAATAGCGACGTAGGGTGCTACGTCGCTTATGCGACGTAGGTTCGGTTTGCGACGTTAAGGTCTGCGTCGCTATATGCGACATTCGCAAGTCAATGCGACGTAATAGGCTGCGTCGCTATATGCGACGTTGGGGATATGGTGCGACGTAGGTCGCTGCGTCGCTATATGCGACGTTGGGGATATAGTGCGACGTAGGTCGCTGCGTCGCATTTGCTCCAGGCCAAATGCGACGTACGGGGTCTGATCGGAGTTTCAACCTCAAAAACGCATTTTCCGGCCATCGATCGGCATAATATTTTTACCCAACCCATTTTAGGACATTACAAGGTTATACAAACAACTAGCAAGTTATAAAACTTAAAAACGAGAGTTTTCGGAGTTGTGTCGGAAACTTACAAATCGCCGAAATGAAATTCCGGAAAGATAGGATTGTAGATCGTCGCGAGGTGGTCGTTTATTTCCAAAGGGGCTTGAAGATCCAAGGTCGTTTAAGGTGTTTATTTATTGATTTTGGATGGTTTGGTGGTGATGAAACTTGAGAGAAATTAGAGAGGAGAGAGATAGAGAAAAAGAGAAATGAGAGAAAAGTGGGTGGGAGTGGGAGGTTAAACTCCCACTTTCGCCCCGTGTTCCCGCTCCGTGTGGTGTTCGTTTACTCCGTCGTTTGAACGTTAAATATTTATTTTCTATGTTTTAATATACGTTTTAAAATACGAATAATTATTCAGTATTTTTGTTGAAGTATTTTACTAACTATTTAATAATTACATTATGAAAGATGAATTGTATCGTTTTGTTTGCGCAATTACATTTTATTCGCGTTTATATCAATTATGTGATAGAACTTGGATACTAAATATTATTGACATAATATTTTTAAGTACAATAACGTTATTAAAATCCTTGTATTACTTAAATCAATTTTTCACCAACGTCCGTATTTATTGTATCGAAATTCATTCGATTTGAAACTCGTACGATTTAAACAAATCGCATAATTGTAGATATATATATTCAACAATATATATAATAATTGATACATTAATTAGCCTAACACAGAACTAATTACATGTATTACACTTGATTAGGCACTAAACTATAGTCCTAAATTGACGGTTGTCACACCAATTCTCATCAAAGAGTATACCGAGCTTAATAGATACAAGTAGTGCTAGGCACTTATTTCGTAATCACTGAATATTTTGTGATGGTACAATCTCTACAATTTGCTCATTCCACAAAATTCACCACTTAATAAACAACCAAACATATTAGCACGAAACACAAAACATGACATCACCATAACACATATAATCGATACCCGAATAACCACAATTAGAAACAAGATACGAAACAATTGATAATCCATTGGGTCATGCAAACCTGTTGCTCGTAAGCAATCCGGAAATACACAACCATAATAATCCATAATTCAGAAACAAGATACTCGTAATATACAAATAACTACCAGTTGATTGTATGGACCTCTTGCTCGTAAGCAATCCGAAACATACAATCATTATCCAATTAACCCCCATATTACTCACCTTTGCTTTTTAGGCAAAAGCATGATTCCTCACAAGAACGTTTATAGCAGCAATCTTGATCACCTATTACATAGCATGTCAAGATAATAACACATTCAACAACTAATAATCATCATAATCAATACATCAACATTATCTGTTGGGTCAAAACTGTTTTAGATCTGAGTTGAAGTTCTGATGAGAAGACAGAGTACAAGTGATTAAAACTGTTTGCTTTAAAGGTTAAAACTTTCTTTATGAAGTTACAACTGATAGAAGAAAACTGATGAGAAGACAAGTGTTACAACTGATTGAAGATAGATTACAACTGATAGTTATGTGTCTGTAAGTAGTTAAAACTGCTTATGTATTAGTAACTGTTAGTTATATATGAAACAGTTAACACTGATTATGTATTTGTACTTGGTCGCATATTACAATTGAAGCAGTTACCACTGAATGTGTAACAGTTACAACTGTTTACATCAGAATGGTAGTTAAAACTGTTTATGATTTTGTGATAAGTATGAGTCGGTTATGGAAGTTATTTTATTCCATATTTGTAGGAGATTGTATAGGACTCTATATGTTATAAATAGAGATCCTTTAGACCTAGATAGGTTGATGATTTTTGCGCAGCTTCAAGGTTTTTTGTAACCCTAATACATCAAGTGTATTCGTCTTATATCATTAATAAGATTGAAGCTTTCGGTATATTGTGTGTTCATTAAATTAATTAATATTCGTTGATCTTCTTAATATTATTGAGTGTGATTCCGCAACTTCTCAATAATATATTCAAAGCTTATTACGTAAGATTGTTTATTAAGTTAAACAGGGACTTACAAAGTGGTATCAGAGCTTGTGAAGCTTTGAAGACAGGAAGATCTGGGATTATTAGTATTAGTATTTGAGTTTAGTTCAGATATTAAGTTTTGATTTCAATGGCGACTGAAGGCAATGAAGGAATTCAAGCAACAAAGATACCGATGCTTAAACCTGATGAGTTTGACCTATGGAAGGTCAGAATCAGGCAATATATGCTTCTCACGGATTATCAGATGTGGGAAGTTGTTGTTAATGGTATACCAGTAACGCTTGATGGTGATGGAGTAAAGCAACCAAGAGCACCACCAACATCTGAAGCAGAGAGGAAAATCAGATCTACTGAGTACAAAGCACTTAGTACTCTGTTGCTATCCATTCCGAATGAGCATCAGAGCAGATTTGATAATTGTGAAGATCCCAAGTTATTAATGGAGGCAATTGAGAAGAGGTTTGGTGGTAATGATAACACCAAAAAGAATAAAAGATCTCTGTTAAAACAACAATTTGAAAATTTTAGCCATGTGAAATCTGAAACTCTAACTCAAACCTTTGATAGGTTTACTAAATTAGTTGGAGAATTGGAAAATCACAAGGTTAAGATTGACAAAGAAGATCTTAACAGAAAGTTCTTGAGATCATTAGGAGATGACTGGACAATCTATACTGTTGGATTGAGGCAGAGTTCAGACATTAAAGTTAAGGAACTAGAAGATATATACAATGATCTGAGGAACTTTGAGTCTGAGGTGGAAAGTAAGAAGCAAGCAACTGGATACAGTCATAATGCTGCTTTTATGTCTATGGCTGGAACAAAAGCAGAATCAAGTCAAATGGGTTCTACTCATGTTTCAGGAGGAGCAGGATCATCATCAAATAGTTCTAATGATCAAATATTAGAATCTTTCTTTGCAAGTAATGTGAATTCTTCACTTACTAATGAAGATCTGGAACAATTTGATGGTGATGATTTAGAAGAGATGGACATCAAGTGGCAAATTGCATTGATTACTCAGAGAGCAAAAAGGTTCATGCAGAGGACTGGTAGAAATAACTTTGCATACAAGAGGAATGATGCAAATTGGTTTGATAAGAGCAAGATTGAGTGTTTCAACTGTCACAAGATGGGACACTTTGCCAGAGAATGCAGAAACCCTAGGCAAGAGCAGAATGGTAATGGTCAGAGATCTGGAAGCACTGGAACACAGACAAGAAACATTCCAATTCAGGGGGCTTCAGCAAATGCTTTGGTGTCTATGGATGGCTGTGGATGGGATTGGAGTGATCAAGAAGAGCATGTTGTGAAGAATCAATGTCTCATGGCCATTGCAGAATCTGACAAAAAGTCAGAAGTTCCTACTGAGGTACAAAATAAATTATGTTCTGCTGTTTGTAAACAAACTGTTAAACACTACAGAGATCATAATATAAAAGTGTGTGAGGAACTAAAACAATGGGAAATCAAAAGTAAACACACCATAGCTGTCATTGAAAATCTGGAAAATCAAATAAAGGCATATGAAGTCAATGCAACACAGTTTAAGTATGACATTGAATATGCTAGGTGGGAGAGAGACTCTTTTAAAGATAAAGCTGATTTGTTATCTAAGAAACTTACTGAGGTCACATGTGAAAGAGATAGTATAAGGCTTGATGTAAGTAAATTAGAACATGCTTCAAAGAGTGTAAATAAACTTATTAATTCACAGATTCATGATAAACTTAAGACTGGATTAGGATACAATAATGTACCTCCACCTTATAATCACACCTACTTTCCTCCCAAAAGTGAAATTGATATCAATTCACTTAAAAGAGAAATGGTAGATGAGGTTAAAAAGGCTGATCCAATTAAAAGTTTATCTGATGATGATCTGTTTGTAGAAGGTGAAGTTAGTGACTGGACTGAAGAAGATGATCAGAGTGATAGGACATCTGATAGTGAGAAGAGTGTGAAATCTGAATCATCTAAGTCTGAGTCAACATGTGAGGATGTGAAGAGAGTAATTACTGATCTAGTTGTTAATCTTAAAACTAATAAACTAGAAGAGGGTAAGAAAATGTTTAAGGAAAAGGTTAAACTGGACTTAGAGAAGATGAGCTTGAATACTAACAAATCTAAACATGGGTTAGGATATGTTAGTAAAACAGTTAACTCAGTTACTAAACCTGTTGTTGAATCTGTTGTGAATAACTGTGTGAATTGTAAATGTAAAGCAAGTGCTTCTTCTTCACAGAGTTTTCAAAATCAAAAACCCAGAGGTAATCAAAGAAATTGGAATCAAATGATTTCACAAAAACTGGGTAATAATGTTACTGTGATTAAAGAAATGTCTTGCTTTATATGTGGAAAAATGGGTCATCTTAAATATGACTGTTATCATAATCCTGAGAATGTTCAAAGGATTAGAAAACAGTCATGGACAAAAGCAAATATGATTAACAAACAAAATTTTCAATCAAAAGTCGATCATACTGCCAGAGTTCAGAAGATAAACTCAAAGGCTATCATGTTAAACACTGTTACAGGTAAATCTACTGCAGCAGTAATAACAAAATTAGCCAAAAGCTCAAAGACTAAAACAGTGGTAACTGATTTCAAAAACAGTGTTAACAAAATTAACACTGAATCTTCATTTGGTAAAACAGTTAAAACTGTTAAGCCAAAGAACACTGTTAAGTCTAAAATTAGTTGGATTTGTACACCTATTAAGTCTGATAAATTAACAGATCCAAATACCAACAGTGCTTCACAATCAATAATCTTTAAGAAAGTTGATTATGTGAATGCACATGGGAAACCCAAAGCCAAATTGGTTTGGGTTCCCAAGAGAAATTAATTCTCTTTTTTGACTATTTGTGCAGGGCAAGCCTAAGAGCTTATGGCATATTGATAGTGGATGCTCACGGCACATGACTGGAGACAAAGAAAAGCTGCAGGACTTTAAATCTTTTGATGGAGGATATGTGGCTTTTGGAAGCAATCCAAAAGGAGGAAGGATCACAGGGAAAGGAACAGTTCAGAGTGAAAAGCTAAGTTTTGATAATGTTTATTTTGTGGAACAACTGAGGTATAATTTACTAAGTGTGAGTCAAATCACAGATAAAAAGAACCCAGATCTTTTTACTGACACTGAATGCCTTATCTTGTCCAAAGAATTCAAAATACCAGAAAACATGATTTTGATGAGAATTCCAAGACAAGATAATGTATATAAGTGTGACTTAGTAAATATGACACCTCAACCTGATTTAAACTGTCTTATTTCTAAAGCAAGTGTGAATGAATCTGAACTGTGGCATAGGAGGATGTGTCACATGAATTTCAAAACCATTAATAAACTTGTCAAAAACAAGCTTGTTAGAGGTTTGCCTGAAAAGGTCTATTCATGTGATGATCATTGTGTTTCTTGTCAAAAGGGAAAGCAACACAAATCCTCATTTAAGTCCAAATCTGTGAACACAAATAGCACACCCTTACACTTATTGCATATGGACTTATTTGGACCAACCAGTATAAGTAGTATGGGGAAAAAGTCTTACTGTCTTGTGATTATTGATGATTATACTAGATTTACATGGGTTTTCTTTCTTAGGACAAAGGATGAGACAGGTGAAATACTTAGATCATTTATAACTAAGATGGAGAATCAATTGGATAAAAGAGTAAAGATCATCAGAAGTGATAATGGAACAGAATTTAAAAATCATGAGATGGATAAATTCTGTGAAGTTAAAGGTATTAAGAGAGAATTTAGTGCACCTAGAACTCCTCAACAAAATGGAGTAGCTGAAAGGAGGAATAGGACACTGATTGAGGCTGCTAGAACCATGCTATCTGATGCAAAGCTACCTATGTCTTTTTGGGCAGAGGCAGTTAGCACAGCTTGTTATGTTCAGAATAGAGTATTAGTTGTTAAGCCTCATAACAAGACACCATATGAACTGTTGTTTAAGAGAAAGCCTTTGGTTAGTTTCTTAAAATCTTTTGGGTGTCCTTGTACAATCTTAAATACCAAAGATCACTTAGGTAAGTTTCAGAGTAAGGCTGATGAGGGGATATTTGTTGGTTATTCTATTCAAAGTAAATCTTATAGGGTATTCAATCAAAGGACCAGAATCATAGAAGAAACAGTGCACATTACTTTTAATGAAAACACTGTTAATCCTGAGGGAAAAGGTCCTGAATCACTGTTTGATATTGATGCACTTAATACTGCTTTTAGATATACAAATGTGGATACTAGTGCAGGTACAAGTGCAGGTACAAATGCAGGAACAGGTGATGAAGAAGGTAGAGCAAAATCAGGAATATCAGTTGGAAAGAAGAATGATTCATTGGAATATATATTATTTCCAATTTGGTCTCCTGATCCCCCAGAAGTGTTTGATACTGCTCAACCAACGACATCACAGGATGTGGAAACAGGAAAATCAGATGAAACGTCATTTTCTCATGTTGATGATTCTGATAGACCTGTTATTGAAGACAGTACAGAAGACAGTGATATGAGTCCAGTACAGAAGAATACAAAGGCAGGTGTGAATGTTGATCAGACACCTACAAAGCATCTTGACACAGAGCAGGAACATTTGAATTATCTACATTTGATGAGTTCTACTCCTTTGTCAAAGAGAATTGCAAGAGAAGTATCAAGTAGTGAGTCTGGTCAAGAAGGAAATTTTACCAACTTAGAGGAGAGTATTCAAGAAACAGCAGCATCTAAATTCATTACTCATAAAGATCATCCACTTGAGAATGTAATAGGAGATATTGAATCAGCTGTTAAAACAAGAAATCAAAGTCAGGTGTTTGAAGCTTCAGCAAATGAGGAAGAAGTAAATCTTGATACAGAAGCTGTTAATACTTCTTTGTTTGCCTGTTTTCTGTCTCAAACAGAACCAAAGAAGGTTACTGAAGCTTTGAGAGATCCTAGTTGGATTGAAGCTATGCAAGAGGAGTTGCTTCAGTTTAAGATTCAAGAAGTTTGGACATTGGTTGATTTGCCTAAAGAGAAGAGGGCAATTGGAACTAAATGGATTTTCAAGAACAAGAAGGATGAAAGAGGTATAGTGATCAAAAACAAGGCTAGATTGGTTGCACAGGGGTATTCACAAGAAGAGGGGATTGATTATGATGAGGTTTTTGCACCTGTTGCAAGGATAGATGCAATTAGATTGTTTTTGGCTTATGCTTCATTCAAGGGATTCATTGTGTATCAGATGGATGTTAAGAGTGCTTTTCTGTATGGCACTATACAGGAAGAGGTCTATGTATGTCAACCACCAGGGTTTGAAGATTCTAAATTTCCTGATAAAGTTTTCAAACTGGATAAAGCTCTTTATGGCTTACATCAAGCACCTAGAGCCTGGTATGATACTTTTTCAGATTATCTGTTGCAGAATGGATTCAAAAGGGGTGCAATAGATAAAACTTTGTTTACTAAAAGAATTAAGAATGATATACTACTGGTTCAAGTTTATGTAGATGATATCATTTTTGGTTCAACAAAGGATAGTCTTTGCAAGGAGTTTGAATCATTGATGCATGAAAAGTTCAAGATGAGCTCCATGGGGGAATTAACATTTTTCTTGGGGCTGCAAGTAAAGCAACAGAAAGAAGGAATCTTTATTCATCAAAGTAAGTATGTGAATGACATACTGGATCGGTTTGGGTACAAAGATGCTAAAGTTGCAAGCACACCAGTTGAGACAAACAAGAAATTGCATGCAGATCTTGAGGGGGAGAGTGTGGATGAACATCTTTACAGATCAATGATTGGGTCTCTTATGTATCTCACTTCATCAAGGCCTGACATCATGTTTGCAGTGTGTTTATGTGCAAGATTTCAAGCTAATCCAAAGTTATCACATCTTCTAGCAGTCAAAAGAATATTTAGATATTTGAAGGGTCAATCAAAATTGGGCCTTTGGTATCCAAAGTTTAATTCTTTTGATCTGATAGCTTACACAGATAGTGATTATGGAGGAGCTAATCTGGACAGGAAATCTACATCAGGAGGTTGTCAATTTTTGGGAGAAAGATTGGTTTCATGGCAATGCAAGAAACAAACCACTGTATCTACATCTACAGCAGAGGCAGAATATGTAGCAGCTGCAAGTTGCTGTGCTCAAGTGCTATGGATTCAGAATCAGATGCTAGATTATGGTTTTACCTTTCTTAATACTCCTATTTTTATTGATAATAGCTCTGCAATCAGTATTATTAATAACCCAGTTAAACATTCTAAAACAAAGCACATTGAAATCAGATATCATTTCATTAGAGATTGTAATGAGAAAAGACTTATTCAAATTTTGAAAGTTCATACTGATAATCAGTTTGCTGATATGTTTACAAAAGCTTTTGATGTAGGCAGATTCACATTCTTGGTTACTAGTATAGGAATGATCAATTTGTCATAAGTTATTTCTCTTGTTACTGCTTTCTGTGAATAATATCTACTGTGGTTTCAATTTGGGTTAATACTGATTTGTTAATTAAACACTGATTGTGTGTAATGTGTATCGTTATCACTGTTTCTTAATTTTATTATAAACAGTGGTAATAATCACTTCACCACTGTTGGTGTATAGTTAACACTGTATACTTGTATTTTTGTTTGGAATTACCACTGCAGGTTCTATTGCTAGGTTTTGGAGTCTAACTTATGCAGGTGTTTATGAAGTGTCACTGTTTGTGGAGTTTGCTATCGGTAAAAAAAAAAAAAAAAAAAAAAAAAAAAAAAAAAAAAAAATTCAACCACTGCTTTGTTTATATGATTTTGCTAGAACTGAAGTACTACTTGTATTAAGTTAGCACTGCCTTGGTCGGTTGGTACTGCTTGTACAAGTTAGCACTGCTAGCTTTATTATGTAAATGATGCATTTGAGAAACCAAGTGTTGATTACCACTGATGGTTATTTTCACAATTATCACTGAACGTGTTATATTTCTTAATTAACACTGTTTTAGTTATAATTGGGGATTTGGTCAATTTAGGGTTTACAACTGATTTAATTTCAGTACTTAACTCTCAACACTTAGGGTTTCTCATTACGCTTTCAAAATTACACATACAAACAACTGCGATTAGTCTCATTGATTTTCGATTCTGTAAAATCATCTTCGATTCTTCTCGATTACTTGATTTCTTATCATGGCATCGACTTCGTCTACTGTTCAACTACCGATTGGAAAAGATCACAATATGATTGCATTCTTAATGAAACCTGCAGAGGCAAACGAGTATGTGGAAATCATTGATTTTCTTCGTGCTTCACATATTCGTCATGCTCTCACTGTAGCACCCAGAATATCTCACGATCATATCAACAATTTCTGGGTGAATGCATCAATAGAAGAGGAACAGGGGATTAAAAGAATCGTTTCAGAAGTTATGGATACACGTGTTGTAATCACAGAAGCTACTGTTAGAGCTTCATTACAACTAGATGATGAGGCAGGTATATCTTCTTTAGAGGATACTGTTATGTATGATACTTTACGATTGATGGGTTATGAGGGTTCTTTTGAAATTTTTACTTTTCAGAAAACCTTATTTTCTCATCAGTGGAGATTTTTAATACATACAATTTTACACTGCTTATCATCTAAGAGATCATCTTTTGAGCAGTTTGGAAGCAACATTGCTTATGCAATTACTTGTCTTGCAACTGGTCAAAGGTTTAATTTTTCAAATCTGATATTTTCTGGTATGCTTAGAAACATTGAGCAGCCAAAGATTAAGTTTTTGATGTATCCACGTTTTGTGCAGTTGTTCTTAAATGAACAAATTCCTAATATAACTGCACTTGACAAGATTATTGGTATTGTCTCTTTTAAACCAAAAGTTTTTGTAAATATGAAGAGAGATACTAAATTTTCTGGGAAGGTTACAGCATTATTTTCTACAATGCTTCCTGCACCTTCCACCACAGCATCAGTACTACCAACTGAAGCTGAACCAACCACTGAGAGAATGGTTTCACCCACCACTTCTCAACCCACAGTAGTTGGGGGTACTAAAAGAAAACAAGGGACCACAATAGCTAAACCTTCTAAAGCCAAAAAGGCTAAAAAACAGGTATCTGAGGCTGCTGCTGCTCAGGTATCTCAGACAAATGATTCATCACAGCAGATGATCAATGAGGAGGAGGATGATCATTCTGAGAGGGCTGCTTTTACTGCTTCTAGCCCACTGGCAGAGCAGGACAGAAGTAACATTAATAAGACCCAATCAGAGGCAACACATGGATATGATTCTACACCTGTAGATGATCCTAGTGGTCCCAGTACCAAGAACCAAGGGGACTTTGATGATCATGCTAGGCATGAGTCAGAGTTTGATGATGTCAATGATTCACCAAAGGATTCACATCCTGAAGGTGTTGAGGCTAGAACTAACTTGGAATTGACGAAAATGGTTGATTATGTATGGGCTGAGTTTGTACAGGAGAGGAAGAAGAATAAGGCAAAGGATGAAGTTATTACTCAGTTGCAGAGGAAAGTGAAGCAGTTAGAGAGGATTGTTATTCAATGTTTGAAGAAAGGGAGGAAATATGTGGTTCATGATACTTCAGAACCTGAGGAGACTTATAATTTTAAACAAAATGCTTTCAAAAAGGGGGAGAAGGTCTGGACAAATTTGGGTGATAAGAGGAATAAGAATGATAAGGTTGTGTCTGATGATGAAAAAGTTGATGAAGAGATAGAAATGGAACAACCAGTGGATGATGAATTTGTGCATACACCTCCAACACCACCTACAGAGCCAGAGATAAATGAATCAGTATATGAGACAGTGGAAACAGAAATGAAGGAATCAGTGGCAGATGAAGATAAGTCTGATCATACTGAGATTATTGGGTCAGTGGAACAAACTGAAGAGGTGAATTTGGATGATAAGACTGAGGAGTTAAAGATTGATGAGGATGATGGTGAAGAGGTGAGTAAACCTGAGATAGCAGTTGAAAAAGAAGAAGTAAAGACTGAGGTTAAAACTGATGCTCAACAAGTTGAAAAGACTAGAAAGAAGAGCATTCCAGTTAAAACTGCTAAAATGACTGGTACAGGAAAGAAGGTTGAAACTCCAAAGAAGAAATCTACACAACAACCATCTTTGCCTGGATTTCAAATTAGAGAACCTGCTGCTGCTCCTGTTCAACAGAAAGAATTGCCAAAGATTGATCCAAAAGATAAAGGCAAGGGAAAACTGGTAGAAGAACCAAAGAAGAAAAAGCAAAAACCAGTGCCACCAGAAGTAACTGCACATGATACTGAATATGCTCAAAGGTTACAGGCTGAGATAAATGCAGAGGGATTGATTGATGTTGAGATTGAGGAAGGAAAGTTTGTGAAAATGACAAAAGAGCAAGTGGCAGAGTGGGATGAATATTTATTGAAAGAACAGAGACATGATGATATTGAATATCTTGTAGAGCAGGTTAAGAAAAAGAAAGCAGAGGAAGCAAGAAAGAAAAAAGCTGCAAAACCACCAACAAAAGCTCAAATGAAGAAGAACTTAATTGCAAAGTTGAAAGGTGGGTATATTCCTTTGAATGCTTTGAAACAGATGAGTTTAGAGAGATTGCAGGAGTTATGGGATAAAGATGAGTTGAATCCTGATGTGATTGAAAAGAAACAAACAGAAAAGAAAGAAGCTGAGAAGCAAAAGCAGGAAGTTGAAAAGGAAAAGAAACAGGCTGAAAAAGAAAGAAAATTGAAAGAAAAGGAAGAAAAAGAAAAAAGAGAAAAGATATGTTGAGAACTGAGACACTGTCATATCTGCTCAGAATACAAGTATCATGCCGCTGTTGGTATAAGACTTCAACCACTGTTAGTAGAAGTCAACCACTGTTAGAAGAAGACAACCGCTGTTAGTACATTTGTCTAACAGGACCACTGTTGGTATATGTAAAGCGTTTTGTATTAAGTACTCAACCACTGTTAATGTTATATGAGTACTACCCCTGTTAGTTATATACTCAACCACTGTTGGTTAGTCGGTTAGAGATAATTATGGAATAGATAGGATTTCCATAATAGTTTGATTCTGTAAAGGACTCTATGTGTTATAAATAGAGATTCTGTAAAACCCTAGAGTAAGATAGGAGGAATTCATTCTAGTTATTAGCTTCAAGGTTGTAAACCCTAACACAGATTGTGTGTTCGTATTATTGTTAATAATATTGAAGCTTTTGGTTAGATATTCTGTTGTATACAAGTTTGTTCTTCAAGTTATTAATAAACTATTCCGCAAGCTTATTAATAATCATTCAAAGTAATACATACTAAGATCTCTAGCTGGGATCATCAAGTGGTATCAGAGCTTGATATTACTTTGATCTTGAAGAAGGTAATTGAATTTCGCAGCTTTTTCAACAAATAACAAGATGTCTACTGAATCAATGGAAGGTATACAAGCTACAAAGATTCCCATGCTCAAACCTGATGAGTTTGAGCTATGGCAGACTAGGATTAGGCAATACATGTTGCTTACGGATTATATGATGTGGGAGGTGGTTACTAATGGACCAAACTATACTAAGGATGCAGATGGTAAAAAGGAAGAAAGACCACCACCAAAGTCTGATGCAGAGAGAAAAGAAAGAGCAACAGAGTGGAAGGCATTAAGTACTCTACTTTTGTCTATTCCTAATGAGTATCAAAGGAAGTTTGAAAACTGTGAAGATGCTCAGGTTCTTATGCAAGCAATTGTTAAGAGATTTGGTGGTAATGATAACACCAAGAAGAATAAGAGATCTCTTCTCAAACAACAGTTTGAAAACTTTGCAGGTGTAAAGTCTGAAACTCTGACTCAGACTTTTGATAGGTTTCAAAAACTTGTGGGTGATTTAGAAAATCACAATGTCAAGATTGATAAAGATGACTTGAACAGGAAGTTTCTAAGATCACTTGGTACAGATTGGAATATGTACACTGTGGGACTTAGACAAAGTCCAGATCTTGAAGAGAAAGAGATTGAAGATCTGTACAATGATCTGAGGAATTTTGAGCCTGAAGTTCTAGCATTGAAACAGTCCAATGGTGGCTCTAACAATGCTGCTTTTGTTTCTGTTGATGAATCTGGTAGTTGTAGCACATCTGGTGCTAATGATAATGTATTGGAAGCATTCTTTGCAAGCCATGTGAATTCATCATTAACTACAGAAGATTTGGAGCAGGTTAGTGCAGAGGACCTGGAAGAGATGGATTTAAGATGGCAGATGGCCATGATTACAATCAGGGCAAAGAGGTTTATGCAGAGTTCTGGGAACAGAAATTTTTCTTACAAGAGAGATGGTGTAGCTGGTTTTGACAAGAGCAAGGTGGAGTGTTTCAACTGTCACAAGATGGGACACTTTGCTAGGGAGTGCAAGAGCACACAGGCTGGAGGATCTCAGAATGGTTTTGTAAGAAATAATTCTGGTCCTCAAAGAAGATTGATACCAGTTCAGAACACCACTTCAGATTCATTGGTTGCTCAAGATGGAATGGGAGGATTTGACTGGAGTGACCAAGAAGAGCTTGTAGTTCAGAATCAAGCTTTGATGGCTGTCACAGAAGAACCAGAGTCTTCAGACATTCCATATGAGGTACAATCTAAATTATGTTCTCCTGCATGTAAGAAAATGGTTAAATTTTATAGGGATCATAATATGGTTGTGTGTAATGAATTAAAAGCTTGTAAGGAAAAGAGTCAATATGCCACTTTAGCTATTGAAAACTTAGAAAATCAGATAAAAGCTTATGAAAAGAATGAATCTCAATTTCACTTAGATATTAAGTATCTAAATTGGGAAAAGAAAGCTTTACAAACAAAAGTTGATATGCTAAGTGCTAAGTTGGCTGAGGCAATTTCTGATAAGGAGTCAATAAAATTGAAAGTTGATGAGTTGGAAAATGTTTCAAAAGGAGTTCAAAACTTAATCAAGTCTCAAATTCATGATAAATTAAAACTTGGATTAGGTTACAACCTTAATGCTGTTCCTCCACCTTATAATCATACTTATTTCCCACCTAAAAGTGATTTTGTTTTAGAAACACTTAAGGTAGGTGTGTCTGAGGAGGTTAAAAAGGTAGATCCAGTTGTTAATTGTGATGATAATGTGAATTTTGATAAAGTTGAGGTATCTGATTGGACTGAGGAAGATGAGTGTGATAGTGATAGCTCATCTAGTGGTAATTCTGTGGATGGTAGTGTTAAGTCTATTACTGGTCTAGTTTCTGAACTTAATAGTACTAAACTAGAAGAGGTAAAAAGATGTTTGTTGAGAAAGCAAAGGCTCAGTTAGATCAAGTCAGGAAAACCAACAAGGCTAGTTCAGGTTTAGGGTATGTACACAAAAAGGTCAATACTGAATCAAAAGACAAGTTGAAATCTGAGTGTGATAAGTGTACATGTAAATCAAAGAAGTCTGAGTTACATACTGCAAGTAATGTGAATAAATCCATTCCCAGGGGTAATCAAAGAAATTGGAACCAATTGGTTTCACAAAGGTTGGGTAATGGGTTTGAATGTGTGAAAAGAAAGTCATGTTTTATTTGTGGTAGATATAATCATCTTCAACAGGACTGTTACTACAATCCTAAAAATAATAGGAACTGTGGTACAGGTCATGTGTTGATAAATAAGCCTAACAGAGGCAAGGCTGCAGCCCCTGTTAATGCTACAGCAGTGCCCCTGTCAACGGCTAACAGAGGCAAGACACGAACAGGGGAGGGTTTGACCACTGTCAGGCATGGTACCTCTGCTGGTATTAAACATTTCAAAAGAATGTATATACCAAGTAAAGCTACCACTGCCAGGGTAATCAATACAAACTTAAAGGTGACCACTGTCAAACCATTAACCCCTGTCAGGTCTAAAACAGATTGTTTTTGGAGACATAAAAATGAGTGTAAATCTGAAGTGTCCAAAACCAATGCAGCACTGAGATCAATCACTGTCAAAAGGGTTGATGTCAAAGGTGCTCATGGGAAACCCAAAGCCAAATTGGTTTGGGTTCCCAAGAAAAACTAATTGTTTTTCTCATATATGTGCAGGGCAAGCCACCAAGCTTATGGCATATTGATTCTGGCTGTTCAAGACACATGACTGGAGACAGGAAAAAGCTACAGGACTTTAAAGCGTTTGATGGAGGAGATGTAGCATTTGGAAGCAATCCTAAAGGAGGTAAAATCACAGGTAAAGGTAAGGTAAAAAGCAGTAAGCTCACTTTCAATGATGTTTATTATGTTGAGCAATTGAGATACAATTTGCTTAGTGTGAGTCAAATCACAGATAAGCAAAATCCTGTATATTTCACTGACACAAAATGCCTTATACTTTCTGAAAAACTCAAAATACCTGAAGATAAGATTTTAATGAGAGTTCCAAGAAAGGATAATGTATACTGTAGTGATTTAAACAAGATGGAATCTCAAAATGTTAACTGTCTCATTTCTAAAGCTACTGTATCTGAATCTGAACTATGGCATAGGAGGATGTGTCACTTGAATTTCAAGACCATGAATAAACTTGTTAGGAATAAGCTAGTGAGAGGCTTACCTGAAAAGTTATTTGAATGTAGTGACCACTGTGTAGCATGTCTCAAAGGCAAGCAACACAAGACCTCTTATAAGACCAAGCTTGTGAATACCAATACCACTCCCTTACACCTGTTACATATGGATTTGTTTGGCCCTACCAATGTAGCTAGTCAAGGGAAGAAATCTTACTGTTTGGTAATAACTGATGATTTCTCTAGAATGAGTTGGGTGTTCTTTCTTAGGACTAAGGATGAGACAGGTGAAATACTTAGATCATTCATAACTAGGATTGAGAATTCAACTAATCAAAAGGTTAAGATCATCAGGTGTGATAATGGGACAGAATTTAAGAATCATGAGATGAATAAGTTCTGTGAGGATAAAGGTATAGAAAGACAGTATAGTGCACCTAGGACTCCACAACAAAATGGAGTAGCTGAGAGGAGGAATAGGACACTAATTGAGGCTGCTAGAAGCATGCTAGCAGATGCTAAACTACCAATGTCCTTTTGGGCAGAGGCAGTTAGCACTGCTTGTTATGTTTTGAATAGGATTTTGATTATTAAACCTCATAACAAGACACCCTATGAGTTATTCTTTAAGAGAAAACCTTTGGTTAGCTTTTTAAAACCATTTGGATGTCCTTGTACTGTCTTAAATACCAGAGATCATCTTGGTAAGTTTCAGAGTAAGGTAGATGAGGGTGTATTTGTTGGATACTCTATTCAAAGCAAGGCTTATAGAGTATTTAACAAAAGGACTAGGATCATAGAAGAGACCATGGATGTGATCTTTAATGAACATACATCAAATGTAGAAGGAAAAGGTCCAGAAGTTTTGTTTGATATTGATGCACTAACCCATGCTTTTAGATATCCAGATTTGTCTATTAGTGCAGGTACAGATGCAGGTAATGATGCAGGTAAAGATGGGAATTCAACATCAAGTCAAACTAAAAAGGATGACTTGAAGTATGTATTGTTTCCTATTTGGACTCCAGATCCACCAGAAGTATTTCAACAGGATCAGGATCAACCAGAGAAAGATGATTCTTCTGATGATTCAAATGGTTCACCTGGTAAAACTGGTGCAAGCAAGGGTGCAGATGATTTAACTTCACCAGATCATCAACCATTCACTTCAAAGGGATCTCATACAGATCCAGAACATGAGTCAGAGGAAGAGCATGATTCTCCAAAATTTGTTGAACAAAGTCCTCCATTTCAAGTTTTGGAAAGGACTTCTTTGTCAGATTCTGAAGCAACTCCAAAGCCTTCAAAAGAAAGAGAGGAAAGAGAGTCTTTTTCAGACTCAGAGATAGATAATCTTTTGGGTTCTAATTTGGAAAGAGAACTACTTGATACTTCTACATCTAAGTATTTGGTTCATAAAGATCATTCTTTGGATTTGATTATTGGTGATATTATGACTCCTGTTCAGACAAGACATCAAACCAAGGTAAGAGAAGAAGATGTACATACTTCATTGTATGTATGTTTTCTTTCTCAGATGGAACCAAAGAAGGCAGTGGAGGCTCTCAAAGATCCAAGCTGGATTGAATCTATGCAGGAAGAATTGTTGCAATTCAAACTGCAAGATGTGTGGGATTTGGTTGATCTTCCAAAGGAAAGAAAGCTATAGGCACAAGATGGATCTTCAAGAACAAGAGAGATGAAAGAGGAATAGTGATCAAGAATAAGGCTCGGTTGGTAGCACAGGGGTACACACAGGAAGAAGGCATAGATTATGATGATGTCTTTGCCCCTGTTGCTAGAATAGAAGCTATTAGATTATTTTTAGCTTATGCATCTTATCAGGATTTCAAAGTCTATCAAATGGATGTGAAGAGTGCTTTTCTTCATGGTCTAATTGATGATGAGGTGTATGTTTGCCAACCACCAGGGTTTGAAGATCCAACATATCCAGATAGAGTGTGCAGATTGAAGAAAGCATTGTATGTATTACATCAAGCTCCAAGAGCTTGGTATGATACTCTATCTGAGTACTTGCTCAAGAATGGATTCAAGAGAGGTACTATTGACAAGACATTGTTTACCAAGAGGGTTCAAAGAGATATATTGCTGGTACAGGTGTATGTTGATGATATTATTTTCGGGTCTACAAGGGATTCATTGTGCAAAGAGTTTGAAGATTTAATGCATAAGAAGTTCAAGATGAGTTCAATGGGTGAACTCACATTCTTTTTAGGGTTGCAGGTCAAGCAGAAGTTAGATGGAATCTTTATTAACCAAGGGAAGTATGTGAAAGATATTTTGAATAAATTTGGTTATAAAGACGTGAAGGTAGCTAGCACTCCCATGGAGGCACATAAACATCTTAATTCTGATCCTGAGGGGGAGGAAGTAGATGTGCACTTATACAGGTCAATGATTGGTTCATTGATGTATTTAACTTCATCTAGACCTGATATAATGTTTGCAGTGTGTCTTTGTGCTAGATATCAGACCAATCCAAAGCAGTCACACATGTATGCTGTGAAGAGGATCTTTAGATACTTGAAAGGTCAACCAGACTTGGGCCTTTGGTATGCTAAAGGATCAGATTTTGAGCTAAAGGCATTCACAGATAGTGACTATGGTGGTGAGAATATGGATAGGAAATCGACTAGTGGAGGATGTCAATTTCTTGGAAATAGGTTAGTGTCATGGCAATGCAAGAAGCAAACCACAGTTTCCACTTCTACAGCAGAAGCAGAATATGTTGCAGCATCAAGTTGCTGTGCACAGGTTCTTTGGATTCAGAATCAAATGCTGGATTATGGTTTGACTTTCATGAACACTCCTATTTATATTGATAATACTTCTGCTATTAGTATCATTCAGAATCCAGTTAAGCATTCAAAAACCAAACACATTGAGATCAGATATCATTTTATACGAGATTGTTATGATAAAAGATTGATTCATATTTTTAAAATTCATACTGATAATCAACTTGCAGATCTTTTTACAAAAGCATTTGATGTAGGAAGATTTACATTTTTGATAACTAATATTGGTATGATCAATCTCACGTAGTGTTTTGGTCTGGATTTGATACTAACAGGGATAAAATATATTGTATGTGACAGGGTCAGGTGTTGCCACTGTTAGCTTCATCATGATAACAGATGGTGCCACTGTTAGTTTACCTTTGCCACTGTCAATGTATTTTAAACCCCTGCTGTATATGTGTGTAATTTAACCCCTGCTAGTTGTTTTTCTTAGTTTAATATTGCAGGTTTCAGCCACTGTCAAGAGACATCACTTGAGCTGGAATTTAATTTTTTTTGTTTCTTCTTATCTTTTGGTTAAAAAAAAAAATAAAAAAAAAATAAAAAATAAAATAAAATTCGTTGTCTAACTAAGCTAAGTTTATGCCCCTGTTAGTTCTAAGTTGGCGTTTCCTTGGTCGGATGCCCCTGCTAGACTATCAGCCGCTGCTAGCTTTGTTAGATGGTTAGAAAGGGTTGACTATAAATTGATCAAGTGAGGTACCCCTGTTGGGTTTGTTTGTAAATTGTGCCCCTGTTGGGTATAACCAGAAGTGCCACTGCTAGTTCAATTTTTAGGGCTTGGCACTGTCATCAAATAAATACTCAAATACTTCACTTTTTCAATTACGCTTTCAAAATTTTCAAAACCCTTCGATAATCGCTCTCGCTTTGAGTTGTTTATTGTAATTCACTCTTTGTTCATTCATCAATTTCTTCAATGGCATCGTCATCTTCGTCTGATTCTGGTACTTCTTTGCTAAGTGTTCATTCTGAACACAACATGAGGGCTTTCTTGAATAAAGAACTTGCCGATGAGTATTTTCACCCTATCATCGATTTCTTGAGTAATTGTCCAGTTACTTATGCCCTTACTGTCGCTCCACGATTGATTCGATCACATATTCAGGATTTCTGGCAGAATGCAAAGGAAGGGAATGTTAATGGCATTACTCACATTCATTCCACTGTCAAGGGTCAGAAGGTAATGGTTACTGAGATTGTTCTAAGAGAGCTTTTACAGTTTGATGATGAAGGTGGAATTCTGGAATTATCAAGAGAAGATTTGTTTAAAGGCATTATGGATATGGGGTATGAAGGTTCAGGAAAGACAAGATCAGAATATACTTTCTTGAAGTCATGGTTTTGTCCTCAATGGAAGTTCTACATTCATACTTTTCTGGTATGTTTGTCTTAAAAGAGAACTAGTTTTAATGAATTTAGTTCTACTATTGCATATCCTATTATCTGTTTGGCACAGGGTATTAAATTTAATATGTCTAGATTTATCTTAGATAATATGGTTAGGAATGTAAAGGGTGATACATTCGTTATGTACCCTAGATTTGTTCAGCTTTTATTGAATAATCAATTGTCAAATCTGCCAGCAGAGGATAGTGTGATTGTTAGTTCTACTCTATCTTTGAGGACTATTCAGGCTATGAATAAGTATCAGAATGCTTTTTCTAAGAAGGAAACTGCATTATTTTCTACAATGCTAGTTACTCCTTCTGCCACTGGTGGTGTATTACCAACACCATCTGGACCAAATGATGACAGACCAACAACACAAGTTGGTTCTGAACACACATCAAGAGGTGGCATCAAAAGAAAACAAGGGAACAAACAGCCTACCCAATCTAAAGCCAAGAAATCCAAGAAGGCTACACAGGCTATGGAGATTCCTGTTTCTTCACAGTCTCAGTCAACTGTTCCAACACAACAGGTGAACATACTTGATGAAAATGTTCATTCTGGAAGGGCTGCCACTACTGTTTCTAGCCCACTGGCAGGGCAGGATAGTGGTAACATTAATCAGACCCAACCAGAGGCAACTATGTTTGATGAACCTATGGGTGATGATTCAAATGTAGGTCCCAGTACCAATAACCAAGGGACATCTGCAGTGGCAGATGTGGGCAAGGATTCAACTAAGAGGTCACACTCTAATGTTGATGAGCCTAGTGATACTGATGAATTGACGATTTCCTATCTTGTACATGATGTCAATAAACTGTGGAGCAAATATGAGAGGGAAAGGGCTTACAGAAAAGAGGCTCAACAGAAAATTCAAGCTCAGGATGAGTTAATTGCTAAGCAGAAGGAGCTCATTGATCATCAGAAGGAAGAGTTGCTTGATGTGAAGAATAGGTTGTTAGTGCTTGAGGAGGCTGTCAACAATATTCTTCTACCTGCAAATAGGTTAAAGGAATCTTCAGGCAAGGGGGAGAAGAAAGCAGATGATGATATTATGCCTGAAGATGATGGTTCAAGAAAAGCAGGTGATGATGATGATGATGATTCACATGGACCTCATTATGATATGGGTGGAGAAATGATAAATATTGATGAGATGAATGATGATTCTGCAGCTACAGAGGTGTTTGATGATAATACAGCTACAGAGGTGCTTGAGCTTGATGATAATACAGTTGAGATGAATATTTGTGAGCATAATGAGGCACATTCAGAAGACACTGTGGAGTTAGTGTTTGATGATAAAGATGATGATTATGTGCAGAGCAGGGATAAGGCTGAGGAGGAGCTAAATGTATCTGATTATGTGATACATGAAAGTTTAGATGATGAGGTAGTTGATGGTGCAGGAGCAGAGCAGACTGATGAAACAGTTTATCAGGTATTTCCATTGAATAAAGGGTTGCCTGAGAAAGCTGCACTTAGATTATATGTTTGGGATGTGATGGGTGCTAACCTGGATGATAAGAAAAGAGTTAGTTTCAGTGATAGGTCAGTGTATGAGGTGGTTGATGATATTGAAAAAGAGATGAAAGGAGAAGTTGAAATTAAGGGGGAGCAATCAAAGTCAATTGATGAAGAGAAGAAGTTGCAGACTTTTACAAGAAAGAAATCAATTCCAAGAAGAAAGTCAACTAAAAGATTATCCCCTGTCAAAACTTCTACCTCTGTTGTCACAATTTCAACCCCTGTCAACACTAACACAACCACTGTTACGTCTACCTCTGTTAGTACACCGACTCCTACCACTGTTAATACACCAATCACCACTGCTGTCATATCAACCCCTGCCACAACTACAACAACAACAAGACCAAGAGAGGTACCTGTTACAATAAGAGAACCAACTTCACCACTCAAACCTAAGTCTAAATTGCCTGTGATTGATCCAAAAGACAAAGGTAAAGGAAAGTTAAAAGAAAAATCAAAGGTGAAAGAAATTAAAGAGCCTCATATTGAGTCTCATGATATGCTGAGGATGCAAGTAGAAGAAAGAGAAAGGTTGATAAGGAGAGCTGCAGAAGCTAAAGCTGAAGAAGAGGGTGATGATGTGAAAATGATTTTGGATGATCTGAGTGTAGTGACTATTACACAGAAAGCTGCAGAGATTGTTAAAGAAAAGACTGCACAAGGATTAAAGCTTCCTGCTCAGAGAGTTCATGATTATTTAAAGAAGAAGAAAGATAATGAAGAGGAAGAGTTATCTTCTGGATTTTTGTTGATGAAAAGATCAAATGAGGAAAGGGCTAGAAAGAAAAAGCAAGAGGAATTAGCCAAGAAGAGGAGTAAACCTTTACCATATGCTGAAAGGAGAAGACATATGATCAATGCTTTGTCTGAAAATTATGCCCCAGCTAAAATTGTTAGAGGATGGAATATGCAGAAGCTGCAATAGGCATATGATAGGTATATGGGAAGAGATGAAGAGTGGACAAAGAAAATGGAAGAGAATAGGCATTTGAATGCATTGATGAAGGAGAAGAAAGAAAAGGCAGATAAGGAAATGGTAAAATTTTTGAAAGAAGAAGAAGAAAGAAGAGAAAAGGCAGCTGCTGAGGCAGCAGAGAAAGCCTTAGAGGATAAGCAGAATGAAGTTAGAAGAAATTCATGGAAAAATCAGATTTCTAAAGATAATGTTATTCCTGATATTCCAAGATTTGATCCAGAACTGAAAAAGAGAATCAAGATTCTGACTGATAGCAAGGAGATTTCTGAAGGACCAAGAAAGGCTAGAATTATAAATTGGGAAGGAGTAGCAATTGATTATGGTTTCAGAAAAATGATCCTTGAGATCAAGATTGAAAGGGAAAGAGGATTTGATGATCATGTTGGGAGTATGGTTGATTTGCTCAGAATTTGTACAAGAGATGATCTTATGGAGTTGTATCAAGTGAGCAGAATCAGGAATAGAAAGAACTCTGAAGCAGTGATTGAACGACAAATGATGGAGTTGTTGCAAAGCCTGTTTGAACCAGCCAGCTTGTATCACTTATTCTTTCATTGTTATCAAAGGGTTATAACCTGGAGATATTTTGCCAGAGCTGGAGTACACATGGTAGTATTTAACAATGGGCAGGTGATCTACATGTTTGATGATCGACACTATGTGCTGGGAACAGGGCTGCTGAATAGATTGGTTGATTTAAAGTTATCTACAACCATCATTACTGAAGGAGCTTACAGAGCTTTATACATGGTGTTCAATCAACTGCATAAGAGGCAAACGATGAAGGAGAAAGAAGAAGAAAAGAAGGATTGAAACTTGAATCATTATTCTGAATGATCAAGTTTAGGGGGAGATTGTTGAGAACTGAGACACTGTCATATCTGCTCAGAATACAAGTATCATGCCGCTGTTGGTATAAGACTTCAACCACTGTTAGTAGAAGTCAACCACTGTTAGAAGAAGACAACCGCTGTTAGTACATTTGTCTAACAGGACCACTGTTGGTATATGTAAAGCGTTTTGTATTAAGTACTCAACCACTGTTAATGTTATATGAGTACTACCCCTGTTAGTTATATACTCAACCACTGTTGGTTAGTCGGTTAGAGATAATTATGGAATAGATAGGATTTCCATAATAGTTTGATTCTGTAAAGGACTCTATGTGTTATAAATAGAGATTCTGTAAAACCCTAGAGTAAGATAGGAGGAATTCATTCTAGTTATTAGCTTCAAGGTTGTAAACCCTAACACAGATTGTGTGTTCGTATTATTGTTAATAATATTGAAGCTTTTGGTTAGATATTCTGTTGTATACAAGTTTGTTCTTCAAGTTATTAATAAACTATTCCGCAAGCTTATTAATAATCATTCAAAGTAATACATACTAAGATCTCTAGCTGGGATCATCAAGATAGAAGCTAAGAAGAGGAGGAAAGATGAACTTGAAAAAAAGAAGAGAGAGTTAGATGAAATTTCTGATAGAGAAAGGGATATTGATGAATTGAAGGAGTTTATTCTGTTACAGCCTATAGAATCTAAGGTAATTAATGTTGAATTACCTGGTATCATTGATTGGTCTATAGAGCAATTTGTCAATCCTGTTAAGATTCACAAGATTAAAGTTGAAAGAGCAGATGGAAATATATCTTGGTGGAGATCTTTTAGGGATTTGATAAAGAGAATTAGTAGGACTGATTTGGTAAGAATGTATGAGATTGGGATGGAAAAGAATTTAGATTTGAAAAGGTTTGATAATCTGGTTGAAAAGGTTACATGGCATTGGATTAAAGCTATATTTGAGCCAGAAGAGTTTCCATTTCAGTTTTCTACTTTTTGCAAGGTCAGGAATTGGATTTATCATGCTAAACCTGGAGTACATCAGATTGTTATGGAGGATGCAGTGTTTATGTGGTTATTGACAGATAGATTTTATGATATAAATCTGAGATTTTTGATGGGCTTGAGAAATGCAAGGCTACAAGCTGCAGTTTTAGATGATGTAGCTCTGGAATTGGTATATATGGTGCTGAATCAGATTCATAAGAAGGAGGAGATTGATAGGAAGAAGAGAAGAACTGACTAACAGTTTTTGAAAGAATTTTGTGAAGCTTATAATGGATGATTAGAAGAAACTTAATGCTGTGAAGGACATATTAAGTTTAGGGGGAGATTGTTGGGTCAAAACTGTTTTAGATCTGAGTTGAAGTTCTGATGAGAAGACAGAGTACAAGTGATTAAAACTGTTTGCTTTAAAGGTTAAAACTGTCTTTATGAAGTTACAACTGATAGAAGAAAACTGATGAGAAGACAAGTGTTACAACTGATTGAAGATAGATTACAACTGATAGTTATGTGTCTGTAAGTAGTTAAAACTGCTTATGTATTAGTAACTGTTAGTTATATATGAAACAGTTAACACTGATTATGTATTTGTACTTGGTCGCATATTACAATTGAAGCAGTTACCACTGAATGTGTAACAGTTACAACTGTTTACATCAGAATGGTAGTTAAAACTGTTTATGATTTTGTGATAAGTATGAGTCGGTTATGGAAGTTATTTTATTCCATATTTGTAGGAGATTGTATAGGACTCTATATGTTATAAATAGAGATCCTTTAGACCTAGATAGGTTGATGATTTTTGCGCAGCTTCAAGGTTTTTTGTAACCCTAATACATCAAGTGTATTCGTCTTATATCATTAATAAGATTGAAGCTTTCGGTATATTGTGTGTTCATTAAATTAATTAATATTCGTTGATCTTCTTAATATTATTGAGTGTGATTCCGCAACTTCTCAATAATATATTCAAAGCTTATTACGTAAGATTGTTTATTAAGTTAAACAGGGACTTACATTATCAATCCATCACCCTTTTTGGATTGATCATATTACACATAATTCTTTATTTCATAATTCTCTTTATTTAATTATTTCATTATTTGTATAATTACTTTAATGATTACTTCTTATCATAATTCAAGATTGATCATAAACCAATTCCAAGGTTATGAAAATCATATTAAACATCATTAATTCGTATTAACTTCTTAAAATTCATTATTCAATTACTTATTCCATAGTCATAAACATGACTTAATCACTTATAATTCTATTTCAATCATCACTAATGATCATCATGATCATTTTATTAACTTAATCACAATCATCCTCATAATCATAATTAATCCAATTGCTTAATTCTTTGATTCATTATTTCAATATCCTTTAATCATATTCAAACAACATCTTTAAACACTAATCAAAGTGTATTAACACCAAAACATATCCATATGATCAAAACCCACTTTGATCATTAATCCTACAAATCAATTAATCCATTTTTGGATCAAATTCATGTTATTCATCATCATAAACACACTTATACATTACTAATTCATCATAATACACTTCAATTTCAACCTAGAAACCATTGATCATTTATATTATTCAAAGCCCCCATGAAACCCTAAGTTTTAGTTCAAAATTAAAGAAGAATCATGATTACCTTAGGTTTAGAATGATTAATTGATGATGAATTCATGTTCTCCAGCTTCAATTTTGGGTTCTGAATCAATTTTAGTTTAGGGTTTGTACGTGATTTCTTTTGTTCGTGAAGTTTCTGTTGGTTTAGAAATGACAATAACAATGATATATGATACGTACAAATATAAGTTAATATATATATATATATATATATATATATATATATATATATATATATATATATATATATATGTGCTTTAATTTTATTCCCGTGATTATCATTGTTTGGAACTTTAAAACCGATATACGATTATTATCCTTCCAGTTTCGAGTGTATTCTTGGAGCTCGATGAAGAAGTCCTTGCCTTTGTAATAATCACCTAAAGTAATAATAATTTAAAACAATTACTATTACTTTATTCACTTTAATACTTTTGAATTTCAGGGTGTTACATAAAGTCATCCCATAATTATTTATGCTAATTACATCACAACAAATACAAAAGTAATCTACTCGTTAAGCATTGCAATAACTATATCTAGCATAATCAAAGAATACATTTTTAATTAAGATAGATTAGGATAGAAATAACCGGGATTAAATGCGAGAAGTAGAAGACTTGAAGTTTATATAATATTCCCAAGCTTACATCCACAAGATTACAACACGTTCCGTGCTTTCGTTCTATTCCAAACACGCTCCTAAAACTACCCTAAAACTAATTTAGAGTGAGAAAATAGAGAGAGAAAGTGGACTGATTTTTTTGAGAGTGAAAGTGTTCTAAGAATGTGTGTTTTTTAGAATCCAATGGTATATTTATAGTTGAAATCCGGCTCACGATAGCGAAGATAGGCTCATTTTAGCGAAAAAGCGCGCGCGGTACGCGTACCGGACGAAAAAGGTGGCGCACGGACAAAAAAGCACCCGGCACCGGCCGGACACTGGCCGGCACCAGTTGGACCTGGGCCGGCACCGGCTCACCGAACCAAAAAGTGGGCCGGCGGCGGTCGGCCTCGTCCGTATGATTTTTTCAGTTTACGTTTTCGTGCGTATCTCATTCGTTATGCATCCGATTGCGACGATTTTTTTTGCGTTGGAATCGATTTTTAAAAACGAAGACTTTGATGTAAAGAAATCCCCAAGATGATTTTCCGATCTTGAGATGTCTTATTCCGAATGTTTTAAATCTTTCACAACGCGTAGAATCTTCATTCTTCATCTGTTTTAGTTGATTCTTTTTGCGTTGGATTATATTTTTGAAAACAAAGACTTTGGCATGGAGAAGTCTATAAGACGACTCTGGTTTTCTTGAAATCATGTCTCGGTTGCCTTGAATCTTCAAACACGCGTGAAATCTTCGTTTTTCGTTCATTTTGCCTGATTTTTCTCGTGCTTCCTTATTTAAACCTACTTGACAAAATATCATTGATTAATATAATATTTGAGCTTATTTTCCAAGTATCGTTCTAAGATGACAGAAATATCGCTAGTAAAAACGTGACTTTTTACGCGATATCACATATATTTATCGGAAGTAGCACAACGTTCCCGAAAGTAGCACAACATGCCCGGAAGTAGCACAACGTACCCGGAAGTAGCACAAAGTGCCCAAGTATAATTATCATGTATTCACAGTTCCGAGTTTATCACGGGAGTTGGTACCTCTAGTAAGTGTCTAATCATGCGCTTGTAATAAACAACTAATTTGTGAACAATAATGTTGAGAGGCCTTTAGTTTTTAGTATATGATTCATGAAATCAGTTTAAGTGTTTTTCAGTTCTTGTATTGTTAAATGGTTGTATTATTCTACAGTGATATTGTAAATGTAAATCGTAAGATTTAATTGTCTGTATTCACGAAACAATGAAAGTAAGCACGCATTCTCACCCCAATGTAAATCGAAGACAGTTAAAAGTGGGGCTATGAACTCACATGAGTCTGGTAAAGGAAATTTAGTAATAAGCAATATAGTGTGCAGGTTCTCCGAACCCGTAATCTTCCAATGTCCTAAACATGTAAGGTTATGTAAGTAGATGTCTCGAGAGAACATCCATGCTAGTTGTCCACTCAACTAGTTGTGCCCAAGTGTTTGTTTTAAGTTTGCATTTTGAAAACGTGTACGGCCCGTTGGTGACGTGGTGTAATAATAATTTCCAAGGTATTATCATTATGTTTGTTTCACTGTATACTTATAAAGTATATGTATTTGTATATTCGAGTAGCGTCATAAAAATTTTTATCAGTTGATGTGTGCTAAGTATATGCAATTATAATAACAAGTTTAATTAAGGAAATACTAAATAATACTATCACACAATTCAGGCAAGATTAATCCGTTCATGTAATATAGCTTAATAAGTAAGTCCAAATTCGAACACAAGGAACACAGGAAAACGTTATTCTTATTTATAACTAATTATCTATTTATTCCACTTTACAAATATTTACAATTATAATACAATTAAATACAAGGATCCAATTTACAATAATCTACAAGATAAGGGGGACGTTTTAGTTCCGAACGAACATATTTATATTATTGATACAGATTCTAATAGATAAATTCTAGGAAACTGATAAGCATCAAATAGATAGTATATTTTATATTAATTTATCTCTATATTTATATACATTTTATTGCATTAATATTATTTTAGATACTTATTTTGTTAATAATTGCAGAAATGTATTTTAATTGAAGAATGAAGAAAAAGGAACAAGAACGAGACCAAAACTGAAGATTTAAAGCACTTAAAGAAATAGAGATTAAAGACCTTGAAGAAATGAAGACTAAAAGAGTTAAAATGAAGAATTGGGCCAAGAAGACAAAAGAAGTCCGGTTATGAAGATTGAGAGTCCAAATATTAAGCCCAAGCCCGAAAATGGAATATTCTGGAAATTACATTCAACCGGCGGTTGGATTAACCAACCGGCGGTTGAGCTTTAGGGTTTAAGGCGGTGCAGACACGTGGTGTTGGACCCGGATTCAAATTACTTCAACCGGCGGTTGGAAGGTCGGCCTGAAAAAGTATAAATAGAGGCTTAAGTTAGGTCATTTGATATACGATTCAATAATACTAAACCGAAAGTTAGGGTTTTAGGGCGACTTTAAGGTGCGATTTTGGAGGCAAAGGAGCTAGGGTTTGAAGGCCAATAACCCTAAGAAAAGCTGGTTTGCTAATTGGTTCGGTTTCTTTATCCTTGTAACTTTATTAATCTTTTGGGTTATTTTGGATATTGTTTATTTGGATTAATTGCATATTAGGTTTTCATTATGAATGTTTAAATGTATGTTTATTAGATTTATTATATGAATTATATGTTTATGTTGGAACTATATTATTGAATGTTTATTATACAAGAATTGTCTGTGTTATGTTAATATTGATAAAAGTTAACTGATTTATATAGATAACTTTACGAAGCTAGTGAGTTTTATAAGTTAATTAATGATTGTCAATTATTAATGTTAAGTAACACTGTAATTCAACCGAAGCTAGGAATTGTATTAATATTCTGCTGATAGATCTTAATAAATAGTAATATTGTACTTAATCTTTGGCAATGCTACTATATGAAAATTATCTTAATCTTTGTGATTTTATACATTAGTAATTCACCAATAATAATAGCCAACAAAGCAAATAGACATAAGTTGATATAATACGTTTAATAAATAATTGTTTAAATAGTTATAATCTTCTATCCAATTGAGTATACTTAAGTTGTTTCCTAAAACTTATCTATTAGAATATGTATCGAAAATATAAATATAAATATGTTCGTTCGGAACTAAAACGTCCCCCTTATCTTGTAGATTATTGTAAATTGGATCCTTGTATTTAATTGTATTATAGTTGTAAATATTTGTAATTAGAATAAATAGATAATTAGTTATAAATAAGAATAACGTTTTCCTGTGTTCCTTGTGTTCGAATTTAGACTTACTTATTAAGCTATATTACATGAACGGGTTAACCTTGCCTGAATTGCGTGATAGTATTATTTAGTATTTCCTTAATTAAACTTGTTATTATAATTGCATATACTTTTCACCACATCAAGTTTTTTGGCGCCGCTGCCGGGGAACACTTTACCGGTTGAACTTTTGTTTTACCGGGGGAGCGGTGTATTTTATTTTAAACTGATTATTTTACTTGTATAATCTGTATTTCTGATACTTTGTAAAATCAATAAGAAATATCGGCTCACCCATTGAGAATACTGACAAAAACAAAGGTATAAGGAGAGTAAAGCCTTACCTCATTGATTTATCATATAAGAGGTAAGGTGCTTCTCAAAAGAAATAGGTTTTTAATAAGCTTTGCGCTGACCTGTTTCTCCGCTTTTGTGTACTTTCAATGGAGCTACCGAGATCTTTTTGACTAGCAATGTAAAGGAAATAAAATTAAAAATGGTATAATAAGTTACTTAGATTAAAATAGGATTAGATAAGTAATCTGAACTATGTGCTATTCTTTGTGCACAGAAAAATTTAGCTGTTATTAGAATGGAGTCGATGCAAATGGACTTTGGAAATGAGAAAATGGATTTCAAAGATATAGAGATAGATGATCAGTCTTTTGAACCAAACAAGAAGATTAAGCTATCTAATGAAGAAGAAGACTATGAATCACCACCTGTAGTTTCAAATAAGGAAGATATGATTCACTATTTAGAGCATTATGAAGATGAGCTTAGGTTTATTATGGAACTAATACACAAATCCACTTTAGAGTATACTGATTACCAGAAAGAGTTGATTAAGAAGATGGAAGAAGAATTCACTGCTTGGGTTACATCTAATGAAACTAGAGATACAGATGAATTCATAAACTGTGTAAATGAGCTGAAATATGATATGAGCGAGCATGAGATGGTAGACCCAACGTTTTGTGAAAAGCAGTTGTTGAAATATACATATGTGCATGAAACATTTGAGAAATCTTTGTTTCCTTATTCTGATAAACAAAGAGAAATGTTAAGAGAGTTTAAGGAGATAATAGAGCATGCCACTGGGAACTTGAGTAACATGGCTGATATATGTTTACTTGAAAACTTTCAAGATTTCTTCAATTCGATAAAGGCTAGAGAGCATATTGGTTCTGGGAAATTTTTCATTGATTGTACGGTTGATTTTTATGTTCAAGAAATTGTTGATGAATTTTACTATGGAGAATGTGACGAAAGAACGCGTATAATTCCTGAGTACTTTTCTGACGAACCAATGGCAAACTTGGTCACTTATGCTAAAATGGAGTTGCACCTAGCTTACAATGGAGTTCATTATAATCAAAGAAATAACCTTTTTCATTTAGGATTATCTGAAGTTTACTATCAGTTGGTAGATACTTTTAGGTATTCTGGGATTACAACGGAGCATCAAGAAGGATACTATAGGAGGATCTTAAAGGATATAGGTAAGGCAGTGAAAACTCATAACACATATGATTATCATGATATACATTTAGGTTTTTATGGGTTGATGGATTCATTGAGACATAATCATGTGAAACGAGAAACAAATGTTGAATCTAATTACATGGTTACTGATGAAGGAGGAAGGATAGCAAAGAAGGTTAAAAGGGTAGCTGACACACTCATAGAAGTAGAAAATGCTGAAAGGATTCATCATGAAAGTTTTTCTGAATATGCTTCACCAATACCCGAGTTAACTAATAAGATATATTTGCACTTTCGAAGAATTTATCCTGAGAATTTTGGAAGACCTGTTAATGGGAATTAGGCTTGAACCTCATTTCTGAAGACATTTGCAACCTCTTCATTTTTAATAATTAGTTAAAGTTTTTCTAATTTTTGTTTTAGTTTTATAATTGTTTAGGATTTAAATGTTAGTTGGATATTTAAAGTTTAATGTTTTTAGTTTTGTGGGTTGATTAATATGAATTTTATTATTTTCAGAATTATATGATTATCTCATCTTTATTTGTATTAGCTACACAAATTATAAGAATTTTAAGTATTTAGAATTGATTTTTACACGAGTTGCAATAGTGATAAAAATTATTTTCATAAAATACTTAGAAGAGATTATAATAATGAATTTTGGAATTATGCTTAACATTGTTTACAAGATTGCAGAGATAAAAATATAATATTTTTGGTGACAAAAAGATTGAAACAATATTTGGAATTCGATAAAGTCGACAATTGAATTTCCAAACGGTGGATGAGTCGGAACAATCACCGATTGAAAAGTCTATGTATACCAAGGTAAGATTTATTATATCTGTTATTTGTCACAACTAACAGCATTACAGGAATTTATATTAAAAATACACATTGCTAAAATAATAATATTTTATTATTTATCCATTTTATTATTTAAAATTTCCAAATTAATTATTATCGAAAACATACACAAATTTTATACACATAGATTATGAATTGTAAATATTTTGTAAATGTACTAAAAATTGTTATATAACGTAAATTAAAATTTTATTCGTAAAAATATTACAAATATTAGCTAAAAGAATTATTGGGCTAAAGCCCAAAAAGAATTAATTGGGCCGAGAAAAGGGCCTGGTCAGATTTTAAACCAACCGGCGGTTGGACATTTTTGCGATCAAAAACCAGAAAACCATCGGGTTTTCGCCATTCACACACAAACACACACATATACACGCATATATACGATCGGAAGGACGGATTTCGACCGGGGATTATTGCATTTTCATCATTACATTGCGTTTTTGTGGGTTACATCATCAAAGGTATTATCTAAACTCGTTTTTGCGTTTTTCCGAATTTTAATCCCAAAATTATATGATTATTTGCGGTTTTTGGATTGATTGTTAGTTATATTGCTAGTTTAAATGATTAGGATTGCGTAGAAATTAGTTTAGGTTAGTTAGGAATTGATTTTGTTGATTGAGGTTTGTTTGCGGTTTATTGCGGATCGAATCGGTTAGCGTTTCGACTTTTATTTTTTGTATTAGTTAAAACCACACTTATAAAAATGGTACATTTTAAATATAAATGATACATTTTTGATTCAATAAAATTTTGAAATAAAATTCAATTTCATATTTGAATTATATAAGACGAAATAAAAATATTATTTATAAATATAACATTTTACAAAAAATTTTTAGAAATAATTTTGTATAAAAACGTGATATATCATTACATAAAAAATTTTTGTTCGATATTATGACATTGACATAGTTTTTAAATATGTCGAATTTTATGAATTTTAGTATAATGAATTAATATATATTTTAAAACAAATTCTTTTTAATATAAATGTTTAAAGGTTTAAATTTTGAAAAATTAAGGGTATAAATGATGAATGATTTATAACATATCATTATAATTTAAAATATGTCGTTATAAAAAATCGACAGTTAAACAATAAATATTACTATAATCTATACACTTTGTTGGATTCGATATTATTTCGAGATAATAAATATTTTAGAAGTCATTTTGATTCGATACATTATTCTGTTTAGTTTTTAAATTGAGGAATTAAACAGGTGGCTATAAAAAATTAAGCAGAAATGCTGCCCAAATTTCTTTTGAAATGTAAATCTAACATAATTATTTAAAGTTTGTTTTACAGTTATGGCTACCAGGAGACAGGTAGGACGAGCATTGTTAGACAGGGAGGATTTCCAGCTACATCCTTACCTGCGTTTTGAGCATGAGTCGATTACACCTGAGAGGAGAGCAGAGTACGCTGATGGATTATTGGAGCATATTGCTCAGCCGGTAGAGACACCAGATGTTTTGGATTGGACAGTGATGGAGAGAGTTATAGATCCACGCAGAGAGGGTGAGACTGAGGATGCTACTCTGAGGAGGCTTATGACTCAGAGTTATCTATTACCGTCAGGTGATGTTGGTTTTGTTTCTTTAGCTTGGATTCGATTATTTCAGATTCGGGAGATTATTTATAGGGAGCTTGTGATTGAGTTTTATACTACCCTTAGATTTGATAGTGCTTCTAGACAGTTTGACCAGCCGTCGATTTTCTTTTATTTGGGAGGTCAGCCTAGGACCATGAGTTTGATTGAGTTTGGGGTAGCTGTGGGGCTCTATACATTAGATGAGCTCCACAACCATTCTTTTGGGGATCATTTGCTTGCAGGTATGGTTGATCAGTATTCGTCAGTTGAGATTGCTGCATATTGGAGAGATTTGGCTATTGTTGATTATGGAGAGAGGGCACCTTCTGATATACATATGAGGAGTCCAGTTCATAGACTTTTGCATAGATTATTAGCATATTCTATTTGTGGTAGGCACACTGGACCTGAGAAGGTCTATCAGCCCGATTTCTTTTATTTGCACACTATGATTTAGGGGACGCTGATCAATGTTCCCTGGAGATTAGTTCATTGGATGACCACTGGGGCGACAGGACATAGGAGGACTAGTAGTTTATGTGGGGGGCAGTATATTACTAGGTTAGCTCATTATTATCAGATGGGAGCTGCTGATTTTTTGACTTGTACACCGGTTACACCAGGGATGTCCTTGCTAGGCGAGGACAAGTTGATAGAGTTAGGTATTATTCAGGAGGGTGTACAGGAGGGAGTATTGTTATGGACATCGGAGGTTGTGTTGAGTCACTGGTCGCTGACCACGATGAAGTCACTGGTCGCTGACCAACTCAACTATACACTACTTAATGAAGAAATGGATTGTATCGAAGCTGCTGTTGCTAATGATAGGTTTCGCTGATCGTCATTCATTCTGTTCGATATTTTGAGGAAGATTTAAAGCTCAACTTGGTGTGTCGCTGATCAACGTCAGCGAGAGCATTACTTCTTCAAATCAATAAAGGCAAAAGTCACTGCCAGAATAACAGCTAGTCACTGAAGATCTTTGGTTCAATTCATTCTACAAGAGCATGTTAGCTCGCAGTGAATGAGGAGGATTGCTGCATCTTCAGTGACTATTCAATAAAGCCTCTCAATCATCAAGTACCAAAAAGTACTGTACTTATCTATACATCAGCAAGAGTGTTCCAGTTCGAAGTATGTCCGAAAGATTACGTGGCAACAAGTGATTGGTTTTAAGGTAACGAGATATTTGCGGTAACAGAATTGGGACCCGCAGAATGTCGGTTTATCAGAGATCAGGACCAATCAAGCAGCAACACGTGTCCTTCCAAGATCCTATTTTGTAGGCGATATTTTAGGAACTCTTGTAGTATAAATAGTTCAGTGTTTTGTACTATTGAGGCTAGTCGTCATATGCACCGTTCTTCTGTTTGTCAGAGAACTAGTTTGTCTAGGTGTGTATTAAGACTCAGCGAGGTTAACTATCAGCGTGTATGTCCACTGTAGTTAATACTCTTCATTGTAATAATTTAGCTAAGTGTTTGAATTGGATTAACTTTGGTTAATCCATTCCGCATTCAACACTTCGTGAATTTAATCAATACAATTCACTTTCAGCTACTATTACTTGTCGTTCTTTGATACTGTTATATCTTTAATCTGTTATTTCAATACCGTCATACTCTGTTATAGATAATCAATTTAAAACAAACTGAAACACTTGGTAAAATCTGAAATTGTTTTAAATTGTATTCAACCCCCCCCCCCCCCCTTCTACAATTAAACTTTACACTTTGTGATTCCAAATAACTAATTAATAGTGATTACGGGACTATCAATTGGTATCAGAGCAGAGTTGGTTTAAATTCAATTAACCAGGTCTGCTATGGAATCAGTAAAGTACAGCTGTGTTGACTCTGATTATCAAAAGGGAAATGGTTCCACAACCAAACCTCCAGCTTTTGATCCTTCAAGGATTGAAACCTGGATGTCCCGGATGATGATGTTTTTGGACTTAGTTGATGACCGTCTTTGTAATATCATAACCAATGGTCCACATATCCCAACTACTATTGTTCCTGCTGTAATTGCAACAGCTACTACTCCAGCTATACCAGAAATGGTTTTACCTAAAAGAGAGGAACAATGGACTGATGAGGATAGGCGATTGGTTAGACTTGATAAACAAGCTAAAATCTACATAGGCATGGCACTTCCTGATGAAGTGTTCGAATCAATCAGGCTTTGTAGAACTGCTAAAGATATGTGGGATACCCTTAGGAATATATATATTGGAACTCCTGATATTATTCGCTGCAGGGAAGTCAATCTCACTCGCCAGTATGAGCTGTTCGCAATGGAACCAAATGAATCTCTGTCTTCCACTTACACCAGATACCAGTCACTGATGAACAAAATGGAGAAGGCTGGTATAGGCAAGGAACAGAGATTTGTTGTTGAAAAGTTTCTTGAGTTGCTGCCAAGGAAAATCTGGGGAACCATTGCAACGTGTACCAGACAGAGAAATGATTATTCAATTCTGAATTTAACTCAGGTCTATGGTATTTTGCTCAATTGGGAGCAGTCTGAAAAGCAAGCTAATGAGAGTGAGCATATTCGTGCTACTCTTGGAAGTCAGAAGATATCCAATGCCCTTGTAGCAGAGCTTGATGAAATCGATCAGAGACAGAAGTCAAAAGTGTCTATGAAAAGCTCGAAGTCACTGATAGCTGAAGAAGAAGGTGGTCAGAATGAAGAAGAGTCAGAATATGAGTATGATGAAGGATTGGAGAAGCTTGAGAAGGATATGGCCATGATGGTTGCTAATTTCAGAAGGAACACCAGATCAAAACGATTTGCTGGTGCTCCATTATCTGATAAATTTCAATCAAAGGGTGAATGCTACAAGTGTGGCAGAATTGGTCATTTTGCAGCTGAATGCAGATCAAAGTCAGTGAATCAAGTCCCTGAACCCATGCCAGATGTCAGAAATGACAAGTACAACAAGTACAAGGCAAAATACAAGAAATTGAAGGCATTGGCTAAATCTGGGAAGAAGAAAGGAAAAGGTTTCGTTGCTGAAGAAGGTTCATTCAGTAATTCTGATTCCTCATCATCTGATGAAGAAGAAGCAATGATTTGTTTAGACACTGAACTTCTTGGAGACATCAAAGAAGTCACTCCTAAATGTTCAGCATCTGAATGGGATCCTGAAACTCTTTACAAGGTACATTTTTTTAAACATATACAGCTGCTGAAAAAGATAAGGTCTTTGAGTCTTTGATAGTTGACTTATCAAATGCTCATGATATTCAAAGAGGACAGAAACGTAAAATTTGTGACTTACAATCCAAACTTAATGATCAAAATGAAAATGAGTCAAAGTTGAAGAAATTAAAACTTGATCTTGATGCACAAATTCATGCTAATCAATTGTGTATTCAAGAAAAAGTTAAGTTTGAAACACAATTTCAACAGCTTAAAAAGGTCATGGAATTTTGGTGTAAGTCAAATGATAAAGTCAATCACTGTGTGAATAATCAAATTCCAAAATAAGTCAAAGCTATTTTGGGAGGAGATTATGAATATGTTGCATCCCTCGCTGATTCAACAATGGTTGACCCTGTTTTTGATCCCAAGGGTAATTTTTCAGAAGCTGTATTTGAACCCATCTCCATCTTCAATGAACCACGACCAAACTATTTTACTAAAAGCAAGTTGGTCACTGAAGATACTGATGTCTTAAATGATAATGATGAGATAAATATTTTGAAAACTGTCAGATCATCAGTAACGTCTCATCTTATCAAAAACATCGCTGATAATCAAACAATCATCAACAACTTCACTGACACTGTATCAGTCACTGAGACAACCTCCATTAGTGACCTAAAGTCAAAGATGCAAGAAGTAACAATCAGCAATAAAAGTTGTGTGATTGTGTCAGATCAGCAACTTAAAAAGAAGAAAGCCAAAAAGACCGGCTATTTGAACAAAAAGTGTTATAAATGTGGCAACAGGCAACATGTGTCATCTGAATGTTCGGTTACACCTTTTGAAAAACAAAACATCGTCAGTGAATATTCAGATACGGTTTATTCAAATCAATGGACGCCAAAACCAGCGCTTGATCACTATGAACCTATCTCTGGATGGGTTCATCAACTGGACTAATCATATAGTTCATTTTATCTCATGAGTATTTATTATGTTGTCATACTTGTTTTATATCAGTGACTTAATTTCTTCTAAGCTGATTTTGTTAGTATTCTAAGTTGTAACTTAATCAGTGACGAAGCAATCTAATGATATGTTATACAACTTATATACAACATAATCTCTACTCATGATTTAAAAAAATAATAATAAAAAAAATAATAATAATAATCCTTTTTCTTTATTTATAAAATGATCACATCTCTATGGTTTATTCAGTATTCTAAGTTGTGTTTAAACCAGCGAGACTACATCCTTGCCTAAATAAAGAAACAATATTATTATTCTTGACCATTTTTGTGGTAAATCAAGAAATTGGTTATGTATCTTCAGTAACTTTCAAACTCACTGAAGATATCATTTAATGGTGATTTTTAATCGACAAAACATTCGTTATATTTAAGTACATTGTGTATTTAACTTAACGGATTTCAAAATTAAATGTTTTATGGTATATCGGAAAAATCGTGCGCTTCTGACACTCTCTTTCCTACGTCAGCGTACTTTTTCCGGCACACCACTCCCATCACCATTAATGCCACCACGCACCACCATCATAACCCTCTCCACCTCTACATCTTCCACCACGACTGCCCACGTTGTTTTCATCTCAGCCACACGATCATTAGTAAAGTGTACTATTTAAACCTACAAATCAGCAACTTGTAAACTTTTACACTTTACTAATTTTCGAAAATCCTTTAGCATTTCAAAACCCTAAAATAAGTGTTTAATCAACGATTTTCAAAGGTTCTGTAATGGCTAAATCAAAATATTTTCTCAACTCATACACTGCCACTGAAGATATCAAAGCTTTTCGAGCTCCTGCAGTTGGTGAAGATGATATCATTACAGTTCCAAAAGCAAATTATTTGGGTAATCTTTCATGCCCTAAAACAGAGTACGCGGAGATTATCACTTTTCTAAAAAATCATTTTATTCTCCCTGCTCTCACATTATCCCCTGAAAAGATGAATCCAGAATGGTTGAGTGAGTTTTGGTATACCTGTACTCACTCAATCGTTAATAGTAATTCTCAACTTAAAGGTTTTATCAATAACGGAGGTCAAGAAATAATTATTTTTGCACACACCATCCGTACTGTTTTACAACTCCCTGAGCACGATACTTATGACCCACTGCCAGACAAAGAAGATACCAAAGGAGGCATAGTGAATCTCACTGGGATTCACTTGAAATACACTATGGATAGCAATGGAAATCATAAGTTTTCTACTGTTCATAAATCTAAAATGGATGGTGTGCGGAATGCCCTATTTTCAAACTTTATTCAATCTTTGGGCACAAAAACAGGGAGTTATGATCAATTCAACTCCCTAGAAGCACAGTTAAGCTGGTCACTGGTCAACTCCTTAAAAGTTGACTATGCAAGTGTGATTTTTGATGATATTGTTTCCAGAATATGTGAATCTACCAGAGCAAAATTTGTTTCCTATCCTAGGTTCCTTTCACTTATTTTTAAAGATCAATTTAAATCCTATGATAGGATTTCATTTAAAGGTTTTGAACCTACTCTGATAGGAAGTCAAATTTTTAGTAAAACTACAACTGTGCTTCTCCCTGATTTTATGAAACCAAAGGGGATACTTGCACCCCAGCCTTTACAAGCTATACATCCGTCTGGTTCTGCCCCCCATCGATCACGTCACTGATCACACCTCCAGTGACCATTGCTGATCAACCACCAAAGCAAAAGCCACCAACTGCTCCTAAGAAAATCAAGTTAAAGTCCCTGACATCAAAGGATCAGGGACAGAGTCAGAAAAAGACGTCTAAGGACGCCAAGAGTGAAGCAGCAACTGAACGTTCAGTCCCTGCGGGCACTCTTGATCAACCTATGCCTAAAACTGCTTCACTGGACTCACAAAAGTCCAGTGACTCTATAAAGGGAAGCCTACAGACAGCTACAATGGCTCAACCCATTGTTAGCAGTGATTCGGGTGCAACCCACACCCATCCATCGAGTCAACCCATCAGGCACTCATCATTCTCACAAAAGGATGATGTTTCAGTCAAAGGGCTAGTGTCATCAGCGGGTGTTAACACACTCATTACTAATGACACATCACTGGCTACAGACCCGGGCCAACTCTCATCTTTCACTGCACCGACCGACAATGTCCCTCCCCAGTCACAGGGAGAGATACAGGTTGACCTTTCTGTTTCTAATGATCCATCAGCTAAAACACAAGCTGATGATGTTGAGGAAGCCCAACCAATGGATACTTCTACATCTTCTTCTGAAAAAGATCAGCAACATGGATCTTATGATCTTACACTTTCAAAGGTGAATCAGCAACCAGATGATACTTGATATTTCATCTCTACCCTTCTCCACTATACAACATGCTGATTTCATAACCTCACCCATTCAGGAATTAGATGAAATGTCTATTTCTAGTGATAACATTGCTCAACATGCTGATGATCAACCATCTCAACCAGATGTTGAAATTCAATCTGAATCACAAACAATTCCACCAATCTCCCATACAACTCAAAAATCACCAACCAACAAAGCATCAACTTCCACCACATCATCAACAGACAAATTGCTGCTTGAGTACATTACTGCTTCACAGCAACAAATTCGAATGCTCACTGAAGATAGAGAGACCTTGACTGGCCAACTCACTGATCTCACTAATAAGGTTCACTCTCTTGCAGCAGCTTATGAATCCATTCCAGATTGGAGTGATTCTATCAAAGAAAAGGTCTCACTTATTGCAAATGCTGAAATAGATCACTATCGACTTCTGGAAACTCATGCTAAGTCTCTTACTGATCTCGCCTCATTCACCAGAATCAGCCTCAAAACTCATGAAGATGCAATAATCTCTCTCAATGAAAAACAAAAAACAATGGCATCTTCTGTTGTGGATTATATCACTCATGCTGATTGAATTATCAGCGAGCTTCCACAAATTATCTCCAACCATCATGAAACCATAACTGGTCTAGAAACTATGCATGAAGATCATCAGAAAATCTGCATTAGACTTGAGGAGATCATTCAATTCGTTTCTGAGGCTGAGGGGGAGAATGAAGATGATGATGCTAAGGATTACACTCCCTTTGATAATGACTCATCAGATATGGATGTCGCTGAGGAAAGAGAGATGGGTGTTTTCCCTGAGTTTCATCCTGATGAACAAAGGAGGTATGACTATCTAGTCAAAGAGTGGGCTGCTGATGAGAATGCACGAGTTATGGGGGAGTCAGCAAGCTTTGAGCTAATGAGGTGGGAATGGATGAATAGACAACAAGAAGATGATGTTATCAATATGGATGAAGAAGAAGATGATGATGATGATAATGACAATGATGGTAATAATGGAAGTGATGAAAAGAAAAATGATGTTGCTGATATACAAGATAGTGCTGATAAAGAAGTCAAGAATGATGGGACAAGTGAAAAAGGTACTGATGCTGGTGCTAATGATAAGAAAGAAGAAGATATTGCTAATCAGATGGAAGATCAGCAACCAGTAGTCTCTGATGATCAAATGGAAGATCTGCTACCAATCTCTTCTATTTTAATAAAAAGAAAAAGGACCAGCGAGTCTCCCACATCAGAGTTCATTTCTTCTAAAAAGATAAACTTCTCTGAAGAACTACGAAAGTGTTTAAAGGCTTATTGCATATGCTAAATGCAATCGTGATTAACTACGAAAGTGTGGATGTTGTATATTATATTTCAAGAGATGAAGGAATCAACCAAGAAGATTTTTTTTAGCCGATGATGAAATTTATAATTTCAGTCAGGGGAGTTTTTCTGTTCTATTTTTCTTTTCCTTACTCACTTTTTGTTTATCATTTTTATACAATGAGGGCATTGTATAATTTAAGTGTGGGGATAGGGTTCGTAAGAAAAAGAATTTCTTTTAATTAAACATTTAAGTTTCTATTGTTCTTAAATTTTATCAAAATTTAAAATTTTTAAGTGAATAACTAAGTATTTATTAGTTAGAATATTTTTGTTAAAAGTTTTGTTTTGTATTTAAAAGTTTAGACTTTAATATGGATTAACTGTTTTATATATATAATGTAAGCTACGTAATAAGGAAGTGATATATAGTTATATGATATGATGTACTAATAGGCAATCTATATGAAGATTTCTGAATTTTAATAAATTAATAATATAACTTGTTTATTATTTTATAATACATAATATGATATATGACATAAAAGTCTTAATTTTTAAATTTATTATACAATAATTTTATATCTTTTTACTTATGTGAGTACATTTGGGGGTATATATTGATGGTTTCCTCTGTTATACGAAAGTATAGACCTGGTCTCTATTAATATATACTTAAAAATTAAGCAAACGCAAGTCAAAAGTACTTGAAAAGTCTTAAAAATATAAAGATACCTAATGAGGTCGCCAAAATGGTTTGACCAAGTCTGGTTTTGCTTAAACCTGAATCAAGTTATGTCGCTCTGTTGCATGAAAATGCTGACCTGTCACCAATGTCTTGATTCTTAAAAATGTATTTCATATATTTAATGGGAATATAAAGTAAATTGTATAATCAAATTTAAAGGTATATCATATATGGAAATCATAAGTAATATACATACTAACAATAAATGTGTATTCAGTAGTATGAATATAGATTGTTTAAAGTGGACAAATATATTAGTAATCGTTCATGAACTATATATTACACAAATAATAATAATTTTTATTTATACATTATAGTTATCCATGTTAATTAAATTGTTTAAAATTTTAATTTATGAAACAGATTTTTAATATTGGTATTTAGATTCTTAAATATTAGTTTGATGCTTATTTTTAAATTTTATTCAGTATTCTACTTGAGGACAAGCAGAACTTAAGTGTGGGATATTTGATAAGCATCAAATAGATAGTATATTTTATATTAATTTATCCCTATATTTATATACATTTTATTGAATTAATATTATTTTAGATACTTATTTTGTTAATAATTGCAGAAATGTATTTTAATTGAAGAATGAAGAAAAAGGAACAAGAACGAGACCAGAACTGAAGATTTAAAGCACTTAAAGAAATAGAGATTAAAGACCTTGAAGAAATGAAGACTAAAAGAGTTAAAATGAAGAATTGGGCCAAGAAGACAAAAGAAGTCCGGTTATGAAGATTGAGAGTCCAAATATTAAGCCCAAGCCCGAAAATGGAATATTCTGGAAATTACATTCAACCGGCGGTTGGATTAACCAACCGGCGGTTGAGCTTTAGGGTTTAAGGCGGTGCAGACACGTGGTGTTGGACCCGGATTCAAATTACTTCAACCGGCGGTTGGAAGGTCGGCCTGAAAAAGTATAAATAGAGGCTTAAGTTAGGTCATTTGATATACGATTCAAGAATACTAAACCGAAAGTTAGGGTTTTAGGGCGACTTTAAGGTGCGATTTTGGAGGCAAAGGAGCTAGGGTTTGAAGGCCAATAACCCTAAGAAAAGCTGGTTTGCTAATTGGTTCGGTTTCTTTATCCTTGTAACTTTATTAATCTTTTGGGTTATTTTGGATATTGTTTATTTGGATTAATTGCTTATTAGGTTTTCATTATGAACGTTTAAATGTATGTTTATTAGATTTATTATATGAATTATATGTTTATGTTGGAACTATATTATTGAATGTTTATTATACAAGAATTGTCTGTGTTATGTTAATATTGATAAAAGTTAACTGATTTATATAGATAACTTTACGAAGCTAGTGAGTTTTATAAGTTAATTAATGATTGTCAATTATTAATGTTAAGTAACACTGTAATTCAACCGAAGCTAAGAATTGTATTAATATTCTGCTGATAGATCTTAATAAATAGTAATATTGTACTTAATCTTTGGCAATGCTACTATATGAAAATTATCTTAATCTTTGTGATTTTCTACATTAGTAATTCACCAATAATAATAGCCAACAAAGCAAATAGACATAAGTTGATATAATACGTTTAATAAATAATTGTTTAAATAGTTATAATCTTCTATCCAATTGAGCATACTTAAGTTGTTTCCTAAAACTTATCTATTAGAATCTGTATCGAAAATATAAATATAAATATGTTCGTTCGGAACTAAAACGTCCCCCTTATCTTGTAGATTATTGTAAATTGGATCCTTGTATTTAATTGTATTATAGTTGTAAATATTTGTAATTAGAATAAATAGATAATTAGTTATAAATAAGAATAACGTTTTCCTGTGTTCATTGTGTTCGAATTTGGACTTACTTATTAAGCTATATTACATGAACGGGTTAAACTTTCCTGAATTGTGTGATAGTATTATTTAGTATTTCCTTAACTAAACTTGTTATTATAATTGCATATACTTTTCACCACATCAGAAACAACTTAAGTATACTCAATTGGATAGAAGATTATAACTATTTAAACAATTATTTATTAAACGTATTATATCAACTTATGTCTATTTGCTTTGTTGGCTATTATTATTGGTGAATTACTAATGTAGAAAATCACAAAGATTAAGATAATTTTCATATAGCAACACTCCCAAAGATTAAGTAAAGTATCACTATTTATTAAGATCTATCAGCAGTTTATTAATACAATTCCAAGATTATGTTGAATTACAGTGTTACTTAACATTAATAATTGACAATCATTAACTAATTTATAAAACTCACAAGATTAGTAAAGCTATATATATAAATCAATTAACTGTTATCAATATTAACATAACACAGACAATTCTTGTATAATAAGCATTCAATAATATAGTTCCAACATAAACATATAATTCATATAATAAATCTAATAAACATACATTTAAACATTCATAATGAAAACCTAATAAACAATTAATTCAAATAAACAATATCCAAAATAACCCAAAAGATTAATAAAGTTACAAGGATAAAGAAACCGAACCAATTAGCAAACCAGCTTTTCCTAGGGTTAAAAACCTTCAAACACTAGCTCATTTGCCTCCAAAATCGCACCTTAAAGTCGTCCTAAAACCCTAACTTTCGGTTTTAGTATTCTTGAATCGTTTATCGTTTAACTAAATTGAGCCTCTATTTATAGTTTCACAGGCCGACCTTCCAACCGCCGGTTGAAGCTATTTATTTCCGAGTCCAACTCCACGTGTCTGCACCGCCTTAAACCCTAAAGCTCAACCGCCGGTTGGTTAATCCAACCGCCGGTTGAATGTAATTTCCAGAATATTCTAATTTCGGGCTTGGGCTTAATATTTGGACTCTCAATCTTCATAACCGGACTTCTTTGTCTTCTTGGCCCAATTCTTTATTTTAACTCTTTTAGTCTTCATTTTTTCAAGGTCTTAAATCTTTATTTCTTTAAGTGCTTTAATTCTTCAGTTATGATCTCGTTCTTTTCCTTTTTCTTCAATTAAAATACATTTATGCAATTATTAACAAAATAAGTATCTAAAATCATATAAATGCAATAAAATGTATATAAATATAAGGAAAAATTAATATAAAAGATACTATCTATTTGATGCTTGTTGAGGTTGTCAACGGGTGGTTTTAAAATTTATAATTGATGGGGTCTAAGTGTGACTTACTAGTACTGAACCAAAGGGTTAGTAGGCGGTAAGTTGGACCTAGAGTCATTCTTAAAGAGAAACTGAATTGAAACGGAGGTGATCCAATCAATCTCTCTTTTCTAGTAAATGTTTTAAAAGAGTGCGTTGGGGGTTTTGGTTCAGTTAATTAGGTAAACTAAATAAAGCGAATGAAATGTAATAAGATGTCAGATAATGCAAAGTAGTATTTGTTGTGAGTTCGTTAGTTGTTAATCATGGGATGATGACTCTTGCGGGAAAATGATTAACTAAATTGGGTTGCTTATGAGATTCATTAACTTATGGTATAACCAATAGATTCCTTATTAGTCGGTTATCAACTAATATGTCACGAGGAACTAAGGTATCATGATTTTGACCAGACAGACAATGCTCAACTCTCAACACTCTCCTGTGAGGGAGTCAGTGGCCCATATTATTGAACGTATTCGCTCGTGGGCGAAGGAATAGAGTAGCAAGTCCATAACATGTCTAGCCGTTCTTAATACCACAATGATTATGAATCCGTTAAACAACTAACTTAGAACTTGTGTCCGGACTTATTTAATCAATTTCTACCAGTGAAACTTAAGCGTGATAAACGAGGGAAAGCATTTAGGTTTCTTGCATACCGTACTTTAGGTTTCATGGTTTTAGGAAAAAGTATTGGTTTAAGTTGGATTTCAAACTTGCCTTTCTTAATACAATTAACTAATCCCTAGGTTTTCGTAAATGACCATTTTGCCTATAGCCTACCTAATCTAAACTAAAACAACGAATTAAAATGCTGACGGCTTTTTACAGAAAGTCAAACCCAGACCATGTCGGAAGATGCTATGGTAGCTCACATCGTATTTAATCGTTTACCGATGTTTCCGTTGTGAGTTTAATTGCTTCGCGATGTTTACATGATAAGTACATTGTGATCGGAAGTGTACAATACTCATGGCAAGTCCACGTAATCACATTGCATTTTATAATGCTAGCATGACGTTACAATTAAAAACATAGTTTTTACACAGATAACTATTGACCGAGTATTGAGGTTCGCGACTCCTCTTTACAAGGTTACAATCACGTTTGTTAATCGAAAGGCGAATGTAAGTTTTAGGTTTAAAATCACAAGATAAGTCCGTTCACAAAGTTTCCAATTTTATAACGTCGATCCATAATACAACTACCTTCGGTCGTCACCGGCTTCCATATATTTGTACTATGCTCAAAAGCATTTCCAATACTATACCGAGTAATCAGTCGAATCGGGGCCATCGTATTATTTCACGACGTATTTAAAGTCATCCCACAATTATATATACTAACTACATCACAACAAATACAATAGTATTCTACTCGCTAATCATGGCATAAACGATCTCTAACATAATTAAAGCAAACATATTTAATTAAGATAGATAAGGATAGAAATAACCGAGATTAATATGCGAGAAGGAATAGACTTGAATTAAAGAGTGTAACTCCAAGCGTACACCAAAGATTACAAAACGTTCATAGCTTTCTTTCTACTCTAAACAAAGTGCTAAACTAATCTAATGCTAAATTTAAAGTAAAAAAGTAGAATGAGAAAGTAAGAAAGTAATATGACTAGTGCATATGGGACATTTTGAAATTGAGCCTTAAGCCTCCTATTTATAGGTGAGCTTTGGCTCACATTAGCACCAAGGGGTGCATGTTAGAAAAAGATGGCCAAAAGGGTGCACCAGGTACCGTACAACACGAAAAGTAGGCCCACCGGGTACCGTACAACACGAAAAGTGGGCGCACCAGGTACTAAAAGTTACCAAAAACGGAAAGCGAGACGGGGTAGGGGAGGCCGGCGCCGCCACCACTTTGGCCGGCGGCGGCTGGCTGGTGGCCGGCGGCGGCTGGCTTGGTCCCGCCCCGTTTCGCCGTCTTTTGCTTCGTTTCTCGATTCGTGCGTGTTTTCTTCGTTATGCGTCCGTTTGCGTCGATTCTTTTTTTGTTGGATAGGCCCTGAGATGAGGTCCCTAGCTCCAGATATTGCGTGCGAATCATTTGGATCTTCCGGCGGGCGTAGAATCTTCATTCTTTATCCGTTTCAGTTGATTCTTCTTCTGTTGGATTCGTATTTTGAAAACGAACATCTTGGACAGAATGGATGTTGGTGGAGGGCATTTCAGTCTTGAAACCTCGTTTTGATGCCTTAAATCTTCAAACGTGTGTGGAATCCTCGTTTTTCATCCGTTTTGCTTGATTTTTATCGTGCAACCTTGTTTTGACCATCTTGGCATAATGTTACTGATTTGTGCTATATTTGAATTAAAATGCCAAGAATTGTTCCAGAATGAGAGAGATATCGGTAGGCTAAACATGACTTTTTACGCGATATCAATGCTTATCATTAGTCATGACGCGGATTCGATACATGGTTCAAGGACTTAAGTTTACTAACAGATTCAGTTCGCAGGATCTCAGATCACGAGGTAGGGTCAACTCGCAAGTCAAGTCGCGTGACGACTCGACTCGCAGCTCAGTCCGCAATGCAAGTTCAACTCGCAGGTCAAATGGTCTAATGGTTTCAATTCGCAATGCGCTTCTCACCTCGCAACGCAATGGTCAAACCGCAAGGTTTCGATTCGCATCGCTAGGTCATCATGCAGTATCGTGTGTGAACTGAGATTGATCTCAGTTCGCAAAATCGACTGTTGGCGATTTTAAGTTTTCAAGAACGGCTTTCGACATGATTTTTGGGCATAAACTTGTTGAGTGGTTCCTAAATATGTAAATGTATGTGGTTTCAAGTAATTCTAACAAAAAGTAAGGATTTCTTACCAAAATGGTGAATCTAGAACCGAAATTGAAACGGTGTGCTCGGTTCGTGTTCCTTGCTTCTTTTCTTGTAAAACCCTTGAAGACTTGTTGATGGATGACGAAGATGGTGATGTCTCAGCTGCTTTTCTAGAGAGAGAGTCGGATTTTAGAGAGATGGAGGAGGATAGGGTGTAATGTGTGTGTATGGTGGAAATGAAATGGAAATGGGAATGGATAAGGGTTATAAAAAGGGTCATGGGTCGGTTGGGGCTGGGTCCGCGGGTCTGGGCCGACCCACTTGAGGGCTTGGGCTCGTGGACTCGTTCCTCGAATTTGTGTTACGTCCCGCGGTCGATTAAACGTTATTTCGCGTTATATGTTAAATTGTTAAACACTTAGCTACTCTTTTTCGGTTAGCGTTATATTCACGTCATTTTCAGTTGAAATAATATCTTGAAATACTCTTTCTAAAATTTCTAGAATGTTTGTTGGTTTTCCTTTGTCCGGCGCGTCTCGTGTTATTTCATTGTGTTCGGCTATGTTTTTAACAAAACGTATGCGTGTAATATATTTCCATATTAAGTTCAAGTAAATAATGTTGTCTTGAATAAATTCACATTATTTTGAAAGTTTGTCACCAACGTCCGTATTTAAAGTCTCGGGTTCCAATCGAGTGGTTAACGTACGATTTAAGTCAATCGCATAGGTGTATATTTATATAAATATACAAAGTCATAGTATTAATTTCTATTTCATGCTAAATACACGTAATTACATCGTGATTAGGCACTAATAATTGTCCTAATTTTTCGGGTGTCACATTTTCCCCCGTTAAGAAAATTTCATCCAGAAATTTCGTTCATAGTCTCAGTTATGTGGGGTCTAGGGAGAAGTGTAGGTAGGGAGATTTCTTCGCAAGTACGTCTTGCAATACGAATTAGTTGGAAATCATTTCGTTGATTTGAAAGTGGACACAACAATGTCGAGGTGGTGTTTAAGGGTAGTTAATTCATGACCGTTTCATAGCTTACCGTAGTAGTCAAGTCATGACTGTTTCGTTGTTCAAATTGTAGTTAATTCATTATGTAGTAGTTGTAGTAAATTCCCTCACTATAGGGTTCGTGGTAGGGAAACATTCTTACATAGTTCATAGTCTGGGTACGTGTGAACAGTTAGTGGGATTACACCTAATATAGGTCGTTGGAAACGCATTTCCAATCTATAACTGTCAAGAGACCCGAAAGTGGTCTTGATATGTAAGTCGTTAGAAGGATATGCGTGTGATTTCAAAGTCTATGTGGATAATCCGATTGCCAAGTCAAATGGGAAAATTCTACGATGCTGAGTTTCTACGGTGCTGGTCTTATAATCGCGCTTGGCACCCGAGGTGGTGGGCAGTACCGAATATATTCGAATAGTCAGGTTATTGGGAAGAAACGTACCCATAGTGAAGTTATGAATTCCGTCAGGCGTTGTGGTTAAACTTTGGACAGTCTCTCTTGAAATGTCCAGGGTTTCCACACTCAAAACATTTTCTCGATGCATTAGGGTTTAAGATCGTAGTGGGAACTCTGCAATCCCTAGTTTAGTGTCCATAACTCTTGCACCTGTTACACGGTGCGCCACAGGATCCCTCATGGTGGCTGTTGCATTCGGAGTAGAAAGGTTTGTTTCCTTTATATATTTTCTCTCCAGAACCAGCCGCATAAGCCTTAGCAATTTCTAGCCGTTTTGCTAGTTGCTGTCTTGGGTTGTTGTTGTTGTTCTCATCCCATTTTCGTTTGTTATCCCCGGTGTCCTTATCTGTCAGTGTCCCGCGTTGGACCACATGCGCCATCAATTCGTGTGACATACGAACGACACTCTAGATCGTTACAGGTTTAGATGAAGTTACATTCCCTTGAATCTTCTCCGGGACTCCCCAGATATATCTCTCGATGCGTTTGGCCTCAGGCTCACCATTGATGGGCAGAGGAGTGCCAGCTGGTGGAAATGGTTGGTATAACTAGTAATGTCGTTATCCTTGATGATGAGGTCCCAAAATTCGACCTCCAATTGTTGTAACTCGTCTCTGGGACAGTACTCGTCCTTCATCATGGTTTTCAGGTCCTCCCATGGGAGTTGGTGGGCAACATCGATTCCCACGGATTAAGCATATGTGTTCCACCAGGTAAGAGCATTTTCCAGGAGGGTGCAGGTGGAGTATTTAACCTTGCACTCTTCAGTGCAATTACAGATACGGAAGACTGACTCCATCTTCTCAATCCACCGTAGTAATCCAATAGCTCCTTCCATACCCTTGAAGCTTAAGGGTTTGCAGTTCAGGAAGTCCTTGTATGTACAGGGTTTAGTAATAAAGGTAGTGTTTACAGTATCGTCGCTTCTCCTATCGTTCCTTTGTGACTGTTGAGCAGCCAGAACTTTGGCTATTCCCTGAGCAATAAGCTGTGCGATCTCAGCTTGGGTGTAAGTCTGTCTCCGTGGCGGCATGTTTCTTTAATAAGAGAAGGTAAATGAGGTATAAGATTTCGAGTACAAAATTGTCGCAGGTGTAAATAGGAGAACAATATACAATATCACGCATGTCGATTTATAACGCAAGGAAATAAACAATTGTTGTGTAAATATTTTTCGATGCGTAGGCGTTGCGATTTTAAACTATTGATGACGTGTCCCAATGGATGGAGTATCAGTATTAGCATGGGTAAAGTAGAGTCTGGTTTGAAGTGGTCTGTTTGTTCTTCTAGTCGTGTAAAATCCACGCGATCCGTAGGTCTACGATTTGTAGGGGAAAAAGGAACACAAAGTAGGGAAAGAAAGTGTATTATGGTACAAAAGTTTGTTAGCACGTGATAGTGAAATTCATAACTGGTTAAAGCGATATTCAACCATTAAGTTAAACTTGCCGCTTACAAAATGTGAAGGGCATCACTGCGCCCGAACGATTACATAAGTTTATACAAAATTTGATGTGTGTCAAGCACAATTCATACCTACGTAGATTAAATAAGATAGCCCAAGTTAGGTTTGGTTAATTTCCAGTTATGTCCCTTATTATTTGGGCGCGTTTCCTACTCATGGTTCATTCTTGGTTTAGAGGGGTGGGGTAGTAGCGTGCCGCGAGCATGTCCTTGTATCGTGGTCGTGCCTGGTAGATCTCATCCTCTTCCGTTGACTTTCTGCCCAATCGTTTAACCCAATTCTTGGTTTTCCTAGTAAGGTTGGCGACAACCTTCTTCCAGTGGCGAAGTCTGTCCTTAATCTTTTGGGGGACGGATCTCTTCAAGATTCTCAGTTCTTTCTCATAGTCCTGACACTTATATCTCAGTGCCCATATTCGGTTATCCAACTCTGTTGCCTGGTCCATGATTCTTTCGTATGCTTCAACCTCAATGATCCTGTAGTTTTGATTTTCGTTCTCCTCATTTCCGAACGCATCAGCTGGTACTATCTCCCCATCGAGATAGGTGTACCGTACTTGCTCTTTGTGGATTTAGTCACTGTCTGATGGATGATCTTCCATTACAGTGCTTGACCTCATAGAGAAGTTCTATAAAGCACAAAGAGGGTAGAAAAGATCTTAGTTGTTATACTAGTTACTAGTACTGGGTGTTCCTCTCATGTGTTCATTGAAGTTTACTCTAAAATGACAGAAAGATTTTTGGACTCAGATGAGTCGTCGTTGCCCTAAACGTATGGGCAGGTCGGTACATTAGATGTCGCTACTGTGGTCGGTAGAATTTAGATCTCGTGTTCGAAACCAAGGGTTGTGTTAGCGGAAATGGTTGCCAATTCTATGGCAAGAACATAATCGTGTGAGGCCTATTTATATAATCTAATATATATAATAGTCTAGCACATACTGCACGTAAGCATTTGGACCCATTTCTATCGTAGTCAGGGTCTACTACCGTATTCCGATTCGCTATAACCATTTCGGACCTCTCATCTATTCTTTTAATTGTACATAGTTGATCAGGCTTGTAAAATTAAATTCAAATGATGAAATTCCCGAACCAGTCATACCAAATAAAGAATACTAATCTAAGAGTTATAGTCTAGGGTTACTAATGCAATCCTAGTTCGCTATAACTGTGACTCTGATACCAATCTGTCGCACCACCAAATTTGTACAGCGGAAGCAATTCGGGTCGCGGCGCGACTAATCCGGTAATCATTGCACAAAGTTACATTGAACGACTCTACATGAGACGTTTGAAAAATAGTACAAAAGTATTACATTGAAATCAAAAGTGTTTACATAAGTCTGCGAGTTCGCAACTAAGCCTAGAGATTCTAGTACATAACTACTATTACAAAAATAGTAATGCAAGAAATTCTCTTGTTGTTTGTAAAACGTGCGACTCGAGCTAATACTCCCAAAGCATCCTACTGCAGTATACCTGAGAATACATGCTAAAATGGGTCAACATAATTGTTGGTGAGTTCATAGGTTTTCAGAAGTAGTTGTAAATCACACATCAAGATGTATTGTTTTGTGACCATTACTCCTATGAATAACATTATAAAAATTGTTGTAAACATGTAACCTAAGCCGATAGGTTTTGATAACTGTAAATGAAAACGTTAATCATAATTCTTCCGAGTTTGTATGGCTTCACCAAAACATGGTATGTATTTCGAAAGTAGTACGAAGGCCAAGTTTGTAAGTACAAACCATGTTTTTCGGAAGTAGCACCACGTGCCGAATAGTATGTGTAAACCATGTGTTTTCAGATGTAGCACCACATGCCAAAGTGTATGTTTAAATCATGTGTTTTCGGAAGTAGCACCACATGCCAAAGTGTATGTATAAATTATATGTTTTCGGAAGTAGCACTACGTGCCAAAGTGTATGTAAAATCACGTGTTCATGTATTTATCGGAAGTAGCACAATGTGCCCAAGTAGTGTAATTCAGTTATCATGTATGCATATATTTATCGGAAGTAGCACAATGTGCCCAAGTAGTGTAATTCAGTTATCATGTATGCATATATTTATCGGAAGTAGCACAACGTGCCCGGAAGTAGCACAATGTGCCCCGAAGTAGCACAACGTGCCCGGAAGTAGCACAAAGTGCCCCGAAGTAGCACAACGTGCCCAGAAGTAGCATAAAGTGCCCAAGTATAATTATCATGTATTCACAGTTCTGAGTTTATCATGGGAGTTGGTACCTCTAGTAAGTGTCTAATCATGCGCTTGTAATAAACAACTAATTTGTGAACAATAATGTTGAGAGGCCTTTAGTGTTTAGTATATGATTCATGAAATCAGTTTAAGTGTTTTTCAGTTCTTGTATAATGTAAATCATACGGTTTAAACAGTAGTATTGCTCTATGGCAATATAGTAAACATAGCACAAATGTTAAACGGTTGAATTATTCCACAGTGATATTGTAAATGTAAATCGTAAGATTTAATTGTCTGTATTCACGAAACAATGAAAGTAAGCACGCATTCTCACCCCAATGTAAATCGAAGACAGTTAAAAGTGGGGCTATGAACTCACATGAGTCTGGTAAAGGAAATGTAGTAATAAGCAATATAGTGTGCAGGTTCTCCGAACCCGTAACCTTCCAATGTCCTAAACATGTAAGGTTATGTAAGTAGATGTCTCGAGAGAACATCCATGCTAGTTTTCCACTTAACTAGTTGTGCGCAAGTGTTTGTTTTAAGTTTGCATTTTGAAAACGTGTACGGCCCGTTGGTGACGTGGTGTAATAATAATTTCCAAGGTATTATCATTATGTTTGTTTCACTGTATACTTATAAAGTATATGTATTTGTATATTCGAGTAGCATCATAAAAAATTTTATTAGTCGTGACGCGGATTCGATACATGGTTCAAGGACTTAAGTTTACTAACAGATTCAGTTCGCAGGATCTCAGATCGCGAGGTAGATTCGACTCGTAAGTCAAGTCGATTTACGACTCGACTCACAGCTCAGTTCGCAATGCAAGTTCAACTCGCAGGTCAAATGGTTTATGGTTTCAATTCGCAATGTGCTTCTCACCTCGCAGCGCAATGGTCAAACCGCAAGGTTTCGATTCGCATCGCTAGGTCATCATGCAGTATCGTGTGCGAACTGAGATTGATCTCAGTTCGCAAAATCGACTGTTGGCGATTTTAAGTTTTCAAGAATGGATTTCGACATGATTTTTGGGCATAAACTTGTTGAGTGGTTCCTAAATATGTAAATGTATGTGGTTTCAAGTAAATCTGACCAAAAGTAAGGATTTCTTACCCAAATGGTGAATCTAGAACCGAAATTGAAACGGTGTGCTCGGTTCGTGTTCCTTGCTTCTTTTCTTGTAAAACCCTTGAAGACTTGTTGATGGATGACGAACATGGTGATGTCTCAGCTGCTTTTCTAGAGAGAGAGTCGGATTTTAGAGAGATGGAGGAGGATAGGGTGTAATGTGTGTGTATGGTGGAAATGAAATGGAAATGGGAATGGAGAAGGGTTATAAATTGAGTCATGGGTCGGTTGGGGCTGGGTCCGCGGGTCTGGGCCGACCCACTTGAGGGCTCGGGCTCGTGGACTCGTTCCTCGAATTTGTGTTACGTCCCGCGGTCGATTAAATGTTATTTCGCGTTATATGTTAAATTGTTAAACACTTAGTTACTCTTTTTCGGTTAGCGTTATATTCACGTCATTTTCAGTTGAAATAATATCTTGAAATACTCTTTCTAAAATTTCTAGAATGTTTGTCAGTTTTCCTTTGTCCGGTGCGTCTCGCGTGATTTCATTGCGTTCGGCTATGTTTTTAACAAAACATATGCGTGTAATATATTTCCATAATAAGTTTAAGTAAATAATGTTGGCTTGAATAAATTCACATTATTTTGAAAGTTTGTCACCAACGTCCGTATTTAAAGTCTCGGGTTCCAATTGAGTGGTTAACGTACGATTTAAGTCAATCGCGTAGGTGTATATATATATATAAATATACAAAGTCATAGTATTTAGTTCTATTTCATGCTAAATACACGTAATTACATCGTGATTAAGCACTAATAATTGTCCTAATTTGTCGGGTGTCACAGTTTATTTACCCTTTTAAAAAAAATAATAATAAACACTTAGAGTGTGAGTATATATATATATAATATAGCACCTTATTTTTTTAATTAGATAAAAGAAATATAGCTTTTATAGTAGCTTTTAAGCGCTAATAATGAAAATGAATTTGTCAATGTGTACTTTACGGAAAATATATTTATTTATGCAAAGTGTTAAAACTTGAAATCAAATTATTAGACCTGGAGTTATTGAAGGAATAAAATATGTATCAATGTATCATTATCTGCAAGTAGTTACAATTTGATCAGAAAAATCCAAGTGTGTATTACATTACAGTATGAAATAATGGAGTATAGCTGCCATTGACCATTCATAACAGTCAGCTTTCTTATATTCATATCATAGAGGAACAAATTGGTAATAGATACTCATAAAAAGGCAGCTGAGAGATTTCAAATTCTAAAAAAGGGAATCTGATGGTTATTAGATATGGAAGATGCTTATGCATGACATTCTTGTATATCCTGATTATTACTACTATTCAGATCTGTAGGTCAGCTGATACATTAACTAAAGATACTGCGTTCACTTTGGGACGGACTCTTATTTCGGCCAATCAAGTTTTCGAGCTAGGCTTCTTTACTCCAGGTAATTCCACTAACCGATATGTTGGTATTTGGTACAGAAATGTTATTGAAAGAAGCATTGTATGGGTTGCAAACAGGCAAAATCAGCTCATGGTTTCTGATACTAATGCTAGCCTAACTATTGGCAACGATGGGAACGTGATAATTCTAGATGGTGAGCGTAAATCTGTCTGGTCAACAAACATAACGGTTCAGGTCAATGAAACAGTAGCTCAGCTTACGGATATGGGAGATTTTTCTCTTAATGATACAATCTCAGTATCGAGTTTGTGGGGGAGTTATGATTATCCTGATAACAGTCTACTAGCAGGTATGATGCTTGGGAGAAATGGGAAAAAAAACTTATTAACATCATGGAAAAGTAATGATGATCTGACACCTGGAGATTTCGTAGTCGGGCTTTCAGTAGAGAATCCAACCAAAGCTTTTATCTGGCGTGATTCAAAGCCGTACTGGAGAAGTGGGCCCTGGGATGGAGCATTGTTTATAGGTGTACCTGAGATGGACTCTGGGTTCCCAAATTTCATGAGTCTCATTCCAGAAAACTCACAAGGAGGAGGAGCCTATCTCATGATTAACCCTAAAAGTGTATTTTATATCTCGTGGCTTTATCTAACACCTGAGGGGGTGATACGGCTTTATTACTTGGCTGAAGGTAATAATATGTGGAATGTCACTTGGGAAGTACCAGCAGATCCTTGTGATGTTTATGGAGTTTGTGGTGCTTCTGGAATTTGTACAAACAAGTCTTCTATTTGTGAGTGCCTGAAAGGATTTGTACCACAGTCGAATGACGAATGGGGGAAAGGTAACTGGACAGGAGGTTGTGTGAGGCGAAGTGAACTTTTGTGTGAGAAGAACGAAACTAGTTTAGCTTCTGGAAAGAATAATAGACCAGATAATTCCATTTAATAAAAGGGGTTAAGCTCCCAGATCATTATAAGAATTTTCCATACATGACTAGTGATGCATGCCAGCAGTGGTGCTCGAGTAACTGTTCTTGTAAAGCATATGCCTTTGTGACCGGAATTTACTGTATGGTTTGGAAAGAGGAACTCATGATATCAAACAGTTTCCACTAGGTGGCAAGAATCTATTCTTGCGCATTGCTTATGTGGATGCAGGTAAATCCAAAGTCTTGTTTCTGCAAGATTTTATTTGGAAATTGATATGATACTAACATCAATTTATAGGTGAAGAAACTAAAGGACCAGCACCTTTAATCAGTCTCACAACCATAGGTGGGGTACTTCTCCTAGGTAGCTTCGTGTTCTGTTTATTCAGGTGGACAACTTATAAGAAAGGTGAGAAAATTGCTCACATGGTTAATGCTATCAGTCTTTTTCTCTTTCAATATCCCAATCATCTTGATGTGTATATGTAATTTATGTGTTGATAAATCAATCTGCAGAAAGGAAAACCAAGTTAAACAAGTTCAATTCAAAGGATGGATCTGTTTTGAGGGTAACAACACTAGAAGATGTTCTCAAACAGGATACATTTGAATTGCATATATATGAGTTCAAACATATAATAGCTTCCACTACTAACTTCAGCGACACAAACAAACTTGGGGAAAGAGGATTTGGCCGCGTTTATAAGGAAAATGCGTACATTTATTATACTCTCAAGCTTAATTAAGTTATAAGCTTTCAATCAATCAATAAACAGCCCGCATTAACTACTTAACACACTAATACATCAAAGGGAATGCTAGATGGACAGCAAATAGCAGTGAAGAGATTGTCAGTTGACTCTGGACAGGGGGTTGAAGAGTTCAAAAATGAAATAGTGTTGATCTCCAAGCTACAACACAGGAATCTTGTTAAACTTTTAGGTTGCTGTATTAAAGGGAAAGAGAAATTATTGATTTATGAGTACATGACAAACAAAAGCTTGGACACCTATCTCTTTGGTAAGTTTGACTTTGAGTTGACTATTTGTGTTGTATTTAGTCAAATATCATATTGGGATACAGATCATTAAATCTCAGATAATTGACCTTGCTCACAATTTAGTGATTTTATCCCCAGATCCAAGGAAACGTGCACAACTTGATTGGGAAACTCGTTTCAACATTATTCTAGGCATTGGTTGAGGACTTATATATCTCCATCGTGATTCTTGTTTAAGGATCATACACAGAGATTTGAAGTGTAGCAATATCCTACTTGATGATAACATGAATCCCAAGATATCAGACTTTGGACTGGCACGAACTTTTCAGATGATGCAAGAGCTGGCAAACACTCGCCGGATTGTTGGAACATAGTGAGTGCTTCTAAGCTCCTCTCTAGAAATTTGACGACTTCTAAATTTTCTTTTTAACCTACTGAAGATTTAATAGTCCAAATATAAAAGCAAAATACCGAGTAGGCCGACTTAGAAGTAACATTAACTTGTTTTGTCAAGTACGTCATCTCATGAATAGGCTATTTGTAATTCTTGTACTTACAACAATATTTCCCTTAAGATTCAGAGCATGGTTGAACAACATCGAATGAGCAGGAAATACCTCAAAATGATTACAAACTGTCTTTTACTTAAACAAAAGCTAACTATAAACATTTTATGATTTTCTCCAGTGGCTATATGTCTCCTGAATATGCAATGAGAGGAGTAATTTCAGAAAAATCAGATGTATTTAGTTATGGAGTAATGCTTTTAGAGATCTTGAGTGGCAAAAGAAATACTGAATTTATACATCAAGAACAAATCTACCCTCTTGCGCACGTAAGTATAACGTTCCACACACGTGCAGAACCAAACCACATAACTTTATGCCGTCTAGATCCAAGATTTTGATGGTTTCACGAAAAATATAACATACGGAGTATATTTCAGGCATGGAAGTCATGGAACGAAGACAGAGGAATGGAACTGATGGATCAAACGCTGACAGAGTCATCTTGTGTATCAGAGGGTTTAAGATGCATACACATGGGACTTCTTTGTGTTTAAGATCTGCCTACAGATAGGCCAACTATGACTGAAGCAGTTGCTATGTTAGTGGGTGAAACTAATCTTCAAGAGCCGAAAGAGCCATTATTTACTTTGCAAAGGCAGTCTGCTACCAGCAGTAAAAATGGATCCAAAAACATGTGTTCTATAAATGAAGTCACTATATCCATCGCCGTAGGGCGGTGACGAATAATGGAGCAGATTGGGGAGATGTCATACCAACTGATTGTCGTAAGATAATACACTATATAATCAAACAACAAGCTCATTCTATTTATATCACCTTATAATTAGTATTTTCAAAGAAATCTCATAATTTCTTAGCTATCTGTCAGAATCCATATATCTAGCAGCTAAATATTGATGGTAGGGTCTGATGACAATACAATTTACTAACAGAAGTATGCTCTCTAAATTCACATAATTTTGCACATGTACTAAATCTTTAGATTAAGAAAAATGACAACTGTAAGCTTTGAATAAGACGATACCTAATTAGGTTTATAAACAGTGTTAACAAGCATTACTCAAGCAATATCTCGATAAAACTTGCAGCATACTTGTTTAAATAAGAAAATTGGAAAACGTTCTGGATTAATTTTAGATCAAAATGAGTGCCATAAATCCGAATGCAATTATAAACCCTAACGTTATATTTATGGAAATTAAATCTTGATAGCACCGAACTACATAGCATTATAAAATCAGTGTAGATTTTTATAATAAGATCTTCGTGTACTGATGAGTACTATAATATTATTACTGTTATGATATAAGATATATACACATGCCTATATTTGGTTGCCACTTTTGTCAATGCTAGATCAATAATGTGTTAGTAACTTGTCCCCCTAATTACCCCAAAGTATGAAATGTATAGTGTATGCAAGTAGTATAAATACTACATTAGTTGAATGAGAAAATTGCACCTCATGATACACTTTCATAAGTGATATCTTTATACACTCCATCTTGTTCTTATTTTCTTACTTAAAAGTTGTTATATTATATTGCTAATAGAGCCTTAATTATAGTTAAATTACAACACGTTATCAGCATGAAAGTTCTCTAATTAAGGAAGATCAAAGTAATCCATCTTAATCAAGATAACTAATCATGGTAAACATTCTCTTAAATATATGTTATAGTGCTAGAAAGATAACTATATTATAAATGAAAGCATTTTCTTAACAGTAAGTTATAGTATATGCTAGAAAGATAACTATTATTATAAACTAAATGAAAACATTTTCTAAATAATAAGTTATCGTATGTACTAGAAAGATACATATAACTATACATTAAAATTAGTGAAAGTAAGTTATATTTAACCATGGACATTTGGACTATGGACATTTGGACTACTAATATTTTGGACTACTAACTCTTTATTATTATGCTAACTTTTATCTACGCATACTAACCTTATATTCTTGTGCTGACTTTAATTTTATGCAAGCTAACATTTTATTATTGTACTAATCTTTACTTATGCACTCTAACCTTTATTTATGCAAGCTAACATTTTATTATTATACTAATCTTTATTTACACACAATATTTATTTTATCTATTTCCTTATTTGTATACTAATTCTTATTAATTCATCTTACCAACTTTTATTTATAAACATTTCATTATGTTTCAAAATTTTATAAAACTGAATATAATGTTTTTACAAGTTTAAGTTTTCACCGTTTAACTTTTTATTTTAAAATAATAATAATTTACAACGGTTATGAGGTCGTTGTAAAACATTAGCTGACGGTGTTACAACGGCTATATTATTACTATAAAGTGAGTATAATCGATCTTCAAAACATATATTCTTTTACAATCATCTCAGTTCAAAAGCTTCCTTCAAGATGATCTATTCAATTTTAATTATGATCTTTGTAAGATTAGTACTACTCATTATCCCACTTGTAATTCTCCCTCGAGGAGAACTGTATTTTTTCTTAGGCTTGTTTATATTTGTGGTTTTTCCACTCCCCTGTATTGTTTTAACTATCGATAATATATTCTAATCTTTGTTGTTGTTTACTCAAATTGTTGATAGCTACAATATGTCAAGCGTTGCAAAGACAGAGTTTGAACAACTCGATACAAATGGAATGAATTATATGTCTTGGACTCTAGATATGCAATCAAAGCTTGAATCCATGGGTATCTTGGATACCATAAATGAGAACAATGACAGTTCATCAAAAGATAAATCAAAGGCATATGTTTACCTTCGTAAGCATATTGATATTATGCTAAGACTTGAATATCCAAATGTTAGAGACCCAAGTGTACTTTGGGCAATTCTCAAACGGAGATTTAACATTCAAAAAGAAGTTTTACTTCCAACTGCAAGAGATCAATGGAGGAACTTAAGGTTCCAAGATTTTAAGAAAGTAAATGAATATAGCTCAGCTATGTTCCGTATAGTTGCCACACTTGAATTTTGTGGAGATCGTGTAACCAATGAGGATATGTTGGAGAAAACTTACTTCACATTTCATTCATCAAACATTAATTTGATGCAGCAATATCGGTTAATGAATTTCAAAAAATACTCTGATCTCAATGCATTTCTTCTTATTGCAGAACAGAATCAAGAGCTTCTTATGAAAAATCAGGCTTGTCCAGCAGGTTCCCTAGCATTAGCTGAGGCAAATGCTACAAATAAAGATGATTCAAAAAATAATACAAATAAACGGGGACGGGGACGGGGACGAGGCACAAATTATCGTGATAATCACAACCATAATGGTAGTCGTAACTCTAACAGTAATTCTCGTGGACGTGGTCATGGTTATAAAAGTAATTACCACAATGGTCCATATGATAACAAGTCCCAACCACAAAAGAGGAATCATGATGCTGGAGCAAGTACTTCTAAGAAACCTGATGACATCTGTTATAGATGTGGAAGTACAGGGCATTGGTCTAAAATGTGTCGCACACAGGAGCATCTTTGTAAGCTCTATAAGGCATCCATTTCCGGGAAAAATAAAGAAGTGAACCTTGCTGATGACCTTGAGTTCACAAATGTTGAGATGAATGTTGCAGATTACTGCAATGACATTGACATATGAATCAATGTGGCTATCAATAATCTATCATAACTATGTTGGTTTTTCATAAATGTATTTCCCTTTTATTAGTTATGTTTTCCTAACTATGTTTTCCCTTTCATGACTAGCTTTTCATTTCATGTAATATATTCTTGAAATAAGATGTATCTTTTATTACATTCTTCTTATTACTTGTATACACTCATTATAATATTTTCATATTTGAAGTTTGATATGAATTACAACGGGCTAAATCATAAAGCAAATGGTGGAGATCTATGTATACCAGATAGTGGTACAACACACACTATTTTGAAATCTAAGAAATATTTCTCTGAATTGAAACCAACAAAGGCAATAATACATACATATCCGGCCCTGCAGATTTGATAGAAGGAGTTGGAAAAGCCAGATTTACATTGCCAAATGGTACCAAGTTTTTAGTAGAGAATGCTTTATTCTCTCCAAAATCGACGAGTAATCTGTTGAGTTTTAATGAGATATATCTTAATGGATATGATCATAAATCTGTGACTACAGACAATGGGAAATATTTGCACATTATTGATAAGAATAATGTGCTGGAAAAATTACCAATGCTTAATTCTGGCTTACATTATACACATATAAATATAGCAGAATCTTATATGCTAGTTAAAGAAAAGCATAGTGATTTTAGTATGATCAGTTTATGGCATGACAGATTAGGTCATCCAGGATCTACAATGATGAAGAGAATAATTGGAAGTACCCATGGACATCCATTTAAGGATCAAAAAATCTCACATGATAAAATGAGTCCATGTACATCTTGTTCTCTCGGAAAACTGATTGTGAGACCTTCACCACTTAAAGTTGAAAATGAATCACCACAGTTTCTTGAAAGAATTCATGGTGATATATGTAGACCTATTCATCCACCATTTGGACCATTCAGATACTTTATGGTATTAATAGATGCATCAAGCAAATGGTCTTATGTGTGTTTATTATCAACTCGTAATATGGCATTTGCAAAGTTTCTTGCACAAATTATAAAATTACGAGCACACTTTCCTGATCATGCAATTAAGAAAGTAAGACTTGATAATGCGGGTGAGTTTACGTCTCAAGCATTCAATGACTATTGCATGTCTGTAGGAATTGTTGTTGAACATCCAGTTGCTCATGTTCACACACAAAATGGTTTAGCTGAATCATTGATTAAACGTCTCCAATTAATTGCTAGACCTTTGATAATGAGAACAAAATTGCCAGTGTCTATTTGAGGACATGCAATTTTACATGGTGCATCATTAGTTCATATTAGACCAAGTGCATATCATAAGTATTCTCCTCTACAACTTGCCTTTGGGCAAGAACCAAATATTTCTCACCTGAAAATATTTGGTTGTGCAGTATATGTTCCCATTGCACCACCACAACGTACAAAAATGGGTCCACAAAGGAGATTGGGAATATATGTTGGGTATGAAACATCTTCCATCATAAGGTATCTTGAACCTTTAACAGGTGATCTTTTTACAGCACGTTTTGCTGATTGTCATTTTAATGAGGAAAATTTCCCAACACTGGGAGGAGAAAAGAGAAATAAAAAAAAAGATGTTTCATGGTGTGAACCTTCATTGTTGTATCTTGATCCTCGCACTAAACAAAGTGATACTGAAGTTCAAAGGATCATGCACTTGCAAGAAATTGCTAATCAGATACCTGATGCATTTACTGATATAAAGAGAGTGACTAAATCTTATATACCGACTGCTAATGCTCCAGCCCGAGTAGAAATTCCAAATGAACAAACTAATGATAAAGTCACTCAAGAATCTAAAGCACGTTTGAAACGTGGAAGACCAATTGGTTCAAAGGATAAAAATCCTAGAAAAAGAAAAGGATTAGAACATGCAATTGACTATACGGATGATGTGTTTGAAGAAACACAAAATGTGGATACTTCCAAAAGAGAGGAAGTCAATGACAAAAATAAAGAAGTCGCTATCAATTATGGTCACACAAAAATATTATGGAATCGAGTTGAAATGGAAAATGTTGATGAAATATTTTCTTATGCTGTTGCATGTGACATTATTGTTAGAAATGATGATCCTGAACCAACATCCGTCATGGATTGTCAAAATAGACAAGACTGGAATAAATGGAAAGAAGCAATACAAACGGAATTAAATTCGCTTAATAAAAGAAGTGTTTTTGGTCGTATTGTTCTCACTTCTAAAACCATAAAACCTGTAGGGTACAAATGGATTTTCATAAGAAAACGAAATGAGAAAGATGAAATCACAAGATACAAAGCTAGACTTGTAGCTCAAGGTTTTTCTCAAAGACCTGGAATTGATTATGAAGAAACGTATTCTCCTGTTATGGATGCAATCACGTTTAGATATTTGCTAAGTCTAGCAGTATCCGAAAACCTTGAAATGCATCTTATGGATGTTGTTACAGCTTATCTATATGGATCATTAGCGATATCTATATGAAAATCCCAGATGGATTTACAATGCCTAAATCATTAAGTGAAAAACCTAAAGAAATGTATTCCATCAAACTACAAAGATTTTTATATGGGTTGAAACAATCGGGATGCATGTGGTATAAACGTTTAAGCAATTACTTGATGAGTAAAGGATATACAAATAATCTTATTTGTCCATGTGTCTTTATTAAGAAAACAACATCTGGATTTGTGATCATTGCTGTCTATGTTGATTATCTAAACAGCATTGGAACGAATAAAGAAATCCATGAAGTCATTGTGCATTTGAAAAAAGAATTTGAGATGAAGGATCTTGGAAAAACCAAATACTGTCTTGGTTTACAGATTGAGCACATGCCTAATGGAATACTTGTTCATCAGTCAAATTACACGCATAAGGTATTAAAACGTTTTAATATGGACAATGCTAAACCATTAAGCACTCCAATAGTTGTTAGATCACTTAATGTGGACAATGATCCATTTCGTCCTCGCGAAGAAAATGAAGAGGTCCTTGGACAAGAAGTACCATACCTTAGTGCTATCGGAGCACTTATGTATCTTACAAATTGTACTGGACCTGACATTTCTTTTGCAGTTAACATGCTTGCAAGATTTAGTTCAGCACCAACGAAAAGACATTGGAATGGGATCAAGCATATATTTCGATACCTACGTGGAAGTACTGACTTAGGTGTATTTTATTCTAACAATTTAAAACAAGGATTGGTTGGTTATGCAGATGCAGGTTATTTGTCTGATCCTCATAAAGCCAGATCTCAAACTGGATACGTATTCATGAATGGAGGCACTGCAATTTCATGGCGTTCTCAAAAGCAAACACTTGTTGCAACATCTTCAAATCATGCTGAGGTCATTGCATTAAATGAAGCTAGTAGAGAGTGTGTATGGTTAAGGTCAATGACACAACTCATTTTGTCCTCATGCGGACTAGAGAATGAAAAGATGCCAACTGTGATTTACGAAGACAATGCAGCTTGTATTACACAAATGAAAGAAGGGTATATCTAGAGTGACAGATCTAAACATATACCTCCAAGATTCTTTTCATATACTCAAAACCTTATCAAGAATAATCAGATTGAGATGCAATATGTTCAATCAAGCAATAACTCAGCAGATCTTTTCACGAAGGCACTTCCAACTGCAATTTTCAAAAAACACGTTCATAGTATTGAAATGCGACATGTTCAAAACATGAAATGCATTATGGTTGTCTACATGAGGGGGAGTCAACTATACACTGCACTCTTTTTCCCTTAGCTAAAGTTAATTCCCACTGGGTTTTCTTTAGCAAGGTTTTTAACGAGGCAGTATTTCAAAGTTGATTTTACATTGAAAAGTAACAACCAAGGGGGAGTGTTATGATATAAGATATATACACATGCCTATATATGGTTGCCACTTTTGTCAATGCTAGATCAATAATGTGTTAGTAACTTGTCCCCCTAATTGCTCCAAAGTATGAAATGTATAGTGTATGCAAGTAGTATAAATACTACATTAGTTGAATGAGAAAATTGCACCTCATGATACACTTTCATAAGTGATATCTTTATACACTCCATATTGTTCTTCTTTTCTTACTTAAAAGTTGTTATATTATATTGCTAATAGAGCCTTAATTATAGTTAAATTATAACAATTACCTCAATTTGATGAAACCGAGGATCAACATTGCCTCCGTCCATGGCGTTCCCGCGCAAATGTGGGGCAAATTGTATTAGGAAAAAGAGAATTTTTGGCTGTTGAAAATTTTCGCTGATAAAAAGTTAAAAACATACCGATACACCTCCTGAGATTTAAATTTATTCCTAAGTTTACCCCTTTACTCTGTAGCTAATTAATTAAAAAAGGATCTATCTTCTTATCTACCGGTTTTTGGCTAAAACCGAAAACCAAACTCTAAGGGTGCGTTTAGTTTTGGAGAAATTTCTCCATTTTTCATTTCTTATTTTTCTAGGGAGTGAGGAGAGTTTATTTCTTTAGAAAAGGAAGAAAAATTTGAAAAATGCGTTCAAATGTGAGGGGTGAAGTTTTTCTTTTCCAAGAGAAAATAGAGATAAATACTTAGAGAACCATGAAAAGTAGTTTTCAACCTGTTAATTATAAAAAGGAAAACAGATTTTCCTTTTCTTAAAAAGTTTTTTTGAAAACCTGAATTTGAACACATTTTCTAATGTACTAGTTTTCTTAGAAAAGTTTTATGGAAAAGTAGAGGAGTTTTTTGTAACTAAACGCGACCTAAACTTCAGTTTTTGAAAACTTAAAACCAAAACCGTTCGGTTTTATGGTTTGGTTTTTTTCTGTTTTGATAAAATGATCCAAATTATTACGGTTTAAGTTATATGAGTATAAAGTCTATATTACTTGTACAATACAAATTATAAAGCTATAATCCAAAGTATAACATTTTAAGTATATGATTTTCTACGTATGGTTCGGTTCGGTTTTTTTCGTAAAAAATCAAAACCGAACCGATACTTTGGTTTTTCTAAAATCAAAAACCAAACCGTCGGTTATTGATATGGATCGGCTTTTTCGGTTTCGATTTCTCGGTTATTTTCGATTTTTGGGTCGGTTTCGGTTTTCCGTGCTCACCGACTACTCCTATCCTCTACTCGTTTTTTTTAGTGTTACATATTTTTCATTTGTTCATGTAAATATCGTCTATTGTATGTATATTTTTCTTTTGGGTATGACTAAAAAAGGAAACATTCCTATTTTAGTCTTACTCAAAAAAGAATTTTATATACAATACACGATATCTATAAGTTCAATACATACAATTGAACAAATAAATGTATGTCTCGTACAATAGTAAAGGTGTAAAGTTTAATACATAACGAAATAATAAATCATAGTTTATTTGTAAAAATTTAAATTATAGACTAATTAATTCGTTTAAGAATACTTGAGTTCTGTGTTCATTGTGCCATTTTTAAATCAAGTTAATTGATAAACGTCAAATTTGAAACAACATGAACTGATGTCAAAATGGTACAATAATAATATATTACGTTTAAACTATAATCCGGCATCTCGGTTAAAATAGTCTAATCGAAGTTTTTAACTTCAATATTCTTCTAGAGAATTTCACAATTAATATGGTGCAATTAAGAAATAAAGTTATAAAAGGGCTTATGGCTTAGCGATACGTGGGAAATCTTTCAGTCTAATGGTTGTTGGTTCAAGCCTCGTGGGAGACAATTTGTAAAATATTTGTAGCTGTATATAATAATCGTGGGTAGGTAATGTAGGTTTGTCTTTATAAAAAAAATAAAATTAAACTTGATTACAACATCTATTAATTATTAAAGGATTTCCAACAAATATTTATTTATCACTTATTATTGTGATTCTTTATACAAAGCATTATTTATATTGCGGAATAATTGAGTATTGAATCGTAGATGTATAAAGTATGACTAGTGTCAAAAATAATAAGAATTGATCAAGCGGGTCTCAATTTGATCCTTAAAAAGTTTTATTATGGCCCGTGCTTCGCAACGGGATGAATGAGTAAGAAAATTATTTACTTAGACTAATTCACTCCTATTTCAAAAAGTTTAGGTGGTAATATGGGCCTATTCAAAAATCCTTCCACTAACATCTCTAGTGTCTTGATTTTTATAAAATAAAACTTTAAAATGTTCACATATTTATTTACGTATTACCAAACATAATTTCTTCCATTCTATAAATATAGTTTATTTTATTCAATTTGTTATTTTTCTCTTTTAGAAAAGGCTCAATAACACTGCTACATGTATTTTAGATTTTGAATCTCTACAAACAAAGGCCACCACCCTCATAGGCCCACCCACACTATTTTCATGTTTTTTAGTCCTTAAATAGGCCAACACACAGGTCCACTACACATTCAGCAAATACACAAAAGTCAAATAAGGCAACCGAAAGAGAGATGAAATGAAATTACCAACTGTCCGCAATGAAGCTACATATGGGCATATGGCATGTCTTTATTGGGCAAGTTACTGTTCATAGAGCTCAAAAGTTGATTCTACAGGGGAATGGTAGTGCCTCTATGATTTTCGAAAGTTGGAAGCGTAGATTTTTTCCTAAAAATTATTTAAATAAATTTATCTGATTCTTGAAACTCATTTTTTCAATAATCTCTACCATGCAATATAAAAAATCACGACTAATGACAACATTGTTTTGAATAAATCATTTCTTGTCATAAATATTTTTCATTTCTCCTAGCAATAAGTGTTAAATAAGATTATAAACCATTTTGTTTATGTTTAATTAGAAGAATTTTTTGTTATATATGCAATTAATTGCTACGTATCTTATACTAGACTAAAGTAGTAATCTTCAACCTCTTTTTATACATGCATATATATATATATATATATATATATATATATATATATATATATATGAGTCGGTTCAATGGAGAAGGAAATTTAGGTGGAGAAGAGAGAGAAGCAATATGATTCAGTATTTTTTGTTACTATGATTCAACTTTTTATCACCTATAACTTTTGAATCATAGAAACAAAAGACTAAATCTATTTAATAAATATTAAACCAAAGCACTAAAATGTAAAATTATAATAATAAAAAATTGAATCATAGTAATTTTTCTTCGTTTTTGATCCTGTTACTATATATATATATATATATATATATAAACCCTTGTCAACTTTTGTGGTTCGTCATTACAGTTATTTGTACATAAACCCTTGTGAGGGTTTCACGTAGTTTCAGCAGTTCTCCCACTTCTAGGATGAATTCTCCCGTTGGTACTTCAGAAAAAGAACTAGCATGTTGATGGATCATTACCCTGATGATATAAGATAATAAAAGTTCCGTCTTAGTCCGAGTGGGGATAGCATTTCTCTCATGCATTACAAAATAATAATATCTTTAGTTTACTAGAGACATCGACATTTTATTTTAGATCGGTGGAAATTAAATACTTTCTTAGGACCCTCTCAAATAGAAATAGAGAAGAAAGTAACTAGAAAGATTGTTAGAATCGCCTTCTTCTAGAGGGATCATCTAGAAAGCAAGTCGTTTTAAATTGAATATATTCAAACAAAAAGCTGACATATATGTTATGGGCATCTTTTTTTTGTAAGTTGGTTCAATCTTCAATCTAGCAATTTATCCTTTTTCCATAATGGAGCCGAATGAAACCAAAGTTAGGTTCAAACGAGAACCACAAAAGGTACATAACTGTGATAACTTTTAAATTACATTGTTATTTAATATTCATATTGTTGACAAACAAAAGTTAAAAACCACAAAAGACGTGTTAAACTATAAAATATACGAAGTGTTCACATGTGCACATATCAAATTTACACATGTGAACGAAATATATAAATTTAATTTTAAAGGTTATTTTGATATTTCTCAAACTATTTTGCTTTTAACTTTAATCTATATCAATGTTCACATGTAATTGAATCATTAAACATGTTAAAATCTCTATAATTTAAAAGTTCTCGCAGTTCTGTACCTTTTTGTGGTTCTCATTTGAACATTTGGCTATATATATATATATATATATATATATATATATATATATATATATATATATATATATATATATATATAATATAGGAAACACTTTTATAATTTCATCATTCTAATTAAGTTTTGATTTGTCAATTAAATCCTTTAAGTTTTGTAAATTTTGATATAATAACCCTATCTTACTAAAAAAATTTTAATCAACTACCCACTTAGATATAAACAGAAATTTAAAATTAATTAAAACATTAACCAAATCGATCTATGATGTTTTTAGTATTAATTCACCGAATAGGAATAAAATTACTTGAAAAGGTTAATATATACTTAAAATAATTATTTTTTTCACTAACTTGATTTCAAAATCTTTTAATTTTTTAATATCTACTTATATAAATCCATATACATAAAGTAACATTATCATTAAACCAACTAAATGCTTAATATACATATTAACTTATAATTCAAGTGAAATGATATTTCCACCACCAATATTGATAAATCCACCATGAATATGTATTACAGTGTTGTACTGTACCAGTAAATAATGCATGTTGATGGTGTATCTATAAAAAATAAGCACCACCAAAAATTTAATAGTGTATCGTTGACTTGGGTCTATGAAGAAACTAACAAAAACGACACACTGATTTTGACGCGAAGAGCCGAAGACCCATATAATTTCAAAGTCGCGTTTTGAGGCGTACATGGCATCTTTTTCGGATCCACATTTTCGTGTCCACTCAAATAAGTGGTTAGCAATATTCCTTTCCCAAACAGTAACAAAAGTGTACTACGTAATCTTTATTATTATTATTATTATTATTATTATTATTATTATTATTATCTTACATCCTATATATACATATACATAATTAAACCAAAACACTATAGAGTAATCCGGTCTCATCGATGGGGTTTTTCAAGTTAATCCAACGATATACAATTAAATTAAAATAAAAAATAATAACATTACACTTTACCCCATTAGATACAATCAAAACACGCGTTGTCGTGGGTCATCAAATAGTATATATATATATATATATATATATACACACTAGATGAAAACTCGTGCGATGCACGGTAATATAGATTACTTAACACACATTTTATGAGAAGTTTAATTTTGATAATAAATCAATTCAATCTATCTATGCCTTTAAATCAATCATACTTGTCCAAAGTTGTAAAGGAATTAAAATCAAGCACTAATTATAAGCATAAAAATAAGACAAACAATATCAATTAATATGGTTGTAAGAATAAAGCAATAATTATATAAGAATAACTGCGAAACTAACGTGTCAAATATTCCTATTAATCTTAAGAGGCTAATCAACTAACCTAAAACTCGCAAACCTTTTATTTTGTAGGTGCATGGCAATTTCTCCATTAAAATTGATTTTTTTTTCTAAACAAACTTTTTCTATATCGTCGGCAATGATCAAATTCATTAAATAAAGGGAAAATCACAGATTTGATCCGTTTACCAACCCATTTTTAACAAAGTAATCCGTTGACTTTCATTTTTCACAAACTAATCCATCGATTGGCGCCGCCCCGGCGCCCCTGACACAACCCACCACCCAAATAATGCCACGTGTACGAGGATTTCGCCAAAAAAAAAAACCAAACCGGCGCCCCATGCATTTTTTGGCGCCCCCTCTCTCTTCATTTTGCATGTGATCGGCGCCAATCAACCAAAATAAAAAAAAAAAATGGCGCCCCACCCCTATTTTTTTGCAGGTGATCGGCGCCCCCCTTTTTTTTCCTTGGCGCCAATGGTTTTTTTTTTGGCGAAATCCTCGTACACGTGTCATTATTTGGGTGGTGGGTTGTGTCAGGGGCGCCGGGGCGGCGCCAATCGATGGATTAGTTTGTGAAAAATGAAAGTCAACGGATTACTTTGTTAAAAATGGGTTGGTAAACGGATCAAATCTGTGATTTTCCCGCTACTAAACAATATCCGCTTAAACCTACACCAATCAAATTATCAAATTAATTGAAAACAAAAGTGCAACTATATAAAATAATATAAAGAGAAAATGTTAGTTGTTATATAAAACACAACCTGCAATTGATGAATAATGATGATTATAAAACTTGTAGAGGTACATTTTGGATGCAAGAGAGAACCATTAACTAAGATGAAAACAATTATTGTTTCATCAATGTTTTCCGAATGCAAAGGATTGCTTTTGAAGAAATTATATTGAAAACATGCAAATATGAAAAGTATTAGATAAAATTTAGTCGAAAGTTTTTATCCCATAATTAATTAAATAATTTTAAACCAATATATTAGTTTTTCAATCCCGCCAAACTCTTAGGCTTAATACTATTAATTAAATAGCATTTAATAATTTATAATAAATAATAATAAAGAACAAAGAAACGCAGGAAGAACATGTATGTTTTTACAATTGATGATATAATATTTATGTTGATATAATTTGCCAGATAATTTATTAAATATTATTAATATTAATGATTAATTTGTGTTTTAGTAGGAAACATGTTACACGTATTTTTCATGTTCAATGATAACAAAATAATAATATTAATATTAATTTTTTATTTGTTAACTACATTGAAAGATTGTCACGTGTCATTGTTGCCTATCGCACTACAAAAAACATGTCATTTATCCACACATTTTTTCCACACTTTTTAAAAATTGGTGGAATTATGTGAAATTATTTACACTTATAAATGTGGAGAAAATTGTTACATCAATAAGTGTGAAAATCCCCACAATCTTCACATATATAAGTGTGAGAAAAAAAAGTTTACACTTAAAAGTGTGAAGAAATTACAACTTGTTAACACTTAAAAGTGTGGAAAAATTTTGTAACACTCAATTTATCCACACTTTCTCTTGTGTGGGAAAATCATGTGTTACAAAAATTTTTCCACGCTTTTAAGTGTTGAAAAGTTGTAAGTTCTCCACACTTTTAAGTGTGAGCTTCTTTTTCTTACATATATAAGTGTGAAAAATCTTATAAGTTTTACACACTTTCTAAAAGTGTGGAGAAAAAAGTGTGAAAAAATGACATTTTTTTTGTAGTGTCGCCAAATTTTTTTATTTTTCTTAAGCCAAGATATTAGAGTCAAAATCAAGAACCCACGAGCCACGTCTTAACGCTCCATCATAACGTTCCATCATTATATCTCTTGACTAACCACTACAACCAACACTTTACACACAATTTTCTTATTTATTGTTCATCTTTTCAACGCACTTAAAAAATAATCAACTTTTATAACTTGGACTACATTTATATGTACTCATTGAAGGGGTTTTTTTATTCAAATTATAAGTTATAAAAGTTTAATCTTTATTATATAAATAATACTATTAATATGCGGAAGCGTTTAGAAAAACAATTTAATCATATTAAATTAACTCTTAAGCCAAGATCAATAATTTTCTAAATAAAACATGTATATAAATTAATTACATTAATTAATGCGTTTACATTAAGTGATCGGCAAGATCTTTAATCTTCTACTCGTTGCCAAAGTGCGAGTGGACTTATCTTGAACTCTAGAAATTGACTAACACTGGATACGTTACGTATCCAACTTTGATTCACAGTTGAACGGACAGTAGTATCCTAAGTGTATACTAAACCCTAGCACGAGAACGCGATCAAATCACGAACTAAAACCCTTGTCTGGCTTTCAGCTTCGGCTTGGGGAGGGCCGGTTGACAAAGGGAGGAGAGGGAGAGGGAGGAGAAAGTTGTTAGGGTATTCATCACCAAATAATGAACCCCTAACCCTATATTTATAGGTTTAGTCAACTTGTCCTCCAAGTTAATATTTTACACTATGAACCCTCTTGTTTAATAACTTATTAAACTTAACCCTAAGTTGTTAATTTACAATTAGATTTTATTTACAAACTTAATTATAAATAAATCCTTTATTAAATAAATGATTACACTAATTATTTATATTAATAAATTTACTATTTGTGTTCGACCAACTAATTCATTTCTATTAAATGAACGATATCAAATATCTTTTATAGTATCACACTACTTGTTCAGTTGTGCTCATCGGTGTGATACTGCGACGTTCATGTGAAACTCGATGTGGTATTTATATACGTTAATATTAAGCACAAAATCTTTCATTCATTTCAATACTTTATTCACTAATCATTATTAGTATATAGAGAAGAGTTCAATTGAGACCATTTATTTTGTGTGAGAATGGGGGAACCAACCACAATATGCCATGTGTCACTTTTTTCTCCTCATCCACATTTTTAAAAATCAAATATTTCACAAACGACAAGTCGAAAAATCATGAAAATTGCACCATATTTTTCAGCGTTTTATCCTCTTCGATTTGCCGTCCATCAAGGCATACTTCCGACGAACTTTTTTTTTTCTTCATTTTTTGGTGGGTTTTACATATTAGTAATACATGTGTTAGTGATTGATTGTACATTTGATTTAGGGTTAGGGTTTAGAGTTAGGGTTTAACAGGGTTTAGTGTTAGGGTTTAGCAGGGTTTAGTGTTAGGGTTTAGCATGGTTTAGGGTTTAGGGTTAGTATGATTTAGGGTTTAGAGTTTTATAAAGCGTTTAGGGTTTAGGGTTTGGGGTTTAGGGTTTAGGGTTGGGAGTTTGGGGTTTCGGGACGAAACCCCAAACTCCAAACCCTAAACCTCAAACCCTAACCCCGTAAACCCCAAAACCTAAACCCTAAACGCAACACTGTAACACACGTGTTAGTAATGTGAAACCCACCAAAAATAATGGAAAAAAAAATCGTCGAAAGTATGCCTTAATGGACGGCAAATCGAAGAGGATCAAACGCTCAATCTAATGGTGCAATTTTCATAATTTTTCGATTTGTCGTTTGTGAGATATTTAACTTAAGGGGTAAATGGGTTTTGTATTCTCTTTGTACACATGACATCATATCATTGGTTCCTCCATTCTCACACAAATTTTTAGTCTCATTTGAACTTACCCTTAGTATATATACTAAGAAACAACACAAATATCACCCTTAATAACATTTGTCACCTCACAACCATTTACACAAACTCTTTGCAAAATGAAGACCATAACATAATCCCCTCAAAACACAAAATAAGAAACATAAACAGAGTGCTAATTAATTCGTTACAACCAACCTTCAAGATATGAAAACCATGCACTATATCCATGTCATGATGATCACCTTCATCTTCATAGTTCTTCTCTTCTACCCTTTTTTATCTTTAGCCATTGACACCATCACACCCACACAACCCCTTACCATAAACCAAACTCTAGTCTCTAAAGGTGAAGCTTTCGAGTTGGGTTTCTTCAATCCAGGCAACAACAATTTGTACATAGGCATTTGGTATAAGCAAATTCAACCAATTACGTACGTTTGGGTAGCCAATAGAGACAACCCTATTACTCCATCAAATGGAACATTAACAATTGGCGAAAATGGCAACATAGTCCTTTTAAACCAAACCAACACAGCCGTATGGTCATCCAACCAGTCTGTACCCGTGACAAACACCGTGGCACAACTTCTAGACAACGGTAACTAATTGTTTTTGTAAAGTTATAAAATTACTTGTACATAAGCGCAAGAGTGTATGAGTAATTGAGTATTTGCCATTGATATTTCCACCATTGAATTTGATAAATCCACCGCAACTATGCATCAAGTATTTGTACCGTACAAACAGGTAATGCATAGTTGCGGTGGATTTATCAAATTCAATGATGGAAATATCATCTCCCTTAGAAAAAGAAAGAAAGATACATATAGTTAAATAATAGTTTCTCTGCTTCATTGAACAGGTAACTTTGTGCTACGTAGAGAAAATGATGAGAACCCTGAGAATTATATTTGGCAGAGCTTTGATTATCCAACGGATACTATGTTACCGGAGATGAAACTTGGGTGGACCAGAAAAACTGGAATTGATCGGTATATACGGTCATGGAAGTCCAAGAATGATCCTGGCTCAGGTGATTATACGTTTAGAATGAATATTGATGGGTTCCCAGAGATTGTGTTAAGGGACAAGGAGACGAAAATTTGTAGGAGTGGCCCGTGGAATGGAATAAGGTTTAGTGGTGTACCACAAATGCAAGGAGTGAGTATAATGCACTTTGATTTTTTGGAAAATTCGGATGAAATTTATTATTCCTTTCGGATGTTGAATAGTTCTGTTTATTCGAGATTAATCATAAACACTTCGGGTATATTACAACGATTTGTTTGGGTTGAAACATCAAAATTATGGAGTGTGTATTGGTTTTTTCCACGCGATTTATGTGATTATTACGGTGAATGTGGGACGTTTGGTATTTGTAGCACAAACAATAATCCGATTTGTAAGTGTCTGACCGGGTACGTGCCAAGAAACCAACAAGCTTGGAATTTACGAGATGGGTCGGATGGGTGTGTTAGGAGCTCCAAATTGGATTGTGGGTCGGACGGTTTTTTGCCGATGAAGAACATAAAATTGCCTGAGGGGGCGAAAGCGTTTGTTGTTGATCCAACAATGAATTTGACTGAGTGTGATGAGGTTTGTAAAAAGAATTGTTCATGTGCTGCTTATACTAATATGGATATTGCTGGAAACGGGTCGGGTTGTGTAATTTGGTCTGTTGATCTTATGGATATGAGACAGTATGCTGATTCGGAAGGTGGTGGTCAATATTTTTATGTAAGAGTGGCAGCTTCTGATTTAGGTATGTTTTTTTTAATACTAAAAACTATATTAATATTAGTTACTATTCACATAAGACATATTTAGAAGTAATATATTATGTTATGTTAAGACAAATCCGTAAGCAGAGTTAAATTAAAAGTTACAAAGTCAATATTGGAATCTGGAAGAGTCAATGGTAGGTAATTAGAGTGCTTCTTTTCCATTTCTATATTGGATTTAAAAATTTTAATGGTCGTTTGGAAATCAACAAGTATAGGTAAAGAAATTGGGATACAATAAGTGCTTTTTATTAATATGACTTATTCAAAGATATGAGATTTTTATACTCTTATATTTATAGATTACGAGTTTATTTCTTTTATAATAGAAAAATGATAACGATAGTAGTTCTTGTAGAATCATTAATGCCTTAAAAAAATTCATCATAATTGGAACTCAGAGACAGGTTAAAGTACAATAAGTTATGCACGTCGGAAGCAAAACCCATATAAATCTATGCATCAAAACATGGCAATTGAAGTTTGATAAAGTACCTCCACTAGGTATCGACATAGTGATAAACAACCTATGTTATACGTTGCTATGGTCTTTTATTATTATATTGTATATTATATGCGGAGTATCAAATTCAATTAATCTGTCTTCGGTTTAGATATGATGGAGTTGTGGACTAATTTGGAGGCAAGTATTCAAAAAAGTCAGCATTGCGATGTTCAATTGTTCACTTGATTGTGACAAGGGATTATTAAATACTAAGTAAATTAATTAAGCGACTTTAGGGATTTATGTAATACTCCTAATTTCTTTTTCTTGGGTTTCACACGAAAGTTTTTTCTTTCTTTATGATCATAGATTTTTATATTTAATTAAGCAATTTAATTAAAGATGATAGAATTCTCTTTGAGTTGGGCTAATTAGGCCCAACTGGAGCAGGCAGCAAACTTTGGGCCATTACAACACAACCTTAATTTGCACGGTAATATGTTAACAACACGGAGGTGCGTTCTTTTAAGAATACAAAAAAGTAAAGAATTGGAAAATCAATAGGATTGCTCCATTTGTCTACAAAAACCAATTATATTTTTACCCCCATGGTTAATTATCTCACAAACCGTAAGTGCATAAATTATAAAAATTGTATATTCGGAACCGGTGTCTTTTTCTCTTCGATTAGAGATGTCATAAGCTATACTTTCGACGATTTTTTTTCTTCGTTTTTTTACCCAATTCTACAATATAATTACATGTGATTTATGATGAAAAATAAAAAATTTGTTCACGATTATTTATTCATGGTATATGTTATTTAACACGTGATTACAACTTAATATTCATCCACATTAATAACTATAAATAAAAAATTAAAAATTGAATTAGTTTTCATTTAAAATCACATGTGATTGTTGTTTGTACATTTAATCACATGTGATTTGTTATATAATCACATATGATTTTGTATATAATCACATATGATTTTCATCTAAAAACTTATATTTGATGAGAAATTTATTGATATATGATAATTCATATATGATTTCAACTTGATTTTTACTTAATTATATAACTATAGTCAATGATTTGAAAATTCGTATTTTATTACTCTTTTATCACATGCGATTGATACTTTGTTATTCCATCGTATGTGATTACAACTTAGTTTTTCATGTTTTAATCTCCTTAAATCATCAATGAATTGAATTTAAAGTATAATCGAAGATATAAGCGGGTGTGATTTTTTTTTAGTGTTAAATCACATGTGATTTCACATTAAAACCCAATAAAAATGGAAAAAAAAACTTTGTCGAAAGTATATCTTGTTAATTTTAGAATCGAAGAGAAAAAGACGCTGATTCCGAGTATGTAATTTTTATAATTTATAGACATACGGTTTGTGAGATATTTAACTTTAAAAAAAAAAGGTGAAAATGAGTTTTTGAAATGGAGCAATCCTATTGGTTCCTCCGTTCTTCATTTTTTTATCATTCTTTTTTAAAAGAGAAATTTGCAATTTTTGTCCTTGTGGTTTTCTATTTTTGCCAGTTTTGTCCTTTTACTTTTTTTTCGCTTTTTTTGTCCCTGTGATTTTCTGTTTTTGCCAGTTTTGTCCTTTTACTTTTTTTTCGCTTTTTTTATCCCTGTGGTTTTCAGTTTTTGCCGATTTTATCCCTGTGGTGTTAAGCTTTTGCCGATTTTATCACTCCCTTCTATCACGAGATTATGTAAAATCGGCAAAAAACTGAAAACCACAGGGATAAAATCGGCAAAAACCGAAAACCACAGGGATAAAAAAAGCAAAAAAAAAGTAAAAGGACAAAACTGGCAAAAACAGAAAACCACAGGGACAAAAAAAGCAAAAAAAAAAAGTAAAAGGACAAAACTGACAAAAACAGAAAACCACAGGGATAAAAATTGCAAATTTCCCTTTTTAAAATTTCCTCTAAGAACACATCATAACTTTAATTTGTGTTAGCCAACAAAATTGATTTTATCATTGTTGACTTATCTTTCCATAACTAGTGCTAGCATATAAGTTGTACTAACTTGTAAGTTAAATTTAAGCATTTAAAGCTAAGAGTATGTTCCTTGCAGACCAATCAAGGGTGAACGGAAGTACGAAAAATGGCTCCGGCAATGGCACCCATGTTGTCAAGATTGTCTTCATAATCATAGGTGTTTTTACAGTGCTAGTAGTTCTCCTAGCAATCATTTACTGGAAAAGAAGGAAAATACGGTTGGAATCATCAAATAATGCAGATAGAAGAGGTAAATTTGACTCTCAATGATTGAACACTTCAGTATATAAAAAATTAACATCATAAAATTAAACAAGTCCTAGTTACATTTTCCTAAAAACTTATACTAAAAATGGACATAAAAGAAAGTTTTGAACTTTAAATGAAGTCAAAATAGATTTGCTTAATTTGGTATGCGATCTACGTTAGGTCCACAAGAAAGAACTGTAGCTTTCTTATTGAATGATGTGGCTGTTGGGACAAACAAAAATGAATATTATGGTGAAACGACGATAGATGAACGTGAATTACCCTTGTTCGATTTTACAACATTGGCTACGGCCACAGACGACTTCTCGGATGAAAATAAACTTGGGCAAGGTGGTTTTGGGAGTGTTTATAAGGTAATCATTTGTTGAGTATAAACATTTGAAATATCATCATCAAGAAAAATAATAAAATGAATCAGTTGACTTTGTGATATCAGGGTACATTGATGAAAGGGGAGCTTGTGGCAGTAAAAAGGCTTTCAAAAATTTCGGATCAAGGGATTGAAGAACTTAAAAATGAGGTTAAATTAATTGCGAAACTTCAACATAGGAACCTCGTTCGATTACTAGGTTGTTGCATTGAGGTCAAAGAGAAGTTGTTGATTTATGAATTCATGGAAAACAAAAGCCTTGATATGCTTCTTTTCGGTAAGGTTCCTCTTAGGATTGATATAAATATTTTATTTTATTTTTCATTTTCCATTTGACACTAGAATTCTGTTAGAATGTAACATGTTGTCGAATTTTGTTGCAGATAAAGAGAAAAGCTCGACGCTCAACTGGAAATTGCGACTTCACATCATATATGGGATTGCTAGAGGGCTTCTTTATCTTCATCATGATTCGAGACTTAAAGTCATTCATCGAGATCTCAAAGCCAGTAATATTTTGCTTGATAAGGATATGAACCCAAAAATATCAGATTTTGGTATGGCAAGAATCTTTGGAAGTGATCAAACTGAAGCTGAGACCAAGAAAGTGGTTGGAACATAGTAAGCATTATATTTGCATATGTTATAAAACATTATCTATGATCTATGATGTCACATATTTAGTTTAGTATTCTTTTTCGAACTTCTTGCAGTGGTTATATGTCACCTGAATATGCGATGGACGGACTTTTCTCAACAAAATCAGATGTTTTTAGTTTTGGGGTTTTGGTGCTCGAGATAGTGAGCGGCAAAAGGAATAGAGGATCATTTTACACTAGTAGCCAACTTAACCTTCTTGGACATGTAAGTACTACTAATAACGTATTTGATATATTCAACTAATCGTAATTTTTTTCTAACAAAGAAGCTGCCATATATATATATCGTACTTTCATATAATCATGTTTTTGTTCTTACTTTTTAGACATGGATGTTATGGAACGAAGGCGATGTGTTAGAGCTATTTGATGAATCTATACGGGCCAATTCTTCGGAGGATGAAGTATTGAGATGCATACAAATTGGACTATTATGTGTTCAAGAACTACCAGAGGATAGGCCTAGTATGTCAAAAGTGTTGGTGATGTTAAGTAGTGAAACTATACAGCTGCCGCAACCTAAATACCCGGGATTCTTTATTAAGAAAAGATATGATGAAACAGAGTCTTCGAGCAAAATGGATGATTCCATGACTGCAAATGAACTCACAGTCACAGTACTTGAGGCTAGATAGCGAAATTGGTTGATTACCTTGTGGTAGCTATTGTACACACTGTACAAATCATGCTGAAAATAGTGAGTTTAGAGAAGATATACGTGATGTGTGACTATATTTATAGCTTTTTGCATCTTTACTCTTATGAAACCAATTGTAAATTCGCAAAATGTTGATGATTGAACTTGCTGGCCAGTTTTAGGAGTAAAAACTTGCCATTAATTATTTGTTAAATTGTTCTCAATAACAGAGAGTGTTGAATGCACAACAAGTTACAAAAAATTTCAGTAACAAGTAAACAGGTTATACTTTTCGATATACCTTTTGTCTGTATGAGTAATTTACTTTTCGATATACATTTTGTCTTTCTTGAATGCAATTCCTCCAAAGTAACCCCCCTTGTTCATTATCGCCCTTCAGTCTTGGTTATAGTGACTCCATTTATAGAAAACGGGTTCTCGAGTCCCTGTCCAATGCTGGTACCAGACAGCCTTTGCAAAGTAAATAATGGTTCTTTTGGCTCTGGAATATCAGTAGAACTTGTTAACATAGAAACTGCTTCAGTCATCGTTGGCCTATCTTTAGGCAGGTCCTGAACACATAGAAGTCCCACATGTATGCATCTTAAACCCTCTGATAGACAACATGACTCTATCAACGCTTGATCTATCATTTCTATTCCTCTGCCTTCTCTCCATGACTTCCATGCCTGAATTATATGTTTTGTTTTTCATGTAACGATGAAAAGATTGCATCTAGACAGCATGAATGTATACGGTATATTTTCATGCGTGAAATGTTATACTTACGTGCGCAAGAGGGTAGACTTGTTCCCGCTGTATAAGTTGGGTATTCCTTTTGCCACTCAAGATCTCTAATAGCATTACTCCAAAACTAAATACATCTGATTTCTCTGAAATTACTCCTCCCATGGCATATTCAGGAGACATATAGCCACTGGATTTCAAAAAAAGTTATGATTGGTATATGGTTGAAATTATAATTTAAAAATGATAAATATGCTAGATAGAAAATACAAAGTCCTCACTATGTTCCAACAATCCGGCGAGTATTTGCTAGCTCTTGTGTCATTTGAAAAGTTCGTGCCAATCCAAAGTCTGATATCTTGGGATTCATTTGCTCATCTAGTAGAATATTGCTACACTTCAAATCCCGGTGAATGATCCTTAAACAAGAATCACGATGGAGATATATAAGTCCGCGACCAATTCCCTGAATAATATGGAAACGTGTTGCCCAATTAAGTTGCCAACGTTTTTTTGGATCTGGACATTAAGAAACTATATTATGAGCGAGGTTAATTATCAGAAACTAAACTATATATATCACTACAGGAAGTCAATTCACACTGACCGAAGAGAAAAATGTCCAAGCTTTTGTTTTCCATGAACTCATAAATCAATAATCTCTCTTTTCCTTCGATGCAGCAACCTAAAAGTTTAACAAGATTACGGTGTTGGAGCTTTGAAATCAACACGATTTCATTTTTAAACTCTTCAATTCCTTGCCCAGAGTCACCAGACAGCCTCTTCACTGCTACTATCTGTCCATCATCTAGCATTCCCTATATATTAAATTAATGTGTTACGTAGTTAGTTTGGCCCTATTTCGATTGCTTGGGAAAAGACATCGCATAAACAAATTTCTGAATAAAAGTTCTTTATTACCTTATAAACTGCCCCAAATCCTCCCTGACCAAGTTTGTTTCTATGACTGAAGTTGTCAGTGAAAGCAGTTATTTGTTTGAAATCATATATAGGCAATTCAGAAGCGTCTTGTTTAAGAACATCATCTTCTTGTAGTGTGTCCCTCAAATCAATTTCATCTTGTGAATTGAAGTGATTCAACTTATTTTTCCCTCCTATTGAGAGAACTGTTGACAAGTATGGATTACTTTAATTTCATTAAGACAATGGTCGGAGATATCTAAGAATATAACTTTTTTTTTTTTGGTATCTAAGAATATAACTTTTTACCTCTCTTATATGTTTTCCATTTGTATAAACCAACAAAGATGCCACCCAAGAGAAGTACACCACTTATGATTGAGAGACTCATATAAAGTGTTGCTTTTGATGTTTCTACACCTATAGAATTGCCAAAATGGTCACTTTGGAGTCATATATATAAATAAATTTCCCATTAACATAAAGAACTGACTTATAATTTGCATTTACCTGCATCCACATAAGCAAGCCGCAAGTAAAGATTTTGTCCACCTGATGAGAACTGCTGGATATCGATAATATCTTGTGTCCAAACCATACAGTAGATGCCTTCCACATAGGCATATCCCTTACAAGAGCAGTTACCCGAACACCAACTCTGGCATTGATTAGTATCCATGTATGGATAAAAATGATGATGATCTGGGAGTTTGATTCCTTTTATCTCCCGGAACTTATCAGGTTTAGTCTTTTTATAGGCTAAACTACTTTGATTCATCTCACACAAAAGTTCACTTCGCCTCACACAACCACTTGTCCAATTACTTTTGCTCCATTCGTCATTCGAATGTGGTACAAACCCTCTTAAGCATTCACAAACAGGAGACTTTGTGCTCGTACAAATCGCATAATTACCACAAAAACCATACACGTCACAAGGATTATCCGGTACTTCCCAACTATATTCCCACATGTTATCATCACTTTCCCAGTAAGTTAATTGTACAACACCATCTGGTTTTATATAAAGCCATTGGAAATTAGCTAAGCTATAAATGGTAAGGGTAAGATATGCTCCTTCTTGGGCGTTTTGCGCCACGAGACTTATTAAATTTGAGTACCCACCCTCCATCTGTGGTATACCTATAAACTTACCTCCATCCCAGGGCCCACCTCTCCAATACGGCTTTAAACCGTCCCAGATGAAAACTTGTGGTGGCTGCTCTGCCGAAAGTCCAACCACAAAATTTCCAGGTGTTGGATCAGAATCATTCTTCCATGATGTTAATGAATGTTTACCTTGTGTTTTCCCAATTGTACCAAGCTTCATTCCTGGTAATAAACTGTTACCAGGATAATCAAAACTCTCCCATACAATTGATCCTGAGATGCTATTTTTAAGAAAAAAATCTCCCGTGTTTGTAAGCTGTGCAATTGTATTGTTGACCTGGACTGTTACGTTTGTTGACCAGACAGTTTTATGCTCACCATCTAGGATTATCAGGTTCCCATCGTTGCCGATAGTTAGGCTAGAATTTGTGTCGGAAATTGAAAGTGGATTTTCTCTATTTGCAACCCACAATATTTTTCTTGCAATAACACTTTTAAACCATATACCAATGTATCGGTTAGTGGAATTACCTGGAGTGAAGAAGCCTAACTCGAAAACTTGATTGGCTGAAACAAGAGTTTGTCCTAACAAGACAGGACTATCTTTAGTCAATATATCAGCTGCCCTGCAATGTTGTACTGAAATTATCAGGATATACAAGCATGTCATGCATAAGCCGTATACATCATTAGCCATTGTTTCTTTAGATCCTTCTGCAGACTAAATCCTTATTAGAATTTGGGATCACATTCCATGAAGAGCTCAGATATATCCAGTATTTATTGGTTTTTTAGAAATTTATCTATAACTGTGTGGTTTCTCGTTAGTATAGTTTTAGGAGAATTATACTTGTTCCCTTGATGCTATTTTCAAATTGCAATATACACATCAGATCTATCTGTTCAAATTCTGTATCTTTATTACCATAAAAGAACACAAGACTAACACCTACTAGGGATGCTTTATCTATTTTAATATCAATAACAATTCTACAAGTGTCATTTCGGTTTTGCCAAGGGTTATAGTAAGGCAATTTGCTATAAATCTATTCAGAACCACATCAGGTCAACTTGATGAAAGTCAAAATGTGTGAGGCTTCATCAGGGAACTGAAATTTCCTTGAATATTCTAATAAGTAACCGGTTCTTCTTGATAAATTTGGTCAAATTTTTAAGTCTTGTGTTAAGGTACTACACGGTGCATAAGTGCATTACACCAAATACAGTACTCCGACGTAGGCTATATATTTATAGATACAAGCAGGTTATGTTGCATATCTTCTGTGGTGTATCCTTAATCCTTGTATAGGATATTTATGTAACAAGACTATCTCCGCTGACTTTCTTAATCAAATCTCCAAAACAAAGAGTGATAACACCTCTTCCCTAAGAATAAGAAGAAAAAAAACCCAGAGACAATTGATCATTACTATTTGTAACCAGTAACGCACATATACCCAAAAGGCATCGGCTCATAGCTATAGTTTCCCTATAATTAACACCCAATTATAAAAACAAGTTATTTTGACCGCGTTAAGGGTTACTAACACAAATTTTGTTACACCATTAATTAGAAGGGTGTTTGGTATTGCATTTTAAAAAGAGATTATCTGATTATCGCATTCACAAAATGCAAATAAAATTAAAAAAGGGCGTGACAAACAAAGTGATTATCTACGTTTTCCTAAATATAAAGCACGGTTTTTGAAAAGCAGGTTAGGGACGTGATTTCTAAACCGTCGTTTTATAAATACAAAATTTGTTTTGAAAGAGCAAAACCAATCAACTCTAAGAATCATATTTGGCAATCAGCACTTACATTGTGCATGGTATTATTTATATGATTAAGAAGATAAGAAGTTTTACCAGGAATTTAGTTGTTAATTTAGATTAAGAAAGCTTTGGGTCCATGCTTGACTCTTTTGATTATGAATTCCATGCAGACATGATCTCATTCGGTCCCAAACTAAAACCACTTGTCAGAACTCAGATTCTTACATCTTTTAGACACACCTGAATCATTATTCCTGTTTTTCAAGATTATTTCTTTCCATTCTGCTCTACTTTTTCCGAACTAATCGACTCCAATCTCGCATACATTCTACTGATCTCATTCTCGATTTCGACCTCCTCATCAGTCTTTCCCCTCCTGAACCACCTAGTTTCGATCAGCCAACAAATGTTGATATCAAGATTCTTAGAGTTTCGATTGGTGAACAAAAACAGAGGACTTTGATAACATGGGTTTATGGATACCGATTTCCTCAACAACCACGATGCGATTTGATCACATTTTTCGATTTCAAACATTCCGAATCACCCACATTATCGGAAGCGGCATTGTTCCATATCTGTAGATTTTTCTTGGTGTCGACGATCGTTTTCAGGTATTCACTAAGAAAACTTATTCTTGCAATCTTACTAAAAGCAATGGAATTGGGACATAATTTGCGAAAGAGAGTGCGAGTTTTGATTAGGTTTGGTGGGGATGGTGGAAATTGACTAATTGAGAGAGAAAATTGGACTGATTGCCGATTTCTTTAACTTTGCGAAATTTCTTTAGAAAAAGGTTGTTTTTCTTTGCGAATTTTGTTTTTCGTTTGCGAATTTCTTTTTTTTTTTAGTACCAAATATTTTTTGCTTTTGCGAATTTTTTTTTGGAGGGATGAACTTTCTTTCCTTGCAAAATAACTTTTTTTTTCTTCTCGAAATTGAATTGCTAATAAGGTTAAGTTCATTTCTATAATGGATATTAAATAAAGGGAATTGATGTGAGTTGACGCGTTAATTCTAATTTAGGTAATAAGTTTGTATGAGCTCAATACATTGTCCATGTAATTCAAATACTTGTAAATAAATAAATTAATCTAATCAAATCAAATGGTCATCGAGGACATTTCACAAATGAGATTGAAAGTTCAAGTTATGATGATAGAACATAGATTCGTAGTAGTGTATGTTAGTACTTATCTTTCAGAAATATTAATTAATTAATTAATTAATTAATTAATAATAATAATAATAATAATAATAAAAATAATAATAATAATAATAATAACAATAATAATAATAATAATAATATACACTTGTGGTTACCTTGATTTTCATGTAATGTACACGAAAAAATGAATAGGGACCATCTATAGGTACTTTTTGGTATAGATATAAAAATCTCATACTTGTGAATACGTACCATTTTGTTTTTCTTTTAGGTCGGGAAAGTATGTTCGCATAACGTTTTTTTCCTTTTAGTTATAAAAAAATAAATAGTGTAATAGTGTACTAGTTTGGTTATAAATAGAAAACGTGAAAGTAACATGAACAAAAATGTGGGGTTCTGAGAATAAGAATTTGTGTGATAATAAGGGAACCAATGATATCGAGCTATGTGTACAAAGAGAATGTTCCAAATGTACAAAACTCATTTTCCCCCAACATCAATTATCTCACAAACGACAAATCGAAAAATTATGAAAATTGCACCATTAAATTCAACGTTTTCTCCTCTTCGATTTGCCGTTCCTCAAGGCATACTTTCGACGAGTTTTTTTTTCATCTTTTTTGGTGAGTTTCACATTTACTAACACATGTGTTAAAGTGTTGCGTTTAGGGTTTGGGGTTTAGGGTTGGGGGTTTGTGGTTTCGCCCCGAAACCTCAAACCCCCAACCCTAAACCTTAAACCCTAACCCCTAAACCTCAAACCCTAAACCCTAAACGCTTTACAAAACTCTAAACCCTAAATCATACTAAACCCTAAACCCTGTTAAACCCTAAACCTAAACCCTGCTAAACCCTAACCCTAAATCATAAACCCTAAACCCTAGCCCTAGCCATGCAATTAGTTTTATTATTTTATTAATCCTGCAATTAGTTTTACCTACTTTATGTGATTTTCAAGACATGCAATTTAATTGTGTTATCTAGATTCTCTACTATCAGAGTCACGCTTGATTCTCTATTGGTGTTCTTATCAATTCCACCGCCCAACAAATTCATTTTTCTTCATCCTCACTATTCATTTCAGTTCTTCTTCTATCTATTTCATATTCAAGAACTAGACTTCATCCATCTTTCTTTCATATTCTCTCCAGGTTACTCACATCATCTGCACTAATGTTATTTTCTAATTTTTCGTTTCAGTAGATTTCTTCTCAAGTAAGAGGACGATTTGAAGAACTGAAAGAATCAAAACGCATATATCTTCAAGGTTTAGCTTATTCAAGCTTGATTATGTTAAAGTTCTTCCATTTAATTAAACTTCTTGACCTAGTTTTCATCTATTTTGTTTGTGTTTGTGTTTCATGCTTTCAAATTTTTACATGCCCTTAAGGTGTTCGATGAAATGACGCTTACAAATTTCAGTATAGTACTATTCAAGTATGTCTCCTCTTCTTCGTACAATTTTCAGCAATATGAATCCGTAATAGTTTCTTCTGGAATTCCGTACACTATAGTCAGAACGGGGCTGCTAACAAATGATCGTGGGGGCAAGCCAGGTTTCTGTTTTGAAGAGGTATTTTTTTCTTGAATTGTATATAGTTTGTACCAGTTGTTTAGTTAGTCTATTTTGTTTGTTGATTACGTTGGTGTTACGTAAGGAAGCCTTATGTGTGATCACGTCTAATATGCGTATTATTTCTAATTGTTGCAATGATGAAATTGGGGGACGTGAAAGATGTTGTGATTTATGGGGTGTTTTGTGTGTACCTTTTATGGTGAATGCTAAGTATACGTTTTTTTTCTTTGGTGGGCATTTGATAAGATCATGGCAAATTACTTGACAGCTGTGAGACTTTTTTGTGAGTTATAAAGTTTTCGACGTTTTTGTTGTTATAGTTGTTGTTTATCAAAATGGTGTACTATGTAGTTTGTTACAACTTAAAAATGGGAAGATTAACTGTTATATATATGTATTTTATAAAATCATTGAACTTGAAAATATCTTCCCATTTGAGCTATTTTGTTACCTGATAGACAGCTGTGAGACTTTTTTGTGACTTGTGTCATTATAAAAATATTTGGACTTATGAGAAGTAAATTAATGTATTAATATATTTAGGGCTGTAGTGTACGGTATAACGATCTGGATGTAATAGTTTTAACCATAATTTATTTGATATGGCTCTTGCTCAATCTGTTGTAAGCCTTCAATGCAACATCATGTACAGAGCTGTATTCTATTGCTTTGATGGTGTCATGATCTATGGTTAAAATTGTTAAGTGGCTGTACATGGACTGTTAGAAAAGTTCAAAGTGTGTGGCAATTGTTAAGTGTTATGCATGAAATATGTATATAGTTATAGGGGTTGTAATTGAGGTTGTAGTTAAGTTGGTATGACTATATATATATATATGCAACAATGATATTAAAGAGTTTAAGATTTAATATTGAAGTTTACCAAGAAATCAAAATGATAGAGAAAGTTTAAAGCATTTTGGAGATGATCAATGAATGCTCTAATGAATCAAGGATTCTATATTTTGTTCTACCAAAGTTGAAAGCACTTTGTATTATTCTACCAAATTATTATCTTCTTTATTTTATTTTTAATTTAAATTGTTCCATGTATAGCTAATATTTGATAGAAGTTACTATTTGCAAAGATATAAGAGGTTGTTTTCAGTTGTGTTAAACAAAACATTGTGCTACTATAACTGTGTTATAACTGGATTAAGATCTTTCTGACTTGCTGGAGTCCATTTTTATGGTTCTTGACCTTGAAACTCGGCCTTAAAGAAGGTTCGGTTTGCTAAGATGGGTCCAGAAAGCATGAAGTCAGCAGCTGAATTGGGTAACCTGACAACAAAGTCCAAAGAGCTCGAGGTTCTTATTTAATGACTCTTTTATATTTCTTTGAACTGATAATAACTCTTTTATATGACAGCTTATGAATACATTAAACGTATCAAAATGGGTTGATCAAGCAGGGTCTGCTTAGCATGTCAAAGTGGGTTCGGGTCAATACGCATGGTCATGAAACCTGAAAGTTTCTATTGGGAGAGGGGTAGGCCTAGGGAGGGGTCAGGCCGTCAGGGGGATGTAATTTTAGTTTTAAGGGGACAAAACATTGATTTTGTTATTCAATATATTAGTTTTCTTATTTTAACCCGTTTGACCCATTATTATCTTTAAAGTTAAAGTGAGAGATAAAACATAACCCATATCGGCCCATTTGTAAGTAAACTTTTGAGATTGCCACCTCTGCTTACCATCATTTTTTCAGGTGACATTTTCTTTCCAAAGTGATGAAATAAGAAAATTGCAAGAGAAACTTGCTGCTGCTGAGAATAAGCTAGAGGTATCACTGATTTGATAATCAAAAAATTTTGTTATTTTTGAGTGCCTTCTAATTAAAAAGTAACACATTCTTGATTCATTTCGATGTTGTTGATGTTTGATGTATCAGCATTTGAGATAAGAACGGGATATGAAGAACAACAGAGAGTTAACTCTGAGTTACAGCTCCGATTAGCAGAGGCAGAATTGAAACTTTTTGAAGGAGAATCTTTACCCAAGAATTTGCATATCACAGTATTGGTACATTTCAATTTCCATGTAACTCATGTTTCAAACAAATTGTCACAATAATGAGCTTCGGTTTTGTTACAGGATTTGAAAGGGAATATAAGTTTTTTGCAGGGTATGACCTTTATTGTTTGATGATGCTGCTGACTCTAAACAAAGGCTGTATCTTTTCCTACATCAATCGAAAATCTTGACCGAAGCATTTCACTATTGCAACAAGGTACTATAAAGAGTTATCCTTTTGCTAAGTTGCTTTTTGTTTTTTAATGTTAGTTGGTAAGCCTCCTGAATTTTTATACATGGGATATCAAAGTTTTAACCATCGGGTTGCTAATGGATACCACTACCAATTAATATTAATACTATAGTGAAAGGAACTTTGATGAACGTATTACTTAAAATGTATTTTAAGGATACTATGTTTTATTTATTCCATCAAGTTATGTTTTCAATCAATTTATTAACCTTCTTAAAATATGATTGGTTGATTTTTTGCAAAGAGTGTATGCTTCTTTATCTGCTGATGTGGTTTATTTTGAGATAAATGCATAGCTTCTATATTTCTAGAACTCCTCCCACTACTTATGCCACCTACCTAAGGAATTGAAGTTGTTAAAAAACCACCTATACTACTAAGTTGTGCCTGTGTACGGTTAAAGTTGTTGCAATAGACATTTAACTATCAAATACAGTACTTGGTATATTTGTATATGCGATCTGTTTCTATGTCAAGGTAAGTTTTTATTTTGGATTAAGTAATTACGATTGAAATTTAGTATAATGTTCTACTATATTGTTGTTGGGTTCGCGCATTTGATTGGGTTTCAAGGCGAAGCAGTAAGATGGGAAGAGTGGCTGCATAGCTCAAAGGTTGCTGCCCCAACAGTAAATGACTGATACAATTGGTCTTTTTAAAATATATTCGACGTTTGTGGTCTCAAGTGTTTAGTTTGGTTGGTGTTTGGGTGATGGAGTTTGTGTGCATGTTCTACCCACTGTAAATCTAAAACGCCTTATTTGTATACTTTTTTATATATATGTTAGACCTTTTATATGTATTCTAAACAAAACCCGTGTATTTACGGGTCAATTAACTAGTTAATATAGTTAACAGTTAATTTGAAGGGTTAATAATGTTTCAACCACTGAACTTTCAATTTTTTTCCGTTTTAACCACTTAACTTTATTTTAAATGTTTTTACTACTCAACTTAGGGTCAATAATTGTTTAATCCCCTAACTTTCAACTTTTTTTCGTTTTAACCACTCAACTTTGTTTTAAACGTTTTAACCACTCAACTTATGAGTTGACCACATTTTAACCACTAAAGTTCATTTGACCATTTAAAAAAACCCTTTCGTTAACTTATAATGAAAGTTTAGATCGGGATATATAAACTTCAAATTGATTTTTTTATCGACCAAGGTTGTCAAGATAGAATTCTTACCTAGGATCGTTTTTGTCTTCACAAGATCAAAATTGTAAGATCAAATCGGGATCGTAAGATCAAATCGAAATCGTAAGATCAAATCGGGATCGGAAGATCTTACGATTTCGATCTTGTGAAGACAAAAACGATCCTAGGTAAGATCTCTATCTTGACAACCTTGGTCGATAAAAAAATCAGTTTAAAGTTTATATTTCCCGATCTAAACTTTCATTATAAGTTAACGAAAGGGTTTTTTTTAATGGTCAAATGAACTTTAGTGGTTAAAATGTGGTCAACTCATAAGTTGAGTGGTTAAAACGTTTGAAACAAAGTTGAGTGGTTAAAACGAAAACAAATTGAAAGTTCAGTGATTAAACCATTATTGACCATAAGTTGAGTGGTTAAAACATTTAAAAAAAAGTTAAGTGGTTAAAATGAAAACAAATTGAAAGTTTAGTGGTTAAAACACTATTAACCCTAATTTGAAAGCCAAGTTGAAGGTATTAAATTAGTAGATATATTAGAGACTAAATCATCAAAAAGTCAAAGTAGTACTTATATTATAAATAAAAGGGTACGAAGAATATAAGATATGTATAATGCACCCATCACCCGTTTTGTAAAGATTTATGAAACTATAATTATTGCCTTTTTAGCACTTTCTTGTTTTGGTATATATGTGTAATAACGTTTGAATAGTATATAATTCGGTACTTTTATACTACTACTCCGTATAATAATTATTATAACTTATAATTATAATCAAAAATGAGCATTTGATCATGTATATATACATTACTAGATAACAATCCACGCAACAAAATGCACGGATACTTTCACGCAATTAGTTATACATAAGGAGTCATTAAGGCATATTTGTTAAAGTTGAGGGTTACAAAATAAAAAATATAAAACTTTTCTTGCTTTGTAATCGGGCAACATCGCAATACATTTACGCTATCAACATTATAGATGTTAACCCATATTTTTACTTAGGTATAAAAAGGAGTATAAAACATGTGTCCTGATAAATGAATATAATAATTTATATCTTTAGAGTTGATAATATTTGATTTTTACTATACGAGAGTATTTTTACGAATTTACAATAAGGGTGTGTTTGACACAGGCAAATTAAGAGATTCCAAGGGGTTCTAGAGGATTAAGCTTCTAATTGTTAGAATTTTAATCTCCTAAAAGTTAACAATCTTTGTGTGGCAAAAAGATAATAATAATGATTGATAAAAAATATCCCTGAAAATCCCCTAGAACCATTTTCTCGTAGAAGTTACTATAAGTAGATTGTGAAAAAAATCTCCAGCCACCACCTCCAACTTAAGCTACTTATCGCCAAACACATCCTAATAGGTTCCAAAGTCCAAATGAAATCAGAAAATACATAAATTAGAGGTTGATACATGTCCAATTCAAGAAAAGGATTAAACGGATGTTAAGTACGAGAGCAGAATTTAGTTTCAAATGAATACATGTTGGGAGCAAATTAAACCAAGCCAAGTACCACACCACACCGGAAATGTAAATAAACCACAATTTGTATAAATATAAGTAATCATGATTCATGAGTTACTTCCTTTATTGCCGTTGGTTTTAAAATGAAACCCCATCTTGACTTATATGTTTGGCTTTATGCTAGTTGAGCTGAAAATGGGTTGTAGCCCGGTATTGATGTGGATAGAATCCTCTGTAACTTTCGATTTTGGTTGATGATGATCGCCCGGTCTCATTCCAATCCCTACAAGAATAATAAGGCTTGATCTTCGAGGATATACTAAAACTAGTTCCATAGTTAATAATGCTTAATGACTAATATGCATCTATTAGCTAGTCAAACATGTGACAACATCTTCTAATCAACTTTTTAACTCTTAGAATGTCGTTGGTCTAAAATAAAACCTTTGGAGTTCATATCTTTATGACATTCAAACTTAATTTATAATGCCATCACATAATATAAAAAAAATCTAGACCTACCAACAAAGACCCAAAGAAAGATCAAAGATGAGGTCAACTACCACTTCATTATTCCTCTTTCTACCATAAAATTCTATTCAATCAATAGTAATCAAGTTCACATGGGCCAACCCAGAACCACAATCTACAAAACTCCCAAACCCACAAAAACAAATAATTAATCAAAATATATTCTCTCCCAAAAAATAATGAAAAACCTCATCATCTTCATATTCTATCATCTCTACATCCCATTTCTATCTCTAGCCATTGACACCATCACACCCCAACAACCTTTAACCATAAACCAAACTCTAGTCTCTAAAGATGAAGTTTTTGAACTTGGGTTTATTAATCCAGGTAACAACAATTTGTATATAGCCATTTGGTACAAACAACTTAAACAAAAAACATATGTTTGGTTAGCTAACAGAGACACCCCTATCACTTCATCATCAGGGAAGTTAACAATAGGCGAAAATGGCAACATAGTACTTTTAAACCAAGCCGAAACAGCGGTTTGGTCATCAAACCAATCCGTACCGGTGAGAAACACCGTGGCACAACTTCTGGACAACGGTAATGTTATTTTGTTTGAAATTGTAAAGATATTTGTATAATTTCTTCTTGTTATCTTATAGTGTGTTTGTTAATAAACAGGCAACTTTGTGCTACGTAGCGAAAATGATGCAAATTCGGAGAATTATATTTGGCAAAGCTTTGATTATCCAACGGATACGCTTTTGCCAGGAATGAAACTCAGTTGGGATCGAAAAACTGGAGTTAATCGGTTTATAACGTCGTGGAAGTCGAATACTGATCCGAGTACTGGTGATTATTCTTTTAAGATGGATATAGATGGTTTCCCGGGGATTGTGTTATTGTGGAAAGGTAGAGAATCTTATCGAAGCGGGCCATGGAACGGGAGAAGGTTTAGTGGTGTACCGGAGATGAAAACTGTGAAAGTTATCGAGTTCGAGTTTGTGAATAATCGGGATGAGATTTCGTATTCATTTAAATTAATGAATAATTCAGTTTATTCGCGGTTAATTATGAGTTCTACGGGTTTGCTTCAACGTTTCACGTGGGTTGAGACGTCTGACACGTGGACCGAATACTGGTTCGCTCCACGTGATCAATGTGATTATTATGGGAAATGTGGGCCGTTCGGCGTTTGTGATTCAAACGCTTCACCAGTTTGTAAATGTATGAGAGGGTTTCGACCGCGAAACGAACAAGCGTGGGAGTTACGAGATGGGTCGGGCGGGTGTGTTAGGAGCTCCGAATTGGATTGCGGGTCGGATGGATTTTCGCCATTGAAAAATATGAAATTACCGGATAGTTCAAAAGTGTTTGTTGATCAAACGATGAGTCTGCGTGAATGTGGTGAGATTTGTAAAAAGAATTGTTCATGTACTGCTTATGCTAGTATGGATATTACTGGAGTCGGGTCGGGTTGTGTGATTTGGGAAGTGGATCTTTTGGATATGAGACAATTCGCTGATTCTGAAGGTGGTGGTCAAGATCTTTACGTTAGAGTTGCAGCCTCTGATTTGGGTACGTCTCTAACCTACTCGACTACTCGTATAATAATTAAATTATTAACATTAATTAAATTAATAACGTATTTAAATGTTAAAGTTAAACGAAAAAGGCATACATACTATCGAAAATTAAAATTATTTAAAGACAATATATATAAACAATATTTAATATTTAAAAAATGAAAGACAAAAGACAAGTAATTACGTGGAATAATGTGTTTCGGTTGGAAATGAATTCTATCCGATATATTCAAATTTGGAGACAAATTAAAGTTATTGAATTTGAATTATTTAATTTAGAAAAGAGATATGAAAGTCTTAAAGTGATACACAAACTTTTTAAGTTGGGCATGTTCATATTGATACATTATTATTTTCAAAAATTGGTTCATATGGAAAACTTTGAGAGGCCTTAGATTGAAATTAACTTTAGAAATCTAGAATAAATTAAAAAAACTTTTAATCGTTTTGACTTTTGAAACATTAGGACTATTTTAAAGAACTGAAGTGTTCATTGATACATCAAATTTATAAATAAAACGAGTCAACGCACGGATGAACAATAATAAAGTATGTGTGATATTGAAACCAAAAGCATTATAAGAAAAATATTATTTGTAAGATAAACCCATAGTGTATTATGTACCTTTAAATATTATAGATTGATAATAATTAGATATATATATTTAACGGGCGATGATCCGTACACCACTACTTTTTATCCATACACCACTTTTATACTTTACAGTGCTGTACAGTACAAGACTACAAATTAAGCATGTTTGATGGTGTATGGATAAAAAGTAGTGGTGTATGGATCACTCCCCATATTTAACACATAGAAAACATGGTGACGACTGACGGCATAGTTATAATTGCGCTAATTGATGATTAAGTGCTAAAACATTTTTAGAAAACTTTGAGGTCTTAGAAATGTACAATCAATCATGCACAAAATTACAAGTTTGGCTTGGCTAAATGATTATAGTTTTTGACCAATTTTGAAGCTTGATTGCGTGATTCTTTCTAGTTTTTTCATAACAAAAACTAAATTTATATATAATTTGGTCCATAAAGTTTTAAACCGTTATTACCTTGTCTAAAGTGGTCTAATGAATTTTATTAGCTTATAAACATTCATCGTGAGTACTTTTTGACCATTTTATTAGTGTTCTTTAACCAAAGCTTTGGATATAATCATGCTACCTTTGCTTTATATTTTCAAATTCAATGATTTGAGCTTGACAATAAAGATGATCAGTATTATATTTGTTTAAAGGGTTTAATTCAACGATCACCAACGTACTCTCCTTTTTGTTCCGAGATCACCAATCAACCGGTTTTATTACCATGATCACCAACGAACTTTCAAATTTCGTGTCGAAGTCACCAATCTACTTTTACCTACGGGTTGGAGATCGCCAACATACTTTTAATACGGAGTTAAGATCGCCCATAAAAATTACAAAGAAATTCATTTTTTGAAAGTTCGTTGGTGATCATGGTAATAAAACCGGTTGATTGGTGATCTCGGAACAAAAAGGAAAGTACGTTGACGATCATTGACTTAAACCCTTGTTTAAAATGGTTAGTTGCATGTTTGCTTTAAAGTGATTATTATTATTACTTGTCGCATGACCATAAAAATGATATATAAAGGTTAAATACACAGATATATAAACGTATTTTTACTTTTGTTCCAGTTTAAGTAACGAACACATCTTATATATCAATTTTTACTAAAGCATAATTAATTAATAATTATACTCTTACATACTTATCTTATTTTAAATTAAATTATATATTATTATTATTATTATTTTATTATATTATATTATATATTATATATAAGAAACTCATTAATGATGTCATCAATTTAGAATTTTCAATTAGTTAATTAAGTCCCTCATTTTTAGATAGTTTTAAAAATAAAACCCTTTAAATTTTCAATTTTAATAAAAATAATTTAAATAATTAATTATATTAAATAAATCAAAACAAACAAAAATAAAAATAGAAGACAAATCAAATATAACAAGCTTTCAACTACTCTATCCCGTATTTTTGAAAAATATATATAATTATCATATTATCAACTAAATTTATATTATATTATAATTATAATCTAATTTGTAAGGATAAATGATTAGAAAATAAAGTTGTTTTATTAATATAATAATCATCTTGTAATAAGAAAAAACTTACTATTATAAACTTATATTCCATTACATCTATTCTTTAACATAGTATACGTACAATTACAATTTAAACCTTAACATTATTATTTTCTATTATTCTCACAACATAAATGAGCTTATACGATTTATATTGTATGTATTCAGCTTTGAAAGCTTCTATTGTATGTAGGTCTGTAAATGAACCGAATGAACACGAACGAAGCATGTTTGTGTTCGTTTATTAAAGTTTTATCGAACAAACAAACGAACAAGAACGGATAAACTAACGGATTTTGTTGTTCAAATTCGTTCACTAAGAAAATCTGTTTGTTCACGAACATAAACGAACGTTTACGAACAAATATATAATTAATGTATATGTTCATTAATTCCTTAAACAAATCCCAACGAACACACATACACATAAATGGAAGTGTGTGGGAGTAGAGGGAAATGTGAATGTAAATATATCTAAACGTTTAATACTCTTATATTAGAATTAAATGAGATGAGATTAATATTAAGATATACAAATACATACATACATATATATATATATATATATATATATATATATATATATATATATATATATATATATATATAAAATTAAACTATTGGTTAACAAACTAACATGATATTGAACGTTCACGAATATATTATCGAACGTTCACGAACGTAAATAAACAAGCATGACATATGTTCATGTTCGTTCATATAAATATACGAACATAAAAATTTGTTCATGTTCGTTCATATAACGAAACGAACGAACATAAACGAACTTCCCGCCGAACACTTCGCGAATTATTCGCCAAACGTTCGGTTCACTTACAGGCCTAATTGTATGTATTCAAGTTTTTAAATCGTATTTTGTATGTCTTTAAGTTATTATTCTATGTATGGAGCTTACAAATAAAGCGATGTAGCCCAAAATATGCAAAGAAAAAAAGATAGATTTAAAAGTTGAATAAATATTATAGGAGGTTCGAAATTGGATGCATAAAATGGTAAAAGGTCTACGATTCGATACATTACCAAACTATAAACCGTAATTCATATTATTCGAAACGGACCATGTATACATGAGTATGAATAATCAATTAGAAATCAATTAAAAGGTCTAAGATATCCATTTGTTCACCAACAATTCTCAACTATTAAAGATTATGAGTAGGGTTCAAATGAGTACATCAACTTTGAGTGAGAATGAGGGAACCAACAGATTTCTGCCATGTGTCACTTTATTCTCTCTCCTCCACATTTTTAAAAATTAAATATCCCACAAACGGTAAGTCAAAAAATCATGAAAATTGCACCATAAAATTCAGCGTTTTCTCCTCTTCGATTTGCCGTCCCTCAAGACATACTTTTGACAACTTTTTTTTTCTTCCATTTTTTGGTGGGTTTACAAATTAGTAACACATGTGTTAGTGATTGGTTGTACATTTAATTTGTGGTTAAGGTTTGTGTTTAGGGTTAGGGTTAGGGTTTAGGGTTTAAGGTTTAGGGTTTAGTATGAATAAGGGTTTAGAGTTTTGTAAAGCGTTTAGGGTTTAGGGTATGTGGTTTAGAGGTTAGGGTGTATGGTTTGAGGTTTGGGGTTTCGGGGAGAAACCCTAAACCTCAAACCCTAAACCCTAACCCCTAAACCCTAAACGCAACACTTTAACACATGTGTTAGTAAATGTGAAACCCACCAAAAAAATGAAAAAAAATACTCGTCGAAAGTATGCCTTGAGGGATGGCAAATCGAAGAGGAGAAAACGCTGAATTTAATGGTGCAATTTTCATATTTTTTCGATTTGTCGTTTGTGAGATAATTGATGTTGGGGGTAAATGAGTTTTGTACATGTGTAACATTTTCTTTGTACACATGGCTTGATATCATTGGTTCCCTCATTCTCATACAAATTTCTATTCTACCCTACCCTAGAGATTATATATCCATTTTAAACATGTCGATATCTTGGGCCCACCTATCATGACCATCCAGATAACGATCCATCTACACTGGGCTCCATTCTCCAATCACCTAACTTTCATAAATTCTTTCGTTACAATAATTGACTAACCATGTAATTAGCATGGTAGGTACAAAATTTATAGGTTAGAATTTGGAAAATGATGGAAAACTGCTATCTAAATTTACGTATAATATTGTTAAGAAAAAGGTATTCTAGATTAAGGATGAATCATAATTATGATTTGAATTATAATCAAGTTTTTATTCTAGAAGTGGTACCTTCTTATGCATAATTAAATAATTAAAATGGTAAATAAAGAGAACTCTATGATCGGTTTTCTAATTTCGTTGTTACTCGTTGTCAGCGATACGTATTAACCCTTTGAATTTACCTAGAAGTGTGTAATGCACATATTTAGTGTATCTAATATCATATTTGATGGTGAAATTATCGTTACCCATATCGAAAATATCTTGGTGTGAGCCCTTTTGGTGCCAAAGTCGTTTAGTGTTGCGTTACGCCTTTCAAAACATCAACTGCATTTTCTAACTTTTCACTATCTAGCTACGAGTGTCAATTAGGATTCGACTGTTCGTTGCATTATTGAGATACACGGTCCCACTCAATCGATATAACTACATAAGTTACTTGAGATTGTGTGTAGCTAGCTCTTAAATATTGGTTATATATATATATATATATATATATATATATATATATATATATATATATATATATATATATATTATCAATATCAATCCGCACATAGTTTTTTAGTTATGTGAAAATAAATAATGTGAGAAAATGAACCAAGTTACTTTGCTTATTTATAAATTATATAAAAAAATGAACTGAGTTGACACGGTCTAAGGTTCAGTATTTCAATTGAATCATTAATTAAATTTTGTGTACATGGGTACAATTTTATTTTATTTTATTTTCAAACCCGAAAAATATAAAAATTATTAAGTTCTGGTTTGGTAGGTTGTAGTTGTACACAACCAAAACTCAAAATTCAACTTTAAAGTATTGTCAAACGTGACAGGAGAGGAGAATGTCATAGAACGCATACTTGACTTTAGTTCTGGCTCAAAAACTTGAATGTGTATTTAGTTTAATTTTTGTTTATCAGGAGTATTCAAGTTATATCGATATTGTATGTATTTAATGGTATTTTTGTTTGCGTGTTATATGTGTAAGGTGACACGAGCGAGTTTGGACTAAAGTTAAATGTATTCTTACGTACTAATTCCTTTTTAAAACCGTAATTTTAGCGCACAATCCAAGTCCTTTAGGAAATTTGATTTATGAGTTTCTACCTCATACAATACAGCTCGTCAGGTCATATGAGTTTGGCACTTTCAAATTACATTTTGTGTTATTGAAGAAGGAACTTTGTTACTCTTAAATCTTGGACGTTTTCATAGTCAAGATGCAATTTATATGTTCTATAGTGACAATGCGTATTTGTATCGCTTGTACTAAAATATTATGCGTTAATGCATACCATATTGGATAATTGGATCTGATCATTATGGGGGAGTACTGACCAAAGTATGATTTAGCAATACATTGAAACTATATACAATTATACATATACCTTTAATTATTTGCCCCTACAAAGACACTAGTTAATCAATATATGTTTTTCATTACAGACCCGTCATCGACAACGGTGAGGACTTCTGAAAGTGGCTCGAGCAACAACGTTGTCATAATCGTCGCCATTGCAGTTGGTACCTGTGCAGTTCTAATAATCGTACTGATACTATTTTACTTCAAGAGAAAGAAAACGCAACGATTGAAAAAACCCAAGACAGAAAGAAAAGGTAAATTCAAATATTTATGTTAAATTAAAGTTCATAAAAGCAATCATAATTACATTAATCCGAACACACTCGTATGTTTATGATATGTAATTTTCTGATTTACATTAGGTCCACATGAAAGAAGCCAAGATTTCTTGATGAATGAGGGGATTACTGTGCAAAGTAAAAAGGATTATTCTGGTGAAACGACAACAGAGGAACTTGAATTACCCTTGTTTGATTTTACAACATTGGTTATGGCTACAAACAACTTTTCTGATGCAAATAAGCTCGGACAAGGTGGGTTTGGATGCGTTTACAAGGTAACATCTTATTAAGTATGAATATTTAAAACTCAATCATGTCTAGTAAGAAATTTTGCTGGTGTCAACAAACAAAAGTGACGCTATTTTGTTGATGGTCATATATATTAGGGAGTTTTAATGGAAGGTGAAGTTGTGGCAGTAAAAAGGCTCTCAAGAACTTCGGGTCAAGGGGTTAAGGAACTTAAAAATGAGGTCAGATTAATCGCAAAACTTCAACATAGAAACCTTGTTCGACTGCTTGGGTGTTGCATTGAGGTTGAAGAAAAGTTGTTGATTTATGAGTACATGGAAAATAAGAGTCTCAATACCATTCTTTTCGGTGAGTTTCTTTAGGGTTCCTTATTCTTTTTAGTTAAACGTAGCAGAAATCTAATGCGTTTCTTGAATTTGTTGTAGATAAACAGAGAAGTGCACAACTTAATTGGCAAAAACGATTCGATATCATATCTGGGATTGCTCGAGGACTTCTTTATCTTCATCAAGATTCAAGGTTTAGAATTATTCATCGAGATCTTAAGGCGAGCAATATTTTGCTAGACAAAGAGATGACCCCAAAAATATCTGATTTTGGTATGGCACGGATTTTTGGGAGTGATCAAACCCAAGCGGAAACAAAGAAAGTAGTCGGTACACAGTAAGTATCATACCTTTGTACATCCACATGGATTTTAGACATGGGTTACATTTTTTCTTTTAATTATTCTCTACACATCTTTTTGAAGTGGTTATATGTCTCCTGAATATGCAATGGACGGCCTTTTCTCAATAAAGTCAGATGTATTCAGCTTCGGAGTTTTGGTGTTAGAGATAGTTGGCGGGAAAAAGAACAGAGGATTCTACTACGCAAGTAACCAACTTAACCTACTCGGATATGTAAGTACTTCAAAGTTCAAACTCATATATCTTAGGGTTGACATTTCGGGTTGGGTCGGATTCAAGTACGTAACCTAAGACACACCTTGTATAACCCGTTTAAGTTAACGGTATGATGAGTTTGAGGGTCGATTTCCTATCAAATTTGATAAGTTAGTTCTCGGATTGGTGTGTTGGAATTAAATAAATGAACCAAAAACAAAGAAAGACAATTCAAGTAGGTGGGTCGATCTGTTAATCGTATTTGACCCGAAAAGTTAAACAGGTTGACGGGTTGAGAATTCCAACTTTCACATGTTTATATCTTCGTGTTGGTTTTAAGGTGGATTTTCGGTCATGTCAAAATTGTCATCCCTAATCCCGACATATGTATACCATCTGTAAAATGCTTTTGGATTATCATAATCACTTACTAAAAACGGCTTTTTTCAGACATGGAGGTTATGGAAAGAGGGCAACGCGTTAGAACTACTAGATGAAACTGTAGGAGCCGAATTTTCAAAAAATGAAGTATTGAGATGCATACAAATCGGATTGTTATGCGTTCAAGAACAAGCGGAAGATAGGCCAAATATGTCGAAAGTTTTGTTAATGTTGAGCAGCGACGTAGTAAACCTACCACAACCGAAATATCCTGGATTTTGCCTTGGAGGAAGACATTCCGAAATAGAGTCATTGAGCAAACAAGATGAATCCGTAACGGTGAACGAAGTCACAGTTACTGTGCTAGATGGAAGGTAGCCAAAAAGTGGTTAACCATATGTCATCTAATACCGTAGGTAAATTACAATATTTTAGTCCATATATATATTTCTCACGAGAAAAGGCAACTTTATGTCACATTTTACACGAGTATAGATTAATAATTGATAAAACAGTAACTAGTAATAATTGAATTATAAGTAATAGTTATATACGCTAGTAATTATTTGATCTTATTATAAGTTTTGGATCTATACCATTTTTATCTCCATCTTCATTGTACTTTAGCTCATTGTCACTTTCTATCTTTTTATGTACTTACAAAACTGGACCTTCACAGAATTCGTCTACTTTCCTGGAGTAGTATTTAATTTAAATAATTACCAAAAGATCCACAAACTGTACATGTTTTATGATATGGTTGGTCTCTGGGATGTCAGTATTTGTCTTTAAAAGATACTACTCCGTACTATCTAAGAATGTTTTTTTTTAATGTAAATTAACTTTTTATACATTCAGAAACACAAGTTTATGTAAACACAACGCTGAATTAAATACATCAAATTGAATCGAACCATTCTCCAAAATTGAAATGAAAATTACAATCCAGCTAGTTACAACGTCGATAATCATGGTACATCATATCGCAACAAGATCGATGGTCGTTTTGAACAAAACTCATTTCATGGCTTGCAAACAAAGACCGTAACATGGATTAAAACAATACGGTACGTAGCATGGGTGGCTATCTCTCCAACGGATTATGTATGTTAATTGTAACATAAGATGAAAAAGTTTGGAGTTGACAAAAAAATATTTTTCCTCAATAAAAATAAATTTACGAGTATTTTTATCAATTTTATATTTTATACTTTAATCTAATCTTGTGGTCTTGGATGCCTAGCCCACTCCATACCTACCCCACACTGTATCATTCCGTGACTGTTGTGATGCGATACAATCCAACTCAACAATTTATGAAATATCTCCTTCATGATAAGAACTTACCATATTTAGTCCATATGTATTTTTCAATATAATATTAATGAAAAAAATGATATTAATGTAAAAAAAAATTGATATGTAGACTTAGGGTGTGTTTGGCAACAACGGGCTGGAGCTTGTGGCTGGAGCTAGGGCTGGGGCTTTTCTTCAAAAGCCACTTCAAAAAGCTTCTTGTTTAAAAGCTTCTAGGGGCTTATTTTTTCAAGAAGCCCCATGTTTTTTATGTTGCCAAACAAGGCTTATAGTTGGGGCTTGTAAAAAATATAAGCTCAAGCCCCCAAAAGCCCCTATAAGCTCCTCATCCAAACACGCCCTTATTCTTAAAATAGCCCTAAAGAATTAATTGGTCCATAATTCCAAATGAAAGATAAAAAAAAAAAAAATGTGTAACCAAGTGAGTGGAGTAGACATACTTTTAGGCTTATTTTTGTTAAGCTTATTTAGCATTGTTCAAATAAATGTATTTTTTTATGAGTAAGTTATAAAAATGGTTTCCATATTATCTCAGCTTTTACAATTTTTCAGTTCATTGGTTGAGCTTTTTACATGTATAGTCCTTAAAAGGCATGTTTTGTCATATATATGATTTTTTTTTTTCCATCTGATGATTGAATTACCATTTATCTTCATCTTTCTGATTGTTTTTATTTAGAATACGTTTATAAAGTAAGTAAAAACCTCTCGATCTATATGATACATCCAGTTTTGGATATTAACTCCCCCACCTTGTGTCCTCTCTTCCGAAGACATATTTTTTCGTGAAAATAAACATGAATGATCAAATCTTCTAAGATGATGAATGATGATTCCATTCCAGAGAAAGAAAAACAACACATGATTCATGTGAGATTAAGATTAGATTTGAATTAACTATTTGTGTTTGATTCAACAACTTTAAATCGTCGGAGTTCGTGTACCCTGGAAGACTTATGTAACACCCCCAAATTTATGATTTGCGGAAGCGTACTTGGGTGTTACTAATCAATATACAAAGCACAAGATATACAGCAAACGACCTCTAAATGAGACGTTGTAAACGATTTCATATGAAATAAATGTTTGAAAACTCAATGTTTTCGTATACAAAACGTAGTTCCCTAGAGTCCACGCGTGTAGCAGGAGATTCTATTACATAATCAAAATGTACAAAAGATAATGCTGAGAATCTCCGTTAATGCAATTTAGTTGAAATCATGCGACTCTAGCTATGTCCTGGAGTAATCCTACTCCGTCTGGGTACCTGAGAATACATGCTAAAAGGTCAACACGAATGTTGGTGAATCTCACAGGTTTGTAAGTAATATCAGTTTTTTTGAACACAAGATTTCATCAGTTGTGCCCTCAGGCGTAAATCAAGTATTTGCAAATCCAGCAAATGTGAAGTAAGTAAGTTATACCGTTGCCATGAGGCTCATAATCGAAGCTTAACCCGTAAGTAATAAATTGCTCCCGTGACATGCTCGTAACTGAGCAAGCATAAGTAACGAATAATAGTCGCCCGTTTATACAGAACGGTTCGTGGTAGCGCTACTACCCCGGGCGGGGAGGGTCATTTCCCTAATGGATCCATTAACTAGTGTTCACGCTAAAGTCCATAACTAACGATATATGATGGAGAGACTTCTGTAAAAGTAAGTACTCATGCAATCCCGTATAGTAAAATGAGTAGTTTCGTACTTGTGTTCAAGAAAAGTAAGCAATGTATCTCACCCCGTATGTAAAACAGTAGAAGTGGGGCTGTAAGACTTACCTGAGCCTAGCAAGTAATGTAGGAGAAGTCAACCAAGTAACGCGGATGTAAGTCCGTAAGTATGTCGGTTCTCAGAACCCTGCAACCTTCTGGCGTCCGAAACGCACAAGGTTGTAAGTAAATAAGTAAATAAGTTGGTGTCTTAAAAGATTACCCTTGTAGTTGTTCGTCCAACTAGAATGTCCAAATGGTTTCGATTTGGTTGATTTGTTAAGTGTTTATAAACGTGTACGGCCCGTTGGTGATTAGTTGTAATAATAATCTCAACTATTATTATTTTAATTTTGTAGTGTTATACGAGTTTGACACTTGGTGTGAAATGTAATTACAAACTCTAAGTGACGGGGGTCCGGGGGCAGCGCCCCTGGTAGCGGGGTCCAAGGGGCAGAGCCCCTGGTTGGGGTCGAGCTGCCAAGTCAGCTTGGAAAATTTTTATTCCTACTACTTTCCTTTAGTGAAAACGTATCCGAAATTTGAATTTAGAGTAAAATTAGGTGGTAAAATCCTGGTTCCGACACTTAGTAAAAATCTGAGTTTTCAGGGTTATGTCTTATGCGACGTTGGGTGCGACGTCGCAGGTCCTAACTGCGACGTTGATCGTGGCGTCGCTATGTGCGACATTCGCAATTCAGTGCGACGTTATGGGTGGCGTCGCTATATGCGGCGTTGTGGTTCTTGCGACATAAGGGTCGATGTCGCTATGTGCGACGTCGGCCAATTAAGGCGACGTTAGGGATGACGTCGCTATATGCGACGTTGTGAGGGGTATTGCGACGTAATGGTCTACGTCGCAGATAGCCCAGCGTCTCTGCGACGTTGCGGTCTGATCGGAAAGTGATGGCCGGAAAATCGGTCGAAAAGCTTCCGTTTGGTCCAAATATTTTACCCAACCCATTTTTGGACATTTTAAGCATATATAAACAACAAACAAGTAAAAACGAGTAATAACGGAGAGTTTCGGGTTTTGTCGGAAACTTACGCGGTGTCGAAATAAAATTCCGAAAAGATGAAGTTGTAGATCGTGATGCCGTGGTTCTTTTATTCCAAATGAGTGAGAAGATTGGAGGTCGTTTGGTGGTAGTAATTTGCGAATTAGTGTGGTGGTGGTTGGTGTTTAATTAGAGAGAAAGAGGAGAGGAGAGAGATGGTGGAGGTGGTAAATGAGAAAAAGAAAAGGGGAGATGGTGGTTTAACCTCTCATTTTCAGTCTCCGCGATTGTGCTCCGTGCGGTGTTCGTTTTCCCGATTGTTTAAACGTTAATAATTATTTTATACCTTTAAATCGCGCGATTTAAAATACAATTTATTATACAATATTTTTGTTGAAGTATCTTACCAATTACTAAATAATTGCGTTATAAAATGTAACTTTAATTTGTTTTATTTTGGTTGCGCGTTTAACGTTTTAGTCGTGCAGACGTTTATTTGTACGATACGAAATGTGATTGAAATATTATGAAAGTATTATTCTGAATATAATATCGTTATTACATAATGTTATATCATTCAATAAAATTGTTCACCAATGTCCGTATTTACTTGAACCGAATTACATTCGATTTAAATTGCGTACGATTTAATCAAATCGCATATATATATATATATATATATATATATATATATATTCCGATACATTAATTAGCCTAACACAGAACTAATTACATGTATTAACATAGGGTTAGGCACTAATTACTAGTCCTAATTTGGCGGGTGTTACAACTTATCGGAGTTCTGGTAAAGGTAGTGACACGTTGGCATGTCACATAACCGAACACAACCCTAACTTGTGAATGATTGACACGTAAATAAACAAACAAACCCCTGATCTAAGGCACCATATATGCTATGACAACCGGTCAAAAATTACCCAAAATTTGGTCCAAATTATAACTTTCTTTCCACGTATTATATACGCTCAATACCGAAGTATTCAAGTATTATATACATATAATTATATATAACGTCAAATGATTATGTAATAATCACGTATAAATAAATCTGAAAGAGCGCAGATACTCAAAATGGACGTTGGTGCAAAACTTTTCTAAATAATATATTATGGTTAAATATAATATTTATTTACTCGAATAAGAATTCAAATACTCTTTGTTTCATTTAAAAAGTGTTCAACTAAACTAAAACCGCGCGAAACAAGTTATAAAACTTTAACACAAATATCGTATTTTTATAAGATGTTTTGACTCAAAAACAACTCGAAATTATATAATTTATAACACCCCTCATTTACTTATAATAATATTAAAGATAATAAGGAAGCGCAGGTAATTAAAACACAATACTTCATTACATATTTTTCCAAAGTACCAAAACAGTTTAGACGGTTAAGTTACTACACTTTAAAACTTGTTCAAAAGACTAGCATGTCGGGATATTATATAAACTAAACTGATGTAACACCCGCCAAATTAGGACTAGTAATTAGTGTCTAATCATATGTTAATACATGTAATTAGTTCCTGGTTAGGCTAATTAATGTATCGAATTATATATATTGTTGAATATATACGAAAATGCGATTTGATGAAATCGTACGCAATTTAAATCGAATGTATTTCGATTCAATTTAATACGGACGTTGGTGATCAACTTTATTAAATAACGCTTTTATGTCAAAAAATATTATTTTGATAATATTTCGTATTCATTCGTATCGTACAAACCAAACTTACACGATTTAAAACATTAAACCGCGCAAACTAAATAAACAAACTTATATTTTATAACTACAATATAAATTAAATTGTAAAATATTTAAATAAAACATCGCGTAATAAATTGTATTTTGAACTTATAATTAAAATGTAAATTATTATTTAACGTTAAATGACGGAGCAAACGAACACCACACGGGACGCGGGGCGAAAAACTGGAAAAGTGGGGATAACCCCCACCTCCCATTTTCTTTCTTCATTTTATCTTCTTTCTTCACTCTCTCTCTCTTTACTTTTCTCTCTAAACAAACAAACCACCAATCCACCTAAATCGCAAAATACTACGACCAAACGCAACCGGATCATAAATATTTTTAGAGATTCACGACCACCTCGCGACGATCTACAACGCTACCTTTCCGGATTTTCATTTCGGTAAATTGTAAGTTTCTGACAAAATCCCGAAATCACTCGATTCTTAGTATTTTTCACTTGTGGTTGTTTATATAACATATATATGTCCATTACTAAGTATATAACACGATTTCATAGCTTAAAAACGAGTTTAAAACGGATTTTTGGTCGGAATTAACGTTGACAGCCGGATTTCTGGGCTGGTGTTCATCCATGCGACACAAGCCTTGTGTCGCATGTTGTGTCGTATTTTACCCTTAGTGTCGCACGTTATGTCGTATTTCCCATGTTATGTCGCATAAAATCCCTTGTGTCGTACCTTATGTCGTACCAAAGATTTAGTGTCGCAAATCTTGCGACACAACCACTATGTCGCATACCCCATACGACACAATCACTATGTCGCTGTTGAATCAGCATTTCGCATCCATGCGACACAACTCTTGTGTCGTATGGACATTGTGTCGCACTCCTATGCGACACAACCTTTGTGTCGCATAATCCATTTAGTGTCGCATGATTGTGTCGCATAAAACAGCAGGTTTTCAAATCTCAATTTCACTAAGTGTTGGAACTATATAACCTCAAACCCTTATACGATACGACTTATAAAACACTTCGGGACACACTTTTAAGTGCAAAACGCCAATTACAAAATAATAATACTTAAAGTTTATTATTCCAAACCCATCACCAACGGGCCGTACACATTTTCAAACGCTTAACGAATCAACCAAATCGAAGTAATTTGGACATATATAGTTGTGTAACAACTACAAGGGTGATCTTTTGAGATACCCAATCATGATTATAACCATCGCGTGTCGTGGACACCCTCAGGTTACAAGTCGTTGGACTTCATTATTCGCTAATCAACTTACGTTTGTTTAAACGCTCTCAGACTCAGGTGAGTCTCATAGCCCCTCTTTTACTATTTTACTCAGGGGTGTGATATACTGCTCAAACTTTTAACATGTGAACGCAAGTACCAACTTTTCATATACTACATGAGTTTTTCGAAACTAATCATTTAAAGTCCTCCGTCAGCATAGTTGTTAATACGTTGTAGCGTGAATATTAGTATATGGTACCATATAGGATTGACCCTCCTCGTCCGGGTTAGCAAGCACTAACCGGGTAAACGGACGTACTAATATTTGGGAAGACGAATGTTGATTAGGCATTCGTGGAGGCACCTCGCCCGGAATTCTCTATAGGGGACCCGGCTCTCGAGTTAAGCTCAACTATGTGCTCATGGCTGTATACACGATGATTATCATTTAATTGCTGGATGCAATTCATTATTTAATTGCTGGATGCAATTCATTATTTAATTGCTGGATGCAATTCATTATTTAAATCTTGCGGTTCATACGATATTACCTGATTTCAAACCTGTGAGCTCACCAGCTTTATAGCTGACCTTTTAGCATATATCGTAGGTACCCAGCAGTAGGATGTTTCTGCTTCAGGATTTAGCTCGAGTCAGCATACAGACGATTGAGATTTTCTTGCATTAGTATATTTTGTATAAGTACTTATGTACTGAAATCTCATTATATTTAACTCGAGCTATGTAAAGCTTTAAATGTTGTAAACATTTCAACTATCAATATATTTTGTTAAAACGACGCATATAGAGTCGTTTGCTATTTATCTTTGTGCTTTGTTATTGATTAGTAACACCCAAATCAAGCTTCCGCAAATCATTAAATTTGGGGGTGTTACAACTGAGTTGTTACAAAAATAATCAGAGTAGCTTGAATATCAAACATTCCATTCTTCCAAGGTTTGACCTTCCTGCTACCCACCCGCATGCACAAAACAAAAGTCTGCAGGAAGTAACAACGAGGGATTAGCACATAGCTAAGTGAGTAAATCCAACAGCCCACATTCAACTTAGCTAAACCAATTAACTACAACAAATATTCGCAACTCAACAGTCAACAACAACTTAATGAGGATCGGCGGATCCGGGGATAACCTTAGTACCCGGGCGGCTCCCCAAGATCACTTATCCAAACATATCCGTATGGCCATAACGGACGAGACCGATAGCTAGTGTTTATTATACTTAGGTACAGTTCAGCACACACAACAAATGAAGTACATCCCTGTACCATTCACACAACAACACACTAGCCCAACCAACAGTTCATCAACTCGTTGACCTCATTAACAACAATGCACGAAGGCCACACAAAGCACATATAGGCATATGATCAACAATAACAACTAATCAACTCAATAATCAAGTCTACGTTTACCCGTCGTAATCAAATGATTACAACTAAGCCAAACGGTGAGTTTTGAATCCACTCACCAATACCTTCGTCTTCACTAACTCAGATTCTCGGGGCAACTTTGTCTTTCAAAGGATATGAGATTCAACACCAAATAGAAGTTAGTAATCGTTAACGTCCAAATATAACTTATACAAAGTTCGACACATTTGGAACTCATTATTCTAAACACTTATATTAACAACTACTAATCATACACATAATCATAATACGTCCAATAATTACATGTACTAACACTTGAAAGGTTTTTTTAAAAAAAAAACTAAAAATGAAAAATCCCTGGAAACAGCCAGAAGCCGCCGGCTTGGCCATGGAAGCCGTCGGCTTCCCATGACTAGCCTCCGGGTCATGACCTTCACCCGCCGGGTGAATTAAGTTTTTCATCAACAGAAATTTATTGCGTTTTAAAGCCTCTAGCGTCCGCCGGTTTGGTCATTGACCCACCGGTTGAGGGTCACAAGCCGCCGGCTTTGTTGGTGAAGCCGCCGGCTTCCCCAACATCAAACAGAAACCGCCGGCTAGGCTCATGAAGCCGCCGGCTTCATTTCCAGATCAAGAACAGCAGCAGCAGGTACAAGCTTTGCACGAATTCTAATTACCAAAATCTCAATTTCGAACCAAATATACATACCACTAATTTCTAATCTAACAACAACTTCATACCACATCTATACAACATTTATCAACCACTATAACCTCCAAATATCCAAGATTCACACCAAATTCATAAATTCTATTTAGGTTTACATCTAACCTCAAATTCATCTCAAGAACTTGAATTCAATGTAAGTAACTAGTTACAATTCATCACATATCATCATATATAGCAAGTAATCTTCCTACAAATACAAGAACCAATTCAATTAACCAAGTATTCATAAAAACTAACATTGGAAATAAACCCCATTTACCTTTCAAAATGAGGAGGATGATGGCTAGAAGAAGAAGATGATGATGATGATGATGATAATAGCTTGTATATTACAACCTTCATTCACTTTCTAGTTTGAAGTTTTCACTTGATTTACTAGCTAGGGTTTATGTGTTTTACTTGAAGGAAATGGGAAGAGGAATTGGTAAAGTGATCCATGGGTTAGGTCGGTCCCTATTAAAACCGACCTACAACTTTGGGTATTTAATACCCGCTCTAAATCTATTGTCTGGCACCTAATTGCTAGATGCGAGAAAATCATTTTATTGTACCGTCAACTTTAATATATTAAAACAAGCAACATTTCATTATCCAAAATAAGTCCTGAGACCTATTTCACCAACTTTCATAATTAAATAATTATATCACAAAATTATTTAAAACAATTAAATACGCAATTATAAATAGAAAAATACCAGGCTACCGGAGAGGATGTTACATAAATGAATTTTATAATTTAAAAATATTAATTTATTTTACGATCGGGTGTACAAACACGAGTATTTTGTACTGCGATTGAAGTTAAATAGAGAGAGCCGGCCAGCCTCCACGATTTGTGGATCTGGTCCGGGTGTTCCTTTTTGACCAAAAATTCAACACCTCCTTTTTGTATTTCATTTCCTTCCACCTTCATCATTATTAAATCTATCTATCTATCCCTCTATGTCTTTTCTTCAACATCACAGTAACAACAATTACAATAACAACACAGAAACAACAATAGTAGATCGGCAAGAGCAACAACAATACAAAATAATCATGATCTTGCCTTTCTCATCATTGAACATCATCATCTATTATCTCATCATCTCTCTCGGTACACCACCACCACCGAGCAACACACCACCGGCCACCGATCATCATCATCAACATAAACAACGATAACAGCAGCACTGACCATCATCATTAAATCATCATCATCATCGATTATCTTCATCACCATCTATCTCATTCCTCTCGGCTCATACACCACCGAGACCATTATCATCATCCGGGAATCATCATCATCACCATCGAAACAACAACACCACCACTGGCGCAGCGGCAGCAGCCCACCGATATCACCATCATCGTGTTCATCACTCTCGGCATCACCACCTCCGGCCACATCTCCGATCACCACCTCCTCCGTGAGCAACCCTTTTTCTCCTCTTAGATTTCAAAATTTATAATGCTTAAATGATCATGATTTAGTGTTTTAATCACCAATTATGTTCGAAATTAAGGATTAGAAACTATTTTGGTGAATTGATTGTTGAATTTAAAGCTGAAAAATGTAAGAAACCGGCGGGTCAAACCCGGACCCAGCGGGTCGACCCGAGAACCAGGCCCAAACAGGTCAAATTGTTAAGTGTCGCTGACCACTTAGCGACACTTGATGAGTGTTGCTATACCCCATTAGTGACGCCAAAAAGCCTCCAGCGACACTTGAGTAATGCTGAAAATGTGTATTTTTCGATAAAAACCTTAGTGTCGCGAACCAAACAAAGTGCCGCTTTAAGTGTCGCCAAAAATGATCATTTTTATAAAAACACTCTCAAAAAGTATCCAAACTTTACATCGCAAACATTTTTATACGATACGATACGATTACATACAAAGTATAATTATACGAGTATAGTTATATGGAACAAACTTAATTATAATATGAAGTATAATTTCAAATGGTCATTAACGACCCGTACTCATTTTATAAAAATTGCAACATAAACACTTATCGAGTATTTCGAACATAATCTAAATCAAATAAACACTATTATGAATGGGATAATTATACATCCATTCACTTATACGAAATCTCACATGTTTAGGAATCTAAGAAGATTGTTATTGGCTCAACGCGAATACTTTAGAATTTGCTCGGTGACTCAGGTGAGTCTCACAGCCCATTTTTACAGTTTTTACTATTTTGGGGGAGATGCATTATTTGTTTACTGAAGTTACTTGTTTACTGAAATTACATGTTTACTGAAATACGTGTACAAACTTACTGCCTTGCCGACTTATCTACTTATTGTTTACTGTCATATTGGACTCACCTACTTCACTGTTTTACCGACCTTACGGGTTTACTTTACAAACTTACTATACGTACTCACTATTTCACCGACTATTAAACTTACTGTTTTACCGACATATTAAGTTACTGTTTGACCGACTCATAAACTTACTTTGTTACCGACTTACAAACTTACTGTTTTACTGACTTACAAACTGTAACACTCAGTTCTCGGGTCTAGTAGTATTTAATATTTGCTGACTGTGAATTATTATTAAGTGTGTCAGAAAATAGGTGTGTTGTATTATTTGAAATAAATAGTGATAATAGTCGAATAATTTATTGTGACTAATAAATTATTGGTTGTTTTAATTTTATTTAGTTGACGGTAAAATAAAATAGTGTTCCCTCGCAAATGATTTTTAAGTTCCAGACAACGATAAATACGGGGAATGAAAATTTACCAATTATATGTTATACTCTATTTTGAGTCGGTTTATAACTTTCATCATATATCTATATACATACATACGTACGCACATACATACCAAAAATATGAGAAACCCCAAATCAATTCACACAAATCATCTCATAACATGGAATTGAAGCTCTAGAACTCAAATTCAAGTCCCTTTAATCAATCTAATCAAGGTATAATCTTGTGTTCTTCATTTTCTAAAATCTATAAATTGGGGGTTTTGATGTTCTTGACTTTAATCCGAAATTAGAACTTCAAATGGTTGAATTGATGTTAGTTAAGCTTTAATAACATGGAATAATCATTCCATCATCATCATAAACATGTTTTAATTACTATTTCTTGAATTTTATGTAACCCTAGAAATTGAGTTTTGAGTATTTGATTGAATTAGTATGTGTAATTTGAAATTGAAGCTTGAAATGCATTAATAATTGTTAGTGGATGTTAATTTCATGATTAGAAGTGAAACCCTACCTTGAAAATGTAGAAAATGATGAATGATCATATAGATAGTTATGGGTTTAGTTGTTTATGTAAAATTCATAGCTTTAAAGCCTAGAGTAATGATGTTTAATTAAATAAGTGTTGATTCATGATGATGATTAGTTGTGTTCAAGCTAAAATGTGTAAAGTTAATTAAGTGTTTATGGTAGTTATGATAATTATGAGGTGCTTTGATGGATTAGTAATAATTATAATAGGTTAAATGATGAAGTGTTGTTAATGATCATAATTTGATAAATGATGGCGAACTAATGATGTTAAAGGTGATTATTCATACTCTTGGAATGAATAATGTGAAATGACTATAAGTACTAATATGAGTAATGTGTAGTTGAAAAATGATTATAATGATATCTAATTCAATACGTATGAATTTGGTATTGATAATTTGAATTGTTGATGTAGGTATATTTGAATGGTGTTATATACCTTGGAGACATGTAACTAACTTGTATTATTCTATTGTATTGTCAGATGTGCAGAAGGCTCAGTGATATTAGACTACTGAGTGGATGCCTGAGGTGGTCGGTGAGTGGATCTCTAATCCTCAGCGTAACTTGGTTGTAACAAGTTTGGTTACAACAAGTAACGTGTTATTACTTTATTGATTATGTTGATAGTAATAATACTGTTGATATGTTGACTAGTTGAATATGTGACTTGTTGATTACGTGATCACTTGAATTAATTGGCCTTCGGGCATCAGTTGTTAATGAGGCAACGAGTTGTTGAACTGTTGGTTGGGCTAGTTGGTTATCCAAAGTTTAACACACCTCCTGTGTTAGTTGAAGATAATCACTAGCTATCGGTCTCGTCCGTATGGCCATACGGATAGGTTGGATAAGTGTTCTTGGGGAGCCACCCGGGTTTATGGTTATCCCCAGAGCCGCCGATCCTCATTATGGTGTTGTTGATTAGTTGATGAGTTGTATTGTGTACTTGATTGTTTAGTGTTAAGTGTTGTACACAAAGTTGTTGAGCTAAGTTAGGCTATTGATTAGTTATCTGCTCACTTAGCGTTATGCTAATCCCCCACATTATCCCTTCTTGCAGGTTTTGCATATAATTTGGGTGGGCAAGAAGTTGGACTAACAGGAATGTTTGACTACGAGGCTCTACTCTGATAGTTGATTTTTATAAAATAATGTTTCATCATGTTTTTATATAACACCTCGGTTGAAGAAATTATAGTTTTGAAAAGGTTGAATTTTATATGTTGTTACAATGAAGTAAATTATGACTATGTATTTGGACTTACGCTTCCGATTTACTATATTTAAATAGCTATAAATGAGGGGTGTTATAAGTTGGTATCAGAGCATAAGTTTGGGTGAATTGTACATTATAAGATGTTCAATCCCAAACTTAGAATTGTATCAAGTCAAACATTCCAGGGGTGGGGATTAGTGGTTGCATGAGAAAGTTGATATTGAATGTGTACTAACCTAAAACAAGATGCTAGAATGTTGTTTTGGTTGCAGAGACGGAGGAATATGAGGAACCGACTGGTATTCTCATTGATTCCTCGATTGTTGCTGGCTTAAGTGCATCAGGTGATTCTCGATAACCTTGTTGAATTTAATTCAGTTTGAATTGTGTACTTTGCTATGATGATGTTGATCTACCCTAAAGTAAGTTGAGTCAGACTGATATGATTCCCTAGTTTTGAGTCAATTGATGTTATTCATATGTTATGAAATAAACTGGGTAGTTTATGTTGAACTTGAAATTGTTAAAAAGGTGTGATTATGAGATATTGCTAGGAAATTTATTGTTATGTGATAAACGGAATTAATGTGACTCTTTAAGTTGAAATTAATGAGATGTTGGAATATATCAATTGAAGTAATATGGAGTTGTATAGATGTTTAAAATAAGAAGGTGTCCATTAATTGGAATGTGTGTCGTTGACTTGGAAAAGTCAAAGTCGAATGTGGAAAGGTCCAATTTGGTAATATATACCATAAAGTGGTGAATATGGTAAGATGTTTATGTGTTTAATAATGATCATGATTGTGATTGAATTATGATCTATATACTAAAAGTGGTCAAATAATGAAGTCGAAGTGGTCAACCAAACTTATATGTATTGACAAGTTGTGAAAAGTCAAAGTGATCATGAAATTGGAAAACTTGTTGTGATTGGTCTAAATATAGTGATTTTAATGTGAATTGGTGCTTTAGAGTTATAGCATGCCACTAATGGTGAAAAATAGTTGTTGGACTTAGAATAGTCAACGTAATGTGGAATGGTTGTTTGAATAGTGGTAATATGAGTTGAAACCCAAAAAGGGTTGTCAATGTGCCCAAATGGGTCACTTGATGGTTAATAGGTTAAAATGAGTAGTGGTCTGATTAAAAAGAATGTTAAAGTGACTTTAAGTCATAAAGATAGTCGTAAAAGGTGATGATAATGATTTGGGTAGTCAATGTGATTATTTTCTTAAAAGTGCCCATTTGGACCCATAAACGGGTCAACGTGTCAAAACAATGTAGAATGAGTGTTTGTAGGTGACGAATATGCCCACACGTCCCAAATGTATATAGAAACATGTTGGCAAAAGGTTGAAATCAGAAAGTAAGCCATTTGGAATATGGCGTGTCAACCAAAATGGTCGAAAATGGTCAAAAATGAGTCGTACGTCCGTTTTATCGTAAAACGTGTAAATTGAAAAAGTGTAAAAAGGGAAAGTTTCATTTTGGCATAGTGGACGTGCCTGCAAAATTTTAGAGTCTAACTCTAAACGAGTAAAAAGTTATACGTGATTGAAATTGGCTAAAAATGTGAATTTTGCTGAAACTCAGAATTCTACTTGGGAACGCGATCCCAACAATATTTTCTGGATCGCATTCGTATGTGTTATTTTGTCACAGATTATTTTCATGCTTGGGAACGCGATCCCAGCCATTTTCCAGGATCGCGTTTGTGTGTGTATTTCGGGTCCAGATGCGTTTTCTCTTGGGAACGCGATCCCGCTCACTTCTCCGGATCGCGTTTGTATGCTTAATTTGGTTACAGAACATTTTTAACTGAGGAACGCGATCCTGACCCGTTTTTCCGGATCGCGTTAGTTAGTAAAAAAAAAAAAAAAAATTTCTTGCGACGTTCGACGTAATACTTGACGTAGAAAATTTTTTTGAAAATTTCGGTGTCCGATTAAGACGAAATTTACAGGGTCACTTGGAAACGGCTCAACGGTCAAAGCTCATCGCATTGCCATGAGCCCTGTCAGTTTTCGGCACTTCGGGGTCGTTTGGGGCCCGAAAATCGCATTTTATTGTTTTTCGGACTTTATTTTGAACTTTTAGCTTACGTTTTGTATTGGGCTTTTGTTTCATTGAGCCCAGAGATCATTCCTATGAATATATATGACGTTATAACTTGTTTTAAGAGGTCCTTAAGTTTTATTGAGTATGAGTTATTTTCAAGCTGTGTATTCGTCGTATTGTAAAATTGTGGCCAACTGTTGTTGGTGGTGATTTATGTTCTTGAGTTATATGGACTAAGTGAAATAGGATAAAGTAAATGAGTCATCTAAAATATTGGAAATGGTTAAAATAAGTATTCTTAGAGTTTGAAAAGAAGTGTATGAGTTTATACTTATTTGATATTTGTCAATAGAGTTATAATGTGTATGTTTGATATGATATGTTTATTTATAATACAACTAAAGAGGTAAAGATTAGAGAGAACATGTTGAATATTACACGTAGTATGGATGAAGTGTTTAGTACCAGATGTACTATTAATGTTAAGTGATGTAATTAGTAAACGACCTTGAATCAGGTAATAAAGAAATTGATTGTAATAATAGTGTTAGACATTACACTTGGGTTAATGATATAATAAAAAGAGGTGTTGAATGTCTGTGTTGCTTATGTAAACTCGATGATATGTGTATTAGACATTGTGCCTATGTTAATAATTGTGTAAATTGTTGAAATTACTATTGAGAAATATGTGAGAGTAAAGATAATTACTTAGGAGATAAATGGTATGAAGTGGCCTGAGAATAAAGTGTGACTGACATAATATGACGACGTCTGGCCAACGTATTTATATTATGCCATTTCATATGGAGTTGTTGAGGCTACTAAGTACCATATAAAGTTAAGTGGTTTTAAAATGACCGGTAAGATATGTTGACCTGTAGTTGATAAATAGTCAATGATGGACTAATATGAAAGAGTAATAAACCACTAAGTTGTTGTTGCTAAAGTGATATCTATGGCACATTTGATGTATATGTGTGATGCATTGTCAATAGTAAGAGTTAAAAGTTGATTTAAGCAAAGTAGAGGTAAGTTGAATATGAATAATATTGTTGAATAGATGTCTAATGTCAGCACCTTGTGTTGTTGAGATACCAATGATGATGTTTGGTCTTAACAGGTGTTGATTTAGCATCCAAGTTGTTGTGAAAGGGTGCTAGTTGATTAAAAAAAAAAAAAAAAAAAAATTTGGTTGTAACAATCAAATTAATTGACCTCTACCTATTGCTTACTGATTTTCTTGCTTGTTGATGTAACGATGTGATGACTAAAAAAGTATATGATTATTAGTTAAATTACTAGTGACGAATCGAGTTACAATTTGTTGCTAAAATGCATGTAGTAGTGTTCGTTACCCCTTATTGTTACTATGATTATTGTTGTCGTCATAGTTGTATTTGTTGCTATAGTTGTTGTTGTAATAAAGATGACACGTTAAGTGACTACAAGTTAGGATGGACATGTGGATATGTGTTTGTAGAAAGGATGTTAAATGTATACATAATTAAGGAGTTACTCTAGGGGGTGACATGGAATATGTATAACGATTATTGTGATTAGATAGTTGATGTGTTGGTGTTAACAAATTTAGTGGAGAACAACACACAACTTATGTGTATATAAAAAGTAAATTGAAGTATATCTCGATGATGTGTAAGCTAATAAGATGGGTATAAGTGAATTAAATTGTAATCACCTTTGTGTGATTATAATAATGAATAAGTATGTGGTTAAACGTGTGTAAGAAAAAGATTATTAGTGAATTGAAATGAGAATAATTGGTGGTTGTGTTAATCTATATCGATTAAGTGGGATTAGATTTCGAGGACGAAATCTCTTAAAGGGGGGGAGATTTGTAACACTCAGTTCTCGGGTCTAGTAGTATTTAATATTTGCTGACTGTGAATTATTATTAAGTGTGTCAGAAAATAGGTGTGTTGTATTATTTGAAATAAATAGTGATAATAGTCGAATAATTTATTGTGACTAATAAATTATTGGTTGTTTTAATTTTATTTAGTTGACGGTAAAATAAAATAGTGTTCCCTCGCAAATGATTTTTAAGTTCCAGACAACGATAAATACGGGGAATGAAAATTTACCAATTATATGTTATACTCTATTTTGAGTCGGTTTATAACTTTCATCATATATCTATATACATACATACGTACGCACATACATACCAAAAATATGAGAAACCCCAAATCAATTCACACAAATCATCTCATAACATGGAATTGAAGCTCTAGAACTCAAATTCAAGTCCCTTTAATCAATCTAATCAAGGTATAATCTTGTGTTCTTCATTTTCTAAAATCTATAAATTGGGGGTTTTGATGTTCTTGACTTTAATCCGAAATTAGAACTTCAAATGGTTGAATTGATGTTAGTTAAGCTTTAATAACATGGAATAATCATTCCATCATCATCATAAACATGTTTTAATTACTATTTCTTGAATTTTATGTAACCCTAGAAATTGGGTTTTGAGTATTTGATTGAATTAGTATGTGTAATTTGAAATTGAAGCTTGAAATGCATTAATAATTGTTAGTGGATGTTAATTTCATGATTAGAAGTGAAACCCTACCTTGAAAATGTAGAAAATGATGAATGATCATATAGATAGTTATGGGTTTAGTTGTTTATGTAAAATTCATAGCTTTAAAGCCTAGAGTAATGATGTTTAATTAAATAAGTGTTGATTCATGATGATGATTAGTTGTGTTCAAGCTAAAATGTGTAAAGTTAATTAAGTGTTTATGGTAGTTATGATAATTATGAGGTGCTTTGATGGATTAGTAATAATTATAATAGGTTAAATGATGAAGTGTTGTTAATGATCATAATTTGATAAATGATGGCGAACTAATGATGTTAAAGGTGATTATTCATACTCTTGGAATGAATAATGTGAAATGACTATAAGTACTAATATGAGTAATGTGTAGTTGAAAAATGATTATAATGATATCTAATTCAATACGTATGAATTTGGTATTGATAATTTGAATTGTTGATGTAGGTATATTTGAATGGTGTTATATACCTTGGAGACATGTAACTAACTTGTATTATTCTATTGTATTGTCAGATGTGCAGAAGGCTCAGTGATATTAGACTACTGAGTGGATGCCTGAGGTGGTCGGTGAGTGGATCTATAATCCTCAGCGTAACTTGGTTGTAACAAGTTTGGTTACAACAAGTAACGTGTTATTACTTTATTGATTATGTTGATAGTAATAATACTGTTGATATGTTGACTAGTTGAATATGTGACTTGTTGATTACGTGATCACTTGAATTAATTGGCCTTCGGGCATCAGTTGTTAATGAGGCAACGAGTTGTTGAACTGTTGGTTGGGCTAGTTGGTTATCCAAAGTTTAACACACCTCCTGTGTTAGTTGAAGATAATCACTATGTAACAACCCCAAAATTAGGGTAAATTTAAAATTTTCCTAATTACTTGTTTACTACTTGTATTTATTATGAAATAGGATTAAATACATTACTTACTTACTATATATATGAGTGATATATATATATACACGTATACGATTCGGTACAAAATATGGACGTTGGTGACAAACTTTTAGAATAATGTGGATTTATCCAAACAAACATTATTTACTTTAATATATTACGAAAATATATTACACGATTATACGTTTTGTTAAAACGTAACTTTACGCGACGAAAGTACACGAAACGCGCCCGACATGTGAAATAAACTTAAGTTATATTTTTATAACATCATAATAAGTATTTTGATTAAATACTTCGGTTAAAAATATCGCGATTACACGCGTACGGTTAACACGTTTAAAAATGTTACACGATACGAATAAACGCACGATTCGCGACCGACGACCAAACGAAATCTCGAATATTATTTTAGTAACTTATAATATGTTATTTGAGTAAAACTTGTACTTATAACATTGGATTTTAAATCATTAACAAAACGTATTATATAAAACGTTATACGATTAATAAAACCGCGAAACGATCGGGTAAACGAACGCGGGTCAATACGCAAACTTGAGAAATGTTTAAACACACCCACCTAGTGGGTGGGACCCACAGAAAACCGGCCAAGGGAGGGAGTATGGCCTCCCATGCCCTTGACTTCTCTTGATTACTTACACAAGTTTACCACCACCATACCTCTTCATCCATTTCATTGTTACACTCCAACTCCCTCTCAACTCTCTCTCTCTCTTGTGTTGCTGCGTTTTTGGCAGCCCAAGAACAACCCAAAATCCACCACTTTCATCCCCAAAAACACCCTCAAGAATAGCTTGGATTGCTAGACCCGTTTGGAAGAAAACGACCACCTCACGAGCCTCTACGTTTCTATCTTCTCGGTTTTTGAAACCGACTATTGTAAGAACCTAAAACTTTTCTTAGTTATGTTTTATAATGTTTATTAACATGTTTAGTTGCTTGCTTAACAAAGAGATGTCCAAATCTAAACTTGAAACACGTTTTTGTAAACATATATATGTACACAGTTTTCTGCCCAGAAAAACGACCTCACGAAAACAACCATAACTCGAGTTGTAGACTAAATAAACGGGTGAGACCACTTGGAAAAGTTTGGTATTTTCGTCGTGAACAAAAAGTTCTTCTTTAGCTACCTCCAGAAATACACCCATTATCGGCTATTACTTGATCTTCGGACATATCACTGTTTTGGCCGGAATTTGTATATATCATTTCTTAATTTTTGTTAAAAATAGTAGATGGACACTAAAGTTCTCGGGAAAATAAAGAAATGATCTAGAGACATAGGAGAACAGTTGGTAATTTTTGCGGGACTTTATTCGGACTAACCGTTAGAGAAAACGAGGGTTTCGTTAAGACAAAATCTGGAAAACCTTAACCCGGGGACTGTTTTGGTAATTTCATAAAAACCGACACCTCGAGAACCTCTAGAACGTAAATATAAGTTCTTAAGTGTTATTTTGCCATAATATAACTTAGATAAAAGCCTCAGGTCAAGACTCGAACGTTTGACCCCAAAACCGAGCCAAAATCATAAACAGACCTTTGTGTCGCATCGGACCAAAAGTTCATGCGACACAACACCTATGTCGCATGCTATGTCGTATATTATGTCGCAATGTATGCGACACAACTCTTATGTCGCACGTTATGTCGTATCATTTACGACACAAAGTTTACCTATCGCTTGATTGCGACACAACGACTATGTCGTACCGTTGTGTCGTACCCTTGTCTGCGACACAATCATTGTGTCGCATAAACACTAAATCAGAAACCAATCCTTACGACACAGACCTTATGTCGCATATGGTCTGCGACACAAGTCTTGTGTCGCAGATAGCCCAGATCAGAAAACAAAATATATTCTAAGTGTTGGAATCACTTTTCAAATACGGAATCAAATACGATACGATTTATACATGAAAATACTATACTTTTGGAAGTATACAACAATACTCGAATACGTACACCATTATACTTAAATTGAACGTGAGATTTCACTCACACACGCACCTGGAATTACTTAGGAGACTACACTCCAACAAACTTACACTTGTACAACTACACGGGATTGCACCCGATATGAACTTACAAGTTCACCCACTAGTTACGTGCTGGATTACACGTTAACTGATACGAACTTACATACGAATACTTACGAGGTTTTACTCGTACCCTTTGGGGACTAAGCCCATTGGAACGTACACAAACGATACATGTTGTAATACAAACAAACGATCATACGAGTATACTTTACAACTGTACAACTACTATGAATACATAATAATAATGGATGGAATTATTATTATACACCGATAACAAACGAACCGTACAACTTTTATACAAACTACGATTTACAAACAATTACAAACTTACAAACAAACAAATGGACATTTCCTAGTTAAGTGGACAACTAGCATGGATACTTTACAAGTATTCCATTTACTTACTAAACCTTGCGCGTATTAGGACGCTAAGGGTTGCTAGTACGGGAATACTACTTGCTTACTTACTGCATTGTCTGCCAGACTCAGGTGAGTCTTACAGCCCCTACTTTACTGTTTTATACTCAGGGGTGAGATGCATTACTGTTTTACATGAACACACAAAACTTACTTGCTGCCACGATTTACTTACTGTATGAGATTAACGATACGCCAATTGCATGAGTTTTACGACTAATCCAATGAAATCCTCCTGAATCATAGTTGTTAGTTATGTGATAAGCGCGAGTTTTAGTATATGGATCCATATGGGACTGACAATCCCCGCCCGGGGTAGCACGCACTACCACGAACCGTTCCTGTAGAAACGGGCGTTTCTTACTCGTTCCGTATGAATGTTTTGGATTACATTCATGAGGGGGTACCTATATTTACTATACGTTAAGCTTCAACTATGGTGGCTCATGGCGATTGTATCAAACGGTTTGCATAAACTGCAACCACCCACTTATTAAAACTTAAGTTAATGATGAGCATATCCTGTGATCATTAATTATTGGCTGGCTATGATTTACAAATACTAATTGTGTGTTCAAACTGTTTACTTATTTACAAACCTGTGAGATTCACCAACCTTTTTGGTTGACCGTTTTAGTAATGCTTCTCAGGTACACAGCATCAGTAGGGATGCCCAGCAGGATAAGCTTACTTAGCTCGAGTCGCATGCATTACAAGCTTGGAGATTTTATTGCATTACTTTTTGTACTTACTGTTATGTACTAGAATCTCTAGGAAATTACTGAACTCGAGCTTGTATTTTGAAACTACTTATGTATTAATGTATTAACTTTTCGAACGTCTCATTTAGAGTCGTTCACTGTATCCTTTGTGCTTGTGATTATTGATTAGTAACACCCAAAACGTCGCTTCCGCAAACTGTTAAATTTGGGGGTGTTACAGATTGGTATCAGAGCCTAAGGTTATAGTGAACTAGGTTGCATTTAGTGGGCCTAGACTATGACCGTTAGGCAGTATTCCTCATTAGATATAACTGGTTCAGGAATTACAGCATACAAGTTTAATTTAACATAGCCTGATCAACTATGTACAATTAAATGAAGATGATGTAAGTTCTGAAAGGGGTTATGTTGAACAGGAATGCAATAGCTGACTCTGACCTCGAGAGAACCGGGACTTTTACTTGACTGTGCTAGACACGAACTAGGCGGTTATGTGTTATATATATATATATATATATATATATACATAGGCCTTTTTCCCGACACGATGCTCTCTCTCAACTGCTGCGAAATTTATTCTCAACTTACATTAACCAAACGACATCTCGATTCTCGTCATTCTATTTTTATTCAACTTTTACGAATTCATACGTCTGACGACTTCTACACCGTTATAACTGACAATCATAGCTAATCGAATATCCTTTGATATGAAGATCGGGATTCTGTTTTATTCACTAACTCTACCCAATTCAATGTTTATAACATTTTACGACGTACCCACCGTACTGTTAGATGTATCCTAATAAAATCATTTTCAACTCAAGTCTCCTTCAGACTTCAAAACTTTTCAACCAATTCTTACTATCAAAATTATTACTCAATTTCTTACAAAATGTTTTATAAAATTCTCAAAATTTCAAAACTATATAACTTATTATTAATTCACAGCTTTGAACAAATTTCAACCTTTGACGAAATTCTTTTGAACTTACTAAATCATCACAATCATAATTCTTGTTCAAACCTTCACATGTTCTTTATTTATTGTTTCAAGGAACATGCCTCCTCGACGACAAATTATGCTTACCGAAGCCGAAGTCGCGGGCCTAATTGCCCGTAGCGTGGCTCAAGCTCTAGCTACCCGGACTTCAGCACCCGGTAGTGAAGATACCGCTAACAACGGACCACAACCCAAAACCTGCACCTACAAAGATTTCCATAACTGCAAACCCTTGACTTTTCAAGGAACTGAAGGAGCGATTGGTCTGATTCGTTGGACCGAGAAAATTGAATCCGTGTTCCTCATCTGCAACTGCAAGGAAGAGGATAAAGTCAAGTTCGCCGCCAGTACCTTTTCTGAAATTGCCCTTACCTGGTGGAACACTTACGCGCAAACGGTGAGTGTTGCCTGTGACAACTCTCCAAATTAGGTATTAATTAAATAATATGCATGTGCATTACTATGCTAATTTCCTGGTTAAGTTTTAACAAAACTTTTGTCGTGATGTAAGCCTAGCAAGCCCAATACTTTTAAACAAAAAGTATTACAAAATATGTAATTAACTATAATTACGTACAAACGTATCGGAACGAACCCGACAAAAATAAATGACAAAAGTTTCGTGATACAAAAATAATTAATAATATAATTATTAATTACGAGTATTTATATATCTATAACATATAGATATAAAGGTCTAATTTTACGTTTAACATAAAACGTATTATAACACGAACAGAAATAATTCTAAAACGCGCATACGACGTCAAATCATAAAAAGGCAAATTTTCTAGTTCATTCGATAACATTTAGAACATTACCTCAAAATATGAAATCCTAAATTAACTGAAATTTTGCGCTCAATTAACTGTGCGCAGTAAAATGTACAAAATTGTACAACTATTTAAAATAATGATAACGTCATTATTCTGATTATAAAATACGAACCAGTAGAACACCTACATAATAAAAATATAAAAAGTTTACTTTTATATTGCTAAAATTTTACCCGTACTCGGAATTGAGGTGCCAAAATCTGGCACCTAACTTCAATAATTGAGAGACCACAACTGTGATCTCCCATACTCGTTCAAATTATTTTACTCCCTCCTCTCTTTTCTCTGTAATCATACAAACACACACACACATATCATCTTCTTCTTCTTTCATCTGGAACAACAACAAGATCATAACCAGGAAGCAGTAGCTGTGGTAGAACAACAAGGCCAGGAACAACCACCTCATCATCATCATCATCGTTCATCATTTTCATCTTCTTCTCTTTGTAAGGAAACTCCAAATTCTTAATTTCTTTACTTTAAATTCGTGTTCTAACATGTTTATATAACTTAATCTATGTATATAACATATATATATGAAAGATTGAAGGTTTGATCATGAAAATGTTTTTATAACCCAAAACTTCAAATACAAAATCAATACATGAAAACATGTTATAAAAGTGTAATAAGTTGTTAAAATGCTATATATTGATTGTATAAACGTTTGGGTTTGATGTACAAAGAATTTGGAACCAAAATAATCGAGCATCATTATGGCCCTGTTCGAACAGGACCTGGAAGTAACATGAATCCGGCGGATTCATGTAGAATCCGGCGGATTCCCCTATGAAACTCGCACACAAATCTTCGGCTAAAACGGTGAACGAGTAAAAGACACGCTCGAATCCGGCGGATTCACCTAAATCCGGCGGATTCCCAAAGCTTCACATGAACGTTTTGTGAACACAAAAGAATCCGGCGGATTCAACTAAATCCGGCGGATTCACTTAATTTTGACCCGACCCGGCGGCTTGAACCGAAGATCCGGCAACACCTTCTCTATTAACGAGAATCCGGCGGATTCAAATAGAATCCGGCGGATTCACATACTGGGCTGGGCTTAAGGTTGGGCCGGTGGCCTTTTGGGCCAAAGTAATGGGCTAAACCAAAGGTTAAATAAATGGGTTATATAAACGAGTTAACGGACCAAACTAGTTACATTATTATTAGTGGGCCAACGAATCGGGCCGAGCCCAACAAACTATAAAACACTTGACTTTTATTTTTAAACAACAAACGATTCCGTTAACAATGTTACTTATACAAGGCGTTATTGACATCTAATAAACTATTGTTAGTAAAACGAAACCGTGACACGGACTTTGGACTTAATTAAACTCGTACGAACAAACGATATATAAGTATATATATATAACACATATATGTACGAACTTTATGAACTATAAAATTTGAATACGATTACATTATCGGGATATTCAAGACTTACTAAACAAACGTAATGATATTAAAAACAAACTACTTTCGTTTTATAAAAACAATCGAAGTTTTATAACAAATAAAACTTACAACCTTTTTAAAATACGAAACAACGTATTACAATATATATATATATATTAAAGGACACACGATATATGTAGACACAAACGTATACGTTTTCTTAAACAAATGAAAACTTATATATACGTTAATATACGTAAACAATGTATTTATTAAACATATATACATACGACACTTAAGAATATATATTCACAAATATATATATATACGAATGAAACAAAACGACCTTCCGTTAAATAGACAATTACATATTGGTTTATATACTTAACCAAGTATACGACAAAAGAAATAATAACAATATTTCTACACAATGTCACCAACAATTACAACGACTTATATTTATTTTATATAGGTTAACATACCTTGGGCAATTATCTGTTTGGCTGCTAGCTTTCCTACCGAGCAAACTACAGTGAGTTCACAGCCCCTACTTTACAAATGTTTTCTGTTTTAAACATAGGGGTGTAAACATAGAAACTGCATGCAAACATATGCAGCAAATTATATAAATGCTTTAAATTGCTTTATACAACTGTTTGTTATGAAATATTATTTCACAACTGTTTTGGGAATTAGACAACAAATCCTAGTACGGACCAGACTTGAGTTGTGGTTTGGTTATAGGGTTAGGTCGCGTTACTTTAACCTGCGAGGTTTAGCTCACCTTTCAGGGGATTATAGTCTAATCATTCCCACACTTATTATTTAGGATAAACATATCCTACAACTGTTTTATGTCAGTATACTTACTGATTATATTCATATACTGGTAAACAACCAGACATACATTTTGGGTAACAACCCACATAAAACTATACTTTAGGGTAATTATCCCTAACATCTTACAAATTGCAAAACCTGCAAACATTTATTTATTGAATAACATTTCAATAACTTTAACATAAATTGGTTAACATACCACATATTTATACAAACCTGTGAATTCACTCAACATATTTGTTGACGACTTTCTTTCTATGTTTTACAGGAAATTAGCTATGTAAGTAAGGATCGCATGCATTCAGGATGACAACCCTGGACTACTTAGGATGCCATACTTTATGGGACAGCTTTTGAGGATTTCCTCTGTATTACTGCAGACATTGCAGTTATACTCATGAAATCTTATTTTAACATATGTATTGTAAAACTTAAATGTTTTAAACTTTATTACTACTGTACGACTTACACAGTCGTACTACTTTTGTAATAACTATTTGACTGGCATCCTTAATATATTATGTTCTGTATGATCATATGCTCTGATACGATGAATGCACAATTGTAACGTCATCACCCCCGTTGTTAAACTGTTGAAACAAGATGCTTCCGCTAAATCTTAACTTGCTTCCGCTAAACATTAAATAAACACAATTACCGATTTTGGGGGTGTGACAGACTTGGTATCAGAGCCATTGGTTATAGCGAACTAGAAGTCTTTAGGTGACTGAAAACCTTAGAGACCTAGACTATAGCCTTGGCTAGAACATTCATGCATTCATACATACATACGTTGGCATACATCTAACAAACGACTGACACGTCACACACAATTTCCTTTGTCACAGTATGTCTAGTCAATCAGTTTACCATGTTTATGCTTCGGACGAAGAGCCGACTGAGGCTCCTTTTGAGGGTCCCGCGATCACTGTAGGGGATGAGTCATCTGTTCATTTGAGAGACATGTCAGACGACACTAGTGACGCTTACATCGCGCCACCACCGACAGCACATGAGGTTACCCCTATCACTACAGGTATTCACCATCAGGCCGGTGAGACTTCTCGCAGGCCTGTATATAGGAGGACACCGAGGATGTGTGTCCGAGATTTTCCTATAGGTCCGTTGGCACCAGCGGACGAGTCTGTTGAGTCTCCACAGAGGGCACCCAGGTTTGCTCATCTAGAGTGGATGACTCCTATGTTGAGGCACTGGAGGTCATTAGAGGGTTTTCCCTCCACCTTTGAGACAGGAGAGTCCTCACGACCCCCAGCACCACTGTCTACCACTGGAGAGCCGATAGAGCAGACTCTCCCTACATTAGTTGCTGTTATGCGTACATTGTTTTGTATTACTTCTAGCAGGGGTTCTCACCTTGGACAGGTACAGGATGAGATCTCTCGTCTGTATGGGGACATGGCTGGTATGCATGAGCATCATCACTTTTTGTTGAACCATGTGTTTACTGCCCAGGAGATAGCTGAGTCCGCACGTGCTCGTGTGAGGACACTTGAGAGACATGTTAGGATTGCAGGGCTTGTGGTTGGTGCTTGTGTGGTGATGGCTGTGTTGAGGACAGCCGTGGGATCATTTCTACCGTATTTCCGTTAGACCTATGTAGGGCAGGTTGTGCCTACTTAGGGTTGTATATATACTATGTATTAGATTTGGAACTTTGGTTCGACGGGTATAGACATACCTGTCATGTTTTGTATATCATTTGGATCGACGGTGTGTAGACAGACCCGTCATGCTTTGATTAGTCTTTGGATCGATGGATATCTAGGATAGATCCATCATGTTTTGTATAAAAACTTATGAACTAACTATGATCAGTTATATGATATGACATATGTATTTGGTTTATTATTATTGTTTATGTTAATGTGCGTTGTGATTGGATTATATATTGACAATAGATACTACATAATTGTGGATACTGAAATATGTCTTTGTAACCTATAGATCTCTTGAAACTGGAAAAATGACAGAACCTGTCATAAGTGAGTACTCATCAGATGATGACATAACCATCGACGAGCAGATACAATATGTATATGTCAATACCGAAACCATTCCGATAGTGGAACTGGTGGAAGAAGAAATTGAAAACCACCACTTTGGATTGATTGACATAGAGGAATATGAGAGAGTTAGAGACCAAGTTGAAGAGCTAGATGGTCAAAACTGGGAACTTGCATCTAAATGCAAGAACTATGAAACTGAGTTGAGAATCCTAAAGAGGCCTATGTCTGTCCGAGTTAGGGATAGAATTCGCTTCTGGAAGAAAGTAGCTAGTGATCGCAAGAAGAGAGTCAAGACTTGGATTAAACGTCTGAGCAAGTGCTCAACTGAGAATGAGGTGATCTGTCATACGACCCTGCGATATAAGACTATGCTAGAAACGCATTACTCCTCTCCCAATCTGAATCAGGAGTAAAAGTGAAAGATCTACACTGCGACAGAGAACATAGCTAAAGATAGCTTAATAATGAACTGAGGAAGAACTGTCGTAGGAATATAATTGTTTTGTTAGGATCTAAGTATAGCTAAGTTTAGTTTAATTAGTACTGTAACAACTCGTGTTGTATTGGAAATCACTCTTGATGGATATAGAAGATATCATCAAGTTTTGCAATGAAACGATGTAAGAACGTTTTAGTTAATGTATAATATAACTTAGGTTCGATTCGAAATTTCGTACGAATTATATTCATCTCTATATACAGGTGATAGAAAAGTTATCACGTAATAATTGTTAAAGCCATTTCTTGCAAACTTTGAAAACCTACCATACTATGAATTATTTATTTTATCTTGAATTCCCTAAAACATTGATTTCGCTTAAACGATAATGAAAAGAAATATGTATTTGGCATTATATAATGACGCCTGGCCAACGTGACTATATTGTACAAAGTACATATGGGTGTTTCAAAATCGTGCGATATACAATGTGAAACCTTATTCTTTCAAATTCTCCATATTATTCGTTTGATTGAAAATGTGAAATCTTGTTCATCACATTCATTATCTTGGCATTGACTTCTGCATTTTATTCATCGCAGAACTGAATCATGCCGCCAAAACGACGAATTACTAGGAATAGTCAGAAGACAACTGTACCCCCTACATCTGAAACCATTCCACCACCTAACACTGAGGAAACTACTGAGCAGTTGATAGCTAGACGCATAGCTGAAGGTATTGCCGAGTATGAGGCAAGTCGAAACCGTGAGACTGGGATTAATAACAGTGGATCAACCCCTGTTATTACTGAGACTGTTGTGAATAACCGCAAAGGGTGTTCATATAAGACATTTCAGGCATGTAAACCACCACCTTTCTGTGGCACTGAAGGTGCTATTGGTATTATACACTGGATAGAAAAGATGGATTCTGTGTTAGACATCAGTGATTGTCTACCAGACACTGCAGTGAAGTATGTTGCCTGCACACTAGCTGATAAAGCTTTGACTTGGTGGAACAGTCAAGTTCAGTCGATGGGACGACCAGCTGCTTATTCCATGACATGGGAAACATTGAAGAGTATGATGATGGAAGAATTCTGCCCTCGCAGTGAGATGCAGAAAATTGAGACTGAGCTGTGGAACATTGCTATGATTGGTGCTGATATCACAAGAACTAGCTCGTCTTGTGCCACATATGGTAACACCGGAATACAAGCGTATTGAACGCTATGTGTATGGACTGGCCCCACAGATTAGGAGTTTAGTTACGTCCTCCAAACCTGACACTTTCAGGAGCGCTGTTACCTTAGCGCAGAGTTTGACTGATGAAGCAGTTAGAATGGGGACACTGACCAAAAAGACTGTGTCGGTTAAGGTTGAGCAGAGCAGTGCTGAAGCTGGTAGTTCTGGAGGCAAGAAGCGTAAGTGGAATGACCGTCAGGGGCAATCCAACAAGAAAGGATCTGGAAATCCAAAGTCTTACGCTGCCACCATTGTGGAACCAAAGCCATACTTGGGTAACAAACCTAAGTGTGATAAGTGTAGCAAACACCACGAGGGTGAGTGCTGGTTTTGCGACAGCTGTAAGGGATGGGGTCACAAAACCCAAAACTGTAAGGTAAACCCTACCCCTAAGGGAAACACTGTTCGCCAAAACCAAGGATGTTTTGAATGTGGCGACATGAGGCATTATCGAAACCGATGCCCTCGACTCAATAACCAAAACCGTAACGCCAACAACGCTCGTAACCGCAACAACAATGGGAACAACCGTGGAAACAATAATAACCGAGCCAACAACAACAATCAGCCAGCTCGTGGACGCGTGTTCATGTTAGGAGCACCAGAGGCACGACAGGATCCTAACACAGTCACTGGTACGTTTCTTGTAAACAACCACTTTGCTTCTGTGTTATTTGATTCCGGTGCTGATTTAAGCTTTGTGTCCACTGAGTTTAGACCACTATTAGAGATCGAATCCCTTAAGCTAGATAACAAATACACAGTAGAGCTAGCTGATGGTAAGTTGATTGAATCAGGAGAAATAGTACCAGGATGTTCCTTAACTTTAGAAGGTCATTCTTTCAAAATAGACTTACTACCGGTAGAATTAGGGAGCTTCGATATAGTGGTTGGCATGGATTGGTTATCACTGAACCGCGCAGAGATCATCTGTCATGAGAAGATTGTACGGTTACCTCTACCGTCAGGAGAAATGTTGATGGTTCAAGGAGAAAAGAGTAATCGTGTGGTGAAAACGATTACATGCATGAAGGCAAATAAGTATCTACGAAAAGGGTACCAAGCATTTTTGGTACATGTTGTGAATAAGAAACCCGAGGAGCGACGCATAGACGACGTGGCCGTAGTACGCGACTACCCAGGAGTATTTCCTGACGAGCTACCAGGGATACCACCTCCTCGGCAGGTTGAATTCCATATCGACCTAGTGCCGGGAGCTGCACCGATTGCTCGTGCGCCTTACCGTTTAGCTCCATCAGAAATGCAGGAACTGTCTGCACAGTTGCAAGAACTGTTGGATTTAGGATTCATCCGACCGAGCTTTTCACCGTGGGGAGCTCCGGTGTTATTTGTCAAAAAGAAGGATGGATCAATGCGGATGTGTATCGATTATCGAGAACTGAACAAAGTGACGATTAAGAACCAATACCCATTGCCACGCATCGACGATTTGTTTGACCAGCTGCAAGGGTCAAGTTATTACTCAAAGATCGACTTGAGATCGGGTTACCATCAACTGAAGGTACGGGATGAAGATATCCCTAAGACTGCATTTAGGACTCGATATGGTCATTACGAGTTCCTGGTTATGCCATTCGGGCTAACGAATGCGCCAGCAGTGTTCATGGATCTAATGAATAGAGTATGTAAACCTTACCTTGATAAGTTCGTCATCGTGTTTATTGACGATATCTTGATATACTCGCGAACAAAGGAAGACCATGAACGACATCTGAGGCTGATTCTTGAATTACTGGAGAAAGAGAAGCTTTATGCAAAGTTCTCTAAATGCGAGTTTTGGATGCGTGAGGTTCATTTCCTGGGTCACGTGATCAATAACAAAGGAATTCACGTGGACCCATCCAAAATTGAGGCGATTAAGAATTGGGAAGCCCCAAAGACCCCAACTGAGATACGACAATTTCTTGGGTTAGCCGGTTACTACCGAAGGTTCATTGGGAATTTCTCGAAGATAGCTCAGCCACTTACCGCCCTAACGCAAAAAGACAAGAAGTTTGATTGGGGCGAGAAGCAAGAGAATGCTTTTCAAATGCTGAAAGAGAAATTGAGCACCGCACCTATCCTATCCTTACCAGAAGGAGTAGAAAACTTTGTTGTCTACTGTGATGCTTCACATCAAGGATTAGGTTGCGTGTTGATGCAAAACGACAAGGTCATTGCATATGCGTCTCGTCAATTGAAGATTCACGAGAAGAACTATACGACGCATGATTTAGAGCTAGGAGCAGTCGTTTTTGCACTAAAGATTTGGAGACACTACCTATACGGTACAAAGTGTACGATCTTTACCGATCACAAAAGTCTCCAACACATATTTGACCAGAAAGAACTCAACATGAGACAGAGACGTTGGGTTGAATTGTTGAATGATTACGACTGTGAAATCAAGTACCATCCAGGCAAAGCTAATGTAGTAGCGGATGCCTTGAGTCGTAAGGAAAGAGTGAAACCTCGAAGAGTTCGAGCGTTAGGACTGACAATCCACTTGGATCTGATTTCCCAACTTCGTGACGCTCAACAAGCGGCCTTTACTCCAGAACGTATAAAGGACGAATCCCTCAAAGGGATGGAGAAACAACTGGAGTCTAAGGAAAATGGAGTATTGTACTTCATGAATCGAATTTGGATTCCTTGTGTTGATGAGCTACGTAGCCTAGTATTGGACGAAGCTCATAAGTCTAATTACTCGATACATCCTGGTGCAGATAAGATGTACCACGATCTGAAAGAATTTTACTGGTGGCCTGGCATGAAAAGAGACATTGCCACCTATGTTAGTAGATGTCTGACTTGTGCAAAAGTTAAGACTGAGTACCAAAAGCCATCCGGACTTTTGCAACAACCAGAGTTGCCCAAATGGAAATGGGAACACATCACGATGGATTTCATCACGAAACTACCGAAAACATCATCTGGAATGGACTCCATATGGGTGATTGTCGATCGACTGACAAAGTCAGCTCACTTTCTTGCCATTAAGGAAACGGATAAGATGGAAAAGCTGTCTAGAATTTACATAAAAGAAGTTGTTTCTAGACATGGAGTTCCATTATCCATCATCTCTGATAGAGATGCACGTTTCACCTCTCGCTTCTGGCAAACATTGCAACAAGCTTTAGGCACTAGACTCGACATGAGTACCGCCTACCATCCACAAACTGATGGTCAAAGCGAGCGAACGATACAAACGCTTGAGGACTTGCTACGAGCATGCGTGATTGATTTTGGAGGAAACTGGGATGTTCATCTCCCTTTAGCTGAATTCTCGTACAACAATAGTTATCATACGAGTATACAGATGGCACCTTTCGAGGCGTTGTACGGACGCAAGTGCCGATCCCCACTATGTTGGGCAGATATGGATGACAGACAATTATCAGGTCCTGAGATAGTCCAAGAGACAACGGACAAAATATCTCAAGTGCTTAATCGATTAAAAACGGCACGAGACTGACAAAAGAGTTATGCAGACAATAGACGGAAACCTTTAGAGTTTCAAGTAGGTGACAGAGTTCTACTCAAGGTATCTCCTTGGAAAGGAGTTGTGCGATTTGGAAAACGTGGCAAACTGAACCCACGTTACATCGGACCTTTTGAGATCCTAGAAAGGATTGGTCCTGTAGCTTATAAGCTTAAACTGCCGCAAGAACTTAGTAATATTCACGACACGTTTCACGTGAGTAATCTTAAGAAGTGTCTATCGGACGAAGCGTTAATCATACCTCCTGACGAAATCTACGTCGACGCAAAACTCAACTTCGTGGAGGAACCGCTTGAAGTAATGGACACGAAAACACAGAAACTCCGAAACAGTCGGATCAAACTTGTCAAAATTCGATGGAACTCGAAAAGAGGCCCAGAGTTCACCTGGGAACGCGAGGATGAAATGCGCAAGAAGTACCCTCAACTATTTGAACCCGTGACCACGACTCACGACACAAATTAAATCTCGGGACGAGATTTCCCTAACGGGGGGAGAATGTGACAACTCTCCAAATTAGGTATTAATTAAATAATATGCATGTGCATTACTATGCTAATTTCCTGGTTAAGTTTTAACAAAACTTTTGTCGTGATGTAAGCCTAGCAAGCCCAATACTTTTAAACAAAAAGTATTACAAAATATGTAATTAACTATAATTACGTACAAACGTATCGGAACGAACCCGACAAAAATAAATGACAAAAGTTTCGTGATACAAAAATAATTAATAATATAATTATTAATTACGAGTATTTATATATCTATAACATATAGATATAAAGGTCTAATTTTACGTTTAACATAAAACGTATTATAACACGAACAGAAATAATTCTAAAACGCGCATACGACGTCAAATCATAAAAAGGCAAATTTTCTAGTTCATTCGATAACATTTAGAACATTACCTCAAAATATGAAATCCTAAATTAACTGAAATTTTGCGCTCAATTAACTGTGCGCAGTAAAATGTACAAAATTGTACAACTATTTAAAATAATGATAACGTCATTATTCTGATTATAAAATACGAACCAGTAGAACACCTACATAATAAAAATATAAAAAGTTTACTTTTATATTGCTAAAATTTTACCCGTACTCGGAATTGAGGTGCCAAAATCTGGCACCTAACTTCAATAATTGAGAGACCACAACTGTGATCTCCCATACTCGTTCAAATTATTTTACTCCCTCCTCTCTTTTCTCTGTAATCATACAAACACACACACACATATCATCTTCTTCTTCTTTCATCTGGAACAACAACAAGATCATAACCAGGAAGCAGTAGCTGTGGTAGAACAACAAGGCCAGGAACAACCACCTCATCATCATCATCATCGTTCATCATTTTCATCTTCTTCTCTTTGTAAGGAAACTCCAAATTCTTAATTTCTTTACTTTAAATTCGTGTTCTAACATGTTTATATAACTTAATCTATGTATATAACATATATATATGAAAGATTGAAGGTTTGATCATGAAAATGTTTTTATAACCCAAAACTTCAAATACAAAATCAATACATGAAAACATGTTATAAAAGTGTAATAAGTTGTTAAAATGCTATATATTGATTGTATAAACGTTTGGGTTTGATGTACAAAGAATTTGGAACCAAAATAATCGAGCATCATTATGGCCCTGTTCGAACAGGACCTGGAAGTAACATGAATCCGGCGGATTCATGTAGAATCCGGCGGATTCCCCTATGAAACTCGCACACAAATCTTCGGCTAAAACGGTGAACGAGTAAAAGACACGCTCGAATCCGGCGGATTCACCTAAATCCGGCGGATTCCCAAAGCTTCACATGAACGTTTTGTGAACACAAAAGAATCCGGCGGATTCAACTAAATCCGGCGGATTCACTTAATTTTGACCCGACCCGGCGGCTTGAACCGAAGATCCGGCAACACCTTCTCTATTAACGAGAATCCGGCGGATTCAAATAGAATCCGGCGGATTCACATACTGGGCTGGGCTTAAGGTTGGGCCGGTGGCCTTTTGGGCCAAAGTAATGGGCTAAACCAAAGGTTAAATAAATGGGTTATATAAACGAGTTAACGGACCAAACTAGTTACATTATTATTAGTGGGCCAACGAATCGGGCCGAGCCCAACAAACTATAAAACACTTGACTTTTATTTTTAAACAACAAACGATTCCGTTAACAATGTTACTTATACAAGGCGTTATTGACATCTAATAAACTATTGTTAGTAAAACGAAACCGTGACACGGACTTTGGACTTAATTAAACTCGTACGAACAAACGATATATAAGTATATATATATAACACATATATGTACGAACTTTATGAACTATAAAATTTGAATACGATTACATTATCGGGATATTCAAGACTTACTAAACAAACGTAATGATATTAAAAACAAACTACTTTCGTTTTATAAAAACAATCGAAGTTTTATAACAAATAAAACTTACAACCTTTTTAAAATACGAAACAACGTATTACAATATATATATATATATTAAAGGACACACGATATATGTAGACACAAACGTATACGTTTTCTTAAACAAATGAAAACTTATATATACGTTAATATACGTAAACAATGTATTTATTAAACATATATACATACGACACTTAAGAATATATATTCACAAATATATATATATACGAATGAAACAAAACGACCTTCCGTTAAATAGACAATTACATATTGGTTTATATACTTAACCAAGTATACGACAAAAGAAATAATAACAATATTTCTACACAATGTCACCAACAATTACAACGACTTATATTTATTTTATATAGGTTAACATACCTTGGGCAATTATCTGTTTGGCTGCTAGCTTTCCTACCGAGCAAACTACAGTGAGTTCACAGCCCCTACTTTACAAATGTTTTCTGTTTTAAACATAGGGGTGTAAACATAGAAACTGCATGCAAACATATGCAGCAAATTATATAAATGCTTTAAATTGCTTTATACAACTGTTTGTTATGAAATATTATTTCACAACTGTTTTGGGAATTAGACAACAAATCCTAGTACGGACCAGACTTGAGTTGTGGTTTGGTTATAGGGTTAGGTCGCGTTACTTTAACCTGCGAGGTTTAGCTCACCTTTCAGGGGATTATAGTCTAATCATTCCCACACTTATTATTTAGGATAAACATATCCTACAACTGTTTTATGTCAGTATACTTACTGATTATATTCATATACTGGTAAACAACCAGACATACATTTTGGGTAACAACCCACATAAAACTATACTTTAGGGTAATTATCCCTAACATCTTACAAATTGCAAAACCTGCAAACATTTATTTATTGAATAACATTTCAATAACTTTAACATAAATTGGTTAACATACCACATATTTATACAAACCTGTGAATTCACTCAACATATTTGTTGACGACTTTCTTTCTATGTTTTACAGGAAATTAGCTATGTAAGTAAGGATCGCATGCATTCAGGATGACAACCCTGGACTACTTAGGATGCCATACTTTATGGGACAGCTTTTGAGGATTTCCTCTGTATTACTGCAGACATTGCAGTTATACTCATGAAATCTTATTTTAACATATGTATTGTAAAACTTAAATGTTTTAAACTTTATTACTACTGTACGACTTACACAGTCGTACTACTTTTGTAATAACTATTTGACTGGCATCCTTAATATATTATGTTCTGTATGATCATATGCTCTGATACGATGAATGCACAATTGTAACGTCATCACCCCCGTTGTTAAACTGTTGAAACAAGATGCTTCCGCTAAATCTTAACTTGCTTCCGCTAAACATTAAATAAACACAATTACCGATTTTGGGGGTGTGACATTGCCGATGCTTATAAACTACAGTGGGATGAACTAAAGAATATGCTGAGGGGCGAGTACTGCCCAAGAGATGAGCTGAAGCAACTAGAGTTAGAATTCTGGAATCACAAGATGCAGGGTGACGACATCACCGGATACACCAACCGCTTTCACCAGCTGGCACTTTTGTGCCCAACTATGGTTGATCCTGAATACAAAAGGATTGAAAAGTACGTTGATGGACTTCCCGAACGACTTCAAGATTTAGTTACCTCATCCAAACCGGGAACCATCCAGAGCGCCATTCGTATGGCTCACGAACTAACGGCCAATTCTGTCCGCCGTGGCTCGACTTCAACCCCGTCTACGAATAACAAACGTAAATGGGAAGTGAGTCCCCACTCATCCAACCCGACTTCTGACAAAAAGCCTGCAACAGTCAATGCCAATGACTCAAGGGCTTACAAGGGGAGCAAGCCTTACTGCTCCAAATGTAGCCGCCATCATAACGGCTCCTGTCCCTGCACTAAGTGCAAGAAATTCGGGCACCTGGCCCAAGACTGCCGAACCAACCCCACTGGTACTGATACTTCTGCACCCAAGACCTGCTATGAGTGCAACGGTACAGGGCACTTCAGGAAGGATTGCCCAAAGGTAAAATTGGGGACCAACTTTGCGAAAGGAAGAGCCTACGTAATCAATGCTAGGGAGGATGACCCAAACCCGAGACTTTGTGATTTGCTCAACCCGGGTACGCTCTTTATTAGACTACCCGAACTGCTTAATAACTTACGTATATTGCTTTGTGTGCTATATGCTTTCTTAGATCCTAGGTACCCAATAGGATTAAGGAACGTCAGACTACAAAAATCCCGACAGTGTAGGTTACACTACATTTTAAATACAGTTAACAAACCTTCTTTCCCCAAACATCTCACACTGGTTGAGACCGGGAACTCTTACACTCCCACCAAATTGCCCATTACCTCCAGGCAACAAAACTAAGGGTACGTCCCCGCCGGACCACTACCTTACTATGAATACTGTAGGACTCACTATACCACCGCAGGCTACTAGTACACATTGTAGCTACCAGACGAATATCGAACTACCGACTACTACTCCGAACAAATTTCGGGACGAAATTCTCCTAACAAGGGGAGAATGTAACAACCCCAAAATTTGGGTAAATTTAAAATTTTCCTAATTACTTGTTTACTACTTGTATTTATTATGAAATAGGATTAAATACATTACTTACTTACTATATATATGAGTGATATATATATATACACGTATACGATTCGGTACAAAATATGGACGTTGGTGACAAACTTTTAGAATAATGTGGATTTATCCAAACAAACATTATTTACTTTAATATATTACGAAAATATATTACACGATTATACGTTTTGTTAAAACGTAACTTTACGCGACGAAAGTACACGAAACGCGCCCGACATGTGAAATAAACTTAAGTTATATTTTTATAACATCATAATAAGTATTTTGATTAAATACTTCGGTTAAAAATATCGCGATTACACGCGTACGGTTAACACGTTTAAAAATGTTACACGATACGAATAAACGCACGATTCGCGACCGACGACCAAACGAAATCTCGAATATTATTTTAGTAACTTATAATATGTTATTTGAGTAAAACTTGTACTTATAACATTGGATTTTAAATCATTAACAAAACGTATTATATAAAACGTTATACGATTAATAAAACCGCGAAACGATCGGGTAAACGAACGCGGGTCAATACGCAAACTTGAGAAATGTTTAAACACACCCACCTAGTGGGTGGGACCCACAGAAAACCGGCCAAGGGAGGGAGTATGGCCTCCCATGCCCTTGACTTCTCTTGATTACTTACACAAGTTTACCACCACCATACCTCTTCATCCATTTCATTGTTACACTCCAACTCCCTCTCAACTCTCTCTCTCTCTTGTGTTGCTGCGTTTTTGGCAGCCCAAGAACAACCCAAAATCCACCACTTTCATCCCCAAAAACACCCTCAAGAATAGCTTGGATTGCTAGACCCGTTTGGAAGAAAACGACCACCTCACGAGCCTCTACGTTTCTATCTTCTCGGTTTTTGAAACCGACTATTGTAAGAACCTAAAACTTTTCTTAGTTATGTTTTATAATGTTTATTAACATGTTTAGTTGCTTGCTTAACAAAGAGATGTCCAAATCTAAACTTGAAACACGTTTTTGTAAACATATATATGTACACAGTTTTCTGCCCAGAAAAACGACCTCACGAAAACAACCATAACTCGAGTTGTAGACTAAATAAACGGGTGAGACCACTTGGAAAAGTTTGGTATTTTCGTCGTGAACAAAAAGTTCTTCTTTAGCTACCTCCAGAAATACACCCATTATCGGCTATTACTTGATCTTCGGACATATCACTGTTTTGGCCGGAATTTGTATATATCATTTCTTAATTTTTGTTAAAAATAGTAGATGGACACTAAAGTTCTCGGGAAAATAAAGAAATGATCTAGAGACATAGGAGAACAGTTGGTAATTTTTGCGGGACTTTATTCGGACTAACCGTTAGAGAAAACGAGGGTTTCGTTAAGACAAAATCTGGAAAACCTTAACCCGGGGACTGTTTTGGTAATTTCATAAAAACCGACACCTCGAGAACCTCTAGAACGTAAATATAAGTTCTTAAGTGTTATTTTGCCATAATATAACTTAGATAAAAGCCTCAGGTCAAGACTCGAACGTTTGACCCCAAAACCGAGCCAAAATCATAAACAGACCTTTGTGTCGCATCGGACCAAAAGTTCATGCGACACAACACCTATGTCGCATGCTATGTCGTATATTATGTCGCAATGTATGCGACACAACTCTTATGTCGCACGTTATGTCGTATCATTTACGACACAAAGTTTACCTATCGCTTGATTGCGACACAACGACTATGTCGTACCGTTGTGTCGTACCCTTGTCTGCGACACAATCATTGTGTCGCATAAACACTAAATCAGAAACCAATCCTTACGACACAGACCTTATGTCGCATATGGTCTGCGACACAAGTCTTGTGTCGCAGATAGCCCAGATCAGAAAACAAAATATATTCTAAGTGTTGGAATCACTTTTCAAATACGGAATCAAATACGATACGATTTATACATGAAAATACTATACTTTTGGAAGTATACAACAATACTCGAATACGTACACCATTATACTTAAATTGAACGTGAGATTTCACTCACACACGCACCTGGAATTACTTAGGAGACTACACTCCAACAAACTTACACTTGTACAACTACACGGGATTGCACCCGATATGAACTTACAAGTTCACCCACTAGTTACGTGCTGGATTACACGTTAACTGATACGAACTTACATACGAATACTTACGAGGTTTTACTCGTACCCTTTGGGGACTAAGCCCATTGGAACGTACACAAACGATACATGTTGTAATACAAACAAACGATCATACGAGTATACTTTACAACTGTACAACTACTATGAATACATAATAATAATGGATGGAATTATTATTATACACCGATAACAAACGAACCGTACAACTTTTATACAAACTACGATTTACAAACAATTACAAACTTACAAACAAACAAATGGACATTTCCTAGTTAAGTGGACAACTAGCATGGATACTTTACAAGTATTCCATTTACTTACTAAACCTTGCGCGTATTAGGACGCTAAGGGTTGCTAGTACGGGAATACTACTTGCTTACTTACTGCATTGTCTGCCAGACTCAGGTGAGTCTTACAGCCCCTACTTTACTGTTTTATACTCAGGGGTGAGATGCATTACTGTTTTACATGAACACACAAAACTTACTTGCTGCCACGATTTACTTACTGTATGAGATTAACGATACGCCAATTGCATGAGTTTTACGACTAATCCAATGAAATCCTCCTGAATCATAGTTGTTAGTTATGTGATAAGCGCGAGTTTTAGTATATGGATCCATATGGGACTGACAATCCCCGCCCGGGGTAGCACGCACTACCACGAACCGTTCCTGTAGAAACGGGCGTTTCTTACTCGTTCCGTATGAATGTTTTGGATTACATTCATGAGGGGGTACCTATATTTACTATACGTTAAGCTTCAACTATGGTGGCTCATGGCGATTGTATCAAACGGTTTGCATAAACTGCAACCACCCACTTATTAAAACTTAAGTTAATGATGAGCATATCCTGTGATCATTAATTATTGGCTGGCTATGATTTACAAATACTAATTGTGTGTTCAAACTGTTTACTTATTTACAAACCTGTGAGATTCACCAACCTTTTTGGTTGACCGTTTTAGTAATGCTTCTCAGGTACACAGCATCAGTAGGGATGCCCAGCAGGATAAGCTTACTTAGCTCGAGTCGCATGCATTACAAGCTTGGAGATTTTATTGCATTACTTTTTGTACTTACTGTTATGTACTAGAATCTCTAGGAAATTACTGAACTCGAGCTTGTATTTTGAAACTACTTATGTATTAATGTATTAACTTTTCGAACGTCTCATTTAGAGTCGTTCACTGTATCCTTTGTGCTTGTGATTATTGATTAGTAACACCCAAAACGTCGCTTCCGCAAACTGTTAAATTTGGGGGTGTTACACACTAGCTATCGGTCTCGTCCGTATGGCCATACGGATAGGTTGGATAAGTGTTCTTGGGGAGCCACCCGGGTTTATGGTTATCCCCAGAGCCGCCGATCCTCATTATGGTGTTGTTGATTAGTTGATGAGTTGTATTGTGTACTTGATTGTTTAGTGTTAAGTGTTGTACACAAAGTTGTTGAGCTAAGTTAGGCTGTTGATTAGTTATCTGCTCACTTAGCGTTATGCTAATCCCCCACATTATCCCTTCTTGCAGGTTTTGCATATAATTTGGGTGGGCAAGAAGTTGGACTAACATGAATGTTTGACTACGAGGCTCTACTCTGATAGTTGATTTTTATAAAATAATGTTTCATCATGTTTTTATATAACACCTCGGTTGAAGAAATTATAGTTTTGAAAAGGTTGAATTTTATATGTTGTTACAATGAAGTAAATTATGACTATGTATTTGGACTTACGCTTCCGATTTACTATATTTAAATAGCTATAAATGAGGGGTGTTATACAAACTCACTGTTTTGTAGACTTACTGATTTACAGACTTAATCACCTTACGGACTTACTACTTTATAGATTTACAGTCTTACCAACTTATCGTCGTACAGACTTATGGTCTTACAAACTTACTACTATACAGACTTACAGACATACCGACTACAGACTTTCAGACTTTACAGACATACTACTTGACCGACATACTACTTGACCGACTTACAGACTATAGACTTACAGACTTCTCGATATACTGAACTGCTTGAGTTACGTTTAATCCAATGAAAGCCTCTGAATCATAGTTGTTAGTTATGGGATAAGCGCGAGTTTTAGTATATGGATCCATATGGGACTGACAATGCCCGTCCGGGGTGGTAGCGCCACCACGAACCGTACTCGTATAAACGGACGTTTTCTACTCGTTTCGTATGAGTGTTTTTGGATTAGCACTCACGGGGGCAAATTACAAACTTGTTAAGCTTCGACTATGATAGCTCATGGCAGACTACACCGACCTTACTATACTTGTGAAATCCTTACTTACTGACCTACTACCGTCGTACAATTATACTTTACTGTCTTATTTATTTGGAAATTCTTTACTTACTGATACATACATTGTGAATTCTTTACTACTGACTGTTTTTATTCATACAATAAATTACTTACTGTTTTGTGTACAAATTCCTGTTATTGTTTGTTACAAACCTGTGAGATTCACCAACCTTTTGGTTGACGCTTTTTAGTGATGCATCCTCAGGTACACAGCTTCAGTAGGATTGGCCTTCAGGATCCTAGCTCGATGTGCTCACTATACCTTCGTGCGATGATTACCGTGATTAGTAACACCCAAAACTCGCTTCCGCAAATCATTAAATTTGGGGGCGTTACATATGCGATCTAATCAAATACTTAATCTCCTAACTTATGTGTGTGGGTACATTGAGGTTTTTATATCCAATCAAGGAACATCAAGCTTAATTTGGATTGGTTGCATACGCTATAGACGATAGAGAATAATTTAAAAAAGAATGACAAAAAATGAAGAATTGAAAAATCAGTAGGATTGCTCTATTTCAAAAAGTCATTTCCAATTTTTTATTATAAAAAAAAAACTAAATATCTCACAAACCGTATGTCTATAAATTATAAAAATTACATATTCGAAATTAGAGTCTTTTTCTTTTCGATTATAGATCCTACAAGCTATACTTTCGGCAAAGTTTTTTTTTTTTTTTTTCATTTTCTATTGGGTTTTAAAATTTTGTAATGTGAAATTACATGTAATTTAACACTAAAAAATAATCACACACGCTTATATCTCCAATTAAACTTTAAATTGAAATCATCGATGATTTAAAAATATTTAAACATGAAAAACTAAGTTGTAATCTCATGCGATTGAACATCAAAGTATCAATCACATGTGATTAAATAGTAATCAAATACGAATTTTCAAATCATTAACTATAATTATACAATTAAATAAAAATCAAGTTGAAATCATACATGAATTATCATATACCGGTAAGTTGATTATCAAATATCAATTTTTTAAATGAAATCCATATGTGATTATATAGAAAATCATATGTGATTATATAACAAATCACATGTGATTAAATGTACAACTAGCAATCACATGTGATTTTTAATGAAAACAAATGCAATTTTAAAAATTTTATTTATGGGGATTTCATAATCGTTACATTGTTTCTGGTCATGATTCGGGCACCGGTTGGGATGAGTTACTTCACGGTATTCGAAGTAAATCTTTCCTTTGGATATCTTCTAGAAAGCCGAAGGTCTTGGTATCTTGGGAATTATGGAGGACTAATACGTGGTTATCTATTGCTATGGTGTATGATACTATCCAGAATGGATGAGAGTTTGTTGGTTGTCTTTTTCTCTACTTGAATTTGTAATCTAGTTTTTTGGTGTACGTTTTGGACGGTTTTCATCTTTGTCTGAAAGATGGCTTGGTGTTTAAAGATAATTCTTATTGCCGTTCAAAAAAAAAATATTTATAATTATTAATGTATATGAATATTAAGCTATAATCACGTGTTAATTAACATATACCATGAATAAATAATCGTGAATAAATTTTAACTTTTTATCATAAATTACATGGGATTATATTGTGAAACCCGCAAAAAAAAAAGAAAAAAATTCGTCGAAAGTATAGTTTGTGAGATCTCTAATGAAGAGAAAAAGACGCTGATTCCGAATACGTAATTTATATAATTTATGCATATACGGTTTGTGATATTTAATTTTTGGAGTAAAAGTAAAAGTGAATTTTGTAAAGGGAATGAAGCAATCCTTTTGGTTCTCCCATTTCCTACTTTTTTTACCATTTTTATTTGAACTCACCCCATAGACAATAATGTATAATTGTATCTTATAAAAATGCTTCTTCTTTATCTAATCCCAAATACCAAATAAAAGTACCTAAAATAAAGCACAAAGAGACAAATGATATAGTGAAAGGATCATTTTAACGAACATATAATTTGTGAAGGTAGCTAACTGAAACATAAAACGGAAAACATGGCTCATTTTTTTTTTTTTAAAAACCCGCATGTATGACTTTGAAAAAGCGAAAAAACACTCGCCTATCTTCCCCTCCGTTTCCGGCAAAGCAACCGACACTTTACCTAACAAAACATGGTAGTAAGGTAACCACACATGAAAAACGCCATCATTATACTTTTTGGTTCCTGTTTCGGTTTTGTTCGGTGCTCTTTGTTTTACTATTTATTTTTTTATATTTATTTTAATATTAAAAGTAATCGATTTCAACATCTTGATACAGTTTTGGGCCCCTTTTTTGCCCATTTGTCACAACTTACAAGTGTCACCTCCTTTTTATCCTATTTTTGTAACAAATTAAGAATTAGCATCTACCTTATAAACTCATATAGTATGCAAGCGTAGTCCCTCAAGGAATCAAAACTCAATTATCATGATTATAAAATCTTTTATTACGGTGATTTGTACATCATCAAATTTATACATACACTACTTTTTTTTTTTACATGATCGATGAGTTTTATGTATAGAAACTGCAAATTTGAATCAATGAGTTGTGTAATAACATATGAAAGCTATTAATTTAATCAATTGGCTATTGAGAAGAGCCGAATTGAATGAAAAAAAATAAAAATACTTTTGACTCATCACTAAGCTAATGAGAGGGTCGATCACCATATAAACTTGAATGTTTTCATGCATGCTTTAATTTTTTGGGAGGTTATTTCAAACATGGAAAACTGATTTTACGTGTTGAAATCCCAAAGCTGTTATTATTGTGGTAGTTTGAGGTGCATATTGAATCTTGACAGTTACAGATTTAATTATTTACCCTCTTTTTATGTTTTCTGTTGAACCCATGTGATCATAAAAGGATGACAAAAGTAGAAAACTTCAACAAAACCGTCCACCTTTTGTTAAGTTACGGTTAGAATAGTGGATAACATCGAATGTTTTCATCTAATTATAGGGCGACATAAAATAAATGCTAGCATAAGTGTATTAGGTGTAATATAAATATTCAACCGTTAAAATTAACTCATTGATCCGTCATCCATTAAAGTGTCAAAACTCGTTGTTTGAATCTCACATAGACAAAATTTCATTTGCATTAACTTACACAGATTTTATCAATTAGTAGGGGTAGTGATATTTTCACATATCTATTATCTATTATTAATGCCTATAGTACAAGTTTTCAACAAGGGTAATCATCAATGAGGTTTTGGTTGGACAATTGGTCCGGTCATGGGCAATTCTGCGAGTTATTTCCAAGACTATTCAAAATGGAGGCTGTCAAAAACGTCAATGTCGCCAGTAGAGTAACAAGCGATGGTTTATTTAAATGGTATTGGAATAGCGGTGAGTGGACTCAGGAAGGAATAAATGAACTCGTTAATTTGTATAACTGGGGTATACAAGTCAAACTTAACAATGATAGGGATATTTGGGAATGGGGTTCAAAGGGTTCCAAGGGATTCTCGGTTAGGTCTGTTAGATGCTTGTTATCTCCATCTATTATACCAGAGAATGAGATTATATTTCCATGGAACAATATGCTGCCAAAGAAGATTAACATTTTTGGATGGAGACTTTTGTTGGATAGGCTACCCTCTAAAGATTTGTTGAAGCGTAGAGGTTTACACATAGCTGATCCAGTTTGTGTATTATGTGGAGAAATTGATGAATCAATGGAGCATTTGATGACGGGATGCAGTATAACAAGGGAGATATGGAATCATATTGAAGAATGGTGCAAGTTAAAACCGTTGATCACCTTCTCTGTTAGAGATTTGCTATTCGTTCATGATAGTATAAAGGGTCCCAAATCTAGGAGGACTATGATTCAATCAATAATTTTGGTGGCTTGTTGGGTAGTTTGGAAAGCACGAAATGAGATAATTTTTAATGGAATGAAAGTCAACGTAGGAGGAATGATAAAAGACATCAAATCGAGAGGGTTTCTATGGATAAAAAATCGGTTGTCTAAATGGAGTATAGAAGAACAGAATTGGTTAGAGTTCAAGTTTGACTAAGTATGGTGCTTTGGTTTAAAGCTACATGGGTACCATATGTATTCGCTGAGTACAATTCGAGAGGCAGCACCTGGAGGCATGTCTTGGAGCAATATAGCATATATAGGATTGTTATTCTTGTATTTATATTGTAAAGCTTTGTTTTTGGTGATTAGCTATGTATTTGGTGATTAGCTGTTATTTCGTAGGTCTAATTCCACACGGGATACTATCAAAAACGGTATAGGGTGAAAACCGGTGGCGCGGCCCCTATTTCCGGGGATTTTTTCCTGAAATTCTTTCAGGTTTTTTTCATCCATTTTAGTATCCTCCCAGTCCGGAATCGGTCCTTCGTTATATCTTATGGTGTATGTAAAGCTTTGGGGTCTAATAGCGCCTTGCTATTAGACAATATGAATAAAATTCTTAGCCTTTCAAAAAAAAAAAATATATTCATCACCCTTTTTGATAGATCCACCAAAACTGTGCAGTATTTATTTGTACAGTATAAACTCTCAATGCATAATCATGGTGCAATTATTAAAAAGTAAGGTGGAAATATCAACACACTTTCAATAATTAGTTTTTGTGGATTTATCAAAAAATATGATGCGTATATCAGTACCCCATTCGTAAACAACAAATGTAACGTTCAAGAGAGATTGATAAAACATATGATATCGAAACATAGAACATGTAATGTAAGTATTCAATATTCCAAAATGAAAGGTAAACAAAATTTAAATATTGATTGTGAAAATACACATCATAAACTAAAATTAAAATTAAAATTATAATAAAGATATGTCATTTTCATTCATTTTTGACTATACATGTAGCATATCAATATCATATAACAATATAATATATAATATTCAATCTATCAGGTTTGAATAGAAAAAAACAAAAGCAAGAATTGATTAATGAAAAAACTTAGGTCCTCCACCTCACAAGTAGATGAAGCTAAACCTCATAAACCTCTTCTTTTTCTCAACATGAAATTTGATTTATTCAACTCAAATATCCAAAATCTTAAATTATATTTCTAGAGATAGAAACAAAAATATATACACACATTCTTTGATTTCTAGATTCTAGAGAGAGAAACAACAAAATAAACACAATACTCAAAACACACAAATACTGAAACTGTCTTTCAATGGCAACAAACAACAACGACTACCCAGATGACTTCAAATGCCCAATATCTCTTGAAATCATGTCGGAGCCAGTTATACTTTCCTCCGGTCATACCTTTGATCGCCGCTCAATCCAACGGTGGCTTGACGCCGGCCACCGTACTTGTCCAATTACCAAATTACCCCTCTCTGATTCCCCTTCTTTAATCCCTAATCACGCCCTTCGAAGCTTAATTTCAAACTACACAGCACTGAATTTAACCAAACCCAATCAAAATCAAGAGAACCCAGAAACCCTAATTTCAGTCTTGACCTCAAAATCGTCGTCGCCGGAGGTCAAACTTGATTCAATTGAAAAGCTTTGTCATCTTTCAAAACGCGATTTTGATGTTCGGAAACGGCTGACGGAGTCCGGTGCAGTCGCGGCGGTGTTGGGTTGCGTTGCGATGGTTAATTTTGTGACTTTACAGGAAAAAGCTTTGAAATTGTTGTTGAATTTGAGTTTGGATGATGATAATAAAGTGGGGTTGGTTGCTGAGGGTGCAATTTGTAGTGTTGTTGATGTTTTATGTGGCGGTGAGTCTGCTGATTGCCGCGCTACGGCGGCGACGGTGCTGACTAGTCTTGCGGTGGTGGAAGTTAATAAAGCAACAATTGGGACATACCCTTTTGCTATTAGGGGGTTAGTGTCACTTTTAAGGGAGGGTGGTGGGCGTGAGAGAAAAGAGGCTGCAACCGCGCTTTACGCATTATGTTCGTTCCCGGATAACCGGAGACGAGCGGTGGAATGTGGGGCCGTTGAGATTTTGGTGAATTTGTTGAATCTAGGGCTCGAAAGGGCAGTTGAGGTATTGGGTTTATTGGCGAAATGTAAAAGAGGGAGAGAAGAAATGGTGAGGTTTAATGGCTGTGTAAAGATTTTAATTCGAGTATTAAGTAATGGGAGTTCGAGAGGTGTTCAATATGCACTTTTGACATTGAATTCGCTTTGTTTGAGTAGTGAAGTAATTTGTATGGAGGCATTAGAGGAGGGTGTATTTGAATTGTGTTTGAGGTTTTTGGAAGATGATAATGAGAAAATTAGAAGAAATGCTTCGAGTTTGATCAAGGTTTTTGGTGGTGCAGGTTGCGTTTAGGGCGAAATATTTGTAATCAGCTGGAGGTTAGTTGGGTTTATTAATCTTTATGTTTCAAAGATTTGTTCAAGAAAGAAAAAGAAAGAGAAAAAAAGAAAAAGAAAAAAGTTTAGATTTTGGTTCAATTGATGTTATCAATTGGTATGTTGTACATTTTTAATAAATTTGGCCAAATATAGGAAGTTCCTTGTTGTAATGTGTCAATACACAGTTCAAATTTTGTTCATATTGGTGTATCGTATGGTTCATTTCTTAAGCATATTTATTATCAAAACACACTCACAATCACACACACACAAATTTGATTGGTTATCGTGTTCTTTGGTTCCACTGGATTTTATTGAGACATATCACACTACATGGTTCAACAACCAAAGGGCCAGACATTTTTGTTATATACAGCTGAATTTGGTTATGATAATGATGTTTTGGCTTATTTTTAGGGGCTCTGATGTGTGTTTTCAAAGTGATTATTGTGACGTCCAACAATGAATTAATTAATTAGCTGCAACAGAGTGATTGAGGTTAGGGTTAGCTAGACAATGATACAATCAACCTGATTATTTTGGCCTCAAAGAAACTTCGGAAATGGGGATCAAAATATAATTTACTAAAATGTGGAACTGTACAAAGGAGCAATAACCGTGAATGTAGGCAAATTGTCGAACGATGTATTTTTTTAGGACACATATTCTCGCACAACTACCATGAATGCATATATATGTCCCAGGTGTGACTTGAACCCACAACCTCATGGTTATTAAGTCACCTTGATACCCCTACGCAAATGGCCCTTTGGTTGTTGAACCATGTAAATACCATCTAAATTTTCGTTCTTTCAATTTATTATTGTCTTTGATTGTTGTTTCAAAGGGGTCTGTATGATGATGATAGATGTTAGCTTTAGTAATACGTGTGTCAAAACACTTGCTTGAACTGTGATCTTTTTAGTAGAGAATTTTACGACTTATGTGGAGTGTATCTAACAACTAAAAATGGAAACTTTATAGTTTCTTTATTTTTTTCGTACTGTTTTGGAGTATGCTCACCTCCAAGATACCCGTAGTCTCAGTTTCTGTGTCAGTCAATCTTGCAAGATTCGACCCGCTAGTTTGGTTGGTAGATAGTTCTCAATCTGCAAGTACACGATCTTAAGCCTTTGTCATGCAGTAGCTGGTTGTACATCACCTGAACGCAATCTCATATTCAGGTAAATCATGAACTAATTTGTACCTTTTGTATCAGTTATTGTACTTGATCTGATACATGGAGAACAAGATTTGATGCTGGTAAATGTCATCAATTCCCTTAAGTCATATTGTTTGACTAGTCAACTTTTAGTTCATCTGTCTACTTTCAGTTCATTTTAAAATTAATTGCAGATCAGATTGGTTCAACAACTTCTGAGTATTCTGTGACAGTGTGACGTATGATGAAGCAAGTGATCGAAGATGGTCAAAGTTCAGAATAAGTCAAACATTCAAGGTATGTTTTTTAAGTTTTTTTTTTTTTTTTGTTTTTTTACTGGGATTAGACCCATAGTAATTCTGATGAGTGATGACCCAACTAGGCCTGCCGGCTTGTGAACGTGATATTTTTGACTGATATAATTGCATGTTAATGACTTCGGCAGCATCTGATAGATAATTTCACTTTTCACTTCATATACATCTATACAAATTTTGGAAGGCCTTTCTTAGCTTAGTAGAAGGTATTGATTTTTGGGTTCTTGGAAAAGAACGGTTACGATTGACAATTCATCTGTCGTGTTAGCATTAACTATCTTTGACCCATTGATATGTATGATTTGTTTTTTTTTCTCTAAGAATAAAGTACAAGAACTAATGATAATTAAACTCTCACAAGTTTTGACCTAGGCTTTGACGCTTTGTAGATGAATGATCCAGGCCAGATTTTTTTTTGTATGACTTGAACTTGTAATGATTATTGTTTAAATATTTGACAAATTCTGGTAAAATGATCAAAACGTAAATTCTTATGTGTTGTTGAAGTATTTAACTATCTATATAAGACAAATGATCTTCTATTAGCTACACAATTTTTTTATAAATTATCTGTTAACAAATTTTATTGACGTGGTTTCAACAATCATTATCACTAATGATAGTGTGGGTAAAAAGAGGGGACATGAGTAATGCTAGTAGTTATATTTATTAATTAGATAATCAGGTTGTTGCATCTGGTATGAATTGCTTATCCGAAAGTGAATGTTTCAACAATCAAAAATCATTTAATTGCATATCACCCTTAAGTAATCATATAAGCTGATTATTTGATCTTTAAACAATCAAAAATCGCTTTATCCAAGTACTAAATCTTGATAAATGCAGTTTAAAATTTCAGGAATCAGATAACCAATTTGATAACGTACATCCAGAAAGCCCCTAAGCATACTAGTGCGTAGTTAAGCTTCAACTAGTCTTTAAAAAGGATGTGCCACGTTATGTGTATCTATAGACTTGTGTGATGTTCTTTTAATAGATCTCGAGTAGTTCTACGTGTATCATTTTATTGGTTGTCTCGCTAGCAAGAAACAAAAGAATAAAAGTACCACAGAAAATAATATAACAAATCGGAAAAAGGAGAACCAAACAGCTGAAATTTTTTTAAAGAAAAAACAAGAAATTAGAACAAATAATTGACCATGAAGAATTATAAGTTTGACAATGGTTTCAGGAAAGAGGAAAACGATTGGTGCGTCTCTTGCCGTATTTATCTTCTTTCATGGGGCTTGCTTCGCCTAAAAAGGTTCAGTTTCTCTTCCCCACGGTTATAATTAGTGCTGATTATTGCTGTATTTATAACAGCTACAAAATCAACCTTTGAGGGCTATCTTTAAGTTTATAATCATACTACATTACTACTCATAACTTAGCCCTTGTGCGTTGATTTATAGGTAAGCATTCTATAACAGAATCTGACTGAAAGTACATTTGATTTCCTTTGATGTAGTTATTATTTATACATTTTTCGATAGGGTAAGTGGCACCAAAAACCCCAAGGGGGTAGCCTAGTGGTGGAGGCTTGGGAATCTCCTAAGGAGACCCAAGTTCAATCCCCATTAGCTACAACTTTGGGGCCAGCCCTCAGCCGTGTAGCCCAGTTGGTTCCGGAGGGGAGGACTTTGCAAGAAAATTTGTCACGTTTCCCAAAATGGGCGGAAACTCTAGTGTATGCTCAGCATTGTCTTCCACATATTGTTCGTGGGGCGGGGTGTGTGGACCAGCCAGCGTTGCCGGTTATCAACGTTATTGTAAGAAGAGGGTAAATGGCACCAAAAGGTAAGGAACTTTTCAAATTGCCCATTTCGGGTACTCATCTTTATTTTAATTGGTTAAGATATGATGGTAGTTTTTAACATAAGAAAAGGTTCTTTTAGTCTATTTGAAAATTTAAGGTGGTTTTTCTAATCGTAAAAATTGGGTTTTTTTGGAGTATTGTTATGGTTTGAAGGGTTGAACAAATTGTTCTTTGTTGATAGAAAGCAGAAAATTAGTCTCACAACCGGTCAGAAAACATTTTCTTGGTGTCGTGATGCTTCAAAATCTAAAAAAGTTCCCTATTTGGTTAAAAAAACATTGATATCTTAGATTTTAGGGAAAATCTGTGGGTGCGTTTGTTTTGCGAAATGTTTATGATAGGAATTTGAATTTGAAGCAATCTGTATGTGTTTGGTTGACACAAATTTAAAAATATTTTCAGTAAATTTAAAAAAACCCCCAAAATCGAAGGAGAAGTAGAAGAAGAAAGGGTTGTCTAGAGGTGGATGTGGTGCGAGGTGAACCAGAGCCAGTGGTGAATGTGTTATGTTGGTGACGATGATGGTATATGAGAATGATGATGACCGTAGCGGTAGTAGTGGTGGTGATACAATGTTTTCACGGTGACTGCGTCGATTGTGTAACATAGGTGAGAGAACCACGGTGGTGGTGCGATGAAGAGGTGGCTGGTGGTCACTGGAAAGTTCGATGGCAGCAGCACGGGAAAGAGAAAGGGAAGGAGATATGAACTGTCTTTTTCTACCTATACGATTCTGACTTATATTTTGTATATGTGTGGATTATGTGTGGATTATTGGCTATACCATGAGGCCAATCGGCCATGAGTATTAGATAGTAAACGTTTAAATGGTTGAATGATAATTTGTCATCCATATACGATCCGGTTTGAAGGCCTTTTGGTAAAGAAGTAAAACATTCCTTTGAATCGTAATCTTTCCTTCAGTAAATGAAGGGAATCTTGAAGAAATGTTCTGAATTCCAATTCCATCAATATAGCTAACCAAACAAGATAGAGGTGGAATTCAATTCCAAGCAATTATGTGAAACAAACAGGCTCTTAGGTGTAGCTAACAACACCTAAGATTGGGTGGTGTTAGGGAAAAATGAGGGACTAGTTAAAAAAACTCAAGGGCTATAACTATAAATTTAATTAAAAATTGCTCCTTGCTGCACCTTAAAGGATGGTGATGTTCACACTTCACAGCCTTAACTAATAGAAGTTCAATACCCGAAATGAGCAATTTGAAAGAGTTGAGTACTTTTAATGCCATTTATCCATGATATAATCACAGCAATTTAAGATTGAAAGTGACATGTATGAATAATTTGTTGAGTTTGAACTTTCTGTCACAGATTCGAGCTACACCTTCATCCACGAAACAACATGCACACTACTAGTTTCGTATTTCGAATATATCATGATTGGGGTGGCACTTCCGCTCGCTGCCACACTCCATTAACTCCTGTCCTCCTCCTTGAGCGTGGCGGGAGTCCTTTTGAGAACACCAACATTACTGCTCTTTAAATTTGTGTCGCCCTAATAGATGCTCAACTATTTTTCACACGCTCAACTATTTTTCCGACTAAAGATGGCGATAAAGACACCCGTGGGATGAATAGTTAATCAATTAGCTGTATCTGTGGGGTGAAAAGGTGATTGTTTTCAATCCCAATTTAACTTGACTGGCCCTCACATTTACCTATTTGATCGGTTATCCGTTCCATTTGCCAGTGACAATAACTATTGTACTTGCAATATATATCGTTTACCTGAAATGTGCAACTTTTCTAGAAGAGTTAAATGGCTCAATGGGTGGTTAAAGACTCGTTTGGAAAGAAACATAGAATATACTAGTGTTAAACCCGTGCGATACACGGCTAGAAAATATAATTTCATAATGGATCAATCATAATCTAAAATGATAAATGAAATGTTTTAATTATGACATTTATTTTTGTGTTGTATAAACTTTAGATAAGGGTGATGATTAGTACATCGTTATTTTGTTATGTGTACACCGTCAATTATGCTTTAAGGTGTTGTATTGTACAACACTGTAAAACATATATGGTATACGGCTAAAAGTAGTTTCCAAATCACTTCCCTTTATATAATCATATTTTATAACATTTAAAAAATAATTTAATAATATTAAGTATCAATGGATGGAGGACAATTAACCCTTTAAAACTTTCAAATTGTGTAACTAGATAAATTTTTTTTACCAATATTAATGATATTTTATAAGTTTTGACCATTTAAAAATGAAATAAGAACAAAATTTTTTCTCCCACAATATTTCAATACATCGGGAAGATTAAAAAAGATGTGTATATTGTAAAGTGACATTTTCTAGCTAAAACAATTGTTTGGTAATAGTAACATTTTCGATGCTAAGGTTGCAATAATTTGTTGAGCAATGCATATATTCATAGTTTTAACAAACAAACATTGTAGCGATTAATATAACTATTCAGACATTTTATTGAACAACTAATGTGTATCTACATGTACAAAACAATAATCAATATATAGTGATGAGATATATATATAAATACATAAATGAGATATTATATGGATTTGAAAAGTAATAAATAAATTATAAAATTACTCCTCTTATCAAAAATTGTACTACAAATTTTATCCTAAGACACGTTAGTTTAGATTGAATTGGTTATAATTTAATTATCTATTGTAGTATTTACCGTTCAAAAATAATAACGCATTAAAAGCTATAATGATATTAAAAATTAAGCTATCTCAATTGATTACTGAGAGCTAATTTTTTTTATAGAGTTGAAAAAAGGATGGTGAAGATTAAGATGAAGGATAATTAAAAAATTTACAACTCAGAATTAGAGAGAAAAAATAGATAAAGGAATTCATGAATAAGACTATAATAAAAAATTATACTACAAATATTATCCAATGATACATTAGTTTGGATTGAATTGGTTATAATTTAATTATGAGAAAATTGCCCGTTTCGTCTCTGTGTTTGTCCAAAAAATCACTGGCAGTCCCTGAATTCAATTAATGTCACTGGCCGTCCCTGTATTTGTCATTTTCGCTCGCTAATCGTTCCTCTTAACAAATTCCGTTAATTTTTTCCGTTAAGTCAGGTGAAATGACCAAATTACCCTTTATCCTCTACCTAAAAAAAACCAATCACCTACCTTATCCTCAAACCCTAATATAGTAATATCACCTAACTTCTTCTTTCCATTACCATCTGTGAGTGAGAACACAAATCCAAATTCTTCTTTCCATCAAACCCTAAATATCACCTAACTTCTTCTTTCCATCAAAACCTTAACCCTAATTTAAAATAATATTCAAACTCCAATAAGTTTGAAACTCCGACTGAAACCCTTTTCTAACAAAGAGAACAAATCGTTGGTGCTAGCGGCTACGAGGGATTAAAAATCGATTAGATCTGGGTTGTTTAAACAAATTAGTAGGAACGACGGTGGTGGTGTCTCGAAATTAACAGAGCCGTCGGAGTTGTTTGGTATTACAGCATGGTGGTGGTGGTGAAGATAAATTGGTAGTTTGTACCGAAAGAAATCGTCGTCACCGAACGGGCACCGAACCTCGTACGATCTGGTCGAAATCAGGTGACCGGATAATGGAATTTGGCCGGAAACAAACGGTGGTGTTGTTCACCAAGGCCGTCGCTTTTGGTGGTGGAAACTAATCGATGTGGAAAACTAAACAAGAGATACGTGGGTTTATCTGGGTTTCTTTGAAAATGGGGGAAAATCTTGTTAGAAATGGATTTGATCGATCACAATATATCTAGGATTTCGATTTCGTTTTTAACAACCGATCGGCCATAAATTTCGTTTTCAGAAGCTGATCGTGAACGAGACAAGAAGACGGCGATTTTATTTTTGAGAAGCTGATCTGGGTTTTTCCAAATCCATGGTTTCATCTTTTCGATCTATGGCCAGACTTCGCAAGTGTTACTGGCCGTATTTCATTACAACTCCGAACCGGATTGCTTTGTTCCTAGTCGGATTTGTTGATACTAATGGTGGCCGGAATTTATTATTAATGGTTGCCGGAATTTATTGTTGCTGGTTGCTTGGTGACTGGTGTACAAATTAGTTGTGGGCTTTAGGTGTTTGTAAATCTAAAATTTAGGTTTACACGTCACAACTGAAGGCATAAAACCATAAGTTTGTAGTAGATCTAGGTTTTGTTTTGGTGTTTAAATGAGGCTAGTGTCTGTTAAAGTTGTCACCGACTTAATTAATTGAAGAGGACGATCAGAATCTTTAGATTGGAAGACTGGTTGGTGATTGTTTTTTTTTACGTAGAGGATAAAGGGTAATTTGGTCATTTCACCTGACTTAACGGAAAAAATTAACGAAATTTGTTAAGAGGGACGATTAGTGAGCGAAAATGACAAATACAGGGACGGCCAGTGACATTAATTGAATTCAGGGACTGCCAGTGATTTTTTGAACAAACACAGAGACGAAACGGGCAATTTTCTCTTTAATTATCTATTATAGTATTTACCATAAAAAAAAATGACACATTAAATTAAATTAAGTATAATTTAATTTTTTAATCTAATACTCCGTATTACCTTATTTACTATGTGAGTGTAGGAGGATCCACATCATCAAGCTTATTTTATATAATGATGACACATGGGATTTAGGTGATGTGAGATGGGTGAATAGTTGCCAAATCATTTGAGGTCTCTTTCTTTAGTTGTATAGATAGATATGCAAGAAGGATCAATGAATGGAAATCATAGTTTTCTGCTGGATCATTAGGAAGCCCACAACTTCTGATACTACTGGGCTTGGCCTAATTCAGTCCCATGGCATCCACGTTGTTTAGGCTCAGCCCACTCAGTAAAGGCATGGCTCATGAGTACATAGCCCAAAAGCTATGATTTTCGTCCCGTTACCCAATTTGGTCGAGCTCAGTATCGTCAAGGTTGTCACAATTCCTAGCTCCGAGAACTGTATTGAGGACGTAGTGGTCCCAAACTCCCAATGTTATTAGCTGACAGTTCAAGAACATTTCGTTCAAGGTATAAATAACAATTGTGTGTACTTTTAAAGTTGATTGTGCGTTTGCACTCAAATTCAGTTTGGTTTGGTAAAGGTGACCAGATGGGCACTTGGAAATTTTTTTTGGCTAAACCAAGTCGTTTGATACTGTCGAAAACAGTCCTTTGACCGACACTCAATTTTTGTTAATATTTTCTTAATTCGCTAAATTGTCTAGTTATGATTTCACAAAAGTTATTGATCATCATATCTTTACTTGAAAGTTAGAATAAACACTTGAATGTATATGTTTTTGTAGACTAGCGTGACTTGAGTACATTAGTCAACATATTTGGCTAACTTCTAATATAAGAGATATCGTTATTTATGTTTTACTACACATCTGCAAAGGCGTAAACATACCAACAAGGCAACAAAAGGTTGATTAAGCACATTTTGAGCGTACTTTTGAAATATATTATAATTTACTTCATGATTGTCAATGATGCATGCCTAGTATGCTTTTTTCTAAAGTATTCCTTCTTGTTTAATCTTCTTGTCTTACATTTACACGAAAAAAATGATAATGTGATTTCATACTTTTAAGGACAAGAGGTATTGATCCGGATGCTAATTAAAGACACAACACCAACAATAACCGATCATCAATCAAGTCGAATGTCACATAACTTGTAGACTAGATTCAATGTTCGATTCAATAAGTACCAATCAAGTTAAAATGATCGTTTCCCAATTAGTATTTCTATTATAAGTGATTAGTCACTTGTCTTGTTTGCAGATTCGGCGAAATTAAAGCTTTTTCAGATATGTTATACACGAGAATATGTTCTCGAAATGGTATATAACTATATTAAACATGACGAATATATATCTATTTCAAGAACCTTTCGTCCCCTCAAAGAGCTTAATCGAATAATAGAGACAAAATATATACAGATTCTTGTTAATTGGATTTTTAACTATATGTAGCGTTATTCGAACAAATCCAATTCAAGATATTTTTTTTTTACCTTTTCTAATCTTTTTTTCGCGGTAAGTGAATTAGTATTCCATAAGCCTGTTTATAAACATGAAATGGGAGAAAATTATATAAATTGCTAAACAGGTTGATCGTCGTGTGTTCATTTTGTACTAAAAAATCAACTATTTTGTATTATTATGATTATAATGTCGTAACTTGTAAGTTAATTGATCTACTCAATTAAGAATACATTGAACGTAAGTTGACTTGATAAAAATCAGTATCAACGAGTGTTTCTACATGCTTGTAATTGTCTTTGTTTCTCGCATTTAGTTTCCTATCAACGAGTGTTTCTACATGCTTGTAATTGTCTTTGTTTCTCGCATTTAGTTTCCTACTAGAGCGCTTTCTAATAAAATCACATTTGTTCGAAAAAGAAAATGAGTATCTACATTTCAATGAATGAGAATTTCCAATTTTCAGTTTTCGATCGGTTTTTAAAGTTCATGTAGTTTTTGAAAAATATAGTTGCAAGGGAAATAAATTAGAAGATAACTCTCATAGAAACAAAATGAGTGCTCAAAATAATTAATGTTTAAAAGTTTCAAAAACCCAACTAGCACAAACCAACTTATTAGCAACTATACTATAAATACAACTAATTACAAAACATAAAACATTTGTCATTCTTTAAATAGAAACCTAATCATTTGCGAACCCTACATCAAATTGGCAATTGGTTGTCCTTCCAGGATCACTTTGTAGCTTTTCATGTCATCCTTCTTTTTCCAACTTTTTTTCATTGTACTTGTACTACACTACTCCAATATGTGGCTCATATTCATCTCTAAACTTTATAATATCATTTCTTTAAGCTTTTTCGCTATTTTAACTAATCTGGTTTAATCAAAATAACGAAAAAGCTTAAGAGTTATCCTCATTCTCTTGAGAAGAACAGCAAGTTATGGGAGTTTCATGAGGTTATGCTACATTTATGAAGGACCGATTTGTTGAATTCTCGTTGTGGCTATTTATATGTGTTTCCAAAACTTGATGTCCAATAATCGGGTGCAGTCTCAGTAGCAACTGGGAAAGTACTCGATACTGGAACGAGGCAAAGTCCCCGAGTCTTTAAGTCTTGTTGTTTAGCTCCTTCCGTACCATCTTTCACTTTGTCGTGAATCTAAAAATGGATATAAATGTCAACAAAATGCTCAATATATCTAAAATGTAACACTTAATATGTACGTGACTATAATCTAATTTTGATATGTATGTCAAAACCAATGGAAAAAAAAAGAAAAAAACGAGATTAAGAAGAAAGAAAGACACGTGTCAAATATTACAAGTCTATTAGCTAGACGTACATGTGTTTTTATCTATATTTAATTTAATTTATGCACATTTAGCGTTACTTCTATCTATCTATCTTAATTAAAGTACAGTTTAATGTATCTTAAATAGTGTCAATGTTATAAACTTAAGGTTTAAGTATCTTACTTGTTGCCGTTGCATAGTAGCTCCATTTTTAAGATAGGGGGTACTTAGAACCTGAAAAATAAAATTAGAACCAAGCATTGATTAAAGTTGATTGTATTTAATATAATATTTTTGGAAAATATCTATACGAACAAACACGTACATTGACTTGATCATGAAGGAGCTTAATGTACTCGATCGCTTCATGGAGAACCGATGCTGTATCCGTCTGTAAAATTTAGTTATAAGCTAAGATTGAATTCAATTCTAAAAAGGGATAGACGTACAGATGTGTTTAATATCCAAAGAAATGAGTATAAATGAATATTGAGATCAAGAATACCTTTCCAAAAGGCGAAACTAATTGTTGAAGTGCAGTGACTCTATCCCCTAATTTCTCTTTTCGAACCTGCAAAAACCGATGGTACTTCATTAGGGTTTGTATTGACACATTTGCAAGAGAGAAATTTAAGCATAATTATCATGAATATTAAGCAATATGTACCTTAAAAGTTGGCAATGGTGAAGGAGTTTCAAGACGAGGTCGCTTGAATGTAGGTTCAACGGAACTTTTCTTTATTGATAATCCCAAGTCCCGAATTTCCTCATTCTGAGACTAAATTGAAGAAAAAATAACAAAGTTCTTGAGGAAACCCTAATTTTGATAACCATGAATATATGCAATAAAAATATAATCTTGTTAGTTACCTTGATGTTAGGGCTGTTAATTTTCTCTCCATAGGTCGAAGAGAGATATTGAGGCTGTGTTGAAGCGAAATTACCAGCTCGATTTTCATTTAAATCCAACATCGATGTGTTCCAAAAAGGCGCCTTATTGGCCAAGTGTAAACCTCCAAGAACTTGCTGTTTTGACTTTTCCAAAAAAGAGAAACCAGGCATGCTTGTAACTGGATTAATATCGTTTAAATTTGCCTGAAAATCATACAAAGGTTGTTGCGGTGGTGCTGCTGGTGGCTGCGGTGGTGATGCACTTTCAAATAAAGTTTGTAGCAAACTTGAAGGGTAACCATATGAAGTTGTAACCAAATTTCCATTACAATCACTAGCGTTTGTCATGAAATTTGAAGTTTCTTGTTGCTCCATACCAAAACTCGACGAATCTTGGCCGTCGGCCGATAAATTATTCACGATTTCAGGTAGGGTTTGATTGTAACTCTCTTCATCATTTCTTCCATTACTAACAAAAAAATATATAAAAAGTGATTCATCAGATACTTTTTTCGGTTCATATAATTACAAAAGAATTCTATGGACCATTATTTGTTAGTGGAATATAAAGTTGTACTCATCAATAATTGAACAAACAAAGTTAAAGAAACACAAAAGGCTGTTGTAGTATTGTATATATGCTTACATTAATAAAGCTTGATTCCAATTAGTAGTTGTAGATGGTGATGAACTCATCATCTGAAAGGCAGAATCCGGCGATATAGCGACGGCACAACCATCTGAAGACTCATCAGTTGACTTTGTTTTCATGTAATTCATAAAATCATTTTGTTGCCAACAGCTTCCATAGTTGCCCATAAACTGTGAAGTCCACCAGTTTCCACCACAAACCTCTGCCTGAAATTCTTCTGCCATAATAAATTATATGCTTGAAGCTTTTCTGATGTTGATTTTCTTCGTTGAACAATTAAACACTTAAAAGAAAGTGAGTTGAGTTTATATATATATTGAGAATTGAAACATCAGGGAATGTACGGAGGGTGTAAAATAGTAAAATACTGGAATCTGGTTGACATTATATAAAGTGATAAAAATGAGTCAAATAAAAAATCATTTTTAAATTGAAATTTCAGGATTTGTGTCTGTTAAATTTATATTAAATGCAATTTTCTAGTCTCATGGAAAATTATTTTTATTTAAATCAATTAAGTAATATTTAATATTATTTTTATATATCAAAAATTAAACAACTACTTCTAGATATGAGTATTATATCTAACGGTTGTGAATTTCATAATTTTTTCTATGATAAATGATGATGGCTATCTTTTCTTCTTTTCTATTTGTCCTTTTACAAATCTATTTTTGATTCTATAATAAACTTATATATAGATATAGATATTATTATTCTTTTCTTATGTCATTGATTGTAATATAAGAACATTTTAATTATTAGCTTTAATTATATGAATATTGAAGGCATTGTAAATAAGTAAAGTTTAAGTAATACGTAGTTAGCAGGTTTATGTCCTACGAATTCCAACACTTAAAATCATTATTTTTGTATGAAAGAAATTACTACGTACTATAAAAAAGAGTAAATTATTTAAATCGTCTTTGTGCTTTCATGTTTTTTTTTTAAATCGTCTTTGTGCTTTCATGTTTTTTTTACTTGCCGTCCCTAAGTTTTAATAGCCATTTTAGTGGTTAATTTATATTTCAAAAATCTTGCTCATCGGTACATATTTTTGTAATATCGATGAACCAAGTTTCAAAAAATATTCGATTTTAATAGTCTATTTTTGGACTATCGATAAACAAGATTTTAAAGAATGGACTATTAATTAAAATGACTTTTAGAATGTATTATCGATCGACATCCGGTGTAGAAAAGGGGATTACTCTAAAACTATTACAACTTAGCTTCTGATCATCTATAATGTCACATATAATTGAAAACATGTTTAATTTGATTGCAAGAACTTAGCTTATAAGACATTTAATCATAATTTTTTTTAATAGTTGTATGTTAGCTAAAACCTTTGTAATTAACACATGTTTTCTGCAAATAAAATTGTCTAATTAAAAAAATAATAATAATAAAAGAGTAGGAGAATTTTGAATAGAATTGGGTTTTGATAATATAATCTAATAAAAGCCTACTTTAACAGGTTAAGATTAAAATAATTATTTTATGGTCACCTTTTTTTCTTCTTTTTTATTGTTTTATTCTAGTAGTTGCTTATAAACAAAGGGATCGGTAAGATATGGGCGCCACATCACTATATATTTTTTGAACGAATAATCATACATCTTTTTTTCTTTATTAAATCCTATGGTTGAGATAAAAGAGTTACTTTTATTTCCTTTAAATTTAAATCATCAAATGGAATAATAAATAAATATTAATATAACTATGAAGTCAATATGTTATCTCTATCAAAGTTGATTTTAATTAGTTTTCCTAAAAAAAGCTGATTTGATGTTCTCCCGGAGCAGGATGCTTAAAATTTGATTGATTGAAAGAGAGATCGATATATTTGACCTAAATAAAAATTGTGTCCTTTTCATTTAATAAAGTATGCAAATTAGTTATGACGTAAAATTACAGTAATTAAGAACGCCGTAGTCTTGTATAACTTGCAAAAATCAAATACCGATCGATGATATAATGGTTAGCAAAATCCTACATTTACAAGGTTGTAGTTTGCGTCTTCCATGGTAACTCTTTGGTTCGATATATATGTAGAATGTACGTGGTTGGAATTTATTGAGAAAGGTTTCGGAAATTATTAATAACCAGTAATTTTAACGGTACGTGATCCACATGTTCTGCCTCAATCGAAAGACAACGCTCAAACTAACTAATCGGTCTGTTAAGATTAAGGTCATGCGGCAATGGAAAATGTGACATTTGCTTCCAGGAATGTTATCATCCTCTATCAAACCAAACGAGCTATACGTAAGCTAAAGATGTAACCGTACCATTCAATAAACATAATACTATCAATATAAATATAAAATAAGGATTATATACAAGGGCGGAGTTATGATTTAGAAGTAGGGGAGCAAAAAAAAATTTAAAATTATTTGTTCATGTTTTCGGGGGGCAAAACTTATGAAATATCGCAAATACCCTTAAAAAATTATATTTTTTACCTGATTTGAGAATTCTTGGGGGGAGGGGGGGGGGGGAGCTGTTGGAAAATTTAGTGAAACATATGCTTTTTCACTAACTTTGGACACATAATTTTATATGTATGTGTGGTATATATAAATATTACTTTATGTAATTGCATTCTTCCTTACAAGAGCTTCGTAATGAGGTAATATGTGTCCAAATTGGAGCTAATGTGAATGAGATATAGATTCACAAAGTAAGACATTTAATGTGTAGTTTGTTAGGTTTGAGTTTGTCCCACATCGGTGGGTGAACTAAACATAGAGGTACCACCTACACTATAAATAGAGGTGTCGAGGCTCAATGTTAGACACACCAAAAATCACAACCTTTTCATTAAAGGAGATATAAGTAATCTTCAATGAAATCTCGGGCAGTGTTAGTCAAGTCCGGCAGTACAAGCTGCTTCGGCCGTTGTACCCTGGGAAACAGACGGCGAATCTGTTTTAAGGGAAGCGTGTCAAACACGGGCCTCGGCCTTCTTCATATAGGTTTTCGGTTGCGGATCTCGGTCTTCTTTATGAGATAAGTTTATCTACCTATCTCCGTATTTTTGTTGTTTCTTATTCGTTTGTTTATTATTTATATTATCTTATAAATAATAATAATAAAATACATTCGGGTACGAAATATTTTACCTACAATCTTAAAACAGATTTTTATAATCAATACCCGAATTACTTTTGAGAAACAAAAGGTACGAAACAATTTTATTGTTGTCTAATCATTCGTTAGACACATAGTCTTCTATATATAAATATGATAAAAGAATATGTCATCAAAATAGATATAGATATATACATATTGAAACGAGTTTATATGTTATTATATAGCACCAGCAAACAATTTTATAGATTCTGATTTCGAATCAAATTTTCAGTAATCATAACCCCTCGAAGAAAAAGGTGGGACCAAAAGTTAAAAGTTCAGTAAGTTTTATACGAGTAGTATATTTTTGGACGGTTGGTGTTGTGCTACTTGATAGAAAATAACATATATAACTAGTAACAGTTAGGACTTTATTTGGATACACAAGTGAAGTTATTCCATGAACGTCTGAAAGAAGTTATAATTATTATGGTTTAAGTTCGAAATTCATATGGACTATTTTGATTCTATATTAAAACATAACTTGTATGTCTAATATTTTGTGTTCCAGATAGGTGGAGAATCAAAACCATGTGGGTATATAAGTAAGAGTAAAGTAATGTTTCTCAAAGTGTGATCATATTAGATGGTCTCAAACATTGTTTTCGAGTTACCTAATTATCTGTTAATAATAATCTGAATTGCATAACTGTATGACTATGGTAATGGGCAGATACAATTTTTCAACTCGATCAAGCTAGTTTAGAATCTTACTTTTATATTCGCTGTGATCCTATTAATTGTGACCATCTTATTTGTTGTATGTGAAATCATTTAAGTGACAGTTCTGATGCATTTGTTCCCTCATAAACAGAGACAGTTTATGGAGAAGTAAGATTTTCCTTGTGTGCAAATGCAGTGTTGCCAATAATAGATCGAGTTGGTCCTCGAACCAATAAACTTGTGCATGACCGTTATGCTTGCGGGAGTAAGTTGTGTTCCGTGAAACCATACATTTTGGTATTTGCTTTGAGTTAAAACCCGTATCTGGGTTTATTATTCGACGATGGAACTCTTAAGGGTGTTGGTGTATGATCCAAGGGACCCAACCATACGTGTCACAATTCTCTCCAATTCACTCATGATGTGTGGAGTTTAATCGTGAATTTGTAAGCTTCAAATTGGTAACTCCCAAAGTTTTTATAAATATTGTGATAATATTTGTTTAATCATACGTGTAACAACGCTTGGAGATTAACAAAATTATTAATCGTTTTGAATAATTTTGTTACTCCGCTTATTAAGATCGAATTTATATCAGTTAAAATTAATATAGAATTTGGTTTTTGATTGAAAAAGAATTATGCTAATCCTTGTTCAACTTTAAAGACTACTCTATAAGAAGTATTTGTTTCGGTTTCACCAAACTTAAAAATATATTAGTAGCTTACTACTCTAGAAGAAGTAGTGTTTATCATTATTTCTATGAAAAGTTATATACCTTTATATGAAACGTGATTATATGTTTATGGATGTTAAAAAAACTCGGGAGTACCGAAGTTGACACTGTGAAGCGATGAAGCTACTATGGGAGCCATCTCAGAGTTGGAATAATCATTAATGCTCAAGGATGGTTTGTGATGTTTGGGGAAACTAATCGTATGTGTAGTTTTGGATCTAGTTATATTAACGATCAAAGTTTTTTATAAAAGTGATGACACTTTGAGGGAGGGTCGTATAGTTTCTGAAAGAAATAAAAATGTACAACTCCCATTAATATATGTTGTTTGAGAATATAATTCAAACAAATTGGTTGAATATTTATTATATTCAAATTGTAAGGTTCAATACCTTTTGGAAAAATAGTTAACATATGTTAAACGGCCTACTACTCAAGATAGAAGTAGTTTTGTTAACTATTGAATAAAAGTTTAGAACGATTTTGTTCATTGTTCTAAGTTTTGAAATAAGATAGTGGACTGTGAGCACCAACTGGGGTTGTAGACCACAAATGGCCGTTATTGGAATTCTATTATGGCTGTAGTTCATTTATATCATATATGGATATATAATCTCGATATATAATTGTGTGTTCGAGATGGTCCTTGATGTCGGTTATGCCACATGCTTGTGGAAACCGATTTAAGACTTATGAGACACTCGAGAGACTATTGCCACTTATTGATGCCATCGGACATTGGTAATGAGAATTGTGATTGTAGAAACTGGGGTTATTTGTTATATAGACCTTGCTCATGAGGATGTTCTTAATGTTTCCCTCAATTACAAAGGGAATTAAATCTGCTAGCATTGACTGCAGATTGCTACTTCATACTTCTAGATAACGGATTTATTATCAGAGGCAAAAATGGACCTATAGGGTTTTTGCCGGCGGAAGTATTGTTGGAGGATTGTTCCGATTCGGTTTAGCTGAGGGACATAGTTATGATGATTAAACATCTGATAATGATAAATGAAACCATTTTCTCTCTAGTATTGTCTAGGTTTTGATTATGTATCCATTACACTATTATCTAATAACATTTGAATTTTTAGTTTCTTTATTTGAATTAATAGGTTTAAAATAATGAAAGAAACTTGATAATAGTTCATTACTTAATTACTTTGAAACCTAAAGTATTTTGTATCTTTTGGTTGCATTTTAAACCAATGAAAAAGGATACATATGTGAAACAACCATGGGTTGACTTATGACGAAAGGAGAAAATGTGTTTAAGAAATTTTATAATAAGTCATAAAATTGAGCACATTATGATAAAAATGTATTCTTGATTAAGAAATATTTCTACATTTATAGCATGACTTTGATTCGATAAATTTTTTATTGTATTATTAACGTATAATAATACATATATAGTCTATCAAACTTGTTGAAGTTGGTATGATTTTTGAAGAAGGCTATCTTCTGCTTGAGTGGTAGACGAATCTACCATTATTGTTATCTAAGAATAGAATAATCTAATTCCATTGTGAAATTTTGTATGAATTGACGGTGTTTAGTGTCAAGATAAACCAATGAAAATTACGAAAATTCCACGGGAATATTATCTTAACTAATTGGTATTGGGAGGTAGTTGGTTGACTACAATATGATAGAGCGATAATGTGTTTCATTACAGTTAGATAATGAAATGTTGCTCTCACCAACTTCAATTAAGAGCAATTTCTTTGAAATATCTATATGAAGTTGGTGCAATTTCGAACATCAATTATATTTGGGTTTGATTCCGAATGATGAAAGAAAAAACTGGATGATAATTCGAATATGTGTCTTGTGTGAACACGAACATATAACCGAAATTGTTATAATATTCATTAATTTGGGATATTATATTTTAGAATAGATTTTGTTTAAATTAATGATGATATTGCAAGAAATATGAGAGGAGATTTCTTGTAATGAAATGAATATGAGTCGGAATGATGCATCGTCCATTCATATGCTTAGGTCTTTGAAATCTATGGCATGCTAGACTTAGACAAGTTAATTATAATCATCTGCAGTGATTAATGTTAACGTCGAATATTCCAAGTAGTATTTGGAAAGTATGTAAACAAAATCAATTTATGTCATTCAATGATATAAAGAATTTGGTATATCGTGAATTGAGACAATGATGCAAGATTGTTTCCATGATTAATATGGAATTCAGTTAGAATAAATCCTAAGAGAACTATAGACATAAAGATGTATATCTTTGTTATATTATCTCGGGATTTGAATTGCCTAAATGGAGCTCGGATTTATGAGCGCTTATTCGAGTGTTGCATTTTTATTAAGATGCGTAAATTCTATGTTTCTAGGTCAAACCTAGAGTATAACTAAGAATTGCTCTAAATATGTGAAAGTTTTAAACACTGATTATAGAGTTTAGTTAACTTTCTAACAGCATTTTAATTGCATCATATGTGAAAGTATGAGAAAGATGACAATATGCAAGACATGTGGGGGAAGTCAAGATAGATATTACTTCTTGTACGGAATGTACGGAAGATATTACTTCTTGTACGGAATGTACGGAATCCCATATTTGACATTCTTATAAAAAGGGAAGAAATTTCCCAGAATAATATAAAAATGTGGGGGTGTCTTGCATTTTGATATGGGAAGACCCGAATTCTAATTAATCAAGTGTTGCACACAATGATCATTAGAATTGATTGGATAAAGTATACAAAGGTCATAATGTAAGATGAATGTTGTAATATTGACCGATAGAGTATACAAGGGTCATGACGGAAAAGTCTAAAATTTCTATGATGATCGAGTAGAGTACACAAAGAGTCATAGAAATATAAGGTAAGATAATATTACTTTTAAAGAAAAGTAAATATAAAAGAGTACCCAATTTGCTTACCTGTTGTACAAAGTGTAGTGGAGATTTGTTGAGATAACGGATATATTAGAATTTACAATCAGGTGAGAATTGTAACGACTAATTAAGGTTGTCATGGACAACATAATACCACTAGAACAATTGATCTCTTTGTAGGTTATCTATGATTATCAATGATAACATTTCGGATCCGACAACCATAGGGTTGAGAAGAGATCGAGTAGTGGAATGAGACTAAAGCCCTTGAATGAAAAGTTTATATGAAGGAAAACCTGACCTAGTTGACTGGAGATTCCAAGATCTAGGTTCAACAGGACAACCTAATTGTATGAACTAAGGGAGGTCACTATGGGGGAGTTCTTAAACCTCCAATAAACATTTGAGGGAGTTATTTAACTTCCTAGTCCATTCCAATAAATAACAGTGACAATGACACGAGGCTAAGCTTTTGGCTTTTAATGATTGTTGTATAACTACAAGGGTTTAATTTATTATAAAGAATCACCTATGTGAGAGAGAAGTGGGGTCACTTCGAAGGAAATTGTGGGGGCGTAATTCCTAAGAGCTCTTGTAGAACCAGGCTTGTGTTCAGGACCATAATGAACACGACTATGAGGACTTGACCTTGTCAGGGAGACTCTTGTGTTAAATGTATTGTCGTCTACACAAATAGCAGACCAGTTCAAAGACATCGCGTTCTACTGAGAGCTAGGAGACTAAGTGCATTTAATAAGGGAGGGTTCAAAGGGTAACACCTACCTATCCTATGCAAGATTCAACCGTTGAGATTTCATTGGAAATTTAGTGTGTATTCAATCAATATCCATTCATGTGGGGGATTGTTGGAAAATTTAGTGAAACATATGCTTTTTCACTAACTTTGGACACATAATTTTATATGAATGTGTGGTATATATAAATATTACTTTATGTAATTGCATTCTTCCTTACAAGAGCTTCGTAATGAGGTAATATGTGTCCAAATTGGAGCTAATGTGAATGAGATATAGATTCACAAAGTAAGACATTTAATGTGTAGTTTGTTAGGTTTGAGTTTGTCCCACATCGGTGGGTGAACTAAACCTAGAGGTACCACCTACACTATAAATAGAGGTGTCTATGCTCAATGTTAGACACACCAAAAATCACAACCTTTTCATTAAAGGAGATATAAGTAATCTTCAATGAAATCTCGGGCAGTGTTAGTCAAGTCCGGCAGTACAAGCTGCTTCGGCCGTTGTACCCTGAGAAACAGACGACGAATCTGTTTTAAGGGAACCGTGTCAAACTCAGGCCTCGGTCTTCTTCATATAGGTTTTCGGTTGCGGATCTCGGTCTTCTTTATGAGATAAGTTTATCTACCTATCTCCGTATTTTTGTTGTTTCTTATTCGTTTGTTTATTATTTATATTATCTTATAAATAATAATAATAAAATACATTCGGGTACGAAATATTTTACCTACAGCAGCTGCCCCCCTCTACCTCCGCCCCTGATTATATAACGATGTAAAATATTACTCCGTACATTAAATTAGGATTATACGAACCCATTTCAACACACATTTTTCTTGTGAAAAGCTCAAACATTAAAAAAAAAACAGAGCGATTATGTTTACAACGAGATTTGAATCTATACCCGAAAGGCTGTAATGAAGTAATTAAAGAACTACTTGGATATTAAACTAGCTAGTGGGAGAAAATGAGGTTTAACACAAATTTAACAAAATGAGAAGTGTCTACAACATTAAGATGTTTTGATCCACATAATACTTTACTTCTAGAGAATAGTCATTTGAGAGTCAAATTATGGTGATCACGTACTCATACCGTACTGCTTCCGTACTCGTACTAACGGGTATCAACCAGCTTCAAACGGTACGTCCGGTATTTGGTACAGACTTTGAGGTTCAAAAAGAAAACCGGTACTTCCGGTTTGGGCTAGGTGCTTTTTAATGTATATAACTATGCGTTGATCTTCATTGTGTGTATGTAACAAAATTGACCTCCATTGTATGTACGAAACTATTTTATTTTGTACATTGTATGTAGTTTGGTGACGTGTCAACTTGTAAAGATGCAATGTGTCACCTTATAACTGATAACACGTCATCAAAATACACACAATGTATAAAAATAAATAGTTTCATACATGCAATGGCAGTCAATTTTGTTACGTACACACAATGAAAGTCAACGTATAATTATATACATTACAGATCACTTAACCCGGTTTGGTACCGGTATTTTTCCACTTTTTCCGTTTTGGTACCATATCCGGTTTGGTACTACAGAGTATTAGTTTTTTTTTTTGTTATAGGTCGCTAAGTTCTGTCGACATTTTAAAAATGTTTTATTGAAACATCATTTCTATGATTATATGATATGTCTATGAATACAAAATGATAAGTTTTGGATGATACCCTCACTTATGAATACAATTGTCTATGAATACAAAATGATAAGTTTTGGAGTAGAAGATATATTAACTAATACTCTTTGCCACATAAACAATTACGTTTTTAGCACCATAGTTAAATCGTATCCCAAACATATTGCTTGTTAATATAAAGTTAAGGATCGTGACTTGTGTCATTATCAAATCACTTAACACTGTACAAAGTAACATTGTTGTATGTACATGTTTTTGTTCGTCACTATCCATATATGTCACTTAACGATTAATTTTGTTTATTCCAGATTCATTGATATTTATCTTCTTAGAATTTTATTGAGTACAAAATATATAGATATATTTACTTATTATTCTATTATATTTTTGGTAACAAAGCGGTATACTACCACTTTTACCATATGGGTACCAAACCGCTTCAAATGGTATAGTATTCGATACTCACTTTAGAACTAAAAAGATAACCGGTACCAATTAATCTGTTCGATACCGGTTCAGTCAGACGCTTACCTTGATGTGTGAAATAAAATTTACTGAGTGAAGGGAACTGAATGGTCGTAAATATGGTAAATGGTAGATGAAGAGTTGACCTCTAAAAAGGGTAAAAGATACATGAAGGGTTCCTTTCTCTTTTGTATTGCTTGCATCCACTCTTTGAGTCCTTCTCCTTGTCTTCTTATGGCATGGGAGAATGTTCATGACTATACAAATTTCGTAACCGTGTTTCCATCCATGTGTAATTACTACTTTACCCCTTACAATCCTATGTCATAACTATATATAAATGTACAAGTATCAAAAGTTTTGTTATTAATTATAGCCGGAGGTTAATTGCTGATATAATGTTAATTGGAACGTACTACATATGTGACAATAAATTATTCTACTTTACTCTAACTTTAGGTACAACATTTTTATCATTATGCTCAAACCAATACTAACCCCTCTCAGAAGTCAGAATATTGTTACCCTTACTTAAACATTTGTCTTTCTTAAAATTATGCAAAAACTGTGTCTTGTGGACATATATTTTAAGGACGGAATGATTATGAGTATGTTCGCCAGAAATTGATATATATGTAGCTCCTGAGTATGTTCGTCAAAAATTGATATATATGTAGCTGGAGCTGCTAACTTAAACTTTTGTTTAGAACCGCAAGTTTGATAATGTATGTTTTTAAGTTTTTTTGTAAATTGGATGGAGCTGATCGACATATGTAAAATGGCTTAAATAAATGACATAAATTAAAGAAAGAGTAAAAAGTAATACTTCAAATGGTATTATGGTATACAAGAAAAGCTCGAACTGATCTTCAATATACTTGAAGTACATTTAATCTATTTTTAAAACTTTATCTCAAAAATATACTAGTATATAAGCTATAGAAATTCTAGCCACAATTAACCAAGCTGTTAGCTTATAAAATCTTTGGGTGTAAAGGTTCAGTAAACTCTTATAAGTTTAATTGGTAAAAAACACACCATGTATATAATATAACAAGTTATGCATAGATTCATCACAATTAACCATCGACGTATATAAACCATCTTCACACGTACATATATAGCTCTATCACATTATATAGTAAGGTCAATTCATCATTTTTGACGTGTCATCTCACCTACTACACGCAGCGGGGACATAACATAGTTATCGAAGTAACGAGTGAATTGAAGTACGCGTTTGAAAAGGAAGTAAAGATGAGGAAATTAACAATATTGGCGATCGAGTGGGAATTGAAACTAGTGATCCAGGATCTAAAAGATATGTCAATCCTACACATTTTTTAAATCTGTCAATACAATACTCATTGCCTCATTGGTAATCTTCCCGCCAGCCGCCCATATTGTTCCACCCCACCCATCAATTCTAATTGGGTTTTTCTAATATGTGCCCTAAGGGCATAGGTTAAGGGCATTAATTAACATCAATATTCTTCTTGAAACTATTACTCAACATTAATTGACTTAAATTTTTATGATCTACCCAATTTACCCTTCTATAATTAAATAATGAATTTTACTATACTAATTAACAAGTAAAGTATTTGTGATAAATTTGAGACAACACTATCAGTTGTTTGATTGATGTCATCACAAATTCAATTAGCCAATCAAATTGTTCAATTTTATGAAATTAGCTAAAATTTAGAAAATCATGACATCACAAAAATAAATAATTATTAATATATTGATACAACTCCTAATCGAGGTCAACCAATGAATTTGGGTATTTGACATTCGTTTATATCTAGGATTTCTAAAATAGAATATTATGAAGTAATCCAACTATAATGCAAATTGTTGCCATTATTTTCATAAATTGGTCGTGTACATGAAGTTTTATGAAATCATGGAACCTCAACCTTTTAGATGATCAAAATATCATGATCGCAGATATCCACAACATAACTACATTCACAACCATTATATTTAATCTTTAATTTTTAATTTGACCAATAGTCAATTTATTTAAATAACATGTAACAGGCATTGTATGTAGTATAATTTACTAATTAGTTTTTGTTATTCAAATACACCAAAATATTATGTGATCAAACATATGTAATATGTTCTTAATATCCTACTTATAAGAAAATTATAAGTATACAGTATCAGTTATAGCTCATGATTATCTTCATATAGTTATTATATATTATGTATTTAATATAATTTAGTAAACGAAAAAAAATAGAAATAAATTGAGTAGATATAATTATGTCTTTATAATGTGTGAACGGTGAAATTTTAGAATATGTTCACTTAAATTTAAGTTACTACGTATTGTTATTTTTTTTCCTTGCATGGAAGTATCGAACATACATACGCACATCAGTACATGGTTAATTTAATAATATACAGAAAGGGTAAATTGGGCAAAAATAAAAAATTAAGTTAATTTTTTTTTAAAGGCTAACAGAAATCGCCTAGGTACTCCGTACGGAGAGACCCAATGGCTAAGTCTCCATATACTGGCCCAATCCAGCCGTACGGAGCCCTTAAGCGCCCCAAGTTACTCCAAATCCGGGAAAAACCCACTAATCCGTCCGCCCGAAGGCACGACAACGAATTAATAGTAAAACCCGCTGGCCTCAAGGATCGAACCTGGGTTTCCCAGGTCTCCTATCATTGACCCCCAAGCCTCTGACCAGTTGAGCTGGAATGTAGAATTGTATTTTCAAGAAGAATATTAGTGTTAATTAATGCATTTTAACTTATGCCCTTAGGGCACAAGATAGAAAAACCCATTCTAATGTGAGAATATTTCTATTTAAACTCTATCAAACAATTTATCATTCTTACTAAGTTCTTATTATCACCCATCACTATTTCTATTACTACTCCCTCCGTCCCCGTCAAAGACTGGGCATACAGTTTTAGAAATCTCCACTAACTACAATTTTCACTGATCATATACATATCTACCAACTAATATCTATTTTGATTGGTTGAAATATCAGATGGACATTTGTTTTGAGACAACTATAAATAGAAATGATGATACTTTGGATAGGATGTAGGGAGTATTAGTGTTACTATTTTATTTATTTTTTTGTTTTAGAAATGTAAGTACTCACACACATCTTTACAATAAATATATACATTATTCCACAAATATTTACAATTGTCCAATTCTAGAATTTAAACCCCAAACTACATGGTTGAAAATGTCCCCTCGATACCACTATATTTTATTATAAAAAAGGATAACAACAATAGATGATCGAGTGAAAATGCACAATTTTATGTCTCAAAAGATGAATGGAGTATGCATGTTATGTATTTTTAGTCATATTTAACATTATACATTACTTTTATTGTTTCTTAAAGCAAACTGAGTGACTCCATTTTTTTCGCCGTTCAAAACCGAGAACGCGAAGAGTTCGATGTTTACCACTCCCGACCGATGTTCACTCCATTCAGATGAGTGTTCCCGCTAGGCGTGTTGCCACTGACATCTCCACTCCTCCAATTCTTAGCTTTGGTGTTCTTTTTGAAAACACTGAAAATCCAGTATCACCACTCATATATCGTGCTCTTGATAGCTTTTTCAAAAATTCCTTTCATTAATATATCAAACATATAATAACCATAATGATAATGATAATAATAAATAGTGGCTATTGTCGAAATAATATACTCGTATGGGATCTTAGCGACTTATTATTTTTTATTTATTTTTTAATTAATTAGATCGTAACAGAATTGTAGTTGTTTAATTTGTTAGGTGGATGTGTAAATGTTTTTAATTGATTTTGTATAAAAGGTGAATACACCGTATATATTAAAGCTACTAGATTAGATTTATAGCACGGTTAGGGAGGAATGATTAGAACAAAATGATCAAACACGCTTTTTCTTTCCGCCCTTATCCTTACTTTACCTTATTTGGTGTTTATAATATTGTTTAGGATCAAACAAATACTTAATTTTTTTTTATTTTCCTATTTTTGGCCATGATGTCAAACGTGCCTGTTGAATGTACCCTAACCCACCATATCTTGCCCTTAATCATCATATAATATGATAATTATTTACTAAACCTACGATTATATTGTCCATGAATTTATTAATTAACACGTGGTATGACTTATGAGAAGCATAAGTAATTTCTCACTAAATTAAAAGAGTACATATATCAAAAAGTTGGACTACAAATGAAATAGTTAGAAATGTACGTATAAATAAATGTGGAGTAATATTTAGTGAAGCATCTTATACGGAGTATATAGTATTAATTAATGTATTTTAAAAGTTATTAGAAAAATCGGCTTCATTGATTGATCGATTTTTCTATCGTAAAATGTCCGTTGAAGGTTTCGACAGATCACTAACGGATTGTCAATGGTAACATAACTTAGATACTAATGAAAATGTTACAACGGATTACCAATGAATTGTTGACGGACATCATTTTATTGAAAAACCGTCGATATATAACACTACTAGTAAGTCGTTTTATGAACACAATTATACTCGTTTTTAATGTTTATATATATATATATATATATATATATATATATATATATAGGGGAATGATCAAGAGGGAAGTACTAAATTTGAGGGAAGGAGGGAAGCAACTCTCAGCCACCCATTTCCTCCCCACTTTTTTCCTACACACTTCACCAATTTTTATCAAAAAAACCCAAATTAAAGTATGCTTTTCATTGATTCATCAATCGGAAACATTATAAAATTTCGAATTCATCAATCGCGTTCATTTAGATCATCAATTCCTCGTTATACATATTCATCAAAAATATTAAAGTTTGGGTGTAACTTTTGGGTTTTTGTGAAATATTTTATTTTCAATGAAAACAATAAAATTAAACGAATTTCGTAATTCGAAACTTATAAACGAGGAATTAATTGTATTATAATCGCCATTCATCATTGAATTTCAAAAATGTAAATTTCAGAAGGTTAACATGCATTTGCGAATCATGTTAATCAAAATTACAATAAAGATTCTTAACAATTCATTTTTGTTGTTTTTTACCTTATATAAGTTATTATACATGTTGAACGTAATAAAATAGCATTCATCAATGTATCGCAATATATATGAGCTTATATGCATTATAAATGAATGTTATGATGTTCATCAGCATAATATAAGTTAATATTCATCATGAATGAATGTTAAAAATTCAATGAGATGTTAACATGCATTTATAATGAATATGAGTTATTATACAATAATAACAATATGAGCTAATATTCACCTTAAATGAATGTTTAAATTGTAACTTTGATTAACATGCTTTTGAAATGCATGTTTACGAGTCTGGGAGGTGATTTTAAGTTATTTACAAAAATATCACCGCGTTGACTTTTGCATTGACCGGGATGTGTGGCTGAAAATTGCTTTCCTCTTCCCTCATTTTCCTCCTTCCCTCATGATCTCCCCCATATATATATATATATATATATATCATGTGAACAAGCATGTAATCTAGTAGTTCTCAAGGTTCTCAACTTTTAGTTGGTTCTCATATAAACCTCCACCTATATATATATATATATATATATATATATATATATATATATATATATATAAGATTAGTTATATAACCATAACCACCATCTCAATACCATTACAAGAGTTGACTTGTAGTTGGTGTTGGAGTTGTGAAATGGTTGCACAACTACTCCTAGCTAGTACTACCAAGACAAGCCTTCTCGACATTCTAAAGAATGACAAATCATTAATCATTGGCCCGCATTTGATGATTAAAATTCAAACAAAATTCAACCATAAAGAATAAAATTCATTCATCATCATACAAAAATGGGTACATTAAGCGATTAATCTAGTCCTGATAAGATAAAATGTTCAATATATACATATTCTTGCAATTTTAGAACAATAGTTTCATATATTATGAAGGGTAGTCGATATGTGGTCCTATACTCCTATGGCTTAAAGTTAGCCAAATAGCATTAAACGTGTCTTTGGAAAGGAATTGTCTGTTCACATAGCATGACATCATTATTTCATCACCATTGATGCAAGCTTGATAATGGTTATTTATTTTTTATTTTTGTTGAGTTTAAGCAAGATCCACCAAGCATGAAGAAGATGGTTTATTATCACTTTATCTCATCCTAGATTAAATCAACAAGGCAGATACGGGTAAAGGGGATTAGACCCTCTAAATTTATCAACAAGGTAATTGTTAGTCTTATAAACCAATACAATAAATTATAAACTAGACAATATAATTTTTTTATTAATAAAAAAAATGAAAAAAGAAAGTGAAAAATAAATGAGGTGTACATAATTTGCATAATATTAGGTTTCAAGAAGGCATGATGGAGTTGAGAGATGGGTTGGACCAACTTTTTCTTTTCTTGTATTTGGTCTTCATTGTATTGATAACATAACAAATGTCATGCACAAGATTCTCAAAGCATGGTGTCAATTCTTTTATAAGGCCCTTCCCAACAATTGCGTCGGTTATGCTTCGGTTTGAACTGACGAAAGAAACATGGATGGCACGGTCTCGTCGGTTTCAGTCAATTTTGGAAAAAACTGACATGGTGCATACGTGACATGTTTCAGTCAGTTTCTGTCTTCCATTGGGAGTGGTCTAAGCTCTGTCATAATTTATTGAAAGTTACAACATAATTTTATGCTAGCTCTTTAGAACTTTATTACATTTTTAATCTCATCTCATAATATAATTTCCACTCCGTTAAAGGTAACTTTTTAAAATCTGATATACTTCTTGATTGTACTTCAAATTTCAATACTTCACAAGTATTCTCTTTATTTTAATTATATCATAGAATTGGGGGTCAACATCATACCTAAATAGTGAGATTAGTTATATGAAAAAGTAACTAGCCCCATATATTTTTGATTTATCTACTACAAATGTTTTTTATTAAATTAAATAATGGTGCGAGCCCCCTACTACCCTTATTTTCAGTACATAAGACAGAATTATATGAATTAAATATATTTGTATAATTTGACTCTAAGAATAATGTGATGTAATATCATTATTATCCTAATATCACATGAGTCAATGCCACAAACCTACAACAAGTCCCATTCCAAAATCTATGCCTTTAGAGAGGTTAAAACTACCCTACAAATATATAAACAAATCAAACTAGATTATTGCCAGATTATCAGGAAGCTCTAAATTGATTAAATTTAATTAAACGTACAAGCAAAAATATTATCAAAATTATTGGGAAATTGATAACGAGAACCCTAAAGGCTTCCGTTATGACGTTAGGACATATATGCATAAAAATTTGTACTCTGAAAATAATATATACTTTGTCCCCTTGAATTTTTGTTTGTCCCCCCTGATGATTTATGCATGTCCAAATATATTAATGAAAGTTCTTAGGGTTTTTGCTAACAATACCCAAATTATTGTGTGGAAAATAATCCAATAATTTATACGCCTGCCCTTTCTTCTTGAAAATCTTTCTACTAGCGGGAGAATTTGATCGATATGTGTCGTTTATTAATTCTCTATCGTTACCGTGAACCTTAATATTTCATTTGTCATTGTCTAGTTGTTAAGAATTAAGTATTAAGTAGTCTATATAAACTGAAAATAAAAATAGTAGTAATAAATTTTTGATAGATAAGCCTAAAACAGAGATTTGATCTTGTATTTGTTTAACTAATAAAGAGTGGTTTGCTATTTGCATGGAGTTATTAGCCATTAGGTATTATTAGGTATATATTTCCTTTCATTCATACTATAAGGAATTTGGAATTACTCGTACCTATTTAAATTTAATCAAATACAATATCTTCTGTCAACATTATACAACAATATATCTCAAATAGGATTTGTCAACCGATAAAACAATTAAATTAAGCTTTGGATTAGTTACTTATATGTTCTAGAAGGATATTTTACTTACTCATTAATTAAAACACATTAAAACCAGGAAGAAAATAAAAACGACTACAGAGTAAAATACAAAAAATTCATTGTGATTTTTGGCAAACTGTGTGATCTGTTTCCGATCGATCCATACACGGGAATAAAATACGATCGTTTTGGTGTTACGTTCATAAAATTCAGCTACAATATATATTGAGTTACAGAAATCGTTCCTCAACTTTTATATTCCGATTTACAGTATAATATGGTTATTTTAGTCATTTAAGTTGTAGGATTGACTGTTTATACAACTAAAGTTCGATTTTTAGACCAAACGTACACAAGATAAATAAATTGATTGACGATTTTCCAAACTCAGCATAAACCACCGGACCCTTTATGTAATTTTAATTAATAACCGTAAATCTTAGTTCTTTACTGCATTTTGTGACTTGTGATTTGTGAAGTGTGAACCTATTTATATCATAGCCCAAAGATTGCCCATTACTTTTGGGCCATATACATTTAAGATAGAGCCCAAGGTTGTAACTTGTAACTTTGTAAGGTAATTAGCTTTGGGCCATATACATTTAATCTGATGGATCTTTAATTTCGAGACATGATAGTATGATACTTTTTATATGAAACTTTTACAATTTTACAAATTAAAATTACCTGATATAGGGGAATGATTTGTACTAACACTAATAATTCTCTATACTCATTCAATATGATTTATAGTCTTTTTACAGTCCGACACTATAAAACACATTTAATGGTGTACGAAAATTTATGGTGATGTACGAATCACCACTCATATATCGACAATACCACTCATATTATATATTGTCATACTGTAATAGATTTCTGATAAAAAAAATTAATTTATTTCACTATATATACCTTGAACAGTATAGTAACTTGACCTTAGTGAACGTTGTTTATTGATTAAGTTTCATAGTACATGTGTGACGTGTATTGGTACTCGAACTGTCGAACACATTTGTTCATAACACATATTTCTGGAGTATAACACAAGTACAATCATATTCTGAATTGATATAAAAACTCAAGAATGATGTTTATTTTTCTCATGGTATTTGATAATTTTGTATAACAATATAACATATGCTATCAAAAAGGAATTTCTAGGCCACTTTTTACTTTAAAACTTCGAAGTTACACTAAATGGCCAAATGTTTAGATCTACTGAATTATGCTCAAATCTTCATACCTTACATCGTAAGCTAATGAGTCAACTATAAAAGAAAGAAAAAACAGCAAAACCAGAACTAAGAATGCACATCCACCGTTCTTCTTGTGACTCGAATGTATAGCAGAACAACGACAACACAAGCCATTACATATCCTCCAATAATAACATCAGCAGCAGCTACTGACTTGTTGGATTTACGATGCAATGGCATCCCTTTGATTCCAGGATAGCCTCCCCCGCCATTTCCAATTGTATTTGGACTTGGATCAGGCCCATAAACCGGTACATATGGTGGTTGGCTTGGTCCAACAACCGGAATCATAAACCGGCTCTCTAAGCCTTTGGCTGCATTGGTCTTGGTTAAGAACATAACCAAAGTTGCTGTAACGAAGAGAACAAGTCGCCTTGCAAGAACCATATCAATGTCTGATTTTTTTCAATGTAAATACTCATGTAGTCAATGATGGTGATATTTATTTATACAAATTAGACAAGGGTCTTTAGGTCTTTTGGAGTGTGCTTATTGTTTATTAATACATTGTAAGTGTGATTGGTAGGATATATGTGTCTTTAGCTTTGAATGTTGAAAAATGAGTTGTGAAAGCTTCCAAAGAAATGTGTAAGGGAAAACTTAACCTGGGGAGGTTGTATTTAGAATGGTGTTATCTCATAAGTTTTCAATTTTGGTAACTTAATTTTTTAGTTGTTACTGATTAGCTGTTTATCAATTTTGGTTTTTCGGATAAAAAAAATATCAACTTTTATATTAATCTTTTTATTTTTAAATAAGGCATAGTTATAATCCAGAACTTAATTGATATACTTACAAATCAGAATAAAAATATGCTATCTATCTATTATTATTTATTACTGATATTACATAACAGAATATGGTTTCATTTGAGTTTTATCGCTGCAATAATATCAAGTATAACTTCTTGCACATGCTCAGCAACAAGCAATTTACCATTAGTTCCCTGCAGATTCATCCAGATATTTCAAATCAGTAACTAATTTGATAAATTTACATTATGTATCTAAAGTTGCAAAAAATGTACCATAATGCATGAAGTAACAAGAACAGCCCCTTTCGTGGTGGTAACGTTAGTATCAACAAGTTCAACCCCAAGCATGCTTATAATTGTCTCAATCAGTTTCGTAAACCCTCCGAGTTTCTTTTCAAAAACTATCTTCATCCATAACTTATTCTCGTCCATACGGGCCACCACTACTTCTGACTATAGCAAGCAAACATCAAGATTAGTCACACTTAATTAGCAAGATACCGTCATCCGAAACACATTAAACAATTATGTGTATATATACTCTTTAGGTACATTTATAAGCTTAAAAGTGTGTAAAATTATAAACAAGAGTAGAGTATCATGTCATAGCTAGTGAATTGCTTTATTTATTTTAACATTACAATATGTGGAGCAAAAATTGTTCAAAACTTTTAGAGGCATAAAAATTTACCCAAATCTTCACACTTTTAATTTGTGGTGTAAAGTAAGTTAAATGTCAAAGCTCTAAACTTTATAAGCCGCAACTGTTCCATTCATAAAAAATTGTTATTAACTAATTATTTTTTGTGTCTAAATAATTTTAAAATGATCACATTTTGTTGTAGTGTTTATGTTTCATAGGTAAATTATTTTGGCTAATAATGGTACATGCTTAAAATGATGGGATCGTTACAATTATTGATGTCTAACCTCTATGCCCCAATTTTTCATGTTTTCCTCAGGACGAATTTGGATAATCTCAGAAGACGACTCATTTGCCATTTCTGCTTCCATATCAAGAAGTTGATTACTAAGATTTGTGACAGAAATTCGAAGCTCCTTAATGTAATCAATAGCATCAGTTATGATCGTTTCCTTGTTCAACTGAAAATCAACAAAGTTTTCATTTTTTATAGTTAATGACAAAAACTAAAGTAACCAAAACAAGATAAACATTAGAAATTATGGTTTTGAATCATTGCATTTGTTATCTTTGGAACTACAGAACGTAATTCTAGCATCCTTGATTTGAGCTTTTCGCGCCTCTTTCTTTCAGCCTTGAGATTCTTGGACTTGAACTTTCCCTCATGTCCATTATCATCATCATCGTCATCATCGTTATAATGATGCCTCCTGTTTCTACAAACCCTTTCGAGATTACTGTTGGTTTCGTCAACTACAGAAGACATATCGTCGAAAAGGTTTGAATACTCCATTGCAGAATCAGTGAAGAGCAATTGTAGCTTTATGTGATTAGGAAAATGGTGTCCAGAGATTGCATTTTTATAACAGGATTGCGCAAGAATTTGATGAAGGAATTTGTTAAGGCTCACAAGGACCACATTGCCAAGAGGTGGGGTAGGGAATCTTCTTGTTATTGGTCAAAAGTTTGTGGGATGTTAGGAAACTCAAATCTTGCCAAGGAAATGTCATATAAAAAATATATATATTTTACAATTAATTTGATGTATGAATTAATAAAGTTATAAGACATATTAAGTACTTTCCATATATGTTATTTGTGAATAACTACTTTGTTTATACATATAGATTATCCGGCTCAATTAATCAATTTGTAAGGTATCGAAGTTAAACATAATCGAAACTAATTCACTTGACATAGCAAAATTTATGATGCTCGAGCAATTTTTTTTTTTTTTTAAGGCAGTTGTAGAATCACTGACGGACCTCTTTGCTCGAGCAGCTTGCTATTGTTTGTTACGTTAAGTTAAACAAATTACTCAATAATTCTTTCAACAAAATAAATATCAAACACATGTAGAAATTAGGGTTACTACTTATAATGAAGCTCAAATAAAAACACTTTCAAGTTTTAACAGTCTTTTTTAGTATCGAGTGTGTAGTCAATATATAGCAAAAGGCGGCGTATATATATTTTCACACTCATTCCCTTCTGCAAGAAAAAAAAATGTCAACCATTTCTCGCATCATCCGTACTTTCTCGACCTCAGTCTCCAAATCACCGGCGACATCAACAATCTATGATGACCTCTACAAGGAACGCAATCTCAAAAGGGTCGTTGAGAAGTTTAAAAAGCTATCAGAATCACATTTGTTTCGTAAACAAGCCAATGTTTACGGCAACACCGTCCGCCGTCTTGCTTCCGCCAAGAAATTTAATTGGGTAGAAGAAATTCTTGAGGATCAGAAACAATACCATGAGATTTCTAAAGAAGGGTTTGCGGTTAGATTGATTTCTTTGTATGGGAAATCAGGCATGTTTGATCATGCAGCCAAGGTGTTCGACGAAATGCCTGAAAGAAAATGTCCGCAAACTGTTAAGTCGTTTAATGCGCTTCTTGGTGCGTGTGTTAATGCTAAGAAGTTTGATAAGGTTGATGAGTTTCTCAGGGAGTTACCTGAGAAGATATCTGTGAAACCGGATATTGTTTCGTATAATACTGCCATTAAGGCTTTTTGTGAGATGGGTTCGTTCGAATCGGCTGATTCTGTGGTCAGTGAGATTGAGAAGAATGGTTTGGAGCCGGATTTGATTACTTACAATACTTTGCTTATTGGGTTTTATGGCAATGGGAGGTTTCTTGATGGGGAGAAGTATTGGGCTAAGTTTACGAACGCTAACATTACACCTGATATCAGAACTTATAACGCTAGGTTGGTTGGATTGGTTTCAGAGAAGAAAATAACCGAAGCTGTTCAACTGTTTGGTGAATTGGGGTCTAAAAATCTCAAGCCTGATGAGTTTAGCTACAATGCTGTAATCAACGGTTTTTGTAACAATGGCGACCTAAAAGAAGCAAAGAAGTGGTATGGTAAATTGATTCAAAGTGATGTTACTCCTAATAAAGCAACATTTGCAGCTCTGATTCGGTTGGCATGTAAAATGGCTGATCTTGATTGGGCTGTTGAGCTTTACAAGGAAACCTTTGAACACAAGTGTCTTGTGGATCCAAATGTGATGCAACTTGTGATTGATGGATTGGTTAAAGAGTCGAAAACCGAAGAAGCTAAGCAGCTTGTGGGGATTGGAAACTCAAATAAGTTTAGACGCTACAATCTGACCATGCCTGCAGAGTAATGTTTGAACTTTCATTGTGTTTTTTATCAGATGTTTTCAAGATTTGGTTTTTAGTTGGGTATACCATTTGCGTTTAGGGTTGTTATTGTTATAATTTTCAAAAATTCGAAAGTGTATTGCGGTAGCCAATAGAATGATGTCTTTGAGTTTTTTTTTGTTGCTCTCTTTTCATTATCTAACGAGTTTGAGTTTATATGTTGAAAGAGTAACAGTATCTCCTCCACGAGCAAATGGTTCATAAAATATAATGGAAAACTGAAAATGAAGACAGGTCAAACGGGTCAGGTTGAAAGTCATGGAAACTGTATTCTAAATGCAGAGAACCTCTCATATCATTAGACTGCAAAATTTAGATTATCATCATAGTATCATTGTTTCAAACTTAATACTCGCAAAAATAAATGAATAATGTGTTGTAGCTGACCCTACCTGACCATTCCTAGTGCTCAACATTACATCTTACAACCCTTGTAACAACAATTTCGGATTGTATTTACACCTTATGATATGAGCAAAAGAGATGCAAATGCAATATCCAATATATTTGAATGTTTCTTATGTGCACCTAAACAATGTCCAAAGACTGCAAACGTCATTTGTCTAGAAAGTAGTAGAAAAATATGTGCATTTTCCGAATAAAAAATGGGCACACCAACACCACAATGGCACAAATATACGGTTTTCAAGGTAAAACACAGTCAAATAATATTAAGTTAAAGCGTTTCTTTTCAAGCAACTTAGCCCGTCTAACAGCATCCAACGCGTCTGCTTGCTTTCCTGCACGTTTGAAGTTTAAGGCCTTCACCATCTCTGCCTTGATCTGTTCTTCCAGTTCTGTTGTCTCGCTCTTGACCACCAGTTTAGCCTGAACCGGCTCAACCTGAACCTTTTTGACCACCGGTTTAGTCTTAATCAGCTCAGTCTTCTCAGGTTTCTCAGGTGAAGACTGAGCAACAGCACTTTCTATTCCTACTTTCTTAAGAGAAGACAACTTCTCGACACCGACATCATCAATGGGTCCCGCCGGTTTCTCGGTAGCAGCCTCAGCTTGACTTTCAAGATTCTTGGCAAATTCAAACACTGCATCTGCTTCCTCATGCCGACCTTCCCTTCTCAACTTTAGTGCCTGCCTCTTGTGGGTTATACATTCCTGTAATAATATTAAGCGGTCACGAGACGACAGTTTGGGCGGAGAATTATCTGTTTCTTCCTCTTTCGTGACTTTGCTAATACCCAGAACTGGGGTTCGACCCCCTGTATCCATCTCCTGGTTTTAATCATGCACATTCGTAGTCTCATTTTCTAGAAGTTTACCCTGCCTGAGTTCCTCCGTAGCTTCTGCTAACTTTCCTTCTCTCTTCAAGCTCACTGCTTTTCTCTTGTGAGCCAAGAGCTGTTGTCGGACTGAATCCGTCTCGTTTACACTAACTTGAGGATTTTCAGGTACAAAAACCTCGTCGATAGTACTCTTCGATACAAAAGCTTGTTCCTTGATTCCCGTTCCAGGCTTTTCTTCCATGAAAACCTCATCAGCAGCTGTTTTTTCAGGTGCAATGTGGGCCACAGTCATTTCTTGATTCAGTGTTTTCATTTCTGTCAACTGGGCTTCTAACGCTTTTGTGATATTTGTAACTTCTTTAACCTCATCAAGATTCCCATCAAGTATCAGGGTGAATGCCTTTCTTTTTAGGGCCAAGAGTTCTCTTTGAATCTCAGTTTTGCTTTCCTTTGATACAACAATTTTTTGTTTTGGTGCTTCGGCCTCTTCAGCTACTTCAGTTCTCCCGTCATCTTCATCTTGCAACCCTAAATTCTGTAAAGCTGAAATATGCGACGGATCATTCATATACGTGTCTGTTACATCCCCTCCTTCATCATCAACATCCGTTGGTGCAGAAAAGTCAACAGGTTTCATAATTGTGAGTTTGACTTTTGGACCATTTTCCAACTCCTCGAGTTCTTGCTCCAAAGATTTCCCTTTCATCAATATTTGGTCCGCTTCGTCTACTTTCCCTTCCCTCCGAAAAGCAAGTGCTTTCTTCTTCAAAACGAGAAGCTCTCGTTGAATTGTTAACTTGTTCTTCGGTGCCCTTTCTTCAATCTGCTTTTCAAGTAGTTTGGCTGTCTTAATTTCCTCTTTTGCTTCAGCGATATTCCCTTCACGTTTGAGTGCAAGAGCCTTTTTCTTAATAGCAATAACCTCTGATCTGTCGAAACTGACAGTACTCTTTTCGGGCTTATTAACGCATTGAGAGACGTCTTTAAGTAGGTTCGATAATTCACCCTCTAAAGTCCTGGTTACAGGCTTTTTATCAGCATCATTAAGATCATGATCTGACCATCCAAGATCTCCGAGTTTACTAACATGATCATCTTTTCGTTCCAGTTGTTTTCCATCAACGATTTTTGCGCTCTCGTTCACACTGGGAGATGAAAGAGCCTTCATAAGATTTTTTCTCAACTCAATTTCTAATGTTCCAGCTTGTCTCTCTAGTTCTTTTGCCCTTTTGAAAGCTCTCAAGGCTTTCTTCAGGCTTTCTTCAGGCTTTCTTTCGGCTTTTAGAACTTTATACTTTTTCTTTTCCTCCACAGCTCGTTGTCTCAGTTCTTCAGGGGTAGTTGACTCGAGGTCAGCATCCATATCACTATTCGAACACAACGCGCTTGTAGCGTGTTCCATACTTAAACCCGGCTTATTCTCTAATGAAACTGATCGACTTCCACTATTGCCCAAAACTATAGTTACATCATCCTCATTATCGGTTACAAGTTCTGAAGCCCCTGCAAATGAAACAAATATAAGCACATTTGGGTACATACCATAAAAAGTGAAATTTTCTTTTTCTATATATCGTAAGAAAATTGCAACATGTCCTTTTGTGATACGATTTTAAGTCAAAATATAACATACTTGCCGTCTTCAAACATTATAGATAAGGGATCCCTTTGTTATTACAAAAAGCTATCTTAGAATATTAACAAAAATGGTCAAATTAACATAATGTCAAGTTAAACGTTGCAATTGTTATGGGACAAAGGGAGTTTTTGCCATCAAGCATAACAACACTTTCAGATATTTCGACAAATATTGAAAATTAGATCAGTTCTATAGTTTATAACGTCTTAGGAGGTAGTTTATAACGTCTTAAGAAGTGAAACAATATATATGTAAACATAAACTAAAAACTTACCTTTTCTGGTTTTATTCTTGTGTCCATATCGCATTTCAAAATGTGTTACCTCTTCTAAAGTTTTACAGGGTTCACAAATACGAACAGTTGATTCACCTTGTCCTCTTAAATACATTCTTTGAAGGGTACAGTAGCCACAGAACAAGCCCCCACATCTTCGGCAATGATGCTGCAAATCCACAAATAGAAGTTACCAAAAACAAGCAATGCGTATTGTATAATGACCCAATACACATACATTATTCTTAATCTTAATAAAACATATGATTCTAATACAGATGACAAACTCCAAAAGAAATTTCTAAGATCCACGAAAGATTACCAAATTATAAATATTGTCTACTGCCAGTTAATAGTTACCATGTGGTGATCAAATTATACTCTATCTAATCAAAAAGAAAAAACATTGTTTTGACGTTTACAGTCAGTCTACAGCACTAACAAGGGTAGAAACTACGAGGAAGGGCAGAAATTACACGATGTCTCAGTTTCTTTTTTTTTTCTTTGTTCTCTTTCTTGGAAGGAGGGTCAAAACTCGTAACTTTATAATACCCTAGTTAAACAATTTTATTAACTACAAAAACTGGAGGGGTGCAAACTCCAAGATCTGTCAATGGTCTACAGGTTCCCAATGGGGATCTTCTAGTTATAATTATTTAATCATAGTCAAAAGATGAGATATACACCCTCCGTAGAGGAGGAAACAACGTGCACACTTGACATATCCTAAAATCAAACCTGAAGTTGAACAACTTACTCCTAGATGGTAAAAAGCAAGTATATTCAACTGTCACATTTCAATGCATACCATCACAATCAATAATTCATAAACCCTAACTAGAATCATATTCATATCATTATCAGTTAACATATGGATTCATATTTTCACGTTCAACCATAAGATCAGATTGCGATATAATCGACCTCATAACACTAATCAGAAATATTAGAAGGAAGCACAAATAACATTTTCGATAAGTATACGATTTTCGCAGCTCATTTACGTAGACCATGCTTGTACAATGGCATTCAACACTTTTATATTTAAACTACATTTATTTATAATCCAATATAAAGTTAATAGCCACGGTTATTTCAAAACTGAACAAATTTAAACCTAAACAATTTCGTACCCTTGTTATCAGTTGTGCATACTTAAAACGATGCTACAAATACTATAATCATGTGATCGCAGTTAATTGACTTTAAGAAGTCAAAGTAAGTACTCATAGCAAATATCCAACAATAAATAAATTAGAAGTTGTAAAATTAGGGTAAAATTAAAACCTTGCGATTGATGAAAGTGAACTCAGAAGAACAGCCTTGACAATGTGTTGCATGGAGCACCCAATTTTTACCTGTCAACGAAGGTTTCTCTGGTAATCCAAATTTCTCAAACATCTTATATTTTTCTAATCGATTTTAAGCTCGGAATCATGAACCGAAAAGCGATGAAATTGATTTAGTGACAACTAATCGTAACACATACTGAAAATTGGATCGAATTTGTGATGACTATATATAGAGAAGAAATTAGATGGCTGTTTTTATAGTTGATGGATCAGCCCATTGTAAATTGGTACAATTAGCCAATTAGGGCTGAAAATTGGGGATAATTATGAGGCCCATTCTATGACTAGCTATCCGGGCCTGGTGCGACGGTGCGACCTGAAAACGAAAAGGGTTTAGAGCACCTCCGGTGCATTATACCTTCCAGAGTTTAAAGTAATGCCATATAAGTGTCACATCAGCTTTAATCTTTTTACATAAAACATCTGCAATCCATTAAACTCTACACAGTTTAAAGCTATACCACGTCATTAACCTATTTAATTTTTCTTTCATATTTATTTCTATATATTTATACACTAAGGCAATCAAAATAAATATAATATAAGTGTATGAGTTTATTAGATTGTAATGTCTAGTTATAATATGAAATTTGTTTTGTGGTTTTACCCTTCCGTCGCACCAAAAAAAGTTATGAGATTAGCTAATGTTTATGTTATGAACTTTCATGTACTTGTTGATGTAATTTTTAGTAAAAGTTAGAATGCAATATTATTTGTTTAAATGCATGAATACCATTAAAATCAACATACTAAAAATATATATGTACGTTATGCAGTCTGATTATGCTTCATGAAATTGAACAAACAATACTTTACAAGAAATAAATCAAAGATTGGACCCACAATCTATCTTATCTAATAAAGGGGGTTAGGCTGATGTCATGAAGCTGATTTGTCAAGTCATGAGGTAGGTTTTGATGCTAATGTGTCAAGGTGTGGTTAAAAGGATGATGTCATCAACATGTCATAAGCAACTCTTAAAAATATGCTGATTCATCACTCCCACATTAATTTGTATTATATTAATCTGAAAATATTTTTAGTTATTAAAAATGAATTATTAAAAACGATTTATTAAATTTTTGAAATCATGAATTTTCAATTAATACCCACTTACAGCCTTTTTGCTTTAAATTAACTTTTTTTTCCATGCCCCAATGTTTGACTTGCAAAGGAACTGAAAAAATGCACCAAACACAATAATTGTCTTGAAAGCATGTTTTCACCATTTGCACGGCTCCTCCTTTTTAAAATTCTTTTTTTTTTTTAATTCTGATATTAATTCTTATTAAATTCTTTTTTGTTGGTTCCTAGATATGCAGATGGGTAGACACGCAGATGGCCTTTGGTCATTGTACAGGCATGCTTAAATCTTGGAAGTAGCAACGCACACGCGGCACACATCTTTTCTCTATTGGTAGAATTCAAATTTCATCTGCTCTTCCGTGGATTTTCATTAATCCATTCCACTCTATGTTCTTCTCAGTCACTAGCAACCTGCTATTTTTTTCCATCTGGTAACAATTGCATCAATTTTGTTCATATTTTGCAACAAATCGTGTAGTCAAATTACAGCTGAAAGCATCGGGTAAAGACAGACTTCCACTATGGAAATTTCCATCCTTTTTGCGTTGTGAATCCGGTTATCTAATTGTTAGTAAATCTCATATACGAAGCAATCGGTCAAGGAAAATACTCGGTAATAATCTCTATTTCTCAAATTTCTGTATCGATTTCTGTGTTTTTTTTTTTGTTTTAATTCACCGTGTAATTTGATTGTGTATGTGTATATATGTTTGCAGACTGTGTATAAAGAAGAACATCCCGATTGTAGTATGACGGTGAATTGTTGGTGGGATGAAGATGACTATGATATACGGTCTGATTTTTGGAGATTCCAGAGTATACCATCCTTAAATTTAAGTATATTTCAATGTTTATTTGTGTTTAATTGCTCCATCGTTCCATGTGGTGGCTGCTATTTAAGAATATTTCTCTATGTTCTAATCTTTTAGGGTGGTAGTTCATGATGCTAAAACTTGAAATGTTCCAATTATTGTCTTAGTTTTGAAGGTTTCAAGCTGAATCGATGAATGGGTAGCATGGTCGATTCTAAGGTGGATTGAAAATTGTTCAAGTAGAAATAATATATACTAGGTATCTTTCTTCTTTTAAGTTCCATCTTTTTTTCCTTCTGTTGTGTTTAAGTGTACATTAGATCTCATTTATATTCATATTTGTGCTAATTTGTAGTTTGATTCATGCTTTAATTTTTCCGTCAAAAGTTGTTTTTTGGGATTCACAATTTTGCTGAATGATTCTTGGCTCCTTCAATAAGTTTACAAGGTATATGATGAATGAGGTTGAGACAAAGGTGCTATTTTTTTATTGAACCTCAACATGATGCACACAGGTAATTGATTGTTGTATTCATATGTAAGATGCAAAGGTGCTATTTTTTTTTACAGGTAATTGATTGTTGTATTCATATGTAAGATGCAGGGATTTAAGGGATGTCTGAAATATATATTTAGAAAGAAACATTTGGGTAATTGGCATTATTAAAATTGAAACAGTAGACAATTATTAAATTAGCTGAACCAATGGTACAAAGGGATGGATTGTAATATGCGATGAGAGTTCGAGGTTTACAATAGTGTATCACCATGGTAGAAAGTAATCTTTTTTTATATATTTATGTAAATTATGAGCCTCTAAATGAATATCTTATACCATTAGTGATAATTAATACGTACATCTTCACTTGATTATTAATCATCATTTTACTTGATTAAAGGTTGGGGACCTGACAAAACCAGAATCTACGGAACATTTTCTTCTTGATACATTGCTATCAACTTTGATCAGTAAAGATGATATTGCATCCGCGGCACATTCTTTCTTAGAGGCAAACAGTGGAGTTGATGTGTGCCAAAGGATGCTGGAAATGTGGGAAAGGTTCGTGATAAGAAATTAATTTCATTCTTTAGTAAGGTTGATGCTTTTCGGTAAGTTTTATTCACTGAAATACATATTGATTTACTTCATTTCAACCCAAATCATTTCTGAATTTTAGCTTGAGGCCATCAACACAAAAAGTTTTAGCATTGGCTTCTGAGGTGAAGTACTGCAAAAAGAAAAGGATCGTCGAAGGAATAATCTCACAACAGCTGAAGCTGAGGTGTGTTTATATGTGTATACGTGTGTGTGTGTGTGTGAGAGAGAGAGAGTGACAGTTTCTGTGACTAACTAAACTTGGGTATTGATGCATGATAGGTTGGAGTCTTAGATGAAGAAAACAACATGTTGAACAAGGAGAATAGGAGATTGATGAAGCTACTCCAAAAAGAAAGACAACTAAATGATTCCGGGGGAAATAATAATAGTGCTTCCTTGAAGGTTGGAAACTTAGCTAAGATAATATTTCTGTCACAAAAATATAACAATTTATTTGAAGCATGCTTTCAGGGGGCAATGAAATACATTGATTTAATATTTGTTGAGATTGCTGCATGTTTCTTTCTCTATTTATCATGTCATTTTACAACTCAAACTTGATCCACTTGGTAAATTTTTATTTGTTTTTGTTTTCATGTATGTGTCTAATGTATACGATGCACTTTGTCAATAAATACACCACAATCTTGCTCAAAGGTATAACTAAATTGTATACAAAAAAATATAATACAAATATCATTCCTAGAACTTATTCTACAATTATTTTACTTACATAATTTACAAACAAAGCTTATAATTTTATTTTTCATTGTCATTTATTTAATCATTTAATTAATAAAAGCCCGTGTTTTCACGGGTCTTAAACTAGTTTGAGTCCAAAGTAAAGTTCAAAGTTCTTTGAATCCCACTTTATACACTAGCACATGTGTCATTTTCACAATGCAATTTTTTAACTTTGAACCATGACTAGGCAAACTTTGAACTCTCCATGTCATTGCATTGGAGATGCTCTTATGGTACATATCATCAACGTACTCTCATTTTTATTCCGAGATCACCAACGAACCCGTTTTATAACTGAGGTCATCAACTTACTTGTTAGTTTATTTGTTTGAGATCACCAATGTACTTTTATAGATGGGTTGAGGTCGCCAACGTACTTGTTAGTATGTGTTGAGATCGCCGACAAAATTTTCAAAATTTTTTTAAAAAAATACGTTGGTGACCTTAGTAATAAACAGGTTCGTTGGTGATCTCGGGACAAAATGGAGAGTACGTTGGTGATTCGTAATATAAACCCAAACGAAAAGTTCAATTGCCTATAAAAATCAGACAAATGGTCAAGTTTCTAAAGTTTGATTTTCATGTTCATTTTAGGTGAAACATATGTTTAATTGATCTTACCCAGTGATTCGTTATTTCTTTTTTGGTTGTCCAACCTTAATAAGAAAAAAGGTCATATTACCATAGGTAGGAATGTTTTTCCATACCTTATTTCGATACAATATGGTACCGTTTAATGTGTGTTTGTATAACAACGAGCAAATCATTCATTTTGATGAACGACAGAACGAGGATACTGATGTAGTGAAAAATTGAGATAATAAGATTAAACCTGTTGATTCCTTGGAATACCAGGAAAAATCTCTTCCAAAACACGTTGATTCACAAAGAATGCCCGCGAATTAGGTAAAATTCACTCAATTGCTCACACAAAATTGAGAGAAAATTTTATTTCATCAAAAACATAAACTAAAAAACCCCTATTCTATTACAACTTAGCTACTTATAAAGACTGAAAATTAAGAAACCAATAACTCTTGAAGATCAAAAGTCTCGGATCAATCAAGAGTTGCAAAACAATTAAATAAAACATTAAAACATAATAATGGTACTAATTACCATTAAGATAAAAATAAATGTGTGAAGTGTTCTTTGGTTCACAAATATCTCATCTAAAATTGTAATTAGTTGTTGAAATAGCATATAACTAGTTTAAGACCCGTGAAAACACGGGTTTGATAAAAAGATAAGTTTTAGTATTTTTGTTTAACATGTATCTTTATGTTTATAATGAGTTCGTATTGTGTATATATTAAATTTTATTGTTAAATTTTGTAGCAAATTTTTAGGGATAGATATATAAGATTAATAAAATATGATTTCGGCAGTTTAATTGTAGATATTGCTGACGGATGAATATGGGATTCATGGAAATGGTGTATACGATTATACAAATTTAGGCCATTATAGTTTACGAATATATTTTGCTTAAACGAAACTAATTAACGAAATATGTGATATGGTAGTAATTTATGATTGCAGCAAATAGTTTAAATTCCGCAAAAGTTTTTGGAAAAGTGCATTACATTGATAATGAGTAAACATAACTGGAAAAACAGAGTACATCATACATTGAATAAAAACGGATAATAGTAAAAACAACTGCCTTCAATACTTCTTCATAGTTCGCCTCCAGCATATTTTGATCATGGATGGAACCAACACATTGAATCTTGGCCTGTCCGTATGGCATCCTTTTAACATGAGGAACAGAAAGGTTTACTTTCTCATACATGGAGCGAATCTCATTTAGCATACTTTCAGCTTCACGTTTTCGCCTAACTTCATGGCCCATCTCAGTAAAAACATGGTCCAGCATCACCAACCTCATAAAAGGATTGTTATCCATTTACAGTTTTTTTTTTCGCAACTAAATAATCAAAAAAAGGTACACAAAGGTTGTTTGCGTAGTAATGAAAGTGTTTTGTGATTTTTGTGAGCATTCATAAATGACGAGTAACATATATATAGACAGTTCATTTAATGGAAAACCTTTATTCTAACCATATGAATAGGCAAACTATCGATATTTAATTAATTGGTAAATGTTGGAAAGTGTTGTAGAAAATGAAATGATTTTAGTAGTGACACTTGTACATGAGTAATTAAATGGGTTTATGAAGGGACGTTTTTACGGCTATTGGCTGTTTTCGATGAAGGTGTAGGTGTAAGCACATAGTTAGGATATGAATGGTTTGTAGCAACTTTTTTGGTTTGTTTGAATAATACTCCGTATTTTTTTAAAAATTATAAAAGAAAGGTAAATGTTTAAATACAAAAAGTTATAAGTGTAAGCATCAAAGTTCAGTGGGATATAGCAACAATGATATTTCATGTAATTAAAATACTGGTAAAATAAATTTATAACTGAGTGCTCAAGTTGTTAGGTTGAAAATATTTCACTCAAGTTATATATAAGGATGTAATTGTAAAACTGTAGTCATATATTTATATTTTTCGATGAAAATAAAAAGAAAACGAAAAGGTATATTTTAGATTTTTATCTTATCTTAATAGGTACATATCTTAATTTGAACATAAATCGTTATCCTTTAATAAGTGCGTGACACTTCCAAAACTTTATTTGTTTTTATTAATACAAATGATTTGTACACTTTTATGCAACCAGTACTAATAAAAGTTAAAATAACACATATTGTAAAAAAGAGTTTAGATTTTTCTTTTTCCAAGGTAATTATCATTGTCAGTTGATGATGATGCGTGTAGTGAAAATATGCCTTTATGTGTACACATCTTTTATAGCATAAAAATTAAACAACAATTACTTGATTCGTAAAAAGATTGCAAAACTAACAACGCAATGGTTTTAAATGAAAAATTGCAGTCCTACAATGGGTAAAGTCCTGAACAGAGATAACCAAACTTTGCGCTAAATGATAATTACCTTGGAAAAAGAACAAAAAGTAATTAATGTAAACTGTTTTTTTTTTTAAAAAAAAAAATATAAGAGTGTATCAGAAATGAAAATTATTAATTAATGGTGTTAATTCATTAGCATGAATTGTTCTCTTTCAAGGAAAAATTATGATGCATGGGTGATATCACCCTTTTAACCACAAGATGACACATCAGCATGAAAACCTATCTAAGGACTCGCCAAGTCAGCTTCATGACATCAGCGCAATCCCCCTTTTTTAGTATAGATAGATTGTTTGTTATCCAAACTAATTCATGATCTTTAATTGGTTGTTTGTATCTCTAAACCATTTCCGCATCAGATACACTATGTTTATGGACTTCATAGGCTCATAGGTAGCCGATATAAGAAGGCCCAAGTCTTATATAAGAGTGACTTGGGCATTCTCTTCTAGAATGAAAGAAATTTTAATCGATATCATTAAACCCAAGTTTGACAATCTATACGGTTCCTATATTCAAGAAAATGCGTGATTGCATAATTTGTCACTTTAAAGAAAATGATATATACAAATGTTAAGTTGATAAAGTAAAAATATAGCCAATTTTTAAGGGCGGATCTTCTAGGAGGCTACTGCCCCCTAGAATTGTTGAAAATATGTAAAAAAAATATCATTAAAATAATTGATAAATAAATGAAATTTTGTATGAATCACAGAGACTTCATTTTATCAAATAAAAGAAGTTATAAATAACAGCCTTGTAGGCTTGTGGCAAGACAAACCATTGCTAGGGAATCTTCTTTTTTATATTACATTAGGAAAAAAAAAACAACACGTAGTAGATGAAGTTGATAAACAAACTCCTCAAAGAAACGAATAAAAGAGACGCACGCATGCATATATTATTTATCTTTAAGCTGAATTATATTATATATCATTATTATTATATTATTTTTATTTTTATATTAATAGTTATTAATATTAATTAATATTGATAAATAGTAGTATTGTTGATGATGTATTGTAAAAAATGAGACATAACGCATCTTGAAAGATTTCTTTAATTGATCGACCGGATAAAAAAAGCATGGATGTAAATTTAATACAGACCGTATAAATACGAACCATATATATATGAACATTTGTTTATTATACAAAACGTTTTACACAAACCATACAAAGCAAAAGGAGTTTGTGAGGTCCACAAATGGTGTCTTGATCAAGATCATGCATGATGCACATTATGCAAAGATACATTTATCAACCGCAAGTGCATTGTGACTAGTTGATTCGTGTTACAAAAGATGTTTACATGCCTATACATTTTTGGAAATTTAGATGTTTGCTTTTTATTATCTTGTGAAAGCAAACAACAAGCTAATTGTTTGTATATGCTAAAAAGGTCTTGTCACGTATATGTCGATTCGAACTCTTCTAATTTCCCATCTTAAGAATGTAATATTAATGATAATATATTCTTATAAAAACGAAAACTATGATATAATTATCCTATCTTGATAATGTACGTGCATCTTATAAGACCGTCTTTGATTTATAAATTAAAGCATCAAATTTAGTGTTATCGTGTGACAAATCATCTTTAATCAACACCTCAATAGACATCAATTTTCGTATAGCAATTGATACAATTTTTTTTTTTTATTATTCTAAGTATATTTAATTTAGTGCAATATCAAAAGTTATGTTAGATTTCAATAGATTTATTTAACTTACTCCTTCTGATTATTATTATTATTTTAATAACAAAAACAAGGTTTTATAGAAAAGTAGCAACAAACTAAACGATCCCGAGCCCAAATGCAGGCTTAGGAAACAAAACTTTACTTACGTATACACTCTTTAAAAAGATTCTTTGAATCAAGATCATTGTTGTGTATTTGTTATCATGTCAAAAAGCAAATAACATTAACCCTACATATATAGCTAGTGATTTAAAAAGAAAAGGTTCAAGCACTTTATCATTCAACCTACTTTCTATTAAAAAAGGAAAATGGAATCTACACAAAGATATTAGGATAAAATTAAGACATTTAAAATACTATCAACAAATTAAACATTTTTTTATCAATCCATTATGGTATAGTTGCTAGACTAATACTCTTACGAGTCAAGTCAAAAAAAGAAAAAAAATTGATTCAGAACCTGACTCTTAAATGACTTTGGGGGAACACCTTTTTAGGGGAAGCGTCAATATTCATTAAGAAATATCTTAACTTCGCCAATACAAATCTCAAAGAAAAAAAAGTGAACTTTAATAAATATTCTATAACACCCCATCTTTTAAAACATTATTTAAATGTATTTTACATCGGAAGCGTAAGTCCAAACAAACATTAACAATTAAATTATAAAACATTAGGTAAACTAAACCATAATATTTCAAAAATTATAGTATATCTAAAATAGGTGTTATTTAATTCCATATCCAACTTAAAGCTATCAAAGCAATATCAGAGTAAGCCTGGTCAAACATTTCGTCCTGAACAAACTTCTTGCCAATCCCGTTATATCAAAACCATAACCTGCAAGAAGTGGGGTGGTGGGGTTAGCTCAAAGCTAAGTGAGTAGACATGTAATCAACAGCCCAACTTAGCATAACAACTTTGTTTACAGCAAATCATCGTAAACAAATAACATCACAGTAGATCGATGGTTCTTGGGGAAACCTTCAGCCAAGAATACCAACATTAAACACATAATATCAATGAGATAACATCTCAATACAATAACATGTCAATGAGGATCGGTGGCTCTGGAGATATCATAATACCCGGGGATTCACCAAGAGCACTTACCACAATCTGTAAGGCCAATACAGAATAGACCGATAGTTTGGTACTAATCACATACGACCTAATTTCCTATTAACGATAAGTACAAGGAGATTCCTGTCGTATTTCAATAGTAACCAAACCCAACTATCGCGTTGACCTCAATACTGATGCCCGAAGGCCAAATATCAAGTGATCACATATTCACATACTCAATCAGGTCAACATATCAGACTAAACAGTCCATCAACAGTATTATTACAACTAAACCATAATCATCATGGTAAACTAAAACAATAATAATACGTTTACCCGTTGTAACCAAACCTGTTACAACTAAATCACACTGAGGGTACAGATCCACTCACCGATAACCTCAGTCCCACTCAGTAGTCTAATGTCACTGAGTCTTCTGTTAATCTGAGATACCACAAAACACACAAGTTAGTAACTTGTTCCATAATCATCATTCTAGCATATTATTAAATCAGGTAATCCCTGAAGTCTAGACAAACAAAAGTTCAATCAGAAATAAAATCCAAAAATCCCGAAATGACGTTTTAAAACTGAAAAATGCCATTTTCGACCCCTAGATGACCCCGAATGGCCAAAAACTGCCTAGGCTATAGTATAGCTTTGATCATTGGACATTTTCCGAGTGGACATGCGAATTTCAGCTTAATCCAAATTAATGAAATTTTGTTACAAAAAAAGAGGTCTCTAAAGTGCTATTAAACACTTACGCACTTTTGGAATTTGCTGAACCAAATTCTCGGTTCGCAGTGATCTCAACTCGCAGGTCAACTCGGTTCGCAGAAACTCGACTCGCAGAGCCATCTCGACTCGCAGAGCCATCTCGACTCGCAGAGCCATCTCGACTCGCAGAGTCATCTCAACTCGCTTAGCGAGACTCAACTCGCTTCGCGAGAACTCAGCTCGCTTTGTTGGACGAACTGGGTTTCTAGGTTTTCGCTGCTGCTACTGATTTTCGAACCAAAACTCCAAAATTTCAGTTTCTAAGGTTTCTAACAGTTTACTAATTTCACAGAAACATCATATAGCTCAAAACCGAGCTTCAATTTCACTTCTAACTCAATAACCCATATAATCAACTCTTAAAACAAACTCACTTGATTATGAAAGAAAGATAATCAGATAGAGATGATGATGGTTCTGATATTATGAATTCGAAATCACAGAACGAATTTGGTTATAAAATTTGATATGGTTCCATTGAGTTTGCCAATTTTTTTTTCAAGAATAGGGAATAAAAGAAAGTTTGAGAACTTATTGGTTTTCAAAGTCGGTTCACAAACCGACTCACATATTTAAATGGTATAATCTTATACCCGTTCTAAATCTATTGTCTGGAACCCGAAAACCATTTGCGAGTCCAAACATTTTATTGTACCGACAGCTTTATTAATTTAAAACAATTAATAATTTACTTGTCACATTGAAATATTTGACTCCTATTCCAATTAATTTCAACTAGTTCAAACAATATTATTTCCAAACACATTAAATAATAATTTAAAATTCTAGGAAATAATATAAAACAACTAGGTCCATTTTGAGGATGTTACAAATCTCTCCCCCTTAAAGAGATTTCGTCCTCGAAATCTAATCACGCTCAACTTATCTAATGTAACATAGCTATACATTAAACCTCGAGAGCAACTTATAACTATAGTTATATTGTTTCGATTCTTTCCACATTCACCTGTCCCCATTGATAGGCTTCTGTCTTTTTCCCACGCACATATACTGTGCATTAATCCGATATTTCTATGAAACAACTATTTACCTGAATCCTGAATCATCAATCAGATAAACGTTTAAAACACACAATCATTTAACAAGTGATTACTTAAACATTTACAATCAGAAACTGGTAACCTACCAGAATCTGTAACAACTATAATAATAATAACAAGCGAAATCACACATCACTTACCAGGGTATTATCACAATAAATTAGCAACATGCTAAAATCTTAACCCCATTATAACTATTAAACAAAATAGTAACAATAACAGTGGTTATTAAAACCACTATACACGTATCAACACTGAAATTCAAATTCAGTTCTTAATTAGCAACCATGCTAATATTCACATATCGCTTTAACCAGTGATATACCAGTAATCTTTACTTTTGCAACTAGTTAACACAATTCACATTGTAATCTCAATTAACATTTAGGTATATATGAAACTCTGTTTCCTCAAAGTACTTCAGAATCATATAACCTTAATCACAGTTCAACAAGCAAAGTAGAGATCAAATTCTATAGGTAATTTCGAATCATTAAATCAATTAGCAATTATCTCATCAGATAAAGGCTAAATATCAAACAATGGGCACATGGCTATATCAGCACACGTACCACATTACTATATCACCTATTTTCCAACGATCTCTACATTAGCTTATTCCACATTGTAACTATTTCTAGTTGCAATTATCATTTCATCTTATTATCAAGTATATAACAATATACATAATTTCAATTCTCACTAATAGGCTATCCAAGCTATTAAAGCTTTTACTAAGCCTTTAGTATCATAAACCAATCAATATATATATATATATATATATATATATATATATATATATATATATATATATATATATATATATATATCATATATATTTATACACTTTCAATGTCAGAACACATTCATATCAATGGTTATTAAAACCATTACTAGTTCCGATTATCTGTTATATCATAATTATCATTTAATGATATTTAAATTCTCTCCCCCTCAGGGTTCACGTTATCATTCTTGTTTACAATCACATTCTTTCAACTAAGGTTTTAACAATTAAAACTTGCACAAATTTAAGTGCAATTCAACCTTAGCATTATTAATTATCACAGAATGTAACTTATTCTACAGAAATATACACATCAAAATGCTTCACGATCCTCCAACATCGTGTTGCACTTATATTAGATCAGGTAGCGATTTTATATAAATCGCATTACAATTACACACTTGTACAACTGTCAATAGTGTTCAACTTTTATATACACATTTTCAACAATGTAAAGCAATTGATCAAGGTTCCACAACCTTTGACAATTCATATAACTCATGTAGATCATGAATGACCAATTTCAATACTCTTTAACCTGTTTGGAATTTAATTCCATTTCAACAAACACTATTTAATTTCAACACTGTTGACTATTTGTCAACTTCAATTTAATCAACAAGTCAACAACTAGTTTGACTACTTTTCTCAACTTAGACACATTGCAACGAAATCAATCATACTTCAATGATTTCATATTATATACTATCTTTATTCATGGTTGACTTTCAAAGTCAATTTACCACAATGTCAACACATTAATACTATGTTTAACTTCAAACATAGATTTTTCATGACTATTTTCTACAACAGTGGCTCATTCAACCAAAATGAAACCACTACATTATAACTTTAGTCACTTACCACTCAATGACATACTAATAACTCATTTAACACACAATATGAATTATTTATTCATGTCATTTATCATATGTATCATCTGGTAATTATTTCCAAGTTTTAGATTTAACCAAATCATAAACTTTAAATTAATACTTTCACTAACATTAATGACTCAATCATATAAAGTCATTAACTCACACTTGGCTTAATACAAGCCATTTACACATTAGTAATCCGTTAGGATATTATATGACTCACTAATAGGTTCACACCTATCAGTCACACAAACACATTTCATAGTCAAGTTCTCTTAATCACATTACATTTCTTTGATACTTAGTAACCTCAACAAGTTCATGCGACATAGCATAATGTAACAACGGTGATCAGGTGTTGCTTGATTATGCTTTTCACATTCCATTCTCAGGTTACTCCATATTATCAATAATTAAAGTGATTTTCTTTTACTGATATACATATCACACAATGTTCTAGTTTCCAACTTTACTAAAACATGTTTACTAACTTGTAACAAGAGATACATACATACATACTATCCAGTTACTACATACATAATTAACTCTTACGTATGCATTTTATTTCACATATCTATTTCAGTATGTATCTTTTTAACACACAATTTCTTTAACAATAACTGATATAAATCAGTATTTCAAATTGTCTGAAACCCTAAACACATGATAGTTTCAGCACATCTCACTTTGTCAAATATTTATAACACAATAATGTCACGTGTAATTCCAAACACGTATTTAATAACAATCAATTGATTATAATATCTATTCAATTAAATTACTCCAAAACATTGCGTTTTCTAGGAGCAGTTAATTTCACATAATCAATTTACACATTTCTTAAGGATTTCTGTTTACAGCTGTTCCATATCAGCTAATTACTTTTCAATTACCATCATAGTTTTTAACCTATGATATATTATCAAATACTATAGTCACAACTTTACGTGTAATACCACACACGTATATTTAAATATCAATGATTAGTACAAAATGTCATATCATGTACTAAGCATTTTATCACATTACTTGGCATTACCTCATGCCTTAAAACACATAACAACTAGTCACATTTCAATGACATAAAATTCATGTCATTACTTACGTCAGTATTTCGACGTTTACAAGTTATTTACAAGTTTTCATTTAACCCAGAAGACATACCTTGTCTTCATTCAAATATACCAAGTCATTATCTATGTATTTCAAGAATATATATATATCCATATTCTTACTGTAATTTTTTGGATTCAATTCAAATAGCTTAATAGCTAAATAATCATCAAACGCACATTAAGATCTGTGTATTTTATCAACATATTCATATATGTTTCATTATCTTATATGATCAAGGCCAACATAATTTTTCTAGCCATTTATTCACACATTTACTCGAAAGAGTAATCACACTTTAATCACATATCACATTTCTATTAGCAAGGATTTATAATCACCTTGCATTTATCAAATCATAATCACACAATGATTTATACTTTATTTCCATATAGTAGACATACTCAATTCAAACAGTATTACTGTTATATCTTAGTCAACAATGTGTCTACAAAATTTAACACATAATTTGTAATTCAAAGTTCAGTCAGACTTACTCATATCACTAAATATCTCATTTAGTATTCTAATCATTACCCCCAATACATAACACAGTTATCAAATAACTCAAAACTGGGGAATCATATCAGTCTGACTCAATTTACTTTACTACTAATCATCATAGTAGAACAAGCAATTCAAATTAAGGTAAATCCAAGTAAGCTTATTGAGGATTACCTGATATAGCAGAATTGCTGAAAGTACTGGTCAGTACTCATGTGTTACCGTCTCTGTATTCAAAACAACAATTTCACAAGCTGTTAAGCGTTAGTACATATCACACTAACTGATTCTCATACCACAACTAATCCCACACCCATTGGAATGTTTGACTTGACACATCTATAGATTTGGGATTGAACATTACCAATGTCCAATTCACCCAAACCTATGCTCTGATACCAACTTATAACATCCCATCTTTTAAAACATTATTTAAATGTATTTTACATCGGAAGCGTAAGTCCAAACAAACATTAACAATTAAATTATAAAACATTAGGTAAACTAAACCATAATATTTCAAAAATTATAGTATATCTAAAATAGGTGTTATTTAATTCCATATCCAACTTAAAGCTATCAAAGCAATATCAGAGTAAGCCTGGTCAAACATTTCGTCCTGAACAAACTTCTTGCCAATCCCGTTATATCAAAACCATAACCTGCAAGAAGTGGGGTGGTGGGGTTAGCTCAAAGCTAAGTGAGTAGACATGTAATCAACAGCCCAACTTAGCATAACAACTTTGTTTACAGCAAATCATCGTAAACAAATAACATCACAGTAGATCGATGGTTCTTGGGGAAACCTTCAGCCAAGAATACCAACATTAAACACATAATATCAATGAGATAACATCTCAATACAATAACATGTCAATGAGGATCGGTGGCTCTGGAGATATCATAATACCCGGGGATTCACCAAGAGCACTTACCACAATCTGTAAGGCCAATACAGAATAGACCGATAGTTTGGTACTAATCACATACGACCTAATTTCCTATTAACGATAAGTACAAGGAGATTCCTGTCGTATTTCAATAGTAACCAAACCCAACTATCGCGTTGACCTCAATACTGATGCCCGAAGGCCAAATATCAAGTGATCACATATTCACATACTCAATCAGGTCAACATATCAGACTAAACAGTCCATCAACAGTATTATTACAACTAAACCATAATCATCATGGTAAACTAAAACAATAATAATACGTTTACCCGTTGTAACCAAACCTGTTACAACTAAATCACACTGAGGGTACAGATCCACTCACCGATAACCTCAGTCCCACTCAGTAGTCTAATGTCACTGAGTCTTCTGTTAATCTGAGATACCACAAAACACACAAGTTAGTAACTTGTTCCATAATCATCATTCTAGCATATTTATTAAATCAGGTAATCCCTGAAGTCTAGACAAACAAAAGTTCAATCAGAAATAAAATCCAAAAATCCCGAAATGACGTTTTAAAACTGAAAAATGCCATTTTCGACCCCTAGATGACCCCGAATGGCCAAAAACTGCCTAGGCTATAGTATATAGCTTTGATCATTGGGCCGTTTCCGAGTGGACATGCGAATTTCAGGTTAATCCAAATTAATGAAATTTTGTTACAAAAAAAGAGGTCTCTAAAGTGCTATTAAACACTTGCGCACTTTTGGAATTTGCGGAACCAAATTCTCGGTTCGCAGTGATCTCAACTCGCAGGTCAACTCGGTTCGCAGAAACTCGACTCGCAGAGCCATCTCGACTCGCAGAGCCATCTCGACTCGCAGAGCCATCTCGACTCGCTTAGCGAGACTCAACTCGCTTCGCGAGAACTCAGCTCGCTTCGTTGGACGAACTGGGTTTCGAGGTTTTCGCTGCTGCTACTGATTTTCGAACCAAAACTCCAAAATTTCAGTTTCTAAGGTTTCTAACAGTTTACTAACTTCACAGAAACATCATATAGCTCAAAACCGAGCTTCAATTTCACTTCTAACTCAATAACCCATATAATCAACTCTTAAAACAAACTCACTTGATTATGAAAGAAAGATAATCAGATAGAGATGATGATGGTTCTGATATTATGAATTCGAAATCACAGAACGAATTTGGTTATAAAATTTGATATGGTTCCATTGAGTTTGCCAAAAAAAATTTTCAAGAATAGGGAATGAAAGAAAGTTTGAGAACTTATGGGTTTTCAAAGTCGGTTCACAAACCGACTCACATATTTAAGTGGTATAATCTTATACCCGTTCTAAATCTTTTGTCTGGAACCCGAAAACCATTTGCGAGTCCAAACAGTTTATTGTACCGACAGCTTTATTAATTTAAAACAATTAATAATTTACTTGTCACATTGAAATATTTGACTCCTATTCCAATTAATTTCAACTAGTTCAAACAATATTATTTCCAAACACATTAAATAAAAATTTAAAATTCTAGGAAATAATATAAAACAACTAGGTCCATTTTGAGGATGTTACATATTCAGTTCTTTTTATATATTATAACATCAATTGATGAATGTTATATTGTAGTTAACTTTATGATGATGAATGTTCACGATTTATTAAATTTAATATTTATCAAATAATATTATGAATTAAAAAGGAAAATAATCGGTGAATATACTTTTTATAGCATCAATATTGATTAATTTTTTACCGGTAAAAATAATCTTTTGTTAACATTTTGATTGGTAAATGTAAAATGGTTCGTAATGAATGTTAATGTTTCCTCCCTTTCCCTCAAAAACACCACTTCCCTCTGTCACTATATATATATATACACACACAAAATTATATATATTTATTGTTATATACTCCCTCCGTCCCAGAATAAGTGTCCTGTTTTGACTTTTTGAGTCTTTCCCTTTCAACTTTAACCTTACATATTTTTGTTTGTGTTATATAATACTTGATGCAAAATATATGAATGGATTGAGTTTTAAATGTATTTCCATTGGTACAATTTTCATAAAGTATTATATAACACAAAAAAAGATATTTAAGGTCAAAGTTGAAAAAGAAAGACTTCCAAATCTGAAACAGGACACTTATTCCGGGACGGAGGGAGTAGTTAGAGTCACAAGTCGCGAACTAAAATTTGAGATATAGAGTTACGAGTTAATAACAATTATTTAAAGTATAGAATATTATACACTGTTTTCCTTTCGGTAAGTAAGATAAATAGATTAAAAAATCGGTTCAATTTCATCATCAAAGGAAAACAAAAGCGAGTCAATTTAAAATTAATAAGAGGTGGCGAGATAAATGACGTTCGGTAATTAAAAATAAGGTTAAATACGTAATTTACTATTCGAATGTATATTAATTAATTAAGACAGGTTATATCCGATCATTTTAGTCGGGTCAGCGTCTTACTCGTGTTAAGTTTTATAATTACTGAGTCATGACGTATGATTACCTACATAAGTAACAAGTTGTAACAATACTTGATGATCTGAAAAGGCAATGACTAGGTGATATTAGTTTGTATAATGATATGTTTTCCTTTAATTATTCATTTTTAATTCACGATTACATTTAAATAACTAAAACGCTACATTTAATCTCCAATACATTAAATTTTGAGGCGGATCTAATAATGATTAATTACCCCTATAATAAATAATGGTAAAAGAATTTAACCACTATAATAAGTGATGGTAAAATTATCTTGGATTTAATAATGATAATTATCATTATAAAAAATGATGGCAATAACAACATATAACAAATAATCATTGTACTAAATATTATGTTTAATAAATAATAATTATGATGTTAATAATAATAATTATTATTATTATAATATTAATAATATATAACTTTAATGCATGATATAAAGATTAAGTTCGACTTAATTAATAGTATTTACTTATTAAGTTATCTCAAACATAATAACATGAATTTTCCAGAGTTTATTAATAAATAATCATTAAAATATTACTCATTTCATTTTCCTCCCAAATTAATAACTAACTGCTCAAGAAACTCAATAGCAAACTATAATTTGCATTGTAATTGCTTGAAAACTTATAATTCTCTCATAAATGAATTATTACATAAATTCACTTATACATTACAAATCAATTTAAATCAATTCTTTCTTATATGTCTATCTAAATAAGTGCAATCTCCATTTAAATGTAACTCTAAATTTAAATAAATATGGGATGCTCAATAGTCCCTAACCATCAGGGGCGGAGACAGGGCGGTGGCAGCGTAGGCAGTCGCCCCCACTAGAATTTTCAAATTACGTAAAAAAAAAAAAATTCTAAGGTATTAATTACATTTTAAAATTTTCGCCCCCACTAAACTACAAAAAAAATAAGAAAAAATTTATTTCGCCCCCACTAAACTATAAAATATATAAAAAAAAAAAGTTTATTTCGCTCCCTCTACTTATATTTCCTGGCTCCGCCCCAGCTAACCATCCATATACAACTTAACGAAAATATTTTCGCTTTGGTTGGTGTAAAAGTGGGGCAAATGGTGCAACACAAGAACGATTTTTTTATGTACAACATAAATAATTTCACTTGCCAACATCATCCATAGTTGGAACCCTACGAATTTATTGATATATCCTTCTATGCGGTTTCCTTATAATCCGAATATCCAATATCTATGTCTACATGCGGCCGGTAAGCATTAGGAAAGTGTTCCTAATTTGCTATGAATTCACTACTTTTAGATAAATGGTTCAATTTCTTGATTTATGAATTCATGGACTTTTGATTTAATCTCTTAATCAAGTTCCATTTTATTTTTTGATATCAATAATCAGTTTTATGATGTTATAATCAATTTTAGTTTTTCTGTTTTCATTTTTTATGTTGTTGACTTTGCTTTAGGTGACATGATAAAAATAGTGGGTCTTCATATCCAATGTCTATTCGTAATGGTGATAGTTCTTTGAAGCGAACTACAAATATTTTGTATGTTCTAAATGTGTTGCAGATGCATAATCAACATGCATGTGTGACAACAGCTTGTATATACATATAACTTAGCTTGGTTGTGTTTAAAATAGCGACACTCTTTATGTATTAGCGACACTAGGCTAGTGTCGCAATAGTCGGTCTTTAGAAGTGTCGCAATGGTCAGCCTATATATATTCGATTAGGATTTCATTTGTAGGTGACTGAGTGGGTGTGCTTCATTGTAAAATTCGTTTTTCGGAGGTTGAGAGAGAGAGAGAGAGAGAGTTTTTGGTGAGGTTAAACGTTTGTTTTCTGTAATCGTGATTCATCAATATACATAAACATTACTTACATTCTCGCTTTTTACATATTCACATATATACAATCGATTGTTTAATTCGCTATTCAATCGATTCGATTCATCTACGAGATCGTTACGAGGACTATCATGTGTCTATTTTTTTTTCTCTTTTTTCTCTTTTTTTTTTGGTATCTTATTGAATTACTCCATGTCGTTAGCAACAATAATTGGATGTGTATTCATTAGAGTATGACAAATTTAGTTTGTTTTTGTAATATGTATGTATATATATTTTTACTCTGTGTGAATTGTGAAGCATTAATATTAATATTAATATATGAAACAATCCATCAAGTTGTAACTATCTAACAAATTATAAACCATAACCATGAATTTGTGTTATAACTTGATAAAACGCATGGTTACTTTTAAGTGCTTCCATATTTTCGGTATATTTTAGCCAAGTCTCTCGTCAAATGAGATTACTCAATTTAGTACTTGCATAATTATATAGATAATAAGTGATATAAAATTTATGTCTCAATTTATTTATTTCTCAAACATACACTCCGATGAAATCATGTCTAAGGAGTTAAAAAAAACTTTGATGGCATTTATTGTTTTATACTTATGTAGGTTTATTCAAATTGTGCATAATAGAGTTTATGGTTTTGATTTCTTTAAAAGTATGCACTGAGCCATATATACAATGCTTTGCTGATTTTGGCATTGTTGATCAAAATTCTGAATTATAACTATGGTATATACTTAGCTCCCATGGTATATATATACATGACTGCAAATAAAGCTTTTTGTACTTTACTCTTATATTGTGCGAGAACAAATTATAAGAGCTGGTAGTATTTACAAATAACTATCAAAACATAAATATGCAAAGACTGAAACATAATGAACCCCGTTCATCGCACGGGCTCTACCCACTAGTATATTCGAATTTTCCTGTTAAACAACATGAGACTTTATTAGAGATTATAGAGGAAATTATGAATGTAATTAGGACACGTACTTTTTTTATTTACATCCCTTTAGTGTTTTCGTTAGCTTAAAAAAAGTAAAAAATTGTGTCAAGTGCCTAAAAATGTATGTTTAAAGTGTGCTTAAAAATTTGATTGGTAGATGACTAGTAAAAAAAGTCAAAGGATAAGTGAGATTCATGATCATGCATCCTTTACAATACGATAATATTACCACAACGCCTTTGGTCTAGCGGTATGTGAGGAACTCTTCAATCAAGAGGTTGTGAATTTAAACCTCGTGGTTGGCATGTATATATTCGATCGTGTGATGAAAATATATATGTGAACTATGTTAGCTTATAGGGTTGTCTTTGTGAAAATAATAATAATATAATAGTAATAAATCCAATAACATTACTCTTAAACTATTCAAATCAAAGTATTATTATCAGTTGATCTTTTTAAAATCATATCATAGAGATATAAATCCACCGTATCTACTTTTCATCAATTTATTAAAAAATATATATGAAAGGTAGCTTTAATTGCGGGATAACATCACAATCAAAACCTGCCACCTTCAACTAGATATATCTAATAAAGAAAGAATCCAAGCATATATGAAATGGACAATTACTATATATCTACAACTCTTATACTTCCTTAATAAACACACTCTTTTTGAAGAGAAAAAAGGAAAACAAAGATGAAGTTTTTGTCAACTCTTGTTGCTTGTTGTGGCGCCAATGAACACGAGTCATCAGCGACACTAACGTCTTTCGTATTAAAGAATAACAAGGATAAGAATCTTGTTGTTGGCCTTGTTCATGAAAAGAAGCTTGTTGGTAATGGCAAAACAGGTGGGAAAAGTGTGCGGCAGCCAGTACAATGGCGGCCATCGTTATGTACGATTTCTGAGGACGACGTGGTTATGGTAGAGAGGATACAATTGTATGTGAAACCAAGTATAAAGAGCAGGAAGAGTACAGCAATATCAACACCAAACTATACACCTTCAGGATACATGAACGGGTTTGTGTAAGTAACTTTCTGTTTGTATAAGTTCAATTGATCATATTTTTTTGTAAATAACGATATTAAATATCTGATATCGACTGATCGTGGCTCTTAATGTTACTTTTTATATTTTCAGGCTACGAGATTCGTGGAATATGGTGTCACCTGTGCCAACTGCATTTGTATTTTGATTTTGATTCAATATGTATTCCCCCCATTGTTGCTTATTCATAGTTCATGTGTTCTAGTATAAAATGTAAGGTTGCTATCATGGTACATACTTGTGAGTTGTGCGCATATGTAACAACAGCTTTGTTCGACCAATCTAATTAAAGAGGTGAGCAGATTTGAAGGGGTGGACTTTGGAGCCAAAAAAATAATTTCAAGTGGACGAACTTGATAATTTTTTAACGGGCAAATATCAAAAACATCTAAATATACAGGGAAAATAATCCGCAATCTAGAAGTGCATATATTGAAAGATAATGTTTTTTTAGAAAAGGCAATATTAATTAAAACTAAAAATCTAGCAAGAAGCTAGCAAATACAGACACCAACATACCAATGAACCACCTACATATATAAACACACCTAAATATATAACCATGGCCTATAATGACTCAACCACACAAAGATCCAAACTGACCCACAAACGTTACAACCCCAACTCCATAATAGTCGAAAAATTCCTCCACCATAATAGTTAAGGTGTAAAGGGGCGAAGTACTTTTAGAACTCGAGTTGACCCAATGCTCGGAGAGTAGATATGCTTATTAATCAACCCTTTCGAAATTCCATCCATCTCAACAAATTCGAATAACCTCAAAGTTTTAGTTCTTCTTCTCGACCAACATGACTTATCCATCATATTCAGTTGGCCTTTTATAACGAATACATCGACTTTCTGAGTACATTTTGTTCTTCTAGGACTCAAATTACTACTATTAGGCCCAACTAATGAGTTCTCCCTTGGTGCGTTAGAAAAGTCAATACCAGCTCCTAAGTTCTTTGGCCCACCCTCTTCATTTACATCGACCTTTGAGTTTATTATATCCACCTCATGCGCCGCATAGTCTGGCGTTGTTTTCTTGGAAATTGCTTCTTGAGAACCGTGTGATGACAGCACGTCAAAACCATGGAAGAAGAGGCGGTGCACTGGATTGGCGACGCTTGGTTTTCCCCTCCATTTCCCGATGTTGGACGCTGGAATTCCACACAATTTCTGATGGAAAACCCACCGGAAAAATCACCAGGCTCCTCATCGACATATTCTTCCTCACATCGTGCTTCTTCTTCGATCATTGGTGTACATAACGGGAATAAAGAACCACCGAAGAAAGGTAATGTTAGTGTTAATATAGGGATCATTTGTGTAAATAAGAAAAAATTTAAGGATCAAGAATATATAATTAAAAAAACTAATAATAAATCTTTTTTTACACCTTATATAAATATTAATAAATTCTAAAAAGGGGGCGGTCGCTTACACGGACTCCTCCCTATCACAGCAGATTAGTAAAAATATGTATACATTCATAGGCTTACAAACATTCTGAAGTGTAAAAAATCTGTGAATCATTATCACAAAAACTTGCAAAAAATCTAACATTTCATGTTTTAAACAATATATAAAGATCATGAACAGTGTTAGCTCGATATGACAAGTTAAGATGATCAAACCATTATTGTTGATTGCTTAAAGATTGACCATGTACGAAACCATCATCGTTGGTCACTTGCATCGACAAGAATGAGCAAAATCAATAATTTTAGCAACAAGGATATATAAAAAAAAAAAAAAAACCATTTCAATTTCCATAAGAGAGTATAAAACAAGGTCCGAGTCAACTAAATAAACGGTCCTTTTGTGAATCAAAATGATACCAGAAACGACAACATGGATAATAATCAAAGATCATAGATGAATACCACAACACATCTAAACGCACCAACATCTTAAAACAAATGATGTGCATCAAATAAGCTTTTACCCTTGAGTAAACATCAATTTTCCTGCTAATAAAGCACTACTTGAGAAGATTATTGTTTTCTCCCATTCGGCTTTTTCTAATTTTCATGGGGGATCAGGTCTAGCAGATGCAACACAAACATCCCACACATCATGTTGGATGCAAGGGACTTCGGAACCAATGGAATGGACATTACTGAAAACTCACTTGAGCCAGTGAACCTGCAGAATTTTAGTTGGAGTCGAGTCCTGAGCTTCATCAGTAGGTTAAAGAATCGATACTTTGTATGACAATCAGTGTCCATTGATTTGAGGTCTAGTAGTAGGTTGACTAGTTAGCCGAGAAAATGGAATCTGAGCCTGCCCAGGAAGCCCTCTCTGGCTAGAGAAACGATCAGTGTCTAACTTTGGATCAGAGACAGATTTGGAGAAAGCTTGGGCTAATTCAACTGCAGAAGCTGCTTTTCCATAACGGGGTCCAGCTGATGGAACAGGTTCCTCAGGTTTTCGCCAGGTTTCTGGTGAAGGTGGTCTCTCCTGTGGTGGCTGCTGCTCAAGGTCCCTGCTGCTTTTGCGATTCTCGTTTCTCCAGTTGCTTCTTCTCTGAGCATCTAACTTGTCTACATCTCGCCTATCAATGTTCTTTCCAGTTCTGTGATGATCAAGGGGTTCAGGTTTCCCGTTTTGACGTGAGGTAACAGTTGGGTGAACGGGCTGATTATCGACCCTGGTAATTTCCTTTTTCATCCTGCAAAGAAATGACCAGCAAAATATAGCTTTAAGAAAGTATAAATAAATAAATAATAAATAAATAAAATAATAATAATATTGTTCCACGTATTAAAATTGGTAACGATTTGAGCAGACATGTCGTTCAGAAGAAATAAGTGTTGTTTTCAGAGTGGCTTGGATACCCATGAGTAAACTGTAACACAAACTAGCACAACATATACTGCTTCCACGTATTAGAATCGGTATCATTTTAAGCATACATGTAGTTCAGAAGAAATTTACAGTTTTTATCCAAGTGTCTTGAATACCAAAAGTTAAAGGTGGAAAACAAGTAAATAATATAATGTTTTGTCTCAAACAAGTCAGTCGCATATAGATAGCTTGAAAGAAAACAAGCCAAATAGGTTAGGTTGATAGTCACTGTACTGCAAACTTTTATGCATAAAACACTAAAAAACCTCCTAAATTACTTTTTTCCAAGCAAATAACATATATTATATTGAAATAGTATAGTATACTTTTGCAATCATATTTGACACAATATATAATGACTAATAAGATTTTTTTTGTTAGAGTATTTCAAGCCGAACCGACCTGACCAGTTTTGATCCAAGCCAATAGGTTTAATATTTCAACCTGTTACCCAACTCACCCAATTTGCCACCCCCGTCAATGTCAACATGATAGACCCTTTTAATGATGACTCTTTTTTAGGAAAAGAGACGGAGAGAGATACTTGTTTCAAGAATCTAGACTAAAATATACAGTATAATTAAGAGTGGTTATATTATGTTTTAAGTAAAGCAGTTAAAGTAAAGATGTACCTATTGGGAGACTGGATCAGGTCATGATTAACAGCAACATCATCAACTCCCCGTTCTTTCAGAACCTGACAAGCATAACCAATAGTATAATCAATACAAAGCTGTCAATTAATTGGTCATGTATATTAATCTAAATAAAAGTACTAGACAACCAAACCACTATATTAACAAAATAGATGTCAAAGAACCCTCTTCTACTTCCAAAAGTAAGTAGTGACAAAACAGTCCTTACCAATTCTCTAGGGCGGGCACCACCAAACAAGGCATTCCTGTAGAGCACATAACCGTTAGCCTTATGACTTGAGAAAGAGGAGGAGCATATATAAATATATAATGCTGAAGGGTATGGTGGAACTGCATATGTATGAATGAATATCAAAACATTGGCTTTTTGGTACTTTTCTTGGGGGCTTTGAGAGAACAAATGTAAATGATTATGTGGTCAGATGTGACAGGATCATGGCTTAAAAGCCATAACTTACCTGCAAGCTTGGAGCACACAGCGTTGTTCTATTTATATTACATTGATCATGAAGCATACTGACAGCAACTAAATAATTACTGCTTGAGTTAAGGTGAAACATCTAAATTTCTACTACCCTTGATAGACAAAAAACTAAAATTTAAATCAACTTTATGACGAAACACCATTTACCAATATATTTTTAACAGAGACCCCAATCAAACAGTAGGTTGGCAGAGATAATGCTCATATTAAGTCACTTATAAAAGTATATTTATATATATGTCCCTCACTATGGTTGGTCCTTTCGGTGTCCACTCATTTCGTATGGGTGATGATATATCCACCACCAATTTTGATAAATCCACCAAAATCATGCATTAACAGATTGTACTGTACAATCTATTAATGCATGATTGTGGTGGATTTATCAAAACGGGTGGTGGATATATCAATCCCCATTTCGTATGTTACAAAAGTAAAGAAAGACTCAATATAAGGACATGATTGGTCTATAATAAAAATAAGGATCAACATTAACATAGGAACACGCATGAGCCCTGTAGAAACACTAAATCCTTAAGCTTCAGTAATGAGATACTCATCCATACTTTAAAAATCAAGGTAAATAACAATTGAAAGGAGGCTCATGAATCTTGAAAAGCAAGCACATAAAAACAACGCCCTCAAAGTTTCTAGTCGTCGCTTTGCATTAATTGACATATACTCTGCATCAGCAGTCCCTAATATGCTGTAGTAATCAGCTCATGTTGAATGTAAACTTAAATTCACTCGCGATGGAAGATAGAAGTTGATAAAAGTGAAGATAGAATGGAATTTAATCTAAAAAACAGCAGCCATCAATGACAGAAAGATAAACCAAGTTGTTCTGAGATGTTTCTTTCGACGCTGCTAATGTAGGAAGAGAAAAAAGGATGCAAACAGTAAAAGTTGAACATTGTCGAGGAACATTTATGTAATACACTCTAGTTTTCTCTATATATAATAAAGACGTTGACAAACACTTGAACATAAATGAATAGTTAGTGATAGCATGCTAGATGCTGCATTATTCTAAAGATTCTTATAGCAAAGAGTAATCAGAATAATTTTCCAAAAAATGTTGAGCCATTCAAGAACAAAAAAATTTGATATGTGAAAATATATTTTATAAAAAAACGACGCAGAAAATAATCAATAAAAGCTTTAAGAGAGTGTACTGACCTTTCTCTTTCAGTGTTCTTTTCCATCAGTTCAACAGGCTGTGACCGAGGCTTTAAGTTCACTCTAGGTCGCTCAATTGTCTGATGCGTGTCCTCTGGTCCAGCAACTAAACCATGTACCGTTGAGTTTGCATTTCCGTAAGTGCCATTTCCACTATCCATCATAATTGGCTCTCCAGACTGTGGAATAGTCTACAAGCATAAGACAATTACCATTATATAACATCAAACACATGAAATCACATGTTGAAAAGGCATATACAATCTACTTAATTACCTGCTTATAAGCTACCGTGGTTTCCAAATTCTCAACTGGTTTAGATCTTGGAAGTAACTTCAACTTGGGCCGCTCGGTCAACTCTGAAGGTGCAGAAGGTGACAGAACTTGAACCCCGTCATTTATGGCCAAACTCTTGCCAGCATGACGGGCTAAAGAAGTATCATGGAATTCGCTCCCACCAGAAATGTCCGTCGAACCATACGAAGATGTCAAGTACGTGTTTCCCTTTGGTTGCACTTTAGCTTCGGGCTCAGGATGTCTGATGACCTCTACATCTATTTGCTTATGTTGATTTGAGAGCCAGCGGCCCGAAGTCACCTTCTCAAGCGCACTAGCATGGGCTAACTTAGTTGCAGCATCAGGTGCAGACCACGAAGCTGCAACAGGCTCTGAAACTCCAACAGCCACTTTCCTAGGGCCCCACGCATTTGGAGATGGCCCGCTAACCATGCTTTCACCCATGTTTAAGTTACTCGGCCCGAAAGATCTCCCATCACTTCTAGCATACGACCTACTGCTACTAACATTAGCCCCTTCACTAAACCTGGCTGCATAAGATCCACCCACACCACTACCAGAAAACTGAGAAACAGGAGTTGTCGCAGGTCTATTAAGCACATTCCCCGCCAACGGATAATCAATTTTTGGCTCTTGACGAACCGGCACACCACCACGAATATTCTCATCACTAACAGTTCTACGGGGCGCAGATCCCCCATCCAATGGCTTCCTTTCATCTTCATCAAAATTACGCCCAATATGAACATTATGAGTGAGAAACGGTGTCTTATCATCATAAGTTCTTACCGCGCCAGCTGAACCTGGACGCAGCCTGTGATCTTGCCTTCCCATAGGATTCGACCACGAAGTATTTCGATCAAATCCAGCATGATTCATAGGCCTCACAGTTCTAAAAAAAATCATGCATTAATCAGAAAAAATATCTAAACATTAGATTTAATCAAACAAAATCTATCATCAAGCTAGTACGTTATACTCTATAACTAATGAAATATTGATATGACATCGTTGTTTATAAAGAACACGCATCAATTTTGAAGTTACTATATACATGTAACAAATGGTAAGTTTAACCTAGGGTTTCGAGTTTTAAACTAACGGATCTTTTAATCACACAATCGAATCAACAAATTACCGCGCATAAACATCAGATCTAAATAACGTGCACGAAATCAGCAAACAGAAACAAACAGATTCGCTTCCGATTTCAATGAATCGAAGAATTATATCAAACACATATAAAAATGAATCGCAAAAAACAGATGAGAAACTCACACGCCAGGAGCGGAAGGTAGAGTAACATCAGAAGGAATTGAACCGCCATGAAAGTCTTTAAGAGTCATCGTAGCTTTCTTCTTCGCCATTGCTAATAATTATTCGATTAAATGAAAATGATTATATGTGTATGTATATATGTATGACGATGATGATGAATGTAAGAAACACAAATAGGATGATGAGTATGAGTATTATTATTATTATTCTCTCTCTGTTTCTCTAGGGATTCAGAGAGAACGAAAAAGAAAGAAATAGACGTTTGCGTTAGAGTCACGGCTAAATAGTTAGCCAAAAGTTAACTCAAGTTTATGGCCTTCAGGGAGTCGGCAGCCAGCATAGCATGGCTTACTACTCCGTATTATTTATAAGGGTTTGTACTTTGTACTTTGGGTCTGGGTCAAGTCTCCAAATTGAGTTTTTCATGGTTCGGTTTAGATTAGGTAGAATGGATCTGATCGAACCCGACAAGTTAGCTTGTCGTTTTTGTTGATGACTTGGAGGACCGTGGTTAACATATTGTTATGTTTTAAACATGATCAATTTAATCGGGTTGATGATAAACGGTTGAACACAATTGTTATTGCAAAATTTGGCGGTAGCATTTTGCGATAGCCGTTGACAAAACATAAAAAAAAAATATGATAAAACGGTTGAAATATAGTCGTTATTGCGTAACCACATTTAAGGATAGTCGTTATTGCATATTTTGGCGGTTAACCATAACATTTAACGATGTCCGTTTATAAAGCCAAAAAGTGATTAAAGTTGAAATAAAGTCATTATTACGTATTTTGGCTGTTAACCATAACATTTTACGCCGGTCATTGACAAAACTTAACGATAACTGATGTCTTAACCGTTGAACGTATTTGAAATGCGATATTTAACCAAAGTAAATACATTAGTCAGAGTGGACTAATATGTGGTTATTGAAAAGGTGACTTTAAAACCTCCATAATTCTGAACTTGATCTTAGTTTATTTTTGCTACCAAGCTAATTAATTCTAATGTGGTTACAAGTGTTTGCTAAAAGTATATTAGTTTTAATTTATCAATAACAGAGGTTAGACAACACGGCCCTACGAGCAACCACACACTCGGGACGTGCCTCACCCAGGTTTTAACACGACTTTCTACTCATTATGCAACCACCAAATCATGACAAAGCCAACTGATAGAAAATATCAATACAAACAAAAGATGATCCAATGGTCATTGATGTATTTGTGTTCCACCTGTTTAGGTTGTTTAATATTGGATCAGTGCCTGGGTCCCCATTTATGGATTATTATTTTCCTAAAGGTATGATGGGGCTCCTGGAGAATTTCTTGAAAATAAAGTGGACTAAAAGACACATTAGAGAAACTGTTTATTTGGACGCATTAGACAAACTGTTACAATAAGTATTACAACAACTCGATCAGCTCGTATTACAAACCAACACTTTCACTAATATAACCACCACATAAAGCAGATTATATTCTGACAGAGTTTAAAGTAGAAAAAACGAAGAATCGAGAACTGATCTGTGGTTCTTTCCCAGGTTACGTCCTCTAAGACACTCCAAGTCAAGCACTTGCGAATGATCAATGAAAAGATTAACCTGTATCCCAATCAACAACAATGAAAAATATGAAACCATAGACATGGAAGGTAGTAAGAAGTGGTTGAAGATTTTGAAGGGCAAGAATGTACATTTGAACCGTATTGCTTGATGAACCATTCTGAGGTTTTGGAATTTGATGCTTCAAACATGGTCTTTTCCAGGCCTAGACGCCCAATCACTTTTGCTATGATGTCCGCTCTAACAGAATCAGCATACCTACAGACATCTTCAGCATCGATTGATATCATGTCCGCTCCAGCTTCCAAGCATCTCTCTGCCCTTCGGATCAACAGATCGACATCCTCCACGCGTTCTGCGTTGTAAGAACAAACATTTCATTTCCCACATGTTTTACAATTTGCATAAAGACTTAATATCATAAATTCCAGACTGGTATCTCGAATTGCATAATAAGAATTCTAGACTTCTAGTAATGGACATTGGACGAAGGCATTGCCTTAAACGACGTATATACTATGCATCCAAAAAAAAAATTGCGGCTACTAGCATGCGACTGATTATGATACCAACATTAACATTAGCACATCAGCAAGAACAAGACTCGTACCAGATGCTTGAGATATCGGAACAACATTAACACCATATGCTCTTGCATAGGTTGGAGTAGTGTCAGCCTTATTGAACTTCACAGCAAACTGAGGCTTAGCTTTAAGCCCTTCGTTTTTGATTAACCGTATGTATCTCAACAGAGTTTCTTCAGGGAGTTCAAGAGAACCCAAATTTAGCTCCACTGTATCAAATCCCAGCTGCTTACATTCCTAAAATAGTCATACAACTTATTAAACAAATTTCAGAAAACAAAGTGAAACGAGATTTTACATTTTCGGACCCTGATTACCTTGACATATTCTTTGAAAGAAGATGAACCTTTTTGCTGTAAATACTCGGCCCAGTCACCTGTACTAACATATATATCATGTTCATGAGCCAATTTTGTCGCTTCTCTAATGAAGGATTTTGGCATCAAACTTTCAGATCCTCCAGTAAACTTTAAACCATCAACAAATTGCCCCATGGACTCCATCATCTCCTGTTTCAAGCACTCATAACACTACATCTTAGAAAAACAATATAACAAAAATTACATTTACTCTAATTTAATAGTAACTTGTTTCAGAAACAACAATCAACTCCGAATATTCATGGTTCCAGACAGTATATAATAATATTTGGTTCATGGAACAAAAGTCATCTAAACTCAAATATGCACTACTGAAACCACATAACAAACCAAAACTACGCTGCATTGCAACAGAAGTCTTAATCACACCCTGAGCTACACAAACAAATACTCCGTATTACAAGTTTACTAACCATAGGTCTCTATTACAAGTTTACTAACCATAGGTCTCTATTTTAAGACTATAACACTTGCTTCAAGGAGCTCAATCCAATGGATAATGACATTCACATATATTTATAATTCACACCAAAATACCATATTGCAAATTACAAGCTGATAATATGCACACATGATAAAATTCACCTATATATGTAGAAGTTATAATAGAATCACAGATAAATTAAGACCTAATTGTATATACATAATTTAGCACAAAATCAAAAACTTCCCATAACATAAATTTTTTTTCTCATAAAATATAATATTCTCGCATAAAAATCTACAAATAAGCATAAAATTCTGAATTCTGTGTTACAAAAATTCTCAAATACGGGTGAACTTTTACTTAATAATTGTGTAAAACGTTAAATCTGGCTGTAAATTATATTACTGAAGTAATTTTCCCTATAACTAATCACCAAATGAATATCGAAATGCAGCTAATTGTGAAATTACAATAAACAAGCTGATTATGCACAAAACACGGAACAAATTTTATCAAATCATCGCTAAAATACAATTAACATACATATATATAATTTATACATATAAGAGAGACCTGAAGCAAGTTGTGAGAGAAGAGAGAGGTGTGACTAGGGCCACGGATTTCAGTTACACCGAATCGTCGAGGTTTTTCGGGGCGGTCTTCATCTTCTACAAAGCTCTTCCATCGGTAAACCGCCATGCTTGATTGAAATGGTGGAGCTTAATTTAATTTAATTTAATTTGTATGAAAATAGGTGATAAAATGGTGAAGCCGATTGATGATTAGCTCGGAAGCGAGTTCTAGAAAATGCTGGAAGTTACCTGATCATCATCATAAAATAATAAAGTTGATGTTTCTAGTGCTGCTTATGTGTCACTTGCCATGTCAGCAATGTCAAACGTTCAACGCTTATTAACATGCCACGTATACAGCAGGGGCTCTATGAAGAGCAGAGAGAGCAGGATTTCAGCTAATCAAAAGCTGACAAATGTCAGACATGGTCCCCACCTGTCAGGCCGTCAGGGACCATTTTGCAATTTCAAAAAATTAAGGATCTGCTCGAAAATAAAATTCAGTGCCAAAAAATAAAATGCACTGCAAAAAATAAAATGCAGTTCGAATTTCACTAACACTTCATTGTTTCTTACAAAACAAACATCATATCGTAAACCTCTTAAATTCACTAACAAATCATTTTCATACATAAAAAAAAAATACAAATTCTTTATTTTCAGCATGGTAACTTTCAGAAGATGATTTCTTCTCTTCAACTTCAAGCTTAACCTACTTCGATTTGGTCGTTTCTTCATTGCAATCTTCTTAACTGCTTTTATCTATAAAATGAATAACAACATAAGCCAACTTACAATAAAATGCAGTGAAAAACATAAAATGCAGTGAAAAATATAAAATGCAGTAAACAAGTACATTGCAACCAAATGCTGAAAAATCGTAAAATGCGGTGGAAAAACATAAAATGCACTAAACTAAGTAAATTGCATAAAAATTCCGAAAAAAGACGTAAAATGCGGTAAATGAAACATAAAATGCAGTAAACAGAGTAACATGCATAAAGAAACCAAACAAACGTAAAATGCAGTAGATGAAACGTAAAATGCAAGCTCATAACGTAAAATGCAGTATTTTTTCCAGATCTACTTAGTAGATCTAAAATGCATTAACATATACGTAAAATGCAGCGATTTTTTTAGATCTAGTTTTTAGATCTAGATCTGAAAAAGTAGATATAGATCTACTTTTTCAGATCTAGATCTGAAAATTAGATCTACGCCTACAACTTCAAATTTAGATGATCAAGGTGGTGGTGGATGGTGACGATAATAATCCATCAAAACATTAGATCTACATGTTCTACGTAAATAATCCATCAAAAAACACTCTAATAAACATTAAAATTCCCAGATCTATAATTATTGATAGTACATGTTATAGATCCATAAGAAGAACGCAGGAAAAGAACCTCCAGATATGTCATCGCCGTCACGTGTTGGTGGTGGCGACGGTGAAGCAGTGGGAGTAGAGACGAAGACAATGGAAGAGATGGTGGAGAAGATGGAGGAGACGGTGGAACAGACGGAGGAGTGGCGGTGGTGGTGATGGAGGAGCAGCGGTGGTGTTGGTGACAAAGGAGCGATGGTGGTGGTGGACGAGGAGTGGCGGTGATGGTGGTGACGGAGAAGCAGCGACGGTGGCGGTGGCGAACGAATGGCGGTGGTGGTAAAGGTGAAGGTGGTGGTGGTGGTGGTGGTGCTTGGTTTGTGTGTGTGTGTAAAGAGAGAGAGAGAGTTTGGTGTTGTATGTATTTTTGGTGAATGAGAAATGAACTGCCCATCAGCTGTCCAAGTTTTACCTTTTTCACTTCAATTCATGATAATTGCATTTAGGTCCTTCTACCCAAATGAGTTTGCAAAATAAATCCCTGAGTGGCATGTGATGATATCAGCCATTAGATCATAAATAAATGGTTGGGATGAGGCTGCTCCTCCTGCCCTCTAAAACCCTCCTGCTCCTTTGATCCCTTTCTTAATAATTATTTAAGTTTACATTATATATTTTTAAATAAATAAATTATTAAACTATGAAAGAAGATAATATAAAGGTGTTAGTGAGTTTATTATCTTATAACTACAAGTATTAATGTATATGTTTTAAATTCTTATTAACAGCCTTTAGAAATGTCCTTTAGAATTGTCCGTTATCATTTTTCTAAAAAGTATAATAAAAAAAATTATAATTCACGAGAAAATGGTATAGGTAACATAAATAAATACTTCATGGAAGTGTTAATTACTGAATACATATATATGTATATACATATATGTATATACATATATATGTATATACATATATATATATACATATATATATATACATATATATATATACATATATATATATACATATATATATATATATATATATATATATATGAAATTGCTTTATTCGTGTAATCTTATCTTAGTAATAATAATAAGAAATAAAAAGGTGAAAACTAATGTTAAAGATGATTTAAGTATTGGTCAAATTTATAAGGACAGAGAGTCTGAAAATGTATCGAACTTGTCATGAAATCCTATTGTATGCATCCAACTTTCAAAACTTCTATTGTGTGTACTCAACGTACTAATCCTTCCTATTGTGTGTAGTCATTAGGAAACGCCCCAAAACTTTAAGGATTTTTTTTTTCGGTTCCCACAGCTTAGTCCCACATCTCGTATATTTGATACCGTATTCTCATCTTTACAATTTGACCCAAAACAAAATAACTGGGTATGCAATTTAACAGGTAGGTAAAACAACCTTGTTTTAGCTAGAACAAGCTTGTTTTAGGCTAGAACAAGCATGTTCTAGTGGTAACAGACTCAAATTTTTTGACCTAATTCAAACATGCATATAACTTTTTACTCGTTACGATTTAGGACCTGAAAATTTGTACACATCTCCACTATGACAATATAAAACTTTCACTTTTAACATTTTTTCAAATTTCTCAAAAACGTCAAATCTGAACGTGTGGGTAGTTTTTGACCATTTTAACCATTTTTACTTGACATGTCAAAACTCAAACCACATGGAATCTGACCAAAACTCTTTTCACCCTTATTCATCATACCAAAACAAACTTAAGACACTAGACCAACGTGTCATAACACTATCATATTTAAATAAATCATAAAATCATTCGTTGACCCATTTTGACCCATTTTTGACCCATTTAAGAAATCAACCCTTATTCAACCAAAACACCACCCAATCCACACATGTTTGACTCTTTCAAAGCTGTTGACTATTTGTCAACTCCAAATTTGATCAACCAATCACATTCTACTCTTTAATACATTTCACTAAGTTTGACCCGAAACAAGACCACTCATATTAAAATGACTTCTTATTCTATCAATAACACATTATGTCGTTCTTTGACTTTCAAAGTCAATTACTGCATATTGATCAACATATATAATTTAAAAACTCTTTGTTTGGACGAATTACACAATTGATAATTAAAACAACGATTCAAAGAGATGGAGCATTTCTAACCACATAGCTAGCTCCATATATTCACGCTACCTTCATAAATGCATTAATCATCCATTTACCCAAAAAAAAAAAAAAACATTAATCATCCACTTGGTTCAACCGAACCATACACCTACAACATGAAACAACGGAAAGGGGTAAGCACATCGCTTAGTAAGCATATAGGCAATTATATGAATAATCCACGTAATCAACACTGAAACAAGGCTTATCACATAACAACTACATATCTTCTTAAACATATATCTACTGAGCACTGTAGAGATTATTCTAAACAACATAAGAAACAAGGCTATTAGGCACCAAATCACGTCGAAATGGATACCATGCTTCAGAAACAAGTCTATGCTAGCAACGCTAGCTAATCAACATAACGTGCAGGCACGTATTCGTAAACACTATGCTAACCGCAGTTAGCTCTCTAATCAACACTGAATCTCTACATATGCTCATTCCACGTAGTCCACATAATACATAATCAACAACTAGATTCAACACTATTAACCACATAAGAAACAAGTCTATGAAACAAGGCTCAAGAAACAAGCATAAGAAACAAGTCATCTTCCACCCGATTGTATGATCCTCTTGCTCGGAAGCAATCCGGAAACACAAACAACCATTACCCATATAACCCCCATATCACTTATCTCGACACTTGATGATTCACAATGATGACCACATATGTTTTCCACATCTTTAAATCCCTATCATATCATTCATAACACATAACCTCATTTAGACACTAATTAATCATCATAATCATAATCTTTATAATTCATCTCTATTTTACAATAATTCCTCTTAATTCATCATAAACACACTTTAGTTCATTACTCATTAAACTTTACTACTTCAATACATGTTTCATCATCATAATCATACTCTATTAATATCACTAACTTCACTTTTAAACTTTACTTCATAATTTTATAAGATTTAACATGAACTCTTAAATTACTTATGAATACCCATCATGAATTCACCAATTTCATATCACAATTTGATTACCAATGATCTCTACAACACTAATAAACATCATTTCAATATATTAACTACTTAATTTCATATTAAAACCATTAATTTCATAATCCTCATAAAAACCCACTTTGAACACTAATTATATAACTCAAATTAATCACTTTCATGGTGAAATATGATTAACGATCATAATCAAATCACTAAATAATACTAGTTTAATCATATCCAAACCCTAATTTCGTATTTCAATTCACTAATTTCACAAAACTCACTAAAACCCCAAACCTTAGGTTAAATCATGGAGAAAAATCACTTACATGATGTTAGGGATGATCAAAGGAGAATGATTCTTGTTTCTCTAGCTTCAATTTGGAGATTTGAAACTGATTTTAACTCCTAGATTGGTTCCTGCGATTTGTTCATGTATGGGAAATATTCAGGAGCTTTTTGGAATGAACATGGAATAAACCCATATCCATACGTACATATTTTAAGTCGATTTAATTAATTTATTCCCCTTTAAACCCTATTGTCTGGAACTAGAAAACCATTTGCGTATTTTATTATTTTAAATCATTTAAGTAACATCACTTTAAAATAAATATACCCTCGTGCACTAAAATAAAACCTTTAATTTTGGGGTGTTACACATTAACCTTAAACATGTTCTTTGCTTATGTGTACCTAGTTAATCACTTTTTATCCATGTCAGCATCCACGTAGGAGCCACGTAAGACCAAAGAAATGTATCGAACTTTTATTTATAACATTTCTTTATCAAAACTCGTAACTTTCAAACCCTATCACACCACCATGCTTTCATCTTCTTCGATAGCCTCTATCAACATTCAGCCACGGTTAAATGGTGAAGACGTCGGAGATGGTGGGAATGTTCGAGATCGTAGTGAGTTAAGGAGGTTGGTGACACATAAAAAAAAAGGTGATGATCTTTAGAAATGGATGTGAAGTGCAGATGATAGGTTTAAATTTAATGATTAACGTTGTGTAAATTGGTTGTAGTGGTGTTGCCGGAAAAAATGGTGTCACCGAAAAAATGATGGAGACGAAGTGACGTCGGAGTTGGTGATGCTTTGGAGTTAGTAGTGAGGTGGATATGATATGGGTTGGTGGTTAAGAAGGTGTAAATTGTTTCTAGTGCTGTCGCTGAAAAAAATGGTGTCACCGAAAAAATTGGTGACGTCGGAGATGGTGATTATTTGGAGATATTGGTGAAGTGAAGATGATAGTGGTTAGTGGTTAAGGAGTTGCAAATTGGTTGTAGTGCTTTCGCCGGAATAAATGATGTCGCCGGAAATAATGGTAGAGATGGTGGTGATGTCGGAGATGGTCATGTTTTGGATATGGAGTTGATACGGTTTGGTGGTTAGTGAAGTCTCAATTGGTTATGGTGGTATTTCCGGAAAAAATGGTGTTACCGGAAAAGTTGGTGTCGCCGGAAAACTGAAGATATTGAAGTTGATGAAGATGATGACGTGGAAAAAATGTATCGAACTTTTGATGAGATGGCACTGACGTGGCAATGCCACGTTAGCTAATGAAGCCACGTGAGCTAATTTTGACTAGTAATCAGGGTTTAAGGTTAATGACTGCATACAATAGGATGAATTAGTAAGTTGAGTACACACAATAGGAGTTTTAAAAGTAGAATGCATATAATAGGATTTCATGACAAGTTCGATACATTTTCAGACTATTTGCCCAATTTATAAGTATGTGTATGTGCAGGTAGCAGGAAATAATTTAAACGAATGCAAAATTTAGCATTGTATCTCGGGTCGGGTTGACAACTTGATCTTTTTAATTTAGCTAAAAACAATTTTAGTTTGAACCGAAGCGAATTTAATTAGACATGTTTTTTTGAACAAATTCGTAGCTCGTAAAAACCACATGGGTCGACTACCCACAATGCCCCAACTGTAATACCGCTCATGTGTACGTGAAGATAAAATGAGCATATTATACATTGCAAGTTGCTTAGGTGAAGGAATTTTGTAACTTCACATGCATACGATGACGGTATTAAACATTCCAACTTACTTAGGTGAATGGATTTGTGACTTTATTTGATTCATGTTTGAACCAAACAACCTTGTAGAATGGAATTGAGATTATAATTCCACATAATTCGTGAACCAAACGCAACCAACTTATAAGCTTATTGTGAGAGGAGTTTCATAAGCACAAATAAACCCTAACTTCTACTTATTTATTTCTAAGCAATAAGTTCTAAAAATAAAAATAGTGGTATACTTAGGTACAGGTTTTAAAAACCAACTACACAAGAGATGCATAATCATTTTCATTAAACATACTTATAGATTGGAAAACATGTAAGGTCAGTTGAGGCTATTGGCAAACTAGAAGTCTTGAACATCGTTTGATGATTGGAAATAGTGAAATGCGACGTCTGATTAACAACCTTCAACAAAAAATAACTTTTTGTGCCTTCAAAAAGTGATTCTACATGATTCAAGAAATTCGTCCAAATTTTCATCACACCATATTACAAATTTTTTACACCAAGAAAATGTAAGTAATCAAAGTCATGGGTCGCCATCCTTATTGAAATTCTCAAGTGTTTTACTCTATGATTATTATGATAGAGATTAAAAGTGAACAAACTAAATGCAGACAGTCTATCAATTGACATGTGCGTATTAGCTATGGAGTAATAATATATATTTGTATCTTTACTCTATCTTATAACTTAAAAGAAAAACTATGAATTAGAGATGGCCCTTGGATTAATTAGAAGATTGATAATCTCACCATTGAAGAGCTTAATGACATCATAAGTCATTATTTGGAAACTATTAAATACATTAAACACTAATTAACTAATAACTAATAAATAATACGTATTTAATTTATTAATTTATTTAATATTTAAGTATTCAACTACAACATATTAACATTTTAACATTGATGCTAACAATAGAAAAGTCAAAAAAACGCTGGTTTGTAGACATTCAAAAAAATAAGGCTTAAGACATGGGCTAAGTGACACTCAAACAAATAAAGCCCAAAATAGTTTATGTTAATCGGGTGATATTAGGGCATGATACAACAAGAACGCTCAGATATGCAGATGCAAACGATGATATCCATTCAAACCCCACTTTAAACGATCGTCTTCATCAACGCGATTCTGCAACAAAAAGGCTTTAAATGGCTTATGATGTAACGATTGAAAGCAATCCGTCTCCAACAGTTTCCATGTCTCTTAAACCCTTTATTGTAGCGTTAAAACAAGATTGAAAGCATCCGAGGTATGTGAATCGAATTAGTGTGTTTCAATATGTTTATGATTGCGTGAATCGAATTATTGAGGGTAATAACAGAAATAATCAGACTAATTTTAGAAATAATTGAGAAAAAATATATCTGCCATTTAATAAAAAAAATATCTTTGAAATAATTGGAGCGTACGCGTATTTGATTATATAAATTTGGAATGTTTTACATGCTACTAGCAGTATATTGTTAGGTGAAATAATGAGCAAATTATTTCCGATATTACAGAGATTTTCCCACTCATCTCTGTCACCTTTGAAATCAAATACTGGAATGAGAAGTATTATAAATACCAGTTATTTCATTCACCAATAATCACCTATGTTCAACCGTAAACGCTTTGTGCACATATTTATTTATGTTATTCTTTACTGCATTATGGCAAATGAACCTGTTTATACTCTTTTGTGTGATTTGAATGGTGACAGAGATGACTGGGTTATATGTGTTAAAGTGCATCACGTTTGGCATCAAACGTACAAAAATACTCCATCCCAAGTTTCTAGCAAAGAGATGATCTTGCTTGACTGTCAGGTATTTCAATTATTTTAATTTAAAAAACACTGTTCAAATTTAAATAGATAAACCATGCTACATGATTTATAATTGATGCCATGGTGAACATAATGTGATACATAATTCTTGCTTGTACATGTTGATGCTCACGTTTTATTACATTACATTTACAGGGTAATAAGATTCATGCGAGCGTTAAGAAAAACCTACTGCATGATTTCGAACAGTCACTAGAAGAAGGGAACCACATCGAACTGAGTAATTTTGGTGTCGGTTCGTATGGTGGCAAGTATATGGCTGTGGAGTCATCTCCGAACAGCTGAATAGGTGCAGTATTATGGATCCTGTGCAGGAGGACAACAATACTGAGTTCGTAGCGCCTACTAGTAAGGTAGCTTTTCAACATGTCTATATTATACATTTAAGTCGTTTTCTTTGAATCACTCTTAATTGTGAAAGTTATGGACCACAAATTGTTGGCTCAAATGTTGGCATGGATCTGGTAGGTAGTGCCCGTAAAAGGAACAATGAGTCTCCAATTGAAGACCTTGAGCTTATGTCTTCTACGTCTAAGAAGCCAATGGATGTGGAGTCATTGAAAACGCCAAGGCTGGAAGATAACTGAAGCAACTTATCACGTGAAAGTACCTTAGACGGCTTATAATAATCCCACACGAACTCATCCCTACGTGTGATGTTTAATAGTTTGGTGTTTTCAAGTATTTGTTTGGTTTTGCATTTTCTGTTGAACCTTGATCCATTGGCTTCTTATTATCGGTTGCTATTTTTGAAATCAATATTAACGTACTGTTCACTGATAATCTCTGTTATTTCTTTTTCTGGCTCATACTACTTATTTTCAATTTCAATAATTCAAGTTCAATAATCGAATTACAAGTAATCTGTCCAAAACATCAAATGTTACAAGTCACCAGATATATCTTTTTCCTTGTATTGGCAGTTGGCAGTGACAGATTCTTGTTGTGAATAGATAGTATGCGGGCTTCCAATATTATCTTGTGGTGTCTCTTGAGCAAATGACCTATCATTTACAGGTTGCCTGGAATATACATGATGCTGATATATAGCTTTTCTCCTGGAGAATGAATTTAAGGTTACACCATCAGAAATTACCAATCAAAATGGTGAAATTCATAAACATCACAAATCAGTGGAAAAATGCTTAATTAAACATATCAATAATACCGTGGTAAATTAGGACGACGTTGACTAGTAGTAACAGGAATTATGGGCTCATTTTAATCTTCACCTCTCTGCCTCTTTAATTCTTTTTTGGCTTCTGGAAGTTAGTTTTAAGGTGTTATAGATTAGTAGACAGTAGTGTGAAACTTCTCAACAATTTAAATCAAACAACACTTCAGACTGAAGAATCGATATCTCAACAACTATCTACAATGCAACAAACTTTGTTTGAAACTTTGAAGAAGGAAGCAACAGTCGTACAAACTAGCTCGTCTGATTTTGGCGATTACATGGGTCAAATGTCTATGGCCATAGGAAATTTGGGTTCACTTGATCATTTTTTACGCCAGGTAAACCACATCACAACTACTAATGTACGTTGGTCTGATTAAACATGAAAAATTCACCAACATTTCTTACCGCTTAATATAACTCACCTAAAATTATTTTTAAATGCCTATAGATTTTGTTAATAAACACTTATGTGGCAATCAAATTTGATGATTTCTTAGTCATTTATTTTGTCATTATAGCTACATACAATTGAACTCACCTACGTTGTCATATCTCAGGCTGATGACTTGCGGGAAAAAATAATGCAACAAATCCATGCAACACTTACGACTACACAGTCTGAACATGCCATCATTGCAATACATAACTACTTCTCTCGGCTACGTGCGCTTAGCACACTTTGGGTTGCTCATCACCATAATTAGTTCTTCTAGACGTTCTGGCATATATATTTTGTGGTACCTATTCAAGTCTAAATAGTACTTTCCAATCCCGATATAGAATTTTACAGTACAAATCACAATATATATATATATATATATATATTTATCTGTGTTCATTTCAACTTCAGTTAAAATTTATATTTTTTTTAAATCCGCGAATCCGCGGGTCTTAATCTAGTACTATATTTAACTACATATGATGTATCTCTACTTTATTTATTATTCTTAAGTTTCAATTTCTCTTTAAATAGAGTAAATAAACTTGAATAGTTTGCTTTAGTTATCAATGTGTGACAACAATGTAAGTTATTCAAAATCAAATGAGAAGAGTTGATCCCACTTTGGTTGTAAACAAAATGCTTAGAACTTTTCCTCCATTATATAATTATCATACATCAATCTTTAAAATTAGAAGACAGTGACTTGTTAAAATAATTAAAAGTCGATATCTTTCATGATTCACTATATTCTATCATAGATTATTATTTATTTGTTCAAGAAATAGACATTACCATTACCAAAACAGAAGCCAATACAGCAGAGCTCAAAAACAAGCTAGACAAGAACAAAAGTCGCCATTGCCACAACTACAAGTAGTAATCGGGCAACAAAACAAAACTAAAAATTGGGCATCACCTATTGTGCATACAGAACAGTAACCTGACCAACTACAAAGTACAAACACCTAAACTAAAATCAATATGAGACACCAAAACTTGCCACAAATGCATAACTTAAAACACTAACACAAGCATAACAAACTAGCACTAACACATATTTTAATATAGATAAAGTAAAAATATTTTAAAGTTTTAATCTTTTCTTACGACTTGTATGTCATACATCACTATTATGGACACGAACATGACATTGTGTTGAATAAAAAAATTTCACTGTATAATCAGATATACCGCCAGTATAATAATATGTTTACTGGATTTGCTAACTCAACCTTGTATATGAAAATACACTTAGACGTTTTGTAGTATATTTTTTTTATTTTGTGCAAGATTCTTTATTAAGTGTCATATTTTTTATTTCTATGCCAATTTATTCAACTTCATGTGATACTTTTTGTTTATATGTTATTTGTTATGGGAATATATTTTGTTTGAGAGAATTACACAAATCATCCTTTAAGTATGCACCAAATTTTACTGACAGTCTTTTACGAGCTTTTATTACATCAATCATCCTTTCTTTGAAACATGTTACGTCAATAGTCTTTTACACTAACGATTGTTAACTATTACGTTAAAAGGACCATGTGTGATATATATATTTCTTTTTATATTATATGACTATAATAAAAATTATAAAATCTAAAATATGTAAATGCATCACAAAATTCATTTTTATCTTCCACATTTTTATCTTGCACAAAATAAAAAAATGTGGTAATGGTAATGTCTATAGGTGCACACAACATCATTTTTATCTTCCACACTTTACTTTGTAAATGCATCACAAAATTCAGTTTTGACCAGCATCCTTCACCACCCAAATATACATTTGTGGCTTAAAGATTACGAGTCACATATTTGATTTCCAGTTTGTCGTCATACTTTGAAGCTAGAGTTTTCGTTTGAGATGTTTTTCAAGTAAGTAATGGATGTGAAAGAGAATACGGAGTGGCAAGGTAGATATTATAAGGTAAATTTGATGATATACATGCTAATTAAAATTGGGAAGATGAAGAATAATGTTCTCTACACCTAATAATGCATCTATATATTATAAATTTATCATTTACATTTTTACTCAAAATATTAGAAGAAAAATAAAAATATCACACATGATTATTTTAACGAAGAGTTAACGATTGTTAATCTAAAGGACTATTAGTGTAACATATTTTAAAAGAAATGATGATTGTTGCAATTAAAGTTTATAAAGGACTGCCAGTAAAATTTGGAATAAACTTAAAGGCGATTTGTGTAATTTTCTCGTTTTGTTTTGTGTAATATTTCATATTTCCCTGTAATTTTTTGTTTTGTGCGATATTTTTGTACAGCTTTTATGTATTTGACAACACACCTATTCATAGATTATTTTATTTTTGTTAACTTCTTTACTATTTTGATGCATAATCCGTCTATCGATATTATATAACGAAAGTGTGAAGATGTTAAGTAGCATAAGATCTAAACTTGACATTCCACATTGAAAAAAACCCAAAGTACATCAGTAAAACTTATTCCTCAATACATGTTTATAGATAATACATATATCTTTAAGTTTTAAAATAAGATGCTACATTGCTACAACTAGCATGGGTGAAAAGATACCCTTCTTTTCTTGTTAGCCATGGCAGGAATCCAAGCTAAGCTTAACAGCTAATCTTACACCATATCCATATGCACTTCAACCTCATTCACTATTCACTTTATTCATTATTCTCTCTTTTACTTCATCTTCTAACCCATGTCCATAAATCCTCACAAAGCCTTCATCTATTCTAACGACAACAAAATATGGCGCTAAACCGTCAGACATATGGTCAAAATGTGGGTCAATACATCGTTCAGTTGGTTTGTTTGTTGATCATAGCCATGGATCTCACGGCAGGAATTCTTGGTATCCAAGCTGAGGTAGCTCAAAACAAGGTACATTTCTCAACTCACAATGACTAATATATGAGTTAAACTAACCTTACCTCATGATCCATAGATGATCAATTATGATTCTGTAGTACTGTACTATTATATGATGATACTAGAAAATGTAACCCAAACATAAGTACGAAAATGAAAAGAGATTAGGGTTTAAACAATTATGTTGTACCTCCAAAAGGCTATACTGGGTAGTCTCCAAATCAAACCAACCTTTTATACATAGAAGTGATATAATGTATGTCATGTACTATCTCAAACTAGTCAAATATGTAACTATTAGTAACTTTTTAAGGAACTCATCACAAATTATCATAAGATTCAAAATGAATTAAAATACAAACATCTTTATACTCACTTTATATATACAGTGATAGATAAACAATTATCGCATTTTGTAGTCTTCTTAACATATTACTCCGTATTTGTTATCTATATATGTATATGTATGCTAATAACACAAAATTGTTTGTTAGCCAACCCAGCTTTACACAGCCTATACTAAAAAAATTATGTTTGACATGTTCATACCCCGCCACCCGACCCGCTTGATTTGACACCCCCTAAGTTATGAAACAGGTTGATCAAACACTCATTAACATCAATGCTTTAAAAAGGAAATTTCCAATAATTATATTAAATTAGGTGTGTGCTTAAAAGTTAAAATACTTGGTGTGTTTTTGCAGGTGCAAAATCTAAGAACGTGGATCTTTGAGTGTAGAGATCCAAGCTATCAAGCATTTAAACTCGGGTTTATAGCAGCAGTGCTCTTGGCATTTGCTCACGCCATTGCAAACTTATTTGGCGGCTGCCATATTGTATCGTCCAAACCGGAACTGGACCACGCCACGTCTAACAAGCAATTTGCCATGGCTTCTCTCATCCTATCATGGTACACAATTTTTCATCACAAGCTACTAACTACCTCTCCTGCATAAAAGAATTGTACCTTATGTATTGAACATTGTCCCAGGATTACACTAATCATTGGCTTCGGACTGCTAATTGCTGGAGTCATGGCTAACTCGAGTTCAAGAAAATCATGTGGAGTTTCAGATCATCGTTACCTATCCATTGGAGGCATTGCATGTTTCATTCATGGCATGTTTGCAGTTTCTTATTATATTTCCGCCACTGCTGTAGAAAAAGAAGAGAAGAAGTTGCATCCGCATGGGCCGATGATGATGCCACATGGACCGATGATGAACCCACCTGGGCCAGTGCACCAGCCAGCACCATCTGCACCTGTTTAATACATTTGTGTAACCTAATCCAGATACCATTTGTTATTTTTTTCTCTACCTTATTTTGTGTGTTTTTAGCGATCAAAAGTCATAATATGTTCTAACCTTAGCATCAGATTCTGGGATCTTGCAATTTTTACTTAAAACGGCAAGTTATACGACAAGAATACTACGGATTTAGACAGAACACTGAGCTATGTACTCAAATTTCTAATTTATCGCAGCTATAATTGTGTAATGATTCCCAATCCTTAGACCAATATGGAATCCTAAATCTAATCATATATCGTCTATAACAATTTAGGCAAGTTTGTAGACTCTAAAACGTAGCCACCTTTCAATTTAATTCACTACTATAAATTCGTAGACGAGAAACGCATATCTTAAACCTAATATATAACCTTTTAATGTTGATTCTAGGTTAAGACTTATGTACTACACAACACTTTGACGGATATACACACTTCATTCAAGAAAAAATTGAAACTGTAAGTTATACGACAAGAATACTACGGATTTAGATAGAACGTTGAGCTATGTACTAAAATTTCTAATTTATCGCAGCTATAATTGTGTAATGATTCCCAATCCTTAGACCAATATGGAATCCTAAATCTAATCATATATCGTCTATTACAATTTAGGCAAGTTTGTGGACTCTAAAATGTAGCCACCTTTCAATTTAAATTCACTACTATAAATTCGTAGACGAGAAAAGCATATCTTAAACCTAATATATAACCTTTTAATATTGATTCTAGGTTAAGACTTATGTACTACACAACACTCTGACGGATATACACACTTCATTCAAAAGTTGATTTAGGTTGACTAAAACCCTAAGAACTTGGTTGACTAATAGTAAACGACACATTCATTCAACTTTACTTATGTACCCATCAATCCATAAAATTTCTCTTATTTATATCATCGAAGGGTGTTTCGACGATCGACGAATTGCAATTAAGTGCCTGCCTTCATATAGAAGTAGGTATAACGCATAATATCTACATTACTAAATGTAGTCATCAACCAATAGAACTTTCCATGCAAGTATCTTGGTCTAATAACAAAACGTTGTTTCTTAGATACTAACAATCTTTTACTCCTAAAATTCACCGATAGACCTAAAAAAAAAATCAATTCATTACTCGAAGGAATAGATACTTCCATGTATGAAATTACATTTAAACCTCAATAAATCTTCTAACAAGTCTAGAATCGAGAGTCAACATACCTAACCTGTATGACCATACTAGGAAAAAGATAACACGACGAAAGCAATATGCACAATGAGAAATATGGCGATAATCTACACACTCAAGCCAAAATACACTTCTTTAAGCTCCATTCTTTCGCCTTTACTACCAATTTTCAAACCCAACCTAGTGAGGGGTTTTTTCATCACTACAAGAAATCAAGAGCATACATAAAGGCATCACAATCACGATCTTGAAGACTAAAATATATATAACTCCATTAACAAACAAGCAAAAGCAACTTGCTACGATAAGAGCTCAACTGATTTGTTCATCTTAAAAATACATATCCTTTTAAAAAAAGAGAAAACATATACGATACCGTTAATAATTTGCTTTACCAAACTAGCTCATAAACATATCAAAACAAACATATTACACATATAACAAAATCTAACCTTTTTGCACTTGCATAACATCTAAACACATACAACCCATAACCAGAATGTACCTTAATTGGCACCAGATTTCCCTATAGCACCCAACACAACCTCAGCTTGCTCTTTCAAAACATCAATCTTCTTCACATAAAGCTTGAGTTCTTCCACCTTAAGATTCTTCAACCTCTCCTCCATCTCAACCTTCTTCGCACCAGATAATGATTTTAATCCCTCATTTATAATCACTTCATCCGTAATAGGCAACCCCATTATACCAACCTGGTCCAGCTCATGCCTAGACACCACTTTAGGATTAACCTCACTCGCCACCAATTGTTTAGTATCAACATCAACCCCACCATTTCCGTTACTCGAACCAACCTCGTTACGACTCTTATTGGTCTTAGGTGTCACGTTGACGTTCGCTTTGACTTTCTTGCTAGAACTCTTAATTACATTCTTGTTACCATCACTACCCCACAAATTTTTCGACAATTCGTACATTTTCTTCTCATGGGGATTCGAAAAGGACCTAACTTTCCCATTATTATCGACTTTCGCCGCATTGTTTTCGTATTTCTTCTTTAACCTTCTAACTTTAGTCAACACTTGTTTATCATTAACATCAACATGAAGTGATTTCTTAACATATTCATGAAATCCAATAACATCAGCAACAGGGTCTTTACCCTTTTCATTAGCATAATTAATCATACCTTCAATTAACTCAATTTCATTTTCTTCACTCCACAATCTCTGAAACAGCTGCTTCTTTTCACCACCACCATTATCCGCCAGAACCGCATCCGGAGCCGCAACAGCCACCACCGTCTCTTTCTTAGCCCTCTTCGAATCGCCGCCGTCAACCTCCGCCGCCGGTCGTTTCCCGGCCGAAGGCTTGATCGGAGGCGGCGAGTAGCGTAAAGTTGATTTCTTGGATCTGGGTTTTTTAGAAATGTTAGCACCATCATCCATGGGTTTGGAAGCTAAGGGTTTGATATTCGGGTCGGGTAAGGATTCGGATTGTGAGTCGGATTCATCGGAAGAAGAATTGGGAGTGAGTTGGGGTTTCTTGGCAGATGGTGGTGGTGTTGATGTTTTGTCGGGTTCGGATTCTGATTCGGATCCTTCCGACGTAAGTGGTTCTTCTTCTTCTTCGGATTCACCGGAAGATGAATTGTTGGGTTCATTCTCGGATCCGGCCATTGTTGGTAAGAAACAGAGAGAGGGGTGGTGAATTGAGAAATCTAGGGTTTGTGTAATTGAATAATTTGGGTGAATTTGGGGGTGGGCAGCGTCCGGTGGTAGTGAGGGTGGGGCGATCTATTTTATGACAATGGTGTGTTGTAGCCTTGTAGGGTTAAGGTTAACATGTTAATCACAAAGGAGAAATTATATATAGGCATAAAAATATTGTCACCTAGTATAGTATTCATGGTAAAGCCATGGATTGATGTCTTTAGTCACATGTTTATTATTTCCATTAAAAAGTTTGAAGGTTTTATGGATTGATGTCTTTAGTCACATGTTTATAGTGTATTTTTCATCGAATGGTATGAAATGTTATATGTGAAGAAAGTGTTTGGATTGAAAGTGTCATGACGAATAAACGAGAACGAATATTGTGAAAGACGTTTAGTTTTAAAGTCATGGATCACGACTTAATATACATAATCTATACATCGGATGCGTGATTGCGTGCTATATTGCATCTTTTTGCAATTGTATGCATAGCGTCGAATCCTTGTTAGCAATTTATTCAATTTTTGATCGCTAATCAATGTGCTAGCAACATGGTCTCCATTGATATGCACATTACGTTTGTGAATTATGTGCGGTAAGTGATTTCACGATTTGATAGTAGGACGAAGTTAGTGTATATCAAAAATATGGTGAAAAAATAATCTCACTTGCATCATTTTCCGTCATTTGTCATCTGTTTTACTTTGTCACATTTCAGTTGACTCTAACTACAAGTTTTTCTTTACCGTTAGCAGAGATGATAAGATCTAAAAATCCTTTTGAACAGGGGCGGACCTACGTTATAGTTAGCGGTGGCACGTGACACCAGTCAATTAAATCGACTTAGTGTAAATTTAGTTGAAAAGTTACTGATTTTTTAAGAATACTACCACTCATATTTAGGCAGTGCACCTCATGTTTAAATAAACTTAATCAACTACCAAGTCGGGGGAACTTCAAAATTTTCGTGACACCGGTGACCATTTCTGGTCCGCCTCTGCTTTTGAACTATTGTTAGGAGAATAAATTAATTTTATACTACGTAAGTGTTATCGTTTATCCAATTTAAAAAGTCATTAATGTCATTACTCGTTATAATCAACTTACAAAATAAGTTGTTAAATTATCATGAGACTTCAAAGTTATTATCATGATTTTATTATGAAATTGAGAGAAAGTAAAATACTCGAGTTATCATGAGATTCTCATGTCTGACTCCAACTTTGTATCGTAGTCTATAGTATACCATAAGAGCATCTCCAATGACTTTATTTCTAAAGTATTTTACTATCCAAAAAAGCTACGGAAAAAACTTGGAACAAAGCATTTCATATTTTAGTATAAATTTCCTACTAAAAACATCACCAATTAAGGTTTTTCTAAAGCTTTGGAAAAGTTTTTATTCATTGAAAAAAAAAGTTTTTTTAATCAAAAGCTTGGTAAAAAAAATCAATAAAATTTTCATATTAACTCCCTCATTATATTAAAGATGGCTTTTCAAAAGCTTTATAATATTGGAGTAAAAGCTTATGTGAAGGCATACGTACATTGGAGATGCTCTAACAATCTAAGCTAATACGAGTACAATCATTATCACTACGATGATCATCATTGTCGAGCAATACTATTTTTCTATTCATTAAAGATTATACATAATTTGTCATTTGGATATAGTTTTGTTGTCCGGTTACATAAGTTTTATATATATATATATATATATATATATATATATATATATATATATATATATATATATATATGTCTCGGAAGTTAGAAATGCTTCATTTAAGAGAAAATAATCCATAATGTTGAACCGCACGATTTGAAAGGTAATGTTAGTGTTGACGTTGGGGTCATTCAAGTAAATATAAAAAAGTTGAAGGATAAAAAATGTAAAGTATTTGTTTTGTGATTGGTCAACATTATAATTTAAATGATTACAAATGATATCCCCTTCATTTAAAGCTATAGAGCTGTTTCTTTTAACTAGGTTGTGAGTCTTTTATTGGAAAACTAGTTTAGAACCCGCAAAATTTGCGGCCTCTTCAATGTTTTACACTAGTTAGCGTGTTTAAAAATAGTTATGCATAGATTAATTGATGTTAAGCATGAGTATGTGAAATATGAAACTAAACATAGTAGCCGCACATTGACACCAAATTGATAATGTGTGAACAAATGCATTAAAAATAAACGGAAACCAACCATGAAGCTAGTAACATAGTTAAAACGCTTTAAAAATTAAAGTTAAAATGAAAACAACCATCATTCGTTTCCCTTCAACAAACGTGCACCGTCGGATGACTAGCTCGTAACTTATGTCCACCTTGTATACCCCTTGGTAAGTGGACACTCTCGTATTTAACAAATCTCCATCCACTTACGCATTCATAAATCTATTTGGCACAATCTGTAAGGAACCAAGTATTTTATTTGGTATTAAAAAAAATTAAATTAAGATACTTATAACAATAACAATAATGAATGACTTGTTGAGAAGTTAGATACATACAAGCTTTCACGATGACCCGTGCCGACTAAAGCAACAAACTAGATCTGGTTTTGTACGTTATCCATATACGCCTGAAACTTTAAAACATCATTTAATGATTGACAAGTTATATAGACATGGAGAGCATTGATTGTGTTTTATATACAATTTATGAGCAAAGCATAATGTTATATAACGAAGTAGAACACTCGACTTGTAACATTCTCTCTTCTGGACCGGTAATTTCTAAATTTAAATTGATGTATTTAATTGTATTAGAAATTATTTGATAAAATGTGTTTAATTGTGAAACTTAGTTAAATAAGCCTCAGGACTTATTGTGCTTAGTAAATTATTGATTGTTTTAATTTACTATAGTTGACGGTATAATAAAATAAGTTTCTCGCAAATGGTTTTTAGGTTCCAGACAATAGATTGAAAGGGGACTAGTTTTAAGTGGATACGGGTCGGTGGGAAAAGTGAGCCGACTTATAACCTTTCTATTTTAGGAAAGTTTTTCACTTTCCTTATTTGGAAACCTAATCTAAAACCTTAAAACCCTTGCAAATCCTAATCGAAAACTTGTGGAATTGGAGCTGTGATCTTGTGTTATCATAATCATCATCATCTCCTAGTTGTAATTCCTTAATTGTAAGTTATATTCATGCTTAAATTCATGATTATGATTTATTGAATTCTTGGTATGAATTGGTGTTAAATTGTTACTTTTAACATGTTATAGCATGCTTATATGATGATGTGAGAACTATAAACTGATGTTGGAATCTGTATCTGTGGTTAGTTGTTTGGTTTATTACTTGTTGAAATCTGCCATGGAAGGCCTGAGTATCCCATGTTCGTCGCCTGAAGCCGGCGGCTTCCTTTGAAGCCGACGGATTGCCTTTGAAGCCGGCGGCTTCACTCAAACGGCTTCAAATGGTGACCTCGGGTACAAGATGGGATTGTTCAGGGTGGCTGGAAGCCGGCGGCTTCCTTTGAAGCCGGCGGCTTGGGGTGTTTTCTAGCATGTTTTGTTTTAAGCTTTTCAAACATGGTTTCATTGTTAGTACAAGTAGTAAATTAGTTGATTTAAGTCATGTATTACCTGTAACTTGTAAGTTGCAATGTGATGTGCACTTATGATATGTTAGTACATGATGATTGTTAATTAGGGACTTATAATTGTAGCGCTAATTGTGCTAAGTTCCTAATGATCTAAATTGATGTAATTCAAGTGTTATGATCTTGATTTCTAACTTTTACCTGATTGTTAATTCTCAGATAATCAAAGAGCTCAGCGAGATAAGACAGCTGAGTAAGTGAAACGAAATAATCAGGTGAGTGGATTTGAAACTCACAGTTTGATTTGGTTGTGTCAATTTGATTTCAATCAGTAATTATAGGATTACTATTGATAGTATATTAACCTTGAAATGATATGCCATTTGATTGGTTGTTTGATAAACATTGAATTGAAAGGTATAATCTAGAGGTCAACTTATAACGCCCATCATTTAATACAACAATATAATATTAAGTTTGGCGGAAGCGACTACTTGAAATACATATTCTATTAAAACCTGCTAGAAATTTTCACAACCTTTTTATACAATATGTTTAACTACCAAACAAACATAGTTAACATGTTTACAAACCCGGGGCATTATATACTATAAAACATTATTTATTACAAATTGGATCAGAGTTGCAAGTTTCAAACATTCCCAGCATCAAAACGTCCCTTCCTGGCTACCCACATAATTAAACATAACATGCAGGAAGTAAATTGAGGGATTAACACGAAGCTAAGTGAATAAATAATCAACTACAATTCAATTTAGCTAGCAATCTGTTCACAATCAATAATGCAACAAATATCGTCAAGAGGAACGGTGGTTCCTAGAGACCCTGTTCCGGGTGGCCCCATCAGAACACTTAAACCAACTGTAGGCCAAAACAGTGATTTACCGCTAACTAAATGCTAATCTCCATCAACACATGTACGCAACCATGTGTTGACCAACATTAGCAATCAAGTCCAACCAACAATCTAGTTGACCTCTGGATTATACATTTCAATTCAATGTTCAACAAACAACCAATCAAATGGCATATCATTTCAAGGTTAACATATTATCAATAGTAATCCTATAATTACTGATTGAAATCAAACTGTCACCACCAAATCAAACTGTGAGTCTCAAATCCACTCACCTGATTATCTCGTTTCACTTACTCAGCTGTCTTATCTCGCTGAGCTCTTTGCTTATCTGAGAATCAACAATCAGGTAAAAGTTAGTAATCAAGATCGTAACACTTGAATTACATCAATTTCAATCATTAGGAACTTAACTCAATTAACATTACAATTATCATAAGTTCCTAAATACAACAACTATCATGTATTATTATACTAATAAGTACAATTTACATTGCAAATAACAAGTTAGAACAAGTCTTAAAAGTTAAACAAAACCTTTGCTGAAACACACCCCAAGCCGCCGGCTTGGGTAAGGAAGCCGCCGGCTTCCGTCCCCACCCGCCGGGTCCCACTTTATAACCACCGGGTGAATAAATTTTTGTGGTAACAGAACTTAATTGCGTTTTAAAGCTTTTAGAAGCCGCCGGTTGACCCATATTGCCCGCCGGTTCCCCTACCCTACTCATGAAGCCGCCGGCTTTGGGTAGGAAGCCGCCGGCTTCAGCTGGCGATCAGGGGATTTGCAGGTCGATCATGGCCTAACTCAGCAAACCAAAAAAACAAACAAATAACCACAAATACAGATTCCAGCAGCATGTTTTTGATCATATAGCATCATCTAAACATGTTATAACATGTAATATCATCAAGATCATCAACACACCTAATCATTCAAACTATGAACTAACAATGATCAAAAATTACCAAATTAGATGTTTACAAGATGATGATGATGTAAACTAGCTAAGATCCAGATCAAATCAACTCAAGATCACTTGTTTTAATTCTTTGGTTGCAAGGGTTAAGGGTTTAAAGGGTGTTTAGCTTTAGGGTTTATGGTTTCCAAAAAAGGAAAGTGTAAAACTTTCCTAAAAAGGAAATATTTAAGGCGGTTAAAATTTTACACCGACCCGTATCCACTTAAAACTAAACCCCTTTCAATCTATTGCCTGGAACCTAAAAACCATTTACGAGAAACTTCTTTTATTGCACCGTCAACTATAGTAAATTAAAACAAACAATAATTTACTAAGCACAATAAGTCCTGAGGCTTATTTAACTAAGTTTCGCAAATAAACAAATAATATCAAATAATTTCTAATACGATTAAATGTATCAATTTAAAATTAGAAATTACCGGACCAAAAAGAGAGGATGTTACAACTCTCCCCCCCTTAAGAAGATTTCGTCCCCGAAATCTCATCACGATCAAACAATCCAGGATATCTGGATCTCATACTATCTTCTGTTTCCCACGTTAGGTTTTCACCTAAACTATGTTTCCATTTTACTAACACCATGGGAATCTGTTTCTTCCTAAGTTTGGTCACTTTTCTGTCAAGAAGTTCCACTGGTTCTTCAACTAACTTCTGACTCTGATCAACTTTCAAATCTTTTAAAGGAAGAATCTGAGACTGGTCCTCAACGTTACATTTCTTCAAATAGCAAATGTTAAACGTATCATGAATACCAGCAAGCTTTGGAGGAAGATCCAATGTAACATACTGATCATTAACAATCTTACGAATTCTAAACGGTCCAATATACCGAGGAGCCAATTTTCCACGTTTCCCAAACCGAATTACCCCTTTCCAAGGTGAAACTTTCAGGTTCACAAGTTCACCTTCATCAAAAATAACTGGTCGACGTTTAGGATCAGCATATTGTTTCTGTCTATTACGTGCAGCTTTCAACTTTTCACGAGCCACTGCAACTTTATCAGCTGTCATTTGAACAATATCGGGACCTGCAAACTGTTTCTCACCTGCCTCTAGCCAACAAGTTGGAGTTCTACAACGGCGACCATAAAGCATTTCATATGGAGGCATGCCAATACTAGAATGATAGTATTATAAGCGAACTCAACCAATGGCAAATGAGAATCCCAAGAACCACCATACTCTAAAATACAAGCTCTCAACATATCCTCTAATGTCTGAATCGTACGTTCTGACTGCCCATCTGTTTGAGGATGGTAAGCTGTACTAAGATTCACTCTGGTGCCCAACTCATGCTGCAAACTTTGCCAAAAATGAGATACAAACCTCGGATCTCTATCAGATACAATCGATAATGGAATACCATGCCGAGTAACAATCTCATTCATATACAACTGTGCAAGTTTACTCAGAGATGCAGTCTCACTAGTAGCTAGAAAATGAGCACTCTTGGTCAATCGATCAACAATGACCCAAACCATGTCATTTCCGCGGACAGTTCGAGGCAACTTGGTAACAAAATCCATTGTCAAATGTTCCCACTTCCATTCTGGAATCTCAAGCTGTTTCAACGATCCATACGGCTTCTGGTGTTCAGCTTTCACTTGAGAACAAATATGACAAGAACTAACAAACCTCGCTACATCCATTTTCATTGTAGGCCACCAAAATAAAGGTTTCAAGTCATTATACATTTTAGTACTTCCCGGATGTACAGACAATCTGGACTTATGGGCTTCATTCAGAATAACATCCCGAAGACCACCAAACAAAGGAATCCAAACACGAGACTGAAAGGTTTTTAATCCCCTCGAATCATCTAATAACAATTCCTTTCGATTCAGCATAATTTCAACTTTCAAATTATGATCTAACAAGGCCTCTAACTGTGCAGCTTTTATCTGGCCCACCAAATCGGAAGAAACTTCTAAACTCATAAAATAAACTCGATCAGAAGTTACCTTGCGGCTTAGAGCATCAGCAACCACAGTGATTTAAAACCTCAACAGGCATCAAGTAAAGAAATGGTTTCTCAGAAATCTAAGAGTGAATCTTCTGGTAAAGGTAAGCAACGGTGGCAAGGAAATCAGCAGGGTAAGAAACAAAAAAGTCGTGGTGGTACTTCTGATCGTCCCAATTGGTGTATTAAGTGTAGAGCTAGACATTTTGGGCCATGTACTGTGCAAACCACTAGATGTGTAAAATGTGGTGTGATTGGGCATGAAGCCAAAGATTGTGTTTTTCCCACTTATGTGTGTTGGAATTGCCATAAGGAAGGTCATCGTGCAAATCAGTGTTCTGAGGCTAAGAGACAGGGTTCGGGGACAGTTGTTGGTTCATCAGCTTCTTCCGGTCAGAAGCGGAAGAATCCGCCATCTGCAGTTAGTAGGGCTTTTCAAATGACAGTTGATGAAGCTGTCCATACAGATGACGTGATCACGGGTACTTTTCTTGTAAATTCTATACCAGCTCGTGTTTTGTTTGATTCTGGTGCAAATTGTTCTTTTGTATCTGTGTGTTTCTGTGATAAGTTGAAAATGATGCCTACTGTGATTACAAACCCTGTTGAAGTAGAAATAGCTAGTGGCAAATCGGTTCCTGTTACCACCTCGGTAATTGGAGCTAGTATTATAATAGAAAGCCAGACTTTCCCAATTTCCTTTCTATTGATGCCAATTGCTAGTTTTGATGTGATTATTGGTATGGATTGGTTAAGTCAGTATAAAGCAAGCATAGATTGCCACAATAAGCTGATTAGAATTCCAATCTCTGAAAAGTCATATGTCGTGGCTCGACGAGAACGGGATAATGTTTGTATACCTTTGATTAGTATGATGAAAGCTAGGAAATCTTTGTCTAAGGGCTGTGAATCGTATCTAGCTTATGTGATTGATGCTAAGTTAGAAAAGAAGTTTCTTTCTGATGTACCGGTTGTTTCTGAGTATCCGGAAGTATTCCCTGATGAACTACCTGGTTTACCACCGGTTAGGGAAGTTGAATACCAGATTGATCTTGTTCCTGGCTATTCACCTATAGCTAAAGCCCCTTATAGATTAGCTCCATCTGAGATACGTGAAATGATGAATCAGATACAGGAGTTGTTGGATAAAGGGTTTATTAGACCGAGTTCTTCTCCCTGGGGTGCACCAGTTCTGTTTGTGAAAAAGAAAGATGGGTCTTTTAGAATGTGCATTGATTATAGGGAATTGAATAAACGGACAGTAAAGAATAAATATCCTCTGCCCCGGATAGATGCTTTATTTGAGCAGTTGCAGGGATCTTCGTTTTATTCAAAGATTGATTTGAGGTCAGGTTATCATCAAGTTCGTGTTCGTGATTGTGATATTCCTAAAACTGCATTTCGAACCAGGTATGGTCATTTTGAATTCCTGGTTATGCCTTTTGGATTAACGAATGCTCCAGCAGTTTTTATGGATTTGATGAACCGTGTTTGTCGACCTTTTCTTGATAAATTTGTGATTGTATTTATCGATGATATTTTGGTATATTCTAAATCCGAATCAGAACATGGAATGCATTTGAGGTTAGTATTGGAAACCTTAAAGAGAGAACATTTGTATGCCAAGTTTTCTAAATGTGAATTTTGGATTCGGGAAGTACAGTTTTTGGGTCATATTATTTGTAATGATGGTGTTAAAGTTGATCCTTCAAAGATTGAAGCTGTAATGAATTGGAAAGCTCCAAAGTCTGCTTCTGAAATAAAGAGTTTTCTTGGCCTGACGGGTTATTACCGGAAGTTTATTAAAGATTTTTCTAAAATTGCCGGTTCGTTGACAAAATTGACCCGTAAGGATGAAAAGTTTGTGTGGACTGAACAACAGGAGACAGCTTTTCAGACTCTGAAACAGTTGTTATGTCAGGCTCCTGTGTTAGCATTGCCAGATGGGTCCGATGATTTTATTGTTTATTGTGATGCATCGATTGCTGGTTTGGGTTGTGTGTTGATGCAGCGAGATCGTGTGATTGCTTATGCTTCTCGTCAGCTCAAACCTCATGAAAGAAATTATCCTACCCATGATTTAGAACTTGCAGCAGTTGTGTTTGCTTTGAAGATATGGAGACATTACTTGTATGGTACCAAATGTGTTATTTGTACAGATCACAAGAGTCTTCAGTATATATTTTCACAGCAAGAGTTGAATATGCGGCAGAGGCGATAGTTAGAATTAATCAAAGATTATGATTGTGAGATTAAATATCATCCAGGGAAAGCCAATGTGGTTGCTGATGCTTTAAGCCGCAAGGTAACTTCTGATCGAGTTTATTTTATGCGTTTAGAAGTTTCTTCTGATTTGGTGGCTCAGATAAAAGCTGCACAGTTAGAGGCTTTGCTAGATCATAATTTGAAATCTGAAATTATGTTGAATCGAAAGGAATTGCTATTAGATGATTCGAGAGGATTAAAAACCTTTCAGTCTCGTGTTTGGATTCCTTTGTTTGGTGGTCTTCGGGATGTTATTCTAAATGAAGCTCATAAGTCCAGATTATCTGTACATCCTGGAAGTACGAAAATGTATAATGACTTGAAACCTTTGTATTGGTGGCCTACAATGAAGATGGATGTAGCAAGGTTTGTTAGTTCTTGTCATATTTGTTCTCGAGTTAAAGCTGAACACCAGAAGCCGTATGGATCGTTGAAACAGCTTGAGATTCCTGAATGGAAGTGGGAACATTTGACTATGGATTTTGTTACCAAGTTGCCTCGAACTGCCCGAGGAAATGATATGGTTTGGGTTATTGTTGATCGATTGACCAAGAGTGCTCATTTTCTCGCTACTAGTGAAACTGCATCTTTGAGTAAGCTGGCACAGTTATATGTGAATGAGATTGTTTCTCGACATGGTATTCCTTTATCGATTGTATCTGATAGAGATCCGAGGTTTGTATCTCATTTTTGGCAGAGTTTGCAGCATGAATTGGGTACACGTGTGAACCTCAGTTAGCTTATCATCCTCAGACAGATGGTCAGTCAGAACGTACGATTCAGACATTGGAGGATATGTTGAGAGCTTGTATTCTGGAGTATGGTGGTTCTTGGGATTCTCAATTGTCATTGGTTGAGTTTGCTTATAATAACTCTTATCATTCTAGTATTGGCATGCCTCCATATGAAATGCTTTATGGACGCCGTTGTAGAACTCCAACTTGTTGGCTAGAGGCAGGTGAGAAACAGTTTGCAGGTCCAGATATTGTTCAAATGACAGCTGATAAAGTGGCAGTGGCTCGTGAAAAGTTGAAAGCTGCACGTGATAGACAGAAACAATATGCTGATCCTAAACGTCGACATGTTACTTTTGTTGAAGGTGAACTTGTTTACTTAAAAGTTTCGCCTTGGAAATGGGTAATTCGGTTTGGGAAACGTGGCAAATTGGCTCCTCGGTATATTGGACCGTTTAGAATTCGTCAGATTGTTAACGATCAGTCGGTTACATTGGATCTTCCTCCAGAGCTTGCTGGTATTCATGACACGTTTAACATTTGTTATTTGAGAAAATGTAACATTGAGGACCAGTCTCAGATTCTTCCTTTGAAAGATTTGAAAGTTGATCAGAGTCAGAAGTTAATTGAAGAACCAGTTGAACTTCTTGACCGAAAAGTGACTAAACTTAGGAAGAAACACATTCCCATGGTGTTAGTAAAGTGGAAACATAGTTTAGGTTTAAACCTAACTTGGGAAACTGAGGATAGTATGAGATCCAGATATCCTGGATTATTTGTTTCCTGATGAGATTTCGGGGACGAAATCTTCTTAAGGGGGGGAGAGTTGTAACATCCTCTCTTCTGGACCGGTAATTTCTAAATTTAAATTGATGTATTTAATTGTATTAGAATTATTTGATAAAATGTGTTTAATTGTGAAACTTAGTTAAATAAGCATCATGACTTATTGTGCTTAGTAAATTGTTGATTGTTTTAATTTACTATAGTTGACGGTACAATAAAATAAGTTTCTCGCAAATGATTTTTAGGTTCCAGATAATAGATTGAAAGGGGACTAGTTTTAAGTGGATACGGCTCGGTGGGAAAAGTGAGCCAACTTATAACCTTTCTATTTTAGGAAAGTTTTTCACTTTCCTTATTTGGAAACCTAATCTAAAACCTTAAAACCCTTGCAAATCCTAATCGAAAACTTGTGGAATTGGAGCTGTGACCTTGTGTTATCATAATCATCATCATCTCCTAGTTGTAATTCCTTAATTGTAAGTTATATTCATGCTTAAATTCATGATTATGATTTATTGAATTCTTGGTATGAATTGGTGTTAAATTGTTACTTTTAACATGTTATAGCATGCTTATATGATGATGTGAGAACTATAAACTGATGCTGGAATCTGTATCTATGGTTAGTTGTTTGGTTTATTACTTGTTGAAATCTGCCATGGAAGGCCTGAGTATCCCATGTTCGTCGCCTGAAGCCGGCGGCTTCCTTTGAAGCCGACGGATTACCTTTGAAGCCGGCGGCTTCACTCAAACGGCTTCAAATGGTGACCTCGGGTACAAGATGGGATTGTTCAGGGTGGCTGGAAGCCGGCGGCTTCCTTTGAAGCCGGCGGCTTGGGGTGTTTTCCAGCATGTTTTGTTTTAAGCTTTTCAAACATGGTTTCATTGTTAGTATAAGTAGTAAATTAGTTGATTTAAGTCATGTATTACCTGTAACTTGTAAGTTGCAATGTGATGTGCACTTATGATATGTTAGTACATGATGATTGTTAATTAGGGACTTATAATTGTAGCGCTAATTGTGCTAAGTTCCTAATGATCTAAATTGATGTAATTCAAGTGTTATGATCTTGATTTCTAACTTTTACCTGATTGTTAATTCTCAGATAATCAAAGAGCTCAGCGAGATAAGACAGCTGAGTAAGTGAAACGAAATAATCATGTGAGTGGATTTGAAACTCAAAGTTTGATTTGGTTGTGTCAATTTGATTTCAATAAGTAATTATAGGATTACTATTGATAGTATGTTAACCTTGAAATGATATGCCATTTGATTGGTTGTTTGATAAACATTGAATTGAAAGGTATAATCCAGAGGTCAACTAGATTGTCAGTTGGACTTGATTGCTAATGTTGGTCAACACAGGGTTGCGTACATGTGTTGATGGAGATTAGCATTTAGTTAGCGGTTAATCACTGTTTTGGCCTACAGTTGATTTAAGAGTTCTGATAGGGCCACCAGGCACAGGGTCCTTAGGAACCACCGTTCCTCTTGACGATATTTGTTGCATTATTGATTGTGGACGGATTGATAGCTAAATTGAATTGTAGTTGATAATTCATTCACTTAGCTTCGTGCTAATCCCTCAATTTACTTCCTGCAGGTGATGTATATTATGTGGGTAGTCAGGAAGGATGTTTTGATGCTGGGAATGTTTGAAACTTGCAACTCTGATCCAGTTTGTAATAAATAATGTTTTGTAGTATATAATGCCCCGGGTTTGTAAATAAGTTAACTATGTTTGAATAGTAGTTAAACATGTTGTATAAAGGTTTGCGAAAATTTCTAGCAGGTTTTAATAGAATATGTATTTCAAGTAGTTGCTTCCGCCAAACTTAATATTATATTGTTGTATTAAATGAGGGGCGTTATACGACTACTTCACAGTCTTCCTCATTTAAGAAGTTACGATTTGAGGAAACACCACAACCACAACCACAGTCACAACAACAACCTCGTCCCCAAACCCAAGTATGAGAATTGCCTACGTGTGATAAGTGTGGTAGGAGACATACCGGTGAATGTAAATGTTTTAAATGTGGAAAATCCGAGCATATGGCACCAAATTGCCCAAGTCCTTATCGTCTACGTTATTACTGTTTTAAAGATGATCACCTTCAAGTTGTTTGTCCTGATAAGAAGGAAGCTAGACAAAAAGAAATGGAGGCGGAGTTAGTGAGGACTAGGTCAAGGTCTAGGCATCGTTCTTTTCAATTGACCGCTGGAGGGCGAAAGAGTCACCCGATGTGGCGTCAGGTACCTTATCGTTTTACACATGCCCACATTTTATTCGACTCTGGAGCCACTTAACCGTTGGTATCGCTTTTATTTTGTGAACCTTTAAATATTCTTGTTGTTTGGTTGAATTTTTCTTTACAAGTAGTTTTCCTTGAAGTATCTAACTGAAAGGAAATGATTGATTATATTGTATTAAGAGTGGTTCGTGAGGATACGAACAAAATAAGTGGGGGGGAGTTGTAACACCCCAAATTTAAAGTTATTGTTTTAGTACGCGAATATATATTTATTATGAAGTATTATTATTACATAATGGAATACAATAGAAAACGTGTAACACCCCCAAATTCGTTTAGCGGAAGCATTGGTATAAGCTGGGGATGCTACATTTACATTGTACATGTATACATATCAGAGCGTATGATTATAACAGAACATATATATATATATATATATATATATATATATATATATATATATATATATATATATATATATATATATATATATATATATATATATATATATATATATATTAAGATGCCAAGAGTAATAGTTACAAAGTTTACGCTTTATCGAATCGTATAAGTAGTTAAATTGTACAAAAGTGGATTTCGTAAATATGACTAAAAACAGATTAGTTATACAAAAGAAATCCATATGTTTCAAAAAGTTGGCATCGAAAATCTTCAAGGGTCGCCTAGGTTCCATTAGTGCAGGCGGTCCTTACGTATGCTGCTAATTCCCTGAAAAACATAGTAAAAAGCCAACAACGAGGTTGAGTGAATTCACAGGTTTTATGTTTGCAATAGTTGGATCAAGTTTGTAAGCACAGTTGTTAAACCAAATACGTTCACGATAGTTATTACCATAGCAGTTAAATAAGTTTAGTGGAATGTTATCCAAATACAAGTTATGTGGGATGTCTGCCCAAAATACGGTTTATATTAGGATGTTACCCAAAGCACAGTTTACGTTGGGATGTTACCCAAAACACAGTTTAAAATACGTTGCTGGTCGTTCTCCGGCGTTTTACAAACAGTACCGGTCGTTCTCCGGCCAAATACGCACGGGTCGTTCTCCCGTCCAAACACTGCTGGTCGTTCTCCAGCGAGACACTGTACCAGTCGTTCTCCGGTCTAAAGACGCATGGGTCGTTCTCCCATCCAAAACGCACGGGTCGTTCTCCCGTCCACTTGGCCAGTCGTTCTCTGGCACTAAAATACGTTGCTGGTCGTTCTCCAGCGTTTTCATAAAAAGTACCGGTCGTTCTCCGGCCAAACACGCACGGGTCGTTCTCCCGTCCAAGCAAAATAGTTTACCATGTTTGTTTTAGTTTACAGTATGAAAATGTTATTTCATAAACATTAGTTCACACGACAGTTCAACAGTTCAAAGTACTCTAATTATTCGAGTAAACAAGTATGATAAACAATCATGTAAGCAAAAGCAGTTATGGCAATCAATAAAACAGTTGCCTATGTTTTCCACCCCTGTTCAAAAGCAGTTAAAACAATATAAGTAGGGTCCGTGAACTCACATGTTGAGTTAAGTAACGTGTGAGCGCTAGCAAAGCCTAAAGCCCAAATGTAATCTAGTCGAAATCTCCTAACGCCCTAAACGTATGAGATTTAATAAGTATGTGGATTTCTAACTCGGCCATCCATGCTAGTGTTCGTACAACCAAGTTATGTCCGAGTGTTAGTTCGATGTTCATGTTTGAAGTTTGAAAATGTATACGACTTGTTGGTAACGGTTCGTAGTTATAACCTTTGAAAGCGTTTATCATTTTCATTCCTTTTGATTTTCATAAAGTACGGAATTGTGTACGGGGGTCCGGGGGCAGCGCCCCTAGTAGCGGGGTCCAAGGGGTGGCAACCCCTGGTGGGGTCCAAGGGGCAAAGCCCCTGGTTGGGGTCGAGTGAAAACGCATTCAAAATTTTGTTTCGGGGTAAAATCAAGTGGTAAAAGACTTAGTGAGATCATTCGTTTTTAAGGGTCTGAAACCTGCGACGTTAAGTACGACATTACGTGCGACGTTATGTGCGACATAGGCGCTTGTGTCGTTATATGCGACGTCAGGGTCTAGTGCGACGTAAGGGTCGACGTCGCTATGTGCGACTTCGCAATTTAATGCGACGTTGAGGGCGATGTCGCAGTATGCGACGTTGTGAAGTGTTCTGCGACATTGTGACTGATGTCGCAATTGGCCCAAGCCAGATGCGACATCGGGGTCTGATCGGACTCCGGTGGCCGGAAACATAGCCGGACGACTTCGTTTTGGCCCGAAACTTTTACCCAACCCTTATTTGGACATTTCTTAGTTATATAAACACTAAATATCAAAGGAAACAACGAAATCTAAAAGTTTGCGGAGTTGTCGGGTTCTTACAAAGTTGTCGCGAGAGAAATCCGAGAAGATGGTTGTGTAGCTTTCGTCGTGGTGATCGTTTTTCCCTAAATGAGTTTTTTGATTTGATGAGTTTTTGTGGTAGTCTTTGTGAGTTTTTGTTGGGTGTTAGAGAGAGAGATTTGAAAGAGAATGGAGGTGAAGAGAGAGAAACAAATGAGAAATGAGGTGGGAAAGGGGGTGTGGGCCGGTTTTGTTCCAAAAAGGAGGAGGGGACTTTGTCCCAATTTTGTGGTATTTTACCCGTGTTTGTTTACCCGATCATTATATGTTTAAATATTTTAAATGATAATTATTTAAATACGTATTCGATTATAGTTTTGGTTGAAATATTTTATGGAAATAATTTAGTTAAGTTTATAAAATTTTAAGTTTGTTTCGTTTCAGTTTACGAAATAAACGTTTATACGTTATAAAATACTTTGTAAATACTATCGACATAATATTTAATAATCGTTGATGTCATTTAATAATTTCATTTTATTAAATAATTTTTGTTCACCAACAGTCGTATATTTTTGTCGTGTTTGTTCCAATTGTTTCATATGTAATTACAACTAATTACAATATGTAATACTACGCGTATTTACTAGTTGGGCTTTGCTAGACTTACCTCTAAAATATGTTGTGAATTCACTCAAATAGGGAATTAGCCTAATAATGCAAGTGTTTGACGTTTATAATCGCGTTTAAATTTGCGGGGTGTCACAAAACGTAAATGGGTTTTTCAGTTTCAGACTGTATAAATAAAAAATAAGTTAGATATAATATGTATACATGCGTGTTTTTCTCTTTACTCTCAAACATTCCAGAAAACCCATTCGTGAAGGAAGAAAATCGCAGAAGCATTACCCCATCATCAAATCTTCAATTCTAATTCTAATTCAAGCTTTCAACTTCCAATTCATCACCTTCTTTACTCTCTTTAATCATTGTAAGTGTTTTCTTCATGGTTTTAACCTAGATTTTTGGGTTTATAATGGGTTTTATATAATCATTGAAATTAACCCTAAATTAGGGTTAGGGTTCAATAGAATTGTTGTTTGTTAGTGTTTTTAAGGTTGTTGATAATCATATTACAAGTTAAAAGTGATGAAATCATCACCTGTGTTCTTGGGTAATTATGAGAGTTTGCTAAAAGTGTGTGTGTTGATGTAAATTAACTATATATGTGATTAAATGTGACACCCGTCAAATTAGAACGAGTAATTAGTGCCAAATCAAGTTTTAATATATGTAATTAGTTCTGTGTTAGACTAATTTGTGTATCAAGTAATATATATTGTTGAATATATATACAAGTAGGCAATTTGATTAAATCGTACAAGTTGCAAATCGAATGTAATTCGGTTCAATTAAATACGGACGTTGGTGAACAATTTTATTAAATAATATAATATTATTTAATAACGATATCATATCCCAAAATATTATTTCGATAACATTTCAATTCAATTTCGTATCGTACAAACAGGGTTTATGCGACTAAAATATTAAACGCACAAACGAAACGAAACAAATTAAGTTATATTATATAACTCAATTATTAAGTATTTGGCTAAATACTTTAACGAAAATATTAAGTAATTATTCGTAGTTTAAAATGTACATTTAAACGTATTAAATAATTAATTAAACATTTTAACATTCGGAAAAACGAACACCGCACGGAGCACGAACTCAGGAAGCGAAAATTGGTGAACTCCACACACCGTGGACCCCACCAGGGTCGGCCAAAAAGGGGAGGATCTCTCCCCATCCTCATTTTCACCATCTCACAACTCCCACACACTCTCTCTCTTTCAAATCTTTTCAAAAAACCACCACCTCCACCATAACTCAAATCCATTAAAAAGCATCGTCAAACGCCATCAAATCATCACGCTCGTTTGGAATAAAAGAACCACGGCATCACGATCTACACATTCATCTTTTCGGAATTTTGATTCGCCACCGCGTAAGTTTCCGACAAAATCTCGAAACCTTTCGATTTGGTGTATTTTCGTTTGTATATTGTTTCTATAAGTTCAAAATGTCCAAAAATGGGTTGGGTAAAAGTTTCGGACCGAAATAAAGTCGTCCGGCCATTTTTCCGGCCACCGAACTCCGGTCAGACGCTGATGTCGAATCTGGCTTGGCCCAATTGCGACATCAGCTACAGTGTCACAACACCTCTCACGATGTCGCATGGTGCGACATCAGCCTCAACGTCGCATTAAGTTGCTAACGTCGCATATAGCGACATCGACCCCTACGTCGCAAGAACCAACAACGTCGCATATAGCGACATAACACTTAAAGTCGCATTAAATTGCGGATGTCGCACATAGCGACGCCATGACCAATGTCGCAGTCACAACCTGCGACACAACTCCTAATGTCGCATACAATGTCGCAGATGACAGAACCTAGAAAACTCAGATTTTACTAAGTGTCGAGGACTGAAATTTATCACTTGATTTTACCCAAATTCAAATTCTGGATGCGTTTTTCACTAAAGCAATATAGTAGAAATAAAAAAATTTCTAGCTGACTTGGCATCTCGACCCTAACCAGGGGCCAGCCCCTTGGACCCCGCCAGGGGTTGCCACCCCTGGAACCCCGCTAACCAGGGGTGCTGCCCCCGGACCCCCGTGACTTAGAGTTTGTAAATACATTTCACCAAGTGTCAAACTTGCATAACACTTCAAAAATCAAAATAAAGGTTTTTATTACAAACCGTCACCAACGGGCCGTACACGTTTTCAAATACTCAAGTCAATCAACCAAATCGTAGTAATTTGGACAAGTCAATCAACCAAATCATAGTAATTTGGACAAGTTAATCAACCAAATCATGGTAATTTGGACATTATAGTTGAACGAACAACTACAAAGGTAGTATTTTAAGATACCTATTCAAATAATAACCATCGCGCATATTGGACACCCTCAGGTTACAAGTCTTCGGATATCAATTCACAGCTAATCAATTCAAGTTTATTTCGATAAACACTCAAGGCTCAGGTGAGTCTCATGGCCCCTATTTTACTGTTTTCAATCAGGGGTGTGATTACATTGCTCGTTTTATTTACATGTTGAACGCAAGTACAAATCAATCAAATACTACATGAGTTGTTTTCAACTAATCACTAAAGCCCTCCATAGCATAGTCTGGTAATACATCTGTAGCGTGAATGTTAGTATATGATATCATATAGGATTGACAATCCTCGTCCAGGGTTAGCACGCACTAACTGGTCAAACGGACGTATTAGCATTTGGGAAGACGAGTGTAGATTAGGCACTCGTAGGAGGCACCTCAGTTGGGTTTCCTTATTTGGACCTGACACTCAAGTTAAGCTCAGACTATGTGCTCATGGCTGTATAACTTTTATTTTGCTTAATTGCATTTTAAATTCAATCAAATCTTGCAATTCATACAAATATGTGTTGACATAAAAACCTGTGAGCTCATCAGCGTTTCGCTGACCCATTTTAGCATGTATCACAGGTACACAGCAGTAGGTTGGACTGCCCAAGCAGGAATCATTAGCTCGAGTCAGCATTCATACAACCAGAGATTTAATTGCATTATTATATTTTGTATAAAGTAATTATGTGATGTAAATCTCTACATTTCAGAAACTAAGCTAATGTAAACATTATTTTGATGTAAACTTTTGTTTTTATCAATACAAGTTCAAAACGACGCATATAGTGGTCGTTCATTATACCTTTGTGCTTGATATGTAATTAGTCGTGCCCCGACCCGATTCGCTTCCGCAACCCGGAATTGGGGGTGCGACATTAAAAGTGTTAATAGAGTATGAATATCATAATTGAACAAGAATAGAACTAGAAGTTAGTAACTAAATGATAGAAAGATTTATGCTTATGAAAAGTGGAAGCAAGAACATAGTGGGGAAGGGAGTTAATATGATTAATTATAAAAGTTAATGATTATAAGTGTCTAAGTGTGTTGTTGGTTGTTATAAATGATTTGTTAGGTGTTAAAGACGTGGAAGTAGTACGTTGATCACTTGTTATAAACTCGTCATTTAATCTCAAAGGTGAGTATTATAGGGATTGATTAAGTAATGATTGTGTATGTACCGGATTGCTTCCGAGCAAGAGGTTTGCACAATCATGTGGAATTTATTCGTAATTCACTGTTTCTACTTGAGAATAATTTTGTTAAACTATGTGGATGATTGTGTATGTACCGTATTGCTTCCGAGCAAGAGGTTTGCACAATCAAGTGGAAGTTACTTGTATCTTAACTTGTTTCTAATGATTGAATTATGTGGATGGACAATATTGTAGAGATTCAGAGTTATATACGAATATGTGCTTGCACGTTATGTTGATCTTGGTAGGCATATCGAAGTGATATGGTGCCAAGTGTACTTGTTTCTAATAGTCGCGGATCCGCATAGTGTTTAATCTCTACATATTGTGCCGGTAGTTATTTGTGTAAGATTATATGTTGATTATAGTGATTGTGTATAATGTTGTGGATTACCTGGTTGATTGCCTATATGCTCACTAAGTATGCATGCTTATTCTTTCAAGTATTTTATATTTTAGGTGATCTTGAGCAAAGAGAGGGAAAAGGGATTAAGAAGGATTAGCGTGGATAGCTTGCTTGTAGTGAGTTGCAAGTTCCCCTCTTTTAATTATCGTTTTGAATATAGCTTGTGTAATGCGCCCAAATGATTATGTTTTGGAAGTCAAACACGATATCTATGGTTTGGTTTTAAAAGTATGTTGACTTCAAAAGTCAACCATGATATATAGTCGCATGTACATGTTTTTGGAAAAACTTGAAGTTTATATGAATGTAGATTATCTAGTTTGGTTATATGGATGAAATATAGTAACATGTCATTTTTGATTGGTTGGTTGAAAGGAAAGTTGACACATAGTCAACTATGTTGGTAATGGTCAAACATGTATAGACTGAGTAGTGTTTTGGTCAAATTGTGGTTAGAATGTTAAACGGGTAAAAAAAGTGTCAAAATGGGTCAAAAAGTGGTCATGTATTAATGTTGAATGAGTTAGCGTTATGGTATATTTGTTGTGTGCTTTAGAACTGTTTTGACATGTCAAAGAAGTGTATAAAAGGTGTTGGTCAGTTTGTATGTGGTTTATGTTTTGAGTTGACACCAAAAAGTGTGTAAAATGGTTGAAAACTAGCCACACGTCTAAATATTGCGTTTTTGTGAAAATTGAAAAAGTGTAAAAAGAGAAATGTTCATTTTAATGATATAAAGGTGCCTGCAAATTTTTAGGGTCTAAGTCCTTACGGTTTAAAACTTATGCTCAATCAAAGTTCGTGTTTTGGTATGTAATTATCTAAGTCTGCAGGTCTGCAGAATATCTGACTACCCGGCGGGTATGAATGGTACTCGGCAGGTACTAATACCTAGATCCTGACAGAAAGTGGTCTAAAACATATTACCCGGTGCGTATGGTTGTACCCAGCTGGTACAGTCACTACTCGACGGGTACTCACCAGTTCCAACATATTTTGATTTTAGATTTTATGTTTAGTCTAATAGTTTAAATAATAACTTAAATTATGAACTAACGAATTATGGGACCAAATTAAATGGGTTTTAGTGTGTAAAAAAATGTTTCTAAATTTTGGGGCGTTTCAATACATTGCATGAGCAATTGAGATCGACATAAAAAGTCTCAATAAAAACCATATTAACATGTATTGATAGGGTTAAATGATAAAGTACAACGAAATATATCCAAGACATTTTCCATTAGTTCTTTTTTGCAAAGAACAAATGGACCTACTAACCGATTACCCATCCCGAATTATTATAGTCTATTGCTATCAACAAACTACTAACGCAGTGGTGGATAAAGTAAGTGAGTAATTGTAACCTACTTGAATCCAATCGATTGTGTGATGAGGATAAGAGGATGACGCCATTTAGGTACATAAAGAGTATAATTTCAAGCTTATTTGTTTTATTTGTTTAAAGGGTGATGCACATATAGATGCCAAATATAATCAACACATAGCATACTCATAACGTTAACCACTATTCCTAAGTTAACAGCAAAACCAAACTAATCATGGATTATTTGAACTTATTAATCAAATCATTCTTGAAGTTTTGGAAAACAAAAGCTTTATCAAATGTTCCAAACCCATGTATATCATATTAATCATAAAGTAAAAAACAGAGATTTCAGATTGGCATTACATCAAACAATTGGGGTGCATACTTTATTTTGAAATTCCAAAAACAAATTATGAATCATTAATCAAGATAAAAAGAAGATCAACAGAAACATGAATTTTCAGAAGAACATTAAAATATTGAACACTCACAATTTAGAAACTATAACACGAAATTGGTTGATGAAAACACATACCGTCTACTTGAAGTTATGATTGCATTTGTGTGTACAATATGTTGTAGTAGTAATTTCGTTATATAAGAGGAAAAGAGAGCAGACCTTCTCATGAAGCCTCCATTTGTAATATGAGCATGTATGTTATTAAAGTTACAAATCGTTTTTTAGCTGTTGAGAAATCATCTAATTTTAAGGCAAGATTTTCTTTGATTGTCACTTACCTCAAAAGTTTGTTAGACCTCTCATGTTGAATTGTCGTATACTAATTCTAATAGCAAACTTTTAGCTGTGGATAAAGATGAATCGTTACTTACCTAAAAAGGATTTAGATGCATAATCTATAATTGATAAAGTTGAAGGAATCCTTCATCTTTAAAATGGTATGGCAAGTGGATAATGTACAATTAGTTATTAACCTTTTAGTCGATAAAGATTCAACTTGATATTCTGCTAATCAAGATAATATATATCTAACATAGTATATGCTACTTAATTTCAATATAAATACATATCCCAACTACCATCATGGATAACTAATGTTATATATAAACGAAAAAATCTTTATTAATATCATATAATATGTGATATTTAATTATTAGTCCATTTACCATGATTCAAGCATACAGGTTCAAAAAAAAAACAAAAAACAATCAACAAAGATGTATAAAATGATAACAAATAACAATGATTCAACAACATGTATAAAGTGATAACAGAAATCTGAAAACTTCAAATGAAAATCATTGAAAAATAGGACTTTTTTACATTGTAATTTTATGTACACCATGATTCAATTACAAGTCCATATTAATATCATTTACTATGTGATTTTTAATCATAAGTCCATATTAATATAAATTTGAGTAATGCTACAGATGACTAATTACATAGACCTAAATATTGACCTAATTCACTGATTGGTTGTAATAATTTCTCTCTCCTTATCTTATTGGTTGTACTGTACAAGTGTTATATCCTTGTTGTTAGGCCAATTTGTAGGTCTCTCTAATTAGGTCCACTTATCATTTTTCTATAGATTTTTCAGTACTAGTAAGCTTAAAATTAAAAAAAAATTAAATATGTATCTGATCAGTAACGACAGTTAGTACAACAAGGATATATCATACATTAAATATTTTAATAAAAATGTTATAGCACAGATATTTCATACATTAAAGATTAAAGAAACACAATACTGCAAATCTTAAAACCATCAAACTCAACAAAGTCGTAAAAGTGATATCTAAAGCGTTTAAAAAATTGACAGTCATAGATCAAAATTATCAAGCTCGTCAATCAATTTCATATATTTTCTTGCGATTTGGTTGGGGTTATTCTTAAAAGATTATGTCCAAACGTGGTGTACCTTTACACAAATAACCCAGTCTTGCCTGTCGACTGTAAGTTCATTGAGAGGGTGTATAATTGTTGATTCACAATTGTTAAAATTGAAAGACACGCAAAAGTAAAATGTATGAAGTTAGCTAATGATTTGCAAGTAGGTGTGAGATCATATGGGGCTAAGATTTGTATTTATACTATCAATGTTGACCTAACAAATTTTGTGACACCCGACAAATTAGGACTAGTATTAGTGCCTAATCACAGTATTAATACATGTAATTAGTTTTGTATTAGTCTAATTATATGTATCATTATGTATATTGGTATATATACACACGTACGCGATTGATTTAAATCGTGCATTTCATATCGGATGGAATCCGACACCTCAAAATACGGACGTTGGTAAACATAATTATTAAATAATATGAAATTATTTAATAAACTCATTATTTACTTTATATTATTTTGATAATATACCAAGCATACTTCGTATCGTATAAAATAAACTGTACACGACAAAAACGCGAGATTCGCGCCCGACAAACGAAATAAATCCAAGTTATATTTTTATAACTCAAAACAAAGTATTTTGATAACATACTTCCATTAAAAACATTGAGATTCAAATCGAAAACGAAACATATTAAAATAACGATACGCGACTAATTAAACGTTTAAACGATCGGGTAAACGAACATCGCACGGAGCGCGAATTTGGGGAACCAAAAAGTTGAGACACCCACCCATTTGTGGGGCCCATAACCGGCTCTAGCCACCACCCCCAAATTGTGGATCTTGTTCTTGACCTCAAGACCACCAAACACCCTCCATGTTTTACTCATTCAACCATTCCCCTCCCTCTCTAACCTCACTTTTCTCTCCCTCTTTCCCTCTCTAGAACCGGCTCCCACCACCACCACCACTCTCACCACCATAATCCACCATCAATCACCACTCAAACTTGAAGAAAAACGCAAGAGGAAGCAAGGAAACAAAGCATAACGAGTTCTCACTCCATTTTCGGCTTTAGATCGACACTTTATACCATTGTGAGCACTTTTCATGCACTAGATTTACTTGCTTTACATTTGTTTACATGTTAGGCTCACTCAACCAATAAATATCCAAGAATCAAGTTAAAAATCGTTTTTCATATACATATATCATAACTGTTTTCTGTCCCAGAAAAAACCATCTCATTCTTTTGATTACAACTCGAGTTCTAGACCAAATAAATAAACAAGACTTGAGCCAAAATCTTCCTTAAGATGTTAGTTACAAAAAGTTCTTCCTTGGCTCGGTCCAGAAATACACCGATTTTGCTACAAAATTTGATTTAGGAACAAAGGTCTATTTTGGTTGAAACATGACCACAGTCCCTTCACGATTTTATTTAACTAACTAAACGACCTCTAAAAATTCTGGAAAAATTACTTAAAATACTTAAGATATGGATGAACAACTGTGATTTTTCTTGAAATTTAATTCGAGCTTTAACCATGCGAAAACGAGACCAGAAATGGGTCCAAAAGCTGAAAACACATCTCTAGGGACTGATTTTGTAAATTTTTTAAAACCGACACTTCGGGTTAAACACGAAACGAAACGATAATTTTCCCGAGCTTTAGAAATATATCTAAGACTACCCTAAAAGTTTCGGGTCAAACCGAGGTCGTTTGACCACGTTCCAGACAATGTAAAACCTTATCAGCCTCCTGTGTCGCAGGTGGCCCAAAGCCATTGCGACACAAGCCAGTATGTCGCAACAATTAGTTATGTCGCAACCTGCGACGCTACACTTATGTCACAAACGAATCCCGTTGTCGCATGGTGCGACACAAACCCTTATGTCGCACTAGACTACGAATGTCGCATTATGCGACACTAACCTTGTGTCGCCAACTTATCAAATGTCGCAGACTGCGACATAAACCCGGTGTCGCAACATTCCCAAATTTGAATCTCCTATTCATTTTTATTAAAGCAATATATGCAGCTCGACCCCAGCCAGGGGCTCTACCCCTTGGACCCTGCCAGGGGTTGCCACCCCTTGGACCCCGCTACCAGGGGCGCTGCCCCCGGACCCACGTCATTTAAAAGTTTGAAAATACTTTTTACACTAAGTGTTGAACACTTACAACAACCGAACTTTATACGGTAATACTCGTACATGAAATACATATACTTTTATAAGTATACAAGTCAATGAAACATATAATAATAATACATTGGAATTATTATTATTAACCGTCACCAACAGGCCGTACATGTTTTCTAAACACAAACAACAACCAAATATTTGGACATAACTAGTTGAGTGGACAACTAGCATAGATGATATAACACCCCATATTTTAAAACCTTATTTTATTACTCCCTCCGTCCCAAAATAATTGTCCACCGACCAAAAACACGCAGTTTAATAAAAGTACAATCATTACTGCTTTCTCTTTCTTACTTTTTGCAGAATGGCAGTTTTACCCTTAAGCATTTAATTACCACATTCTATAAAGTTTGTAATAACAATTTGAAGTAAGGGTAATTTGGTAATCACGATCAAAATTTCCTTTCCATATTTGGATGTGGACAATAAATTTGAGACGTCCGAAAAAGGAAACGTGGACTATATTTTTGAGACGGAGGTAGTATTAAACACCGGAAGCGAATGTCCCAAACATATATTATCATATTTATAATTATATATCATATGTACATACATATGTATCAAAAGTTTAACATCTCAAAAGATTACATATATAAATATATAATTACCAAACTATGTACTAAAGACTGGGTGTTATGTAAGTTTCCAAAACATAGCTTTAAGTTTACAAAATATTAGAGTAACTGGCGATAGTCAAACATCCCATCCGAATCCACATGCCCGATCCAAAAGCTAACCATAATCTCTAAAATGTTAAATATTGAGGGGTTAGCTCACAGCTAAGTGAATGGAACTGTAACCGATAGTTCAACCTTTCTAAAACAAATCTTACAACAATTAAACATAAACACATAGCGAAAAGAGGACCGGCGGTTCCTGATTAGCCAATCAAAGAACCCTTAAACCACTGTCGGCCAAAACATTGATCTACCGATAGCTTGAAGCTATCTTCACCGACATAGGTTCATCCATCAACTATGTGTATCAGAAACTCTGCCGGCCAAACAATAGCAAACAAGCCCAACCAGTGTTGACCTCTGAATAATCACCAATGCCCAATGGCCAAGAATCACATAATGCATAATAGTCATGCCGTTATGAAATATAAACAACCAATTAACATTAACAGTAACCCAGATGACCAAACAATCAATAACCAATAACTAAGTATGTTCACCCGTTGTAACCAAACCTATTACAACTGGGTTGAACAGAGGATTACAATTGCCACTCACCGAAATTCCCAGTCTCTGAACTCAGTAGTCTTATATCACTGAGTTTCCTTCTGCTTATCTGAGAACACAAATAATAACAAGTTAGTATCTTGTTCCATAACTTAATCCTTATCATAATCAAATAACATATTTTCAATACATAACATCATCTACCATAACATCACTTCCTAATTACTAATCATACTAACTTACAAGTTTATCATAACATATTCAAATGTAATATTAATAAGTCACATTACTTGTTTTAGCTAATACAAAACCCATTATCCCAAGTAATTGAGTTATAACTTAATTGGCTCAAAATCAATTAGAGTTAAAGCTACAGATCGGCAACGAACTTTCACTTATATATCGAGTTAGGTAACGAACCGATTTTATTACTAAAGCAGGTAACAAACTTTCAAAAAAAAATTCAAGTTAGGTAATTATGGTTACATGGCTGCCATGTTAGCAAAATATGTATATGTGGACTAACTGTTGGCTGCCATGTAGCTTATTAATGTACACGTGGACATCCTCTTCTCTAACCTTAATTTTTCCGGTCAAATATCCAATCAAATTTTTTCCGACGAATCTCTACAATGTATGTATGCCTATAGTGCCAATCTCTAACTTACTCCTACTTCTTCCCCAAATTCACCTTTCTTTCCCATCCACCACTCTATTCCCCGTATCCACACGACCACACACACCACCAACATGTACATCCACCGTCACCGCATCACACCACCCACAAAATCACACCACCCGCTCCAGCAAGTCACCCGCATCACCCCCACCGACTCCTCGGAATCACCACCACCACCGCAATCCTCCCCAAACAATTGCAAGCACCGTCACTTGGATTCGAACACCACCAACGAGATCTAAAAATCAAATCTGAAAAACAAGACAACTTTCTTTGTTTTTATTTTCATTTTTGTTCTTTCAAATATGAAACTAATTTAATAATTAGGATTTTTAGAGGTTTGTTTGTGCGTTAATAGATTTATTTGTGGTTTGGGTTTTTTAAGGTGGTTAATGGTGGTGGTCCAGTGGTGTATAGGGGTTTTAGGTCCGATTTTTTGGTTTTTGTTCATATTATATGGTGGTATGATGTTTTATTCGATTCAAACAAAGGATTCATATTGGATTCGGTTTTTGCTTTTTAGTTCAGATATGATGGTGGTCCATGGTGGTGGTTGGTGATTAACATTCAAAACCTAATATTTTGATTTGCAATCTAATGGGTATTACAGTTACTTTTTTGGCCGGAAAAATTTGGCCGTTAAGTTGACCGGAAAAATAAGGTTAGAGAAGATGATGTCTATGTGTACCTAAGTAAGTTACGTGGAAGCCACCTCAGCGGTCCACATGTACATATTGTGCTAACATGGCAGCCTTATCACCATAATTACCTAACTCGAATTTTTTTTTTGAAAGTTCGTTACCAACAATAGTAATAAAATTGGTTCATTACCTAACTCGGTATATAAGTGAAAGTTCGTTACCGATCCGTAGCTTTAACCCAATCAATTAATATCAATTCAATTTATGTTTATACATATATAGGTAACTAGAGGTTTCAAACTAACAACATTACTTGTTATTACTAATGCACATATTTAAGTTCAATATCATATAAAGTTATCATATACAATCATATAAAACATAAACTGATCTGCTCTGTCCAGTTCTAAATCGCGTCGCGATTAACCAAGAATCGCGTCACGATTCAGAACATATCGCGTCGTGATCCTAGTCTGTACATCAGACCTGCAACTCAGCTCAAACACAGTCCGAATTTCTCAACCAAAATACAAAAACCCAGATTTCATGCTAACAATTGCAGTATATATTTTAACAAATAACTTCATATAACCAATCTATATTATCATGTAATCTCAAACTTCACATATAACAAGTTTCATCTTCAATTTCTTTCTAACATGAACCCTAACTAGTTCAACTTAAAACCTAAAATCAATCAAATAACCTTGTATACGAACTTCATATAATCAACACATAATCACTTCAACAACATATTCAAGTTTAATTTGTATTCTAATTCATCAACTTATATAGAAATCAAGATAAATCAACTTTTGGAATAATAACTCAAAAGAACACTTACAAAGATAAAATAGCAAGATGATGATGATAATACAATCTGATATGATCTTCAATTCATAACTTACTTGGTTTAATTGGTGTAGATTTATTTGATTAAATAGTTAGGTGATCATTTTAGAGAGTTTAAGAAACAAGTGAAGATGGGAAAGAGTTTGGTGAAATGAGTCGGTTACTCCCACCGCCCCACTTAAATACAGTGTAATTATTATACCCCCTTCTAAGCCTATTGCCTGGAACCCGAAAATACCCGCGAGACAAAATATTTTATTTTACCGTCAACTCCATTAATTTAAAACATGTACTATTTTATTAGTCACAATAAATTCTGTGACTCTTTTATCTATTTATTTTCAAGTAAACCCAACAAATTATTTCCCATTACATTAAATAACCATTTTAAAATTTAGTAAAAGATCATTTATTTCTAGACCAAAATCTGGGTGTTACAGATGGCCTTTTGAGACATCTACTCGTATTATAACCTTGCGCGTTTAGGATGCCATCAGGTTACAGTCTGCGGATACCATCATTGCTTGTAGCAACATTTGTACACATCAGACTTAGGTGAGTCTCATAGCCCCTCTTTTTACTGTTTTTACCTCGAAGTGAGGATACATGCTCAACTTTTATTTACATATGAACACAAGTACAAAACTCGATATACTGATTGCATGAGTTGTTTTACTAATAATGAAAGTCTTCCACATCATAGTTTGTTAATATTGTTTTAGTATGAATGTTAGTGTATGGTACCATATGGGATTGACAATCCCCGTCCGGGTTGGAAGGCCCAACTAGTCAAACGGACGCATTACCATTTGTTCATACGAGGGTTGATTAGGCACTCACACGGAGGCACCCTCGATCGGGTACTTGATTGTGATCCCGACACCTCAGTTAAGCTCGAACTATGAGCTCATGGCAATAGTATACACATTATTATTTTTGCTTGGTTGCAAACATTATTAAATCTTGTGGTTCATACATATATTTTATCATTTACACCTGTGAGCTCAGAAGCTTTATAGCTGACCCATTTAGCATGTATTCTCAGGTTCTTAGCAACAGTAGGTCTGCACACTCAGGATACCATAGCTCGAGTCACATGCAAACATCAAGAGATTTTCCTGCATTACTATATTTTTGTACAAGTAGTTATGCCATAGAATCTCTCATATTAGAGTATCGAGCTTTTGTAATATCATAACAGTTGTAAACTTTTATTTAAATCAGTGTATTTTGTAAAACGACGTATATAGTGGTCGTTCATTATATCTTTGTGCTATGATTACCGGATTAGTCGCGCCCCGACCCGATACGCTTCCACACAGTAAATTTGGGGGTGCGACAAATTTAAAATGCATATAAAATTGGGAAAATGGGAGGGAAAAACTCAATTTGTTGATGAGATAAAATTATTTTCTTAATAAGCTCATCATCAAATGCCTAACATTCCTATTTTGGTGGAATCACCCGTTAATTCTATTATCAAGGACTTTTTTTTTATATATATAATTTAAATGATGTAAATCCCATAATATCAGCTAAAATTTATAACTCACATGATTTGAATTTTAGAATACAATTTAATTGGCAAGAAACTAAATTAATTCGATAACTAAAAATAATATCTCACTAGGAGGAAAGCAAAGGATAACGGTGGAGGATTGTATGTGGCCATGGAAAGTTGGTGGTGAAGGGGTTTGCTGGATGGGAACAGTTGACAGTGTAGGACTACAGGTGGCGACGGCGTTCCGGTGGTGAAGGGGTGTGCCGACAGGATTTTTTGCTTGCGACTCAAAAACCAAATAATTAAATATATAAAGGCAGTGGTGAATGTTTTTATTAATTGTTATAATATAATATTTATTTTATTAAAGTTCAGAGAAAAAGAAGATATAAGTTTGTATGTGTGTACATTGGCCCCCCATTTATCTTTTTGTAGCCTAAATGTGAGGGTTGATTGTTAATATGGAACTTTGTTACAATAAAGAGAAATAAAGTCAAAACATGAAGGGTTTATTATGACAAATTAAAGAGAATTGAGGATGGTAAGTTTAAATTAATTAATGGTATATTAGTATTTTACTACACAATTAATGAATTCAAGTATGTCATGTTTTAATTTAAGAAGGATTAGCTTGAAATTAATGGGGGAGATTCTTCATGGTTTTCTTATATATATATATATATATATATTTATATATATAAATTTAGAAAAATCCTAAAATTATAGCGAAAAATGCAAAAAATCAAATTTATGTTCACATATGAACGATAATATGAACAAATCAGGTAAAACGTGTTTTAAGACATAATTTTTGATTTTTTTTTTCAACCTAACCTAAATCAATGTTCAAATGTGAATCAAGTTAATCACATGTGAACAAACATGCAATCTAGTAGTTCTCACGGTTCTCGCAATTTTTTTGGTTCTCAATTGAACCAAATCCTATATATATATATATATAAACTAGTGTTAAACCCGTGCGATACACAACTATTAAAGAGTAGCTTATTGAATATGTTGAGAGCACTTAAATCTTTTTGCATCAAATTAATAACTTTGTTTGAAGTAATATAATGTGCTTGCTTATGGAATTTATTGGTTGAATAAATATGACTATATAGTTTTGTTGTTTTTAAAGCAGTAAATGTTATAGATATCGAATACTGATATGAAGTGTTGGTTGTTATTGATATTTCAGTAAGTTAAATAATTTAGTTCATGAGTTCTTATTATATTTAAAGTTATTCTAATTGCTTACGATTACTAATTTATGTAAGTTTCTATGCACAGTGTGAGTATTGTTAAATAAATATTGATTAAAATAAATACATAATGGTTTAAAGCATAGATATGATATGATGGTTTAAAATAAAAAGGATGAAAAAAATACTTTATTTTATTATGTAGAGATATATTTATAGAGATTTAATGCTTTGCTAAATATATTTGATGATAATAATGGTTTTATTAAATACTTCAATTTTATAAGGGATGATGACGTAGAATATGAGAAAACAATTTATTGATACGTATGATTAATCTTATGTGGCATGTGTTAGAAGTTGATAAATATATTATATAACCTCTTCCTTTAGTTATATAGATAGATAGATATAGATATAGATAGTATAAAAAATGTATTAACATTTATATATTTTATTATCGTATGTAGTTTATGTTTTAAGCTCTATGTTGGGACAATGGTATGGTGTTTTATAAGCTCTAAAATATGAATACAATGCAATAAAAAAATTTATAAACTTTATACATTCTCATACCATTAGAGTAGATCTTAAAACCACCATTTTTTTTATGGGAGATGACAAATATACCAAAATTATTGATTAATAGACGTCAAAATTTCACCACCTTATTAATACATGTTACATCTCTCTAATCCATAACTTTTAGTGTATGCACCAATCATTATGTTACATTTATTGGCTCCCACCTCGGTCCACCGTGACCATGGTAGACAAAAGTCATTTACTTCATCAAACTAACAATAGAAAAATCGATAAATGACAAAGGAAATAGGTATAAACAGATAATCCAAAAGTCATATCTTTTTAGGTGAAACGAATATAAGATCTTCTATGAAAAGAATAAAGAACAAAAAAAAAATGAACATTACAAAATAAAAAATCAGTTAATCACATATATTGTTTCACATGTGCTAGCTAGCTTTTATATCGTTTTAGTATGTATCATAAACAAATTAAAGATTCATATGTATATATATTTTATATATATCACTCATAGAGTGACTTGAATCATGACTATTCACATATGAAAAAAATGGGAAAAAGTATGTAAGAGTAATCGGATGAAGGATGACAAGAATTGGCCGGAAACTTAAGGGATAGAAGAGGAGGGCCCACCTTGATCGGTTTCACGTCATCAAGTACAAGCGGAGGGAAAGAACCCAAGACTAGCCCAATGGTAGCAAATTTTAGCACAAATCTTCTACTCATATCCACTTCATCATGTTTGGATGGAGTTTTAACAACAAGTCTATCTCGAGTCATGATGCTACGACTATTTCCAACAATAAAGGTGAGACACGTTGAGTCATTGGGTTGGAGGTTACCTTTTAACACGACTTGAGAGTATCCTAACAACCCTGTTACAGCCATGGCTCGAGGCATGAACTCTTATGCCATGATTTTTTGTTCCAGGTAAAGATAAGGTGGTGCTAGAAGGTTTTTTTGTTTGATTTGTTTAATGTATGGTCACCTTTTTATTGGATACTTTGGATATGCTTATACTTATATTGTCAGTGGTTGAAAATTCAGGGCAATACTTTGATAATAAGGTTCCAAATGGTGATATCATAATGGGATTAGGGTCTGGAAATGTAACAAACTTTGACCAAATCTCTATTGTGTGTACCCAACTTACATTTGCTAATTTTAATGCAACCAACTTTTCAAAATGGTGTTTTTGATGTAACTTGATGACGTGTCGCTCGTATAGCGTGCCACGTGACGTATGGAGAGAGCGACACGTCATCAAGTTACATCAAAAACACCCTTTTCGAAAGTTGGTTGCATTAAAATTAGCAAATGTAAGTTGGGTACACACAATAGAAATTTGGTCAAAGTTTGTTACATTTCCAGGTACTAATCCCTATCATAATCTATGCAAATCAATGGTCCATTGAATTAAAGTATATATTTTACTTGTATCCAACTACCCTCTACCCGGCCGAAGACGAAATTGGGTAGTGTTGTTTGTTGTTGTATTTTACTTGTATCCAACTAGTGTTTTACTATCGTCTCACTTCAATTTTCTCTGTTTGTTTTCTCTCTTTCTTGTACCAATATGTCCAAACTGAAAAGCATCACACTCTTTAAAATACATACATGTACATCACACTTTCTACGGTGTTGCCAAACCTCCGTGTGAAGTGTGAACAAAATATAGGCCATACATATACATGTTGGTTTTGGCAAGTGAAACAAAAGATTGAACCATATAGCACAAATATTCGTACAATCTAAATTGAATCACGTTAACTGTAAACTAAATCGAAACACAAATTTCATAAGCTATGTAATATCGCGATTTAAGTTGTATCAATAGTAGACGTTTCACTCCATATCAATGTTTTCATCAGATATGTAACCTTCATACCAACACAAGTATATCATCACACATCTTACTTCTATTCAAGATTTCAAACTATAACAAAAACAAATGAGTTATCAAATTAAAATTTATGTAAATATATGAATAGTTCGAATAACAGATAGTAAAATATTCTCTATCATATAAATTTAATTAATTAGTAAATAAAGTATCATACTCCGTAGTCCGTATAACTAGACTTTTCTTATACGGTTATACCGTTATACGCACATGAATATCCTTTATGAGTTACTGAAACCCGGCCCATGACCCGGCCCAATCTTTCAAAATGAAATTTTCAATTATACGCTCTGAGAGCGCTTAGATCTTACATCCAAAATTTCAAAATTTTGGGGGAGCCTGTTGTCCATCTCTCTCTCTATCAAACCCTAACCCCAACTTTAACGGTCCATTTTTCCCCAAATCAAACACCAAAATTACTTAAATCTGTTCCAACCTTCTTCACTCACTCCAATTTAAGTTGTAATTTCAAGCGTACAGCACAAAACCCTCAATTTTGGAGTGGAAATAGACGGTAAATCAATGACTTCACGCAACCAAAACAAGCCTCCGGTTCCACGAAGTCCTGCAAATGTAAGCTCATATTTGATTATCTCTCTTATCTTATGTCAAAATTAGTTAAATTTGAGTAAGATTGTTACTTTGCACTCCATGTTGAGAAACTTATCTAATTAGTGATGTGAAATGGTGATTAACATGCAGAGAAATCGAGTGGTTGACGATGCTCCAGTAGACAAGCGAAGGAGGGTTGGGACTGGTAGGATGATGTCATCAACGCTTGCGAGTCGAGGCAGACAGGCACTTGCGCCACTGAACACTCCAAAGGAGGTTGTTGTAGCACCATCCGAAATGGAGGCATCCGAGTGTGAAAATATTGAGTTTACGAACGAAGAGGTGGATGCGCTTTTGAAAGAAAAGTTCAAAGGAAAGAAATTTGATTCAAAGGTATGGATCTTGTTTTGTCATCATATTCCTAATTTTGCTTCCAAATGAATATTGAGCGATGTGGTAATGAAAAGCAATGATATTTATGTAATATTGGTGTTGATTTTGTTTTTGTTATCTGTAATTTTTAGGGAAAACAAGACTGGATGTCAGATTATCAAAAAAGGTTGCAGGTGTGTATAAAATGGTTTCAAAAGGGTTTACAAGACCTTGCTGAGGAAAAGGATAACTTGCGTAAGATGCTGGATTCATCAGAACAAAAATGCGTGGAAGCAGGTTGTGTTTTTTGTCTGAAGGCTTAATATGTCACTTTAATAGTATATAAGAATTAGCTTAGTACTTAAGTATTGATGATCATTTATATATGTACAGAGGCTGCGATGAAAAGTAAGGAAGAAGAGTTGAATGCGACTATTTTTAGGTTGGAAGCGAACATTTCTTCATTGAAAGAAAGTTTGAAAAAAGAGGAGTCCGAGAAATTAGTAAGGCTTTTTATTTAAGGGCTTAGTGGTATCTTGTTACTTCTCAGTTTGTTTCGTAATCTCTAATATTGTGTATACTTTACTAGGATGCCCTTGATTGTCATCAGAGAGAAAAAGAAGCTAGGATGGCTTCAGAAAAAAATCTAGATTCGGTAAGGGAGGAGCTTGGAAGGACTGAGCAGAATGCATTAATTGCTAATGAGAAGGTAATAGAAATAAGTTACTCCGTAATTGATAATCAAAAAGTTAAACTACACCTGGTGGTTCTGATTTTTTGATGTCAGAATGACTGTTTAGTTAATGGTCCGTTTTTTATTATGGATATTCAGGTGAAAACACAAGAAGACATGTATAAGAGGTTGCAAGAGTACAACACGAGTTTGCAACAGTACAATACCAAGCTTCAAAATGAACTTAAAGCAGCTAATGATGCAAACAAACAAGTTGAAAAGGAGAAATCTGCAATATTGGAAAACCACACAGCTTTAAGAGGTCATTATAGCTTGTTGCAGCAGGAGTTTACTTCTGCTAAAGTATGTCTTTCACCTTTTTTCATATGTTTTCTCCGACGTAGTTACATATATCAGGAGCATTACTACAAACTGGTCATGTTAATGCTGTGATACTCGTGACTTTACCTGGACTATGTAGAAAAACGTATTTCTTGATGTGTATCATTACTACTATAGTTATATCTGTAATTCCTATATTACTTTATCCAAATAGGGAAATGACTAGTGAGTGAAGTTTACTGCGTGTTTGATAATGAAGTAGTTCAAGAACAATCACTGGATACAGTTATGCTTACTTGGGCGATTAGTTGTGAACTAAGGTTTTTATTTCAGCTCATTCTTGTAGGACCTACAACATATCAATTTGAGCATCGCTAGAGTGCGGTCTTATTTGAATACCATGACCTCAATGTACATTAGTTGCATGCTGAATCATTGTGTGGACTTATATTCATCTGTACCCATGACTGTGGCACTTATTTTGTTATTTGCGATGATGTTAATTTATCACCAATTTATCACAAAATACTTGAACCGTTGTTACATGCACTAGTAGCTCTATCATGCCACACCTCATTATGTAATAGCAGGCACCAGTGAATCAGTGAGCACCACAGTTTTATATTCCAATGTTTTAGGACTTCAGATATTTTACCATATTTTGAGTAGTTTTTTTTGTCCAATGTATATACACTGATTATATTACATACATTGACATGTAGCCTTAATTTTTAGCTACACATACAACTGTTTTACAAATAGGTTTCCGCAAAATGACATGGCATAAGAGAGTAAGAGGTGGAACAGTTGGATTTTAACTACTCCTATATGTTTCTCTCTTATATCTCTTTCTTTATGCTTTTATGCCACATCATAAACTTTTTGCATCCTGTAGCATCTCTTTCTAGAACAGTGTAGCATCTCTCTTTTTGCTGTGACAATGTACAGATGTGTGTTATTCTTTGATAATCATGTTTATACGTTTATTAATTTGGCTTAAACATAACAGTTGACCGTTATTCTAGTGTGCAAATTCTGTTACCGTGCTTCCACACTTACATAACTTGATGTTTAAACCTGCTTTAATGGTGCTTTAATAGGATTCTCGAGATGATGCATGTAAGCAAAAAGAATCTGCAAAGAAAGAAGTTGACATCCTTAGAGCAGAATTGCAGCAAGTACGGGAGGATCGTGAACGTCAATTGTTACAAGTTCAGGAGTTAAATTCTGAACTGAATAAATACAAAGAAAATACTGGGCGCACAATTGTAGAGGTCAATAGTCTGATTACAAAGTCAACTGCTTTGGAGGTCAGTTTGTATAGTATATAACTGTTTACCTTCCCATCTTATTTTTCTGTCATATGATGCCATTATCATTAACTGTTCCCACTTCTATTGCAGGAGACTTGCTCAGCTCAAAGAGAACAGATATCTATATTGCAGCATCAGTTAGCTGCTGCCACTCAAAAGCTGAAGGTATGTTTTATAGTCTTCATAAATGTTAACTATGTTGTGAAGGTTCAAAATATGTTGTTGATTATTCCTTTTCTTATCAGATGGCTGATTTGACCTCGTCAGAGATAAGGACAGAATACGGGGATCAAAAACGTATCGTTTCTGATTTGCAAGATCGTTTACGAGACGCGGAATCTAAACTTATTGAAGGGGAAACATTAAGGAAGAAGCTTCACAATACAATTTTGGTACTCTCCAACACTTTTATATAGGGGAACAACTCAAGTAGTAGTGGCAGTTTATGCTGATTTACTTATATATATATATATATATATATATATATATATATATATATATATATATATATATATATATATATATATGTTGATTTGGGCTATGTTATACCTTTATCGGGTAACTTGAAAATTGATAGGGGAAAAGCTAACTCGGTCAAAGGCTGAAAAGTTGTTCAAATTAACTTTTAGTCTCTTACATAATATTATAATACAACATATATAAAAATTAAGTGTTTCGAGTTGACCCCTACTATACATCTAACTTTTGTTTTGCCTGTTTTGATATGTTACTCAATTTTTCACTTAGCCACCTCAAAATTCAATGTTCCGTTGTTGAAATAGTTTTTAATTGCAGGAGCTAAAAGGCAACATTAGAGTATTTTGTAGAGTTAGGCCTTTGTTGCCTGATGATGGTCCTGGAGCAGAAGCCGCTGTGTCTTATCCCACTTCGGTTGAATTAGCTGGTCGAGGCATTGATGTATTTCAAAGTGGTATGTGTTCCCTGTGATAAATTTTAAACGTAGGTAAGTGATGGTGCATATTTGTACATTGAAAGTTTATACACTTTCATCTATGCAGGCCAGAAATATCCTTTCACTTTCGACAAGGTGTTTGCGCATGATACGTCTCAGCAAGAAGTTTTTATGGAGATATCACAGCTGGTGCAGAGTGCGCTTGATGGATACAAGGTTAGTAGTTTTGCCTTAACAAACTTAATAAAACTTTGGATTTGAAATTGGAGGTGGCAATTTCAATTATTTTGTTTATGAATGTGTTAACAGGTCATGTTTAAAATGGAACAGTTCAAATGGGTCAAATATCACAAGTGTAATTTTTTTATGCATAAAGCATCGTTAATCATTTCACTTGACCAATTTAGTTATAGAAACAATATCGTTTGTTAACCATATTTGACACCCGAAGATTTTGGAGTAAAAGTGTATCCTCTGCTTCGATCCGTACCTAAATCATTTTGTTTGGTGCACATTGTATTTTTAATGCATTAGGTGTCCTCAATCATATTTCCACCTCTATATAAGACATAACCTTTTAATTTGAATATGTTCCTTTTTGTTGTGTGAGTGCTAGTAACCTTTTCTCTAATTCGATTCTTGATTGAGATCTGCTCACTTCTAACTCATGATAAACTAAAAATGTCTTAATTAAATCACTAATATTGGATTTTTGTGTGAAAGAAAATTATAGTTATCCTGTCATTCAGTGACATTAATTATTGTACCTTTTCAATTATATCCTCAAATGAATCAAGTAAAAAGTTGAATATGTATATGGTAGGTTTGTATTTTTGCCTACGGTCAAACTGGATCTGGCAAAACTTACACAATGATGGGAAGGCCAGAAGCACCACTGCAGAAGGGGCTGATACCACGCTCTTTAGAACAGGTCTTCCAAACAAGTCAGGCCTTAGCTGCCCAAGGATGGAAATACAAAATGCAGGTTATGTATCCATATGTCTGTTGTGTATTGGCCCATGACTTCATTATATGGAGTTTACACGTATTAATTTTCATTTTTCTGAACATGTTTAGGCTTCCATGTTGGAGATCTACAATGAAACAATTCGTGACTTGTTATCACCACGATCAAGTTGCGGAGATGTTCCACGGGCTGATGGTGGCGGTGCAGGGAAACAATATGCCATTAGGCATGATGCAGATGGCAACACGTATGTATCTGATCTTACCATAGTAGATGTATGCAGCATAAAGGAGGTTTCCAATCTTCTTCAGCAGGCTGGACACAGCAGGTATACATACCACAACTATTTGTCACATGGTTGTCTGTCTTTATAGAAGTGTTCTGTTTATTTGAAAAGATTACACCAATGAGTATCTACAAAATGAGTTTTTGAGGTGGCAAATGGGCAAGGTTGGGTCAGGTTGATTGTCTACACAGTATGATTTTTTGGAAGCGTCACACTTGCTGTTGATTAAAACGGGTTGGGCTGACCCTAATAACTTTATATAAATAGTGTCAAAGATGATGTCAATAACAATTTAATTCACCTCTTTATTCACTTTGTTATTTACTTATTTTCTTCCAGATCCGTTGGCAAGACAGATATGAATGAGCATTCATCAAGAAGTCACTTTGTTTTCACATTAAGGATTTATGGAGTAAATGAGGTAACTTCAACTGATTAAGTTATTGTCATTCTTACATGTTTATGAAAAGAACCATCTTGACACAGTTTCTTGTGCTTGTAGGGCACGGAGCAACAAGTTCAAGGTGTTTTAAATCTTATTGACTTAGCTGGTAGTGAACGACTTTCAAGAAGTGGAGCCACTGGAGAACGACTAAAGGAGACTCAGGTCCAACCTTGAAAATTTTCCATTGGAGCATCCTGCATGAAAATTACATTAAGAAACTAATACTAATCTTTTTTGGTTATATTCTCAGGCTATCAACAAGAGCTTATCTTCATTGAGTGATGTTATTTTTGCCTTGGCAAAGAAGGAAGATCATGTTCCATTTAGGAACTCGAAACTCACCTATCTTCTCCAGGTACCCATCCTAAATAGCTACCTCTTAAATATTATATTAGTACTTAACAAACAGTCTTAGAATTGCAAATGGCTGTTTTTTTTATTGTCTACAAGTTATAATTTTTATTGTTTTATTCAATGTAGCCTTGCTTGGGTGGAGATTCAAAAACGCTCATGTTTGTGAATGTTTCACCTGACCCATCATCCGTGGGCGAGTCCTTATGTTCATTACGCTTTGCTGCAAGGGTGAACTCATGCGAGATTGGAGTTCCACGTCGTCAAACCATCCGACCTCTAGATTCTCGTTTGAGTTGCGGCTGAAAGATCGGGGATTCCATTAATGATATGATGGTATCTTGCAAAGGGGCATTGTAGTGGTGGTTGTCATATGCCCAATGTGCTAATGTATTTCTATTTGTTATCATTTGAGAGTGCAGGAATGTGATTTTAACATATAGCAGGAAGTTTAACTTGTAATTGTGTGGTAATTTGGTTTATCTTATTTTTTTGTTGTAACTGGTGTAGATGAGCTAATATTTGCATATGAATTGTTGTTAATGGTAATATCCGATTTTACCGTTTTATAAAGTGGGAAATAATTATCATCGTCCTTTTTATTAGTTTTCTAAAATATTCTTATATGGAAATGATTTGATTCAGGGGTGCATTGATACTTGTTACTTAATTTACATTAACCTAATATCTAATTCTATAAATATAAATATTTACAACCCGCACTACGAATCTACAAAACAAGACTCGAGTACGTTACCGTCTGACAGAGCTTTCTTATGCAACCATGAATGAATCTGGTAACATTCTTGCATAGCTTTGAATTTATAACAACATATATTTGTATGCAAGTCTATGTTTGTATCTCGAATATGTTCTTTGCTGGTTTTGATTGTATCAAGTCAAGTAAGATAAAATCATATCTTTATTTCTCTTACTTGCCGGAGCTCTTTTTAAAAGTAGTCTCTCTACTCTTGTATAGTGGTAAAATACCCTGTCGTTTTATATATAATTCTTTGTTTCGGTTTTGTTAATAAACTACATGATTTGGTCACAATATTAGTATGAACTAGAGTTAGTTTTTAAGATACCGGTTCTAATATGTAAAATTTATTATTTAATAACGAAACGCTAAAAGAAAACCCTGTTATCTCTTGAGTTAAAAAATCATAAGTTTACTTTGTTATTGCTCGTGTTAAAAATATCATAAGGTTAACGTTACACATTCTCTAATTGCATTTTTTTTTCTTTCCATATTGAATTTCAATCCTCTAATTAATAATTTATTTCAGATGAATCACAATTCCCTTCGTCATGGGGGTTGAAAATAGGTTGGATTTGTACTTTTATGATCATGGCGATTATAATTGGAGTGATATTAGCATTCGTTATTATTTACTGCATCTTTAAAGGTGCTGACGGAAGAGATATGAATTAACCGCCGTTGCTAGTAGATCGATGGAGTAATGCTTTGTTCGTGACGTTGGTTTTAAGCTTGCTCTATTTTAGATTTGAATGAAATATTGTTTATTCCTTCTTTGATGTAATCTTAAGTTTATAGCATTTGAGACAGCTTAATTACTATATATGAAGATGATTTTTATTATATTTGAGACAATTGGTAGAAATTGATTGTGCTGACTATGGCACTGATGTGGTATTTTTTATTTTTTTAATTTTTATTTTTTGAAGTGGTGACATGGTACGGTTTTGATTATTTTGTCTATTCTTTGCACTATCCTATCTCAAAATAACACTTAACATGTATAGTTGCTTGAAGAAATTGAAAGGTCAATGGCATATTGTGAAGTACCTACAGCAACTATAAGCCATTTTTCTCAATTTCTTCATTCTACATGTTTTTCGACCTCTGATCGATCCATAACATAAGTAGCTACAGAGGGTGGTTGGATAATGGGTTGAAATGGTAAAGGTCATAATGAGTGGTTTTTAGTTCGGGTTGGGCTGACTTGCAAACACTTTTTTATGTATATTTTTTAGCCGATTTAATGTTCAAGATGATCATGAAACTATATAAGAAATCAATTCAATTTTTTAATAATGCGATTTAAGAGGTTGTAAGCATTTACATGCACTTTGGGTCAATTTTGATGAATAATCTTGCTGCTTTGATGGAAAATATTATTCTTTTGTTTTGTTATGCTCGGTAAAATTTCCCTATTTCTTATCTTGGTCAGATCGGCTACTTTCAACTTATGATCAATAAGAAACGTGTGTCATTTTTATGCACTAAAGGCCTATTTTTTATTTTATTTACACGTGTAGGTGAGCATAATCGTTATGTCATTGGGTAGACTAAATGGTCTTACCGTACATTGTTTTCCTTTTGTTTTATATTCTCAAATGAATCACAAAATTCTTAATCTATACTCCAAAATAACAGGTGAATGTTAGAGTAGAAAAATGTAATCCGGAGATTATTATCAATAAACATTAAGTTAGAAAATAGAGCTATTCAATCTTGGTAACTCTCGTTACAAATAAGTAAATAAGCTAACAACCTTGCTGTTGCCTAATCAGTGGCGGATATACTTGTAACTTTACATACAATAAGGCTCCAACATGTAGTGTAAAATTTTTTTTTTTTAGTTGTTTCTAGTAAAGTCTTAAAGAATGCATACCCTATCAAAAAGTGGTGAACACCCTGAATATTATTTGGGTTTATTGTTTCGTTATGTGCTCAATTTTACACTAGTTATTATTGTATGCTTTTAACTTTCGTACCATATATTGTATGAGATGAACCTTCTAAAAACTGTATTGTATATTCCCAACTTCCATACTCTCTATTTGTATGAGATGAACCTTTCTAATAGAGTTTTTAGAATGTCTAGCTTACATCATATTACTTAGAGTGTTTAGGAGGTTTACCTCATAGAATAGGTATGAAAGTTGGAAGCATACAATGGAGTTTGTAGATGATTCACCTCATACAATTGAAAGTACGTAAGTTGAACGCATACAATTATAATAATAATTGTGAAATTGAGTGTATAACCAAACAATAATCCCATGTTATTTTTGTTTCAAGGTTTTTCAAAATTCAATTAATGCAAATAAAATTAACTTAAAATGAAAAAGTAAACAAAGTATTAACAAACTATCACTTAAGAAGAACTATAGTTACAATTTATTAGTTAAAAAGTTAATGTTTAATACTTATGAAGGAAAGTAAAATGAAATGAGACTTGAGAGCTATGTTTCTCCATTTCTTCGAGAATAGATGGTGACTTACGTACCAAGTGATAAAGTAATACACTGTACGACTTTTATAACACCCCTCATTTATCCTCATTTAAATATAGTAAATCGGAAGCGTAAGTCCAAATAGATAGTGATAATTTACATCGTTTTATCAACATATAAAATTCAACCTTTTCAAAACATAATTTCTTCAACCGAGGTGTTATATAAAACATGCTAAAACATTATTTTATACAAATCCACTATCAGAGTAATGCCTCGTGGTCAAACATTCCTTCTAAACCAACTTCTTGCCCAACCAATATAATAGCCAACCCTGCAAGAAGTGTTAATGTGGGGGATTAGCATAACGCTAAGTGAGCAGATAACTAATCAACAACCTAACTTAGCTCAACAACTTTGTGTACAACACTTAGCACTAAACAAGCAAGTACACAATACAACACATCAACAATACATCAGTTCAACAATGCAACAATTCAACTAATCAACAACACCATAATGAGGATCGGCGGCTCTGGGGATAACCATAAACCCGGGAGGCTCCCCAAGAACACTTATCCAACCTATCCGTATGGCCATACGGACGAGACTGATAGCTAGTAATTATCTTCAACTAACACAGGAGGTGTGTTAAACTTTGGATAACCAACTAGCCCAACCAACAGTTCAACAACTCGTTGCCTCATTAACAACTGATGCCCGAAGGCCAATTAATTCAAGTGATCACGTAATCAACAAGTCACATATTCAACTAGTCAACATATCAACAGTATTATTACTATCAACATAATCAATAAAGTAATAACACGTTACTTGTTGTAACCAAACTTGTTACAACCAAGTTACGCTGAGGATTAGAGATCCACTCACCGACCACCTCAGGCATCCACTCAGTAGTCTAATATCACTGAGTCTTCCGCTCAACTGGAATTACAACAAAATAGAACAAGTTAGTTACTTGTTTTAAAATCTATATATAACATCATATTAATTCATCTTCATCAAACAACATATTTAATATCCAATATAATACCATCATTCAATCACGATAATCACTTTCTATCACAATTCACATAAATTGTTACTTATTTACAATAATTCAACATACTTCATCTCTAGATTATGAATAACCAATTAACATCATTAATTCATAATCATTTAACAAGTTTATGATTCCCATGATCATCTTATCATATTAGTACACCTTAATCATTGTTAATTAACATCATGAGATCATATAACAAGATTATCAACCTCCATTATTACTAACTCATTAAAACACTTCATAATCATCATAATCACCATGAATACTTAATCAACTTTACACAATTTAGTTTGAACACAACTAATTATCATCATGTATCAACTCTAACATGATCACTAACAACAATTATCAAACATACACTAATTACACAAGCTTTGATCATATCATAATCAACTAAACCCTTTAACTTTATTAATGATCATATATCAAATTCACCATTTCTAAACTAGGTTTAGATTGTAATCCACATATAATCATCAACTAACAACTATATGATCATTATAAGCTTCAATTCCATCATTTACACCAAAACCCAATTTCTAGGTTAACATAAAACTCAAGAATTAACACATACAACATGTTTATAATGATGATGGAATGATTAAACCATGTTATGAAAGCATAACTCATATCAATTTACACTCTTGAAGCCCTAATTTCGGATTTTAATCAAGAACATCAAAAACCCAAATTTCAAGTTTATAAGAAATCAAGAATTCAAGACTTACAAGATGATTGGAAGGATTAGAGATGTTTAATTCACATTTTAGAAGCTTGAATTAGAGTTTCATGGCTTCAATTTAATCTCTAAGCTTGATTTGTGAAGAACACCTCATCCCTGTGATTTAATATGTACGGCCAAACCCAAAAACAGGGAAGAACAAGGATTGATTCCACAAGATTTTGATGATTGGTGATGATTTTGATTAGGTTTAAGGTTTAGATCAAACCCTCGCTCTCTCCCGAATTCTCTCGAATGTTTTAGGTGATCAATATGAGATTTTACACATATAAATGATAATACGTGTACTAGTTTTGTCCCCCGTATTTATCATTGTCTGGAACTTAAAAACCATTTGCGGGGAAACATTATTTTATTTTACCGTCAACTAAATAAAATTAAAACACTCAATAATTTATTAGTCACAATAAATTATTCGACTATTATCACTATTTATTTCAAATAATACAACATACCTATTTTCTGACACACTTAATAATAATTCACAGTCAGAAAATATTAAATACTACTAGACCCAAATACTGGGTGTTACAAATCTCCCCTCCTTAAAGAGATTTCGTCCTCGAAATCTGATCACACTATATATAATCTAAGAACACAACCACCTATTACTCCCCTTCCTCATGTGAGATTCAACTCACATTTTATTTCTAATTTGCTAATACTTAACCTTTCATATTACACTAATTGTATACTACTCATTAATATATGCACTCAATTTATTTCAATTATGCATATAACCCCATGCATATCTATAATCACACAAACACCGAATCAATTTGCATATATTTAACTATTTAAACACAATATATATGTATATCTTATCAACTTACACACCACCAATGTGTATATCAATTAAATTCACAATAACACATAAGTTGTGTTTCATACACCACTTAATTCAACTATCATCAAATACATATATCATACATTACTCCCTTGAGCAATTCCTAAATATATGTACACGGTTTCGATTCTTTCCACATTCACATATCCAAATGTAAATGTTTCTATTTTTCCCCCTTGCACCAACACAGTGCCTCTACCCAGTCTCTAATGAGTTAAATCAACCACTTACATAGTCAAGTAAAGTAGCATCTTTATCACAACAGCAACTTTAGCAGCAAATACAACTATAACGACAACGACAACCACAATAACAACAAGTGGTAATGAACACTACTACATGCATCTTAGCAACAAGTTGTAACTCGATCCGTCACTAGCAATTTAACTAATAATTATATACTTCTTTAGTTATCACTTTGCTATATTTACAAATTTTAGCAACTCATTAATTACTACTTTACAACTTGCAGTTATAAATACAACTCGAGTATATGAAATCCTTTATTTAACAGGAATTCACAATCATATAATCATCAACATATAAGATTAACTAACAAGCATTATGTAGAGGTTCATTTCTATAGTTAAACTTATTATCATGTAATCAACTAACATCACATCATACAATTTGGGATGCTAGACAACACCTGTTAATACCAAACATCTTCAACAATGGTATTTCAACAATACAAGGTGTTGTCATTAATCATCCATTCAACAATATTATTCACATTCAACTGACCTCTACTTTGCTTATATCATCTTTTAAGTTTAACAATTAACCATGCATCACACATACACTTCAATTGTACAATAGATACCACTTTAGTAACAACAACTTAGTGGTTTACTACCATTCCATTTTAGTCAATATCTGACTATTTCTCAGCTACATTTCAACATCCGGTTATATTAAAACGGTTAACTTTATTTGGTACTGAGTAGCCTCAACAACTCCATGTGAAATGCCATAATATAAATACGTTGGCCAGACGTCGTCATATTATGTCAGTCACACTTTATTCTCAGGCCACTTAATACCATCGATATCCCATATTATTATCTTTTCTCTCTCATATTTCACAACAATGATATCAACATTTTACACATATATAATACCACCGTGCAACATGTATACAACTAACTTTTTAACTTACTAATATTTTTAACTGATCACTTTGAACGTAACTACTCCTATCATCATGTTTATATTAACAATACAGGCATCCTACAACAATGCCCGACATGAATACATCGATTAACTTCTTTATTACTGGATTCAATATTAAATATTATTTATACAACTTAATACTTATAGTACATTTAGTACCAAACATTTCATCAATAATATATATAACATTCAACACATACTCATCAATCCATGTACTTTTAGTCAAATTATAGGTAAACACTTCATTTCATGTTCAATTATCCCATATATATAAGTTCATGCACTTATATCATAATTTTCTTAGAATGCTCAATTCAACACTTTATAATACTCTAAGTAATTCAATTACTTCATCACATTTTAATTTAGTCCATATAATATAGTTCACATGATTTCATATTCAATGTTTACTAACCCTTGTTAACAACAATCAACAATACCATTTACTGGTATATTTCATACTTGAATAGTTCACCTGAGAGTAACTCATTCATTATAACTTAGGTGGACCTCATAAAATAACTTTTAATATTACATATAGTCACAGGAATGGCCTCTGGGCATAAAGAAACAAAAGCCCAATTCAAAACGTAAACTAAAAGTCCAAAATAAGGTCCGAAAAACAATAAAATGCCATTTTCGGGCCCCAGACGACCCCGAATGACCAAAAACCACCTAGGCTAAGGTACTTAGCATTGATCATTGGGCCGTTTCCGATTGACCGTGTAAATTTCAGCTCAATCCGAGTTTAAAGAAAATTTGTCAATTTTTCCGTGGGTAAAAACGCTACTAAACACTTATGCACTTTTGAAATTTGCAAAAATTTGTCAACTTTACTCTTGCAAACGCGATCCGGACTAAGGTGGCTGGATCGCGTTCACCTTTAGAAAACTTTCTGTGATCAATTTACACATACGAACGCGATCCGGAAAACTTGCTGGGATCGCGTTCCCCAGCACAAATTCGACTGCAACCAATTTCAACATACTAACGCGATCCGGATCCTCATGCTAGGATCGCGTTCCCTAAGCTATTTTCAGACCTGCAGCTTTAGTGCAATTTTCCGGAATTCAAACGTGCATATCTCTTAAACCGTGAAGAATTAAGTCATGAAATTTTGCAGGCACCTCCACTATGCCAAAACGAAACTTTCTCTTTTTACACTTTTTAAATTTACTCGTTTTACGAGAAAACAGACGTGTGACTCGTTTTAGGTCGTTTTAGCAGTTTTGGTTGACACACCAACTTCCAAATGGCATGGTTTCAGACTCCCACTCTTTGTTAACATGTTTCTACATATATTTAAGACTTGTGGGCACATTCATCACCTATATATACACCTTATATCGTGTTTTAACTCATTGACCCGTGTAGAGGTCCAATTGGGCATTTTCAACTAAACAACCACATTGACTACACAAATCACTTTCAACGCCCTTTGTTACTATACTTATGACTCAAAGTCTTTTTAACATTCATTATTTTTGAACCAACATGCATTTTAACCATTTGACCCATAAGTGACCCATTTGGGCACTTTAACAACCTATTTGGGTTTCAACCCATATAACCACTATTCAAACAATCAATCCACACTAAAATCATCATTTTTATATCAATTTCAACAAGTTTTCCAATTTCATTATCACTTTGACTTTTCACCACTTGTCAATACATATTTGGGACTCGTTGACCACTTTGACTTTCTATCTTAACACTTTCAATACAAAGATCATAATTCAACCCAATTATGATCAATGCTAAACACATAAACATCTAATCACATTCATCACTTTATAACACAACTATCATCAAGTATGACACAACCACCTACAATTTGACCTTTCCAAGTCAAATGCACACCTTTCATTCAATAGGCACTTTCTACTTTAGACAACCACACAACTCCAAACTTATTAATTCAATTTATCATATGTCAAATAATTCCCTAGCAAGGATCTATAATTACACCTTGCATTTATCAACTTATAATCACACATATTTTATTTTCATATTGTAGATACATTTAATTTCACATAACATAACTATTACACCTTTGTCAACCATGTATCTACACAATTTCAACACTCTTCTAAAATTTCAATTTTTCCTTCTTAATTACTCATTATATCTCTATCATTACATTAACAAGTAATTATTACTAATAATTCAATTTACTTTACTAACAATCATATCATAGTAAAGTAAATAGTCAAAGCTTATTAAAATTCACCAAGCTTATCGAAAATTACCTGGCATATCTAAGCCCACGAGTATTGAGGAATCATTGAGAATACCAGACGGTTCCTCATGTTCCTCCGTCTCTGCAATAAAAACAACACTCAAGCATCTTGTTATAGGTTAGTACACATTCAATAACAACTTTCTCATACAACTATTAATCCCGCACTCTCAGGAATGTTTGACTTGACACTACCATAGATTTGGGATTGAACACATTGCAATGTCCAATTCGCCCAAACCTATGCTCTGATACCAACTTATAACACCCCTCATTTATCCTCATTTAAATATAGTAAATCGGAAGCGTAAGTCCAAATAGATAGTGATAATTTACATCGTTTTATCAACATATAAAATTCAACCTTTTCAAAACATAATTTCTTCAACCGAGGTGTTATATAAAACATGCTAAAACATTATTTTATACAAATCCACTATCAGAGTAATGCCTCGTGGTCAAACATTCCTTCTAAACCAACTTCTTGCCCAACCAATATAATAGCCAACCCTGCAAGAAGTGTTAATGTGGGGGATTAGCATAACGCTAAGTGAGCAGATAACTAATCAACAACCTAACTTAGCTCAACAACTTTGTGTACAACACTTAGCACTAAACAAGCAAGTACACAATACAACACATCAACAATACATCAGTTCAACAATGCAACAATTCAACTAATCAACAACACCATAATGAGGATCGGCGGCTCTGGGGATAACCATAAACCCGGGAGGCTCCCCAAGAACACTTATCCAACCTATCCGTATGGCCATACGGACTAGACCGATAGCTAGTGATTATCTTCAACTAACACAGGAGGTGTGTTAAACTTTGGATAACCAACTAGCCCAACCAACAGTTCAACAACTCGTTGCCTCATTAACAACTGATGCCCGAAGGCCAATTAATTCAAGTGATCACGTAATCAACAAGTCACATATTCAACTAGTCAACATATCAACAGTATTATTACTATCAACATAATCAATAAAGTAATAACACGTTACTTGTTGTAACCAAACTTGTTACAACCAAGTTACGCTGAGGATTAGAGATCCACTCACCGACCACCTCAGGCATCCACTCAGTAGTCTAATATCACTGAGTCTTCCGCTCAACTGGAATTACAACAAAATAGAACAAGTTAGTTACTTGTTTTAAAATCTATATATAACATCATATTAATTCATCTTCATCAAACAACATATTTAATATCCAATATAATACCATCATTCAATCACGATAATCACTTTCTATCACAATTCACATAAATTGTTACTTATTTACAATAATTCAACATACTTCATCTCTAGATTATGAATAACCAATTAACATCATTAATTCATAATCATTTAACAAGTTTATGATTCCCATGATCATCTTATCATATTAGTACACCTTAATCATTGTTAATTAACATCATGAGATCATATAACAAGATTATCAACCTCCATTATTACTAACTCATTAAAACACTTCATAATCATCATAATCACCATGAATACTTAATCAACTTTACACAATTTAGTTTGAACACAACTAATTATCATCATGTATCAACTCTAACATGATCACTAACAACAATTATCAAACATACACTAATTACACAAGCTTTGATCATATCATAATCAACTAAACCCTTTAACTTTATTAATGATCATATATCAAATTCACCATTTCTAAACTAGGTTTAGATTGTAATCCACATATAATCATCAACTAACAACTATATGATCATTACAAGCTTCAATTCCATCATTTACACCAAAACCCAATTTCTAGGTTAACATAAAACTCAAGAATTAACACATACAACATGTTTATAATGATGATGGAATGATTAAACCATGTTATGAAAGCATAACTCATATCAATTTACACTCTTGAAGCCCTAATTTCGGATTTTAATCAAGAACATCAAAAACCCAAATTTCAAGTTTATAAGAAATCAAGAATTCAAGACTTACAAGATGATTGGAAGGATTAGAGATGTTTAATTCACATTTTAGAAGCTTGAATTAGAGTTTCATGGCTTCAATTTAATCTCTAAGCTTGATTTGTGAAGAACACCTCATCCCTGTGATTTAATATGTACGGCCAAACCCAAAAACAGGGAAGAACAAGGATTGATTCCACAAGATTTTGATGATTGGTGATGATTTTGATTAGGTTTAAGGTTTAGATCAAACCCTCGCTCTCTCCCGAATTCTCTCGAATGTTTTAGGTGATCAATATGAGATTTTACACATATAAATGATAATACGTGTACTAGTTTTGTCCCCCGTACTTATCATTGTCTGGAACTTAAAAACCATTTACGGGGAAACATTATTTTATTTTACCGTCAACTAAATAAAATTAAAACACTCAATAATTTATTAGTCACAATAAATTATTCGACTATTATCACTATTTATTTCAAATAATACAACACACCTATTTTCTGACACACTTAATAATAATTCACAGTCAGAAAATATTAAATACTACTAGACCCAAATACTGGGTGTTACAACTTTAATGTAACGTATACAAATGATATTTTGGGAATTATTTTTACACCCTTAGAAGAGAAGTTGTGTTGTTTTTTAGTTTCATTTGTGTTTCGATATTTTCGTTCTTTTCTCCGTTACCACCTTTATGGCTCATTCTTTGGATTTTCCATTCAACCGAGCATGTATTCTCGCCAAGTTGTAACAAACTTTTTTTATTACTTACTTTTCCCGTAAACTAAATTTTAAAAGAACTCTATTGTATAGGTTTCAACTAGTTCAATGACCCGTGATTACACGGGTTTTATTCAGAAAAATAAAGATATAACTTTATTTTAGACGAAAAAAATGTAGAAATGTGTGCAAGTATAATACACGTTAATGTAAATTCTACAAAAATGATTTTCTTTTATTGTGTTTTCAATTTAGTAATGATTTATACATATGTGTATATTCACCCTCTAATAAACAACAGACTACAATATTTGTAGAACATTATACATTTTTCAAATATATACTCTATTTATGACTATGACAATCTATACTCCAAAACTGACTTTTGGCAATAGTAATAAAAGTCAAACTAATCTTTTAAACTGCTACCAACAAATATTACACCTCCATGCCTTGATCTTTTGCATTTTTCCTCTCTTTAATCTGCATTCCATCACTCCTATTATAACCATCTGTATAAAAAATAATTATGTTACCATCCCATGTTTAACAATTTGGGTCAGCAAAGTCAAACTACTTAGAATGCAAAATTCCACCATTTTTGACAATTTTGACAAAAATGGTAAAACTGTCTCTGATTTTGATCCATCCTAACTCTCCACTTATGTACAATACTAATCCATTTTATAGCATCCAAAACATATTATCATGATAATACATTACTTGACAACCTCCATCTAAATACTGACACAATAGTTGAATAATGACAAAATTGTTACTACATTTTTTACTTAGAAAAGTCAACAACCATAATCTTTAAGTCTCATCAAATTTTCAAACGAAAAATATCCATGAACTTATGATCTAGCTACACATGACCTCTATGAAAAGATGTGTAGTTGAAGTGAACATAATTACGAATGAAGATTATTCGTTTGTTCAAAATAACATACCCATTTCCAAAGTGTTCTTCACCTCATGTCCTTGACCATCCTGATACATAAATGACCTCATGTCCTTGACCATCCTTCACCATCCTCTGCGCATAAATGACATCAACTTATTTGTAATGATGATAATGAGCATATAGAATAGGCCATTTAAGTTGGAATCAGTTCATTTAAAAGAGGTTTCACTTTTCATGGAAGTACATACAAAAGAAAGAAAATTGGAAAGCATAATGAAGCCAGGTGCAAAACTTATTAGATAAACAGTAGGTATCTAAAGGGATTCTAATAACAGCTTAATCTAATGTTAATTATGTGGCAAAACCATTTAACTACTAAACGGAAATCGGTTGAACCATTCTATAGCAACAGACCCATGTCACTTGCAATTTTACATTAGGATGAGAACAGATCTAAACAATGGCCAACATTATGCATACAAATAGCCACTTTCTAAAAGAAGAACAACATCCTTGTAAACCATAAACATATGCAGTCGTAGATATATTATTATATATAAATACCTAAGAGAATATAATTGGTGTGCCAATTTATATATAAATACTACGGTGACTTCAAACACAGTGCTAAAGCTATCAGATTTATATCAACCTTAAAGACCAATTACAGCTTAGTTCACTCATTATACCATTGTTATGAAAAAAAAAAGTTATATACCTTATGATAAGACACAAGAAGCAGATTGTCGTCACATAGCCAATCTGCATGACCAATATATGTTATATATTGCACAAATATCAAACTGGCTAAAAGAGTACCTGCAACAATTAGTTTAAAAATACATGTATACCTCTTGTAACTCTTTTGTCGGCATTTTATTCCACTGGAAGCATTGCAATAGTAGAGATAGCCTTCATCCGTAAAGTAGAAACCCAGGGCTGCAAACAGGGAAACACCTGACACTTAATTGTTGAGAGACAGAACTAACGATAATTTCAAAGATACAGTTATTTAGATACATCTAAAGGCTAGAAGACCTGAAAAAAAAAACATCTTGGAGAGGATCACTAATGGAGAGAAAGGTTTCCACCAAAATACAAACCATAAGACTATCTGTTAACATATCATAAAATAGGTTAACCACTTCATATATATCATATATCTCATATAAATATACTTTTCCTAAACTGATGGTGTAAAAGAAGTTACAATGTTTCTAGAATAAATGATTCATTAATTGCGAAGAATGTTGGCTAAACACCATTTGTTGAGACATTCTCATCAAAAAAATTTCTTCAATTAAACGATCCACATTATGAACCTTCAATTCTTTAAATTCAACCATCATAGACTACAATAAACACCAAAAATCAAACCAAATTATAAACAAAAGAATTTGGATAGAAACCCTAAAATAAAAATAGAGATGAACATTATAATCTTAGACCATAAAAACAATATAACAAAATCTCCATACAAGTTTATTACCCATCGAGCCCTACATAAAAATAACAATTAGAATCAAAAATAAAACAATCAAAATCAAATAAAAAGATCAAAAATCAATAAATCAACCACGAATAGCTAATAATAATACATAAATGAAACCACAATCTTACACACTCCTATTCGAAATTCCATGTCAGCAAGATTTCTATCCATTTACTAAACCTGCAACACACCGAATGTATCACAACTTAAAACACAATAAAAATCAAATAAACTATATGTGAACTAAGCGAACGAACAGATACAGATACAGAAACTTCAAAGAGGTAAAATATCATCAATTAAAACATTTATGATAATAAAAAAAAGAACTCCAGAAGTATATCAATGCAGTACAAACAAAGTTAGATTTATAAAATTAGCAAAGAATATAATTAACATAAATAGCATATAAACATATATAAAGAAGCATTATTATATGCAAACGAATATACAGCAACCATAAATACGAACGGAGCACCTTTCAAACATACTGAAGTAATTTTTTTTATTCAGACATTTCATCAAACGGTTGGTGTTCAGCAAATAAAAGCATAAGTTTATCTGATTTCTGATTTTTGAACGCTTTTCACCATCATCTTCATCTTAGAAACATCTATTGTCCTTCAAGATTGAGCTCTAAAACCGGAAAAAAGTACCTGGCGGAGAAGAAATCGTCGGATAGGAGCAAATCGATGAAGCAGATGAGAAAATGGGGAGAAAATCGTCAGTTGGTTTGTCAACCAAATAAAAGAACCAGAATGATTTAGCAAAACCCACACGTACAATTCATACAAATAAGTCTGATTGAAATGCCGAATCACAAAATAAATCACCAATTCGATTTCGAAAATAAAAAATGAAAATAATGGATGAGTTGATTACCTGTATTTGATGATAAAGCTCTGAAGTGAAGAAATTCTAGAGAATGATGGTGATTGAGATTTTAAGAAGATGATGAAAGTGGAGTAGATGAATGGTTAAATCAAATGGAGAAATTAGATGGAGATAATATATTTGAATTCCACCAATGAAGAAAAGAAGCGTGAGTGCTATTATCAAGATATAAGCAGTTAGCATCCGCACAGTCATCAAAGCCCGTTTGCATACTTTATGTCTAGGAACCCACAATAAATTTAAACCAAACTAATTTCTAAATTATTACAAAAATTCAAAAAAACCACAAAATTTCTTGCACCACATTACGCCACGTCATTATAACACCCCTCATTTATACTTATTTAAATATAGTAAATCGGAAGCGTAAGTCCAAATAGATAATAATAATTTACATCGTTTTATCAACATATAAAATTCAACCTTTTCAAAACATAATTTCTCAACAGAGGTGTTATATAAAACATGTTAAAACATTATTTTATACAAATCCGCTATCAGAGTAATGCCTCGTGGTCAAACATTCCTTCTAATCCAGCTTCTTGCCCAACCAATATAATAGCAAAACCCTGCAAGAAGTGTTAATGTGGGGGATTAGCATAACGCTAAGTGGGCAGATAACTAATCAACATCCTAACTTAGCTTAACAACCTTGTGTACAACACTTAACACTAAACAAGCAAGTACACAATACAACTCATCAACTAATCAATAACACCATAATGAGGATCGGCGGCTCTGGGGATAACCATAAACCCGGGTGGCTCCCCAAGAACACTTATCCAACCTATCCGTATGGCCATACGGACGAGACCGATAGCTAGTGATTATCTTCAACTAACACAGGAGGTGTGTTAAACTTTGGATAACCAACTAGCCCAACCAACAGTTCAACAACTCGTTGCCTCATTAACAACTGATGCCCGGAGGCCAATTAATTCAAGTGATCACGTAATCAGCAAGTCACATATTCAACTAGTCAACATATCAACAGTATTATTAACTATCAACATAATTATCAATGCAACTAATAAAGTAATAACATGTTACTTGTTGTAACCAAACTTGTTACAACCAAGTTACGCTGAGGATTAGAGATCCACTCACCGACCACCTCAGGCATCCACTCAGTAGTCTAATATCACTGAGTCTTCTGCTCAACTGGAATTGCAACAAAACAGAACAAGTTAGTTACTTGTTTTAAAATCTATATATAACATCATATTAATTCATCTTCATCAAACAACATATTTAATATCCAATATAATACCATCATTCAATCACGATAATCACTTTCTATCACAATTCACATAAATTGTTACTTATTTACAATAATTCAACATACTTCATCTCTAGATTATGAATAACCAATTAACATCATTAATTCATAATCATTTAACAAGTTTATGATTCCCATGATCATCTTATCATATTAGTATACCTTAATCATTGTTAATTAACATCATGAGATCATATAACAAGATTATCAACCTCCATTATTACTAACTCATTAAAACACTTCATAATCATCATAATCACCATGAATACTTAATCAACTTTACACAATTTAGTTTGAACACAACTAATTATCATCATGTATCAACTCTAACATGCTCACTAACAACAATTATCAAACATACACTAATTACACAAGCTTTGATCATATCATAATCAACTAAACCCTTTAACTTTATTAATGATCATATATCAAATTCACTATTTCTAAACTAGGTTTAGATTGTAATCCACATATAATCATCAACTAACAACTATATGATCATTACAAGCTTCAATTCCATCATTTACACCAAAACCCAATTTCTAAGTTAACATAAAACTCAAGAATTAACACATACAACATGTTTATAATGATGATGGAATGATTAAACCATGTTATGAAAGCATAACTCATATCAATTTACACTCTTGAAGCCATAATTTCGGATTTTAATCAAGAACATCAAAAACCCAAATTTCAAGTTTATAAGAAATCAAGAATTCAAGACTTACAAGATGATTGGAAGGATTAGAGATGTTTAATTCACATTTTAGAAGCTTGAATTAGAGTTTCATGGCTTCAATTTAATCTCTAAGCTTGATTTGTGAAGAACACCTCATCCCTGTGATTTAATATGTACGGCCAAACCAAAAACAGGGAAGAACAAGGATTGATTCCACAAGATTTTGATGATTGGTGATGATTTTGATTAGGTTTAAGGTTTAGATCAAACCCTCGCTCTCTTCCGAATTCTCTCGAATGTTTTAGGTGATAAATATGAGATTTTACACATATAAATGATAATACGTGTACTAGTTTTGTCCCCCGTACTTATCATTGTCTGGAACTTAAAACCCATTTGCGGGGAAACATTATTTTATTTTACCGTCAACTAAATAAAATTAAAACACTCAATAATTTATTAGTCACAATAAATTATTCGACTATTATCACTATTTATTTCAAATAATACAACACACCTATTTTCTGACACACTTAATAATAATTCACAGTCAGAAAATATTAAATACTACTAGACCCAAATACTGGGTGTTACAGTCATCATGTTAAACAGCCTAAGAACTCGCCACATCAGCTTCATGACATCAGCACCAACTCCCTAATATAAGATAGGTAAGATGAGTTTTATATTAATTTATCATACAATGTTTTCCAAGGATAGAACAATGTTTTCCATAACTAAGATTGCGAATCAAATTATAATTTTAAGCTTTAAGTTGCAGCTAAATCGGATACGATTTTAGGTTGGTTCAGTTCAATTTGAAAGTGATTTAGTTCAAAACTTATTTTTACCTGCAAACTGGAAAGTCAAATTGAAACCCCAAAATCCGACCCAACAAATACCTTTACCTTTGACTCGTGTAAAAAAATGTTTTTGCCCATGCTATATAGTGCATACCCATTCTCATATTAGTAGATCCGCCACTATGCCCAATCACTAATCACTCTTTGAGTAAAATTATACTACGTATATTTTACATTTTTAATTCTTCAACTTGTATAAATACACACAAAACAGTACGGATTATTTTCAATTATAATATATTGAAACAAGTAAATGAGCTGATAACCTCGTGACACCCGTAGAAAGTCAAAAACTTGATGCTAAACAAGTATAAAATTTGTTTGTATGCGAGAAGCAAAGTACATCATCAAATGGATTTGGATTTGGATTTGGATTTGGTGCAAAACCCACAGATTCCTCATGACAAAACCTTCAAAATTTGGGTGGGATTACATTCAGAAAAATGGGTCCCAATTTATGTTTATCCAGATGTAATCCCATTTTAAAAAGTTTATAAACTTATAATTTTATAAACTTTTTAATTCAAATATCACCTGTAAAACTTTGAAAAAAGAAAGAAGAAATGGAAGGTGATCAACAAACCCCAAAACCTGTTATCAAGATTAATTCAACTGAATCTTGGGATTCCCATCTTCATCAATCAAAATCTAATGGAACCCCTGTAAGTATTTTCATCACATCACATCACCTTCAAGTATTTTTTTTTTTTTTTTTTTTTCAATTGGGCTATCTCGAAACACTAATTTTTCATGTTATTTGGATAGGGGGACAAGTTTTTGTTCACATTTATATTCAAAAGATTGTTTTGTGTTTGAAGAAAAGGCTGATCATTGATGTTTGAACTGTTATTGTGAATCTTCATATTTAGGGTTTACACTACATTACTAAGATGATCATTATTTTTGCAAAAACTGAAAATTGTTGCTATATGAGTTGTCATTTTCAGTCTTTGTTGAATATTCTATCAGGGTTTTGTTAGGTTAAGAGTTTTTGTAATTGGATGTAAATTACTAAGAATTTATTAATCAAAAGTCCAAAAGAGGTATGCTTTGGAGCTATGATTCCAGTTTTTGGAATTGGAATGAAGTTGTCCTTTTTTTTCGGTTTTTTGCAAGCTTAAACCTTTTCTTCATTTTTATAGGAAAGACAATTTCTTCTTCACTTTTACTTTGATTTTATCATTGTGTTGGAAAAACTGCTCATGGCTTTTGGGATAATAATTAAGTGTATTTTTTCCGTCTTAAATATGATAAAACACACTTGCATCTGAATGCTTAACCTAAGGGTGTGTTTGGAAATTGCGATTCCTCTGTTTGTCGGTCAAATAGCTTTCAAGTAGTTTAGCTTGGATTCCGAGTTCAAAACCACGAGTTCCATTATGAAGATGGAATACATTTTTGTTTATTTTTCCCTTTTTCTTAAATAATTCATGATGAAAATCAAGTTGAATAATTTGATTGATCTCTTTAGACTTATTGGGTTGAGTCTACAGATTGTGGCACATTTTACAGCATCATGGTGCATCCCCTCCGTGGCTATGAACTCCATATTCGAAGAGCTGGCCTCAGTTTTCCAAGACATAGACTTTCTTACAGTTGATGTTGATGATTTAAAGGTAAACTTCTCAGCTGAAATACACTGTTTTGAATGTAAACAAAAAGTGCATGCCTTGTTAGTATGAGCAATCGTATGTGACAATTTAAAGGTCTACGCCCGGGGTGGGGTGGGGGGGGGGGGGGGGGTGGTGGGTGGGTTTGGGGAGCGGGCGAGCGGCTTCTTCAGAAAAATCTGAAATTTTGTGAATCTTTTTTAAAGGGCGTTGGTGACTTTTAAAATATTTGCCCCCTTAAAATTACCGAAAAGAGTATTCTTTTTGCCCCCTCGATAATACTATCCTACCTCCACCCCTAACTATAGCCTTCATATACTTTACATAAATTCTTGTTTATGCTATGTAGAGTGGCATGCTTCTTGATCTCAAGATATGGTTTACTAGGTATTTATACCTAAACATTCTATATCTCCAAAGAAGAGTGCGTGTCTTGGTAGTATGGCAATGATATATGCATAGAATGTAAATTGCTAGAATCAATAAACTAAAGACCCAGTGTTCACTTGATTCAGTAATCTGGTCACATCCACAGTCGTTATTGGGATTTATTATTCATTCGTGATCTTAAGAAAATACATACATATAGGAATGCTAAATATAAAATGGATAGATATAAGAAATCTGTCATCATAAGTATTTTTAGAAATTTGCTAATGTTGGTTTAAACATCACTAACTTCAAGATTGATGATTGTTGTATGGTATAAGCACTAAATGCATCGGTAGTTGTGGTGCAATGATTGATATTTATAGCGCAAAAGCAACTAGTCCTCCCATGCTGAAAGGTGGTTCTCCTTTTGGCGTTTGTAGCATATTGACCTTCAAAAAATCACTAAGGATTATAGTCAAACACGTATTCAGTCGATGAGTTGACACTTGTAAGTGTTGATAGTTGTAATTTAGCCTATACAAGCATATCAATATTCTAATGTTGTGAAGTGGTTGTCTCTATGGTACCTGTCTTTGTTAACTATCTCAACCGCAAATCGTACACCTTAAGCACAATATTGATGGGTGGTTGTTAGATATTGATGGTTGTACTATTCATGCATTTGATACTTATTATCTGTTAAATCTTAATTTTTTAATGAAATATCAAGCAAATATGACTATTTGAACAAGACACACTATCTTCGTTGATACTTATTCGGTGTAAATATATGTTCGAAAAGTGGCTTTCTGTTTGCTGAAAACTCCACATATATAATGGAAATTGAAATTGATGGGAATATAAATGAAAGGTTATCTTGATGTTGTGGTTTCCTCATTTATCTTCAAAATTTCGACAAACTTTTTTGGCAGGAAATAGCAAGCAAGTATGAGGTGAAGGCAATGCCAACATTCTTGCTGATGAAAGAAGGTGCTGTTGTCGATAGATTAGTAGGGGCCAATCCAGATGAGATCAAGAAAAGGATTGAGACCCTTCTTCAATCCAACACTGATCTTGTGGTCTAGCTCTAGTGTTACTCCAACAAGTACTTTGAGCTTGTTTGCTTGTACATTCCCAATCAATTTGTACGCTGTACAACTTGGTGTGTGGACCCTTTTGTGTGTACTTTGTGATTCCTGTTTATACAAAAACTTTATATATACAAGATTTGTTTGTGTTCACCCAATTTGATCTTTTGTGAGTGGCAAATAAAGCATCTTGTAAGTGCAATCTTTTCCATTAGAATAGTAATATGTAGGCGTGTTCATGTACGGTTAACCGGAGATTCGGTTAACCGGAGTCTCGGTTCGTCATATTTTTGAACCTAAATCGAAACCGAAAAATTCGGTTAACCGGGAATCGGTTAACCGATTTTTTGGTTCGGTTAATTGGTTAACCAAATTAACTGTTTATTAATTGAAACTTATTTAAAAGGTAATTAATAACACATAAATATGCATTCATTAATATGCGTTCACTATATTTAAAATATTTTGATAATAAAAGTATCAAACGATAATCATTATACTATTTATAATTGTGTATTAATGTTATACGTACGTTATTCGTTCGAATATAATTACAACTAAGTAGTAATAATCACCATATTAGGCCAATATTAAGTTACTATATTACATTAAAATGAGTGGAAAAGAAATATAAATGATTAATTCAAAATACAAGTGTAAATATCCATATCTAAATATAACATATACAATGTATATACATATATTAAAAACTACATATAAAATTTCGGTTTTTTCGGTTAACTGTTTTTCATGTCTATTCCAAAATCATGAACTGAAACCGAAACCGAAAAACCGAAAAAAACCGGTTCGGTTAACCGAAACCGAAAAATGAAAAAAAATCGGATCGGTTAACCAAAATTCGGTTCAATTCAACCGGTTTTCGGTTCGGTTTTCCAGTTTCGAAATATTTTGAACACCTTGCAAGTTTGAATGTTTGTTAGGTTCTGGGAATATTTTACCAAATATTGATTTTTCCAACAGCCACATTCAATGTGTCAAACCCACATCCACCAAAATAATACTCTTTCATTGACCCAAAAGTGTAAATTTTGTTGAGCACAAAATGCATGTTAATATTGTTGAGTGTTAGCATAAATAATGACTACATGTTGCATAAATTTCAACAATACTTTTTTAAAATATTGCATAAATTGGAAGAATGGTCTAAAAAGTCCTCTAAAACATGTGTATTGGAAATCTATGCAACCTGCTTTTACTTATTTGAATAATGGAAAAAAATAAAAATAAAAATAAAACAAACTAACAATAAGCTAACCAATGAGTTGTTTAAAACGGGATAATAGTTGGTAAATTAGCACGTGGAACATACCACATATTCTGAACGTCGGAACTGGACGTTCTGCCACTCCCTCTCAAGTTCTTGACCAAAGTTAGTTGAGAGCTCAACTTTAGGTTTCTATAGCGTTCTTACTTCCCTTTCTTTTTATTGGTTCAAAAAGACAAAAATCGAGTCTGACAATGAACAACTCCTCTCAAATCGACCTAGTGTTAAACTTCAGTGTTTAATTTACAAGGTCAACTCGCTCTTATAAAACTTAAACAATAGTATTTTTTATTATTATTAAAACAAACAGATAGTAATACTTTTGCAGTTTTATTTATTATTGAAAACAATCCATTTGACACTGTTATATAAACATGTTTTTCATACTTTACACAAAAGTTAAATGATCACTTAAAAAACCCAAACAATTGCACTAACTATAGAAAACATGAATATGGTTTCTAATAATAAGCATGGGTTGTATATGAAACAAGCCCAAAGTTAAAGGATTTATTGTGTCAATAAAAGATTTCATGGCAACGTGTAACGCTACGACGAACGAACAACCGCCACCCACCAATCCCAATCTCCAAAATTTCCCCCAAAAATATACGAAGGGTGTGTTTGTCAAAACTAGCTTATAGTGGGAGCTGGTAGTTGGAGCTTATATTATAAGTTAGAAGCTGGAACTTATGTGTTTACAACTGTTTGGTAAAACTAGCTGGAGCTTATTGATGTAAATTGACATAAAATGACAAAAAAAATATAATAAATAATGATATAAAGGGTATATTTGTAATTTTTACTTTAATAAGCTTATAGTTTATTTTTATAAGCTACTTCCATTAGCTTTTTTTTTCAGAGCTTATTTTTTCAATAAGTTACCAAAAATTTTCTACCAAACAAAGCTTGTAGCTTAAGCTTGTGAAAAAAATAAGTTTAAGCTCTCATAAACTAGGTTACCAAACATACCCGAATTCCACTCGAAAGTATACATGAATTCATAAATTCATACTAGTATTTTGACCCGTGTATATACATGGCCATCTAAATTTTAATTCTCAAACTATTATTAAATAGTTTAATATGTAGTTGTGTTAGATCATCCGTAGTCGTAACACCAGAACGCCCATTATTCAGTCGCCACATCAACATAACACCACAACAGCATTTCATCACACACAATCATAACACCAGAACGCCCATTATCCCCCCTGGGCCCCGCTATTTTTCACATAATTTTCACTTATTTAACAAAACAAATACAATTTAATTAAATACAATACATTTCTATAATTTAAAAACAATACAATTCAATAATTAAAATACAATACGATAGAAAAAATAAAGAGTACGAAAATTTAAAAAGCGTTACACTCCTAAAAATAAAAAGCGTTACAATCCTAAAAATAAAAAAAACTACAATCTTAATAATTAAAATACATTACAATAATTACTCTTCTTCATTATTCTCCCGATTTAGTCTGCGAAAGTTTGGTGGAAGCCTTCAAATGTGTTCGGTGAGATCGTCTCGTAGTTGGTCGTGTACCCATTTATCACGCATTTCTTTAATTCTTGATTGTCTGTTTTCTACACGAGTCCTAAAATCCCGCCGAGGTCGGTTAGAAGGGCCATCGATCATCTCCTGCTCGATAGAAGATATTGCGAAACCGTTATCCTCTTGTATCATGTTATGTAATATGATACAAGTGTACAACTATCTTCGCATCTTGTTAACACTCATAGCTCTCCCCGCAATCTTTAAAATTGCAAACATTCCTTGAAGTACACCAAAAGTGCGTTCAACATCTTTTCGTGAACTTTCTTGAAATTTCTTGAACTTGGCTCGTTTCTCATCAGTAGGGGAGTTAAAGGCTTTGACAAGTGTACACCAATCCGGATAAATACCATCGGCAAGATAATACCCTTTTGTGTAGTGATGTCCATTGATATCAAAGTCTGCGGGTGGACCGATGTTATTTTTAATGGAATCGAAAAACGGAGACACGTTTAAAACATTGATGTCGTTGTTCGAACCCGCCATACCAAAATAAGCATGCCATATCCACATGTCGTATGAAGCAATAGCTTCGAGCATGATGGTCGGGTGTCCGTGATCACCTCTAGTGTACTGGCCTTTCTATGCATTCGGGCAATTTTTCCATTGCCAATGCATATAGTCAATGCTCCCAAGTATTCCTTTAAACCCGTGTTTCTGCTCGTGTGCTTCATATAGCCGAGCAATATCCGTAGCCGTGGGCTTTCTCAAATACTCCGCTGAGTATAAATCGAAGACGCACTTACAAAATGAAACGCCCCAAAACTCGCAATTTTTTTTTTATACTTATACTCTTATTTAGGTCCCAACATCCAAATAAAATATGATACGTGATTACGTACCAAAGGACTACTCGAATTAACTAGCCAACATACGTTATGGGCAAAACTTCCCATTTTCAAAACTACCATTTTTGCCCAAAACTACCCTTTTCAAATACATATAACTTTTTACTCGTTTATAATTAAACAACCAAATTTTGTAGACACCTTCACTATAACAAGATAAAGGTTTTCCATGTTTACACTTTTATTTCAAAACTGCTTCTTGACCCTAAAAACTGCTCCCAAAACGCCCATTTGACTCAAAACTGCCTTCCAAAACTGCCCCATTTTTTCAAAACTATCGACCTTTAAACACACATATCTCTTGAGTCGTTGAGAGTTATGACCTGAAATTTTGCGTGCACATTCATATGACCAAAATGAGACTTTCCCTTTTTACACTTTTCCAAAATACACGTTTTACGAGAAAACGGACGTATAACCACTTTTTGACCATTTTAACCATTTTTTGACTACAACCCAAATCACAAACCATAAACACTTTGACTCTAACTTTTTGCACACATTATAAACATACCAAAATAAGTCTAACACCATTGCCCAAACCCACATAAGTACATTTTAACCCGATTTAACTCTTTTGACCAGTTTGGTGTCCATTTGGACACTTTTACCAAATCTACTACATAACACCACAACATTACCCAATACCACACATGCTTGACTCTTACAACATTGTTGACTATTTGTCAACTTCATCCTTGACCAACCAATCACTTTCAACCTATTTCTACAATTCAACACTTTGACCCAACCCAAACCAATCATACAACTTCATACACTTGACAACCACATACACTAGACACTATATCTTAGTTTGACTTTCAAAGTCAACTACTATACATTGACCAACATATTTAATTCGAAAACTCTTTGTTTGGGCGATTTACACAATTGGACATCAAAACAACAATTCAAAAGAAAGAAGCATATTCTAACCATAAGCATGCTCCATATCCATGTCACTAACTTCTCATAACCCTTCTATCCACATGTCGCTAGCAAAACATCAACCTACAACATAAACACTTAAACGGGTAAGCACAACTGCTTAGTTAGTACACATGCAATCAAACAAGTAATCCACATAACAATTAACACATATCAACACAATTACATAAACCCAAAATCACTGAACTCTGAACACTGTGTTAACCGCAGTTAACTCTCTAATCACCACTGAATCTTTACTCATATTCATTAACCAACAACAATCAATTCACTAATCACAACACCTTTTAACATAATCTAAAACACACACATAAGAAATAAAACATATAACAAATAACTCTCCCATGATTGTATGATATCGATCCTCTAGCTCGGAAGCTATCCGGAAACATATACAACCAATTCATACACTGTTCACCACTTCATCACTATTTAATCCACATATGTCAACAAGTTATCTTCCATCCGATTGTGTAGCCTCTTGCTCGGAAGCAATCCGGATCCAACACAATCGAATCATATACTATTCTTCACAATTCTTTCCAATTATTTTCCTTTACCTTTAAGCTAGTGACTTACTCATTACTTGGCTAACATCAAGCTAATGAGAAAATCACTACTTTTCTTACCAAATAACACTTAAACACATAACAATTAAGCACAATTAAATATAAACAAGTAATTTAACACAATAACAAAATTTAACAAGTATAACAAATAACTTATTCTTCGATTGTGTAAACCTCTAGCCCGCAAGCTATTCGGTACTACACAATCACATCACCTGTTTAACCCCCGTATCACTCACCATAATATCTTACACGACGATTTCACCATATTGATCATCATAAGCCTCCACGTCTCTTAACACCTACATAATCATATTATACATAACAACATAATTAAACACTAATTAATCATCCACTTTAATCATACTTCATGACTACACTTTTTCATGATCATATTATTATTTTTTTAATCTTAACACTTTGAATTTATCATTTTCACTAATAATCAATATGGTTTCTCCCCCACTTTTTTTAAACTTACTTCATTAACATCTTCTTAACATAATTCACATAAACCACCATGAACACCCTTTTAATAATTCATCACTTTCAATTTGACTGCCTTAAATTCATGTTCTATTTACATAATTATACTCTATTAACATCATAACTAACTTCTATAAGCTTATTTCATGATTTCATAAAAAATCTAGCATAAACCCTAGAATCACTCATCATAATTTCATCACTTTAGTTATGTTATATGATTACTAACCATCTATATAATACTAATAAACATCAATTCAATCAAATTAAAACCCTAATTTCGGATTAATTTTATCAATTTCTCTAAACTCATGAAAACCCCATGAAACTCAAAACCCTAGGTTAATTCATAAAGAAAACTCACTTACATGATGTTCTTGAGGATTAGGAGAAAGGAATTAAGCAAGTAGAATCAAAGAATGAAGATTGGAAGCTTGGATTTAATCACAAAAATCGTCCCTGTGTTTTTCTTTTGTCTCTGGAACCAAATGAAATAATATGGAATAAACATAACTCATACGTACATATCTATATAAGTCGGCCTAATTATTTTATCCCCTTTAAACTCTACAGTCTGAAACTGATAAAACCGTTTACGTTTTTCACTATATCTCGTTATCTACATAATAATATTTCGTAATAAAAATATATCCGTGTACGATATTAATTTCCTGAAATTCGGGGTGTTACACAAAAGTTGTTAAGACAGTCAATTGACGTTCTTTCGCCCATTTGTAAGTATTCATCGAACATATCAGCGGCGATTCCATACGCCAATTGGCGTATGGCAGATGTGCACTTTTGTAGTGCGGTAAAACTAAACCGACCAAGTGCATCTGATTTTTGTTTAAAATAATCAAAGTGGTCGGGAATAGGTTCAACAGAGTAATCGGAGATACCTTGTACGATTCGAACAAATAATTGTCGACGCATGCGAAAACGTCGCTTGAACAAGTTTGGAGGATACTTTGGGTTCTCCGAAAAGTAGTCGTTATAACACCCCTCATTTTACCAACATTTCAATACAATATATCGGAAACGTTAGTTCAAGTTTCAACATTTATAAGTTACATCATTTAAAATACTTATAAAATCAAACTAATTTAAAACCTCTTTGACAACATGGGTGTTAATTCAAAAACTGAAAGACAACAATGATTTATACAAATCAATATCAGAGTAACGCCTTCCTGTCAAACATTCCTTCTAGTCCAACTTCTTGCCCACCCAAATATATCAGTAACCTGCAAGAAGTGTTAATGTGGGGGATTAGCATAAAGCTAAGTGAATGAATAATTAATCAACAGTTCAACTTAGCGTAACAACTTTGTGTACAACAACTAACCTGAAGCACACAAGTACACAATACAATCATTCAACAACTCAACTGGGCAACTGATCAACTGGTCAACTTTCAAGTGGTCAACCTATTAACTGGTCAACTTATCAACTAATCAACTTATCAACAATGCAACTGTTCAACCATAGTACAACTTAGTAATGAGGATCAGTGGCTCTTGGGATATCATAATACCCGGGGATTCCCCAAGAACACTTATCCAACCATATCCGTATGGCCATAACGGACGAGACCGATAGCTAATTGTTATTATCAACCAACACAGGAGATGTGTTAAATCTTAAATAACAATTAGCCCAACCAACTGTACATCTCGTTGAGCTCATTAACAACTGATGCCCGAAGGCCAATAATAACAACAAACAACAGGAGGTCAACTTTCCTCAGTGATCACATATTTATCAAGTCATCAGGTCACATATCATACCAAACAACATATCAACAGTATTATTACTATTAAACCAAAATCATCATGGCAAACAAAACAATAATAATACATTACTCGTTGTAACCAAGCTCGTTACAACTAAATTAGACTGAGGATTAAAGATCCACTCACCGTTACCTCAGCCGCAAGCTCAGAAGTCTAATATTACTGAGCCTTCTACATATCTGAGAATACAACAAAATACCACAAGTTAGTAACTTGTCATCACTGGATAATACTTATGTACATTACAACACTACACAATTAATCACACCATGAGTACAACTAAATTATAATTCTTGTAAGTCGAACATGTTTCAGACATGTTACAGCACAATACAACAAGTACCATTTAAGTAATTAGCTTTAAATGATAAACACTAAAAAGCCTTTGACAACCGGGTGAATCCGCCGGATCCCCTTTGAATCCGCCGGATTCATACTATTAACCCCAATCCGCCGGATTCAATTGAATCCGCCGGATTCCCTCTTCGTCCCAGCAAACCTGCGACTGCTCAAAACCCAGAACCCCGAAATTTTAACATCAAAATCATCAACTCCAGTTTCTGATCATTCTAATACAGTTACTAACATCAACTAGCAACTTATAACATCATGTATCAACCTTTTTAACATCAATTTCATATTCAAATCATAACCCACCAATTTCACATAAACATTAAAATTTCAAGATCACTAAATCAAGAAATTAACTTACAATCATGAAGATATCAAGATGGTGATTATGAAGAAATTTAGTTCAAAATCACAGCTTCACTTTGTTTCAATCTTTAGGTTTTTGTTAGAAATGTTTCTAGGCTTAAATGTTTTAGTTCATCAAGAAATGAACTTTCCTTAAAGGGAAAGTGATTATAAGTCGGCTCAAACAACCGACTTCAATTATACGGGTATAATTTATTACCCCTTTTCAACCTATTGTCCGGAATCCGAAAACCATTTGCGAGTCTAAACCTTTTATTGTTCCGTCAACTATATTAATTTATAACAATTAATAATTTATCTATCACATTGGAATATTTAACTCATATTCCAATTTTTTTTTCAAGTAATTCAACAAATATTATTTCCAAACACATTAAATAATAATTTAAATCAGGAAATAATATAAAACAACTAGGCACGATTTGCGGATGTTACAAATCTCTCCCCTTAAAGAGATTTCGTCCCCGAAATCTAATCACATTCAAATAACTTAGAGCGTCTTACTCACATATTAGTTACATTTCACTCTAATAGATTAACGTACATCACTCTCTTGAGCAACTTATAATATTAATTATATATATTGAATTCTTTCCACATGCACATATCCAAATGTACATGCTTCTATCTTCTCCCACGTACATATACTATGCATAAACTCTATTTCCATTCACCAAACGATTATTTATATGAATCGTCTATAATGAACTACATAACCACTTTAGAACAGATAATCACTTAAACAAGTGGAATACAAAATCACCTACAACCAGAAACTAGTAACATGCTAGAATCTTTGACCCATATCCCTTAAACAACAACTACAACAACAATAACAACAACAACAATAACAACAACAACAATAACAACAAGTGAAACCTAAAGTCACTTACCGGGTCTTTGCAACCAGAATTTAGGAATGTGCTAAAATCTTTGACCCCTCACAACTACTTATCACTTTTAATAACAAAACAATAGCAACAACAACAGTGGTTGTAAAACCACACTACACGTATCAACCCTGAATATTCACATTCAGTTCATGACTAATAATCAAACTAATAGTCACATATCACCTTAACAAACAAAGTAGAGGTTAAACTCAGTAGGTAAAACCACAATCAACAAGTACTTCGCTATATCAGCATACGTACCACCATGTCATATTACCTACATTCAACCAACCTCTACAATGCCTTATTTCAACTAGCACTTCTTTTATAACACAAATTTATTCTTCTATCCTGTCATCGAGTATATAGCAACTTACAGGATTTCACATAATCATGTAATAATGGAAATATAATCTTCATTTCCATAATTTCAACTATTACCTTAATAATATATATCACCTTTTATCAACCATATATATCATATACACTTTACACACCTTTCTCAATTAAGGGCATAAATTTCCAATTTCTCAAATTTAACCATTAATTTTATATCATCATATTCACCTCAATGTGATTATATCAATTTATTTATCTACCATAGGCTATTTAGACTGTCATAGTCTTTATTAAGCCTTTAACATCACAATTCACATTTATACCAATAGTTAATAAAAACCATTACAAATTTCAACTATCGGTTTATATCGTAAACCAATAAGCACATAACCATACCAATAGGTAATGGAATTTAGTACTGATCAAATAATGATTAAACAATCATATGACAACAACTATTATGCACATACAGGGTACGTGCAAATCAACTGGGCACATATAAACACATGTAATCAACTATTAATATTGTTCATCTTAACAATATTTCACATACTGTTCAATTCATATAATACAACTAGTTCAATTAATTAATCAACAACTTGTTTAATTAATAACAGACTCAAATGTGAGAACTTATTGCTTATAAGCAATCTACAACTCACACCACTAGTCAATATTTCAACAAGCACCAAACACTTCACGATTAATCCAAAATCATGTCTCAACTCAATTCAAGTCACTTAGCAATTCTATATGAATCGCTTCACTACTAACTTATCAACCCCTGAGAATTCATATCACAATTCACTTGTTAATAAGTTACATCTTTTTAACTCATTTGAATCCTGCACATCCCAATTAACATCATTAACTTATTTGGGAGTTTAATCATAGTTCAAACAAACACTACTAAAGTTCACACATATTACCACTATGTTTAACCTCCAACATAGATTTTTCATAGCTACATTCAACAACAATGGCCTATTTAACCAACAATGGAACCACAACACTATAACTCTAGTCAATTACCAATCACTGACAAATTAACAATTCATTACTACATCATATGAGTTATTTACTCATGTCATTTATCATATATACCTAACATCTGGTAATTATTTCAAGTTTTAGATTTAACCAAATCATAAACTTCAACTCACTGTTTTTCATTATCATTAATGACCCAATCACCATATAGAGTCATTAACTCGACTTAGCTTAATACAAGCTATCCACACACTAGTAATCCGTTAGGATATTCTATGACTCACTAATAGAAAATCCACTCCCATTAGTCACACAATCACATTTCAACAAATTCAAACAATTGCAAGTACCATACACATTTGCAAGTTTCAATAACTAATTATTTGAATCATTGAAAATTTCATCAAAAAGATATTACCATTGGAAAGTAGACTCTCTCACGTTTCCGGCGATATAAAGAACGTCAAAAACGGAGTTACGGTTCATCTTTTATGACCATTTTAAAATTAACCTCCTGATACCCCAACGAATCCGCCGGATTCATTATGAATCCGCCGGATTCACCCCAATTTTGACAAAAATTCATTCTCAGAACCTCTTCTAACCAATCCGGTCCACCCAATCCGCCGAATTCAACCTGAATCCGCCGGATTCAACCTGAATCCGCCGGATTGGACCCAGTACAGCAGATCTGCATAATCTTTTGCAAAAGTATGAAATTCAAACGCGCATATCTCACAAACCGTAAGGAATTAAGGTCTGAAATTTTGCAGGCACCTTCATATAATCAAAATGCAACTTTCCATTTTTCCACTTTTTCAATTTTCACATTCTACGAGAAAATGGACGCATGACTCATTTTTGACTATTTTAGCTCATTTTGGTAACACTTCAAATTTCAAATGGCTTGGTTTCTGACTTCCATACTTTGCCAACATATTTCTACATACATTTGTGACGTGTGGGCATATTCATTACCCTCATATACCCATTATACATTATTTTAACACTTTGACCCGTTTAGGGGTCCAATTGGACACTTTTATCAATTTCAACCATATTAACTACCATAACATTTTCAACACACTTTGCTACTACATTTATGACTTAAAATCACTTTAACTTTCGTTATACTCGAATCACTACTCTTTTAATCATAAAGACATCAAGTGACCCATTTGGGCACTTATCTAACCCATTTGGGTTTCAACCCATATAACTACCATTTCATCACCCATTTCATATTACATTGACTATTATAAGTCAAACTAACCCACTTTCACTATTGGTGTCCTATTATACCCTCAAAACACCAATTTCACATTAAAGTCATCATATTTAGGCCAATTACAACAAATTTTCAACCTTGACCTTTCACAAACTTATCAACACATATAAAAGTTGATTAACCTCTTTGACTTTCTTACTACACCACCTTTAGTATATAGATCATAATTCAACCACAATCATGATCAATGTTAAACACATAAGCATCTAGCCACATTTAGTAACTTATAACATAGCAATTATCAAGTTCGACACGACCACATTCAACTTTGACTTTTCCAAGTCAACAACACACTTTCAAATCGATGAACACTTTCTAATTTACACAACAACAAGACTCCAAACTTATTAATTGAGATTTACCAACATCTCATTAAATTTACTATATGGAGTCATATCAACTTTATTCAAAATTACCCATTAACATTCCTATCATCATATTAACAAGTAATAATCATCAATGACTCACAACTGGGGATTCATATCAGTCTGACTCAATTTACTTTACTACCAATCATAATCATCTTAGCAAAGTAAATAATTCAAGCTTATTGAAATACACCAAGCTTATCGAAAAGTACCTGATACACATAGGCCCACAAGTATTGAGGAATCATTGAGAATACCCTTGGGTTCCTCATATTCCTCCGTCTCTGCAACCAAAACAACAATCTTGCAACTTGTTATAGGTTAGTACGCATATCATAACCACTAATCCCACACCCTGGAATGTTTGACTTAACACAACTCTAGATTTGGGATTGAACACCTTACCATGTTCAATTCACCCAAACCTATGCTCTGATACCAACTTATAACACCCCTCATTTTACCAACATTTCAATACAATATATCGGAAGCGTTAGTCCAAGTTTCAACATTTATAAGTTACATCATTTAAAATACTTATAAAATCAAACTAATTTAAAACCTCTTTGACAACATGGGTGTTATTTCAAAAACTGAAAGACAACAATGATTTATACAAATCAATATCAGAGTAACGCCTTCCTGTCAAACATTCCTTCTAGTCCAACTTCTTGCCCACCCAAATATATCAGTAACCTGCAAGAAGTGTTAATTTGGGGGATTAGCATAAAGCTAAGTGAATGAATAATTAATCAACAGTTCAACTTAGCGTAACAACTTTGTGTACAACAACTAACCTGAAGCACACAAGTACACAATACAATCATTCAACAACTCAACTGGGCAACTGATCAACTGGTCAACTAGTCAACTTTCAAGTGGTCAACCTATTAACTGGTCAACTTATCAACTAATCAACTTATCAACAATGCAACTGTTCAACCATAGTACAACTTAGTAATGAGGATCGGTGGCTCTTGGGATATCATAATACCCGGGGATTCCCCAAGAACACTTATCCAACCATATCCGTATGGCCATAACGGACGAGACCGATAGCTAATTGTTATTATCAACCAACACAGGAGATGTGTTAAATCTTAAATAACAATTAGCCCAACCAACTGTACATCTCGTTGAGCTCATTAACAACTGATGCCCGAAGGCCAATAATAACAACAAACAACAGGAGGTCAACTTTCCTCAGTGATCACATATTTATCAAGTCATTAGGTCACATATCATACCAAACAACATATCAACAGTATTATTACTATTAAACCAAAATCATCATGGCAAACAAAACAATAATAATACATTACTCGTTGTATCCAAACTCGTTACAACTAAATTAGACTGAGGATTAAAGATCCACTCACCGTTACCTCAGCCGCAAGCTCAGAAGTCTAATATTACTGAGCCTTCTACATATCTGAGAATACAACAAAATACCACAAGTTAGTAACTTGTCATCACTGGATAATACTTATGTACATTACAACACTACACAATTAATCACACCATGAGTACAACTAAATTATAATTCTTGTAAGTCTAACATGTTTCAGACATGTTACAGCACAATACAACAAGTACCATTTAAGTAATTAGCTTTAAATGATAAACACTAAAAAGCCTTTGACAACCGGGTGAATCCGCCGAATCCCCTTTGAATCCGCCGGATTCATACTATTAACCCCAATCCGCCGGATTCAATTGAATCCGCCGGATTCCCTCTTCGTCCCAGCAAACCTGCGACTGCTCAAAACCCAGAACCCCGAAATTTTAACATCAAAATCATCAACTCCAGTTTCTGATCATTCTAATACAGTTACTAACATCAACTAGCAACTTATAACATCATGTATCAACCTTTTTAACATCAATTTCATATTCAAATCATAACCCACCAATTTCACATAAACATTAAAATTTCAAGATCACTAAATCAAGAAATTAACTTACAATCATGAAGATATCAAGATGGTGATTATGAAGAAATTTAGTTCAAAATCACAGCTTCACTTTGTTTCAATCTTTAGGTTTTTGTTAGAAATGTTTCTAGGCTTAAATGTTTTAGTTCATCAAGAAATGAACTTTCCTTAAAGGGAAAGTGATTATAAGTCGGCTCAAACAACCGACTTCAGTTATACGGGTATAATTTAATACCCTTCTCAACCTATTGTCTGAAACTCGAAAACCATTTGCGAGTCCAAACCTTTTATTGTTCCGTCAACTATATTAATTTATAACAATTAATAATTTATCTATCACATTGGAATATTTAACTCCTATTCCAATTTTTTTTTCAAGTAATTCAACAAATATTATTTCCAAACACATTAAATAATAATTTAAATCAGGAAATAATATAAAACAACTAGGCACGATTTGCGGATGTTACAGTCGTCCCACAAGCGTTGTTGGGCACCTTCACGATCTCTTTGAATGTAGTTTCGACTTCGTGGTGGTCTAGAACTTTGACCGGCCTCACTATTTTTTTTAGCCCGGTAAGCTTGCATAAGCTCAACAATAACTTCATCTTCCGAAGACAATTCACAAATAAGATTAATCGCATCCATTTTTTGGGTTTTTTTGTAAGAATTTTATGAAAGATATGAGTATATGAATGTGTGAAATGAGTGGATAATTTTGATGTGTGAAATGAGTTGTATGTATGATATATATATATATGGTATGAAAAAGGAAAAAAATATTAAAAAAAAAAAACAGTTGCCCAACGGTATAAAAAAAAAAAGTTGAATTTTTTTTTTTGTTTCTTCCTCCGCTCCATAACGGCTTCAACACACATTTATTTAATATTTTTTTTTATTAAAAAGCGGATGAAACAAACGAGTATAACAATTAAATAATCGAGTGGGGCTCACGGTTTCTTCGTTCTCGTCCCGTTGTAAACACCACGAACGCCCCCAGAACGCCCAGGCAGAACGCCCCACTGCCGGCGTCCTGGGCGTTGTCGAGTGCCAAAACGCCCAAATCGGTACCCATTGCGGATGATCTTAGGACATTATTTAATTAAAGTTTGAAGATAACAAATATAATCAAATTATAATCGACGTCTTCAATTTTAAAATAAAGAAATATACATAGGTTATAATATGAATTCAAATAATTAAAGTTTTAAATTATAATAGTAGTTTATATATAATCTTTATATAATTACATAGATTAAGATTATTTTATATCATTTAGGTTTAGATTAGAAATAACTAATTTGGTTTTTATTTTTAAAACAAAATAAAATAAAGGAACTTAATTGTTCAATTGAACTTTAATTTTAAATGATGATGATGTCATAAAGATGTTTCGTACATTATATTTAAAATTTTTTCAAATGGTAATTAACTAATTACTATTTACTTTGGTTTATTACTTCATGGAAAATGGTATTTTAGAAAATTGCCTAGTTTTTGTATGATTATAAGTATGTCTAATTAAGATTCCGTATGTCAAGTATTATTTTTGTATATTAAATTTTGATTTCACCACGATTTTCGTTTCTTTATGTGACATACATATTTGTATATTTTATAGAATTATGATAGCTCATTTTGAGCATTATTAATGTTCATATTTCAACTGATTCAATGTATTACGTATAACCGTAAAACACGTCTTAAAATTTGAACAATAAAAATAAATTCGTAAAAGTTTTAAGTGTGAGATCGATTGAAGCTTCATTTTGTGGCGAATGAGGGTCAAACGACATCAATCATTGATTTTCATAATTAACGGTTCAGATTTACAATAATGCAGTGCACATTACATTTTACGTAAAATGCATTGTGATTAACATGCAGTAAATCCAGATTGTCGATCACAGAAATGAACCCCTCATAATATAGCTACGGTTAATTTTTCTTTGGAAGAGGCTAAAAGCTGAAGGTTCTTTTTTTTAATGATCGGATTAACCTAAGCAAAAATAAAGTAAGACCTGAAATCGAATATACTGTAAACAACTTCTTTTTTTTTTTTTTTTTTAACTGGTAAAAAGAAATGAACCTTTTAATTAATTAATTCGAATTTCGATTTAAAGAAAAGCGCAAACAAATAGAACCACGACCGTCTTATGCTAACAGTATCGTAAAAAAGTCATAACATGTGTGCTTTCAATTTCAAACCCACCGAATAATCAATCTAACGATAATACAAATACAAATACAAGTACCCCCTCTAAAAATCTCCTCACTTTTTTGATAATAATAATAATTGTAACGTTTTTTTAACGCAAAAACACACAAAATTGTATCCGATTTCTACGGCTATTTGTTGCCGGAATATTGAAATTCCGGCAAATTTGTTTCGATGGCTGCCCAGGAGGAAGATGATAATTCAAATTGTTATTTTGATTTCAGTTTGATCGATCAGTTTCCGGTTCCTGGAGGTGAACTTCCTTCTCTTGAACCCGATTTTCACTGGTCCGGTTCGACTCATCCGTTCCCCGGTTCAACCAATCTTAGGTAGTTTATTCAATTCTGTTGTGGGATTTCTTTCTTTTATGATTTCTTCTGCATTGCTTATTTTCCGTTCAGTGTTTCTATATATTTACATAGATTATATTAGGGTTCTGTTTTTGAATTTCATTTTTAATGATTAATACATTAAATCCAAAATTTTTTTATAGAATTTTTATGCAGTAATCATTACTGTATTATTTTTAATAATTATAGAAAAACTGCTACTAATACTAAATTAGAGTCAAAATTTGACTCTTGTTAGTCAATTTGATTAGTTTTATCTTGCAAATGGATCAGAAGAGATGAGATTATGTTAAAAAAACTTAATAATAATAAGAAAATGTTATTCATAATAGTAGTACTTAAAAGTCTAGTTAAAAGTGAGTGTGGAATTACTAATATAAATATTTAGGGTAAAATTATAAGAAAAATAGGTAAGGAGTAGTTGTCACGAAACTGGTTATCGAGATAAATCGAAAATTAGCTGTTCTCGTCTTTCAGCAAGTGATTATATGATTTTCATTATAAAACTCCTGTAATCACTTCGAAAACGTACATCCAAATACGTCCATATAGAAACACAACTTTCATATGGTGCAATCATATCATTTGGTAATTACTATATTTACCTTTTACTTCAACCACCTGTTTTACAATGGGAAGTAATTGAGGTAAGAAAAAAAAGACAACAATGTAGAATTTGGGAGGTGTTTGGATTTACTGCAAAAGTGATTATCGCCACCTTTGTAGTGTTTGAGAAAACTTTTTGGGACAAAAAGTCATATTTGGAGAAGCTAATGAAATGTTGTTTGTTAGAAACTTACTTATCGAGAATAAACATAAAATTACCTTGCTGTCCTTATAGTTTAGCAAGGGATTATCGGATTCTTGAATTCGCTATAATAGCGTTGTAAACAGGATTCCTAACACCCCCTCGAATGTAGTAAATACTAGATTCTTATGAAAAATTGTTGATTAGAATCTTTCTTAATCGGCGGAACATAATATGGTGTTGAACCTGATGCAAAGTTCACGTATAAAAAATGGTTGATTATAATGTTCCTGATTTGTGTACTTTGTACCATATGAGTTTGTAAACGATACCTCTTGCTCTTGACAATGACTAACCATTAAGTTTATCACAACGATTACATGCATTCTATTTTACTTTTGCAGTAAAGAATTTGCAGTTTCATACGGAAAACCACATGCTACCAAAGAGGATGAATCCAGGAAGAGGTACAAATTATTTTCATCTTCTCAAATTATTATTTCTCCAATGCATCATTCATACTCAGCAAACTCGTCAACTTTTATTGCAGGGCAAATCCTGGGTCGTGCGCTGATTCGAAAGCATGCCGAGAGAAGAAGAGGAGGGATAAATTGAATGAGAGGCATGCTTTAGTTTTTCCACTTGTTTTATGCTTAGCATGCTCATACCACATGTGAATTTGTACTTTTGATATAGAAAAAAAAGTAATGTTTTGAATTTTGACTATTGTTTGAAAAGGTTTCAAGAATTGAATGAAATATTGGACCCCCGAAGGTCAACCAAGACAGACAAGACTGTTATATTGGCGGATGCTATCCGAATGGTCACTCAGTTGAGAAACGAAGAAGCCAAGCTTAAGGACTCTTCTCAAGATTTGCTTGTTAAAATCAATGAGTTGAAGGTAAATATAAATTGTTTTGCTTCTTTTATATCTGCCAAATGATGTGGTTTTGACTTTTGAGGTCAAATGGGCAGAACTTCTTAATTTCAGAAACGCTCTAAATTCATAATTTGTTCTGACTTAAATGATAATCGTCCTTACAAACTGCGACTTATGGAAGTGTGTTGGTTATAGATTTAGAACTTAGCGCGTGTGATTGCGTTTTCAAAACAGATTTTGCGTTTATAAAAGGCGTTTTGAAAAGCATGTCCCGACTTGCTTTTCAAAACTGCGTTCTCTAGCAAAATGCAGATAATCATTTTTTTTTATCAAACACTTTTTCCTAATTATTTCTGTTTGGCGAATGCAATTATCAAATAATCTCTCCCAAACGCAATCCCAAACACCACCTTACTCCATTATATTTTTTTTATACTAGTATGTTTGACTACAAAAGTCAAAAAGGACTTCACTTATGAGGCTATATGAAGGTTGAGACCACTGAGCAGCCGTTACATAACCAGGCTCTTTAGGACCGGTCTCCATGACTATCAACAAGAAGACTGCCAAAAATCTTTGTTTTAGGAAATTTCTCATCATTAGTCTCAAAATACTATCTGTAAATGGCAGGTCGAGAAAAATGAGCTGAGAGACGAGAAACAGAAGCTAAAGGCAGACAAAGAGAGACTTGAACAACAACTGAAAGCTGCCTGTTTCCGCCCTCCAGCCGCCTTCTATCCTCCTGCACATCCTATGATTCCAGTCCCTACCCCTGATGGCGGCAACAAGTTCATGCCGTTTATGGGATACCAAGGAGTGCCCATGTGGCAGTTTGCTTCCCCAACTGCAGTTGATATCTCCAAAGATCATGTTCACCGATCCCCACTTGCATAGACGTGAAAGAATTTATGTGAAAAATACACACAAGCTTGTGTCTAATCTTATGAGCTATGTATGAATATGACCATGACTGTAATTTGACTTCTAGATCAAAAAGTACCCAGATTTTGACCATACTGGAATTTTTGCATAATGGGTTGACTTTTCTGAAGTAGTCATCACTGTGTACTGTCATGATGAACTAGAAATTTGTTTGTCGATTTATCGATCTCAATTTATTTGCAGGTGAATATGAACTTTGAGTAGAGTTATTTGTGTATTTGAATCTTTCTAGTTTCTACAAAATTCTGTTACCCGTTAGATTATGTTATCTTAATACTTATGTTTGACTTAATGCATGATAGAACCGGCTTTTTGGGGTTCTAAATAATAATAGTCATTTGACTAGATCCAAAACTGGGTTTGACTTTCGTAATTGAATTTAGCACGTCTAGTTTACTGTTTAAATGTTTTATTCCATTACCCAAGCCAAAATTGATTTTAAGCAAACCAAATAATAAGAAACAACAAATCTAAAAATGAAGAAGTTTATGCTATGGGCAATGTTATGTCTTATGATCATGGGGTTTGGTCATGCAGACGGTCTTACCAATTTGGGTTCCGAATGTTTACAAGCTTCGAACTCAACTGTGAATACCGTCTATCGAGCAAACCTTAGAACTCTTTTGGACTCGTTGCTCACTAACGCACCTCTTCAAGACGGTTTCTTCAATACTAGTGTTGGAAATTGTTCGAACCAAGTTTATGGTGTGGTGTGGTGTCGAGCGGATGTTTCACCCAACACATGCTCGGAGTGTTTAAACAGTTCTATTAGCATACCTTTAAGGGATTGTACTGAAAGCAAAGAGATGCAGATATGGTCTACTTTCTGTACTGTAAGATTCTCTAACCAGAGTTTCTTTGGCGATTACTGGAATAGCTCATCATCGTCAACTTATGGTAAGAATGGACTTGATGATCCATCGGTCTTTTCAGGAGGATTCTCGATGATGGAAAACTTAGCGAGAAATGTTTCTAATCAACCGTTGATGTTTGAGACTAGTGTTGTTGAAGCTGGGAAAAATAAAGAGAGGTATGGGTTGGGTCAGTGTAGTCGAGATTTGAGCAAGTCGGATTGCACAAATTGCTTGGAGAAGCTTTTAACGACTTTTGAGACTTATGTGGTGAATCGAACAGGGTGGGAGATGCAAGGAGTGAGTTGCGGTTTGTGGTATGATGATGTTCGGTTTTATGATGAAAATTCAGGGTCAGCACCGACCCCGAATGCTTCAGGTACAAGCTTTTAGTAGCTACTTTCTAAAGACATTAATTAAAATCACCTTATTAAAGAACTTAAACTATTTTGTTAATGATTTGTAGGAGGTGGACAAAGATGGTACAAAGGGGAGAAGATCTTGGCTATTTTTGCATTTCTTGTGATCAATTGGATTTCATGAATCAAGATCAAGATTTATTCTATACTATATGCTATGTTATGTAAATGTATTTATGATCTGATTTGTTGGTAATTAATGCCCAAAAATAAAGAAAACGTACATATTAATGGCGTTTGTCATCATATCTCATTGTGTTATTTTTTGTAGTAGAATGATCAATCAATCAATGATCATTGATCAAATAAGCACATATAAAAGGAGGTGATTTTTCCCTTTCCTCACAACTCAAGATGTGTAGTTAGTAAAGTTTGAATCTGAAACCTTTTACGAAGACATCAGAACGCCAACCAATAGCCACCTTAATGATGGTTAACCCTCAATGTTATGTTCTATAAATAACTAATCCGTTTATTTAACACAAAGTAGACAAACCTTATATCGGGTCGTTTCAGAGACATCATACACGGATAGTTTGCGAAATTTTTTTTTGCTCCTTCTGTCTCAAATTAAATGTCCACCATTATTTTTTGGATTTTTCTAAAATAAGTGTTCATTATAAACTTTTAGTGCATCACAAAGTTTTTCAAAAGTCAACATGAAATATTATTGGTGGACGGTGTGATTATCATCACTTTTCTTAAATTGTGCACAAATTAATACTGAACAAATTAATTTGGGACGGAAGGAATATTACTTTCCCAAGATTATTTTGTTAATTACTCCGCATGAAAATTATTTGAATTGTTCATAAAATAATATATACAAATAAGAGTTCTTCCTTGCCAAAGTAAAATGTCGTTTGGTTACATTTGGACCAAACAAATTAAAACATCCACGCTTCCAACATTTGATAACCTAAATATATAGCCAAGTCAAATCAAGATAGCCAAGTCAAAGTTTTCCAATGTAACCACCCAATCCACTTAATTTCTTTTTTAATTCAACTCATAAAACTATATACTAAACTATAATGAAGATGAATTATAGAAAACTAGTTACATCAATTTTAAACTTTATTAACCTTTTTAAGTTTATAGTTGATACTTTATACCACATAAATACTTTTTGAGTTTTTGGTTCTAGTTTTTAAACAAACGTGTTGATCTTCATGTTGACCGTCCAAGCATAAAAGTATCCACGTCATCCATTTGACTTGTTCCATTTTCATAAGTTTGACCAACTTCAAAGAATAATTCATATAGTACCAAATCATATCTAACATAAATAAATCACTTATTCCATTAATTAATCAATAATAATAATAATAATAATGGATTTCCGCATCTCTGTTGTGTTTCTTTCGATCTTAATCCACAATTTTTACCTGACAACCGCACAAGATAAATTTGGGATTGGGAATTGTGGTACTTCCGGTAACTATACACAAAACTCAGCTTACCAACAAAACCTCAACGACGTACTCTATTCTTTAACCGGAACAAACAATGGTTTCGGCTACTACAATTCGACATCAGGGCAAGCTAGAGCAGCCGCCCTGTGTCGTGGAGATATCGAGCCAGAAAGTTGTCGGAGATGTGTTGACGATGCTACTCGTCGGTTACGACAAGATTGTCCGAGTCAAGTTGAGGCGGCTGGATGGTACGATACTTGTTTCTTAAGTTACTCTAATCAATCCAATATCGGTAATGGTGGTGGTATTTATCGTGGCTTAATAAACCCTACTAATGTTTCGGATTCAAACTATGTTCAATGGAATCAAACGGTGTCAAATTTACTTGGTGTGTTGCGACCAGAGGCTGTAGGCGGTGGGCCGTTCCGCAAATACGAGTCTGGGAACATATCGGCACCTGGAAATTTAACATTATATGGGTTCATGCAGTGTACTCCGGAATTATCAGCGACAGAATGTGATGCTTGCTTTTCCGGAGCTATTGATACAATTCGACCTTATGATAGAAGTGTGGGAGTTAGAATTTATGATACTCGTTGTGTTATTCGTTATGAGACTTATCCGTTTTTCAATTCAACTTGGTTTCCTGCTGTGACACCCGGTCAAAATAACCCAAAATTAGCACCGAATTTAAACTTTTAAAACACGTAATTACATACGTGTCAATACTCAAGTACACAAGTATTATATATATATGTATATATATAAACCGAAACGATTAATTAACAATCGCAAAGACACGAATTTAACAAAACGTAGAAACTCAAAATTGAAAGCGAGCGAAAAACATTTTTAAACAAAGTATTATTATTGAGGATAATAATTACGTACTCCATTTTAAATTTAAATACATTTTGGATACTGAAAACTATCTGTACATTTTAAGTTAAACAAAGATATATTTTTATATCTCTTTAAAAAGTATTTTTATAAAATACTTTGATTTAAAACGTATACGATTCTATTTTTAGAAAATTATCATTTTAAAAGATTTTACTATTTTACGATCGGATACGCAAACACGGGTCGAAAATTTCCAACTACCTCAATAATTGAGGCCGGTTATAATACCCGACCTCAATTATTTGTATCACACACACGCACACAATTTTTGATCACTCTCTCTCGGTCTCTTGCTCCCTCCCTCTCTCGGCTTTGATCTTCAAACAACAACAACATAAACATAATCATCATCATCATCTAGCTACTTCATCATCATCACCATCGTGATCTTCATCATCATCAACATCCGTTCGTTTTCAAAAATTGTAAGGAATCAATTCGTTTTTCTCTTCAATTTCGTGTTTAAGTATGTTATATTACATGTATTAGCTTTGTATTAAGTTGTTGTAAGCGGAATTTGGATTTAGAAATGGTTTTGTATGTTTTCTGTGCGTACAGAGTCGAACCAGTTACGTGAATCCGGCGGATTCATGATGAATCCGGCGGATTCCTACCCAGAAAACATGAACACGGCGGATTCAAGGGAATCCGGCGTATTCCCTAAACTTTGAGCCCAATCCGGCGGATTCGGGTGAATCCGGCGGATTCCCCTCGAAATCCATTGAATCCGGCGTATTGATTTAAATCCGGCGGATTCGACCCATTACCGTTTTACCCGGCGGGTACCTCGACTACCCGGCGGGTACCTAGCCCAGCCCAGTTTTCTGATTTCAATGTTAACTAAAACGAATACAAACATTTATATGGATACAATATACGTTTAAATAAACATTTTTACATGAAACAAACTTAATTATATTTTTGAAATATAATTGTAACATGACGACTACGAGCCGTACCTTTTTACAAACTAAGTAATCAACCACATGAACAACTAAACAAACGAACTACTACGCGTACACTTACAAACATACAATCTTGCGTGTTTAGGACGTTAGGAGATTACTGTTGGGATACGTACGCACAATAGGATTGCTCGCTCTACAGGTGAGTCTCACAGCCCCATTTTTACTGTTTTAAATATTGGGGTGAGATACAATGCTTACATGTTTTCGTGATCATATGTTATTTGATTAGCTAATATGATTATTAACTCAGGGAATTAAATGATTATTTAATTCAGTTAACTATATTAGTTACATTGTTTGGCTACCATTCTTTGGTCTTGATTAGCATTGTTAGATTTCACATTTGTCGCAAACCTGCGTTGGTTTGTTCCATGTGGCGAAATCTGCGTTGGTTTCATCACTGTTTAATTGCACATTGTTCGAAGACCTGCGTTGGTTTGTTCAATGTTACAAAACCTGCGTTGGTTTCATCATTGTCTAATTTCATATTGTTCAAAAACCTGCGTTGGTTTGTTCAATGTTCCGAAACCTGCGTTGGTTTCATCCTAGTTGGTTTCGTTATTGTTTAGGGAACCTGCGTTGGTTCAAATCATTATTTAGTAACCGGAAATGGTTAAATCATTGTTTTGAAGCTTAATTGATAAATCACCATTTAGAAAACCTGCGTTGGTTTAAATCATTGTTTAGGAACCTGCGTTGGTTTAAAAATCATTGTTTGAGTAAATTGCTTAAATCACTATTCATTTATAACTGGTTATTATCGTCGGATAATCATATTGATCACATCAATGTTTTTGTTAAACCTGTGAGATTCACCAGCTTTATAGCTGACCTTTTAGTGTTGTATTCTCAGGTGCTCATCAACAGTAGGACTGGCCTACAGGATAAGCTAGCTATCACGAGTCGCATGCATCCATTTAGACATGAAGATTTTCTTGCATTATATTTTGTATAATGGTTATGTATTAAAATCTTCTGAAATCATTTTGCGAACTCACTACTATGTTTCAAACTTATGACTTAAACTTTGTACTACTTTTGAAAACTTATGTAATGTAATATATTTTCTACAACGTCTCATTTAGAGTCGTTTGCTTGTACTTTGGTGTTTTGATATTTGATTAGTCACGCCCAAAAACAATCGCTTCCGCAAAGCTTGAAATTGGGGGTGTGACAGATTGGTATCAGAGACTAAGGTTATAGCGAACTAGGTTGCATGTAGTGGGCCTAGACTATGACCGTTAGGCAGTATTCCTCATTAGATATAACTGGTTCAGGGATTTCATCATACAAGTTTAATTTAACATAGCCTGATCAACTATGTACAATTAAATAAAGATGATGTAAGATCTGAAAGGGGTTATGTTGAACAGGAATGCATTAGTTGACTCTGATCACGAGAGAACCGGGACTCATAATTGTTTTATGCTAGTCACGACTAGGTGGACGATATGTATATATGGTTTATACAATTAGGCTATTATATAGTATGGATAATAATACGCCTCAGATACTTGTTAACATAATCAATGATAAGATACATTTTAGAATTTGCCTATGGTAAGTTGATCTAGTCAGGAAATATAGTATCGGGATGTGCCCTACCTGAGAGGGTCATCTCTTCGAAATAGGCTTACCCTAGGTAGAGATTAAAACTTCAATATCTTATTTGACATCAACTGGTCATCAGAGGACCATCCTTCGCTCACCCATCAGTTTTAACATTCGAATCCAGTATTTCTTTAAGTACAAATCTTTTCCTACCACCTATCATATTCCGCTTAACTGCTGATACATGTACGGATGTAATATCCCTTTCACTTTTGTAAACCCTAATCCTCTTAATCATTTGAACTCGCATGTTAAATGATTGCAATCTTCTTTATTCTACACTATTGATTGTCATTTGTGTTGTGGTATATTATTGTTATATATACAACTACGATGATCATATTCTTATACGAAACTCTGACATGTCCCTTATCTTCATTGAAGGAACATGCCTCCACGTCGCCAATTCACTCAAGCTCAGGTCGATCGACTGGTTGCTGACGCAGTAAGTGCTGAGCGACAACGATCCAGCGGCGCTGAAACACCACCAAATGCCCCTGTAGTGAAACCCTGCACCTACAAAGACTTCCTCAACTGCAATCCTTTGACCTTCAAAGGCACAGAAGGTGCCATTGGGTTGTTGCGATGGATGGAGAAGACAGAAGCAGTCTTTCGCATCTGCAGTTGCCCTGAGAACTGTAAGGTCAAGTTCTCCACCTACACTTTCATGGATGATGCTCTGACATGGTGGAACACTTATGCTGACTCCATAGGCCAAGACATTGCTCTGGAAACTCCCTGGGATGAGCTGAAGAAAATGCTCAAGGATGAGTATTGTCCTAGGGATGAAATTCAACAGCTTGAGTCGGAATTCTGGAATCTCTCCACTCAAGGGAACGACATTGCCAGCTACACCTCTCGATTTAATCAGTTGGCCCACCTGTGTCCATCTATGGTGGATACGGAATCCAAGCGAATTGAGCGCTATGTCTGGGGACTTCCTCCACAAATTCAAGGGATGGTTACTTCATCCAACTCTCCTACATTTCATGGTACTGTGCGCATGGCACATAAGCTGATGACACAGATCGTTCGCCAAGGAACGTCTGTTGTCAAGAGTACTGTAAACCACCCTAGTGATAACAAGAGAAAACTTGAGGGAAATCCTGATAATCAAAGCTCGGCTACCAAAAAGCCTGCAACCATCAAGGCCAACACCTCTGGGTCTGAAAACAAGAAAGAGTACGCTGGAACCAAGCCCTTCTGTTCAAAGTGCAAACGCCATCATGATGGGCCTTGTGGCGACCACTGTGAGAAGTGCAAGCGTTTTGGGCATCTTGCTAAAGATTGCCGTGTGAAAGCCTGTTTTGAATGTGGAACTGTAGGTCACTACAGAAATGACTGTCCGAATCTAAAGGACAAAAACATCGGCCCTGCTCGAGGAAGAGCCTACGTACTCAGAACTAGGGATGACGACCAGAACCCTAGACTCATTGACTTGCTCAACACTGGTATGGTCACTCATACATGACCTAATTGCTTTACACTGTTTACATGGATAGATATTACTTGTTGCTTGATATCTTTTATGTTTTCCCTAGATCCTAACTGTACGATAGGGTTAGGGCAAGGTGACAATTTAGGTTCTATAGTTTCTTTATGAGACGAGGTTTAGCTTGCATAAGTGTTGGGATAACAAATCCTACATTGTTTTATACCGGAAAACACACCGGTTAATATTTTTATGAAAACAATGGGTCACATCCCATATAAAGCTAATGTAGGCTGAATCATTTCGTTTCTATAGGAGACTGATAGAGTCTAAGGTGGGCTACTGGTGCAAAAAGTAGTTGTACTCAAGCAATTGGCTAAACGACAAACTTTGTCCTACCGACCAAACCATCAAGGATTTACTGAATTACTTTAAGCTACTAGTACACATTGTAGCTACTCCCTAGTGATCGACTGGACTGATCATGTAGGCACAATAGTTAAAACATCTTGAAACCTCATTTCGAACTCTTTAGTTGCCGGAAGGGCACTAGTTCAACAAGGGGAGATAGACAACTCTAGATAGGTGTTGTCAGACTTACGTAGATAACACGCAATCTACAACTTAAATACAACGATAAATACTACGAACAAATTTCGGGACGAAATTCTCCTAACAAGGGGAGAATGTGACACCCGGTCAAAATAACCCAAAATTAGCACCGAATTTAAACTTTTAAAACACGTAATTACATACGTGTCAATACTCAAGTACACAAGTATTATATATATATGTATATATATAAACCGAAACGATTAATTAACAATCGCAAAGACACGAATTTAACAAAACGTAGAAACTCAAAATTGAAAGCGAGCGAAAAACATTTTTAAACAAAGTATTATTATTGAGGATAATAATTACGTACTCCATTTTAAATTTAAATACATTTTGGATACTGAAAACTATCTGTACATTTTAAGTTAAACAAAGATATATTTTTATATCTCTTTAAAAAGTATTTTTATAAAATACTTTGATTTAAAACGTATACGATTCTATTTTTAGAAAATTATCATTTTAAAAGATTTTACTATTTTACGATCGGATACGCAAACACGGGTCGAAAATTTCCAACTACCTCAATAATTGAGGCCGGTTATAATACCCGACCTCAATTATTTGTATCACACACACGCACACAATTTTTGATCACTCTCTCTCGGTCTCTTGCTCCCTCCCTCTCTCGGCTTTGATCTTCAAACAACAACAACATAAACATAATCATCATCATCATCTAGCTACTTCATCATCATCACCATCGTGATCTTCATCATCATCAACATCCGTTCGTTTTCAAAAATTGTAAGGAATCAATTCGTTTTTCTCTTCAATTTCGTGTTTAAGTATGTTATATTACATGTATTAGCTTTGTATTAAGTTGTTGTAAGCGGAATTTGGATTTAGAAATGGTTTTGTATGTTTTCTGTGCGTACAGAGTCGAACCAGTTACGTGAATCCGGCGGATTCATGATGAATCCGGCGGATTCCTACCCAGAAAACATGAACACGGCGGATTCAAGGGAATCCGGCGTATTCCCTAAACTTTGAGCCCAATCCGGCGGATTCGGGTGAATCCGGCGGATTCCCCTCGAAATCCATTGAATCCGGCGTATTGATTTAAATCCGGCGGATTCGACCCATTACCGTTTTACCCGGCGGGTACCTCGACTACCCGGCGGGTACCTAGCCCAGCCCAGTTTTCTGATTTCAATGTTAACTAAAACGAATACAAACATTTATATGGATACAATATACGTTTAAATAAACATTTTTACATGAAACAAACTTAATTATATTTTTGAAATATAATTGTAACCTGACGACTACGAGCCGTACCTTTTTACAAACTAAGTAATCAACCACATGAACAACTAAACAAACGAACTACTACGCGTACACTTACAAACATACAATCTTGCGTGTTTAGGACGTTAGGAGATTACTGTTGGGATACGTACGCACAATAGGATTGCTCGCTCTACAGGTGAGTCTCACAGCCCCATTTTTACTGTTTTAAATATTGGGGTGAGATACAATGCTTACATGTTTTCGTGATCATATGTTATTTGATTAGCTAATATGATTATTAACTCAGGGAATTAAATGATTATTTAATTCAGTTAACTATATTAGTTACATTGTTTGGCTACCATTCTTTGGTCTTGATTAGCATTGTTAGATTTCACATTTGTCGCAAACCTGCGTTGGTTTGTTCCATGTGGCGAAATCTGCGTTGGTTTCATCACTGTTTAATTGCACATTGTTCGAAGACCTGCGTTGGTTTGTTCAATGTTACAAAACCTGCGTTGGTTTCATCATTGTCTAATTTCATATTGTTCAAAAACCTGCGTTGGTTTGTTCAATGTTCCGAAACCTGCGTTGGTTTCATCCTAGTTGGTTTCGTTATTGTTTAGGGAACCTGCGTTGGTTCAAATCATTATTTAGTAACCGGAAATGGTTAAATCATTGTTTTGAAGCTTAATTGATAAATCACCATTTAGAAAACCTGCGTTGGTTTAAATCATTGTTTAGGAACCTGCGTTGGTTTAAAAATCATTGTTTGAGTAAATTGCTTAAATCACTATTCATTTATAACTGGTTATTATCGTCGGATAATCATATTGATCACATCAATGTTTTTGTTAAACCTGTGAGATTCACCAGCTTTATAGCTGACCTTTTAGTGTTGTATTCTCAGGTGCTCATCAACAGTAGGACTGGCCTACAGGATAAGCTAGCTATCACGAGTCGCATGCATCCATTTAGACATGAAGATTTTCTTGCATTATATTTTGTATAATGGTTATGTATTAAAATCTTCTGAAATCATTTTGCGAACTCACTACTATGTTTCAAACTTATGACTTAAACTTTGTACTACTTTTGAAAACTTATGTAATGTAATATATTTTCTACAACGTCTCATTTAGAGTCGTTTGCTTGTACTTTGGTGTTTTGATATTTGATTAGTCACGCCCAAAAACAATCGCTTCCGCAAAGCATGAAATTGGGGGTGTGACACCTGCTCCATCACCTTCAGGTATATGGTTTTTTAGATTTTAGTTAAAGCCGTTGGTATAGTTCATTATTTGTGCAATTACTGTGTTAAATTACTAAAGCCGGAGCTTTCAGGAAATAATAAAAGTACCAACATTGGTGTCATCGTTGGTCCGATAGTAGTTGCGGCAGCAGTGATAATCTTTGTAGTCGTTTTCTTAATATTCTGCCGCCGCCGGAAAATGAAGCGAAACGGTAAACACTAAAATCCTTTCATCCCTTTTTAATCTAAAAAATTGGTACGGTCTCGTTAGCGACAAAATTCATCAGTACTACCTCTTCAGCTGTATTGAAACCAAACTTGGATAAAAACGGACATATAAGATGAAAAAGTCTTCAGTATTTGCTGTTTAGTTTATATACGACTAGCGATTTTGTGAGTTCATTTGATTAATTATGTGTAGTGATGGATCGGATAGGTTCTTTGTTACCAGAATTTCAAGTGGGATTTAGTGACGGTTCACACGAAGGAAATGACCATGAAAGGGAAGATGATGATACGGGAGAGATGAACTCCTTCTATCTAAGTACTATACAGGTGGCTACCAACAACTTTTCATTGGAAAATAAACTCGGAGAGGGTGGTTTTGGTCCAGTTTACAAGGTGACATCCAATTTTCATGATCCTTAGTAACAGTTTACTTAGTTATTGGAAATCATGTTGATTTGCTAAATTTTGAGCTGTTTTGTAGGGTAAACTACAAGATGGAAAAGAAATAGCCGTAAAACGGCTATCTAGAAACTCAGGTCAAGGTCTTGTAGAGTTCAAGACCGAAGTACAATTAATTATAAAGCTCCAACACAAGAATTTAGTTCGGCTTTTGGGTTATTGTGTAAAAGGTTCAGAACGGCTTCTCATATATGAGTTTATGGCTAACAACAGTCTGGACACCTTCCTTTTCGGTTAGTGATCTCGTACATCACAGCATCTTTCATTGTTTAGCGAGGATAGGTTTTCTTAGGAAAAGGCAATTGTGATAAAAATTAGGAGTAATTGTTAAAGGAATAATTATAAACAGAGTTTTATTTGTGTCTGTTTTTGAGCTTTATGTGTTCATGCAACAGATCCTAACAAGTGTAATGAACTGGACTGGCCTAAGCGTACCAACATCGTTATCGGAATCGCTAAGGGACTTCGGTACCTACACGAAGACTCACGCCTCAAAATTATTCACCGGGATATGAAGGCAAGCAATATTCTTTTGGACAACGAAATGAACTCAAAAATTTCAGATTTTGGGACGGCTAGAATTTTCGGAGGCAATCAGATGGAAGCTGCCACCAATAGAATTGTTGGAACTTAGTAAGTCTACAAGATTTTGTGTTTCTAACATATTGTCGCTATAAATAGTCACTAAGGCATTTAATATTCACACAAAAACAGAGAAAACCGGATATAATATTCTGTAACGAATGATTTTAGTATGCCCAAATTCAAATTAACAGATGATTATATGTAAATAGTTAAAACCACATAACATGTGTATCTGAACACAGATCATACAATGAAGAAATTTGTGATAAACAATTACTGGATTATTAGCTAGTAGCGACATATTTAATTTGCTGCTCTTGAAACCAACTTACATTTTTCATACTGATGACGAACTTTTATATCAACAGTGGATACATGGCACCAGAATACGCAATGGAAGGACTATTCTCGACAAAATCAGACGTCTACAGTTTCGGTGTGTTGTTGCTAGAAATCGTTTCAGGACAACGAAACAATAGATTCACTTACCAAGGCCAGCCCCAAAATTTCCTCTCCACCGTAAGCAATTCATTTTTTTTCCTTCTAGTTAAATCAAATTTTCAGATTTTATATTACTTATCTCGATTTTAATATGATTTTATAATGTTTGATCAAATATGAAGGCATGGCGCCTGTGGAAAGAAAGCAGAGGAGACGAATTAATAGATGGTCGTCTTATCCAAAACGTCCCCACTAACGAGGCTCTTAGATGGATTAATATCGCGTTATTATGTGTCCAAGAAGATCCTCAAGATCGTCCAACTATGTCAACCGTTGTTTTCATGCTTGAAGGTCAATGGTCATCGAACCTTCCTGTACCATCGGAACCACCATCGTCATTTGCTAGATTTGCTGCTCTCTCTACCGAACAAACTACAACTACAGGTGATTCGACTGCGCATCATTCCGATGATCTAACAAGTTCCACAACTGCTTCTATCTAGATATGTGAACGTTAATGGAAGATCTCAGTTCATTGTTTTTGTGTATACACATAGTTTGAGGCATGACTCGTAAAAACAGGCCGGCTAATGAATTTCATAGCCCTTCAGCCAATTTCTTTTAACTTGTAAAAAAATGATTAGACTTGTAAATTATTTTGGTTGTGGATATTTATTATAGGAAAAAAAAGCAGAAAGGTAAACGCTTATTTGCAAAAGGACGCGTATACAATGACCGATTGATCATCATATATGAGCGCCGCTTTCTTCCAAATCAACATAAATATGACGACTATGAAACATATAACAGACGTCGATTGGTGTTTATCGTTTGAGACACATTATTGTATGGGGATAAAATATGCAATCTTAACATTATCTAACTAGTTTATTTGTGAATTATTTTGGTTGTGATACTTATTTTTGGAGTAAATATAATAGAAATGTCAACGCTTGTTTTTGGAAGACGGATGAGTGAAAGTTTATTGATAATGCCTTGCCTGAAATATTACAAGAAGCTCAAATATATAGAGCTGGAAACACTAAAAACCTAAAGCCCGTGAGCCCATTGGGCTTTACATTGGGCTAAGAACAATACATCAAATGGGCTAAAATAATAATACACTAATATAAAATAATAATACACTAATATGCCCTCGCAGTTTGAGCGGGAGAAGGCTGTCGAACCCTCAAGCTGGATCGAAACTCAGTAAACAGAGGTGAAGGCAGTCTTTTCGTGAAAATATCTGCATTACTGATAATGAGATGGAACATGAAGAACACGAACATGGCATGTAGCAACTTTATCACGAACAAAATGAATATCAATCTCAATATGCTTAGTCCGTTGATGCTGAACTGGGTTAGATGACATATAAACTGTACTGACATTGTCGTAGTAGACAATGGTTGCAGAGAACAACGGTGTGTGAAGCTCCCCTATAAGGTTTCGTAACCATGATATTTCGGCAACCGCATTAGCAACCCCTCTATATTCTGCTTCAGCACTGGAACGAGACAATGTGTTTTGGCGTTTTGAAGACCAAGATAGCAGGTTGTTACCAAGAAAAACACAATATCCAGATGTAGACCGACGTGTAGTGGGGCATCCACCCCAATCAGCATCTGAGTAAGCTGTGAGCTGTGTAGTAGAGGAAGAATACAGCTGAAGGCCATGGTCAATGGTGCCCCGGACATATCGAAAAATACGTTTGAGAGCATGGAAGTGAGGCTCCTGAGGATCATGCATGAAAAGAAAAATCTGTTGAACCGCATAAGAAATATCTGGCCTTGTGAATGTCAGGTACTGTAATGCCCCCGTAAGACTACGGTACCAAGTAGGATCGGCAACGGGAGTACCTGAAGCATTAAGCTTAGAATCCGTGTCAACTGGAGTCTTGCACGGATTACAATGAACCATGTTTGCCCGTTCGAGAATGTCCATAGCATATTTCTTCTGAGAAAGAAACATGCCTGCTGAAATCGCGTTGATGCAATACCCAGAAAATAGTTAAGGGGCCCTAAATCCGTCATAGCAAATTCTCCATTTAGGGAGGAGATTACTCGATGTAAAAACGTATCCGATGATGCAGTGAGTATAATATCATCCACATATATCAATAAGTATGCAATGTCTGATCCTCTGCGAAAAATGAACAGAGATGAGTCAGTTTTGCTGTGCTGAAATCCGACTCTCGTAGCATATGATGCAAACCGCTGAAACCAAACACGTGGGGCTTGTTTCAGACCATACAGAGACTTCTTCAAATGGCAGACATAACGTGGGCGATAAGGATCGACAAACCCTGGGGGTTGCTGCATATATACGGTTTCTTGTAGTGAACCGTGTAAAAACGCATTCTGTACATCCAACTGATGTATCGGCCAAGAGTGAGAGAGGGCTAAACTGAGAACTGAGAACTGTACGTATGGTAGCCGGTTTGACAACCGGACTAAAGGTCTCCTCACAATCAATGCCAAGCTGTTGGCTTTTCCCATCAGCCACCAAACGGGCTTTGTATCGATCAAGCGAGCCATCAGCACGCAACTTGCGTTTATATAACCACATAGAACGGACCACATTAACTCCAGGTGGTCGTGGAACAAGATCCCAAGTTTCATTTTTAATTAAAGCGTTATATTCCGTCTGCATAGCTGCATGCCAATGAGGATCTCTAAAGGCTTGGGTGTATGAGCGGGGTGTGGAAGGAGTTGCAGTAGTGGTGTAAAGGTTAAGTTTTTGGATGGGTTTGTGGATATTATGTTGGGAACGAGTGACCATTGGGTGAGTGCGTATAGGGGAAAAATGAGTTGGAGATGATGTAGATGGACTGGATGAGTTATCAGAGGAGGTGGGAGATGAGTTGCTTGAGGTATTTGTAGGTGATGGAGAAGGAGGTGTTAGTGGATTTTCGGGAAGGATGTGATATAACACCCCTCGTTTCATTTCAAACAATTTATATAATAATGGCGACTCGGAAGCGTATATTTAAAACATACTATCAATGTACTCAAAATGTCAATAAACTTTTTCAAACTTATTACATGACATTTCAACAAACTCGGTGTTATATAATTCAAAACATCTCTTTAGTTATCCAAATAACATCAGAGTAACAGCCTGTCAAACATTCCATCAATTCCAAACACTTCCTGCCCTGCCCAATATGTCCCCTCTATTTTAACCTGCAGGAAGAACTGTGGTGGGGTTAGCATAAAGCTAAGTGAATGAAACTATAAGCAACAGTACAACCTAGCATAACAATCTGTTTACATCAAATAACAATAAACAGAAAATCAATCATTCACTCGACATCCAATCAATGTCAAGCTACACCAATCAAACATTATAAATCATCATGAGGACCGGTGGCTCCTGAGATACCCTAATACCGGTTTGGTACTCAGGGAACCCTTATCATTCATCTGTATTGGCCTATACAGAATTACCGGTAACCAGTTGTTAATCACACACGACCTAGATCTCCAAACCAACATTTCAAGTTTCAAGATCTCCTGTCGTCTACAATAACAACCAAGTCCAACTGTCAAGTCAAGTTGACCTCAGAATCTTACATACTAGCTCAAACAGCCAAGTAAGCAACTAGTCAAACTATCATGGCAAAATATCTCAACAATTACATTCTATCAAAGTAATACTATAATTACTTGTTGTAAATCAAATCATTACAACTAAATCACACTGAGGTTACAGATCCACTCACCGACTACCTCAGGCCTCCACTCAGTAGTCTAATATCACTGAGTCTTCTCCATATTGATTGAAGAATCTAACGATGGTAATCTGATGATTATGAAGATTCACGAGAATCACAACTTCCTGATTTGATTTCTGGATTGATTTGGAAGTTTTCAGAGAGTTTCTATGAGTTTCTAAAGTTTCTAAATGAACTTTCCTAAAATGGAAAGTTAAATATATAGTCGGTTCACAAACCGCCTTCAATATACGGGTATAATTTAATACCCCATCTCAATCTATTGTCTGGAACCCGAAAACCATTTACGAGTCCAAACATTTTATTGTACCGTTAACTATATTAATTTACAACAATTAATAATTCACTTATCACATTGGAATATTTAACTCCTATTCCAATTATTTCAACTATTTCAAACAATATTATTTCCAAACACATTTAAATACTTATTTAAATCAAGAAATAATATAAAACAACTAGGTCCAATTCGAGGATGTTACAACTCTCCCCTCCTTAAAGAGATTTCGTCCCCGAAATCTAACCTCAATCAATCTTACTAATGTGATATAATCACATATATCTTAATATACATTTGTCCTCAATAGCAACTTACAACTATACTTAGACTGTTTGAATTCTTTCCACATGCACATATCCAAATGTACATGCTTCTATCTTTTCCTATGCACACATACAGTGCATCCATCCAACATCTCATAGGAACCAATCATCTATCTAATTCCTTTATCACCAATCAGATAAAAGTTTAAAGCACCCTATCACTTTAACCAACAACAATAAGTGAAACCTAACATCACTTACTAGGTCTACACAACCAGAAATTAGCAACATGCTAAAATCTTTAACCTACTCTCACTGTTCATCACTGGTAACAATAAAACAGCAGTAACAATATCACAACAACAGTGTTTATTAAACCACAATGTACCTAGCAACACTGAAATATAATTCAGCTCACGACCAACAATCAGTCTAATATACAGATCACAATCTTAAATCTCTACCATCAAAGATTTGAAATTCAAATCTAGGTTAACTTTTCATCCAAAAGTTTCATACCTACTCTTGTGAATAACCTACCATATTCACATATCACTTTAATCATATGAAATCCTTTACTTAAAGTAATCCAGATTCATATCACCTTAATAAGCACAGCAGAGGTCACACTCAGTAGGTAAAACTACAATCAACAAGTACTTTGCTCAATCAACAATAGTACCACAATCAAATATTACCTACATTCAACCAACCTCTACATTGACTTATTTCTGCTTGTAACTCCTTTCATTACAATCTATCAATTGTCAACAACAACAATTTACACAACCAATAATCACAACACTAATGATTATACACTACAGTATACCCATCAATACTTACTATGTATCTCCAAAGTCTAACTAACCATCAAGTTAAAACTTATTTATTACTTAAACTGGTAAGACATCAATAATATTCTCTTAGCAACCAGTTATTTCAATTCAACTTTACAATCTTAAACTACTAATCACAAGCAATTAAAATTTATACAACTTTAACCACCCAATCATTCAACACTAGATCCCGTCAATCTAGCAACTAAGTCAGTTTTAATCCACATATTATGATACTACAGGTCAAGCATCACAATATCACATTATCAAAATGTGCTACTTTCCAACACATTTCCAACAAAATCTACATCAAGTTAATCACAATTAACTAACCTCCACATATCTTATGGCATATTTTAATTCATTCTATTAAAACTTATCATGCCATTTATTATCATGTATACCACACATACATACCTACACTATTTTAGATATTCTCTAAAATGGACACATACACAACAATTCCATTTCATTCTATATACTAGGCCATTCAGACTGTTAAAGTCTTTATCAAGCCTTCTCAATACTACTATTCATCACATATCCATACCACAGGACATGGAACAATCAATAACTCTATGTTTCACTTATATACTTATCAACTAGTATATAACTTAAACGTTTCATTCTAAACTTTCAAGAAAAGTTTGGTGAATACAATCATCACCTATCAATCTCAAGGTTTCTCTTACTTTCTAACACTTACAATTATACACATCAGGTTTTCAGCCCCAAATGTCAAGCAATCATTATTCTTAAACTATCAAAATAATGATCATTACACTTAATTTCATACCTGATTTCTTAAAATATGACCAACTATTCAATTCATATTTCCTCAATTATTAACCAAGGTTAAGCTAAACCTTTAGCACAATTCACTTTCAGATATCCTTTCATATCCTTTCTTATTTGGATCTAATCCCATTTTATCACTTCATCACTTACTTCATTTGTATAAAATCAACAAATAACTAAAGAATCCATTCAATTCTTTCAATATCTAAGTAACTCACCATGAGGTACCCAATCAACTTATGCCACTATTAATAATAACTTTCAATTATTTCTTATCTTACATTCTTACCTAATCAAAGCTATCATCACAAGCCTCATACACTGGTAAGATTCAATGTGATTTAATTATTCTAACATATCTTAGCAAATTATAACTGTCATATCAAACAATGACTTCATATCTGTATAATTTTTTCAACACATATTCAGTTCAAATATTAAATATTACCCTACTGAATTCTCAATTATACTTAACACTATTTCAATTACTTAATACTAGCTTTAAGTAATAACTCAAGTCTCACAAACTTAGATCATTCATCTATCTCTTTTGGATTTTCAATGACCCGTTTCAACATAATGTGACCAATCTAGGAATTCAATCACATTCCACACAATCATAACATTTCAATCTATGTTAGACTATTTCAACTCAAACAGTTGACTATGTGTCAACCTTGATCTCAATCAACCAATCAATAAAATCTTCTAACTGCTGTTTCTCAAGTTTGACCTATCCTCAAACCAATCACAAGCAATTAATTTTATACACAATTCTCTATTCATGGTTTGACTTTCAAAGTTAACATACCATCCATATTAACTCATAACAAACCATTTCATCTTATATGTTCACCTTCAAACATATATTTTAAATTATTACATTCAATAACACTAGAAATTCCTCAAGCAAGGCAATATCAACCTATTTCAACTTTGGCATCATACAAGCCAAATACAAAATAGTGACCCCTTTAAACACTATCAAATTCATCTACAAGTAATCTATCAAAATCAATCACAATTACTCATTCAACAAAATCAAATTTGTTAATTAGGTTTATCATCAAAGCCTCTATCAATGACAACTATCATTTACACTCTCACCTTTACAGTCTAAAGGTCACAGTTCTATCAACTGATTGTTTTCTTATCAAAACAATTATTAAACAACTTAGCATACTATCATGCTCCATTTCCAAAATCACATTACATTTCTTTTATACCAAGTAGCCTCAACAAGTTCATGTGACACAACATAATATAACAACGGTGATCAGGCGTTGCAAGATTATGTTCTTCACAATCCATTCTCAGGCTACTCTACATTATAATTATCAATGTGATCTACTCTTATCTCATATATATTAAATACTTTATGATTTCAAATCAATCAACATCTATTTAATAGTTTCTAACAGCTGATACATACTCAAAATCAGCTTACTACTTTACATATTCAACCTTACATATGCAAGTCATCTCACATACACACAATGTTCTAATTTTCAACAACTGAATTACTCAGTATATCACTTATCTGAAACCTCAAACACATGATAACTCGTCATCATAGTTTCAATACTTAACACTAATCAATGTTCTTATTTACTCCAAAATTCAAGACACATCTTAATTAATTATCATCACTTTGACATATGCTATACTATCAAGCATCACTGTCACAACAAGCCTACTCAATCATGTTACTATTGAAACATTTCATCTATTAATTTACAATTGACCAGAAAGATCCATCACTTCCCAAATCAATTTCACTTTATTTTATTTTACACTCCTCATAAACCTATCAATCTCGGTTTAGATCAAGTGTTTAACTATAGTCAACACATATCATATAGTCACATAAACACATATTTTCTCAAATAGCAGTCATTATTAATTCAAATGACACAACCTTCCTTAAACAAGGATTTAGATCACACCTTGTGATTAATCCATTAACATAATACTATCAATTATTTTGTCTCACCAATAAAGACACTCTTAGGTTCTAACATCAATCATGTTAAACCTTAATCAACTCTTTATCTACTCATTTACTCACATTTCTGCATTTTTCAATTCAATCAGAAATAATCACCACAATGAGTATCCCATTCAATACCTCTATCCTCATGTCAACCTATAACAATCATTAGTTGACTCAAAACTGGGGAATCATATCAGTCTGACTCAATTAACTTCACAACAATGCTTACTTAACATAACAAAGTAAACAGTTCAAGTTAATTTAAATTTAACACAGGCTTATCGAAGATTACCTGGCAATCTTAAGCCCACTAGTGTTGAGGAAACATGAAATATACCAATCAGATACTCATGTCCCTCCGTCTCTGCAATCAAATAACAACTTCACAACTTGTTAAGGGTTAGTACATATTCAACTAATCACCTTTTTTTTTTTTTTTTTTTCACATGCATTCACTACTCAACTAAACCCACACCCACTGGAATGTTTGACTCAACTCAATCAAGTTTAGGATTGAACAATCTATCATGTTCAATTCACCCAAACTATTGCTCTGATACCAGCTTATAACACCCCTCGTTTCATTTCAAACAATTTATATAATAATGGCGACTCGGAAGCGTATATTTAAAACATACTATCAATGTACTCAAAATGTCAATAAACTTTTTCAAACTTATTACATGGCATTTCTACAAACTCGGTGTTATATAATTCAAAACATCTCTTTAGTTATCCAAATAACATCAGAGTAACAGCCTGTCAAACATTCCATCAATTCCAAACACTTCCTGCCCTGCCCAATATGTCCCCTCTATTTTAACCTGCAGGAAGAACTGTGGTGGGGTTAGCATAAAGCTAAGTGAATGAAACTATAAGCAACAGTACAACCTAGCATAACAATCTGTTTACATCAAATAACAATAAACAGAAAATCAATCATTCACTCGACATCCAATCAATGTCAAGCTACACCAATCAAACATTATAAATCATCATGAGGACCGGTGGCTCCTGAGATACCCTAATACCGGTTTGGTACTCAGGGAACCCTTATCAATCATCTGTATTGGCCTATACAGAATTACCGGTAACCAGTTGTTAATCACACACGACCTAGATCTCCAAACCAACATTTCAAGTTTCAAGATCTCCTGTCGTCTACAATAACAACCAAGTCCAACTGTCAAGTCAAGTTGACCTCAGAATCTTACATACTAGCTCAAACAGCCAAGTAAGCAACTAGTCAAACTATCATGGCAAGATATCTCAACAATTACATTCTATCAAAGTAATACTATAATTACTTGTTGTAAATCAAATCATTACAACTAAATCACACTGAGGTTACAGATCCACTCACCGACTACCTCAGGCCTCCACTCAGTAGTCTAATATCACTGAGTCTTCTCCATATTGATTGAAGAATCTAACGATGGTAATCTGATGATTATGAAGATTCACGAGAATCACAACTTCCTGATTTGATTTCTGGATTGATTTGGAAGTTTTCAGAGAGTTTCTATGAGTTTCTAAAGTTTCTAAATGAACTTTCCTAAAATGGAAAGTTAAATATATAGTCGGTTCACAAACCGCCTTCAATATACGGGTATAATTTAATACCCCATCTCAATCTATTGTCTGGAACCCGAAAACCATTTACGAGTCCAAACATTTTATTGTACCGTTAACTATATTAATTTACAACAATTAATAATTCACTTATCACATTGGAATATTTAACTCCTATTCCAATTATTTCAACTATTTCAAACAATATTATTTCCAAACACATTTAAATACTTATTTAAATCAAGAAATAATATAAAACAACTAGGTCCAATTCGAGGATGTTACATGTGAGGTGTTGTAGGAGTTGAAGGGGGTGGATTTTCGGGAATGGTGTGATTTGTAGGAGTTAGAGTGGGGGGATTTGCGAGAACAGGAGAGGATCGAGACATGAGAAGTTGGCGTGCAATCGGAGAAGGATCACACGATGTGTCTAAAAACTCGAATGAAGGAGCTTGATTAGGGGAGAAAGAGGCAAATGGAAAAGATGACTCGTCGAATATGACATGTCGAGAAATGATAATTTTCTTGGTGTTGAGATCTTGACACCGATATCCACGATGATTGGTTGGGTAACCAAGAAATATGCATGGAGTGGTACGAGGTGCGAGTTTATGTGGTGGGAAAGCATATGGGTAACAGAGGCATCCAAAGGTGCGAAGGTGAGTGTAAGATGTTGGTTTGTTGAATAGTTTGGTGTCGGGGATTGCATTTTGGATTGAGGTGGATGGAAGAATGTTCAGAAGATATACAGCCATGAATAGGGCTTCTACCCAATAGTTAGGAGGGAGATGAGCTTAGAATAGAAGAGCGCGAACGACGTTATTGATTGTGCAAATCATGCGTTCCGACTTCCCATTTTGTTGGGAAGTATGAGGGCAAGAGAAACGAAACTGAATGCCATTAGTGGCAAAGAGATCGTGCATGGATCGGTTGTCAAATTCTCCACCATGATCGCATTGAAAGGCTCAAATTTCACATTTAAATTGAGTGCGAACAAAAGCACGAAAGTGTACGAATTTGGAAAAAGCGTCAAATTTTCGTTGAAGTTGGTAAATCCAGATGAAATGGGAGAAATGATCTAAAAATAGGATATAGCACTTAAAGCCACTTGCGCTAGGTATCGGAGAAGTTGATAAGCATCAAATAGATAGTATATTTTATAGTAATTTATCCCTATATTTATATACATTTTAGTGCATTTATATGATTTTAGATACTTATTTTGTTAATATTTGCAGAGATGCATTTTAATTGAAGATTGAAGAAAAAGGAACGAGAACGAATCCAAAACTGAAGAAAATGAAGAAATGAAGAAAAGGAGCTTAAACCTTAAAGAGTTGAAGACTTAAATAATAATATTGAAGAATGGGCCAAAATGAAGATTAAAATCCGTTAAAGAAAAGAAGAAGCCCAAAAATAGAAGCCCAACCCGAAGTTGGAAGATTCTGGAATTAAGATCCAACTGGCGGTTGGATTACCCAACCGGCGGTTGGAGTGTAAAAGGTTTAAGGCGGCGGAAGATGCGGAGTTGGACAAGGACACAAATTGTTCCAACCGGCGGTTGGAATACCCAACCGGCGGTTGGGAGGTTGGCCAGCAAAACTATAAATAGAGGCTTAATTCAGGTTTAAGGATATACGATTCAAGAATACAAAAATCGATTGTTAGGGTTTTAGGTCGACTTAAGATGCGATTTTGGAGGTTAAGGAGCTAGGGTTTGAAGGTTTTTAACCCTAGGAAAAACTGGTTCTACAATTGGTTCGGTTTCTTTATCCTTGTAACTTTAATAACCTTATTGAGTTAATTTATGAATATTGTTTATTTGAATTATTTGTTAATTAGGTTTTCATTATAGTTATTTGAATGAATGTTTATTGAGTTTATTATATGAATTATATGATTATGTTGGAACTATATTATTGAATGTTTATTATACAAGAATTGTCTTTATTATAATATATTGATGATTGTTCTTGACATAGTTAGACTGATTTATATTAAACGAGGATGACCATATTAAGTTTGTATAAATTAAGTGATTGTGTTTATGTCTTGATCTTAACCTTATGCGATAGACGAAGAATAATTCATTAATATAAAGTAATATTGTGATTCACGCCATACCGATGAAATTGTATTATTAAACTGTTGATAGATCTTATTAATTAGTGATACTTTGCGTAACCTTATGATTGTATTGCTATGATGAAGATTAGCTTAACCTTAAGTAATTTTCTACATTAGTAATTCACCAGTAATAATAGCCAACAAAGCAAATAGACATAAGTAAATATAATAGGTTTAATAAATAATAGTTTGAATAATTATAATCTTCTATCCATCCGAGTATTCTTAAGTTGTTCATGAAACTTATCTATTAGAATCTGTATCAAAATATAAATATAAATATGTTCGTTCGGAACTAAAACGTCCCCCTTATCTTGTATATTATTGTAAATTGGATCCTTTATTTGTATTATTATTGTAAATAGTTGTAATTAGAAGTAAATAGATAATTGGTTATAACATTAGAATCTCGTTTCTTGTGTTCCTTGTGTTCGAATTTGGACTTACTTATAAAGCTATATTATATGAACGGGTTAATCTTGCCTGAATTGTGTGATAGTATTATTTAGTATTTCCTTAATTTAAAACTTGTGATTATAATTGCCTATACTTAGCACACATCATGTTTTTGGCGCCGCTGCCGGGGAACACTTAACCGGTTGAACTTTTGTTCTATCGGGGAGCGGTGTATTTTAATTAAACTAATTATTTTACCTGTATAATTTTTATTTCTAATACTTTGCAAAATCAATATGAAATATCGGCTCACCCATTGAGAATACTGACAAAAACAAAGGTATAAGGAGAGTAAAGCCCTACCTTATTGATTTATCATATAAGAGGTAAGGTGCTTCTCGAAAGAAATAGGTTTTTAATAAGCTTCGCGCTGACCTGTTTCTCCGCTTTTGTGTACTATCAATGGAGCTACCGAGATCTATTGACTAGCTTTGTAAAAGAAATTTAATAATTTGACTAAATATGTGTAATTATATAAATGTATTTTATTTGTATAATATGTTTTACTTGTATTATATGTATTCTAAATTAAGTGATAATTTGTGTATACAGAATTCGTTAACTGTTAGTGAAATGGAAAATAAGCAAATGGAAATTTTGAATGAAACTGTGGAATGCAAGGATGTCTGTGTTGATGAACATTCTCTTAGGATATTTGATAACCCTACACTAGATACTATATCTGAAGAAGAGGAAGAGGATTTAGAAAGTATGTCTGAAGAAGAAGGGATTGATTTAGGTATTAACAATGAGGTTGAAGATACTAATTTAGGAAGGATACCTGTGCCAGTAGTTAGTACGAGAGGTGGAATGATTCAGCTTTTAGAAGTTGGAAAAGATGATACGTATTATATTATGGCTGTCATCAGGGCATCTACTATTGACTTTACACATGAACAAAAATACATAATTGAGAAGATTGAAAAAGAATATGAAGACTGGTATAATCCTAATCAATCCCAGATGGTGAACTATTTTGATAAGTATATAACTGAACTGAAGGATACACTATATCAGCAAGAAGCTCAAGAGGAAGATTTCTTTGAAGGACAGAAGATTTTGTATTCATGTGTCTACAGAGCATTGACAAGATACCCGTTTCCTTATTCTGATAAACAAATAAGTTTATTGGAATCTTATAAGAATCAAATGGAATGGGCAACTGGAAATCCAACGCAGATGGCAGATATTTGTTTGATAGAAGAATTGCAGGAAGTAATTAGCTTATTGGAACAAAAAGATTATAAGAATTGCAGCACTTACTATGTAGACTGCACGGTGGAATATTATATGCAACAAATAATCAATGATTTGCACTATCCAGCACAAGATGAGCTAAGGAGGAAGGTTCCGGATGGGATATCTGAAGTGGCATTAGTTAATGTGGCAAACTATGTGATAATGGAGCTTAAGTCAATCTTTCATGGGATGAATCATTTTTGTCACATTGATCTATTTCATTTAGGATTATCTCAAATTTATACAAGAATGATAAATATGTTTAGATTTTCGGGATTGTTATTTACTGAGCGTCATAGGGAGTTAATGAAAGGAATGCTATGGGATATTGAAGAGGTAGTAAGAGACCCCACAATTGGAAAGTATGAAATGTTACATTTAGGATTTTATGGGTTTATGGATGAGTTAAGACGTAAGCATCAAGAGCGTGAAATTAAGGAAGTAAATGGATGTAAGGTGATTGATGAGGAAGGACAAGTAGCTAAAGCAATAAAGAAAATAATGAGGGAATTTTACGAATTGCAAATAGCAGCTGATGAACATCACCGACATTTTGAAGATTCCACTGCTCAAGTACCAGATATCACTAAAACCATGTTTAGATACTTTTTAAGAATCTTTTCACCTGATCAGAAAATCCCTATAACCTTTATGCTACCGAATGGTTACTATGTTTCACCACTAGCTCGAGAATGGGTTCATCAACCTTGAATACATTCGCACATTCTTATTCCCATTTGAGTTTTCATGATTTCTTTTGATTAAACTTTCGTTATTTGGTTGTTGACAGTTATTAAGTTTTTAATATATGTGTTATTTTAGGAATAATTGTCATGTTTGTATATATGTTTAAATGTTATTTTTCTATTAGTATTGAAGTGGTTAAATGTTTTCATATTAATCTCGGTTATATTATATAAGGTATGGTACTTTTCAATTTAATAACCATATTTTATGCCTGCATAAAAAATCATTTTAAGGTTCATATTGGATTTTATCCTCACTTTTATAAGTTTTTTTTATGACATCGTAAAATGTTTATAATGTTGGTTTGACAAGTATGAGTTATTTTATAAGAATTGTTAAAATATTTTAATAAAATAATGGAAGTAGGTATGAAAAATTTAACTATGTTATATGCTAAACTAATAACATACATACCATATTCTTAATATATTGTTAACTTAGTGAATGAATGGTTTTTCTTTGAATATTGGTATTATTTTCTTACTAAGGTGTGGATACATTAATCCAGTGATTGCTTTTATTTAATTGTTCTTTATAGTTAGGATTTTTTTTGGAATCTGAATTGTATATATGTTTTTGCTATAAAGATAATTACTATAAAATGTTTTACTAGATAATGATATGAAACATTGATGAAGAGACTTTTAATCAATTATTTGAAGTAAATGAAGTTTGTTCAATACGTTTAACGTTATTATTAAAGAATTAGTGTAAAAATATTGTGTGGCTATTTAGTAGACTTTAATTTTAGTTTTAGGATAGGTTTGAGAAACCATGATCAATAGAAAACGTTGCTACGAAAATTGAATTAAATAGGGATAATTAAGTATAATATGATCACTGCTATAAACCAACCGGCGGTTATCATATTTAACCGGCGGTTGGACACTTTTTAGAATCCTACCAGTAATTGAATTAGGAAATCGATGGTTGTAGGTACTCAACTAGAGATTGAATACTTTTTGGATTTATTTGCAGAAAATCTGAATAGCAGTAGTTTAATAAGTTTTTATACACAAATAAGCCATAGAATATAATAGCATGTGTTTATATTTTTCTGGATTATCTTTAATTTGTATTTTTCATTTTAGTTTTTATTTTTATATTTGGAACGTTTAATTTGTTTGCCTGTTTATTTTTAGAATACCGTTGCCACTTTTCGAAGTTGGTATGATATAGTACAGCTGAATAATGCATTGAAATTGGAATTTTTGGAAATTTAATAAGTTTATCTTATTAATTATGAACTTTGTGGGTATGTTCCCTGAAAACCCTCACGAGACTATAACTCGTCCACTCGGGATACCGAGGGGTTTAAAGGCTTATTGCATATGCTAAATGCAATCGTGATTAACTACGAAAGTGTGGATGTTATATATTATTTTTCAAGAAATGAATAAATCAACCAAGCAGATTTTTCTTAGCCGATGATGAAATTTATAATTTCAGTCAGGGGAGTTTTCTGTTCTATTTTTCTTTCCCTTACTCACTTTTGTTTATCAATTTCTATACAATGAGGGCATTGTATAATTTAAGTGTGGGGATAAGGTTCGTAAGAAAAAGAATTTCTTTAATTATTTAAGTTTCTATTGTTCTTAAATTTTATTAAACAATTTTAAAATTTTAAGTTAATAACTAAGTATTTATTAGTTAGAATACTTTTGTTAAAAGTTTTGTTTTGTATTTAAAAAGTTTAGACTTTAATGTGGATTAACCGTTTTGTATAAATAACGTAAGCTACTTAATATAAATGTGATATATAGTTACGTAATATGATGTACTAATAGGCAATCTATATGAAGATTTCTGAATTATAATAAATTAATAAAATAACTTGTATACTATTTTATGGTACATAATATGATGTATGACAGAAAAAGTCTTAAATTTTAAATTTATTATACAATAATTTTATATATCTTTTTACTTATATGAATACATTTGGGGGTATATATTGATGGTTTCCTCTGTTATATGAAAGTATAGACCTGGTCTCTATTGATATATACTTAAAAATTAAGCAAACGCAAGTCAAAAGTACTTGAAAAGTCTTAAAAATAAAAAATACCTAATGAGGTCGCCAAAATGGTTTGACCAAGTCTGGTTTTGCTTAAACCTGAATCAAGTTATGTCGCTCAGTTGCATGAAAATGCAGACCTGTCACCAATGTCTTGATTCTTAAAAATGTATTTTATATATTTATTGGGAATATAAAAGAAAATTGTATAATTAAATTTAAAAGTATATCATATATGGAAATCATAAGTAATATACATACTAATAATAAAAAGTATATTTAGAGGTATGAATATAGATTGTTTAAAGTGGACAAATATATTAGTAATCATTCATGAGCTATATATTACACAAATAATAATAATTTTTATTTATACATTATAGTTATCCATGTTAATTAAATTGTTTAAAATTTTAATTTATGAAACAGGTTTTTAGTATTGGTATTCTGATTCTTGAATATTAGTTTGATACTTATTTTTAAATTTTATTCAGTATTCTACTTGAGGACAAACAAAACTTAAGTGTGGGGATATTTGATAAGCATCAAATAGATAGTATATTGTATAGTAATTTATCCTTATATTTATATACATTTTAGTGCATTTATATGATTTTAGATACTTATTTTGTTAATATTTGCAGAGATGTATTTTAATTGAAGATTGAAGAAAAAGGAACGAGAACGAATCCAAAACTGAAGAAAATGAAGAAATGAAGAAAAGGAGCTTAAACCTTAAAGAGTTGAAGACTTAAATAATAATATTGAAGAATGGGCCAAAATGAAGATTAAAATCCGTTAAGAAAAGAAGAAGCCCAAAAATAGAAGCCCAACCCGAAGTTGGAAGATTCTGGAATTAAGATCCAACCGGCGGTTGGATTACCCAACCGACGGTTGGAGTATAAAAGGTTTAAGGCGGTGGAAGACGCGGAGTTGGACCAGGACACAAATTGTTCCAACCGGCGGTTGGAATACCCAACCGGCGGTTGGGAGGTCGGCCAGCAAAACTATAAATAGAGGCTTAATTCAGGTTTAAGGATATACGATTCAAGAATACAAAAATCGATTGTTAGGGTTTAAGGTCGACTTAAGGTGCGATTTTGGAGGTTAAGGAGCTAGGGTTTGAAGGTTTTTAACCCTAGGAAAAGCTGGTTCTACAATTGGTTCGGTTTCTTTATCCTTGTAACTTTAATAACCTTATTGAGTTAATTTATGGATATTGTTTATTTGAATTACTTGTTAATTAGGTTTTCATTATAGTTATTTGAATGAATGTTTATTGAGTTTATTATATGAATTATATGTTTATGTTGGAACTATATTATTGAATGTTTATTATACAAGAATTGTCTTTATTATAATATATTGATGATTGTTCTTGACATAGTTAGACTGATTTATATTAAACGAGGATGACCATATTAAGTTTGTATAAATTAAGTGATTGTGTTTATGTCTTGATCTTAACCTTATGCGATAGACGAAGAATAATTCATTAGTATAAAGTAATATTGTGATTCACGCCATACTTATGAAATTGTATTAATAAATTGTTGATAGATCTTATTAATTAGTGATACTTTGCGTAACCTTATGATTGTATTGCTATGATGAAGATTAGCTTAACCTTAAGTAATTTTCTACATTAGTAATTCACCAGTAATAATAGCTAACAAAGCAAATAGACATAAGTAAATATAATAGGTTTAATAAATAATAGTTTGAATAATTATAATCTTCTATCCATCTGAGTATTCTTAAGTTGTTCCTGAAACTTATCTATTAGAATCTGTATCAAAATATAAATATAAATATGTTCGTTCGGAACTAAAACGTCCCCCTTATCTTGTATATTATTGTAAATTGGATCCTTTATTTGTATTATTATTGTAAATAGTTGTAATTAGAAGTAAATAGATAATTGGTTATAACATTATAATCACGTTTCTTGTGTTCCTTGTGTTCGAATTTGGACTTACTTATAAAGCTATATTATATGAACGGGTTAATCTTGCCTGAATTGTGTGATAGTATTATTTAGTATTTCCTTAATTTAAAACTTGTGATTATAATTGCCTATACTTAGCACACATCAGAAGTCCAGATGTAGGAATGAATAATGTCAAAAGGAGACTCAACTATAGACTCAGAGCGATAGAAGGGGAGTTTGATTTGTTTACCTAACTGACACGCATGACACAAAGTAGATGTTTTATCTTTGTGGTATGAAATGAAACCTCTGGATGCAAGGGATTGTAGAATTGTATCCCTGGGATGTCCTAAAGGCTGATGCCATACATAATGGTTTTGATTTGAGAGAGAATAGAAAAAATAGAAGAATGTTGAGAAGAAATGGGATAGAGATCTCCGGTGCTGTCAGACCGGAGAAGAAGTTGTCGAGTTTTTAAATCTTTTACAGAGAAGCCATAAGGGTCAAATTCGATTGAACACTTATTATCTTTGGTAAACTGATGAACAGAGATAAGGTTTTTAATAATATTTGGGGTAACAAGGACGTTTTTGAGATATAACGGACGATATGGGTTTAATATTTTGGCTATGTCCCATTTGGGTAACAGGAATAGGGGATCCATCACCTACTATTACAGACTGAATAAAGCTAGAATTAAAATGAGAATTGAGATTACCTGCATCCGAAATGAGGTGTGAAGAAGCTCCAGTATCCAAATCCAAGTTCACGGATTTCTAGACATTATTTTTTTGATTTTTTTATTATGACATCAGCGGCCACGTCAGCAGAATAATCCACGTCAGCAGCCACGTGTTCAAAGAGATACACAGTCAGCAACACAATCAGCTGCTCAGTCAGCACCACAGTAAACAGCCATGTACTAGCCTAGTCAGCAGCACAGTCAGCAACCACGTCAGCAAACAAATCCGCGTCAGCAGCCACGTGGATGACACGTTAGCATTGGCGTGTGGCTGTCGTGTGACAGGCGTGTGTCCGGCGTGTAGCAGGCGTGTGCCGGCGCGTGGAGCACGTTGGCGGCGCGTGGGATGCGTTTGTCGTCATTCGGAGCTCAAAAATTCCAGTTTTGGTCGGAATCTTGCGATTAAGAGACCTCTGGTGGCGGTGTTACTCTGTTTGCAGCGTAAGAGTCGTATTTTTAAGATCTCCGTTTTTGCGATTTAAAACTTTAAACGGCTCTAGATAGCACGTTTAGAAGAGTTTTTGAATGAAATTTTCAAGGGTTACTCGGTTTTTGATTACGAATCTTTTGGTAGTATTTTTGATTCGTGATTTTGAGTCGAGACGGAGTAATAATTTGAACCAGAAGAAGTAATTTGATTGATGATGACGGGGAAGAAGAAATGAGAGAGATTAGGGGAGAAAAAATGAAGGCTCTGATACCATGAAAGTTTATTGATAATGCCTTGCCTGAAATATTACAAGAAGCTCAAATATATAGAGCTGGAAACACTGAAAACCTAAAGCCCGTGAGCCCATTAGGCTTTACATTAGGCTAAGAACAATACATCAAATGGGCTAAAATAATAATACACTAATATAAAATAATAATACACTAATAATGAGAAGAGCCCCTGATTCATCATTTGTACGTCATCTGCGCACTTTTAATCAATGTACACATGACGATTCCGTAACAATTAAAATGGTCCAAAATTGGATCACGAATTGGTGGTTTTTGTTTGTGACACATATTTTGAATTTTGGGGTAAAGAGGACGGAAGCCCGACAAACACTTTGTTAGAACACAAAAAAACATTTTACATGAATACTTTAGGCATCGGTAAAGGGGATTTGGTGGATATACCCATCAAAATAAAGGCAATAACCAAACCTAAAACTAAATACTCTAAATCCATCGTATACAATAAAAAAACTAATCCTATCAAACTTTTCCAAGAAATTATACACAATAGCATATTGACTACATACTTTCAAAATCTTGCCGATAACATGCATATGCAGTAAATGGACACTTTAATTCTTTGAAACTGCCTATACCAAGCTTCTCGAGATCTCTGATATGATCCTTTAATTCTTCAGTTTCTCACTATAACTCATACTCTACAACATAACTTTACTTATGAGTCCCCTGTGCTTGATATTACCCCAGAGGTCATTTGGACCAAACAGGGTCAACCTGAGCCACTTTTGAATCTCCTCAAGATTCTCTTCACCTAAGATTTGATCACCGGTCTCTAATAACATGCAAATATACACATGATAAACCAACCTAGGCTTTACCGTGCCAAAATTACCACCTTTCTTTGTTTTGTTTTGAATGGGGTTCGCAATCCCCTTTGAACCTGCTGAGACTTTGGACGAACCATGTATATTATATATACTGACTTGTAACAGAAAGTTCTAATACACGATGATGATAATTATATATACAGAGAGTAATTACAGAATACACACATACATTATTGTTTACAGTTTCTGTTCGAATATATAGGGCAACAAACGGTATGTGTAAACCGTTTGCAACGTTTCTAAGGGTTATATCGGTTTGGGTAATAACCGACTTGCAGCAAACATATTTACAAACTGCAACCTTTATTTATTAAGACTTTACTAATCTATACTAAAACATAAGTATGCATATGTCATTATAGTCCAATACTCCCTCCTAATGACAAATGCATTCTTCACTCCTTGTTTTACTTCGAATCATGGCTAGAACAGCCATCTTCATCAGTGTTGCAGTACTCTACGATGCTTGGTTCTTCTTCACTGTTGTTGCTGTCCGTTTCCTCTTCAAAAGGTTTCACAAGTTTATTTCCATCATCATAAACAACGTTAAGATAGTCATAATCAGCAGCCTCTTCTTCTTCTTGTTCCTATGATTTAACATGGTTTTGATGAGTAGTGTTACCTTCCTTTGTTTTGTCTTTCTGTTCCTCGTATCTACCATTTCCAGCCAACATGTATTCTCTATTGTCTTCGTCAAGATCAATGTACTTTGCAGTAGAAACTCCTGCACCCCTGCCTTCATTGACAGTCTTCCCTTTTTCCATGATTGTCCTGTAATACGAGTCTAGCATTTCCAAGTATCTACCAAATATTCCTTAGAAACAGTTTCCAAAATGACTTGGTATTCCATAGCTCAAAGCTATTTCATCCCATCGTTCTTTCTTGCTAACAACTTCACTTCCTCCCAAGTTTTCCACCAAGACATACAAGTCGAATAAACAAATCTCGGTGTTCCCAATTTGTGGTGGTAATGAAGCTTCAAAGACACAATTCATATATTCCTCGTGAAACCATTTAACTAAAGCGTTTATTTTCCTCTTGAACAAGTATTTATACTTCATGGCTGTAGGCGTATGTTTCTTTATACCCATGAAAGTCATAAAACAATCGACTGTATCACATTCCAGCCTCTTGTTCACGCCTTCCCACACCACATGATCCTTCTCACCTAGTTCCAACAACCTTTTCGCCACATCATAATATAAATCCAATTGTTGTAAGGTCTCAACATAACATTCTTCCAATTTCGTGGCATACTCACTTTGTAAACCAAGTACACTTGCTACACAACCCTATTTTCCTTCGACACAGATGTTTCTTGCCCCTCCCATCTCTTTGATTGTCATAAACAAATCCATCAGACTGATTTTTTCCCCAATCACTAGTGGTATTCGGTTTACATGTGGGCAATCTAAATATTCCTTATAAAACCATAAGACCATCTTGTCAAAGTTCTTCCTGTACGTTTCTTTCACATCCTCATTAAACTTCCCAACAATAATCTGATCTAAAAATTCAACTATATTGTTTAGATCAGTGGGAATAACCATTTCCTCTCCATAATTAATTATCGCCATAGAAACCCTTGTTGCTTACGACTCACATATTCAACTAACATCCTTTTAGTGATGTCTATTCCTATGTTTCTTTCGAGTTTATCCAACTTTTCCTTATCAAAGGTACCAATTCGGTTTCATCATTCCTAGTTTCCGAACTAATTTCACCAATTTCCACTTTCTCAAACATCCTACTTATCACGCAACGCTTCTCCAAAAATTCAACAACAAAACCTTGAGCATTCAGTTGTAAGAGGCTAAGCATATTCATACCCAAATTCCGCACATACAAAACACTAGGGACAATCAATTCAGAACCATTACAAGTAACCAAAACTTCCCCAATTCCTTTATTTTCAATAAAACAGCCCTTTTCCTTATTTGCATCATCTACCGACTTAAAATTAACAAATACTTCCATTGACGATGCTACATGTTTAGAAAAAGTTTTTCTTACATACCAAATCAGATTCCAATTGTTGGAGTCTGTCCCCAACACCATTGAGTCAGCCTTGTTTCGAATTTGGCATGAATCCGAGTAATCTTTCTTTCCAGTCGATCCATTCCACTTCGGGTTTCCCTTTCCAGTTTGTGTTTTGGAGTTTTCTTTTGAGTGTTTGTGATAAGTTTGGTTTCGGTTTTGGCAATTCCAGAAAGCGTGTCCTTTAATCTTGCATATATAGCATCTCGCGCGCTTCATCTTTCACGCCAATTCTCTTTTCTTTGAAAGTTCCCGCCTTTTGTGTAATCCGAGACTTCCAAGTCTCCTCAAAACTTCTTCTCGTTTGCGATTCCAAGTACCCCTATTGATCAAGACAGTTTTTCTTGTTTCCAACAAATTTTGATTTCCAATCATCACAGGTTTTCTTCCACGAGCGGGCCTTGGGCTCTGATACCACTGTTGCGTTATGAATGGGGTTCGCAGTCCCCTTTGAACCTGCTGAGACTTTGGACAAACCATGTATATTATTTATACTGACTTGTAAGAGAAAGTATTAATACACGATGATGATAATTATATACATAGAGAGTAATTAAAGAATACACACATACATCATTGTTTACAGATTCTGTTCGAATATATAGGGCAGCAAACGGTATGTGTAAACCATTTGCAATGTTTCTAAGGGTTATATTGGTTTGGGTAATAACCGACTTGCAGCAAACATATTTACAAACTGCAACCTTTATTTATTAAGACTTTACTAATCTATACTAAAACATAAGTATGCATATGTCATTATAGTCCAATATTCTTGAGATTACATTCACTTTGACTGTAATTCATTTGACCCGGTAAAGTCAACTCATCACAGCTTTCTTCCGACTTCATTATGCAATAGTAATAAACAGACCAACAATTCTTGACTAATATTGTTACCATTTTGTGATTCAACACCATTGCCTTTGCTAAGATTTTCACCCAATACCCATTTGTAGCCCTTATACTTACTATCACAGCTACACATTACTCCATCTTGATCAATCTTTGTAATCCAAATAGCTCCATGAGATACCATGTGACACATTATTTTAATTCGGTTCAAACTTCAAACATTTCGATTTTTTTTGTTTGTTTCTTATTTTTTTTTAAATCTTTTGGTACACAAGATAAACGAGTACTAATTAAAGAAAATCGGATTTTCTTTTCAAATCTGAAACTTCTACTTCTAAAGCAAGGAGATTCAAAGGAAAAATAAATTAATATTTTTGTACGTACCGACCTTTAATCTATCTATCTTATTAATTAAAAGAAAAAGTATAAAAGAACAAGGGCCATTGGATGGGGATCAGGAATGATGATCCAACCATTAATCTATTTAATGACATACTAAATCACATTTTTATGTGATTAAAAGACAAATATACCCTTCCGTATTTATAATATACACCATTCATTATTTACAATATATATCCTTTATTTTTTCCTTAATTGTATATCGTTCCTCCAAATATTTTATGAAAAATTTAATTTAATAACTACTTCATTATTTCTTACATAATTCAATCTCTTTCTACAATTTTTATTATTTTTTTCATGAAAAAACCCCAGTACGTTATTTTTCAAATTCCAAAAAATTCATGGATTCATTCCATCACCTAGTGATCTAAATTCCTATACGATCGCCTTTTATGAATTCTTCTATCAATTTATTTTTTCCTTAATTGTAGATCGTTCCTCCAAATATTTTATGAAAAATTTAATATAATAAATACTTCATTATTTCTTACGTAATTCAAACTCTTTCTACAATTTTTAGTATTTTTTTCATCAAAAAAGCCCCAATACATTACTTTTCAATTCCAAAATATATATGGCTTCATTCCATCACCCAATGATCTAAATTCCTATACGATCGTCTTTTATGAATTCTTCTATCAATTTCTAATTTTCGATTCTTGAATTAGGGATAGCAATGGGTCGGCGTCGGACAGGTTTTAGTGTCTTTATACCCATACCCGTTTAGTATAAACGTACCCATACCTGACCCAATACCCTCTGGGTACCCAATTCGTATTACCCATCGGTTTTTTGAATTTATTTGTGGGTTCCAGTTCCCCATGTTTGTAACTTTGACTGAACAAAAAATGTTTAGTCGTTGAAAATACGATGCAAATTTGAAACACGACAAAAAAAAAACAAAAACAACACACCATAGACTATAGTATATTTAAGATTTCAAATCCTAAAGTTAACAATTTAACTTTTTAGTTAACTAATTTAATTTTTCGGTACGTTAAAGATAACGAACAATTTCATGTTTTCATATCATACAAAATTAAAATGTAATAATCATGGAAATCCAAATATAGAAGTGTATGGTATAAGGTTCACCAGTTGATATGCACATTATCTTCCTATATATACAAAAGACTATATATATAGTATATAAAACTCAAATTAATATTATGCATGTATGAATACGGGTAAACGGCTATGGATATGGGTACGGGTAATTGGACGGGTATCACCAATACCTATACATGCGAACTTAAAATTTTTGTACCCAAACCGCATCCAAACGTGCTAACCCGCCTCCATATATATTATTGAGTAGGTATCTTCTTGAGTTAGTATTTTTCAATTTCAAATAATTCATGGCTTCATTCCATCACCCAGTGATCTAAATTCCTATAAGACATCCTTCTTTGAATTCTTCTATCAATTTCTAATTTTTGGGGTTGGATAGGTTTTAGTGTCTTTGTACCCATACCCGTTTAGTATATTCGTACACATACCTGACCCAATACCCTATGGGTACCCAATGGCAATTCGTATTACCCATCGATTTTTCAAATTTATTCGCGGGTTTCGGTTATCCCTATGTTTGTAACTTTGACTTAACAAAAAATGTTTAGTTGTTGAAAATACGATGCAAATTTGAAACACGGCAAAAAAAAAAAAAAAAATGGAACCAAAATACCATAGACTATAGTATATTCTAGATTTCAAATCTTAAAGTTAACAATTTAACTTTTTAATTAACTAATTCAAATTTTCAGTACGTTAAAGATAACGAACAATTTCATGTTTTCATATCATACAAAAAAAATTTGTAATAATCATGAAAATCCAAATATATAAGCGTATGGTGTAAGGTTCACCAGTTGATATGTACATTATCTTCTTATATATACAAAAGATTATATATATAGTATATAGAACTAAAATTAATAATAGCAATTTTCCGGGTATGAATACGGGTAAACGGCTATGGATACGGTCATACGGGTACAAGTAATTGGAGGGGTATCACCAATACCTATACCTGCGAACTTACAAAATTTGTACCCAAACCGCTTCCAAACCCGCTAACCCACCTCCATATATATTATTGAGTAGGTATCTTTTTGAGTTAGCTTTGGTCCTAAGTATACTCTTTAAATTATAAAGTCAAAAAGGGTGAAATCTGTTGAACAAAGGATAATAACGCTCTTATTGATAATGATTATGATAAAAGCAAGGTTGATCACATCACATGATTGCCAATGGAAGTGTTATAAAATTTCGATATGAACTTCTAATATCAAAATATTAAGTTTTTGGCTTTTGTTTTTTCGCTTATACTTTCACAATGTCACGTGGATCTATTTTATAATAAGTGCATGCTAAAGCTCTTGAAAATATGATAACAATCTTATAACTTTAGTGATTTTCTTAAATATAACTTACATTGTTTTTGAAAATTATATCTCAAAAGTCCTCACTAACTTCTTGAATATAACTTACATTGTTCAAGTAATTGTTCGAACGATTTCTCACCGTTGAACAAGCGTAACCAAATAAATTTACGAAGAATGAAAATAATATATGAATTTTAACAAATAATATAGCATAATGTAACTTATCATACTTCAAACAAAAATCAAAGTAAATTATTTCATAAATAGTCGTGCTTCAATGATAATTAGTCTTTTGGTCACAACAAGTTCTTTGATCTACTAATGTAGTCCATAAACAAATTCGCTATACATATACTCATATCATTTGAATTATATCTTACGTTTTGCTTCATAATATATTGATGTAGCACAAATAGTCACGTTTATATTTGCGACTCCCTCAAAACCATCTTTTTAGAAAAAGTTTTTGGGTATAGTTGACAGTTGGAAATGCTTGAGGACAAGCAAAACTCTAGGTGTGAGATATTTGATGTAGCACAAATAGTCACGTTTTTACCTAAATTATTTACCCCATATTTAGACCTTTTATAACAAAAACATTTTTAAAACATCTATATTTATCACATTTTGTTATAAAGATAGAAACTTGATGGACTTTCCAAAACTATACGAAAAGGGGTGAAAATACGTTGAAATGGGCACCAAATTGAGCCCCACCTTAAATCTACTGTAAACTCCATACAAAGACCTCACAGTTATCTTATTTTGAAGCTACGGAGATTACGAGAACGTGGATATAAGGAAAGCTCAAGATGGATCAAGGATGAAGAAGTTATGCAAGAAACAGCACAACCAAAGACTAAGAAACGTATTCTAGATACGCCTGGGCTCCACACATCCAATTTCTACCAAATTGGCATCATTAGAAGCATAACGAAATTATGAGACCGTAGGCGAAAGAATCAAGTCAAACGGACCTGAAACGAAGAAGATACGACCTTCCGAAGCAACGCGAAAAGTCAAAATCAGCACACGGGGCAGCACACGGCCACCCTACAGCCATGTACGGCCTGCAAGAGGCCGTGTACGGCCTATACAATGCCGTGTATGGCTTGTATAGGTCCATGTACGTCCTGGACCCCCCATGTGTTCTCGTTTTGCTTCTTTTGCTTGTACAGTGGGCTTGTGGACTTGTACACTTGATTCCTTGGATGCCTATAAATAGAGACCTCCTCATCCTCATTTCACACACCTCTCATCTTCAATTTCTCTCACTTTCTCTCTCACACACTCTTTCTTTCTCTCTCTAGCTTTCTCTCTCTAGAGTTAAGCTAGTAGACGAGCTAGGTTAGCGTAGCGGTAGTTGTAGCATTTGTACGGAGTCACTCCGAGACTTTGGGTCATGAAGATTTATTTGTAATACTTATTCAGGTTTTATTTATATCTCTCTTCTTTATTTCACGAATATGATTTGCTTATATTATGTTTACGTTGTATTAATTGCTTGTTAGAGATGCCATGCTAGGTTAGACAAATAAGTGTTTGCTATGATGTAACACCTCGTCAAAAAGTCAAATTTCGCGCCAAACTTAAATTTTAAATAATTGTATTATTATATGCAATTGTAACCAGGTAATCAAAATTTTGTAAATAATGTCTAAACGTAAAGATTTAACATTTAACATTTGGACAAAAATATTAAGCATTCGAAAACGTAAGTCGTTTTAATTTAAAACGCATCTTAATTACACGTGACCGCCCGAAAACAAAACAATTAAACCTTTGTTTTAAAATAGTATTTTTATAAAATACTTTCACTAATAAACATTTCAAGATAATATAAATAAACTTTGGAATTTAAAATATTATTCTAAATTACGATCGGGTACGAAAACACCGATATTTTATACCGTAATTGGAGACGAAGCGGGGGAAAACCCCCTCCCCTCTCTTTTGATCAGCCATCCCAAACACACCCTCACTCTCATTTTCATTTTCATTTTTCTTCTTCTTTCTCTATCTCTTTCTCTTTTCTTTCACCAAACAACAACAATCATCATCATCAAAAATCGGAAATCATCAACATACATTTTCGGAATCACCATCAAGTGAGGAACAACATTAACAAAGGCAACACCCTCATTTTCTTCCTCGTTTGGCCTCGATTTGCAATTGTAAGAAATTTCTAAATTTTTAGATTTAATCATTTTGGTGTAATGTTTTGGTGTAATGTTTTGGTGTAATAATGTTTACACAACTTAGTTATAACCTAAACAACAAAGAAAACATGATTTTACAGCTTAAAAATGCGTTAGATTTGCGATTTTGGCTGGAAAAACGCGACAGCCGCGAGTTTCTGGGCTGGTGTTCATCTTTGCGACACAACGCTTGTGTCGCATGTTGTGTCGCATAACTTCAATTGTGTCGTATCTTATGTCGTACGCTGTGTCGCATCTTGTGTCATAAACCTTATACGACACAACCCTTATGTCGCTATTGATTTAGCATCGCAAGCTTTTGCGACACAACCACTGTGTCGCAGAGCTCTTGTGTCGCACTCTATGCGACACAACCCTTGTGTCGCATGACAAAAATTTGTGTCGCATGTTATGTCGCAGAAAACAGAAAATAGCCACATCTTTCTAAGTGTCGGGAAACGTTTTCAGATGACAATTTAAATATGATACGACTTATACTCAAAACAAATATACTTTATAAAGTATACGAAAACTCAAACCTAATAATAATATGAATTATTATTACGAATCATTAATAACGAACCGCACTTACAAACATACGAAATCTCTCGTGTTTAGGACACTAGGAGATTATACTTGGCACGACTCGTTACACTAAGACGCTAGCTCCTCAGGTGAGTTTCATAGCCCCACTCTTTCAATCATTTTATTATTTTCGGGGTGAAACACATGCTCAAATTACTGTTTTCGAATTATATTAATAATCATTTATAATTCACAACTATTTATATTACTGTATGTAATACGAAATGTGTAATACTTAGGAATTACACTCTTAATATTGTCTTAGAACAATATCAATACTTAACCTAGATAGGTTGTAATCGTACTCTGTTAGGTTGTTGGAAAACGATTACCAATACATAACTTGATTTAGTTATCACAATCCTTTGGCCATATTGTCGCGGGACGATATCAGTGAATACATTAGAACTAGTTAGTTCTACATACACTGGACAACATCTATACTGCTACAACTTTAGTTATTCTCTGAGAACTAAAACTGTCGACACGCTTCATTATCATTAGAACGGGAACTGGACTTAAGTGAACATTTTCCCGAGACTCCGATATATATACTTGCTAGGCTTTAGGCTAGGAGTATACAATATTATCACACGTTAGTATAGATTCCTTATACTAATACAGCCCAACTAGGTGATGAGTATTCATACCTAGGTTCAACGTGCTATTAAATATCTAAGTATTTGTTCATACATAATTAGATAAAATCAACTATTTTCATGCGTGGCATGATTGTTACACATGTTTGCTGTTTCGACAGATACATATATATATTTACATACTGATACATCATCTCGAGCACTCGGTGCTACCTACAATTTACATATGTATACTAGTATACATACAATTATACGATCTACTTAGTTAGGCATGTCGAGTACTGCTGGCTCTCGAACAACTTAGTCGGGCATGTCGTTGTACTGCCGGCTCAATTACACATTACTTGCGAGCAATCCAAAAACGATGCCGCGGTATTGCAGCGGGCACCAAACGATGCCACGGTAAAGTGGGCACAAAACGAAACCACGGTATTACAGTGGGCACAATTTCAACTCAATCAATGGATCAGCGAGTGATACTCGGGATTCACAATAAGTTAACGGGTCGGTGGAGTTTCCACGCGAGGCCGTTAGCTCAAACATGTTCGGGTTAGCTCATGCTAGCCGGGTAAACGAACATACAACAATAATCCGTGGGATTACGATTTCGTTGCTGGATGCAACACGCTATCAAATATTACTCAACATCATATGACGTGGTCATACATTTGTTTGATTTCAAACTTAGGCAGGTATTGCCCTACTCTGTTAAATTTACGTAATACCAGAAAGGTATTCATGCTCGAATAGCCTCAATTATTAGGTACTTAGGTACATATCTCTATTGCTTAGGTATTAGATACCTCGTCCATCGTATACACATTTGTATTACAAAACTCCAACATAATACAAGCCAGAATCGTGAATTCTGAGCTACTTTTCAAAACATACTGGATTTATACTTTACGATTTCAACTAACCATCCTATGAACTCACCAGCTTTATAGCTGACCTGTTTTAGCATGTGTTCTCAGGTGCCCAGCAGGATTAGGAATTACTACAAGATTATGCTAGCTCGAGTCGCATGATTTCAAACAATTGGGACTACTCTGCATTTACTTTTGTATTTTCAAATTATGTATTTGAAATTTCTATTAAATTTGTCACGTTGTAAACGTTCTATTTGGTAAATGTATAATTATTTTCAAACGTCTCATTTAGAGTCGTTCATTATGTATCTTATGCTGTGATATTTAATTTGGTAACACCCGACCCGACCGCTTCCGCAAACCGAAATTTGAGGGTGTTACATATGATAATGGTTATGTTTGAGTAGTTATGATTTTATAACATTCCGTTACTTTGCCTGTAAGAATTTAAACTGTATCTGAATTTGTGAGTTGAATCTCTATTGTTTACCTATCCAACTTATGCTGTGGTTAGAAACTTCCTTCTAAGACCTGGCCAGTTATTAGTAGTACGTCCTCTACCTATTCTATGTATGATGAAGCATTTGAACTCGACATGGCTATATTCTCTAGATTGAAACTATATCGTAAGAGATACGGAGCATAGGATTAGTGATAGGTTAGATTCAAGCTCATATGTTAAATATCTTTGAGGGACCTTTCGGGATATTTATGATTCAATCATCTGGTTACATGAAATGTATGAATTAGGAGTAGTTGTCTGTATGCCCTTCTATTGCATGTTCTTGTTTGATTGATGCCTTAGGAATGCTGCATGCTAGAGCTGTCTCCCTGATTACTATATGTAACTGCATGATTAGGGTTTTTAGGTATAAGTTGAAGTTTATGCAGTAGAGTAATGTGTATGTAATAGCTATGATGATTTGTATGATTGATGATGAACAATTTAGTTGACCATTAGACAAGTTAATCCAACCTATTCCGTAGGGTAACTCCTGTTCACATTATTGTTTATTCAACAATTCGTGCCATAATACCGACACACATTTGTCAGAGATTGGGGTATAGGATTAGAGAATAACTGTTAACTGAATTGATCAGTACATTTGGGAGAACTTCCGGTGTATCTGACACTATATAATTGCTATCCATGTGACATATTATTTATCTAATTGTGGAGACCTTTACGTTAGATATTTGATAAGATCGTAATTATACTTCATTAAGAATACAGGATATCCAAAGAATAAATTTGGCGATTTAAATCAATACTACGTAAAAACCATAAAATGGCAAAGTACTTCGTATAACGTTTAAATACGTGGGAAAGCTAAGGAACTGCCGTGGGTATAATACTTCGTATTGATTAAAGTTTCCAGTTACTCAATGGATTAGTCATCATAACTAGTAGCTTTAAACACCCATAACTACTCACTAAAGACATATACTGGCATCATAGTAAACACTCGTGTATCCTCTGTTCTTTGAGCCTCCGTACAAACTTCCTCTTTCCTTTCCTGCATTTATTTTTATTTCCGTAGTTTAGTTATCAAACCAAAACCAAATCAACCGTAGTTAAACCCTAGCTAAATTACAAAAGGTAATTAGAACACCTAAGATCCCATGCCCGTTGTAGTATAAGAACGACACCTGAGTCAACATACCGCTTACTACCCTACTAACTTAATTAGGACTGAAAGTAGTATTAGCTTAGGATTTCCCCAGCTCTATAAATTTAAAACACTCCCCTGTTGCGCTCCCATTGTGACAACGACCGTTTCGGGACGCAACACGTTTTTGGCGCCATTGCCGGGGACTACAACGACCGATTTTAGGTTTTTATTTATCTTGGTTATTTAGCGATCCTTTCGGAAGATCAATATCATCCGTAAGTTCCTTTTCCTGTCTTTAGGTTAGATTTTCTTTTCCGTTTTTAGATTAGTTAAACCTATCCTTTCCAAAACTCTACTTTCTACTAACAAGTTATGACGAATCGTATCACTCTCGCCTCATCAATCAAACCACTGCTAGAGGAACGAGGAGGACCAATCGTATCATCTGCTGATGAAAATCTTGAAATCAAGCCACACTTCATTAAAATGATTAAATCTCAATGTCAATTTCATGGTCTCACGGTTGAAAATCCAAACTCTCATCTTAACAAATTCATCAACCTTTCTGACTCCTTCAAACAAACGGGATCCAGTAAAGAAGTTACCAGACTTCACCTGTTTCTCTACTCTTTAGCTTCTCGAGCACAGATATGGTTTTATGAACTCGAACCTAATTCGATTCATACATGGGAGGAGACGGCTACCAAATTCATGGCTAAATATTTCCCTCCGTCCCTACAAACCAAGCTTAAGAATGATATCACTAACTTTCTATAAAAATATAATGAATCATTAAGCTCTGCTTGGGAACGCTTTAAGAATTTGCTCGGAAGATGTCCGAATCATCAATTTGCTGAAACGAATTTGGTCTGCACATTCTACAATAGTTTGAATCCTCATCACCAACAAACCCTCGATGCTGCTTCATCCGAAAATTTCATGCTACATACTTCAGACGAAGCGTGGAGGTTGATCGAGACGATGACGATACATCAACATGACTTGGAGCAAGATGAATCAACTTCGGAGGAAAGGAGTACTTCTAATGCCTTGAACACTTTGAAAGCTCAAACACGAGAAGAAACCTCAAAAGCTAAAGTTGTCAAGGACATGCAAGAACCTTCTGAACCCAAACACGAGAAGAAACCTCAAAAGCTATTCTCAAGCCAAAGGTTCAAAGAAGATATTCTTGCCACTACTGTTGAAACCTCTAATCAAGCCCATCATTCAAGATCTTTCGTTCAGAGGCTAACCAATCAACCTTCCTCTCAATCGTTAGTTCTTTCTTCACCCTCTACTTCTTCTCATTTGACTTCTTGTCTAAGCACCGAAATTTTCAATAACTTCATGGTTGATCAAAATAATATTAATAAACAAATTGTTGATTTTCAAAACCAAATTGATAGTTTGCTTAGAATTTCAAACGCTTTAGTTAAAAACATGGAGGATAATGTAAAAAGGTTGTTTTTAAAAGTTGATGAGAAGCAAAGAGAAGAAGCGATTAGCAAAGCTGTTTATCATTCATCTTATGATGACATCCTTGTTGTCACTAGAGGAGGAAAAGAGACTAAGAATGAGAAATCAATAGATATTCCGACAAACGAATCTTCTATTTCTTCACCTCCCACTGACTCAGTGCCAGTTAATACACCTGTCACTTCTCCTTAGCCAACACTTTCTAAAGCCCCAGAAGTCATCATCCCTACACGTATACCTTTCCCTGGTAGGCTTAAGAAAGAGAAACAAGAAACTCAGTTTGGAAAATATCTAGAGATGTTTAAAAGCTTACACTTAAATGTCAAACTTTTAGATACTTTAGTTGAGATGCCTAGTTGTGCCAAATTCTTTAAAGAACTCTTATCAAATAAAGAAAAACTTAGACAAATAGTTAACTTGCCTTTAGATGCAGAGTGCTCTTTGATCATGCAACAAGGACTACCCCCAAAGCTAGGAGATACTGGCCGTTTCACTATACCTTGTTATTTACAGGATGTTCAAATAAGCAACGCCTTAGCCGACTTAGGAGCTAGTGTAAACCTTATGCCATATTCCCTCTATAGGAAATTAGGGTTAAGCGAACTTTTACCAACTCGTATGACCATCCAACTAGCCGATAGATCAGTTAAACTCCCTCGTGGAATTGCTGAAGATATTATGGTTCGTGTTGATAAATTCGTCTTTCCTGTGGATTTTGTTGTCATAGACATTGAGAAAGACACCGAAGTTCCACTCATCCTTGGCAGACCTTTCCTAAACACTGCCAAGGCCGTCATTGACGTAAATCAAAGATCTTTAAAACTCCGAGTTGGAACTGAGGAGGTCACCTTCAATGTTGACAAACTAATGAAACAACCTACGGGAGAAGACCTTGGTCTTGTAGATTCTATGCAGGAAATAATTGAAGAACACCTAGAAGAGATCCTCGCAGTAAGCAGCACTGACTTTCTTCCAAACACGGTCATCACCACCAGAAGACTTTGCCAAGAAGATGGAGGTCTATGCTCAGCTATCTCGGATCCACCAAATGCATCTAAGGAAGTGCTATTTCCTTTAAAGAAATCCAGCAATCAGCCAAACAGTTCTACCATAGCTGCTCCGCTTGGATATGGCACACCTGTCACTCTCTTAAGAAGGAACCCTACTCCTGAAATACCCGATTCATCTCTCTCAAAAGACCAAATTCTGAAGACTCTCGAAGAGATGGAGTCAATGCTTAAACCACCTTCTTCACAATCTGAAAGATCAAATCCAGAGATCACTATCAGCACATCTTCTTCTGCTCAAATTCAGAGATTTGCATTCACTGAGAACAACGATGCCATAATCACAGAAGACAATGAAATCTCTCACTCTTCAAAAGCAAAATATGAGCTAAGAAAAGATGAACTCTCCGATAAACCAGAATGGGTTGAAATAGCATCAGCCGACAGTCCAGGAATCCTTGTAGAAGATTCAGAATTTCAAACGAAGTTCGACGAGCTTAAAAGAGACGAAATTGCAAGGATGAAACTTCCATAGAAGAACCACCCGAATTGGAGCTGAAGGAACTGCCCTCACACCTTGAATATGCCTTTCTTGAAGGATCTTCACATTTACCAGTTATCATATCAAAAGATCTGAAGCCGGAAGAGAGAAAAACTTATTCAAGTGCTGAAGTCACATACGAAAGCAATTGCTTGAAAGATTTCTGACATACAAGGAATCAGTCCGAACTATTGCACTCACAAGATTTTAATGGAAAACGACTTCAGACCATCCGTTCTAGGACAGAGGAGAGTCAACCCAAAGATCCAAGAAGTGGTTAAGAAGGAGGTTATCAAACTCCTGGATGCTGGCCTGATTTACCCTATTTCAGATTCCCCTTGGGTCAGCCCAGTTCAAGTTGTCCTAAACAAAGGAGGAATGACGGTTATCGCTAACGAAAACAACGAATTGATTCCAACACGAGCCATCACCGGTTGGAGGGTGTGTATTGATTACCGTAAACTAAATGAAGCCACTCGCAAAGATCACTTCCTTCTACCGTTCATTGATCAGATGCTGGAGAGATTATCAGGAAATGAATTCTACTATTTTCTTGATGGATTCTCCGGTTATTTTCAGATTCCTCTCGATCCAAAGGACCAAGAAAAGACGACATTCACATGTCCATATGGAAATTTCGCTTGTCGACGTATGCCCTTTGGTTTATGTAATGCACCTGCCACATTTCAGTGATACATGGTAGCAATTTTTCATGACATGATTGAACAATGCATGGAGGTATTCATGGACAACTTCTCCGTGTTTGGAGATTCTTTCTCTGTTTGTCTTTCCAACTTGGATAGGATGCTTGCCCGATGTGAAGAATTAAACCTCGTTCTAAACTGGGAAAAATGCCATTTCATGGTAAAAGAAGGAATAGTATTAGGACACCACATATCAAAAGTCAGAATTGAAGTTGACAAAGCTAAAGTTGAAACTATCTCAAAACTTCCTCCACCAACTTCTGTTAAAGCCATCCGAAGTTTTCTGGGTCATGCTGGATTTTACCGTTGTTTCATCAAGGATTTCTCCAAGATCTCTCGACCCATGACTCATCTGCTTGAAAAGGATACCCTATTTGCCTTTACAGATGAATGTCTCCAAGATTTTAACTACCTAAAAGATCAGCTTGTACATGCACCAATAATGATTACCCCAGATTGGAGCCTTCCATTTGAGATCATGTGCGACGCCAGTGATTTTGCAGTTGGAGCTGTATTGGGACAGAGGAAGGACAAGCACTTTCAACCAATATACTATGCCAGCAAAACGCTCACAGACGCTCAATAGAATTATACAACCACAGAAAAGGAGCTGCTTGCGGTAGTATTTGCTTTCGATAAATTTCGTTCCTATCTTATGTTGTCCAAAACTATCGTCTATACAGATCATTCAGCCTTGAAGTATCTTTTCGAAAAGCAAGATGAAAAGCCTAGACTGCTAAGATGGATTCTACTCCTACAAGAATTTGATATCGAGATCAGAGATAAGAAAGGAGCAGAAAACGTTGCAGCAGATCATCTAAGCCGATTAGAAAATCCTACACTAGAGTAGCTTAATGAAAAGGATATTCAAGACCAGTTTCCTGAAGAACAACTCATGCACATCGCAAATATAATCAAGGATCCCCATCCAAAGATCCTTGGTACGCTGATCATGCTAATTTCCTGGTAGGAAAAATAATACCCAAAGGGATGCCGACATCTCAGAGACGAAGATTCTTTCGCGATATAAAGAACTACTATTGGGATGATCCTTTCTTGTTTAAGGTTTGCCCTGATCAGATCATTAGAAGATGCGTCGACGGGAAGGAAGCAGAACAAATCCTTCGACAAAGCCACCATGGACCTACTGGAGGACATCACGGAGTTAACTTAACAGCACGAAAGGTGTATGATTCTGGCTTTTACTGGCCAATCATCTATCGAGATACTTATGACCTGGTAAAATGCTGCGACATTTGCCAAAGACAAGGCAATGTGTCAGCAAGGAACGAGATGCCACTCACTAATATCCAGGCTTGTGAGATCTTTGATATCTGGGGGTTAGATTTTATGGAACCTTTCCCGAAGTCTAATGGAAAAGAATACATCTTATTTGCTGTCGATTATGTCTCCAGTTGGGCCGAAGCACAAGCTTTCCCTACAAATGATGCCAGAGTAGTGACAAAGTTTCTCAAACAACTATTCTGTCTATTCGAAACTCCAAGAGCTATCATAAGTGATCATGGCACGCACTTCTGCAACACTCAATTCATGAAGGTTATGCAGCAGTATGACGTCACTCATAAAATGTCCACAACCTATCATCTACAAACAAATGGACAAGCTGAAATCACGAACAGAGCCTTACAAAGAATCTTGGAGCGAACAGTCGGAAATCATGGGGATAAGTGGGCTAATAAATTAGACGATGCGTTGTGGGCATTCAAAACTGTTTTGACACCCCGCAATTTCGTCATAATTATAAACGTATTTTGCACGCATTTTTAGGCTAATTCCCTACTTTGAGTGAATTCACAACACATTTTAGAGGTAAGTCTAGCAAAGCCCAACTAGTTAATATGCGTAGTATTGCATGATACTTAACTTGTATAATTACGTACAAAACAATTGGAAACAAACGCGACAAAAATATACGACTGTTGGTGAACAAAATTATGTAATAAAACGAAATTATTAAATAACATTAACGATTTTTGAATATTATATGGATAATATTTACAAAGTATTTTATAATGTATAAACGTTTATTTCGTAAACTGAAACGAGACAAAGTTAAAATTTTAAATACTTAACTAAATTGTTTCCATAAAATATTCCAACCAAAAACGTATTTAAATATTTATCATTTAAAATATTTGAACATTTAACGATCGGGTAAATAAACACGGGCAAAATACCACAAAATGGGGACTCAAGTCACCAACTCCTATCCCCACCCCTTCCACCTCCTTTCTTTATTTTTCATTTTCATCATCATTTCTATATATATCTCTCTCTCTCTTTCAAAGAAACACCACCACCTCCTCCCTAAAAATCGACAAAAACTACTACAAAAACTCACCGAATCATCTAACTCATTTGGAATAAAACGATCACCTCGCAACGATCTACACTTCTACCTTTTCGGATTTCAAAACTGACACGCGTAAGTTTTCGACATTTCCTGTAAATCCTTAGATTTCGAAGTTTTCTTTGATATATCATGTTTAATATACTTAATATAACATGTTTTAGTGTTCTTAACAACTGAAAATGTCCAAAATCGAGCCAAAAACCCGTTTTTGTGGGCTGTTCGTCGAACAGTTGGAAGTGTCGCCGTGTGCCAAAAACAGTGCTAGCGACACTAGTTAAGTGTCGCTATGCCAAGTGTCGCCCCTATAGCGACACTACTTAAGTGTCGCTGAAACCCTTAACCAGATTTATATTAAGCGACACTATCTTAGTGACGCCATAATTGGTTAGTGTCGCCTATAGCGACACTAACCAAGTGTCGCTACTCAATTAAAAATCAGGAATCTAGCGACACTCACCTAGTGTCGCCTAACTAGTGTCGCCTATAGCGACACTAGTCCAGTGTCGCCAAAAACAGTTTGTTGAAAAACAATATTTTCACTAAGTGTTGAACTTAATCGGGAATTGATATTTACATACGACATGATACACAAACTATACAAACATTAAAAACGCACTTATATTATTGAAATGTTGATTTCAAAACGTCACCAACAAGTCGTATACATTTTCACAACCACCAAATACAAACGCAAACATCGAACGAACACTTTGGACATAACTCGGTTGTACAAACACTAGCATGGATGGTCGATTTAAACATCCACATACTTATTAAATCTCACACGTTTAGGGCGTTAGGAGATTCCGGACTATACTTGGGTTTTAGGCTTTGCTAGCACTCGAATATACTTAACTCAACAGGTGAGTTCACAGCCCCACTTTTACTTGTTTTACTACTTTCAACTTGGGGTGAGAAACATAGTCAACTGTTTTATTGATTGCCATAACTGCTTTTGCTTACATGATTGTGTAACTTGCTTGTTTACTCGAACGATTAGAGTACTTTAGAACTGTTAAACTTTTGTACAAACTGGTGTTTATGAAATAACGTTGTCATACTACAAACTAATACAAACATGTTAAACTATACTTGGTGAACCGGAGAACGACCGGTACTGTGTTTCGCTGGAGAACGACCAGCAGTGTTTAGTGCCAGAGAACGAATGGCCGAGTTGGACGGGAGAATGACCAGTGCGTATTTAGACCGGAGAACGACCGGTACTATTTTAGAAACGCTGGAGAACGACCAGCAACATATTTTAACTGTATTCTGGGTAACATCCCACGTAAACTGTGTTCTGGGCAACATCCCAACCGAACTATATTTGGATAACATTCCACAAAACGTCTACTTAACTATTATGGCAATAACTGTTTACGAACGTATTTGGTTTAATGAACTGTACTTGCAAACTTAAAACCTGTGAATTCACTCAACCTCGTTGTTGACTTTTACTATGTTTTTCAGGGAATTAGCTGCACACGTAAGGACCGCCTGCACACATGGAACTTAGGCGACCCATGAAGCTTTAGGATGCCAACTTTTGACAACTGAATTTCTTTTATATAACTAAAATTGTTTAGTCATATTTACGAAATCTACCTTTGTAACATAAATACTTTTACATTTGTACGATTCGATGAATCGTAAACTTTTGTAACTAATACTTTTGGGCATCTTAATATATGTTTGGTTGTAATCATAAGCTCTGATACGTATGCATGTACAATGTAAATGTGGCATCCCCCGTTTACTAATGCTTCCACTAAACGAATTTGGGGGTGTTACAACTGCTTACAAAACACCTTTAGGTACCACACCATATCGTCTGGTTTATGGAAAGGCATGTCACCTACTAGTGGAATTGGAATACAAAGTAAACTGGGCACTGAAGAACTACAACTTAGACACTTCTGCAACAGGTGCCCATTGGAGAATGCAACTGAATGAATTGGCCGAATTAAGAAATCAAGCATATGAAAGCTCCCTGAACTACAAGGATAGAACCAAGAGAATTCATGATTCCAAGCTCAAATTCTCAAGGTTCAAACCAGGAGATAAAGTGCTTCTCTTCAATTCGCGCTTCAAAAAGTTCTCTGGAAAATTCAAGATCAGGTGGACCGGACCATTCACAATCTCAAAGGTATTTCCTTATGGTGCAGTCGAACTCGAATCGCCAGAAGGTAATTTTAAGGTTAATGGTCATCGGTTAAAGCATTACATCGAAGACTTTCCCATTCGTGAGGATGTCTTTCTCTTCGAACCACCATGAGTCAGCCAGAAAGGTACAAGAGTCGAGCTAAAAGACTCTTTAAACAAAGCGCTTTTGGGAGGCACCCCAATCTTATCTTACATTTTCTGTCCTTTTTTTCTTAGTTTATTTTTTAGTCTAGTATTGTTATCACTGATCTAATGTATGCAGGCTTGCGACTTATCAGACAATCAAATAGCTTTATATGAGATTTGCTCTTTTTCGGGCTTCTTCTCATTCTTCTTTGGCACCTACGGTAGAGATCGGAGGTATTTGGCCCCCAAAAGGGATTGCGGTTTTAGATCCTCGGGAAATCCCTTTTCTTAATACTCTTATATGTGGTATTCGCCAATATCTTGGTCATCTGACCAAGGAGCATCACGTTGGCTTTGAAGCAGCTGCATGGTACTGGCATTTTGTAGACGTGGTTCGTGTTAGTCCCTGTTTAACTTAATAAACAATCTTATGTAATAAGCCTTGAATGTATTATTGAGAAGTTGCGGAATCACACTCAATAATATTAAGAAGATCAATGAATATCAATTAATATGATGAACACAATAATATACCGAAAGCTTCAATCTTATTATTGATATAAGACGAATACACTTGATGTATTAGGGTTACGGAAAACCTTGAAGCTGCGCAATTACGTTAACCTATCTAGGTCTAAAGGATCTATATTTATAACGCACAGAGTCCTATACAATCTCCTACGAATATGGAATAAACTAACTTCCATAACCGACTCATACTTATCACAAAATCATAAACAGTTGTAACTACCATTCTAAAGTAAACAGTTGTAACTGTTACACATTCAGTGGTAACTGCTTCAATTGTAACAAAGACTAAGTACAAATATATAACCAGTGTTAACTGTTTCATATATAACTAACAGTTACAAATACATAAGCAGTTTTAATTGCTTACAGACACATAACTATCAGTTGTAATCTATCTTCAATCAGTTATAACACTTGTCTTCTCTTCAGTTTTCTTCTATCAGTTGTAACTTCGTAAAGACAGTTTTAATCTTCAATACAAACAGTTTTAATCACTTGTACTCTATCTTCTCATCAACAACTTCAACTCAGACCTGAAACAGTTTTGACCCAACAATCTCCCCCTAAACTTAATCTGTCCTTCACAGCATTAAGTTTCTTCTAATCCTCCATTATGAACTTCACAAAATTCTTTCAAAACTGTTAGACATTTCTTCTCTTTCTTCTATCTATCTCCTCCTTCTTATGAATCTGATTCAGCACCATATAAACCAATTCCAGAGCTACATCATCTAAAACTGCAGCTTGTAACTTTGCATTTCTCAAGCCCATCAAAAATCTCAGATTTATATCATAAAATCTATCTGTCAATAACCACATAAATACTGCATCATCCATAACAATCTGATGTACTCCAGGTTTGGCATGATAAATCCAATTTCTGACCTTGCTGAAAGTAGCAAACTGAAATGGAAACTCTTCTGGTTCAAACATAGCCTTAATCCAATGCCATGTAACTTTCTCAACCAGATTATCAAACTTCTTCAAATCTAAATCCTTTTCCATCCCAATCTCATACAATCTTACCAAATCAGTTCTACTAATCCTCTTTATCAAATCCCTAAAAGATCTCCACCAAGATACATTTCCATCTGCTCTTTCAATTTTAATCTTGTGAATCTTAACAGGATTGACAAACTGCTCAATAGACCAATCAATGATACCAGGCAATTCAACATTAATTACCTCAGATTCCATTGGTTGTAACAGAATAAACTCCTTCAATTCATCAACATTCCTTTCTCTATCAGGAATTTCATCTAACTCTCTTTTCTTTCTTTCAATTTCATCTTTCTTCCTTTTCCTTCAATTTCTTTTCTTTTTCAGCCTTTTTTCTTTCCTTTTCAGCTTCTTTCTTTTCTTTTTCTTTCTTCTCAATCACATCAGGATTCATATCATCTTTATCCCATAACTCCTGCAATCTCTCTAAAGTCATCTGTTTCAATGCATTCAAAGGAATATACCCACCTTTTAGCTTTGCAATCAAGTTCTTCTTCATCTGAGCTTTTGTTGGTGGTTTTGCAGCCTTCTTCTTTCTTGCCTCTTCTGCTTTCTTTTTCTTAATCTGATCAACAAGATATTCAATATCATCTTGTCTCTGCTCTTTCAACAAATATTCATCCCATTCTGCCACTTGCTCCTTTGTCATTTTCACAAACTTTCCTTCCTCAATCTCAACATCAATCAAGTCCTCTGCATTGAGCTCAGCCTGTAGTCTTTGTGCATATTCAGTATCATGAGCAGTTACTTCAGGTGGCACTGGTTTTTGCTTTTTCTTCTTTGGTTCTTCTACCAGTTTTCCCTTGCCCTTATCTTTTGGATCAATCTTTGGAAACTCTTTCTTCTGTTGAACAGGAGCAGCAACAGGTTCTCTAATCTGAAATCCAGGCAAAGATGGTTGTTGTGTAGATGTCTTCTTTGGACTTTCAACCTTCTTTCCTGTTCCTGTTATCTTAGCAGTTTTAACTGGAATGCTCTTTTTCCTAGTCTTTTCAACTTGTTGTTGAGCATCAGTTTGAGCATCAGTCTTTGCTGTTTCCACTGCTATCTCTGGTTTATTTACCTCATCACCATCATCATCAATCTTCAACTCCTCTGTCTTATCTGCCATATCAACTTCTGTAGTTTTATCCACTGACCCAATAACCTCAGTATGTTCAGATTTATTTTCATCTGCCACTGGTTCATTCATCTCTGTTTCCACTGTCTCATACACTGACTCATTTATTTCTGGCTCTGTTGGTGGTGTTGGAGGTGTATGCACAAACTCATCATCCCCTGGTTGTTCCATCTCCATTTCTTCATCAACCTTCTCATCATCATCCACCAACTTGCCACTTTTATTCCTCTTATCACCCAAGTTTGTCCAGACGTTCTCCCCCTTTTTGAAAGCATTTTGTGTAAATTGATAAGCATCCTCAGGTTCAGAAGTATCATGAACCACATACTTCCTCCCTTTCTTCAAACACTCAATAACAATCAATTCCAACTGCTGCACTCTCCTCTGCAACTGAGTTATAATTTCATCCTTAGCTTTATTCTTCTTCCTCTCCTTTACAAATTCAGCCCATACATAATCAACCATTTTCGTCAATTCTAAGTTAGTTCTAGCCTCAACACCTTCAGGATGTGAATCCTTTGGTGAATCATTGACATCATCAAACTCTGACTCATGCCTAGCATGATCATCAAAGTCCCCTTGGTTCTTGGTACTGGGACCACTAGGATCATCTACAGGTGTAGAATCATGTCCATGTGTTGCCTCTGATGGGGTCTTATCAATGTTACTTCTGTCCTGCTCTGCCAGTGGGCTAGAAGCACTAGAAGCAACCCTCTCAGAATGATCAACCTCCTCCTCATTGATCATCTGCTGTGATGAATCATTTGACAGAGACACCTGAGCAGCAGCAGCCTCAGATGCCTGTTTTCTAGCCTTTTTGGCTCTAGTAGATTTGGCTGTTGTGGTCCCTTGTTTTCTTTTAATACCCCCAGCTACTGTGGGTTGAGAAGTGGTGGGTGGAACCATTCTCTCAGTAGCTGGTTCAGCTTCAGTTGGTGGTACTGATGTTGTGATGGAAGGTGCAGGAAGCATTGTAGAAAATAATGCTGTAACCTTCCCAGAAAATTTAGTATCTCTCTTCATATTTACAAAAACTTTTGGTTTAAAAGAGACAATACCAATAACTTTTTCAAGTGCAGTTATATTAGGAATTTGTTCATTTAAGAACAACTGCACAAAACGTGGATACATTAAAAATTTAATCTTTGGCTGCCCAATGTTTCTAAGCATACCAGAAAATATCAGATTTGAAAAATTAAACCTTTGACCAGTTGCAAGACAAGCAATTGCATAAGCAATGTTGCTTCCAAATTGCTCAAAGGATGATCTCTTAGATGACAAGCAGTGTAAAATTGTATGTATTAAAAACCTCCACTGATGAGAAAATAAGGTTTTCTGAAAAGTAAAAACTTCAAAAGAACCCTCATAACCCATCAATCGTAAAGTATCATACATAACAGTATCATCTAAAGAAGTTATACCTGTCTCATCATCTAGTTGTAATGAAGCTCTAACAGTAGCTTCTGTAACTACAACACGTGTATCCATAACTTCTGAAACAATTCTTTTAATCCCTTGTTCCTCTTCTATTGATGCATTCACCCAGAAATTGTTGATATGATCGTGAGATATCCTGGGTGCCACAGTGAGAGCATGACGAATATGTGAAGCACGAAGGAAATCAATGATTTCCACATACTCGTTTGCCTCAGCAGGTTTCATTAAGAATGCGATCATATTATGATCTTTTCCAATCGGTAATTGAACAGTAGACGAAGTCGATGCCATGATAAGAAATCAAGTAATCGAAGAGAATCGAAGATGATTATACAGAATTGAGAATCGATAAGACTTAGCGCAGTGGTTTGTATGTGTAATTTTGAAAGCGTAATGAAAAACCCTAAGTGTTGAGAGTTAAGTACTGAAATTAAATCAGTTGTAAACCCTAATTTGACCAAATCCCCAATTATAACTAAAACAGTGTTAATTAAGAAAAATAACACGTTCAGTGATAATTGTGAAAATAACCATCAGTGGTAATCAACACTTGGTTTCTCAAATGCATCATTTACATAATAAAGCTAGCAGTGCTCACTTGTACAAGCAGTACCAACCGACCAAGGCAGTGCTAACTTAATACAAGTAGTACTTCAGATCTAGCAAAATCATATAAACAAAGCAGTGGTTGAATTTTTTTTTTTTTTTTTTTCACCGAAAACTTAACTCCACAAGCAGTTAAATTCTATAAACTCCTGCAGTAGTTAAACTCCAAGGCATAGCAATATAACCTGCAGTGTTAATGCAAACAAAAATACAAGTATACAGTGTTAACTATACACTAACAATGGTGAAATGATTATTACCACTGTTTATACTAAAAGTAGTAAACAGTGATAACGATACACATTACACACAATCAGTGTTTAATTAACAAATCAGTATTAACCCAAATTGAAATCACAGCAAATATTATTCACAGAAAGCGGTGATAAGAAAAATACTTATAACAAATTGATCATTCCAATATTAGTAACCAAGAATGTGAATCTGCCTACATCAAAAGCTTTTGTAAACAGATCAGCAAACTGATTATCAGTATGAACTTTCAAAATTTGAATAAGTCTTTTCTCATTACAGTCCCTAATGAAATGATATCTGATTTCAATATGCTTTATTTTAGAATGTTTAACTCGGTTATTAATAATACTGATTGCAGAACTATTATCAATAAAAATAGGAGTATTAAGAAAAGTAAAACCATAATCTAACATCTGATTCTGAATCCATAACACTTGAGCACAGCAACTTGCAGCTGCTACATATTTTGCCTCTGCTGTAGATGTAGATACAGTGGTTTGTTTCTTGCATTGCCATGAAACCAATCTATCTCCCAAAAATTGACAACCTCCTGATGTAGATTTCCTGTCCAGATTAGCTCCTCCATAATCACTATCTGTGTAAGCTATCAGATCAAAAGAAGTAAACTTTGGATACCAAAGGCCCAATTTTGGTTGACCCTTTAAATATCTAAATATTCTTTTGACTGCAAGAAGATGTGACAGCTTTGGATTAGCTTGAAATCTTGCACATAAGCACACTGCAAACATGATGTCAGGCCTTGATGAAGTGAGATACATAAGAGACCCGATCATTGATCTGTAAAGATGTTCATCCACACTCTCCCCCTCAAGATCTGCATGTAATTTCTTGTTTGTCTCAACTGGTGTGCTTGCAACTTTAGCATCTTTGTACCCAAACCGATCCAGTATATCATTAACATACTTACTTTGATGAATAAAGATTCCTTCTTTCTGTTGCTTCACTTGCAGTCCCAAGAAAAATGTTAATTCCCCCATGGAGCTCATCTTGAACTTTTCATGCATCAGTGATTCAAACTCCTTGCAAAGACTATCCTTTGTTGAACCAAAAATGATATCATCTATATAGACTTGAACCAGTAGTATATCATTCTTAATTCTTTTAGTAAACAAAGTTTTATCTATTGCACCCCTTTTGAATCCATTCTGCAACAGATAATCTGAAAAAGTATCATACCAAGCTTTAGGTGCTTGATGTAATCCATAGAGAGCTTTTTCAAGTTTGAAAACTTTATCAGGAAACTTAGAATCTTCAAACCCTGGTGGTTGACATACATAAACCTCTTCCTGTATAATGCCATACAGAAACGCACTCTTAACATCCATCTGATACACAATGAATCCCTTGAATGAAGCATAAGCCAAAAACAATCTAATTGCCTCTATTCTTGCAACAGGTGCAAAAACCTCATCATAAGCAATCCTCTCTTCTTGTGAATATCCCTGTGCAACCAATCTAGCCTTGTTTTTGACCACTATACCTCTTTCATCCTTCTTGTTTTTGAAAATCCATTTAGTACCAATTGCCCTCTTCCCTTTAGGCAAATCAACCAATGTCCAGACTTCTTGAATCTTAAACTGAAGCAACTCCTCTTGCATAGCTTCAATCCAACTAGGATCTCTCAAAGCTTCGGTAACCTTCTTTGGTTCTGTTTGAGACAGAAAACAGGCAAACAAAGAAGTATTAACAGCTTCTGTATCAAGATTTACTTCATCCTCATTTGCTGAAGCTTCAAACACCTGACTTTGATTTCTTGTTTTAACAGCAGATTCAATATCTCCTATTACATTCTCAAGTGGATGATCTTTATGAGTAATGTATTTAGATGCTGCTGTTTCTTGAATCCCCACCTCCAAGTTGGTAAAATTTCCTTCTTGTCCAGACTCACTACTTGACACTTCTCTTGCAATTCTCTTTGACACAGGAGTAGAGCTCATCAAATGTAGATAATTCAATTGTTCCTGCTCCTTGTCAAGATGCTTTGTTGGTGTCTGATCAACATCCACACCTGCCTTTGTATTCTTCTGTACTGGACTCATATCACTGTCTTCTGCACTGTCTTCCATAACAGGTCTATCAGAATCATCAACATGAGTAAATGACGTTTCATCTGATTTTCCTGTTTCCACATTCTGTGATGTCTTTGGTTGATCAGTTTCAAACACTTCTGGGGGATCAGGAGACCAAATTGGAAACAATATGTATTCCAATGAATCCTTCTTCATTCCAGCTGATATTCCTGAGTCTGATCTACCTTCTCCATCACCTGTTCCTTTATTTGTACCTACACTTATACCTGCACTAGTATCCATATTTGTATATCTAAAAGCAGTATTAAGTGCATCAATATCAAACAGTGATTCAGGACCTTTTCCTTCAGGATTAACAGTGTTTTCATTAAAAGTGATGTGCATTGATTCTTCTATGATCCTGGTTCTTTGATTGAATGCCCTATAAGATTTACTTTGAATAGAGTAACCAACAAATATCCCCTCATCTGCCTTACTTTGAAATTTACCTAAGTGATCTTTGGTATTTAAGATTGTACAAGGACACCTAAAAGATTTTAAGAAACTAACCAAAGGCTTTCTCTTAAATAACAGTTCATATGGTGTCTTGTTATGAGGCTTAACAACTAATACTCTATTCTGAACATAACAAGCTGTGCTGACTGCCTCTGCCCAAAAGGACATAGGTAGCTTTGCATCAGATAGCATGGTTCTAGCAGCCTTAATCAGTGTCCTATTCCTCCTTTCAGCTACTCCATTTTGTTGAGGAGTTCTAGGTGCACTAAATTCTCTCTTAATACCTTTAATTTCACAGAATTTATCCATCTCATGATTTTTAAATTCTGTTCCATTATCACTTCTGATGATTTTTACTCTTTTATCCAATTGATTTTCCATCTTAGTTATAAATGATCTAAGTATTTCACCTGTCTCATCCTTTGTCCTAAGAAAGAAAACCCATGTAAATCTAGTGTAATCATCAATAATCACAAGGCAGTAAGACTTTTTCCCCATACTACTTATACTGGTTGGTCCAAATAAGTCCATATGCAATAAGTGTAAGGGTGTGCTATTTATGTTCACAGATTTGGACTTAAATGAAGATTTGTGTTGCTTTCCCTTTTGACAAGAAATACAATGATCATCACATGAATAGACATTTTCAGGCAAACCTCTAACAAGCTTGTTTTTGACAAGTTTATTAATGGTTTTGAAATTCATGTGACACATCCTCCTATGCCACAGTTCAGATTCATTCACATTTGCTTTAGAAATAAGACAGTTTAAATCAGGTTGAGGTGTCATATTTACTAAGTCACACTTATATACATTATCTTGCCTTGGAATTCTCATTAAAATCATGTTTTCAGGTATTTTGAATTCCTTGGACAAGATAAGGCATTCAGTGTCAGTAAAATGAACTGGGTTCTTTTTATCTGTGATTTGACTCGCACTTAGTAAATTATACCTCAGTTGTTCCACAAAATAAACATTATCAAAACTTAGCTTTTCACTCTGAACTGTTCCTTTCCCTGTGATCCTTCCTCCTTTTGGATTGCTTCCAAAAGCTACATATCCTCCATCAAAAGATTTGAAACCCTGTAGCTTTTCTTTGTCTCCAGTTGTAACACCCTCCAAATTAGGACTAGTAATTAGTGCCTAATCATATGTTAATACATGTAATTAGTTCTGTGTTAGGCTAATTAATGTATCGAATTATATATATTGTTGAATATATACGAAAATGCGATTTGATTAAATCGTACGCAATTTCAATCGAAGGAATTTCGATTCCATAAATACGGACGTTGGTGACCAATTTTATTAAATAACGGAACATTATTTAATAACGTTATTATATCAAGAATATTATTATGATAATATTTCGTATACATTTCGGATCATACAAACAAAACTTATATGATTTAAAAATGTAAAACGCGCAAACAAACTAAGTTACATTTTATAATTTTCGGAACTTAAATAATTCAACTAAAATATCTAGTAATTTTCCGTATCTTAAAACTATATTTAAACGTATAAAAATCATTTAACGTTTGAACGACAGAGCGAACGAACACCGCACGGAGCGCGAGTCGGAGACTGAAAATGGGAGGATAACCTCCCACCTCCTCTTTTCTTTTTCTCATTCTTTCTTATTCTCTCTCTCTCTTACTCTCTTTTCTCTCATTTTCACAAAAACCACCAAAACACCACCATTCACTAAAATCGCAAAATACTACTATCAAACGCACTCGGATCATCAATATTTTTAGAGATTCACGACCACCTCGCGACGATCTACATTTCTATCTTTCCGGATTTCCATTTCGGCAATTTGTAAGTTTCCGACAAAATCCCGAAATCTCTCGATTCTTAGTATTTTTCACTTGTAATTGTTATTATAACTCGTATATGTCCCTTACTAAGTATAGAACACGATTTCATAGCTTAAAAACGGGTTTAAAACGGATTTTTGGCCGGAAAAATCATGACAGCCGGACTTTCTGGGCTGGCGTTCTTCCATGCGACACAAGCCTTGTGTCGCATGTTATGTCGTATTTTGCCTTTTGTGTCGTACCTTTTACGACACAACGTTGTGTCGCATCTTATGTCGTATATTCCATACGACACAATCACTATGTCGCTGTTGAATCAGCATCTCGCATCTATGCGACACAACCCTTGTGTCGTATAGATATTGTGTCGCATTTCTATGCGACACAACCCTTGTGTCGCATATCAACTTTTGTGTCGCATATTGTGTCGCAAAACATAGAAAACTCAGATTTTTACTAAGTGTCGAGACTCGAAATTTATCACTCGATTTTACCCGAATTCAGATCCCAGATGCGTTTTTCGTCAAAGCAATATAGTAGAAATAAAAATTTTCCAAGCTGACCTGGCAGCTCGACCCAGCCAGGGGCTCTGCCCCTTGGACCCCGCCAGGGGCTGCCGCCCCTTGGACCCCGCTACCAGGGGCGCTGCCCCCGGACCCCCGTACTTAGATTCCGTAACGGCTTCTAAAACACATTTTTCAAGTAAAACGCCACGAAATCAAAATAATAATAGTTGAGATTATTATTACAAATCCGTCACCAACGGGCCGTACATGTTTTCAAACACTTAACAAATCAACCAAATCGTAGTAATTTGGACATATATATAGTTGTGTAACAACTACAAGGGTGATCTTTTGAGATACCCAATCATGTTTATAACCATCGCGTGTCGTGGACACCCTCAGGTTACAAGTCTTTGGACTTCATACTCGGCTAATCAACTTACGTTTGTTTAAACGCTTTCAGACTCAGGTGAGTCTCATAGCCCCTCTTTTTACTGTTTTACTCAGGGGTGTGATATATTGCTCATTTTTAACATGTGAACGCAAGTACAAACATTTCATATACTACATGAGTTTTTCACAACTTATCAATTTAAGTCCTCCGTCAGCATATTTGTTAATATGTTGTAGCGTGAATATTAGTATATGGTACCATATATGATTGACCCACCTCGTCCGGGTTAGCAAGCACTAACCGGGTAAACGGACGTACTAATATTTGGGAAGATGAATGTTGATTAGGCATTCGTGGAGGCACCTCGCCTGAAATTCTCTATAGGGGACCCGACCCTCGAGTTAAGCTCAACTATGTGCTCATGGCTGTATACATGATGACTATCATTTAATTGCTGGATGCAATTCATTATTTAAATCTTGCGGTTCATACTATATTAACTGATTTCAAACCTGTGAGCTCACCAGCTTTTTAGCTGACCTTTTAGCATATATCGCAGGTACCAAGCAGTAGGATGTTTCTGCTTCAGGACTTTAGCTCGAGTCAGCATATAGACGATTGAGATTTTTTTTGCATTAGTATATTTTGTACAAGTACTTATGTACTGAAATCTCCTTTTATTTAAACTCGAGCTATGTAAAGCTTTAAATGTTGTAAACATTTCTATTATCAATATATTTTGTTAAAACGACGCATATAGAGTCGTTTACTATATATCTTTGTGCTTTGTTATTGATTAGTAACACCCAAATCAAGCTTCCGCAAATCATCAAATTTGGGGGTGTTTCTAGTTGGTATCAGAGCCTAAGGTTATAGTGAACTAGGTTGCATTTAGTGGGCCTAGACTATAACCATTAGGCAGTATTCCTTATTAGGTATAACTGGTTCAGTGATTACATCATACGAGTTTAATTTAACATAGCCTAATCAACTATATACAATTAAGCAAAGATGATGTAAGATCTGAAAGTAGTTATGGCTGAACAGGGTACAATAGAAGACTCTGACCTCGAGAGAACCGAGACTTAAACATGTTTATGCTAGACACTCAATAGGCTATATTATATAGGAACTATATGAATATAAGCCTCAATCTTACTAACGCTTTGTCTCAGAAATGGCAAACACACCATCGAATTCATCTCGCTCTCAATCCGGGTCGCAGAACCCCAGGGTAGCTAGGAGGAACGCCAGGTTGCCTCGAGCTGGCCCGTACCCCACTCACTTCACCTTGCCGGCCTTAGCTGCTAGGGTGAACCAACACGAGCAGCGACTTCGCACCATGGATGTCGTGTTGCAAGAAACCAACGAAAACTGGCGACTTACATCTCTTGAACGCATCGAACAAGTCTCCGACGACCTAGAAACCACAAACAACAACATGGATGTCCTTCGCAACACGAGCAGCGACTTCGCACCATAGGTGTCCAAATCCAACTTATTTCCCATTGTTTTAGTTCCTCACACACTTTTATATTATGATCCTTGTAATGTTTAACAGTTTGTTTACAAATAGCAGAACATAATTTATTTTGTACCTCAGTAGGAACTTCTGACTTTTTGTCAGATTCTGTAATGGCCATGAGACATTGATTCTTCACAACATGTTCTTCTAGATCACTCCAGTCCCATCCACAGCCATCCATAGACACCAATGCATTTGCTGAAGCACCCTGAATTGGAATGTTTCTAGTTTGAGTTCCATTGCTTCCAACTCTCTGACCATTACCATTCTGCTCTTGCCTAGGGTTTCTGCATTCTCTTGCAAAGTGTCCCATCTTGTGACAGTTGAAACACTCAATCTTGCTCTTATCAAACCAATTTGCATCATTCCTCTTGTATGCAAAGTTTGTTTCTACCAGTCCTCTGCATGAACCTTTTTGCTCTCTGAGTAATCAATGCAATTTGCCACTTAATGTCCATCTCCTCTAGATCATCACCATCAAATTGTTCCAAATCTTCATTAGTAAGTGAAGAGTTCACATTACTTGCAAAGAAAGATTCTAATATCTGATCATTAGAACTATTTGATGATGATCCTGCTCCTCCTGAAACATAATTAGAACCCATTTGACTTGATTCTACCTTTGTTCCAGCCATAGACATAAAAGTAGCATTGTGAATGTATCCAGTTGCTTGCTTCTTACTTTCCACCTCAGACTCAAAGTTCCTCAGATCATTGTATATATCTTCTAATTCCTTAACTTCAATGTCTGAACTCTGCCTCAATCCAACAGTATAGATTGTCCATTCATCACCTAATGATCTTAAGAACTTTCTGTTAAGATCTTCTTTGTCAATCTTAACCTTGTGATTTTCCAATTCTCCAACTAATTTAGTAAACCTATCAAAGGTTTGAGTTAGAGTTTCAGTTTTCACATGGCTAAAATTTTCAAATTGTTGCTTTAACAGAGATCTTTTATTCTTTTTGGTGTTATCATTACCACCAAACCTCTTCTCAATTGCCTCCATTAGTACCTTGGGATCTTCACAAGAATCAACTCTGCTCTGATGCTCATTCGGAATGGATAGCAACAGAGTACTAAGAGCCTTGTACTCAGTAGATCTGATCTTTCTCTCTGCTTCAGATGTTGGTGGTGCTCTTGGCTGCTTTACACCATCACCATCAAGCGTTACTGGAATACCATTAACAACAACTTCCCACATCTGATAATCTGTGAGAAGCATATATTGCCTGATTCTGACCTTCCATAGGTCAAACTCATCAGGTTTAAGCATTGGAATCTTTGTTGCTGGAATTCCTTCATTACCTTCAGTCGCCATTGAAATCAAAACTTAATATAAGAACTAAACCTCAGATATATAATACGAATAATCCCAGATCTTCCTGTCTTCAAAGCTTCACAAGCTCTGATACCACTTTGTTAGTCCCTGTTTAACTTAATAAACAATCTTATGTAATAAGCCTTGAATGTATTATTGAGAAGTTGCGGAATCACACTCAATAATATTAAGAAGATCAATGAATATCAATTAATAGGATGAACACAATAATATACCGAAAGCTTCAATCTTATTAATGATATAAGACGAATACACTTGATGTATTAGGGTTACAGAAAACCTTGAAGCTGCGCAATTACGTTAACCTATCTAGGTCTAAAGGATCTCTATTTATAACACACAGAGTCATATACAATCTCCTACGAATATGGAATAAACTAACTTCCATAACCGACTCATACTTATCACAAAATCATAAACAGTTGTAACTACCATTCTAAAGTAAACAGTTGTAACTGTTACACATTCAGTGGTAACTGCTTCAATTGTAACAAAGACTAAGTACAAATATATAACCAGTGTTAACTGTTTCATATATAACTAACAGTTACAAATACATAAGCAGTTTTAACTACTTACAGACACATAACTATCAGTTGTAATCTATCTTCAATCAGTTATAACACTTGTCTTCTCTTCAGTTTTCTTCTATCAGTTGTAACTTCGTAAAGACAGTTTTAATCTTCAATACAAACAGTTTTAATCACTTGTACTCTATCTTCTCATGAACAACTTCAACTCAGACCTGAAACAGTTTTGACCCAACAGTTCGGTTATTCCCATTTGTCTCTATCTATTGGTTTACACAAATGCAAAAGTTCAGATGACATTCCATCTATCCTTTCTGCATTTGTTCACTTTCTATCAGCATTACCTGTTTTATGTTTATTTCAGGATGGATGCTCGGATCGAGACTGAGGATCATGTTGCTGAGAGGCAACCTAGACAGAGGAGACACAGACCCAGACAGAGGAGACACCCCAGGTGCATGAGAGCTTTACCTGCTATCCCTGAGGAGGGACTTGTCGATGTTCAGCTAGAGCACGAGGAGGAGGCCACATCACCTGCAGCCCAACCTGTGCCACCACAGACTACTCCAGTGATCAGAGAGCCACCTACTCTTGAGTTTGGCATTACCATGTATGATCCCGCGGCTACTTGGGCCTTGTTCCAGACCTTCACCGCACACCATCAGATCCTTTCAGCTTTATGTGAGATAGCCGGATTGCCGAGACCTGCGGGACCACCTTTCAGGTTGGGACCAGACCTCGACCACCCTGGTCCTTCTTCCCTCCTGCTGGATCTTTTGTTGGACCTGCTACTGGACCATCTGCTGGGCACCCTATTGCTCCTGCTGCTGAGCCTGCTGCCTCTGGGACCTCTGCATCTATGGACCCAGTTCTTCGTGAGCAGCTTTATACCATGCTTTATGTTTCGAGCCCAGCTCCTGCACCAGTCTATGACAGGACTGCAGAGGATGAGTTTGATCCAGATAGCGATGACTTGCTAGATGATGATTATTAGTTTACTTTATTTTTATCTTTATTTTTATTTCATGTTATTTCTCTGTACTTTTGTTTTGACTACTGTGACGTGATACTCTGATGAGGTTATGATTACTGCAGAATTAGCTTTGTATGGAATGGCTGAGCCTAAACTTCTGAAATCATTTGCACCACTTCTGTACGAACCTGGTCCAACTCTGTAACACCTGCCTAATTAGGATAATTAATTATGCCTAATTGTTTGTAACTAGTTGTAATTAGTATGTAATAGGACTAGTTACAGGCTCTATTTGTATATATATATAAGGTGATTTATATATATATGAGTGTACTTACGCGATTTGGATTAATCGTACGAATTAACCGGACGGAGTCCGACACAGTTACTTGGACGTTGGTGACAGAAACTTACCTAAATAATGAGAACGTATTTTATTATATAAAATACACAGCGAACAAACATTATTTATAATATCGCGACGACATTTTAAATAATTTAACGAATACGTATTAAACGCGAGTTAAGAATTTTAATACTTTGACAAATGTTTTTATAATTAATTTCAAGGTATTTCATTTAAATATTCCCGTCACCTTTTAAAAATATAACTGCTTGATTTAACGTTTAAACGACGGAGGAAACGAACACCGCACGGAGCGCGGAGGCGCGGACTGAAAATGGGAGGCTTAACCTCCCACCTCCTTTTCTTTTCTTTTCATTTTCTCATTTCTTTCTCTTTCTTTCTCTCTTTTCTCTCTAATTTAAAACCACCACCAATACCATAAATCGCAAAAATAACAACACGAAACGACACCGGATCACACCACTCCTTTGGAATAAAAGAACCACGGCATCCCGATCTACCTTTCCATCTTTTCGGATTTTCGATCCGACATTTTGTAAGTTTCTGACAAAACCCGAAACTCTCCGTTTTTACTTATTTTTACGTTTTTATGGTTTATATATGCCTAAAATGTCCAAAAATGGGTTGGGTAAAAGATTTGGACCTAACGGAAGTTTTTCGACCGATTTTCCGGCCACCAATTTCCGATCAGACCGCAACGTCGCAGAGACGCTAGGCTATCTGCGACGTAGCTCAAAACGTCGCAATACACCTCACTACGTCGCACATAGCGACGTCGTTACCGACGTCGCATTAAGTGGCCAACGTCGCACTTAGCGACATCGACCCCTACGTCGCGCAAATACTCAACGTCGCATATAGCGACGCCAGCCTTTACGTCGCATTAATTTGCGAATGTCACACTTAGCGACGTCGTACTCAACGTCGCAATCCTTACCTGCGACGTCGCACCCAACGTCGCAGAAATCAGAATTTTTAAAGAGATTTTCACTAAAACTATGTAGAAAATGTGCATTTTTCCCTCCGAGCTGACTCGGCAGCTCGACCCCGACCAGGGGCTCTGCCCCTTGGACCCCGCCAAGGGGTTGCCACCCCTTGGAACCCCGCAACCAGGGGCGCTGCCCCCGGACCCCCGTCGTTTCAGTAAAAAATGTTTCAAACGCAATGATAATACTTTGACTATTACTAATACAAACCGTCACCAATTGGCCAACCATGTTTTCTGAAAACAAACGATAACGAACCAACTTTGGACATAACGAGTTGTGTAGACAACTAGCCTAGATGGTCTTGCGAGACATCTACTTACTTAACTTTATATGTTTAGGCATTTAAAGGTTACGGGTTCGGAGAACCTACATACTACCTACCATTTGCTACTGCTTACTATTCGACTCAGGTGAGTCTTACGGCCCCACTTTTAATGTTTTATCTTATTGGGGGAGATACATGCTACTGATTTTTCTTGAACACAAGTACTAAACTGTTTACTATACCAAACGGAATTGCATGAGTTGTTTACTATTTACAGAAGTCTCTCCATCATATATCGTTAGTTATGGACTTAAGCGCGAACACTAGTTAATGGATCCATTAGGGAAATGACCCTCCCCACCCGAGGCAGTAGCGCTGCCACGTACTGATTTACACGTAGAAACGGGTGACTACTTATTCGTTACTGATGCTTGCTCAATTACGAGCATGTCACGGGAGCAAACTTAATACTTACGGGTTAAGCTTCGATTATGAGCCTCATGGCAACGGTATAAACTTACTTATTTACATTTGCTGGATTGCAAATACTGGTTTTACGATTGATGGATTGCAATTGCTGATTTTATGCCTGCGGGCATTACTAATGAAATCTCGTGTTCAAAGCTGATATTACTTACAAACCTGTGAGATTCACCAACCTTTGGTTGACACTTTTTAGCATGTTTTCTCAGGTACCCGGATGGAGTAGGATTACTCCAGGATTTAACTAGAGTCGCATGATTTCAACACAACTGCATTAACGGAGATTCTTAGCATTATCTTTTGTATATTACGATTATGTAATAGAATCTCCCGCTATACGCGTGGACCCTAGGGGAAACTACATTTTTGTATACGAAAACACTAAGTTTTCAAACATTATATCTATGGAATGTAACTAATTTACAAACGTTGCATATAGATGTCGTTTGCTTTATCTTTGTGCTGTGATATTTGATTAGTAACACCCCAAACTATGCTTCCGCAAAACGGTGAATTTCGGGGGTGTTACAGATTGGTATCAGAGCCTAAGGTTATAGTGAACTAGGTTGCATTTAGTGGGCCTAGACTATGATCATTAGGCAGTATTTCCTTATTAGGCATAATTGGTTCAGGAATTACTTCATACGACTTTAATTTAACATAGCCTGATCAACTATGTACAATTAAGGAAAGATGATGTGAGGTCTGAAATGGTTATGTTAAACGGGGATGCGTTAGTTGACTCTGACCACGAGAGAACCGGACCATTACTTGATGCGTGTTAGACACTAGGCTGGATATTATATACTTATATATATTAGCCTCGACTTACTTACACTCTACCACAGGAATGGCAAACACGCCACCTAATCCGTCACACTCTCGCTCACATGGGTCACAAAACCCACGAGTAGCCAGGAGGAACATGAGGTCATCTCGAACCAGCCCCTATCCTGCTCATAACTCTCAAAACCCGGCACATCTCACGATGCCGGTATTGACTACCCAATTCCGCCGTCAGGAACAAAGGCTCGAAAGTCTTGAACGGGAACAACACCGAATGACCTACTTGCTTCGCCAAGCACTTGATCACATATCCCAACTCCAGCGAGAACAAGAGGATACCAACCTCTCGGTAAGCATAATTCAGGATTCAATGACCGCCGAATTAGGTGCGGATGAACTTGTAAGAAACCGACTAGAGGAATGTGAACAACGTTCACAGGAGACTGAGGATCACTCTCGAACACTAGCACAACGACTGGCCTTGGTGGAAGACAACGCCAGGCAAACCAACAGACTAGCAGAAACCGTGGACCGCCTTGTCACGCTGATGGAGCAAATTAATCTACAGGAAGACTAGTGTAGTCTTTGTCTTGTAATCTATCTCGTAATCTTTTGACTATCTAGCACTACTCTATAAACTAGTCGGATGTAACAATTCCCGACACCTTTTGTAATATCTCTGTAGGATGTAACCTTTGAACTCGCATTATCCATCAAATATTCCTTGTTATTTCAACTCATATAAATTGTCATTTTCCATATGATGTTATGTATTACTGCTTTTATACATGTACATCTGTGACAATTACAAGTTCCTACAAAATCTCATGTATTTTCATTTCTTTTATTGAAGAATCATGCCGCCAAAGACAAGACCATACACAGATGCCCAGATTACCTCCCTTATAACCCAGGCTGTTACTGAAGCCTTGGCTCGGAATACTCCACCAAATTCCACGAGGAACAGCGATGCCGCTGAAACCCCTGCTGCTAAACCTTGTTCTTACAAGGACTTCCAGAACTGCAAACCCCTAAACTTTGTAGGTACTGAGGGAGCTATCGGTCTAGTACGCTGGATCGAGAAAGTTGAGTCTGTATTTCTGATCTGCAACTGTGCGGAGGGAGACAAAGTTAAGTTCTCCGTTAGTACTTTTACTGACACCGCACTCACCTGGTGGAACACATATGCCCAGACTGTGGGTGTTGCTAATGCTTACAAACTCCCGTGGGAGGAGTTGAAGAAGATGTTGAGGGGCGAGTATTGCCCCAGGGATGAATTGAAACAACTAGAAGTGGAATTCTGGAACCACAAGATGCAGGGTGATGACATCACCGGATACACAAACCGTTTCCACCAACTGGCACTTCTGTGCCCAACCATGGTCGATCCTGAGTACAAGAGGATCGAGAAATTCGTTGATGGTCTCCCTGAGAGACTACAGGGCCTGGTGACTTCATCCAAACCAGGTACTATTCAGAGCGCCATCCGTATGGCCCATGAACTAACGGCAAATTATGTCCGCCGTGGCACAACTTCAACCCCATCTGCAAACAACAAACGCAAGTGGGAAGGAAACCCCAACTCATCCAACCAAACCTCCAACAAAAAGCCTGAGTACATTAAGGCTTATTCATCTGGAACTTCGGAGAAGAAAGGGTACAGCGGGAGCAGACCCTACTGTCCCAAATGCAACCGCCACCATGACGGTTCTTGCCCTTGCTCCAACTGTAAGCGGTTCGGGCATCTAGCCAAGGATTGCCGAACCAACATTCCTACCCCCAACACTAATGCACCAAAGGCCTGCTTTGGGTGCGGAAATACAGGGCATTTCAAGAAAGATTGCCCAAAGCTGAAAAACAACAATAACCCTGCTCGCGGTAGAGCATTCGTTATCAAGGCTGGGGAAGCCAGACAAGACCCGAACGTCGTGACGGGTACGTTCCTTCTCAACGACCTTACTGCTTCTGTGTTATTTGATACCGGTGCCGATAGAAGCTTCATTTCTGAGAAATTTAGCCCTTTACTTGATATAACTCCCACTGCCTTAGATACTAAATACATTGTTGAATTAGCTAACGGCAAACTGATTGAGACTGATAGTATCATACACAACTGTACACTTAACCTCACGAACGAAACGTTTCCCATTGATTTAATCCCTGTCGAGATCGGCAGCTTCGATATTATTGTCGGTATGGATTGGTTGTCCAAGCACCGAGCTGAAATCATCTATCATGACAAACTCGTTCGCATACCTCTTGTCTCCGGTGGAACCCTAGTCCTACAAGGGGAGACCGGCAGACGTGTTAGTACATGTTTAGTGTCTGTCAGTTGGTCTAGCTCGTAGTTTGTAATTAGAATTAGTGTTCCTGACTCCTGCGACGTAGCGTGCAACGTCGCAGGTGCGACGTCAGGTTTTGGGCCTGCGACGTAGTCTACGTCGCATGGGCTTGGGCCTGCGACGTAGCGTGCGACGTCCCAGGTGCCAGATTTTGTATAAATTCGTTTTATGTTTTCTGTTTTAGGGTAGACGAAACCCTAAACGCAATTAGTCGAAATCTCTGTAATCTGACTGATTATAATACAATATAATACGTTTCGTTTGATATTCATTGCGTATTGATTGTTCGTGTGTTTAGTGTATAACTTAATCGTTGATTCCGCAAACGATTGAGTGACTCGGTTCGTACTAGATCCAAGGTTAGGGACAAACAACTGGTATCAGAGCAGAAAGTGCTCGTTTTGGCGATTCGGATCGAGTTTGGGATTTAAAAGGACGTGATATTCGTGTGTTTTTGGGTTTATCACGTTTGTTTTGTGTTTTTACAGGTTTTCGATCAGTATTACTGAGATTATTGAAGGTTTCCGTCGTTCAACATTCGTGGTTTTCGTTTAGGGTTAAAAAAATTCGTTTTTAGGGTTTGTGGCCGCTGCTCAGCGCGTTTTGCGACGTACCATTGCGACGTCAGCTGCGACGTCGTGTGCGACGTAGTAATTTGGACTTTAATTAGTCTGTGCGACGTCCTCTGCGACGTCATCTGCGACGTACCTCTCAACGTCGCATAGTGTGATTCTGCGACGTCCACTGCGACGTCATCTGCGACGTACCTCTCAACGTCGCATATTTCTGATTCTTAATTGAATCCTTTGCTTTTGCGACGTACCTATCAATGTCGCATAATCTTGGTGCGACGTACTCACCTACGTCGCTAAGATCAGAAGTTTGTTTTTCGATTAAGTAATTACAATGGCAGCTGATAAAGAGGATATTAGAGGTCTAAGAGAAATGATTAAACAAAGTAATGACATAGGTTCAAGTAATAAACCTCCATTATTTACTGCGGACATGGATTATGTATACTGGAGAGACCGAGTTGAACAATACATTGATTTTCATTGTCCAGAATTATAGGGACCATTACGCGAACGTTATGTACCTCCATTAGCTGAAGGAGAATACGGTAATATTCGTCCTGCTAAGACCTATAAAGCGATGTCTTCCGAGGAGAAGAAAGATTTTGATACTGAAAGAAAATCTTTTTCAATGATTAAAATGTGTCTAACTAAGGATGTTCTATGGCTTTTCAGAACTCATGAAACAGCCTTTGATTTATGGAAGGCAATTGAAACTCGTTGTGGAGGAAACGATAAGTACAAGGAAGCCAAGCTTGAACTGATTAAGAAACAGTACGATATCTTTGACATCCTTCCAAATGAAGACACGACTTCGTTATTCACTAGGTACTCACGGTTAGTTGGTGAGTTGTTTGAAGGGGGTTATACTTTTCCTTCAATTGAAGTAAATAAGAAGCTACTGGATGTGTTGCCAAGTTCTTGGGATGTTAAAGTTCAATTTTTAAAGGAAAATGAAGAACTTGCAAACATGTCGTTGGATACGCTGATCGGGGATCTTCAAGCTCACGCGATGGAGATTAAGAAGAAAGAAACTAGGTCTGGTGCTGCTGTTCAGAATCCTAGTGTGTATGGTGTTCAGATCAACTCTGGGAAGACTTATGGATCTGGAGTCGCTTTTGTAACAAATACAAATGCTTCATCGACTTCTTCTTCTTCCGATGGGATTCATTCTGTTTTCATGACTGGACCTTCTTCAAATCAACAATAGGTTCAGGTCTCACCTGCTATTCAGGAACAAGCTGCAATTTATACAGCTTTCTTAAGCTCATACAAGGATTTGGTTACTCAACCAAATCTTACTTTGGAGCTGACTAAGGAAGACTATGCTCAGCTTGATGAAGATGATCTGGAACAAATGGATTTAACTTGGAATGTGGCGATGATCACCCGAAGAATTCAAAAGTTCTTGCAGAGGACAGGGCGTAAAAGCTTGGAAGGTGATGGAAAGACTGGCTTCGAATTTGACAAGAGTAAGGTCCGGTGTTACAATTGTCAAAATTTGGGTCACTTCGCCAGGGAGTGCGAGAAACCCAAAATGCCAGCATCGGGATTCACAACACCATCTACTCCTCCAAAGGCCAAAGAAATGGAAGTTTCTAAGAAAGGGCTTGCTGATAATGCCCTGATTGCCTTTGAGCCTACAAGTCAAGATTGGACGCCAGTCTCCCAGCATTACCAACAGTGTTTGATGGCTCACATCGTGAATGAGGTACCTGATGAACCATTAAATTGTATCTCATGTATTAAGTTAACTGAATCTCTAAAGGCATTTCAGAACGAAACTGTAGAGTTGAGGAAAAAGAATGAAAAACTAACCGAGTCAAATAATTTCTTAAAAGCTAATGAGAAACTTTATGAAAAACATCTTGAGGCTCATCGGTTAGATACTCAGAAATATAAATCTAAGGTTTTTAGTCAAGAAGATGCCATTAAAAGCTATCTTGTTGAAATTGAATTACTAAATAAAGAACTTACAGATTTAAAAGCTGAGTATGAGAATTATAAGAGTAAAATCTTAGGTTCAAATTCCTCAACGGTTGTTTTTAATGAAATTCTTAGCAAGCATGGTACTAAAGGGAAGAAGAATGAGGGATTGGGATACAACTCAGTCCCTCCTCCTACTACTCACTGTCCCCTGCCTGTTAAGGAAGGCTTTGAAGAGATTCCAGTTGATTGGTCCAAGCTTTATGGTTTAAAAGCTAAAGATGCTAAAGAGACCAAACATAACAAACCGGCAAAGGAGAAAACCAAGCGGCCAGAGTACCCCTTGCCAACGTTTGTTAAGTCTGTGCATGAATCTCCTGTTAGTGTTGAGGAGAGTGTTGAGTTAAAGAATGAATCTCCTGTTATTATTGAGGAGATTGTTGAGATTGAGGACATTACGGATCAGGAGTATCCTGAGGTTAAGAAGGTTGCTGTTAAACCTGAAAAAGTGATTTCAAAGGTTGAACCTGAAATTAAGGTTCAACCAAATAAGGGAAAAGCCAAGGTTTTAAACTCGAAACAACAAACTTTACAGTAAATGAAAATTAGTAAATGAAAATGTTTCGTATGATAAACCATCAACTTCAACCTCTCAACCAAAGCAAACATTTTCTAAGACGTGTACTCAATGTTCATGTTCTAGAAATGTTTCTCCTCCTCCTGTGGTAATTCCTCAGTCTCAACCGTTTGTTGAGACTCGTTCTTGTTTCTACTGCAAGAAACAAGGACATTTAATCCGTGAATGTCCAAAGCTGTCAAATCAGCGATATGGGAGAGAGATGCCTAGGACATCTGTTTACAGAAATTCTTTTTCAAAATCTCCACCTAGGCGTTACTCAAACTCTCCCAAGCCTGTTTCGAAACCAAGTAATGTTGAGCAAAAACCTTTGCCAATTCAAAAGCCCAACATTATTTCGATTACCAATTTCGAATCTTCAAAAGTTTGGAAACATAAAGAGTCTGATGTTGACTCTTCAGTCGTCAACAATAACACATCAGATAAAAATTCTAATTTGTTTAAAGATAAAATCCTATCTGACGTGATTATTGTTGATGACCACGGTCGACCTAAGTCTGTAAAGGCTTGGGTCACCGTTTCTCACTAATCTCCTTCGTTTGTGTGTTGCAGCAGTCAGAACGCGTTAAAGATAGTGAATGGTATTTGGATAGCGGCTGCTCGCGACATATGACAGGCGATGTATCTCTTCTTGTGGATATTAAACCATACGCAGGAGGATATGTTGCTTTTGCTGGAGATACTGGGGGAACCATTTCTGGAAGAGGAACGTTAACTAACGGCAATGTTAGTTTTGAAAATGTGAACTACGTGGAACAGCTTACGCACAACTTGCTAAGTGTTTCACAGGTCTGTGATAAAGATTATACCACTGCGTTCACAAAGACAGAGTGTGTGATACTGAAGCCTGGGTATGTCATTCCAGAAGAATGGGTGTTACTGAGAGCACCAAGAAAGAATGACACATACATTTTGAACATGAGAACTGTTGAGACCTCGAACGAATATACGTGTCTCTTGTCTAAGGCTTCTGAAAAGGAATCACTGCTTTGGCACAGACGAATGGGACATATTCATTTCCGAAAAATGAATTTCTTGACTAAAAATGACCTAGTGCTAGGAGTTCCGAAACAGTCATTTGCTCTAAAGGATGACTGTATCAACTGCCAAAAAGGAAAGCTACGTAAGAAGTCCCATAAGTCTAAGCAGGTGAATTCCATAAATGCTCCATTGGAACTACTGCATATGGATCTTTTTGGTCCAGTCTCTACAAAGAGCATTGGTGGTCGGTCTTACTGCTTGGTAGTTACTGATGACTACTCAAGGTTTTCATGGGTTTACTTTTTGACCACAAAAGGGGAAACTCCTGAGATTCTGGTGTATTTGTTGGACAAGTTGGCAAATCTGTGCAACTTGAAGGTGAAAAGGATACGAAGCGACAATGGAACTGAATTCAAGAACTCAACTCTCGAATTGTTTTGTGCTACAAGAGGTATTGAGCATCAATTTAGTGCTCCGAGGACTCCACAACAGAATGGAGTTGCAGAAAGAAAGAATAGGACAATCATCGAGACAGCTCGGACTATGTTAGCTGACTTTAAGTTACCAATTATCTTCTGGGCTGAGGCAGTTAATACTGCCTGTTATGTTCTCAACAGAGTACTCACGGTTAAGAAAAGGAACAAAACGTGTTATGAACTTTTCAATAACCGTAAGCCAAATCTGCAGTTCCTAGAACCATTTGGGTGTCCATGCCTGATCATGATAACAAAAGATAAGGTCTCTAAGTTTGGTGATAAGGCTGTTGAAGGGATTTTTCTTGGATATTCAGTCAACTCTCCGAACAAAAGAGTCTTTAACAAATCATCGAATCAGATAGAGGAGCATTTTGAAGTGAAATGTTTAAGGTATACGGAACCTCCTCAAGGAACAGGTCCGGATTGGTTTTTCAACTATGGAAACCTCTTCAACTCTTTCAATATTCCGGAAGAAGATGAAACGGAAGAATTGGTTTCTATACTTCATGAGCTTGATCTTACTCAAGATACACCTGTTAATAATAAACCATCCAACCCAAATCCCAATGCAACACCCGCACCTCCACCGACTAATCCTACACCTCCACAAACTACACCTACACCTTCACCACCACCCACACAACCACCCACACAACCACAAACAACTACCAAATCACCACCATCAACACCATCTCCTACTCCATCATCTTCGGCTGCTCCTTCTAAAACAGTTTATACCTACACAAAGGAGCTTCCATATGATCCAAACATGCCTCCTTTAGAGGAACCTCAAGAAGAAGATGAAATGGAGGAAACAATGGCCTACTCTCACTTATTTTCTCGTGAAGATGAAGGAGAAGAAGAAGAGTTAGCCTCTCCTGAGTCTGCTGCTACTCCTGAAACTGAGGGAGATTTGAACAATCTGGGTGTGGATCTTGTGCCAGGTGCCATACCAGAAACTCGTATACATAAGGATCACCCCATTGATAATATCATTGGTGATCCTCTTGCATCTGTTCAAACACGTCAACAAGCAAAGCAGACTTCAGCTCAGCAACTTTTGGGACTTATTGCTCATATTGACTCATGTCATTTGTCTCAAATTGAACCTAAAAAGGTTGAACAAGCCTTAAAAGATTCATCTTGGGTCGAGGCTATGCAGGAGGAACTACAACAAATAAACAAGATGAATGTTTGGGAAATTGTTCCTCTACCCAAGGGTGCTCACTTGACGGGTACTCGTTGGGTTTTCCGTAACAAAATGGATGATCGTGGGGCTGTTATTCGAAATAAAGCCCGTCTAGTAGTTCAAGGATATAGTCAACTAGAAGGTATTGACTATGATGAAGTTTTCGCTCCTGTTGCTCGTTTGGAATCAATTCGGATTTTTCTAGCCTATGCTTCATTTAAAGGATTCCGCGTGTATCAACTTGACGTGAAGTGTGCCTTTCTATATGGAGATGTCGACGCAGTGATTTATGTGTGTCAACCTCCTGGTTTTGAAGACCCAAAGCATCCTCATCATGTTTGCAAGCTGAAGAAAGCTTTGTATGGTCTTCATCAATCTCCTCGACTTTGGTATGAGCGACTTGCCAAGTACTTGCTGAAGAATGGTTTTGACAGAGGACAGATTGATAGCACGCTTTTCATCAAACGGGAAGGAGCAGATTTGTTACTTGTGCAGGTCTATGTGGACGACATAATCTTTGGATCAACTAATGATCAGTTGTGCAAGGATTTTGAAAGATTGATGAAATCTGAGTTTGAAATGAGTGCTATGGGGGAACTCACGTTCTTTCTGGGACTACAGGTTGAGCAATCTGACAATGGAATTTATATCCACCAGTCAAAATATGTCACTGACATGTTAAAGCGATATGAATTGCTCAACTGTAAACACTACGGCACTCCAATTGAAGCAAGACACAATCTTGGACCTAATAAGGACGATGAAGATTGCAAGGAGAAAGACTATCGCTCAATGATAGGCTCTCTCATGTACCTGACTGCCTCAAGACCAGATATAGTGTTTGCTGTTTCTCTCTGCTCACGATTTCAAGCAAATCCGAAGGTGTCTCATATGAAGGCAGTAAAACACATTTTTGGATATCTCGCTTTTAGGCCATCTCTGGGTCTATGGTATTCAAACGAGAAAAACTTCGAGTTAACTGCCTATTCGGATTCGGATCTTGGTGGCTGCAAGATAGATATGAAGTCAACTACTGGAGGATGTCAGTTCCTTGGATCGCGCTTAGTTTCTTGGCAGTGCAAAAAGCAGACTGCGGTTGCTATTTCAACAGCTGAAGCCGAGTATGTTGCTGCTACAAGTTGCTGTTCTCAAGTTCTCTGGATTCAGCATCAGCTGCGTGATTACGGGTTCAATCTCTCTATGACTCCTATTTACATTGATAATACAGCTGCTATATCTATAACACACAATCCCGTACAGCACTCTAAGACCAAACATATTGAACTTAGGTTCCACTTCATACGGGATTGCTTTGAGAAACACCTTATAGATGTCGTACATATAGATACCCTTAAGCAGTGTGCGGACCTTTTCACAAAAGCCTTTTTGCGATCACGTTTTATAGAACTGGTCAATCTGATAGGTTTAAGGTTCTTTCAGTCAAAGAAATGATTTGTGACTTGGATTTTTAAGTTTTTAAAGTCAATTTAAAAAAAAAAAAAAAAAAAAAATCGCAACAGTCACTCTTTATACTCTTTAGTATTAAAGAAAACGCAAGGTTGCTACATTTTTAAAATAGACGTTGAAGTTGTGTCTGTAAACAACTTGGGATATGATAGTACATCGGGTGACATGCACAAAATGGAATTTTAAGGTTTATCTTGGATGTGTCAGTAGGTTTATCTGACACACTTAAAACAGTTTTTATCTAAATTATCTTCATCATACGATGTATTGGTAGGCATGGTACACACCGGTCTCTGAGATATTAAGAAGTCATTTAAATACATGTATATGATCATGTGGTAAACACCTTGTGATGTACGACGCTAAGTCTTAATTCCTTAGCATAGCTTGACATACTTCTATTTTTGGATCGTATATCTGAGATCTTTTGGGGGAGTATGCTGATTGTTTCCTCTGTTGTACGTAAGTGCAGACCTGGTCTCAATTCAGCTTACTCTTAAAACTAAGCAAACGTGAGTCAAAGTACTTGCAACGTCTTAAATTTAAGGTACTAAACAAGGTCGCCACTCAATTTTGGTTTGACTGCGTTTGGTTTTGCTTACACCTGAATCAAGTTATGTTGCTCTGTTGTACGCAAGTACAGACCTGTCACCGCTGGCTTGATTCTTAAAATTGATTCTCTTATATTCTTTCTAAATTTAGAAACTATGTTCATGTCTAAGTTATAGGGGTATATCTATGGTGGGGACCACGGAGAAATATTCATATTAACAATAAAATGTTAACTCACAGACATGGATGTAACGTGTTTAGGTGGACAAACAATACCAATAATCGTTTTGAAATAATTTTTATAACAGGTGTTTTAAATGTGCCACGTAAATTTAAAGTGGACAAATATACTGATGATCGAAATAACACTTACAATTCCTAATAAATGCATGTTATTCCGATATGATCCCTAATCAGACAACTCAACTCCGTCACCAAAAATAGAGTGTTAGTATTTTTATTTTGTTCATTTTTACTTTTTGTAAAATTAAAGAAAATACCAAAAAGATTTTTTTGTTTTATGCTTTATTTTTATTCTGAGTTATTTTTCCAAAGTCACGAGTTATTTTGAAATTATTTGCTAAAATAACGAGTAAACGGTTTGAAAAATTCAAAATTGGATCAAAAATGTTATATGCGATGTCACACTCTACGTCGCCTGCGACGTCCCAGTCTACGTCGCATGTAGGGTTAGACTATATATAGTCTCAACTGCGACGTAACATGTCACACTATTCACTATTCACGTGCGACGTACCCTGCGACGTAGCATTGGCGATTTGCGACGTAGCAATTTTCGAGCATTTTTCGTGATTTGTAGCCGTTTTCATTCCGATCCACTTACGTACTTTTGATCTACTCGTTATTCCGCACACTTAGGTACCGATTTTACCATTTTTCACTTTGTATATTACGTTTAATTGCTATATATGTGATACGGGTTAAAAGGGTTTCGGTTTTGGGTTAAATTCGATGGTTAATTGGATGTTGTAACTATTATAACTTATGTTTTCGTGATCACCATCGTTAGCCGCACCTTGTAGTGCGTTTGATTTTGAAAACCCCTAAAATCGAAGGTTAGGGTTTCTGGGTTGGGGACGCCTGTTCGTCAGTGCGACATACGCTGCGACGTCGTAGCCTAAGTCGCTTTAATTAATTATTATTAATTTCCTACGTCGCCCTTCCCTACGTCGCTTTCACTGCGACGTCCGATGCGACGTACTCCTCTACGTCGCTATTTTAAATAAAGTGATTAAATTCACAATAAATTGCAAAATGCGACGTCCCTCTTGACGTCGCTCGAATTTTCTGCGACGTCAAGCCTTACGTCGCTTTTCAATTTATTCTGATTTTAGGCGACGTACAGTTCTACGTCGCTCTGTGTTTATGCGACGTAAGTGGCTACGTCGCTAGTTCCAGGAAGTTTACAAAGGTTTTTCTTAAAAATGTAACATTTTTGCTAACCTTTTTCGAGTTGCAATCTGTTTCTGTTCTTGCAGATATGGCTTTGATTTTCGAAGCTCGTCACAATACGGCTGCGTACCTTACTGACACTTCTGATAAAGCTGCACCGTATCGTCAGATGATCGCGTTTTTGAGACGTTCAAGGGTATTCCACGCCATTTCCGATAACACTATGGCGTTTGGAAATCTGATCAACCCTTTTTGGAGAAATGCGACTGTTGTTACTGATAACGACGTTAGACGATTGGTCTCTACCGTTCTGGGTACGGAGATCACTATTACAGAACAGAGTATTCGGGAACTTTTACAGCTGAATGATCAACCGGATATGCCTATCGGTTTTGATCATATTTTTGTTACTGGAGCTATGCAACGGATAGGATATCCCGGGATTCCCTCTGATCAATATCGAAAAGCGAATCTCACACGCGTCTGGAGATATTTGATGCATGTGATTATTGTTTGCTTGGGGAATAGGAAAGGTGGAACGGATGGGATGAGCCGAAGTCTGGCTTCTGCTATGTTAGCGTTGGTATACAACAAGCCGTTCAACTTCTCGGGATTTATCTTCAAGGCTATGGTTGATAATGCGAATGCCGGGGATCAGAAATGGATTTTATATCCGAGATTTGTACAGTTGCACATCAATCGTCATCATCCGGATCTTCAGGCACAGGGTGATATCGATCAGCCGCTCAAGATTTCCCCGATGATGAGTCGGATTTTCACTATTTGTGCAGGGTATGAGAAAGGGGTCGAGGCACCAAGGGATGTTCCCTTATTCGGTGCTATTGTGGATGAAAATTATGTACCGCCTCCAGATCCTCAGTATATGGATATTCCAGTACCTCAGCAGCCGGAGCAACCGCTTGTGAACATTCCAGTTCAACCTGCGGGGGAGAATGTAGATGCTCTATTGGAGAACATCGAGCAGTTCGGGCATGTGGATTCGGACAATCCAGCATCTCATGACACGGTCGAGAGTTCTGATTCCGAAGAACCGGCCAATGTAGGTCCTCAGGATGGGGGTCCGACGCCTGAGCATTCGGATGGTACTGTTCCGCATCCCTCTGAGATGGAACGTATCAGGCTTTCCGATTCATTCAGATATCTAAGAATTCAGCGTCGGATCCGGGCAGGACGCAAGTATGTACCTCCAAGGGATACTGGGAAACGTACACGAGACGGTGATGATTCTGCTGATGAAACTTATCGTCCTCGTCGTCGTGTTCGTCGCTCTTCGTCAACACGAGCTCCAGTCAATCCACAGCTGCAACCTGATTTTCAGATTCAACCGACTCCAGCTTTCATGCAAAAGATTATGGAAGATATGCAGCAGATGAAACAAAAGCTGGAGGCTCAGGACGAGAAGATTGCTGAACAAGCTGCGTTGATCGAGGTTCAATCTAAGGAGCTTGAGGATACGAAGCTTAGGGTTAATGTTTTGGAAGGCAGGTTACTTGCCTCGGGGGAGTATGGGTCTGGGATACCCACTTTAGAGTCAAGTGAACCTGCGTCTGTAAATCCCAACCCTGTAATTGAAAATGTTAATGAAAATATTTCTCGTTTGGATTATTTTTGTGTTGATGATATTCCAGGGCAACCGAGACCGCTGGCAGTTGACTACTCATTCGCTGACTTATCATTTATTCAGAGGATGGCCAGTGGAGTTGGCTCTGAGGAAGAAACGGAGAATTTTTTTGAGATGAATGAGGATGTTTCGATTGAAGAAGAGCAGTTGAATGCAGATGAAACGTATGATGATGCACAATCTGGGGAAGCTTATGATGGTGCACCAATTATAGAATCTGATTCAAGTGAAGACGAGAGTCCTGATAAAGCTCAACATGGAGAATCAAGTTCTGCTGCAACTCCAGCTTCAGAGACACAGGCACCGGACTCAGCAGCGAAGAAATTAACTGCTGAAGAAAAGAGAGAGAGAAACAAGAAATGGTGGCCTAAGGGACGAAATCCAGTTCCTATTCCAGTTAAATGTCAAGTGTACCGGGTTAGTTGAAATTATACCGGTGTTATTAAAAGCTGGAAGTGTCAGAGGAATCTGTTTATGATTAAGAGAGAAGATGGAGTTCAGTACTTCAGAATGCGTTTTGATAGATTGAGCACGTTGCCAAAAGGAGAGATTAATCGATTAGCTCAGCTTAAATTGATTAATCCTTTCGAGAATGATTATGCTGAGTTCATTCAGAGAAATTTACGTCGGGAAGTGTTATCGAAGACATATTCGAAATTGAAACCGACGTTGGGAACTCGGTATACGTGGAAAAAGAAGATTGATCCAGTCACCAGGAAGCCTTTGGTTAAAGTTCACTATTCGCCTGCTAACTGTTTGACTGAGATACCTCTGGAATCAGTTCCTTATTATTTTCTGAGAAGACTTGTAAAATGGGAACTTGATCCACAGACTGGCGAAGCGGTTATTACTTTCGTTCCAGATTCTGAACCGTGGCCAGAAGTTGGAGGTATATGGAATTTGAGGCAAGCAACGTTTAGACTGTATGATCCGATGAGTTTGATTAATTTTCATGAAAAAGATTTAAGAAAACTCTATGATAATCGGATTCGTGTTGGTCAGAAGAATGAATTCAACAGACGTTTAGCACAGCAGTTTTACAATGTTGTTACTGTTTGCGTAGCTAATGGAATTCATGCCGATGGTCAATTTCCTGTGGGCTGGGTTTAAAGAAGATTTTTGAAGACCAAGCTGAAGACACGGGGGAGTTTGTTAGTACATGTTTAGTGTCTGTCAGTTGGTCTAGCTCGTAGTTTGTAATTAGAATTAGTGTTCCTGACTCCTGCGACGTAGCGTGCAACGTCGCAGGTGCGACGTCAGGTTTTGGGCCTGCGACATAGTCTACGTCGCATGGGCTTGGGCCTGCGACGTAGCGTGCGACGTCGCAGGTGCCAGATTTTGTATAAATTCGTTTTATGTTTTCTGTTTTAGGGTAGACGAAACCCTAAACGCAATTAGTCGAAATCTCTGTAATCTGACCGATTATAATACAATATAATACGTTTCGTTTGATATTCATTGCGTATTGATTGTTCGTGTGTTTAGTGTATAACTTAATCGTTGATTCCGCAAACGATTGAGTGACTCGGTTCGTACTAGATCCAAGGTTAGGGACAAATAAGACGGAATCTGAATATTGTCTCCTGTCTGAAAACCAGAAAATATCTACGAAAAGGGTATCAAGCCATCCTCGCACATGTAACGGAGAAGAAGTCGGAGGAGAAGCGACTTGAGGATGTTCCAATCGTGCGGGATTTCCCGGAAGTCTTTCCTGAAGACTTGCCCGGACTTCCGCCACCTAGACAAATCGAATTTCAAATCGAACTTGTGCCAGGAGCTGCACCCGTGGCACGAGCCCCTTACCGTTTAGCACCATCCGAAATGCAGGAGTTGTCTAACCAACTACAGGAACTCCTGGACAGAGGATTCATTCGACCAAGTTCCTCGCCTTGGGGAGCTCCGGTCTTATTCGTGAAAAAGAAAGATGGATCTTTCCGCATGTGTATCGACTACCGAGAGCTGAATAAGCTAACCATAAAGAATCGGTACCCACTTCCTAGAATCGATGACCTATTTGACCAACTCCAGGGATCGAGTGTTTACTCAAAGATTGATCTACGGTCGGGTTATCATCAACTCCGAGTCCGTGACAATGATATCCCAAAGACAGCTTTCCGAACTCGTTATGGGCATTACGAATTCCAAGTGATGCCATTCGGTTTAACCAACGCACCGGCCGTATTCATGGACCTTATGAATCGGGTGTGCAAACCATATCTTGACAAATTCGTCATTGTGTTCATCGACGATATTCTGATTTACTCTCGCAACGAGCAGGAACATGCTCAACATCTGAAAACCATTCTAGGACTTCTTAAACACGAAGAGTTATATGCCAAATTCTCTAAGTGTGAGTTCTGGATTCGAACTGTTCAATTCCTAGGGCACGTGATTGACAGCCAAGGAATTCATGTTGATCCCGCCAAGATTGAAGCAATCAAGGGCTGGGAGTCACCGACCACTCCAACTGAAGTGAGACAATTCTTAGGTCTTGCTGGTTATTACCGCCGATTCATCGAAAACTTTTCAAGAATAGCTGTTCCCCTAACCACACTGACTCAGAAAGATAAGAAGTTCGATTGGACTGATAAACAAGAGTCAGCTTTCCAGCTATTGAAAAACAAACTTTGCAGCGCACCAATCTTGTCCTTACCCGAGGGCACCGACGATTTCGTGGTTTACTGCGACGCTTCACACCAAGGACTTGGTTGTGTGCTAATGCAACGGGAAAAAGTCATTGCCTACGCCTCACGACAACTAAAAATCCACGAGAAAAACTATACAACCCACGACCTCGAGTTAGGTGCTGTGGTCTTCGCATTGAAAATCTGGAGACATTATCTCTACGGTACGAAAAGCACTATCTTTACCGATCACAAAAGTCTCCAACACATATTCGATCAGAAAGATCTAAACATGAGGCAACGTCGCTGGGTCGAGTTACTTAGTGACTACGACTGCGAGATCAAATACCATCCGGGCAAGGCTAACGTAGTTGCCGATGCCTTAAGCCGAAAAGAACGAGTGAAACCCCTTCGAGTCCGAGCACTTTCTATGACAATTCGTAACGAGCTTCCTGCTCAAATCCTTACCGCTCAACTCGAAGCAATCAACGATGAAAACTTGAAAAATGAAGCCTTGCGAGGCTTGGATAAATAATTCGAAATCAAACCCGATGGAACTCGATACTTCTCTAACCGGGTGTGGTTACCCAAATTCGGAAACTTGCGAGATTTGGTGATGGCTGAAGCTCACAAATCTCGATACTCTATACATCCTGGTTCTGACAAGATGTATCACGACGTCAAAGGGTTGTATTGGTGGCCTAACATGAAAGCTGACATCGCCTTGTACGTCAGTAAATGCCTAACCTGTTCCAAAGTCAAGGCCGAACACCAAAGACCCTCGGGGTTGCTCCAACAACATGAAATTCCTCAATGGAAATGGGAACAGATTTCCATGGACTTCATTACCAAACTACCGAAAACTTCGAGTGGTTGCGATACCATTTGGGTGATCGTGGACCGTCTCACGAAATCTGCTCATTTTCTGGCCATCAAGGAAACCGACAAGATGGAGCGTCTGACTCGCATCTATGTCAAAGAAATCATCTCGCGACACGGTGTACCTATCTCGATCATCTCGGATAGGGACAGCCGTTTTACTTCTAACTTTTGGCAATCACTACAGAAATCTCTTGGTACTCGTCTGGATATGAGTACTGCTTATCACCCGCAAACAGATGGCCAAAGCGAGCGAACTATTCAAACACTGGAGGATATGTTACGAGCCTGCGTAGTTGACTTCGGTACTTCTTGGGAAAATCACTTACCATTGTGCGAATTCTCGTACAATAACAGTTACCATACAAGCATAAAGGCTGCACCCTTCGAGGCACTTTACGGGCGTAAGTGCCGATCACCTGTCTGTTGGACTGAGTTAGGAGATTCCCAACTCACGGGTCCAGATATTATTCATGAAACTACTGAGAAAATCATCGGTATTCAAAACCGGCTGAGAGCCGCACGTGATCGTCAGAAAAGCTATGCTGACGTGAGACGCAAACACCTTGAGTTCCAGGTAGGGGACAAGGTACTTCTCAAAGTGGCACCGTGGAAGGGTGTCATTCGATTCGGAAAGCGAGGCAAACTAAATCCTAGATACATCGGACCATTCGAAATCCTTGAAAGGATTGGTCCAGTGGCATACCGCCTGCAACTTCCTACTGAACTTAGCAGCGTTCACAACACATTCCACATTTCTAACCTGAAGAAATGTCTGTCTGACGAGACATTGATTATACCGCTCGACGAAATCCAAATCGATGATAAACTTCATTTTGTCGAGGAACCTATGGAAATCATGGACCGAGAGGTCAAGCAATTGAAACAGAGTCGTATTTCCATTGTAAAAGTCAGGTGGAATTCTAGGCGTGGCCCGGAGTTCACCTGGGAACGGGAAGACCAAATGCGACAGAAATACCCACATCTCTTCCCAGATAACGCACCGTCTGTGCACTCGAGCTAATTTCGGGACAAAATTTCTTTAACAAGGGGAGAATGTAACACCTGCCTAATTAGGATAATTAATTATGCCTAATTGTTTATAACTAGTTGTAATTAGTATGTAATAGGACTAATTACAGGCTCTATTTGTATATATATATATAAGGTGATTTATATATATATATGAGTGTACTTACGCGATTTGGATTAATCGTACGAATTAACCGGACGGAGTCCGACACAGTTACTTGGACGTTGGTGACAGAAACTTACCTAAATAATGAGAACGTATTTTATTATATAAAATACACAGCGAACAAACATTATTTATAATATCGCGACGACATTTTAAATAATTTAACGAATACGTATTAAACGCGAGTTAAGAATTTTAATACTTCGACAAATGTTTTTATAATTAATTTCAAGGTATTTCATTTAAATATTCCCGTCACCTTTTAAAAATATAACTGCTTGATTTAACGTTTAAACGACGGAGGAAACGAACACCGCACGGAACGCGGAGGCGCGGACTGAAAATGGGAGGCTTAACCTCCCACCTCCTTTTCTTTTCTTTTCATTTTCTCATTTCTTTCTCTTTCTTTCTCTCTTTTCTCTTTAATTTAAAACCACCACCAATACCATAAATCGCAAAAATAACAACACGAAACGACACCGGATCACACCACTCCTTTGGAATAAAAGAACCACGGCATCCCGATCTACCTTTCCATCTTTTCGGATTTTCGATCCGACATTTTGTAAGTTTCCGACAAAACCCGAAACTCTCCGTTTTTACTCATTTTTACGTTTTTATGGTTTATATATGCCTAAAATGTCCAAAAATGGGTTGGGTAAAAGATTTGGACCTAACGGAAGTTTTTCGACCGATTTTCCGGCCACCAATTTTCGATCAGACCGCAACGTCGCAGAGACGCTGGGCTATCTGCGACGTAGCTCAAAACGTCGCAATACACCTCACTACGTCGCACATAGCGATGTCGTTACCGACGTCGCATTAAGTGGCCAACGTCGCACTTAGCGACATCGACCCCTACGTCGCGCAAATACTCAACGTCGCATATAGCGACGCCAGCCTTTACGTCGCATTAATTTGTGAATGTCACACTTAGCGACGTCGTACTCAACGTCGCAATCCTTACCTGCGACGTCGCACCCAACGTCGCAGAAATCAGAATTTTTAAAGAGATTTTCACTAAAACTATGTAGAAAATGTGCATTTTTCCCTCCGAGCTGACTCGGCAGCTCGACCCCGACCAGGGGCTCTGCCCCTTGGACCCCGCCAAGGGGTTGCCACCCCTTGGAACCCCGCAACCAGGGGCGCTGCCCCCGGACCCCCGTCGTTTCAGTAAAAAATGTTTCAAACGCAATGATAATACTTTGACTATTACTAATACAAACCGTCACCAATGGGCCAACCATGTTTTCTGAAAACAAACGATAACGAACCAACTTTGGACATAACGAGTTGTGTAGACAACTAGCCTAGATGGTCTTGCGAGACATCTACTTACTTAACTTTATATGTTTAGGCATTTAAAGGTTACGGGTTCGGAGAACCTACATACTACCTACCATTTGCTACTGCTTACTACTCGACTCAGGTGAGTCTTACGGCCTCACTTTTACTGTTTTATCTTATTGGGGGAGATACATGCTACTGATTTTTCTTGAACACAAGTACTAAACTTATGGACTTAAGCGCGAACACTAGTTAATGGATCCATTAGGGAAATGACCCTCCCCACCCGGGGCAGTAGCGCTGCCACGTACTGATTTACACGTAGAAATGGGTGACTACTTATTCGTTACTGATGCTTGCTCAATTACGAGCATGTCACGGGAGCAAACTTAATACTTACGGGTTAAGCTTCGATTATGAGCCTCATGGCAACGGTATAAACTTACTTATTTACATTTGCTGGATTGCAAATACTGGTTTTACGATTGATGGATTGCAATTGCTGATTTTATGCCTGCGGGCATTACTAATGAAATCTCGTGTTCAAAGCTGATATTACTTACAAACCTGTGAGATTCACCAACCTTTGGTTGACTCTTTTTAGCATGTTTTCTCAGGTACCCGGATGGAGTAGGATTACTCCAGGATTTAAATAGAGTCGCATGATTTCAACACAACTGCATTAACGGAGATTCTTAGCATTATCTTTTGTATATTACGATTATGTAATAGAATCTCCCGCTATACGCGTGGACCCTAGGGGAAACTACATTTTTGTATACGAAAACACTAAGTTTTCAAACATTATATCTATGGAATGTAACTAATTTACAAACGTTGCATATAGATGTCGTTTGCTTTATCTTTGTGCTGTGATATTTGATTAGTAACACCCCAAACTATGCTTCCGCAAAACAGTGAATTTCGGGGGTGTTACAAACTCCAGTAATCACTATTTATAGGGAAGTTCCTTTTCAGTATTTTCATTAATATTTGCCATGACCCCCATTTCAAACTCTAAGTGTGGGATTAGCAACCCCATTCTTAAAGAATACTTGAAACTAAAAATTGTTCAATAAAATCAATAAAACCCTAAGTGTGGGATTCTCCCTACTTAGTGGCAAAAAAATTGAGGACGATGTTTATTTTTAAGTGTGGGATAGCAATATACTCTACTTCATATAATGAGCTTAAATTTTTTCAAAAATGTCCTCAAATTTTTCAACTTGTACTCGCATGAAGCCAATAGGTCATTACTTCACCCTAAACTTTCAAAACCATTTTGAGTCAAAAATATATGTAAGGCTACAAAATTTTCAAATAACTCGAAGGTTAAGCAGAAAGAGGTAGAATCAGGTCAGACTCCAACTTTTTCTTAATGAAAGTCTAAGAGGGGCATCACATGACTAGGCACATACAACCCTATAATCTTGCGGTGAGGTAACTTGAGCCTAATAGCATTCATTTTAAATGCTTCACTTTTCGTTTGTTGTGTGTGACCGGTACATGCATTTTGAATTAGAACTTGCTCCTGACATGCGTTTCGAGACCATATTGACAGGTGCCATATGTGGCATAGGTGCAATTAGATGACCTGGACATTTTTAGGAATAACCCTTTTCTCATATCTTTTCAAGCCAACCATTTCCGACACTTTTAGTGTTGAAGATCCCTTAGAAAACCCTGTTGAGCCTAAGCCTATTCGTTTCTTCCAAAACCCTAAAAACACATTTTTTACCCAAAACTCACTATCAAAACGTCTTGATAAAAGAAATTTCTAAGGAAGTGATAAACTGCTATTTGGATGTCCTTACCCACTCGAGCAATTGCTCTCTCAAGTCATAAAATTCCTGGTGACGAACTTCAAAAGAAGAATATCAAAAGAAATCACTCAAAGCTCCCAAAAGAATCATTCATGGAGCTGTGAAAATTATCTTGAAGAAGCTGCAAAAGCAAAAAGAGGATGATGCATCTAAAAAAGCAAAAGAAAAAGAAACAGAAAAGAAAATAGAAAAAAAGATGCCTTATGAAAGAATAAAAGATCCAAGGAAGTTCAAGAATCGTCCAAAAAGAAGAAATTCTCGGTGGATTCCCCTTTCTATAGGATTCAGTCAAATAAAAGTTTCTCACGACCTTAAGAATGTATGGAGTCAAGATCAGTCCTTCCAAAATACCCATATCACCATACCTTACCTTTCAAAATATTCCCTTTTCACCCCCAAAATACAACCCAATCAAATGTCATGGGATAATTAGTACCGTCCCTGTCTAAGTGGTGGAGATTCGATTCTCGATCAAGCCTATGACGATAAATGCTGCATAACTGGTATTATGAGCAATTTCGTTTGATCTAGATTATTAGAAAACCCGATACACTTGTGTGAATTGAGTGACTACCTGGTGAGCAATCGCCCAGTCATGTACATTCCAAGATCACGAGAATTGAAAGCATGTCTAAGATGATCATTTTGAAAAGTTGGATACGTCATGTGCATGCCTCCTATGTTATACCCTAGGGATTATTTGATTATTTTCGTATTTTGACTTATATTTGCGACTCCCTCAAAACCATCTTTTTAGAAAAAGTTTTTGGGTATAGTTGACAGTTGGAAATGCTTGAGGATAAGCAAAACTCTAAGTGTGAGATATTTGATGTAGCACAAATAGTCACGTTTTTACCTAAATTATTTACCCCATATTTAGAACTTTTATAACAAAAACATTCTTAAAACATTATTATTTATCACATTTTGTTAAAAATATGGAAACTTGATGGACTTTCTAAAACTATACGAAAAGGGGTGAAAATACGTTGAAATGGGTACCAAATTGAGCCCCACCTTAAATCTACTGTAAACTCCATACCAAGACCTCACAGTTATCTTATTTTGAAGTTATGGAGATTACGAGAACGTGGATATAAGGAAAGCTCAAGATGGATCAAGGATGAAGAAGTTATGCAAGAAACAGCACAACCAAAGACTACGAAACGTATTCTGGACACGCCTGGTGTAACACCCCCAAATTTACTGTTTAGCGAAAGCATACTTTGGGTGTTACTAATCAATAATCAAAGCACACAAGATATAGCAAACGACTCTATATGCGTCGTTTTAACAAAATATATTAATATAAAAGTGTTTACAACATTTAAAGCTGTACATAGCTCGTGTTCGATTAAATGAGAGATTTCAGTACATAAGTACTTGTACAAAATATACTAATGCAAGAAAATCTCTAATATCTGCATGCTGAGTCGAGCTATAGTATCCCTGATGGCAGTCCAACCTACTGCTGTGTACTTGTGAAACATGCTAAAATGGGTCAGCTAAAGCTGGTGAGCTCACAAGTTTGAAATCAGATAATATCGTCTGAACCGCAAGATTTAATTAATGATTTGCGTCAGTAAATAAATAGTTATGTATACAGCCATGAGCACATAGTCTGAGCTTAACTCGAGGGTCGGGTCCCATATAGAGAATTCCGAGCGAGGTGCCTCCACGAGTGCCTAATCCACACTCGTCTGAACAATTATTAGTACGTCCATTTACCCAGTTAGTGCTTGCTAACCCGGACGAGGAGTGTCAATCCTATATGGTACCATATACTAATAATCACGCTACAAAGTATTACCAAACTATGCTGACGGAGGACTTTGAAATGATTAGTGGAAAACAACTCATGTAGTATATTGTAAGGTTTGTACTTGCGTTCACATGTTAAAATAAGCATTGAATCACACCCCTGAGTGAAAAGCGGTAAAAAGAGGGGCTATGAGACTCACCTAAGTTTGGAAGCATTTAATCAATAAACGTATGGTGCTAAATCAAGCAATGAGATGTCCGCAGACTGATAACTTGAGGGTGTCCACGACACGCGATGGTTATTAATATGAGTAGGTAGTTGCATATACTACCTTTGTAGTTGTTCATTCAACTATAATGTCCAAATTACTACGATTTAGTTGTTTGATTAACTTGTGTTTTGAAAACGTGTACGGCCCGTTGGTGATTTTTTGTAATGATAATCTCGCCTTTTATTATTATATTCGTGTGGTTGTATACTTAACAAAGTACATATGTCTCGTGTATAAGTTGTATCGTATCCGATTTGGTTGGTATAAAACATTTCAAGACTTAGGAAAATATTATAACTTTTCTGTTTTTGGCGACACTTGGCTAGTGTCGCTATAGGCGACACTAGTTAGGCGACACTTGTCTAGTGTCGCTAGGTTTCTGATTTTCAATTGCGGGGTGACACTTGATTAGTGTCGCTATAGGCGACACTTATAAATTTTGGCATCACTAAGGGAGTGTCGCTAATCTAAATCTAGTTAAGTATTTCAGCGACACTTAAGTAGTGTCGCTATAGGGGCGACACTTAGGCATAGCGACACTTAGCTAGTGTCGCTAGCACTGTTTTTGGCACACTAGCGACACTTCAAACTGATAGCCGGAATTTGAGCCAAAATCGATTTTTCCGGCCACCGATCGACTCAAGCCTTTTACCTAACCCATATTTGGACATTATGAACTTATCGGAACAACATTTATATACAAATGAACGAAATCGGAGCGTTTCGGGATTTTGTCAGAAACTTACGCGGTGTCGAAATGAAATTTCGAAAAGATGAAGTTGTAGATCGTTGCGTGGTGAATCTTTTTCCCAAAAGAGCTTTGCGATTTGACGGCGTTTAGTGGTGTTATTTTGATAATTTGTGGTGGTGGTGGTGTTAGTGAATTAGGGAGAAAATGAAAGAAAGAGAGAGAAAGAAAATGGGGAAATGAGGAAAAAAAATGAGAATGGTGGGGATGTAGAGGGGGGCCGGTTTTTGTGGGGTCCACGAAGGTGGACTTCACCAATTTTTTGTTCCCTGTATTCGCGCTCCGTGCGGTGTTCGTTTTCTCGATTGTTTAAGCGTTTAAATAATTATATAAAACCTTTAATTACACGTTTTAAAAGTAAATAATTGCTCAATAATCACTACTACAAAATATTCACTTAGAGACCTATTGAAAACCCACTTAGAAACCTATTGTTCAAAAGGTTTCTTTGAGTAGAGGTCTCACCAAAAGAAACCTGTTGACAACAGGTCTCTATAAGAGAATAGAAACTACTTTTTATAAAAACAACCTGTCTACATTTTTTTCCCTGGTACCCGCCAAACACAAAGAAACCAGTTGGTTACTAATTAACAGGTTTGTATTCTTTAGTTTTTTTAAAAAAAAATTATAATAAATAATCCTCACATTTATCAAAACTGAAATTTTTTTCTAGAAGATCCGCTATAATATCACAATCACGACGAATTTTTCCACTAATACAAAATAAACCACATTTCTCCACAAACAAATCAAACTATATATATATACCCAATATATACAAGAGATCAATTTAACAATACATCTACATATGAAAAAATTACGCATATCTATACAACAGTCATAGTTTATTCGTCTAGAAAGAAAAATACATTATAAGTATATCCGGGACCATACCATCTAACTATGAGTTCGCATGTGGTCTTTCATCAACCGATCACATTGAGTCACTTCTCGCGTTTGCACCTCGAATTCATCTTTCAATATGTGTACCTTCAAATTTGATACACTTACACACATGAGCCGATTATATGACTTGCCAACGTATAATATGGCAAATAATATGGCTAGTCGAACATACAAAATAGATAATAGTAGTATAAGATATGCAAATATGGTAAGTAAATCATGAACAAGTAACATGACTTGTAAAATAATTGATATGAGTAACTAATGAGGATTTGCTACCATTTTATGAAGTCGTTCCCTTTTCTTAACATTATCAAGACATAAAAAATCACTATCAACAACAACTAATACAAGTCTAGATCGACGGACTCCCTCCCCTGCCCCTGCTACACATTAACCAAAATATACACAATGGAGAAAACTCCATTAGATTATAACAATATTAGTAATAAAAAAAAGACACGATGGAGAAAACTACAATTGATAAATAACGTACCTTGTAGATCAATCTCAGGTCACCATGCTCTAACTTTTGATGGTCCAAGTCCTGTAAAATTAATTGAATTAGAAGACTTACAATAAACCTTCATAAAGTTTCTTAACCATGAATGATGTATACGAATGGTCAAGGAAGAAGCATTTGTAACTGTGTTCATTCTAAAGTGGAACTTAGACCAACAAATCATCCAGCTTATGATCCCTGAGGTACGCTGCTGAGCAAAAGTAAACTAGTTATAACAATAAGAAGTAACGCTTCAATCAGTGATTGAAACTAAAATAAAATAACAAAGTTCATGATAAAAGACCATTACAGAAATAAGCATAACTTGCCTCAGATCACCCGCCTTTTGTGGATGAGTTAATTTTCGGGTGGTGATATTAATATATACACCACACAATGTGCTATGATATACTTGTATTGTATGTTGTATTACTTGTGCAATGTGGTGTAAACAACAATTCTTGTGTTGTATATATCAACTCCCTAATTTTGTTGTTGAAGAATAAAAATATTCACCTCAAAGGATTTGGAGTTGCTGAATTACGACCCGATGACAATCTGCTATGTTCAGTCTATTGGTGTCTTTGAGCTAGTCTTCTAGTATCTATCTTATTCCGATCATTCTTTCTAATTTTTGTTATTACATTTGCTTTGCCTCTTGTTCTTGGTCACTATGATCATCAAACCTTATAACTATTTTATTTATATATAGCCTGAATTTTCAAATAAAAAATAAATAGAGTAAAGAGACTGAATAATAGTCACTCACATTGAACACAATAGGAGTAATTAAAATATACAAGTTCATACATATCATCAAAACGGTATATTCATAAAACTATTAAATTAAACATATTAAACTTCATAGAATAGGAGTAATGAATTCAATACAAATAACTATAAGTATAGTTGACCATTTGTCTATGCTAATAACAATCAACATATAACAGAAAGACCACCCTTAGTGGAACAAATTCAACAAGACAAATACTCCAGTACTACTACTGGTGGAACAAATTCAACATTACAAAAATCTTGTAAGGATTTCAAACAGACAAGTAGATAGATGAACTTTAATTTTAATCAAAACAAAAGATCGCATTGTTTGGATAAACAAATATACATAAATGATGCACTTTGTTGTGATTTAAGAATAAGTGTTTTACCATACACTCAAACCAAGTGCATATGCCGCTTATAATTCGATCAAAATATGAGGAATTGAGGATACAACTGCCCACTATAACCTATTTATCACCTTATCATTCATCAGTCGTAAGATACACAGAAAAACCTAGTCCGTTATAAAAAAAACAATTTCATAACCCAAATCTGCTATCATTATCACAAAAATTCCCAAATTTCCTTTTAAACATATATAGACTAAATACGTATTGCTCATGGCAGATATAAAGTTATATCTTATCAACACCATGTTTACAATCCAGAGGTCAGCAACATTCAAATTAAATTACAGGAACTGAAACTAGTCATTTACATAACCAATCGTCAGATCTAATCACGCATAATTAAATTCATACACAATCTACTGCATTCACATATTCCAATATTTTGAACATACAGTAGCAATTAAATGACTACAAAGATTATAATATCGCCATGAATTACACAAGAATGTAAACCCTAAAAAAGAAAAAAAATACCGAATTGCTGATGGTGGCGATGAAGCGGTGGCGGTATCACAATGGAGGTGGTGTTGCAAAGCATAGAAATAGATGGCGTGCTGTAAATTGACATGGTGATGGTCCGGCTGTAGAGTAGTAATAGTTTTAGGGTTAGAGAAATTAATTTTGGGATGTAGTTAAAAAAAGATTGACAAAGGAAGTTTGGAGGGTTTGAAATATTTTGGGGATTAAATGCTTGGGAATTTTTTGAGGAGCTAGGCGGGTGAATTTTTTGGGAGTTTTATTTTAGCTTGAATTGATTTGGGGACTATAGTTGCCGCCAGAATCAAAATAATAGAGACCTATTGTTTACATTTCAATTTTCAAGAGGTCTCTATATTTTTACCACATCTCTATACTCGGGTAATTCACATAGGGACCAGTTGTTTGGTGTGGGTCAAATGTTGACCAGCTTAGAGACATGTTGTTTTCTAGTCAACAGGTCTTCTTAGTAACAAGAGGTTTCTTTGATTTTTTTTTGTAGTAGTGAATTATGTGGAAGTATTTTATCAAAATACTTAATACTTGGATTATAAATCATAACTTTAATTTATTTTTGTTTTGTTTGCGCGTTTACATTTTTAATCGTGTACATTTTATTTGTACGATACGAGTTGCATTGGGATATTATAAAAATAATATTTTGGAGATAATAGCGTTATTAACTAATTTTATATTATTTAATAAAATCGTTCACCAACGTCCATATTTACTTGAACCGAATTACATTCGATTTAAATTGCGTACGATTTAATCAAATCGCAAAAATCATATATATTCATCCATATATATTTTGATACATTAATTAGCCTAACACTGAACTAATTACATGTATTGACAATTGATTAGGCCCTAATTAATAGTCCTAATTTGACGGGTGTCACACTTGGGCTCCACACATCTAATTTCTACCAAATTGGTGTAACGGAATTACGAGACCGAAGGCGAAAGAATCAAGTCAAACGGACGTGAAACGAAGAAGATACGACCTTCCGAAGCAATGCGAAAAGTCAAAATCAGCACATGGGGCAGCACACGGCCACCCTACAGCCGTGTACGGCCTGCAGGAGGCCGTGTACGGCCTATACAAGGCCGTGTACGGCTTTTATAGGGCCGTGTACGGCCTGGACCCCCCATGTGTTCTTGTTTTGCTTCGTTTGCCTGTACGGTGGGCTTGTGGACTTGTACACTTGATTCCTTGGATGCCAATAAATAGAGACCTCCGATCCTCATCCTCATTTCACACACCTCTCATGTTCAAATTCTCTCACTTTCTCTCTCACACACTCTTTCTTTCTCTCTCTAGAGTCTCGCTCTAGCTTTCTCTCTCTAGAGTTAAGCTAATAGACGAGCTAGGTTAGCGTAGCAGTAGTTGTAGTATTTGTACGGAGTCACTCCGAGACTTTGGGTCACGAAGATTTGTCTGTAATACTTATTCAGGTTTTAGTTATATTTCTCTTCTTTATTTCGTGAATATGATTTGCTTATATTATGTTTACGTTGTATTGCTTGTTAGAGATGCCATGCTAGGTTAGACAAATCTGTGTTTGCTATGATAATGGTTATGTTTGAGTAGTTATGATTTTATAACATGCCGTTACTCTGCCTGTATGAATTTAAATAGTATCTGAATTTGTGAGTTCAATCTCTATTGTTTACCTATCCAACTTATGTTGTGGTTAGAAACTTTCTGCTAAGACCTGGCCAGTTATTAATAGTACGTCCTCTACCTATTCTATGTATGATGAAGCATTTGAACTCGACATGGCTGGTCGAGAAAAATGAACTGAGAGACGAGAAACAGAAGCTAAAGGCAGACAAAGAGAGACTTGAACAACAACTGAAAGCTGCCTGTTTCCGCCCTCCAGCCGCCTTCTATCCTCCTGCACATCCTATGATTCCAGTCCCTACCCCTGATGGCGGCAACAAGTTCATGCCGTTTATGGGATACCAAGGAGTGTCCATGTGGCAGTTTGCTTCCCCAACTGCAGTTGATATCTCCAAAGATCATGTTCACCGATCCCCACTTGCATAGACGTGAAAGAATTTATGTGAAAAATACACACAAGCTTGTGTCTAATCTTATGAGCTATGTATGAATATGACCATGACTGTAATTTGACTTCTAGATCAAAAAGTACCCAGATTTTGACCATACTGGAATTTTTGCATAATGGGTGACTTTTCTGAAGTAGTCATCACTGTGTACTGTCATGATGAACTAGAAATTTGTTTGTCGATTTATCGATCTCAATTTATTTGCAGGTGAATATGAACTTTGAGTAGAGTTATTTGTGTATTTGAATCTTTCTAGTTTCTACAAAATTCTGTTACCCGTTAGATTATGTTATCTTAATACTTATGTTTGACTTAATGCATGATAGAACCGGCTTTTTGGGGTTCTAAATAATAATAGTCATTTGACTAGATCCAAAACTGGGTTTGACTTTCGTAATTGAATTTAGCACGTCTAGTTTACTGTTTAAATGTTTTATTCCATTACCCAAGCCAAAATTGATTTTAAGCAAACCAAATAATAAGAAACAACAAATCTAAAAATGAAGAAGTTTATGCTATGGGCAATGTTATGTCTTATGATCATGGGGTTTGGTCATGCAGACGGTCTTACCAATTTGGGTTCCGAATGTTTACAAGCTTCGAACTCAACTGTGAATACCGTCTATCGAGCAAACCTTAGAACTCTTTTGGACTCGTTGCTCACTAACGCACCTCTTCAAGACGGTTTCTTCAATACTAGTGTTGGAAATTGTTCGAACCAAGTTTATGGTGTGGTGTGGTGTCGAGCGGATGTTTCACCCAACACATGCTCGGAGTGTTTAAACAGTTCTATTAGCATACCTTTAAGGGATTGTACTGAAAGCAAAGAGATGCAGATATGGTCTACTTTCTGTACTGTAAGATTCTCTAACCAGAGTTTCTTTGGCGATTACTGGAATAGCTCATCATCGTCAACTTATGGTAAGAATGGACTTGATGATCCATCGGTCTTTTCAGGAGGATTCTCGATGATGGAAAACTTAGCGAGAAATGTTTCTAATCAACCGTTGATGTTTGAGACTAGTGTTGTTGAAGCTGGGAAAAATAAAGAGAGGTATGGGTTGGGTCAGTGTAGTCGAGATTTGAGCAAGTCGGATTGCACAAATTGCTTGGAGAAGCTTTTAACGACTTTTGAGACTTATGTGGTGAATCGAACAGGGTGGGAGATGCAAGGAGTGAGTTGCGGTTTGTGGTATGATGATGTTCGGTTTTATGATGAAAATTCAGGGTCAGCACCGACCCCGAATGCTTCAGGTACAAGCTTTTAGTAGCTACTTTCTAAAGACATTAATTAAAATCACCTTATTAAAGAACTTAAACTATTTTGTTAATGATTTGTAGGAGGTGGACAAAGATGGTACAAAGGGGAGAAGATCTTGGCTATATTTGCATTTCTTGTGATCAATTGGATTTCATGAATCAAGATCAAGATTTATTCTATACTATATGCTATGTTATGTAAATGTATTTATGATCTGATTTGTTGGTAATTAATGCCCAAAAATATAGAAAACGTACATATTAATGGCGTTTGTCATCATATCTCATTGTGTTATTTTTTGTAGTAGAATGATCAATCAATCAATGATCATTGATCAAATAAGCACATATAAAAGGAGGTGATTTTTCCCTTTCCCCGCAACTCAAGATGTGTAGTTAGTAAAGTTTGAATCTGAAGCCTTTTACGAAAATATCAACCAATAGCCACCTTAATGATGGTTAACCCTCAATGTTATGTTCTATAATAACTAATCCGTTTATTTAACATAAAGTAGACAAACCTTATATCGGGTCATTTCGGAGACATCATACACGGATAGTTTGCGAATTTTTTTTTGTTGCATCCTCTCTCTCAAATTAAATATCCACCATTATTTTTGGTTTTTTTTTTTTTTTTTAAGTGTTCATTATCAACTTTTAGTACATCAAGAAGTCTTTCAAAAGTCAACATGAAATATTATCGGTGGTCCTCACTTTTCTTAGGTTGAGCACAAATTAATACCGCACAAATTAATTTGGGATGGACGGAATATTACTTTCCCAAGATTATTTTGTTAATTACTCCGCATGAAAATAATTTGAATTGTTCATAAAATAATATATACAAATATAAGAGTTCTTCCTTGCTAAAGTAAAATGTCGTTCGGTTACATTTGGACCAAACATCCACGCTTCCAACATTTGATAACCTAAATAATAAATACATAGCCAACTAGCCAAGTCAAATCAAGATAACCAAGTCAAAGTTTTTCAATGTAACCACTTAATTTCTTTTTAAATTCAACTCATAAATAAATCTATATACTAAACTATAATATAATGAAAATAATTTGTAGGAGACAATATACATCATCAATTTCAAACTTTATTAACCAATTTCAGTTTCTAAAAAACGTGTTGACGTTGCCCGTCCAAGCATAAATTATCCATTTGAAGACTTCCATTTTCATAAGTCTGACCAACTCCAAAGACTAATTCATATAGTCCAAATCGTACTTAACATAAATAAATCAATCACTTATTCAATTAATCAATTAAAATAAAAAATTTAATCAATAAAAATGGATTTCAGCATCTCTGCTGTGTTTCTTTCGATCTTAATCCACAATTTTTACCTGACAACCGCACAAGATGAATTTTCGAATGGGCCGATTTGTGGTACTTCCGGTAACTATACACAAAACTCAGCTTACCCCCAAAACCTCGGCGACGTACTCTATTCTTTAACCGGAACAAACAATGGTTTCGGCTACTACAATTCGACATCAGGGCAAGCTAGAGCAGCCGCCCTGTGTCGTGGAGATATCGAGCCAGAAAGTTGTCGGAGATGTGTTGACGATGCTACTCGTCGGTTACCAAAAGATTGTCCGAATCAAGTTGAGGCGGCTGGATGGTACGATTATTGTTTCTTAAGTTACTCGAATCGATCCAATATAGGTGATGGTGGTGTTTATATATTTCTCTTCAACTCTAATAATGTTTCGGATTCAAACTATGTTCAATGGAATCAAACGGTGTCAAATTTATTTGGTGTGTTGCGACCAGAGGCTGTAGACGGTGGGCCGCTCCGCAAATACGCGTCTGGGAACATATCGGCACCCGGAAATTCAACATTATATGGGTTCATGCAGTGTACTCCGGAATTATCAGCGACGGAATGTGATGCTTGCTTTTCCGGAACTATTGATGCAATTCGACCCTATGATAGAAGTCTGGGAGTTAGAATGTATAATATTCGTTGTATTATTCATTATGAGAGTTATCCGTTTTTCAATGCAACTTGGTTTCCTGCTCCATCACCTTCAGGTATATGGTTTTTTAGATTTTAGTTAAAGCCGTTGGTATAGTTCATTATTTGTGCAATTACTGTGTTAAATTACTAAAGCGTCGCGCTTTCAGGAAATAATAAAAGTACCAACATTGGTGTCATCGTTGGTCCGATAGTAGTTGCGGCAGCAGTAATAATCTTTGTAGTCGTGTTCTTAATATCCTGCCGCCGCCGGAAAATGAAGCGAAACGGTAAACACTAAAATCCTTTCATCCCTTTTTAATCTAAAAAATTGGTACGGTCTCGTTAGCGACAAAATTCATCAGTACCACCTCTTCAGCTGTATTGAAACCAAACTTAGATAAAATCAAACATATAAGATGAAAAAGTCTTCGGTATTTGCTGTTTAGTTTATATACGACTAGCGATTTGTGAGTTCATGTGATTAATTATGTGTAGTGATGGATTATAGGTTCTTTGTTACCAGAATTTCAAGTGGGATTTAGTGACGGTTCACACGAAGGAAATGACCATGAAAGGGAAGATGATGATACGGGAGAGATGAACTCCTTCTATCTAAGTACTATACAGGTGGCTACCAACAACTTTTCATTGGAAAATAAACTCGGAGAGGGTGGTTTTGGTCCAGTTTACAAGGTGACATCCAATTTTCATGATCCTTAGTAACAGTTTACTTAGTTACTGGAAATCATGTTGATTTGCTAAATTTTTAGCTGTTTTGTAGGGTAAACTACAAGATGGAAAAGAAATAGCCGTAAAACGGCTATCTAGAAACTCAGGTCAAGGTCTTGTAGAGTTCAAGACCGAAGTACAATTAATTATAAAGCTCCAACACAAGAATTTAGTTCGGCTTTTGGGTTATTGTGTAAAAGGTTCAGAACGGCTTCTCATATATGAGTTTATGGCTAACAACAGTCTCGACACCTTCCTTTTCGGTTAGTGATCTCGTACATCACAGCATCTTTCATTGTTTAGCGAGGATAGGTTATCTTAGGAAAAAGGCAATTGTGATAAAAATTAGGAGTAATTGTTAAAGAAATACTTTTAAACAGAGTTTTATTTGTGTCTGTTTTTGAGCTTTATGTGTTCATGCGACAGATCCTAACAAGTGTAATGAACTGGACTGGCCTAAGCGTACCAACATCGTTATCGGAATCGCTAAGGGACTTCGGTACCTACACGAAGACTCACGCCTCAAAATTATTCACCGGGATATGAAGGCAAGCAATATTCTTTTGGACAACGAAATGAACTCAAAAATTTCAGATTTTGGGACGGCTAGAATTTTCGGAGGCAATCAGATGGAAGCTGCCACCAATAGAATTGTTGGAACTTAGTAAGTCTACAAGATTTTGTGTTTCTAACATATTGTCGCTATAAATAGTCACTAAGGCATTTAATATTCACACAAAAACAGAGAAAACCGGATATAATATTCTGTAACGAATGATTTTAGTATGCCTAAATTCAAATTAACAGATGATCATTTGTAAATAGTTAAAACCACATAACATGTGTATCTGAACACAGATCATACAATGAAGAAATTTGTGATAAACAATTACTGGATTATTAGCTAGTAGCGACATATTTAATTTGCTGCTCTTGAAACCAACTTACATTTTTCATACTGATGACGAACTTTTATACCAACAGTGGATACATGGCACCAGAATACGCAATGGAAGGACTATTCTCGACAAAATCAGACGTCTACAGTTTCGGTGTGTTGTTGCTAGAAATCGTTTCAGGACAACGAAACAATAGATTCACTTACCAAGACCAGCCCCAAAATGTCCTCTCCACCGTAAGCAATTCATTTTTCTTTTTCCTTCTAGTTAAATCAAATTTTCAGATTTTATATTACTTATCTCGATTTTAATATGATTTTATAATGTTTGATCAAATATGAAGGCATGGCGCCTGTGGAAAGAAAGCAGAGGAGACGAATTAATAGATGGTCGTCTTATCCAAAGCGTCCCCACTAACGAGGCTCTTAGATGGATTAATATCGCGTTATTATGTGTCCAAGAAGATCCTCAAGATCGTCCAACTATGTCAACCGTTGTTTTCATGCTTGAAGGTCAATGGTCATCGAACCTTCCTGTACCATCGGAACCACCATCGTCATTTGCTAGATTTGCTGCTCTCTCTACCGAACAAACTACAACTACAGGTGATTCGACTGCGCATCATTCCAAATATCTAACAAGTTCCACAACTGCTTCTATCTAGATATGTGAACGTTAATGGAAGATCTCAGTTCATTGTTTTTGTGTATACACATAGTTCGAGGCATGACTTGTAAAAACAGGCCGGCTAATGAATTTCATAGCCCTTCAGCCAATTTCTTTTAACTTGTAAAAAAAAGATTAGACTTGTAAATTATTTTGGTTGTGGATATTTATTATAGGAAAAAAAAAGCAGAAAGGTAAACGCTTATTTGCAAAAGGACGCGTATATAATGACCGATTGATCATCATATATGAGCGCCGCTTTCTTCCAAATCAACATAAATATGACGACTATGAATCATATAAAACGGTCCAAAACAGACGTCGATTGGTGTTTATCGTTTGAGACACATTATTGTATGGGGATAACATATGCAATCTTAACATTATCTAACTAGTTTATTTGTGAATTATTTTGGTTGTGATACTTAATTTTTGGAGTAGATATAATAGAAATGTGAGCGCTTGTTTTTGGAAGACGGATGAGAAGAGCCCCTGATTGATCATTTGTACGTCATCTGCGCACTTTTAATCAATGTACACATGACGATTCCGAAACAATTAAAATGGTCCAAAATTGTGTTACGAATTGGTGGTTTTTGTTTGTGACACATATTTTGAATTTTGGGATAAAGAGGACGGAAGCCCGGCAAACACTTTGTTAGAATACAAAAAAACGTTTTACATGAATACTTTAGGCATCCCTAAAGGGGATTTGGTGGATATACCCAACAAAATAAAGGCAATAACCAAACCTAAAACTAAATACTCTAAATCCATCCTATACAAGAAAAAAACTAATCCTATCAAACTTTTCCAAGAAATTATACACAATAGCATATTGACTACATACTTTCAAAAATCTTGCTGATAACATGCATATGCAGTAAATGTACACTTTCTTCTTCGAAACTGCCTATACCAAGCTTCTCGAGATCTCTGATATGACCCTTTAATCCTTCAGTTTCTCACTATAACTCATACTCTGCAACATAACTTTACTTATGAGTCCCCTGTGCTTGATATTACCCCAGAGGTTATTTGGACCAAACAGGGTCAACCTGAGCCACTTTTGAATCTCCTCAAAATTCTCTTCACCTAAGATTTGATCACCGGTCTCTAATAACATGCAAATATACACATGATGAACCAACCTAGGCTTTACCGTGCCAAAATTACCACCTTTTTTTGTTGCGTTTTGAATGGGGTTCGCAATCCCCTTTGAACCTGCTAAGACTTTGGACGAATCATGTATATTATATATACTGACTTATAACAGATAGTTCTAATACACGATGATGATAATTATATATATAGAGAGTAATTACAGAATACACACATACATCATTGTTTACAGATTCTGTTCGAATATATAGGGCAGCAAATAGTATGTGTAAACCGTTTACAACGTTTCTAAAGGTTATATCGGTTTGGGTAATAACCGACTTGCAGCAAACATATTTACAAAATGCAACCTTTATTTATTAAGACTTTACTAATCTATACTAAAACATAAGTATGCATATGTCATTATAGTCCAATACTTCCTCCTAATGACAAATGCATACTTCACTCCTTGTTTTATTTCGAATCATGGCTAGAACTGCCATCTTAATCAGTGTTGCAGTACTCCACGATGCTTGATCCTTCTTCACTATTGTTGCTATCCACTTCCTCTTCAAAAGATTTCACAAGTTTGCATCATCATAAACGTTAACATAGTCATAATCAGCAGCCTCTTCTTCTTCCTGTTCCACTGATTCAACACGGTTTTGATCAGTAGTGTTACCATCCTTTGTTTTGTCCTTCTGTTCCTCGTATCTACCATTTTCAGCCATCATGTATTCTCCATTGTCTTCATCAAGATCAATGTACTTTGCAGTAGAAACTCCTGCACCCCTGCCTTCATTGTCAGTCTTCCCCTTTTCCATGATTGTAATGTAATACGAGTCTAGCATTTCCAAGTATCTACCAAATATTCCTTTGAAACGGTTTCCAAAATGACTTGGTATTCCAAAGCTCAAAGCTAATTCATCCCATTGTTCTTTCTTGCTAACAACTTCACTTCCTCCCAAGTTTTCCACCAAGACATACAAGTCGAATAAACAAATCTCGGTGTTCCCAATTTGTGGTGGTAATGAAGCTTCAAAGACACAATTCATATATTCCTTGTGAAACCATTCAACTAAAGCGTTTATTTTCCTCTTGAACAAGTCTTTATACTTCATGGCTGTAGGCGTATGTTTCATTATACCCATGAAAGTCATAAAACCATCGACTGTATCACATTCCAGCCTCTTGTTCCCACCTTCCCACACCACATGATCCTTCTCACCTAGTTCCAACAACCTTTTCGCCACATCATAATATAAATTCAATTGTTGTAAGTTCTCAACATAACATTCTTCCAATTTCGTGGCATACTCACTTTGTAAACCAAGTACACTTGCTACACAACCCCATTTTCCTTCGACACAGATGTTTCTTGCCCCTTTAATCTCTTTGATTGTCATAAACAAATCCATCAGACTGATTTTATCCCCTATCACTAGTGGTATTCGGTTTACATGTGGGCAATCTAAATATTCCTTATAAAACCATAAGACCATCTTGTCAAAGTTCTTCATGTACATTTCTTTCACATCCTCATTAAACTTCCCAACAATAATCTGATCTCAAAATTCAACTACATTGTTTAGATCAGTGGGAATAACCATTTCCTCTCCATAATGATCACCATAGAAACCCTTGTTGCTTGAGTCACCAATCCTATTGCAATTTCGACTCACATATTCAACTAACATCCTTTTAGTGATGTCTATTCCTATGTTTCTTTCGCGTTCATCCAACTTTTCCTTATCAAAGGGTACCAATTCGGTTTCATCATTCCTAGTTTTTGAACTAATTTCATCATACCTCTGTTGATTCGTATTTTACAATGGGTGAGCCGATGTTTCGATTGACTAACAATAAATAAAAATTTACAAGATTAAAACTTTTTAATTTACCGCTTCCCCGGCAGCGGCGCCAAAAACTTGGTGTGTGTTAAGTTATACTATAAAATAATAACAAGTAAACAATTGGAAATACTAAAAATCAACTATAACACAATTCAGGCAAGAATAACCTATTCGTATAATATAGCTTTTAAAAGTAAGTCCGAGTCGAACACAGGGAAACGTAATTTAAAATAGTTAATTTTTAAATTATAAACAATTAAATTACAGATAAAAGGGTGGCGTTTTAGTTCAGTGCGAACAATTTAATTGATAACGAATATAAAATAAACAATTAGAAATGATAAAAGTAATTTTAGATAATTATCAGGAATAGAGAAACATGTATTTACTTAGAATAGTTATTATTGAATTCATGTTTTCCATATATGTTTATTGAACTGTTTATCTTTAATTATGGGAATTAAACAAATATAACTAGCTCCTGTTAAGGTTACTAATCGTAATAAGTTTTATCTTAATACTAGATTCTCTTGAATAACACCAGAAATTACTCTTGCGTGCATTATTAACATAAACCTTATTCAATTAACACTTTCACAAACTATTAAGATTTATTCTAACAACTTCGTATTACCCGTTGCTGTTAAATTACATATTAATAATTCATATCACTTATTAGCTATTAATTGTTATTCTCTTAACCAAGTATCATCACAAAGTCTTGCCACAATCAATTAATAAATTACTTAATTGCAGATAATTGATTAATCTAAATCAGGCCGAGTAAAGATAAACAACCACGTTAAGTAACAATCAAACACATATATACATAATATGGATCTTTTGAATAAACTTAATAATCATTCGTAATAAAAAATCAACATAAACATATCTTTTAAACCTTCATTCAATAATCATTCATCTAAGTAAATACAATTAGAATACTAGCTCATGTTCATTGCAATAAAAACCAGATCTATAAGCATATTATTACACATAGAATATAGAAAAGATAAGAATCAAACCAATAAACCGAACGAGTCTTCGTTAGGGTTGAAAACCTTCAAACCCTAACTTCGTAGCCCTTCAAATCAACCTTCAATCTACCTTAAACCTTAAAAACCGACTTTTATTTTCGTAATTCGTATATCAAATCGTAGTGTTTTTGTAACATCCGCAAAATGGGCCTAGAAGTTTTATATTATTTCCTGATTTTAGTTGTTAGGAAAGAGTTTTGATTAGAATTGTTGAAAATAAATGGGTAAAATAAGTTCAGGACTTATTGTGGATAGTGAAATATTAATTGTTTTAAATTAATATAGTTGACGGAATAATAAAATGTTTGGACTCACAAATGGTTTTCGGGTTCCAGACAATAGGTTGAGAAGGGGTATTAAATTATACCCGTATAATTGAAGTCGGTTAGTGAGCCGACCTTTATTTCTTTATTTCCTTCCTCTTTTCCATTTATGCTTCCCAATGAAAATTGATACACACACACACACTCATAATTTGAAATTAAAAAGAGGAACCAATCTTGGAAACTAATTGCTTATCAGTGATAAATTCATCAGATCATCATACCCATCATCATGTTCTTCATCAAGTGAAAGTGTTCTTTGCATATTTACATATCAAAATGTTAGGGTTAGTGTATATACATGAAATTGATGATCTAAAGGATGATATATGATGTTAGCTGTTGTTAGAAAGTGTTAATTGATGTATATAATCAGTTAGAAACTTGAGTTGGATGATTTTGTGGATTGAATTCGAAGCTGAGTTTCGAACAGGAAGAACCGGGTTTGAACCTGGTCCTGTGACCGGCGGTCAAACGTTTTAGCCGGCGGCTAAATGGCCCCAACGCAGAAAAGGACTTTTTCATTATAAAAACTTTGTGAACTTAAAGCAATAATGATAGATTGAAATGAGGTATTGATCATGAACTAACTTGTGGTTTAACATGATTAACACTTAGTTGATGATATGATGATGTTGGTATGAGCTTAGTAATTGTGATAGCAATTTAATGTTAGTAGATCATGAAGTAAATGGTTATGATATGATATGACCAAATGAGTCATGATAAATAGAATAACTTGATAACATAGTTGTGATGATATACATAATGCGAATAGATAAGTCTTGCTAAAGACTTAACATATAAAGTGGCGATATAAGTGATATGATATTTATTGTGAATTGAGACGATGTGATATGTTATATAATTATAACATGTGTTACTTATTATAACATAAGTTCATTGTTGATTGACAAATTACTGACTTGTGATATTTGTGGTGATTTCAGATAAACAAGAGACTCAGTGACATTAGACTACTGAGTGGAGACTAAGGTGATTGGTGAGTGGTTCTGTACCTTCAGTGTGGTTTAGCTGTAACAGGTTTGGTTACAGCAAGTGAATGTAGATTTACTGTTTGATAGACTGTTTAGTTTGATATGTGATTGTGATTAGTTGGCCATTGGGCATATGTGATAAATTAGAGGTCAAGATGTTTGGGCTAGGTTACTATTGTTGGACGACAGGGATTTCCTTGTACATGTCGTTAAAAGGAAATTAGGTCGTGTGAAAATAGTAACAAGCTATCGGTTAACCGCTGTTTGGACCTGCAGCTCAGTTGGGTTATTGAATAACCGCTGTGTTGGTCTACAGCTCAGTGGGGTTACTAAGTGTTGTTTGAGGAGCTTTTTACTGGTTTTGGGCTGCCTCAAGGACCACAGATCCTCTGATGTTGTGTGAAACTATGTGATTGTGATTGTGATTATTTGTTGTGACAAAGTTGTTATTGCTAGATTGGACTGTTGGTTACAGTTCTATCTCACTTAGCAGTTGTGCTAATCCCACCACTTTAAAATTACTTCTTGCAGGTTATGACTTGACAGGGCGGTCGGGCAAGAAGGTGTTGACCTGTGAATGAATGTTTGACGACTGCTGCGTTGACTCTGATATTGGTTTTACTAAATAAATGTGATGTTTTGGAATCATATAACACCCAACGGCTGTATTTTGGATTAACCTTATTTGTATTGTTTTGAAACAGGCTGTATTTGTATTTAAAATGTAAAGTTTTGTTTGGGACATCGCTTCCGGGTGCAAATAACATTATCAAAATGTAAGGGTGTTATAAGTTGGTATCAGAGCATAGTTTTGGGTAATTGGGCATTGGTAAGTGTTCAATCCCAAATCTATGATTGTGTTGTCAAACATTCCAGGTGTGGGATTAGTTGGTGATTGAAATTGTTAGTTTGTTAGGTACTAACGATTAACAATTTGTGAGATTGTTGTTGTGATACAGATATGGCAGGTAACGAGTACCCGACCAATATTCCCCATAGTGCTTCTCGGATGGACACTTTTCCTTTGGAGATACAGAGTAATAGATATGAGCAGACTGGTATTATATTTTCAGCTCATGAGGATATTGACAGGGATGAGAATGTATCTCAGATGAAGCGTGAATTGCTTGAATTTAGAGGTTTCAAACAACAGGTTGAACAGGATAGACAGGCTAGATTTTCTCAGCAACCGAGGCAGGTTTGTTCTTTTAATACATTTATGAGAAGTAAACCTTCAGAATTTCAGGGTAGTTTAAATCCTTCGGTTACTTTGGATTGGTTGAGAGACACTGAAAGAAAATTTGAAGTTTGTAAATGTGAAGAGACAGATAAAGTTCCATTTGCTGTTCAGCTTCTTAAAGGTCAAGCCATGACTTGGTGGGATTCGATTACCTCTGTTTTAACCCCAGAACAAAAAGTATCTATTAGATGGCCTGATTTTTATAATGAGATGTGTAAACAATTCTGTTCTGAGTTTGATGTGTCACGTATTAGACAGGAATTTATGGAACTACATATGACAGATCAGATGACTATTGATGAATTGATTACACAATTTACAGATAAATTGAGATTTGTTCATCAGTGGGTTCCAGATGATAGAACCAAGATTGATCGTTTTGTTAGAGCATTATCACCCGATTATCGTACTACTGTAAGATTGGCGAGTTCCTTGGCACATGCTTTTGATTTAGCTCGTTCAGTGGATAATGATATACGGGCTAGAGATGTGCAAAGTAAAGAAAAGACTTTACAGTATTCTGAAAGTGATCGTCCTGGTAAAAGTAGACATAAGGGACATAGTAGTCAGCAAAGTAGGAAACAAAGTGATCATGGTGGTTCAGTTGATAAACCTAAGTGGTGCTACAGATGTAAAACTAGACATACTGGACAGTGTACTTCGCAGACTTCTAGATGCATTAAGTGTGGTGTGTTTGGTCATGATGCTAAGGCTTGTGATTATCCTAATCATGTTTGTTGGATTTGTCATAAGGATGGTCACCGAGCTAACCAGTGTCCAGAGGCTATGAGATAGGAGTCGGGGTTGGTCAGGAGGTCGTCATTTTATGCCATGCGTGGGAGAATGTGCTATCAGTTGCTGACAGAGTTTTTCTGATGATAGTTAATTCGACTGTCGAGACATGTGACGTCATTCCAGGTACTTCTGTATTACTCTATACTGGCATATGATTATGTAGCTTAGAGTTAGTTGTACCTTTATATTGTTTGATATGTGATAAACTAAATTTGCTCCCATTGTGTTTATTAATTCTGTTGAAATAGAATTAAGTGATGATAAAATAATTCAAGTTACCACGTAGGTGACTGGGGTTAGTGTTTGATAGTGGCCCATACTTCTGTGTTGAATTTATTTGTTATCAATTTTTGTTATAAGATTTTAAGCTGAGCGGATTGAGATAAATTGATTGTTAAAGTCAATGTGAGATAATGTGGGAACTTGATGATTGAGTGAAATTGTGAACCGGTATATGTGCTGGGGGAACAGATAGGAGTATATATATATTGGGATATGTGAATGTGGAAAGAATTCAAAACATGTAATTACATGTATAAGTTGCTCACGGAGTAACGTGTGACGTGTGTATCTATTATGAGCCAGTAGTTAATGATGATACCTTGACTTGGAGTTTATAACAATTATTTTGCCTTAAACTCATGGAGACATTGTTGATGAATAAATTAAATCAAAGATTTGATTGTGAGACCAGATAGTATTATTACCATTGCTAGATTTTGATGGGATTTATCCATTAAGTGTTAAGAGATTTTTTCAGATTTAGTGGATTGATTGAAAGCTGTTAGCCTGAAATCATTATACTGATGGATTGTTATGGAGCGGATGTGATATTATAGTGGATTCTGATCATTGGGATTCGAGTATAACCGGTGTTGACTGATCCTTGCGGATATTATGCGATTGTGTCATTTTGGATTATTGAGTTGGATTAGATTTCGGGGACGAAATCTTTTTAAGGATGAGAGATTTGTAACATCCGCAAAATGGGCCTAGAAGTTTTATATTATTTCCTGATTTTAGTTGTTAGGAAATAGTTTTGATTAGAATTATTGAAAATAAATGGGTAAAATAAGTTCAGGACTTATTGTGAATAGTGAAATATTAATTGTTTTAAATTAATATAGTTGACGGAATAATAAAATGTTTGGACTCGCAAATGGTTTTCGGGTTCCAGACAATAGGTTGAGAAGGGGTATTAAATTATACCCGTATAATTGAAGTCGGTTAGTGAGCCGACCTTTATTTCTTTATTTCCTTCCTCTTTTCCATTTATGCTTCCTGATGAAAATTGATACACACACACACACACACACACTCATAATTTGAAATTAAAAAGAGGAACCAATCTTGGAAACTAATTGCTTATTAGTGATAAATTCATCAGATCATCATACCCATCATCATGTTCTTTATCAAGTGTAAGTGTTCTTTGCATATTTACATATCAAAATGTTAGGGTTAGTGTATATACATGAAATTGATGATCTAAAGGATGATATATGATGTTAGCTGTTGTTAGAAAGTGTTAATTGATGTATATAATCAGTTAGAAACTTGAGTTGGATGATTTTGTGGATTGAATTCGAAGCTGAGTTTCGAACAGGAAGAACCGGGTTTGAACCTGGCCCTGTGACCGGCGGTCAAACGATTTAGCCGGCGGCTAAATGGCCCCAACGCAGAAAAGGACTTTTTCATTATAAAAACTTTGTGAACTTAAAGCAATAATGATAGATTGAAATGAGGTATTTATCATGAACTAACTTGTGGTTTAACATGATTAACACTTAGTTGATGATATGATGATGTTGGTATGAGCTTAGTAATTGTGATAGCAATTTAATGTTAGTAGATCATGAAGTAAATGGTTATGATATGATATGACCAAATAAGTCATGATAAATAGAATAACTTGATAACATAGTTGTGATGATATACATAATGTGAATAGATAAGTCTTGCTAAAGACTTAACATATAAAGTGGCGATATAAGTGATATGATATATATTGTGAATTGAGACGATGTGATATGTTGTATAATTATAACATGTGTTACTTATTATAACATAAGTTCATTGTTGATTGACAAATTACTGACTTGTGATATTTGTGGTGATTTCAGATAAACAAGAGACTCAGTGACATTAGACTACTGAGTGGAGACTAAGGTGATTGGTGAGTGGTTCTGTACCTTCAGTGTGGTTTAGCTGTAACAGGTTTGGTTACAGCAAGTGAATGTAGATTTACTGTTTGATAGACTGTTTAGTTTGATATGTGATTGTGATTAGTTGGCCATTGGGCATATGTGATAAATTAGAGGTCAAGATGTTTGGGCTGGGTTACTATTGTTGGACGACAGGGATTTCCTTGTACATGTCGTTAAAAGGAAATTAGGTCGTGTGAAAATAGTAACAAGCTATCGGTTAACCGCTGTTTGGACCTGCAGCTCAGTTGGGTTATTGAATAACCGCTGTGTTGGTCTACAGCTCAGTGGGGTTACTAAGTGTTGTTTGAGGAGCTTTTTATTGGTTTTGGGCTGCCTCAAGGACCACCGATCCTCTGATGTTATGTGAAACTATGTGATTGTGATTATTTGTTGTGACAAAGTTGTTATTGCTAGATTGGACTGTTGGTTACAGTTCTATCTCACTTAGCAGTTGTGCTAATCCCAGCACTTTAAAATTACTTCTTGCAGGTTATGACTTGACAGGGCGGTCGGGCAAGAAGGTGTTGACCTGTGAATGAATGTTTGACGACTGCTGCGTTGACTCTGATATTGGTTTTACTAAATCAATGCAATGTTTTGGAATCATATAACACCCAACGGCTGTATTTTGGATTAACCTTATTTGTATTGTTTTGAAATAGGCTGTATTTGTATTTAAAATGTAAAGTTTTGTTTGGGACATCGCTTCCGGGTGCAAATAACATTATCAAAATGTAAGGGTGTTATAGTTTTGGCCTCTATTTATACTTGAAAACCGTGAGTTTAGCCACCGGCTAAATGCTTTAGCCGCCGGTCGGGTTGACTTTTTACCTACGAATCCAGGCTGTAACCCTCTTCTTTCACCGCCTTCCATAAATAGGTTTTAACCGCCGGCTAATGGGTTTAGCCGCAGGCTAAATGACATTCCAGAACTTTCATTAATCCGGGCTTCCTCTCATTCTTGGGCCATCAAACTTTCATTAATCAAATCAGTATCTATAATCATAAAAATGTAATCAAAATGTATAAAAACTAAGGGAATTTGTTATATAAATATAGACTTATTTGATGTTATCATTAATATTCAAGTGGATGAGCACAAATAGTATGCACTGTGGTGCATCTTAACACGAGTTTACATCGTAGTGATGTATATTGATATTTGGTAACATTCGAGATGAAGAGTACTGAAATGCCCCGAAATTTCTTGGAATTTTTTATTTATTTTTTATTTTTTTATCATTGAAAACACTCTAAATAGGTCCCATATTTTTTATTTCATAATTTAAATACAATACAAAACTTCTATGACTCAAAATAGGAACAAAAACCAAAAACTCTGAAACTCACATAGTACCCGCCGGGTACTATGACTACACGCCGGGTAACAACCAAACCAGCCGGGTTCTACTAGAAATGGCCGGGTACTTTAACAAATGTGGTGACGAAAACAAAATCACGTTTAAAGGCTGTAGAAACAGCCGGTTTCAACAAGAACCAGCCGGATACACCATGTACCCGCCGGGTACATATACAAGCAGCCGGGTACCCCCCTGCAGAACAGACCCCAAACTCTGTATATCATATTACCATTTTCCTAATTTCGATCAAACATAACTTACAAACGACAAAGAGGTAGATTATAAAAATCTGCAGGCATGCTCATATGACCAAAATAAAGAGTTCCCTTTTTGTACTTTTCTAAATTTCACAATAACGCGTGATTTGGACTTTGACTCATTTTGGCTCTAAAACGACCAATTTAGTGAACATACTAAATCTCAAACCATGAAGACTGAGACTTTGAGCTCTTAACCACATTTCATACATACCAAAACAAAGTTGTAAGATTCAACAACACACTCTTAACCTTTCCCTAACCCATTTTAGACTGTAGGTACATTTGACGACCCAATTTGACCCCTTTTTAACCCGTTGACCCACAAGGACTACTTTGACTCATTCACTAGCCAATCATAACCCATGATTGACCAATGAAGTGCTTGACTACATGTCAACACTCCATATTCAATGAAAATACATTTGACCATTGATTCACTCTAATTTATAAAACCATCCAATAAACACTAGTTAAGTTCAAACACTAACATCAAAACTTTAAGACCATAAATTACATCATTTACAAGTGTTGTTGACTTTTAAAGTCAAACCACATCAAAATTTCATATGTCATGGCTCACCATGACTAACTTTTAAAACACGTTCAAAGGGCGACTTTTACACAAGTTAGATCCAAATGATGCTTTAAAGAGAAGACTTGCCATACGCCAACATCGAGTAATCCACACTAATCCTCCTTAGCCACCTTCCCTTTCCCGTGGCTACTTCTACCTAAAACATAAAACACTTAAACAATAAGCAATCTTTCTTAGTGAGCATATAAGCAACTTAATCAAATAATCCATAACAAAGCTACATAAACACTATGCTAGCAAAACTAGCAACTCTGCATCATAAACTTCATATCACTATCGTATGATTGTGCCCACCTCTAGCTCGGAAGCTATCCGGTAAAATGCACAACCATAATTCGTATAACAACAATCATAACCAATTAAACAAAAGTACCTACAAACAAATTCCACTTGATTGTATGATCCTCTTGCTCGGAAGCAATCCGGAAACACATACGTCATAACAATTCACAATTATCAATTAAAACAAGTAAATCACAATTAACTTTCACATGGTTGTACGATCTTCTTACTCGGGAGTAATCCGGAAACACATACAACCATGTACTTGATTAATCCTTATACTACTCACCTTTGTCTTGAATTGATGATATACAAGATACAACCGATGGTAATACTTCCAACTTCTTAACACTTATACACTTAACACATAACAACATATTTAAATTCAAGGAAATCATGACTCTAAACCAATAACCACTCTTAAGCCCTCCCCCACTTTGATTAATTTAATCAACTTATTAACAACTTCAATTAAATCATGTTCTATTATCAATCTCATACTCTAGTTACCCTATAATCCATTCTTTTAGCTAACTAACATCAATTTATAAGTATTTAGCAAAACCCCATGATTATTCAAGAACACTTATAACAATTTCATCATTCTCAATGTGTAATATGATTAAAAATCACCATTAATTCACGTACTAACAACAATTCTAACAATTCCAAACCCTAATTTCGTATTAAAAAGCACTAATTTATCAAACCCTTAAAACCCCCATGAACTAGGTTAAATAGGATGAAAATTCACTTACATAGATTAAAGGATTGAAGAAGATGATATTAGGAGATGTTAATCCAAAGATTGAAGCTTAAATTTGAGGTTTAATTGAAGATTTGGTGATGCGAATTGGTTTCTGCGATTTCTCTCAACTTGTTTGGAGACACTGGAATGTTTTGGAACCATTGGAATAAACCCACGACATTTCCATATAAATCTGTCTAATTATTTTAATTTCGATTATTTTTACAGTCTGAAACTGGTAATTCATTTACGTTTTTCACTATATCTCCTTATTTACATAACGATACTTTGTAATAAAAATATATCCGCGTACGAAATTAAATTCCTGAAATTCGGGGTGTTACAACTCTCCCCCATTTAAAATGTTCGTGTCATCACGAACAATTTTATATACACGCTAATATCATAATCAAACCTTAAGAATACTTAAACACACATAACAACAAAAGTGCTAGAGATTCAACGGCGTCAGAGTCAATAATGTAAGCAGGTATAGAATAAAATATAGGTACCTGACGTCACATATGATGACTCTTTCACCTCTCCAGCAGTTATCTGATAAGCACGGGTTTTAGGTCTCGGAACTGTCATCGCTGTTTTCTCCTCCATTCTCTTACGCTTATCTCTTGCCTTATTAGGACAATCAGCCTGAAGATGATCCTCTTTAAAACAATAATAACACAAATGAAGAGGGCTTGGGCAATTCGATGCCATATGCCCCGGTCTCCCACACTTGAAACATTTACATTCCCTTGTATGTTTTCTACCACATTTATCACAAGGTAGTATTTCTCTCGGTTGGGTTTGGGAACTAAATTGTTGTAATGGTTGTGGTAGCGGTAAGGTCTCCTCAAAACGTGGTTTCTTAGACAAAGAAGATGATGAAATGGTGGTATGTTCTACCTTCCTCTTACTTACTGATTCAAAAACTCTTGCTTGTAAATCCTTCTCACACACCAAAGCTTGGTTCAGTATCTTAGCAATGGTATCATATACAATTGGGTCAATGGATTCACGAATCTCTAGGTTTAGATGATGATAGAAGTGGTCAATCAACAACTTTTGATTTGAGGTATACTCAGGACAAAACCTAGCTTTCTCATGAAATACCTTAGAATATTCAGCAACTGATTTACTTCCATGTTCAATTTCTAAAAACTCTCCTTTTAACTTTTCTAATTCAGCTAGTGGTGAAAATTCTTCTCTAAATATTTCTTTAAACTTATTCCATGTAAATTTCTAAGCTACATCAAAACCATGCGTCTATACATGTGAATTCCACCACCCATGAGCACTTTCCTTAAGTTGATGAGCTGCAAATATCACTTTTGACTCATCCGGACACTTACATAACATAAACGTCTGCTCAAGCTCGCTTAACCAACGGTTACTAATAATTGGGTTTAATTCTCCACGAATCTCAGGTGGGTTACATGTAGCAAAGTTCTTATACTCAAACTTCTCTTTTTCTTTATTGGTCTTTACTTGGTTTGAAGAAGTTCCAACATTTCGTAAGGGAACTATATGCAATCTTTCAAATTCATTTAACCTCTCAGTCAGAATATTCTCCATTCTATTAATCCAAGTTAAAGTGAAAGCTTCTAAGGACTGTCCAATTATCCTCTTTATTATTACTTCCTCCTCGTGAGGTAAGTTCCGGTCTCCTACATCCTCCTCACGCGGGGAAGAACGTTCCTGATTACTCTTTCCACTGGTATTCTTAGTAACATCCATCTAATACAAAATCAACAATTTAGTTAACACATTCAATCTCCACATAATATAAACAAAATCAAACTTCACACATAGATTATCAAAAATAATTCTCCCTCTAAACTACATTATGTTTAAGTGCTATGAATCACCCATGCGCAATAGTATAATATTAATTTCGTTGGCCAGATGAAATCATATTAGACTTACCACACACTTCTATTCATTACCCTTAAACACAATCAAGTCAAAACAAAACTACGCTTAAAGTCATGCACATAGCAATATAACAAGAAAACTATAATAAAACATAATCATACATTCATAATAGTTTAAGACTATGCAATCCTACAGTGGATTACATAATTCTCTTAAACCAGCGCTTTGATACCAACTTGAAACGCCCCGAAATTTCTTGATTTTTTTTTTTATCATTGAAAACACTCTAAACAGGTCCCATATATTTTATTTCATAATTTAAATACAATACAAAATTTCTAGGACTCAAAATAGGAACAAAAACCAAAAACTCTGAAACTCACATAGTACCCGCCGGGTACTATGACTACCCGCCGGGTAACAACCGAACCAGCCGGGTTCTACTAGAAACGGCCGGGTACTTTAACAAATGTGGTGACAGAAACAAAATCACGTTTAAAGGCTGTAGAAAAAGCCGGTTTCAACAAGAACTAGCCGGGTACACCATGAACTCGCCGAGTACATGTACAAGCAGCCGGGTACCCCCCCCCTGCAGAACAGACCCCAAACTCTGTATATAATATTACCATTTTCCTAATTTCGATCAAACATAACTTATAAACGACAAAGAGTTAGGTTATAAAAATTTGCAGGCATACTCATATGACCAAAATAAAGACTTCCTTTTTTGTACTTTTTAAAATTTCACAATAACGCGTGATTTGGACTTTGACTCATTTTGGCTCTAAAACGACCAATTTAGTGAACATACTAAATCTCAAACCATGAAGACTGAGACTTTGAGCTCTTAACCACATTTTATACATACCAAAACAAAGTTGTAAGATTCAACAACACACTCTTAACCTTTCCCTAACCCATTTTAGACCGTAGGTACATTTGACGACCCAATTTGACCCCTTTTTAACCCGTTGACCCACAAGGACTACTTTGACTCATTCACTTGCCAATCACAACCCATGATTGACCAATGAAGTGCTTGACTACATGTCAACACTCCATATCCAATGAAAATACATTTGACCATTGATTCACTCTAATTTATAAATTCATCCAATAAACACTAGTTAAGTCCAAACACTAACAATAAAACTTTAAGACCATAAATTTCTTCATTTACAAGTGTTGTTGACTTTTAAAGTCAAACCACATCAAAATTTCATATGTCATGGCTCACCATGACTAACTTTTAAAACACGTTCAAATGGCGACTTTTACACAAGTTAGATCCAAACGATACTTTAAAGAGAAGACTTTCCATACTCCAACATCGAGTAATCCACACTAATCCTCCTTATCCACCTTCCCTTTCCCATGGCTTTCACCTGAAACATAAAACACTTATACAATAAGCAATCTTGCTTAGTGAGCATATAAGCAACTTAATCAAATAATCCATAACAAAGCTACATAAACACTATGCTAGCAAAACTAGCAACTCTGAATCATAAACTTCATATCACTATCGTATTATTGTGCCCACCTCTAGCTCGGAAGCTATCCGGTAACATGCATAACCATAATTCGTATAACAAGAATCATAACCAATTAAACACAACTTCCTATAAACAACTTCCACTTGATGTTATGATCCTCTTGCTCGGAAGCAATCCGGAAACACATACAATCATTCAAGTCATAACAATTCACAATTATCAATTAAAACAAGTAAATCACAATTAACTTTCACATTGTTGTACGATCTTCTTACTCGGGAGTAATCCGGAAATACATACAACCATGTACTTGATTAATCCTTATACTACTCACCTTTGTCTTGAATTGATGATATACAAGATACAACCGATGGTAATACTTCCAACTTCTTAACACCTATACACTTAACACATAACAACATATTTAAATTCAAGGAAATCATGACTCTAAACCAATAACCACTCTTAAGCCCTCCCCCACTTTGATTAATTTAATCAACTTATTAACAACTTCAATTAAATCAGGTTCTATTATCAATCTCATACTCAAGTTACCCTATAATCCATTCTCTTAGCTAACTAACATCAATTTATAAGTATTTAGCAAAACCCCATGATTATTCAAGAACACTTATAACAATTTCATCATTCTCAAAGTGTAATATGATTACAAATCACCATTAATTCACGTACTGACAACAATTCTAACAATTTCTAAACCTAATTTCGTATTTTAAAGCACTAATTTATCAAACCCTTAAAACCCCCATGAACTAGGTTAAATAGGATGAAAATTCACTTACATAGATTAAAGGAATAAGAAGATGATATTAGGAGATGTTAATTCAAAGATTGAAGCTTAAATTTGAGGTTTAATTGAAGATTTGGTGATGCGAATTGGTTTCTGCGATTTCTCTCAACTTGTTTGGAGACACTGGAATGTTTTGGAACCATTGGAATAAACCCACGACCTTTCCATATAAATCTGTCTAATTATTTTAATTTCCATCATTGATGTCGCTTATGAAAGCGCGTCTTGTTTTACAATTTATAAATAGAAATACCTAATAAATACTTTCAAGCAACCAGGCAAGAATACCCGATCAATTGTAAATATAGATTTGGTAAGTCAGATTCGAACACAGGGAAATGGTGGAATATTTAAAATAGAAATTAACAATTAACTAGAAAGCAGTAAATATGGGGACGTTTTAGTTCCGTACGAACATTTGTTTAGAAAACATTTAATTAAAATAAACAAAATTAAATAAAACTTTAAATTAAAATAATAAATAAATAATAAAAATAAATCCTAATTGGAAGGAATAAGTAATTGTATAGTTAATGTCACTTAAATTCATATTTCCAGATTTATTACGTATTGATTATCTAATTGTGATTCTTTTAGATCAACTTAATACCAAATTCTTCAATGAATACTAAGTCGAATATGAACTAGCCAACGTTTCGGGTCTAACTAATTCCTATAATCTACGGTCCAACATGAAACACTGGTTCCAATGTCACAAGATGATCAGTCAATTGTGTGCCTTTCCCTAAATTATGCATTAAACATTCACAACTCGTTATAATTAACTCTATGGTATGACTCAACAATACCCAATAATTAACTTATTGTCTTGTTCATTTTAAAGTATATAATTATTGTATACTCGACCTATCAGACTCAACGTATTTAGTGATAGTCCAAAACCCTAAGGTAGTACTAGCAATAATCAATAATCTTAAAGGAACTCAATCTCATTAAAATTATTAATCACGTGAAGCAACAATAATAACTAGTTACCAATAAACAAGTGTCCACGAGCAATATAACCGTTTTCAATTAAATAACTTATTCAATACGCAATTATAATCGTTCAATAATCATAATCTAAGTTAAATCAACTACACAATCACTTTAGATATTCAACTCATCATCAAAACAGAAATAATCAGATCATTCAATGACAAATTCTTCAATGAAATCGAATAAAAGAATTATACCGAATCGAAAACGATGAACTACGAAAGATTTAGATGAATTATCCTCGATCTTTAGCTTCCGTACCTCCAAACTACTAAGTAAATTCGTAAACCTAACCTAAAACCGAATATAAACTTCTGGAAATGAAAAACTAAGAAAAAACTATCGATTTAGGGTTTTTTCGCGTTTTTATACTTCCTGTGATTTTGATCCATACGGCGTATGGATTGATTTCAAGCCCAGCCCATGTCCGCGTAACCTGGGCCTCCGCTGCAGCAATCCATACGGCGTATGGAATTCCATACGGCGTATGGATGACTTTTCCAGCCGAATTTTTGATTTTTCTTCTTTTATTCTTTTCTTCGACTTCGGCTTTACTTTCTTCTTCAAATATGTATCATTTAGCTCTTTTATTGACTGTTTTCCTTCCTTTTTTCATAAACGCTCCATTTCCACATCTATTTGCGAATATGAACGAAATCAATATCTATTCTTAACAAAATGCAATAAAAACATTCAAGAATAGGGGTAAAATACTTCTGAAATATAGTACTTTTGAGCGTTTATCAAACATCCCTCACTTGAATCCTACTTGTCCTCAAGTAGACTATCGATTCAAAAATCAAATTCTTAAGAAAACAGTCATCTCTATTAATCTAAATAACTAAAGTAGGAATTACATAACATCACCCATCTTCAACTCAAATGCTTAAATTTAAAAATCTGTTAATTCTAAAAACAATTATTAAGAAACTACGAGATTTACAAAAACTGATCTACACATAGAGTTATTATTCTTAAACATCAAATAGTTCACAATGATTACTGATATTGTTATCCACTTAAACAATCTATATTTGAATACTTGAGCTCAACTTATTATTATTTGTGTAAATATTCCCTTAGACTCCCAAAAACTATATACTTTCATACTCATAATATGCCAATATTACATATCTTGAAATTTAATCAAAACAATCATTTTTCAAATCAAGACAGAGGTGACAGGTCTGTGCCTCAACACAACAAAGCAACATAACTTGATTTTGGTTTAGCAATAATGTTTTTAAGTCAAACCATTGGTGACAGGTCTGTACCTCAGTACAACAAAGCGACTTAATTTGACCACATCTTAAAATCATGAGTTATTAAACTCTTTTGCTCTTTTTACATTAGATATACTGACGGAGACCAGGTCTGTACTTTCGTACAACAGAGGAAACAACACCCAGTATATCCCCAAATGATATTAATTAAATTCCCAAAAACATGGCATATCACACATTACTAATATGAAAATTAAGACATACGTCATACATAGCTAAAGTTCATCTAAAAGGTAATATCCACTCCTTAATTATCCTTTCTTAACAGCTCAAACATTCTCATATAAATCGCTTATCAATACATCATATAATGAAGCTAAATAACATTTTTAATAGCTTTAGTATTTAATTAAAAGTGTAGAGAATTTTAAATTTCACCTACATAGTTACAAAATAATTATCTCTAGAAAACAAAAATTTTAATGAAAAAAATTTGGTTGAAAAATGGGCAACTCATAACCTCCTAGTTACTTATCTTAATAAAATAACTATTAACCAAATTACAAAATCATCTACTTATTAACAGAACAATTATGTGGAAATTAAACTTCTTTTCTCTCCCATCCCCCACTTAAAGATGTACAATGCCCTCATTGTACAAATAATGAAATACTTAAAACGGGAAAAAGAGAAAAGAACTTATAACAGAAAAACTCCTCTGGAATAGTGTGCAGTTTAATGACAAGGATGATACGAATTTCCCACGTCCTCGCGATTCAATTTTTCGTTGCGCTGAACTTACTGCCAGCATGACTCGTACTCACAACACAATTCTGAGGGATCAATCAACAAACATAATTAAATAATACCAGATTAAAACATCCTAATTAAAAATAACTACTACCAAATCCTAAAACTACCAATCCAACACAATTAATAAATCCTACAAATAAAAACAGTCATAACAATAATAATAAAACAATAATAATAATAGTGTCTGGAATCATAAACCAAATAGGATGAACATCATCCTAGTCACTGTCATCATCCTGGCGGTACTGGTACTGGTGAGAAGGCGCTCCAAACTCTGACTGCGATGGTGGTGGTGGTCGTGGCATGAACTCTGGTGGCATCTGGTACTGGAATGGCTGATACGCGGGTCCAGAAGGAAACTGACCAAACAGCTGCTCAAACAAGCCATCCTGGTAGTCCAAGTGTGCACTGGTCTGATGGAAATGCTGTCTCTGCATAAGATCCATCTGATCAAACCTCTGAGTCTGATGTAACTGCATCTGGTGCATCTGCTGAGACAACTGATTAAACTCCGTAGCATAACCTCTGTTACGGCCTCGTGCCGTACCTCGACCTCTATCACTGCCACTCGTATCTCCCCTAGCTCTAGCCTGCCTCGACTGCAAAGTCTGTCCTACCGGAGTAATCGGAACCCAGTAATACATCTCTGCAGGACCACCATAAGTAATGCATGGCTCAATTAGAGCAAACGTCTCCAACCGGTGTGCAGTCAACCATCCCATGCTAGGCTGAACAATCGTGCATGATCCCATCTCATCCTGAGTAGCCAAACCAAAGTATCTAGCCAACCGTGTAACAAAGTGACCTCCACACAAACTACTCCCATCTTTAGTACTAGTAGCTCTCTTCGACATCCACTTCGCCAACCTCCAAGGTACATTCACTAACCTCTTCCTGATAATCGAGCTCAAATAAAACAAGTCAGGCCTCGAAACTTTCTCATGCCCCTCCTTGCGACCAACAATGGTGTAAGTCAATAATCTGTGAATGAGTCGATGACGAGGATCTCGAATACGCGTGTAAGAAGGTGTCGAACTGCCATAACTACCCTGGACAATAAACTGCCACTCCTGCTCAATTTCCAAATCAGTAAGCTTCTTCACAGCACCTGCAGAAATGTGGTTTAAAAAGTGAGGGTTATCCAACTCATTGGGCTCATAAAGCCCCAATCCCAAAGCAAACTGAACCAAAGTCATCTGTCTGGGCTGTCCCCCTAGCTGGAAGAAAATGGAGTTCTCAGTCCATTGAGTCGACCTGGCATCAAACCTAAAAGTGCTATAAAACTCAACAACCAGCTCTCTGTAGATATCCTCCCTGATACTAAATAACCGGGACCAAGCATTGGAAACAAATCCAATGTTTCCATCCTCTAGTACATATGGAACTGCAAGTAAATTCCTAATGGCCTCAGCACCATTAGTAAACCCCTCTCTAGCAATCACATGCTCCAAAACATTCCAGTTAACAGCATCAAACACCTCAATCGACTGGCCAATATTAGAAGCCAGACGATCTCTAAACTGCATCCTAGCAGTCTCAGAATACGACCCATGAAAAATGAGATATCTATGGGATCTAATCAACGGGTTTCCCAAAGTTTCACCTCCTCGTGCTCTCCTGTTAGACATGATAACTGCTAAACAAAACAATTGTTAATAATACTAAATAAGCAGTTAATTGCAAAAAGGTTACTAAAAATTTCGGCAGCATTTCGGCTTAAAATTGAATAATCCACCATAAAGGTTTAGCCTAAAACTACCGCAACAACCAATTTCATGAACCTAAATTGCAATTTTTAAACAAAAACCACTCAAATTGCATATATGTATATACTTAATTAAATATTCATGATAATTGCCTAATCAAATGCATTATAATAACTTGATACCATTACGAATATACGAAATTGCACAATCACTAAACTCGAGTATTAGCAACTAGCAAACATCCATACAATCTCAAAATGAATTATTGTAACACGATTAATCAAAATAACAACTTATCACATAGCCGTAATCACAAACACTTGTGTACCAAACAAATATTTGCATTAATCATCATGTGGTCAGAAAATTAATAAGCACTAAATTAAAACATAGCACAATTGAGCATAACTCATAATCACAATTCATCATTACGAACGAATAATTCGAATAACACAAAATATGCAATACAATTGAAAAACGAGCATGACATTGCAATGTATATAGCAACTAGAACATAATTCAATCAGAACATGCTAATAATCATACCTACATTCGAAATACCCAAAATTCTACCATAAACCCTAACTTCCAAACGAATGATTTAACCAACGAAAATTAAAACGGGAAGTTATACCTTGTAGAGGAAAGTGCGTGTAACATGAACACGCAAAAATGGCGATGAGTGCGTGGCCGGAATTTCCGTTTGGGGGTTGTGGGTGTTAGAGCCGTAGGTGGTTTTGAAGAAAAAGGTTTTGGAGTGAAAAATGAGGAAGAAAGAGGCTGCTGGCGGTTTTCTGCATTTTTGATCCATACGGCGTGTGGATTCCATACGGCGTATGGATTAAACAGGACCAGGTCAACTCATTAAACCCAGTCAACGGCCCGGTCCAGCGGCCCAACCAATCCATACGGCGTATGGATTCCATACGGCGTATGGATTGAAAAATCAGAATTTTTCAAAAACGATTTTCAAACCCATTTTTAACCCAAATTCATCACTAATTTTATATAATTAAATCTCAAACCTGGAGGATAATCACGACTTCAAAATCTTCACAATTCCACACTATAAAATAAATAACAATAATTAACAAACATTAAAAAGAATAATATTCAAAATAAATACTTAATATTCAAATCACACATTCAAAAACAAAAACCCAAAATAACCAAAAGTCTAATGTGACACCCCACCCCTCGCGATGGCCCTATGGGCTCGAGGGAGGCGGTGAGCCTGCCACCAGCTGAGGCTTATTGGGCCCTAGGTCTGCAGCCCAATGCACCCCAACCCATCACTATTGCTGAGGCCTCACCTCTATTAGCCAATAGTGGGTTGTTGTGAGACTTGAACTCAAGACCTCACCTTTAATATCAAGTGTTTCCACTTGATATCACCAATTGAGCTGCATCTGTAACACCCCCAAATTTGATGATTTGCGGAAGCTTGATTTGGGTGTTACTAATCAATAACAAAGCACAAAGATAAATAGCAAACGACTCTATATGCGTCGTTTTAACAAAATATATTGATAACTGAAATGTTTACAACGTTTAAAGCTTTACATAGCTCGAGTTAAATAAAATGAGATTTCAGTACATAAGTACTTATACAAAATATACTAATGCAAGAAAATCTTAAACTTCTGTATGCTGACTCGAGCTAAATCCTGAAGCGGAAACATCCTACTGCTGGGTACCTGCGATATATGCTAAAAGGTCAGCTATAAAGCTGGTGAGCTCACAGGTTTGAAATCAAGTAATATCGTATGAACCGCAAGATTTAAATAATGTATTGCATCCAGCAATAAAATAATGAATTGCATCCAGCAATTTAATGATAATCATCGTGTATACAGCCATGAGCACATAGTTGAGCTTAACTCGAGGGCCGGGTCCCCTATAGAGAATTCCGGGCGAGGTGCCTCCACGAATGCCTAATCAACATTCGTCTTCCCAAATATTAGTACGTCCGTTTACCCGGTTAGTGCTTGCTAACCCGAACGAGGAGGGTCAATCCTATATGGTACCATATACTAATATTCACGCTACAACGTATTAACAACTATGCTGACGGAGGACTTTCAAATGATTAGTTTCGAAAAAACTCATGTAGTATATGAAAAGTTTGTACTTGCGTTCACATGTTAAAAGTTTGAGCAGTATATCACACCCCTGAGTAAAACAGTAAAAGATGGGGCTATGAGACTCACCTGAGTCTGGAATGCGTTTAAACAAACGTAAGTTGATTAGCCAATATCGAAGTCCAAAGACTTGTAACCTGAGGGTGTCCACGACACGCGATGGTTATAATCATGATTGGGTATCTCAACAGATCACCCTTGTAGTTGTTCGTTCAACTATAATGTCCACATTTCCACTATTTGGTTGATAAGTTTAAGTGTTTGAAAAGTGTACGGCCCGTTGGTGACGAGTTTGAAATAATAATCTTTAAGTATTATTATCAAGTTATCGATGTTTTGCACTTACAGAAGTGTCCCAAAGTGTTTTGTAAGTCGTATCGTATAAGGATTTGAGGTTTCAAAAGTTCGACACTTAGTGAAATTAAAGTTTGAAAACCTGCTGTTTTATGCGACGTAGGGTGCGACGTCGCAGGTAGGATTGCGACGTAGAGCATGACGTCGCTAAAGTCGACGTTTCGCAATTTAATGCGACGTAGGGTGCTACGTCGCTAATGCGACGTAGGTGATTTCTGCGACGTAGGGGTTTACGTCGCTAAATGCGACGTAGTGAGGTATTGGCGACGTTAAGGGTGACGTCGCTATATGCGACGTCGCAATTTAATGCGACGTTGTGACTGACGTCGCACTATGCGACGTCACGAGGTGTTTTGCGACGTAGAGGCTGACGTCGCATAAATTCCGGGCCAAATGCGACGTAGCGGTCTGTTGGCCGGAAAATGGGTCGAAAACGAGTTTTTCGGTTTCCGTTCGGTCCAAAACTTTTACCCAACCCTTATAGGGACATTATGAGTTGTTACAAACTACTAGGAAGTGAAAACACTTAAAAATGAGAGATTTCGGGATTTGTCGGAAACTTACAAAGTATCGGATGAGAAATCCGAGAAGGTAGAGTTGTAGATCGTGATGCGGTGGTCGTTTTCTTCCAAAGAGCCGAGATGATCCAAGCGAGTTTAATATGTTTAATTGCGATTTTAGTGAGGTTTTGGTGATGAAAGTTTGAGAGGAAAGAAAGAAGAAAGAGAAAGAGAAAAGAGAAAGTGAGGGAAAAAGGGAGGGGGAAATGGGGTTTAAGTCCCCATTTTCGCTCCGTGTTCTCGTTCCGTGCGGTGTTCGTTTGCTCCGTCTTTTAGGCGTTAAATAATTATTTTAAATATTAAATAGTACGTTTTAAAATACAAATTATTACGCGGTATTTTATTTAATTATTTTACAAATCATTTATAATTGAGTTATAAGTTGTAATTTATTTTATTTGGTTTGCGCGTTTTATGTTTTAAATTATGTAAATTTCTGATTGTACGATACGAATAAATACGAAATATTATAATAATAATATTTTTGACATAACAACGCTATTTAATAAAATTTGTCACCAACGTCCATATTAAATAGAATCGAAATACATTCGATTTAAATTACGTACGATTTAACCAAATCGCATATTCGTATACGTTCAACAATATATATTATTCGATACATTAATTAGCCTAACAAGGAACTAATTACATGTATTAACATATGATTAGGCACTAATTACTAGTCATAATTTGGCGGGTGTTACATTCTCCCCCTGTTAGAAGAATTTCGTCCCGAAATTTAGCTCGAAGTCGTGTTTGATGTAGAATCAGTGAAGAGTTGAGGATATTTGAGTCGCATCTGGTCTTCCCGTTCCCAGGTGAATTCCGGACCACGCCGCGAATTCCATCTGACCTTGACGATGGGAATACGACTTTGTTTCAGTTGTTTGACCTCACGGTCCATAATTTCAGCGGGTTCTTCAACGAAGTGAAGTTTATCGTCAACACGAATTTCATCTAATGGAATGATAAGTGTCTCATCAGACAGACACTTCTTCAGATTTGAAATATGAAAAGTAGGGTGCACGCTGCTGAGTTCGGATGGCAGCTGCAATCGATAAGCTACGGGGCCAATCCGTTCGAGGATCTCAAAAGGCCCGATGTATCGGGGATTCAACTTCCCGCGTTTGCCAAAACGGATGACGCCTTTCCAAGGCGATACTTTTAAGAGTACTCGGTCCCCAACTTGGAACTCGAGTGGTTTGCGTCTCACGTCAGCGTAACTTTTCTGACGATCACGTGCGGCTTTGAGTCTGTTTTGGATTTCCAAAATTTTCTCAGTGGTGGCGTGAATGAGTTCAGGACCAGTGAGTTGACTATCCCCCACTTCAGTCCAACAAATCGGTGATCGGCACTTACGACCGTACAGTGCCTCAAATGGTGCAGCCTTAATGCTGGCGTGATAACTGTTATTGTACGAAAATTCGCACAACGGTAGATGTTTTTCCCAGTTTATACCGAAATCAACTACGCAGGCTCGTAGCATGTCTTCCAGTGTTTGAATGGTTCGTTCACTTTGGCCATCGGTTTGAGGATGGTATGCGGTACTCATGTCTAGGCGAGTACCCAAAGCTTTTTGAAGTGATTGCCAAAAGTGAGAAGTGAAACGGGCATCTCTATCGGAGATGATCGAGATTGGAACACCGTGATGAGAAATGATTTCCTTGATGTAGATTTGTGTGAGGCGTTCCATTTTATCGTTTTCTTTGATTGCCAGAAAATGAGCAGATTTGGTGAGACGATCGACGATCACCCAAATGGTATCGCAACCGCTCGACGACTTGGGTAGTTTGGTTATGAAATCCATGGCAATTTGTTCCCATTTCCATTCAGGGATTTCAGGTTGTTGGAGTAAACCAGGGGGTTTCTGATGTTCGGTTTTGACTTTCGAGCAAGTAAGACACTTGCTGACATAAGTGGCGATTTCGGCTTTCATGTTTGGCCACCAATAGAATTCCTTGATGCCGTGGTACATCTTATCGGATCCGGGATGAATAGAATATTTAGACTTGTGAGCCTCGTCCATCACCAAGTCTCTTAGGTTCCCAAAACTGGGCAACCAGATTCGGTTTGAGAAGCACCTAACCCCGTTAGGTTTGATTTCAAATTGTTTGTCAATGCCCCGCAAGGCTTCATTTTTGATGTTTTCAGATTTCAGGGCTTCGATCTGAGCGGTATGAATTTGAATGGTAAGATCATTGTGAATGGTCATACTGAGGGCTCGGACTCGAAGTGGTTTTGATCGTTCCTTTCGACTGAGGGCATCGGCTACGACATTAGCCTTCCCTGGATGGTACTTGATCTCACAATCGTAATCGGTAAGCAATTCGACCCATCGACGTTGCCTCATATTGAGATCCTTCTGATCGAAGATGTGTTGGAGACTTTTATGATCGGTAAAGATTGTGCACTTAGTGCCGTAGAGATAATGTCTCCAGATTTTGAGAGCAAAAACGACAGCTCCAAGCTCGAGATCGTGAGTGGTGTAGTTCTTTTCATGAATTTTTAGCTGTCGTGAGGCATAGGCAATAACTTTGTCTCGTTGCATCAGCACACAACCAAGACCTTGATGAGAAGCATCGCAGTATACCACGAAGTCATCGGTGCCTTCGGGTAACGATAGAATTGGAGCACTGCAAAGCTTTTGTTTCAGAAGTTGGAACGCTGACTCTTGTTTCTCGGTCCAATCGAACCTTTTGTCCTTCTGAGTCAGCACCGTGAGTGATTGAGCTATTTTGGAGAAGTTTTCGATAAATCGTCGATAATACCCAGCAAGACCCAAGAATTGTCGTACTTCAGTTGCAGAGGTGGGTGCTTGCCAGTCTTTGATAGCCTCGATCTTTGATGGGTCCACGTGAATTCCCTGACTGTCGATCACGTGACCAAGAAATTGAACGGTTTGGATCCAGAACTCACACTTAGAGAATTTAGCATAAAGCTCCTCGTGTCTAAGTAGCTCAAGGATGGTTCTGAGGTGTTGCGCATGTTCTTGCTCGTTGCGCGAGTAAATGAGTATGTCATCGATAAAGACAATGACAAACTTATCGAGGTACGGTTTGCACACCCGGTTCATGAGGTCCATGAATACAGCCGGTGCGTTGGTTAGACCAAAGGGCATCACTTGGAATTCGTAGTGCCCGTAACGAGTTCTGAAAGCAGTTTTTGGAATATCGGTGTCGCGAACTCGTAACTGATGATAACCTGATCGCAGGTTGATTTTTGAGTAGAAACTTGAACCCTGAAGTTGGTCGAATAAATCATCAATGCGAGGAAGTGGATAACGGTTCTTGACTGTCAATTTGTTCAACTCTCGGTAGTCGATGCACATTCTGAATGACCCGTCCTTCTTTTTGACAAATAAGACCGGAGCTCCCCAAGGTGAAGAACTCGGTCTAATGAATCCTCGATCCAGAAGTTCCTGTAACTGAGAGGACAACTCCTGAAGTTCGGATGGGGCTAAACGGTATGGTGCGCGGGCCACCGGTGCGGCACCCGGCACGAGATCGATTGAGAACTCAACCTGTCTAGGCGGAGGTAGACCAGGTAGTTCTTCCGGAAAGACTTCGGGAAAGTCTCTAACAATCGGCACATCCTCAAGTCGCTTCTCCTCCGACTTCTTCTCGGTGATGTGTGCGAGTATGGCAGGGTAACCCTTTCTCAGAAATTTTCGGGTTTTTAAGCAGGAGATTATATTGAGTCCCGTCCCACCGGTCTCCCCCTGTATGATCAAGGTTCCACCAACGGCGAGTGGGATACGGACTATTTTATCATGACAAACGATTTCAGCTCGATGCTTGGACAACCAGTCCATTCCGATAATGACGTCGAAACTTCCGATTTCAATGGGTATAAGGTCGATCGAAAAGGTTTCGTCAGCTAGGTTTAAAGTGCAATTAGGTATCACACTGGTGGTTTCTACAAGTTTTCCATTTGCTAGTTCTACAGTGTACTCAACATCTAAGGTAACAGGAGTGATGTCAAGTAATGGGCAAAAATCATCGGAGATAAAGCTTCTATCAGCACCAGTATCAAATAGAACAGAAGCAGTTAAGTTGTTGAGGAGGAACATACCCGAGACCACATTCGGGTCCTGGCGGGCGTCCCCAGATTTGATGACGAAAGCTCTGCTGCGGGTGTTGTTGTTGTTGTTGTTGTTGCGGTTGTTGTTGTTGTTGTTGCGGTTCTTCAGTTTTGGGCACGTATCCCTGAAATGCCCGGGGTTTCCACACTCAAAACATACTTTGGGTGGTCTGGTGTTGTTGTTGGAGTTGTTGTTGGTGGGTGAGCGGCAGTCTTTGGTGAGATGGCCGTACCTCTTGCAGTTGTTGCAAAAGGGACCACAAGAACCCTCATGGTGAAGTCTGCACTTGGGACAATATGGTTTGCTCCCAGTGTAACCCCGGATGATGTCAGTGGTGGTGTTGTAGGCTTTGATGGTGTCGGGTTTCTTGTTTTGTTGGTTGGAGTGGTTGTTGTGGTGGTCGGACCACTTGCGTTTGTTGTTTTGGGAGGATGAAGTGGGTGGTTCAGAATCTTGGCTCATAGACATCAGGTCTTGGGCCAATGAGATTGCACCGTCAATGGTGGCTGGTTTTGAAGAGATGACGTGTCCCCGAACAAAATCAGGGAGACCAAGGGCGTACTTCCTGATTTTATCAGGTTCAGTGCTTACCATAGCTGGGCGGAGAGCAGCTAGTTGTTGAAACCTGGTGGTATAACCATCGATGTCACCACCCTGAACCTTTAAGTTCCAGAACTCCTCATCCAGCTTTTGGAGTTTGGCGATAGAGCAGTACTTGGCAGTGAGTTTGGCTTTCAATTCCTCCCAAGTGATTTGGTAGGCAATGTCAGCACCCACTGATTGGGTATATGAGTTCCACCAAGAGTGGGCATCATCTTCAAGAGAGCAGGTGGCGAAGTTTACTTTGTCATTCTCCGCGCATTTACTAACACGGAAAACAGTTTCCATTTTCTCGAACCATCTGATCAGTCCGATGGCTCCTTCAGAACCCTTGAAACTCGAGGGTTTGCAGCTTTGGAAGTCCTTGTAAGAACAAGGTTTGGTGGCAGAGGTTCCAGCGGTATCGCTGTTTCTTGTGGAGTTGGGTGGAGTATTGCGAGCCAAGGCTTCAGTAACAGCCTGGGTTATGAGTGAAGTAATCTGTGCATCGGTGTAAGGTCTTGACTTTGGCGGCATGATTCTTCAATAAAAGAAATGAAGATACATGAGATTTTGCAAGAAAGTTGTATTTATCTCAGATGTACATGTATAAAAGCAGTAATACATAACATCAACAGGAATAATGGCAATCGATATGAGTTGAAACAGCAAGGAACATTTAATAGATAGTACGAGTTCAAAGGTTACATCCTACAGATGTATTACAAAAGATGTCGGGAATTGTTACATCCGACTGAATTATAGAGTAGCGCGTAGATAGTCACTAGATTACAGGATAGATTATAAGACAAAGACTACACTAGTCTTAACGTAGATTAATTTGTTCCATCATCGTGACAAGACGGTCCACAGTGTTTGCAAGCCTGCTAGCCTGTCGGGCGTTGTCTTCTGCCAGTGCTAGTCGTTGTGTTAGTCCACGCGCATATTCTTCTGCTTCATGTGAGCGTTGCTCATATTCTTCCATCCTTTGTTGTAGAAGGGCATTTTCCACCCTTATTTCTATTATTTGGTTACGAAGGACATCCATGTTGTTGTTTGTGGTTTCAAGGTCGTCGGAGACTTGTTCGATGCGTTCAAGGGATGTAAGTCTCCAGTTTTCGTTTGTTTCCTGCAACACGACATCCATGGTGCGAAGTCGCTGTTCGTGTTGATTCACTCTGGCGGCTAAGGCCGGCAAGGTGGAGTGAGTGGGGTACGGGCCAGCTCGAGGCAACCTTGAGTTCCTCCTTGCTACCCTTGGGTTCTGCGACCCGGATTGAGAACGAGATGAATTTGATGGAATGTTTGCCATTTCTGAGACAAAGCGTTAGTAAGATTGAGGCCTATATTCATATAGTTCTTATATAATATAGCCTATTGAGTGTCTAGCATAAACATGTTTAAGTCTCGGTTCTCTCGAGGTCAGAGTCTTCTATTGTATCCTGTTCAGCCATAACTACTTTCAGATCTTACATCATCTCTGCTTAATTGTACATAGTTGATCAGGCTATGTTAAATTAAACTCGTATGCTGTAATCCCTGAACCAGTCATACCTAATAAGGAATACTGCCTAATGGTCATAGTCTAGGCTCACTAAATGCAACCTAGTTCACTATAACCTTAGGCTCTGATACCAATCTGTAACACCCCCAAATTTGATGATTTGCGGAAGCTTGATTTGGGTGTTACTAATCAATAACAAAGCACAAAGATAAATAGCAAACGACTCTATATGCGTCGTTTTAACAAAATATATTGATAACTGAAATGTTTACAACGTTTAAAGCTTTACATAGCTCGAGTTAAATAAAATGAGATTTCAGTACATAAGTACTTATACAAAATATACTAATGCAAGAAAATCTCAAACTTCTGTATGCTGACTCGAGCTAAATCCTGAAGCGGAAACATCCTACTGCTGGGTACCTGCGATATATGCTAAAAGGTCAGCTATAAAGCTGGTGAGCTCACAGGTTTGAAATCAAGTAATATCGTATGAACCGCAAGATTTAAATAATGTATTGCATCCAGCAATAAAATAATGAATTGCATCCAGCAATTTAATGATAATCATCGTGTATACAGCCATGAGCACATAGTTGAGCTTAACTCGAGGGCCGGGTCCCCTATAGAGAATTCCGGGCGAGGTGCCTCCACGAATGCCTAATCAACATTCGTCTTCCCAAATATTAGTACGTCCGTTTACCCGGTTAGTGCTTGCTAACCCGAACGAGGAGGGTCAATCCTATATGGTACCATATACTAATATTCACGCTACAACGTATTAACAACTATGCTGACGGAGGACTTTCAAATGATTAGTTTCGAAAAAACTCATGTAGTATATGAAAAGTTTGTACTTGCGTTCACATGTTAAAAGTTTGAGCAGTATATCACACCCCTGAGTAAAACAGTAAAAGATGGGGCTATGAGACTCACCTGAGTCTGGAATGCGTTTAAACAAACGTAAGTTGATTAGCCAATATCGAAGTCCAAAGACTTGTAACCTGAGGGTGTCCACGACACGCGATGGTTATAATCATGATTGGGTATCTCAACAGATCACCCTTGTAGTTGTTCGTTCAACTATAATGTCCACATTTCCACTATTTGGTTGATAAGTTTAAGTGTTTGAAAAGTGTACGGCCCGTTGGTGACGAGTTTGAAATAATAATCTTTAAGTATTATTATCAAGTTATCGATGTTTTGCACTTACAGAAGTGTCCCAAAGTGTTTTGTAAGTCGTATCGTATAAGGATTTGAGGTTTCAAAAGTTCGACACTTAGTGAAATTAAAGTTTGAAAACCTGCTGTTTTATGCGACGTAGGGTGCGACGTCGCAGGTAGGATTGCGACGTAGAGCATGACGTCGCTAAAGTCGACGTTTCGCAATTTAATGCGACGTAGGGTGCTACGTCGCTAATGCGACGTAGGTGATTTCTGCGACGTAGGGGTTTACGTCGCTAAATGCGACGTAGTGAGGTATTGGCGACGTTAAGGGTGACGTCGCTATATGCGACGTCGCAATTTAATGCGACGTTGTGACTGACGTCGCACTATGCGACGTCACGAGGTGTTTTGCGACGTAGAGGCTGACGTCGCATAAATTCCGGGCCAAATGCGACGTAGCGGTCTGTTGGCCGGAAAATGGGTCGAAAACGAGTTTTTCGGTTTCCGTTCGGTCCAAAACTTTTACCCAACCCTTATAGGGACATTATGAGTTGTTACAAACTACTAGGAAGTGAAAACACTTAAAAATGAGAGATTTCGGGATTTGTCGGAAACTTACAAAGTATCGGATGAGAAATCCGAGAAGGTAGAGTTGTAGATCGTGATGCGGTGGTCGTTTTCTTCCAAAGAGCCGAGATGATCCAAGCGAGTTTAATATGTTTAATTGCGATTTTAGTGAGGTTTTGGTGATGAAAGTTTGAGAGGAAAGAAAGAAGAAAGAGAAAGAGAAAAGAGAAAGTGAGGGAAAAAGGGAGGGGGAAATGGGGTTTAAGTCCCCATTTTCGCTCCGTGTTCTCGTTCCGTGCGGTGTTCGTTTGCTCCGTCTTTTAGGCGTTAAATAATTATTTTAAATATTAAATAGTACGTTTTAAAATACAAATTATTACGCGGTATTTTATTTAATTATTTTACAAATCATTTATAATTGAGTTATAAGTTGTAATTTATTTTATTTGGTTTGCGCGTTTTATGTTTTAAATTATGTAAATTTCTGATTGTACGATACGAATAAATACGAAATATTATAATAATAATATTTTTGACATAACAACGCTATTTAATAAAATTTGTCACCAACGTCCATATTAAATAGAATCGAAATACATTCGATTTAAATTACGTACGATTTAACCAAATCGCATATTCGTATACGTTCAACAATATATATTATTCGATACATTAATTAGCCTAACAAGGAACTAATTACATGTATTAACATATGATTAGGCACTAATTACTAGTCCTAATTTGGCGGGTGTTACATTCTCCCCCTGTTAGAAGAATTTCGTCCCGAAATTTAGCTCGAAGTCGTGTTTGATGTAGAATCAGTGAAGAGTTGAGGATATTTGAGTCGCATCTGGTCTTCCCGTTCCCAGGTGAATTCCGGACCACGCCGCGAATTCCATCTGACCTTGACGATGGGAATACGACTTTGTTTCAGTTGTTTGACCTCACGGTCCATAATTTCAGCGGGTTCTTCAACGAAGTGAAGTTTATCGTCAACACGAATTTCATCTAATGGAATGATAAGTGTCTCATCAGACAGACACTTCTTCAGATTTGAAATATGAAAAGTAGGGTGCACGCTGCTGAGTTCGGATGGCAGCTGCAATCGATAAGCTACGGGGCCAATCCGTTCGAGGATCTCAAAAGGCCCGATGTATCGGGGATTCAACTTCCCGCGTTTGCCAAAACGGATGACGCCTTTCCAAGGCGATACTTTTAAGAGTACTCGGTCCCCAACTTGGAACTCGAGTGGTTTGCGTCTCACGTCAGCGTAACTTTTCTGACGATCACGTGCGGCTTTGAGTCTGTTTTGGATTTCCAAAATTTTCTCAGTGGTGGCGTGAATGAGTTCAGGACCAGTGAGTTGACTATCCCCCACTTCAGTCCAACAAATCGGTGATCGGCACTTACGACCGTACAGTGCCTCAAATGGTGCAGCCTTAATGCTGGCGTGATAACTGTTATTGTACGAAAATTCGCACAACGGTAGATGTTTTTCCCAGTTTATACCGAAATCAACTACGCAGGCTCGTAGCATGTCTTCCAGTGTTTGAATGGTTCGTTCACTTTGGCCATCGGTTTGAGGATGGTATGCGGTACTCATGTCTAGGCGAGTACCCAAAGCTTTTTGAAGTGATTGCCAAAAGTGAGAAGTGAAACGGGCATCTCTATCGGAGATGATCGAGATTGGAACACCGTGATGAGAAATGATTTCCTTGATGTAGATTTGTGTGAGGCGTTCCATTTTATCGTTTTCTTTGATTGCCAGAAAATGAGCAGATTTGGTGAGACGATCGACGATCACCCAAATGGTATCGCAACCGCTCGACGACTTGGGTAGTTTGGTTATGAAATCCATGGCAATTTGTTCCCATTTCCATTCAGGGATTTCAGGTTGTTGGAGTAAACCAGGGGGTTTCTGATGTTCGGTTTTGACTTTCGAGCAAGTAAGACACTTGCTGACATAAGTGGCGATTTCGGCTTTCATGTTTGGCCACCAATAGAATTCCTTGATGCCGTGGTACATCTTATCGGATCCGGGATGAATAGAATATTTAGACTTGTGAGCCTCGTCCATCACCAAGTCTCTTAGGTTCCCAAAACTGGGCAACCAGATTCGGTTTGAGAAGCACCTAACCCCGTTAGGTTTGATTTCAAATTGTTTGTCAATGCCCCGCAAGGCTTCATTTTTGATGTTTTCAGATTTCAGGGCTTCGATCTGAGCGGTATGAATTTGAATGGTAAGATCATTGTGAATGGTCATACTGAGGGCTCGGACTCGAAGTGGTTTTGATCGTTCCTTTCGACTGAGGGCATCGGCTACGACATTAGCCTTCCCTGGATGGTACTTGATCTCACAATCGTAATCGGTAAGCAATTCGACCCATCGACGTTGCCTCATATTGAGATCCTTCTGATCGAAGATGTGTTGGAGACTTTTATGATCGGTAAAGATTGTGCACTTAGTGCCGTAGAGATAATGTCTCCAGATTTTGAGAGCAAAAACGACAGCTCCAAGCTCGAGATCGTGAGTGGTGTAGTTCTTTTCATGAATTTTTAGCTGTCGTGAGGCATAGGCAATAACTTTGTCTCGTTGCATCAGCACACAACCAAGACCTTGATGAGAAGCATCGCAGTATACCACGAAGTCATCGGTGCCTTCGGGTAACGATAGAATTGGAGCACTGCAAAGCTTTTGTTTCAGAAGTTGGAACGCTGACTCTTGTTTCTCGGTCCAATCGAACCTTTTGTCCTTCTGAGTCAGCACCGTGAGTGATTGAGCTATTTTGGAGAAGTTTTCGATAAATCGTCGATAATACCCAGCAAGACCCAAGAATTGTCGTACTTCAGTTGCAGAGGTGGGTGCTTGCCAGTCTTTGATAGCCTCGATCTTTGATGGGTCCACGTGAATTCCCTGACTGTCGATCACGTGACCAAGAAATTGAACGGTTTGGATCCAGAACTCACACTTAGAGAATTTAGCATAAAGCTCCTCGTGTCTAAGTAGCTCAAGGATGGTTCTGAGGTGTTGCGCATGTTCTTGCTCGTTAACCACGGGAAGTAGATAAATTAAATCCTAGCTAATCTTCATTACTGACTTAGTTACTTCTCCTTCTTCATCCCACACTTCATCATCACCAACTAACTTAACCTCTCGCTCCGGACTGTCATCCTCAAGCTCACCAATAAATTCTAAACATGACTCTCCAATCTGATGATGATTGCTCATCAATGGAGTTTCCTTCAAACTTCTAACTAAGCTTTCAATCTCATCCAAAACTTGCTCTTGAAGTCTGTTGAAACCCAAACCTGAACTCCTGAATATCTCAACAAATCTCATGTAGATTTCCACCATTCCATAGTGGAAATGTTCCTTCGGGTACAGAATCTTAGTCTCATCCACTAACTCTCTCATATTCGCCACTAGATAAGTTGCTAAATCAATTTCATCAATTGGGTGAATAAAATCCGGGCGTGGTCTTCCTTCTTCTTCCTTAGCAAGACGATCTAACTGTTCAACCATTCTATTCATGTGATAGTGAATAGTATTACGCACTACAAAACAATGAGGTGTCTCATCCTTAAGATGATCATCTACTTTTAACAATTGAACCAGATCCTTTAAACCAGCTAAAAATTCCTTATCAGCTTCAGAAGTTGGATGACCTGTTAACTCATACAAATCTTTAATCATACGACTAAGACATGCGGCCTGTGTAGCCGAATAAGGAAACGAATGTTGTCTTAAAATTTCATAAATCTCAACATATCGCCTCTGTTGATTGGCGAAGAATACTTTCTCCTCCTCGATCCTTAAGGTATTTGATTCCTCAAAATCTAAAAGATCATCCAGAAACTGCTGAGAATCCCCAAATTGTCTTTCCACTTCTGCACTATCTAGTAAGTTCTGTACTAGTGCCAGTTGATAGTCGGAGAAATAAACATGGGATATCCTGATTAGTTCAGCTGTAAAAGGAATGTCCCATCTCACATTCGCAATTGCACCCAATAATTCTTCACATGACGATGTGATAGGCACAACCTTGCGGCCCAAGTGAGTGAACGATGGAATTTCACTTTCTACTCTTGACTCCAAACTCTCAGAATCATAAATACCAACCAAATCGTAATTGTTTGCATCACTTTCAAAGCTCCTTGCCATTGGATAAACCTAAATAAAAAATAAATCTGGAAATACAAAACACCACTAACGAAAAACAAGTTAGTTAACACTAAATAATAATTCTAAATAACATGTACAATATTAAAATAAATGGAACTCCAACCGGCGGACGGATTTCCATCCGCCGGTTGAAACTAAAACCCAAACGTTCAACCAAATAAAAAGGTAATTAGTTTCAACCAGTGACGTATTAAAAACTCTTTAAAAAATTAATTAAACTAATTAAAACAACTTTACTGAAACTTAATTAACAAAAGTTACTTTTAAAAAGAAAAAAATTAAAAATTACTAATTTCTATTTAAATAATCACAACCGCTTTCCCCGGCAGCGGCGCCAAAAACTTGATGTCGCTTATGAAAGCGCGTCTTGTTTTACAATTTATAAATAGAAATACCTAATAAGTACTTTCAAGCAACCAGGCAAGAATACCCGATCAATTGTAAATATAGATTTGGTAAGTCAGATTCGAACACAGGGAAATGGTGGAATATTTAAAATAGAAATTAACAATTAACTAGAAAGCAGTAAATATGGGGGCGTTTTAGTTCCGTACGAACATTTGTTTAGAAAACATTTAATTAAAATAAACAAACTTAAATAAAACTTTAAATTAAAATAATAAATAAATAATAAAAATAAATCCTAATTGGAAGGAATAAGTAATTGTATAGTTAATGTCACTTAGATTCATATTTCCCGATTTATTACGTATTGATTATCTAATTGTGATTCTTTTAGATCAACTTAATACCAAATTCTTCAATGAATACTAAGTCGAATATGAACTAGCCAACGTTTCGGGTCCAACTAATTCCTATAATCTAGGGTCCAACATGAAACACTGGTTCCAATGTCACAAGATGATCAGTCAATTATGTGCCTTTCCCTAAATTATGCATTAAACATTCACAACTCGTTATAATTAACTCTATGGTATGACTCAACAATACCCAATAATTAACTTATTGTCTTGTTCATTTTAAAGTATATAATTATTGTATACTCGACCTATCAGACTCAACGTATTTAGTGATAGTCCAAAACCCTAAGGTAGTACTAGCAATAATCAATAATCTTAAAGGAACTCAACCTCATTAAAATTATTAATCACGTGAAGCAACAATAATAACTAGTTACCAATAAACAAGTGTCCATGAGCAATATAACCGTTTTCAATTAAATAACTTATTCAATACGCAATTATAATCGTTCAATAATCATAATCTAAGTTAAATCAACTACACAATCACTTTAGATATTCAACTCATCATCAAAACAGAAATAATCAGATCATTCAATGACAAATTCTTCAATGAAATCGAATAAAAGAATTATACCGAATTGAAAACGATGAACTACGAAAGATTTAGATGAATTATCCTCGATCTTTAGCTTCCGTACCTCCAAACTACTAAGTAAATTCATAAACCTAACCTAAAAACCGAATATAAACTTCTGGAAACGAAAAACTAAGAAAAAACTATCGATTTAGGGTTTTTTCGCTTTTTTATACTTCCTGTGATTTTGATCCATACGGCGTATGGATTTCCATATGGCGTATGGATTGATTTCAAGCCCAGCCCATGTCCGCGTAACTTGGGCCTCCACTGCAGCAATCCATACGGCGTATGGATGACTTTTCCAGCCGAATTTTTGATTTTTCTTCTTTTATTCTTTTCTTCGACTTCGGCTTTACTTTCTTCTTCAAATATGTACCATTTAGCTTTTTTATTGACTGTTTTCCTTCCTTTTTTCATAAACGCTCCATTTCCACATCTATTTGCGAATATGAGCGAAATCAATATCTATTCTTAACAAAATGCAATAAAAACATTCAAGAATAGGGGTAAAATACTACTGAAATATAGTACTTTTGAGCGTTTATCAATTATTTTTACAGTCTGGAACTGGTAATTCGTTTACGTTTTTCACTATATCTCCTTATTTACATAACGATACTTTGTAATAAAAATATATCCGCGTACGAAATTAAATTCCTGAAATTCGGGGTGTTACAACTCTCCCCCACTTAAAATGTTTGTGTCCTCACGAACAATTTTATATACACGCTAATATCATAATCAAACCTTAAGAATACTTAAACACACATAACAACAAAAGTGCTAGAGATTCAACGGCGTCAGAGTCAATAATGTAAGCAGGTATAGAATAAAATATAGGTACCTGACGTCACATATGATGACTCTTTCACCTCTCCAGCAGTTATCTGATAAGCACGGGTTTTAGGTCTCGGAACTGTCATCGCTGTTTTCTCCTCCATTCTCTTACGCTTATCTCTTGCCTTATTAGGACAATCAGCCTGAAGATGATCCTCTTTAAAACAATAATAACACAAATGAAGAGGGCTTGGGCAATTCGATGCCATATGCCCCGGTCTCCCACACTTGAAACATTTACATTCCCTTGTATGTTTTCTACCACATTTATCACAAGGTAGTATTTCTCTCGGTTGGGTTTGGGAACTAAATTGTTGTAATGGTTGTGGTAGCGGTAAGGTCTCCTCAAAACGTGGTTTCTTAGACAAAGAAGATGATGAAATGGTGGTATGTTCTACCTTCCTCTTACTTACTGATTCAAAAACTCTTGCTTGTAAATCCTTCTCACACACCAAAGCTCGGTTCAGTATCTTAGCAATGGTATCATATACAATTGGGTCAATGGATTCACGAATCTCTAGGTTTAGATGATGATAGAAGTGGTCAATCAACAACTTTTGATTTGAGGTATACTCAGGACAAAACCTAGCTTTCTCATGAAATACCTTAGAATATTCAGCAACTGATTTACTTCCATGTTCAATTTCTAAAAACTCTCCTTTTAACTTTTCTAATTCAGCTAGTGGTGAAAATTCTTCTCTAAATATTTCTTTAAACTTATTCCATGTAAATTTCTAAGCTACATCAAAACCATGCGTCTATACATGTGAATTCCACCACCCATGAGCACTTTCCTTAAGTTGATGAGCTGCAAATATCACTTTTGACTCATCCGGACACTTACATAACATAAACGTCTGCTCAAGCTCGCTTAACCAACGGTTACTAATAATTGGGTTTAATTCTCCACGAATCTCAGGTGGGTTACATGTAGCAAAGTTCTTATACTCAAACTTCTCTTTTTCTTTATTGGTCTTTACTTGGTTTGAAGAAGTTCCAACATTTCGTAAGGGAACTATATGCAATCTTTCAAATTCATTAAACCTCTCAGTCAGAATATTCTCCATTCTATTAATCCAAGTTAAAGTGAAAGCTTCTAAGGACTGTCCAATTATCCTCTTTATTATTACTTCCTCCTCGTGAGGTAAGTTCCGGTCTCCTACATCCTCCTCACGCGGGGAAGAACGTTCCTGATTACTCTTTCCACTGGTATTCTTAGTAACATCCATCTAATACAAAATCAACAATTTAGTTAACACATTCAATCTCCACATAATATAAACAAAATCAAACTTCACACATAGATTATCAAAAATAATTCTCCCTCTAAACTACATTATGTTTAAGTGCTATGAATCACCCATGCGCAATAGTATAATATTAATTTCGTTGGCCAGATGAAATCATATTAGACTTACCACACACTTCTATTCATTACCCTTAAACACAATCAAGTCAAAACAAAACTACGCTTAAAGTCATGCACATAGCAATATAACAAGAAAACTATAATAAAACATAATCATACATTCATAATAGTTTAAGACTATGCAATCCTACAGTGGATTACATAATTCTCTTAAACCAGCGCTTTGATACCAACTTGAAACGCCCCGAAATTTCTTGATTTTTTTTTTATCATTGAAAACACTCTAAACAGGTCCCATATATTTTATTTCATAATTTAAATACAATACAAAACTTCTAGGACTCAAAATAGGAACAAAAACCAAAAACTCTGAAACTCACATAGTACCCGCCGGGTACTATGACTACCCGCCGGGTAACAACCGAACCAGCCGGGTTCTACTAGAAACGGCCGGGTACTTTAACAAATGTGGTGACAGAAACAAAATCACGTTTAAAGGCTGTAGAAATAGCCGGTTTCAACAAGAACTAGCCGGGTACACCATGAACTCGCCGAGTACATATACAAGCAGCCGGGTACCCTCCTGCAGAACAGACCCCAAACTCTGTGTATAATATTACCATTTTCCTAATTTCGATCAAACATAACTTATAAACGACAAAGAGTTAGGTTATAAAAATTTGCAGGCATACTCATATGACCAAAATAAAGACTTCCTTTTTTGTACTTTTTAAAATTTCACAATAACGCGTGATTTGGACTTTGACTCATTTTGGCTCTAAAACGACCAATTTAGTGAACATCTTGTCACACCCCGTCTAAAGCGGAAACAACGGGATATAACGACGATAGGATCACAACACATTATTATAAAGAATCTATATGTAAATAAAACTCCAATGTGTTATGATACTTGTAACATGAATAGTGGTTCACGCTACGCGTACATATCAACAAGGAAACAAATTAGCAAACAAACCACCCCACAATATAAATGTTAAGGCAAAACACGCCTTTCTCAAACCATCAAAATACTAAAACCAAATGTCATATGTCTTGAAGTAACACTTAATGCAACCTAATCGGTCCACTAAGCTTTCTTGTCCCCAGTCTTAGTTCCACTAGTGCTACCTGAAAAGATATGCTCAAAAACGTCAATACATGGGCTGGTGAGTTTCGTAGGTTTGAAACAACACATAACAAAAATAGGTTTGCTGTGATAATGAACTAGTTAGGACAATGCAAGTGAAAAGGCACATATAAAAGTGAAATTAGTGTAAATAATAAGTTTCCAAGATACTTGATATATCTAGTCAATACCCTCAAGAGAATATGACCATTGATATCAATTGATCCCAACGATCTCAACAAACAACCATGCATGTTGTCATTACCTCCACGGAGTAAGACAAATATCATATAATGATCTCAATGACCTCAATGTTCTCAATGTCCTCAATGTTCTCAATGATCTCAAATAAAGCATACAAATGATCTCAAATAAAGCACATAATCTCACATAATGTAGCACATCTCAAGCATATGTCCAAAAATATAAATAGATGAATGTAATCACAGCATTAAAACAATTGATAAAACACGAGCATACTTTTCCCCCAATTTGAAAACATGTAATGAAAACGGGGCCACGAAAACTCACCTTGAATACCAAAGTAAGTATCATCCTCAAAAGAATCCACCAACATCTCGCATATCTACAAATGAATGTACAAATATATAGGCTACAACCTAGATATATCTATGTCCTTCCATTGTATCCTAAGTCCAATTCACCTCTACTAAGTTTCCTCACAACCAAACCTCATGTGTCTTTACAAAAATCAACCCCATTATGAAATTCAGATTATGTCCAGAATTTTATACCACTTCGCGAATTTTTAAACATGACTTAATTAAATCATTTGACTCTAAAAATTTTACCAATGACACTTCAATGTGTTAAGAACAGTCTGTAATTTTTCCAGAACTTATTTCAATAGTTTACTATTTTTAAAAATTCATCAAAATAATCTGCTCTGTAACAATAACGAATTCTGAGTACACAAAAGTTACAATTTATTTAAAATACTTAAAAACTTACAAAGATTATAATATTTTTACAGAAAATAATTAACACGTTAAAAATAACTCAGTAAAAATTTCAAGACTCAATTATTAGTTTAACCTACGTTTCAAAAATCGACAGGTCAATCACAATCAGGAACCGAAAAACTCAGAAATGACACTCGATCTTGTAAAATAGTTTTGACCGACTTATACTCAGAATTTTGACACGAAACCAATGCCATTTGAAATTAGACTCAAAATAATTATGTTTAGACTCTTTTTTCACCAAAATTCATCATAAATTGACCAAGTTACAACTCCCACAAACAAGCTATTGAATCTGTCCAGAAAATCGGTTTTTCATAAAGACAATTAATCGAACGTTCTAACGATCCCTAACCAATTCCACAATCCACCATCAACTCTAATCTATATCCTAGTCCTACAGACCCCAAAGGATCACATCAAGGTCAGATAACAATGGATTTAATCGAAATAATAGAATCAAATCGAAATTAGATTGAAAATACGTATGATTATGCGAATTAAAGCGAGATTTCCAATGATCAACGAATACACAAGCATGATTTTCCTTAGGATCTGTAATAATTTCGTTTTATATGAGTAATAAATTGAATATGACTGAAAACATCAAGATTTGTATGAATAATTACCGAAAACTTACTTACGAACGCGTGAATGAATGATTTCGGTTGATAGAATGAATTAAGGGATTAAACCCTTGATTTATTTGATAAAAATTGATGATAAATTTCAAATAAAGGGGCTGGAAGTCGGATCTAGGGTGAAAGAAAATAGGTTTTAGGGTTTTGGATAAGAGAATGACTAGATAGGTTTAAATTGTGAAACAAAATATTTTTCTTGCTCCTTACTTCTCCTCTTGGCAGACTTTTACAATGAGTTATGGGATAATTTTTGGATATGTTGTAGTACTTTAAGTTTAGAAACCGTGGGCTTTGGATTCAAGTCATTTGGAGCCCGAATGAGAAAGTTATGGCCCAAACCGTGAAACCTCGCAGAAAACTCAGCTTTTGTCTTTTTTACGTTTTACACGTTTTTACTTAACTTATTATAGATTTATTAATATTTTTAATATTATTATTATTTATAAATTACTTATTATTATATATATATATTTTTATCACACTTCGCACATTTTCTTAAGTTTCCAAATTATGAACATGTTTACGTTTTGCTTTGTATCTTTTTCGTTACACGTCCGATTGCGATGATTCTTTTTGCATTGGATTCGTTTTTCAAAAACGAAGACTTTGGTGTAAATAAATCCTTGAAATTAGTATTTTCACAAAAATAACTTTTTACGGTTGAACTACGATAACGGTTTGGTGACGGTTGTCACACATACTAAATCTCAAACCATGAAGACTGAGACTTTGAGCTCTTAACCACATTTCATACATACCAAAACAAAGTTGTAAGATTCAACAACACACTCTTAACCTTTCCCTAACCCTTTTTAGACCGTAGGTACATTTCCAATTTGACCCCTTTTTAACCCGTTGACCCACAAGGACTACTTTGACTCATTCACTAGCCAATCACAACCCATGATTGACCAATGAAGTGCTTGACTACATGTCAACACTTCATATCCAATGAAAATACATTTGACCATTGATTCACTCTAATTTATAAATTCATCAAATAAACACTAGTTAAGTCCAAACACTAACATTAAAACTTTAAGACCATAAATTACATCATTTACAAGTGTTGTTGACTTTTAAAGTCAAACCACATCAAAATTTCATATGTCATGGCTCACCATGACTAACTTTTAAAACACGTTCAAAGGGCGACTTTTACACAAGTTAGATCCAAACGATACTTTAAAGAGAAGACTTTCATACGCCAACATCGAGTAATCCACACTAATCCTCCTTATCCACCTTCCCTTTCCCATGGCTACTTCCACCTGAAACATAAAACACTTATACAATAAGAAATCTTGCTTAGTGAGCATATAAGCAACTTAATCAAATAATCCATAGCAAAGCTACATAAACACTATGCTAGCAAAACTAGCAACTCTGAATCATAAACTTCATATCACTATCGTATGATTGTGCCCACCTCTAGCTCGGAAGCTATCCGGTAACATGCATAACCATAATTCGTATAACAAGAATCATAACCAATTAAACACAAGTACCTATAAACAACTTCCACTTGATTGTATGATCCTCTTGCTCGGAAGCACTCCGGAAACACATACAATCATTCAAGTCATAACAATTCACAATTATCAATTAAAACAAGTAAATCACAATTAACTTTCACATGGTTGTACGATCTTCTTACTCGGGAGTAATCCGAAAATACATACAACCATGTACTTGATTAATCCTTATACTACTCACCTTTGTCTTGAATTGATGATATACAAGATACAACCGATGGTAATACTTCCAACTTCTTAACACCCATACACTTAACACATAACAACATATTTAAATTCAAGGAAATCATGACTCTAAACTAATAACCACTCTTAAGCCCTCCCCCACTTTGATTAATTTAATCAACTTATTAACAACTTCAATTAAATCATGTTCTATTATCTATCTCATACTCTAGTTACCCTATAATCCATTCTCTTAGCTAACTAACATCAATTTATAAGTATTTAGCAAAACCCCATGATTATTCAAGAACACTTATAACAATTTCATCATTCTCAAAGTGTAATATGATTACAAATCACCATTAATTCACGTACTGACAACAATTCTAACAATTTCTAAACCTAATTTCGTATTTTAAAGCACTAATTTATCAAACCCTTAAAACCCCCATGAACTAGGTTAAATAGGATGAAAATTCACTTACATAGATTAAAGGATTAAGAAGATGATATTAGGAGATGTTAATCCAAAGATTGAAGCTTAAATTTGATGTTTAATTGAAGATTTGGTGATGCGAATTGGTTTCTGCGATTTCTCTCAACTTGTTTGGAGACACTGGAATGTTTTAGAACCATTGGAATAAACCCACGACCTTTCCATATAAATCTGTCTAATTATTTTAATTTCCATTATTTTTACAGTCTGGAACTGGTAATTTGTTTACGTTTTTCACTATATCTCCTTATTTACATAACGATACTTTGTAATAAAAATATATCCGCGTACGAAATTAAATTCCTAAATTTTGAGGTGTTACAAGTACTAATAGTGTGCACTGTGATGCATCTTAGCATAAGTTTACATCGTAGTGATGTATACCGATAGATGTTAACACTCATGTGGTAGTGATGTATATTGATATTTGGTAACATTCGAGCTGATGAGTACTCATAGTATGCACTGAGATGCATCTTAACATAAGTTTACATCGTAGTGATGTATATTGATACATGTTAATAATCATGTGGATGAGTACTAATAATATGCACTATGATGCATCTTAACATAAGTTTACATCGTAGTGATGTATATTGATATTTGGTAACACTCATATGGATGAGTACTCATAGTATGCACTGTGATGTATCTTAACATTGGTTTACAGCGTAGTGATATATATTGATATTTGGTAACAATCGAGCTGAAGAGTACTCATAGTATGCACTGAGATGCATCTTAACATAAGTTTACATGCTTAGCATTCCAAATTTTGAACAACACCTTATCAACCATCATACTTGGAATTCTAATAACTTCACACAACACCTTCAAATTTGCACTTTTATGTCGAATAATATCATAATAGAATTCACAAAAATCTTGGGCTATCATTCCTTCCAACCCACATTTTCATGACATCTTATGTGTCACGAAATTCAATTTCTAACACACTGTTATTTAGGTCAAACTACACCTCTACTACAATGTATATAATGTCAGCATGACTTTCATGAGTCATAAAGTAGTAGATAAACCCAATAAACTCGGAAAATTATAGACCTTTAAGAGTCAAACTACTGCAAGGAACCATCAGATTATTGCTTAAAATCATCATATTGCAGCAACTTATAACCATTCAGATTCTTTGACTCTTAGAGAATAGTTTTTTCCACCATGCATTCATCTCAGATTTCAGTGAATCCAAAAACTAGTTTTCTCGTTGCACTTTTCCGGGTTTCATACCAACACCTTTATTTGGAGTAGTAATGCCTGGGATGAACCAACATAAACATTAAAAAAGATTATCATAAATTGGTTGAATGTATCAACTTAATCCTCACCCAATACAATACAATATTTAATATGATGCCTTCTTCTTAGTCTAACAACTTTGAAGTCTAGATTTAAACAAGTGACAACCTTTAGACTTGCTTGAGGAGTTAACTTCAGAGGTTATTTCAAATCCATTACAATAAAACTTTTCTTCCTATGTCAGTATATAACAAAAATCTTAAAGAAAACTAATTTTTCATAATGAATATTAAATACCAACATAACTTGGCATTCACAAAATTTTTATTAACATCTCATCAACACTACTTTCTGACACAATACATACATATAACCTTAGGAAAACATACAAATTGATGATTTATGTTTCTTGAATTCATTACCATTTGGCATCTGTGGCCTTTTAGCCTTCTTCTTGGCTTTCAAATCTGTAACATATTAACAACATTCTTTATTATAATTAGCTTATGACAATTCAATAAATATGAATTAACATTCCTCACTTAACACTCCTCGATCACTGTGAATAATAGTCAATTGATAATGATATTGTAATCTTTTACCCGTATTCACTATTGTAATTCACTTTTGAAGAGTTCATTATACATCAATGAACACTCATCACAGTGAATATTAACCAATAATTAAAACATAAAAATCAATTGTAAACATCAACACAACAATGTATAAGACGATAACAATTTTTGTATATACAGTTGCAATTTTTAAATGTGGAGTTTAATTCGTCAACCACATATTGTAATCACTAAATTCATCATATATCACGTATAATTACTTACGGATTTCGAGTTCTTCATATTCTCTGCTTTTTGTTTATCGATTGACGCTTCTTTTTTCCCTTTATCTAATGAATCTTCTGCCAATAATATAATTCAATTCTAAATCGATGAATCTTTCTAATAATCAAGGAGAAATGGATCTGATGTTTATAATGTTTCATTTCTCCTTGATTTTGAAATTATGAACCCTAAAAAAGAACGCGCATTTATCATTCTATTTTCCTTTTTCTTTTTTTAATTAAGCTATTCTGAATTGACCAGACTACCCCTCTGCATTTTTATTTTAAAAGATCATATGGACGTCTCAGATGAACTTCCCCCTTCCCCCTATTTTGTCACTTCCCCCTTGATCACTACCATATATATATATATATATATATATATATATATATATATATATATATATATATATATATATATATGGTTGGGTTCTTGTGAGAACAAGGGGATTCCGTGAGAACAAATCTTAGCCTTTCATTTAAAATCAAGGCTCTAAAATGGAGGTGACGTTTTTGTAATTATTATAGAATCTGGAAAAGGGTGGTGGCATTCTTATAAATATTGTGAACTTGTGTTTTCATTCACCATCTATTTGTTCTGTGAATCTTTTTAGTTTTTGTTTTTCTTCACAACAATTTATATGAAATGAAACATTATAAATTTTAAGCAATTTTTTTACGTTCACAACTTCACATCACTGTTATTTTTACGTTGATCAACTTCACATCTTTTATATTTCTATGTTTCTTTTTAGTAGTTTTTGGATTTTAATGAATTGCGTATTGTTTGATTTCATTAGACTGAAATTTGATTGAAACTTGTGTTAAGTTATTTTAAAAAAAGACTTCACATGTAAAAGAATATGTTAATATGAAATTATGACAAACTTCACATAAAATTTGTTGTGAAGTTTATACTTATAAAGACTTTACACAATTTTATGCTGTGAAGCTTTATATTTTAAAATACTTCACATGTAAAACAATATGTTAATATGAAATTATGACAAACTTCACATAAAATTTGCTGTAAAGCTTATACTTATAAAGACTTCACACAATTTTATGATGTGAAGCTCTATATTTTTAAAATATTTCCCATGTAAAACAATATGTTAATATGAGATCATGACAAACTTCACATAAAATTTGCTGTGAAGCTTATACTTACAAAGATTTCACACAGTTTTATGCTGTGAAGCTTTATATTTTAAAATACTTCACATGTAAAACATTATGTTAATATGAAATTATGACAAACTTCACATAAAATTTTCTGTGAAGCTTATACTATTAAAGACTTCACACAGTTTTATGCTGTGAAGCTTTATGTGAACAAAAAAAAGTTTACTTCAGAAATTCTGATGCGCCAAATTGAGACTTCAACCTATTTACAATAATGCCACCTTCAAAATTGATATTTGTGATCAGATCCAATGGAAGGTCAGGATGTGTTCTCACAATTCTCATGGAATTTCCTTGTTCTCATAGGATCCCAAGTCTCTCTCTCTCTCTCTATATATATATATATATTATTTGAAGGTGGCATTATTGTAGGGGAAGGTTCAAATGAGAACCAATATAAAGTTGAGAACCTTGAGAACCACAACGAATACATGTTTGTTCACATGTGATTAATTTCAGTCATATGTGAACATTGATGTATGTTTAATTGAAAAAGAAAAAAGTCAAAAAAATCTTAAAATTATATCGAAAAACGCAAAAAAAACAAATATATGTTCACATGTGAACGATAATGTGAACAAATCGGTTAAATGTGTTTTAAGACGTAAATTTATGATTTTTTTTTTTACTTTTTTCTTTTTCAATTAAACATACATCAATGTTCACATATGATTGAAGTTAATCACATGTGAACAAATACGTATTCGTTGTGGTTCTCAAGGTTCTCAACTTTATATTGGTTCTCATTTAAACCTCCCACTATTATATATATATATATATATATATATATATATATATATATATATATATATATTTTGCACCGTATGCACAGTTGCTAACTCAAATAATTAATATAAAATAATATTTAAGTAATTCAAAAATATATATAAACAACCACATAATAAAACAAATAAAGTAGCTGTTAAAGAAATAGAGAATTAAACGGTCTTGCAGGCCGTGCTTTAGACGCATGCAAATATGCAATAGAACTATTTGGCAATATATGCAAAATAATTAGATAACATATTATTCTTTTCATAACTTAATAATGCACTAAATTATTCAATTATCAAATAAATAAATAAAAAGTATGCCACATCGATAATTTTAATATCACTACTAAGGTAATTGTTAGACTTCCTTATTACAACTTTCATAACTAAATGACCTACAAAATGAATTAAACAGTTGTAAATGGATTTACTCATTTGGGTTTCGTTTCTTACTTTCTCAATCTTATTTCACAACTTTAATATCGCCACAGCTCAAGGTCAATTCAGGGGCCCTTACTGCGGTTACGAGACCAGCAACTCGGCCTTCAAACAAGATCTTAACAACGCACTCAACTCCCTTACCGGAACAAACAATGGTTTTGGGTTTTTCAATTCGAAATCTGGACAAGCTAATGCAGCTGCCCTTTGTCGTGGAGACATTGAGCCTGAAAGCTGCCGGAAATGCGTTGATGCAGGTTCTCGGATATTAGTCTCACTCTGTCTGGATCAAATCGAGGCAGCCGGATGGCTAGATGATTGTTTATTAAGGTACTCAAATCGTTCTATGGGATATGGATTTGATGATGTTACATTACCTTTCAGTAATCAAAGTTTAGTTTCAAACTCTAGCTATAAGCTATGGACTCGAACTGTTACAAGTTTTCTTGGAACGTTAAAACAAGAAGCAGCAAGTGGTGGGCAGCTACGGAAATACGCTTCAGGAAACGTATATGCCCCTGGATTGGAAACTATTTATGGATACATGCAGTGTTCTTCTGATTTGTCAGCGACTGAATGTGATTATTGCTTGGTCACAGCCACTCTAGAGACACAAGTTTACGACAAAAGTTTAGGAGTCGAAGTTTACAAGCCTGGTTGTGTTCTTCGGTACGAGATCTATAGTTTCTTTAATTCCACATGGTATCCGGCTCCGCCATCTTCAGGCAAGCAGTTTTAACCTTTTATTTTTTTTACATTCGTACTATTGAAGAAAATCATGATCTAAATGGAAAGTTTCATATATTGATAAATTTTTAAAAGTTCCAAAAAAGCTAGATGTAGTTCATGCCATTCATTCAACACTTGCATAGTTCAATTTCACTAATTAAATTTCTAAAGCAAGTAAACAAATTGTTGATTCCTAGCTTATCCTTATGTTGCCAAAATTTGAAATTTCACTCTTTTAAAGACACAATTGAACGTTTTTTTTGTTACCAAATTGAATTTATAGTTCTTAATGTACGAAACGAACTTACATTACACATATTGGGATTGTTTGGAACTTACAAATACTAATTTGCTCTTTAGTTATATTTGTAAAGTGTTGGATATGATTTACAGGACACAAGAAAACAATCAACATTGGAATAATCGTTGGTCCAATATTAGCGACGGTGGTGGTGATAGCAATAGTCATCTTCATCATCCGAATACGTCTAAAACATAATCAAAAAGGTAATTATACAATGAGTCTCCTTCTATCTTTTCTGTTTCGATGCACATTTCATGTTTGTAGTTTTTGCAATCGAAGAAACTTTCATAACCGTATGTTTCAATGTTGCGGAAATCATTGATTTTTGTCGCGATGGATCTTGAAATAGGTGGGTTAGACAATGAAAATCCCCAGGATAAAGAACACGAAAGAGAAAATGAAGACACTGGAGATATGGATTTCTTCAATTTAAGTACTATACTATTTGCAACTAACAATTTTTCAGTTGCAAATAAGCTCGGAGAAGGTGGTTTTGGTCCAGTGTACAAGGTCAATGACTATTTTCGCAATAATTAGCTTGAACATTTTTTGTCTGCAATCATGTCGTTTTTTCTGGAATTTGAACCATTTGATTATTCTAGGGTGAACTACAAGATGGAAAAGAAATAGCCGTAAAACGACTATCTAGCAACTCAGGACAAGGTGTTAAAGAATTCAAGACAGAAGTACAGTTGATTATAAAACTTCAACACAAGAATCTCGTTCTGCTTTTGGGGTATTGCATTAAAGGAACTGAAAGACTTCTGATCTATGAATTTATGGCTAATAACAGTCTTGAAACCTTTCTTTTTGGTTTGTCTTTGCTCCTTGGCCATCTTCTCAAGTAATTCTCAGCTGTATTTGTTTCTTTTTGGGTGTTTCAATAGTAACCAAATGTAACAGATCCTATCAAGAGTAAGGAACTCGATTGGTGTATTCGCGTCAATATTGTAAGTGGAATTGCTAAGGGGCTTCGATACCTACACGAGGACTCACGCCTCAAAATCATTCACAGGGACATGAAAGCCAGCAACATTCTTTTGGATCATGAAATGAACTCAAAGATATCAGATTTTGGCACTGCTAGGATTTTTGGAGGCAATCAAATGGAAGCTAACACCAACAGAATTGTCGGAACATAGTAAGTATACAATTTCATGCACTATGTGAAGCAAAAGGTGTCGCTAAGATGTTCTGCAACAATATAATACTAGCAACGGACAATGTAATGCCTGTGTTATTGGTCATAACATAGTCATTACTAAATTAACAAAGGACAACTATACAAATAGATAGGGTCAACGTAGTGAATATTTCATACATATAAAATCAAAGTTAGTCGATATAAAACAAATAGAGTTGTATGAACAATTCAATGGAAAATTGGCAACGGTCTTCATTTGTTTTTTGCATCGTATTTTTCTCTGCATTTATCCTAAGACTTTTTGTGTTCGCATTGAGCCGTTTATTATTACGACAGTGGTTACATGGCACCAGAATATGCAATGGAAGGCATATTCTCTACAAAATCTGATGTCTATAGTTTCGGTGTGCTTTTACTAGAAATTGTTACCGGACAAAGAAACAACAGATTTTGTTTTGAAGACAAGCCCCAAAACTTCCTCTCAACTGTAAGCCAATCACCTTATTTTAACGCTTGGAAAATCCCGGGCTTACAATTTATATAGAGATTTAATCAATCTTTATTATATTTAAATGCTGAAGGTGTGGCGCTTATGGAAAGAAAACGAAGGAGAAAAATTGGTAGATCCATGTCTTATCCAAAATTTTCCGATAGGTGAAGCCCTTAGATGGATCAATATTGCGCTACTATGTGTCCAAGAAGACCCTCAAGATCGGCCTAGTATGTCAAACGTTGTAATCATGCTTGAAGGACAATGGTCCACGAGCCTTCCCTTACCATCGGAACCACCATTGTCATTTGGTAGATTTGCAGCTGTCTATGAAAAGACTACGACAACCGGTGATGTGACTGTGACAACCAGTGATACGATTGCACAGTATCCTCCAATTGATGTAACAAGTTCCAATATTACTGCTCGGTAGCTAGAAGCTAGGTCTGTTTATGCATTGTAGATGGGCTAAGTGTGTCAAAGTGCATTCAACTTTGGAGAAATCTCTATTATATGTATCCATCTTTAATCACTTCTATTAAGGGTAAATTGATTTTGTCAGCCATGTACCCTACTTGTTTGTTCCGAGGTCGGCAACCTACCCTCTAAAATACCAATGTATGCTATCCAACCGGCTACTATGTGTTGAAATCTTGATAAACATAAATTTTACCTATTAAGTTTTTTCTTTGGTTGTATCCACCAATTAAACCGCTTCTAAAATGTCTTGATCTTTTCTTTGAAGAGCTCGTGACAATATATTTGTGAACCCTAAAATATGCAACATTAGATGCAAATAAAATACAAAATCGAATGATTTCAAATACTTCAAAAGACCACGTGCTTGATTTTGGCTAGAACCATTAGTTCCTTCCTCTTTAACATATTCAAGGACCTTAATAACGGATGGAAACAAATCAACCAAACGCAAAAGTGTTTTATAGTGAGAATTCCATCGTGTATCTCCGGGTCGTATAAGAGAAAGCTCTTGATTTAGCCCTCTTCCCGTTTCAATTATGCCACTACCAATTCCTTTTTCTACCCTCTCTTTCTCCATGTCTCGCAAAATATCTTTGCGTTTACAAGAAGCACAAACCACATTCATCAAAATCGCTAACTTGTCAAAAAAGTTCACTATGGCTAAATGTTTTCTTGCAACCGCCACAACCACTAATTGAAGTTGATGAGCAAAGCAATGAACATAATATGCCGAGTTATTTTCCTCCAAGATTTTGGCTTTCAAACCATTGAACTCACCTCGCATGTTGCTTGCTCCATTGTAACCTTGACCTCTTAATTGTTTCAAACTCAATTTATGTTTAGCAAAGAAAGAATCAATGGAAGATTTAAGAGATAAAGAAGATGTCTCCTTTACATGAACAAGACCAACAAATCTCTCCTTAACAAGTCCAAGTGCATCAACATATCGCAAAACAATAGCCATTTGTTCTTTTTTAGATACATCACTAGACTCATCAACTAACAAAGCAAACACATCATCACCGATTTCCTTGAAAATAGATTCGAGTACTTCTTGTTTAAAGCACTTAACAACATCTTTTTGAATACATGGAGAGACCAATTTATTATTCCCCGAAGCTTTCGGTAGTTTACGGAGTTCCTCATTTTGACTTAAGATCAACTCCATCAATTCCAAGAAAATCCCTTTAAAAAGAGATGATTCCGTCTCATCATGACCACGAAATGGTAATGCACATTTCAAACAATACCTACAAGCATAAACGGTAGCACTCAATCGAATTTGATTATGCGTTTTCACAATCTCATCTTGTTTATAGAAGGCGGCAAAAATAGATTGTTTTGGTCTCATCAAATTTTCACATCTTTGTAGTGCATTATTATGGAAGCTATTAACCAAGCCCACATGATCTTTAAGTCTCTCCTTCTTGTTCCAACCATTAAACCCATCCTTCACAAATGCATCATTACCACCTTGATTTCCAATATGATCTCTAAATAAGTAGCAACATAAGCAAAAGGCTCTATCCGCCTTAACACTATACTCTATCCAATTATTGTATTTATCGAACCAAGCTTTGACAAAAGCTCTTCCCCCCTTTCTTGGAAAATCATGACCACGTGGTTGACAAGGTCCTCTAAGCCAATATTGTCTCCTTATCTCATCTCTTTGATTAGGGTTATACTTCAAAATCCTTGGCCTATCATACGGATCCCATGGAAGATCGTCCATTTCAACTACATTCACTTGGCACCGCCCCTGAATTTGATTGATCTTGTTCCTTCATACAAATTATTTACTAACGTCTAACACCAGTTTCTCAAACCCTAAACAAAACAAATTGAAAAATAATTTCGTTAAACTCTAGCGATGGAGACGTCGCCACTTTGTCTTTTTGTTCAGAAAACGTAACTCGCTCCAGTGAAGCCCAACACCAGGGTAGAGACATCCTCCGAAGGATAGAAATGAATTCATAGATATGGTGGAAATGGCGGTGATAATGACAGTGAAGAGCAGATCCGGTGGAGATGACGGAGACGGCGAAAAAGTCTGTTCATACCATGAACTCCGGCGAGCATTCCGGCCACCATCTCGACAGCCTATTTCATATAAAATCTAACCTACAAACCCCAAATCAACTCGACTTAAGGTTTTTGAAATGCGATTAAGGGTTTCTGAAACACGATTTACGCTTTTAAAACCGGGGATGAATTTTCAGGCCACTCATACAACGACCACCGCCGCAGCGGCTATAATTGTCACCTCCACTTTCGTTCAAAGCAATTTCATTCAGATCTGTAAGGTTGAAGTATTGGTCAACATGACGTCTTATCGATAACTATTACGAGGTTGAAGCGATTTATATGTGTTTTGATGGTGGTAGATAGTAGTGGTTGAATCTTGAATGTTGAAACAAAGAGTTTGAGTTGCTGATTGTATTTGGTGAGGTTTACAAGATAACCAGCTTAATGTACAAGTGTTTAAAGCAAACAACAATATAATAACATATCAATACTCCGAATCCTAATTAATTCTAACTTTCTAAATATAATTAAATGATGTCGTGTCATTAACAGTGATGAAATGGACGCTAACCGGATACTTATGTCAACAGAGATATTGTTCACATAGTTATATACATTTACAAATACTTAACCCAATTATTTATTGTAATGAAATGCATTAACAGATCCTTTAAGTGTAAGGAACTCGATTGGTCTAAGCGTGCCAACATTGTTAGCGGAATTGCCAAGGGGCTTCGATACCTACATGAAGACTCGCGCCTTAAATTCATCCATGAAGACTCGCGCCTTAAATTCATCCACCGGTATATGAAAGCCAATAACATTCTTTTGGACCACGAGATGAACTCAAAAATTTCGGATTTTGGCACTGGTAGAATTTTTGGAGGCAATCAATCTAAAGCTAATAACACAATTAGAATTATTGGAACTTAGTAAGTTCTCAAAATTTTCCGTCTTAACAATAATCGTCACATATAATGTTTTGCAGTTTTGTTCTGAACTTTCACACACAAAAAAGTTATTTGCGAAGTAAAAGCCCCAAAAACGTTCTTAAGTCCAAATCATGGAAAGTTTGGAACATACGGCCTTTTATTTTTAGTAACGGATTTTTCTCAACAAATATCATAATCTTAACTAGGATAAAGATCGACTACTATCGACCAATTTCAAGTGTCTTGATTTGAATTTCGATTGTTTCAAAATAAATGTTTATTTTGTATATAACTAATCAAAAAAGTTATTAAAAGGTAAAGATAATTTCCTATTGAATAAGAATGTAATAACTACATATTATTATGTGTATTTTCAAGGTGAATATTTAATTAAGATAGATGACAGGAGGGATTACTTAAAATGCAAAGAAGGTCGACATAGGTTATTATCCCTTAGTTTCAAATGCCCAAGTAAACTCGCTAGAAATTGATGAAAATATCGCCAATTATCATGATATTACTACAACTCGGGATAATCTAATATATCTTGATAAGTCATGACATTTTCAAGGTTATATTGTCTTTTGGGCAATATGTTTGTAAATGTATTGAACTTATCACAAAATCCTATTGTATGCATCATACTTGTCACAAAATCCTATCGTATGCATCCTACTTTTAAAAGTCCTATTGTGTGTATCGAACTTACTAATTATTGCTATTGTATGTAGTCATTAACACTAATGACGTTTGACTGGTCATAAGCATCCTACGTGACATTTTCATCCGATGTGGCACTGCCACGTAAGCTCAACGCCATCTAAAGTTCGATACATTTTTCGGATCATCATCTTCATCAACTTTATTAACTTCAATTTTTCGACGACACCATTTTTTTCGGCGATATCATTTTTCCAGCAAATCATTAATTCCGCAGGTACCACCACAACTAATATACACCTCCTAACCACCAAGCCTACCATCTATGACATCACCACCATCTCCACCATTTTTTTCGGCGACTTTAAAAAAAACAGTGTGAATTTCGTCAAACTTCCGAAATATTGCGAAAGATGATTCCACGTCACAAAGCATGAGGGTTGAATTAGTGGCTGAGTCCATTGCCTCTGAACAAAAGGTTAGGGGTTCGAATCCCATCCACTGCAAAAGGCCGGAGGTCCTTTCTACCTTTAGGTAGAACTCTAAGCAGCCTCCCCCATACACCGTCCTAGACGGTACTGGGCCTTAACCCGCGGAAGGCGGTATGAGATGTTACTTACTTACTTTTTTATGATTCCACGTCACAGGCAACTGTTATGCATGCATGTGAATGATGATTTCAATTTTACAACTTATAAGCAATTGTTATGCATTCATATCCGATGTCTGTTACACATGTATATACTGAACTGAAAGCCGATAACAGATGTTAAGGGTTGTTTGAGCTTTTAGCTCTTGTTTCTGACCAAAACACTTTTCAGGGACATCCAAATTTTACAAATCGTGTAATGCCTTGACACTGTCCAATATGAGATGGAAATAGGCATCTAAATAGCATCAAAACAAATACACCTAAGAGGATTCATCTATATTTATCGAGGTACCGTCCTCTTTAAACCCAATGAAAAAAGAAAGAAAGAAATGAATCTAAACTACCACAAACAGATCAAATCAAATACGAATATAAACTGAACTAAATCTAAACCGCCCTTGTATTTGATATGAAACATTCTACTGTTTAACTTGAACCTTTGTGCCACTTCATTTTCTAGTTCCGATAAGCCTAATGAAGTCATGAATTGGAACTTTATCATATCATCTTTGAAATTAAACTTGGCTTCACAGTCACATTTCTTACATCTGAATCCTTCACCATATTCTGCTTTGGTGATGCATGAACATGCAAATATTGGTTTACATTGTTTCTTTTATATTTGGGGTATGATGTGCTCTCCCTAATAGAAGAGTGATCTTTGTTGTGCATTGCATGCCTGATTAAACTCTTATTTCTCCACCTTCTCAACTGCACCATGAGACGTACTGCATTGTATATTAAATCTGATTTAGAAGGAAGGTAGCGATGTTTTCCACACCTCCACCACCAGCCTTGATAACCATGGTGTTTACTTGAACAACTCCATTGCTTAAGCCTTACCAGCACGAACACAGTAACGTAGAAACTATGATGTGCGTTTGAAGACAGTTGCAAGTTTAAAGATAGTCGCCGGAAGAAATGGGGTCGCCGGAAAAAATGGTGAAGATGGTGGTGATGTCGTAGATGGTAGGCTTGGTGGTTTGGAGGTGTATATTAGTTGCGGTGGTACCTGCGGAAAAAATGATTCGTCGAAAAAATGATATCGTCGAAAAAAATGGTGTCGTTGGAAAATTGAAGTTAATAAAGTTGATGATCCGAAAAATGTATCGAACTTTAGATGACGTGGAGCTTACGTGGCAGTGCCACGTCGGATGAAAATGCCACGTAGGATGCTTATGACCAGTCAAACGTCATTAGTGTTAATGACTACATACAATAGTAATAATTAGTAAGTTCGATACATACAATAGGACTTTTAAAATTAGGATGCATACAATAGGATTTTGTGACAAGTTCAATACATTTACAGACATATTGCCCTTGTCTTTTTGTACCCCTTTTAGTATAGACCTATATTTAGTAGGGTGTTGATATATACAACAAAAGTTTTGATGCATACAACAAAAGTTTATAATATTTATGCATGAAGTACAACTTTCTAATGTACAATTTTGTTGTATGAAACAAAACCCATGTTGTATTTATCAATCCCCATTCAGTTTTAATCTGATTATTCTCTCTTCTCCACTTCTCTCTCTAAACTTATACTTCCCTTTCTTCTCTCTCTAAATTTCCCTCTAAAATAAACACTCTCAATACAGTACAACACCATTAGGTTATGACATATAAAAGCGATGCTATTATAACCAACGGATAAAGAAATCACTGTCATCGAATCCTTCTATAACGGCTAGAAACTATGCCACCGACCCTTCTAAACTGCCATCGTTGCCGGCATGCAAATCTGTCCCATCTCGCCTCTATCATATCTTTTCTTTAAGTTTCTAAAAAGTCTCCAATGTGGGTGTAGATTGTTCGTCTAAGATTTTTTGTTTGATTTAAGTTATAGGGTTTTGTCTCAAATGTTTTGATTTTGTTGTTGGATTTAAAGCCGATTTTCATTATATTTTGCTGGGATTTGTGTTAAATCTTGGTTAGGGTTGCGCCACCGGTTGTGGTAAGGATGGCGGTGGTGGTTGAAGATTTGATTTTTAGTGGAATATGAAACTTCAAAATTTGTAACTAAAATATTAATTTGTAAAGTTGACAATAATTAGAAGTTATTTATTTAAACAATGGATATCGTCTATCAATAATTATCACCGCTATCGGCTTGAGTGCTTGACGATGTTATGTTCCGCAGTAGAGGTGTAAAAAGGGGACAAAGTGAATTGGAGAGTTTTATTTTACCGGGTTGGCATACGGGTTATATTTGTGACCCGGTTGTTTCTCTTGATTTGTGTAAGCAAGTTACCCAAAATTACAGGATTAATTCATGTACTGTATAATAAGTACATTACGAGTATTAATTATTTAGCAACCATTTGAATCAACTACGTTTTTTATGAATATAATGAATATTGAATTAGTAGAAAATAAAAACTTATAAGTCTTACCATTAAACTATAAGCATGTAAGTTGGAAATATGATTTTATATTTGCAATTATCTTTATAGGAGGAGTTGAAGACGAACCTAAAAGAGTACTATTATATGGACATGCTAGATTTCAAGATTTGGTAGGCAGTAAGACGTATTAGTCTTAAATTTATAGAGTAAGGTTCAAATGAGTACATCACTTTTTAAGTGAGAATGAGGGAACCAACATATTTCTGTCATGTGTCACTTTATTCTCTCTCCTCCGCATTTTTAAAAGTTAAATATCTCACAAACGGTAAGTCGAAAAATCATGAAAATTGCACCATAAAATTCAGCGTTTTCTCCTCTTCGATTTGCCGTCCCTCAAGGCATACTTTCGACAACTTTTGTTTTCTTCCATTTTTTGGTGGGTTTTACAAATTAGTAACACATGTGTTAGTGATTGGTTATACATTTAATTTGTGGTTAAGGTTAGGGTTTAGGGTTAGGGTTAGGGTTTATGGTTTAGGGTTTAGAGTTTAGTAGGCTTTAAGGTTTAGGGTTTAGAGTTTTGTAAAACGTTTAGGGTTTAGGGTTTGGGGTTTAGTGTAACATCCTCTTTACTGGTCTGGTAAATTTTTATTTTTAAATTGGTTATTTAAATTGTTTTAGAAATTATTCATATTATGTGTTTACTTGAGAAACTTAGATAAATAAGTCCAACGACTTATTGTAAATAGTAAATTGTTTAATTTACTATAGTTGACGCTAAAATAAAGTAAGTTTCTCGCAATTGGTATTTAGGTTCCAGACAATAGATTAAGACGGGAATAAGATGCCCAAATATTAGGGTCGGTTTTGGTGGAAGTCGACCTAAACTTCTAGACTTTCTTTTCTAACTTCATTTCCTTCTTGCTTCTTTTAAGAAAACATACAAGAGATTTATACACCAGAATTGAAACTATAAATCAGCTGTGATTTTGATTTAACATCTGCATCATCATCATCATCCTTTTGTTCCTTTAAAGTTGTAAGTAGTTGTTTTAGTTCTACATATGATCTTGATTTGAAATTTGTGACTACATGATGTATGAATGAAATTGAAGATTGAATGATGTAATTAGATGTTATAAGGTATTTGTGTAGCATTAGAAACTTTGCTGTATTGATTTGGTACCTGATTTTGCTATTGAAATTAAATTTAGTTCGGGTTAGGGTTTTACAGCAAGTTGCAGGTCGTTTTCAACTTGATTACGCGATCCTAGCTTTTGTTCCCGGATCGCGTAAGTTAGTTATTTTTGATCACAGCAGAGATTGGTCATGGTTACGCGATCCCACCTATGTTTTTTGGATCGCGTAAGCTAGTGTAATTCGGTAACAGAAGATTTTAAACTGAGTTACGCGATCCGGTTTAAATCTTCTGGATCAGTAAGCAAGAATAAATTTGAATACTTGGATCAAAATGAAAATTAATGGATTAGTAATATTGGTGTAATATAATAATCCATTGTAATTAGTAAATAACTATGAAAGTTGTAATTTTAATGACTTGATTATGGTTATTAGCTTGAGGTTACATTTACATAAGTACTATCTGTTAGAGACAAGCTACTAACTTGTGTGTTATGTGATGTTTCAGATACGCCAAAGACTCAGTGACTTAGAAGCTGAGTGTGGTGACTGCTGAGGTATCGGTGAGTGGATTTAGAACTTACCTTTTGATTTAGTTGTAACTGTTTGGTTACAACAAGTGAGCGTAGATATATTGTTGAATTATTTGATTGATATTGTTGATTGTGAATCTACGTGCTATTTGGCCTTTGGGCATTAGTTGTTAATGAGGTTAACGAGTTGAACTGGTTGGTTGAACTAATTGATTATTATGTAAATTACACAGGGTCTTGCTTCATTTGTTGTGTGTATAGAACATGTGTTCGAGTATAATAGCCACTAGCTATCGGTCTCGTCCGTTATGGCCATACGGATATGGTTGGATAAGTGTTCTGAGGAGCCACCCGGGTATTATGGTATTCTTCAGAACCACCGATCCTCATCATTGAATTGTTGATTAGTTGACTTTTATGTTTACGGTTGTTTGGTGTAAACAAGTAGTTAAGCTAAGTTAATTGGTGTGTGATGAATTCATTCACGTAGCTTCGTGCTAATCCCTCATTCTTACTTCCTGCAGGTTTATTTTGGGATGTGGGTAGCAGGAAGTTAATGCTTGGGGAGCAAGGAACGTTTGACTGATCGTGCTACTCTGATATGTTTTGTAGTAAACTAGTGTTTGAAACAATATAATACCCCGTCTTATGTAGTTTATTAAACAGTTTTGATTTGATCTTTGGCTGAATATGTGAACTGTTTGTGTACATTATCTTAACGTACCGTAATGAAATGTATTTTAAAATATACGCTTCCGTGCTAATAATATAATAATGTTGTATTCACATGAGGGGTGTTATATTTAGGGGTTAGGGTTTAGGGTTTGAGGTTTGGGTCAAACCCTAAACCCTAACCCCTAAACGCAACACTAACACATGTGTTACTAATTTGTAAAACCCACCAAAAATGAATTTTTTTTTGTCAAAAGTATGCTTTAAGGGACGGCAAATCGAAGAGGATAAAACGCTGAATTTAATGGTGCAAGTTTTATAATTTTTCGATTTGTCGTTTGTGAGATAATTGATGTTGGGGATAATTGAGTTTTGTACATGTGGCACATTCTCTTTGTACACATGATATGATATCATTGGTTCCCTCATTCTCACACAGATTGCTATTCTCATTTGAACCCTACCCTAAATTTATAAGTATAATTATCGGTACAATAAAAGTTTTTAATCTTAACATAAGCGTTTCGATTTAGCCAATCCCGATCCCCTTGCAACGCGAGGGGCATTTGGTATCCAGTTTTAATATCAAATTGCATAATGATAAAGATATTACCTCACGTTTACTTTCAAATTGGGAAAGGTATTCGTCACCTTGTTGGGTGCAATCCAATCTCACATAGGAGATTGACAATAAAATTTTGTCTTGTATAAACTCATGCGCTACATTCTTTATCAACAATTTCTTTTAAGGTGGAATCCAATCGATTAATATGCTAGACATATATGCTTCTGGGCTAAGTATCGGTCATAAAACAAAACAAATTAAAATTGCACTTTTAGCTTTCTACATTTTCAAAGTTCCAATTTTCGCAGTTGACCATTTTGATAATCCTACTATTACTTGATATTTCATTACTGTCATACCCCGTCTAAAGCGGAAACAACGGGGTACAACGTAGATAAGATCACAACACATTATTCATAAAGAAGACTAAATGAAATAAATAATCAATGTGTCATGATGTCATTAACATGAAAAACGGTTCACGTCATGCATTCATTCCAACAATGAATCCAAAATAACAAACACAAATCCCATAATAGAAATGTTAAGGCAAAATAAGCCTTTTCACATTATTTAAATACCACATGTATCATCCTTCTCAAACAAACTCTCAAGTTTAGCTTATATGCAACCTAGAGGTCCACTAAGCTTTCTTGTCCTCTATCTTCTGTCCACTAGTATTACCTGAAAAGTTATGCTCAAAAACGTCAACAATAATGTTGGTGAGTTTCGTAGGTTTGAAACCAAACACCACAAAATAAAATATTTTGCTGTGATAATAATAGTTTAGGACAATGCATATAGAAATGTACACAAATGTGAAATAATGCAGCCAATATATCTCAATGTACGGCAATTACCTCACGAGGAAGTAAAGCCCGAATGTAAACAATAATCCCAATGTACGGCAATTACTCCACAAGGAAGTAAAGCACGGATGTAAGAAACCAATCTCAATGTACGTCAAATACCCCACAAGGAAGTACAGCACGGATGTAAGCAACAAGTCTCAATGCATATAAGTCACATAGTGTCACACATTTCATGCATATGTCCAAAAATAGAAATGAATACGTTCACAGCATAAAACAGTTGGTAAAACATGTGAGCATACTTTTCCCCCAATTTGAAAATATGGAAATGAAAACGGGGCCACGAAAACTCACCTCAAAAGCAAAGCAAGTATCGTCTCAAATGAATCCACCAAATAGTACGTCAATCTACAAATAAATTCATATAGATTAATAACCTAGTTGTCACCTCCTTTGTTATTTTGTATTACCAAATCAAGTCACTTAAACCTTAAGGAACTTAATTAAATATTAAACTTGATACTATAATTATTAAAATCCTTATAACACGCCAACGCTTAACTTCCAACCCATACTTTATATCTTATATAACTATTATATTATAATAAAATTCATCTTCATCAACCAAAAATGAGATACACAACTTCTTTAATCCTAATCGTTTAAACCCTTCCAAGGTTATCATACAATTAGAGTATAACGGTTATTATCTAAAAATATGATAAAAGACGATTGAGACACTACCATTTGTAACAACTAATACCCATTACATAACCTATTCTTTTTAAATCAAATATATATATTAAATCTTAAAATTTTACAAATGTGGTTTATTTACAGAAAAGTCTAGTCTTAAACATTCTTTACAACTCCCAAAATACTAGAAAATAATTTGATCAAACCGATGTAACATTATCGACTTTTTCTAAAAATTCGTCACTCTTATTAGCAGTTTACAAAATAATTTTTATAAAATCATACATCGCGTTTTATAGGCCGAAACCATGAGAGTCCAAGTAAAATTTCGAGATCTACAACTTTCGTGTTTTGGCCGAAGCCTGAAAACGAATTCCACTAGGTCAAAACGTCCGTCGAACTGGACTGAATAATCTGGACAGATTTTACGTTTAGCGATACAATACTTTCGGTTTGCAAAACTTATTATACCCAACATATTCATACTTTGCGCCATTATATATAACCACTAGTTTTATATTTAACCACTAGTTTAGAATAACATAGCAATCAAAACAGCTCCGTGACCAAAATACACGATTTTTATTGTTTATAACATTCAGTAACACAAGTCGAACACTTTGTGTACGTACTCACTTATAAATGGTTTACTAAGACTTTGTTAATAATATACTAGTAAAAGCAGTGATCATTTTTAAGAGGCCAGTTTCATAAAGTCATTATTAGAAAATTAAAACTAGACTTATGCATATGTAATTTCAATCGTAACATCTGACCAAAATAAGTTATATAAAACAACTTTCAATTAAAGGCTCAACGATACATGTTGAATCTATGGCCATATGATACAAAAAGCATCTTAAACCATTTGAAAATATCCCTGTGTGTATGATTTTGGTACAAAATATTTGCACTAGTTTACTTGTTCGAGCAAAACTCACCATCATGTTCATCTCCTTCACGATTATAAACACCCTTTCTATCATCATAGTTTTAAATTTATACGATCCTTGTAATGTTTTAAACAAATTGTTATCGTAGAGTCTTACGTTCTTTTGTCACATAATCATGTGTAAAAAAAAAAGTGACTGGTCTCGTGAATTCTATACTTGTAAATAAAACAAATTTCATTGTTAATACAAAGACTCGATCTATCGAATACCCAGCGATCTATCGATTTAAAAGATGTCGATGTCAAGAAAACTCAACCACTACGATCCTATTAAGGTTTCAATCCAGAAACAATAAGTAATTCAGAAAGTTGAACGATCTTTACCTTATAATCTTTACCGAGATTGAACCCGAAAATACTTTGCGATCTAACCTTGAATGAAGCTAAAACTCACTCGATATTTCCTACCCTCAATTTTTGGTGTTATTGCTCTGATTTCATGATCGTAGGAATGAAGTTGCTATTGATATTTATCGCCTAGTTTGTTACGGAAGTTTTGGCAAAGGATTATAATTGAGACGGAAAGTAAATCCTATCCAAAGTTATTTACATGTTTATCTTAATGGCATTTTACAATTACAATAACATTTACATAATAAAAGGGCACTAATGATAACATTATAATTTCGTTCTCTTTTTTTTTTTTTTTTTTGACATTAATCGATCTTATCTCTATAATCAACTATTAATATAAGCCCAAGTTATAATTATCATATTTTGACATATAACATTAAAGACCAAGACAAGTTAGATCAACTATAATAAAAATATAAACTCTAAGTTATTCCATAAATTATGTAGTTTAACTCCATTATGATTAATAATCATAATAATTTATAATACTTATTAATAAATTCATAAATTTCGGGCACAAGTAACGATTAAATTATCGGACGACATACGAAAATCAAGTTTCTCATTTAGTTTAAGATATGAAATACTTGGTTAAGATTAAGAAATGATTTTTAAGAACGAACCTATAAATGAAGCTTTTAGTGACGGATGTCACAGTATCCTCCAGTTGCAGGAATTTCGTCCCGAAATTCAACCAGAGCTAGTACTGCGAACATGATTATCGAAAAGTTGCGGATATTTCTGCTTCATCTGATCTTCACGCTCCCAAGTAAACTCGGGACCTCTCCTAGCATTCCATCGAACTTTAACAATTGGAATCTTACTACGTTTCAACTTCTTAACCTCACGATCCATAATTTCTACCGGCTCTTCCACAAAATGAAGTTTAGGATCAATCTGAATTTCTCCCAACGGTACTTGCAAAGTCTGATCAGCTAAACACTTCCTCAAATTCGCCACATGGAACACATCGTGAACCCCACCAAGCTCTTGGGGTAATTTTAATCTATAAGCAACCGGACCAACACGCTCGATAATCTCGAATGGTCCAACAAATCTCGGTGCAAGCTTCCCTTTCTTACCAAAACGAACAACTCCCTTCCACGGTGAAACTTTTAACAACACATAATGACCAACCGCAAATTCCAATGGCTTACGACGTTTATCAGCATAGCTCTTTTGCCTATCACGAGCCACTTTCAATCTCTCCTTGATTTGCACAATCTTATCGGTAGTCTCTTGGACTATTTCTGGCCCAATCAACTGACTTTCTCCTACCTCAGCCCACATTATAGGCGATCGGCACTTCCGCCCATAGAGTGCTTCAAATGGTGCACACTGAATACTGGAATGATAACTATTATTATACGAAAACTCTACCAATGGTAAATGAGTATCCCAGTTCCCTCCAAAGTCGATAACACAAGCCCTCAACATATCTTCCAACGTCTGGATCGTACGCTCACTCTGCCCATCAGTTTGGGGATGGTAAGCCGTACTCATATCCAACCTCGTCCCTAACGCCTTTTGCAACGTCTGCCAAAACCGTGAAGTAAATCGGCCATCACGATCAGAAATAATCGATACAGGTACACCATGCCTCGCCACAATCTCATTTATATACAATCTCGCCAATTTCTCCATTTTATAGTCCTCGCGGATAGCCAAGAAATGAGCAGACTTAGTCATCCTATCCACGATAACCCAGATCGAATCATGACCACTACTGGTCCTAGGCAGTTTCGTAATGAAATCCATAGCAATGTTCTCCCACTTCCACTCGGGAATCTCCGGTTGTTGTAGCAACCCAGAAGGTCTTTGATGTTCAGCCTTAACCTTCAAACAAGTCATACATTGGCTAACATACAATGCAATATCCTTCTTCATACCTGGCCACCAATACAAATCTTTCATATCATGATACATCTTATCTGCCCCTGGATGAATCGAATACTTAGACTTATGAGTCTCATCCATCACCAGCGTCCTCAGGCCGCCTAGTAACGGGATCCACAGTCTATCAATGAAGTAATGCAATCCATCATCCTTACGCTCCAACTGTCCATCTAACCCTCGCAACGACTCTCCTTCAACATTGGGACCCAGAAGTGCTTCCAACTGAGCCTCAACCAACTTCTCCTTAATACCCGAATGAATGGTTAACCTCATCGCTCTCACTCTCCTTGGCCTAACCCTTTCCTTTCTGCTCAAAGCATCAGCCACCACATTCGCCTTTCCCGGATGGTAGCGAATTTCACAATCATAGTCACTAAACAACTCCAACCACCTCCTTTGCCTCATATTCAATTCCTTCTGATCAAAGATATGTTGCAAGCTCTTATGATCAGTATAAATTACACTATTCGTCCCATACAGATAATGCCTCCAACATTTGAGTGCAAAAACCACCGCACCCAATTCCAAATCGTGAGTAGTGTAGTTTTTCTCGTGCACCTTAAGTTGCCTAGATGCATAAGCTATCACCTTCCCTCGTTGCATCAAAACACATCCCAACCCTTGGTTAGACGCGTCACAATAAACCACAAAATCATCCGAGCCATCAGGTAATGCCAAAATTGGTGCCTCACACAAAGCATTCTTCAGAGTTTGAAATGCTTCCTCCTGTTTCTCTCCCCAAACAAATTTCATTTCCTTTTGTGTCAACAGTGTAAGCGGCTGAGCGATCTTAGAGAAATTCTCAATAAAACGCCTATAATATCCCGCCAAACCCAAGAACTGACGAATTTCAGAAGGTGTTTGTGGAGTCCTCCAGGCTTTCACTGCCTCAATCTTACTTGGATCCACATGAATACCCGCCTCGCTTACCACATGACCAAGAAAATGTACCTCACGCAACCAGAATTCACATTTAGAAAATTTTGCATAGAGCTGTCCTTTCGAGAGAAGTTCGAGGATAAGTTTCAGATGCAATTTGTGTTCCTCCTTAGATTTCGAATAGATCAGAATGTCGTCAATAAAGACAATAACGAATTTATCAAGATATGGCTTACAAACACGATTCATTAGATCCATGAATACCGCAGGAGCATTAGTAAGACCAAAAGGCATGACGAGAAATTCGAAGTGGCCATAGCGAGTCCTGAATGCTGTCTTTGGTATATCCGACTCATGAACTCTCAACTGGTGATAACCAGAACGAAGATCAATTTTAGAAAACCACTGTGCACCTTGGAGTTGATCAAATAAATCATCTATCCTTGGGAGAGGATAACGATTCTTGATCGTAAGTTTGTTAAGTTCACGATAATCAATACACATACGAAATGAACCATCTTTCTTTTTAACGAACAGAACAGGTGCTCCCCAAGGGGAGTGACTAGGGCGAATAAAGCCCTTGTCTTGGAGCTCCTGAAGTTGAGTAGACAATTCATGCATTTCAGAAGGAGCTAAACGATATGGAGCTTTAGCAACTGGGGTCGCTCCAGGAATAAGATGAATGCGAAACTCAACGGATCGAAGAGGAGGTAATCCCGGCAAATCATCCGGAAAAACATTAGGAAAATCACGAACAATAAGGACATTTTCAAGTTTTGATTCCTCGGAATTTATACGCATAAGCTTAACACATTTAGTCTCTGGTTGTTCCCCAGAGACTTCCAACATGCTGCCATCTGGCATAGGTATACGGACCACTTTTTCGAAGCACACAATTTCGGCCCTATATTTCGACATCCAATCCATACCTACTATAACATCGAAGCTACCGATCCCAAAAGGTATTAGGTCAATACTGAAAGTATGATCCTCCAATACGAGTGTACAATTTTTAATAACCTCATTCAAGTCTACCCGTTTTCCATCCGCAATTTCAATTTCATACACAACGCCCAGCTTACTAGGTATAATATCAAGTATAGGCACAAAATCTATAGATATAAAGCTAAAATCGGCACCACTGTCAAATAAAACTGTAGCAAAATGATCATTTAACCGAAACGTACCGGTCACAATGTTGGGTGCCTGTCGTGCCTCACTAGCTTTCATAACAAAAGATCTCCCAGGAGCAGTGTTTGCAGCACGTCCCCTGTTCTGATTTCCACCAGTTGTCAAAACCCGAGTATTGTTATTACTTCCAACAGCTCTTATTGTCCTAGCCAACCTAGGGCAGACATTGACGAAATGATCCAAAGCCCCACATTCGAAACACCCATTAGAACCCCTCACAACATTAACCGGGGTAACAACATGTGCAGTAGAACGACAGAAATCCGGTAAATGACCCCACCGATTGCACTTGTTACAATACTTACAACCAGTAGACGGAAGATGATGAAAATTACACCCTGCACACAAAGGATAACCCCCACCGTAGACCTTCCTATCCACATTTGCAGCAACATATGTCTTAGCTATCCGAGGTTTCTTATTATTCGAATCACCAACCTTAGCTTTACTAGATTCAGCTACCTCCTTACCTTTCTCGCTTCCCCTTTTCAATGTACCATTTCTTACCATTTCCTCAGTAAGAGCCCCAGCTTTCAAAATCGCACTCTGAATAGTGGCTGGTTCAGTCACCTCAACCATTCCCTTAATTTCTGGCACCAATCCCCCTAAATACTTTTTAATCCTTCTCGACTCAGGTGTCACCATACTCGGAATCAACTTGGCTAATTCATGGAAACGATCAGTGTACGCCGCATGATTAGCCCCCACCATCTTATGCTCCAAAAACTCTTTCTCTAACTTGTCCATTTCATTTGTAGAACAGTACTCCTCCACTAACAGTGCCTTAAACTCTTCCCATGTCATACCCATAGCAGCAGGCCTACCCCTTGCCTGAATCTGTACATTCCACCAGGTCAATGCTTTACCCGACAACTCAGTAGATGCATACCTGACCATACGCTCTTCGGCGCAATTACTAATATCCAACACCGACTCCATCTTCTCTATCCACCTAGAGCAAGCAATCGCTCCCCCTTTGCCATCGAAATCTCGTGGTTTACATGCCTTAAACTCCTTATAAGTACATCCTCTAGCAGCCGCTCCATTACCAGTTCCATCCTCACCATTAGGTTCCCCATTAAAAATTTCCTCTTCTTCTTCACCACCTCCTCCACCTGTACCCTGCAACACACCCTGAGTAACCTGTGCAACTATATTAGGCAATAATGCCTGCAGCTGTTCTGCAATCATCGCGGCAACATTGGGCGCCTCACCCCCAGTACCCTCTTCACCTCCACCTGTACGGCCTCCGGTACGGCCACCACCCCTACCATTACGGCCACCTGTGCGGCCTCCCCCTCTGTTTGCACTACCGCCTCTATTCGCATTACGAACGGAACGTCTTGGCGGCATGATTTCTACAATGGGAACGTAATACAGATTAAATGATTAAATGATGTAGATAAGGTTTAGATACGCATACTTCATATAATTTGAGAGGTAGGCATTTCATATGTGTAAGAACAGATATTTCTAAACATGAAAAGATGTGAACAACGTTTGAACGAGAAATCATCCTTCGTACACCTTTACAGGTAGCACATTGATTACTCAAATATGGTCGATAGACTCGCATATGTCGGAATATCTTCTTCAATTACGTCGGCCGCCATAATTGTAAAAATATTCGTTCACACACATTTCTATCTTCCAAATTTTTGTAATACAATATACTTGTACAAAATGGCAAAGATTAACAATAGAACAATGGATATGCACAACACATGGTTATGTTGTGCAACCAATGTTAGAAAGGAATTGAATTACGTTGAAATATGCACACATAGTTTCCTAATTCATGTTCTATATGCGGGTTCCTTATTTATAGTCTAGGCCAATCCACCTAGATCTCTATAAACATGTCTCTGATACCAATCTGTCATACCCCGTCTAAAGCGGAAACAACGGGGTACAACGTAGATAAGATCACAACACATTATTCATAAAGAAGACTAAATGAAATAAATAATCAATGTGTCATGATGTCATTAACATGAAAAACGGTTCACGTCATACATTCATTCCAACAATGAATCCAAAATAACAAACACAAATCCCATAATAGAAATGTTAAGGCAAAATAAGCCTTTTCACATTATTTAAATACCACATGTATCATCCTTCTCAAACAAACTCTCAAGTTTAGCTTATATGCAACCTAGAGGTCCACTAAGCTTTCTTGTCCTCTATCTTCTGTCCACTAGTATTACCTGAAAAGTTATGCTCAAAAACGTCAACAATAATGTTGGTGAGTTTCGTAGGTTTGAAACCAAACACCACAAAATAAAATATTTTGCTGTGATAATAATAGTTTAGGACAATGCATATAGAAATGTACACAAATGTGAAATAATGCAGCCAATATATCTCAATGTACGGCAATTACCTCACGAGGAAGTAAAGCCCGAATGTAAACAATAATCCCAATGTACGGCAATTACTCCACAAGGAAGTAAAGCACGGATGTAAGAAACCAATCTCAATGTACGTCAAATACCCCACAAGGAAGTACAGCACGGATGTAAGCAACAAGTCTCAATGCATATAAGTCACATAGTGTCACACATTTCATGCATATGTCCAAAAATAGAAATGAATACGTTCACAGCATAAAACAGTTGGTAAAACATGTGAGCATACTTTTCCCCCAATTTGAAAATATGGAAATGAAAACGGGGCCACGAAAACTCACCTCAAAAGCAAAGCAAGTATCGTCTCAAATGAATCCACCAAATAGTACGTCAATCTACAAATAAATTCATATAGATTAATAACCTAGTTGTCACCTCCTTTGTTATTTTGTATTACCAAATCAAGTCACTTAAACCTTAAGGAACTTAATTAAATATTAAACTTGATACTATAATTATTAAAATCCTTATAACACGCCAACGCTTAACTTCCAACCCATACTTTATATCTTATATAACTATTATATTATAATAAAATTCATCTTCATCAACCAAAAATGAGATACACAACTTCTTTAATCCTAATCGTTTAAACCCTTCCAAGGTTATCATACAATTAGAGTATAACGGTTATTATCTAAAAATATGATAAAAGACGATTGAGACACTACCATTTGTAACAACTAATACCCATTACATAACCCATTCTTTTTAAATCAAATATATATATTAAATCTTAAAATTTTACAAATGTGGTTTATTTACAGAAAAGTCTAGTCTTAAACATTCTTTACAACTCCCAAAATACTAGAAAATAATTTGATCAAACCGATGTAACATTATCGACTTTTTCTAAAAATTCGTCACTCTTATTAGCAGTTTACAAAATAATTTTTATAAAATCATACATCGCGTTTTATAGGCCGAAACCACGCGAGTCCAAGTAAAATTTTGAGATCTACAACTTTTGTGTTTTGGCCGAAGCCTGAAAACGAATTCCACTAGGTCAAAACGTCCGTCGAACTGGACTGAATAATCTGGACAGATTTTACGTTTAGCGATACAATACTTTCGGTTTGCAAAACTTATTATACCCAACATATTCATACTTTGCGCCATTATATATAACCACTAGTTTTATATTTAACCACTAGTTTAGAATAACATAGCAATCAAAACAGCTCCGTGACCAAAATACACGATTTTTATTGTTTATAACATTCAGTAACACAAGTCGAACACTTTGTGTACGTACTCACTTATAAATGGTTTACTAAGACTTTGTTAATAATATACTAGTAAAAGCAGTGATCATTTTTAAGAGGCCAGTTTCATAAAGTCATTATTAGAAAATTAAAACTAGACTTATGCATATGTAATTTCAATCGTAACATCTGACCAAAATAAGTTATATAAAACAACTTTCAATTAAAGGCTCAACGATACATGTTGAATCTATGGCCATATGATACAAAAAGCATCTTAAACCATTTGAAAATATCCCTGTGTGTATGATTTTGGTACAAAATATTTGCACTAGTTTACTTGTTCGAGCAAAACTCACCATCATGTTCATCTCCTTCACGATTATAAACACCCTTTCTATCATCATAGTTTTAAATTTATACGATCCTTGTAATGTTTTAAACAAATTGTTATCGTAGAGTCTTACGTTCTTTTGTCACATAATCATGTGTAAAAAAAAAAAGTGACTGGTCTCGTGAATTCTATACTTGTAAATAAAACAAATTTCATTGTTAATACAAAGACTCGATCTATCGAATACCCAGCGATCTATCGATTTAAAAGATGTCGATGTCAAGAAAACTCAACCACTACGATCCTATTAAGGTTTCAATCCAGAAACAATAAGTAATTCAGAAAGTTGAACGATCTTTACCTTATAATCTTTACCGAGATTGAACCCGAAAATACTTTGCGATCTAACCTTGAATGAAGCTAAAACTCACTCGATATTTCCTACCCTCAATTTTTGGTGTTATTGCTCTGATTTCATGATCGTAGGAATGAAGTTGCTATTGATATTTATCGCCTAGTTTGTTACGGAAGTTTTGGCAAAGGATTATAGTAGAGACGGAAAGTAAATCCTATCCAAAGTTATTTACATGTTTATCTTAATGGCATTTTACAATTACAATAACATTTACATAATAAAAGGGCACTAATGATAACATTATGATTTCGTTCTCTTTTTTTTTTTTTTTTTTTTTTTGACATTAATCGATCTTATCTCTATAATCAACTATTAATATAAGCCCAAGTTATAATTATCATATTTTGACATATAACATTAAAGACCAAGACAAGTTAAACCAACTATAATAAAAATATAAACTCTAAGTTATTCCATAAATTATGTAGTTTAACTCCATTATGATTAATAATCATAATAATTTATAATACTTATTAATAAATTCATAAATTTCGGGCACAAGTAACGATTAAATTATCGGACGACATACGAAAATCAAGTTTCTCATTTAGTTTAAGATATGAAATACTTGGTTAAGATTAAGAAATGATTTTTAAGAACGAACCTATAAATGAAGCTTTTAGTGACGGATGTCACAATTACCTTTATCAAGTTTGTTCGAATCTTACATTACATGTTTCCAAATTCCAACATCCCCCCTTTTGACTATAAACCATATATATATGATTGCAACAGTGGATACATGGCGCCGGAATATGCAATGGAAGAATTATTTCCAACAAAATCAGATGTTTATAGTTTTGGTGTGTTGTTGTTAGAAATAATTTCAGGACAACGAAACAATAGTTTGTGTTTCGAAGATGAGCCCCAACACTTCTTACCTACGGTAAGGCGTAAGCAAATAATCTTCTGTACGTTCATTTATATATCAAACGAAATGAATATATAGTTTAATTTGTACACTAATAAACTTGGTTCTTGAAGGTGTGGCCCTAGCTCAAAATTTTTCGATGAAAGAAGCTCTTAGATGGATCAATATTGGATTATTATGCGTCCAAGAAGACCCTCAAGATCGGCCTAGTATGTCTGCCATTGTTTTCATGCTTGACGATCAATTGTGTCCGAACCTTCCTTAACCATCTGAGCCGCCATTATCAATCAATAAACTTGCAGCCTTCTTAGAAAAAACTACGACTACTAGTGACACAAGTGCACACCCTTCCATCGAACTAGCAAGTTCTGTTAGTATTGCTTCTCGGTAGGTGTATACAGTTGGTTAACCACACCACACTGTAGTTTTGGTTGGTTAACCGGAAACATTTGCTTGACATGTTTCAAAGGAAGATTTGAAACCGCAAAACAGGGCAGCTATATGTAATTGACAGGTCCACTTTTTTGTTTTAGTTAACCGGTGGTCCATATATAATATACCACATCCTAACCGAACCAAAAAAATTTCAAATTGACCTTTTTTGGGAATATCTATCCCTTTATAGGACAAACTAATATACTCGGTATATAAGTACCAACTACTAGTAGATATATAACTAAAATAATCAATGTACTAGAATTGCATTGTGCATATACGTAATTCCACTTGAACCGATATTTGGCAAACTAGCTTGTGACAACTTAGGAGAGCTTCTATCAATTTTTTTTAATAAGCTTAACTTTCTGGCTTTGGATAAAGTTTTACAATTTTATTGAAAAAATAAGCTCAAAATAAGCGTGCTAGTTGAAGTAATTTGTTATTATTATTATTTTTTGAAACGGCAAGCTCACAATTAGGCCCACACATTAAATATATACAATTACTAAATCAAGTGGAGTTTGAACTTTGAACCCACAATCTTTTAATTGATGGATTTCTCTCATACCGCTAGAGTCTAGACCAAATGCCTTTAGTATCTTAAAATTACCTTGAGCTTTACAAAATTAAAATTTACCAAATGCCTTCAACTACAAATTTTTAACTTTAGCTCGAGGGCTAATTTCGGTAAAAAAAAAAAAAACTTTACCAATAGAATATGTAAAGTCATAACAGACTAACAGTGGAGAATTAACATCTTCGCAAGTTTATATTGTTTTTCTTGGATCATTTCACATTTTCACGTATGCTAGGTCCATTAAGCAGAGGCCTGTCGCCTGTGGATCTGGGCTGTAACATAGTCAAAGCCCACTTTACAAAAGCTATTATTCAACTCTTTGAACAGTCGTGAACAAAAAACCCGAACCCGGAACCGAACCCGAAAAAAACCCGGAACCGAACCCGAAAAAAACCGGTTTTTTTAACCCGGTTCGGGTTTTTTTCATACCCGGCGGGTAGAGACCCGGGTTGGGTTTTTGAAATTCAAAATCGGGTTGGGACCGGGTACACTACGGGTCGGGTTGGAAAACCCGGTATAAAACCCGGTTTAAAAACCGGTATTCGTGGGTCAAAAACCCGGTTCGGGTCGGGTAGGTCAACAAACCGGTTTTTCTTCCTTTGACCTAAAACCCGGTTCGGGTACCGGGTCGGGTCGGGTATGCCCGAAACCCGACTTTGTTCACGCCTATCTTTGAATTAAAGCCAGATCAGTAGATTTGGGCTTACCAATTTATTTCGATGATGACTTCATTCATTTCCACAACATTGATTCATGGCTAATAACATAATCCATTGTTGTTTTTATAAATCGAACACGACGGTGTATTCTTTACGTGTACTGCACAAACTCTTATTGCAAATTTTATTGGATTTTTTTAATAAACACAGCGGATATATCACCACCCGGGTCGATTATAACATGTGCATTGTGTATCGACTATAACATGTGCATTGTGTATCATATAAATCATCACCGTCTTGCAACTTGTCATATGTTCATTGTGTATCATACAAATTTTAAATAAAAACATACAAATTTTAATATGTTCATTGTGTATCATCTTCTTTCTTCCCTTCCCTGTTCTTGCAACTTTTAATATGTTCATTGTGTATCATACAAATTTTAAATTCAAAAATACAATAATCGTCTTTGTGATTGAAATTTGGAGACAATTGAAACAAATTACGCAAAAAATGATTAAAAATAATCAATTGCACTCTAAAAAGGAAAAAAAATAATGAATATTTTACATAAAGAATCAAAATTGATAAAACAAAGTGAAAAAAAGTTACGTACTTTGAGCTTCAATCTTCACCATTTTTCTTCATCAACAATTGTTGATTCGTGAATGGAAGTTAAATTAAAAGATATGTTTGTTGAATTATATGAACTGAGATTATATGAATCGAGATGATGGAAATTAAGGGGATAATGGAGTTAACGGAATAGTTAACGACGTACTCCGGGCGAAGTAGAAAAATTTTGGCCGAAGAAGAAGGATGGGGACACGTGGAGCTATTTGATTGTTGCGTACTGTTACGTATCGAGTGGATGCTGCGTACATGAAACTCAATCATCACCACCCTTTAATAAAGGGTTAACTTGCAAAAATCACATAAGTTTAAGGATACAATTTACACTTTTAAAAATTAAGTCCTTTATTGATAATAAATAAAATAAACTAAGCACGCCTTCTCACCTCTTCATTTCCACAATGAGTTTCAGAACTCATTTTCTTTTTCTACTTCTCTTACAACTTCTATGTTCAACTTTAACGACAGGCAACTACAACTCGTACCCTTTATTCCGGTGCCAGCTCAAAAACAATAATTTCACGGCAGACAGTCCCATCTACAGAGCAAATATCGAAACCGCCCTCACATCCGTTTCTTCCGCGGTTACCAAACACTACGGTTTCAACACAACCACCGTTGGTGTTAGCCCAAACAATATCACAGCCATAGCACTTTGTCGCGGTGACATCAGCTCCGAAGCATGTAACAGTTGTATTAATAACTCAGTTGCTTTGTTAAGACAAGTCTGTACTAACAAAATACAAGCACTAGTTTGGACTTCAAATTGTAAGTTATCATATTCAAATAGTACTAATAATATTACAACTTTCTACAATCGTCCTTATGGAAAGATTGTGAGTTATGTAAACGCATCGAATATTGATCTTTTTAATGCGGCTTTGAGAGATTTGGCTGGAAGTTTACGGACGAAAGCGAGTAGTGGTAACTTGTTACGGAAGTTTGCGACTGGGGAAGCTGTTTACGGGGAAGATTCGTTGAAGGTTTACGCTCTAATGCAATGTGCGCCGGATTTGTCTTCTTTTGATTGCAATTCGTGTTTGTCGGTTGTGTTTAGGGAAGCTCAGGGTTGTTGCAATGGGGATGTTGATGTGGCGCTCTTTTTTACGACTTGTTTTCTTAGGTATTCGAATGTATCGTTTTATAATGATCCTCCGAAAATCGCGTTACCAGCTCTCCCTCCATCTTCAACACAATCGTCGGTAACTTTAGGTATGCTGTATGAATGTATGAAATTATTAGTTTTTATTTTTTTCTTCCATTTTTTAGTGAAAAAGTATAATTCATATTTAATTTATAAAATAATTAGGATTACGAGGACAATAATGTTATTGTCGATGCGTCGGATTAGGTCGATTAATAGTCTTTTTAAATTGATTAAAAAAAGCAGAAAGCATCAATAATTTGACCAACTTTGCTTAGCTGATTTCAAACCCTACTCTAAAAACTTTAGTATTAATCAAGTAATGCTCATCCTTTTTAGCTCACATATTTTAGTAAAAAAATAAGAAATAAAAAGTAGCAATATCATCAAGGTATGTATTTAGTTAGGGCGGTGATAAATCTACCTTCATTTTTGATAAGTTTACCATCAACATTCATTATTTACTTATACAATACAATCATGTAATGCACATTTATGGTGGATCTATTAAAATTGGTGGTGGAAATATCATCTCCCATTTAGTTAAGACATTAGTTTTCACATTAACTAATCAATTTGTTGTCAACCTGTGCGAGTTTTTTTGAAATTTTAAAGGCATTTTATAATTTGTTTGAATTAAAGTTTCTAATTAATACGTGGGTTAAAGGCTATAGATTAACAACATACTTTCACTTTTATTCCGATGTAAGTAACGAATCGATTTTATTAGCAATGTAGGTAATGTACCTTAATTATAAAAATGTGTCAATGTAGGTGTTATGATTCATAAGTACAGTACGTAGCTTGATAAAATTATGTGAGTTGCTAATCGATGGTACTTTTACTGTTACATTACCTAACTTGATAAATTGCTTCGTTATCTACATTAAAACAAAGCTAAAAATACATTATCAATCTCTGCCTTTATCCCTTTATACACATCTGAAGCAATTGCAATGTTAATACACATATCTAAGATTAAAGAGTGATAGAGTCAATTTTGTTAAGATCGAAGTCAATTTTGCCACAAGTCAAATTATATATAAGATGGTCAACGGAAATACGCTGGTATATGTAGTTTACGTTATCTGCAAATTTATTCCTTTGTTTGTACCTTCATTTCATAATCATATCTTACCAATTATATATGTTACTATATGAGTATTGATATTGATGTGTAATAATATATGTTAATTAAACATGTCTAAAATTGTGTTTGGTCCGTAAAATGTTTCTGTTGGAATCAAAATTCATTAGAACAATTGGAATTTCAAGGATTGTGAATTCGTTTGAATGAATGAATTTGTTAACTTTCAGTTCAATTCATTCGTGAACCAAATACTATATGGAATGGAATAAAGATTCCGATTTCATCGAATTTTATGGACTTATGCGAACTAAATACAAAGCAGAAATGTCCATGAATTATATATGTTAATTAATCTATTGTCAATTAATTTTGTCAATGATACCAACTAATTAGAAAGACAGTGGGTACGTCCGTTCTGTAATTAAACATATTATTAACAAGTCATCATATATATTACAAAATGAACTTTTATGTTGTCCCTGCATGCAGGAGGAAAACATAGCTCGTCAAAAACAATTTATGTAATTGTTCCTGTTGTATGTGTTTCTGTTGGGCTAGTCGGTATCAGCTGTTTTCTTGTTATGAGAGCAAAGAGAGTGAAAAACGCAACTAGGAGCGCAATTTCATCTCTACTGATGAGCGACCACAGTGCTAAGTTAGCACAAACCGGAGGTATAATAACATTACAACAAATTGAATAAGCTATTTCGTCGGTTGTATCTAATTTTTATCAAAAGTATGATTTATGTTATATTGCTACACAATTTACGAAGACATTGTAAAACAGAATTTAACTTTATTTCATAAATGTTACTTAAGGCATCGTGTTCTTGTTTTGCAGCTGAAATGGAAATTGGTAGCATAGGATCTTTACAGTTTGATCTGGGCACTATTGAAGCAGCCACCAGGAATTTCTTTCTTGAAAACAAGATTGGTGAAGGAGGGTTTGGTCCTGTTTATAAGGTATGAAATTGATCACATTTTGTTATTACTCTTTTATAATACCATGAAAAGCATTGGTGATCAGGGGATGAATTGAATACGAACATGAATCTTATGATAAGAATGAGATTACCGTCTGTATTTTGCGAATGTTAAGTTACATATATAGAAAAATACAATTTACCTATTGTACGAATTTAGATGATTGTAAACTTATGATGCAATTAAGGCCCTAGCTAGCTAACCAATATCACATATTTTGCAGGGTGTTCTTGCCAATGGGATGGAAATCGCTGTAAAGAGACTATCAAAGTCATCAGGACAAGGCTCACATGAGTTCGTAAATGAAGTCATTTTGATGGCAAAGCTCCAACATCGTAATCTTGTGAGGCTGATAGGGTTCTGTCTTGAAGATGACGAAAAATTACTCATATATGATTACATTTCCAACAAAAGTCTCGACTACTTTCTCTTTGGTATGTTGACCTTCAAGTTATTTTCTGAGTATTAACTAATTATGTAGCTTCAATGTACAAACACTTCTTAGATGTTTACTTGACCAGAAAATAGCATGTTTATTTAAGTCTTGAAGGTAAAGAATTTATGTATCTTTTTTCGAATATAGATCCAAGCAGAAACGGGCACTTAGATTGGCCGAAACGCTACAAAATCATAGAAGGGATTACCAGAGGAATGCTTTATTTGCATCAAGATTCACGGCTTAAAATCATTCATCGTGACCTAAAAGCTAGCAATATCTTGCTTGATCTGGATATGAATGCTAAAATATCTGATTTTGGTCTGGCAAGGATATTTGGAATGGATCAAACTCAAGCCAACACCAAAAGAATTGTTGGAACATAGTAAGTTTCTAACTCGTTTATGTAAATGATGAGGTAGTTTTATTAACTAAATCGGTCATGGATTTAGTCTTGGATGTTTTGTACATTACATGTGCAGCGGAAAGACCACTATCTTGTTATTTTGTGGCGATAGTCAGGGGAGGACGTATTTGATCACATGTATATACACACACATTCGTAAAAAAGGAATTTTGGTGTCTAATGATTGTAATTTTGTTAACTCAGAAACCAACAGATTTCGCGGAGACAGAAACAAATAAGTTTAGTAGAGGACCCGTTATAGAACTTACAAACGGGTCATCACGCATCATACACACACACCAGTCATAGAAAGTACTTGTATCTCTTTTTCTAAAAGTCAAATAAAGCATGGACTTGTCAATTTAAATGTGATTGCGTTTGCAGTGGTTACATGTCCCCTGAGTATGCGGTGCATGGACATTTTTCTGTGAAGTCAGATGTGTTTGCTTTTGGCGTTGTCGTTCTTGAGATCATCACAGGGAAGAAAAGTTCAAGCTTTTTTGATCAAGATGATCAAGATGACCTTCCACATTTTGTAAGTACTAATCCCATAGTTCACTTCTGCCTTATCTTCGCGCCAACCATCTTTGAATACATTCCATCTGATCGATAATTAAAACTGATCTATTCTCTTGCTTGAAGGCTTGGAAAAAATGGACAGAGGGAACGCCAATGGAACTCGTGGATCCAACTATGATTGAAAATTGTCCAAAAGATGAAGTAATGAGATGCATCAACATTGGATTGCTATGTGTCCAAGAAGATGTGAATGCAAGGCCTCCTATGGCTTCTGTTTTGAACATGCTCACCAATTACTCTGTCACTCTAGTCCCATCTCCCAAAAGACCTCCGCATTATCTTTTTAGACGACCCGACTCATATTTTTCGACTGGCAAGTCTGTTCCTGGGTCAAAAGACGAATCTTTAATCACTGAAATACATCCACGATGATGACATACATGAGTTGCCTAGCTAGTTTTGTATCTTGTTATTGATCGAATATATATACCATTCTTTATTTCGTTCTTTAATTTTTACTAATCAACAAATGAGTTTAATGATATATATTACGAGCTGAGGAACGTATCTTAAATGTTGCACTTTATTAGAGAAGTTAAGGTATGTTGCACTTTTATGTCAAATGTCTACAATTATCTTGGAAGTAAGCTAGACTTGGTATTTGAGACATATAAAAATAAAATGTTGTTTAGAAAAACTAAAATAGAAAGATATATACAACTACGTAATTAATTAGATAAAGTATTTCATAAGAAACAAGAGCAGTCGACAAATTTGGTTTTCGTAGATGATCCAAGTTGAATTTTATATGTCAAATTGTTTATTTAAAAAAAAACAGAGTATCGCAAATATGACCAAAAATATAGCTCAAAAAACAAGTCTACTTCATTTCTCACTATACACATATGTATGTGTTTTTCCTCGCTTTCGATCTCGACAAAATTTTATTTCCATCGATCACATTTTTATCTCTATATTTAGGCATAAGAATTTAAGTATATATATATATATATATATATATATATATATATATATAGGAATGGGATCCTGTGAAAACAAGGAGATAAAAAAAAACAGTGAAAACATATCCCCACCCTCCATCTAATCTCACTTATAAATATATATAAAAGAGGTGGAGATAAAAAAAAAAACGGTGAAAACACTTTTTCCTTCACAATTTTTTTGTGTGAACTTTTTTTTTTTTTAAGTAAACCATAAAAAATTAAGGTTCACAAAAAAAAAATATTTTTTGTAAAAAAAATAAAATAAAGTCAAATCCGAAAACCAAAACAAAAAAATTAAGGTTCACAATTGAAAAACTTAAAAACTTTCTGTTAACCCAAAACAAAAAAATAAGGTTCACAATTGAAAAAGTTAAAAACTTGCTGTGAACCTAAAAAAATTAAGGTTCATAGCTGAAAAAAAAGGTTCACAATTAAAAAAGTTAAAAACTTTTCGTGAAGCAAACAAAAATTAAGGTTCACAATTGAAAAAGTAAAAAACTTTCCGTAAAGTAAAAAAAATTAAGGTTCACAGTTGAAATTTTTTTTTTTCACAATTGAAAATTTTAAAACTTTCCGTGAACCTAAAAAAAACTTAAGATTCACAGTTGAAAAAAAAAGTTCACAATTGAAAAGGTTAAAAACTTTCTGTGAACTCAAAAAAAAATAAGGTTCACAATTGGAAAAAAAAGGTTCACAATTGAAAATTTTTAAAACTTTTCATGAACCTAAAAAAAATTAAGGTTCACAGTTGAAAAAAAAATGTTCACAATTGAAAAAGTTAAAAACTTTTCGTGAACCAAAAAAAAAAATTAAAGTTCACAGTTGAAAAAGTTAAAAGCTTTTCGTGAACCCAAACAAAAAAAAAAATAAAGTTCACAATAAAAAAACTTAAAAAAATTTCGTGAATTTTTTTAAAAAAAAATTAATGTGAAGAAAATAAGGTTCACAATTAAAAAAGTTAAAATCTTTGTGTGAAGCAACAAACAAATAAAGATTCATGACGAAAATTTTATGAGAAAAAAAAATATAAGGGTTCACAAAAAAAATTCATATGTGAAGCAAAAAATATGAAAGTTCACAACTTAAAAAAATTGTGAATCAAAAAATGTTTTCACCGTTTTTTTTATCCCCTCCCCTTTTATATATGTATATATATATGTTAGATTAGATGCATGGTGGGGATGTGTTTTCACTGTTTTTTTTATCTCCTTATTTTCACCAGAACCCATCCATATATATATATATATATATATATATATATATATATATATATATATATATATAGGTATATATATATACCTATATATATATATATGTATATATGTATGTATATGTATACATATATGTATACATGTATGTATGTATGTATGTATACATACATACATACATACATGTATACATATATGTATACATATACATACATACATACATATATACCTATATATATATATATGTATATATGTATGTATATGTATACATATATGTATACATGTATGTATGTATGTATGTATACATACATACATACATGTATACATATATATATATATATATATATATATATATATATATATATATATATATATTTCTTTTATCTTGTATGGTATATAATGAGTACTCATTTGTAGAGATGGGTTTAAATAAGAATGACAAAAAAATAGAGAATGAGAGAACGAATAAGATTACTCAATTTCTGTACAATATTCACTTTCATTTTTACCCTTTAAATTAAATATCTTACAAACTGTATGTCCATAAATTATAGAAATTACATATTCGGAACCAACGTCTTTTTCTCTTCGATTAGAGATGTCACAAGCTATACTTTCGATGAATTATTTTTTTTTGGTTTTTTTACTGGGTTTTACAATATAATCACATGTGATTTACGATAAAAAAAATAAAATTCGTTCACGATTATTTATCCATGGTATATGTTAATTAACACGTGAATACAACTTAATATTCATGTACATTAATAGTTATAAAAAAAATTAAAAATTTGCATTAGTTTTCATTAAAAATCACATGTGATTGTCAGTTGTACATTTAATCATAAGTGATTTGTTATATAAGCACATATGATTTTCGATTAAATATTGATATTTGATGAGTAATTTACCGATATATGATAATTCATGTATGATTTCAAATTGAATTTTACTTAATTGTATAATTATAGTAAATGGTTTAAAAATTCGTATTTGATTACGATTTAATCAAATGTGATTGATACTTTGAAGTTCAATCGCATGTGATTATAACTTAGTTTTTCACGTTTAAATCGTTGTAAATCATCAATGATTTGAACGTAAAGTTTAATTGGAAATATAAGGGTGTATGATTGTTTTTTATTGTTAAATCACATGTGATTTCACATTACAAATTTTTAAAACCCAATAAAAAAACTTTGTCAAAAGTATAGCTTGTCAAATCTATAATCGAAGAGAAAAAGACGCATATTTCGAATATATAACTTTAATAATTTATAAATATACGGTTTGTGAGATATTTAGTTTTTTAGCCATATATGAAAATGAGTTTGTAAAATGGAGCAATCCTATTGATTCCTCCATTTTTAATTTTTTTTTTTCATTTTTGCACGTAAAGTAAAAAACAAATAGCCACGCTGCCTTCGAGTGTGGGTGTCAATTATGAACGACAAACCATTAGGCTATATATAATTGAATAATATTGATTATAAAATTGGATTTGTCTAAGGCTCATCCCAACCATTTTCTCATCATTTCTACCACATCAGCACCACTAGGGGTGTCAATGGGGCGGATCTTGATCTAGATCCGCCCCGCCCCGCCCCATTTATATGATCCAATGGGTCCAAAAATTAGACCCATGGACCCAACAAGTGATCCAATGGGTCGACCCATTTAGATGGATCTCTACTTGGGGCGACCCATGATCCGTCCGGGTCAACCTATTCAAAATTAAATTTTTAAAAACTCTACAACTTTAAAATTTTATAAATCATAAATTTAATACTTTCAAAAAGATGACATAATCCTTAAAAAGTAAGAAATTCAGTTTGTCAACGTTAGAAACTAAGTTTCTTTTGGTTTAACATTTTACAAAAACGTTGTTCAAAGAATGTATAGAATCTCATGCACAACTTGTTTTCATCCACAATTTCATTAGGAACGAAAAAACGATGATTTAAACCTTAAAAATAAATCGAGAGACACTAAAAATAAATCGAAAGAGAGTGGGTTATTGTACTGAAAATTTTAAACTTTGGAGAGTTGTGGAAACTGGAACGTAGTGATCTGGTAAGTGTTTATACTTAATTATAAGAATATAGAACCATAGGGTATTAATTTATCTTATAGCTTCACGAAGATATACGAATTGACACCTCATGATATATCTAGTAGTGATAGTGTTTGTAAAAACCTGCTGCCATAATCGAAAGACACTAAGAATAAATCGAAAGACACTAAAAAAAATCGACAGAGTATTGAAAAAAAGGAAGTTTTTATTTTTACATTAAATGGGTCGACCCAGATCCAAATCCATTGAATTAGTTGGATCTTGGATCGGATCATGATCCATTAATTAATGGGTCAGATCCAGACCCATTTAATTGGATCTTGTGACCCATTGGATCTTGTCAAGATCCGACCCGACTCGCCCCATTGACAGGCCTAAGCACCACATCACCTTTCCACTAACTGATTCAAAACTGATTATTCCCTATCATCAATCACTAATCACTTCCTCATCACTTTATTTTCATTAAATTATATAATACTAAACAAAATAAAATAAAATACATTTCATTAAATTAAAAACATGACAATAATTAAAATAAAACATTACATATCCTAAAAAAAAAAATAGTTAAAATAAAACATTACTTTTCCTAAAAAAAAAACAATAGTTAAAATAAAATATTAATTTTCCTAAAAATTAAAAATAACTATATATGTACACTTGTACAGTATACAATTTGAATTTGAAATATAGAAAAGCTTACGGAGTATAATTAAATGAAGGAGTAGAGCATGTAAGGTGGTTTACTGGTTTTTAATTTTAGCAGGAAGCATAGCGAGGTGGTTTTTATTTGTTTCAAGGGCAATAGTGTAAATTTAAGTTTCAAAAGCTCCTCAAAAACCAGAACGTTACTTTTTCTAGCGTTTAAAAATCTAGCTTTTTCTTTTAAACAAAAGCTACAGCTCACACAACCAAACAAAACTTTTAATTTAACAAGGCATTTTTTTAAAAAAAACTAAAAGTTAAAGCTCCTAAAAGCTCTCAAAAGCTTGCTACCAAACACACCCTATACCGTATGAATATACGGGTTTAAGATATATGATGTCATTATTTTAAATAAGTTCCAATTTGTCATTTAAGTCCTTTAATGTTAGTAAATTTTAAAATCAAAAATCCTAACTTATTAAAAAAGAAAATATTTTAACCAACTACCCACTTACGCATAAAAAGAAATTTACTGCCCACTCTCGTTCTCGGATTTCCGTCCCATAAGTTTAATCGGGTCATTCTATAAGGTAATCGCTATGGTTCTTGCGCAACGGTTAAAGGGTGTAATTAGTGGTCTGATTGGGAATGTCCAAACTGGTTTTCTTGCGGATAGAAGTATCTTAGAAGGACCTCTAATTGTGAGTGAACTCATATCATTGGCAAAAAAAAGAAAGTCCCAATCTTTTGTGTTTAAAATCGATTTTGAAAAGGCTTTTGACACTGTTTCTTGGGAGTTCATAGACGAGGTAATGGGTCAAATGGGGTTTGGGCAGAAGTGGCGAGGATGGATTAGGGGGTATCTTGAATCATCAACAATTTCAGTTCTCATAAATGGATCTCCTACTCTGGAATTCAAACCGAGAATTGGGGTACGTCAAGGAGATCCAATGGCTCCATTCTTGTTCCTTATTGCGGCGGAAGGTTTGAATCAAGTAATGATCAAGGCGAGAAACTTAGGCATTTTCCATGTTATTAAAAACATCGAACTCAGGGCCGGAAATAACTCATCTTCAATATGCTGATGATACCATCTTTGTTGGAGAGTGGTCCGAGAGAAACTTAAAAAATTTGTTCCGTATACTAAGATGCTTTCAGCTGTCCTCGGGGTTTTGTATTAATTACTCTAAAAGCAATCTATTTGGAATCGGGGTTGAGGAGCAAACTGTTATGGTTATGGCCAACGGGCTCAACTGTAGCATTGGCAATCTACCATTTACTTACTTGGGTTTTCCTATTGGAGCTTCAATGAATCGATGTGAATTTTGGGCTCCTTTGGTTAATAAATTTCGAAGCAGGCTATCGTCTTGGAAGGCCAATTCCTTGTCGATTGGAGGAAGTTTGCAGCTATGTAAAAGCGTATTGGGAAGTATCGGCACCTATTATCTGTCATTGTTTAAAGCACCAACGAAAATTCTTAAAGAACTTGAAAGTATTCGTGCTCGTTTCTTTTGGGGTGGTAATGAAGATAGGAGGAAAATATGTTGGGTCAAATGGACCAATGTTTTAGCAGATCACAATAGGGGGGGATTAGGTATCGGGAGTCTAAAAGCGCAAAATATTGCGCTTCTATGCAAGTGGTGGTGGAGATTTCTTAGCGAGGATGGTTCCGTTTGGAGAGAGGTGATAAAAGCAATTCATGGCACAAGTGGAGGATTGGGCGACAGAATTTCAAATGGAAAACTCCCTGGATTATGGCGAAATATACTCAAAGTAAGCAATGATTTGGGGAAAATTAATATAACTTTTTCATGTTTGTTTCAAATCAACGCAGGGTTGGAATATCAGAATTTCAGGCCATGCTCGTGGAGACTGAACACATCAGGTGTATATTCGGTTGCTTCACTTAGATACGCATACGATGATCTATCTTTATCACCTTGCTCGATGGCTGCAAATAAATGGGTCAAACAGATACCAAAGAAAGTTAACATACATGCTTGGAGGATTGCTTTAAAAAGATTACCAACAAAGGCGAATCTGGGAAAGAGGGGAGTGCAAATAAATTCCAATTTATGCTCGCTGTGTAATAACCATGAAGAGGATGAGGAACACGTATTTGTAGCATGTAGATTTGCGAAGGAGGTCTTACACTTTATAGCAACGTGGTGGAAGATCAGTTTACAAGGAATAGACAATGTGGATCAATTGCTACACTGGGCTTCCATTGTGGGCTTTAAAGGAAGAAGGGGAGAATTGTTCACTGGAAGTATTTATGTTTTCCTATGGATCATGTGGAATTTTAGAAATGAAGTGGTTTTTAGTGGGAAACAAATAAACGATTTCAACAAGGTGCCATATCAAGTGATGAGTAAAACTTACTTTTGGATAAAACACCGAAGCAAATGAACCAAGCATACAGTGGCTAGACTGGGTTGGCAATCCATGGATGCTGAAAGAGTAATGTGATGATCAAATGGGTCGAATGGAAAGTCTAGATGGTATTATGTATAATTGATATATGATGATAGTCTATGTAAGTAGAATAGACAATCTTGTGGTTTTTTGTTTTTTGTCTCCTGAATCTTTGTAACTTTTCTAGCATCTTGCTAGCTCGTTATATAATATGGGGGTCCGGGTTTGGGGTGATGGCGGAGCTGAAGCTCCTTTCCCGTTCCTCTCTGTTTTCTTGCTGTTAAAAAAAAAATAAAACATTATCCAAAGCAATATGTGATATTTTTATTGCTAATTCATCGAGTATGAATAAAATTGTGACACCCCCAAATTTAATGATTTGCGGAAGCTTGATTTGGGTGTCACCAATCAATATACAAAGCACATAAGATATAATGAACGACCACTATATGCGTCGTTTTAAACTTGTATAGATAAAGTAAATGTTTACATCAAAATATAGTTACATTAGCTCGATTCCTGAAATTGAGAGATTAAATAGCATAATTACTTTTACAAAATATAATAATGCAATCAAATCTCTAGTTGTATGAATGCTGACTCGAGCTAATATTTCCTGCTTGTGCAGCCAACCTACTGCTGGGTACCTGTGATAAATACTAAAATGGGTCAGCGAAAACGCTGGTGAGCTCACAGGTTTGTATGTCAATGTATAGTTGTAAGAACCGCAAGATTTATATTGAATTTAAATTGCAATTAAGCAAAATAAAAGTTATACTGTCCATGAGCACATAGTCTGAGCTTAACTTGATTTGTCAGGCCCAATTAAGGAAACCTAACTTGAAATGCCTCCTACGAGTGCCTAATCAACACTCGTCTTCCCAAATGCTAATACATCCGTTTGACCGGTTAGTGCGTGCTAACCCGGATGAGGATTGTCAATCCCATATGATATCATATACTAACATTCACGCTATAAAATACTAGAGACTATGCTTATGGAGGACTTTAAATTGATTAGCTTGAAACTCATGTAGTATTTGAAGTTTGGCACTTGCGTTCTACTTGTAAAACAAAATCGAGTAGTAATATCACACCCCTAGTTGTAAAGCAGTGAAAATGGGGCTATGAAACTCACCTGAGTCTTGAAATGTTAAGCAATTAAACTTGAAGTAATTAGCAGTGTGTTGGTGTCCAAAGACTTGAAACCTGAATGTGTCCACGACACTTAAATTGTCATTAATTGTATTGGTATCTCGGAAGACTACCATTGGAATTGTTTGTCTAACTTAATGTCCAAATTACCCCGATTTGGTTGATTGTATTGTTACAAGTTACTACGACTTGTTTGATTAAATTGATACAAGTTACAACGACTTGTTTGATTAAGTTGATACAAGTTACAACGACTTGTTTGAATAAATTGGTACAAGTTACAACGACTTGTTTGAATAAATTGGTACAAGTTACAACGACTTGTTTGATTTTGAAGTATGTTTTGAAAACGCGTACGGACCGTTGGTGATTAGTTGAAAATAAAAGTGTTATTGTTGTCGTCTTGTTTTTGAAGTGTTACACTTGAAATACAAGTTCCATTATGTTCTAAAAGTCGCATTGAATAAGCATTTGAAGTTGAAAAATCTCGACACTTGGTGTAAAAATAGTTGGAAAACCTGCTGTTTTATGCGTCACTATAGGCGTCACTAAGGCAGTTCATGCGACACTAAGGAAGTGTCGTGTGGAGTGTCAGATTTGGAATGATAGCGTCACTAGTGTAGTGTCGTGTGAAGTAGTATGCGTCACTTCAGGAGTGACGGGTTCAGCATAACGGCGACACTTATGGAGTGTCGTATAAAATAATGATTTCGGACATTTGGGCGTCACTTAAGAACTGACGTGTATCATAGCGACACTAACGAAGTGTCGGGTAAAATAGTATGGCGTCACTTGTAGAGTGACGGGTATAGATCAAAAGGGAAATATGTGCGACACTTATGAAGTGTCGGTATAGAATATAGGGCGTCACTAACCCAGTGTCGGGTATTGTAATATGGCGTCACTTATTTAGTGACTGTACATAGTGTCTGGTAATAAAATGGGGCGTCACTTATCTAGTGACGGTATGTTGTGTCGGCTAAAAGGATATGGCGGCACTTAACAAGTATCGCTAGGTATATATAGGCGTCACTTCAGTAGTGACGGTCAGATGCCAACATTTGAGCTTAGGCGACACTTAAGGAGTGTCGGTATCGAAAGTATAGCGGCACTTAAGGAGTGACGCTGGTAGTGTCGCATACCTGGGTTCGTCCATGCGACACTATCACCTGTTTGACGGATTTCGAGCCAAAAACGTGTTTTCGGGTTTCCGTTTGGTCTGATTCTTTTACCCAACCCTCATAGGGACATATTAAGCTTATTCAAACAATAATATATGAAAAGTAAGTAAAATCGAGGGATTTCGTAATTTGTCGGAAACTTACAAAGTGATGAAATGAAAATCCGGAAAGGTAGAAGTGTAGATCGTCGCGTGGTGATCGTTTATTTCCAAAGGGGCTTGAAGATCCGAGGTCGTTTGAGGTGTTTATTTTGTGATTTTGGTGGTTGATGAAAATGGTGGTGATGATGATAATTGAGAGGAAAAAGAGAAAGAAGAGAGAGAGAAGAAAAGATAATGAAAGAAGAAAAGTGGTGGGGAGGTGGTTAAGGGATCACCTCCCATTTTCAGTCCGCGCACTGCACTCCGTGCGGTGTTCGTTTTTCCGACCGTTTAAACGTTAAATATTTATTTTATATGTTTTAATATACGTTTTAAAATACGAACAATTACTCAGTATTTTTGTTGAAGCATTTTACTAAACATTTAATAATTACATTATAAAAGGTGAATTGTCTCGTTTTGTTTGCGAAGTTACATTTTGATTCGCGTTTATATTAATTGTTTAATAAAACTTGAATACGAAATATTATTATAAATAATATTTTTGAATGAATTGAGTTATTAAATAATATTTGTATTACTTAATAAAATTGTTCACCAACGTCCGTATTTATTGTATCGAATTTCATTCGATTTGAAGCTCGTACGATTTAAACAAATCGCATAATTGTAGATATATATTCAGCAATATATATAATAATTGATACATTAATTAGCCTAACACAGAACTAATTACATGTATTAAAGCTTGATTAGGCACTAAATTCTAGTCCTAAATTGACGGGTGTCACATTCTCCCCCTGTTAGAAGAATTTCGTCCCGAAATTTATGTTGAAGTCGTGTTTGACGTTGAATCAGTGAAGAGTTGAGGATACTTGAGTCGCATTTGATCCTCCCGTTCCCAGGTGAATTCCGGACCGCGCCGCGAATTCCACCTAACCTTGACGATAGGAATACGACTTTGTTTAAGTTGTTTGACCTCACGGTCCATGATTTCAGCGGGTTCCTCAACAAAGTGAAGTTTCTCGTCAACTCGAATTTCATCGAGTGGAATGATAAGTGTCTCATCAGACAGACACTTCTTCAGATTTGAAACATGAAATGTGGGATGCACGCTGCTGAGTTCAGATGGCAGCTGCAATCGATAAGCCACTGGACCAATCCTTTCGAGGATCTCGAATGGTCCAATGTATCTGGGATTTAACTTCCCTCGTTTGCCAAATCGGATTACGCCTTTCCAAGGCGACACTTTGAGTAGAACTCGATCCCCAACTTGGAACTCGAGTGGTTTGCGTCTCACGTCAGCATAACTTTTCTGACGATCACGCGCGGCCTTAAGCTTGTTTTGAATTTCAACGATTCTCTCGGTCGTCTCGTGAATGATTTCTGGACCTGTGAGTTGGCTATCCCCAACTTCGGTCCAACAGATAGGTGACCGGCACTTACGACCGTACAGTGCCTCGAAGGGTGCAGCTTTGATGCTGGTATGATAACTGTTGTTGTACGAGAACTCGCACAATGGTAGATGTCTTTCCCAGTTTACACCGAAGTCTACTACGCAGGCCCGTAGCATGTCTTCAAGTGTTTGAATGGCTCGTTCACTTTGACCGTCTGTTTGAGGATGGTATGCGGTACTCATATCAAGTCGAGTACCCAGGGATTTTTCTATCGGAGATAATTGAGATTTGAACACCGTGTTTGGTCACGATTTCCTTCAGATAAATGTTGGTGAGGCGTTCCATTTTGTCGGATTCCTTGATTGCCAGGAAGTGAGCAGATTTTGTGAGACGATCCACGATCACCCAAATGGAATCGCAACCGTTCGAGGATTTGGGTAGTTTGGTTATGAAGTCCATGGCAATTTGTTGCCATTTCCATTCAGGAAGACTGGGTTGTTGAAGTAAACCAGAAGGTTTTTGATATTCGATTTTGACTTTGGAGCAAGTAAGGCACTTGCTGACATAGGTGGCGATTTCAGCTTTCATGTTCGGCCACCAGTAGAAGTCCTTGATACCGTGGTACATTTTATCGGATCCCGGATGAATAGAATATTTGGACTTGTGAGCTTCATCCATCACCAAGTCTCGTAGGTTCCCAAATTTAGGCAACCAGATTCGGTTTGAGAAACACCTAATCCCGTTAGGTCTGATTTCGAATTGTTTATCCATGCCCCGCAAGGCTTCATCTTTGACATTTTCGGGTTTTAAGGCTTCGAGTTGAGCAGTGAGGATTTGAATGTTTAAATTGTTGTGAATGGTCATACTGAGGGCTCGAACCCGAAGTGGTTTCACTCGCTCTTTTCGACTGAGGGCGTCAGCAACAACATTTGCTTTGCCAGGATGATATTTGAGTTCGCAGTCGTAATCCGTAAGCAACTCGACCCATCGACGTTGCCTAATGTTGAGATCCTTCTGATCGAATATGTGTTGAAGGCTTTTATGGTCAGTAAAGATTGTACATCTGGTACCATAAAGGTAATGTCTCCAGATTTTGAGGGCAAAAACGACAGCTCCGAGCTCGAGGTCGTGGGTGGTGTAATTCTTTTCATGAATCTTAAGCTGTCGAGAAGCATAAGCTATGACTTTGTCTCGTTGCATGAGCACACAACCGAGACCTTGATGAGAAGCATCGCAGTATACCACGAAGTCATCGGTGCCTTCGGGTAAAGATAGGATAGGAGCACTGCAAAGCTTTTGTTTTAAGAGTTGGAATGCCGACTCTTGTTTATCAGTCCAGTCAAACTTTTTGTCTTTCTGGGTCAGCGTCGTGAGTGGTATGGCTATTTTGGAGAAATTTTCAATGAATCGTCGATAGTATTCGGCCAGTCCTAAAAACTGCCGTACTTCGGTCGGAGTGGTTGGCGATTGCCAGTCTTTGATAGCCTCGATTTTTGACGGGTCAACATGAATCCCCTGACTGTCAATCACGTGACCAAGGAATTGAACGGTTTTGATCCAGAACTCACACTTAGAGAACTTGGCATAGAGCTCCTCATGTTTAAGTAGTTCAAGGATGGTTCTGAGGTGTTGCGCATGCTCTTCTTTGCTTCGTGAATATATGAGGATGTCATCGATGAAGACAATGACAAACTTATCAAGGTAAGGTTTACACACCCGATTCATAAGGTCCATGAATACAGCCGGTGCATTGGTTAGGCCGAATGGCATCACTTGGAATTCGTAATGCCCGTAACGGGTTCTGAAAGCGGTTTTTGGAATATCGGCATCGCGAACACGCAATTGGTGATAACCGGATCGGAGATCAATCTTTGAATAACAACTCGACCCTTGAAGTTGGTCGAACAGGTCATCGATTCGAGGGAGTGGATACCGGTTCTTGACAGTTAACTTGTTCAACTCTCGATAGTCGATACACATTCGAAAAGAACCATCTTTCTTCTTAACAAATAGGACCGGAGCTCCCCAAGGTGAAGAATTCGGCCTGATAAACCCCCGTTCCAGGAGTTCCTGTAACTGGGTGGACAGCTCCTGAAGTTCGGATGGAGCTAAACGGTATGGTGCTTGGGCCACAGGCGCAGCACCTGGTACAAGATCGATTGAGAACTCAACCTGTCTTGGTGGTGGTAGACCAGGCAGTTCCTCAGGAAATACTTCTGGAAAGTCTCGAACAATTGGAACATCCTCAAGTCGCTTCTCCTCCGACTTTTTCTCCATGATGTGCGCGAGGATTAATGGATAACCCTTTCTCAGAAATTTCCGGGTTTTAAGACAAGATATGATGTTAAGCCTCGTCCCTCCGGTCTCCCCCTGTATGACCAGGGTTCTACCGACAGTGAGAGGTATGCGAACATTTTTGTCATAGCAGATGATTTCGGCGCGATGTTTGGATAACCAGTCCATGCCTACGATGACATCGAAACTCCCTATCTCAATAGGCATAAGATCTATGGAGAAGGTTTCGTCGGCTAGATTTAAGGTGCAATTAGGTATCACACTATTGGTTTCTATCAATTTGCCATTTGCTAGCTCTACGGTGTACTTAACGTCTAAAGCAACAGGTGTAATGTCAAGTAGAGGGTAAAATTCATCGGAAATAAAACTCCTATCAGCACCAGTATCAAACAGTATGGAAGCAGTTAAATTGTTGAGGAGGAACATACCCGTGACCACATTCGGGTCCTGACGGGCGTCCCCTGAGTTGATCACGAAGGCGCTACTTTTGGCGTTGTTGTTGTTGCGGTGGTTGTTGTTGTTGTTGCCCTTATTCTTCAGTTTTGGGCAAGAATCCCTGAAGTGTCCTGGGTTTCCACATTCATAACAGGACTTAGGTTGTCGGGTATTTTTGTCAGAGGGGTTGTTGTTGGATTTGGGGGCTCGGCAATCCTTAGTCGAATGCCCATACCTCCTGCAGTTGTTGCAAGGAGTACCGCACTGACCAAAGTGGTGATAGTTACACTTGGGACAATAAGGTCTGTCCCCGGTGTAGCTGCGGTTGGATTCAGAGTTAGTGGTGTAGACTTGGATGGCGTTGTTCTTCTTGTTTGGGTTGTGGTGGTGTTCAGTGGATTTGCGTTTGTTGTTGGAGGATGAGGTGTTGGAGGTCTCACGGCTGACAACTAGAGCCATGAGTTCGTGGGCCAATCGAATGGCACTCTCAGTGGTGGTTGGTTTGGATGAAGCGACGTTTCCCTGGATGTTCTCGGGGAGTCCACGAATGTATTTCTTAATGCCCTTACTTTCCGGTTCGACTAAACTCAGGCATAATAAAGCAAACTGCTGAAATTTGGTGGTATATTCAGCAACATCATTTCCCTGCACCTCCAGATGCCAGAATTCTTCCTCCAGCCTGTGCAATTCTTCTTCAGGACAGTACTTTTCTGTCAGCTTCTTTTTCAGTTCGGCCCAAGGAAGTCGGTTTGCAACCTCAAGGCCTACGGAGTTTGCGTGGGTTTTCCACCACGTGAGTGCACCTTCTTGAAAGGTGTAAGCAGCGAATTTGACCTTGTTGTTCTCAGTGCAATCGCAGAGACTGAAAACAGATTCCATGCGCTCAATCCAACGGATTAAGCCAATGGCACCTTCCGTGCCCTTGAAGTATAGCGGTTTACAGCTAAGAAAGTCCTTATAGGAGCAAGGTTTGGGTGGTGGAGTATTGGTTGCTGTGTCCTCGCTACCGGGTGGTGTTCGGGTAGCCAAGGCTTCGGTCACACTGCGGGCAATGATTCCCGAGATCTCAGCTTCGCTAAGGGTAATTTGACGACGAGGAGGCATGATACTGAGTAAGAAAGAACAAGGAAATGAAATAAGATACTAGTCCGAGTATGATGAACTAGTGGTGTGTTTGTCATTTCGAGACAAAACGTTAGAGAGAAAGAGGCCTATATTCATATAATATAATATAGCCTAAAGTTGTAATGAGGTCTACTTATGTAAATATATATGTATATCACATAATAACCTATTGAGTGTCTAGCACAGACGTGTTTTGAGTCCCGTTTCTCTCGAGGTCAGAGTCAACTAATGCATTCCTGTTCAATATAACTCTTTCAGATTTCACATCATCTTTCTCTAATTGTACATAGTTGATCAGGCTATGTTAAATTAAAGTCGTATGATGTAATCCCTGAACTAGTCATAACTAATAAGGAATACTGCCTAACGGTCATAGTCTAGGCCCACTAAATGCAACCTAGTTCACTATAACCTTAGGCTCTGATACCAATCTGTGACACCCCCAAATTTAATGATTTGCGGTAGCTTGATTTGGGTGTCACCAATCAATATACAAAGCACATAAGATATAATGAACGACCACTATATGCGTCGTTTTAAACTTGTATAGATAAAGTAAATGTTTACATCAAAATATAGTTACATTAGCTCGATTCCTGAAATTGAGAGATTAAATAGCATAATTACTTTTACAAAATATAATAATGCAATCAAATCTCTAGTTGTATGAATGCTGACTCGAGCTAATATTTCCTGCTTGTGCAGCCAACCTACTGCTGGGTACCTGTGATAAATACTAAAATGGGTCAGCGAAAACGCTGGTGAGCTCACAGGTTTGTATGTCAATGTATAGTTGTAAGAACCGCAAGATTTATATTGAATTTAAATTGCAATTAAGCAAAATAAAAGTTATACTGTCCATGAGCACATAGTCTGAGCTTAACTTGATTTGTCAGGCCCAATTAAGGAAACCTAACTTGAAATGCCTCCTACGAGTGCCTAATCAACACTCGTCTTCCCAAATGCTAATACATCCGTTTGACCGGTTAGTGCGTGCTAACCCGGATGAGGATTGTCAATCCCATATGATATCATATACTAACATTCACGCTATAAAATACTAGAGACTATGCTTATGGAGGACTTTAAATTGATTAGCTTGAAACTCATGTAGTATTTGAAGTTTGGCACTTGCGTTCTACTTGTAAAACAAAATCGAGTAGTAATATCACACCCCTAGTTGTAAAGCAGTGAAAATGGGGCTATGAAACTCACCTGAGTCTTGAAATGTTAAGCAATTAAACTTGAAGTAATTAGCAGTGTGTTGGTGTCCAAAGACTTGAAACCTGAATGTGTCCACGACACTTAAATTGTCATTAATTGTATTGGTATCTCGGAAGACTACCATTGGAATTGTTTGTCTAACTTAATGTCCAAATTACCCCGATTTGGTTGATTGTATTGTTACAAGTTACTACGACTTGTTTGATTAAATTGATACAAGTTACAACGACTTGTTTGATTAAGTTGATACAAGTTACAACGACTTGTTTGAATAAATTGGTACAAGTTACAACGACTTGTTTGAATAAATTGGTACAAGTTACAACGACTTGTTTGATTTTGAAGTATGTTTTGAAAACGCGTACGGACCGTTGGTGATTAGTTGAAAATAAAAGTGTTATTGTTGTCGTCTTGTTTTTGAAGTGTTACACTTGAAATACAAGTTCCATTATGTTCTAAAAGTCGCATTGAATAAGCATTTGAAGTTGAAAAATCTCGACACTTGGTGTAAAAATAGTTGGAAAACCTGCTGTTTTATGCGTCACTATAGGCGTCACTAAGGCAGTTCATGCGACACTAAGGAAGTGTCGTGTGGAGTGTCAGATTTGGAATGATAGCGTCACTAGTGTAGTGTCGTGTGAAGTAGTATGCGTCACTTCAGGAGTGACGGGTTCAGCATAACGGCGACACTTATGGAGTGTCGTATAAAATAATGATTTCGGACATTTGGGCGTCACTTAAGAACTGACGTGTATCATAGCGACACTAACGAAGTGTCGGGTAAAATAGTATGGCGTCACTTGTAGAGTGACGGGTATAGATCAAAAGGGAAATATGTGCGACACTTATGAAGTGTCGGTATAGAATATAGGGCGTCACTAACCCAGTGTCGGGTATTGTAATATGGCGTCACTTATTTAGTGACTGTACATAGTGTCTGGTAATAAAATGGGGCGTCACTTATCTAGTGACGGTATGTTGTGTCGGCTAAAAGGATATGGCGGCACTTAACAAGTGTCGGTAGGTATATATAGGCGTCACTTCAGTAGTGACGGTTAGATGCCAACATTTGAGCTTAGGCGACACTTAAGGAGTGTCGGTATCGAAAGTATAGCGGCACTTAAGGAGTGACGCTGGTAGTGTCACATACCTGGGTTCGTCCATGCGACACTATCACCTGTTTGACGGATTTCGAGCCAAAAACGTGTTTTCGGGTTTCCGTTTGGTCTGATTCTTTTACCCAACCCTCATAGGGACATATTAAGCTTATTCAAACAATAATATATGAAAAGTAAGTAAAATCGAGGGATTTCGTAATTTGTCGGAAACTTACAAAGTGATGAAATGAAAATCCGGAAAGGTAGAAGTGTAGATCGTCGCGTGGTGATCGTTTATTTCCAAAGGGGCTTGAAGATCCGAGGTCGTTTGAGGTGTTTATTTTGTGATTTTGGTGGTTGATGAAAATGGTGGTGATGATGATAATTGAGAGGAAAAAGAGAAAGAAGAGAGAGAGAAGAAAAGATAATGAAAGAAGAAAAGTGGTGGGGAGGTGGTTAAGGGATCACCTCCCATTTTCAGTCCGCGCACTGCGCTCCGTGCGGTGTTCGTTTTTCCGACTGTTTAAACGTTAAATATTTATTTTATATGTTTTAATATACGTTTTAAAATACGAACAATTACTCAGTATTTTTGTTGAAGCATTTTACTAAACATTTAATAATTACATTATAAAAGGTGAATTGTCTCGTTTTGTTTGCGAAGTTACATTTTGATTCGCGTTTATATTAATTGTTTAATAAAACTTGAATACGAAATATTATTATAAATAATATTTTTGAATGAATTGAGTTATTAAATAATATTTGTATTACTTAATAAAATTGTTCACCAACGTCCGTATTTATTGTATCGAATTTCATTCGATTTGAAGCTCGTACGATTTAAACAAATCGCATAATTGTAGATATATATTCAGCAATATATATAATAATTGATACATTAATTAGCCTAATACAGAACTAATTACATGTATTAAAGCTTGATTAGGCACTAAATTCTAGTCCTAAATTGACGGGTGTCACAAAAATTATCATGAAACCAACTAAATACTTAATATACATAATAACTTACACATTCTATTATTGAAAACAAGATACTAAATACGAATTTTTTACTATGAATCAACGGCCCGTGTATATATACGGGTTTAAAGTCTAGTATCATGTATACCAAACAATATTGAAAGATTACATATATACCCAGGTTACTAATTTCATTTATAATAATAAACTTTAAAATTATCAATAAATTCCATAAATTTTGTTATGACTATTATACCCTAATTCAGTTATTTGTATATATCCATGAACCTTATTCTTAGAACCCTAAAATGTCTACATCAAATAAATCAAAAATCAACCAAATCTATTAAAGTGCAAAATTATAAACGAACTGCGTGAAATGAGAAATATTTTTAGATACAACCTTCTGATATTGCACTGATCGTTTTAAAAACAATTAACTGATCGAATTGTTCTGAACATCACAGCCGAATAACATCTCATTGGATGTGTAATAGTAGTGGATATTTTGTATTAGCCTTTGGTTATTTTTATATAATACATTAATCATTAATTATTAAAGAAAGTAGGTCATGTAATATAATTTATGCATTTAAAAGAAAAAAGCGATGGATTCATGGAGTGATTTACGATGGGTTTTGATTGGTTTGTGTAAAGGGTAGTATTAGGATTTAGGATAAAGAGAGAGATAGAGAAAATAAGGATATAATTGTCATTTTATGCATATAAAATAGTTCTTGTTGATTTAAAGTCTATTATAATAAATAAAATTAGTTATTTTGGTATATGTGTAATTTTTTAGTTTTGTTGGGTATATATGATATTCGTATGGTTAAGTAGGGGAAATTTGTAATTAACCCAGAGATGAATTGTAACACCCCAAAATCTAAAAGATTATTGTGACAAATAAATTAATAGTTGTTTTAAACTATTAAATATGTAAGAACAATAAAATAGTTAAAATCGCAAAATGGTTTTTAGGTTCCAGACAATAGGGCTAAAAGGGGGCAAAAGTAGTACATAGATATATGTATATATTCAATTGCTTCCTTATTATTCCAGAATAAAACCCAAAACTCACGACCCTTTCCTATGGCTTCTGCGATGTAAATCAGGAACAATAAATCATCACAAACTACATCTTCAATCCATATTTAGAAACTGTGATTATTCATCCTCATCATGTTCTTAATTTAATTGTAAGTCCTATGCCCTAACTTCATTTGATTGATTTAGTTCTTGAATTAATTATAAAGTTTGGTTGAAATAAGTATATGACAATGATTAGATGGTATTTATACACCATAGTTCTTATAGCTGAAAATGGTTATGGCTGTGGATTATATTCAAATCGAGCAGTAGCAGATATTGCATAAGAACAGGTCTGATACGAACCAGGTCGCGACGCGATGGATTCTATATCGCGACGCGAAATAGTGTAGGTCGCGACGCGACCATATGGTCATCGCGACGCGATTCAGACTAAACCAGAACCTGTTTTGCCTTCTTGTTTAATTTGAGGCTGTTTTTGGTAAAGTACTATAACCAGAAGTGGTAATAGGTTATGAGAACGACATAGAATCAGATTGAAGTAATAAATCATGGGAGTCAATCATAGTTGTTAAGGTGTAAGTTAGTCGTGTAATTAACAACTAAATTAAAATGAGAACATGTTCAAGTAAATGAATATGTTATAATCAGATTGTAGACATATGAATTTATGTCTAAGAGATAGTTAAAGTAATACAAGGTTAAAACTAATAACTATACAAGAAGTCTAGTTATTTGATTTTGATGATTATTAGAGACTAAATGTATTGTTATGATTATGTGTTATATGATAGGTAATTCAAGACGTGGCATCTTCAAGCTAGTATTATGTTGCATATGTGCTTATTCTTCTAAAGAGGCAAATATGAATATTATGGGGGTTAAATGGGTAATGATTGTGTAACCCGGCTTGCTTTTTAAGCAAAAAGGTTACACAATCGGGTGAATGATTTATTGTGTATAATTGTGCTGCAGATGGGTCTATGCTTATATAGATATTATTTATTGCTATATGGTGTACAGATAACTGGTAAGTGTGATTATGAATGATACCATTATTTATGTAATATAAATAGATGGGTATGATATATCGTATGCTAAGATATAGCACGTGGATAAACAGTTGGTATGGGAATTGTGTTATAATATATGGTTTGCAAGTAATGATTGCGGTCATTAGCTTGTGTTAATTGTTAATTGTGGATATTGGGTATGGTTTAATACTAAGGATCCTTAACAGTAAAAATGACTTGTTATGTGAATATGTGAATTGTGTGGATTGAGGATTGTGGAAATTTCTAATGGACTTGTGTCGGGGTTGCTCCATCACTTCTGCGTAGAGGATGGAAAGTTCTCAATTAATGATATTCAATACGCGGGCATTAATTGGGAAAGAGACTGTAAGACTAATTGTGGATAATTAGCATGATATAAATACTTAGTATGCTATCACCCGAGAGGTGGGATACTAAGGGGCAAAGTCCAGAAAGAATTTCTATGATTGCTCAATAAATATGTGCATATTGATATTAATAATGTGGAAATCTTTGGATATATGATTATGGTGCCCAAGAATGGCTACAGTCATTAACTGGATAATCATGGTTTTGGTGCAAGCAATGGTTGCGGCCATTGGTTTGTGGTGATTGCTAATATTATATTGTTAGCATGAAATAAGGTTGAGGATCCTTATCTAAAATAGAATAATGATATGTGAAAAGTGTTTTTGATATATATATATGAAATAATACTTGTTAGATAATATTGTGTGAAAGATTATTCATTTAACCGCTCATAGTCTCACTAAGTTTTGGCTTATTCTTTTCAGTTGTTTATATTGTAGGTATTGGTTCGGTTGAACCAAAGGATTTAAAAGATTTGATTGTGGTTGTCAGAAGATAGCGTGGATTGGAGCTTGCTGTATGGTTAGACAAGCTTCTCTTTCTTTTAAACAATTGTAATGGTGACACTTGTATAAGTCGCCCAGTTTTATATTGTTGATGTCAAGTGTGAAATTAAAGAAGAGTTTGTAATTTATAAAAATTTGTAATTGTTTGATTTATAAAGTCATAAAGAGGAAAGAAATGATATGATATTACAATGGGACTAAAACAAAATTTGAATAAAATATGTTTTAAAGTAAAGTAATAAATTAGGGCGTTTCAAGTTGGTATCAGAGCAATGGTTTGAGAGAATTAGGTGATCCACGATAGGATTGCCTAATCTTAAACCGATGTGAATAGCTTAAATTATTATGCTAATTATGCGTAGTAAAGTACATTAGATTGAACTGATATGATTCCCTGTAGTGAACTATTCGATGATTGTTACCTGTTAAATTGGTAGTAGTATGTTAATTGAGATACTAGTATCCTGAATAATTCTAGTTGAACATTAGTATGCCTGACATATTAAAGAAAATGTGATATAATTGAGTAGTGATATTGACACTAGTTCAATGGTGTTTAAATAGGCTAATTTATGATAGTTATATGTTGAGGTATATTGATAATTGCTAATATGTATATTGGTATCATAATGAAAGCAGAATGGTAGATTAGCTGACTTAGGTTAGCTACAGTTGAATGTGATGGTAAATGTCACATGTGTATAGAATTCCAATAATCAGGAATACTGACTTATGTCAGTTGTTGTGTAAAGAATATTATATGAAGAAGATAAAGCTGTCAGAGGCATTAATGAATGTCTTATAAAAGATGTTGACTGATTATGTGGAATTACTTGATTTGTGATAATGATTATGTGAGCAGCAATTTTAAAATTTTAAATTTTGATTGCTGTAGAATTGTTGTGTTATGTGATTGTGTAATGATAAGTCTTAAAAAATCTTAATGATATAAAATAGCCTGAGAATGGAAGTGTGAATTACATAATATACTTACGCCTGGCCAACGTAATTATATTATGCTATGTCACATGAAAACTATTGAGGCTATTAATTATCAGAGAGATGTAATGTGACTGGGTTGGAAGTAAATGTAAGATTTATATAAACTCCTTATCGAGTAAGTTTGAATGTATATGTGTGAATGATTATGTGAACGTGTATTATAACACCCCTTATTCGAAAACCATATATATTTTTTTATATAACCTGGAAGCGATTGTCCAAAACACATATTATATAATCAAAATACTGTACATTATATAAAGTTAAGACTTAACATATATCACATTTACTACAAGTATTAAAATTCTAAGGCTTGAGTGTTATATTCAAAACAACATCTTTTCCATTATTCCAAAAAGGATCAGAGTTGCCATTCGCCCAAACATTCTTCAATCCAAACTCTTGACCCGGTCATATAACCAAAACATAACCTGTAAGAAGTTTAAGCGGTGGGATTATGACGCGCACCCAGCGGTCGGTTCAGGAATTGCTTCCTATCATTGCAGACCTTTCCACTAGGCGCGGCGTCAGGTGGTAGTTTTAAATTTATAATAGTCGGGGGAGCCTAAACCTCCGTACTACCTACTGGTACTGGTACGAATACCTTGATACGAGTATGCGGTAAGGATGATCCAGGGTCGTTCCTCACGATGGTAGAATTGAAACAGAGCTCGTTCTGATAAACTAACTTTCAAGCTAGGGTTTGAATAAGTGGATAGGTGATTGTTTTTGGTTTTTATCTAGTTAAACTACTAAAACTTATAAAGCATAAAAGTAAAGGGAGACTAGCATATGTAACACCTAAGGATAACAAAGACGTGGTTCACCATGATTTAGGATAGTGTATGTGCAGAGATGATGATTATATGGGGACACATTCAGTTGACAAACAAATAAACTTAGGTGTAAACACTAGGACCCTACTTATTTAGTTCTGATTCTAAATTAGTATGTCACTAAGTACCTAGGCTATGGTGATTCTGATCAGAACAGGTTGCTCAACCCCCCAACACTGCCCTTGTGACGGTACAGTGACCCTTGCTCAACTACCCTGTTACGGAATAGTGAGTCTCTGGAGATAACTCCGGGGTGCATGCATGAGGTAACAAACTGCCATTAAGGATACTCTGACCTTTCTTAACACCTAAACCTAAATGTGTCATCTAAATGTGTACCGGTTATTTAACTATGTTATTCTAAACTATCGGTTATGAAGAGTTAAGGGGTTTAAGCATCTGGGAATACAACCGACTCCTTGCTTTCTTTTCAAAACTCATATTCTATTAGTTAAGCTCAAATACTTCCGTCTTGAATTAGACCCTCCTTTACAATCAGACGTTCATCCCTAGGTATACTTACGGTGTATAGTGCATTAAGTATTTCCACAGCTTGTATAAATCTAAGTATACTCACGGTGTACAGTACTTTTAAGGTTTAGCATTTCCACAGCTTTATGTATCCTAGACCATGTTCTAGAAGGGTGGCTTCTAGGTAATTCACGATGAGATGATCCTACAACATTTCCTTAGCTTCCACGTATTTGTACTCCACACGAGGTGTTTCCAACGCTATACGAAGTACAGTGCCATTTAACGGAGTCTCATAGCTTCATACTATAACACAAATAACTATGTTTACGTAGTATTCGGGTTTGCAAAGTCCTATCCTAAGGGAAATAGTCACGTGAAAGACCGGAAAGGGTGAACGATAAAGTCTATATTCAGGATAAGTTTAGACTGATAACAAAGTATAACAACTCCCATTTATATAATAATCGGGAACATTATTCCACAACGGATTGTGCCCACGACTTTCATAGCTTCCACGTTCCGTACTCCACACATTAGTGATGTTTCTGACGCTATACAAATGAAAGCCGTATAACGTTACCTTCGTTGTTTCATAATGATGTTATCCCAATATCATATATTTGGAGTAACATCATCACTACTATTTAAATCATGGCAAACATACAAGCAACTAATCACAAAGCATATCAATAAACATTTCTAATATTAATAAATCACAAACATCAAACAAGAACATTATGACAAATTAATAACAGAAAGGATAGATAATACCGATACGAATTGCGAGCAGAATAACACTTGTATTTCTTCATAAAATCCATGCATTACATAAGCTAGCCTCTAATAATTAATTACATAACTAACATACTAGAAAAGGAAAGGTTTCCCTCCACTAATCTTCTCACTAGTCCAAGGGTTTAAAACCCTAGTAAGAAACTAGAGAGAAAGACTAGAGAGAGAACCTACTACAAGACTAATTCTCCTCTAACTCCTAAGAGTAGTGCTAGAGAGAGAAACTATACTAGAGAGAGATGAGAGAAATGGAATGAGAGGTGTGTATGAAATGGTGGAGGAGGCCATCTATTTATAGGTGATGATCACCTTGGAGCCAAAACAAGATTTCTTGGATCCAAAGGAGCAAGCCATGGAGCCAAACTTGGAGCCAAAGTTGAAGCCAAACTTGGAGCCAAATGAATAATGCTTGGAGCCAAAGGAGAAATACGTACAAGCATCAAAGCGCATCGTACAAGCGAACTAAGCATGAAGGGGGATGACCGGATGGACCCTAGCCTTGCCAAAACAGTATATGGGGTCAGAAGGGGTGTATACGGTCTTGTGGGGCCGTATACGGCTTGCAAAGGCCGTATACGGGGTGTTTCGGCTTTCCTTCGTTGCTTAAAATGCCCGTATCTCCTTCGTTACACGTCCGTTTGACGCGATTCTTACGCTCATGCTTTCGTAATTCCGTTACGCTTCTAATGGTACCAATTTCACAGAAATTGGATGTGTTTAACTCAAGCATGTTTGGAATGACTTTTAACGATCTGTAGAAGCCGTATCTCTTCCGTTCTTCACCCAATTTGCATGATTCTTGATTCTCCCGTCTCGTTTTTACCTATTACAACATATCATAAGGTTAGAATGTGCTTATCATAAGGTAATTAATGAGGGTGTGAGAATTGGTTGTTGTTTATTCGCTCTGTTTTGCTCGTTATTTAGACATTTTTAGTGGTTTTTGCAGCAACGCCCATATTTGGAGCACTTTAGTGATTTTTAGTAAATAATGATTGTTTTGGAATGTTTTCACTAAAGATGTGTCCAAAAAGTGTGGAATATCATACTTAAAAACATGACTTTTTGCGTCACATCAAGTTATCCCACACTTAGACGTTGCTTGTCATCAAGCAACACTCAGTTTTTGAAAACATTTTAAAACATTTTAGAGCGAGTCACAACATTTTTAAGAGTTACCACTTCCAAATGTAAGTAAGATAATTTCAAGAATATAGGGAAAGATAAGATGATCCTTCCTTAAACAAGAAAAGATTTTCTTATGCATACTTCCAAATCTCATGATCTTGGAGTACACATGACTAGGCGATCTCACTAAAGGTGGTCAATCAATTCACTCAAAGTGTATCGGGTTTCCTATCAATCTAGAACAAATGAAATCGCTCAAATAGCCAGTCATGCAACACTCATCTTCATAGGCTTGGTCGAGAATCGGATCTCCACCACTTAGGTGAGGACGGTGCTAATTATCCCAAGACATTCATGAGGGTTGTAGTGTTTGGTGAGGGTAAAAGGGTATGGATAGTGGTATATTTGGGTTGTAAGGGTTTGGCTTATCTTTAAAACTATTGAGATCATGAATAACTTTATTCTAGAACGGAAAGGAGATAGCTATCGATCTTCTATCATATTCTTCTTGCGAGTATGATACTTTGAAGGACTTAGCTTTATTCTTGCGGAACTATTTTTCTTTTATTTTCTGCTTTTTCTTTTCTCTTCTATTTTCTTTTCCTGCTTTTTTTCTATTTTCTTTTTTTTTCTTCTTCAGAACTTCTTTGCCAGAGAATTTCCAAGGATATTTTTCTTTTGATTCTTTCATAAATCCTTTATCTTGAACATTTCGAGTCTTTTCATGGTGCCAATTTTACGCACCAGGGATTCTCAAGAGAGATAATCTTTTGGAGAATACGAAAGTGGTAGGATAAGTGAAGCGGATATTCTTAAAGATGTTCCTCATAACCTCAGAAATTCTAAAATAAGTTTTGGGGATATTTTGGGAAATAGGGTTTAATGATGAGGGTTTTATGAAACGAAAGGTTTAGGCTCAACAGGGTTTACTAGGCGGATCATCGATACTAAAAATGAGTATCGGAAGGGTTTTGGGCTTCAAGAGATATGTAAAAAGTGGTTTAATTCCTAGGGAATGTCAAGGTCATCTAATTGCACCTATACCGCGTACGGTACACACCAATGTGGTCTCGAAGCGTATGTCAAGAGCAAGTTCTAATTCAGAGATACATGCATCGGCACACACAAGAAATGAATAGTGAAGCATTAAAGATGAATGCTTTTAGGCTCAAGATACCTCACTGCAATTAGGGTTGTATGTGCTTCGTCATGCTTCCTATTAGATTATCATTTCTTGCTTAAGAAATTTCTACCTCATTTTCCCTAGATTCCAAAATATTTTACTCATATTTGAAAATAGATCCTCTCCAAAGACATTATGACTCAAAAATAGCAGAGTTAATCAGATGATTTAGCTCATACTTTTTAATTTTCTTGAAAAATTTTGAAAAATTTAAGGAACATTTTCTGAGTTTGCTATTTCAGACATTAAAAATCATAAAAAACTAACCAAGGTATTCTATAGCTGCTATCCCACACTTAGAGGAACATTGTTCCTAATGTTCTCTTGAGTTGAGATTTACTAAAAGTAGAATCCTACACTTAGAGTTTAAACATGTAAGAAAATGTTTCTCAAGTGTTTGTTTTGGGTTGGAATCCCACACTTAGTAATAAGCTTAGGATAGAGTATAGACTACTTTAACAAACTTAAAAAGGCAAATAATATACATAATCATAAACAAAAGAGGGTAAAGGGTTAAGACACTCCCCAGATAGCGAGCTGCACTGAAGCTGAGAGTCTGAATTTGCTGAAAAGAGACATTGCCAAGATCTTTTTTTCTGCATCCATGAAGATCGGCTCGGCTTCAAGCATCTTGCTATTGGTTTATTCATTCATCATTCTCTTATGAATCAATCTCGTAGGTGTGAACACGTTGGACTTAGCATTTTTCAAACTCAATTTTTATGCAAATGGAAAGAGAAATCATTGTCTCAGAATTTGAAAAGATATTTTCTATTACAAATCAGTTTTATAAAACATGTGTTTTGTAAACGAGTTCGAGCATAATGCATAAAAGTAGTATGCAAGTACCTCACATGCTTGAAACACATGAATTATCAGTTTTCAAAGTTATTTCTTATTTTCTGAGACAGTGATTTATTTGCAAATGAGTTGTAAATCTGCAGAAGTTTTCATAAAGTATTTCTGGTACGTCCAAGTGTGAAGGATAGTCGGAGATTTTCTTCACTTGTTGACACTTTCTCTCAACACGTCTTATTCCACGGGTTGCCTCCCGAGCAGCGCTACTGTTATAGTCGAGAGCTCGACTTCCAAAACGATAGAAAATAATGTGAATTGATGTCATTTTCCGGACACAAGCAGAGTCAACCTTGAAACACGAATGTTGGATAGAGATAACTGGACGAGGATCCTAATCATTAAGAGATGATGATGTAAATGACTCTCTAATGATCTAAAAGTGCTGAATCCAATGACCATAAATCTCTATCGCCCGAGATCTTTGCTGACAACTGATGCAATGAATCTGATTGTTGTTCTTATCAGCAGAGATCAATCCCATATCTAATCCTTTGATAGCCATTCCTACGTCAGCCTATATCTCTGAGATGTTTCTGTTTATACTTGTAGGCGGTGACATTACTATAGCAGATGAATGGTTCCCGATGGTGGTGGTGATAAGTCTGAATGGGTGGATGGATGGGTGAATGTGGGTGGCTATTGTGATGACGGATGATGTTTTGGGGTTCCATACAAAACTATGCTAGCAATCAAGGATGTGCTAAGGTTTAGCTCTAGGATATAGGTACATGTTGTGAATGTTGTGAATGTTGAGCTGATCTACTTAATGAACTAGTCATAGACAACTAGAAATCATTTATGTGTCTGAAAGAGGTATCTCTTCTCCCTTCAAAGCAATGCTCCAAAGATTTCCAAATTTAATGAACTACAAAATCCCCTTGTTGCCTTTCCATTATTCTCAAAGATTCTTTACCCATAGGCGGCAATCCCTATTTGTTTGGCATTTGAACAAGTAGAACAAATAAACGTGTAACACCTCGTCAAAAAGTCAAATTTTCGCGCCAACTTTAAACTCTAAATAATTACATTTAAAGATTCAAGTGGAATATTTTTACTAAAAATATTTACAAATTGATGTAAACAAAATCGTAGATTTAAAATATCAAGCATTCGAAAACGTAAGTCGTTTTAATTCAAAACGCATCTTAATTATTCGTGACCGTTCGAAAAACAAACAATTAAACTTTCTTTTCAAAATAATATTTTTATAAAATACTTTCACTAATAAACATTTCAAGACAATATAAATAAATTTTAGAATTTAAAATATTGTTTTAAATTGCATCGGACAAATTAAACACGGATACTTTGTACTGTGGTTGGAGACCACAGTCCACGCAATGGGGATCTGAGTTTGACAAAACCCAAATCCCCTCCCCATTTCATCTCATTTCTATCATCTACTTCATCCCATTTTCTCTCTAAAAACATAACCACCAATCACCACCACCACCGCCGGCCGACCACCGCCACCACCATCACCAACATTTTCGGAACCACCATCAAGAGAGGAACAACATTAACAAAGGCAACACCCTCGTTTTCTTCCTCGTTTAGCCTCGATTTGCGATTGTAAGAAATTTCTAAAATTTTAGATTTAATCATTTTGGTGTAATGTTTTGGTGTAATAATGTTTACACAACTTAGTTATAACCTAAACAACCAGGAAAACATGATTTTACAGCTTAGAAATGCGTTTGATTTGTGATTTTGATCGGAAAAACGCGACAGTCGCTGGTTTCTGGGCTGGTGTTCATCTTTGCGACACAACGCTTGTGTCGCATGTTGTGTCGCATAACTCCAATTGTGTCGTATCTTATGTCGTACGCTGTGTCGCATCTTGTGTCGTAAACCTTATACGACACAACCCTTATGTCGCTATTGATTTAGCATCGCAAGCTTTTGCGACACAACCACTGTGTCGCAGAGCTCTTGTGTCGCACTCTATGCGACACAACCCTTGTGTCGCATGACAAATTTTTGTGTCGCAAGTTATGTCGCAGAAAGCAGAAAACAACCATATTTTTCTAAGTGTCGGGATACGTTTTCAAATGACAATTTAAATATGATACGACTTGTACTCAAAACAAATATACTTTATAAAGTATACGAAAGCTCAAACCTAATAATAATATGAATTATTATTACGAAACATCAATAACGAACCGCACTTACAAACATACGAAATCTCTCGTGTTTAGGACACTAGGAGATTATACTTGGCACGACTCGTTACACTAGGACGCTAGCTTCTCAGGTGAGTTCATAACCCCACTCTTTTACTGTTTTCAACTGATTTCGGGGTGGGAATGCATGCTCCTGTTTTACTACTTTCCACTATACAAATCTTTACAAACTTTTTACAATAGTTTATGGTAACGGTGTGAGATTACAACAGCTATGAACCATTTGACCATACTTAGAGATATTAAGTATGACCGTGTTAGAAACACCTAGAATTATATTACGTATGATATCTAGGGAGTAAACGCCTCACTACGTCAGTGACTTGCTAAACACTAGTAATGACCAGTAGACTTATGCACACCAACTAGAGGCACCGACTTGCTAGTTTAGCGTTGACTACCTTTATGAACTAGCGGATGACTTTGACTAAGTACTGTAAGTACTTCCCGACAGTTAAGTGACGTGTTAATTTACTTTGACTTTACACATTACTTCAGACAAACTAGGTGACGTAGATACGTACCTAACAGAGGATTATGATTTTCCCCTATACCTAGGTGACATTCCTACTTTCCTTAGTAAGATTTACTACTGTGAATTACGTAACAACTTGAGGTACTGTTGAGTGCCTGTAACCCTTTACTAGCCTTGGGCTAAACTTACTTATGGGCATGTCGTGTACTGCCAAAACGATTACTTACATCTCTTGCGGGAGAATAACGGACGCTGTCACTATATGTGAAGCAAAACGATGCCACGGTGGGTGGCACAAAAACGATACCACTATGGTTGGTATTACGGGTTTAAGAACGAGCTCACGATACCACGGTGGGTGGTACAACTGACTTGCGAGCTGGATGATCACGATACCACGGTGGGTGGTACAACTTACTTACGAGCTGGATGCTCACACTCAGCAACGGACCGACGAACTATTACAGTCGGGGTCGTTGGCTCAGCATATGAATTTATGCTCTATCGTAGTTCTGCGGAACTGCACGGTCACTCATTTCAGCATATGGACTTATGCTTTACTTACTTTCAGCAACGGACCTACGAATTATTACGGTCGGGGTCGTTGGCTCGATAACTGGTTGATTTACTTAAACGTGGTCCTGCGGGACATAACTTGACATTTCCTTTGGGGGATACCCATTACCATCACTGTAGGTGATTTCTAGATACTTACGAGTCGGAGACTCGGGAAATTATGAGCTTTTGCTCACTTGACCGTACTTACAAACCGTACCGATATGACACGATTTCAAAATAAATAACTTGATCATGTTGCCAGGGTGCAACCTTTCATGCCAGGTGGCATTGTGACCTACTAGTACCTGTAGTACTAATACTTGGAACTGTATAAATTAACTGTACCATATTGCCAGGGAGCAATACAGTCTGTCTACGGATTTTTCCCGTTTGACCTCTTTCGACTAGTAGCATGACAGTTAGTCATCATACGCTACACCCGTATACATATTGCCAGGTGGCAATAACGTACCTGATAATACACCCACTGGGAATTGGTTCCCTTTACTTGACTAGAAACCTATTGATTAGGTTCACCTGCTTACCATAAATTTCTCACAATTACCTCGAGGGGTAATCATTACTATTTAAACTGTTAAACTTGATTTACATTTCTGAATGAAATACATATTTCTTGAACTACTTGTTATTACAAATTACTTGTGAACTCACCAGCTTTCCAGCTGACCTTTTAGTGTGCATTCTCAGGTACACTGCTGTAGTAGGATTAGTCTACATGATTCTAGCTCGAGTCGCATGTTTTCAACATAGTAAAATGTAATACTACTTTTATGCGAACTCGCAACTTGTAAACACTTTAATTTCAGAAATGTATAACTATTTTCAAACGTCTCATTTAGAGTCGTTCATTATGCATCTTATGCTGTGATATTTAATTTGGTAACACCCGACCCGATCGCTTTCGCAACCCGAAATTTGAGGGTGTTACAAAACGTGATCTAACAAACAAGTGATTATTCTCCAAATCATAGATTCACTGGTTTGCGAATGACCTATCAAAGTGAATGCTTTGAAGATGAAACAAACTAGTGTATGACTTAGAGTCTAATCGCACACTACAAGTGTTAGTTTCCTATAATTTCACCGCAGCACAAACATCAGATATGGAAATACCAGTATTATCAGTTGAATCAGGTAGCCAAGTATAGAGATATCCAAAGAACACATTTTTAAACGAGTTCGAGCATAATACACATATTGACATACAAATCATGTTTATCAGATTAAGCATCAGTATTTCATGTTTGTTCACACAAATATATGTAAGTATCTCAAATGCTCGAAACATGTCAGTGGTTGTGTATGATGACTAAGGCTCCTAACTCTAATAGGTTTCCATGTTTGTGAGTGAAAGGGATACTAAGAATAAAGTTCAAACAAGTAGGAGTAGGAAGTTTTAAGTTTTGACAAAATATTTCAATGAAGTAATTTCGCAAAACATCCTTTTTGTTCTTAAAAATAGAGAAGACTTGGAACATTCATTTTAGGGATCATTCTCTACTTATTTGGGTTAGCTTACGACTTATCTTAAATTAACTACTATTACGACTACTAAAACTATGTTAGACACGGGTGCCTCCCGAGAAGCGCTTATTTTTGTTCGAGTCTCTAGCTTGACTCTAACACTATTTATCAGGCAATCCTAGCGGCTTCCTTGCATCCATTAGTAGACACAAGTGGTAATATTGGTACATACCTAACAGTTTAAAGAAAGTTAAGGTCACGGGATGTCCAATATGAGGAGATGATTCAAAGTAAGGGAATTGTTCTACCGGAGGTATAACAAATCTCTCAACTTCTAATACCTCCTGGGGTCGGGTTGACAGAATGGGTTGGTCAGAGGTGTCCATATCACTCCATGACGTATACGTCATTACGTGGTGGAGAGATGGTTTGTAGGGCAACCCTGACGTAAATCCCACCTTGCTTCCTATGGTCTTTTGGTCAATGATAATGTTGTACTCTAAGCATGGAGGTGGGACATTATCCGTTGACGTCTCCAATCTCGTAACAACATTCTCATCGACTACTTGGGTAACGGGTTCAATTAGATCACTGCTTAGAGTTGAGTGCAAGTCTATGTTGAGTGTATTAGATGTGGAGTGTGGGTTGACTTCGAATGATAAAGATTGAGATTGATGTTGAGTGGGGCTATAGGGGTTTGATTGAGAATCTAAGTGTCCTATGGCTAACATCGTATGTCTCTCACATTCTCCGTCAAAGTGGGGAACACCGCATATCCTACATCCAATTTAAATTATTTGAGCAAGACTTTGCAATTGATCTATTATTGATTCTACCCAAGTATTCAGTAAAGACGACATTTGAAGAAGGTTTAAGAATTATATTTGAGGTGAGAAGTGTTTTAGATCTAAACTAAGCTAAGCTAAGCTAATCTAATCTAACTACGCTATTCTACGGGCAAAAAGTAAAGGGATAACTTAAAAACTAATTTATCTAAATAGGCTCCGAATCGTACTACCGTCCCCGGCAGCGGCGCCAAAAACTTGACGCGCACCCAGCGGTCGGTTCAGGAATTGCTTCCTATCGTTGCAGACCTTTCCACTAGGTGCGGCGTCAGGTGGTAGTTTTAAATTTATAATAGTCGGGGGAGCCTAAACCTCCGTACTACCTACTGGTACTGGTACGAATACCTTGATACGAGTATGCGGTAAGGATGATCCAGGGTCGTTCCTCACGACGATAGAATTGAAACAGAGCTCGTTCCGATAAACTAACTTTCAAGCTAGGGTTTGAATAAGTGGATAGGTGATTGTTTTTGGTTTTTATCTAGTTAAACTACTAAAACTTATAAAGCATAAAAGTAAAGGGGGACTAGCATATGTAACACCTAAGGATAACAAAGACGTGGTTCACCATGATTTAGGATAGTGTATGTGCAGAGATGATGATTATATGGGGACACATTCAGTTGACAAACAAATAAACTTAGGTGTAAACACTAGGACCCTACTTATTTAGTTCCGGTTCTAAATTAGTATGTCACTAAGTACCTAGGCTATGGTGATTCTGATCAGAACAGGTTGCTCAACCCCCCAACACTGCCCTTGTGACGGTACAGTGACCCTTGCTCAACTACCCTGTTACGGAATAGTGAGTCTCTGGAGATAACTCCGGGGTGCATGCATGAGGTAACAAACTGCCATTAAGGATACTCTGACCTTTCTTAACACCTAAACCTAAATGTGTCATCTAAATGTGTACTGGTTATTTAACTATGTTATTCTAAACTATCGGTTATGAAGAGTTAAGGGGTTTAAGCATCTGGGAATACAACCGACTCCTTGCTTTCTTTTCAAAACTCATATTCTATTAGTTAAGCTCAAATACTTCCGTCTTGAATTAGACCCTCCTTTACAATCAGACGTTCATCCCTAGGTATACTTACGGTGTATAGTGCATTAAGTATTTCCACAGCTTGTATAAATCTAAGTATACTCACGGTGTATAGTACTTTTAAGGTTTAGCATTTCCACAACTTTATGTATCCTAGACCATGTTCTAGAAGGGTGGCTTCTAGGTAATTCATGATGAGATGATCCTACGGCATTTCCTTAGCTTCCACGTATTTGTACTCCACACGAGGTGTTTCCAACGCTATACGAAGTACAATGCCTTTTAACGGAGTCTCATAGCTTCATACTGTAACACATATAACTATGTTTACGTAGTATTCGGGTTTGCAAAGTCCTATTGTAACACCTGCATAATTAGGGTAATTAATTATGCCTAATTATTTGTAACTAGTTGTAATTAGTATGTAATAGGACTAATTACAGACTCTATTTGTATATATATAAGGTAATTTATATATATATGTGTGTACTTACGCGATTTGGATGAATCGTACGAATTAACCGGACGGAGTCCGACACAGTTACTTGGACGTTGGTGACAAGAATTTACCCAAATAATGAGAACGTATTTTATTATATAAAATACACGGTGAACGAACATTATTTATATTATTATTATCGCGACGACATTTTAAATAATTTAACAAAAATGTATCAAACGCGGACCAAACAATTAAAATATCTCGACAAATGTTTTTATTATTAATTTCAAGGTATTTTTATTTAAATACTCCAGTTACATTTTAAAAATATAACTGTTTGGTTAAATACTAAATACAAACGATTAATCGATTAGGACACGAGGCAAATACTGTAATTTGGGAAGCGTTTTCCCTCCTTTCTTTTCTTTGATCAGCCAAAACCCAACCCCCACCCCATTCCCTCTTTCATTTATCACCAACAAAAACACACACACAAACTCAAAAACTCTCTCAACCCAATCCACACCAAATTTTCGGATCTACAAATCAACCCACGAAATTCACATATTCGGAATCACCATCACGAGTGGAGCAAGGATATCAAAGCCGTTTTCATCATTTCATCCTCGATTTAGCTCGATTTGCAAAAGTAAGAAATTCCTAAAAACTTAGATCTATTCATATTGGTGTATTATTTGGATGTAATATTGTGTACACAACATAGCTATAACCTAAACAAAGAAGAAAACACGATTTTACAGCTAAAAAATGGGTTAGATTTGCGTTTTTGGTCGAAAAATCTCGATATCCGAAAGTTTCTGGGCTGGTGTTCATCTTTGCGACACAACGCTTGTGTCGCATGTTGTGTCGCATAAACCATATTGTGTCGTATTTTGTGTCGTACGTTATGTCGCACCTTGTGTCGCAGACTCCATGCGACACAACCCTTATGTCGCTGTTGAATCAGCATCGCAAGCTTTTGCGACACAACCACTGTGTCGCAGAGCTCTTGTGTCGCATTCCTATGCGACACAACCATTGTGTCGCATACAAACCCTTGTGTCGCATACAAATCCTTGTGTCGCAAATTATGTCGCAGAAAACAGAAAACTTGGAAATTTTGAAGGATTTTCACTATAGCAAAGTCAAAGTTACTGTAGCAAAGTCAAAATTTACTGTAGCAATTCACTGTAGCAAAGTTACTGTAGCAAAAATCAACATTTTAGAATTTTGATACAAACCGTCACCAACGGGCCAAACATGTTTTCCAACAAACAAACAATTACAGACATACGGACAAACATTGGATATACTAGTTGTGTATAACTAAACGAAACGTCTCGCGAGACACATACTTACATAACTTCATATGATTAGGCATTTGAAGGTTACGGGTTCGGAGAACCTACTTGCTATATTTACTACTTGCTATTTGCTACGGCTTATTACAAGACTCAGGTGAGTCTTACGGCCCCACTTTTACTGTTTATCTTATTGGGGGAGATACATGCTACTATTTTTCCTTGAACACAAGTACTAAAACTGTTTACTATACCAAACGGAATTGCATGAGTTTACTTACAAACAGAAGTCTCTCCATCATATATCGTTAGTTATGGACTTAAGCGCGAACACTAGTTAATGGATCCATTAGGGAAATGACCCTCCCCGCCCGGGGCAGTAGCGCTGCCACGTACTGATTTACACGTAGAAACGGGTGACTAATTATTCGTTACTGATGCTTGCTCAATTACGAGCATGTCACGGGAGCAAACTTATTACTTACGGGTTAAGCTTCGATTATGAGCCTCATGGCAATGGTATAAACTACTTACTTACATTTGCGGGATTGCAAATACTGGTTTTACATTTGCTGGATTGCAAATACGGATTTTACGCCTATGGGCACTACTGATGAAATCTTGTGTTTCAAAACTGATATTACTTACAAACCTGTGAGATTTACCAACATTCGTGTTGACCCCTTTTAGCATGTATTCTCAGGTACACTTACGGAGTAGGTTCACTCCAGGATTACCAGCTAGAGTCGCAAGATTTCCAAACTGCATTTAACGGAGATTCTCAGCATTATCTTTTGTACATGTTGATTATGTAATAGAATCTCCCGCTATACACGTGGACTCTAGGGAACTATTTTTGTATACGAAAACATTAAGTTTTCAAACATTATATCTATGGAATGTAACAAATTTACAAACGTTGCATATAGACGTCGTTTGCTTTATCTTTGTGCTGTGATATTTGATTAGTAGCACCCCAAAACCTGCTTCCGCTAAACAGTGAATTTCGGGGGTGTTACAGATTGGTATCAGAGCCTAAAGTTATAGTGAACTAGGTTGCATTTAGTGGGCCTAGACTATGACCGTTAGTCAGTATTTCCTTACTAGGCATGATTGGTTCAGGAATTACATCATACGACTTTAATTTAACATAGCCTGATCATCTATGTACAATTAAGGAAAGATGATGTGAGGTCTGAAATGGTTACGTTGAACAGGAATGCGTTAGTTGACTCTGACCACGAGAGAACCGGACCATTACTTGATACGTGCTAGACACTAGGCTGGATATTATATACTTATATATATATTAGCCTCGTCTTACTTACACTCTGCCACAGGAATGGCAAACACACCACCTAGTCCATCACACTCTCACTCACATGGGTCACGAAACCCACGAGTAGCCAGGAGGAACACAAGGTCACCTCGAACCAGCCCCTATTCGGTTCATAACTCTCAGAACTCGGCACATCTCACGATGCCAGTGTTGGCTACCCAACTTCGCCGTCAAGAGCAAAGGCTCGAACATCTCGAACGGGAACAACACCGAATGACCTATCTGCTTCACCAAGCACTTGACCACATATCCCAACTCCAGCGAGAACAAGAGGATACCAACCTCTCTGTAAGCATAATTCAGGATTCAATGACCGCTGAATTAGGTGCGGATGAACTCGTAAGAAACCGATTAGAGGAATGTGAACAGCGTTCACAGGAGACTGAGGATCACTCTCGAGCACTAGTACAACGACTGGCCTTGGTTGAAGACAACGCCAGGCAAACCAACAGACTAGCAGAAACCGTGGACCGCCTTGTCTCGCTGATGGAACAGATTAATTTGCATCAAGATTAGATCAGTCTGTAACTTGTAACCATCTAATTACTTTATTAGGGCCTATGTAATCCAACCGGATGTAACAATTCCCGACACTTTTGTACTACTATTACTCTGTAATCTTTTGGAAACCCGTACCTTGTATTCAACTTATTTATCTAAATGAAATGTGATTGTCACTTCGTACTGTTATCGTATATCTCATCATTTACACTTGTGAACTATCATAATTTCATGCAAATATCTTATTCCTCTTTCCTTGTTCTTTTCTTGTTCAGCATCATGCCTCCTCGTCGACAGATCACCCTCAATGAAGCCGAAATTGCGGGTCTGATTGCCCGTAGTGTGGCCCAAGCCCTAGCTACCCGAACATCGACCCCTGGTAGCGAAGATACAGCTACTAATGGACCACAACCCAAACCCTGTTCTTACAAAGACTTCCAGAACTGCAAACCTCTAAACTTTGTAGGTACTGAGGGAGCTATCGGTCTAGTACGCTGGATAAAGAAAGTCGAATCTGTATTTCTTATCTGCAACTGTGCGGAGGGAGACAAGGTTAAGTTCTCCGTTAGTACTTTTACTGACACCGCACTCACCCGGTGGAACACCTATGCCCAAACTGTGGGTGTTGCTAATGCTTACAAACTCCCGTGGGAGGAGTTGAAGGAGATGTTGAGGGGCGAGTACTGCCCCAGGGATGAATTGAAACAGCTGGAATTGGAATTCTGGAACCACAAGATGCAGGGTGATGACATCACCGGATACACCAACCGTTTCCACCAACTGGCACTTCTGTGCCCAACCATGGTCGATCCTGAGTATAAGAGGATCGAGAAATACGTTGATGGACTTCCCGAGAGACTCCAAGACCTGGTGACTTCATCCAAACCGGGTACTATTCAGAGCGCCATTCATATGGCTCATGAACTAACGGCAAATTCTGTCCGCCGTGGCTCAACTTCAACCCCATCTACAAACAACAAACGCAAATGGGAAGGAAACCCCAACTCATCCAACCAACTCACCAACAAGAAGCCTGAGTCTGTTAAGGCTTATTCATCGGGGACTTCGGAGAAGAAAGGGTACAGCGGGAACAGACCCTACTGTCCCAAATGCAATCGTCATCATGACGGTTCTTGCCCTTGCTCCAACTGCAAACGGTTCGGGCATCTAGCCAAGGATTGCCGGACCAATGTTCCTACCCCCAACACTAATGCACCAAAGGCCTGCTTTGGGTGCGGAAATTCAGGGCATTTCAAGAAAGATTGCCCAAAGCTGAAAAACAACAACAACCCTGCTCGCGGTAGAGCATTCGTTATCAAGGCTGGAGAAGCCAGACAAGACCCGAATGTCGTGACGGGTACGTTCCTTCTCAACGACCTTACTGCTTCCTTATTATTTGATACTGGTGCCGATAGAAGCTTCATTTCTGAGAAATTTAGCCCTTTACTTGATATTACTCCCACTGCCTTAGATGCTAAATACATTGTAGAACTAGCTAACGGCAAACTGATTGAGACTGATAGCATCATACGCAACTGTACACTTAACCTTACGAACGAAACATTTTCCAATGATTTAATCCCTGTCGAGATCGGCAGCTTCGATATTATTGTCGGTATAGATTGGTTATCCGAGCACCGAGCTGAAATCATCTGTCATGACAAACTCGTTCGCATACCTCTTGTCTCCGGTGGAACCTTAGTCCTACAAGGGGAGACTGGTAGACGGAATCTGAATATTGTATCCTGCCTCAAAACTAGAAAATATCTACGAAAAGGGTATCAAGCCATCCTCGCACATGTAACGGAGAATAAGTCGGAGGAGAAGCGACTTGAGGATGTTCCAATCGTTCGGGATTTCCCGGAAGTCTTTCCTGAGGATTTGCCCGGACTTCCGCCACCTATACAAATTGAATTTCAAATCGAACTTGTGCCAGGAGCTGCACCAGTGGCACGAGCCCCTTACCGTCTAGCGCCATCTGAAATGCAGGAGTTGTCTAACCAACTACAGGAACTCCTGGACAGAGGATTTATTCGACCAAGTTCCTCGCCTTGGGGAGCTCCGGTCTTATTCGTGAAAAAGAAAGATGGATCTTTCCACATGTGTATCGACTACCGAGAGCTGAATAAGCTAACCATAAAGAATCGGTACCCACTTCCTAGAATCGATGACCTATTTGACCAGCTCCAGGGATCAAGTGTTTACTCAAAGATTGATCTACGGTCAGGTTATCATCAACTCCGAGTCCGCGACAATGATATTCCAAAGACAGCCTTCCGAACTCGTTACGGGCATTACGAATTCCAAGTAATGCCATTCGGTTTAACCAACGCACCGGCCGTATTCATGGACCTTATGAATCAGGTGTGCAAACCGTATCTTGACAAATTCGTCATTGTGTTTATCGATGACATCCTGATTTACTCTCGCAATGAGCAGGAACATGCTCAACATCTGAAGACCATTCTAGGACTTCTTAGACACGAAGAGTTATATGCCAAATTCTCTAAGTGCGAGTTCTGGATTCGAACCGTTCAATTCCTCGGACACGTGATTGACAACCAAGGAATTCATGTTGATCCTGCCAAGATTGAAGCAATCAAGGGCTGGGAGTCACCGACCACTCCAACCGAAGTGAGATAATTCTTAGGTCTTGCTGGTTATTACCGCCGATTCATTGAAAACTTTTCAAGAATAGCTGTTCCCTTAACCACACTGACTCAGAAAGATAAGAAGTTCGATTGGACTGATAAACAAGAGTCAGCTTTCCAGCTATTGAAAAACAAACTTTGTAGTGCACCAATCTTGTCCTTACCCGAGGGCACCGAGGATTTCGTAGTTTATTGCGACGCCTCACACCAAGGACTTGGTTGCGTGTTAATGCAACGGGAAAAAGTCATTGCCTATGCCTCACGACAACTAAAAATTTACGAGAAAAATTATACGACCCATGACCTCGAGTTAGGTGCCGTGGTCTTCGAATTGAAAATCTGGAGACATTATCTCTACGGTACGAAAAGCACTATCTTTACCGATCACAAAAGTCTCCAACACATATTCGATCAGAAGGATCTAAACATGAGGCAACGTCGTTGGGTTGAGTTACTTAGTGACTACGACTGTGAAATCAAATACCATCCGGGCAAGGCTAAGAACGAGTGAAACCCCTTCGAGTCCGAGCACTTTCCATGACAATTCGTAACGAGCTCCCTGCTCAAATCCTTACCGCTCAGCTCGAAGCACTCAGCGATGAAAACCTAAAAAATGAAGCCTTACGAGGCTTGGATAAACAATTCGAAATCAAACCCGATGGGACTCAATACTTTTATAACCGGGTGTGGTTACCCAAATTCGGAAACTTGCGAGATTTGGTGATGGCTGAAGCTCACAAATCTCGATACTCTATACATCCTGGTTCTGACAAGATGTATCACGACGTCAAAGGGTTGTATTAGTGGCCTAACATGAAAGCTGACATCGCCAAGTACGTCAGTAAATGCCTAACCTGTTCCAAAGTCAAGGCCGAACACCAAAGACCCTCGGGATTGCTCCAACAACCAGAAATTCCTCAATGGAAATGGGAACAGATTACCATGGACTTCATTACCAAACTACCAAAAACTTCGAGTGGTTGCGATACCATTTGGGTGATCGTGGACCGTCTCACGAAATCTGCTCATTTTCTGGCCATCAAGGAAACCGACAAGATGGAGCGTCTGACTCGCATCTACGTCAAAGAAATCATCTCGCGACATGGTGTACCTATCTCGATCATCTCGGATAGGGACAGCCGTTTTACTTCTAACTTTTGGAAATCACTACAGAAATCTCTTGGTACTCGTCTGGATATGAGTACTGCTTATCACCCGCAAACCGATGGCCAAAGCGAGCGAACTATTCAAACACTGGAGGATATGCTACGAGCCTGCGTAGTTGACTTCGGTACTTCTTGGGAAAATCATTTAGCGTTGTGTGAGTTCTCGTACAACAACAGTTACCATACCAGCATTAAGGCTGCACCCTTCGAGGCACTCTACGGACGTAAGTGCCGATCACCTATCTGTTGGATTGATGTTGATACATGTTTGTGTGTCTGTCAGTTGGTCTATTGAGTTGTAAGTGTCGTTAGTTAGTTTTATTAGAAAAGTCATTTTCTGTATTTGCGACACTTAAGTTTAGCATTAGGCGACACTTGCCTTAGTGACGCATAGCGACACTTAGGTAAGTGACGCATGAGGGCGGCGACATGCGACACTTCCCAAGTGACGCATGTCTGCCGATTTTGTTTTAGTATAAATTGAAACCTACGGGTTTTCGGCTAGGGTTGATGAAAACCCTAGCACCATTTGTCGACTAAGCACTTCTGTAAACAGTTCCAATACGATTTACAAGCTAATATACTCGTTTACTTTGATTAATCATTGTTTTCGTTTTGAGTTTATTACTTGTTTGTGTAATTGATTGATTCCGCCAATCTATTACTATCGATCAACACTTAGATCCACATCCAGGGGGCACTTTCAACTGGTATCAGAGCAACGGAGTTGATTTGATCGACGTGTGTACGTGTATTGAAGTGTTTTCGGTTCGATTTTGTGAAGATCAAAGACATTCTGGCAAGATTAGGATCGATTTGGTGCTATTACTGTGTTTTGAGTAAAGATTTACAGGTTTCGTACGATTGGGACTCAAGAATTTTCGTTAGGTTTACGAAAATTCGATTTTTAGGGTTTTTGGGTGTTCACAGCCGTTTCTGCGTCACTCAGAGCGTCACTTCGACACTTTGTGCGGCACTTCGAGCGACACTTCTGTAAGGAACAATTAGGGTTTCTACGACACTCAAGTGCGTCACTTAGTAACGTCACTTGAGTATTATACGTCACTTACATTAGTGACACCTACTGTTCAATCCGACACTCTACTGCGTCATTTGATACGACACTTGTGTATCATCCGTCACTTACTACGAGTGACGCGTTACTTCTGTCAGTCACTTAAAGCGTCACTTACCTTAGTGACGCCTGTTATTGCTAAGCGACACTCAAGTCCGTCACTTGAGTACGTCACTTACGTGTTTATAAGACACTCATCTCTAGTGTCGTTCTGTTTGTTTATCCGTCACTCGATAGCGTCACTTATCAAGTGCCGCTACTCTTTGCGACACTAAGGTGCGTCACTTACCAAGTGACGCCTTTGTTACTAATCAGCTTCCAAGTTTTTTTTTAAGTTGATTTTACAGGTACGCTTCAATGTCTGATAAGGAAGATATTAGAGGAATCAGAGAGATGCTCAGACAGAGCAATGATATTGGCTCCAGTAATAAACCTCCGTTCTTTGGACCAGATTTAGATTATGTGTATTGGAGAGATAGATATGAACAGTATATAGATTTCCACTGTCCTGAACTGTGGGGACCTTTAAAAGAACGATATGTTGCTCCAGTGGCTGAAGGAAATTATCGTGGTGTTCCTCCAGCTAAAACATATAATGCTATGTCACCTCAAGAGAAAAAGGAGTATGAAACAGAAAGAAAGGCTCATTCTTCTATCTGTATGTGTTTGCCAAAGGATGTTATGAGACTCTTTAAATCTCATGACACAACTTATGATCTGTGGAAGGCAATTGAGACAAGATGCGGAGGAAATGAAAAGTACAAGGAGGCTAAGCTAGAATTAATCAAAAAGCAGTATGATCTATTTGACATGATTCCTAATGAGCTGACTTCCAGTCTATTCACTCGATACTCACATCTGGTTAGTGAGTTAAATGAAGGAGGATACAATCTCCCTGCACTTGAGGTAAACAAGAAGTTGCTGGACGTGTTGCCAAGTGCTTGGGATGTGAAAGTCCAATTTTTAAAAGAAAATCCAGAATTACAGAGGATGACTTTGGATCAATTGATAGGTATTCTACAAGCTCATGCAATGGAATTGAAGAAGAAAGAATGTAAGTCAGGTGGATCTGTACAGAATGCCACAACTGGTGGAGTTGGACTAGTCAATTCTGGCAAGAGTTACGGTGGAGTAGCATTTATAACGGATACCAATTCATCTTCTGCTTCTTCTGGAGGTCATCATACAGCTTATCTTTCTGGTACATCTCAAGGAAATCAACAACAGGCTCCAGTTTCACCAGCAATACAAGAGCAAGCTGCAATTTATACAGCTTTTCTGAGCTCTTACAAAGATTTGGTTACTCAACCAAATACAACTTTGGAACTGATCAAGGAGGATTACGGACAATTGGATGAAGATGATCTAGAACAGATGGACTTGAATTGGAACATTGCTATGATAACAAGAAGGGTTCAAAAATTCTTGCAACGAACTGGACGCAAGAGTTTAGAAGGCAATGGGAAGTCAGGATTTGGTTTTGATAAAAGCAAGGTCCGTTGTTATAACTGCCAGAATTTGGGTCATTTCGCTAGGGAATGCGAGAAATCCAAGATGCCACCGTCGGGCCTTACTAAACCTGATCCTCCAAAAACGAAAGAAGAGGGCAAGACGTTAGCTGTGGACAATGCTTTGGTGGTTTTTGAGCCAACTACTCATGACTGGAATGCGGAGGCTACAAAGTTTCAACAGTGTCTCATGGCTCATATTACACCTGAGGTACAAAATGAATCACCTGAACCTTTAAACTGTATCTCATGCATTAATCTAACTGAATCTCTAGAGGCTTTTCAAAAGGATAACTGATAAAACCTAAGATTGTTTAAGCTCGAGACTTTTTAGGTCTTTGATCTAGAATTAACAAACAATGATAATAATGATAACAAAGATGATAATTGCAGCGGAATAATAAGAACAACATCAATGTTATCAATGGCCAAATCCCTAATCTTATTAATGAATTAACAAGACGGATACCCTTTAGTATCGGGGTTACAAGAACCTTAGGGATAACGGAGAACTATAGATGTCTACATTATTTTGTGCACACCAAAACTACCTCCCTACATCTCTTTATATACTAGAGATATTAGGGTTACAAAGAAATCATTAAGGTACAAGGAAACTAATTTAAACAATCTTCACTTTTAGTCCCTCGTCTTTAATTATTTTGTATCATCAAATTAAAATATCCTAACAATCTTCCCCTATTTGATGATGACAAAATAAACATCTTCTCGCGTAAACTTCCCCTTAACTCTTGATTTCTTGTAAACATGTCATGCATAATAAGCTGAATATCTTGACCTTCGAATCTTCTTCCCCTTTTTGTCATAATCCAATAGGGGTCTTCAAAAAGATAAGCAACTTGAATCTTTTCAACTTTTTCCTCAATCAATGCATGAACATATCCCGATGGTTAAAAACTTGAAACAACAAGCTTCCCCTCGATGAATGTTTTAAACATCCCTTGAATCTCGAATTCTATCAGCTCTATGTAATGATCACATATGAAGAAAACAGAATATAACAAACTTGATGAAGAAGTCGAATCTTCCAAACCTGTACCTTATATCTTGTACTAACCACGACGTCGAACTTATATCCTTGTATAAGTAGATCACAATCTCCTTTTAAGATCTCTTTGACAAAAATCCTTATAAGACAGATACACTCTTCTTTGTATCGGGGTTAGAAAACCTTAGAGAAATCTACTAAAATCTCTAATCTTTAATAAGTCACCGAGCACTCCAAAACTCTTTCAAGTGATAGCAAATGTGAGCATTGAGCATCCTAAGTTTAATCTCACACGTTTGCTAGATTTGTCAAGTCTTCGTCGTCACCATACAAACCAAACAAGTTATCTTCAAAGCTCTTCATCCACCACCACTTTGAGATATGATAAGATACAAATCTGAAAAACTCAACTACAATATCAAATAAGCTATAATCGATCTTCTTCGTAATCATATCTTCTTCGAAAACAAGCCATAAAATTAATAAGAATAAATTGTTATAAAAACAATTCCATTCGAGATCCAAACTTTTCTTATACAGTAACCATAAGAACTGTACGGATAACCATCCAATAATAGCAACGAATACCATGTAGTACCATCCATGACGAGTATCACTAATTCCGCTAGTGTTTGAAAAATGACTAACAGTGGTTCTCGCTACCCAACAGTGGCAAAATTATATTAACAGTGGCAACTACTAACTAGCAGCGGCAACGTTGTACTTAATAGTGTGAGCAGTGGCTAGCACATTTAACGAGCAGTGGCAGCAGCTTCAGATTATATATCTTCTTGATGACTTATCTGATCAAGCTCATACTTTAACACGAAGTCCATCAATGTTTCATTAACCACATATCAAAAAATCAAGTCGATCCAACGGTTAACGAATACACAGCAATTAAATCAACACAGCTGCACAAACAGAAACCACAAACGTACTGCAGCAAATTCGAATTTTAATATCTCTATGTAGAGACATCCGATCACAATGAAATTTTTACACAATGTAGAAACATATGTATTCTATAACATATCCAAAAATCATAAACTTTCGTTGAATAACGAAGACACAGTGACCGTTTTACTTCTGCCATTCTGAAAAACCCTAAACTTTCAGCAACCAATTTCGACAATAAATATCTCTCAATCAAAAGCTCAGATCAAAAATTCCTTTGGTAGGAATGTGAGCCTATACGTTAGCAACCTACAGTTCAAATTTCACGACAATCTAACGGTTAACGAAGGAGATCCGAATTTTTTACCTTAATATATTCAAATCAGGACTTCAAGAGTAATACTCTTCTTTGTTAGTCCCTGTTTAACTTAATAAACAATCTTACTTAATAAGCCTTGAATATATTATTGAGAAGTTGCGGAATCACACTCAATAATATTAAGAAGATCAACGAATATTAATTAATTGAATGAACACAATAATATACCGAAAGCTTCAATCTTATTAATGATATAAGACGAATACACTTGATGTATTAGGGTTACAGAAAACCTTGAAGCTGCGCAAAAAATCATTAACCTATCTAGGTCTAAAGGATCTCTATTTATAACATATAGAGTCCTATACAATCTCCTACAAATATGGAATAAAATAACTTCCATAACCGACTCATACTTATCACAAAATCATAAACAGTTTTAACTACCATTCTGATGTAAACAGTTGTAACTGTTACACATTCAGTTGTAACTGCTTCAATTGTAATATACGACTAAGTACAAATAAACAATCAGTGTTAACTGTTTCATATATAACTAACAGTTACTAATACATAAGCAGTTTTAACTACTTACAGACACATAACTATCAGTTGTAATCTATCTTCAATCAGTTGTAACACTTGTCTTCTCATCAGTTTTCTTCTATCAGTTGTAACTTCATAAAGACAGTTTTAACCTTCAAAGCAAACAGTTTTAATCACTTATACTCTGTCTTCTCATCAGAACTTCAACTCAGACCTTGAACAGTTTTGACCCAACAATCTCCCCCTAAACTTAATCTGTCCTTCACAGCATTAAGTTTCTTCTAATCCTCCATTATAAGCTTCACAAAATTCTTTCAAAACTGTTAGTCTTTTCTTCTCTTCCTCCTATCAATCTCCTCCTTCTTATGAATCTGATTCAGCACCATATATACCAATTCCAGAGCTACATCATCTAAAACTGCAGCTTGTAGTCTTGCATTTCTCAAACCCATCAAAAATCTCAGATTGATATCATAAAATCTATCTGTCAATAACCACATAAACACTGCATCCTCCATAACAATCTGATGTACTCCAGGTTTAGCATGATAAATCCAATTTCTGACCTTGCTAAAAGTAGCAAACTGAAATGGAAACTCTTCTGGTTCAAACATAGCCTTAATCCAATGCCATGTAACTTTCTCAACCAGATTATCAAATCTTTTCAAATCTAAATTCTTTTCCATCCCAATCTCATACATTCTCACCAAATCAGTCCTACTAATTCTCTTTATCAAATCCCTAAAAGATCTCCACCAAGATATATTTCCATCTGCTCTTTCAACTTTAATCTTGTGAATCTTAACAGGATTGACAAATTGCTCTATAGACCAATCAATTATACCAGGTAATTCAACACTAATTACCTCAGATTCCATAGGCTGTAATAGAATAAACTCCTTCAATTCATCAATATTCCTTTCTCTATCAGGAATTTCATCTAACTCTCTCTTCTTTTGCTCAAGCTCACCTTTCCTCCTCTTCTCAGCTTCTATCTTTTCTCTTTTTTCTTTTTCTTCCTTTTCCTTCAATTTTCTTTCTTTTTCAGCCTTTTTCCTTTCCTTTTCAACTTCCTGCTTTTTCTTCTCAGCTTCTTTCTTTTCTGTTTCTTTCTTTTCAATTACATCAGGATTCAACTCATCTTTATCCCATAACTCTTGCAATCTCTCTAAACTCATCTGTTTTAAAGCATTCAAAGGAATATACCCACCTTTCAATTTTGCAATCAAGTTCTTCTTCATTTGAGCTTTTGTTGGTGGTTTTGCAGCTTTCTTCTTTCTTGCTTCTTCTGCTTTCTTCTTCTTAAGCTGATCAACTAGATATTCAATATCATCCTGTCTCTGCTCTTTCAACAAATACTCATCCCATTCTGCCACTTGCTCTTTTGTCATTTTTACAAATTTTCCTTCCTCAACCTCAACATCAATCAAGCCCTCTGCATTCAGCTCAGCCTGTAATCTTTCTGCATATTCAGTATCATGAGCAGTTACTTCTGGTGGCACTGGTTTTTGCTTTTTCTTCTTTGGTTCTTCTACCAGTTTTCCCTTGCCTTTATCTTTAGGATCAATCTTTGGCAACTCTTTCTTCTGTTGAACAGGAGCAGCAGCAGGTTCTCTAATTTGAAATCCAGGCAAAGATGGTTGTTGTGTAGATTTCTTCTTTGGAGTTTCAACCTTCTTTCCTGTTCCAGTCATCTTAGCAGTTTTAACTGGAATGCTCTTCTTTCTAGTTTTTTCAACTTGTTGAGCATCAGTTTTAACTTCAGTCTTCACTTCTTCTTTTTCAACTGCTATCTCAGGTTTACTCACCTCTTCACCATCATCCTCATCAATCTTTAACTCCTCAGTCTTATCATCCAAAATCACCTCTGTAGTCTGCTCCACTGACCCAACAACCTCAGTATGTTCAGAATTATTTTCATCTGCCACTGGGTCATTCATCTCTGTTTCCACTGTTTCAAACACTGACTCATTAACCTCTGGCTCAGTAGGTGGTGTTCGAGGTGTATGCACAAATTCATCTTCCACTGGTTGTTCCATTTCAATGTCTTCATCAACTTTTTCATCATCAGACACAACCTTCTCATTCTCATTCCTCTTATCACCCAAATTTGTCCAGACCTTCTCCCCCTTTTTGAAAGCATTTTGTTTAAAATTATAAGTCTCCTCAGGTTCTGAAGTATCATGAATCACATATTTCCTTCCTTTCTTCAAACACTTAATAACAATCTTCTCTAACTGCTTCACTTTCCTCTGCAACTGAGTTATAACTTCATCCTTAACCTTATTCTTCTTCCTCTCTTGTACAAACTCAGCCCATACATAATCAACCATTTTCGTCAATTCCAAGTTAGTTCTAGCCTCAACACCTTCAGAATGTGAATCCTTTGGTGAATCATTGACATCATTAAACTCTGACTCATGCCTAGCATGATCATCAAAGTCCCCTTGGTTCTTGGTACTGGGACCACTAGGATCATCTACAGGTGTAGAATCATGTCCATGTGTTGCCTCTGATTGGGTCTTATTAATGTTACTTCTGTCCTGCTCTGCCAGTGGGCTAGAAGCAGTAGAAGCAGCCCTCTCAGAATGGTCACCCCTCTCCTTATGGACCACATGTTGTTCTGGACCACTGTCCATTGACTGAGATGACTGAGCAACATGATCCTCAGACATCTGTGTTCTAGCCTTTTTGGCTCTAGAAGATTTTGCTGTTTTGGTCCCTTGTTTTCTCTTAGTACCCCCAACTACTGTGGGTTGAGAAGTGGTGGGTGGAACCATTCTCTCAGTAGTTGGTTCAGCTTCAGTTGGTAGTACTGATGCTGTGGTGGAAGGTGCAGGAAGCATTGTAGAAAATAATGCTGTAACCTTCCCAGAAAATTTAGTATCTCTCTTCATATTTACAAAAACTTTTGGTTTAAAAGAGACAATACCAATAATCTTTGCAAGTGCAGTTATATTAGGAATTTGTTCATTTAAGAACAACTGCACAAAACGTGGATACATCAAAAACTTAATCTTTGGCTGCTCAATGTTTCTAAGCATACCAGAAAATATCAGATTTGAAAAATTAAACCTTTAACCAGTTGCAAGACAAACAATTGCATAAGCAATGTTGCTTCCAAACTGCTCAAAAGATGACCTCTTAGATGATAAGCAGTGTAAAATTGTATGTATTAAAAATCTCCACTGATGAGAAAATAAGGTTTTCTGAAAAGTAAAAATTTCAAAAGAACCCTCATAACCCATCAATCGTAAAGTATCATACATAACAGTATCCTCTAAAGAAGATATACCTGCCTCATCATCTAGTTGTAATGAAGCTCTAACAGTAGCTTATGTGATTACAACACGTGTATCCATAACTTCTGAAACGATTCTTTTAATCCCCTGTTCCTCTTCTATTGATGCATTCACCCAGAAATTGTTGATATGATCGTGAGATATTCTGGGTGCTACAGTGAGAGCATGACGAATATGTGAAGCACGAAGGAAATCAATGATTTCCACATACTCGTTTGCCTCTGCAGGTTTCATTAAGAATGCAATCATATTGTGATCTTTTCCAATCGGTAGTTGAACAGTAGACGAAGTCGATGCCATGATAAGAAATCAAGTAATCGAGAAGAATCGAAGATGATTTTACAGAATCGAAAATCAATGAGACTTATCGCAGTTGTTTGTATGTGAAATTTTGAAAGCGTAATGAGAAACCCTAAGTGTTGAGAGTTAAGTACTGAAATTAAATCAGTTGTAAGCCTTAATTTGATCAGATCCCCAATTATAACTAAAACAGTGTTAAGTAAATAAAATAACACGTTCAGTGATAACTGTGAACATAACCATCAGTGGTAATCAACACTTGGTTTCTCAAATGCATCATTTACATAATTAAGCTAGCAGTGCTAACTTGTATAAGCAATACCAACCGACCAAGGCAGTGCTAACTTAATACAAGTAGTACTTCAGTTCTAGCAAAATCATATAAACAAAGCAGTGGTTGAATTTTTTTTTTTTTTTTTTTTTTTTTTTTTTTACCGAACGCAAACTCCACAAGCAGTGACACTTCATAAACACCTGCATAAGTTAGACTCCAAAACCTAGCAATATAACCTGTAGTGGTAATTCCAAACAAAAATAACAGTAACAGTGTTAACTATACACCAACAGTGGTGAAGTGATTATTACCACTGTTTATAATAAAAGTAAGAAACAGTGATAACGATACACATTACACACAATCAGTGTTTAAGTAACAAATCAGTATTAACCCAAATTGAAATCACAGTAGATATTATTCACAGAAAGCAGTAACAAGAGAAATAACTTATGACAAATTGATCATTCCAATACTAGTAACCAAGAATGTGAATCTGCCTACATCAAAAGCTTTTGTAAACAGATCAGCAAATTGATTATCAGTATGAACTTTCAAAATTTGAATAAGTCTTTTCTCATTACAATCTCTAATGAAATGATATCTGATTTCAATATGCTTTGTTTTAGAATGTTTAACTGGGTTATTAATAATACTGATTGCAGAGCTATTATCAATAAAAATAGGAGTATTAAGAAAGGTAAAACCATAATCTAGCATCTGATTCTGAATCCATAGCACTTGAGCACAGCAACTTGCAGCTGCTACATATTCTGCCTCTGCTGTAGATGTAGATACAGTGGTTTGTTTCTTGCATTGCCATGAAACCAATCTTTCTCCCAAAAATTGACAACCTCCTGATGTAGATTTCCTGTCCAAATTAGCTCCTCCATAATCACTATCTGTGTAAGCTATCAGATCAAAAGAATTAAACTTTGGATACCAAAGGCCCAATTTTGATTGACCCTTCAAATATCTAAAAATTCTTTTGACTGCTAGAAGATGTGATAGCTTTGGATTAGCTTGAAATCTTGCACATAAACACACTGCAAACATGATGTCAGGCCTTGATGAAGTGAGATACATAAGAGACCCAATCATTGATCTGTAAAGATGTTCATCCACACTCTCCCCCTCAAGATCTGCATGTAATTTCTTGTTTGTCTCAACTGGTGTGCTTGCAACTTTAGCATCTTTGTACCCAAACCGATCCAGTATATCATTCACATACTTACTTTGATGAATAAAGATTCCTTCTTTCTGTTGCTTTACTTGTAGCCCCAAGAAAAATGTTAATTCCCCCATAGAGCTCATCTTGAACTTTTCATGCATCAATGATTCAAACTCCTTGCAAAGACTATCCTTTGTTGAACCAAAAATGATATCATCTACATAAACTTGAACCAGTAGTATATCATTCTTAATTCTTTTAGTAAACAAAGTTTTATCTATTGCACCCCTTTTGAATCCATTCTGCAACAGATAATCTGAAAAAGTATCATACCAGGCTCTAGGTGCTTGATGTAATCCATAAAGAGCTTTATCCAGTTTGAAAACTTTATCAGGAAATTTAGAATCTTCAAACCCTGGTGGTTGACATACATAAACCTCTTCCTGTATAGTGCCATACAGAAAAGCACTCTTAACATCCATCTGATACACAATGAATCCCTTGAATGAAGCATAAGCCAAAAACAATCTAATTGCCTCTATCCTTGCAACAGGTGCAAAAACCTCATCATAATCAATCCCCTCTTCTTGCGAATACCCCTGTGCAACCAATCTAGCCTTGTTTTTGATCACTATACCTCTTTCATCCTTCTTGTTCTTGAAAATCCATTTAGTACCAATTGCCCTCTTCTCTTTAGGCAAATCAACCAATGTCCAAACTTCTTGAATCTTAAACTGAAGCAACTCCTCTTGCATAGCTTCAATCCAACTAGGATCTCTCAAAGCTTCAGTAACCTTCTTTGGTTCTGTTTGAGACAGAAAACAGGCAAACAAAGAAGTATTAACAGCTTCTGTATCAAGATTTACTTCTTCCTCATTTGCTGAAGCTTCAAACACCTGACTTTGATTTCTTGTTTTAACAGCTGATTCAATATCTCCTATTACATTCTCAAGTGGATGATCTTTATGAGAAATGTATTTAGATGCTGCTGTTTCTTGAATACTCTCCTCTAAGTTGTTAAAATTTCCTTCTTGACCAGACTCACTACTTGACACTTCTCTTGCAATTCTCTTTGACAAAGGAGTAGAACTCATCAAATGTAGATAATTCAAATGTTCCTTCTCTGTGTCAAGATGCTTTGTAGGTGTCTGATCAACATTCACACCTGCCTTTGTATTCTTCTGTACTGGACTCACATCACTGTCTTCTGTACTATCTTCAATAACAGGTCTATCAGAATCATCAACATGAGAAAATGATGTTTCATCTGATTTTCCTGTTTCCACATCCTGTGATGTCGTTGGTTGATCAGTATCAAACACTTCTGGAGGATCAGGAGACCAAATTGGAAATAATATATATTCCAATGAATCATTTGTCACACCCCGCCAAACGGTAATTACAATTACGTAGAGTGGTTTGCGGAAGCTTAGTGACGTGGCGGGGGTGCGAGCAGTAATAACAACCAACAGTTACATACATACTCAGAGCATATGATTATCGCAGAACGAAATAGATTAAGATGCCATTAGTTAAAGTTTTACAAATGATTACCACTTGGGAAGTGATAACAGTAGTAGTAGTAGTTGAAATCAGTATTTCATAAAATACATAATATCAAAAGTAGATTTCATAGGTATGACTGCAATAATTGCAGTTATACAGAGGAAATCCAAGTGTCCCAAAAGTAGTGGCATCCTAACAAGTCCAGGGTAGTCCGTCCTGATAATGCATGCAGATCTTACTTACGCTGCTAATTCCCTGAAAAACATAGAGTAAAACGTCAACAAAATTGTTGAGTGAATTCACAAGTTTGTTCGTTATGTAGGAAACACAAGTTAAACATTTAAGAATAACATTTCCAATAAGTGTTGTTTATCAAGTAGGAAACACAAGTTATTAATAAATAACATTTCCCAAATCAGTTGTAGTGGTAATAGGAAACACAGGTTATTTCAATCAAGAGATAACATTTCCTAATTCAGTCATTAGTAGGAAACACAGGTTAACCTAGATAAAGATTAACATTTCCAAATCAGTGTACGTAGGAAATCACTTCCTAAACAATAGTTTTGTATGTGGGAATATTTAGACGGTGATCCCTTGAATGGTGAGCTAAACCTGTCAAGTAAGGTAACCCGATCTAACCCTATAACCAAACCACAACCCTAATCTGTTGTTGTTTGCCATGCTGGACAATTAAGTATACGCTCCCAAATCCGTAGGAGGGTCGTCACGGCGATAGTACTATCCGTATACTCAGTGGCTAGAGTCACCTAGCTAATGGTTATAGTCTGTAGCCATAAGGTCTTTTATGCACTACATCGTTCAGCCTAGATCCGTACCAAGATTCGTTGCCTAATTTCCCAAAATAGTTATGAAAAACATTTCATAAAACATAGTTCAAATAGTTGTGTGAAATACCCTTTCACAAATAGTTCAAGTATGAAGTACCTCTTCATAAACAATTTCAGCAAATACATACAGTATTTAATCAATTACAGTATGAAATCACATTTCATCAATAGTTTAAGTAAATACATCTAGTATTTAAATCAGTTGTCGCATGTACATATACATACGATTTCTATGTTTTCCACCCCGAGGTTTTAAAACATTAAAACATTTAAAAGGGGTTTGTGAACTCACAGTAGGTGCTCGGATGTGAATGCTAGCGAAATAATATAACGAAGCCCAAACGTAGTCAACCTATACACAACAATGTATTAACTATAAGTACTTTGTTTACTTATGTTAATAGTTTATTCGTTTGAAGAAATTATCAATTTCTTAAGTTTGTGTATTTCGTTGATGTTTGTTGTTGGAAAATAAATAATATTTTTCCCAAGTTATGTTTGTTTTTCAAATCGTCCGAAATGTATAAGCATATATGCTTATATAGTTGAATATATATTCTGATATATATATTAGTTGTCGTCGTTGTTGATGTCCATAGATATAAATATAGTTGTCGTTGTAATTGTCCGAATTATCATGTCTCAATAATATGTCCGTCTAGTTCTAAGTTCCATGTCGTAGCATTCTGTACCATTAATTGTTTGTACATTATATTACAATGCAAAAGTCAGTGACTGGACCAAAAAGGGTGAATACGCCGTATTCTGGTCAAATCAGGGGAATACGCCGTATTCTGATGAATACGCCGTATTCATTCGAAAATAGGGGAATACGCCGTATTCTGGCGAATACGCCGTATTCATTCGAGTTTAAAAGGATTCACCGGATCCACCGATGATCCGTCGGATCGAGTGTGTCTTTTACTCGTTCATCGTTTTAGCCGAAGGTTTGTGTGCGGGTCGTAGGTGGGAATACGCCGTATTTAACTGAATACGCCGTATTCGACTAGTTCTTCAAAATCGTTTATGGTTAACAATGGGGAATACGCCGTATTCGAAAGAATACGCCGTATTCCGAGTGTTTACAGCAGCTAGTTCGACTCTGTTACTTCAAAATCATACGGGTTTATATATGTAACCGATTTTTAACATGATCAAACACCTTAATATGTTATATAAACACTTTGTAACATGTTTTTAACAAGTTCTATCAACAATCTTCAACAATTATCATAATTTTAAGAAATTATATAAATGAGATAAAAATGGAGAAATTTATCATCACAATGATCTTGATGAAGATGATGATGATTCCTGATGTTGATGATGATAATTATGACGATCGATGATGATGAGAATGATTATGTGATCATTTTGTTTATGAGTTTGAAGGTGTGAAGGTGATGATGTTAAGAGAATGAAGAGGATGAAATGGTGTTGTTGTCTTCCTGCTTCTGCTTGTTGTTTCCTCTTCTCCAGTACGCACAAACCAAACCAGAAGAAATAAAACCAGTGAAATGTTGTGTGTGAGATTTTACAGATCAAAATTTTAGGTGAGTTGTATTATTGGTGACAAAGATTTCAAACGGGAGTATGGAGCGAACTTAAATCTGTCGCCCAGATATTTTAGTTTGTGTAATATTGGTAGTTTTTAGCCCGTTAATTTCGTGTACGGGTATAATTATAGCAATATAAAATTTAACATTTTATATTTTTATTTTGTAGATGCTCTCCTGGTTCGTAATATATTTTCAGAATAATGAGGTTATCATTATTTTTAGTAGTTGTACATTTTTGTACATTTTACTGCGCGCGTCCAATTGAGCGCCAGATTTCGGTTGAGTTTCGAATTCATATTTCGAAGTAATGTTCTAAACACTTGAAAACTTACTAGAAAAATAACATTTTTCATATTTTGACCTTTTAGGTACGTTTTAGAATTGTTTCTGTTCGTTATATAATACGTTTTAGGTTAAACGTATAATTGAATCATTTTATTTATATGTTATAGACATATAAATACTCGTACTTAATAATCGAATTATTAATTATTTCATGTTACCAAATCTGGTTAATTACTTTTGTCGGCTTAGTTCCGATACGTTCATACGTAATTTATAAATACTACGTATAATGTAATACTTTTTGTATTATTGTTTTGGGCTCGCTAGACTCATATCACATTCATAGGTTTAGTTTAAAACAAATGCAGGGAATTAGCGTAAGAAATGCATGTAATTAAGTATAATTATATACCTAATTTGGAGGAGTGTCACATTCTCCCCCCGTTAGTGAAATCTCGTCCCGAGATTTAAGTCGAATCGTGAGTCTCGGTCACGCTCTCAAACAGGTTGGGGTATTTCTTTCGCATTTCATCCTCTCGTTCCCAGGTAAACTCTGGGCCATGTTTCGAGTTCCAACGAACTTTAACCAGTTTGATTCGTTTGTGTCGAAGTTTCTGAGTTCTAGAATCCATAACTTCAACAGGTTCCTCCACAAAGTTAAGTTTTGAGTCAATGAAGACTTCGTCAGGAGGAATGATAAGTGTTTCATCAGAAAGACACTTTTTGAGGTTGCTAACGTGGAAAGTATCGTGTATGCTACTAAGCTCTTGTGGTAGTTTGAGCTTATAAGCGACAGGACCAACCCTAGCAAGGATTTCAAACGGTCCGATGTATCGTGGGTTCAGCTTTCCTCGTTTACCAAATCGTGCTACCCCCTTCCAGGGCGATACTTTGAGTAGGACCTTGTCTCCTACTTGGAACTCAAGAGGTTTACGGCGGTTATCAGCGTAACTCTTTTGTCGATCTCGTGCCGCTTTCAGTCGACTCAATACTTGAGTTATTTTGTCAGTAGTTTCCTGGACAAGTTCGGGTCCAGATAGTTGTCTGTCGTCCAACTCTGCCCAACAGAGTGGTGATCGGCACTTGCGTCCATATAACGCCTCAAATGGTGCCATCTGTATACTCGTGTGATAACTATTGTTGTAAGAGAATTCAGCTAGAGGTAGGTGAGTATCCCAGTTACCTCCAAAGTCTATCACACATGCTCGCAACAAGTCTTCGAGCGTCTGTATAGTTCGCTCACTTTGGCCGTCAGTCTGCGGATGATAGGCAGTACTCATATCAAGTCGAGTACCCATTGCCTGTTGTAATGTTTGCCAAAAGCGAGAAGTGAATCGTGCATCTCTATCAGAGATGATGGATAGTGGCACACCATGCCGAGAAACAATCTCTTTAATATAGATTTTAGCTAGTTTCTCCATTCCATCCGTTTCCTTAATAGCGAGGAAGTGGGCTGATTTCGTCAATCGATCGACAATCACCCATATGGCATTTGCTCCCGATGCCGTTCTAGGTAATTTCGTAATGAAGTCCATTGTTATTTGCTCCCATTTCCATTTGGGCAACTCAGGCTGTTGCAAAAGCCCAGACGGCTTTTGGTATTCCACCTTTACCTTCGAGCAAGTTAAGCATTTGCTAACGTAGGTGGCAATGTCACGTTTCATTCCAGGCCACCAGTAGAAGCCTTTCAAGTCCTGGTACATCTTGTCCGCACCAGGATGTATCGAGTAATTGGACTTGTGCGCCTCATCCAAAATCAGCTTGCGTAACTCTTCTACGCATGGTACCCAAATTCGGTTCATGAAGTATAACACTCCGTTGTCCTTTTTCTCAAGTTGTTTTTCCATCCCTTTCAAGGATTCATCCTTAAGGCGTTCGGATGTGAAAGCAAGTTCTTGTGCCTCGCGAATTTGAGTAATGAGATTCGAGTGGATCGTTAATCCCAAGGCTCGAACTCTTCGAGGTTTGATTCGTTCCTTACGACTCAGGGCATCTGCTACTACGTTAGCTTTACCCGGGTGATACTTTATTTCACAGTCGTAATCGTTAAGTAATTCGACCCAACGTCTTTGTCTCATGTTAAGTTCCTTCTGGTCGAATATATGTTGTAGGCTTTTATGATCGGTGAAGATCGTACACTTTGTACCGTATAGGTAGTGTCTCCAGATCTTTAGTGCAAAAACAACGGCTCCCAATTCCAAATCATGAGTCGTATAGTTTTTCTCATGCACTTTTAGTTGTCGTGATGCATAAGCAATGACCTTTTCATTTTGCATCAGTACGCAACCCAATCCCTGATGCGAAGCATCACAGTAAACAACAAAGTTGTCCACTCCTTCAGGTAGGGATAGTATGGGTGCGCTGCTCAGTTTCTGTTTCAATATCTGGAATGCCTTCTCTTGTTTCTCATTCCACTCAAATTTCTTGTCTTTTTGAGTTAATGTGGTAAGTGGCTGAGCTATCTTTGAAAAGTTTGCGATGAATCGCCTGTAATAGCCAGCTAGACCAAGAAATTGTCGTACTTCAGTTGGGGTTTTCGGTGCTTCCCAGTTGTTGATTGCCTCAATTTTGGATGGGTCCACGTGAATTCCCTTGTCATTTATCACATGACCAAGGAATTGGACCTCTCGTATCCAAAATTCGCATTTAGAGAACTTTGCATAAAGCTTCTCTTTTTGTAGTAGTTCGAGAACAAGCTTCAGATGTTGCTCGTGATCCTCTTTCGATCGTGAGTATACCAAGATGTCGTCAATAAACACAATGACGAATTTATCCAAATAGGGTTTGCACACTCTGTTCATCAAATCCATGAATACTGCTGGTGCGTTGGTCAGCCCAAAAGGCATGACTAGAAACTCGTAGTGACCGTAACGAGTCCTAAAAGCAGTTTTCGGTACATCCTCTTCTCGTACCTTAAGTTGATGGTAACCAGATCGTAGGTCAATTTTTGAATAATAACTTGACCCTTGCAGTTGATCAAATAGATCGTCAATGCGTGGTAGCGGGTATCGGTTCTTGATAGTTACCTTGTTCAGTTCTCGGTAATCTATGCACATCCGCATAGATCCATCCTTTTTCTTGACAAATAGAACCGGAGCTCCCCAAGGTGAAAAGCTCGGACGGATGAATCCCAAATCTAGAAGTTCCTGCAGTTGTGTGGATAGTTCTTGCATTTCCGAGGGAGCTAGACGATAAGGTGCACGTGCGATAGGTGCGGCTCCTGGCACCAGGTCAATATGAAACTCCACTTGTCGTGGGGGTGGCAATCCCGGCAACTCATCAGGGAACACCCCTGGATAGTCGCGTACAATGGGCACATCGTCTATATGTCGCTCCTCGGTTTTCTTTTCTACAACGTGTGCCAGAAACGCTTGGTACCCCTTTCGAAGATACTTACTGGCCTTCAAGCACGAAATCATTTTTGTGGTACTTTTTCGTTTCTCACCTTGAACCACAAGTGTTTCTCCTGTTGACAGTGGTAATCGTACCAGTTTATCATGACATATGATCTCGGCGCGGTTCTTAGATAACCAATCCATACCGACTACAATGTCAAAACTTCCCAACTTAACCGGTAGTAAGTCTATTTCGAAGAGATGACCTTCTAACTCCAAGGTACATCCCGGTACTATTTCTCCTGATTCGATCAACTCACCATCGGCTAATTCTATGGTATACTTGTTGTCTAACTTACGGGATTCAAGTTCTAATAGTGGTCTAAATTCAGTAGACACAAAACTTAAATCAGCACCCGAATCAATTAACACAGAGGCATAATGATTGTTTACAAGAAACGTACCAGTGACGGTGTTAGGGTCCTGGCGTGCCTCTTGTGCCCCGATCACGAATGCCCTTCCTTGAGCCGGTTGATTGTTGATGTTGTTGGCTCGGTTATTGTTGTTACCGCGGTTGTTATTGTTGAGCTTAGGGCATCGGTTACGATAGTGTCCTTGCTCACCACATTCAAAACATCCCTGGTTTTGACGCTCAGTGTTTGCTCGTGGGGGAGGGTTAGTTTTGCATTCTCGGGTTCTATGTCCCCATGCCCTACAGTTTCCACAATACCCACACCCACCTTCGTGGTGTCGGTTACACTTACCACATTTGGGTTTGTTACCCAGGTATGGTTTCGATTCGGTGGTAGTGGCAACATATGCTTTCGCATTTCCAGTAGATTTCTTGTTCTGTTGACCCTGACGATCAGTACCACTACCGTTCCACTTTCGCTTTGCACCACCAGAACTACTAACATCAGTACTGTTCGGTTCACCTTTTCCCGACACAGCTTTCTTAGTCAGATTTCCCATCCTGACTGCCTCCTCGGTCAAACTTTGTGCTAGAGTAACAGCACTCCTGAATGAGTCCGGTTTAGATGATGTTACCAGACTGCGGATTTGCGGTACCAGACCGAATATGTAGCGTTCGATACGCTTATACTCGGGAGTCACCATATGTGGCACTAGACGTGCAAGTTCCTGAAACTTAGTGGTGTACCCAGTAATATCAGCACCAATCATGGTGATGTTCCACAACTCTGTTTCTATTTTCTGCATCTCACTGCGAGGGCAGAATTCCTCCAATATCAGATTCTTAAATGTTCCCCATGACATTGAATAAGCAGCTGGTCGACCAAGTGATTGGATCTGACTGTTCCACCAAGTGAGCGCTTTGTCAGCCAAAGTGCAAGCAGCATACTTCACCATACAGTCAGGTGAACAGTCACTAATTTCCAATACTGATTCAGTTTTCTCTATCCAATGAATCATACCAATTGCACCCTCGGTGCCACGGAAAGAAATCGGCTTACAAGCCTGAAATGTTTTGTATGAACACCCTCGGCCAGCATTCACGGTTGTCTCAGTATTAACAGGGGTAGATCCACTGTTGTTAACTACGGGTTCGCGATTACGGCTTGCCTCATATTCAGCAATACCTTCAGCTATTCTTCGTGCGATCATTTGTTCGGTGGTTTCAGTGGGTGGTGGTGGAGGCGTAGTCGTCTTTTGACTGTTTCTAGTAGCTCGTCGTTTGGGAGGCATGATTCAGCTCTGCGATGAATAAAATGCAGAGTGTTAATGTTGAGATATTGAATGTGAATAGATCAAAGATTCACATTTGATAGAAATGAATGCCATGAAAAGATGAATGAATAGAGTTTTACAACAAGTGCCTTACAACTTTGAAACGCCCACATGTATCTAGCATAATATAATCACGTTGGCCAGGCGTCATTATATAATGTCCAATACATATTTCTTTTCATTGTCGTTTAACACTGTAAATTTCAGAGGTTCTCAAGAATAAATAAATCATCAAGCTGTAAAATGTTTCAGGGTTTACAAGAGTTGGTCACAAAGTGTCGATAAAGTATAGGTTTAATCACAAGTCGACAGTTGTAAGAGGAAATAACATGGTTGATAATAAGCATAATGAATACGAGGCGTAAACCAAGCATACATTATATATTAAAGATCATAACGCTGTTACATGAGTTTAGTACAAAATGAGATGGGATATCTAATATACCCATCGATGGTTAGCGTTATACAAAAGATGATGGGTTTCCTATACATATACCCATTCTACTAACAAAGTTCCATCCAACATACAGCTAGTCCATAATTAATACATACATCTATTTCCCCAAAAGTAATAGTCTAATATGGTGTAGGCACAACCGCCATACACAGGCCTAACGGAACCATGGTAAATACATCCTAACCGCAACCATCACTGCTGCAGTCATCACACAAACACTAGCTACAATCTCTGACACCCTAGCACGCCTCTCTAAAGCTGCAACGCGTGCACGGTTGGATGCTAGACTCTGCCAGTCTGTCAGACGGTGAGTCTCCACAAAATCCATCCTCTGATGGAGCATAGCCATATCCATATCAGTACGGGAGGCATCGCTCAGTAACTCCATCACATCTCTGCTCCTGCTAGATGATATCCTAAACATGGTGTGAACCACAGCCACAAGGGTAGGCACAGTGAGCTCCAGAGGCTCACCTGTGAGATATGCAGATGGTGGTGAGTGGGAGGACTCTCCAATCTTAAAGGTCGAGGGAATACCCTCTAGTGATCTCCACTCTCTCAATACTCGAGGCATCCAGTCCAGATGAGAAGGTCGGAGCCTCTTCTGTGGCGGCTCGACAACTGGAACCTCAGTCTCAGTCTCTGGCGCCTTATCGTGCGGCGCGAGTGGTCCCCTGGGAAAATCCCGAACACAGATTCTAGCTGTCATCCTAGGTACAGGCACACGAGAAGTACTCGCAACAGGTGGTGTAGAGGTAGGTGTGACCACAGGTGCGGTCGGAGGTGGTACTAAGTAAGCATCACTAGTGTCATCAGACATAGCTCTCACATGAACTGATGACTCATCCCCTACTGTAATCGCGGGACCCTCAAAAGTAGCCTCGGTCGGCTCTTCATCCGAAGCGTAAACATGGTAATGTGATTGACTAGACATACTGTGACAAAAGAAATTGAGTGTGGCGTGTCAGTCGTATGTTAGTTGTATGCAAAGTATGTATGCATGAATGCACAAATGTTCCAGCCAAGGCTATAGTCTAGGTCTCTAAGGTTTTCAGTCACCTAAAGACTTCTAGTTCGCTATAACCAATGGCTCTGATACCAAGTCTGTCACACCCCGCCAAACGGTAATTACAATTACGTAGAGTGGTTTGCGGAAGCTTAGTGACGTGGCGGGGGTGCGAGCAGTAATAACAACCAACAGTTACATACATACTCAGAGCATATGATTATCGCAGAACGAAATAGATTAAGATGCCATTAGTTAAAGTTTTACAAATGATTACCACTTGGGAAGTGATAACAGTAGTAGTAGTATTTGAAATCAGTATTTCATAAAATACATAATATCAAAAGTAGATTTCATAGGTATGACTGCAATAATTGCAGTTATACAGAGGAAATCCAAGTGTCCCAAAAGTAGTGGCATCCTAACAAGTCCAGGGTAGTCCGTCCTGATAATGCATGCAGATCTTACTTACGCTGCTAATTCCCTGAAAAACATAGAGTAAAACGTCAACAAAATTGTTGAGTGAATTCACAAGTTTGTTCGTTATGTAGGAAACACAAGTTAAACATTTAAGAATAACATTTCCAATAAGTGTTGTTTATCAAGTAGGAAACACAAGTTATTAATAAATAACATTTCCCAAATCAGTTGTAGTGGTAATAGGAAACACAGGTTATTTCAATCAAGAGATAACATTTCCTAATTCAGTCATTAGTAGGAAATACAGGTTAACCTAGATAAAGATTAACATTTCCAAATCAGTGTACGTAGGAAATCACTTCCTAAACAATAGTTTTGTATGTGGGAATATTTAGACGGTGATCCCTTGAATGGTGAGCTAAACCTGTCAAGTAAGGTAACCCGATCTAACCCTATAACCAAACCACAACCCTAATCTGTTGTTGTTTGCCATGCTGGACAATTAAGTATACGCTCCCAAATCCGTAGGAGGGTCGTCACGGCGATAGTACTATCCGTATACTCAGTGGCTAGAGTCACCTAGCTAATGGTTATAGTCTGTAGCCATAAGGTCTTTTATGCACTACATCGTTCAGCCTAGATCCGTACCAAGATTCGTTGCCTAATTTCCCAAAATAGTTATGAAAAACATTTCATAAAACATAGTTCAAATAGTTGTGTGAAATACCCTTTCACAAATAGTTCAAGTATGAAGTACCTCTTCATAAACAATTTCAGCAAATACATACAGTATTTAATCAATTACAGTATGAAATCACATTTCATCAATAGTTTAAGTAAATACATCTAGTATTTAAATCAGTTGTCGCATGTACATATACATACGATTTCTATGTTTTCCACCCCGAGGTTTTAAAACATTAAAACATTTAAAAGGGGTTTGTGAACTCACAGTAGGTGCTCGGATGTGAATGCTAGCGAGATAATATAACGAAGCCCAAACGTAGTCAACCTATACACAACAATGTATTAACTATAAGTACTTTGTTTACTTATGTTAATAGTTTATTCGTTTGAAGAAATTATCAATTTCTTAAGTTTGTGTATTTCGTTGATGTTTGTTGTTGGAAAATAAATAATATTTTTCCCAAGTTATGTTTGTTTGTCAAATCGTCCGAAATGTATAAGCATATATGCTTATATAGTTGAATATATATTCTGATATATATATTAGTTGTCGTCGTTGTTGATGTCCATAGATATAAATATAGTTGTCGTTGTAATTGTCCGAATTATCATGTCTCAATAATATGTCCGTCTAGTTCTAAGTTCCATGTCGTAGCATTCTGTACCATTAATTGTTTGTACATTATATTACAATGCAAAAGTCAGTGACTGGACCAAAAAGGGTGAATACGCCGTATTCTGGTCAAATCAGGGGAATACGCCGTATTCTGATGAATACGCCGTATTCATTCGAAAATAGGGGAATACGCCGTATTCTGGCGAATACGCCGTATTCATTCGAGTTTAAAAGGATTCACCGGATCCACCGATGATCCGTCGGATCGAGTGTGTCTTTTACTCGTTCATCGTTTTAGCCGAAGGTTTGTGTGCGGGTCGTAGGTGGGAATACGCCGTATTTAACTGAATACGCCGTATTCGACTAGTTCTTCAAAATCGTTTATGGTTAACAATGGGGAATACGCCGTATTCGAAAGAATACGCCGTATTCCGAGTGTTTACAGCAGCTAGTTCGACTCTGTTACTTCAAAATCATACGGGTTTATATATGTAACCGATTTTTAACATGATCAAACACCTTAATATGTTATATAAACACTTTGTAACATGTTTTTAACAAGTTCTATCAACAATCTTCAACAATTATCATAATTTTAAGAAATTATATAAATGAGATAAAAATGGAGAAATTTATCCTCACAATGATCTTGATGAAGATGATGATGATTCCTGATGTTGATGATGATAATTATGACGATCGATGATGATGAGAATGATTATGTGATCATTTTGTTTATGAGTTTGAAGGTGTGAAGGTGATGATGTTAAGAGAATGAAGAGGATGAAATGGTGTTGTTGTCTTCCTGCTTCTGCTTGTTGTTTCCTCTTCTCCAGTACGCACAAACCAAACCAGAAGAAATAAAACCAGTGAAATGTTGTGTGTGAGATTTTACAGATCAAAATTTTAGGTGAGTTGTATTATTGGTGACAAAGATTTCAAACGGGAGTATGGAGCGAACTTAAATCTGTCGCCCAGATATTTTAGTTTGTGTAATATTGGTAGTTTTTAGCCCGTTAATTTCGTGTACGGGTATAATTATAGCAATATAAAATTTAACATTTTATATTTTTATTTTGTAGATGCTCTCCTGGTTCGTAATATATTTTCAGAATAATGAGGTTATCATTATTTTTAGTAGTTGTACATTTTTGTACATTTTACTGCGCGCGTCCAATTGAGCGCCAGATTTCGGTTGAGTTTCGAATTCATATTTCGAAGTAATGTTCTAAACACTTGAAAACTTACTAGAAAAATAACATTTTTCATATTTTGACCTTTTAGGTACGTTTTAGAATTGTTTCTGTTCGTTATATAATACGTTTTAGGTTAAACGTATAATTGAATCATTTTATTTATATGTTATAGACATATAAATACTCGTACTTAATAATCGAATTATTAATTATTTCATGTTACCAAATCTGGTTAATTACTTTTGTCGGCTTAGTTCCGATACGTTCATACGTAATTTATAAATACTACGTATAATGTAATACTTTTTGTATTATTGTTTTGGGCTCGCTAGACTCATATCACATTCATAGGTTTAGTTTAAAACAAATGCAGGGAATTAGCGTAAGAAATGCATGTAATTAAGTATAATTATATACCTAATTTGGAGGAGTGTCACATCATTCTTCTTTCCAACTGATATTCCTGATTTTGCTCTACCTTCTTCATCACCTGTTCCTGCATTTGTACCTGCACTTGTACCTGCACTAGTATCCACATTTGTATATCTAAAAGCAGTATTAAGTGCATCAATATCAAACAGTGATTCAGGACCTTTTCCCTCAGGATTAACAGTGTTTTCATTAAAAGTAATGTGTACTGTTTCTTCTATGATTCTGGTCCTTTGATTGAATACCCTATAAGATTTACTTTGAATAGAATAACCAACAAATATCCCCTCATCAGCCTTACTCTGAAACTTACCTAAGTGATCTTTGGTATTTAAGATTGTACAAGGACACCCAAAAGATTTTAAGAAACTAACCAAAGGCTTTCTCTTAAACAACAGTTCATATGGTGTCTTGTTATGAGGCTTAACAACTAATACTCTATTCTGAACATAACAAGCTGTGCTAACTGCCTCTGCCCAAAAAGACATAGGTAGCTTTGCATCAGATAGCATGGTTCTAGCAGCCTCAATCAGTGTCCTATTCCTCCTTTCAGCTACTCCATTTAGTTGAGGAGTTCTAGGTGCACTAAATTCTCTCTTAATACCTTTAACTTCACAGAATTTATCCATCTCATGATTTTTAAATTCTGTTCCATTATCACTTCTGATGATCTTTACTCTTTTATCCAATTGATTCTCCATCTTAGTTATAAATGATCTAAGTATTTCACCTGTCTCATCCTTTGTCCTAAGAAAGAAAACCCATGTAAATCTAGAATAATCATCAATAATCACAAGACAGTAAGACTTTTTCCCCATACTACTTATACTGGTTGGTCCAAATAAGTCCATATGCAATAAGTGTAAGGGTGTGATATTTGTGTTCACAGATTTGGACTTAAATGAGGATTTGTGTTGCTTTCCCTTTTGACAAGAAACACAATTATCATCACATGAATAGACCTTTTCAGGCAAACCTCTAACAAGCTTGTTTTTGACAAGTTTATTAATGGTTTTGAAATTCATGTGACACATCCTCCTATGCCACAGTTCAGATTCATTCACACTTGCTTTAGAAATAAGACAGTTTAAATCAGGTTGAGGTGTCATATTTACTAAGTCACACTTATATACATTATCTTGTCTTGAAATTCTCATCAAAATCATGTTTTCTGGTATTTTAAATTCTTTGGACAAGATAAGGCATTCAGAGTCAGTAAAAAGAACTGGGTTCTTTTTATCTGTGATTTGACTCACACTTAGTAAATTATACCTCAATTGTTCCACAAAATAAACATTATCAAAACTTAGCTTTTCACTCTGAACTGTTCCTTTCCCTGTGATCCTTCCTCCTTTTGGATTGCTTCCAAAAGCTACATATCCTCCATCAAAAGATTTAAAGTCCTGCAGCTTTTCTTTGTCTCCAGTCATGTGCCGTGAGCATCCACTATCAATATGCCATAAGCTCTTAGGCTTGCCCTGCACAAATAGTCAAAAAAGAGAATTAATTTCTCTTGGGAACCCAAACCAATTTGGCTTTGGGTTTCCCATGTGCATTCACATAATCAACTTTCTTAAAGATTATTGATTGTGAAGCACTGTTGGTATTTGGATCTGTTAATTTATCAGACTTAATAGGTGTCCAAATCCAACTAATTTTAGACTTAACAGTGTTCTTTGGCTTAACAGTTTTAACTGTTTTACCAATTGAAGATTCAGTGTTAATTTTGTTAACACTGTTTTTGAAATCAGTTACCACTGTTTTAGTCTTTGAGCTTTTGGCTAATTTTGTTATTACTGCTGCAGTAGATTTACCTGTAACAGTGTTTAACATGGTAGCCTTTGAGTTTATCTTCTGAACTCTGGCAGTATGATCAACTTTTGATTGAAAATTTTGTTTGTTAATCATATTTGCTTTTGTCCATGACTGTTTTCTAATCCTTTGAACATTCTCAGGATTATGATTCTCAGGATTACGTCCCTATGTCTCTTTATATACTAGAGACAATTAGGGTTACAAGAATTCATAATTATACTAAGAGACTAATTAAAATAAAACAATTCATATTTAGTCCCTCAACTTTCATCTTTTATTTTGTCTCATCAAATTAATAAATCCTAACAATAACCAAGAGTTGCGAGATAAAGTTGAAAAACTTAATGAGTCAAATAAGTTTTTGAAAGAAAATGAAAAACTCTATGAAAAACATATTGAAGCTCATAAGTTAGATACTCAAACTTATAAAGCTAAAGTTTTTAGTCAACAGGATGCAATTAAAAGTTATCTTACTGAAATTGAACTGTTGAACAAAGAGCTTTCAGACTTAAAAAGTGAGTATGGTAATTATCAAGATAAAGTCTTAGGGTCAACTTCTGCGACAATGATCTTTAATGAAATTATTAGCAATCATAAGCAAGATAGGAAAAGTAAGGGAGGAAAAGGAATAGGTTTTGTTGAAATAGCACCTCCTACTACTTATACTCCTTTACCTGTTAAGGAAGGCCTTGATGAAATTCCAGTTGATTATGCTAAGTTGTTGGGTATCAAGGGTAAAGTGGCTAAATCTAACAAACAGGAGAAGAAGAAAACCACGAGGCCAGAGTATCCCACTCCTAAGTTTGTTAAGCCACTGAATAAATCTCCTGTTAGTGCTGAGGAGATTGTTGAGCAAAAGGATGTATCTCCAGTTTGTTTTGAGGAGATCGTTGAGATTGAGGACATTACGGATCAGGAGTATCCTGAAGTTAAGAGAGTTGAAGTTAAACCTGAAAAGGTGGTTTCAAAAGTTGAACCTGAAATTAAGGTTCAAACAAATAAGGGTAAAGCCAAGGTTTTAAACTCAAAACAACAAACTTTACAGTCACCTGTAAAGATTTTGCAACGAAAATTAGTAAATGAAAAAGTTTTGTCTGATAAACCTTAAACTTTGACCTCTCAACCAAAGCAAACATTTTCTAAGACATGTACTCAATGTTCATGTTCTAGAAATGTTTCTCCACCTCCTGTGGTAATGCCTCAGCCTCAACCGTTAGTTGAGACTCGTTCTTGTTTCTACTGCAAGAGACAAGGACATTTGATCCGTGACTGTCCCAAGCTGTCAAATCAGCGCTATGGGAGAGAGATGCCTAGGACATCAGTTTATAAAAATTCCTTTTCAAAATCTCCACCTAGGCGTTACTCAAAATCTCCCAAGCCTGTTCTGAAACTAAGTAATGTTGAGCAAAAACCTTTGCCAATTCAAAAGCCCAACATTATTTCTGATATCAATTCCGAACCTTCAAAAGTTTGGAAACGAAAAGAGTCTGATGCTGACTCTTCAGTCGTCAACAATAACACTTCAGATAAAAATTCTAATTTGTTTAAAGATAAAGTCCTATCTGACGTGCTTATTGTTGATGACCATGGAAGACCTAAGTCTGTAAAGGCTTGGGTCTCCGTTTCTCACTAATCTCTTTCTTTGATGTGTTGCAGCAGTCGGAACGTGTGAAGGATAGTTTATGGTATATGGATAGTGGCTGCTCGCGACACATGACTGGCGATGTGTCTCTTCTGACGGATATTAAACCATACTCGGGAGGATACGTTGCTTTCGCGGAAGATTCAGGAGGAACGATTTCGGGAAAGGGAACGCTAACAAATGGAAAAGTTAGCTTTGAAAATGTGAATTATGTGGCTGAGCTGACTCACAACTTGCTGAGCGTTTCACAAGTTTGTGACAAGGACTACACCACGTTATTCACAAAGACGGAATGTGTAATATTGAAACCGGGGTATGTCATGCCTGAGGATTGGGTATTGATGCGGGCACCTAGAAAGAATGACACCTATGTGATGAATATGCGAACTGTGGAGACTACAAGTGACTATACTTGTCTTCTTTCAAAGGCTTCTGAAAAGGAATCACTCCTTTGGCACAGACGGATGGGACATATTCATTTCCGTAAAATGAATTTTCTGATTAACAATGATTTAGTGAGGGGAGTTCCAAAACAGTCATTTGCTCTAAAAGACGACTGCGTTTCTTGTCACAAAGGAAAACTCCACAAGAAGTCCCACAAGTCTAAGGTTGTGAATTCTATTGCAGCTCCGTTGGAACTACTGCATATGGATCTGTTCGGTCCAGTTTCAACAAAGAGCATTGGTGGTCGGTCTTACTGCTTGGTAGTTACTGATGACTACTCAAGGTTTTCGTGGGTATATTTCTTGACTACAAAGGGGGAGACTCCTGATATTCTGGTGTATTTGTTGATATTCTGGTGTATTCTAAGGTTACTTCTTACTATGACTCCCATTCACATAGATAACACTGCTGCTATTTCTATCACACGCAATCCCGTACAGCACTCTAAGACAAAACATATTGAACTTAGGTTCCACTTCATACGGGATTGCTATGAAAAACACTTGATAGACCTGGTCCACATAGACACCCTTAAACAAAATGCTGACCTATTCACCAAAGCCTTTTCACGTGCTCGATTTGATGAACTAGTCAACATGATCGGTTTAAGATTCTTTGGGTCTAAAAAGTAATGTGTGACTTGGATAGTTAACGTTATTTGCTTTTATGTGTGTTAAAAAAAAAAAAAAAAAAATAAAAAAATTTTGCAACAGCCACTCTTTGTACTCTTTAGTATTAAAGAAAACGCAAGGTTGCTACATTTTTAAAATAGACGTTGAAGTTGTGTCTGTAAACAACTTGGGATATGATAGTACATCGGGTGACATGCACAAAATGGAATTTTAAGGTTTATCTTGGATGTGTCAGTAGGTTTATCTGACACACTTAAAACAGTTTTTATCTAAATTATCTTCATCATACGATGTATTGGTAGGCATGGTACACACCGGTCTCTGAGGTATTAAGAAGTAATTTAAATACATGTCTATGATCATGTGGTAAACACATTGTGATGTACGACTCTAAGTCTTAATTCCTTAGCATAGCTTGACATACTTCTATTTTTGGATCGTATATCTGAGATCTTTTGGGGGAGTATGCTGCTTGTTTCCTCTGTTGTACGAAAGTGCAGACCTGGTCTCAATTCAGCTTACTCTCAAAACTAAGCAAACGTGAGTCAATGCACTTGCAAAGTCTTAAATTTAAGATACTACACAAGGTCGCCACAAATTTGGTTTGACTGCGTTTAGTTTTGCTTATACCTGAATCAAGTTATGTTGCTCTGTTGTACGCAAGTACAGACCTGTCACCGCTGGCTTGATTCTTAAAATTGATTCTCTTATATTCTTTCTAAATTTGGAAACTATGTTCATGTCTAAGTTATAGGGGTATATCTATGGTGGGGACCATGGTGCTATATTCATTCTAACAATAAAAGGTTAACTCACAAACACGGATGTAACATGTTTAGGTGGACAAACAATACCAATAATTGTCTTGAAATAATTTTTATAAAAGGTGTTTTAAATGTGCCAAGTAAATTTAAAGTGGACAAATATACTGATGATCGAAATAACACTTACTATTCCTAATAATTGCATGTTATTCCGATATGATCCCTAACCAGACTCAATCAACTCCGTCACCAAAAAGAATGCATTTAGTTTGGTTTTATATTTGTAATTTTGTGTCTTTAAATTTTATTTTTAATTTTATTTTTTTATTTTTTAACCAAGTCACATTTACTGTCAAATTGAGCACTCCGCAAAAGATCGATAAAAGTTTAAATTTTTTCAAAAACTGTCGATATGCGTCACTTTATAAGTGACGCTCATAGTGACGCATAAAAGTGACGCTTTAAGAGTCGTTCTAAGTGACGCTGATTAGGGTCTTGGTATAAATAGTCCGTATCCGGCACTTATTTCTACCACCAACACTATTCACTACGCGTCACTTCCACTAACCTTGCGTCACTTCTCTCGTCGCTGCGTCACTTCGACTGTATGTGATTTCCGATCGATCTACGGCTTTTTGTGTATTTTGCGTGCAATCGGCCTCCGTCACCTTGTTCATCTCACTCATACGCATCATTAGGTACCGTTTTATCTATTATAATTGCGTATCCATGATTTAATCGCCGATTGAAGTTTCGGGTTTTTAGGGTTTATGTAATCACGATTATTGGGGATCGTTTTGTTATTGTTTTGTGTTAATAAACGGTGTGTTTTACTCGCTTTCACTTGCCGCACCGTTTGGTTAACTCGTTTTCAAAAAACCCCAAATTTGGTTCGTCGTGATTTCCGGGCTTGAACAGTGACACGATGATCTTCATCGTTGCGTCACTTCAAGCGTCACTTCCTTAAGTGACGCTTAATGGTAATTTCACAGGTTAAGTGTCACTTCCACAAGTGACGCCTTTAAACGTCACTTTGCTGAGTGACGCCTTTATGCGTCACTCCCACATCATACTTACCGAGTGACGCTTTGATCCGTCACTTCCTTAACTGACGCTGTCAGTGCCGCTTTAACTGACCATCACTTTTTAAATGACGCATACCCGTCACTTGATCAGTACCGCTTGAATGATACATGTTGGGACAACGTCACTTACACCAGTGACGCCTTCAATGCGTCACTTACCTCAAGTGACGCATCCTTCTGATTTCTGATTTTCATACGTCACTTCGTTATGATTTTTCGTTAGTGACGCATCCTTCTTAAGTGTCGGATGTGTTACGTGCGTCACTTCGTTAGTGACGCTATAAAATCAGATTTTTCGATTATGATTTTGAGCTTATTCTGTAACGATTTTTCGTGTTCTTGTCCTGTTTATAATTACAGATGGAGAATCTTCATGATTATTATCGTCGCACAAACACCAGGCACAACATTGTTGCATTTTTGGAATCTACGCATAAGAACTCGTTGCCTTTTCGGCCGATGATCGAGTTTCTTAGACGTTCGAGGATTCATTACGCTATTACAGCTTCAGTACCAGTGTATATGAATCAAATCGAGGAGTTTTATGACCACGCATTTATCAGAACAGAGAACGACACTCCGAGGATTGTGTCCACTATGTTTGGTCGTGAGATTCAGATTACACAGGATTCAGTTCGCCGTGTTTTGCGGTTTGATGATGCAAACAATATGCATACTGTTTTTGAGACCACTTTTATCTACGGGGGTCTTCAGAGATTGGGTTATCCGGCTGATCAGCTTACTGATTTTCGTAAACAGTATCTCTGTCGGGTTTGGAGATACTTAGCTCACATTGTAATTGTGTGTTTATCTCCGCGAAAAGGAGGATACGATGCTGCAAGTCACATGACATTATCTCTGATGCTGGCATTAGTTTATAACAAGCCGTATAACTTCAGTGGTTATATTTTCGGGAATATGGTTGATAATGTTCGAGCTGGAAAAGAAAAATGGCTGTTATATCCTCGTTTTGTTCAGCTGTTGTTAAATGATTTGAATTTGGGAATAGCTCCGGATCTAAGATCGTTACTATTTCCAACGCCCATGATGTTACGTGTTTTCAATGACTGTAAGCTGCCACCAAAAGATTCTCAGATCTTACCTGATCGTGAGTTATTTGGGCACATAGTAAACGAAAACTATGTTGCGCCGCCTGGGGATGGTTATGAGGATGTTGTTGCTCCTCCGGTCAATGATGCAGATTTAGTTGATGCTGCTGTAGCTCAAGATTTGGAGGATATTGAGCAAGTTGAAGAGGTTCCAGCTGAGGAATCTGATGGTGGTCTTACACCACCTGATTCTCCAGGTGATGTACCACCTCAGGATGCATTGGATGGAATACAGTTGGCTGATCCTCGACGCTTTAAGCGTATTTTGAGAAGGATTTCTGCGGGGCGTGTTCATGTACCGCCTAATCTTGGAAAGCGACCAGCTGGGTCTTCTCCGTCTTGTGCTAATTTACCATTGAGAAGACGCCAGCGAACAGGAATTACTATTCAGGAACCTGCTCACCAAGATCAACAACAACAACAACAACCGCCGACTGCGATGCTTCAGCAGTTACTTGATCAGATAACTCAGATGAACAAGCGTTTTGATGATCAGGCTGTCGTGATTGAAGCTCAAGCTGCTCAAATAAAAGATTTGGAGATAAAAGCAGCTCATGTGCAGGAGTTGCAGCTAGAATTGAAAGATGTGCAGTCTAGGTTGTTAGAATTGGAAGCGGTTACTGTTGTTTCGGGGGAGGAAGGTCAGAGAACCTTAGAAACAAATGTAACCCCTCCCCCAGAATCCGAAAATGTAAATCCAGATTCTATTAATGAAAACATTGCTTTGGATTATTTCGTTGATGTTCCAGGACAACCGAGACCCAGTTCGGTTGATTATTCGAATGTTAATCTCACATACATTCAGAGTTTGATAAATCCGGATGATGAAGAAGATAGATCAGTTGATCCGGATGATATAGAGATGGATGCTGAGGTTCCAGGGTCAGACGAAGAATATTTGGTTAATCCTCATCAGGAACCAGCACCTGAGCGAGAATCGGAACCAGTTCAGAAACAACCAGCTCAACCGTATGATTTTGATGCACCGATCATTGAGTCCGATGATTCTGATGATGACCAAGAGCCTCAAATAGATACTACTCAGGAACAACCAACTGCTGAATCTGTTCCTGAACAAGCGCAACCGTCTACATCTTCAGAGCGCCAAATGTTTCGAAAGCTCAAGCCTGAATTAAAGATTTGCAAAACATATCAGGTTCGAGGTGATTTGACTGGATTAATTAGAAGTTGGAAGTTTGATGAAGTCAACTTTCTGATTCTTATTAAGCGAAGAGATGGAGTACAGTATTTTCGGCCAAGATTTAACTGTATCAGCACATTGCCGAAGGAGGAATTAAATCGTCTTGCTCAGCTGAACATCGTTAACCACACTGATGATTTTCGTGGTAATATGTTTCAGAAGATTCTCAGAAGAGATATTAACAGCAAGAAGTATTTGTGGGTTAGACCAGAGTTGGGAGTTCGTTATTCATACAAGAAAAAGTTGGATTCAAGAACTCAGCAACCGATTGTGAAGTATCATTATCCTCCAGCTGCTAGTCAGAAAACTGTGCCTTTGCAGTCATTACCACTTGATTTTCTGAAAAGATTACGATATTGGTGGTTTGACTCTGTTACTCAAGAAGCAGTCATTGAATATCTTTCGGTTGAAGATCCAGTGATTGAGAAGGATAATTGGAGTTTATCTGAAAAGTATGGAAGAACTCTTCGTGTTTTTGATCCGATCAGCCTTATCAATTTGACGAAGAAAGATTTGAAAGCTCTTCACAAAAGTAAGATGGAGTATCATCGTTATGATCAAGAAGAAGCTTCAAAGTTCGAGAAGGTGGTCGAGATTTGTGTTCGAGTGGGTATTCATGCTGGTGGAGTATTTCCACCAGGTTGGGTTTAAACTGAAGATGTTTTTTTTTTTTTTTTTTTTTTGAAGACCAAGCTGAAGACACGGGGGAGTTTGTTGATACATGTTTGTGTGTCTGTCAGTTGGTCTATTGAGTTGTAAGTGTCGTTAGTTAGTTTTATTAGAAAAGTCATTTTCTGTATTTGCGACACTTAAGTTTAGCATTAGGCGACACTTGCCTTAGTGACGCATAGCGACACTTAGGTAAGTGACGCATGAGGGCGGCGACATGCGACACTTCCCAAGTGACGCATGTCTGCCGATTTTGTTTTAGTATAAATTGAAACCTACGGGTTTTCGGCTAGGGTTGACGAAAACCCTAGCACCATTTGTCGACTAAGCACTTCTGTAAACAGTTCCAATACGATTTACAAGCTAATATACTCGTTTACTTTGATTAATCATTGTTTTCGTTTTGAGTTTATTACTTGTTTGTGTAATTGATTGATTCCGCCAATCTATTACTATCGATCAACACTTAGATCCACATCCAGGGGGCACTTTCAATTGAGTTAGGAGATTCCCAACTCACGAGTCCAGAAATCAATCACGAAACTACTGAGAAAATCATTGGTATTCAAAACCGGCTGAAAGCCGCACGTGATCGTCAGAAAAGTTATGCTGACGTGAGACGCAAACACCTTGAGTTCCAGGTAGGGGACAAGGTACTTCTCAAAGTGGCACCGTGGAAGGGTGTCATTCGATTCAGAAAACGAGGCAAACTAAACCCTAGATACATCGGACCATTCGAAATCCTTGAAAGGATTGGTCCAGTGGCATACCGCCTGCAACAACCTGCTGAGCTTAGCAGTGTTCACAACACATTCCACATTTCTAACTTGAAGAAATGTCTGTCTGACGAGACACTGATTATACCGCTCGACGAAATCCAAATCGATGATAAACTTCATTTTGTCGAGGGACCTATGGAAATCATGGACCGTGAGGTCAAGCGATTGAAACAGAGTCGTATTCCCATCGTAAAAGTCAGGTGGAATTCTAGGCGTGGCCCTGAGTTCACCTGGGAACGGGAAGACCAAATGCGACAGAAATACCCACATCTCTTCCCAGACAAAGCACCGTCCGTACACTCGAACTAATTTCGGGACGAAATTTCTTTAACAAGGGGAGAATGTAACACCTGCATAATTAGGGTAATTAATTATGCCTAATTATTTGTAACTAGTTGTAATTAGTATGTAATAGGACTAATTACAGACTCTATTTGTATATATATAAGGTAATTTATATATATATATGTGTGTACTTACGCGATTTGGATGAATCGTACGAATTAACCGGATGTAGTCCGACACAGTTTACTTGGACGTTGGTGACAAGAATTTACCCAAATAATGAGAACGTATTTTATTATATAAAATACACGGTGAACGAACATTATTTATATTATTATTATCGCGACGACATTTTAAATAATTTAACAAAAATGTATCAAACGCGGACCAAACAATTAAAATATCTCGAAAAATGTTTTTATTATTAATTTCAAGGTATTTTTATTTAAATACTCCAGTTACATTTTAAAAATATAACTGTTTGGTTAAATACTAAAAACAAACGATTAATCGATTAGGACACGAGGCAAATACTGTAATTTGGGAAGCGTTTTCCCTCCTTTCTTTTCTTTGATCAGCCAAAACCCAACCCCCACCCCATTCCCTCTTTCATTTATCACCAACAAAAACACACACACAAACTCAAAAACTCTCTCAACCCAATCCACACCAAATTTTCGGATCTACAAATCAACCCACGAAATTCACATATTCGGAATCACCATCACGAGTGGAGCAAGGATATCAAAGCCGTTTTCATCATTTCATCCTCGATTTAGCTCGATTTGCAAAAGTAAGAAATTCCTAAAAACTTAGATCTATTCATATTGGTGTATTATTTGGATGTAATATTGTGTACACAACATAGCTATAACCTAAACAAAGAAGAAAACACGATTTTACAGCTAAAAAATGGGTTAGATTTGCGTTTTTGGTCGAAAAATCTCGATATCCGAAAGTTTCTGGGCTGGTGTTCATCTTTGCGACACAACGCTTGTGTCGCATGTTGTGTCGCATAAACCATATTGTGTCGTATTTTGTGTCGTACGTTATGTCGCACCTTGTGTCGCAGACTCCATGCGACACAACCCTTATGTCGCTGTTGAATCAGCATCGCAAGCTTTTGCGACACAACCACTGTGTCGCAGAGCTCTTGTGTCGCATTCCTATGCGACACAACCATTGTGTCGCATACAAACCCTTGTGTCGCATACAAATCCTTGTGTCGCAAATTATGTCGCAGAAAACAGAAAACTTGGAAATTTTGAAGGATTTTCACTATAGCAAAGTCAAAGTTACTGTAGCAAAGTCAAATTTTACTGTAGCAATTCACTGTAGCAAAGTTACTGTAGCAAAAATCAACATTTTAGAATTTTGATACAAACCGTCACCAACGGGCCAAACATGTTTTCCAACAAACAAACAATTACAGACATACGGACAAACATTGGATATACTAGTTGTGTATAACTAAACGAAACGTCTCGCGAGACACATACTTACATAACTTCATATGATTAGGCATTTGAAGGTTACGGGTTCGGAGAACCTACTTGCTATATTTACTACTTGCTATTTGCTACGGCTTATTACAAGACTCAGGTGAGTCTTACGGCCCCACTTTTACTGTTTATCTTATTGGGGGAGATACATGCTACTATTTTCCTTGAACACAAGTACTAAAACTGTTTACTATACCAAACGGAATTGCATGAGTTTACTTACAAACAGAAGTCTCTCCATCATATATCGTTAGTTATGGACTTAAGCGCGAACACTAGTTAATGGATCCATTAGGGAAATGACCCTCCCCGCCCGGGGCAGTAGCGCTGCCACGTACTGATTTACACGTAGAAACGGGTGACTAATTATTCGTTACTGATGCTTGCTCAATTACGAGCATGTCACGGGAGCAAACTTATTACTTACGGGTTAAGCTTCGATTATGAGCCTCATGGCAACGGTATAAACTACTTACTTACATTTGCGGGATTGCAAATACTGGTTTTACATTTGCTGGATTGCAAATACGGATTTTACGCCTATGGGCACTACTGATGAAATCTTGTGTTTCAAAACTGATATTACTTACAAACCTGTGAGATTCACCAACATTCGTGTTGACCCCTTTTAGCATGTATTCTCAGGTACACTTACGGAGTAGGTTCACTCCAGGATTACCAGCTAGAGTCGCATGATTTCCAAACTGCATTTAACGGAGATTCTCAGCATTATCTTTTGTACATGTTGATTATGTAATAGAATCTCCCGCCATACGCGTGGACTCTACGGAACTATTTTTGTATACGAAAACATTAAGTTTTCAAACATTATATCTATGGAATGTAACAAATTTACAAACGTTGCATATAGACGTCGTTTGCTTTATCTTTGTGCTGTGATATTTGATTAGTAGCACCCCAAAACCTGCTTCCGCTAAACAGTGAATTTCGGGGGTGTTACACCTATCCTAAGGGCAATAGTCACGTGAAAGACCGGAAAGGGTGAACGATAAAGTCTATATTCAGGATAAGTTTAGACTGATAACAAAGTATAACAACTCCCATTTATATAATAATCGAGAACATTATTCCACAACGGATTGTGCCCACGACTTTCATAGCTTCCACGTTCCGTACTCCACACATTAGTGATGTTTCCGGCGCTATACAAATGAAAGCCGTATAACGTTACCTTCGGTGTTTCATAATGATGTTATCCCAATATCATATATTTGGAGTAACATCATCACTACTATTTAAATCATGGCAAACATACAAGCAACTAATCACAAAACATATCAATAAACATTTCTAATATTAATAAATCACAAACATCAAACAAGAACATTATGACAAATTAATAATAGAAAGGATAGATAATACTGATACGAATTGCGAGCAGAATAACACTTGTATTTCTTCATAAAATCCATGCATTACATAAGCTAGCCTCTAATAATTAATTACATAACTAACATACTAGAAAAGGAAAGGTTTCCCTCCACTAATCTTCTCACTAGTCTAAGGGTTTAATACCCTAGTAAGAAACTAGAGAGAAAGACTAGAGAGAGAACCTACTACAAGACTAATTCTCCTCTAACTCATAAGAGTAGTGCTAGAGAGAGAAACTATACTAGAGAGAGATGAGAGAAATGGAATGAGAGGTGTGTATGAAATGGTGGAGGAGGCCATCTATTTATAGGTGATGATCACCTTGGAGCCAAAGCAAGATTTCTTGGAGCCAAAGGAGCAAGCCATGGAGCCAAACTTGGAGCCAAAGTTGAAGCCAAACTTGGAGCCAAAGGAATAATGCTTGGAGCCAAAGGAGAAATACGTACAAGCATCAAAGCGCATCGTACAAGCGAACTAAGCCTGAAGGGGGATGACCGGATGGACCCTAGCCTTGCCAAAACAGTATATGGGGTCAGAAGGGCTGTATACGGTCTTAAAAGGCTGTATACGGTCTTGTGGGGCCATATACGGCTTGCAAAGGCCGTATACGGGGTGTTTCAGCTTTCCTTCGTTGCTTAAAATGCCCGTATCTCCTTCGTTACACGTCCGTTTGACGCGATTCTTGCGCTCACGCTTTCGTAATTCCGTTACACTTTTAATGTTACCTATTTCACAGAAATTGGATGTGTTTAACTCAAGCATGTTTGGAATGACTTTTAACGATCTGTAGAAGCCGTATCTCTTCCATTCTTCACCCAATTTGCATGATTCTTGATTCTCCCGTCTCGTTTTTACCTATTAAAACATATCATAAGGTTAGAATGTCCTTATCGTAAGGTAAATGAGGGTGTGAGAATTGGTTGTTGTTTATTCGCTCTATTTTGCTCGTTATTTAGACGTTTTTAGTGGTTTTTGCAGCAACGCCCATATTTGGAGCACTTTAGTGAATTTTAGTAAATAATGATTGATTTGGAATGTTTTCACTAAAGATGTGTCCAAAAAGTGTGGAATATCATACTTAAAAACATGACTTTTTGCGCCACATCAGATTAGCACAAAGCTAAGTGAGAAGATTTATGACTAACAGCTTAACTTAGCAATATCAATTCAGTTTACAATAAGAATATAGTAAACACAATATTAGAGAGGATCGGTGGTTCTTGAGATAACCCTCATGCCGCGGTGGCCCTCAAGAACGCTTATAAACAACTGTATTTGGCCGATACAAGAAACCGATAGCTTATGTGCTATTTATTCACACAACACAATTTCCATTAACAACACATGTGCAAGATCCTGTGTTGGCCAATTAATAACATCCTTAAGCCCAAAAACCATAATGACCTCTCAATTAACACATATATGCATAATGCAATACAACAAAGGATTATAACAAGAGATTATTGTCGCACCCCCAAATTATGATGCGGAAGCGGGTCGGTTCGGGGCGCGACTAATCAATACACAAAGCACCAGATTACATAATGAACGACCACTACATGCGTCGTTTGATAAAATACATGGATATTATAAAAGTTTTACACTGTTATAATATAGTTTACAAAAGCTCCTGAGTTCAAATGATAGAGATTCTATGGCATAACTAAATTATACAAAATATAGTAATGCATGACAATCTCTTGATGTCTGAATATGACTCGAGCTAATGGGCATCTTGAGTGGCAGACCTACTGCTGCTGAGCACCTGTGATACATGCTAAAATGGGTCAGCGAAAACGCTGGTGAGCTCACAGGTTTGTATGTCAACACATATTTGTATGAACCGCAAGATTTAATGATAATTGAATTTAAAATGCAATTAAGCAAAATAAAAGTTATACAGCCATGAGCACATAGTTTGAGCTTAACTCGAGATGTCAGGTCCACATTTAAGGTATCCTGAGCGAGGTGCCTCCTACGAGTGCCTAATCAAACACTCGTCTACACAAATATTAATACATCCGTTTTACCAGTTAGTGCTTGCTAACCCGGATGAGGCTGGTCAGACCTATATGGATCCATATACTAATATTCACGCTACTACGTATTACCAAACTATGCTGATGGAGGGCTTTAAAAATGATTAGAGAAAATAACTCATGCAGTATTCGATTTAATGATACTTGCGTTCATATTGTAAAACAAAACATGCAATGGATCACACCCCTGAGAAAATATATTTAAAAAGGGGCTATGAGACTCACCTGAGCCTATGAGATGTTACTAAGCACAATTGATGATTCACAATGATTTGATGTCGTTACAACGACTGAACCTGCAGGGCGTCTTAGACGCGCAAGGTTTTGATAAATGATTAGATTCTTGAAACCTGTCGGGCGTATTAAACGCGCAAGGTTTAATTGATTAGATGACTCTACGGACCATCTATGCTAGTTATCCCATTAACTAGTTATGACCAAGTACTTTGGTTAATGATTATGTTTGAGTTTGTGAAACTGTTTACGGCCCATTGGTGATTGATTGAAATAATAATTCTTCAATTATTATTACTACTTTCAATTGTTGTGAACATATAAAAGCATATTTGAAGTGTTTAAATGTTGTATCGTATAAGTATGAAATATGTCGCGATGTCTGACACTTAGTGTAAACCTTTAGTTTTTAGTTTATGGAAAAACGGAGATCCGAAAACTAAAATACGCCATTTTCGACCCCTAGATGACTCCGGATGGCCTAAAACTGACTAGGCTAAGGTACTTAGCCTTGACCATTTAGCTGTTTTTGAATGACCGAGCGAATTTGAGCCCAATCCGTTACAATAAATTTTTCATCGAGAAGCTACCCTGATATATGTTGTGAAATCGTCGACGTTTTCGAAAATTTATGTGTTCTGTTTTAGCTAGAATTCGCAGGGCTAGTTTATTGATCTGTTGGATCATGAAATATAACGGGGGAATCCGCCGTATTCATTTGAATACGCCGTATTGGTGGCTTTTGTGGGGAATACGCCGTATTCATTTGAATACGACCGTATTCATGAAAAATAGAGGGAATACGCCGTATTCCCTTGAATACACCGTATTCCGGAAAAATAGAGGGAATACGCCGTATTCCCTTGAATACGCCGTATTCCGAAGACGCGCCGGGTAGATCATGTTTTCTGGGCGGGAATACGCCGTATTCCCTTGAATACGCCGTATTCATATTTTCTGGGTGGGAATACGCCGTATTCCCTTGAATACGCCGTATTCCGAGGTCTGTGACGAACATCAGCTTAATCCAACAATTCGGGGTTCGATTTGGGGCATAATCAGTTCGTGAAACATCCTAGCATGCTAATATACTCAATATAAACATGTAAAATTAACAAAAACGTAATCGAATCCTTACAATTTATTTGATGAACGGATGATGATGATAATGGTGATGAAGATGATGAGATGATGAAGAATGATGATGATCACTAAGATGATGATGAGGATGATACTTGATCTTGTTTTTGTAATTATTGTTGTTGTTTGAAAATGAAAGAACCGAGAGAGAGATCGAGATAGATAGATGGAAAAATGAAAACATAAGGGTGTTTGATCAGTTTATTCATCCGGCTCCAATTATTGGAGTCGGGTGGGCTCCCATTTGTGGTACAAAATACCCGTGTTTTTGTACCCGATCAAAAAGTAATAAAATGTTTTAATTCGATAAATTTCTAAAATTGATATCGTACGTATTCTAATCGAAGTATTTTAATAAAAATACTTTTAATGAGATATAAAAATATATCATTGTTTTATGTTTTAGAGACGGACACGATTTGAATGTTTTCGTCGCGTTTGAGTAAAAGGTTGTAAAACGAAATATGTTTTAATTCAACCAAAGTAACTAGTAATTATTATTTCAAATAATAATTCATCTTTTATGAGTTTTGTAGCGAACGTTTTGATTTGTATGATACGTAATACTTGATATATATTATCAAAATAATATATAATACATAATGAGTTATTAAATAATAATTCTTATATTATTTAATATTGTTTTTCACCAATGCCATATATATATATATGAATCGGAAATTCGGCCGATTTGATAATGAACGATTAATTCTAATCGAGTATTGATATATATTCAACAATATATATTTTGATGCATACAATTAGCCTATTACATAGCACTAACTACATGTATTACATAATGATTAGGAACTAAAAACTAGTCCTAATTTGACGGGTGTCACAATTATCATAACGGACAATGATATGAAGACAATAAACCACATTACCCATTGTAACGTCAATTGTTACAACTAAATTACACCGAAAGGCATAAGTCCACTCACCTTTCTTGTCCGTTCGTTCCACTCAAAGTTCTTATCTTATTGAGTCTTGTGCGTATCTAATCACCAAAAGAAATTCAAATCAATACTCATATCATAATGTATATAACTTAATGTAAACACATGTTAATAATTAAACATGCATGAAATGATATAACATAATGTATAAGCTAAATTACATAGTCATGTTCAATCAAAAGATCAGCCTATCATTTAATGGGAATCCGTCCGGATTCAGATGAATCCGTCCGGATTCAGCCTGAATCCGCCGCCAAGGAATCCGCCGTATTCACCGGAATACGTCCGGATTTAAATGAATCCGGCCGGATTCATAGTGCAGACCTGCACGAAATTTGCAGGTTTCCTGCACATGCCAACTATGAACCAAAATTCACCAAATCGACCAAACTCAATTCTAAACACCAATATTTACCAGTTTTTTGACTACAAGAACACTTACTAACAACATATAACAAAGATTCAATCATCAAACATCATATGAATCAATAAAATCATTCTTAACCTAACTAATTCTCATTCAACCTAATTAAACTTTGAAGAACACTAATAATCATCTCAAAATCAGTTCATGAAGCTCAAGTAATCTAAATGAATCATAAATCAATCATATAAACATGAAAACCACAAAATTTCAATTCCAATTTCAATCACTTAATAAGTAACTACTCACACAATACTCACAATTGAAGAACACAATTTAAGAGAGGTTGAAGATGATGGAACTAGCAAAGATTCAAGTTTTTAATCTTCAATAATCTTGTGGTGCTTTTGAATTGATAAAAGTTTAAGGTTGAGTCTTGAGGTTTGATGAAGAAATTAGCAAGAACAAGAATTGGGGGAAACAAAGGTCGGCCTCCTATTTTATTAAACCAACCCACATTCATTTTCAGTGTAATATAATACCTCTCTTTAACCTATTGTCTGGAACCTAAATACCAATTGCGAGAGCAACTATTTTATTTTACCGTGAACTAGGACTACTTAAAATAGTCAATATTTAGCTATTCACAATTAGTCAATTGACCAAATCATCTAAGTTTCACACAAAACAATTATATAGGATAAAAGAAAATTACTGTTTTACCCCTAAGCCCAAGAGGTGGATGTTACAAATCTCCCCTCCTTAAGGAGATTTCGTCCCCGAAATCTCGCCATGATCAAAAAGATTCGGATATCGAACCCTCATGCTATCCTCCGTCTCCCAAGTAAGGTTTGACCCAAGACTATGCTTCCATTCGACCAAAACAATAGGAATTTGCTTTTTTCTTAGTTTGGTCACTTTTCTATCTAATAATTTGATGGGTTCTTCTACTAACTTCTTGCTTTGGTCAACTCTTACGTTTTGCAATGGAAGGATTTGGGATTGATCCTCCACATTACATTTTCTTAAATAACAAATATTGAAAGTGTCGTGAATACCCGACAATTCAGGAGGAAGATCTAAAGCAACTGTTTGGTCATTAACAATTTGCCTAATTTTAAATGGGCCAATAAATCTAGGGGCAAGCTTTCCTCGTTTACCAAAACGAATTACACCCTTCCAAGGAGAAACCTTCAAATACACCATTTCACCTTCAACAAATGTTACCGGTCGACGACGAGGGTCAGCATACTGCTTTTGCCTATCTCTAGCAGCTTTCAATTTCTCTCTAGCAATTGCAACTTTATCACATGTAATCTGTACAATTTCTGGACCGGCAAACTGTTTCTCTCCAGCTTCTAACCAACAGGTTGGAGTTCGACAACGGCGACCGTAAAGCATTTCATATGGTGGCATACCGATGCTAGAATGATAAGAGTTATTATACGCAAATTCCACTAATGGTAAATGAGAATCCCATGAGCCACCATATTCCAGAATACAAGCACGAAGCATATCCTCAAGGGTTTGAATTGTTCTTTATGATTGGCCATCTGTCTAAGGATGATACGCAGTACTTAAATTTACACGAGTACCCAATTCATGCTGAAGACTTTGCCAGAAACGAGAAACAAATCGAGAATCGCGATCAGAAACAATAGATAACGGAATACCATGACGTGAGACAATCTCATTAATATATAATTGAGCCAATCGAGTCAAAGATGCCATTTCACAAGAAGCGAGAAAATGGGCACTCTTGGTTAATCTATCCACAATAACCCATACCATATCATTACCATGTGGCGTTCTAGGAAGCTTAGTAATAAAGTCCATAGTCAAATGCTCCCATTTCCATTCCGAAATTTCCAATTGTCGCAAGGAACCATATGGCTTTTGGTGCTCAGCTTTGACTTGAGAGCAGATATGACAAGATTCAACAACTTTTGCCACGTCGGTTTTCATTGTTGGCCACCAATATAAAGGTTTCAAATCGTGGTACATCTTTGTATCTCCTGGATGAATAGATAATCTAGACTTATGAGCTTCATTTAATATCAAATCTCGAAGACCACCCAATAATGGTACCCAAACACGTGATTGAAAAGTTTTCAAACCTCGGGAATCATCAATCAACAAATCTTTTCGCTTTGAAAATATCTCAAACTTTAAATTATGATCTAATAATGCCTCCAACTGTGCAACCTTTAACCGACTTATTAAATCAGAAGAAATTTCCATTCGCATAAAATAAATTCGGTCAGAAGTGCATTTTCGACTTAAAGCATCCGCGACTACATTTGCTTTGCCCGGATGATATCGTATCTCACAATCGTAATCTTTAATTAGTTCCAACCAACGACGCTGTCTCATGTTCAATTCTTTTTGAGAGAACATATATTGCAGGCTTTTATGATCCGTACAAATTACACACTTTGTGCCATACAAATAATGCCTCCAGATTTTTAAGGCAAACACTACAGCAGCAAGCTCCAAATCATGTGTCGGATAGTTTCTCTCATGAATTATCAATTGTCGAGAAGCATATGTAATTACCCGATCTCGTTGCATTAAAACTGCACCCAAACCCGCGTGTGAGGCATCACAGTAAATGATAAAATCTTCAGAACCATTAGGCAAGGCTAAGACTGGTGCCTGACATAATAACTGTTTTGATGACTAAAAAGCTGACTCTTGCGGATCCCCCCATTGAAATCTTACATCCTTTCTAGTCATTTTAGTCAAAGAACCCGCAATTTTGGAGAAATCTTTAATAAACTTTATGTAATACCCAGCAAGACCGAGGAAACTCTTTATTTATGAAGAATTCTTTGGAGCATTCCAATTCATTACTGCTTCAACCTTAGATGGATCCACTTTTACTCCATCTTCACAAATGATATGACCCAGAAATTGAACCTCTCGAAGCCAGAACTCGCATTTTGAGAATTTTGCATAAAGATGTTCTTTCTTCAAGGTTTCAAGAATTAACCGCAAATGCATAGCATGATCAGATTTAGACTTTGAATAAATTAAAATATCATCAATGAATACGATCACAAACTTATCAAAAAATGGCCGACAAATCCGATTCATCAAGTCCATGAAAATTGGAGGAGCGTTGGTTAACCTAAAAGGCATAACTAAGAATTCATAGTGGTCGTATCTAGTACGAAAAGATGTTTTTGGAATATCTTCTTCACGTACTCTAACTTGATGATAACCAGACCTTAAATCAATTTTAGAGAAATAGGATGATCCTTGAAGCTGATCAAACAGTTCATCAATTCGAGGCAAGGGATATTTGTTTTTAACGGTTCTTTTATTCAATTCCCGATAATCAATACACATTCTGAGAGTTCCGTCTTTCTTTTTAACGAACAGAACAGGAGCACCCCAGGGAGAAGAACTTGGTCTAATAAAACCCTTATCTAACAATTCCTGTATTTGATTCATCATTTCTCTAATCTCAGAAGGAGCTAATCTATAAGGAGACTTAGCTATAGGATTTGAACCAGGAATTAAATCAATGTGGTATTCTACATCTCTTACGGGAGGCAAACCGGGTAATTCGTCAGGAAAAACCTCCGGGTATTTAGAAACCACCCGAATATCAGAGACAAATTTCTTTTCTAGTTTAACATCTACCACATAAGCCAAATAGGATTCACATCCTTTTGCTAAAGATTTCCTAGCTTTCATCAATGAAATTAAAGGAATATGACTGCCTTCCTTTTCTCCTCGAGCCACGATGTATGACTCATCGGAAATTAGAATTTTCACAAGTTTCTTATGACAATCTATATTTGCCCTATTATGGCTCAACCAATCCATACCCAAAACCGCATCAAAACCCGGTATAGGCATTAACAAGAAAGAAACCGGAAAAGTACAACTTTCTATCAAAATATTTGCCCCAGTTACCGAAGTAGTAACAGGAACCATCCTACCACTAGCAATTTCCACTTCAATAGGATTGGTAATCACAGAAGGAATCAGATTCAGTTTATCACAGAAACTAACAGAATATAAATGAGCAATTTGCTCCAGAATCAAATAATACACGCGCTGGTACTGAGTTAATTAGAAAAGTACCAGTGATGACATCATCTGTATGAATAGCCTCATCCACCGTCATCTGGAAAACACGACTTGTTGCAGGCGGTGGATTCTTTTTTTTTGTTGGCCGGATGATGACGACCCACCAACCACTCCAGCTCCTTCAACCTTTGCTTCCGGACATTGACCAATTCTGTGTCCTTCTTTATGACGGTTCCAGCACACATGCCTAGGATAAGTACAATTTTGATACTCATGGCTGAACCCTCCACATTTGACACATCTATTTGTTTGTGTAGTACATGGTCCGGTATATCGAGCTTTGCAATTATTACACCAATTCGGACGATTTCCAATACCACTCCCACTAGTCTTTCCTTTTCCTTGCTGCTGACCTTGTAATTTCTGTTTCCCTTTTCTAGAGGTATCACCTTTTGACTTTGCAAACCTCTCTTTATTCTGAGCAGTTCTTGCCCGAATATCAATGTTAACCGCCCGAGCCAAATTGAATGCCTGAGGTAAAGTTCCAGCTAACCTCACAGTAGTACGGTAATGCGGTGGTAGGGTTTCAACAAAATGCTCAATTCTTGTCTTATCATCTGGGACCCATTGTTGAACAAATCTCAGTTTCTCAGTGAATTGATTGATAAGGTCATCCATTGACATTTGATCCGTAAATTGCAAATTCATAAATTCTCGTCGAATTCTAGTCATATCAAATTCAGAACAGAATTGCTTGCAAACCTCAACATGAAAATCTGACCATCGAATTGCTTCCTTTTGTTGGGGAGTCAATGTAGCAGTAACGGAGTCCCACCAAGTCATGGTTGTGCCTTTCATCAATTGCACTACATACCTCACTTTAAATTCTTCTTCACATTGGACTATCTCAAATTTCCTTTCAACGTCTCTCAACCAATCTGATGTAACCGTTGGATTTGAACTTCCGAAATATTCCGATGGTTTACTTGACATGAAGGTTTTAAATGAACAACCCTTTTTCTAAGGTGATGGTGTTTGCAAAAACTGGGGTGAAGCTCTAAATTGTTGATCTAATAAATATTGTTGTCTCAAAGCTCTAAGCCCAATCACTTCATCCTCGAGTTTATGCATATATTCGGTTTGATCAACTCCTTCTTCAGATTGATGAGATGTGTCCGTCTGACCATGATTTCCATGAGGTATCTCGGTCTCCGCAGTAGGGTTAGGAGTGGTGGTTTGGTTTACATTATCCATCATCTGTTTTCAAAACAACAAACTCAAAGTTCATTAGTCGTTAGTACTTAACATACTAACCCATCACTAATTCGTACTAATCCCCGCAAAAGAATGTTTGGATTACTCCAATAAGTTTGGGATTGAACACTTTTCCAAATGCCCAATTATCCCAAACCTAGGCTTTGATACCAATTTATAACACCCCTTATTCGAAAACCATATTTTTTTTTTATAAAACCTGGAAGCGATTGTCCAAAACACATATTATATAATCAAAATACTGTACATTATGTAAAGTTAAGACTTAACATATATCACATTTACTACAAGTATTAAAATTCTAAGGCTTGAGTGTTACATTCAAAACAACATCTTTTCCATTATTCCAAAAAGGATCAGAGTTGCCATTCACCCAAACATTCTTCAATCCAAGCTCTTGACCCGGTCATATAACCAAAACATAACCTGTAAGAAGTTTAAGCGGTGGGATTAGCACAAAGCTAAGTGAGAAGATTTATGACTAACAGCTTAACTTAGCAATATCAATTCAGTTTACAATAAGAATATAGTAAACACAATATTAGAGAGGATCGGTGGTTCTTGAGGTAACCCTCATGCCGCGGTGGCCCTCAAGAACGCTTATAAACAACTGTTGTTGGTGCATTTTGTGTGTCAGTCAGTTGGTCAAACAATTGTAATTGTCAAAGTCAATTAGTCTACGAATGTATAGTGTTTAGAGTGTGTATTCGAGTCTGTAAATGAAATATACATAGAATGGTGGCATTGGGTTGGGCCTGCGACGTTGGGCCTAACGTCGCAGGGTCCAATAGCCTTGATATAAATAGCGAGTTAAAGTTCAGTTTTAGGGTTAGCGTGTTGGACGAATTAGAGAGAGTGAGAGCCGTTTTTGTGGTGAGAGAGAGAAGAGAGAAACGAGTTTGAGGTGTATTGGTGATTGTAATCTTTATACGTTCAATTGTGAATATATAAAAGATTATAGAGAATCATTTGTGTGTTCGTGAATCATTATCGTTTGTTATTCATTGATTAAGCGATCCGATCAGATCCTACGCGTAAAGGGACTATCAAATTGGTATCAGATCAGTGAATCAAGGATTCGACGGTTTCGGATAGTGTTTAGAACGTTTTTGGTTTGATTCGCGAAAGTTTTATTGATTAATCTTCGTTTCTGGGTTAGGTTGCTTGAAGATTTCGATTTCTGATGGTGTTTTCTGGGTTTGTTCGTCGATTGTTCTTCGAAATTCGTTAGGGTTTCGAAAATTTTTGATTTTTAGGGTTTTAGCCGCTGCAGTCACGTTTTGCGACGTTAGCTGCGACGTTAGCTGCGACGTCGCTAAGTTCTGCGACATTAGCTGCGACGTCCACTGCGACGTTATTAATTTTGACCTTGACTGGTCTTTGCGACTTCGTTAGCGACGTCGTTATTTTGACCTTAAGTGGTTACTGCGACGTAGGTTGCGACGTCGCTAGCTTCTGCGACGTTGAGTGCGACGTCACGTACCTGCTAGATTCGTAAAAAAAAAAAAAAAAAATTTTGCGTTTTCAAAATTTTTCCATAGGCTTAAAAGTGTTCGATTTTAGCCTGGAAAAAGTTTCATTTTACCCGGCCAATTTTTGACGTTTTCGGACGAAATTTTGGCGGGAAATTTGCGAAAATTTTTGTAGTACCAAATTTTGTTTTTGAGCTTAAAAGTACCTAATTTTAGTGTCCGAAAAGTTCCGCTACACTCTGTCGGTTTTCGAAATTTTCGAATTCAATTTTGGAGGGAAAATTCGGATATGGCTTTTGGTGTGAAAATGCCTCCTTCTACATCTTTGTTCTATAGTGATTTTGCGAGTTGGAAGATTAAGTTATGCAATTTCATTGAATACAAAGATCCAAATCTTTTGGAATTGGTTTAACACCATTGATCGATATGAGCAACCAAGACTCGAATGGGTGCTTAAGTCAAGAGCACAAATGTCAGTCAAGGAACGAGTAGAGTTTGATAAAGACAATAGAGCGTATGAGATGATTACCAAGTGCTTGCCAGAAGTTGTGATTAATAAATTTAAAGATCAAGCAACTTCTATAGGTTTATGGGATGCTCTTATAGCGGCTTACGATCAAAAGGAAAAGCAGTCAGAGGCTAATATTCAAATTCCTAGTCTAAATGATACTTTCAGATCTACTTCCAACTCAGCAGCATCTACTTCTACTAGCACTTCATATGCTTCCTATACTTCTTATACAGCTCATACAGCTCCTTCAAAGGCTACTGAGAACCATGCTAAAATCTTTACAGCTTTCCTCAATTCTTATGAGAATTTTCTTTCCAAGAAGGCTAGTACTTTGCAGCTCACTGAGGAAGACTCTGAACAGATCGACTCTGATGATCTCGAGCAAATGGACATCAAATGGAGCATGGCCATGATAACCCAAAGGACAAAGAAATTTCTTCAGAGAACGGGCAAAAAGGACCTGGATGACGATGGTGATACAGGTCTTGGTTTTAATAAAAGCAAAGTGAAATGCAAGAACTGTCAGATTCATGGGCACTTTGCTAAGGAGTGTGAGAAAGAAAAATATCATTCATCTGGATTCACTACTCCTACAGCTCCAGCGACTCCAGAGAAGAACACAACATCACAGGCTATGACGGTGTATTCTCAGGGAATGTTTGATTTTAGTGCACTTCAAGGAGAGGTTCAACACAGTGCGTTTTTGGCAAAGATACATGAGGTAGAAACAAAATCTGAAGAACCTTTTACATGTATCTCCTGTATTAAATTGGAAGCTTCTTTAAAATGTTTTCAAATAGACTATGTAAACTTGAGAGAAAAGGTCGAGAAACTCACTGAGTCAAATAAGTTTCTAAAAGCTAATGAAATACTTTATGAAAAGGAAGTTGAGGCTCATAAGTTTGACACTGAGAAATATAAAGCTAAAGTTTTCAGTCAACAAGATGCCATTAAGAGCTATTTAACAGAAATTGAGTTGTTAAATAAAGAACTTTCTGAGCTAAAGTCTGAGTCTGACTCTTTTAAAAAAGGAATCACAAGTTTCTCAAACTCTCGTAAAATCTTCGATGAAATTGTTGACAAGCAGAGGACAAATACAAGTAGTAAGGCTGGAATAGGGTATAACTCAGTTCCACCTCATACTAATCACTATCCTCGGCCTGTTAAGGAAGGCACCGAAGAACTTGTGGCTGACTACTCATCATGACCAGCTACAAAGTCTAAAGAAGCTACATCCAATCCCAAAAGGCAGGCAAAGGAGAAAACTAAACGGACAGAGTATCCCTTGCCTACTTTTGTTAAGTCTGATAGTACACCTCCAGTTAATGTAGAGGAGGGTGTTGAGATAGAGGATCTACCGGAAGAGGCTGAAATCAAAGTTGAAAAAGTTAATGTAAAGCCAGAAAATCATATACTTACCAATGAAACTGTAAAGGTTTCAAATACAAAGGGTAAAAACAAGGTTGAAAATGAATCAAAAAGGGTTCAACATCAAATGAAGGATTCAAATGTAAAATCTAAAAATGAAAAACCTTCAACATCTACTTGCTCAACTTCAGAGGCTTCTACATCAACGTGTACACATAAGTGTTCACGTCCTGTAAATGCCTCATCTTCTAAGCCTCCAACAGTTCATTCTCCACCTCAACTTTTTGTGGGTAATCATTGGAATAGGTCGTGCATTGAATGACGTTCTTGTTTCCATTGTGGACAACAAGGACATATAATTATGGATTGTCGGTTATTATCCCTAGATAGGTTTGGTAGAGGGATGCCAAGAACTTCCTCCTTTAGGAATTCTTATTCAAAATCGTTTTCTAGGCGTGCTTCGTATTCGCCTATATCAAGATATGCATCCTCTTCTCCAAAACCCGTGGCTAGAGTAAACAAAGTTGTGCCTAGTAAACCTCAAGTTCAACAGCACAACATTGTTGAAAACAACTCATCTGAACCTACAAAGGTTTGGAAACCAAAATCCACAAACAACACATCAATGAAATCTTCTGAGTTTTTAAAATATCATAAACTCATTGATGTGATGATTATGGATGACCATGGACAACCCAAGTCTATCAAGGCTTGGGTGTCCCATAAGTACTAACGTTTGCTTGTTTGTGGTGGTGCAGTCAGACTTTTACTAGCTAATATTTTTAGTGACTGCAACGATGTGAATATTTTTGGAAGATTGTTTTCAAAGTGCTCATGTGTGATGATTTTGATTGGATGGATGAGATCATTGATGTTACGAGGTGGTAAAAGTGCTAAAAGGCATTTGACTTGACTTGATATGTGATTTTGATACTTTTCTTTAAATTTTGTATGATGCAACAGCCATTCTTTATACTTTTTAGTATTAAAGAAATGCAATTTTGCGAAATTTATTCAATTAAAAAAAATACAAAAATATGTTTAATGTTTAAGGGGAGTATTTTTGGATTGGATATAAGAATTTGCTGTTCACGGGGAGTAATTCTGAATATTAAAAATTCTGATTATTTAATTCAGAAAGGTGAACAACAAGATTCTTAATTCTTTAAAAGATGTTGGATTGTGTGTCTGTAAAACAACTTGGGATATGATAGTACATCGGGGAACATGCACAAAATGGAAGTTTTAAGGTTTATTCTTGATGTATCAGTAGGTTTATCTAGCATACTTAATACAGTTTTTATGAAAATTATCTTCATCATATGATGTATTGGTAGGCATGATACATACCGGTCTATGGTTTATTAAGAAGTAATTCAAATACGTGTCTATGATCTTGTGGTAAACACCTTGTGATGTACGACACTAAGTCTTAATTCCTTAGCGTAGCTTGACATACTTCTATTTTTGGATCGGATATCTGAGATCATTTGGGGGTTTATGCTGATTGTTTCCTCTGTTGTACGTAAGTACAGAACTGGTCTCAGTTAGTATAAGCTCAAAACTAAGCAAACGTGAGTCAATGCACTTGCAAAGTCTTAAATTTAAGGTACTAAACAAGGTTGCCACAAATTTGGTTTGACTGCGTTTGGTTTTGCTTAAACCTGAATCAAGTTATGTTGCTCTGTTGTACGTCGGTACAGACCTGTCACCGCTGGCTTGATTCTTAAAATTGATTCTCTTATATTCTTTCTAAATTTGGAAACTATGTTCTTGTCTGGGCTAAAGGGGTATGTCTATGGTGGGGACCACGGTGAAATATTCATACTAATAATAAAAGGTTAGCTCGCAGACACGGATGTAACATGTTTAAGTGGAAAAACAATACCAGTAATCGTCTTGAAATAATTTTTATACTAGGTGTATTAAATGTGCTAAATAAATTTAAAGTGGACAAATATACTGATAATCGAGATAACACTTACTATTTGCTAATAATTGCATGTTGGCCTGATATGATCCCTAAGTAGACTTAAAACAATCCTATCCCCAATTTATTTTAATCTTCGTTCTTTACTTTTCATTTATAAAGAAAAATTCAAAAAGATTTTATTTCTATGTTATTTTCTTCAATATCACATATCTTGTTAAAGTCAAATATTGAAGATGCAAAGGATGTCGGTTATTCTCCAAAGATTGTGAAGATAATTCTATCAGAGAAGCTGCTGATGATTGAGAGATGGTCACATAGTTTGAAGATCTTATTGTATGATAAATTTGTGTCAGTCACATGAATTTGGACACCAAGATTTCTTTGAAGACCATGCTATCTCAAAGGGGGAGTTTCTGATGGTCAAAGACATGAAAGAGTTTCTTGATGAAGACTAATTGAAGACTTATTTGACCAAGCTTGTAACACCTGCCTAATTAGGATAATTAATTATGCCTAATTGTTTGTAACTAGTTGTAATTAGTATGTAATAGGACTAATTACAGGCTCTATTTGTATATATATATAAGGTGATTTATATATATATGAGTGTACTTATGCGATTTGGATGAATCGTACGAATTAACCGGACGGAGTCCGACACAGTTATTTGGACGTTGGTGACAGAAATTAACTTAAATAATGAGAACGTATTTTTGTTATATAAAATACGCAACTGAACGGACATTATTTACATATTATCACGACGACATTTTAAATAATACAACAAAACATAATAAACACGACTTAAACACAAAATACATAATTCATTTAAAGATTTGACAAAATAATTCGATAAAATTTATTTAACAAAACTTGTAATTAAAAATGGATAATTAATGTGCAAAATAAATATTTAACGTTTAAATGACGGAGAAAACGAACACCGCACGGAGCCCGATCGCGGGGACTGAAAAATGGGAGGATAAACCTCCCCATTTTTTTCCTTTTTCTTTCTCATTCTCCACTTCCCTCTTCTCTCTCTTTCTTTCTTTCTCTCTAAAAAGAAAACCCACCACCACCATTCAAAATTGCATAATACTACCACTAAACCCACTCAGATTTCCTCGCCCCTTTGGAATAAAAGCACCACCGCAACACGATCTACCATCCTATCTTTTCGGATTTTCAATCCGACACTTTCTAAGTTTCCGACAAATCCCGACATCTCTCGTTTTTGATCATTTTTACTTGTTTATGGTTTATAATGGCTTGTTATGTCCATTTTTGGGTTGGGTAAAAGATTTGGACCCAACGGAAACCGGGAAACTCGTTTTCGACTAAATTTCCGGCCATCAGACCGCAACGTCGCACCTGGCCAGGGGCCTCTGCGACGTCGCGACCTACGTCGCACAAAAATCTCAATGTCGCACTAGCGACGCAGCCCATTACGTCGCATTAACTTGCGGATGTCGCACGTAGCGACGTAGACTTTAACTTCGCAAACCGAACTAACGTCGCACTTAGCGACGCAACACCCTACGTCGCATTGAATTGCGAAGGTCGCATAATGCGACGCACACGTCCACGTCGCACCTTACGTCGCTTGCGACGTCGCACCCAACGTCGCATAAAACAGAACCCTGAAAACTCAGATTTTACTAAGTGTCGGAACCAGGATTTTACCACCTAATTTTACTCCAAATCCAGATTTCTGATACGTTTTCACTAAAGGAAAGTATTAGGAATAAAAATTTTCCAAGCTGACCTGGCAGCTCGACCCCAGCCAGGGGCTCTGCCCCTTGGACCCCGCCAGGGGCTGCCGCTCCTTGGACCCCGCTACCAGGGGCGCTGCCCCCGGACCCCCGTGTTTAGATGTCGTAAATACTTTTCACACTAAGTGCCGAACACTTACAAATAACGAAACCTGATTCAACGATACATATAATGATAACACTTTGAATCCTTATTACAAACCGTCACCAACGGGCCATACTTGTTTTCAAATTACAAACGGATTACTAAACAAACACTTGGACATAACGAGTTGTGTAGACAACTAGACTAGATGGTCTTGTGAGACATCTACTTACTTGACTTTATATGTTTAGGCATTTAAAGGTTACGGGTTCGGAGAACCTACTCACTACTTACTGAATTCCACCGCTTACTACTCGACTCAGGTGAGTCTTACGGCCCCACTTTTACTGTTTTATCGTATTGGGGGAGAAACATGCTACTACTTTTCCTTGAACACAAGTACTAAAACTGTTTACTATACCAAACGGAATTGCATGAGTTGTTTACTATTACAGAAGTCTCTCCATCATATATCGTTAGTTATGGACTTAAGCGCGAACACTAGTTAATGGATCCATTAGGGAAATGACCCTCCCCACCCGGGGCAGTAGCGCTGCCACGTACTGATTTACACGTAGAAACGGGTGACTACTTATTCGTTACTGATGCTTGCTCATTTACGAGCATGTCACGGGAGCAAACTTATTACTTACGGGTTAAGCTTCGATTATGAGCCTCATGGCAACGGTATAAACTTATTTAATTACATTTGCTGGATTGCAAATACTGGTTTTACGATTGCTGGATTGCAAATACTGGTTTTACGATTGCTGGATTGCAATTGCTGATTTTACGCCTACGGGCATTACTAATGAAATCTCGTGTTCAAAGCTGATATTACTTACAAACCTGTGAGATTCACCAACCTTTTGGTTGACACTTTTTAGCATGTTTTCTCAGGTACCCGGATGGAGTAGGATGTAACACCCCCGAAATTCACTGTTTTGCGGAAGCATACATGGGGTGTTACTAATCAATATACAAAGCACAAGATGTATGGCAAACGACCTCTAAATGAGACGTTTTGTAAATTAGTTACATTCCATAGATATATTGTTTGAAAACTTAGTGTTTTCGTATACAAAAATGTAGTTTCCCTAGAGTCCGCGCGTGTAGCGGGAGATTCTATTACATAATCATAATATACAAAAGATAATGCTAAGAATCTCCGTTAATGCAGTTGTGTTGAAATCATGCGACTCTAGCTAAAATCCTGGAGTAATCCTACTCCATCCGGGTACCTGAGAAAACATGCTAAAAAGTGTCAACCAAAAGGTTGGTGAATCTCACAGGTTTGTAAATAATATCGGCTTTGAACACGAGATTTCATTAATAGTGCCCGTAGGCGTAAAATCAGCCATTGCAATCCAGCAATCGTAACATCAGTATTTGCAATCCAGCAAATATAAATAAATAAGTTTATACCGTTGCCATGAGGCTCATAATCGAAGCTTAACCCGTAATAATATGGTTGCTCCCGTGACATGCTCGTAAGTGAGCAAGCATCAGTAACGAATAAGTTGTCACCCGTTTATACGTGTAAATCGGTACGTGGCAGCGCTACTGCCCCGGGTGGGGAGGGTCATTTCCCTAATGGATCCATTAACTACTGTTCGCGCTTAAGTCCATAACTAACGATATATGATGGAGAGACTTCTGTAAATAGTAACAACTCATGCAATTCCGTTTGGTATAGTAAACAGTTTAGTACTTGTGTTCAAGAAAATAAGTAGCATGTATCTCCCCCAATAAGATAAAACAGTAAAAGTGGGGCCGTAAGACTCACCTGAGTCTTTGCAAGTACGTTTATATCAATAAACGAGTAAGTAATATCAACTGTAGGTTCTCCGAACCCGTAACCTTCAAATGCCTAAACATATAAAGTTAAGTAAGTAGATGTCTCGCAAGACCATCTAGGCTAGTTGTTTACACAACTCATTATGTCCAAGTGTTTGTTTAGTAATCCGTTTGTAGTTTGAAAACAAATATGGCCCGTTGGTGACGGTTTGTAATAATGATTCAAAGCGTTATCATTTATAACGCAATTTAGTGTAATTGTAATTGAAAGTATGTTCTATGACGTTTGTTAAGTCGTATGACATAAGTATTTGAAGTTGTGTAAGTTCGACACTTAGTAAAATCTGACTTTTCAAGGTTCTGGTTTGTGCGACGTAGCATGCGACGTAGCATGCGACGTAGGGTGCGACGTAGGGAGGTACGTCGCATGATGCGACCTTCGCAAATCAATGCGACGTAGGAGGCGACGTCGCTAATGCGACGTTGGTTCGGTTTGCGACGTAAAAGTCTACGTCGCTATGTGCGACGTCCGCAAGTTAATGCGACGTAATAGGCTGCGTCGCTAGTGCGACGTTGGGATATCTGTGCGACGTAGGCCGCGACGTCGCTAAATGCGACGTTGGCCACAAAATGCGACGTTTTGAGCTACGTCGCAGAAAGTCCAGCGTCTCTGCGACGTAGCGGTCTGATCGGAGTTTGGTGGCCGGAAAATCGGTCGAAAAGCTTCCGTTCGGTCCAAATCTTTTACCCAACCCATTTTTGGACATTTTAAGCATATATAAACTATAAAAACGTAAAAATGAGTAAAAACGGAGAGTTTCGGGTTTTGTCGGAAACTTACGAAATGCCGAAATGAAAATCCGGAAAGATAGCGTGATAGATCGTGATGTGGTGGTCGTTTTCTTCCAAAAGGGTAGTATGTTTCGCGTGCGTTTAGTGGTAGTATTTTGCGGTTTTGTGAGGTTTTTGGGTGGTGGGGTTTGAGAGAAAAGAAAGGAAGAAAGAGAAAAGAAAAGAGAAAGTGAAAAGAAAAGAGAAGAAGGTGGGAGGTTAAGCCTCCCATTTTCAGTCCGCGCCTCCGTGCTCCGTGCGGTGTTCGTTTCCCCCGTCGTTTAAACGTTATATTTTTAAAAGGTGACGGGAATATTTTAAATGAAATACCTTGAAATTAATTATAAAAACATTTTTTCGAAGTATTAAAATTCTTAACTCGCGTTTAATTCGTATTCGTTAAATTATTTAAAATGTCGTCGCGATATTATAATTAATTTTTGTTCGCTGTGTATTTTATATAATAAAATACGTTCTCATTATTTAGGTAAGTTTCTGTCACCAACGTCAAAATAATTGTGTCGGACTCCGTCCGGTTAATTCGTACGATTTATCCAAATCGCGTAAATACACACATATATATATAAATCAACTTATATATATACAAATAGAGTCTGCAATTAGTCCTATTACATACTAATTACAACTAGTTACAAGTAATTAGGCATAATTAATTATCCTAATTTAGCAGGTGTTACATTCTCCCCTTGTTAAAGAAATTTCGTCCCGAAATTAGCTTGAGTGCACGGACGGTGCGTTGTCTGGGAAGAGATGTGGGTATTTCTGTCGCATTTGGTCTTCCCGTTCCCAGGTGAACTCAGGGCCGCGCCTAGAATTCCACCTGACTTTTACGATGGGAATACGACTCTGTTTCAATTGCTTGACCTCACGGTCCATGATTTCCATAGGTTCCTCGACAAAATGAAGTTTATCATCGATTTGAATTTCGTCGAGCGGTATAATCAGCGTCTCGTCAGACAGACATTTCTTCAAGTTAGAAATGTGGAATGTGTTGTGTACTCTGCTAAGTTCAGCAGGAAGTTGCAGGCGATATGCCACTGGACCAATCCTTTCAAGGATTTCGAATGGTCCGATGTATCTAGGATTTAGTTTGCCTCGTTTCCCGAATCGAATAACACCTTTCCACGGTGCCACTTTGAGAAGTACCATGTCTCCTACCTGGAACTCAAGGTGTTTGCGTCTCACGTCAGCATAGCTTTTCTGACGGTCACGTGCGGCTTTCAGCCGGTTTTGAATACCAACGATTTTCTCAGTAGTTTCTTGAATGATTTCTGGGCCCGTGAGTTGGGATTCTCCTAACTCAGTCCAACAGACAGGTGATCGGCACTTACGTCCGTAAAGTGCCTCGAAGGGTGCAGCCTTTATGCTGGTATGGTAACTGTTGTTGTACGAAAACTCACACAACGGTAAGTGATTTTCCCAAGAAGTACCGAAGTCGACTACGCAGGCTCGTAGCATATCCTCCAGTGTTTGAATAGTTCGCTCGCTTTGGCCATCGGTTTGCGGGTGATAAGCAGTACTCATATCCAGACGAGTACCAAGAGATTTCTGTAGCGATTGCCAAAAGTTAGAAGTAAAACGGCTGTCCCTATCCGAGATGATCGAGATAGGTACACCGTGTCGCGAGATGATTTCTTTGACATAGATGCGAGTCAGACGCTCCATCTTGTCGGTTTCCTTGATGGCCAGAAAATGAGCAGATTTCGTGAGACGGTCCACGATCACCCAAATGGTATCGCAACCACTCGAAGTTTTCGGTAGTTTGGTAATGAAGTCCATGGAAATCTGTTCCCATTTCCATTGAGGAATTTCAGGTTGTTGAAGCAACCCAGAGGGTCTTTGGTGTTCGGTCTTAACTTTGGAACAGGTTAGGCATTTACTGACGTACAAGGCGATGTCAGCTTTCATGTTAGGCCACCAATACAACCCCTTGACGTCATGATACATCTTGTCAGATCCAGGATGTATAGAGTATCGAGATTTGTGAGCTTCAGCCATCACCAAATCTCGCAAGTTTCCGAATTTGGGTAACCACACCCGGTTAGAGAAGTATCGAGTTCCATCGGGTTTGATTTCGAATTGTTTATCCAAGCCTCGCAAGGCTTCATTTTTCAAGTTTTCATCGTTAAGTGCTTCAAGTTGAGTGGTAAGGATTTGAGCAGGAAGCTCGTTACGAATTGTCATAGAAAGTGCTCGGACTCGAAAGGGTTTCACTCGTTCTTTTCGGCTTAAGGCATCGGCCACTACGTTAGCCTTGCCCGGATGGTATTTGATCTCGCAGTCGTAGTCACTAAGTAACTCAACCCAGCGACGTTGTCTCATGTTTAGATCTTTCTGATCGAATATGTGTTGGAGACTTTTGTGATCGGTGAAGATAGTGCTTTTCGTACCATAGAGATAATGTCTCCAGATTTTCAATGCGAAGACCACAGCACCTAACTCGAGGTCGTGGGTCGTATAGTTTTTCTCGTGAATTTTCAGTTGTCGTGAGGCATAGGCAATGACTTTTTCCCGTTGCATCAACACACAACCAAGTCCTTGGTGTGAGGCGTCGCAGTAAACTACGAAATCGTCGGTGCCCTCGGGTAAGGACAAGATTGGTGCACTGCAAAGTTTGTTTTTCAATAGCTGGAAGGCTGACTCTTGTTTATCAGTCCAATCGAACTTCTTATCTTTCTGAGTCAGTGTGGTTAGTGGAACAGCTATTCTTGAAAAGTTTTCGATGAATCGGCGATAATAACCAGCAAGACCTAAGAATTGTCTCACTTCGGTTGGAGTGGTCGGTGACTCCCAGCCCTTGATTGCTTCAATCTTGGCGGGATCAACATGAATTCCTTGGCTGTCAATCACGTGCCCGAGGAATTGAACGGTTCGAATCCAGAACTCACACTTAGAGAATTTGGCATATAACTCTTCGTGTTTCAGAAGTCCTAGAATAGTTTTCAGATGTTGAGCATGTTCCTGCTCATTGCGAGAGTAAATCAGGATATCGTCGATGAACACAATGACGAATTTGTCAAGATATGGTTTGCACACCCGATTCATAAGGTCCATGAATACGGCCGGTGCGTTGGTTAACCCGAATGGCATCACTTGGAACTCATAATGCCCATAACGAGTTCGGAAAGCTGTCTTTGGGATGTCATTGTCACGGACTCGGAGTTGATGATAACCCGACCGTAGATCAATCTTCGAGTAAACACTCGATCCCTGGAGTTGGTCGAACAGGTCATCGATTCTAGGAAGTGGGTACCGATTCTTTATGGTTAGCTTATTCAGCTCTCGGTAGTCGATACACATGCGGAAAGATCCATCTTTCTTTTTCACGAATAAGACCGGAGCTCCCCAAGGTGAGGAACTTGGTCGAATGAATCCTCTGTCCAGGAGTTCCTGTAGTTGGTTAGACAACTCCTGCATTTCGGATGGTGCTAAACGGTAAGGGGCTCGTGCCACAGGTGCAGCTCCGGGCACAAGTTCGATTTGGAATTCAACTTGTCTGGGTGGCGGAAGTCCGGGCAAGTCTTCAGGAAAGACTTCCGGGAAATCCCGCACGATCGGAACATCCTCAAGTCGCTTCTCCTCCGACTTCTTCTCCGTTACATGTGCGAGGATGGCTTGATACCCTTTTCGTAGATATTTTCTAGTTTTCAGACAGGAGACAATGTTCAGATTCCGTCTGCCGGTCTCCCCTTGTAGGACTAAGGTTCCACCGGAGACAAGAGGTATGCGAACGAGTTTGTCATGACAGATGATTTCAGCTCGGTGCTTGGATAACCAATCCATACCGACAATAATATCGAAGCTGCCGATCTCAACAGGGATTAAATCAATGGGAAACGTTTCGTTCGTGAGGTTAAGTGTACAGTTGTGTATGATACTATCAGTCTCAATCAGTTTGCCATTAGCTAATTCAACAATGTATTTAATATCTAAGGCAGTGGGAGTAATATCAAGTAAAGGGCTAAATTTCTCAGATATGAAGCTTCTATCGGCACCGGTATCAAATAACACAGAAGCAGTAAGGTCGTTGAGAAGGAACGTACCCGTCACGACGTTCGGGTCTTGTCTGGCTTCCCCAGCCTTGATAACGAATGATCTGCCGCGAGCAGGGTTGTTGTTGTTTTTCAGCTTTGGGCAATCTTTCTTGAAATGCCCTGTATTTCCGCACCCAAAGCAGGCCTTTGGTGCATTAGTGTTGGGGGTGGGAATGTTGGTTCGACAATCCTTGGCTAGATGCCCGAATCGCTTGCAGTTGGAGCAAGGGCAAGAACCGTCATGGTGGCGGTTGCATTTGGGACAGTAGGGTCTGCTCCCGCTGTACCCTTTCTTCTCCGAAGTTCCAGATGAATAAGCCTTAATGTACTCAGGCTTTTTGTTGGAGGTTTGGTTGGATGAGTTGGGGTTACCTTCCCACTTGCGTTTGTTGTTTGCAGATGGGGTTGAAGTTGTACCACGGCGGACAGAATTTGCCGTTAGTTCATGGGCCATACGGATGGCGCTCTGAATAGTACCCGGTTTGGAAGAAGTTACCAGGTCTTGGAGTCTCTCAGGAAGACCATCAACAAATTTCTCGATCCTCTTGTACTCAGGATCGACCATGGTTGGGCACAGAAGTGCCAGTTGGTGGAAACGGTTTGTGTATCCGGTGATGTCATCACCCTGCATCTTGTGGTTCCAGAATTCCACTTCTAGTTGTTTCAATTCTTCCCTGGGGCAATACTCGCCCCTCAACATCTTCTTCAACTCCTCCCACGGGAGTTGGTAAGCAGTAGCGACACTCACAGTCTGGGCGTAAGTGTTCCACCAGGTGAGTGCGGTGTCAGTAAAGGTACTAACGGAGAACTTAACCTTATCTCCCTCCGCACAGTTGCAGATCAGAAATACAGACTCAACTTTCTCGATCCAGCGTACTAGACCGATAGCTCCCTCGGTACCTGCAAAGTTTAGAGGTTTGCAGTTCTGGAAGTCCTTGTAAGAACAAGGTTTAGCAGTAGTGGTTTCAGCGGCATCGCTGTTTCTCGAGGAATTTGGTGGAGTATTCCGAGCCAAGGCTTCAGTAACAGCCTGGGTTATAAGGGAGGTGATCTGGGCATCGGTGTATGGTCGTGTCTTTGGCGGCATGATTCTTCAATAAAAGAAATGAAGATACATGAGATTTGGTATGAAATTGCAATTGTCACAGATGTACATGTATAAAAGCAGTAATACATAACATCAACATGGAAAATGACAATTAATGTGAGTTGAGATAACAAAGGATATCTGATAGATAAAGTGAGTTCAAAAGTTACATCCTACAGAGATATTACAAAAGGTGTCGGGAATGGTTACATCCGACTAGTTTATAGAGTAGATCATTCGGTGTTGTTCCAGTTCAAGATTTTCGAGTCTTTGTTCCTGACGGCGGAATTTGGTAGCCAATACGGGCAACGTGAGATGTGCCGAGTTCTGAGAGTTATGTACAGGATAAAGGCTGTTTCGAGGTGATCTTGTGTTCCTCCTGGCTACTCGTGGGTTCCGTGACCCATGTGAGTGAGAGTGTGACGGATTAGGTGGTGTGTTTGCCATCCTGTGGCAGAGTGTAATTATGACGAGGCTAATATATATATACACATATCATATCCAGCCTAGTGTCTAGCACGTATCAAGTAATGGTCCGGTTCTCTCGTGGTCAGAGTCTACTAACGTATCCCCGTTCAACATAATCATTTCAGACCTTACATCATCTTTCCTTAATTGTACATAGTTGATCAGGCTATGTTAAATTAAAGTCGTATGCTGTAATTCCCGAACCAGTCATGTCTAATAAGAGAATACTGCCTAACGGTCATAGTCTAGGCCCACTAAATGCAACCTAGTTCACTATAACCTTAGTCTCTGATACCAATCTGTAACACCCCCGAAATTCACTGTTTTGCGGAAGCATACATGGGGTGTTACTAATCAATATACAAAGCACAAGATGTATGGCAAACGACCTCTAAATGAGACGTTTTGTAAATTAGTTACATTCCATAGATATATTGTTTGAAAACTTAGTGTTTTCGTATACAAAAATGTAGTTTCCCTAGAGTCCGCGCTTGTAGCGGGAGATTCTATTACATAATCATAATATACAAAAGATAATGCTAAGAATCTCCGTTAATGCAGTTGTGTTGAAATCATGCGACTCTAGCTAAAATCCTGGAGTAATCCTACTCCATCCGGGTACCTGAGAAAACATGCTAAAAAGTGTCAACCAAAAGGTTGGTGAATCTCACAGGTTTGTAAATAATATCGGCTTTGAACACGAGATTTCATTAATAGTGCCCGTAGGCGTAAAATCAGCCATTGCAATCCAGCAATCGTAACATCAGTATTTGCAATCCAGCAAATATAAATAAATAAGTTTATACCGTTGCCATGAGGCTCATAATCGAAGCTTAACCCGTAATAATATGGTTGCTCCCGTGACATGCTCGTAAGTGAGCAAGCATCAGTAACGAATAAGTTGTCACCCGTTTATACGTGTAAATCGGTACGTGGCAGCGCTACTGCCCCGGGTGGGGAGGGTCATTTCCCTAATGGATCCATTAACTACTGTTCGCGCTTAAGTCCATAACTAACGATATATGATGGAGAGACTTCTGTAAATAGTAACAACTCATGCAATTCCGTTTGGTATAGTAAACAGTTTAGTACTTGTGTTCAAGAAAATAAGTAGCATGTATCTCCCCCAATAAGATAAAACAGTAAAAGTGGGGCCGTAAGACTCACCTGAGTCTTTGCAAGTACGTTTATATCAATAAACGAGTAAGTAATATCAACTGTAGGTTCTCCGAACCCGTAACCTTCAAATGCCTAAACATATAAAGTTAAGTAAGTAGATGTCTCGCAAGACCATCTAGGCTAGTTGTTTACACAACTCATTATGTCCAAGTGTTTGTTTAGTAATCCGTTTGTAGTTTGAAAACAAATATGGCCCGTTGGTGACGGTTTGTAATAATGATTCAAAGCGTTATCATTTATAACGCAATTTAGTGTAATTGTAATTGAAAGTATGTTCTATGACGTTTGTTAAGTCGTATGACATAAGTATTTGAAGTTGTGTAAGTTCGACACTTAGTAAAATCTGACTTTTCAAGGTTCTGGTTTGTGCGACGTAGCATGCGACGTAGCATGCGACGTAGGGTGCGACGTAGGGAGGTACGTCGCATGATGCGACCTTCGCAAATCAATGCGACGTAGGAGGCGACGTCGCTAATGCGACGTTGGTTCGGTTTGCGACGTAAAAGTCTACGTCGCTATGTGCGACGTCCGCAAGTTAATGCGACGTAATAGGCTGCGTCGCTAGTGCGACGTTGGGATATCTGTGCGACGTAGGCCGCGACGTCGCTAAATGCGACGTTGGCCACAAAATGCGACGTTTTGAGCTACGTCGCAGAAAGTCCAGCGTCTCTGCGACGTAGCGGTCTGATCGGAGTTTGGTGGCCGGAAAATCGGTCGAAAAGCTTCCGTTCGGTCCAAATCTTTTACCCAACCCATTTTTGGACATTTTAAGCATATATAAACTATAAAAACGTAAAAATGAGTAAAAACGGAGAGTTTCGGGTTTTGTCGGAAACTTACGAAATGCCGAAATGAAAATCCGGAAAGATAGCGTGATAGATCGTGATGTGGTGGTCGTTTTCTTCCAAAAGGGTAGTATGTTTCGCGTGCGTTTAGTGGTAGTATTTTGCGGTTTTGTGAGGTTTTTGGGTGGTGGGGTTTGAGAGAAAAGAAAGGAAGAAAGAGAAAAGAAAAGAGAAAGTGAAAAGAAAAGAGAAGAAGGTGGGAGGTTAAGCCTCCCATTTTCAGTCCGCGCCTCCGTGCTCCGTGCGGTGTTCGTTTCCCCCGTCGTTTAAACGTTATATTTTTAAAAGGTGACGGGAATATTTTAAATGAAATACCTTGAAATTAATTATAAAAACATTTTTTCGAAGTATTAAAATTCTTAACTCGCGTTTAATTCGTATTCGTTAAATTATTTAAAATGTCGTCGCGATATTATAATTAATTTTTGTTCGCTGTGTATTTTATATAATAAAATACGTTCTCATTATTTAGGTAAGTTTCTGTCACCAACGTCAAAATAATTGTGTCGGACTCCGTCCGGTTAATTCGTACGATTTATCCAAATCGCGTAAATACACACATATATATATAAATCAACTTATATATATACAAATAGAGTCTGCAATTAGTCCTATTACATACTAATTACAACTAGTTACAAGTAATTAGGCATAATTAATTATCCTAATTTAGCAGGTGTTACATAGGATTACTCCGGGATTTAGCTAGAGTCGCATGATTTCAACACAACTGCATTAACGGAGATTCTTAGCATTATCTTTTGTATATTACGATTATGTAATAGAATCCCCCGCTATACGCGTGGACTCTAGGGGAAACTACATTTTGTATACGAAAACACTAAGTTTTCAAACATTATATCTATGGAATGTAACTAATTTACAAACGTTGCATATAGATGTCGTTTGCTTTATCTTTGTGCTGTGATATTTGATTAGTAACACCCCAAACTATGCTTCCGCAAATCATCAAATTTGGGGGTGTTACAAAGCTGCTGACAAGGGGGAGTTTGTTGGTGCATTTTGTGTGTCAGTCAGTTGGTCAAACAATTGTAATTGTCAAAGTCAATTAGTCTACGAATGTATAGTGTTTAGAGTGTGTATTCGAGTCTGTAAATGAAATATACATAGAATGGTGGCATTGGGTTGGGCCTGCGACGTTGGGCCTAACGTCGCAGGGTCCAATAGCCTTGATATAAATAGCGAGTTAAAGTTCAGTTTTAGGGTTAGCGTGTTGGACGAATTAGAGAGAGTGCGAGCCGTTTTTGTGGTGAGAGAGAGAAGAGAGAAACGAGTTTGAGTTTGTATTGGTGATTGTAATCTTTATACGTTCAATTGTGAATATATACAAGATTATAGAGAATCGTTTGTGTGTTCGTGAATCATTATCGTTTGTTATTCATTGATTAAGCGATCCGATCAGATCCTACGCGTAAAGGGACTATCAACTGTATTTGGCCGATACAGGAAACCGATAGCTTATGTGCTATTTATTCACACAACACAGTTTCCATTAACAACACATGTGCAAGATCCTATGTTGGCCAATTAATAACATCCTGAAGCCCAAAAACCATAATGACCTCTCAATTAACACATATATGCATAATGCAATACATCAAAGGATTATAACATGAGATTATCATAACGGACGATGATATGAAGACAATAAACCACATTACCCATTGTAACATCAATTGTTACAACTAAATTACACCGAAAGGCATAAGTCCACTCACCTTTCTTGTCCATTCGTTCCACTCAAAGTTCTTATCTTATTGAGTCTTGTGCGTATCTAATCACCAAAAGAAATTCAAATCAATACTCATATCATAATGTATATAACTTAATGTAAACACATGTTAATAATTAAACACGCATGAAATGATATAACATAATGTATAAGATAAATTACATAGTCATGTTCAATCAAAAGATCAGCCTATCATTTAATGGGAATCCGGCTGGATTCATATGAATCCGTCCGGATTCAGATGAATCCGCCCGGATTTAGCCTGAATCCGCCGTATTCCCGGCAAACTTTCAACTCAGAACCAAAATTAAGGAATACGTTCTTGAATACGCCAAGGAATCCGCCGTATTCATCGGAATACGTCCGGATTTAAATGAATCCGGCCGGATTCACAGTGCAGACCTGCACGAAAGTTGCAGGTTTCCTGCACATGCCAACTACGAACCAAAATTCACCAAATCGACCAAACTCAATTCTAAACACCAATATTTACAAGTTTTTTGACTACAAGAACACTTACTAACAACATATAACAAAGATTCAATCATCAATCATCACATGAATCAATAAAATCATTCTTAACCTAACTAATTCTCATTCAACCTAATTAAACTTTGAAGAACACTAATAATCATCTCAAAATCAGTTCATGAAGCTCAAGTAACTAAATGAATCATCAATCAATCATATAAACATGAAAACCACACAATTTCAATTCCAATTTCAATCACTTAATAAGTAACTACTCACACAATACTCACAATTGAAGAACACAATTGAAGAGAGGTTGAAGATGATGGAACTAGCAAAGATTCAAGTTTTTAATCTTCAATAATCTTGTGGTGCTTTTGAATTGATGAAAGTTTAAGGTTGAGTCTTGAGGTTTGATGAAGAAATTAGCAAGAACAAGAATTGGGGGAAACAAAGGTCGGCCTCCTATTTTATTAAACTGACCCACATTCATTTTCAGTATAATATAATACCTCTCTTTAACCTATTGTCTGGAACCTAAATACCAATTGCGAGAGCAACTATTTTATTTTACCGTGAACTAGGACTATTTAAAATAGACAATATTTAGCTATTCACAATTAGTCATGAAGATTCACAGGATCACACGATTCGAAAATTCGATTTACTTGCGGAATAGTAAACGAAGCAACAAGTAATTGATACGAGTATGTGAATCAATCTTGATCGGAAGTAAATGAAAAGTATATAGAATCAACGTATAGAATGGTAAAACAACTTGTGTAATATTAGCTTTGTTGTTTACTACAATCGATGCTCTCAAGAACTCTCACTCTCAAAATGAAATTTACAATGAAAGTGTATTTAATCTGTTCCACCGACTCACTCTCATGCTCTCTGAATTCTATATATTTTAACTCTCTAAATGTGTATTTATATATATACACAGTAACTTGCATGACAAGTTGTTAATCCTCCGAGAGTTAGATAGTCCGAGTCTTCAAAGACCTTCCGAGAGTGTATAAAGTCAAACAGTCAATCTAGCTAAATGGTTTTATCCAAACAATTGTCACAAAATGTTAGAACTTTATGTTCTAACAAACTCCCCATTGACAATAGCTTGGATAAGTCTTAGAATTTTCTTTGAATCTTCAAAATTTAGCTTGATTGATGAATCATAGAGAGAGAGAATAATCTACGAGCATAACATCCAACCGTCACAAAATCTAACTGTTCCAAATTCTGATAGCATCAGAATATATCATAACTCCCCCTGAACAGTAGATTTTATCATCCTTGGTTTTGTATCAATCAAGTAGTAACAACTTTAGGAACCCACCTGAGCGTAGTTCCAACAGATTTAGACAGCCCTGACAGCCATCGATAAGTTGTATCAACATAATCCAAGGATATCGAATTCCATCTAGAAAAGAAACGCGGTGTTTCAGATCTAAATTGTTGTCTTGGAATCGATTGTGAAGAAGTTCGCCTTTGGGAGAAAGGAACAAAATCCGGAGGTTGCTTTAACACCATACGATGACATCGTGAAGGTGATAATGCAAACATATGTGCCCGTGTGTATGCACAAGATTTTGTTTGTCTATATTCTGAAGAAGGTCGTATCGGTTCTGAAGAAGCTCTTTTTGTCTTCTTTTGATGTCCTAAAACCGATTTGTTGACATGCTTAACCTTTACAGAATCCTGAACATCAACCATTTTATGAACGAATGTTCTGGTTGATTGAGATTTCTTAGAATACTTCTTATTCTTTTGCAAAGAATAATTAGTAAACTGTGAAATCTTTTTGTCACACGAAGATTTACTTGTGTAAATCTTTTTCACAACCTTTTCAGGTTGTTTTGCAGAGTGAGAGTTTTGAGAGAGTTGACCACGAAGATCTTGAATAGTCTTCAAAGCAAGACTATGATCTTCTTGTAGCTTGATTAGCTCCGTTTGTTGACTCTGAAGATTGAGAATCCGTTCTTCCATTTGAGCAATCTTTGAACGCATTTAGTCACGTTCATTTTCTATAATGAGTTTTTGAGAGTGAAGAACTTTGATTTCATCTTCTTTCTTTAACAATTCCTCTGTAACCTCTTTATCAAAACCATTTGATTTATCATTTCTTTTCCAAGCTTGTGAAAGAGCATTCCACAAATCAAATGATGTTCTCATATTTTTGTACCACTGAACTTCAACAGTTGGTAAACATGCCAAAATTGATTCAGACAATTCCTTGTCCATATCACTTCCCTCATAAGGCTCAGTAATAAAAACCCATGAATTTGGATTTTTCAAGAAAACCAAATCTTCAAAGATACGTTGCCATCGATTAAAATCTTTGTAAAATAACATTTGAAGATTTGTTTTCGTACTACCTTTCAAAAACTGCATTTTTTTAAATTATGGTTTTCCCAAAATATTGTCCTGGTACTGTCACGTGAAGCACAAAGTACAATTCTTCAAAGCACAAATCAAATAAAACACCTTTTGAACCTTGACCTTCTCTTTAAATGACCTTCCTTTTTTAACCTCCTCCTTTTTAACTTCTTGAACCCTTTGCTTATTTGACCTGAAATTTACTTTGACCAACCCTTCACTTTGATCCCTTGATCTTTGTACAGTTCTCAATACTCAATGTACAACTTGATCACCTTTTCTCTCTTTGAATCACTATTTATCTTCTTCTCCCTTTTAACCCTAAATACAATCAACCAAAAATTTTTAATCTTTATTTCCTTCAACATACACACAACAATATTTTCTTTTTCGTTTAAATATCACTGTGTATATTGTTGTGGCTAGATTTTTACTAACCTTTGCAGGATCCTTATTAGCATAATAAGTACACTTCACAGGTATGAAAGTCGTTTATATTTTATATTCGTACCTTGGGATAATGGTGGTTTATAAGTCTATTTTCAGGATCACTGCAACACCCCCAAATTTAATGATTTGCGGAAGCATACTTGGGTGTTACTAATCAATATACAAAGCACAAGATATACAGTAAACGACCTCTAAATGAGACGTTGTAAAACGATTTCATAGAAATAAATGTTTGAAAACTTAACGTTTTCGTATACAAAATGTAGTTCCCTAGAGTCCACGCGTATAGCGGGAGATTCTATTACATAATCAACATGTACGAAAGATAATGTTGAGAATCTCCGTTAATGCAGTTTAGTTGAAATCATGCGACTCTAGCTATGTCCTGGAGTAATCCTACTCCGTCTGGGTACCTGAGAATACATGCTAAAAGGTCAACACGAATGTTGGTGAATCTCACAGGTTTGTAAGTAATATCGGTTTTTGAACACAAGATTTCATCAGTAGTGCCCGCAGGCGTAAATCAAGTATTTGCAAATCCAGCAAATGTAAAGTAAGTAAGTTATACCGTTGCCATGAGGCTCATAATCGAAGCTTAACCCGTAAGTAATAATTTGCTCCCGTGACATGCTCGTAACTGAGCAAGCATAAGTAACGAATAATAGTCGCCCGTTTATACAGAACGGTTCGTGGTAGCGCTACTACCCCGGGCGGGGAGGGTCATTTCCCTAATGGATCCATTAACTAGTGTTCGCGCTTAAGTCCATAACTAACGATATATGATGGAGAGACTTCTGTAAGTAGTAAATAACTCATGCAATTCCGTTTGGTATGGTAAGCAGTTTAGTACTTGTGTTCAAGAAAAGTAAGCAATGTATCTCACCCCGTATGTAAAACAGTAAAAGTGGGGCTGTAAGACTCACCTTAGTCGAGTAATAAGCAGTAGCAAATGGTAGGTAGTATGTAGGTTCTCCGAACCCGTAACCTTTAAATGCCTAAACATATAAAGTTAAGTAAGTAGATGTCTCGCAAGATCATCTAGGCTAGCTGTCTACACAACTCGTTATGTCCAAGTGTTTGTTTAGTAATCCGTTTGTGGTTTGAAAACAAGTATGGCCCGTTGGTGACGGTTTGTAATAATGATTCAAAGTGTTATCATTATATGTATCGTTGAATCAGGTTTCGTTATTTGTAAGTGTTCGACACTTAGTATGAGAAGTATTTACAACATCTAATGCCGGGGGGTCCGGGGGCAGCGCCCTTGGTAGCGGGGTCCAAGGGGCGGCAGCCCCTGGCGGGGTCCAAGGGGCAGAGCCCCTGGTTGGGAGCTGCCAAGTCAGCTTGGAAAATTTTTATTCCTGCTACTTTCCTTTAGTGAAAACGCATCTGAAATTCGAATCTGGAGTAAAACCAGGTGGTAAAATCTTGATTCCGACACTTAGTAAAATTCTGTGTTTTCTAGCTTCTGTTTTGTGCGACGTTGGGTGCGACGTCGCAGATCTGACTGCGACGTTGAGCATGGCGTCGCTATGTGCGACTTTCGCAATTTAATGCGACGTAAGGGCTTGCGTCGCTAAGTGCGACGCTGATCACTTATAGCGACGTTGGTACCGACGTCGCTATGTGCGACGTCATGATGTATTTTGCGACGTTGTAGCTGACGTCGCAATCGGGCCAAGCCAGATGCGACGTCGGCGACTGATATGGTTCCGGTGGCCGGAAAATCGGCCGAACGACTTCCGTTTGGTCCAAATCTTTTACCCAACCCCCATAGGGACATAACAAGTTATTATAAACCATTAAAACGTAAAAACATCAAGAATCGAGAGATGTCGGGTTTTGTCAGAAACTTACAAAATACCGAAATGAAATTCCGGAAAGATAGCGTTGTAGATCGTGAAGTGGTGAACGTTTTTCTCCAAAGGGGTGGTATGATCCGGCGTCGTTTGATGGTGTTATTTGATGATTTTGTGAGATGGTGGTGGATTTGTGATTTGAGAGAAAAAGGTAGAAGAAAAGGTAGAGAGAGAGAGTGAGTGGATGATGAATGAGGAAAAGAAAAGGGAAGGTGGAGGTTTATCCTCCATTTTCCAGTCCGCGCCTCCGTGCGGTGTTCGTTTTCTCCGTTGTTTAAGCGTCAATTAATTATTTTATGCGTTAATCACTTATTTAAAAATATGAATCTTTGTTAAATAATTTAATTAAACTATTTTGTCAACTCTTTAATAAATTTAAGTATTTTATTTTTAAATCGCGAAATTTTAATTGTACGAAATGAGACAATTTAAGAGTATTATTAAAAGGCGATTCCGACTGTCATAGTGTCTTTAAATAATGGTTCATGTTTATATTAAAATGTTTCACCAACGTCCGTATTTTCTGAATCGAATTACATTCGATTTTAAAACTGTGTACGATCAAATCAAATCGCGTAACCGTATATATATATTCACCAATATATAATTTGTTACATTAATTAGCCTAACAAAGAACTAATTACATGTATTTACAGAGAATTAGGCACTAATTTCTAGTCCTAATTTGGCGGTTGTTACAATCACTAATATTATTAAGGATCCTGGATATATTCTGGTTATTTATCTTACAGGATCCTAGTCAGGATATATTTGTCAAACATATTCTTGCAGGATACTGAACGAGGAGGATCCTTAAGTGAGGATCCTAAGTATATTCTGGAGTATGCATAACTCAGGATCCTGGACCTGTATTAGTTCAGGATCATGAGTTGATTAACGTGTTTGTTTTTCCTAAGTGGTGACCAGGTCTTAGGAGGAACGCGTTAATGAGATATGCTCCGGATTATGTGACTAGATTCAGATACGATTCTATGGAGACGAAGTCTCATGCACGTGCGGAATAGAGTCAAAAGAGACGTTGGTGGTCTTCATCATACCTCGGAGGATCCCTGATATTTCGGAATTATTGTTATACACTCTTAGTATTTAAACGAGGCTTGGGTGATCGATTAGGTTAATCACAATTCACTACCGACACCTGCAAATCACGAATACACTCTGCTATTTCTTCATTTTACGATTATTTCACTAACACTTAGCTTAGCTAAATTCACACACATTCACTTAGCCGATCATCCTTGTGCTCTTACTTTGTAATTCATTACTTTCATTTTAATAAGATCAACAAAGGCAAGGATCATTTGATCCTTCCCGAGGTTTTGTGCCGGCGATCAACCTTGATCAAGGGCTTTCCTCGTATATCATCGTGTCGATTTTACTCACTTTACTTTAATCGCATTTTACATACATTATCTATATCAAATCGCAATTATTTTCAATCTGTAAAATAACTTTGATAGAAAAACATTTGTTCAACAAGGATCACGGATTCAATTGAACATTCTTAAACACAAAATATTTACTTACTAATAGAGATAATCGTGTTTCTACGTAATTATCTTGAGAGTAATTTATACACCTGACCTCACAAACTAATTTTGATCACTCAATTGCTTTTAGTAATTTTTGACCAAAACAATTTGGCGCCCACCGTGGGGCAATTGGTGTTTTGCTTATTCAAACTTTTGTTAAAATCCTTGTTGAGTCATCTTTTCCAAAGATTTTTGTCAAAAATGTCGAGCCAAGGACGATCTACTTCTTCCACCATGCCATCATCATCATCTGCTAGAACCACTCTTCCACCTGCTCCACCTCTCACATCATCTCAACAACAGCCGCAAAATGTATATCAGAGGCTATCTTCGGCTGGATCCACTTCCTTGGGGGCTGGATTCTTTTCGGATCCAGACCCTGTTATGATTGCTAACCGGGATATTGTGTCTATGTTTGCGCAGGTTAAGGAGCAGCTTCAACGAGTGAGGAGAAGCAACGAAATCCTGAGAAAGGATGTGGAGGACATGAGAACTAGAAACAATGTTCCAGCTTCTCAAGTTACTACTCCTATCCGAAGCAGGATCCTTGATTTTAGCACTCCTTCATCCATGGAACATCAAGGAGACTTTGTTTCCATGCAAGGGAGCGCTAGGATCCCAGATCCAATCTATGCTACTGGAATTTCTACATCAAGGGGTCAACAATCTAATCCAGGATCCTCATACAGGACTCCTGATGGCGGTAACTTGTTTAATAATTTTACTTCTAATAACACTATTGGGACTAACAATTTTCAGGATCCTGGAGTTAGCCCTGTAATGGCGAGAGAAATACAGAAATCGAAGGATATGATATCGAGCGTCCCCGGAGTTGTACAACCAATTCCAGAAGTTGCTCCAACGGCGCACAGGATCTCGAGATTTGCACCACCTATTTGTGATGCTGAGATCCCAAAGAGGTTTCAAACACCCAATATGAAGCTGTATGATGGAACGACGGATCCTGAAGAGCACATTGCACAATATAGAGAGAGGATGGAAATCATCCCAATTCCTTCTGACCTTAAGGAAGCATGCTTATGCAAGGGCTTTGGCTCCACTCTCACAGGATCCGCACTAAAATGGCTATTGAACGTTCCTCCCTACTCTATTACTTCATTTGCTCATTTAATTAATTTATTTAATAATCAATTCTCTTGCAGTAGAACATTTGAAAAACTAACTACTGATTTGTATAGAATTGTCCAAAAAACTAATGAGTCTCTTCGAGATTTTGTAGGAAGGTTTGGGAGAGAATCCTTGAATATTCCTAATTTAGATATGCCTACTGCTGTACAAGCCTTTAAGATGGGGATCAAAAGGGATTCCCCATTCTATGAGGATATTGTTATGAATCCTTGCAGGAACCTTGATGAAGTCAGAAATAGAGCTTTGAGGTTCATCAGATTGGAAGAGGACGCGATGATACAGAAGAGAGTGGATACTCAATCAGCATATGATAGACCCAACAGGAAATCAGACTCATCTTCATTCAGATCAAACAGGAATAAACCTTATTCCAGAATGAGGATCGTCGCGTGAATGCTACAGATGAAAATGACGAAGAATATCCTAAAATAACTTATTATAATTTTTCTGTGGATACAACAGATATATTGTGTGCTATGCAGGATCTAGGAGACAAGGCAAGATGGCCAAAGAAGAATGATAAACCTTACGCATGGAAGGATAAATCTAAGTGGTGTGCTTACCATGAGGATTTCGGCCACACAACTGAGAATTGCATAGCTCTCCGGAAAGAGATCAGTCATTTGCTCAACAAAGGATACTTGAAGGATCTGCTTGGAAAAAAGAAGGATCACGCGAAGGATCATGACAGAGTTCAGGATCATGAGCCTCAGGATAATCGCAGGATCCTTACCAGAACAGGATCCCCACCTTCAGATGCCAAGGTAATCAATTTTATTTCTGGTGGTTCTGATATATGTGGTACTTCTTATTCCGCAGCTAAGAGGCACGCAAGGGAGTCCAAGTCAGATAAACCATATAAACCTACAAGAACTTCCATGAAGAAAGACGAAAGGATAATAGCGTTTGATGAGGACGATTTAGAACATGTTCAGGATCCTTATCATGATGGTTTGGTTATTACTCTTTATGTTGCCAATCATTTTGTGCGAAGGATCCTGATAGATGGAGGAAGCTCAGTCAACATCATCTGTCTAGAAACTTTGAAAAGAATGGGTATTCCAGAGTCGGAGATCACCTCGAGATCCACTGTGTTGGTAGGATTCAGTAGAGAAGTGAAGAACACAGTTGGTGATATCAAGTTGCCGATCTACATTGAGGGGGTGAACTCCATTCAAAAGTTTTGCGTTATGGATTGTCTGTCAAGCTATAACATTATCCTAGGGAGACCCTGGTTGCATGATATGAAGGCAGTACCCTCAACATATCATCAATGCGTCAAGTTACCAACTCCATGGGGAGTGGTCAAGATCAGTAGTGACCAACAAGAAGCAAAGGATTGCTATACAACATCGATGAAACCTGCTACCAAGCCTTCGTCAGCATAGCAATTAAAGAGCAAGGCATGAGACGTCCTGGATACGAAGGAGCAGGACGTCAAAGAAATGCCGCTGAGCTTGAAGGATCCTGAAGAAAAGGTGCTTATAGGATCAAGCATCCCACAAAATCTGGAGCGGGATCTGATGAAATTCTTGAATCAGAGGAGATCGACCTTTGCCTGGAAACCAGAGGATATGACAGGTATATCTAAGGATGTTATAACTCATAAACTTGGAATTGATAATAGTTTCAGGCCGGTTCAACAAAAGAGAAGAAAATTTGCACCGGAAAGGAATGCTATTATCCAGGCTAATGTTGAAAGATTACTTGCTGCTGGCATGATAAGGGAAGTAAAGTTTCCAAGATGGTTGGCAAACGTGGTAGTGGTACAAAAGAAGAATGGGAAATGGAGAGTGTGTGTGGACTATACGGATCTCAATAAAGCCTGCCCGAAGGATCCTTTTCCATTGCCCCATATAGATTCAATGGTGGATGCTACGGCTGGGCATGAGATCCTAACCTTTATGGATGCTTCATCGGGATTTCAACAAATTCAGATGGAACCTTCAGACCAGGAAGACACAGCCTTCGTAACCCCTGCAGGTATATATTATTATATTGCCATGCCCTTTGGTCTTAAAAATGCAGGTGCAACGTATCAAAGGCTAGTCAATATGATGTTCAAAGACAAATTGGAAAGCACAATGGAATTATACATTGAAGATATGGTAGTAAAGTCAAAGTAAGCTGAGGATCATCTTCAGGATCTCAAGGTGGCCTTTGACATCCTGGATCATTACAACATGAAGCTTAATCCTGCGAAATGCGACTTTGAAGTGGGGGTAGGAAAGTTCTTGGGATATATGGTAACCAAGAGAGGAATAGAAGCTAGCCCAGAACAGATCAAAGCTATTCTAAATCTAAAGTCTCCATCAAGCCCAAAGGATATACAAAGATTAACAGGAAGGATAGCAGCTCTGAACCATTTTATTTCAAGATCCTCAGACAGGTGCAAGGAATTCTATGATATCCTAAAGAAGAATAAAAAGTTCGAATGGGGAGAAAAGCACGAAGCTGCGTTTCAAGAGCTAAAGGATTACTTGTCAACAGCTCCTTTATTGATGAAGACTGAGAATGGGGAACCGTTGTTTCTCTATTTATCAGTATCATGAAGTGCTGTAAGTGCGGTGCTAGTGAAGGATCATGAAGGACAACAACATCCAGTTTACTATGTAAGTAAAAGCCTATTAGATGCTGAAACCAGGTATTCTCATCTCGAAAAACTAATACTTGCATTGGTCATGGCATCAACTAAACTTAGGCATTATTTTGAGACACACCCTATATATGTAAGAACTAATTACCCTATTAAAAACGTTTTGAGAAAACCAGAAATGTCAGGACGTTTAGCTAAATGGTCTATAAAGTTAAGTGCTTATAATCTGATCTATGAGCCTAGGAACGCAATTAAATCTCAAGCCCTAGCAGATTTTATTGCTGACTTTACTAGTGATCTTCAAAATGAAGTAGATTTAGAAGTACAAGAACTAAACCAAATAAGTGAAAGATGGACACTATATACTGATGGTGCTTCTAACGTAAAAGGAACTGGATTAGGAATTGTATTAAAGTCACCTCAAGGTGATATTATGCCTCAAGCCATAAGATGTGAATTTCAAGCTACAAATAATGAGGCAGAATATGAAGCATTAATTGCGGGATTACAATTAGCTAAGGATATTGGGATAAGATACTTAAACGTGTATGTTGATTTATTGTTAATTGCTAACCATTATAATGGATCTAATACTGTGAAAGTAGATAGATTAGCCTTGTATTTGGAGATTGTTAAGGATCTTGCAGGTAGCTTCGAGGTCTTTGAAATCCAACAGGTACCACGTGAAGATAATACTGAGGCGGATGCTTTGGAAAATCTGGGGTCAAGCTTAAGGATCCCACCAGATGTTAAAATACCAATTATACATATTGCAACGCCCACTATAGCTGATAAGGATCACAACGAAGAGAAAGTCTGTGATGTTGAGGATCCTCAGCCTGGAGATAACTTGAATGCATCAGGCTCTGGGGGCAAGTCAGGATCATGGATGCAACCGATCATGGAATATTTACAACACGATGTGATCCCTAAGGATGAAAACAATCCCAAAGCTTTCAGGTTAAAGGTATCTCGTTTTACTACTGAAAATGGTATATTGTATAAAAAATCACTTGCAGGACCATTATTGCGATGCCTTGAGGATCCTGAAGCAAAAGCAGTCCTTGAGGATATACATGAAGGTGATTGTGGGAATCATTCTGGGGGCAGAGCATTATTTTCAAAAGCTTTAAGGACAGGATACTTCTGGCCTACAATGAAGAAGGATTCCATGGATTTTGCTCGCAAATGTGATGCTTGTTAAAGACACGGGAACATTCATCATCAACTGGCAGAACCGATGCATCCAATTATCTCACCATGGCCGTTTATGAAATGGGGAATGGATATTGTTGGAAAACTATCTGTTGCTCCAGGAGGAAAAGTGTTTATGCTTGCAATGACGGATTATTTCTCAAAATGGATTGAAGCTGAAGCATTTGTTCAAGTAAAGGAAAATGACGTAATTTCATTCATCAAGAGAAATATCCTCACAAGGTTTGGGATCCCGGCAGAAATAGTATGTGACAATGGATCTCAATTTTATTGGAAGAAGAACAACCAAGTTTTGTGAAAGTTGGGGAATCAAAATGATAACTTCAACACCAGTCCATCCTCAGGCTAATGGACAAGCAGAATCTAGCAACAAGATCATAATCAATAATCTTAAGAAGAGGCTAGATGCTAAGAAAGGAAGATGGGCTGAAGAGTTGCCTTTTGTTTTATGGGCTGATAGGACCACAGAAAAGGAGGCAACTAAGCAAACTCCTTTTGCTTTGGTGTTTGGATCTAAGGCTGTGATCCCGACGGAAATGGTGATCCCAACGGCAAGATCCCAGATGCAGACTTTAGAAGCAAACAAGGAAGCATTGATTCAGGATCTAGACACTGTGGATGAATTGAGGGATCGTGCTAAATTCAGGATTGCAGCATACCAACAGAGGATTTCAAGATCCTACAACAAAAATGTTAGGATAAGAAGGTTTCTAGTAGGAGATTTGGTATTGAGAAAAGTATTTAAAAATACTAAGAATCCTGCGGAAGGAAAGCTAGCACCAAAGTGGGAAGATCCGTACTTGATAGATTCAGATGCTGGAAAGGGGGCATACTGGCTGGCCAATATGGATGGAGAATTACTTCCAAGATCCTGGAATGCCATTCATTTGAAACTCTATCATGTGTAAGTTGAATATTTCTGTTCAACATATAAGGTACTCCTATGATCCTAAACTTTTCATTAATTTTATTTTCTAATATATATATGTATGTGTGTATTATAATTATATATTATTATATGCATGAAATTCTTTAATAGTTATTATTCTTATAGAATACTGTACTGACTTAAGCATCGGAGGGGTGTTAGGCAAACTAACACCCACCTTTACCCAAGATTTTGTATTTGCTGTAGTTCATGCATTTAAGGATCATGGAATAAAGATTAGAGGTTGGCCACCTCTCCTCCGTTAAGGATCCCAGCGATCCTCTAAGGTTTAGAGGTTTCCGTACGGATAAACACCTCTCTACGAAAAGGGTTTTGACACCTCGCCAAGAGCGCACGATGTTTGATTATAGTGCCACGGTTAGGGAATCGGTGATGCCTCTGGTACCCGACAACTTCATTTCCATTGGCCTATAGATCAAGCGCTAACGAATGTCGATACTGATGTGCACTATACGTATCGATCTAAGGTTTGTGTCGTTTTCACGTCACTCTAAGGTTTGTAATGTTTTCACATTACCAATTGGTTAGGCATTTTCATGTCTCAAATGGCGTAGCCCAAGAATCAAACGGTTTGTAATGTTTTCACATTACCTAACGATTTGGCATTTACATGTCACTTTTATAGTTTGCATAAACTACCTAATGGTTATAATGTTTTCACATTATCAAATTTTCATTGATTAAGTCTAATAAACGATTTTATTAGCTCTAATGTTTTTCTCAAAATTATTTTGATCTAAGGATCATAAAATCTTTTTAAGATTGCAACGTCTTTCAAGAAGTAAATTGTTTTCACAATTGTTTGACAAATTTTAAAACATTTTCGTGTTACAGGAATCTGCAAAATGTTTTAAGATCCTAGAATCTCAGGATCCTAAACTTGAGTTTATGTCAAATCCAATTAAGGATCCTTGAATCTGAGGATCCTAAACTTAAGATTATTTCAGATCCTGTTCAGGATCCTTGAAGTCTATGGAGCCGAATATATATTGAGAAAATCTTCTCATTATCCTAGAAGTATTCTGAGGGAATCTCCTAAGGATCCTGTTTCTAAGCAAACATATATATGTATACTGAGGGAATCTCCTTAGTATCCTGAAGACACAAGATGTAGATAATATCCTAATATTATTAATAGCAAAAGATCTAAGGATTCTACAATCCTAAGATTGAAGTTCAAAAGAAAAGCAGGAAATTGAAATTGTCTTGTGGCCAACATAAACCACATTCAAACACCACCATGGTTGACCATGCCAGATCAACCTCACCCTAAAATAATTGTTTTTGTTTACACCACAAACCATGAAAATAAAGTATGAGAAATTAGAGATTGGGCTCCGGCTAGTCATTTGCCTTCCTTGCCCAATGTGTTGATGTCCTCTACTCCCGACATCCCCTGGAGGACCTCTGAGACTGAAGCCAAAGTATCCATGTTGGCATCTTCTGGATTGGCAGAGGATACTCTTGCAGCTTTTGGGATCACGGATGCTGGTGTGGATGCTACTTCTGGGGTTTCGCCTTTGGCCTTAGCCAGTTTGCTTGCCCAGGTATCCACGGGCCAGAACGAGGTGTCGAGACCCTTGCTAGAGGCCTCGGCAACCATTTTCATTCGAGACTCGAAAATGGCGACGGTAGCATCTCTTTTTATTTTTGTAGTCAGCTCCTGTGTGATCTCTTCAGTCTTGGCATCAGCTTCAGAAGTTATCTTCAGAATATAAGCCTTCAGATCCTTATTTTCCTTCTTCAACTTTGCAAGCTCAGCTGCATCTTTATCATGTGCATTTTTCATGACTGTGGACAGTTTGCACATGTCATTGAACGCGCTCGCTTTCTCCTTATAGCACTTGGAGAGATGCTCGATGGTCTACACGAAATCAGCACATAAGTGGAATTTTTTGGCTATTCTTGAAACGATTAACAACTTGAATAAGGATTTTTGTTACCTTGGCAAATTCGGAATCAAGGGTGTCAGGATCAAGGCTGTCATCAGCTTTCCTTTTCCTTGATGACTTGGAACGGAGATTAGGCATTCTGGATTTTGTTGCCGCTGGAGTTGATTTTTCCACCTTATCCTCTGAAGAATCGTTGTCAATATCGACTAGGTTGATGTAAGAGCCTGATTTTCATAAGAAAGAAAATAAATTGGGGATGTATAATGAAAACAGAGGATATTGAGCTCAAGTGAGCTTACCAGACATAGAGGTGTCCTGAGATCCTGTACTATCGGTCTGTTCAGGATGCTTGAAGGATCTTTCGTCCTCAGGAACCTCTAAGAATGATCTTAGGTTGCCTTCGGTATCCAGGTCAGGAGGTGCTAATGCCGCGAAATCAGCTGAAACAAATAAAATCAGGTCAGAATTAAATTTTATATTTTATAAACCCTAGAAAAATTATTTCCTACCCTTGAGTAACCAAGAAGAGGGGATTTGACTACAATCGGGTAAGGAATTGCGGTCAACGAAGAAAAACCTGCTCTTCCAATTTGAGTCATTCTGTTTGGTTCGTAATACCAAATGGGAACGATTAGGTTTGACTTTGAACAAAAAATAATGAGATCCGTGGGTCCTAAGATGATAAGTTTGAGCTAATTCCGGAAGCCCCAATTCTAAACTATAAAGGTCAGTGAGTGATTGAACAACAGAGAGAGTAAACCAAATCATAGGCATAGCTTGAGCATAACAGAGTTGGGCGGTATCGAAGAACTCTGTGGTTAGGGATGAAAAAGGGAATTTCAGACCTAAAGTAAAAGGGTATTCTGGAAAACAGATCCATTTTTCAGATGAGAAATCAGCTAAGGCTAAAGGATCAAAAGGTCTGAAAACAGTATTTGGAGGAAAAGCACCCTTGATCCTCAACTGATTGATGTCAGAATCGGTAAAAGTGCAGGGTTCAGGGTTAGAGATTAAACCCTGTTTAACGAATTCAGAATGGTTGTTGCAGTCTTCTGGAATTATCAGAGACATTCTGGGAGGATTATTTAAGTGTGAAATTGAAAAGAAATGAGGAGAAAAAGTAATACATGAAGATTTTTGCGAAGAACTGCAGCGGCGAGAAGGTGAATAAGGAAAGATAATTGTCAGAATGGTTATAAAAACTCAGACACAGGAATCGATATGTCTACCTAACACGATTTAAGCGGTTATTAGGAGAAGTTACAACGTTTAAGGATCCTGAAAAACGTTATAACTTCGGGGGCAATTGTTGTGGCTAGATTTTTACTAACCTTTGCAGGATCCTTATTAGCATCATAAGTACACTTCACAGGTATGAAAGTCGTTTATATTTTATATTCGTACCTTGGGATAATGGTGGTTTATAAGTCTGTTTTCAGGATCACTAATATTATTAAGGATCCTGGATATATTCTGGTTATTTATCTTACAGGATCCTAGTCAGGATATATTTGTCTAACATATTCTTGCAGGATACTGAACGAGGAGGATCCTTAAGTGAGGATCCTAAGTATATTCTGGAGTATGCATAACTCAGGATCCTGGACCTGTATTAGTTCAGGATCATGAGTTGATTAACGTGTTTGTTTTTCCTAAGTGGTGACCAGGTCTTAGGAGGAACGCGTTAATGAGATATGCTCCGGATTATGTGACTAGATTCAGATACGATTCTATGGAGACGAAGTCTCATGCACGTGCGGAATAGAGTCAAAAGAGACGTTGGTGGTCTTCATCATACCTCGGAGGATCCCTGATATTTCGGAATTATTGTTATACACTCTTAGTATTTAAACGAGGCTTGGGTGATCGATTAGGTTAATCACAATTCACTACTGACACCTGCAAATCACGAATACACTCTGCTATTTCTTCATTTTACGATTATTTCACTAACACTTAGCTTAGCTAAATTCACACACATTCACTTAGCCGATCATCCTTGTGCTCTTACTTTGTAATTCATTACTTTCATTTTAATAAGATCAACAAAGGCAAGGATCATTTGATCCTTCCCGAGGTTTTGTGCCGGCGATCAACCTTGATCAAGGGCTTTCCTCGTACATCATCGTGTCGATTTTACTCACTTTACTTTAATCGCATTTTACATACATTATCTCTATCAAATCGCAATCATTTTCAATCTGTAAAATAACTTTGATAGAAAAACATTTGTTCAACAAGGATCCACGGATTCAATTGAACATTCTTAAACACAAAATATTTACTTACTAATAGAGATAATCGTGTTTCTACGTAATTATCTTGAGAGTAATTTATACACCTGACCTCACAAACTAATTTTGATCACTCAATTGCTTTTAGTAATTTTTGACCAAAACATATATGAAGATTAAGATTCATGAAATTAATATCAACTCTTGCACAGAAATCAAACTTAACTCTCGCAAAAATTTATGTTAAAAGCCACGTGAGTTTCAAACACCTCTTTCAACGTAAACCTAATAACAACTTGCACCTGTGTAATATGGTTATCCGAAACTAGCTATATCCGTGAATACCACAACACTGCTTATGCGAGAATAGCAATCCGTCAATGATATCCGAGAATATGAATTCCGAGAATGCAAATATCCGTGAATACCAAACTTCCTATTGTCGGAGGAAAACGGTTACTTGAATTGTCGGAATAAGTAAATCACGCAATTCACGGAACTTCTGAAACTGCTCGGAACACAATCAAAATGATGAAAAATCACTTGCAACTTGATCGGAAATAATTCTAGGTTGCTTGGAATGGTTTCTGCGGTCTAAACGAAGAATTAATTTTGAAAAACAATTGCAAATGGAACTATCCGTACAATTCCGTACACTTCCGTACCGAGTTCGTACTCGTCACTTGATCCTCGTATCGATCCTCTGTATGAATGAAATGACCTTTGAGAAAAGATCACAAACACTTGTAAAAGCTGAATTAATCAAAATCAAGCAGAAAGATTTTGATTGTAGATCAAACTTTCAACCGAAACAATTTCGAAACGTCGAAGTAGTTTCGACACGTATTTCTTCAAAGAACTCGATCAAAAACTTGTGTAATTCTCTTCCGAATCTCGTTAACTGGCTCTGATACCAATTGAAGATTCACAGGATCACACGATTTGGAAATTCGATTTACTTGCGGAATAGTAAACGAAGCAACAAGTAATTGATATGAGTATGTGAATCAATCTTGATCGGAAGTAAATGAAAAGTATATAGAATCAACGTATAGAATGGTAAAACAACTTGTGTAATATTAGCTTTGTTGTTTACTACAATCGATGCTCTCAAGAACTCTCACTCTCAAAATGAAATTTACAATGGAAGTGTATTTAATCTGTTCCACCGACTCACTCTCATGCTCTCTAAATTCTATATATTTTAACTTTCTAAATGTGTATTTATATATATACACAGTAACTTGCATGACAAGTTGTTAATCCTCCGAGAGTTAGATAGTCCGAGTCTTCAAAGACCTTCCGAGAGTGTATAAAGTCAAACAGTCAATCTAGCTAAATGGTTTTATCCAAACAATTGTCACAAAATGTTAGAACTTTATGTTCTAACAAGTCAATTGACCAAATCATCTAAGTTTCACACAAAACAATTATATGCACATAATTATTATAATATATCAAATAATTTTATAGGATAAAAGAAAATTACCGTTTTACCCCTAAGCCCAAGAGGTGGATGTTACATGTCTACACTGGGTTCACCTTTACAGAAAATTGTATAGAATTAAGGTGTAATGCTTAAGTGAAGATTGGTTTGATTTTATTATTTCAGAAATGTTAGTCATGTCAATGATGACATGAGAATTATAGTAAACACCCTTAACAGGTCATATTGCTGTTTGTTGAATATAAATATAATAATTCATGTAGGTGGTTAAGTTATAAATTGCGACTTTGGTCCAAATGAGTAACGACACCTAGTTATTGCTTTGAAATGGTTAATATTGTATGGAAATATGACTTAAAGTGCTAAATGATATTAATTGTTTGTATTTGAAAAACTAAGTCAAAGGTACTTTAAATGGGTCGTTATGACACCCATAGTCTAAAATGGGTTAGGATGAGCATAAGTAGCTAATTGTTAATGAGTTAAGAGTTAATAATGATGTTGTAATGTTGAAAGGATCAGGTTATGAAAGTATATGTGTACATATTGCATTGATCCTAAAAGTGACCCAAATTGACCCATAATTGGTTATAGGTTCAAATTCTTCGTTAATGCGAAATTTGGAAATATGTGAAAAGTGAAACCTTTATTATAGTATAATTATGATGTTTGTGAAGTTTCAGGTTTTAAATGTTACCGAGCCAATAGTTATGCGCGTGCAAAGATAGTGGTTAAAATTTGATTATGCAGTTCTGTTCAGGTATGAGTCGCGACGCGATTTGGGTTAATTGCGATGCGATTTGAGCTTTGCCAGAATCGAGATTTCAGTTTCTGTTTAAGTTGTTGGTGAACTGTTATAGACTCTAAAGTTAAAAAGGTCAGAATGCTATTTCCAGTTTCATGTAGTATCGTTCATGTTTCGTTAGATCTATATATACTAAAGCTGAGCTGTACACAAGTCGTGTGCAAGTCTGAGTATTAAATTGATATTTAAGGGGAATATGGCGTGTAAAGCAAATTATAACACTAATTTGATTGGGGGATGAAACTGAAATCTTATGAAAAGATAGTTATGATATAACTAGACATATAAAATTTTTAGACTCGTAATTGTTTATAATACCTACTGGTATGAATAAGTGTTGTCGGTTTATGATGAATAAAAGCGCAGTAAAGGCTTTAATAGCATGAATAACTTATTTTAAGAAATGATGAACTGCAACTAGTAAGAAATTATAGTGGTATGAAAATGTAAATGACACTTCTTGTGTTTAATGATAAGATGTTTTGCTATATAAGTAAAACCAGTTTAATGAAAATAATGTGATTCCAGATTACAACCATGTAAGAGGTTTACATGTTTTGGAAATGTGTATGATTAAGATAGATAACTAGTTACAGAGATAAAAGTAATTGTTGCCTAAGTGATTGCGTTTTAAGGTGTTTAAGGGTTTAAGTATAACTAAACCTGGTAAATGATTATTGATCCAAACGGGTCAAAGATAGAAACAATACATAGACACGAGTGAAAGCAAACGTAATGCACACTTTAAATATGCATGTGGAAAGAATTGAAAACACGTGTTTAAGTCTATAAGTTATTCACGTGGTATAATGTACATTATATGTATTAGTTGTTAAACTGAAAACTTTTATTTCAGTTGTAATGAGCAGTTATTGATATTGCACATGTACTGGATATTGCACTTGGTGCCAATTGAAAGTGGATAAAGAGTTATGCACAAGTTATGTGCTTACATGAAAAAGTTTAAGGCACATTGTTTGTGTGCAAGTGAGTGGGGCAGAATGTATATTCCGTGCCTACGATGATAAAGTTCCATGTTTACTTATTATAACCGATTCCGGTTATATGTTATACGTGTGTAAACTAATATGTTACACGCATATGTTATACGTGTGTAAACTAATACAGGATTATGCACATATGTGCATGGTGTTATTGATTGATAGATGTAGAGTTTGTATATAAGCTATATATAAATTGTATATGCATGTATCTAGCTGAAAATCTGATAAGACTAATGAGACAGGTTAATCAAATTGTAACATGCATATGGTTTTATAGAAATTAAGGTAGAAATTGTAGATGTAATGGCATATGGTTTATGTTCATGTGGATTAAGTTATAACTATGATTAACTTGTGAGAACCGGATAAGAAAAGTTCAAAAACATGAATGACATACGTTCCTGTTATGAATTAATGAATTAAGTAATGAGTTATTATCTGAGTGAATACCTTTGATTGAGTAGAAATGTTAAGATTAACTAGATACCAAGGACATTCGTGAGGACACGAATTGAATGATTGGGGGATAGTTGTAACACCTCAAAATCTAAAAGATTATTGTGACAAATAAATTAATAGTTGTTTTAAACTATTAAATATGTAAGAACAATAAAATAGTTAAAATCGTAAAATGGTTTTTAGGTTTCAGACAATAGGGCTAAAAGGGGGCAAAAGTAGTACAATGTATATATTCAATTGCTTCCTTATTTGTGACAACCGTCAATTTAGGACTATAATTAGTGCCTAATCAAGTTTTAGTACATGTAATTAGTTCTGTGATAGGCTAATTAATGTATCAATTTTCATATATATTGTTGAATATATATCTACAATTATGCGATTTGTTTAAATCGTACGAGTTCAAATCAAATGTAATTCGATTAAATAAATACGGACGTTGGTGAACAATTGATTTAAGTAATACAAAGATTTTTAATAACATTTTTGTACTTAAAAATATTATGTCCATAATATTTTGTAGACAAGTTTTATCACACAAATTATATAAACGCGAATAAAATGTAAACGCACAAATCAAACAAAACAAATTACCTTTTATAATGTGATTATTAAAAGTTAGTAAAATACTTTAACAAAAATACTGAGTAATTATTCGTATTCTAAAACGTATATTAAAACAAAGAAAATAAACATTTAACGTATAAACGACGGAGTAAACGAACACCGCACGGAGCGCAGTGCGCGGACTGGAAATGGGAGGTGATCCCTTAACCACCTCCCCACCTTTTTCACTTTCTTTCATTTTCCATTTTCTATCTCTCTCTCCTCTCTTATTTCTCTCAAACAAACCACCAAACAAAAATCATCAAAATCGCAAAATAAACACCTCAAACGACCTCGGATCTTCAAACCCCTTTTACAATAAACGACCACCTCGCGACGATCTACACTTCTACCTTTCCGGAATTTCATTTCGGCGATTTGTAAGTTTCCGACACGACTCCGAAAACTCTCGTTTTTAAGTTTTATAACTTGCTAGCTGTTTGTATAACCTTGTAATGTCCTAAAATGGGTTGGGTAAAAATATTAGGCCGATCGATGGCCGGAAAACGCGTTTTTGGAGTTGAAACTCCGATCAGACCCCGTACGTCGCATTTGGTCTGGAGCAGATGCGACGTAGTGACCTACGTCGCACTATATTCTCAACGTCGCATATAGCGACGCAGCGACCTACGTCGCACTATACCCCCACGTCGCATATAGCGACGCAGCCTATTACGTCGCATTGACTTGCGAACGTCGCACATAGCGACGCAGACCTTAACGTCGCAAAAACAAACCTACGTCGCATAAGCGACGTAGCACCCTACGTCGCTATTGACTTAGCACTGTTGACCTTAGCGACGTAACCCTTTACGTCGCAAAACTCTTACGTCGCAGCCTACGTCGCAGGCTACGTCGCTAAAAACAGAACCTTCAAAACTCGAAATTTTCAAAGTCAAAGTTACGGTAGCAATTCACTGTAGCGACTATATAATAACCTTTTGAACTATTGTTACAACCGTCACCAACGGGCCGTACGCATTTTCAAAACATACTTCAACACTCAAACAAGTCGTAGTAACTTGTAACAATACAATCAACCAAATCGGGGAAATTTGGACATTAAGTTAGACAAACAATTTCAATGGTAGTCTTTCGAGATACCAATACAATTAATAACAATTCAAGTGTCGTGGACACATTCAGGTTTCAAGTCTTTGGACACCAACACACTGCTAATTACTTCAAGTTTATTAAGTTAAACACATCAGGAATCAGGTGAGTTTCATAGCCCCATTTTCACTACTTTTACCAGGGGTGTGATATTACTGCATCATTTTGTTTTACAAGTAGAACGCAAGTGACAAACTTCAAATACTACATGAGTTTCAAGCTAATCAATTTAAAGTCCTCCATAAGCATAGTCTCTAGTATTTTATAGCGTGAATGTTAGTATATGATATCATATGGGATTGACAATCCTCATCCGGGTTAGCACGCACTAATCGGTCAAACGGATGTATTAGCATTTGGGAAGACGAGTGTTGATTAGGCACTCGTAGGAGGCAAATCAGTTAGGTTTCCTTAATTGGGCCTGACAAATCAGTTAAGCTCAGACTATGTGCTCATGGACAGTATAACTTTTATTTTGCTTAATTGCATTTTAAATTCATTATAAATCTTGCGGTTCTGACAATTATACATTGACTTACAAACCTGTGAGCTCACCAGCGTTTTCGCTGACCCATTTTAGTATATATCACAGGTACCCAGCAGTAGGTTGACTGCACAAGCAGGGATTTCTAGCTCGAGTCAGCATACATACAATTAGAGATTGGACTGCATTATTATATTTTGTAAAAGTAATTATGCCATGTAATCTCTCAATTTCAGGAACCGAGCTAGTGCTATATTATTTTTGATGTAAACGTTCACTTTATTAATACAAGTTTAAAACGACGCATATAGTGGTCGTTCATTATTATCTTTGTGCTTTGTATATTGATTAGTGGCACCCAAATCAAGCTTCCGCAAATCATTAAATTTGGGGGTGTCACAGATTGGTATCAGAGCCTAAGGTTATAGTGAACTAGGTTGCATTTAGTGGGCCTAGACTATGACCGTTAGGCAGTATTCCTTATTAGTTATGACTAGTTCAGGGATTACATCACACGACTTTAATTTAACATAGCCTGATCAACTATGTACAATTAAAGAAAGATGATGTGAAATCTGAAAGAGCTATGTTGAACAGGAATGCATTAGTTGACTCTGACCTCGAGAGAAACGGGACTCAAAAACACTTCTGTGCTAGACACTCAATAGGTTATTATGTGATATACATATATTTACATGAATAGACCTCATTACAACTTTAGGCTATATTATATTATATTATATGATTATAGGCCTCTTTCTTTCAAACGTTTTGTCTCGGAATGACAAACACACCACTAGTTCATCATACTCGGACTAGTATCTTATTTCATTTCCTTGTTCTTTCTTACTCAGCATCATGCCTCCACGTCGTCAAATTACCCTTAGCGAAGCTGAGATCGCGGGAATAATTGCCCGCAGTGTGACTGAAGCCTTGGCTACCCGAACACCACCCACTAGTGAGGACACCGCAACCAATACTCCACCACCCAAACCCTGCTCCTATAAGGATTTCCTTAGCTGTAAACCACTATACTTCAAGGGCACGGAAGGTGCCATTGGCTTGATCCGTTGGATTGAGCGCATGGAATCTGTTTTCAGTCTCTGCGACTGCACTGAGAACAACAAGGTCAAATTCGCTGTTTACACCTTTCAGGAAGGTGCATCCACGTGGTGGAAAACCCACGCAAACTCTGTAGGCCTTGAGGTTGCAAACCGACTTCCTTGGGCCGAACTGAAGAAGAAACTGACAGAGAAATACTGTCCTGAAGAGGAATTGCACAGGCTGGAAGAAGAATTCTGGCATCTGGAGGTGCAGGGAAATGATGTCGCTGATTATACCACCAAGTTTCAGCAGTTTGCCTTATTATGCCCGGGTTTGGTCGAACCAGAAAGTAAGGGCATCAAGAAATACATTCGTGGACTCCCCGAGAACATCCAGGGAAACGTCGCCTCATCCAAACCAACCACTACTGAGAGTGCCATTCGATTGGCCCACGAACTCATGGCCCTAGTTGTCAGCCGTGAGACCTCCAACACCTCATCCTCCAACAAACGCAAATCCACTGAACACCACCACAACTCAAACAAGAAAAACAACGCCATCCAAGTCTACACCTCCAACTCTGAAACCACCCACAGCTACACCGGGGGCAGACCTTATTGTCCCAAGTGTAACTACCATCATTTTGGTCAGTGCGGTACTCCTTGCAACAACTGCAGGAGGCAAGGGCATTTGACTAAGGATTGCCGATCCCCCAAATCCAACAACAACCCCTCTGACAGAAATACCCGACAACCTAGGTCCTGCTATGAATGTGGAAACCCAGGACACTTCAGGGATTCTTGCCCAAAGTTGAAGAATAAGGGCAACAACAACAACAACTCCCGCAACAACAACAACGCCAAAAGTACTGCTTTCGTGATCAACTCAGGGGACGCCCGTCTGGACCCGAATGTGGTCACGGGTATGTTCCTCCTCAACAATTTAACTGCTTCCATTCTGTTTGATACTGGTGCCGATAGGAGTTTTATTTCCGATGAATTTTGCCCTCTACTTGACATTACACCTGTTGCTTTAGACGTTAAGTACACCGTAGAGCTAGCAAATGGCAAGCTGATAGAAACCGATAGTGTGATACCTAATTGCACTTTAAATCTAGCCGACGAAACCTTCCCCATAGATCTTATGCCTATTGAGATAGGAAGTTTCGATGTCATCGTAGGCATGGACTGGTTGTCCAAACATCGAGCCGAAATCATCTGCTACGACAAAATTGTTCGCATACCTCTCACTGTCGGTAGAACCCTAGTCATACAGGGGGAGACCGGAGGGACAAGGCTCAACCTCATATCTTGTTTAAAAACCCGAAAATTTCTGAGAAAGGGTTATCCTGCAATCCTCGCGCACATCATGGAGAAAAAGTCGGAGGAGAAGCGACTTGAGGATGTTCCAATTGTTCGAGACTTTCCAGAAGTCTTTCCTGAAGAACTACCTGGTCTACCACCACCAAGACAGGTTGAGTTCTCAATCGATCTTGTACCAGGTGCTGCGCCTGTGGCCCGAGCACCATACCGTTTAGCTCCATCCGAACTTCAGGAGTTGTCCACCCAGTTACAGGAACTCCTGGAACGAGGGTTTATCAGGCCGAGTTCTTCACCCTGGGGAGCTCCGGTCCTATTTGTTAAGAAGAAAGATGGTTCTTTTCGAATGTGTATCGACTATCGAGAGTTGAACAAGTTAACTGTCAAGAACCGGTATCCACTTCCTCGAATCGATGATTTGTTCGACCAACTTCAAGGGTCGAGTTGTTATTCAAAGATTGATCTCCGATCCGGTTATCACCAATTGCGTGTCCGCGATGCCGATATTCCAAAAACCGCTTTCAGAACCCGTTACGGGCATTACGAATTCCAAGTGATGCCATTCGGCCTAACCAATGCACCGGCTGTATTCATGGATCTTATGAATCGGGTGTGCAAGCCTTATCTTGACAAATTTGTCATTGTCTTCATCGACGACATCCTTATATATTCACGAAACAAAGAAGAACACGCGCAACACCTCAAAACCATCCTTGAACTGCTTAAACACGAGGAGCTCTATGCCAAGTTCTCTAAGTGTGAGTTCTGGATCAAAACCGTTCAATTCCTTGGCCACGTGATTGACAGTCAGGGGATTCACGTTGACCCGTCAAAAATCGAGGCTATCAAAGATTGGCAATCGCCAACCACTCCAACCGAAGTACGGCAGTTTTTGGGACTTGCCGGGTACTATCGACGCTTCATTGAAAATTTCTCCAAGATAGCCATACCACTCACGACTCTGACCCAGAAAGACAAAAAGTTTGACTGGACTGAGAAACAAGAGTCGGCATTTCAACTCTTAAAGCAAAAGCTTTGCAGTGCTCCTATCCTATCATTACCCGAAGGCACCGATGATTTCGTGGTATACTGCGATGCTTCTCATCAAGGTCTCGGTTGTGTGCTCATGCAACGAGACAAAGTCATAGCTTATGCTTCCCGACAGCTCAAGATTCATGAAAAGAATTACACCACCCACGACCTCGAGCTAGGAGCTGTCGTTTTTGCCCTCAAAATCTGGAGACATTACCTTTATGGCACCAGATGTACAATCTTTACCGACCATAAAAGCCTTCAACACATATTCGATCAGAAGGATCTCAACATGAGGCAACGTCGATGGGTCGAGTTGCTTACCGATTACGACTGTGAACTCAAATATCATCCAGGCAAAGCAAATGTTGTTGCTGACGCCCTCAGTCGAAAAGAGCGAGTGAAACCACTTCGGGTTCGAGCCCTCAGTATGACCATTCACAACAATTTAAACATTCAAATTCTCACTGCTCAACTCGAAGCCTTAAAACCCGAACATGTCAAAGATGAAGCCTTGCGGGGCATGGATAAACAGCTTGAAATCAGACCTAACGGGATTAGGTATTTCTCAAACCGAATCTGGTTGCCTAAATTCGGGAACCTACGAGACTTAGTGATGGATGAAGCTCACAAGTCCAAATACTCTATCCATCCGGGATCCGATAAAATGTACCACGGTATCAAGGACTTTTACTGGTGGCCAAACATGAAATCTGAAATCGCCACCTATGTCAGCAAGTGCCTTACTTGCTCCAAAGTCAAAATCGAATATCAAAAACCTTCTGGTTTACTTCAACAACCCAGTCTTCCTGAATGGAAATGGGAACAAATTGCCATGGACTTCATAACCAAACTACCTCGATCCTCGAACGGTTGCGATACCATTTGGGTGATCGTGGATCGTCTCACCAAGTCTGCTCACTTCCTAGCAATCAAGGAATCCGACAAAATGGAACGCCTCACCAACATTTATCTGAAAGAAATCGTGACCAAACACGGTGTTCCAATCTCCATTATCTCCGATAGAGATAGTCGTTTCACTTCACAATTTTGGCAATCACTTCAAAAATCTCTGGGTACTCGACTGGATATGAGTACCGCATACCATCCTCAAACCGACGGCCAAAGTGAACGAACCATTCAAACACTGGAAGACATGCTACGGGCCTGCGTAGTAGACTTCGGTGTAAACTGGGAAAAACATCTACCATTGTGCGAGTTCTCGTACAACAACAGTTATCATACCAGCATCAAAGCTGCTCCCTTCGAGGCACTGTACGGTCGTAAGTGCCGTTCACCTATCTGTTGGACCGAAGTTGGGGATAGCCAACTCACGGGTCCAGAAATCATACACGAAACAACCGAGAGGATCGTAGAAATTCAAAACAAACTCAAAGCCGCGCGTGATCGTCAGAAAAGTTATGCTGATGTGAGACGCAAACCACTCGAGTTCCAGGTTGGGGATCGAGTTCTACTCAAAGTATCGCCTTGGAAAGGCGTCATCCGATTTGGCAAACGAGGGAAGTTGAATCCCAGATACATTGGACCATTCGAGATCCTCGAAAGGATTGGTCCAGTGGCTTACCGATTGCAGCTGCCATCTGAACTCAGCAGCGTGCATCCCACTTTTCATGTTTCAAATCTGAAGAAGTGTCTGTCTGATGAGACACTTATCATTCCACTAGATGAAATTCGTGTTGACGAAAAACTTCACTTTGTTGAGGAACCCGCTGAAATCATGGACCGTGAGGTCAAACAACTTAAACAAAGTCGTATTCCCATTGTCAAGGTTAGGTGGAATTCGCGGCGCGGTCCGGAATTTACCTGGGAACGGGAAGACCAGATGCGACTCAAGTATCCTCAACTCTTCACTGATTCAACGTCAAACACAACTTCGGCTTAAATTTCGGGACGAAATTCTTCTAACAGGGGGAGAATGTGACAACCGTCAATTTAGGACTATAATTAGTGCCTAATCAAGTTTTAGTACATGTAATTAGTTCTGTGATAGGCTAATTAATGTATCAATTTTCATATATATTGTTGAATATATATCTACAATTATGCGATTTGTTTAAATCGTACGAGTTCAAATCAAATGTAATTCGATTAAATAAATACGGACGTTGGTGAACAATTGATTTAAGTAATACAAAGATTTTTAATAACATTTTTGTACTTAAAAATATTATGTCCATAATATTTTGTAGACAAGTTTTATCACACAAATTATATAAACGCGAATAAAATGTAAACGCACAAATCAAACAAAACAAATTACCTTTTATAATGTGATTATTAAAAGTTAGTAAAATACTTTAACAAAAATACTGAGTAATTATTCGTATTCTAAAACGTATATTAAAACAAAGAAAATAAACATTTAACGTATAAACGACGGAGTAAACGAACACCGCACGGAGCGCAGTGCGCGGACTGGAAATGGGAGGTGATCCCTTAACCACCTCCCCACCTTTTTCACTTTCTTTCATTTTCCATTTTCTATCTCTCTCTCCTCTCTTATTTCTCTCAAACAAACCACCAAACAAAAATCATCAAAATCGCAAAATAAACACCTCAAACGACCTCGGATCTTCAAACCCCTTTTACAATAAACGACCACCTCGCGACGATCTACACTTCTACCTTTCCGGAATTTCATTTCGGCGATTTGTAAGTTTCCGACACGACTCCGAAAACTCTCGTTTTTAAGTTTTATAACTTGCTAGCTGTTTGTATAACCTTGTAATGTCCTAAAATGGGTTGGGTAAAAATATTAGGCCGATCGATGGCCGGAAAACGCGTTTTTGGAGTTGAAACTCCGATCAGACCCCGTACGTCGCATTTGGTCTGGAGCAGATGCGACGTAGTGACCTACGTCGCACTATATTCTCAACGTCGCATATAGCGACGCAGCGACCTACGTCGCACTATACCCCCACGTCGCATATAGCGACGCAGCCTATTACGTCGCATTGACTTGCGAACGTCGCACATAGCGACGCAGACCTTAACGTCGCAAAAACAAACCTACGTCGCATAAGCGACGTAGCACCCTACGTCGCTATTGACTTAGCACTGTTGACCTTAGCGACGTAACCCTTTACGTCGCAAAACTCTTACGTCGCAGCCTACGTCGCAGGCTACGTCGCTAAAAACAGAACCTTCAAAACTCGAAATTTTCAAAGTCAAAGTTACGGTAGCAATTCACTGTAGCGACTATATAATAACCTTTTGAACTATTGTTACAACCGTCACCAACGGGCCGTACGCATTTTCAAAACATACTTCAACACTCAAACAAGTCGTAGTAACTTGTAACAATACAATCAACCAAATCGGGGAAATTTGGACATTAAGTTAGACAAACAATTTCAATGGTAGTCTTTCGAGATACCAATACAATTAATAACAATTCAAGTGTCGTGGACACATTCAGGTTTCAAGTCTTTGGACACCAACACACTGCTAATTACTTCAAGTTTATTAAGTTAAACACATCAGGAATCAGGTGAGTTTCATAGCCCCATTTTCACTACTTTTACCAGGGGTGTGATATTACTGCATCATTTTGTTTTACAAGTAGAACGCAAGTGACAAACTTCAAATACTACATGAGTTTCAAGCTAATCAATTTAAAGTCCTCCATAAGCATAGTCTCTAGTATTTTATAGCGTGAATGTTAGTATATGATATCATATGGGATTGACAATCCTCATCCGGGTTAGCACGCACTAATCGGTCAAACGGATGTATTAGCATTTGGGAAGACGAGTGTTGATTAGGCACTCGTAGGAGGCAAATCAGTTAGGTTTCCTTAATTGGGCCTGACAAATCAGTTAAGCTCAGACTATGTGCTCATGGACAGTATAACTTTTATTTTGCTTAATTGCATTTTAAATTCATTATAAATCTTGCGGTTCTGACAATTATACATTGACTTACAAACCTGTGAGCTCACCAGCGTTTTCGCTGACCCATTTTAGTATATATCACAGGTACCCAGCAGTAGGTTGACTGCACAAGCAGGGATTTCTAGCTCGAGTCAGCATACATACAATTAGAGATTGGACTGCATTATTATATTTTGTAAAAGTAATTATGCCATGTAATCTCTCAATTTCAGGAACCGAGCTAGTGCTATATTATTTTTGATGTAAACGTTCACTTTATTAATACAAGTTTAAAACGACGCATATAGTGGTCGTTCATTATTATCTTTGTGCTTTGTATATTGATTAGTGGCACCCAAATCAAGCTTCCGCAAATCATTAAATTTGGGGGTGTCACATTATTATTCCAGAATAAAACCCAAAACTCACGACCCTTTCCTATGGCTTCTGCGATGTAAATAAGGATCAAGAAATCATCACAAACTACATCTTCAATCCATATTTAGAAACTGTGATTATTCATCCTCATCATGTTGTTAATTTAATTGTAAGTCCTATGCCCTAACTTCATTTGATTGATTTAGTTCTTAAATTAATTATAAAGTTTGGTTGAAATAAGTATGTGACAATGATTAGATGGTATTTATACACCATAGTTCTTATAGCTGCAAATGGTTATGGCTGTGGATTATATTCAAATCGAGCAGTAGCAGATATTGCATAAGAACAGGTCTGATACGAACCAGGTCGCGATGCGATGGGTTCTATATCACGACGCGAAATAGTGTAGGTCGCGACGCGACCATATGGTCATCGCGACGCGATTCAGACTAAACCAAAACCTGTTTTGCCTTCTTGTTTAATTTGAGGCTGTTTTTGGTAAAGTACTATAACCATAAGTGGTAATAGGTTATGAGAACGACATAGAATCAGATTGAAGTAATAAATCATGGGAGTCAATCATAGTTGTTAAGGTGTAAGTTAGTCGTGTAATTAACAACTAAATTAAAATGAGAGCATGTTCAAGTAAATGAATATGTTATAATCAGATTGTAGACATATGAATTTATGTCTAAGATATAGTTAAAGTAATACAAGGTTAAAACTAATAACAATACAAGAAGTCTAGTTATTTGATTTGGTGATTATTAGAGATTAAATGTATTGTTATGATTATGTGTTATATGATAGGTAATTCAAGACGTGGCATCTACAAGCTAGTATTATGTTGCATATGTGCTTATTCTTCTAAAGAGGCAAATGTGAGTATTATGGGGGTTAAATGGGTAATGATTGTGTAACCCGGCTTGCTTTTTAAGCAAAAAGGTTACACAATCGGGTGAATGATTTATTGTGTATAATTGTGCTGCAGATGGGTCTATGCTTATATAGATATTATTTATTGCTATATGGTGTACAGATAACTGGTAAGTGTGATTATGAATGATACCATTATTTATGTAATATAAATAGATGGCTATGATATATCGTATGCTAAGATATAGCACGTGGATAAACAGTTGGTATGGGAATTGTGTTATAATATATGGTTTGCAAGTAATGATTGCGGTCATTAGCTTGTGTTAATTGTGGATATTGGGTATGGTTTAATACTAAGGATCCTTAACAGTAAAAATGACTTGTTATGTGAATATGTGAATTGTGTGGATTGAGGATTGTGGAAATTTCTAATGGACTTGTGTCGGGGTTGCTCCATCACTTCCGCGTAGTGGATGGAAAGTTCTCAATTAATGATATTCGATACGGGGGGATTAATTGGGAAAGAGACTGTAAGACTAATTGTGGATAATTAGCATGATATAAATACTTAGTATGCTATCAGCCGAGAGGTGGGATACTAAGGGGCAAAGTCCAGAAAGAATTTCTATGATTGCTCAATAAATATGTGCATATTGATATTAATAATGTGGAAATCTTTGGATATATGATTATGGTGCCCAAGAATGGCTACAGTCATTAACTGGATAATTATGGTTTTGGTGCAAGCAATGGTTGCGGCCATTGGCTTGTGGTGATTGCTAATATTATATTGTTAGCATGAAATAAGGTTGAGGATCCTTAGCTAAAATAGAATAATGATATGTGAAAAGTGTTTTTGATATATATATATATATATATATATATATATATATATATATATATATATATATATATATATATATATATATATATATATATTAAATAATACTTGTTAGATAATATTGCGTGAAAGATTATTCATTTAACTGCTCATAGTCTCACTAAGCTTTGGCTTATTCTTTTCAGTTGTTTATATTGTAGGTATTGGTTCGGTTGAACCAAAGGATTTAAAAGATTTGATTGTGGTTGTTAGAAGATAGCGTGGATTAGAGCTTGCTGTATGGTTAGACAAGCTTCTCTTTCTTTTAAACAATTGTAATGGTGACACTTGTATAAGTCACCCAGTTTTATATTGTTGATGTCAAGTGTGAAATTAAAGAAGAGTTTGTAATTTATAAAAATTTGTAATTGTTTGATTTATAAAGTCATAAAGAGGAAAGAAATGATATGATATTACAATGGGACTAAAACAAAATTTGAATAAAATATGTTTTAATGTAAAGTAATAAATTGGGGCGTTTAATGAATGTTGAATTATTGTATTTAAAGATAAATCTATCCAATCCAATAAAAAAGGATAATTAGTCTCTATTTATGATAAAATATTATGCTGCCACGTTGTCATTAAGATTTTTTTTCCCGCCAAAAGTATATGGCTGTATTTGGAAGCAGTTATTTTTCCAATCATCACATCTATTAAAAGGTACCCGGCCATTTATTAAGCATTTATATTTATATTGCTGATGTAGTTATTTCCTTCAAATGTCCTATCCTTTACAAAAAAAAAAAAGGGGTAACATTTGTATAACCATGTCTACCTTATCAACTCCCAACATATAGATTACTATTGTTAAACCTGTGCGATGCACGGCTAAAAATATGTAATGTCTTAATATGTGGTCATAAGTTAAAACGGTATCTGAAATGTTTTAATCATATTCAATTTTATGTTGTATACAATTTATATAAGGTGCTTTAAGATGTTGTACTGTACAACTATATAAATCATGTTTGTGGTATATGGTTTAAAAAAATGTAGTGTACAATCGCTAATTTTTATATAATCCTTTTTAGTAACATCTTAAAAAATAAAAATATTGAGTAAATGGTTGGGGGTGGGTGTTACCCGCTTAAAAAAATTTCAGAGTGTGTATAAAAAAAACTTTTTTTTACCGTTATAAGTGACATTTTATAAACTTTAAGGCCTCAAAAATGAAATTAGAACAACAATTTTTCCTCCCCATGATATATCAATTAAATGGGAAGGTTAAAATAGATGGGTATGTTATAAAGTGACCTTTTTCTAGCTAACAATCGCGTACGAAATTATAATTGAGTTGAGTAATTAAAACTAATGAAAAAAAATTTTTAATAAAAAGATGATGAACTTGATCAACCTATCCATAAAGCTTGTATTCAGATTAGAAAATAACTTGAATTGAGTTCCCTAATTATGTAAGATGAAAACAAAAAAATTCAAATTAACAAAACTATGGCATTATAATGTGAGAGTCCCGAAATCACTATTACTTAGTGATATGGAATTGCAATAAGTAAAGTTTAATTGTAGAAGGGGGGTTGAATACAATTAAAAACTCTTTCTGATTTAATTCAAGTTATCTTAACTAGTTTTTAATTGTTCAAACACAAACAGAGTATGTAACAGATAGTTATAACAATATCAAAGTAAATATGCAATAAATAGCTAAACTGTAAATTTTATTAATCATAGAACTCACTGAGTATTGATTACGGAATGAATTAGCCAAAGCTAATTCAAATCAATTACTCTAGCTAACTATTACAACAGAGATAAACAGTAGTGGACAAACACGCTAACTGCTTTTCTCGCTGAGTGACAATTATTCAGACAAACTATATTCACTGACACACAAGTGAATAATACGTATGGGCAACTAGCCTCTAAGGTACAATGTGCTGAACTATATATACTACAAGAGTTCCTAAAATATCTCCTACAAAATAGGATCTTGGAATGATACGTGTCGCTGCTTGATTGGCTTGATCTCTGATAAACCGACATTCTGCGGGTCCCAATTCTGTTGCCGCAAATATCTCGTTTTCCTTATACCAATCACTTGTTGCCACGTAATCCTTCAGACATACTTCAAGTATGAAAAACATTTGATGATGTATATAAGTACAAGTACTTTTAATTTAAGAGGCTTTATTGAATAGTCACTGAAGATGCAGTATTCCTCCTTACTCACTGCGAGCTAACATGCTCTTGTAGAATGACTTGAAATATTTTTATTCAGAGACTAGCTGTTATTCGGGCAGTGACTTTTGCCTTATTTAATATGAAGATATAAAACTCTCGCTGCTTGTATCAGCGACACACAAAGTTGAGTTTTAATCTTCCTCAGCATGTTAAATCCAGGAGTAGAACGAATAGCGATCACCACATGTTAACTTCAGCAACAGCAGCTTTGACATAGATCATTTCTTCATTGAGTTGTAAATTATTGAGTTGGTCAACGACCAGTGACTATCATGGTCAGCGACCAGTGACTCAACAATCTCCCCCTAAATGATTGTGATCAAAGCTCCCTAGACAAACTTATTGCTGATAAAATTTATAGTCAGTGTTTAAGAAGTTAAACATTCAATGACTTATACTTGTGATCCATTCATTTTTCTTTTTGGATTCTTTTAACATGATCTGAGTTTTGCAATTTGGTTTTCTCAAAAGATCAGATATTATTGAACTGCAAAATATAAATATTACAAGTGATTTTCAGTTACAATAAATCTAATCTATTACAAAAGCACCTACACGTCTCTCCACATTTCTTCTTCCATAACTATTCCAAGCTCATCAGCTAGCTCATATACTTCTCGTTAGAGGGTAGATATCTGAACTGTCGAGCTAGACCTTCTTCCAGAATAGCCTTTCTCATTAATGGATTCTTTGGAAGCATGTTGGCAGATCTGATCAAGTGTACAAGCTGCTCATGATCTATCTTTTCAAGCTCTGACTCTCTTTGAAATCTAAATACACCATTAAAGTCTCTGTAAACGAGCCCCTTTACACCTTCAGTTACTTCAGTGCTCTCAATCTTTGGCACACCATCGTGGATAGAAAGGTTTAACCTTGAAGTGTTTGGAATTCGGTATAAGCTACTGGTACCTGACCTATACCTTGGGCTAGGTGGCTGCACTATATCTTCACCAAATATAACAGTATCTTCTGGTCTAAGTAGCTGAAGAGCAACCATCTTCTGAAATAACCTGTCAATCTCATTCAGTACTTCATTCTTAGCTGCACTTGAGGAATGACTGATAGCAAGTTTGATTTCATTCCATTCTTCCCTGTGCAGCTTACAGACTTGATCAAAATTAATAGCTTGAGTCTCCAATCCTTTGTGAATAAGTAGCTGAGCTTGAGATTTATTCTTTGGCTTTTTCAGATTTACCTTGGTGATTGGTGCAGGATTTGATCTTCCAACCATTCTAGCAGCATACTTCTTTCTGTCTATTTCATTCCAAAGCTTATCCACTGATGGTTTTACTCCCCCTTTCTTTTTTGACCCTTTATTCTTTTTCTCAGCGTCAAGTTCTCTTTGAAGTTCAGATTTTTCAACATCCTGAAGAAGATTTGCCATATTAAAATCGAAATCTTCTTGCTGCTTTTTTAGAAACATTTCTCTTTCCCTTTCCACAGCTTCATCTTCACTTAATTTCAACAGATAAGCACGATCAGATTCAGATTGTTCTTTCAACATTCTTTTTCTCTCTTCTTCTTCTTCTTTCGCTTCTGCCTCAGCCTGAATTTTCAGAATCATTTCACGCTCCATTTCTTGTCTAACCTTCATTTTTCTAGCAATTCTCTGTTCATCAGTTTCCTTAGGATGGAGACTTTCTGATAAAGAATCAGAGGAGAGAAGAGGAGCTGGAGCAGAAGTCTCTGGCATGGTAATTTCTGGTGAAGAAGTAACTGTGTGAGGAGAAAATAGGGTGGTGGTTACTGTCGTTGCTTCTGTTGGTTGTGCTGCTGATATCATTGGTAGGGTAATTTGTTGAGTTGCTGTTGTTGTTGATGGATATGAAATGGTTGTTGCTGTTGTTGTGGTTGGATGTGAAGTGGTTGTTGTTGTAATTGTTGGTTGTGAGTTTATGGCTGTAGTCACTGGTGTAGTGACTGTTTCTTCAGCAAAGTTACTGTATAGTAGCTTTCTGGTTCTGTGCCTGAAATGAGGTGTAGTGAAGAAGAGTTGACCTCAGATATGACAATATCTATTTGAGGTGCTGGAGATGAAGATTCAGGCTCCTCTAGCATTGTTTCAAGCTGGTGAATGGTAGCTGATATGTCATTCTCAGTGAAAGTTTTCTTTCTTTGCTTGGTGGAGGTGGACTCAGATGTAGTCGTCCTTTTTCTTTTAGTTAGAAGAGAAGAGATAGGTTGATGATCCTCCATGGTTTCATCAGTATCATCTTCTTTCTTATCAGCTTCATTACCCTTATCATCACCTTTATCATCACCATTTCCTTTATCATTACCTTTATCACCACCATTATTACCATCATCATCACCATCATCCCCATCATTACCATCATTCATTTTAACATCATTTTCCTCCTTCTCTGTGTTCATCCACTGCCAACGAGCCAAATTAAAACTTACTGACTCCCCCTTGATCCTTGCTGCCTCATCAACAGCCCACTCCTTCACTTTTTCATCATACATCCTGAGTTCATCTAGATGAAACTCAGGGAAAGGAATTTCTTCAAACTCATATTCATCATCTTTAGTATCCATCTCAACCCAAGAAAGTTCAGCAACTTCAGCATCTTCAATTTCTGGCTTTTCAGCAATGGGCCGAAGGGAGAAAGACTCCAACAAAATTTGATTGTGTTCAACATCTTCATTGATGAACTTTGTATTGGCAGCAACTAATCTCTCCCCCTGTTCATCATAGAAAGATGCTACATACTCTTTAATCCACCGATAAAGTTTCTTGTTATTAATACGGAGAGCAGCAACTTGAGCTTTTGTAGCTTGATGATGTGCAGTCATTGAGGTGATCACTTTATCTTCTGCCTTTACATACTCGATAATAGTTTCAGCCATAGCTTTTTGTTGATCATAGAGAATTTTGATGGATTCGTCATGAGTGATGAAATTCATCCTTGTTGTTGTAGTGAGTTCAGAGAGGGCCTTTGATTGAGTTTCCAGCAACTAAGAATGAGATAGGTCAGCATTAGTTAAGATCTTTACCTTGTCACTGATCTCAGAGCTCCAGGTAGGAATAGGATCATAAACGGTTGCTAGAGCTTTGACATCAGTTGTGAGATTAGTAACTTGGCCTTTGAGAACTTCCCTGTCCTCAGTGAGGAGCTTAATTTGTTGCTGAGAAGAAGTTATATAATCCATCAGCAGCTTCTCAGTGGAGGAGGGAGTGGATGATGAGGCTCGGTCATCAGCTTTGGGAGATGGAGGTGGACATGGTATCTGTTGTTTTGGAGATGGTGGAGGTGTAGGTTGTTTTTGTGGAGATGATGGTGGAGTGGGAAGTGATTTAGATTGTGCTCCCTGATCTTCTGCGCCCATGGCAGTATCTGCAAGAGGGTCAGTACCAGCTACTGCAGAGGAATTATCACTGGAGATAGACATGACGTCTAACTCCTGGATTGGTGAAGTGTCGGTAGTAGCTGGTGGAGCAGTGATAGGTTCAGTGATATTTGGTGTGGGTGACGTTTCAGTGATGGGTGGTGTAGGTGTTGGTTCAGTGAGGGGTGGTGTGAGTGTTGGTTCAGTAATAGGTGGTGTAGGTGTTGGTTCAGTAATGGGTGGTGTGAGTGTTGGTTCAGTGAGGGGTAGTGTAGGTGTTGGTTCAGTAATGGGTGGTGTAGGTGTTGGTTCAGTAATGGGTGGTGTGAGTGTTGGTTCAGTGAGGGGTAGTGTAGGTGTTGGTTCAGTAATGGGTGGTGTGAGTGTTGGTTCAGTGAGGGGTAGTGTAGGTGTAGATTCAGTGAGAGGTTGTGTGGGTGTTGGTTCTGTGGTAACAGCAGCATGAAAGAGATGTGGATATGGTGGCAGTGATGAATCATCATCAGATGTGGAGATGTCCATCGGTTGGGCTTCCTCGTCATCACCAGCTTGTGTTTTAGCTGATGGATCATTGGAAATAGAAGAGTCAACCTGTATCTCTCCCTGTGACTGGGGAAAGACATTGGCGGTTGGTGCAGTGCTAGATGAGAGGTGGCTCGGGTCTGTAGCCAGTGTTGTGACATCAACATTGAGTGTGTTAACACCTGCTGACGTCACTAGCCCTTTGTCTAAAGTGTCATCCTTTCTGGAGGATGACAAGTGGCTGATGGGTTAACTCGATAAGTGGGTGTGGGATGCACCCGAATCACTGCAGGAAATGGTTTGAGCCATTGTTGCTGTCTGTAGGTTACCCTTTGTTAAGTCACTGGACTTTTAGGAGTCTAGTGAAGTGTTTGTAGTTGAAGGTTGATCAAGATTGCCCGCAGGGACTGAACGTTCAGCCTCCGCTTCACTCTTGGCGTCCTCAGACGTCTTCTTCTTGCTATGTCCCTGATCCGTTAAAGTCAGGGACCCTAATTTTGATTTTTTCTTTGGAGCAGTGGAGGATTTCTTAACCAGTGGTTTGACCACGGTAGTCACTGGGGGTGTGGTCAGTGACGTGGTCGATGAGGGGGCAGTGACGGACGGTTGTACAGATTGTAATGGCTGGGGTGCAAGTACTCCCTTATTTTTCATGAAATCAGGTAGGGACACAGTCGCTGTTTTTGAAAATATTTGACTTCCTACCAAGGTTGGTTCAAAGCCTTTAAAAGTTACTCTATCATAGGCATCAAACTGATGTTTAAAGATCAGTGATAGAAATCTAGGATAGGGTACGTATTTAGCCCTGGTAGGCTCAGCGATTCTATTGACCAGTTCATCAAAAATCACTCTTGCATAGTCAACTCGTAAAGATTTGACCAGTGACCAACTGATATGTGCCTCTAGGGTGCTGAATTGATCATAGCTCCCTGTTTTGGTGCCCAAGCACTGAATAAAATTTGAAAACAGAGCATTCCAGACACCATCCATTTTAGACTTATGAACAGTGGAATACTTACGGTTACCGTTTGCGTCGACAGAGTGTTTACATTCAATCCCAGTGAGATTGACTATGCCTCCTTTGGCAGCATCTCCATCAGGCATTGGCACGTAAATATGATGCACTGGTAGTTGTAAAACAGTGCGGATGATGTCTGTAGTGATCAAAATTCTAGTACCACCATGATCAATGAAACCCTGGATTTGTGAATCGCCATTAACAATTGAGTGAGTTCCAGTAAACCAGAACTCACTGAGCCATTCAGGGTTCATTTCTCCGGGAGATAATGTGAGAGCAGGGAGAATAAAGTGGTTAGTTAAAAAATTTATTATCTCCGCATACTCTGGTTTTGAACAACTCACATTTCCCAAATAATTTGATTTGGGAACTGTGATAACAAGATCTTCACTTACTGCAGAGGCTCGAAGAGCTTTAATCTCTTGATGCCAGCCGAACGGTCAGTCTTTTAGGAATTGCTTCCTGTCGTTGCAGGCCTCCCGCTTGGCTGGATCAGTGGGTTTTAAAATTTGTTTTTGCTGGGCCTAAGTATACTAAAGCTATGGGTGAGTACAGCGATAGGTATGACCTAGGGTCGTTCTTCAAACTACAACGGGCATGGGATCTAGGACTTTAGTTATCTATGGGGATTTAGCTAGGGTTTAAAAGAGATTTTAGTTGGTTTTGGTTTTAACTAACTACTAATTATCTAAAATTAAAATAAAGTAAAATGGAGGTGAGGTGGCAACGAGAACTTATAGGTGAAGCGAGTGTTTACTATGATAATTACTCATGCTATTTAGGGGTAGTTAATGGGATAAAGCCTTAGTTAAGATGACAGCTATATTTCCTAATGAGCCATAACTCCTAGCCTATTATCTATCTAACGTAGATTTGTCCGCAATCAGATAAATAACATGTCACGTGGATAACAGTTATGGAATGTAAACTACACCGGAAGTTGTCCCAAATGTAGCAACCAATTTAACCAACAACCATCCTCGAGTCTTGTTCCCCAATCTCGGACATTTGAGATATCCGAATCATGGCATGAATTGTTGAATAAACAAAAACATGAACAGGGGTTTCCTATTGGAACAAGTTGGGATGGTCTGGTCTAACGGCTGATTAAATTGTTCATCATTATTTCATATAAATCATTTTAACTATTCTATGCATGTTAAACTGGTGTATGCAATTGATAAATATTCGAAAACCTAATCATGTAACTAATCAGCATAACAGATACTAGCATGCAAACCCTAAGCAACAATCAAACAAGAACATGCAGAAAGGCAGCATAGCAGGGATCAATTATGCAGAGTGACGGGGTACATGGTTAAGTCACAAGTGTCCCGAAAGTTCTCTCTAAGACACTTGTTGAATGACCTGAATCTAATCAATCTCTAATCCTACGCTCCGTGTCTCCCTCCGGTAATATTTTAACCAGGAGAACACTGGCCATGTCGAGTTCAACGATCATCAGACACAGAATAATTAGCGGCATACAACTAGCAATTGGCCAAGCCTAGAAGGATGTTACTAACCACAGCATAAGTTGGATAGATAAACATTTGAGATTCAATTCATAGATTCAAATATATTTCAACAGCATACGGATAGAGTAACAACATGATTTAAGTATAACTACCCTAGCATGGTAACTATCATAGCAAACACAGATTTGTCTAGCTAAGCATGGCAATAATCCTAGCAAGTAATTCTAAACAAGTATAGCAACAGCACGACATTATTTAAAATAACAAGATAGAGATAATAATAGAACCTGACAACGCGTTATTACAAATCGTGCGACACCGCAGTCTCGGAGCACCTCCGTTACAAGTAAGCTACTAATCTACTAGCTTAACTAATCTAATTAACTAACTAACTAATTTTAGAGAGAGAGTAGTGAGAGAAAGAGAGAAATTCTAAGAAAACATGTTTCAAAATGGTGAGGAGGTGATTGTATTTATAGGCATCGCACAGCCAAATCCGTAGACCGTATCCAAACATTCAAACGCACAACATTATCGCAAAGGCGAATAAAAATCAGATTTTTATCACCCAAACGCACGATACGGCTGAGCTGGACCGTATACAACTGAACTGGACCGTATACGGCTGAGCACAGGGTGAATACGGCTGAACCAGGCCGTATACGGCTGGACATAGGCCGTATACGGTCTGTGAATGCCGTATACGGTCCAGGCCCAGCCGTATACGGTCTGGACCAGCCGTATACGGCTTGGTTCAGCCGTATGCTGGTTCTTCGGTTCTTCGTTAGGACGTAACTTCTTTGTCGTTTATCCGTTTTGAGCGTTCTTTATATCCACGCGTTCGTATTTTCCTAACGAAGAAAATGACATAAGTTAGAGGTCATAATTCTTTGTGTAGTTCAAAAAGTGCTAGAACGAGTGAACGAGAATGCTTATGATCGTATTCGTTAGATTTATCGTATTTTTCGACCATTTTAGTTGACTTTTGAAACATTGTCTATATTTTGGCCCATGTGATGAGTTTTAATGATAAAGTGTCTATTTTGATTAGTTTCGTCACATATTGGGCTAAAAAGGTGAGATTAATGCACATATAAACATGACTTTTTGCGTGTTATCATCTCTGCAGTGGGAGCGTAGGTGTAACATCCCAAATTTCGAATACTAATATTAGGATATCTCAAATTTTAATTAATAAATTAAAATGATAGTAAACTTCAATTTAGATTAGATAATATGAGTATTCAATGGAAAAAAAAATAGTGACTTTAAGAATCAAAATAGACTTTATGATAATACAAGTTGATGTTGTTTGAAAGATTTAAAAGATCAAATTACAAAACGTTATAAAATTTAGATGACAATTAGTAGAAAGTTAATTACCAAGTGTATGCTAGTGCCATTTTAATTCAAATACTTAGTAAACTAATAAACAAGTATATTCAATCCACAATTCTTGACTTACCAACTTCATCTAGTAGTTCGAACCACTTGTCTACGTACTTGCATGCTAAGCTTGTGTATATGAACGACACCTACATATCTAGTTGCAAAGCTGTTACTTACTTAAAGTCCTAAGCTTGATGAATAACCTACTTAGTCCATGCTATAAATAGAATCCTTGATTCTGCATACAACTCACACTTTCCTTCTTAATTATTTCTCATATTTCAAACATATATACATATTCGTATATTCGTTGCAATCAGTTCGATCAGATCCATCACCATACTATAAACAAGAGGGTTCATGTCCACCACTAGTACCACCTTATAATCTAAAGATTGAAACGACAACTCAATAATGTTATAGCCTAAACTATCGAGGTGAGTTTCATGTTATTTTCAAAACTGAGATATATGCGATATACCACATGATAACTTGTTTACTTGATTACCTGTTAATTTGTTTAATTGCATATAATAGCACGTTGATTTTAGATATATATTATGTCACGTCATCGTTGGTTAAATCAGAGGCTGAAACGTAATGGTCGTTGGCTTATACATAAAGTACGATTAGTACACAGGAGGCATCTTGTCGTACTAAGTCGATACTAGCAGATACTTGTCTATAATATTTAGACTTGTATAGATAGTCGTGACATAGATAGCCCACATACTTATCAATGTCAGATAACGACTTGGATTACCTGATTTACCACGACATGGAGATCTCAACATATTTTATATATTTTACATTTCATATTTTACACGTCATCATTATTGCATATTGTGTGTGATATTTTGTACACAAACACACGAATTCACTAAGCCTTTAGGCTTATGCATGTACGTGTATATCTCAGGTCAAGAGACTCATTAGAAGAAGGATGCTATATGGGACCATATGACAACTTAGCTGGCGTACTCAAGGAACTTTAGTTTAATTTAGACATGTTGTATATTTAGTTTTAAATAATCATGCTTCCATTGTACTTAGACTCCAAGAAAAATAATAAAAAGGTGATTAAAATTCACGGGTGTTATAAGTTGGTATTAGAGACTGTACTTGCTAATATTATTGCCATAAAACATATTTGAAATAGTTATGTCAAGACAATTATGATAAAGAACATTGACATATCAATGAAAATGTTTAAATTTTTTCACTAGTAAGTAAACAATTGCAATTTTTTTAAAATTAGGCAAACAAATGCTAAATGATCCTAGATTACAAAGGTTATTAGTATTTAGTAGACGAACAAAATAATAGATAAATAAAGTTGAATGTAATGTCACATTCTTATTTCAAATGAGTAGTTGATGAAAAATTATAAGAAAATTTTGCATGCTTAAAGAAAATCACATTAACTGATTTTGACGTATCATTTGTGATACATACATTTGAATCAAGATATGATACATGATATAAACATGTTTACATCTTGATATAATTTCAATGTATCAATACATTATACTTGACTGCATCAAATTCATGTATTCATGATTTTACAGCATAACTTGTAATATTATAGATACTATATGGTAGTATATCCAAGTCAAATACTAGTATAAATTATAAACATCCGAAAGGGGATGTATATTATTTAAATATGAATAGATATCTGAAAGGAGATATCATATTACAAGAATAACATCCGAAAGGGGATGGATATCATAACATCCGAAAGGGGATAATTATTTGAATATGTATAGATATCTGAAAGGAGATATCCATATTATAAGAACAACATCCGAAAAGGGATAATTATTAAAAAGTATAAATATATTTGAATAGTGATATCATGTCACAAGAACAATAATCGAAAAGGAATGTGTTCTAACGGTATCAAGATACTACAAAACAAATGCCAATTAATGACTGATACATTTGCTCACTGATACACATATCAGTCATTAAAACCTTTACCTTCCCTGTATCTGGAAAGAAAAGGATAAACAATAAAATGTATATTTATATTTATTTTAAATTTAAAATTAGAATGAGTTAACAATAGAAAACGGAGTGTAAAATGGAAAAAGAACGGGCCCTCACTTATTTCCCCTAATTTCATAAACAAAAACCCTAAAAAACTCCTAATTCTCTCTCTCCGTCGATTCCACCGGCTAGATGCACCGCACCGTCCAGTCCAGTTGTACGCCGGCGATATCGTCGTATCATCTTCTCTTACACCGTTTCCATTCATCCAAGAGGTTTTCTACAGGTAAACACATCGACGACTCAATCTTCTTCTTCTTTTGTTGAATTCGGCTACTATTGGATGTTAATCGTGAATCAAGGTATTGAATCTCGGAAGCGGAAGTTGACCTATCAACTATGTTAAACGATTGAAGTTCAATTTCATCTTCAATTATGTTAAACTATTGAAGAATCGTACGGTAGGGTTTTGAGTTAATATCGTTTCTTCGTTTTTCGTTTTTAGTTTGAATTTTACTTGCAGCACTTCAATTAATAATATTCGTTGATTGATATTGACGTATCTAGGTTTTGAGTTAGCTAGAAATCTTTACTCGTTTGATAAGTAGTGGTGGATGAAGGCTATGGATATCAGGTATGACACAAAAAATGTTCTAAAACTTTTATTATTTTGTAAATCAAAATTTTACATAAACTCTTAACCCGTGGTTTGCCTCTAATTTGCAAAAGTGATGCCCTAGATAATTCCGATTGACATTTTTGCGGATAGTAGGTAAGAAGCTGATGAGATGTAGAGATGCATGAACTGTATTTATATCCAAAGTATTATTATACATGCTTAAACTTTGTTTGCTTTGATGTATGTGTATCAATTCTTTTAAACTTATTTGTTTGATCAGGCCAATAATGATTATGTTCAAGCTACTCAACTCCATCATTCTGTTATTCAGTTAGTAGTATATATAGATTTTTCAGTGTTACTTATTATCCCAATTGCTTTTATTCTCATCAACTCAATTACTTATAGTTATAAATATGAATATCAAATTTTTAGATTGACTTAGAAGTTAGAAGCTAATATCCTATGAAACTAATAAGTGTTGGTGCTATCTCAGTTGCAACTACTTATCTTGAACTTGCTTTTTTTGCTAGGCTGGATGGATGGTCTAACTTTAACACATGGCATATTCGTTTAAAAAATATATTTACTTATTCTTTCATGCAGATTCATGATATGTTTTTTTTTGTCTTTTGCAGAATTGCAGTGTGGTACTCTGTACATATCGCTTCTCAGATGTGTTTTAGTATTTTATAATAGCATTGCTCATTAACCTTTGTTGTGGTACAGGGGTGATACTGACGTCCACGATAACGGAGATGGTATAATTTACAATGTTTGCAAAACTGGCTAAGAGGTATCTGTCTGTTAATTTCTCTACATTTCAAGTAAACTTTCAAATGGTGAAGGCTTAGATAAAGAAATAAACACTCACATTAGTTAAAACATGGTGATCAGGCACAGGAAAATGTCAAAAATTCTGCAGCACTTACTGAAGAAACAAAGTTACCATTTCTAATAGCCCAGAGTAAGTTTGAAATGCTCGTTAGGCCCAACTCTTGATACATATCATTATGTCTACAAATCTTATTAATCGTTTTGGAAGTGTAACTTTTCTGTTCTCTTAATTCTTATTACATATTCTCGCATGCATCATTATCAGGCTGCTCATGATGTGTTTGTTGAAGCTAGTGGCTCCTTTATCGCAATATATAGATAGTATCTTGTGAAGATCACTAGTGACATCTGCTTGCTAGAAAGGTATAAAAGTTGAAAATTATGTATCAATGTTTAATACTTTTTGATCATTTTATTGACCAATTATTAATATTTCATATTTAGTTTGTATACTACTACATAGCTTTCTCCATTTTAATTTTATAATCAGCTTTAAAATGCTTCTCTGTTAGTAATGGTTCATCATGTAAAGATCGATGCATGGTTCTAATCGGTAAGTAGCAACTATTCCATGGTTCATTAGAGAAACAATATCTACTTACTGAATTGGCTCTTATGCAGTGTTTGGAATTCACGGGAGAAACGATTTAAGCAATTATTATAATGAATTTAAACGAGATGGTGGTCATGGGTAAGCAAACATTTTTGTGGATATATGTATGATGATTCTCTTAAGTGACCCGATGGAAATATGATGCAACCAAAGAATTGATTATGCCTAATGGGCTGGCATATAATTGAAGCTAACGGGTCAATTACTACTATAAAGTAAAAGAGTCGATCTACTGAAATTATCTTATAAAGGCATCGTTCTATACATATATTTGACCACATGCACTCAGTTTCGTTTACTTATAATATGGGCAATTACTACTAGAAACTGTAGAAAGTGATGACTAGTACTACGTACATATTAGAGTCAGTATCTAATACAAGTTAATCATGGTGCTTTGTGTTTCGTTTTCACTTCAGAGATGATGCTAAGCTTCAGAGATGATGCTAAGGGATGCTTTGGATGAGCATATTGTTATCCACATGGTAATTTACTAATCCTCCTTTTCAATTGCTAAACAAAAGTCAAATAACATTATATCCTTTGAACTATAAATTGAATCAGTCAATTCATCATAGGAAATTGTGGAGAGTTTAGTTTAACCCAGTTGACATGTTCAAATTACAGAGTTACTGCATCAGTTTAACGAAGCAGTTACAGAGCATGGCTGCAAGATCGTCATCGTTAATGTTCTTTTACACAATTAGTGTGATATGTATTTAAATCTGTACATGGATTTTTGCCATTTTTAGGTTATAAAGTGTTTATTAAGGTTGGTCCAACCCGAACCGACATGTATGAACATGTATTCAGCAATAAAATTGCAGTTTGTTTACATAGTGTGATATGTACTCGTTCTAGTATGTAATTTATAAAAATAAAATAAATGCAGAAAACTGGGAACAAAATCCAAATAGATTTATAGAGACTTTGAGTGACTGAACATATGAACTTTTAATGACTGAAACTTGAGTGATAAAAATATTTTCTACACCTTTGGTGCATGTGTTATACCGGCTGTTATTTCAGTCAGCAAAACTTTGAAGCATTTTCTGACTGAAATATTTAGTGAGGATAGACCTTTAGTGATCCCTTTGCTACTGACTCTTTTTTCTTAAGTAGGAGTAGCCTTTTAGGCCTTTACTGACTGTTTTTAGGCCTTTACTGACTGTTTATTTTAGTCAGTAAATGGCATGTATTTTGTAGTGACAATATATGAATGGGGATATAGTTTATAAAGATATCCAGATTGAAAATTTGATTATAAGAAAGACTTGTATGAAAAGAGATAATTAGATACTTTTCTGAAAGGAAATTAGAGATCGCAAATATCCGAAACAATATGAACAATTGACTTTATTTTGTACTTGAGTATGACTTTACCTCTTTGAGTGAGAGTAAACATTCTAGACATTTTATTGATATATTTATTATCCACAAACTTAACTTATGCTCTCTTCAAAGAAAACAACTATAGTACCTTTGATTTTAGATCATACAAAAATCATCATATTCACTAATATTCAACTTTAATAATGAATTAATGTATCTACTTCCGTAAACTTATCAATACTCATAAGATTCATGATTATCATAACCCAAAGAAAAATCCTTAGCCATTCTTAAATATTTGATTTTCAACATTATCTTGCAAATCCTTATTCTTCTCTCTTACTGATCTTTGATCAAAGATTGATCTTAGTTAAAATATTGAAAGCAATTTAATAGATATAGAGACAATCTAGATTCTCTAAAATACTTCCGTAACAACTATTGTTTTGTGTTCTTAGAACTTAAATTTCTAGTACAGTTGTGCTATTAATACTCATCGTAGTATGATTTATCATGACCATATCGATCATTTTAATTCTTTCGATCTCTTTCAGTTATGTGAAGATATTTCAAGATATTCACATCAAAATATTTTAACTCGTCTATTCCATTGTTGCTTATACTAATGAAACATCTCATTGATATCTTATCCAAACACTCATTCCTTTGATCGCCGCCCGTACACACAATTTAAGTTTGAAATTTACCGACCAATTCATTCTAATCACCAAATCAATATCACTTCAATTGTTTTTTTTTTCTTTTTTTGACTTTGTCATAGAATTCCTCTATCTCCAAAGATCATGAGCACTTGTTAAATCTTGTTGGCCTACACACTACCAATAACCATTTTTATCATTTTTATCATACCAATAGTAACTTCATCTATTTAATTGTAAACAAGCAAAACACATAACTATTCTCTAATTATGAGACACGTACATAATTATATGTCTTCAATTCCTTGATTATTTTTCATGATCACATAAGTTATGCAATAAATTGCATTAATAGGTGTTAGTTGAATTCTAATTTCTTATAATAGTTAAGAATTATCATAATTCCCTTTTATTAATCATTCTTCCTCCTTCTAGTAATTGTAGAAACTAATGACGATTGACTTTATTAATAACAATAGAATGCGATTACAAAAGCTTACTAGCTTATTAATTAGAAACCGAAGACAAAGACAGCTTAAATATTAAGACTAGTCAAACTCTAATGCTTAAACAAACTTACAATATATTAAACCAAAGTGGTCATAAACTAACTAATATAATATAATAACTATTATTATACGCTAACACTAATAATAAAAATCTATTTTTTTTCCTGACTCATATTTACAAAGTATTGTCTGGACCAAGAGTCCCGTTCATTTTTTTTCTGTTGCAACCCTCTGTTCTCTTTTTATAGCAAGATAAATTTTATACTAATCATAAATAAAAAAAAGGGATTTAGATGTATCTTGTTAGACATTTACACACATGATATTCTTCACATCAACCTTAACAAATTATTCCTAAATCAACTCTTTGTCTTGGACAAAGGAATTCCTTTTATATTGTTGACGTTTCACCATTTAACAAAAAATAAATTTCATTCATGTTCAAATGTAAAAGGGTTGGGCAGTTTTGTCATCCCACTGATTGTGGCTAATTAAATATCACCGTACACGTACGCTAAAATAATCCTTTGTAGTATGATTCTATCATATCTTCTTTGGCATATGGTGTACCCCATAATAGATGAAAAGTAATATCAATATTGCTTATAATATATATGCGACTTATACTCCTTATCACTTCAACTAGAAATTTTAAGTGAAGTTTATCACTTATCTACCGTCTCGTGTCATTTACTATTTTTCTTCTTATGACTTTTGTCATACTAATACGTCCAAAGTATGTTACTTGTATACGATCACAAGCGATCCCATTATACAAAGCACCAATGTCTTACTCGATCAAGTGTATAATTAATATGATCTAAGTAGCTCAATATTAACACTGTAACTTTGTAAGGCATATGATTTACGTATCAACGTGACACATTTACATAAATTTGAGGGAAAAAAATAATTTCGAAATAGGAATCAGAAAAGAGATTCAAGTATTCTTGGTTATTACATCAAATGAATTTCGAGGACGAAATTCCTGTAAGGTGGGTAGATTTGTAACATCCCAAATTTCGAATACTAATATTAGGATATCTCAAATTTTAATTAATAAATTAAAATGATAGTAAACTTCAATTTAGATTAGATAATATGAGTATTCAATGGAAAAAAAAAATAGTGACTTTAAGAATCAAAATAGACTTTATGATAATACAAGTTGATGTTGTTTGAAAGATTTAAAAGATCAAATTACAAAACGTTATAAAATTTAGATGACAATTAGTAGAAAGTTAATTACCAAGTGTATGCTAGTGCCATTTTAATTCAAATACTTAGTAAACTAATAAACAAGTATATTCAATCCACAATTCTTGACTTACCAACTTCATCTAGTAGTTCGAACCACTTGTCTACGTACTTGCATGCTAAGCTTGTGTATATGAACGACACCTACATATCTAGTTGCAAAGCTGTTACTTACTTAAAGTCCTAAGCTTGATGAATAACCTACTTAGTCCATGCTATAAATAGAATCCTTGATTCTGCATACAACTCACACTTTCCTTCTTAATTATTTCTTATATTTCAAACATATATACATATTCGTATATTCGTTGCAATCAGTTCGATCAGATCCATCACCATACTATAAACAAGAGGGTTCATGTCCACCACTAGTACCACCTTATAATCTAAAGATTGAAACGACAACTCAATAATGTTATAGCCTAAACTATCGAGGTGAGTTTCATGTTATTTTCAAAACTGAGATATATGCGATATACCACGTGATTACTTGTTTACTTGATTACCTGTTAATTTGTTTAATTGCATATAATAGCACGTTGATTTTAGATATATATTATGTCACGTCATCGTTGGTTAAATCAGAGGCTGAAACGTAATGGTCGTTGGCTTATACATAAAGTACGATTAGTACACAGGAGGCATCTTGTCGTACTAAGTCGATACTAGCAGATACTTGTCTATAATATTTAGACTTGTATAGATAGTCGTGACATAGATAGCCCACATACTTATCAATGTCAGATAACGACTTGGATTACCTGATTTACCACGACATGGAGATCTTAACATATTTTATATATTTTACATTTCATATTTTACACGTCATCATTATTGCATATTGTGTGTGATATTTTGTACACAAACACACGAATTCACTAAGCCTTTAGGCTTATGCATGTACGTGTATATCTCAGGTCAAGAGACTCATTAGAAGAAGGATGCTATATGGGACCATATGACGACTTAGCTGGCGTACTCAAGGAACTTTAGTTTAATTTAGACATGTTGTATATTTAGTTTTAAATAATCATGCTTCCATTGTACTTAGACTCCAAGAAAAATAATAAAAAGGTGATTAAAATTCACGAGTGTTATAGTAGGTATTTGTAACACCCCCGAAATTCACTGTTTTGCGGAAGCATAGTTTGGGGTGTTACTAATCAAATATCACAGCACAAAGATAAAGCAAACGACATCTATATGCAACGTTTGTAAATTAGTTACATTCCATAGATATAATGTTTGAAAACTTAGTGTTTTCGTATACAAAATGTAGTTTCCCCTAGAGTCCACGCGTATAGCGGGAGATTCTATTACATAATCGTAATATACAAAAGATAATGCTAAGAATCTCCGTTAATGCAGTTGTGTTGAAATCATGCGACTCTAGCTAAAATCCTGGAGTAATCCTACTCCATCCGGGTACCTGAGAAAACATGCTAAAAAGTGTCAACCAAAAGGTTGGTGAATCTCACAGGTTTGTAAGTAATATCAGCTTTGAACACGAGATTTCATTAGTAATGCCCGTAGGCGTAAAATCAGCCATTGCAATCCAGCAATCGTAAAATCAGTATTTGCAATCCAGCAAATGTAAATAAGTAAGTTTATACCATTGCCATGAGGCTCATAATCGAAGCTTAACCCGTAAGTAATAAGTTTGCTCCCGTGACATGCTCGTAGTTGAGCAAGCATCAGTAACGAATAAGTAGTCACCCGTTTCTACGTGTAAATCAGTACGTGGCAGCGCTACTGCCCCGGGTGGGGAGGGTCATTTCCCTAATGGATCCATTAACTAGTGTTCGCGCTTAATTCCATAACTAACGATATATGATGGAGAGACTTCTGTTTGTAAGTAAACTCATGCAATTTCGTTTGGTATAGTAAACAGTTTAGTACTTGTGTTCAAGAAAATCAGTAGCATGTATCTCCCCCAATAAGATAAAACAGTAAAAGTGGGGCCGTAAGACTCACCTGAGTCTGGTAATAAGCCGTAGCAAATAGCAAGTAGTAAATATAGCAAGTAGGTTCTCCGAACCCGTAACCTTCAAATGCCTATTCATATGAAGTTATGTAAGTATGCGTCTCACGAGACGTTTCGTTTAGTTGTACACAACTAGTATAGCCAATGTTTGTCCGTATGTTTGTAACTGTTCGTTTGTTGAAGAACATGTTTGGGCCCGTTGGTGACGGTTTGTAGCAAAATTTCTAAAATGTTGACTTTGCTACAGTAAATTGCTACAGTACTGCTACAGTAAAATTTGACTTTTTTGTACAGTAACTTTGACTTTAAAATTCTGGTTTTCTGTGTTTTTGCGACACAATCTACGACACTAAAGTTTGGTATGCGACACAGTGGTTGTGTCGCATGAAGGATGCGACACAAGAGCTCTGCGACACAGTGGTTGTGTCGCAAAAAGCTTGCGATGCTAATTTAATAGCGACTGAACGGTTGTGTCGTATTAAATACGACATAGTATGCGACATAGAGTGCGACACAATATTGTGTCGCAAAGGTTACGACACTAAAGGATTGGTACGACACAAGGTGCGACACAAACGGATTTGTGCGACACAGCATGCGACACAAGGCTTGTGTCGCATGTATGAACACCAACCCAGAAACTTTCGGGTTTCAAGAATTTCCGGCCAAAAACGCAAATCTAACCCATTTTTGAGCTATAAAATCGTGTATTCTTCATGTATTAGGTTATATCTAAGTTGTGTACACATCAAAACATCAAAACATTACACCAAATTGAATAGATCTAAGATTTTAGAAATTTCTTACTTTTGCAAATCGAGCTAAATGGAGGATGAAATGGTGAAAACGATCTTGATATTCTTGCTCCACTCGTGATGGTGATTCCGAATATGTAATTTTCGTGGGTCGGTTTGTACTCCGAAAATTTGGTAGTATTTTTAGTGAGAGTGTTTTTGGGGTATATGTGTTTTTGGAGATAATGAAAATGAAAGAAGAATGAGGAGGGGAAAGGGGTGTTGGCTGATCCAAGAGACAAGGGAGGGGAAAACGCTCCCTAAAATACAGTATTTACTCCGTGTCCTAATTGATTAATCGTTTGTTTTTAGTTTTTAACCAAACAGTTATATTTAAAAATGTAACTGGAGTATTTAAATAAACATACTTTGAAACTAACAATAAAAACATTTGTTGAAATATTTAAACTATTACTTTGCGTTTATTACGTTTCTGTTGAGTTAGTTAAAATGTCGTCACGATAATATAAATAACGTTCGTTCAATTGTGTATCTTATATAACAAAATACGTTCTCATTATTTAAGTAAATTTCTGTCACCAACGTCCTGATAAACTGTGTCGGACTCCGTCCGGTTAATTCGCACGATTTATCCAAATCGCGTAAGTACACACACATATATATACATCACTTTATATATATATATATATAAATAGAGCCTGTAATTAGTCCTATTACATACTAATTACAACTAGTTACAAACAATTAGGCATAATTAATTATCCTAATTATGCAGGTGTTACATTCTCCCCTTGTTAAAGAAATTTCGTCCCGAAATTAGCTTGAGTGTACGGACGGTGCGTTATCTGGGAAAAGATGTGGGTATTTCTGTCGTATTTGGTCTTCCCGTTCCCAGGTGAACTCAGGGCCGCGCCTAGAATTCCACCTGACCTTTACGATGGGAATACGACTCTGTTTCAATCGTGTGACCTCACGGTCCATGATTTCCATAGGTTCCTCGACAAAATGAAGTTTATCATCGATTTGAATTTCGTCGAGCGGTATAATCAGTGTCTCGTCAGACAGACATTTCTTCAAGTTAGAAATGTGGAATGTGTTGTGTACGCTGCTAAGTTCAGCAGGAAGTTGCAGGCGGTATGCCACTGGACCAATCCTTTCCAGGATTTCGAATGGTCCGATGTACCTAGGATTTAGTTTGCCTCGCTTTCCGAATCGAATGACACCCTTCCACGGTTTGTCCCCTACCTGGAACTCAAGGTGTTTGCGTCTCACGTCAGCATAGCTTTTCTGACGATCACGTGCGGCTTTCAACCGGTTTTGAATACCAACGATTTTCTCAGTAGTTTCTTGAATGATATCTGGACCCGTGAGTTGGGAATCTCCTAACTCAGTCCAACAGATAGGTGATCGGCACTTACGCCCGTAAAGTGCCTCGAAGGGTGCAGCCTTTATGCTGGTATGGTAACTGTTGTTGTACGAGAACTCGCACAACGGTAAGTGATTTTCCAAAGAAGTACCGAAGTCAACTACGCAGGCTCGTAGCATATCCTCCAGTGTTTGAATAGTTCGCTCGCTTTGGCCATCGGTTTGCGGGTGATAAGCAGTACTCATATCCAGACGAGTACCAAGAGATTTTTGTAGCGATTGCCAAAAGTTAGAAGTAAAACGGCTGTCCCTATCCGAGATGATCGAGATAGGTACACCGTGTCGCGAGATGAATTCTTTGACATAGATGCGAGTCAGACGCTCCATCTTGTCGGTTTCCTTGATGGCCAGAAAATGAGCAGATTTCGTGAGACGGTCCACGATCACCCAAATGGTATCGCAACCATTCGAAGTGTTCGGTAGTTTGGTAATGAAGTCCATGGAAATCTGTTCCCATTTCCATTGAGGAATTTCAGGTTGTTGGAGCAACCCCGAGGGTCTTTGGTGTTCGGCCTTGACTTTGGAACAGGTTAGGCATTTACTGACGTACAAGGCAATGTCAGCTTTCATGTTAGGCCACCAATACAATCCTTTGACGTCGTGATACATTTTGTCAGAACCAGGATGTATAGAGTATCGAGATTTGTGAGCTTCAGCCATCACCAAATCTCGCAAGTTTCCGAATTTGGGAAACCACACCCGGTTAGAGAAGTATCGAGTTCCATCGGGTTTGATTTCGAATTGTTTATCCAAGCCTCGCAAGGCTTCATTTTTCAAGTTTTCATCGTTGAGTGCTTCAAGTTGAGCGGTAAGGATTTGAGCAGGGAGCTCGTTAAGAATTGTCATAGAAAGTGCTCGGACTCGAAGGGGTTTCGCTCGTTCCTTTCGGCTTAAGGCATCGGCAACTACGTTAGCCTTGCCAGGATGGTATTTGATCTCGCAGTCATAGTCACTAAGTAACTCAACCCAGCGACGTTGTCTCATGTTTAGATCTTTCTGATCGAATATGTGTTGGAGACTTTTGTGATCGGTAAAAATGGTGCTTTTCGTACCGTAGAGATAATGTCTCCAGATTTTCAATGCGAAGACCACAGCACCTAACTCGAGGTCGTGGGTCGTATAGTTTTTCTCGTGAATTTTTAGTTGTCGGGAGGCATAGGCAATGACTTTTTCTCGTTGCATCAACACACAACCAAGTCCTTGGTGTGAGGCATCGCAGTAAACTACGAAGTCGTCGGTGCCTTCGGGTAAGGACAAGATTGGTGCACTGCAAAGTTTGTTTTTCAATAGCTGGAAGGCTGACTCTTGTTTATCAGTCCAATCGAACTTCTTATCCTTCTGAGTCAGTGTGGTTAGGGGAACAGCTATTCTTGAAAAGTTTTCGATGAATCGGCGGTAGTAACCAGCAAGACCTAAGAATTGTCTCACTTCGGTTGGAGTGGTCGGTGACTCCCAGCCCTTGATTGCTTCAATCTTGGCGGGATCAACATGAATTCCTTGGCTGTCAATCACGTGCCCGAGAAATTGAACGGTTCGAATCCAGAACTCACACTTAGAGAATTTGGCATATAACTCTTCGTGTTTCAGGAGTCTTAGAATGGTTTTCAGATGTTGAGCATGTTCCTGCTCGTTGCGAGAGTAAATCAAGATATCATCGATGAACACAATGACGAATTTGTCAAGATATGGTTTGCACACCCGATTCATAAGGTCCATGAATACGGCCGGTGCGTTGGTCAACCCGAATGGCATCACTTGGAATTCGTAATGCCCATAACGAGTTCGGAAAGCTGTTTTTGGGATTTCATTGTCACGGACTCGGAGTTGATGATAACCCGACCGTAGATCAATCTTTGAGTAAACACTCGATCCCTGGAGTTGGTCAAACAGATCATCGATTCTAGGAAGTGGATACCAATTCTTTATGGTTAGCTTATTCAGCTCTCGGTAATCGATACACATGCGGTAAGATCCATCTTTCTTTTACACGAATAAGACCGGAGCTCCCCAAGGTGAGGAACTTGGTCGAATGAATCCTCTGTCCAGGAGTTCCTGTAGTTGGTTAGACAACTCCTGCATTTCGGATGGTGCTAAACGGTAAGGGGCTCGTGCCACGGGTGCAGCTCCGGGCACAAGTTCGATTTGGAATTCAACTTGTCTAGGTGGCGGAAGTCCGGGCAAGTCTTCAGGAAAGACTTCCGGGAAATCCCGCACGATCGGAACATCCTCAAGTCGCTTCTCCTCCGACTTCTTCTCTGTTACATGTGCAAGGATGGCTTGATACCCTTTTCGTAGGTATTTTCTAGTTTTCAGACAGGAGACAATATTCAGATTTCGTCTGCCGGTCTCCCCTTGTAGGACTAAGGTTCCACCGGAGACAAGAGGTATGCGAACGAGTTTATCATGGCAGATGATTTCAGCTCGGTGCTTGGATAACCAATCCATACCGACAATAATGTCGAAGCTGCCGATCTCGACAGGGATTAAATCAATGGGAAACGTTTCGTTCGTGAGGTTAAGTGTACAGTTGTATATGATGCTATCAGTCTCAATCAGTTTGCCGTTAGCTAATTCTACAATGTATTTAGCATCTAAGGCAGTGGGAGTTATATCAAGTAAAGGGCTAAATTTCTCAGAAATGAAGCTTCTATCGGCACCGGTATCAAATAATACAGAAGCAGTAAGGTCGTTGAGAAGGAACGTACCCGTCACGACATTCGGGTCTTGTCTGGCTTCCCCAGCCTTGATAACGAATGCTCTACCGCGAGCAGGGTTGTTGTTGTTTTTCAGCTTTGGGCAATCTTTCTTAAAATGCCCTGTATTTCCGCACCCAAAGCATGCCCTTGGTGCATTAGTGTTGGGGGTAGAAATGTTGGTTCGGCAATCCTTGGCTAGATGCCCGAACCGTTTGCAGTTGGAGCAAGGGCAAGAACCGTCATGATGGCGGCTGCATTTGGAACAGTATGGTTTGTTCCCGCTGTACCCTTTCTTTTCCGAAGTTCCCGATGAATAAGCCTTAATGTACTCAGGCTTTTTGTTGGAGGTTTGGTTGGATGAGTTGGGGTTTCCTTCCCACTTGCGTTTGTTGTTTGCAGATGGGTTTGAAGTTGTGCCACGGCGGACAGAATTTGCCGTTAGTTCATGGGCCATACGGATGGCGCTCTGAATAGTACCCGGTTTGGAAGAAGTTACCAGGTCTTGGAGTCTCTCAGGAAGACCATCAACAAATTTCTCGATCCTCTTGTACTCAGGATCGACCATGGTGGGGCACAGAAGTGCCAGTTGGTGGAAACGGTTTGTGTATCCGGTGATGTCATCACCCTGCATCTTGTGGTTCCAGAATTCCACTTCTAGTTGTTTCAATTCATCCCTGGGGCAATACTCGCCCCTCAACATCTTCTTCAACTCCTCCCACGGGAGTTTGTAAGCATTAGCAACACCCACAGTCTGGGCATATGTGTTCCACCAGGTGAGTGCGGTGTCAGTAAAAGTACTAACGGAGAACTTAACTTTGTCTCCCTCCGCACAGTTGCAGATCAGAAATACAGACTCAACTTTCTCGATCCAGCGTACTAGACCGATAGCTCCCTCAGTACCTGCAAAGTTTAGGGGTTTGCAGTTCTGGAAGTCCTTGTAAGAACAAGGTTTAGCAGCAGGGGTTTCAGCGGCATCGCTGTTCCTCGTGGAACTTGGTGGAGTATTCCGAGCCAAGGCTTCAGTAACAGCCTGGGTTATAAGGGAGGTAATCTGGGCATCGGTGTATGGTCTTGTCTTTGGCGGCATGATTCTTCAATAAAAGAAATGAAGATACATGAGATTTTGTAGAAACTTGTAATTGTCACAGATGTACATGTATAAAAGTAGTAATACATAACATCAACATGGAAAAATGACAATTATTATGAGTTAAAATATCAAGGAATATTTGATAGATAATGTGAGTTCAAAGGTTACATCCTACAGAGATATTACAAAAGGTGTCGGGAATTGTTACATCCGACTAGTTTATAGAATAGCGCTAGATAGTCATTAGATTACGAGACAAAGACTACACTAGTCTTAATGTAGATTAATCTGTTCCATCAGCGCAACAAGGCGGTCCACGGTTTCTGCCAGCCTGTTGGTTTGCCTGGCATTGTCTTCAACTAAGGCCAGTCGTTGTGCTAGTACACGAGAGCGATCCTCAGTCTCCTGTGAACGTTGTTCACATTCCTCTAGTCGGTTTCTTACAAGTTCATCCGCACCTAATTCGGCGGTCATTGAATCCTGGATTATGCTTACAGAGAGGCCGGTATCTTCTTGTTCTCGCTGGAGTTGTGATATGTGATCAAGTGCTTGGCGAAGCAGGTAGGTCATTCGGTGTTGTTCCCGTTCAAGACTTTCGAGTCTTTGCTCCTGACGGCGGAATTGGGTAGCCTATACTGGCAACGTGAGATGTGCCGAGTTCTGAGAGTTATGTACAGGATAAGGGCTGTTTCGAGGCGACCTTGTGTTCCTCCTGGCTACTCGTGGGTTCTGTGACCCATGTGAGTGAGAGTGTGACGGATTAGGTGGTGTGTTTGCCATTCCTGTGGCAGAATGTAAGTAAGACGAGGCTAATATATATACATATATCATATCCAGCCTATTGTCTAGCACGTATCAAGTAATGGTCCGGTTCTCTCGTGGTCAGAGTCAACTAACGTATCCCCGTTCAACATAATCATTTCAGACCTTACATCATCTTTCCTTAATTGTACATAGTTGATCAGGCTATGTTAAATTAAAGTCGTATGCTGTAATTTCTGAACCAGTCATGTCTAATAAGAGAATACTGCCTAACGGTCATAGTCTAGGCCCACTAAATGCAACCTAGTTCACTATAACCTTAGGCTCTGATACCAATCTGTAACACCCCCGAAATTCACTGTTTTGCGGAAGCATAGTTTGGGGTGTTACTAATCAAATATCACAGCACAAAGATAAAGCAAACGACATCTATATGCAACGTTTGTAAATTAGTTACATTCCATAGATATAATGTTTGAAAACTTAGTGTTTTCGTATACAAAATGTAGTTTCCCCTAGAGTCCACGCGTATAGCGGGAGATTCTATTACATAATCGTAATATACAAAAGATAATGCTAAGAATCTCCGTTAATGCAGTTGTGTTGAAATCATGCGACTCTAGCTAAAATCCTGGAGTAATCCTACTCCATCCGGGTACCTGAGAAAACATGCTAAAAAGTGTCAACCAAAAGGTTGGTGAATCTCACAGGTTTGTAAGTAATATCAGCTTTGAACACGAGATTTCATTAGTAATGCCCGTAGGCGTAAAATCAGCCATTGCAATCCAGCAATCGTAAAATCAGTATTTGCAATCCAGCAAATGTAAATAAGTAAGTTTATACCGTTGCCATGAGGCTCATAATCGAAGCTTAACCCGTAAGTAATAAGTTTGCTCCCGTGACATGCTCGTAGTTGAGCAAGCATCAGTAACGAATAAGTAGTCACCCGTTTCTACGTGTAAATCAGTACGTGGCAGCGCTACTGCCCCGGGTGGGGAGGGTCATTTCCCTAATGGATCCATTAACTAGTGTTCGCGCTTAAGTCCATAACTAACGATATATGATGGAGAGACTTCTGTTTGTAAGTAAACTCATGCAATTTCGTTTGGTATAGTAAACAGTTTAGTACTTGTGTTCAAGAAAATCAGTAGCATGTATCTCCCCCAATAAGATAAAACAGTAAAAGTGGGGCCGTAAGACTCACCTGACTCTGGTAATAAGCCGTAGCAAATAGCAAGTAGTAAATATAGCAAGTAGGTTCTCCGAACCCGTAACCTTCAAATGCCTATTCATATGAAGTTATGTAAGTATGCGTCTCACGAGACGTTTCGTTTAGTTGTACACAACTAGTATAGCCAATGTTTGTCCGTATGTTTGTAACTGTTCGTTTGTTGAAGAACATGTTTGGGCCCGTTGGTGACGGTTTGTAGCAAAATTTCTAAAATGTTGACTTTGCTACAGTAAATTGCTACAGTACTGCTACAGTAAAATTTGACTTTTTTGTACAGTAACTTTGACTTTAAAATTCTGGTTTTCTGTGTTTTTGTGACACAATCTGCGACACTAAAGTTTGGTATGCGACACAGTGGTTGTGTCGCATGAAGGATGCGACACAAGAGCTCTGCGACACAGTGGTTGTGTCGCAAAAAGCTTGCGATGCTAATTTAATAGCGACTGAACGGTTGTGTCGTATTAAATACGACATAGTATGCGACATAGAGTGCGACACAATATTGTGTCGCAAAGGTTACGACACTAAAGGATTGGTACTACACAAGGTGCGACACAAACGGATTTATGCGACACAGCATGCGACACAAGGCTTGTGTCGCATGTATGAACACCAACCCAGAAACTTTCGGGTTTCAAGAATTTCCGGCCAAAAACGCAAATCTAACCCATTTTTGAGCTATAAAATCGTGTATTCTTCATGTATTAGGTTATATCTAAGTTGTGTACACATCAAAACATCAAAACATTACACCAAATTGAATAGATCTAAGATTTTAGAAATTTCTTACTTTTGCAAATCGAGCTAAATGGAGGATGAAATGGTGAAAACGATCTTGATATTCTTGCTCCACTCGTGATGGTGATTCCGAATATGTAATTTTCGTGGGTCGGTTTGTACTCCGAAAATTTGGTAGTATTTTTAGTGAGAGTGTTTTTGGGGTATGTGTGTTTTTGGAGATAATGAAAATGAAAGAAGAATGAGGAGGGGAAAGGGGTGTTGGCTGATCCAAGAGACAAGGGAGGGGAAAACGCTCCCTAAAATACAGTATTTACTCCGTGTCCTAATTGATTAATCGTTTGTTTTTAGTTTTTAACCAAACAGTTATATTTAAAAATGTAACTGGAGTATTTAAATAAACATACTTTGAAACTAACAATAAAAACATTTGTTGAAATATTTAAACTATTACTTTGCGTTTATTACGTTTCTGTTGAGTTAGTTAAAATGTCGTCACGATAATATAAATAACGTTCGTTCAATTGTGTATCTTATATAACAAAATACGTTCTCATTATTTAAGTAAATTTCTGTCACCAACGTCCTGATAAACTGTGTCGGACTCCGTCCGGTTAATTCGCACGATTTATCCAAATCGCGTAAGTACACACACATATATATACATCACCTTATATATATATATATATATATAAATAGAGCCTGTAATTAGTCCTATTACATACTAATTACAACTAGTTACAAACAATTAGGCATAATTAATTATCCTAATTATGCAGGTGTTACAGTATTATTGAAAAATTTTGATCTTGCCATTTTAGAAGAGTTAATTTCTGATTGAGGTTTCAAATTAGGGCTTTTTGATAAAACAGAGGATTTTGATTTTATGAAAATCAAGTATGCGTAAAAAGTGAGAATGAGTGTGAGTCACTGATTATATAGTGATACACAACTTGATGATTGTGTGGTTGAAAATGAATCGTCATAGACGATGATGGTGGTTAGTGGTAGTGGTATAGAGGTGATGATGGTGCAATGTGGTGGCATTAATGGTGATGGGAGTGGTGCGCCGGAAAGGTGTACAGACGTAAGAAAATGTCAGAAAAAGTGCGACTTTTTCGTTATACCTTAATACATTAAATTTTGAAATCCGTTAAATTAAATACAAAACGTATTAAAGTATAACGAAAATTTTGTTGATTTATATTCCACCATTAAATGATATCTTAGGGAGTGAAGGTCCCTGAGAACACATAACCAATTTCTTGGTTTACCACTGAAAGAACTATAAATATCATAACGTGACAATTTCAGAGATTTATCTAGCTGAACCTTTGTTTTCCTGATTTAATCACAAATTAGAATACTAATTAAATCATTTAGACTTAGGTTTAGTTTTGATAAGAACCATTATTTGTCAAATTTTGATAGATATAAGTTTTATTTGAAAGAAATGAATATAGATTATGTCCAAGGTAAGATGAACATTATGATTCTAATGATACAACTCACTGATCAGACCACAACTTAGAATACTGACCAGATTAGCTAGTGATATCATAGAAAAATAGCATTAATCAGACTTTTAGACATAAAAGATATTCATGTGACTTTACGAGTTATAATTGAAGATGAATATAACTAACTAATTATCGAACTTGCTGATTGATTCAGTGAAAGTCAGTTGATTAGTGAATATATCCTTCTAATGTTATAAACTATAGAGTCAATTTATTTAAAGTAATTGTAAAAGATAAAGCAAAAATAAATAAATAGATTCGTAGAATCTATTTATTTACATTTAAGTTTAATTTGTGAACCCATTCATAGGTGGGTTCATAGTGACTAAGCCTTGGTTTTGGCTTCCACTGATTTGCATAAATCGCATCTGAATGCTCACTGATGATTTGAGGTTTTGAAATAGGTGGAGCTGAGTATTCAGATGACAGATGTTGTCTGTTGCCACATTTATAACACTTTTTGTTTAAATAACTGACCTTTTTGACTTTCCTTGTTTTAAGTTGCAGATCTAACACAATCAAACAACTTCTCTTGCTGATTTTTACTTCCTGCATCTTTGACTTAAGATCATTGATAGAAGTTTTCTCAGTGACTGATACAGTGTCAGTGAAGTTACCGATGATTACTTGATTATCAGATATGGTTTTGATGAGATGTGAAGTTACTGATGATTTAATAGTTTCCAAAATGTTTATCTCATCACTACCTTCTGTCATATCAGAATCATCAGTGACTAATTTTCTTTTTGTGAAATAGTTTGGTTTTGGCTCACTACAGCTTCTGAAAAATTACCAGTTGAGTCAGCGAGTGATGCAGCATAGCCATAATCTCCTCCCAAAATAGCTTTAGCTTGTTTTGGAATTTGATTATTAACACACTGATTTACATTTTTATTAGACTTGCACCAAAATTCCATGACCTTTTTAAGTTGTAGAAATTGTGTTTCAAATTTTACTTTCTCCTGAACACATACTTGATTAGCATAAGTTTGTGCATCAAGATCTAGCTTTAACCTTTTAAGTTTTGAAACATTTTCACTTTGATCAGTTAGTTTGGTTTTTACTGATCTTATATCTCTGTCTTTTCTGAATGTCATGAGCATTTGATAATTCAACTATCAGAGACTCAAAAACATTATCTTTTTCAGTAACTGTAGATGACTTAAAACAATGTACCTTGTAGAGAGTTTCAGGATCCCATCCAGATATTGAACACTTATGAGCTGATTCTTTGATGTCTTTATGTGAAGCATCATCATCAACCATCAGATAGTAATCCTTGTCTAAACAGATCATTGCTTCTTCTTCATCAGATGATGAGGATGATTCAGAGTCACTGAATGAACTTTCTTCAGCGATAAAACCTTTTCCTTTCTTCTTTCCAGATTTAGCCATTTCCTTCAGTTTCTTGTATTTTGCCTTGTACTTGTTGTACTTGTCATTTCTGAAGTTTGGCACAGGTTCAGTGACTTGGTTGACTGGCTTTGATCTACATTCAGCTGCAAAGTGACCAGGTTTACCACACTTGTAGCATTCACCTTTTGATTTGAAATTATCAGATGATGGAACACCAGCGAATCTTTTTGATCTGGTATTCCTTCTGAAATTTGCAACCATCATTGCCATGTCTCTTTCCAGCTTCTCTAGACCCTCATCATACTCATACTCTGACTGTTCTTCAGCTTGATCACCTTCTTCATCAGCTATCAGCGACTTTGAGCTTCGTTTAGAAACTTTTGATTTATGTTTCTGATCAATTTCTTCAAGCTCAGCTACAAGGGCATTTGATATCTTCTGACTTCCAATGTTGCAAGAATGTGCTCACTTTGATCAGCTTGCTTTTCAGACTGCTCCCAGTTGAGTAAAATACCATAGACTTGAGTTAGATTATGTAACACCCCAATATTCGAGGTATTATTTTAGTGTATCCAGAAATATACATCTTATGAAATATTATTGCTGAAATAATAAGATATATAATAAAACGTAAATGGATTCCTCAGTTCCAGACTATAATTAATTAAAAGAATTGGATTTAATATATCTTGTACGTATCAATTCCCTGAGTCTTCCTAAACATTCCATAAAAATACATACGAGGTATCAAAATCGTGGATCAACATCACCATCATTAATCCTTCAATTTAACTCAAGTTTAAGCCCTAGAAAGTCTTGATTCTTCATCTCTATCATCATCTCTACTTACTTGTAAGTATTTCTTCATGTATCATTGTTGTGGGTAGATTTTTACTAACCTTTGCAGGATCCTGATTAGCATCATATGTACGTCTTGCAAGTATGAAAGTCGTTTATATTTTATATTCGTATCTCAGGATATTGATAGTTTTTAAGTCTGTTTTCAGGATCACAGATATAGGTAAGGATCCTGGATATATCGTTATTATTTATCTTGCAGGATCCTGGTCAGGATATATTTATCTAATATGATTGTGCAGGATACTGAGCGTGGAGGATCCTTAACTGAGAATCCTAAGTTTATTCTGGAATACACATAGTTCAGGATCCTGAACCCGTATTAGTTCAGGATCACGAGCCGATTAACGTGTTTATTTTCTTTGAGTATTGACCAGGTCATACATGGAACGCGTTAATGAAATATTGTAACATCCTGTTTCCGGGTCTAGAAATAAATGGTATTTTATTAAAGTTTTAAATGGTTTAATTGAAAATAAATAGGTAAAAGAGATACAGATTTTATTGTGATTGATAAAATTGTAATTGTTTTAAATTGTTAAAGTTAACGGTAAAATAAAATATTTCTGGCTCACGGGTATTTTCGGGTTCCAGACAATAGGACTAGAAGGGGTATAAAATGTATACTCATTAAAAATAGAGGCGGTGGGGTGACCGACTTTTATCACTTACTTTTTCCCCCAATTTCTATTTCACTCTCATTTGCACAAAGGTTAAACACACTGCAACCAAGAAAAAGAAAGATTTTGACTTGTGATTTGAATTAATCATCAACATCAACATCAGATTGTGTCATCATCGTCCTTCTAGCTTCTTTCAAATTTGTAAGTGATATTTCTTTTATAAAGTATATTTACATGGTTTCATTTATTAGGTTAAATTATATGGGTTAATAAATTAGTATTCAAATTGAGATGAAGGTTTGATACTTGATGATTATATGTTAGCAGTTGTTGATTTCATAATGTTAGTAAGTCAATTATTTGGTGTTCTTCAAGTATATATAATTGGGTAAAAGTGGTTTGAATGATTATTTAAGAATTTGATAGATTAATGATATATATAATGAATTAAGATATGAATACATGTAATATGATGTTTGTAATTGTAGTAGATGTTAATTTGTTGTTTGATTTCAATTATGTGACTGTTTATATGGATTTTGGGTTGAAATCGGGTATAGCTGAAGCAGATGGGCAGAACGCAGGTATTGGGTGGTTACCTGGCGGGTACCACCCATACCCGGCGGGTAAGAGACAGAAACAGCAGACAGATTTCAGTATTTTTATATAATCATACTACAACTTGTCCATGATCTTATATATGATAATAAGTGGAAGTAATAATGATTATAAGCATTTAGTGATAATAATAAAGTATAATGATGAATTATTTGGACCTAGTCTTTTTATAGTGTTAATCACGTGGCTATGAGAAGTGGGATTTTTGACATGCTAAAAGAGTATGATTATATAATTTATTATGAGATAAAAGTGATTTAGTTTAAGTACTTGTGTCTTTCTAAGTATTGTATAGAATTTTATAATTTACTTGATCAAATGATTATGATTGTTATTCTAATATGATTAGTATTGTAATGTGATGTTATTAAATAGTTAATGGGAATGAGTATTTGTAAGGAGGGATGATTACGTGAACTACATGTGATTTGGGTAACTTATTAAAGTTATATAATTGTGTTGACTAAGTAACATTTTGATTTCTATAATGTGTTACTTAAATTGTTTAAAGTAATATATTTGAATGTAATACAAGTGACTGACTTGTAGTATTTGTTTGTAATTTCAGATTGGGCAGAAAGACATTCAGTGATATTAGACTACTGAGTGTGATGAGACGAGAAATTCGGTGAGTGGAACTGTAGTTGTAACAGGTTTGGTTACAACGTGTAATTATATTGTGGTTGCTTATTGACTGTTTAGTCATTGAAATAATGTTATTATTGTTGATTAATGATTGTTGTTATTGATATATGTTGGCATGATTAGTTGTACTATGTGACAATGTGGTTCCAGAGGTCAATATCGACATTGGTTGGGCTTAGTTGCTATTGTTGGCCGACGGAGGGTCCCTTGTACATTTCGTTAATAGGAACCTTAGTCGTGTGGGAGTAGCACTAAGTTATCGGTATATTCTGTAGTAGCTAATACAGATTGTGATCAGCGTTCTTGGGGGCCACCGCGGCATGAGGGTACCTCAAGGACCACCGATCCTCTGTGGTGATTATGTGTTTATATTTATTCGTTGTAGGATTTGTTATCGCTGGGTGAACTGTCGGATGCAGTTTCATTCACTTAGCTGTGAGCTAATCCCTCGTGTTTAATCTCTTTACAGATTAGGATTTGATTATGGATCGGGCTCGGGTTTTCTGGATGGAGCGTTTGACTACACTTTTGGCTACTCTGATGTTTCATATAAATTGAATATTATGCTTTTGGAAACTTTGGAACTTGAAATATCAGATCTTTGGTATATATTGGATTAAGTTACTTTTGTGAAAATAGACTTTTGGAACATCAAGCTTTTGGTAAATACGATGTGTACATCTTTACGTTTGATAAATATGTCTAATTTGGTTTGAAAAATTTGGGACGTACGCTTTCGGTATTAAAATACTATAAAGTATGTTTTATAAAATGCGGGGTGTTATAAATTGGTATCAGAGCATATGTTTGGGCGAATTGGACATTGGCAAATGTTCAATCCCAAATCTATTGTGTGTTAGTCAAACATTCCAAGGTATGGGATTAGCCACTATAGGTGAACCGGTTAGAATATTGTGTGCTAACGTCTAACAATCCGCGAGATGTTTTCTTTTGGATGCAGAGACGGTAGGAGATGAGTAACCGACCAGTACTCATGGCTATTCCTCCACAAGGTAATTCAGGATAAATATTCTTGAATTTAAATTAACTTGAATTGCTACTTGCTGTGATGATTATGATTAGTAGAAAAGTTAATTTAGTTAAGATGACAAGCTTTCCTAGTTATGAATCATTGGTAGTTACTACATGATAATGTAATGATAGAAATGTAGAATGTAATGTATTGCATTAGAATTTGTTTGGAATGAATTTGAACATAGAAATGTGTTGAAACAATTGGATAATGTGTTGACTTAGGATAAAAATGGTATAAATAATAACATGACTTGTATGTTATTAACATGCGGCTAATTGTTATGTGAATAGAGGCAAGTAGGAATGCTCAATAAAATGGTTGATCAAGTACTTGGAAATTACACGTAATATTAATAAGGTATTGATAATTGATATTGTGTTAATGTTGTGAATATGAAAGTACTTGCTTATATGAAATGAGTGATTTTGAATTAACATGGTTAAGTGGATATTGTGTCAAGTAAATTCTAAATTTGATAAATTGCTTATAGAGGTAATTAAATGTAAAGAATTAACATGAATATGTGCTAAGTGTTACACTTAAAGTGCTTGGAATAGCACTATATATGTTGAAATTGCGATGATTGAGTTAAAAGGTGTTTAGAGTCTTGAATAAATAAGATATTGTCTTACCTTAGATATTGAATTGAAATTTAATTGAAGTGAATACATACTAAAAGATGTAACGTGTTTATGTGAAGTAATTTACATATATAGTGAGATAACTTGAGTATGTAACTATTATATGAAAATATTAAAGGTGTTTAAAACATTTTTGAAACTATGCTTATATGTGATAGGTACTTTAGTAAAAGGAAATCACATTAATAATTGATATGAAGTAGCCTTAGAATGAAAAGTGAAAAACATAATATTACGACGCTTGATCACCGTTGCCCTATTATGTTATGTCGCATGAAGTTGTGGAGGCTACCGAGTATCAAGAAGGTTTAATTAAGTTTTGGAAATTTAATATGGCTTTGTGTTAATTGTGCCGTTGTTATTTTAATATGGAAGAGTAAATAGGTATAAATTGGAATTTAGTAGAAATTGTGCTTATATTTCATCGATGTTTTAATATGAAAAGATAAATTAGTAGAATGGTGATATTTAGTGATTATGATTCAAGTATAATTAATATTTGATATTGATAAGAGTTATGATAGTACATTTATATAACAAGATTGTTATGTTGAAATTGTAATTATTTAATTAAATGGAATTGGATTACCCATTATTGGGTCATATAGTGTCCCAAGTGGATCACTATTGGGTATAAGGCTTGAATTGAGCCGAGATTGTGATTTGATTGTTATAAACAAGTTATATTAAGTCTTTGAATTGTACTAGAAGGTGTTGGTCCCATTATGGATTAAATGGACCATTTGTATTGTTGTAAGCGTTTAAGAAAAGATCATAATTGTAATGCTAATGGTTTAGAAAGTTGACTTTGAAAGTCAATAAGTAATAAAGAGTTTTAATTTGTAGGTATATAGAAAAGGCATAAAATCATTGAATTATGATTAGTTTTAATTGGGTCCAATTTGTGGAAAAAGGTTAAGAGTTATTACCAATTGGGTGGTTGAATCTAAAGTTGACAAATAGTCAACGATTTTAAAATAGGCAAACATAGGTGAAGTTTTGAAATGATGTTTGATAAGCAAGTATATTTTTCCTTAAACGATTTGCTTGTGTAAGTTTGTTTGTAGTGAGCACTAATTGACTAGTTAGTATATTTGTAGTTGTAATGCAATTGTATGAAATTGTCATGATTACCTAGGAATTGCGACGTAATTTGGGATAATCACGAAACGTTTTGATGATTAATGAAAACGTAAATTTAAGAATTGTGACTAAACTTCTGTGTGGCCATACTTATATTAAAATTCGAATGTTACTCAAATTATTTGCTAAGTTGATAATTAAAGGAATTGAAATATCATGAAGAATCTTATGATATAATGATATATATAGAGTTGATTGATTTTGTAATTATTTATATACCTATTGGTATGAATACGTTTATATATATGGTATTGATATTGTTGAAAATGTGCTTATGAATAGCACCTTATAATGTGGTAGTACTTATGTTGGCATGACATAGTACTAGTCGATGTGGAATTAGCATCTAGTAGATGGAATTGATGCTAAGTAAGTACATGGTTGTGGTTAAAGTGATGCCTTTAAAAGTATGATCTTTACGTTGTTTATTGTTATATGAAGGGATTATATGATTTTGGCTTTTAATGAATAAGGATTCATATAATTAGGTGATAATTGAAATTGCAAACTTTGAATTGAGTTAACTAGTGATAGAAGAAAAGATTATAAAAATGGTGTTAAGATAATACTAGCTTGAATTACTAGTTATGATATTGTAGTTTACAATCTTTGATCTTGTTATTGCATGTTGCTAGTTTATGTCTATAAAAGTATTCTTGTAATTGTTAATTAAGTTCATTCTAGGTGATTATGTGATTAGAGTGTTAATGTAGTAAATTTTAAATAACCTATGTAAGTAAATTACCTCAAGCATGGAGGTAGACTTTGACGCGGTTTATGTGTGGGGTCATAATGCTAAACATGTACCTTGGGGTTAGTTGTCAAACGGATTCGACCTATAGTTTTAGTGAGACAGAAATTAATGTGTGATTGCAATGCTTAGCGGGATTAAGCACGATTAGATTTCGAGGACGAAATCTTTTTAAGGGGGGTAGATTTGTAACATCCTGTTTCCGGGTCTAGAAATAAATGGTATTTTATTAAAGTTTTAAATGGTTTAATTGAAAATAAATAGGTAAAAGAGATACAGATTTTATTGTGATTGATAAAATTGTAATTGTTTTAAATTGTTAAAGTTAACGGTAAAATAAAATATTTCTGGCTCACGGGTATTTTCGGGTTCCAGACAATAGGACTAGAAGGGGTATAAAATGTATACTCATTAAAAATAGAGGCGGTGGGGTGACCGACTTTTATCACTTACTTTTTCCCCCAATTTCTATTTCACTCTCATTTGCACAAAGGTTAAACACACTGCAACCAAGAAAAAGAAAGATTTTGACTTGTGATTTGAATTAATCATCAACATCAACATCAGATTGTGTCATCATCGTCCTTCTAGCTTCTTTCAAATTTGTAAGTGATATTTCTTTTATAAAGTATATTTACATGGTTTCATTTATTAGGTTAAATTATATGGGTTAATAAATTAGTATTCAAATTGAGATGAAGGTTTGATACTTGATGATTATATGTTAGCAGTTGTTGATTTCATAATGTTAGTAAGTCAATTATTTGGTGTTCTTCAAGTATATATAATTGGGTAAAAGTGGTTTGAATGATTATTTAAGAATTTGATAGATTAATGATATATATAATGAATTGAGATATGAATACATGTAATATGATGTTTGTAATTGTAGTAGATGTTAATTTGTTGTTTGATTTCAATTATGTGACTGTTTATATGGATTTTGGGTTGAAATCGGGTATAGCTGAAGCAGATGGGCAGAACGCAGGTATTGGGTGGTTACCTGGCGGGTACCACCCATACCCGGCGGGTAAGAGACAGAAACAGCAGACAGATTTCAGTATTTTTATATAATCATACTACAACTTGTCCATGATCTTATATATGATAATAAGTGGAAGTAATAATGATTATAAGCATTTAGTGATAATAATAAAGTATAATGATGAATTATTTGGACCTAGTCTTTTTATAGTGTTAATCACGTGGCTATGAGAAGTGGGATTTTTGACATGCTAAAAGAGTATGATTATATAATTTATTATGAGATAAAAGTGATTTAGTTTAAGTACTTGTGTCTTTCTAAGTATTGTATAGAATTTTATAATTTACTTGATCAAATGATTATGATTGTTATTCTAATATGATTAGTATTGTAATGTGATGTTATTAAATAGTTAATGGGAATGAGTATTTGTAAGGAGGGATGATTACGTGAACTACATGTGATTTGGGTAACTTATTAAAGTTATATAATTGTGTTGACTAAGTAACATTTTGATTTCTATAATGTGTTACTTAAATTGTTTAAAGTAATATATTTGAATGTAATACAAGTGACTGACTTGTAGTATTTGTTTGTAATTTCAGATTGGGCAGAAAGACATTCAGTGATATTAGACTACTGAGTGTGATGAGACGAGAAATTCGGTGAGTGGAACTGTAGTTGTAACAGGTTTGGTTACAACGTGTAATTATATTGTGGTTGCTTATTGACTGTTTAGTCATTGAAATATTGTTATTATTGTTGATTAATGATTGTTGTTATTGATATATGTTGGCATGATTAGTTGTACTATGTGACAATGTGGTTCCAGAGGTCAATATCGACATTGGTTGGGCTTAGTTGCTATTGTTGGCCGACGGAGGGTCCCTTGTACATTTCGTTAATAGGAACCTTAGTCGTGTGGGAGTAGCACTAAGTTATCGGTATATTCTGTAGTAGCTAATACAGATTGTGATAAGCGTTCTTGGGGGCCACCGCGGCATGAGGGTACCTCAAGGACCACCGATCCTCTGTGGTGATTATGTGTTTATATTTATTCGTTGTAGGATTTGTTATCGCTGGGTGAACTGTCGGATGCAGTTTCATTCACTTAGCTGTGAGCTAATCCCTCGTGTTTAATCTCTTTACAGATTAGGATTTGATTATGGATCGGGCTCGGGTTTTCTGGATGGAGCGTTTGACTACACTTTTGGCTACTCTGATGTTTCATATAAATTGAATATTATGCTTTTAGAAACTTTGGAACTTGAAATATCAGATCTTTGGTATATATTGGATTAAGTTACTTTTGTGAAAATAGACTTTTGGAACATCAAGCTTTTGGTAAATACGATGTGTACATCTTTACGTTTGATAAATATGTCTAATTTGGTTTGAAAAATTTGGGACGTACGCTTTCGGTATTAAAATACTATAAAGTATGTTTTATAAAATGCGGGGTGTTATAAATATGCTCCGGATTATGTGGCTAGGCTGTGATACGATTTGGAGAAGACGAAGTCTTATGCACGTGTGGAATAGAGTCAAAAGAGACGTTGGGAGTCTTCATCGTTCCTCGGAGGATCCCTGATATTTCGGAATTATTGTTAAACGCTCTTAGTATTTAAACGAGGCTTGGGTGATCGATTAGGTTAACGTTTACTCACTATTTTCACCGGAAAAACACACAAACACTCTTTTCTTTCTTTCGTTTACGATTATTTCACCAACACTTAGCTAAATTCACACATATTCACTTAGCCGATCATCCTTGTGCTCTTAGTTTGTAATCAATTACTTTCATTTTTATAAGATTAACAAAGGCAAGGATCGTTTGATCCTTCCCGAGGTTTTGTGTCGGCGATCAACCTTGATCAAGGGTTTTCCTCGTATATCATCGCGTCGATTTTATTTACTTGTCATTTATATAGCTTCCATAGCATTCTGTTCACATTTTTATCGTCAACATTGTCATTATCTTTAATTTATACTCGAGCTTTGATATAAAAACATTTGTTCAACAAGGATCCACGGATTCAATCAATCTTTTTAACACAAAATATTAACTTACTTATATAGATAATCGTGTAAAGGCGTAATTATCTTGATAGTAATTTTTACACCTGACTTCACAGACTAATTTTTGATCACTTAATTGCTTTTAGTAATTTTTGACCAAAACAATTTGGCGCCCACAGTGGGGCAATTGGTGTTTTGCTTGATCAAATTTTTGTTAAAATCCTTGTTGAGTCATTTTTTCCAAAAATTTCTGTCAAAAATGTCGAGCCAAGGACGATCTACATCATCCACCATGCCATCATCATCGTCTGCTAGAACTACTCTTCCTCCTGCTCCACCTCTCACATCATCTCAACAACAGCCACAAAATGTCTATCAAAGGCTTTCGTCGGCTGGATCCACTTCTATGGGGGCTGGATTCTTATCGGATCCAGACCCTGTTATGATTGCTAACCGGGATATCGTGTCTATGTTTAAGCAGGTTAAGGAGCAGCTTCAACGAGTGGAGAGAAGCAACGAAATCCTGAGAAAGGATGTGGAGGACATGAGGACTAGAAGCAATGTTCCGGCTTCTCAAGTCACTACTCCTATCCGAAGCAGGATCCTTGATTTTGGCACTCCTCCATCTGCGGAACATCAAGGAGATTTCATATCTATGCAAGGGAGCACTAGGATCCCAGATCCAATATTTGCTACAGGAGTTTCTACATCAAGGGGTCAACAATCTAATCCAGGATCCTCATACAGGACTCCCGAAGTGGTAACATGTTTACTAATTTTACTTCTAATAATACTGTTGGGACTAACAATTTTCAGGATCCTGGAGTTAGCCCTATAATGGCGAGAGAAATACTGAAATTGACGGATATGATATCAAGCATCCCCGGAGTTCTACAACCAATTCCAGAAGTTGCACCAACGGCGCATAGGATCTCGAGATTTGCACCACCTATTTGTGATGCCGAGATCCCAAAGAGATTTCAGACACCCAATGTAACAACCGCCAAATTAGGGCTAGTATTAGCGCCTAACTCTTTGTTAATACATGTAATTAGTTCTGTGTTAGGCTAATTTATGTATCAGATTATATGTTGGTTAATATATACAACTTTGCGATTTGATTAAATCGTACGCAACTTAAATAGAATGAAATTCTATTCGATTAATACGGACGTTGGTGAACAAGTGTTTATAAAATAAAATAACGCAACTATGACCGAAATGCTATTTTATAACAATTAGTAACTGCCTCGTATTACACAATTAAAACTTATACGATTTAATAACAAAAGTAACTAAATATAATTTAAACTATTAAAGATTTAAGGAAATAATTTAAGTAAATTATTTAGCAAAATTTGTGATTTTATAAATGTAATTAAACGCGTAAAATAAATATTTAACGTTTAAACGACGGAGCAAACGATCACCGCACGGGGAGCGGAGACTGAAAGTTGGAGGTTAAACCCCCAACTTCCCTTCTCTTCCTTCTCATTTCTCTCCACTCACTCTCTCTCTTACTACTCCCTCCTCTCTTTCTCTTTCAAAGTTTCATCACCACAAATCCCACAAAACCGCAAAATACTACCATCAAACGACGCCGGATCATACCCCATCTTTGGAAGAAAACGTTCACCATCACACGATCTATCATCCTATCTTTTCGGATTTTCAATCCGACACTTCGTAAGTTTCCGACAAATCCCGACATCTCTCGTTTTTGATCATTTTTACAAGTTTATGGCTTAAATAGGCTTAATATGTTCATATAAGGGTTGGGTAAAAGATTTGAACCGAACGGAAACCGGAAAACTCGTTTTCGGCACATTTTCCGGCCAACAGACCGCTACGTCGCTTTTGGACCCAGATTCATGCGACGTCGGCTTCTACGTCGCACAACCCTTCGTGACGTCGCATTGTGCGACGTCCGTCACTACGTCGCATTAAGTTGCGACGTCGCGCCTAGCGACGCCAGCCCCTACGTCGCATTGATTTGCGAAGGTCGCATCATGCGACGTACATGCCTACGTCGCACCCTACGTCGCACCTTACGTCGCATGCCTACGTCGCATGCTACGTCGCACAAACCAGAACTTTGAAAACTCACATTTTCACTAAGTGTCGAACTTTTACAACCTCAAATCCTTATACGATACGACCTAACAAACATAATAAAACATACTTTCCTATTACAATTACTCTAAATTGCGTTATAAATGACAAACTTTAATTATAACAAATCAACAACGGGCCGTATACTTTGATACGAACGCGAACAAACCAACATTTAAACACAACGGGTTGTATGAACAACTAGCCTAGATGGTCTTGCGAGACATCTACTTACTTAACCTTACGTGTTTAGGCACTAGAAGGTTACGGGTTCGGAGAACCTACTTGATTTACTACTACTTGCTATTTACCACTGCTCGACTCAGGTGAGTCTTACAGCCCCACTTTTACTGTTTTACATACGGGGTGAGATACCTAGCAACTGTTTTTACGCATGAACACAATGTACTGAACTGAAAACTTTACTGATTACAAACAAACGCATGAGTTACTTTTATCCACTGAAAGCCTCCTTATCGTAAGTTGTTAGTTATGGACTTAAGCGCGATTACTAGTAGATGGATCCATCTGGGACTGACAATCCCTGTCTGGGGTGGTAGCGCCACCACGTACTGATTTACACGTAGAAACAGACATATTAGTATTTGTTACATATGAGTGTGCGGATAGCACTCACGGGGGTACGTGATTTATTTCACACTACACGGTTAAGCTTCAACTTATGAGCTCATGGCACTGTACTGATAAACTGATTGACTTACTTTGCTTGATAGCAATACGGGTACATACTTGTGGTTCATAACATTTACCTATTACTAAACCTGTGAGATTCACCAACCTTTTTGGTTGACACTTTCTAGCTTTGTATCTCAGGTACACTTACGGAGTAGGTTCACTCCAGGATTGCTAGCTAGAGTCGCATGATTTACAAACTGCATTTAACGAAGATTCTTTGGCATTATCTTTTGTAACTATGATTATGTAATAGAATCTTCCGCTATACGCGCGGACTCTAGGAAACTACATTTTTGTGTACGAAAACCTACGGTTTTCAAACGATTCAAATTATGAAATGTATCTATTTTACAAACGTCTCATTTAGAGGTCGTTTGCTATATATCTTGTGCTTTGTATATTGATTAGTAACACCCAAAGTATGCTTCCGCAACTCGTTAAATTTGGGGGTGTTACAGATTGGTATCAGAGCCTAAGGTTATAGTGAACTAGGTTGCATTTAGTGGGCCTAGACTATGACCATTAGGCAGTATTTCCTTATTAGGCATGATTGGTTCAGGAATTACATCATACGACTTTAATTTAACATAGCTTGATCAACTATGTATAATTAAGGAAAGATGATGTAAGATCTGAAATAATTATGTTGAACAGGGATACGATAGTTGACTCTGACTACGAGAGAACCGGACCATTACTTGATACGTGCTAGACACTAGGCTGGATATGATATATGTATATATATATTAGCCCCATCTTACTAACGCTTTGTCTCAGAAATGGCAAACATCCCATCCAATTCACCTCGTTCTCAATCCGGGTCGCAGAACCCAAGGGTAGCAAGGAGGAACGCTAGGTTGCCTCGAGCTGGCCCGTACTCCGCTCACTCTACCTTGCCGGCCTTAGCCGCTAGGGTGAACCAACACGAGCAACGACTTCGCACCATGGGTGTCGTGTTGCAGGAAACAAACGAAAACTGGAGACTTACATCCCTCGAACGCATAGAAGAAGTCTCCGACGACCTAGAAACCACAAACAACAACATGGATATCCTTCGCAACCAAATTATAGAAATAAGGGTAGAAAATGCCCTTCTGCAACAAAGGATGGATGAATGTGTGCAGCGTTCACTTGAGGCAGAAGAGTATGCGCGCGGACTAACACAACGACTAGCACTAGCCGAAGACAACGCCCGACAAGCTAGCAGGCTTGCAAACACTGTGGACCGTCTTGTCACGATGATGGAACAAATTAATCTACGTTAAAACTAGTGTAGTCTTTATCCTGTAATCTAGTAACTATCTAAGCACTACTCTATGTTTCAGTCGGATGTAACCATTCCCGACACCTTTTGTATTATCTCTGTAGGATGTAACTTTTGAACTCACTTTATCTATCAGATATCCTTTGTTATCTCAACTCACATTAATTGTCATTTTCCATGTTGATGTTATGTATTACTACTTTTATACATGTACATCTGTGACAATTACCAGCTCATACAAAATCTCATGTATCTTCATTTCTTTTATTGAAGAATCATGCCGCCAAAGACACGACCATACACCGACGCCCAGATTACCTCCCTTATAACCCAGGCTGTTACTGAAGCCTTGGCTCGGAATACTCCACCAAATTCCACAAGAAACAGCGATGCCGCTGAAACCGCTGCTGCTAAACCTTGTTCATACAAGGATTTCCAAAACTGCAAACCCTTGAGCTTCAAGGGGACCGAAGGAGCCATCGGACTTATCAGATGGTTCGAAAAGATGGAATCCGTTTTCCGCATCAGCAAATGTGCGGAGGACGACAAAGTCAAATTCTCCACCTGCACCCTCGAAGATGGTGCCCTCTCGTGGTGGAATTCCTATACCCAGTCTGTGGGTATTGATACCGCTTATCTACTCCCTTGGGAGGATCTAAAGAAAATGCTCACTGATGAGTATTGCCCGGCCGAACAACTATACAAGCTGGACGAAGAGTTCTGGAACTTGAAAGTGCAAGGAACTGATATCGTTGGATACACCACCCGATTCCAACAACTCACCGTCCTTCGCCCAACCATGGCGGGTACTGAACCCGAAAAGATCAAGAAGTATATCCGCGGCCTCCCGGAACCTGTCCGGGGAAATGTCGCCTCATCAAAACAAACCACACTTCATGGTGCCATTCGGTTGGCCCATGAACTTCTAGCCATGAACGAGGACCCCGAACCACCCACTCCATCTTCCAACAGCAACAAAAGAAAGTGGTCTGACAATCACAACAACCACCAAAACAAGAAACCTGAAACCATTAAAGCCTACATCTCCAGTTCTGATGACAAGGGGGCGTACAAGGGAACCAAGCCCTATTGCCCAAAGTGCCAACGACACCACCATGGTTCGTGTCCCTGCAGCAAGTGTAAAAGATTTGGACACTTGGCTAGGGAATGTAGATCAAACACCACTGACATCAACACCTCGGCACCAAAGACTTGTTATGGGTGCAACGGTACGGGGCATTTCAGGAAAGACTGCCCGAAGCTGAACAACAACAACAACAGGAACAACAACAATGCTCGAGGAAGAGCTTTTGTACTGAAATCTGGGGAAGCCCGTCAAGACCCGAATGTGGTCACGGGTACGTTTCTTCTCAACAACTTGACTGCATCTGTATTATTTGATACTGGTGCTGATAAGAGCTTTATTTCCGACGAATTTTACCCACTACTTGACACTACACCTATTGCCTTAGATTCTAAGTACACAATAGAATTGGCAAACGGAAAACTTATTGAGGCCGACAGTGTGGTACCTAATTGCACTCTGAACTTAGCTAACGAGCTCTTTTCCATTGACTTGATACCTGTCGAAATCGGCAGCTTTGACATCATCGTCGGTATGGATTGGTTGTCCAAATACCGAGCCGAAATCGTTTGTTTTGAGAAAATCGTACGCATTCCTCTCGTCACCGGTGGAACTTTGAGCATACAAGGGGAGACCAGTGGGACGAGAATAAACATCATTTCTTGCATGAAAACCCGAAAGTACTTGAGAAAAGGGTACCAGGCAATCCTCGCGCACGTTATGGAGAAAAAGTCGGTGGAAAAGCGACTTGAGGATGTGCCTATCGTTCGAGACTTCCCAGAAGTCTTTCCTGAAGACTTGCCTGGCCTTCCGCCACCTAGACAAGTCGAATTTTCTATTGACCTTGTGCCCGGTGCAGCACCCGTGGCACGAGCACCTTACCGATTAGCCCCATCCGAACTTCAGGAGTTGTCTACTCAGTTACAGGAACTCCTGGACAAGGGATTTATTCGACCAAGTTCCTCACCTTGGGGAGCTCCGGTCCTGTTTGTGAAAAAGAAAGACGGTTCTTTCCGCATGTGCATCGACTACCGTGAACTCAACAAATTAACTGTCAAGAACCGTTACCCACTTCCTCGCATTGATGACCTGTTTGACCAACTCCAGGGATCGAGTTTTTATTCAAAAATCTATCTACGGTCAGGTTATCATCAACTCCGAGTTCGTGACGATGACATTCCAAAAACAGCTTTCAGAACTCGCTACGGGCATTATGAATTCCAAGTGATGCCATTCGGCTTAACCAACGCACCGGCTGTATTCATGGACCTTATGAATCGGGTGTGCAAACCTCACCTTGACAAGTTTGTTATCGTCTTTATCGATGACATCTTGATTTACTCGCGCACTGAACAAGAACACGCTCAACACCTGAAAACCATCCTAGAGCTGCTCAAACACGAAGAGTTATACGCCAAATTCTCTAAGTGTGAGTTCTGGATGCAAACCGTTCAATTCCTTGGACACGTCATTGATAATCAAGGAATTCATGTCGATCCTTCGAAAATCGAGGCTATCAAATGTTGGCAAGCACCTATAACCCCGACCGAGGTACGCCAATTCTTAGGACTCGCCGGATACTACAGGCGATTCATTGAGAATTTTTCGAAAATAGCCCTACCTCTCACTGCACTGACTCAAAAAGAAAAGAAGTTCGATTGGACTGACAAACAGGAGTCAGCTTTTCAGCTACTAAAACAGAAACTCTGCAGTGCACCTATCTTATCCTTACCCGAAGGCAACGATGACTTCGTGGTATACTGTGACGCTTCGCACCAAGGTCTTGGTTGCGTGTTGATGCAACGAGACAAGGTCATCGCTTACGCCTCTCGACAACTCAAGGTCCACGAAAAGAATTACACAACTCATGACCTAGAGTTGGGGGCTGTTGTTTTCGCTCTGAAAATCTGGAGACACTATCTATACGGTACCAAGTGTACAATCTTTACTGACCATAAAAGTCTCCAACATATCTTCGATCAAAAGGATCTCAACATGAGGCAACGCCGATGGGTCGAGTTGCTTACTGATTACGACTGCGAGATTCGCTATCATCCGGGCAAGGCGAATGTTGTCGCCGATGCCTTAAGCCGAAAAGAACGAGTGAAACCACTTCGAGTTCGAGCTCTCGGTATGACCATTCACAACGATCTCATCAATCAAGCTCTCACCGCTCAACTCGAAGCACTCAAACCAGAGAACTTGATAAACGAGGCCTTGCGGGGCATGGACAAACAATTTGAAACCAAACCTAACGGGGCCAAATACTTCTCGAATCGAATCTGGTTACCAAGTTTTGGGAACCTTCGAGACTTGGTGATGAATGAAGCTCACAAGTCTAAATACTCTATACACCCCGGTGCCGACAAAATGTATCACGGCATCAAGGAAATGTACTGGTGGCCCAACATGAAAGCTGACATTGCAACCTATGTTGGCAAGTGCCTTACTTGTTCTAAAGTGAAAGCTGAACACCAGAAACCTTCCGGTTTGCTACAACAACCTGAAATACCACAATGGAAATGGGAGCAGATCACCATGGATTTCATTACTAAACTCCCGAAAACTTCTAACGGTTGCGATACCATTTGGGTGATCGTTGACCGACTCACTAAATCTGCTCATTTCCTAGCCATCAAGGAAACTGATAAGATGGAACGCTTGACACGGATCTACCTGAAAGAGATCGTATCAAGACACGGCGTGCCCATCTCAATCATCTCCGACCGAGATGCTCGATTCACTTCTCGCTTCTGGCAGTCACTGCAAAAATCTCTTGGTACTCGTCTGGATATGAGTACGGCTTACCATCCTCAAACCGACGGTCAGAGCGAACGAACCATACAAACACTGGAAGACATGCTACGAGCCTGCGTAGTTGACTTCGGTAAAAACTGGGAAAATCACTTACCGTTGTGCGAGTTCTCGTACAACAACAGTTATCACACCAGCATAAAGGCTGCACCCTTCGAGGCACTGTACGGTCGTAAGTGCCGGTCACCTATCTGTTGGACTGAGGTGGGGGATACACAACTCACCGGTCCAGAAATCATACATGAAACAACTGAAAAGATCGTCGGCATACAAAACCGACTAAAAGCCGCACGTGATCGTCAGAAAAGCTATGCTGACGTGAGACGCAAACACCTTGAGTTCCAAGTAGGGGACAAGGTACTTCTCAAAGTGGCACCGTGGAAAGGTGTCATTCGATTCGGAAAACGAGGCAAACTAAACCCTAGATACATCGGGCCATTCGAAATCCTTGAAAAGATTGGTCCAGTGGCATACCGCCTGCAACTTCCTGCTGAACTTAGCAGCGTTCACAACACATTCCACATTTCTAATCTGAAGAAATGTCTGTCTGACGAGACACTGATTATACCGCTCGACGAAATTCAAATCGATGATAAACTTCATTTTGTCGAGGAACCTATGGAAATCATGGACCGTGAGGTCAAACAACTAAAACAGAGTCGTATTCCCATCGTAAAAGTCAGGTGGAATTCGCGGCGCGGTCCGGAATTCACTTGGGAACGGGAAGACCAAGTGCGACTGAAATACCCACATCTCTTCCCTGACAACGCACCAACCGTGCAATCGAGCTAATTTCGGGACGAAATTCTTTTAACAAGGGTAGAATGTAACAACCGCCAAATTAGGGCTAGTATTAGCGCCTAACTCTTTGTTAATACATGTAATTAGTTCTGTGTTAGGCTAATTTATGTATCAGATTATATGTTGGTTAATATATACAACTTTGCGATTTGATTAAATCGTACGCAACTTAAATAGAATGAAATTCTATTCGATTAATACGGACGTTGGTGAACAAGTGTTTATAAAATAAAATAACGCAACTATGACCGAAATGCTATTTTATAACAATTAGTAACTGCCTCGTATTACACAATTAAAACTTATACGATTTAATAACAAAAGTAACTAAATATAATTTAAACTATTAAAGATTTAAGGAAATAATTAAATAAATTATTTAGCAAAATTTGTGATTTTATAAATGTAATTAAACGCGTAAAATAAATATTTAACGTTTAAATGACGGAGCAAACGATCACCGCACGGGGAGCGGAGACTGAAAGTTGGAGGTTAAACCCCCAACTTCCCTTCTCTTCCTTCTCATTTCTCTCCACTCACTCTCTCTCTTACTACTCCCTCCTCTCTTTCTCTTTCAAAGTTTCATCACCACAAATCCCACAAAACCGCAAAATACTACCATCAAACGACGCCGGATCATACCCCATCTTTGGAAGAAAACGTTCACCATCACACGATCTATCATCCTATCTTTTCGGATTTTCAATCCGACACTTCGTAAGTTTCCGACAAATCCCGACATCTCTCGTTTTTGATCATTTTTACAAGTTTATGGCTTAAATAGGCTTAATATGTTCATATAAGGGTTGGGTAAAAGATTTGAACCGAACGGAAACCGGAAAACTCGTTTTCGGCACATTTTCCGGCCAACAGACCGCTACGTCGCTTTTGGACCCAGATTCATGCGACGTCGGCTTCTACGTCGCACAACCCTTCGTGACGTCGCATTGTGCGACGTCCGTCACTACGTCGCATTAAGTTGCGACGTCGCGCCTAGCGACGCCAGCCCCTACGTCGCATTGATTTGCGAAGGTCGCATCATGCGACGTACATGCCTACGTCGCACCCTACGTCGCACCTTACGTCGCATGCCTACGTCGCATGCTACGTCGCACAAACCAGAACTTTGAAAACTCACATTTTCACTAAGTGTCGAACTTTTACAACCTCAAATCCTTATACGATACGACCTAACAAACATAATAAAACATACTTTCCTATTACAATTACTCTAAATTGCGTTATAAATGACAAACTTTAATTATAACAAATCAACAACGGGCCGTATACTTTGATACGAACGCGAACAAACCAACATTTAAACACAACGGGTTGTATGAACAACTAGCCTAGATGGTCTTGCGAGACATCTACTTACTTAACCTTACGTGTTTAGGCACTAGAAGGTTACGGGTTCGGAGAACCTACTTGATTTACTACTACTTGCTATTTACCACTGCTCGACTCAGGTGAGTCTTACAGCCCCACTTTTACTGTTTTACATACGGGGTGAGATACCTAGCAACTGTTTTTACGCATGAACACAATGTACTGAACTGAAAACTTTACTGATTACAAACAAACGCATGAGTTACTTTTATCCACTGAAAGCCTCCTTATCGTAAGTTGTTAGTTATGGACTTAAGCGCGATTACTAGTAGATGGATCCATCTGGGACTGACAATCCCTGTCTGGGGTGGTAGCGCCACCACGTACTGATTTACACGTAGAAACAGACATATTAGTATTTGTTACATATGAGTGTGCGGATAGCACTCACGGGGGTACGTGATTTATTTCACACTACACGGTTAAGCTTCAACTTATGAGCTCATGGCACTGTACTGATAAACTGATTGACTTACTTTGCTTGATAGCAATACGGGTACATACTTGTGGTTCATAACATTTACCTATTACTAAACCTGTGAGATTCACCAACCTTTTTGGTTGACACTTTCTAGCTTTGTATCTCAGGTACACTTACGGAGTAGGTTCACTCCAGGATTGCTAGCTAGAGTCGCATGATTTACAAACTGCATTTAACGAAGATTCTTTGGCATTATCTTTTGTAACTATGATTATGTAATAGAATCTTCCGCTATACGCGCGGACTCTAGGAAACTACATTTTTGTGTACGAAAACCTACGGTTTTCAAACGATTCAAATTATGAAATGTATCTATTTTACAAACGTCTCATTTAGAGGTCGTTTGCTATATATCTTGTGCTTTGTATATTGATTAGTAACACCCAAAGTATGCTTCCGCAACTCGTTAAATTTGGGGGTGTTACACCCAATATGAAGCTGTATGATGGAACGACGGATCCTGAGGAGCACATTGCGCAATACAGGGAGAGGATGGAAATCATTCCAATTCCTTCTGATCTTAAAGAAGCATGTTTATGCAAGGGCTTTGGCTCTACTCTCACAGGATCCGCACTAAAATGGCTATTGAACGTTCCTCCTTACTCTATTACTTCGTTTGCTCATTTGGTTAATTTATTTAATAATCAATTATCTTGCAGTAGAACATTTGAAAAATTAACAACTGATCTATATAGAATTGTCCAAAAAGCTAACGAGTCTCTTCGAGATTTTGTAGGGAGATTCGGGAGAGAATCCTTGAACATACCTAATTTGGATATGCCTACTGTCGTACAAGCTTTTAAGATGGGAATCAAAAGGGATTCCCCATTTTATGAGGATCTTGTTATGAATCCTTGCAGGAACCTCGATGAAGTCAGAAACAGGGCTTTAAGGTTTATTAGGCTGGAAGAGGACGCGATGATACAGAAGAGGGTGGATACTCAATCAGCATACGATAGACCTAACAGGAAGTCAGACTCGTCCTCATTCAGATCAAACCTGGACAAACCTTATACCAGAAATGAGGATCGTCATGTGAATGCTGTTGACGAAGATGACGAAGAATATCCTAAAATAACTTATTATAATTTTTCTGTGGATACGATAGGTATATTGTGTGCCATGCAGGATCTAGGAGACAAGGCAAGATGGCCAAAGAAGAATGACAAGTCTTATGCATGGAAGGATAAATCTAAATGGTGTGCGTACCATGAAGATTTCGGCCACATAACGGAGAATTGCATAGCTCTCCGAAAAGAGATCAATCATCTACTCAACAAATGATACTTGAAGGATCTACTTGGGAAAAAGAAGGATCACGCGAAGGATCATGACAGAGTTCAGGATCCTGAGTCTCAGGATAATCGCAGGATCCCTACTAGAGCAGGATCCCCACCTTCAGACGCCAAGGTAATCAATTTTATTTCTGGTGGCTCTGATATATGTGGCACTTCTTATTCTGCAGCAAAGAGGCACGCAAAGGAATCTAAGTCAGAAAAGCCATATAAACCTACGAGGACTTCCATGAAGAAAGATGAGAAGGTCATAGCATTTGATGAGGATGATTTGCAAGATGTTCAGGATCTTCACCATGAAGGTTTGGTTATTACTCTCTATGTTGCCAATCACTTTGTGCGAAGGATCCTGATTGATGGAGGAAGCTCAGTCAACATCATTCGTCTGGAGACTCTGAAAAGAATGGGTATCCCAGAATCAGAAATCACTTCGAGATCCACTGTATTGGTAGGATTCAGCGGAGAAACAAAGAATACGGTTGGTGATATCAAGTTGCCAATCTACATTGAAGGGGTAAACTCTATTCAAAAGTTTTGTGTTATGGATTGTTTGTCAAGCTATAACATTATCCTAGGAAGACCATGGTTACATGATATGAAAGCGGTACCGTCGATGTATCATCAATGTGTCAAGTTACCAACTCCATGGGGGTGGTCAAGATCAGCAGTGACCAACAAGAAGCAAAGGATTGTTATGCAACGTCAATGAAATCTACTGCCAAGCCTCCGTCAGCATAGCAATTAAAGAACAAGGCATGGGATGTCCTGGATACAAAGGAGCATGACGTCAAAGAAGTGCCGCTGAGCTCGAAGGATCCTGAAGAAAAGGTGCTTATAGGGTCAAGCATCCCAGAAGATCTTGAACAGGATCTGATGAAATTCTTGAATCAGAGGAAATCAACTTTTGCCTGGAAGCCAGAGGATATGACAGGTATATCTAAGGATATTATAACTCATAAACTTGGAATTGATAATAGTTTCAGGCCGGTTCAACAAAAGAGAAGAAAATTTATGCCAAAAAGGAATGCTATTATCCAGGCAGATGTGGAAAGACTACTTGCTGCTGGCATGATAAGGGAAGCAAAATTTCCAAGATGGTTGGCAAACGTGGTGGTGGTACAAAAGAAGAATGGGAAATGGAGAGTGTGCGTGTGTAACACCTCGCAAATTTGAACACGATTAATAACATTAATCACTTGCATTATTAGGCTAATTCCCTACTTGAGTGAATTCACAACACATTTTAGAGGTAAGTCTAGCATAGCCCAACTAGTTAGTACGCGTAGTATTACGTAGTCGTAATTACGTACAGATCAATTTGAAAACAAACGCGACAAAAATATACGACTGTTGATGAACAAAATTATTTAATAAAACGAAATTATTAAATAACGTAGTTAACAATTAAATATTATGTCGATAATATTTACATATTATTTTAGAACGCGGAACTTTAACTTGTATAAATTAAAATAAAACAAAGTTGAAATTTGTAAAATTTATTAATTTAGTTTCATAAAAAGATCCTAATTAACATATAATGAAAAATGTAATTTAAAAACATATTAGTTAAAATAAAGTAACATTTAACGATCGGGCAAACAAACACGGGACTAAAACACGGAGGCAGAAAATGGGGACAAAACCCCACTCCCACCTCCACCTTTTCTCATTCTCCATCTCTCTCTTCTCTTTCATCACTCTCTTTTCTCTCTAAACTCACCACCAAAAATCACACCAAAACAACAAAAACTACTACAAAAACGCACCGAATCATATAGCTTCTTTGGAATAAAGTGACCACGAGACCCCGATCTACATTTCCATCTTTTCGGATTTCAAATCCGACACCCGTAAGTTTCCGACAAATCCCGCAAATCTTTAGATTTCAAAGTTATAATTGCTATTTCTTGTTTAACATACTTAGAATAACATGTTTTAGTGTTTTATACAACCGAAAACGTTCCAAATCAACCAAAAATCCGACTTTTTCTCGCTGTTCGTCGAACAGGCGACTACGTCGCATTGGGACCGAAAACAGTACTGCGACGTAGGCCTTTACGTCGCATTACCCTTCCTTACGTCGCACATAGCGACGCAGACCACTACGTCGCATTAAATTGCGAGCGTCGCCTATGCGACGCAACCCATGACGTCGCAAAACCAGAATGCGACGTAGACCCGTACGTCGCACCCTACGTCGCATAACCACCCAGCGTCGCACCTTACGTCGCTAAAAACAGGAAGTTTAAAAACTTGTTTTCACTAAGTGTCGAACTAACCGGAAACGCATATCTTTATACAAATTCGATTCACGAGCCTTACAAACAATTTAAACATACTTGTTTTATCGAAATGTTGATTTCAAACTTTCACCAACGAGTCGTATACATTTTCATAAACAACGAAATACAAACATTAAACAAACGATTTGGACGTGACTTGGATGTACAAACACTAGCATGGATGATTAGTTTAGACATCCACATACTTATTAAATCTCGTACGTTTAGGACGTTAGGAGATTTCAGACCGTACTTGGGCTTAGGTTTGCTAGCACTCGCACAACTACTTAAACTCAACAGGTGAGTTCACAGCCCCTACTTTTACTGATTTAACTGCTTTCGAACAGGGGTGGAAAACATAGTCAACTATTTTACTTATTGCCATAAACTGCTTTTACTTATATGATTGTTTATCATACTTGATTACTCGAACTATTAGAGTACTTTGAACTATTAAACTGTTGAACAAACTGGTGTCTGCGGATTAACATTTACATATTGACACACTGAACTAATAGGATAAATTATCGACAAACTGTTTTAACTAGACCGGAGAACGACCGGTAAACTGTTTTGCAAACGACTGTAAACTATTTTGGTATCTTACCGGAGAACGACCGGTACATATTGGTAACTTGTCGGAGAACGACCGACACAAACATAACTTTTAAACTTGTTTGGTATACCGGAGAACGACCGGTACTTTTGTGTAAAACGCTGGAGAACGACCAGCCACGTATTTTAGTGCCAGAGAACGACTGGCCAAGGGACGGGAGAACGACCCGTGCGTCTTGGATGGGAGAACGACCCATGCGTTTGTTGGACGGGAGAACGACCCGTGCGTATTTGGCCGGAGAACGACCGGTACTGTTTATTTGTAAATCGCTGGAGAACGACCAGCACGTGTTTTAAACTTGAACTTTGGGCGAACAACCCACAAAACTAGTATTGGGATAACATTCCACTAAACTTATTCTCGACTATTATGGCAATACTATTTGCGAACGGATTTGGATAACAACTGTACTACAAACTTGATATAACTTGTGTAAATATAAAACCTGTGAATTCACTCAACCTAGTTGTTGACTTTTACTATGTTTTTCAGGGAATTAGCTGCGCATATAAGAATCGCCAACACACATGGAGAACTAGGCGACCCTTGAAGTTAGGATGCCAACTTTTTGGAAACACATGGATTTCTTTAGTATAACTGAAATGCTTTAGTCATATTTCAGAAATCTACTTTTGTAAACTTATTACTTTTAACTTATACGATTCGAGGAATCGTAAACTTTGTAATTAATAACTTTTGGCATCTTATTATATATTGTTCTGTTGTAATCATAAGCTCTGATACCAATCTGTAACACCCCCAAAATTCGTTTAACAACTAGATTTCAGGAGCTTGCACGTCTGGTGCCTCATATGGTAACCCCCGAGAGCAAACGCATTGAGCGTTACAACAGGGGTTTGGCACCACAAATCCGAGGCATGGTTATGTCCTCCAAACCCGCCACTTTTAGGAGCGCAGTGGATCTGGCTCACAGCTTAACCGACGACGCGGTCGAGATTGGAACCCTGAAAGCTATCACAGGGAAAACTGAACTTACCCGTACTGATGCGGGCGACTCTGGAACCCACAAACGTAAATGGAACAATGATGGTAACGACCGTCAGGGTCAACAAAACAGAAACCCGGGAAACACCCGAGCCTTTGCCGCAATCACCAACTCTGGACCCAAAACCTATCTTGGCAACAAACCAAAATGCGACAAGTGCGGGATGCATCATAATGGCAACTGTGCTTTCTGCCAAGACTGCAAAAACTGGGGTCATTTGGCCCAAAACTGTAAAACCAACCCTCCCCCTCGATCAAACGCGTGTTACGAGTGCGGTGAATCCGGACATTTTCGAAACCAATGTCCGAAACTGAACAACAACCAGAACAACCCCGGAAACAACAATCAAAACAACAACAACCACATCGCAACCATCCCACCGGCTCGTGGCCGCGCATACATCCTCCGTGCACCGGAAACTGTTGCGGACTATGGCAAAAACGGTATGTCTTACCAACTCTTGCTACGATTTAACGTTTCTTTCATTCGAATGTCAATTCGAACACACCACTTGGTAAACGCTAACCACGAAACGAACTTGAACTATCAAACTATACCGCGAGTATACTAAACAGTTAAAACTATATTGGCAAACATAGATCACTACACAAACTATTACTATTATTGTAACGACATGACTTATCGGAGAACATACGCCGCGGGCGATCCGACTTGATTTTAAATCTCGGGACGAGATTTCTCTAACATGGGGAGAATGTAACACCTCGCAAATTTGAACACGATTAATAACATTAATCACTTGCATTATTAGGCTAATTCCCTACTTGAGTGAATTCACAACACATTTTAGAGGTAAGTCTAGCATAGCCCAACTAGTTAGTACGCGTAGTATTACGTAGTCGTAATTACGTACAGATCAATTTGAAAACAAACGCGACAAAAATATACGACTGTTGATGAACAAAATTATTTAATAAAACGAAATTATTAAATAACGTAGTTAACAATTAAATATTATGTCGATAATATTTACATATTATTTTAGAACGCGGAACTTTAACTTGTATAAATTAAAATAAAACAAAGTTGAAATTTGTAAAATTTATTAATTTAGTTTCATAAAAAGATCCTAATTAACATATAATGAAAAATGTAATTTAAAAACATATTAGTTAAAATAAAGTAACATTTAACGATCGGGCAAACAAACACGGGACTAAAACACGGAGGCAGAAAATGGGGACAAAACCCCACTCCCACCTCCACCTTTTCTCATTCTCCATCTCTCTCTTCTCTTTCATCACTCTCTTTTCTCTCTAAACTCACCACCAAAAATCACACCAAAACAACAAAAACTACTACAAAAACGCACCGAATCATATAGCTTCTTTGGAATAAAGTGACCACGAGACCCCGATCTACATTTCCATCTTTTCGGATTTCAAATCCGACACCCGTAAGTTTCCGACAAATCCCGCAAATCTTTAGATTTCAAAGTTATAATTGCTATTTCTTGTTTAACATACTTAGAATAACATGTTTTAGTGTTTTATACAACCGAAAACGTTCCAAATCAACCAAAAATCCGACTTTTTCTCGCTGTTCGTCGAACAGGCGACTACGTCGCATTGGGACCGAAAACAGTACTGCGACGTAGGCCTTTACGTCGCATTACCCTTCCTTACGTCGCACATAGCGACGCAGACCACTACGTCGCATTAAATTACGAGCGTCGCCTATGCGACGCAACCCATGACGTCGCAAAACCAGAATGCGACGTAGACCCGTACGTCGCACCCTACGTCGCATAACCACCCAGCGTCGCACCTTACGTCGCTAAAAACAGGAAGTTTAAAAACTTGTTTTCACTAAGTGTCGAACTAACCGGAAACGCATATCTTTATACAAATTCGATTCACGAGCCTTACAAACAATTTAAACATACTTGTTTTATCGAAATGTTGATTTCAAACTTTCACCAACGAGTCGTATACATTTTCATAAACAACGAAATACAAACATTAAACAAACGATTTGGACGTGACTTGGATGTACAAACACTAGCATGGATGATTAGTTTAGACATCCACATACTTATTAAATCTCGTACGTTTAGGACGTTAGGAGATTTCAGACCGTACTTGGGCTTAGGTTTGCTAGCACTCGCACAACTACTTAAACTCAACAGGTGAGTTCACAGCCCCTACTTTTACTGATTTAACTGCTTTCGAACAGGGGTGGAAAACATAGTCAACTATTTTACTTATTGCCATAAACTGCTTTTACTTATATGATTGTTTATCATACTTGATTACTCGAACTATTAGAGTACTTTGAACTATTAAACTGTTGAACAAACTGGTGTCTGCGGATTAACATTTACATATTGACACACTGAACTAATAGGATAAATTATCGACAAACTGTTTTAACTAGACCGGAGAACGACCGGTAAACTGTTTTGCAAACGACTGTAAACTATTTTGGTATCTTACCGGAGAACGACCGGTACATATTGGTAACTTGTCGGAGAACGACCGACACAAACATAACTTTTAAACTTGTTTGGTATACCGGAGAACGACCGGTACTTTTGTGTAAAACGCTGGAGAACGACCAGCCACGTATTTTAGTGCCAGAGAACGACTGGCCAAGGGACGGGAGAACGACCCGTGCGTCTTGGATGGGAGAACGACCCATGCGTTTGTTGGACGGGAGAACGACCCGTGCGTATTTGGCCGGAGAACGACCGGTACTGTTTATTTGTAAATCGCTGGAGAACGACCAGCACGTGTTTTAAACTTGAACTTTGGGCGAACAACCCACAAAACTAGTATTGGGATAACATTCCACTAAACTTATTCTCGACTATTATGGCAATACTATTTGCGAACGGATTTGGATAACAACTGTACTACAAACTTGATATAACTTGTGTAAATATAAAACCTGTGAATTCACTCAACCTAGTTGTTGACTTTTACTATGTTTTTCAGGGAATTAGCTGCGCATATAAGAATCGCCAACACACATGGAGAACTAGGCGACCCTTGAAGTTAGGATGCCAACTTTTTGGAAACACATGGATTTCTTTAGTATAACTGAAATGCTTTAGTCATATTTCAGAAATCTACTTTTGTAAACTTATTACTTTTAACTTATACGATTCGAGGAATCGTAAACTTTGTAATTAATAACTTTTGGCATCTTATTATATATTGTTCTGTTGTAATCATAAGCTCTGATACGTATGCATGCTTTATTATTGTGACACCCCAGTACTTAAACTAAAACGCTTCCGCTAAACGAATTTTGGGGGTGTTACAGCGTGGACTATACGGATCTCAATAAAGCCTGCCCGAAGGATCCTTTTCCATTGCCTCATATAGACTCAATGGTGGATGCTACGGCTGGGCATGAGATCCTAACTTTTATGGATGCTTCATCAGGATTTCAACAGATTCAGATGGAACCTTCAGACCAGGAAGACACAGCCTTCATAACCCCCACAGGTATCTATTGCTATATTGCTATGCCCTTTGGTCTTAAAAATGCAGGTGCAACATACCAAAGGCTAGTCAACATGATGTTCAAAGACCAATTGGGAAGCACAATGGAAGTATACATCGATGACATGGTAGTAAAGTTAAAGAAAACTGAGGATCATCTTCAGGATCTTAAGGTGGCCTTTGACATTCTGGATGACTACAACATGAAGCTTAATCCTGCAAAATGCCACTTTGGAGTGGGGGCAGGAAAATTCTTGGGATATATGGTGACCAAGAGAGGGATAGAAGCTAGCCCAGAACAGATCAAAGCCATTCTTAATCTAAAGTCTCCATCAAGTCCAAAGGATATACAAAGGTTAACGGGAAGGATAGCAGCTCTGAACCGTTTTATTTCAAGATCCTTAGACAGATGCAAGGAATTCTATGATATCCTCAAAAAGAACAGAAAATTCGAGTGGGGAGAAAAGCATGAAGCTGCATTTCAAGAATTAAAGGACTACTTGTCATCAGCTCCTTTATTGATGAAGACTGAGAATGGTGAACCACTGTTTCTCTATTTGTCGGTATCCAGAAATGTTGTAAGTGCAGTGCTCGTGAAGGATCATGAAGGGCAACAACATCCTGTTTACTATGTAAGTAAAAGCCTATTAGATGCTGAAACCAGGTATTCTCATCTCGAAAAACTTATACTTGCATTAGTCATGGCATCAACTAAACTTAGGCATTATTTTGAGACACACCTGATACATGTAAGAACCAATTATCCTATTAAAAACGTTTTGAGAAAACCAGAAATGTCAGGACGTTTAGCTAAATGGTCTGTAAACTTAAGTGCTTATAATCTGATCTATGAGCCTAGGAACGCAATTAAATCTCAAGCCCTAGCAGATTTTATTGCTGACTTTACTAGTGATCTTCAAAATGAAGTAGATTTAGAAGTACAAGAACTAAACCAAATAAGTGAAAGATGGACACTATATACTGATGGTGCTTCTAACGTAAAAGGAACTGGATTAGGAATTGTATTAAAGTCACCTCAAGGTGATATTATGCCTCAAGCCATAAGATGTGAATTTCAAGCTACAAATAATGAGGCAGAATATGAAGCATTAATTGCGGGATTACAATTAGCTAAGGATATTGGGATAAGATACTTAAACGTGTATGTTGATTTATTGTTAATTGCTAACCATTATAATGCATCTAATACTGTGAAAGTAGATAGATTAGCCTTGTATTTGGAGATTGTTAAGGATCTTGCAGGTAGCTTCGAGGTCTTTGAAATCCAACAGGTACCACGTGAAGATAATACTGAGGCGGATGCTTTGGAAAATCTGGGGTCAAGCTTAAGGATCCCACCAGATGTTAAAATACCAATTATACATATTGCAACGCCCACTATAGCTGATAAGGATCACAACGAAGAGAAAGTCTGTGATGTTGAGGATCCTCAGCCTGGAGATAACTTGAATGCATCAGGCTCTGGGGGCAAGTCAGGATCATGGATGCAACCGATCATGGAATATTTACAACACGATGTGATCCCTAAGGATGAAAACAATCCCAAAGCTTTCAGGTTAAAGGTATCTCGTTTTACTACTGAAAATGGTATATTGTATAAAAAATCACTTGCAGGACCATTATTGCGATGCCTTGAGGATCCTAAAGCAAAAGCAGTCCTTGAGGATATACATGAAGGTGATTGTGGGAATCATTCTGGGGCAGAGCATTATTTTCAAAAGCTTTAAGGACAGGATACTTCTGGCCTACAATGAAGAAGGATTCCATGGATTTTGCTCGCAAATGTGATGCTTGTTAAAGACACGGGAACATTCATCATCAACTGGCAGAACCGATGCATCCAATTATCTCACCATGGCCGTTTATGAAATGGGGAATGGATATTGTTGGAAAACTACCTGTTGCTCCAGGAGGAAAAGTGTTTATGCTTGCAATGACGGATTATTTCTCAAAATGGATTGAAGCTGAAGCATTTGTTCAAGTAAAGGAAAATGACGTAATTTCATTCATCAAGAGAAATATCCTCACAAGGTTTGGGATCCCGGCAGAAATAGTATGTGACAATGGATCTCAATTTTATTGGAAGAAGAACAACCAAGTTTTGTGAAAGTTGGGGAATCAAAATGATAACTTCAACACCAGTCCATCCTCAGGCTAATGGACAAGCAGAATCTAGCAACAAGATCATAATCAATAATCCTAAGAAGAGGCTAGATGCTAAGAAAGGGAGATGGGCTGAAGAGTTGCCTTTTGTTTTATGGGCTGATAGGACCACAGAAAAGGAGGCAACTAAGCAAACTCCTTTTGCTTTGGTGTTTGGATCTGAGGCTGTGATCCCGACGGAAATGGTGATCCCAACGGCAAGATCCCAGATGCAGACTTTAGAAGCAAACAAGGAAGCATTGATTCAGGATCTAGACACTGTGGATGAATTGAGGGATCGTGCTAAATTCAGGATTGCAGCATACCAACAGAGGATTTCAAGATCCTACAACAAAAATGTTAGGATAAGAAGGTTTCTAGTAGGAGATTTGGTATTGAGAAAAGTATTTAAAAATACTAAGAATCCTGCGGAAGGAAAGCTAGCACCAAAGTGGGAAGGTCCGTACTTGATAGATTCAGATGCTGGAAAGGGGGCATACTGGCTGGCCAATATGGATGGAGAATTACTTCCAAGATCCTGGAATGCCATTCATTTGAAACTCTATCATGTGTAAGTTGAATATTTCTGTTCAACATATAAGGTACTCCTATGATCCTAAACTTTTCATTAATTTTATTTTCTAATATATATATGTATGTGTGTATTATAATTATATATTATTATATGCATGAAATTCTTTAATAGTTATTATTCTTATAGAATACTGTACTGACTTAAGCATCGGAGGGGTGTTAGGCAAACTAACACCCACCTTTACCCAAGATTTTGTATTTGCTGTAGTTCATGCATTTAAGGATCATGGAATAAAGATTAGAGGTTGGCCACCTCTCCTCCGTTAAGAATCCCAGCGATCCTCTAAGGTTTAGAGGTTTCCGTACGGATAAACACCTCTCTACGAAAAGGGTTTTGACACCTCGCCAGGAGCGCACGATGTTTGATTATAGTGCCACGGTTAGGGAATCGGTGATGCCTCTGGTACCCGACAACTTCATTTCCATTGGCCTATAGATCAAGCGCTAACGAATGTCGATACTGATGTGCACTATACGTATCGATCTAAGGTTTGTGTCGTTTTCACGTCACTCTAAGGTTTGTAATGTTTTCACATTACCAATTGGTTAGGCATTTTCATGTCTCAAATGGCGTAGCCCAAGAATCAAACGGTTTGTAATGTTTTCACATTACCTAATGGTTTGGCATTTACATGTCACTTTTATAGTTTTCATAAACTATCAAATGGTTATAATGTATTCACATTATCAAAATTTTCGTTGGTTAAGTCTAATAAATAACTTTATTAGCTCTAATGTTTTCATGATTATCAAAAGCTGTTTTGATCTAAGGATCACAAAATCTTTTTAAGATCACAGGATTTTTCAAAAAACAAATTGTTTTCACAATTATTTGATAAATTATTAACATTTATATGTTACAGGAATTACTCATTGGGGGTTCCTCATTATCAGCAGTTTAATTTAGGATCTTGAAGTCTCAGGATCCTAAATCCAAGTTTATATGAAATACGGTTAAGGATCCTTGAATCTGAGGATCCCTATTCCGTAATTATCTCAGATCCAGTTAAGGATCCTTGAAGCTTATAATGTTGAGAAAATCTTCTCATTATCCTGGATGTATTCTGAGAGAATCTCCTCAGGATCCTGTTTCTAAGCAAACATATATATGTATACTGAGGGAATCTCCTCAGTATCATGAAGACACAAGATATAGATAATATCCTAATATTATTAACAGCAAAAGATCTAAGGATTCTACAATCCTAAGATTAATGTTCAAAAGAAAAGCAGGAAATTAAAATTGTTTTGTGGCCAACATAAACCACAATAAACACCGCCATGGTTGACCGTACCAGGTCAACCTCACCCCAAATTAATTGTTTTTGTTTACTCCACAAACCGTGAAAATAAATTAGAGATTGGGCTCCGGCTAGTCATTTGCCTTCCTTGCCCAATGTGTTGATGTCTTCTACTCCCGACATCCCCTGGAGAACCTCTGAGACTGAAGCCAAAGTATCCATGTTTGCATCTTCTGGATTGGCAGAGGATACTCTTGCAGCTTTTGGGATCACGGATGTTGGTGTGGATGCTACTTCTGGGGTTTCCCCTTTGGCTTTAGCCAGTTTGCTTACCCAGGTATCCACGGGCCAAAATGAGGTGTCGAGACCCTTGCTAGAGGCCTCGGCAACCATTTTCATTCGAGACTCGAAAATGACGACAGTAGCATCTCTTTTTATTTTTGTAGTCAGCTCTTGTGTGATCTCTTCAGTCTTGGCATCAGCTTCAGAAGTTATCTTCAGAATATAAGCCTTCAGATCCTTGTTTTCCTTCTTCAACTTTGCAAGCTCAGCTGCATCTTTGTCATGTGCGTTTTTCATGACTGTGGACAGTTTGCACATGTCATTGAACGCGCTCGCCTTCTCTTTGCAGCACTTTGAAAGATGGTCAAGGGTCTGTGATATGTGCTAAAAAGTCATGTTTTCAGGCACATATTTCCCGCACATTTGGCCTAATTCTTGGTGAAAACACTTGAATTAAACGTTTATTTACTTAATTTCACAAAGTTGGTCAAATTATAGACATTGCTGTAAAAAGTGCTAAAAACATCCAAAAGGGCACGCAAATCGAGGCAGATTATTCTAAACACTGATTCTTACAGACTTTTAACCATATTATGATACAAGTCCTTAAATAGTCTCATATGATGTATCAGGTTATTCCAAGACTGTAGAATCAAGAATCGTGCAGATCGGGTAAAGAACGAGGAAGATAGAGCTTTCTGAGCGCAAACCGAGGGCATTCCGCACACGCCAACCCTAGAGATATCCAAATTTGGCACTTTTGTAATCATTAGAAGCGTAACGGAATTACGAGACCGCAGGCGAAAGAATCAAGTCAAACGGACGCAAAACGAAGAAGATACGGCCTTCCGAAGTTGCGAGAAAAGTCAGAAAAATCACACGGCCTACCACACGGCCACCCCCTAGCCGTACACGGCCTAGAGGAGGCCGTACATGGCCTGTTTATAGCCGTACACGGCCTGATCATGGCCGTACACGGCCTGTTTTGGCTTCACACCCCCTCGTTGTTGCTTCGTTTGCTTGTACGTATGCTTGTAGGCTTGTACTCTTGGCTCCATGGCTTGCCTATAAATAGAGGGCTCTCCATCCTCATTTCACACACCATTCTTCAACAAGAATTCTCACTTTCTCTCTCACACACTCTTTCTCTTTCTAGTTTAGTTTTCTCTCTCTAGCACTACTCTTAGGAGTTAGAGGAGAAATAGATTAGGGTTTTAGTTCGTTAGTTCTTGGTTAATATTTAACCTAGACTAACGGAGGGGCTACTTTTGTAATAGTGTAGGGAATATTCTGAGGGGCTTATTTGTAATATTGTCGAAGATATTGCGGAGGTTCCGTTCGTGTATTCTTCTAACATTATTCTGTCTACGCATAATCTACGGTTATTTCTTTCCTTTTCTATTATGATGATTGCTATTATTATTATGATAGATTTAGGATTGTTTGCCATGCGTAGTGAGTAGTTCTCTTATGTGCTTGTTGTGATGTAGTTAGCTTGTTAATTGGGGTGATGTTACTTTAAATACACAATTGGGATAATATCGTTATGAAACAACGGAAGTAACGTTATACGGCTTTCATTTGTATAGCGCCGGAATCATCACGAATGTGTGTAGTACGGAACGTGGAAGCTATGAAAGTCGTGGGCACAATCCGTTGTGGAATAATGTTTCCAATTGTTACAAAATGAAAACCGGTGTATTGTTAACTTTGTATTTATGAATTTCTAAACCAAAATCGCCTTTCCTCCAATAAACGTGGTTAGAACCTGTATGACAAGGAGTCGCGAATCTTGATCAACCGGTAACTACCTATCTATGTTTTCAAATACAAACATGGTCTGAATTGTGTAGCTGTGGAAATACTGTCAACCCTTTCGTATAGTACACCGTGAATCAATCAGGGATTTATTGGGATTTGTTTAAATAAGTGAGGGTTGGGTTTATATCATAGATGGTCAAACTTTAATACAAACTTAGTTAACCTAGTCCAGAGTGACCATAAAGTATGTGGCACCGGAAAGACCATAAATCGGCACAGTACTTCGTATAACGTTTAAATACGTGGGAAAAGCTAAGGAACTGCCGTCGGTTGAAGACTGTGTCACATCCTGGTTGAACCACACAGCTCTGGACTAAACAAAGACCATTAATACAAAGTTAGCAGTCACCAAACCAAGTCTTAATCTTAAATGCCTTGCCTAGCCCTAGTATCTCCGTGGTGTTAAGAACGGTCAGAACTTTTAGTGGGTCTGTTACTCTATCTCATGCGCCCAGGAATACCATTCCAAAAAGGGTCACTTTTCCACTAGATGGAAAGTGTTGAAGAGTTGAGCAGCCTCCTCTGATCAGAATCACCATAGCCTAACATTCCAGTGACATACTGTCTGAGAAATCAGGTAGTAGGGTGTTAGTGTTTACACTACGAATACTCAGGCAAAAGCAAGACACAAATCTTTAAAAGACGTTTTCATAAATAACCCCAGACATCACCCCATAACACAAGCTAACGAAGTCATAACAAGCACTATTCTCCATTACTGATTCCCTATCTATATTTTACTGTTTTGTTTATTTCCTGCTTTTATTAGTTTAGTTTGAACGGACCTAAAACCAAATCAAAAACTCTTTTCAAAAACCCATCACTAATTTGAATAAGTTTGTCTGGACAACTCCGCTTCATAATACGATTGATCTTAAGAACGACCCTGAGTTATACTTACCTCTGTAAGTAGAATTTAGGTCCCCAGCTCTATAAATATAAAACCCCGTTGCAGCTGTTGCGTAACGACCGTTTCAGCTGTAACAAGTTTTTGGCGCCGCTGCCCGGGAATCAATCGTAAGACCCAGAGGCGTCCTGACGAACCCTTTCTTTTTAGTGATACCTTTATTTTTCGTACTTTACTATTTACTTTCTTTGTTCCAGCCAAAAATAACTTCCCACAACACACAACGATATCAGACCAGATCGTCTGAATCTGAACCACTCATTTTCGTACCTGATCCTGAGTCTATTATCCGTACTATCCGAAAACAAAAGCGCTTCCATCTTCCCAAAATGGCCGCTCGTGTCACTCTTGCTGACAACACCAAGCCATCCATTGAAGGACGAGGAGGACCAATCACCTATCCGGAGATCGAGGGAGCATCCTTCGAGCTGAAGCATCACATCGTACAACTCATCAAGGACAATTGTCAATTCCACGGACTACCACGTGAAGATCCTAACGCTCACATTGACAAGTTCATCCACATATCAAACTCCTACAAGCAGAATGGGGTCGAGCAGAACATAGTTCGCCTATACTTGTTCCCCTATTCTCTCGCTTTACATGCACTTTCTTGGTTTGAGGGACTTGAGACCGGCTCAATCACCTCATGGACGGATATGGGTAACAAATTCCTTGCCAGATACTTTCCTTCGTCTAAACAAACCAAACTCAAGAATGACATCGCGCACTTTGAACAAGCTCACGATGAATCAATCTACTCGGCATGGGAGCGATTCAAAAGTTTGATAAGGAAATGTCCGAATCACCAGATGACAAAAACCGACAAGTTATGCACCTTCTACAACGGTCTCGATCCAAATCACCGCATTACTCTTGACGCAGCTGCTCAAGGTAACTTTATGAAGATGACCGATGATGAAGCATGGGGCTTGATCGAAGACATGACGATGCATCACCACGATTGGAAAGCTGATGGGCAATCCTCATCAACACCTCTCTCCGCTCACAACTCCATCCAAGCTGAAGCTATCAAATCTCTGACGGAACAGATCGAAACCCTAACGAAGCAGATTGGAGAGCTAAAGAAGCAGCCGCAGCGAGTTCATCAAGTTCAGGCTTGCCAGAACTGTACCAACCATCCCACTGAAGAATATGAGGTTGAGTACAAAGACCCGACTGACGGTTCTGTCTATTATGCCCAGTTTCCAACCAGACCTCCAAATCCGCCTGGCTTTGCTAGAACATCTCCACCCAGAAACCGAGGAACCCAATATCCTCCACGGAATAACCAGCCACCGTATCCACAGAGATTTCAGCCACGCTATCCGACATATCCACAACAACCCCAACTTCCTTACAACCAACCTCTGTCGTTGACTGCACCCGAAGATGTCCAGCCTACTGAACCTGCAAAGACTACCGTACCCATCACCAGTGCTGACGACAATCTTAACAAATTTATCCAGGGACAGACTGCTTTCAACCAGAAGACTACGGCCAGACAAGACCAGACGGACCTATTTCTCAGAAATCAACTCTCGGTCCTAAAAAGCCTTGAGAATCAAATTGGTCAGTTAGCCCAATGTCTCGATACCCGACCGCAAGGATCTCTACCCAGTAACACCGTTCAGAATCCTCACGTCGAAGAAGCAAAAACCCTGAGCTCACCTCCTACTAATTCCACTCCAGTAAAGGAACATACTCCTGTCCCGCCGACAGTTGAGACCAGATCCGTACCCACTCCGACTAGAGAGGTGCGAGTTCCTTTCCCGAACCGTCTATGCCAAGTACAATGCCAAGTCTTTCAAACTTGACGGAAAATTCATGGACACCGTGTCTAGAATCCCTTCCGGCACTAAGTATATCCGACGAATACTGGCTACTAAAGACAAGGTTCCTGAAACCTCCAAAATCTCTCTAAATGCTGAATGCTCAGCCGTTATCCAGAATACCCTACCGGAAAAACTAGGAGACACAGGTCAATTCACCTTGCCCTGCTCTATCTATCACTCAGGCATGATACGTTCCTTGGCCGATCTTGGAGCTAGCATCAATCTCATGCCCTATTCACTTTACACCAGACTAGAAATAGGACCTCTCCAGCCCACTAAGATGAGTGTCCAGCTTGCCGACCAATCCATTCGATATCCAAAGGGCATAGCTGAAAACGTCATGGTTAAAGTTGATAAGTTTTGGTTTCCCACCGACTTCGTAGTGATGGATATTCAGGAAGACATTAATATCCCTATTATCCTAGGTAGGCCATTCATGAATACTGCACGTGCTGTTATTGATGTTTATTCTCAGGTCATAAGTCTGCGAGCACATGGACAAACTGTATCTTTCAAGATTGATCAAGATGAGTGCTCACTAGCAGAACAGGCAGAGATTTACGCAATATCAACGGGCAAAGTTATTTCAGATGATGACACTTCTGACACGAATCCAGAACCATACAGACCAGATGATCACACCTGTCTTATCTCGGCAACAGAGGAGTCAGAATCAGAAGAAGAAGAAATGGAGGAATCAGAACCCGAGGAGGAAGAGGTAGAAGAGGAGGAAATGGATGAATCAGAGGAAGAAACAGCACCAGAATCTGAACCAGAGGAAATGGAAGAACAGGAAGAAGATTCAGAGCCCGAAGAAGAGGAGGATGTATACCAGTCTACACCACCGCATCAGCACTTACCAGAATCACACTTTCCGACAGCTGAAATTATGAAGATTGAAGATTCTATCTCTCTATCAGATGTTGATTATGATGCAGGATTTGGTATTACTATGGAGAAACTCATGGCATCTGTCATAGATCCTTCCCAGCCTCTTGTTTCGCCTAGTGTGACACCCCGCAAATTTTGAATACAATTAAGTACACTAAACATTTGCATTTTAGGCTAATTCCCGACTTAAGTGAATTCACAACAAATTTTAGAGGTAAGTCTAGCAAAGCCCAACTAGTTAATACGCGTAGTATTACATATTTTGTAATTAGTATAATTACGTACAAAACATTCGGAACGAACCCGACAAAAACACGAACGTTGGTAAAAACATTTCTATAAATAACTTGAATCTATTTTTATAAGTTATTTATCCTATATTGTTATTTTTATATAATAGTACACTAAAAACTTAGACGTTTTGATTAAAACGTAACAAACGCAGTAAAAACGCGCGAATCGAATTAGGCAACCAAATGAAACTCAATAAATATTTCGGTAACTCAAAATAAAGTATTTTAAGAATACTTCAATGAAAAATTATCCCAAATATATCGTTAATTTAAAACGACTCAAAATAAAGTTACGCGATTTAACGTTTTAACACGAAAATAACGGGTAAATGACCTAAATACGTAAACACAGTCTAAGATTGAAATTGAATCACCAACCCACCCAAATGGGGCCCATGAGGTCAGCCACCACCTTTTCCCCCTATCAAATCTCATGCATTTACTTTCTCCTTCCCCATTCATATGACATGCAAAACACTCATTTCCTCATTTCAACACTTCACACTATTCTCAAACTCTCTCCACCTTCTCTCTACAAACACTTTCTCACTCTAAAATCTGAGATTATCTCATATTTCCAACCACCAAAATCCACCATACCACCACCAAGTACCACCAAGTACCACCACCATCATTCTCAAGCTTTTGCAAAAGGATTTCAAGATTTCTACACAACAAGTGTTCCTCATCATCATCTCAGCCTTCTCTTCATTATTCCACCATTGACGTTAGAGACCCTACCTGGACTTACGCTTTGCTAGCTCTCACGCATTTAGCACTCGAGGTAAGTTCACAGCCCCTACCTTTTTACTGTTTTACTGCTTTTTAAATAGGGGTGAAAAACATAGCCAACTCTTTTGCTACATGTGCAATTATTATATAATTGAATTTATGCTTTTATACAAATTGTTTATGATTGTGTTCATACTATACAACTATTATTTATGAAATAGCGTTTTCATACTATAAACTGTTACATTTGTGTAAACTAATTTGTGAACTTACCGGAGAACGACCGGTACTAACTGTGAACTCGCCGGAGAACGACCGGTGCTAACTGTGAACTCGTCGGAGAACGACCGGTGCTAACTTGTGAACTTACCGAAGAACGACCGGTACACACTGTGAACTCGCCGGAGAACGACCGGTGCTAACTTGTGAACTTACCGGAGAACGACCGGTACTAACTGTGAACTCGCCGGAGAACGACCGATGCTAACTTGTGAAACATATTTTAAACTTATACTTGGGGGACATCCCAACTAAACATATATTTGGATAACATTCCAACACAAACACTATTTGTGACAACCGTCAATTTAGGACTAGAATTTAGTACCTAATCAAGTTTTAATACATGTAATTAGTTCTGTGTTAGGCTAATTAATGTAACAATTATTATATATATTGTTGAATATATATCTACAATTATGCGGTTTGTTTAAATCATACGAGTTTCAAATCGAATGTAATTCGATTAAATATATACGGACGTTGGTGAACAATTTTATTAAGTAATACAAGGATTATAAATAAAGTTATCGCGCTTAAAAATATTATGTCAATAATAGTTAGTATCCAAGTTTTATCACACAATTTATATAAACGTGAATAAAATGTAATTGCGCAAACAAAACGATACAATTCATCTTTTATAAGGTAATTATTAAATAATTAGTAAAATGCTTCAACAAAAATACTGAATAATTATTTGCATTTTTAAAACGTATATTAAAACATAGAAAATAAATATTTAACGTTCAAACAACGGAATAAACGAACACCGCACGGAGCGCAGTGCGCGGACTGAAAATGGGAGGTGATCCCTTAACCACCTCCCCACCATTTTCTTTCCTTCATTTCTTAATTACCTCTCTCTCTCTTCCTTTTCTTTTCTCTCAAAAACTACAAACCAAAATCAACGAAAATCGCAAAATAAACATACTAAACGACCTTGGATCTTCAAGCCCCTTTGGAAATAAACGACCACCTCGCGACGATCTACATTTCTACCTTTCCGGAATTTCAATTCGGCGATTTGTAAGTTTCCGACACAACTCTGAAAACTCTCGTTTTTAAGTTTTATAACCTTCTAGTTGTTTGTATAACCTTATAATGTCCTAAAATGGGTTGGGTAAAAATATTATGCCGATCGATGGCCGGAAAATGCGTTTTTGAGGTTGAAACTCCGATCAGACCCCGTACGTCGCATTTGGCCTGGAGCAAATGCGACGCAGCGACCTACGTCGCACTATATCCCCAACGTCGCATATAGCGACGCAGCGACCTACGTCGCACTATATCCCCGGCGTCGCATATAGCGACGCAGCCTATTACGTCGCATTGACTTGCGAACGTCGCATTAGCGACGCAGCGCCCTACGTCGCTATTGACTTAGCACTGTTGACTTTAGCGACGCAACCCTTTTCGTCGCAAAACCTTACGTCGCAGCCCACGTCGTAGGCTACGTCGCAGGCTACGTCGCACAAAACAGAATCTTCAAAACTCAAAAATTTCGAAGTCAAAGTTACTGTAGAAAAGTCAAATTTTACTGTAGCAATTCACTGTAGCAATTCACTGTAGCAACAATATAATAACATTTTTGAACTATTGTTACAACCGTCACCAACGGGCCGTACGCGTTTTCAAAACATACTTCAAAATCAAACAAGTCATTGTACTTGTATCAATTTATTCAAACAAGTCATGGTAACTTGTATCAAATTAATTCAAACAAGTCATTGTAACTTGTATCAATTTAAATCAAACAAGTCGGAGTAACTTGTAACAATACAATCAACCAAATCGGGGTAATTTGGACATTAAGTTAGACAAACAATTCCAATGGTAGTCTTTCGAGATACCAATACAACTAATAACAATTTAAGTGTCGTGGACACATTCAGGTTTCAAGTCTTTGGACACCAACTTACAGCCAATTACTTCAAGTTTATTAAATTAAACACTTCAGGACTCAGGTGAGTTTCATGGCCCCATTTTCACTATTTTACAACTAGGGGTGTGATATTACTGCTCATTTTGTTTTACAAGTAGAACGCAAGTACAAACTATCGAATACTACATGAGTTTCAAGCTAATCAATTTAAAGTCCTCTATAGCATAGTCTCTAATATTTTAGCGTGAATGTTAGTATATGATATCATATGGGATTGACAATCCTCATCCGGGTTAGCACGCACTAACCGGTCAAACGGATGTATTAGCATTTGGGAAGACGAGTGTTGATTAGGCACTCGTAGGAGGCATTTCAAGTTAGGTTTCCTTAAGTGGGCCTGACAAATCAAGTTAAGCTCAGACTATGTGCTCATGGACAGTATAACTTTTATTTTGCTTAATTGCATTTTAAATTCAATATAAATCTTGCGGTTCTTACAACTATACATTGACATACAAACCTGTGAGCTCACCAGCGTTTTCGCTGACCCATTTTAGTATTTATCACAGGTACCCAGCAGTAGGTTGGCTGCACAAGCAGGAACTATTAGCTCGAGTCAGCATTCATACAACTAGAGATTGGATTGCATTATTATATTTTGTAAAAGTAATTATGCTATGAAATCTCTCAATTTCAGAAATCGAGCTAATGTAACAATATTTTGATGTAAACATTTACTTTATCTATACAAGTTTAAAACGACGCATATAGTGGTCGTTCATTATATCTTATGTGCTTTGTATATTGGTTAGTGACACCCAAATCGAGCTTCCGCAAATCAATCAAATTTGGGGGTGTCACAGATTGGTATCAGAGCCAGGTTATAGTGACCTATGTTGCATTTAGTGGACCTAGACTATGACCGTTAGGCAGTATTCCCTATTAGGTATAACCAGTTCAGAGATTACAGCATACGAATTTAATTTAACATAGCCTGATCAACTATGTACAATTAAACAAAGATGATGTAAGATCTGAAGGAAGTTATGGCTGAACAGGATACACTAGTTGACTCTGACCTCGAGAGAAACGGGACTCAAAACATGTCTTTGCTAGACACACAATAGGTTATTACGTGATATATATATATATATATATATATATATATATATATATATATATATATATATATATATACATGAATAGACCTCATTACAACTTTAGGCTATATTATATTATATGAATATTGGCCTCTTTCTCTCTAACGTTTTATCTCGAAATGACAAACACACCACCAAATTCATCGCACTCAGACGAGTATCTCATGTAACACCCGCCAAATTAGGACTAGTAATTAGTGCCTAATCATATGTTAATACATGTAATTAGTTCCTTGTTAGGCTAATTAATGTATCGAATTATATATATTGTTGAATATATACGAAAATGCGATTTGGTTAAATCGTACGCAATTTAAATCGAATGTATTTCGATTCTATTTAATATGGACGTTGGTGACAAATTTTATTAAATAACGTTGTTATGTCAAAAATATTATTATAATAATATTTCGTAATTATTAGTATCGTACAAACTGAACCTACACAATTTAAAACATTAAAACGCGCATACTAAATAAAATAACGAACATTTATTAACTCAAATATAAATTAAACTGTAAAATATTTAAATAAAATATCGCGCAATAAATTGTATTTTAAAACGCACATGTAATATTTAAAATAATTATTTAACGTATAGACGACGGAACAAACGAACACCGCACGGAGCGGGAACGCGGGGCGAAAAATGGGAGGATAACCTCCCATTCCCCACCATCCTTCCCTCATTTCTCTTTTCCCTTTCTCTCTCTCTCTTTCACTTTTTCTTTCAACTACACCAACCACCTCCACCTCCAAAATTCTATCAAAAACGCAAAATAAACATATCAAACGACTTCGGATCTTCAAGATTTTTAGAGATTCACGACCACCGCGACACGATCTATCATCCTATCTTTTCGGATTTCTCATCCGACACTTTGTAAGTTTCCGACAAATCCCGAAATCTCTCGTTTTTAAGTGTTTTCACTTTCTAGTAGTTTGTAACAACTTATAATGTCCCTATAAGGGTTGGGTAAAAGTTTTGGACCGAACGGAAACCGAAAAACTCGTTTTCGACACATTTTCCGGCCAACAGACCGCTACGTCGCATTTGACCCAGAAATTATGCGACGTCAGCTTCTACGTCGCAAAACCCTTCGTGACGTCGCATGGTGCAACGTCAGTCACAACGTCGCATTAAATTGCGACGTCGCATATAGCGACGTCAGCCTTAACGTCGCCAATACCTCGCCACGTCGCACTTAGCGACGCAAGCCCCTATGTCGCAGAAATCACCTACGTCGCATTAGCGACGCAGCACCCTACGTCGCATTAAATTGCGAAACGTCGCCTTTAGCGACGTCATGCTCAACGTCGCAATCCTACCTGCGACGTCGCACCCAACGTCGCACAAACCAGAACCTCAAAAACACAGATTTTTACTAAGTGTCGAGACTCGAAATTTATCACTCGATTTTACCCAAATTCAGATCCAGATGCGTTTTTCATCAAAGGAATATAGTAGAAATTAAAATTTTCCAAGCTGACCTGGCAGCTCGACCCCAGCCAGGGGCTCTGCCCCTTGGACCCCGCCAGGGGCTGCCGCCCCTTGGACCCCGCTACCAGGGGCGCTGCCCCCGGACCCCCGTACTTAGATTTCGTAACGGCTTCTAAAACACAATCAAAACACATTTTTCAAGAAAAACAACACGAAATCAAAATAATAATAGTTGAGATTATCATTACAAATCCGTCACCAACGGGCCGTACACTTTTCAAATACTTAAACTTATCAACCAAATAGTGGAAATTTGGACATTATAGTTGAACAAACAACTACAAGGGTGATCTGTTGAGATACCCAATCATATTTATAACCATCGCGTGTCGTGGACACCCTCAGGTTACAAGTCTTTGGACTTCATTTCGGCTAATCAACTTACGTTTGTTTAAACGCTTACAGACTCAGGTGAGTCTCATAGCCCCTCTTTTTACTGTTTTACTCAGGGGTGTGATATACTGCTCAAACTTTTAACATGTGAACGCAAGTACAAACATTTCATATACTACATGAGTTTTTCGAAACTAATCATTTAAAGTCCTCCGTCAACATAGTTGTTAATACGTTGTAGCGTGAATATTAGTATATGGTACCATATAGGATTGACCCTCCTCGTTCGGGTTAGCAAGCACTAACCGGGTAAACGGACGTACTAATATTTGGGAAGACGAATGTTGATTAGGCATTCGTGGAGGCACCTCGCTCGGAATTCTCTATAGGGGACCCGGCCCTCGAGTTAAGCTCAACTATGTGCTCATGGCTGTATACACGATGATTATCATTTAATTGCTGGATGCAATTCACTATTTAATTGCTGGATGCAATTCATTATTTAATTGCTGGATGCAATTCATTATTTAAATCTTGCGGTTCATACAATATTACTTGATTTCAAACCTGTGAGCTCACCAGCTTTATAGCTGACCTTTTAGCATATATCGCAGGTACCCAGCAGTAGGATGTTTCTGCTTCAGGATTTAGCTCGAGTCAGCATACAGATGATTGAGATTTTCTTGCATTAGTATATTTTGTATAAGTACTTATGTACTGAAATCTCATTTTATTTAACTCGAGCTATGTAAAGCTTTAAACGTTGTAAACATTTCGGTTATCAATATATTTTGTTAAAACGACGCATATAGAGTCGTTTGCTATTTATCTTTGTGCTTTGTTATTGATTAGTAACACCCAATTCAAGCTTCCGCAAATCATCAAATTTGGGGGTGTTACAGATTGGTATCAGAGCCTAAGGTTATAGTGAACTAGGTTGCATTTAGTGGGCCTAGACTATGACCATTAGGCGGTATTCCTTATTAGGTGTAACTGGTTCAGTGATTACGTCATACGAGTTTAATTTAACATAGCCTGATCAACTATGTACAATTAAGCAAAGATGATGTAAGATCTGAAAGTAGTTATGGCTGAACAGGGTACAATAGAAGACTCTGACCTCGAGAGAACCGAGACTTAAACATGTTTATGCTAGACACTCAATAGGCTATATTATATATAGGAACTATATGAATATAGGCCTCAATCTTACTAACGCTTTGTCTCAGAAATGGCAAACGCACCATCAAATTCATCTCGTTCTCAATCCGGGTCGCAGAACCCAAGGGTAGCAAGGAGGAACTCCAGGTTGCCTCGAGCTGGCCCGTACCCCACTCACTCCACCTTGCCGGCTCTAGCCGCTAGGGTGAATCAACACGAGCAACGACTTCGCACCATGGATGTCGTGTTGCAGGAAACAAACGAAAACTGGAGACTTACATCCCTCGAACGCATAGAACAAGTCTCCGACGATCTTGAAACCACTAACAACAACATGGATATCCTTCGTAATCAAATAATAGAAATAAGGGTGGAAAATGCCCTTCTGCAACAAAGGATGGATGAATGTGTGCAACGCTCACTTGAGACAGAAGAATATGCGCGTGGACTAACACAATGACTTGTACTAGCAGAAGACAAAGCCCGACAAGCTAGCAGGCTTGCAAACACTGTGGACCGTCTTGTCACGATGATGGAACAAATTAATCTACGTTAAGACTAGTGTAGTCTTTGTCTTGTAATCTACCCTGTAATCTAGTAACTATCTACGCGCTATTCTATAATTCGGTCGGATGTAACAATTCCCGACATCTTTTGTAATACATCTGTAGGATGTAACCTTTGAACTCGTATCATCTATCAAGTATTCTTGCTATTTTCGACTCATATTAATTGCCATTATTCCTGTTGATGTTATGTATTACTGCTTTTATACATGTACATCTGAGATAAATACAACTTTCTTGCAAAATCTCATGTATCTTCATTTCTCTTATTGAAGAATCATGCCGCCAAAGACCAGACCTTACACCGATGCACAGATTACCTCACTCATAACCCAGGCTGTGACTGAAGCCTTGGCTCGGAATACCCCACCAAACTCCACAAGAAACAGCGATACCGCTGGAACCTCTGCCGTCAAACCTTGTTCTTACAAGGACTTCCAAAGCTGCAAACCCTCGAGCTTCAAGGGTTCCGAAGGAGCCATCGGACTTATCAGATGGTTCGAGAAAATGGAAACTGTTTTCCGTGTTAGTAAATGCGCGGAGAACGACAAAGTAAACTTCGCCACCTGCTCTCTTGAAGATGATGCCCACTCTTGGTGGAATTCATATACCCAATCAGTGGGTGCTGACATTGCCTACCAACTCACTTGGGAGGAATTGAAGGCAAAACTCACTGCCAAATACTGCTCTATCGCCAAACTCCAAAAACTGGATGAGGAGTTCTGGAACTTAAAGGTCCAGGGTGGTGATATCGATGGTTATACCACCAGGTTTCAACAACTAGCTGCCCTTCGCCCAGCTATGGTTAGCACTGAACCTGATAAAATCAGGAAGTACACCCTTGGTCTCCCTGATCCTGTTAGGGGACATGTCATCTCTTCAAAACCAACCACCATTGACGGTGCAATCCTATTGGCCCAAGACTTGATGTCAATGAGCCAAGATTCTGAACCACCCACTTCATCCTCTCACACAAACAAACGCAAGTGGTCTGACTACCACAACAACCACTCAAACCAACAAAACAAGAAACCCGACACCATCAAAGCTTACAACACCACCACTGACATCGTCCGGGGCTACACTGGGAGCAAACCCTATTGTTCCAAGTGCAGTCGCCACCATGAAGGCTCCTGTGGTCCCTTTTGCAACAACTGCAAGAGGTATGGCCACCTCACCAAAGACTGCCGCTCACCCGCCAACAACAATTCCAACAACAACACCAGACCACCCAAAGTCTGCTTTGAGTGTGGGAAACCTGGGCATTTCAGAGACTCGTGCCCAAAACTGAAGAACAACAACAACAACAACCGCAACAACAACAGCAACAACAACAACACTCGCAGCAGAGCTTTCGTCATCAAATCTGGGGACGCCCGCCAGGACCCGAATGTGGTCTCGGGTATGTTCCTCCTCAACAACTTAACTGCTTCTGTTCTATTTGATACTGGTGCTGATAGAAGCTTTATCTCCGATGATTTTTGCCCATTACTTGACATCACTCCTGTTGCCTTAGATGTTAAGTACACTGTAGAGCTAGCAAATGGAAAACTTGTAGAAACCACCAGTGTGATACCTAATTGCACTTTAAACCTAGCTGACGAAACCTTTTCGATCGACCTTATACCCATTGAAATCGGAAGTTTCGACGTCATTATCGGAATGGACTGGTTGTCCAAGCATCGAGCTGAAATCGTTTGTCATGATAAAATCGTCCGTATCCCACTCGCCGTTGGTGGAACCTTGATCATACAGGGGGAGACCGGTGGGACGGGACTCAATATAATCTCCTGCTTAAAAACCCGAAAATTTCTGAGAAAGGGTTACCCTGCCATACTCGCACACATCACCGAGAAGAAGTCAGAGGAGAAACGACTTGAGGATGTGCCGATTGTTAGAGACTTTCCCGAAGTCTTTCCGGAAGAACTACCTGGTCTACCTCCGTCTAGACAGGTCGAGTTCTCAATCGATCTCGTGCCGGGTGCCGCACCGGTGGCCCGCGCACCATACCGTTTAGCCCCATCCGAACTTCAGGAGTTGTCCTCTCAGTTACAGGAACTGCTGGATCGAGGATTCATTAGACCGAGTTCTTCACCTTGGGGAGCTCCGGTCTTATTTGTCAAAAAGAAGGACGGTTCATTCCGAATGTGCATCGACTATCGAGAGTTGAATAAATTGACCGTCAAGAACCGTTATCCACTTCCTCGCATTGATGATTTATTCGACCAACTTCAGGGTTCAAGTTTCTACTCAAAAATCGACCTGCGATCAGGTTATCATCAGTTACGAGTTCGCGACACCGATATTCCAAAAACTGCTTTCAGAACTCGTTACGGGCACTACGAATTCCAAGTGATGCCCTTTGGTCTAACCAACGCACCGGCTGTATTCATGGACCTCATGAACCGGGTGTGCAAACCTTACCTCGATAAGTTTGTCATTGTCTTTATCGATGACATACTCATTTACTCGCGCAACGAGCAAGAACATGCGCAACACCTCAGAACCATCCTTGAACTACTTAGACACGAGGAGCTTTATGCTAAATTATCTAAGTGTGAGTTCTGGATCCAAACCGTTCAATTTCTTGGTCACGTGATCGACAGTCAGGGAATTCACGTGGACCCATCAAAAATCGAGGCTATCAAAGACTGGCAAGCACCCACCTCTGCAACTGAAGTACGACAATTCTTGGGTCTTGCTGGGTACTATCGGCGATTTATCGAAAATTTCTCTAAAATAGCTCAGCCACTCACGGTACTGACACAGAAGGACAAAAGGTTCGATTGGACTGAGAAACAAGAGTCAGCGTTCCAACTTCTGAAACAAAAGCTTTGCAGTGCTCCAATTCTATCACTACCCGAAGGCACCGATGACTTCGTGGTATACTGCGATGCTTCTCACCAAGGTCTCGGTTGCGTGTTGATGCAACGAGACAAGGTCATTGCTTATGCCTCACGACAGCTAAAAATTCACGAAAAGAACTACACCACTCATGATCTCGAACTTGGAGCTGTCGTTTTTGCTCTCAAAATCTGGAGACATTACCTCTACGGCACTAAGTGCACTATCTTTACCGATCATAAAAGTCTCCAACATATCTTCGATCAGAAAGATCTCAATATGAGGCAACGTCGATGGGTCGAGTTGCTTACCGATTACGATTGTGAGATCAAGTACCATCCAGGGAAGGCTAATGTTGTAGCCGATGCCCTCAGTCGAAAGGAACGACCTAAACCACTTCGAGTCCGAGCCCTCAGTATGACCATTCATAACGATCTTACCATTCAAATTCATACAGCTCAGATCGAAGCCCTGAAAGCTGAAAACATCAAAAATGAAGCCTTGCGGGGCATTGACAAACAATTTGAAATCAAACCTAACGGGATTAGGTACTTCTCAAACCGAATCTGGTTGCCCAGTTTTGGGAACCTAAGAGACTTGGTGATGGACGAGGCTCACAAGTCTAAATATTCTATTCATCCCGGATCCGATAAGATGTACCACGGCATCAAGGAATTCTATTGGTGGCCAAACATGAAAGCCGAAATCGCCACTTATGTCAGCAAGTGTCTTACTTGCTCGAAAGTCAAAACAGAACATCAGAAACCTCCTGGTTTACTCCAGCAACCTGAAATCCCTGAATGGAAATGGGAACAAATTGCCATGGATTTCATAACCAAACTACCCAAGTCATCGAGCGGTTACGATACCATTTGGGTGATCGTCGATCGTCTCACCAAATCTGCTCATTTTCTGGCAATAAAAGAAAACGATAAAATGGAACGCCTTACACAGATATACATCAAGGAAATCGTTTCTCATCACGGTGTTCCAATCTCGATCATCTCTGACAGAGATGCCCGTTTCACCTCTCACTTTTGGCAATCACTTCAAAAAGCTTTGGGTACCCGTCTCGATATGAGTACCGCGTACCATCCCCAAACCGATGGCCAAAGTGAACGAACCATTCAAACCTTGGAAGATATGCTACGCGCCTGCGTAGTTGATTTCGGTACAAACTGGGAAAAACATCTACCGTTGTGCGAATTCTCGTACAATAACAGCTATCACGCCAGCATTAAGGCTGCACCTTTTGAGGCACTGTACGGTCGTAAGTGCCGATCACCGATCTGTTGGACTGAAGTGGGAGATAGTCAACTCACTGGTCCTGAACTCATTCACGCCACCACTGAGAAGATTGTGGAAATCCAAAACAGACTCAAAGCCGCACGTGATCGTCAGAAAAGTTATGCTGACGTGAGACGCAAACCACTCGAGTTCCAAGTTGGGGATCGAGTTCTCTTAAAAGTATCGCCCTGGAAAGGCGTCATCCGTTTTGGCAAACGCGGGAAGTTGAATCCCAGATACATCGGGCCGTTTGAGATCCTCGAAAGGATTGGCCCCGTAGCTTATCGATTGCAGCTGCCATCCAAACTTAGCAGCGTACACCCTACTTTTCATGTCTCAAACTTGAAGAAGTGTCTGTCTGATGAGACACTTATTATTCCACTAGATGAAATTCGTGTTGACGATAAACTTCACTTCGTTGAGGAACCCGCTGAAATCATGGACCGTGAGGTCAAACAACTGAAACAAAGTCGTATTCCCATCGTCAAGGTCAGATGGAATTCGCGGCGTGGTCCGGAATTCACCTGGGAACGGGAAGACCAAATGCGACTCAAATATCCTCAACTCTTCACTGATTCCACATCTAACACGACTTCGAACTAAATTTCGGGACGAAATTCTTCTAACAGGGGGAGAATGTAACACCCGCCAAATTAGGACTAGTAATTAGTGCCTAATCATATGTTAATACATGTAATTAGTTCCTTGTTAGGCTAATTAATGTATCGAATTATATATATTGTTGAATATATACGAAAATGCGATTTGGTTAAATCGTACGCAATTTAAATCGAATGTATTTCGATTCTATTTAATATGGACGTTGGTGACAAATTTTATTAAATAACGTTGTTATGTCAAAAATATTATTATAATAATATTTCGTAATTATTAGTATCGTACAAACTGAACCTACACAATTTAAAACATTAAAACGCGCATACTAAATAAATAACGAACATTTATTAACTCAAATATAAATTAAACTGTAAAATATTTAAATAAAATATCGCGCAATAAATTGTATTTTAAAACGCACATGTAATATTTAAAATAATTATTTAACGTATAGACGACGGAACAAACGAACACCGCACGGAGCGGGAACGCGGGGCGAAAAATGGGAGGATAACCTCCCATTCCCCACCATCCTTCCCTCATTTCTCTTTTCCCTTTCTCTCTCTCTCTTTCACTTTTTCTTTCAACTACACCAACCACCTCCACCTCCAAAATTCTATCAAAAACGCAAAATAAACATATCAAACGACTTCGGATCTTCACGATTTTTAGAGATTCACGACCACCGCGACACGATCTATCATCCTATCTTTTCGGATTTCTCATCCGACACTTTGTAAGTTTCCGACAAATCCCGAAATCTCTCGTTTTTAAGTGTTTTCACTTTCTAGTAGTTTGTAACAACTTATAATGTCCCTATAAGGGTTGGGTAAAAGTTTTGGACCGAACGGAAACCGAAAAACTCGTTTTCGACACATTTTCCGGCCAACAGACCGCTACGTCGCATTTGACCCAGAAATTATGCGACGTCAGCTTCTACGTCGCAAAACCCTTCGTGACGTCGCATGGTGCGACGTCAGTCACAACGTCGCATTAAATTGCGACGTCGCATATAGCGACGTCAGCCTTAACGTCGCCAATACCTCGCCACGTCGCACTTAGCGACGCAAGCCCCTACGTCGCAGAAATCACCTACGTCGCATTAGCGACGCAGCACCCTACGTCGCATTAAATTGCGAAACGTCGCCTTTAGCGACGTCATGCTCAACGTCGCAATCCTACCTGCGACGTCGCACCCAACGTCGCACAAACCAGAACCTCAAAAACACAGATTTTTACTAAGTGTCGAGACTCGAAATTTATCACTCGATTTTACCCAAATTCAGATCCAGATGCGTTTTTCATCAAAGGAATATAGTAGAAATTAAAATTTTCCAAGCTGACCTGGCAGCTCGACCCCAGCCAGGGGCTCTGCCCCTTGGACCCCGCCAGGGGCTGCCGCCCCTTGGACCCCGCTACCAGGGGCGCTGCCCCCGGACCCCCGTACTTAGATTTCGTAACGGCTTCTAAAACACAATCAAAACACATTTTTCAAGAAAAACAACACGAAATCAAAATAATAATAGTTGAGATTATCATTACAAATCCGTCACCAACGGGCCGTACACTTTTCAAATACTTAAACTTATCAACCAAATAGTGGAAATTTGGACATTATAGTTGAACAAACAACTACAAGGGTGATCTGTTGAGATACCCAATCATATTTATAACCATCGCGTGTCGTGGACACCCTCAGGTTACAAGTCTTTGGACTTCATTTCGGCTAATCAACTTACGTTTGTTTAAACGCTTACAGACTCAGGTGAGTCTCATAGCCCCTCTTTTTACTGTTTTACTCAGGGGTGTGATATACTGCTCAAACTTTTAACATGTGAACGCAAGTACAAACATTTCATATACTACATGAGTTTTTCGAAACTAATCATTTAAAGTCCTCCGTCAACATAGTTGTTAATACGTTGTAGCGTGAATATTAGTATATGGTACCATATAGGATTGACCCTCCTCGTTCGGGTTAGCAAGCACTAACCGGGTAAACGGACGTACTAATATTTGGGAAGACGAATGTTGATTAGGCATTCGTGGAGGCACCTCGCCCGGAATTCTCTATAGGGGACCCGGCCCTCGAGTTAAGCTCAACTATGTGCTCATGGCTGTATACACGATGATTATCATTTAATTGCTGGATGCAATTCACTATTTAATTGCTGGATGCAATTCATTATTTAATTGCTGGATGCAATTCATTATTTAAATCTTGCGGTTCATACAATATTACTTGATTTCAAACCTGTGAGCTCACCAGCTTTATAGCTGACCTTTTAGCATATATCGCAGGTACCCAGCAGTAGGATGTTTCTGCTTCAGGATTTAGCTCGAGTCAGCATACAGATGATTGAGATTTTCTTGCATTAGTATATTTTGTATAAGTACTTATGTACTGAAATCTCATTTTATTTAACTCGAGCTATGTAAAGCTTTAAACGTTGTAAACATTTCGGTTATCAATATATTTTGTTAAAACGACGCATATAGAGTCGTTTGCTATTTATCTTTGTGCTTTGTTATTGATTAGTAACACCCAATTCAAGCTTCCGCAAATCATCAAATTTGGGGGTGTTACATCTCACTTCCTTTCCTTGTTCTTTCTTACTCAGTATCATGCCTCCTCGTCGTCAAATTACCCTTAGCGAAGCTGAGATCGCGGGAATAATTGCCCGCAGTGTGACCGAAGCCTTGGCTACCCGAACACCACCCGGTAGCGAGGACACAGCAACCAATACTCCACCACCCAAACCTTGCTCCTATAAGGACTTTCTTAGCTGTAAACCGCTATGCTTCAAGGGCACGGAAGGTGCCATTGGCTTGATCCGTTGGATTGAGCGTATGGAATCTGTTTTCAGTCTCTGCGACTGTACTGAGAACAACAAGGTCAAATTCGCTGCTTACACCTTTCAGGAAGGTGCACTCACGTGGTGGAAAACCCACGCAAACTCCGTAGGTCTTGAAGTTGCAAATCGACTTCCTTGGGCCGAACTGAAGAAGAAGCTGACAGAAAAGTACTGTCCTGAAGAGGAATTACACAGGCTGGAAGAAGAATTCTGGCACCTGACGGTGCAAGGAAATGATGTTGCTGAATATACCACCAAGTTTCAGCAGTTTGCCTTATTATGCCCGGGTTTGGTCGAACCCAAAAGTAAGGGCATTAAGAGATACATTCGTGGACTTCCCGAGAACATCCAGGGCAACGTCGCCTCATCCAAACCAACTACTACTGAGAGTGCCATTCGATTGGCCCACGAACTCATGGCTCTAGTTGTCAGCCGTGAGACTTCCAACACCTCATCCTCTAACAACAGCAAACGCAAATCCACTGAACACCACCACAACTCTAACAAGAAAAACAACACCATCCAAGTCTACAACACCAACTCTGAATCCAACCGCAGCTACACCAGGGACAGACCTTATTGTCCCAAGTGCAACTACCACCACTTTAGTCAGTGCAACCCCCCTTGCAACAACTGCAGGAGGTACGGGCATTTGACTAAGGATTGCCGAGCCCCCAAATCCAACAACAACCCCTCTGACAAAAATGCCCGACAACCTAAGTCCTGCTACGAATGTGGAAACCCAGGACACTTTAGGGATTCTTGCCCAAAATTGAAGAATAAGGGCAGCAACAACAACAACCACCGCAACAACAACAACGTCAAAAGTAGCGCCTTCGTGATCAACTCAGGGGACGCCCGTCAGGACCCGAATGTGGTCACGGGTATGTTCCTCCTCAACAATTTAACTGCTTCTATTCTGTTTGATACTGGTGCCGATAGAAGTTTTATTTCCGATGAATTTTGCTCTCTACTTGACATCACACCTATTGCTTTAGACGTTAAGTACACCGTAGAGCTAGCAAATGGCAAATTGATAGAAACAAATAGTGTGATACCTAATTGCACCTTAAATCTAGCTGACGAAACCTTCTCCATAGATCTTATGCCTGTTGAGATAGGAAGTTTCGATGTCATCGTAGGCATGGATTGGTTATCCAAACATCGCGCCGAAATCATTTGCCATGACAAAATTGTTCGCATACCTCTCTCCGTCGGTAGAACCTTGGTCATACAGGGGGAGACCGGTGGGACGAGGCTTAACCTCATATCTTGTCTAAAAACCCGAAAATTTCTGAGAAAGGGTTACCCAGCAATCCTCGCGCACATCATGGAGAAAAAGTCGGAGGAGAAGCGACTTGAGGATGTTCCAATTGTTCGAGACTTTCCAGAAGTCTTTCCTGAGGAACTGCCTGGTCTACCACCACCAAGACAGGTTGAGTTCTCAATCGATCTTGTACCAGGTGCTGCGCCTGTGGCCCGAGCACCATACCGTTTAGCTCCATCCGAACTTCAGGAGCTGTCCACCCAGTTACAGGAACTCCTGGAACGAGGGTTTATCAGGCCGAGTTCTTCACCTTGGGGAGCTCCGGTCCTATTTGTTAAGAAGAAAGATGGTTCTTTTCGAATGTGTATCGACTATCGAGAGTTGAACAAGTTAACTGTCAAGAACCGGTATCCACTCCCTCGAATCGATGACCTGTTCGACCAACTTCAAGGGTCGAGTTGTTATTCAAAGATTGATCTCCGATCAGGTTATCACCAACTGCGTGTTCGCGATGCCGATATTCCAAAAATCGCTTTCAGAACTCGTTACGGGCATTACGAATTCCAAGTGATGCCATTCGGCCTAACCAATGCACCGGCTGTATTCATGGACCTTATGAATCGGGTGTGTAAACCTTACCTTGATAAGTTTGTCATTGTCTTCATCGATGACATCCTCATATATTCACGAAGCAAAGAAGAGCATGCGCAACACCTCAGAACCATCCTTGAACTACTTAAACACGAGGAGCTCTATGCCAAGTTCTCTAAGTGTGAGTTCTGGATCAAAACCGTTCAATTCCTTGGTCACGTGATTGACAGTCAGGGAATTCACGTTGACCCGTCAAAAATCGAGGCTATCAAAGACTGGCAATCGCCAACCACTCCGACCGAAGTACGGCAGTTTCTAGGACTGGCCGGATACTATCGACGATTCATTGAAAATTTCTCCAAGATAGCCATACCACTCACGACGCTGACCCAGAAAGACAAAAAGTTTGACTGGACTGATAAGCAAGAGTCGGCATTCCAACTCTTAAAACCAAAGCTTTGCAGTGCTCCTATCCTATCATTACCCGAAGGCACCGATGACTTCGTGGTATACTGCGATGCTTCACATCAAGGTCTCGGTTGTGTGCTCATGCAACGAGACAAAGTCATAGCTTATGCTTCCCGACAGCTTAAGATTCATGAAAAGAATTACACCACCCACGACCTCGAGCTAGGAGCTGTCGTTTTTGCCCTCAAAATCTGGAGACATTACCTTTATGGTACCAGATGTACAATCTTTACCGACCATAAAAGCCTTCAACACATATTCGATCAGAAGGATCTTAACATGAGGCAACGTCGATGGGTCGAGTTGCTTACGGATTACGACTGTGAACTCAAATATCATCCAGGCAAAGCAAATGTTGTTGCTGACGCCCTCAGTCGAAAAGAGCGAGTGAAACCACTTCGGGTTCGAGCCCTCAGTATGACCATTCACAACAATTTAAACATTCAAATTTTCACTGCTCAACTCGAAGCCTTAAAACCTGAAAATGTCAAAGATGAAGCCTTGCGGGGCATGGATAAACAATTCGAAATAAGACCTAACGGGATTAGGTATTTCTCAAACCGAATCTGGTTGCCTAAATTTGGGAACCTACGAGACTTGGTGATGGATGAAGCTCACAAGTCTAAATATTCTATCCACCCGGGGTCCGATAAAATGTACCACGGTATCAAGGACTTCTACTGGTGGCCGAACATGAAATCTGAAATCGCCACCTATGTCAGCAAATGCCTTACTTGCTCCAAAGTCAAAATCGAATATCAAAAACCTTCTGGTTTACTTCAACAACCCAGTCTTCCTGAATGGAAATGGGAACAAATTGCCATGGACTTCATAACCAAACTACCCAAATCGTCGAGCGGTTGCGATACCATTTGGGTGATCGTGGATCGTCTCACAAAGTCTGCTCACTTCCTGGCAATCAAGGAATCCGACAAAATGGAACGCCTCACCAACATTTATCTGAAGGAAATCGTTACCAAACACGGTGTTCCAATCTCAATTATCTCCGATAGAGATAGTCGTTTCACTTCACAATTTTGGCAATCACTTCAAAAATCTCTGGGTACTCGACTTGATATGAGTACCGCATACCATCCTCAAACCGACGGCCAAAGTGAGCGAACCATTCAAACACTGGAAGATATGCTACGGGCCTGCGTAGTAGACTTCGGTGTAAACTGGGAAAAACATCTACCATTGTGCGAGTTCTCGTACAACAACAGTTATCATACCAGCATCAAAGCTGCACCCTTCGAGGCACTGTACGGTCGTAAGTGCCGGTCACCTATCTGTTGGACCGAAGTTGGGGATAGCCAACTCACAGGTCCAGAAATCATTCACGAGACGACCGAGAGAATCGTTGAAATTCAAAACAAGCTTAAGGCCGCGCGTGATCGTCAGAAAAGTTATGCTGACGTGAGACGCAAACCACTCGAGTTCCAAGTTGGGGATCGAGTTCTACTCAAAGTATCGCCTTGGAAAGGCGTAATCCGATTCGGCAAACGAGGGAAGTTGAATCCCAGATACATTGGACCATTCGAGATCCTCGAAAGGATTGGTCCAGTGGCTTATCGATTGCAGTTGCCATCTGAACTCAGCAGCGTGCATCCCACATTTCATGTTTCAAATCTGAAGAAGTGTCTGTCTGATGAGACACTTATCATTCCACTCGATGAAATTCGAGTTGACGAGAAACTTCACTTTGTTGAGGAACCCGCTGAAATCATGGACCGTGAGGTCAAACAACTTAAACAAAGTCGTATTACCATCGTCAAGGTTAGGTGGAATTCGCGGCGCGGTCCGGAATTCACCTGGGAACGGGAGGACCAAATACGACTCAAGTATCCTCAACTCTTCACTGATTCAACGTCAAACACAACTTCAACATAAATTTCGGGACGAAATTCTTCTAACAGGGGGAGAATGTGACAACCGTCAATTTAGGACTAGAATTTAGTACCTAATCAAGTTTTAATACATGTAATTAGTTCTGTGTTAGGCTAATTAATGTAACAATTATTATATATATTGTTGAATATATATCTACAATTATGCGGTTTGTTTAAATCGTACGAGTTTCAAATCGAATGTAATTCGATTAAATATATACGGACGTTGGTGAACAATTTTATTAAGTAATACAAGGATTATAAATAAAGTTATCGCGCTTAAAAATATTATGTCAATAATAGTTAGTATCCAAGTTTTATCACACAATTTATATAAACATGAATAAAATGTAATTGCGCAAACAAAACGATACAATTCATCTTTTATAAGGTAATTATTAAATAATTAGTAAAATGCTTCAACAAAAATACTGAATAATTATTTGCATTTTTAAAACGTATATTAAAACATAGAAAATAAATATTTAACGTTCAAACGACGGAATAAACGAACACCGCACGGAGCGCAGTGCGCGGACTGAAAATGGGAGGTGATCCCTTAACCACCTCCCCACCATTTTCTTTCCTTCATTTCTTAATTACCTCTCTCTCTCTTCCTTTTCTTTTCTCTCAAAAACCACAAACCAAAATCAACGAAAATCGCAAAATAAACATACTAAACGACCTTGGATCTTCAAGCCCCTTTGGAAATAAACGACCACCTCGCGACGATCTACATTTCTACCTTTCCGGAATTTCAATTCGGCGATTTATAAGTTTCCGACACAACTCCGAAAACTCTCGTTTTTAAGTTTTATAACCTTCTAGTTGTTTGTATAACCTTATAATGTCCTAAAATGGGTTGGGTAAAAATATTATGCCGATCGATGGCCGGAAAATGCGTTTTTGAGGTTGAAACTCCGAGTAGACCCCGTACGTCGCATTTGGCCTGGAGCAAATGCGACGCAGCGACCTACGTCGCACTATATCCCCAACGTCGCATATAGCGACGCAGCGACCTACGTCGCACTATATCCCCGGCGTCGCATATAGCGACGCAGCCTATTACGTCGCATTGACTTGCGAACGTCGCATTAGCGACGCAGCGCCCTACGTCGCTATTGACTTAGCACTGTTGACTTTAGCGACGCAACCCTTTTCGTCGCAAAACCTTACGTCGCAGCCCACATCGTAGGCTACGTCACAGGCTACGTCGCACAAAACAGAATCTTCAAAACTCAAAAATTTTGAAGTCAAAGTTACTGTAGAAAAGTCAAATTTACTGTAGCAATTCACTGTAGCAATTCACTGTAGCAACAATATAATAACATTTTTGAACTATTGTTACAACCGTCACCAACGGGCCGTACGCGTTTTCAAAACATACTTCAAAATCAAACAAGTCATTGTACTTGTATCAATTTATTCAAACAAGTCATGGTAACTTGTATCAAATTAATTCAAACAAGTCATTGTAACTTGTATCAATTTAAATCAAACAAGTCGGAGTAACTTGTAACAATACAATCAACCAAATCGGGGTAATTTGGACATTAAGTTAGACAAACAATTCCAATGGTAGTCTTTCGAGATACCAATACAACTAATAACAATTTAAGTGTCGTGGACACATTCAGGTTTCAAGTCTTTGGACACCAACTTACAGCCAATTACTTCAAGTTTATTAAATTAAACACTTCAGGACTCAGGTGAGTTTCATGGCCCCATTTTCACTATTTTACAACTAGGGGTGTGATATTACTGCTCATTTTGTTTTACAAGTAGAACGCAAGTACAAACTATCGAATACTACATGAGTTTCAAGCTAATCAATTTAAAGTCCTCTATAGCATAGTCTCTAATATTTTAGCGTGAATGTTAGTATATGATATCATATGGGATTGACAATCCTCATCCGGGTTAGCACGCACTAACCGGTCAAACGGATGTATTAGCATTTGGGAAGACGAGTGTTGATTAGGCACTCGTAGGAGGCATTTCAAGTTAGGTTTCCTTAAGTGGGCCTGACAAATCAAGTTAAGCTCAGACTATGTGCTCATGGACAGTATAACTTTTATTTTGCTTAATTGCATTTTAAATTCAATATAAATCTTGCGGTTCTTACAACTATACATTGACATACAAACCTGTGAGCTCACCAGCATTTTCGCTGACCCATTTTAGTATTTATCACAGGTACCCAGCAGTAGGTTGGCTGCACAAGCAGGAACTATTAGCTCGAGTCAGCATTCATACAACTAGAGATTGGATTGCATTATTATATTTTGTAAAAGTAATTATGCTATGAAATCTCTCAATTTCAGAAATCGAGCTAATGTAACAATATTTTGATGTAAACATTTACTTTATCTATACAAGTTTAAAACGACGCATATAGTGGTCGTTCATTATATCTTATGTGCTTTGTATATTGGTTAGTGACACCCAAATCGAGCTTCCGCAAATCAATCAAATTTGGGGGTGTCACACTATTTGACTTTTGTGTCAACAATTTATAAACTATTTGGTACAATGAACTACACTTATAAAACCTGTGAATTCACTCAACATTGTTGTTGACTTTTTACTATGTTTTTCAGGGAATTAGCTACGCATATAAGACTGCATCCATATGGAACTAGGAGACCCACGACGAAATAGGATGACATCTTAACTATGTACTGTTCAACAATAATCATACGCTCTGATGCATGAATGTCCAATGTTGATGTCGGCGCCCCCGCTCGATCTAATGCTTCCGCAATCATCTGATAAACTGTAATTAACGAATTTGGGGGTGCGACAGATTGGTATCAGAGCCATTGGTTATAGCAAACTAGAAGTCTTTAAGCGACCTAGAGACCTTAGAGACCTAGACTATAGCCTTGGCTAGGACACTTATGCATACACATACATTTGCATACGTTTAACCCAATACACGACAACATTTGTTACGACACATCGACATACGCGAACCAACCGACCAATACTATCGTACACTTATTCTACTTATTTTACTGTATGGTTGACTTTGCCTTGAACTCCTTGAACCGTACTACACCCAATTCGCTGACTCGTATGAACCTGATCGTATTAAGCCGGTTGAAGAAAAGAAGTATGTATTTAGCATCATATAATGACGCCTGGCCAACGTGATTATATCATACTAAGTACATATGGGAGTTTCATAGTCGTTAGATACGTGATGGGGATATCGCTAATTCTTCTTAATGCTCGATAACAGAAACATGTGAGACTTCATTCTTCACATTTCTTACTTTGGCATTGACTACTATCTGAATGACTACTCTATTCTGTTTGACTATTGTGCAAACAAACTCTTATTCTCGAACGGACCGAGCGAATTCGTACTAAACGTTTAACGATTAGGACCGACAACTCATCAATCGAATGGACGGATGAAACAAATGGAGATCACGATACGTATCGGAGTAACTAGCCTTCTTAAGTACTATGCGGAACGAATTCTCCCACGAATAGCAAACCTTACAGGATAATTTCCTACAAATTATATTTTGAAACGGTTATTTCAACAAACAACTATACTGGAAGGTTTTCCTACTATTTATTCACCAAATTGATTTCCAAACGAACACTACTATTTATACACTGAAATGATTTTCTAAAACATATACGAATTGATCACTATTTCGATTGAATATCAAAGATTTATACATAACTTTTTTATATTTAAACAACAAAAGATTTACAAGTAAGTTTATCAACTGTTTTAAACAACTACTCTGTCATGATTTGACCACGATTTGAACAACAATTTAACCGTTTCGAATTGCCAACTGTTTTGACAACAGTTTGTTCATTTTAAACAACAACCGCAACGTTAATGTTCCAACATCTCCTGGACGCACGAACATACTTAAATAAAAGGGTACACAAACGGATCCCTACGTCAACATCGATACGTCTTAGTAAACTCCGATTACTCGTTAACGTTACATTATTCGAATGTCTTGAATTTAGCGCTTAGTGAACCTGGACTGCTGTTGAACATATAACTTATTGAACTATTCGACGAGTATACTTAAGCCGTTAGAACATTTACAACAACCTAAAGCTACTATGGTGACAACACGACTTCTCGGAAACACACGCGTCTGACGTTCCGACATGGATTAAAATCTCGGGACGAGATTTCTCTAACAGGGGAAGAATGTGACACCCCGCAAATTTTGAATACAATTAAGTACACTAAACATTTGCATTTTAGGCTAATTCCCTACTTAAGTGAATTCACAACAAATTTTAGAGGTAAGTCTAGCAAAGCCCAACTAGTTAATACGCGTAGTATTACATATTTCGTAATTAGTATAATTACGTACAAAACATTCGGAACGAACCCGACAAAAACACGAACGTTGGTAAAAACATTTCTATAAATAACTTGAATCTATTTTTAGAAGTTATTTATCCTATATTGTTATTTTTATATAATAGTACACTAAAAACTTAGACGTTTTGATTAAAACGTAACAAACGCAGTAAAAACGCGCGAATCGAATTAGGCAACCAAATGAAACTCAATAAATATTTCGGTAACTCAAAATAAAGTATTTTAAGAATACTTCAATGAAAAATTATCCCAAATATATCGTTAATTTAAAACGACTCAAAATAAAGTTACGCGATTTAACGTTTTAACACGAAAATAACGGGTAAATGACCTAAATACGTAAACACAGTCTAAGATTGAAATTGAATCACTAACCCACCCAAATGGGGCCCATGAGGTCAGCCACCACCTTTTCCCCCTATCAAATCTCATGCATTTACTTTCTCCTTCCCCATTCATATGACATGCAAAACACTCATTTCCTCATTTCAACACTTCACACTATTCTCAAACTCTCTCCACCTTCTCTCTACAAACACTTTCTCACTCTAAAATCTGAGATTATCTCATATTTCCAACCACCAAAATCCACCATACCACCACCAAGTACCACCAAGTACCACCACCATCATTCTCAAGCTTTTGCAAAAGGATTTCAAGATTTCTACACAACAAGTGTTCCTCATCATCATCTCAGCCTTCTCTTCATTATTCCACCATTGACGTTAGAGACCCTACCTGGACTTACGCTTTGCTAGCTCTCACGCATTTAGCACGCGAGGTGAGTTCACAGCCCCTACCTTTTTACTGTTTTACTGCTTTTTAAATAGGGGTGAAAAACATAGCCAACTCTTTTGCTACATGTGCAATTATTATATAATTGAATTTATGCTTTTATACAAATTGTTTATGATTGTGTTCATACTATACAACTATTATTTATGAAATAGCGTTTTCATACTATAAACTGTTACATTTGTGTAAACTAATTTGTGAACTTACCGGAGAACGACCGGTACTAACTGTGAACTCGCCGGAGAACGACCGGTGCTAACTGTGAACTCGTCGGAGAACGACCGGTGCTAACTTGTGAACTTACCGAAGAACGACCGGTACTAACTGTGAACTCGCCGGAGAACGACCGGTGCTAACTTGTGAACTTACCGGAGAACGACCGGTACTAACTGTGAACTCGCCGGAGAACGACCGATGCTAACTTGTGAAACATATTTTAAACTTATACTTGGGGGACATCCCAACTAAACATATATTTGGATAACATTCCAACACAAACACTATTTGACTTTTGTGTCAACAATTTATAAACTATTTGGTACAATGAACTACACTTATAAAACCTGTGAATTCACTCAACATTGTTGTTGACTTTTTACTATGTTTTTCAGGGAATTAGCTACGCATATAAGACTGCATCCATATGAAACTAGGAGACCCACGACGAAATAGGATGACATCTTAACTATGTACTGTTCAGCAATAATCATACGCTCTGATGCATGAATGTCCAATGTTGACGTCGGCGCCCCCGCTCGATCTAATGCTTCCGCAATCATCTGATAAACTGTAATTAACGAATTTGGGGGTGCGACACCTAGACTCAACGCTCTGCTGAACATTGAGAAGACTATTACTTTTTCAAAGCAACACCCAGAGCTTAGAGACAAACTCCTGAAGAAAATACTGGCATACAAAGAATCCATGCTACCGGATCTTTATTCAGACTTACCTTCCCAAGCCTTCGATGCTTCTGCACCTCGAACTCTGTTCGAATGGGGAGATACTTCTGAAACTAGCCATGATTCTGAAGAAAGAGACATAGAGATGGATTCTTCTCAGCCGATATCTCAGATCACCAGTGATATCCAGTTACCTTCTGATGTTGTTGAGTTCCCAAACTCTCAAAATATGGATACTCCGTCAGCAGAGGATGATCAGGATAACACTGTATACATCGATATACCGATTGATATCCGCTCTATCCGACTTCCGAAACCTCCAGCTATCCCCATGGTTTCTAATCACGAAGAAAAGATTAGTGCTATCGAGGCGTTCAAGAATGACCTCCCCTCAATGATGAACATCATCATGAATTCTACCAATGAGTAGACACCACGCCAAAGGGACCTGATAGAAGAAATCAAGGCCGAATATGACGTTTATCAAGCCAGCAGCCGAGACCCACTGCTATTTCAAAACCGCCTGCAGGCCTTCACTGAAGATCTCACCACTCAGCTCCTGCACCAAACTGCTGAACCTACATTTGAGGAGTTAGAGTTCTTCGAGGACCAGAAGGCCATGTATCGAAAGATACATAATGTACTGATCAGATCTGCGTTCCCATATTCTGCACAGCAACATGAATACTTAAACTCATACCGCTGGAATATGTACCACGCTACTGGGAACCCTGATGCAGATGTTGATGTCCGGCTAATGAATGACCTTCGAAGATTGATAAATCTAATGGCTGGGAACGATCATATAGACAACACTTCTTCCAACAGGTTCTATATTGATTGTACCATTGAGTACCATGCTTACAAGATCATCCATGATCTCGAGTTTGAGATTTTTGACGAAAGAACGCGTGCCATCCCTTCTTCCATACCCGAAAGCTCGATGGTTAACATCGCGACCTTCCTCTCAGACCGAATCAAGGAGATCTTCTGTGAAGTCCACCCGGATGAGTACCGCCAGATCTTTCACTACGGATTGCGAGAGGTGTACGATATTGTCAACAACATCTTTCGTGACTCTACCCTCTCATTCTCCGCTCATCAAGCCAATCTCATCCAGAGCATTCACGAGTCTATCAGAGAAATCAGAGGAAACTCCAGCCGAGCTGATCACGAAAACATCCATCAGATGTTCCTCAGATTCATGAACTCGTTGAAACAAGACCATCCAGAACGTGAGCTGATGGAAGCCAGTGAAGCAGGATTCTTTGTGATTGATCCCCATGGAGTTATCTCCAAAACCATAAAAGACATCACTTTGGATCTCCTGCATATGCAGAAAGTCACTGAAGACCACCTTGACAGCTTCCCCGACTTTGCATCACACACTCCGAACATCATCAGGGTCATCGCTCACCAGTTTCTACGGATCTACCCTCGCAACACTTGGACGCCACGCACTTCCGGCCCAAGTGGTTCCGGTTATCATTAATCTGAAGGAAGGCAAAGTCGAGCTCTCGACTTTAACAGCAGCGCTTCTCGGGAGGCAACCCGTGCAATAAAAAGAAAAGATTGAGTATCAATAAGTGAAGCAGAATCTCCGACTATCCTTCACACTTGGTTATGCCTAAAAATATTTTCAAAATCGTTTCTCAGAACAACTCATTTTGCAAAAAACTCATCTCAGCAGGAAGTAAAAATAAATAATTCATTGTTTCGAGCATTTGAGGTACTTGCATACTACTTCTATGCATTATGCTCGAACTCGTTTAAAAACAATGTTTTATAACTGATTGGTCATAGAAAACATTTCTTCAAAATCTGAGACGGTGATTTCACTACCATTTGCAAAATATATGAGTTTGTTAAAAGGCATATCCAACGTGTTCACACCTACGAGATCATTTCACAAAAAGTAGAGTATGAATAATTGAAGTTTTGAAGTGTGCAAGAAAACCCTAGCAAGAGTCTCGAGGATAAAACCAGAAGAAAATTCAGAAATGGATCCTGGCAAATCTCATTTCAGCATTTTTCTTATCATAAACATCCGAGCATCTCGCTATTTGGGGAGTTTCCTTATCCTTTCTTCACTTTTCAATAAATAAATAATCTGTTTTGTTTAGTGTGTTATCTATGCCGTATCCTACACTTATCACTAAGTGTGGGATTCCAGCCCAAAAACAACACTTGAGAAACATTTTCTATATGTTCAAACTCTAAGTGTGGGATTTTACTTGTAAAATCCCTACTCAAGAGAACATTAGGGACAATGTTCCTCTAAGTGTGGGATAGCAGGTATAGATACCTTGGATTGATTTTACGCCTTTTTGTCCAAATAGTAAACTCAGAAATGTTCCTCAAATTTCAAAATTTTTTCAAAAATAATAAAAAGTATGAGTTTGTAACTCTGCTATTTTGAATTCTAAACGTTCTAAAGAGGAATCATTCCCGTATATGAGTATGCTATTTTGGAAATTAAGGAAAAATAAGGTCGGAATCTCTCAAACAAAAATGATAATCTAAGAGGGGCATCGCATGACTAGGCACATATAACCCAAAAACTTGCAGTGAGGTATCTTGAGCCCTATAGCATTCATTTTTAATGCTTCACTTTTCGTTTGTTGTGTGTGCCGATGTATGCATCTCTAAATTAGAACTTGCTCCTGACATACGTTTCGAGACCATATTAGTGAGTACCGTACGCGGTATAGGTGCAATTAAATGATCTTGACATTCCCTAGGATTTAACCCCCTTTTCTCATATCTTTTCAAGCCCAAAACCCTTCCAATGCTTATTTTTAGCATCGATGATCCACTTAGTAAACCCTGTTGAGCCTAAACCTTTTCGTTTCATAAAACCCTAATTTTAAACCCACTTTCCCAAAATTAACAAAAGCTTACCGCAGAATTTCTAAGGTTATGGAAAACGCCTTTTAGAATATCCTTTTCGCTTGATTCAGCATTCTGATCCTCTCTCACAAAGTCATCAAAGTTATATATGAAGGAGAGAGAAATCTTGGTGTGAAAAATTGACACCAGAAGACTATCACGAATGAAGAGGTTAAGTTAAGAAGGATTTCTAAGGGAGCCAAAAAAAAAAGAGAAAAAGAAAAAATAAATAAAAATAAAAAATAATAAAAGAATAATCCCTTGGAAATTCTGTGGCAGAGAAATTCTCAAAAAGAAAAAGAAGAAAAATAGTTAGTCTAAGAATAAAGCTAAGTGCTTTCAGTAGTATCAATCTCCAGAAAAATCTGATAGAAGCAAAATAGCTATCTAGTTCCGTTTCTGTATTTGCGCTATTCTAAATAAAGTTTTTCATGATCTTTAGAATTCTAAGGTACAGCTAAACCCTTACACCCAAAACAAACCAATATCCATACCCTTTCACCCCCACCAAATATTACAACCCTCATGAATCTCTTGGGATAATTAGCACCGTCCTCACTTAAGTGGTGGAGATCCGATTCTCGATCAAGCCTATGACGATGAGTGCTACATGACTGGCTTTTGAGCGATTTCATTTGTTCTAGAATGTTAGGAAACCCGATACACTTTGAGTGAATTGAGTGACCACCTTGTGAGGAATTGCCCGGTCATGTATACTCCAAGATCGCGAGAGTTGGAAGTATGCCTAAGAAAGTCATTCCTTGTTTCTGGGACGATTATCTTATTTCTCCTTATTTTCTATTATGGTTTGCTGATATGCGGGGTGATTACTTTTAAGGATTTTTAGAATTCGCCAAATCTGCTTAAAACGGTTTTCATAAAAACTGAGTTTTGCTTGAGGACAAGCAATGTCTAAGTGTGGGATATTTGATATGTGCTAAAAAGTCATGTTTTCAGGCACATATTTCCAGCACATTTGGCCTAATTCTTGGTGAAAACACTTGAATTAAACGTTTATTTACTTAATTTCACAAAGTTGGTCAAATTATAGACATTGCTGTAAAAAGTGCTAAAAACATCCAAAAGGGCACGCAAATCGAGGCAGATTATTCTAAACACTGATTCTTACAGACTTTTAACCATATTATGATACAAGTCCTTAAATAGTCTCATATGATGTATCAGGTTATTCCAAGACTGTAGAATCAAGAATCGTGCAGATCGGGTAAAGAACGAGGAAGATAGAACTTTCTGAGCGCAAACCGAGGGCATTCCGCACACGCCAACTCTAGAGATATCCAAATTTGGCACTTTTGGAATCATTAGAAGCGTAACGGAATTACGAGACCGCAGGTGAAAGAATCAAGTCAAACGGACGCAAAACGAAGAAGATACGGCCTTCCGAAGTTGCGAGAAAAGTCAGAAAAATCACACGGCCTACCACACGGCCACCCCCTAGCCGTACACGGCCTAGAGGAGGCCGTACATGACCTGTTTATAGCCGTACACGGCCTGATCATGGCCGTACATGGCCTGTTTTGGCTTCACACCCCCTCGTTGTTGCTTCGTTTGCTTGTACGTATGCTTGTAGGCTTGTACTCTTGGCTCCATGGCTTGCCTATAAATAGAGGGCTCTCCATCCTCATTTCACACACCATTCTTCAACAAGAATTCTCACTTTCTCTCTCACACACTCTTTCTCTTTCTAGTTTAGCTTTCTCTCTCTAGCACTACTCTTAAGAGTTAGAGGAGAAATAGATTAGGGTTTTAGTTCGTTAGTTCTTGGTTAATATTTAACCTAGACTAACGGAGGGGATACTTTTGTAATAGTGTAGGGAATATTCTGAGGGGCTTATTTGTAATATTTTCGAAGATATTGCGGAGGTTCCGTTCGTGTATTCTTCTAACATTATTCTGTCTACGCATAATCTACGGTTATTTCTTTCCTTTTCTATTATGATGATTGCTATTATTATTATGATAGATTTAGGATTGTTTGCCATGCGTAGTGAGTAGTTCTCTTATGTGCTTGTTGTGATGTAGTTAGCTTGTTAATTGGGGTGATGTTACTTTAAATACACAATTGGGATAATATCGTTATGAAACAACGGAAGTAACGTTATACGGCTTTCATTTGTATAGCGCCGGAATCATCACGAATGTGTGTAGTACGGAACGTGGAAGCTATGAAAGTCGTGGGCACAATCCGTTGTGGAATAATGTTTCCAATTGTTACAAAATGAAAACCGGTGTATTGTTAACTTTGTATTTATGAATTTCTAAACCAAAATCGCCTTTCCTCCAATAAACGTGGTTAGAACCTGTATGACAAGGAGTCGCGAATCTTGATCAACCGGTAACTACCTATCTATGTTTTCAAATACAAACATGGTCTGAATTGTGTAGCTGTGGAAATACTGTCAACCCTTTCGTATAGTACACCGTGAATCAATCAGGGATTTATTGGGATTTGTTTAAATAAGTGAGGGTTGGGTTTATATCATAGATGGTCAAACTTTAATACAAACTTAGTTAACCTAGTCCAGAGTGACCATAAAGTATGTGGCACCGGAAAGACCATAAATCGGCACAGTACTTCGTATAACATTTAAATACGTGGGAAAAGCTAAGGAACTGCCGTCGGTTGAAGACTGTGTCACATCCTAGTTGAACCACACAGCTCTGGACTAAACAAAGACCATTAATACAAAGTTAGCAGTCACCAAACCAAGTCTTAATCTTAAATGCCTTGCCTAGCCCTAGTATCTCCGTGGTGTTAAGAACGGTCAGAACTTTTAGTGGGTCTGTTACTCTATCTCATGCGCCCAGGAATACCATTCCAAAAAGGGTCACTTTTCCACTAGATGGAAAGTGTTGAAGAGTTGAGCAGCCTCCTCTGATCAGAATCACTATAGCCTAACATTCCAGTGACATACTGTCTGAGAAATCAGGTAGTAGGGTGTTAGTGTTTACACTACGAATACTCAGGCAAAAGCAAGACACAAATCTTTAAAAGACGTTTTCATAAATAACCCCAGACATCACCCCATAACACAAGCTAACGAAGTCATAACAAGCACTATTCTCCATTACTGATTCCCTATCTATATTTTACTGTTTTGTTTATTTCCTGCTTTTATTAGTTTAGTTTGAACGGACCTAAAACCAAATCAAAAACTCTTTTCAAAAACCCATCACTAATTTGAATAAGTTTGTCTAGACAACTCCGCTTCACAATACGATTGATCTTAAGAACGACCCTGAGTTATACTTACCTCTGTAAGTAGAATTTAGGTCCCCAGCTCTATAAATATAAAACCCCGTTGCAGCTGTTGCGTAACGACCATTTCAGCTGTAACAGTCTGCACAAAATCAATGTATGGATGGAGTTATTCTCAAAGCGGAAAGTACTTTGTATAAGGATTCTTGTTACCTTGGCAATTTCAGAGTCGAGGTTGGCAGGATCGAAGACATCTTCTGCTTTTCTTTTCTTGGAGGATTTGGAACGGAGGTTGGGCATTCTGGATTTTGCTGCGGTTGGAGTCGATTTCTCTACCTTATCCTCTGAAGGATCGTTGTCAATATCGACTAGGTTGATATAAGAGCCTAGATTTTCATAGAAAAAGAAAATAAATTGGGATTGAATAATGAAAATAGAGGATATTGAACTCAAGTGAGCTTACCAGACATAGAGGTGTCCTGAGATCCTGTACTGTCGACCTGTTCAGGATATTTAAAGGATCTTTCGTCCTCAGGAACCTCTAAGAATGCTCTTAGATTGCCTTCGGTATCCAGGTCAGGAGGTGCTAAGGCCGCAAAATCATTCGAAACAAATGAAATTAGGTTAGAATTAAAATTCTACACTTTCTAAACCCTAGAAAAAATTGTTCCCTACCCTTGAATAACCAGGAAGAAGGAATTTGACTGCAATCGGGTAAGGAATTACGATTGACAAAGAAAAATCTGTTCTTCCAATTTGGGTCATTCTGTTTGGTTCGTAATACCAAATGGGAACGATTGGGTTTGACTTTGAATAGGAAGTAGCAAGAACCGTGCGTCCTAAGATGATAAGTCTGAGCTAATTCCGGTAGCCCTAATTCTAAGGAATGAAGATCAATGGTTGTTTGGACTACGGAAAGAGTACGCCAAATCATTGGCATGGCCTGAGCGTAGCAGAGTTTGGTGGTATTGAAAAACTCTGTGATTAGGGCAGGAAAAGCGAATTTTAAACCTAGTGTGAAAGGATATTCTGGGAAGCAAATCCATTTCTCAGATGAGAAATCGGCCGAAGCTAAAGGGTCGAAAGGCCTGAAAACGGTGTTCAGGGGAAAAGCACCCTTGATCTTCAATCGATTGATATCAAATTCGGTAAAGGTACAGGGTTCAGGGTTTGAGATTAAACCCTGTTTAAAGAATTCAGGCTGGTCGTTGCCGTCCTCTAGAACTAACAGAGACATTTTGGGGCAAACTATTCAAGTACGAAATTGAAAGGAGATAAGAGGAAGAGACAATACCTGAAGATTTGCGAAGAAATGCAGCAACAAGGAGATGAGTAAGAAAAAGATAGGGATCAAAGTGGTTATAAATACTCAGACACAATAACCAATGCATCTACTTAACACGATTTAAGCGGTTACTCTGAGAAGTTATAACGTTTAAGGATCCTGAAAAAAGTTATAACTTCGGGGGCAATTGTTGTGGGTAGATTTTTACTAACCTTTGCAGGATCCTGATTAGCATCATATGTACGTCTTGCAGGTATGAAAGTCGTTTATATTTTATGTTCGTATCTCAGGATATTGATAGTTTTTAAGTCTGTTTTCAGGATCACATATATAGGTAAGGATCCTGGATATATCGTTATTATTTATCTTGCAGGATCCTGGTCAGGATATATTTATCTAATATGATTGTGCAGGATACTGAGCGTGGAGGATCCTTAACTGAGAATCCTAAGTTTATTCTGGAATACACATAGTTCAGGATCCTGAACCCGTATTAGTTCAGGATCACGAGCCGATTAACGTGTTTATTTTCTTTGAGTATTGACCAGGTCATACATGGAACGCGTTAATGAAATATGCTCCGGATTATGTGGCTAGGCTGTGATACGATTTGGAGAAGACGAAGTCTTATGCACGTGTGGAATAGAGTCAAAAGAGACGTTGGGAGTCTTCATCGTTCCTCGGAGGATCCCTGATATTTCGGAATTATTGTTAAACGCTCTTAGTATTTAAACGAGGCTTGGGTGATCGATTAGGTTAACGTTTACTCACTATTTTCACCGGAAAAACACACAAACACTCTGTTCTTTCTTTCGTTTACGATTATTTCACCAACACTTAGCTAAATTCACACATATTCACTTAGCCGATCATCCTTGTGCTCTTAGTTTGTAATCAATTACTTTCATTTTTATAAGATTAACAAAGGCAAGGATCGTTTGATCCTTCCCGAGGTTTTGTGCCGGTGATCAACCTTGATCAAGGACTTTCCTCGTATATCATCGCGTCGATTTTATTTACTTGTCATTTATATAGCTTCCATAGCATTCTGTTCACATTTTTATTGTCAACATTGTCATTATCTTTAATTTATACTCGAGCTTTGATATAAAAACATTTGTTCAACAAGGATCCATGGATTCAATCAATCTTTTTAACACAAAATATTAACTTACTTATAGAGATAATCGTGTAAAGGCGTAATTATCTTGATAGTAATTTTTACACCTGACATCACAAACTAATTTTTGATCACTTAATTGCTTTTAGTAATTTTTGACCAAAACAATCATAACCTAGGGTTTAAAGGTTTAATGGGTTTTAGTGAATTTCATTAAATTGGTTGGAATTAGGGCAGGGAATTAAGGTAGTTGATGTTATTAACATGATTATCACTAATGGTGACCATTTCAATTCATGAAATGATGAATTTTCACCATTAGTGTTCTTGGTGAAATCATGGGTTTTGCTAAAATTAATTAAAGTGGATTTATCAACTTAAAGTATGGTTAGTGTGTATAGTTTGTGTAAAATTCAAAAAATGCATAAGTGTTTAAGTGAACTTTAGAGACCTCTTTTATTTTGCATTTTTAACACTTTAGATGTGACATCCGTCACTAAATGCATCATTTGTAGGTTCGTTCTCAAATTCATTTCGTATACAAGAAAAGAAAAGATTTTCTAATTAAATAAATCAAAGTCAAATGCATTAATTATGAAACTAGGGTTTCTGAATTTTGGTAGAATTGCGACGCGATTTCCCTAACATTGCGACGCGCACTAGAACAAAATTGAGATTTCGTTACACCAAAAAAGTGTGACGATATGCATATAGTCACACTTGGTTTTTTAACGTAGGTGTGACGAAAGGTCGAGCGACCATAGGGTACATATGGTGACATTAGCGAGTTAGTTGCCGTATCCATTTAAAATCAGTAACCAAAACCATAAAATGTGTGACTAATTGGGTACAAGTTTATTTTAGTTGAATCAGTTTTAGTGACCGTAAACACTTTATGGTCACACGAGTGGTTTTTTAAAGTAGCTGTTGTTCGTCCTTTGGCTACATGAACATATAATAGATGTGGCATTTGCGATTATTTAGTCACACAACGAATGTATTTTTAGGGAATTAGTCCCATACAATTAAGCAAAAAGTGGCCAAAACTGTTAATGAGTGTGACCATATGATTGGTTAAATCAAGTAAGTGTGTATTTTGTGTGACTATAGTCCGTCCTTTGGCCACATGAATATATAATATATGTAGCCTTTGCGATGATTTAGTCACACAACGATTGTTTTTTTTTTGGTGAATTAGTCACATACAATTAATCATAAAGTGGCAAAAAGTTTTAATAAGTGTGACCATATACTTTTTAAAGACAAGTAAATGTGTTTATTGTGTGACTATTGTTCATCCAATGGCCACATGAATTTTATGTTTGTGTGGCGTTTTGTAATATTTAGTCACACAACGCATTTTTTTTTTGGAATCAGTCACATACAATTAAGCAAAAAGTGGCCAAAAGTGTTAATAAGTGTGGCCATATGCTTTTTAAAGTAAAGTAAACGTGTATTTTGTGTGACAATTGTTCATTCAATGGCCACATGAATTTTATGTTTGTGTAGCGTTTTGTAATATTTAGTCACACAAGGTATGTTTTTGATGGGGATCTAGTCACATACAATTAAGCAATAAGTGGCCAAAAGTATTAAAAAGTGTGACCATATGCATTTTAAAGACAAGTAAATATGTTTTTTGTGTGACTATTGTGTATCCAATGGCCACATGAATTTTATGTTTGCATGGCGTTTTATAATATTTAGTCACACAAGGCATGTTTTTTTTGAGGATTTAGTCACATACTATTAAGCAAAAAATGGCCAAAAGTGATAATAAGTGTGGTCATATGCTTTTTAAAGTCAAGTAAATGTATATTTTATGTGACAATTGTTCATTCAATGGCCACATGAATTTTATGTTTGTGTAGCGTTTTTTAATATTTAGTCACACAAGGCATGTTTTTGATGGGGATCTAGTCACATACAATTAAGCAATAAGTGGCCAAAAGTATTAAAAAGTGTGACCATATGCATTTTAAAGTCAAGTAAATGTGTATGTTGTGTGACTATTGTTCATCCAATGGCCACGTGAATTTTTTGTTTGTGTGACGTTTTGTAATATTTAGTCGCACAACGAATTAAACAAAAAGTGGCCAAAAGTATTAATAGTGTGACCATACACCATACAAAGACCGGTTGCAACTTTTGTTTGGTGCGATTAACAATGCTATTTAGATCGGTTCCCAGACATCACAACCGGTCTATATAAAGTATAGAGTTTTTATTTAGCGGCTATATATAACAAAAACTAGCAGATGTATAATTCAAACCAAACCACAAACATACAATTTAGGTAATACCAAACCACATTGTATATACACATAAAGTAGTTTCTAGAACTACAAAATTGCATAAATTATTCTTCAAATCAAATCAGCACACTAACTTACACAGATAAATCTATACAAAGTAACTTAAACATGTTTCTAAATCCTCGTTTCTAAACTAATAGATAAAAGTTTGAATTTTGATTCGATTAAGAACTAGTACTACTCAAAAACCTTTTGCAAGAGCTCAAGTGACCACTTGTGACAAAGGTTCCTTTTTACTATTATCAACTGTCGATCTCCAAGGTCATATCAGCTGCAAATTGGTGGTCATGATTTCTGGAATACAAAATGAATTAGCTAGGAAACACAAGTAGCAATACAACAAATATAATTTGGAGATCATACCTTTAAAGGTCTTAACATCTTGTATGAATACTTGAATAGTTGAATTGAAAGCCTTAGATTTGCAATTATTTCGTGCTGAAGGACCCTAGCCATGAATTATTCCTTCTTCCTAAAGACAATAAAGCATGCTATACAATCATGATGGGAATGATGCAACAAAGTAATAAATACAAGTTCTACATTGAAAAATATGTAAACAAATCCATAAGTCATCTGCAACAATGCTATTACTCATCAAAAACAACAAGTGATTGTGAATTGAGAGGTAAGTTACACACAATGGTGTACCATAGACTAACAAAGTGATCCTAGCTAGTTCCATCCATTTAAGACATTTATTTAATTGATGAATTGAATGTTTGAAACTATATAAGTTGATTACTAAATTTCAAAAATACAGTAAGTGATCAATTTCAAAGTTGATTATTAAACTATATAAGCTGATTATTAAATTTCAAGAATACAGTAAGTGATCAACATACCCGAGCTGTGAAAAAGAACAGTTGATATTACCAGCTTCTTTAAACGTTCTCCAGCTGCACCAGTCAACTTTTGCCTCTCTGACCCAGCAAGATCAACAAGATTCATTCGACTTGTTTTGAAGTAGCTCAGACCATCCATGCTCTATATAGTTGAAAATTTTTAATTAAAGCCTTCTATATTCAAAGAAAATATTTGCGAAACATACTATATAATAACTTTGGTTATGTAAACCACACAAAAAACCAAGTAAATACTCCGTTTCTTTAAATTGTTACCGATTGACAAGGTACCCTACATGCCTACACTGCACCTTGGATAAACATACGTTGATTATCAAAAAATGACTAATAACAGTTCACGGATGCTTGATGCGATCGCAGCTGCAACATGGTTATATAAGTTGCAGCTGGTTTAAAAAGGACATTATAGCATCAATCAATGGGCATATACTGTCAATGGGCATATTCTGTCTTACAATGATAGTTGATGTTGGCTTGAAGGCTATTCTCATGTTTATAATCTCTCCATTGGATATGCCACCCTGCAAATAAGAATAAATAGAGATGACTACATACATGTTCTAATTGCAATCTGAGTGCCCCCTCGTAGAACTGACTGACTAGAGTTTGGTGAAGATACCTGTATCCCACCTGAGCAGTTCGTTCTTGTCCTGACCCGTCCATCTTCATTGGTAAACAACTCATCATTATGCTCACTACCGGTCAAAAAGGTACCTAAATATTATATCATTCAAACAAGATCAGAAAAAACACAACCCATACCGATTTGACCCTAAAAGACTAGCCATTTCAACTGATTTGACCCTATAAGACTAGCCATTTCAACCGATTTGACTAGGTACTCAACCTACCCATCATCGCTAATACTGAAAGATATCTAGTGATGCTGCAATACCTGCAAATCCACTGCCAAACTCAAAGCCCTCGGTAGCAGGTAACGACAAAGCAGCCTTAGCCAACTCAGCTTCAAGTTTGTCAAAAACTGGTGAGCCAAGTCCCTGCCAGATTAATCACAGATGTGGGAGTGTGAACAGGTGCACACAGCAATACACAAACAAACATAGTAAAATAGATCTAGCTCTTACACGTGGGAGGTTTCCGACTATACAGGTAACAACACCGCCAACAGAATCACCTTTCACTCGTACATCATCAATAGCAGCAATCATTTTCTCTGCATACTCAGGATCTGGGCACCTAGCAATGTTGCTTTCTACCTGCTCAAGAGTTAATGTTTCATGATTCACTAGGTCCTCTGGACGTACTACCTTGTGAGCTTGAGAGATGTACGCAATAATCTATTAAAAATAGATATCGACCACATTAAAAGTCAGTCAAATATAATTAATTTGTACCTGAATGCTCATAAAGTAGCAACTAGATCCAGTTGCATTGTAGCAGCACTATATTCTGAACCTCTCAGGTTTATTATTCATCTACTTGTAAACCTTCAGGTGAGAATTTCTAACAAAAACACTGAGATGATGCTCAATTGTTAACAAATAATTGAATATCAATTATAATAATTAAAGATGTGTGTAGCACTTGATCAAATAAAGGGTTTCTTTGTTTCTTCTAAACATCTACGGCTAGGTGTTGACCCATTTAGATATACATTGGTCCATCAACATTATGTTCTATCTCTACCGAGTCATATGTGTTAAGCTAAATGACTCAACCAAATATGAAACCGTCTTAAAGTCATCTAAACAGAAAACCTCATAATCTGTTTTACTAAAAAGAGGTTAGATTATTATTGTAAGGTGTAATCATATTTATACATTGAATATTTATACTTAATCAAACAATAACTATGACTCCTTCGACAAACTGAAAACCAAGCAAGATAGTACTTAAAAGCATTGTTCCCTTTCATTTACATTATCTCGCTTCATTTTCAATCTCTGTCAATAAAGGTCCCATTTTTATTTTATGGCAGTTTCAAGTAACTGGCCCCAACATTAACACACAAGTTCTATGCCTCAACTAAATTTGTATATGTAAGATCAATGATCAATAACACAACTTGCACTGAAAATTGACCTCAGCAATCTCATATGATAAAGGGCAGGCACTATAAAACACATATTTAATGAACGAACTATGTTAAATAATACAGTATTTTGTTACCAAAATCTATATAAAATTTCAATTAGATAGTAGTATAGTAATACCGTACTTTGTTACCCATTTTTATTTCTTGGCAGTTTCCGTCGACCCAGTCACCGGCCGCTGCCACCAAACCGGTCAACAACCACAACCACCATTCCCGTCGATCAGTCATCGGCCGCGATTGTATGGGTGGTGAGATTCCGGACTTAAAAAAATTCCGGACACGATGGTATGGGTGGTGAGATTAATTCAACCCACCTAATTCTTGAATAACTAGTTGAATCCCGATCGGATACTGTAGCGTCGGTCAAACTTGAGCACGATTGTGGATGAAATAGACTGAAAACTTAACAACGAGTGATCGTTGTTGTTGTGCAGAACTAAAATAGAGATCTGATCACAGACGTTAAAGATGTAAGGGTACAATAGTGTGGGAGATGACATTCTGTTTGGTTGATTGAAGATGATGAATATGGGCACAATTTTTCTTAAATTTAGATGAAAGAGGGGAAGCCAAATAACCCAAATTAATTGCGGTCTGTTTGAGTTTTAATAACCCAAATTAAACTTGAGATAATTATTTGAGATAATGTCATATATTCCAAAATGATGAATTAATTTTATCCTAAGTTTGATAGTTGCATATGTGATATTGGTAATGTCATATATCATAAATTTATTATTAAACTTGGGATAATGTCATATAATCCTTAGGATAATGTCATATATTCCAAAATGATGAATTAATTTTATTCTAAGTTTAATAGTGGCATATGTGATATTGGTAATCTCATATATTATTTATTCCATTATTAAACTTAGGAAAATGTCATATATGCCCAAATGATGAATTAATTTTACCCTAAGTTTAATAGTGGTATATGTGATATTGGTAATGTCATATATCATATATTTCATTATTAAACTTAGGATAATGTCCTATATTCCAAAAATGATGAATTAATTCTATCTTAAGTTTAATAGTGACATATGTGATATTGGTAATGTCATATATCATATATTCCATTATTATATTTATGATGATGTCATATATCATAAATTCCATTATTAAACTTAGGATAATGTCTAATATTTCAAAAATGATGAATTAATTTTATCCTAAGTTTAATAGTGGCATATGTGATATTGGTAATGCCATCTATCATATATTCCATTATTAAACTTATGATGATGTCATATATCATATATTCCATCATTAAACTTAGGATAATGTCCTATATTCCAAAAATGATGAATTAATTTTATCCTAAGTTTAATAGTCACATATGTGATATTGGTAATGTCATATATCATATATTCCATTATTAAATTTATGATGATGTCATATATCATATATTCCATCAGTAAACTTATGATAATGTCCTATATTTCAAAAATGATGAATTAATTTTATCCTAAGTTTAATAGTGGCATATGTGATATTGGTAATGCTATCTATCATATATTCCATTATTAAACTTATGATGATGTCATATATCATATATTCCATTATTAAACTTAGGATAATAATGTCCTATATTCCCAAAATGATGAATTAATTTTATCCTAAGTTTAATAGTGACATATGTAAATATAGTCTATTGTATGTAAAATTTCCTTTTGCCTTTTTTTGCTTTACCCAAAAAGGAAATAATACATACAATATAGACGATATTTACAAGTTCACTACATACAATAAAACAAACGAAATTATGTCGCATACGATTGGTAAAAAGTGTAAAGTTTAATAGATAACGAAACAATAAACCCTCGTATGTATGACATGTTATAAGTAATGACATCGAACTAGTTAAGCCATGTAATACACTTTGAGACTAATTTCTAATTGACCATCATAGTCAGGGACGGATTCAGAGTACAACCAGGGGGTTCCCGGGCCCCCCAGTCAAGCCTAGCCCAACAGCATAATATAATAGAAAAAAACTAATAAACCTCCAAATTTAAATAGTTAATGGCCCATTAATGTTTGACATCTTGTTTTGTTAACTACACAGTAGGGGTGAGCGTGGTACGGAACCGGTACCGAACCGTACCGAACCGGTTGGTACCGGTTATTTTTTTGGCCATAAAGTGAGTACCGAATACCGGACCGTTTAAAGCCTAACGCCCCTCTCCCTTTTCTCTGAGTTTCAGTTCCCAAAAACTGATCTCTCATCCTCTACCTTCGATAGGGATCAAATAATATTACGTTCTACTACGATCCTCCTCATGATACCCCTTATTTATAGCGGTTAGAAGTTTAAGCCAAATCGTTTGTCGATCCGTTCTTGATTCTAGTAAGGTAATTACCTCTCTAGTGCAATCCAATCTTTTATTATTTCGTATAATTTCCGTTTCTTATCGAACGATTGATCATTTGTGTCTCTCCATGTTCCTTATAAACAATTGATTTTATATCATTATCATATTCAGTTAATGCTTATGTTTGTAATGATTCATACATAACTTAATAGTGTAGAAATTAATCATGTTTTTTTTTTTTTAATTTCAGTAAATATCATGGATTCATATCTTGACATACCTGAAAAAAGGCTAGGTAAGATGATTTCCAAAGTATTATATCTTGTAGTATTAAATCGTTAGTTACCACTGTTTCAGTCTTGGAGTTTGCCATCACTAATATTTTGTATCCACCTGCGCTATCACACACCTTGGCTCATTGATAATTAGTTAAAGGTATTATTCGTAGCTCTTTTTTTTGTAAGTTTTCTAATATAGTTGGTTGAAAATGCAAACTTACTGCAAACATTGGAATTTGTTTCATTAAACATATGTGTTAATACCATTATTATATATGCACACTACCTATTTGATGGAATGTCACATAGAACTACACCAACCGTTTTCAATATCATGCTTATAAGTCCTCCTTTTTGTTATTTGGTATCGCTATGTTATCTGCCTACAACGAAAGTTCTTATAATTGCAAATTATCTTATTAAATCTATCTTTCTTCATCAGGTCCACAGCTCCACACTTCCAGTTTGAAGCTCGTGTTGGTTCAACGGGCTACTGTTATGATAGTAAGTTGCAAAATTATGGTCTTTCCTTGTGTGTTTTATTTTGGATATATAAGTTACTCACTTATTGTAACTTACTTAGAAGCGTAGTTTAGTGATCCATTATAGTCTCAAATGTGTTGCCCAAATTTATCAGTAGCATGACAATTGATTAATTCAAGCCATTGGCTTATAGCTTATTATTAAAGAGAACCATTTATGTTGATAGAGCTAGTATAGATAGAGCTTGGGGGTTTGTAGAGCTTATGCGTAGATACATATACCTCCTTGACAGTTTTATACACATACCTCCAGCCAGTATAGAGATTTTTAGAGTAATTAAAAATTCATTGTTATGCTGCATTTCTTGACATATGTATGACACAATATAATGATTGTATATTGTATGCTTAAACTTCTTCATATGTAAGATCAAAGTTGAGTGAAAAGTTTATGTGAAGGTCGTTTAGCTATTTTCATCAAGTAAGTGATTTTGCTTCTTTCATATTTAAATGTTCTAGCTAAAAGAAACTCAACTATTGTAATAACTTTCAACTGGCTCCAACTAATTTACGGTTTATTTGTGTATTGAACTTTGATCACATTCCTTTGCACATTACTAATGAATGAGTTTTGTATTATGTAGGATGCATGAGGAAGTTCGCTGAGGTTTCTGGATCATAGTAACAGAAGTAACGTGATTAGCTTTCTCAACAAATTTGAAAGTTGCCATTGGCTTACTAGTTTAGAAACAAGTATTTTCGAATATGTTGAAATTATGGAATAGCTTTGTTTGATGAAAGTTGGAATTTTGACTTCAATTAATGGATAAGTTATATCAAATGCACGATGCCTTTTTGGTTTGTTGGATTTATGTTTAGCTTGTTATTTTGAATTTAGAATCACAACCAATGACTAAATAGTCTAGTGGTAAGGGAAGCCCATGACTTCCTAGAGGTCATGAGTTCGAATCCTGCCATGGGTAATATTTATCATAAAGGTACATACCACCAATAAAGCGCATGGCTCACAACGTTAAGGCTTAGTCGGTGCGAGTTTCGGCTCGGACGTTGTGGTATATGTGATGGAGGTGATTTACGTGGCGATGTTGGACCTTGTGGGGGGTTCGGTCGTGCTCCATTGAAATATGGAGCGGCTCCAGTGGGTGGCCAAATACCCTTTTTTTTTTGAATTTAGAATCACACATATTAAATACAGCTACCTACGCTAAATGTATTTGGCATAACATAAATTATGTTATATAAGTATTTGGAACAGTTAAAACTAGTACCAAATATATTTTGCAATGAATACAAAATGGTGCCAAATGTTTTTGGAAAGTTTAAAAGCGTGCCAAATACCTACCTGGCAAGGTTGTTGAACTGTGCCAAATACATTTGGTAAGGGATGCAAAACTGTGCCAAATGTACATTTGGTACGGTTTATTATGCTCCATGTCAAATACTCAACAATTGGCACAAAAGTGTAAAACCGTCCCAAACAACCCTTTTTCTCCGATCTAAATGTATTTGGCACACTCGTATTAAGGAAAGAGTCAAAAGTGTGCCAAAACCGTGCCAAATAGTATTTGGCACGGTTTTTTTTAGTATTTGGCAAGATTTCCCCCCCTCTTAAATACCCATTTTTCTTGTAGTGACATGCACTGAACTTTAGACACACATATTATGTGACCATATGTACCGGATTTTGGCTACGCTGAAATCATGTGTGACAAACTCGACTCTATGATTTAGTCACATAAACAATTACTTCATGTGACATATAAAGTCTCATAATTTAAACACACAAACTAACACTCAATGTGACTAATATCAAATTTAATGATAATTGTTTTTGCCCATTTTGACTCTAAATAATAGCCACATGAATATTTCACAACATGACTGTTGTGAATATATTAGTCACATATAATCACCTAAAATGTGGCCATAAACATCATTTAGATACACATTTATGATATGGTGTGGCTATTATAAAGCCATATAGTCACGTGATCGTGATAGAAATTAATGTGACTATACACATTAGCTTTTGGCAATCTAACACACACTAAACTTTAGACACACATAATAACTTATGTGACCATATCTACCGGATTTTGGCTACACTGAAATCATGTGTGACAAACTCGACTATATGATTTAGTCACATAAAGAATTACTTCATGTGACCATATAAAGTCTCATGATTTAGACACACAAACTAACACTCAATGTGATTAACATCAAATTTAATGATAATCATTTTTGCCCATTTTTGCTCTAAATAAATGCCACATGAATATTTCACAACGTGACAGTTGTGAATATATTGGTCACATATAATCACCTAAAATGTGGCTATAAACATCATTTAGATACACATTAGTGATATGGTGTGCCTATCATAAATCCATATAGTCACATGATCGTGCTAAAAATAAATGTGACTATACACATTAGCTTTTGGCAAGCTAACACACATTAAAGTTTAGACACACATAATAGTTATGTGACAACATTTAGACACACATAATAGTTATGTGACAACATGTATCTGATTTTGGCTACATTGAAATCATGTGTGACAAACTCAACTCTATGATTTAGACACAAACAATTACTTCATGTGACCATATAAAGTCTCATGAATTAGACACACAAACACTCAATGTGACTAATATCAAATTTAATGATAATCGTTTTTGCTCTAAATAATAGCCACATGAATATTTCACGAAGTGACTGTTATGAATATATTTGTCACATATAATCACCTAAAGTGTGGCCATAAACATCATTTAGATACACATTTGTGATATGGTGTGGCTATTATAAATGCATATAGTCATATGATCGTGCTAGAAATAAATGTGACTATATACATTAGCTTTTGGAAAGATAACACACGCTAAAATTTAGACACACATAATAGTTATGTGACCATATGTACCGGATTTTGGCTACACTAAAATCATGTGTGAAAAACTCGACTCTACGATTTAGACACATAAACAATTACCTCATGTGACCATATAAAGTCTCATGAATTAGACACATAAAAGCTCAATGTGACTAATATTAAATTTAATCATAATCGTTTTTGTCTATTTTTGCCGTAAATTATAGCCACATGAATATTTAACGACGTGACTGTTATAAATATATTGGTCACATATAATCACCTAGAGTGTAGCCATAAATATCATTTAGATACACATTTGTGATATGGTGTGGCTATCATAAATCCATATAGTCACGTGATCGTGCTAGAAATAAATGTGACTATACATATTAGCTTTTGGCAAGCTAACACACGTTAAAGTTTAGACACACATAATAGTTATGTGACCATATGTACCGGATTTTGGCTACACTAAAATCATGTGTGACAAACTCGACTTTATGATTTAGACAAATAAACAATTACCTCATATGACCATATATGGCATTTGGTCACGGTGTTTCAAGTGTGTGACATAGGTTTGTCACGTTTTATATGTATATTGTGACTAATGCTTCAAACTTACTCTTCATTCGTCACGCGTTCCAATTCATATGTGGCTAAATAATCAGTCAAAACATAGCTGTAACCGTTAGCCACATAAATGTTTGAAGGTGTGGCAATACATTCCCGAATGGTCACACGATCGGAGTTCATATGTGGCTAACTAATAACTTGAATTTTATTTTGGTACCTTTAGCCACATAAATATTCGAATGTGTGGCCGTTTAATTCCGGCTGTGTGTGACCAAATCTCATTTATGTACTAGTGGCGATTTGACAATAAAATGGCGACGCGATTTATCTACAATTGCGACGCGACCTTACATCGGACAGACCTGGTATATAAACTCATTTTTAAACCCTAATACGTATCCTAAACACTTGTAGTCGATTTTGGGCGATCAGAGGCGTGTTCATCATCATATTTTCGATTTTCAAAGTCCAAGAACATAATCATATCATTCCTCAATCATTCCACCGATCGAGAGCTTGTGTTTATGCGTATTTCGGTAAGAATCATATTCAAATCTTTCGTTTTCTTTATATTCTTGTTGCATGAAGAATAAAATCTCATGCTACGATGTTTATCTACAGATTTTAAAGGATTCTATCGTGCGGATTCACGGTTGTTGGTATAAAATTCCTTTCGATTCTTTTGTTTAATATATTTCGATTATTCGTTTATGTCGGTCATTTTCGGTTCATTTCCATTGTGTTCCGGGTAATAAAAATAGTTAGAACATTTATAAAATCAGTATATATGATGATGGGATAAAGAGTTTTGATTGTTGTTGCGGTTTGGATTGGTTATATATGTGATTAGGGTTGATTTATTATAAACCCTAATCTGATCAGAAACTATGTTCGGATTGGGAAGCTTGTAACTTGGTGATGATCCCAGCTAGAGATCTTAGTATGTATTACTTTGATTGATTATTAATAAGCTTGCGGAATAGTTTATTAATAACTTGAAGAACAAACTTGTATATAACAGAATATCTAACCAAAAGCTTCAATATTATTAACAATAATACGAACACACAATTTGTGTTAGGGTTTACAACCTTGAAGCTAATAACTAGAATGAATTCGTTATCCTCTAGGGTTTTACAGGATCTCTATTTATAACATATAGAGTCCTTTACAGAATCAAACTATTATGGAATCATATCTATTCCATAATTCTCTCTATTCAACTATATCTAACCAACAGTGGTTATCTATATCACTAACAGGGGTAGTACTCGTATATTATCAACAGTGGTTGAGTACTTAATACAAAATACAAACTACACACTAACAGTGGCACTGTTAGACAAACTACTTGACAGCGGCAGCTACTAACTAGCAGTGGCAACTACTAACAGTGGTTGTACTTCTAACAGCGGCACAATACTTGTATTCTGAGCAAATCTAGCAGTGTCTCAGTTCTCAACAATCTCCCCCTAAACTTGATCATTCAGAGTAATGATGCAAGTTTCAATCCTTCTTTTCTTCTTCTATCTCCTTCATCATTTGCCTCTTATGCAGTTGATTGAACACCATGTATAAAGCTCTGTAAGCTCCTTCAGTAATGATGGTTGTAGATAACTTCAAATCAACCAATCTATTCAGCAGCCCTGTTCCCAGCACATAGTGTCGATCATCAAACATGTAGATCACCTGCCCATTGTTAAATACTACCATGTGTACTCCAGCTCTGGCAAAATATCTCCAGGTTATAACCCTTTGATGACAATGAAAGAATAAGTGATACATGCTGGCTGGTTCAAACATGCTTTGCAATAACTCCATCATTTGTCTTTCAATCACAGCCTCAGAGTTCTTTCTATTCCTGATTCTGCTCACTTGATACAACTCCATAAGATCATCTCTTGTACAGATTCTGAGCAAATCAATCATACTCCCAACATGGTCATCAAATCCTCTTTCCCTTTCAATCTTGATCTCAAGGATCATTTTTCTGAAACCATAATCAATTGCTACTCCTTCCCAATTTATAATTCTAGCCTTTCTTGGTCCTTCAGAAATCTCCTTGCTATCAGTCAGAATCTTGATTCTCTTTTTCAGCTCTGGATCAAATCTTGGAATGTCAGGAATAACATTGTCTTTAGAAATCTGATTTTTCCATGAATTTCTTCTGACTTCATTCTGCTTATCCTCTAAGACTTTCTCTGCTGCCTCAGCAGCTGCTTTTTCTCTTCTTTCTTCTTCTTCTTTCAAAAACTTTACCATTTCCCTATCTGCCTTTTCTTTCTTCTCCTTTATCAATGCATTCAAATGCCTATTCTCTTCCAATTTCTTGGTCCACTCATCATCTCTTCCCATATACCTATCATATGCCTGTTCCAGCTTCTGCATATTCCATCCTTTAACAATTTTAGCTGGGGCATAATTTTCAGACAGAGCATTGATCATATGTCTTCTCCTTTCAGCATATGGTAAAGGTTTACTCCTCTTCTTGACTAATTCCTCTTGCTTTTTCTTTCTAGCCCTTTCCTCATTTGACCTTTTCATCAACAAAAATCCAGAAGATAACTCTTCCTCTTCATTACCTTTCTTCTTCTTTAAATAATCATGAACTCTCTGAGCAGGAAGCTTTAATCCTTGTGCAGTCTTTTCTTTAACAATCTCTGTAGCTTTCTGTGTAATAGTCACTACACTCAGATCATCCAAAATCATTTTAACATCATCACCCTCTTCTTCAGCTTTAGCTTCTGCAGCTCTCCTTATCAACCTTTCCCTTTCTTCTACTTGCATCCTTAACATATCATGAGACTCAAGATGAGGTTCTTTAATTTCTTTCACTTTTGATTTTCCTTTTAACTTTCCTTTACCTTTGTCTTTTGGATCAATCACAGGCAATTTAGACTCAGGCTTGAGTGGTGAAGTTGGTTCTCTTATTGTAACAGGTACCTCTCTTGGTCTTGTTGTTGTGGTAGTTGTGGCAGGGGTTGATATGACAGCAGTGGTGATTGGTGTATCAACAGTGGTAGGTGTTGGTGTACTAACAGGGGTAGATGTAACAGTGGTTGTGTTAGTGTTGACAGTGGTTGAAATTGTGACAACAGTGGTAGAAGTTTTGACAGGGGATAAAGTATTAGTTGGCTTTCTTCTGGGAATAGATTTCTTTCTTGTAAAGGTCTGCAACTTCTTCTCTTCATCAATTGACTTTGATTGCTCCCCCTTAATCTCAACTTCTCCTTCTTTCATTTCTTTTTCAATATCATCAACCACCTCATACACTGACCTATCACTGAAACTGACTCTTTTCTTATTTTCCAGGTTAGCACCCATCACATCCCAAAAATATAATCTAAGTGCAGCTTTCTCAGGCAACCCTTTATTCAATGGAAATACCTGATAAACTGTTTCATCTGTTTCATCAGTCTGCTCTGCTCCTGCACCATCACTTGTATTAACATTTTCAGAAGAATCTTCACCAGTATATACTACCTTTCTTCTGTCATCTGCAGCATTTACCATCTCATCATCTAAACTTTCATGTATCACATAATCAGAGACATTGAGCTCCTCCTCAGCCTTATCCCTGCTCTGCACATAATCATCATCTTTATCATCAAACACTAACTCCACAGTGTCTTCTGATTGTGCCTCATTATGCTCACATATATCCATCTCAACTGTATTATCATCAAGCTCAAGCACCTCTGTAGCTGCAGAATCATCATGCATCTCATCAATATTTATCATTGCTCCACTCATATCATCATGAGGTCCATGTGAATCATCATCATCATCATCATCATCATCACCTGCTTTTCTTGAACCATCATCTTCAGGCATATTATCATCATCTGCTTTCTTCTCCCCCTTGCCTGAAGATTCCTTTAACTTATTCGCAGGTAGAAGAATATTGTTGACAGCCTCCTCAAGCATTACCAATCTATTCTGCACATCAAGCAACTCTGCCTTCTGATGATCAATGATCTCCTTCTGCTTAGCAATTAACGCATCCTGAGCTTGAATTTTCTGTTGAGCCTCTTTTCTGTAAGCCCTTTCCCTCTCATATTTGCTCCACAGTTTATTGATATCATGTACAAGATAGGAAATCGTCAATTCATCAGTATCACTAGGCTCATCAACATTAGAGTGTGACCTCTTAGTTGAATCCTTGCCCACATCTGCCACTGCAGATGTCCCTTGGTTATTGGTACTGGGACCTACATTTGAATCATCACCCATAGGTTCATCAAACATAGTTGCCTCTGGTTGGGTCTGATTAATGTTACCACTAGAAACAGTAGTGGCAGCCCTTCCAGAATGAACATTTTCATCAAGTATGTTCACCTGTTGTGTTGGGACAGTTGACTGAGACTGTGGAGAAACAGGAATCTCCATGGCCTGTGTAGCCTTCTTGGATTTCTTGGCTTTAGATTGGGTAGGCTGTTTGTTCCCTTGTTTTCTTTTGATGCCACCTCCTGATGTGTGTTCAGAACCAACTTGTGTTGTTGGTCTGTCATCATTTGGTCCAGATGGTGTTGGTAATACACCACCAGTGGCAGAAGGAGTAACTAGCATTGTAGAAAATAATGCAGTTTCCTTCTTAGAAAAAGCATTCTGATACTGATTCATAGCCTTAATAGTCCTCAAAGATAGAGTAGAACTAACAATCACACTATCCTCTGCTGGCAGATTTGACAATTGATTATTCAATAAAAGCTGAACAAATCTAGGGTACATAACGAATGTATCACCCTTTACATTCCTAACCATATTATCTAAGATAAATCTAGACATATTAAATTTAATACCCTGTGCCAAGCAGATAATAGGATATGCAATAGTAGAACTAAATTCATTAAAACTAGTTCTCTTTTGAGACAAACATACCAGAAAAGTATGAATGTAGAACTTCCATTGAGGACAAAACCATGACTTCAAGAAAGTATATTCTGATCTTGTCTTTCCTGAACCTTCATACCCCATATCCATAATGCCTTTAAACAAATCTTCTCTCGATAATTCCAGAATTCCACCTTCATCATCAAACTGTAAAAGCTCTCTTAGAACAATCTCAGTAACCATTACCTTCTTACCCTTGACAGTGGAATGAATGTGAGTAATGCCATTAACATTCCCTTCCTTTGCATTCTGCCAGAATTCTTGAATATGCGATCGAATTAATCGTGGACAAACAGTAAGGGCATGTGTAACTGGACAATTACTCAAGAAATCAATAATAGGGTGAAAATACTCATCGGCAAGTTCTTTATTCAAGAAAGCCCTCATATTGTGTTCAGAATGAACACTTAGCGTAGAATGATCAGAATCAGATGACAATGAAGATGCCATTGATGTAATTGATGAACGAACGAAGAGTGAATTACAATAAACAACTCAAAGCGAGAGCGATTATTGAAGGGTTTTGAAAATTTTTAAAGCGTAATTGAAAAAGTGAAGTATTTGAGTATTTATTTGATGACAGTGCCAAGCCCTAAAAATAGAACTAGCAGTGGCACTGCTGGTTATACCCAACAGGGGTACCTCACTTGTTCAATTTATAGTCAACCCTTTCTAACCATCTAACAAAGCTAGCAGCGGCTGATAGTCTAGCAGGGGCATCCGACAAAGGAAACGCCAACTTAGAACTAACAGGGGCATAAACTTAGCTTAGTTAGACAACGAATTTTTTTTTTTTTTTTTTTTTTTTTTTAACCAAAAAAAATAAGAAGAAACAAATAAAACATTAAATTCCAGCTCAAGTGATGTCTCTTGACAGTGGCTGAAACCTGCAATATTAAACTAAGAAAAACAACTAGCAGGGGTTTAAATTACACACATATACAGCAGGGGTTTAAAATACATTGACAGTGGCAAAGGTAAACTAACATTGGCACCATCTGTTATCATGATGAAGCTAACAGTGGCAACACCTGACCCTGTTACATACAATATATTTTACCCCTGTTAGTATCAAATCCAGACCAAAACACTACGTGAGATTGATCATACCAATATTAGTTATCAAAAATGTAAATCTTCCTACATCAAATGCTTTTGTAAAAAGATCTGCAAGTTGATTATCAGTATGAATTTTAAAAATATGAATCAATCTTTTATCATAACAATCTCGTATAAAATGATATCTGATCTCAATGTGTTTGGTTTTTGAATGCTTAACTGGATTCTGAATGATACTAATAGCAGAAGTATTATCAATATAAATAGGAGTGTTCATGAAAGTCAAACCATAATCCAGCATTTGATTCTGAATCCAAAGAACCTGTGCACAGCAACTTGATGCTGCAACATATTCTGCTTCTGCTGTAGAAGTGGAAACTGTGGTTTGCTTCTTGCATTGCCATGACACTAACCTATTTCCAAGAAATTGACAACCTCCACTAGTCGATTTCCTATCCATATTCTCACCACCATAGTCACTATCTGTGAAGGCCTTTAGCTCAAAATCTGATCCTTTAGCATACCAAAGGCCCAAGTCTGGTTGACCTTTCAAGTATCTAAAGATCCTCTTCACAGCATACATGTGTGACTGCTTTGGATTGGTCTGATATCTAGCACAAAGACACACTGCAAACATTATATCAGGTCTAGATGAAGTTAAATACATCAATGAACCAATCATTGACCTGTATAAGTGCACATCTACTTCCTCCCCCTCAGGATCAGAATTAAGATGTTTATGTGCCTCCATGGGAGTGCTAGCTACCTTCACATCTTTATAACCAAATTTATTCAAAATATCTTTCACATACTTCCCTTGGTTAATAAAGATTCCATCTAACTTCTGCTTGACCTGCAATCCTAAAAAGAATGTGAGTTCACCCATTGAACTCATCTTGAACTTCTTATGCATTAAATCCTCAAACTCTTTGCACAATGAATCCCTTGTAGACCCGAAAATAATATCATCAACATACACCTATACCAGCAATATATCTCTTTGAACCCTCTTGGTAAACAATGTCTTGTCAATAGTACCTCGCTTGAATCCATTCTTGAGAAGATACTCAGATAGAGTATCATACCAAGCTCTTGGAGCTTGATGTAATCCATACAATGCTTTCTTCAATCTGCACACTCTATCTGGATATGTTGGATCTTCAAACCCTGGTGGTTGGCAAACATACACCTCATCATCAATTAGACCATGAAGAAAAGCACTCTTCACATCCATTTGATAGACTTTGAAATCCTGATAAGATGCATAAGCTAAAAATAATCTAATAGCTTCTATTCTAGCAACAGGAGCAAAAACATCATCATAATCTATGCCTTCTTCCTGTGTGTACCCCTGTGCTACCAACCGAGCCTTATTCTTGATCACTATCCCTCTTTCATCTCTCTTGTTCTTAAAGATCCATCTTGTGCCTATAGCTTTCTTTCCTTTTGGAAGATCAACCAAATCCCACACATCTTGCAGTTTGAATTGCAACAATTCTTCCTGCATAGATTCAATCCAGCTTGGATCTTTGAGAGCCTCCACTGCCTTCTTTGGTTCCATCTGAGAAAGAAAACATACATATAATGAAGTATGTACATCTTCTTCTCTTACCTTGGTTTGATGTCTTGTCTGAACAAGAGTCATAATATCACCAATAATCAAATCCAAAGAATGATCTTTATGAACCAAATACTTAGAGGTAGAAGTATCAAGTAAATCTCTTTCCAAATTAGAACCCAATAGATTATCTACCTCAGAGTCTGAGAAAGACTCTCTTTCCTCTCTTTCTTTTGAAGGCTTTGGAGTTGCTTCAGAATCTGACAAAGAAGTCCTTTCCATGACTTGAAATGGAGGACTTGGTTCAAAATAGTTTGGATAATCATGCTCTTTCTCTGAATCATGCTCTGGATCTGTATGAGATCCCTTTGAAGTGAATGGTTGATGATCTGGTGAAGTTGAATCATCTGCACACTTGCTTGCACCAGTTTTACCAGGTGAACCATTTGAATCATCAGAAGAAGCATCTTTCTCTGGTTGATCCTGTTCCTGTTGAAATACTTCTGGTGGATCTGGAGTCCAAATAGGAAACAAGACATACTTCAAGTCATCCTTTTTAGTTTGACTTGAGGTTGAATTCCCATCTTTACCTGCATCATTACCTGCATCTGTACCTGCATCTGTATCTGCACTAATAGACAAATCTGGATATCTAAAAGCATGGGTTAGTGTATCAATATCAAACAAAACTTCTGGACCTTTTCCTTCTACATTTGATGTATGTTCATTAAAGGTCACATCCATGGTCTCATCTATGATCCTAGTCCTTTTGTTAAATACTCTATAAGCCTTGCTTTGAATAGAGTATCCAACAAATACACCCTCATCTACCTTACTCTGAAACTTACCAAGATGATCTCTGGTATTTAAGACAGTACAAGGACATCCAAATGGTTTTAAAAAGCTAACCAAAGGTTTTCTCTTAAAGAATAACTCATAGGGTGTCTTGTTATGAGGTTTAATAATCAAAATCCTATTCAAAACATAACAAGCAGTGCTAACTGCCTCTGCCCAAAAGGACATTGGAAGTTTAGCATCTGCTAGCATGCTTCTAGCAGCCTCAATTAGTGTCCTATTCCTCCTCTCAGCTACTCCATTTTGTTGTGGAGTCCTAGGTGCACTATACTGTCTTTCTATACCTTTATCCTCACAGAACTTATTCATCTCATGATTCTTAAATTCTGTCCCATTATCACACCTGATGATCTTAACCTTTTGATTAGTTGAATTCTCAATCCTAGTTATGAATGATCTAAGTATTTCACCTGTCTCATCCTTAGTCCTAAGAAAGAACACCCAACTCATTCTAGAGTAATCATCAGTTATTACCAAACAGTAAGATTTCTTCCCTTGACTAGCTACATTGGTAGGGCCAAACAAATCCATATGTAACAGGTGTAAGGGAGTGGTATTGGTATTCACAAGCTTGGTCTTATAAGAGGTCTTGTGTTGCTTGCCTTTGAGACATGCTACACAGTGGTCACTACATTCAAATAACTTTTCAGGTAAGCCTCTCACTAGCTTATTCCTAACAAGTTTATTCATGGTCTTGAAATTCAAGTGACACATCCTCCTATGCCATAGTTCAGATTCAGATACAGTAGCTTTAGAAATGAGACAGTTAACATTTTGAGATTCCATCTTGTTTAAATCACTGCAGTATACATTATTCTTTCTTGGAACTCTCATTAAAATCTTATCTTCAGGTATTTTGAGTTTTTCAGAAAGTATAAGGCATTCTGTGTCAGTGAAATATACAGGATTTTGCTTATCTGTGATTTGACTCACACTAAGCAAATTGTATCTCAATTGCTCAACATAATAAACATCATTGAAAGTGAGCTTACTGCTTTTTACCTTACCTTTACCTGTGATTTTACCTCCTTTAGGATTGCTTCCAAATGCTACATCTCCTCCATCAAACGCTTTAAAGTCCTGTAGCTTTTTCCTGTCTCCAGTCATGTGTCTTGAACAGCCAGAATCAATATGCCATAAGCTTGGTGGCTTGCCCTGCACATATATGAGAAAAACAATTAGTTTTTCTTGGGAACCAAAACCAATTTGGCTTTGGGTTTCCCATGAGCACCTTTGACATCAACCCTTTTGACAGTGATTGATCTCAGTGCTGCATTGGTTTTGGACACTTCAGATTTACACTCATTTTTATGTCTCCAAAAACAATCAATTTTTGACCTGACAGGGGTTAATGGTCTGACAGTGGTCACCTTTAAGTTTGTATTGATTACCCTGGCAGTGGTAGCTTTACTTGGTATATACATTCTTTTGAAATGTTTAATACCAACAGAGGTACCATGCCTGACAGTGGTCAAACCCTCCCCTGTTCGTGTCTTGCCTCTGTTAGCCGTTGACAGGGGCACTGCTGTAGCATTAACAGGGGCTGCAGCCTTGCCTCTGTTAGGCTTATTTATCAACACATGACCTGTACCACTGTTCCTATTATTTTTAGGATTGTAGTGACAGTCCTGTTGAAGATGATTATATCTACCACAAATAAAACATGACTTTCTTTTCACACATTCAAACCCATTACCCAACCTTTGTGAAACCAATTGGTTCCAATTTCTTTGATTACCCCTGGGAATGGATTTATTCACATTACTTGCAGTATGTAACTCAGACTTCTTTGATTTACATGTACACTTATCACACTCAGATTTCAACTTGTCTTTTGATTCAGTATTGACCTTTTTGTGTACATACCCTAAACCTGAACTAGCCTTGTTGGTTTTCCTGACTTGATCTAACTGAGCCTTTGCCTTCTCAACAAACATCTTTTTACCCTCTTCTAGTTTAGTACTATTTAGTTCAGAAACTAGACCAGTAATAGGCTTAACACAATCATCCACAGAATTACCACTAGATGAGCTATCACTATCACTCTCATCTTCCTCAGTCCAATCAGATATTTCCACTTTATCAAAATTTACATTATCATCACAATTAACTACTGGATCTACCTTTTTAACCTCCTCAGACACACCTACCTTAAGTGTTTCTAAAACAAAATCACTTTTAGGTGGGAAATAAGTATGATTATAAGGTGGAGGAACAGCATTAAGGTTGTAACCTAATCCAAGTTTTAATTTATCATGAATTTGAGACTTGATTCAGTTTTGAACACCTTTTGAAACATTTTCCAATTCATCAACTTTCAATTTTATTGACTCCTTATCAGAAATTGCCTCAGCCAACTTAGCACTTAGCATATCAACTTTTGTTTGTAAAGCTTTCTTTTCCCAATTTAGATACTTAATATCTAAGTGAAATTGAGATTCATTCTTTTCATAAGCTTTTATCTGATTTTCTAAGTTTTCAATAGCTAAAGTGGCATGTTGACTCTTTTCCTTACAAGCTTTTAATTCATTACACACAACCATATTATGATCCCTATAAAATTTAACCATTTTCTTGCAAGTAGGAGAACATAATTTAGATTGTACCTCATATGGAATGTCTGAAGACTCTGGTTCTTCTGTGACAGCCATCAAAGCTTGATTTGTGGTTACAAGCTCTTCCTGATCACTCCAGTCAAATCCTCCCATTCCATCTTGAGCAACCAATGAATCTGAAGTGGTGTTCTGAACTGGTATCAATCTTCTTTGAGGACCAGAATTATTTCTTACAAAACCATTCTGAGATCCTCCAGCCTGTGTGCTCTTGCACTCCCTAGCAAAGTGTCCCATCTTGTGACAGTTGAAACACTCCACCTTGCTCTTGTCAAAACCAGCTACACCATCTCTCTTGTAAGAAAAATTTCTGTTCCCAGAACTCTGCATAAACCTCTTTGCCCTGATTGTAATCATGGCCATCTGCCATCTTAAATCCATCTCTTCCAGGTCCTCTTCACTAACCTGCTCCAAATCTTCTGTAGTTAATGATGAATTCACATGGCTTGCAAAGAATGCTTCCAATACATTATCATTAGCACCAGATGTGCTACAACTACCAGATTCACCAACAGAAACAAAAGCAGCATTGTTAGAGCTACCATTGGACTGTTTCAACGCTAGAACTTCAGGCTCAAAATTCCTCAGATCATTGTACAGGTCTTCAATCTCTTTCTCTTCAAGATCTGGACTTTGTCTAAGTCCCACAGTGTACATATTCCAATCTGTACCAAGTGATCTTAGAAACTTCCTGTTCAAGTCATCTTTATCAATCTTGACACTGTGATTTTCTAAATCACCCACAAGTTTTTGAAATCTATCAAAAGTCTGAGTCAGAGTTTCAGACTTTACACCTGCAAAGTTTTCAAACTGTTGTTTGAGAAGAGATCTCTTATTCTTCTTGGTGTTATCATTACCACCGAATCTCTTAACAATTGCTTGCATAAGAACCTGAGCATCTTCACAGTTTTCAAACTTCCTTTGATACTCATTAGGAATAGACAAAAGTAGAGTACTTAATGCCTTCCACTCTGTTGCTCTTTCTTTTCTTTCTGCATCAGTCTTTGGTGGTGGTCTTTCTTCCTTTTTACCATATGCATCCTTAGTATAAACTGGTCCATTAGTAACCACCTCCCACATCATATAATCAGTCAGCAACATGTATTGTCTAATCCTAGTCTACCATAGCTCAAACTCATCGGGTTTGAGCATGGGGATTTTTGTAGCTTGAATACCTTCCATTGTTTCAGTAGACATGTTGTTGTTTGTTGAAAAAGCTGCAAAATTTAATTACCTTCTTCAAGATCAAAGTAATATCCAGCTCTGATACCACTTGATGATCCCAGCTAGAGATCTTAGTATGTATTACTTTGATTGATTATTAATAAGCTTGCGGAATAGTTTATTAATAACTTGAAGAACAAACTTGTATATAACAGAATATCTAACCAAAAGCTTCAATATTATTAACAATAATACGAACACACAATTTGTGTTAGGGTTTACAACCTTGAAGCTAATAACTAGAATGAATTCGTTATCCTCTAGGGTTTTACAGGATCTCTATTTATAACATATAGAGTCCTTTACAGAATCAAACTATTATGGAATCATATCTATTCCATAATTCTCTCTATTCAACTATATCTAACCAACAGTGGTTATCTATATCACTAACAGGGGTAGTACTCGTATATTATCAACAGTGGTTGAGTACTTAATACAAAATACAAACTACACACTAACAGTGGCACTGTTAGACAAACTACTTGACAGCGGCAGCTACTAACTAGCAGTGGCAACTACTAACAGTGGTTGTACTTCTAACAGCGGCACAATACTTGTATTCTGAGCAAATCTAGCAGTGTCTCAGTTCTCAACACTTGGTTAAATCACGATGGTTTTTGTTGATAAAGGAGTCTAAACATAAGTACTTTGAGTCTTCTTTCAAATGGCATCATGGTTAAATGTGGAGTATAAGTTGGTCAAAACGATTTTACAAAATGATGTGTCATTTCTGAGTTTCTCAGTTCCAGATTTCAGTTGAGTTGTCGATTTTTGAAACGTGTCTTAAACTAAGATTTAGATCTTTAGATTTTTACTGAAGTGTCTTTGAAGTGTTAAGTATTTTCTGTAAAAATATGATAATCATTTGAAACATCTAAGTATTTTAAGTAAATTAAAAAAATTTTGTGAAGTCAGAAAGAGTCAACATTTTAGAGCAGTTTAGTTTGTTGAATTTTTAAAAATAGCAAATCAATGTAAATGAATCTGGGAAAATTACTGAGTCTTCTAAACATATTAAAGTATCGTTGGTAAAAATTATAGATCAAATGGTTTCAGTAAGTTTTATTTAAAAATTCGTGAAGTGGGTCCAAATTTCTGGTTAGAATCTGAGTTTTCATTTAGGATTAGTTCTTGAAATAATACACTAATAGAATTGTGAGGAAACAAATTAGAAATGTTTGGGGTGTGGAATACAATGGAATGACCTAGTCATGTCTAGGTTATGACCCATACACATTATGATATTGTAGATTGGCGAGCTGTTTAGTGGTTATACTTAAGGGACGATACTTACATCATTTTCGTGAGGTGAGTTTTCGTGGCCCCTTTTTCATATACATGTTTTCAAATTGGGGGAAAAGTATGCTCACATGTTTTATCAATTGCTTTTATGCTGTGAAACGTATTCATTTTCATTTTTGGACATATGCTTGAAATGTGTGACACTATGTGACTTATGTGCATTGGTTGTTGGATTTATTTTTATAAAAGGCCTTACTCTTTCGAGGGTAAGTACCTAATGTGTACTTTTGGTATGCATTGAAGGTCATTGGGTTGTTTTTATCAAAGGCCTTACTCTTTCGAGAGTAAGTACCTAATGTATACTTAGGTATACATTGAAGGTCATTTATGGGTAGCTACCGCATACACAGGATTTGGTTGGGTCATACTCCTTCGTGGGGTGCTGACAGTTTGTGGATTGTTGGTTGTATTATTTCACTCGTGTACTATTTCTATATGCATTGTCCTAACTTACTATTATCACAGCAAAATATTTTATTTGTGGTGTTTGGTTTTAAACCTACGAAACTCACCAACATTATTGTTGACGTTTTTTTAGCATAACTTTTCAGGTAGCACTAGTGGGTTGAAGATAGAGGACAAGAAAGCTTAGTGGACCGCTAGGTTGCATTTGAGCTAAACTTTAAAACTATCAATTGAGGTGCAATGTTGCATTCTAATAATTTGAGGAAAGGCGTGTTTTGCCTTAACAATTATTTGTGGAATTATTGTTGTTTATCTATTACATTGTTGATATGTGTACATGTAGCGTGAACTCCTCTTCATGTTACTTGTATCATAACACATTGGATTTTATTTACATAATAGACATCTTTATAATAATGTGTTGTGATCCTATCATGGTTACATTCCGTTGTTTCCGCTTTAGACGGGGTGTGACAGATTGGTATCAGAGCCATTGTTTATAGAGATCTAGGTGGATTGACCTAAACTATAAATAAGGAACCCTCATATAGAACATGAAATAGGAAACTATCTGTGCATATTTCAACATGAAACGAATCCTTATTTTTCTAACATTTGTTGCACAACACAGTCATGTCAAATAGCAACGCACCCATCGTTATCTCATCAGCTTCCGACAACAAATCCGTGTCCACTTTAAAGCCATCAATGTTCCTGTTTCGTATAAACCCCTACGAAGCTCTCGTAAGATCTCGTGGATGAGACAGATGAAGAAAGCAAAACCTCAACGAATAAGAATGGTTATAGAGGAAATCCCCTTGACTAAAGAAGAGCCAAAGAAAGAAGAAATGGAAGAGGAGGAAGAACCGATGGAAGAGGGGCCGGAGGAGGACGAAGAAGAACCCCTTGAGGATCATGAGGAAAGGAAGCTTGAAGATGCATTGTGGGCAAGAGACCCGAAACCCACGACCTCGGGAGATAGCATCTGTAGTCGAGTGGGTCCTGAACCAGAAGTTGCATCTCCTCTTCCTCGTATACATAGGGATGAACCATTTCAAGCCAACTCCACCTGGAGCCCATGATTGTCCATGAGATGTGCCACATTTATTATCGTACTTCCGTATTTCGTCATTGTGACCTTGTTTCCGTTTGGATTATGACAATTGTTACATTGGGAAAATTTTTGAATTATATGAAATGAACCTTTTCTTTACTTCTTACTTGTGATCTATTTGACATGTGTTGTGCATATTCATTGTTCTATTGTTAATCTTTGCCCTTTGTACAAGTATATTGTGTTACGAGAACTTGGAGGATAGTTATGTGGGTGAACGAACACTTTTACGATTATGGCGGGTGACGTAATTGAAGAAGGTGTTCCGACACATACATATCTATCTAATGGTGTTTGAGTATACAATATGCTACCTGTAAAGGAGTACAAAGGATGAGTTGGGATTCAAATACCTACTTATGTCCTTTCATATTGTGAAACCTTGTCTTACATACATGAAAGGCTTATTATTCGATATGTGAATTCATACGTGCATAAAACTCTATCTTTATCCTTCAATTGTGCTAAATCCTGATATGTTTTCCATTGTAGTGACCATGCCACCTAGACATTCTGCGCGTGTTGCAAGTAGAGGTGGTGGTACTAGAGGAGGAGGCGAACAGGCGGCCGTAATGGTAGGGGTGGGGGCCGTACTGGCGGTCGTACAGGCGGAGGTGAAGAAGGTACTGGGGGTGAGGCACCCAATGTAGCCGCTATGATAGCGGAACAGCTGCAGGCATTATTGCCTAATATTGTTGCGCAGGTTACTCAGGGCGTATTACAGGGTACAGGAACAGGTGGTGGCGGAGAAGAAGAGGAAAATCTTAATGGGGAACCTGATGGTGATGATGGAACTGTTAATGGAGCGGCTGCTAGAGGATGTACTTATAAGGAGTTTAAGGCATGCAAACCATGAGATTTTGATGGCAAAGGGGGAGCGATTGCCTGCTCTAGATGGATCGAGAAGATGGAGTCGGTGTTGGATATTAGTAATTGCGCCGAAGAGCGTATGGTCAGATATGCATCTACTGAGTAGTCGGGCAAAGCATTGACCTGGTGGAATGTACAGATAGGTGTTGTCAGACTTACATAGATAACACGCGAACTATAACTTGAATACAACGATAAATACTACGAACAAATTTCGGGACGAAATTCTCCTAACAAGGGGAGAATGTGACACCCGGTCAAAAATGACCCAAATTACCGTCCTAATTTGAACTTTAATTACGAAGTATTAAATAATCCGAAACAATTATTTAATAATCACACATACACAAATCTGTTAGAACGCAGAAACCCAAATTAAAATTTGGTGAAAAACATTTTCAAACAAAGTATTATTATTGAGAATAATAATAACGTACTCATAAAATTATTTAAATACATTTTAGATACAGAAAACTATCCGTGTATTTCGAGTTAAACTAAGATATATTTTTATATCTCATTGAAAGTATTTTTATAAAATATTTCAATTAAAAACATATACGAAATAATATTTAGAAAATTATCATTTTTAAATATTACACTATTTAACGATCGGGTACGCGAACACGGGTCGGAAATACCCACCTACCTCAATAATTGAGGCCGGTTATATCAACCGACCTCAATTATTATTCACAGACACGCACACATTTTTCATCCTCTCAATCACTCGGCTCTCTCACTCTCTCTCGGCGCTCTCCCTTGCGGATCATCAAACCAACAACACAACATCATCAACAACAACCATCATCATAATCTGGATCACCATCATCGTCTTCATCGTTCATCACCATCAAACTTCATTTTCGGTTCCAATTTCAATTAGTAAGAATCACCAACTCTTTTTCGTTAATTTCATGTTTTTAATACATTATATATCATGTAGTAATGTTAGGATTGATGATTGATGGTTGAAAATGGATTTGAAATTGGTTCTGTATGTTTTGTGCACGAACAGACCCAACCCAGACCTTTGAACCCGGCGGATTCAAGGTGAATCCGGCGGATTCCTGCCCAAACCCAATGAATACGGCGTATTCGGGTGAATACGGCGTATTCCCCATACCTTGAAACCAATACGGCGGATCTCCAGGACCCTAATTTAAACTAGGTGCATAATGGAAAAACCAGGTGCATAATAGAAAACTAGGTGCATAATGGAAAAACTAGGTGCATAATGGAAAACTAGGTGCATAATGGAAAAACCAGGTGCATAATAGAAAACTAGGTGCATAATGGTTTGAACTAGGTGCATAACGCGTAGTAACTATATAGAGAGTCACTAAATGATATGAAAAACATTTAGAACGATAAAAATACTTTTATACAAACTATGTTTTGGTATGTATATACGTATATGTATAAATTTACGATAACTATATATATATATATATATATATATATATATATATATATATATATATATACAAAATCAACATTCGTAACAAACAAATTATGTTTTTGAAAAGACAACTACAATTATATGTATATATATACATATATTCAAGGACGACAAGTAATATATATAAGAATATATATATTCAACTAATAAGTATATCGATATATATACTTACGTGCAACGAATGATTTATTAAACGTACACTTACAATTATATAATATCGTGCGTATAGGACATTAGGAGATTACTGTTGGAACACGCACGCACATTAGGATTGCTTGCTCTTCAGGTGAGTCTCATGGCCCCTTTTCACTGTTTTACTTTAGGGGAGATGCATTACTTGCTTTACTCGAACACATGTAATTACACACTTGATTACAAACTGATTTACTGGTATATCGATTGCATGAGATTATTTAATCCAATGAAGTCCCTTTAATCATAGTCGTCAGTTATGGTCTTAAGCGCGAGTACTAGTAAATGGATCCATTAGGACTGACAATCCCCGCCTGGGGTGGTAGCGCCACCACGAACCGTACACGTATAAACAGGCGTTTTCTTACTCGTTACATATGAATGTTCTGGATTAGCATTCACGAGGGAAAAATCACTGATTGTTAAGCTTCGACTATGTTGCTCATGGCAATATATACGGAAACTATTGCGACTGTGCAATATTTACTCAATGATTTTACAAGCTGATGTGTTCAAACTGTACTTACTATAAACCTGTGAGATTCACCAACCTTTTGGTTGACCTGTTTTAGTAATGCATTCTCAGGTACGCAGCAACAGTAGGGTTGATCAGTACAGATGGCCCAGCAGGATATGCTTTAGTAGCTCGAGTCGCATGCAATTACACATATGAAGATTTTACTTGCATTATCTTTTGTATAATGATTATGTACTTAAAATCTAACTAAACAAGTTGTGAACTCATCAATGATGTATTACTTTTGAAAACTTATGTATTAATGTAACATCTTCTACAACGTCTCATTTAGAGTCGTTTGCTTGTACTTTGGGTTTGATTATTGATTAGTCACGCCCCAAAACAGTCGCTTCCGCAAAGCATTAAATTGGGGGTGTGACAGATTGGTATCAGAGCCTAAGGTTATAGCGAACTAGGTTGCATTTAGTGGGCCTAGACTATGACCGTTAGGCAGTATTCCTCATTAGATATAACTGGTTCAGGGATTTCAGCATACGAATTTAATTTAACATAGCCTGATCAACTATGTACAATTAAATGAGAATGATGAAAGATCTGAAAGGGGTTATGTTAAACAGGAATGCAATAGTTGACTCTGACCACGAGAGAACCGTGACTTGTACTTGTTCTGTGATAGACACAACTAGGTGGATAATAAGTATATATAGGTTACACCTATATGATTAGGCTTATTAAGATCCTCCGATATTCAGTAACACACTCACTGCACAAACACACTTTAGAATAGGCCTATGGTAAGTTGATCGAATCAGGAAAAAGAGTACCTGGATGTGCCCTGACAGAGAGGGTCGTCTCTTCGAAATAGGCTTACCTAGGTAGAGATTAAGAACTTCGACACCTTATTCTGCACAACACAAACTGGTCATCAGAGGACCATCCTTCACTCACCCATCAGTTTTAACATTCGAATCCAGTATTCCTCTAAGTACGAATCTTTTCTACTTTCTTATCACATTCCGCAAAACTGCTGATACCTATTCGGATGTAATATCCCTTTTCATTGTAAACCTTAATCCTCGTAATTATTTGAACTCGCATGTTAAATGATTACAATCTTCTTTATTCTACGCCGTTGATTATCATTTGTGTTGTAATATATTACTGTTATATATGCAACTACGATGATCATATTCTTATACGAAACTCTGACATGTCCCTTATCTTCATTGAAGGAACATGCCTCCTCGACGCCAAAAGTTCACTCAAGCTCAGGTCGATCGACTGGTTGCTGACGCACTAAGTGCTGAGCGACAACGATCCAGCGGCGCTGAAACACCACCAAATGCCCCGGTAGTGAAACCCTGCACCTACAAAGACTTCCTTAACTGCAATCCTTTGAACTTCAAAGGCACAGAAGGTGCCATTGGGTTGTTGAGATGGCTGGAGAAAATAGAGGCAGTCTTTCGCATCTGCAGCTGCCCTGAGAACTGTAAGGTCAAGTTCTCCACCTACACTTTCATGGACGATGCTCTGACATGGTGGAACACTTATGCCGACTCCGTGGGTCAAGACATTGCTCTGGAAACTCCCTGGGATGAGCTGAAGAAAATGCTCAAGGATGAGTATTGTCCTAGGGATGAGATTCAACAGCTTGAGGCGGAATTCTGGAATCTCTCCACTCAAGGGAACGACATTGCCAGCTACACTTCTCGATTTAATCAGTTGGCGCACCTGTGTCCATCTATGGTAGATACAGAATCTAAGCGAATTGAGCGCTATGTCTGGGGACTTCCTTCTCAAATTCAAGGAATGGTTACTTCGGCCGATTCTTCTACATTCCACGGCACTGTGCGTATGGCGCATAAGTTGATGGCGCAAATTGTTCGCCAAGGAACAATTGGCGATAAAAATACTGAAAACAGCTCGGGAGATAACAAGAGGAAAGCTGATGGAAGCTCTGGAAGTCAGAGCCAAGCTAACAAGAAGCCTGCAACTGCTCAGGCCAACACCTCTGAATCCAATGACAAGAAAGAATATAAGGGAAGAAAGCCCTATTGCTCTAAGTGCAAGCTTCATCATGATGGTCTATGTCCTTGCACCAAATGCAAGCGGTTTGGACATCTGACCAAGGACTGTAAAGAAACCACCACTAGTACCGACACCTCTGCACCCAAAACCTGCTATGAGTGCAATGGTACCGGGCATTTCAAGAGAGATTGCCCAAAACTAAAGGACAAAAACAACAACGCCGCTAAGGGCAGGTTCTATGTACTTAATGCTGAAGGTAATCACCAGAACCCTAGACTTATTGACTTACTCAACACGGGTACGTACATTCCCGGATAACCAAACTGCATCTGTATTACTTACTTGAATAGGTACTATTACTGCTTAGTACTTTATGTGTTTCCTTAGATTTTAAGTACAAATAGAATAAGGAAATTGGCGAACTATTTCAGGTAGACAGTATGAAACCGATGGAATTGGTAATACATACAAGTATGATTAGGCTATTATGGGATATTGGTATATATACATACATAGGCCTAGACTACGTACTACTCACTAGGCTATTATATACTGGATGTATAGGAATAGGCCTTTACTCGATGATACCCTTGAGACCATCTACACCATTATAAACGACAAACATAGCTGCTACAATGTCCTTTGATACGAATATCGGGACTCTGTTTTAAACTGCTACTGTCTACAAAATTTTTATGTTTACAACGTACTCCGTCGTACTGTTAGGCGAACCCTAGGAAAATCATTTTCAACAATTTTAACATGCTTTTACCCCGAAACTTTTCATGAATTCTGTTTTTGAATAGATTTTGGTAAACAAGATTTCAAAACATTGTCGCTGACAAAAAAAAAACAAAAAAAAAAAAAAAAAAAAAAATTTCAACCAAACTATTTATTGATTAAAGTTTTCATCAAACTTCCAAATTTTCAATCGACTTTCATTGTCAAAATTTTATGACAAATGTGCTTTAACAAACATGTCGCAAAATTTCTTACGAAATGTTTTAAAGAACTTTCAAAACTTCAAAACCGTTCAAACTTGCTTACTGTACACAACTTTATACAAGATTTCAAACTTTGAATGGTCAACAAAATTACACAGTACACAATGACTTCCTTGCTGTTATAGGAACAAAACTTACCAGAATCTGAATAGGGATGCGATTATGGTAACTCGCTAGCAACCTATCTGCTTTCATACTACTTACTTGATAAACTTTACTTGCTACTTGATACTTGTTAGGTTTTCCCTAGATTCTAAGTACACTAAAGAGTTAGGGGAAAATGACAATTTAGATTCTATAGTTTATATATGAGACGAGGTTTGGCTTGCATAAGTATTGGGATAACAAATCCTACATTGTTTTATACCGGAAAACATACCGGTTAATATTTTTATATATACAATGGGTCACATTTCATATAAAGCTAATGTAGGCTAAACATTTCGTTTCTGTATGAGACTGATAGAGTCTAAGGTGGGCTACTAGTGCAAAATGTAGCTGTACTCTAGCAATTGGCTAAACGACAAACTTTGTCCTACCGACAAAACAATCAAGGATTTACTGAATTACTTTAGGCTACTAGTACACATTGTAGCTACTCCCTAGTGATCGACTGGACTGATCATGTAGGCACAATAGTCAAAACATCTCGAAACTTCATTTCGAATTTCTTAGTTGCCGGAAGGGCAATAGTTCAACAAGGGGAGATAGACAACTCAAGATAGGTGTTGTCAGACTTACATAGATAACACGCGAACTATAACTTGAATACAACGATAAATACTACGAACAAATTTCGGGACGAAATTCTCCTAACAAGGGGAGAATGTGACACCCGGTCAAAAATGACCCAAATTACCGTCCTAATTTGAACTTTAATTACGAAGTATTAAATAATCCGAAACAATTATTTAATAATCACACATACACAAATCTGTTAGAACTCAGAAACCCAAATTAAAATTTGGTGAAAAACATTTTCAAACAAAGTATTATTATTGAGAATAATAATAACGTACTCATAAAATTATTTAAATACATTTTAGATACAGAAAACTATCCGTGTATTTCGAGTTAAACTAAGATATATTTTTATATCTCATTGAAAGTATTTTTATAAAATATTTCAATTAAAAACATATACGAAATAATATTTAGAAAATTATCATTTTTAAATATTACACTATTTAACGATCGGGTACGCGAACACGGGTCGGAAATACCCACCTACCTCAATAATTGAGGCCGGTTATATCAACCGACCTCAATTATTATTCACAGACACGCACACATTTTTCATCCTCTCAATCACTCGGCTCTCTCACTCTCTCTCGGCGCTCTCTCTTGCGGATCATCAAACCAACAACACAACATCATCAACAACAACCATCATCATAATCTGGATCACCATCATCGTCTTCATCGTTCATCACCATCAAACTTCATTTTCGGTTCCAATTTCAATTAGTAAGAATCACCAACTCTTTTTCGTTAATTTCATGTTTTTAATACATTATATATCATGTAGTAATGTTAGGATTGATGATTGATGGTTGAAAATGGATTTGAAATTGGTTCTGTATGTTTTGTGCACGAACAGACCCAACCCTGACCTTTGAACCCGGCGGATTCAAGGTGAATCCGGCGGATTCCTGCCCAAACCCAATGAATACGGCGTATTAGGGTGAATACGGCGTATTCCCCATACCTTGAAACCAATACGGCGGATCTCCAGGACCCTAATTTAAACTAGGTACATAATGGAAAAACCAGGTGCATAATAGAAAACTAGGTGCATAATGGAAAAACTAGGTGCATAATGGAAAACTAGGTGCATAATGGAAAAACCAGGTGCATAATAGAAAACTAGGTGCATAATGGTTTGAACTAGGTGCATAACGCGTAGTAACTATATAGAGAGTCACTAAATGATATGGAAAACATTTAGAACGATAAAAATACTTTTATACAAACTATGTTTTGGTATGTATATACGTATATGTATAAATTTACGATAACTATATATATATATATATATATTGTTAGGATTTATTAATTTGATGAGACAAAATAAAAGACGAAAGTTGAGGGACTAAAGTTGAATAGTTTTATTTTTATTAGTCTCCTAGTATAATTATGATTTCTTGTAACCCTAAAGATCTCTATTATATAAAGAGACATAGGGACGTAGATTTTGGTGTGCACGAAAATATGTAGACGTCTAGTGTTTTACCCCTAAGGTTCTTTGTAACCCCGATACTAAAGGGTATCCGTCTTGTTGATTAATTAATAAGATTAGGGGTTTGGCTTGTGATAACATTGTTCTTATTCCGCTGCATATTTTATCATTGTTATCATTGATCCTAGATTAGACCTAAAAAGTCTAGAGCTTCAACGATTATTATGTTTTCACAATTGGTATCAGAGCAAGGTGGCTCGTGATCTAGGATCTACAAGTTTTACAAGAAAGAGAAGCCGTATCGAAGAAACCCTAGAAGATTGCAAGAATTCGTAATTCGTCACTTTCTGCACAGCCATGGTAAAAAATTCGGATCTCATTCGTTAACCGTTAGATTGTCGTGAAATTTGAACTGTAGGTTCTTAACATATAGGCGCACATTCCTACCGAAGGAATTTTTGATCTGAGCTTTTGATTGAGAGATATTCATTGTCGAAATTGGTTGCTGAAAGTTTAGGGTTTTTCAGAACGGCAGAAGTAAAACGGTCACTGTGTCTTCGTTATCCAACGAAAGTTGATGATTTTTGGATATGTTATAGAAGACATATGTATCTACATCTTGTAAAAATTTCATAGTTATTGGATGTTTCTACAAAGAGATATTAAAATTCGAAGTTAATGCAGTAAGTTTATGGTTTCTTTCGTGCAGCTGAAGTCAGAAAATTACTGTAGATTCGTTAACCATTGGATCGACTTGATTTTTGGATATGTGGTTAATGAAACATTGGTGGACTTCGTGTAAAAATTTGAGCATAATCAGATACGTAATCAGGGAGATATATAGTTCTGAAGTTGCCTGCCACTGCTGGTTAAATGTGCTAGCCACTGCTCGTTAGATGTGCTAGTCACTGCTCAGCCACTGTTGGTACGAGCTTCCCGCTGCTAGAAGGTTTGTTCCCGCTGCTAGTAAAAGTTTGTCCCACTGTTAGCACAAAGTGTCCCGCTGCTAGTACAAGCTTGCCTCTGCTAGTACAACATTGCCTCTGTCAGTACAGGTTTACCCCTGTTAGTATAAGCTTGCCACTGTTAATATAATTTTGCCACTGTTAGGGTAACTTGTTGATGATAATTACCACTGTTAGAGGACTTCGTGAATGTTAATACAATGTGTGGACTGTGAGGGAAGTTAACACTGATCAAGAAAGTTAAAACTGTGAGTGGATCTCATGAAAGTTAACTCTGTTAAAAGGTGGTTATCACTGTTTGTGTACATGTCGAAGATTACCACTGTTAGTTGGTTTCGTTACCACTGTTCGTTGACTTGGAGAAAACAGTTAAAACTGTTAGTGATAACAGTTACAACTGTTAGTATAAAACAGTTGGTGCTAAGTGGTTAAAACTGTTAGTGTAAAACAGTTACCACTGATGGTTTGGATCTCGAATGGGATTGTTTTTCATAACAATCTATTCTGATTGATTTAATGGCTTGTTTTTAAGATGATTTGAAGATTTGATCACGAAGAAGATTGATTATAGCTTATTTGATATTGTAGTTGAGTTTGACAGGTTTGTATCTTATCATATCTCAAAGTGGTGGATGAAGAGCTTTGAAGATAACTTGTTTGGTTTGTATGGGACGACGAAGACTTGACAAATCTAGCAAACGTGTGAGATTAAACTTATGATGCTCAATGCTCACATTTGCTATCACTTGAAAGAGTTACAGTGGGCTCGGTGACTTATTATGAAGAATGAGGATTTTTGTCAAAGAGATTATGATCTACTTATACAAGGATATAAGTTCGACGTCGTGGTTAGTACAAGATATAAGGTACAGGTTTGGAAGATTGGACTTCTTTATCAAGTTTGTTATATTCTGTTTTCTTCATAAGTGATCATTACATAGAGCCAATCGACTTAGAGATTCAAGAGATGGTGAACATATTTTGAGGGGAAGCTTACTGTTTAAAGTTTCATCATCTACATGTATCATTTGAGGGGAAGTGTTTACAAGTTGCAAAAGACCCCTATTGGATTATGACAAAAAGGGGAAGAAGATTTGAAGGTCAAAGATTTGCAGCTTAGTATGCATGACATGTTTACAAGAAATCAAGATTCAAGGGGAAGTTTGTGCAAGAAGATCGATATTTTGTCATCATCAAATAGGGGAAGATTGTTAGGATTTATTAATTTGATGAGACAAAATAAAAGACGAAAGTTGAGGGACTAAAGTTGAATAGTTTTATTTTTATTAGTCTCCTAGTATAATTATGATTTCTTGTAACCCTAAAGATCTCTATTATATAAAGAGACATAGGGACGTAGGTTTTGGTGTGCACGAAAATATGTAGACGTCTAGTGTTTTACCCCTAAGGTTCTTTGTAACCCCGATACTAAAGGGTATCCTAACACCAAAACCTACGTCCCTATGTCTCTTTATATAATAGAGATCTTTAGGGTTACAAGAAATCATAATTATACTAGGAGACTAATAAAAATAAAACTATTCAACTTTAGTCCCTCAACTTTCGTCTTTTATTTTGTCTCATCAAATTAATAAATCCTAACAATCTTCCCCTATTTGATGATGACAAAATATCGATCTTCTTGCACAAACTTCCCCTTGAATCTTGATTTCTTGTAAACATGTCATGCATACTAAGCTGCAAATCTTTGACCTTCAAATCTTCTTCCCCTTTTTGTCATAATCCAATAGGGGTCTTTTGCAACTTGTAAACACTTCCCCTCAAATGATACATGTAGATGATGAAACTTTAAACAGTAAGCTTCCCCTCAAAATATGTTCACCATCTCTTGAATCTCTAAGTCGATTGGCTCTATGTAATGATCACTTATGAAGAAAACAGAATATAACAAACTTGATAAAGAAGTCCAATCTTCCAAACCTGTACCTTATATCTTGTACTAACCACGACGTCGAACTTATATCCTTGTATAAGTAGATCACAATCTCTTTGACAAAAATCCTCATTCTTCATAATAAGTCACCGAGCCCACTGTAACTCTTTCAAGTGATAGCAAATGTGAGCATTGAGCATCATAAGTTTAATCTCACACGTTTGCTAGATTTGTCAAGTCTTCGTCGTCCCATACAAACCAAACAAGTTATCTTCAAAGCTCTTCATCCACCACTTTTTGCTACTTGACCCACTTGTATCATCTGAAGGTTCATCTTGCTCTAACTGGAATACTTCTGGAGGATCTGGAGACCAAATAGGAAACAAGACATACTTCAAGTCATCCTTTTTAGTTTGACTTGAGGTTGATTTCCCATCTTTACCTGCATCATTACCTGCATCTGTACCTGCATCTGTACCTGCACTAATTTACAAATCTGGATATCTAAAAGCATGGGTTAGTGCATCAATATCAAACAAAACTTCTGGACCTTTTCCTTCTACATTTGATGTATGTTCATTAAAGGTCACATCCATGGTCTCTTCTATGATCCTAGTCCTTTTGTTAAATACTCTATAAGCCTTGCTTTGAATAGAGTATCCAACAAATACACCCTCATCTACCTTACTCTGAAACTTACCAAGATGATCTCTGGTATTTAAGACAGTACAAGGACATCCAAATGGTTTTAAAAAGCTAACCAAAGGTTTTCTCTTAAAGAATAACTCATAGGGTGTCTTGTTATGAGGTTTAATAATCAAAATCCTATTCAAAACATAACAAGCAGTGCTAACTGCCTCTGCCCAAAAAGACATTGGAAGTTTAGCATCTGCTAGCATGCTTCTAGCAGCCTCAATTAGTGTCCTATTCCTCCTCTCAGCTACTCCATTTTGTTGTGGAGTCCTAGGTGCACTATACTGTCTTTCTATACCTTTATCCTCACAGAACTTATTCATCTCATGATTCTTAAATTCTGTCCCATTATCACACCTGATGATCTTAACCTTTTGATTAGTTGAATTCTCAATCCTAGTTATGAATGATCTAAGTATTTCACCTGTCTCATCCTTAGTCCTAAGAAAGAACACCCAACTCATTCTAGAGTAATCATCAGTTATTACCAAACAGTAAGATTTCTTCCCTTGACTAGCTACATTGGTAGGGCCAAACAAATCCATATGTAACAGGTGTAAGGGAGTGGTATTGGTATTCACAAGCTTGGTCTTATAAGAGGTCTTGTGTTGCTTGCCTTTGAGACATGCTACACAGTGGTCACTACATTCAAATAACTTTTCAGGTAAGCCTCTCACTAGCTTATTCCTAACAAGTTTATTCATGGTCTTGAAATTCAAGTGACACATCCTCCTATGCCATAGTTCAGATTCAGATACAGTAGCTTTAGAAATGAGACAGTTAACATTTTGAGATTCCATCTTGTTTAAATCACTGCAGTATACATTATTCTTTCTTGGAACTCTCATTAAAATCTTATCTTCAGGTATTTTGAGTTTTTCAGAAAGTATAAGGCATTCTGTGTCAGTGAAATATACAGGATTTTGCTTATCTGTGATTTGACTCACACTAAGCAAATTGTATCTCAATTGCTCAACATAATAAACATCATTGAAAGTGAGCTTACTGCTTTTTACCTTACCTTTACCTGTGATTTTACCTCCTTTAGGATTGCTTCCAAATGCTACATCTCCTCCAGAAAACGCTTTAAAGTCCTGTAGCTTTTTCCTGTCTCCAGTCATGTGTCTTGAACAGCCAGAATCAATATGCCATAAGCTTGGTGGCTTGCCCTGCACATATATGAGAAAAACAGTTAGTTTTTCTTGGGAACCCAAACCAATTTGGCTTTGGGTTTCCCTTTAGCACCATTGACATCAACCCTTTTGACAGTGATTGATCTCAGTGCTGCATTGGTTTTGGACACTTCAGATTTACACTCATTTTTATGTCTCCAAAAACAATCAATTTTAGACCTGACAGGGGTTAATGGTTTGACAGTGGTCACCTTTAAGTTTGTATTGATTACCCTGGCAGTGGTAGCTTTACTTGGTATAAACATTCTTTTGAAATGTTTAATACCAGCAGAGGTACCATGCCTGACAGTGGTCAAACCCTCCCCTGTTCGTGTCTTGCCTCTGTTAGCCGTTGACAGGGGCACTGCTGTAGCATTAACAGGGGCTGCAGCCTTGCCTCTGTTAGGCTTATTTATCAACACTAACCCAACCACTGTTACATCTACCCCTGTTAGTACACCAACTCCTACCACTGTTAATACACCAATCACCACTGCTGTCATATCAACCCCTGTCACAACTACAACAACAACAAGACCAAGAGAGGTACCTGTTACAATAAGAGAACCAACTTCACCACTTAAACCTAAGTCTAAATTGCCTGTGATTGATTCAAAAGACAAAGGTAAAGGAAAGTTAAAAGAAAAATCAAAGGTGAAAGAAATTAAAGAACCTCATATTGAGTCTCATGATATGCTGAGGATGCAAGTAGAAGAAAGAGAAAGGTTGATAAGGAGAGCTGCAGAAGCTAAAGCTGAAGAAGAGGGTAATGATGTGAAAATGATTTTGGAGGATCTGAGTGTAGTGACTATTACACAGAAAGCTGCAGAGATTGTTAAAGAAAAGACTGCACAAGGATTAAAGCTTCCTGCTCAGAGAGTTCATGATTATTTAAAGAAGAAGAAAGGTAATGAAGAGGAAGAGTTATCTTCTGGATTTTTGTTGATGAAAAGGGCAAATGAGGAAAGGGCTAGAAAGAAAAAACAAGAGGAATTAGCCAAGAAGAGGAGTAAACCTTTACCATATGCTGAAAGAAGAAGACAAATGATCAATGCACTGTCTGAAAATTATGCTCCAGCTAAAATTGTTAGAGGATGGAATATGCAGAAGCTGCAACAGGCATATGATAGGTATATGGGAAGAGATGAAGAGTGGACAAAGAAAATGGAAGAGAATAGGCATTTGAATGCATTGATGAAGGAGAGGAAAGAAAAGGCAGATAAGGAAATGGTAAAATTTTTAAAAGAAGAAGAAGAAAGAAGAGAAAAGGCAGCTGTTGAAGCAGCAGAAAAAGCTTTAGAGGATAAGCAGAATGAAGTTAGAAGAAATTCATGGAAAAATCAGATTTCTAAAGATAATGTTATTCCTGATATTCCAAGATTTGATCCAGAGCTGAAAAAGAGAATCAAGATTCTGACTGATAGCAAGGAGATTTCTGAAGGACCAAGAAAGGCTAGAATTGTAAATTGGGAAGGAGTAGCAATTGATTATGGTTTCAGAAAAATGATCCTTGAGATCAAGATTGAAAGGGAAAGAGGATTTGATGATCATGTTGGGAGTATGGTTGATTTGCTCAGAATTTGTACAAGAGATGATCTTATGGAGTTGTATCAAGTGAGCAGAATCAGGAATAGAAAGAACTCTGAAGCAGTGATTGAAAGACAAATGATGGAGTTGTTGCAGAGCCTGTTTGAACCAGCCAGCTTGTATCACTTATTCTTTCATTGTTATCAAAGGGTTATAACCTGGAGATATTTTGCCAGAGCTGGAGTACACATGGTAGTATTTAACAATGGGCAGGTGATCTACATGTTTGATGATCAACACTATGTGTTGGGAACAGGGCTGCTGAATAGATTGGTTGATTTGAAGTTATCTACAACCATCATTACTGAAGGAGCTTACAGAGCTTTATACATGGTGTTCAATCAACTACATAAGAGGCAAACGATGAAGGAGAAAGAAGAAGAAAAGAAGGATTGAAACTTGAATCATTACTCTGAATGATCAAGTTTAGGGGGAGATTGTTGAGACCTGAGACACTGCTAGATTTGCTCAGAATACAAGTTTCATGCCGCTGTTGGTATAAGACTTCAACCACTGTTAGAAGTCAACCACTGTTAGAAGAAGACAACCGCTGTTAGTACATTTGTCTAACAGGGCCACTGTTAGTGTATAGTTTGTATTTTGTAAGTACTCAACCACTGTTGATAATATATGAGTACTACCCCTGTTAGTTACATACTCAACCACTGTTGGTTAGTCGGTTAGAGATAATTATGGAATAGATAGGATTTCCATAATAGTTTGATTCTGTAAAGGACTCTATATGTTATAAATAGAGATCCTGTAAAGCCCTAGAAGGTTGAGACGAATTTATTCTAGTTAATAGCTTCAAGGTTGTAAACCCTAACACAAGTTGTGTGTTCGTATTATTGTTAATAATATTGAAGCTTTTGGTTAGATATTCTGTTATATACAAGTTTGTTCTTCAAGTTATTAATAAACTATTCCGCAAGCTTATTAATAATCAATCAAAGTAATACATACTAAGATCTCTAGCTGGGATCATCATATATATATATATATATATATATATATATATATATATATATATATATATATATATATATATATATATATATATATACAAAATCAACATTCGTAACAAACAAATTATGTTTTTGAAAAGACAACTACAATTATATGTATATATATACATATATTCAAGGACGACAAGTAATATATATAAGAATATATATATTCAACTAATAAGTATATCGATATATATACTTACGTGCAACGAATGATTTATTAAACGTACACTTACAATTATATAATATCGTGCATATAGGACATTAGGAGATTACTGTTGGAACACGCACGCACATTAGGATTGCTTGCTCTTCAGGTGAGTCTCATGGCCCCTTTTCACTGTTTTACTTTGGGGGAGATGCATTACTTGCTTTACTCGAACACATGTAATTACACACTTGATTACAAACTGATTTACTGGTATATCGATTGCATGAGATTATTTAATCCAATGAAGTCCCTTTAATCATAGTCGTCAGTTATGGTCTTAAGCGCGAGTACTAGTAAATGGATCCATTAGGACTGACAATCCCCGCCTGGGGTGGTAGCGCCACCACGAACCGTACACGTATAAACAGGCGTTTTCTTACTCGTTACATATGAATGTTCTGGATTAGCATTCACGAGGGCAAAATCACTGATTGTTAAGCTTCGACTATGGTGCTCATGGCAATATATACGGAAACTATTGCGACTGTGCAATATTTACTCAATGATTTTACAAGCTGATGTGTTCAAACTGTACTTACTATAAACCTGTGAGATTCACCAACCTTTTGGTTGACCTGTTTTAGTAATGCATTCTCAGGTACGCAGCAACAGTAGGGTTGATCAGTACAGATGGCCCAGCAGGATATGCTTTAGTAGCTCGAGTCGCATGCAATTACACATATGAAGATTTTACTTGCATTATCTTTTGTATAATGATTATGTACTTAAAATCTAACTAAACAAGTTGCGAACTCATCAATGATGTATTACTTTTGAAAACTTATGTATTAATGTAACATCTTCTACAACGTCTCATTTAGAGTCGTTTGCTTGTACTTTGGGTTTGATTATTGATTAGTCACGCCCCAAAACAGTCGCTTCCGCAAAGCATTAAATTGGGGGTGTGACAGTAGGTCTGCTGCTATGGGTATGACATGGGAAGAGTTTAAGGCACTGTTAGTGGACGAGTAATGTTCTACTAATGAAATGGACAAGTTAGAGAAAGAGTTTTTGGAGCATAAGATGGTGGGGGCTAATCATGCTGCATACATTGATCGTTTCCATGAATTAGCCAAGTTGATTCCGAATATGGTGACACCTGAGTCGAGAAGGATTAAAAAGTATTTAAGGGGTTTGGTGCTAGAAATTAAGGGAATGGTGGAGGTGACGGAACCAGCCACTATTCAGAGTGCTATCTTGAAAGCTGGGGCTCTTACTGAAGAGATGGTGAGAAATGGTACCTTAAAGAGGGGAAACGAGAAGGGTAAAGAGACTGTTGAATCTAGTAAGACTAAGACTAGTGAATCGGGTAGCAAGAAACCTCGGGTAGCTAAGACATATGTTGCTGCTAGCATGGATAGGAATGCTTATGGTGGGGTTCCCCCTTGTGTTCCGGTTGTAATTATCATCATTTGCCGTCTGTAGGTTGCCGTTATTGCAACTAATGCAACAGGTGGGGTCATTTACCGAAAAACTGTCGATCATCTGCACGTGTTGTTTCCCCGGTTAATGCGGTGAGTGGTTCAAGAGGGTGTTTCGAATGTGGGGCTTTGGATCATTTCGTCAATGTCTGCCCTAGGTTGGCTAGGACAGTAAGAGCTGTTGGAAATAATAATAATACTTGGGTTTTGACTGCTGGTCGAAATCAGAACAGGGGACGTGTTGCAAACACTGCTCCAGGGAGGTCTTTTGTTATGAATGCTAGTGAGGCACGACAGGCGCCCAACATTGTGACCGGTACGTTTCTGTTAAATGATCATTTTGCTACGGTTTTATTTGACAGTGGTGCCGATTTTAGCTTTATATATGTGGAATTTGTGCCCATACTTGATATTATGCCTAGTAAGCTGGACGTTGTGTATGAAATTGAAATTGCGGATGGGAAACGGGTAGACTTGAATGAGGTTATTAAAAATTGTACACTCGTACTGGAGGATCATACTTTCAGTATTGACCTAATACCTTTTGGGATCGGTAGTTTCGATGTTATAGTAGGTATGGATTGGATGTCGAAATATATGGCCGAAATTGTGTGCTTCGAAAAGGTGGTCCGTATACCTATGCCAGATGGCAGTATGTTGGAAGTCTCTGGGGAACAACCGGAGACTAAATGTGTTAAGCTTATGAGTGCAAATTCCGGGGAATCAAAACTTGAAAGTGTCCTTATTGTTCGTGATTTTCCTAACGTTTTTCCTGATGATTTGCCGGGATTACCTCCTCTTCGATCTGTTGAGTTTCGCATTGATCTAGTTCCTGGAGCGACCCCAGTTGCTAAAGCTCCATATCGTTTAGCTCCTTCTGAAATGCAAGAGTTGTCCGCCCAACTTTAGGAGCTTCAAGACAAGGGATTTATTCGCCCTAGTCACTCCCCTTGGGGAGCACCTGTTCTGTTCGTTAAAAAGAAAGATGGTTCGTTTCGTATGTGTAATGATTATCGTGAACTTAATAAACTTACGGTTAAGAATCGTTATCCTCTCCCAAGGGTAGATGATTTATTTGATCAACTCTAGGGTGCTCAATGGTTTTCAAAAATTGATCTTCGTTCTGGTTATCATCAGTTGAGAGTACATGAATCGGATATACCAAAGACTACATTCAGGACTCTCTATGGGCACTTTGAATTTCTCGTTATGCCTTTCGGTCTTACTAATGCTCTTGCGGTATTCATGGATCTAATGAATCGTGTTTGTAAGCCTTATCTTGATAAATTCGTTATTGTCTTTATTGACGACATTCTGATCTATTCGAAATCTAAGGAGGATCATAAGCTACATCTGAAGCTTATTCTTGAACTTCTCTTGAAAGAACAACTCTATGCAAAGTTTTCAAAATGTGAGTTCTGGTTGCGTGAGGTACATTTTCTTGGTCATGTGGTAAACGAGGCGGGTATTCATGTGGATCCAAGTAAGATTGAGGCGGTGAAAGCCTGGAAGACTCCACAAACTCCATCTGAAATTCATCAGTTCTTGGGTTTGGCTGGATACTATCGGTATTTTATTGAGAATTTTTCTAGGATTGCTCAACCGCTTACACTGTTAACGCAAAAAGAAAGGAAATTTGTCTGGGGTGAGAAACAGGAGGAAGCATTTCAAACTCTGAAGAATGCTTTGTGTAAGGCACCGATTCTGGCATTACCTGATGGCTCAGATGATTTTGTGGTTTATTGCGACGCGTCTAACCAAGGGTTGGGATGTGTTTTGATGCAGCGAGGGAAAGTGATAGCTTATGCATCTAGGCAACTCAAAGTGCATGAGAAAAACTACACCACTCATGATTTGGAATTGGGTGCGGTGGTTTTTGCACTCAAGTGTTGGAGGCATTATCTGTATGGGACTAAAAGTGTGATTTATACTGATCATAAGAGTTTGCAGCACATCTTTGATCAGAAGGAATTGAATATGAGGCAGAGGAGGTGGTTGGAGTTGTTTAGTGACTATGATTGTGAAATTCGCTACCATCCGGGAAAGGCGAATGTGGTGGCTGATGCTTTGAGCAGAAAGGAAAGGGTTAAGCCAAGGAGAGTGAGAGCGATGAGGTTAACCATTCATTCGGGTATTAAGGAGAAGTTGGTTGAGGCTCAGTTGGTAGCACTACTGGGTCCCAATATTGAAGGAGATTCGTTGCGAGGGTTGGATGGACAGTTGGAGCGTAAGGTTGATGGATTGCATTACTTCATTGATAGACTGTGGATTCCGTTACTAGGCGGCCTCAGAACGCTGGTGATGGATGAATCTCATAAGTCTAAGTATTCGTGTCATCCGGGGGCAGATAAAATGTACCATGATATGAAGGATTTGTATTGGTGGCGGGGCATGAAGAAGGATATTGCATTATACGTTAGTCAATGTATGACTTGCTTGAAGGTCAAGGCTGAACATCAAAGACCGGCAGGATTACTGCAACAACCGGAAATTCCCGAGTGGAAGTGGGAGAACATTGCTATGGATTTTATCACTAAGCTGCCTAGAACCAGCAGTGGGCACGATTCGATTTGGGTTATCGTGGATAGGATGACTAAGTCGGCTCATTTCTTAGCTATCCGCGAGGACTATAAGATGGAGAAATTGGCGAGGTTGTACATAAATGAGATTGTAGCAAGGCATGGAGTGCCGGTATCGATTATATCTGATCGCGATGGTCGATTTACTTCTCGGTTTTGGCAAACGTTACAGAGGGCGTTAGGGACGAGATTGGATATGAGTACGGCTTACCATCCTCAAACTGATGGGCAAAGTGAGCGTACTATCCAAACGTTGGAGGATATGTTGAGGGCTTGCGTTATCGACTTTGGAGGAAACTGGGATACTCATTTACCATTGGTGGAGTTTTCATATAATAACAGCTACCATTCGAGTATTCTGTGACACCCCGCAAATTTAAACGTAATCATTAACACTAAACATTAGCACTTTAGGCTAATTCCCTACTTTGAGTGAATTCACAGCTACTTTTAGAGGTAAGTCTAGCAAAGCCCAACTAGTTAATACGCGTAGTATTACATTTCGTAATCTGTTGTAATTAGGTACTTAAACAATTGGAACAAACGCGACAAAAATATACGACTGTTGGTGAACAAAATTATTTGATAAAACGAAAGTTATTAAATAACGTTAACGTATAATAAATATTATGTCGATAATATTTACAAATTATTTCGTAACGCAAGACATTTATTTCATAAACTAAAATGAAACAAAAGTTAAAATTTTATAAACTTAATTAAATTATTCCATAAAATATTTCCAACCAAAAATATAAATGAATATGTAATTAAAAATGTATCATTTAAAATATTTAAATAATTAACGATCGAGTAAACGAACACGGGTTAAATATCACAAACTTGGAACAAATTTCCCTTCTCATTTTGGGAGGCCAAAATCAGCCACCAACACCCCACCCAACCCCCCTTTCCCTTCTCATTTCTTTCATTCACATCTCTCTCTCTTCACCTCCAATTTTCTCTCAATCTTATCTCTAAAAATTCACCAAAAAAATCATCAAAATCAACATAAACAACAACAAAATCGGACCACTAGCAACCACAAAAACGCGTCATCATCATCATCTTCAAAGGATCTAGCTCAAGAACACCATTTTCATCATCTTCATCTTCATCCACCAAATTTTCGGATCTAACACTTTTTGGGTAAGAAAACACTAAACTTTTCACTTTTACTTCATTATGATAGCTTACAATCATGTTACAAGTCATTATATGAAAGATCTAAGCGTTTTTGGGTTAAAAATCTCGATTTTCGGATGAACAGACCGTAACGTCGCATTAGTCCCAGTCGATTTGCGACGTCCCACACAACGTCCCATGCGACGTCCCACGCGACGTCTCACACAACGTCTCACATGACGTCCCACTCAACGTCCCACGCGACGTCCCACACAACGTCGCAAGTTTCAGAACCTTATAACAATACTTTGAAATATTTTTTTTTTACACAACCATCACCAACGAGTCGTACGAATTTACAAATAAACAATGATCTTTCATGGATGAACGAGTAACATGGTTTGGATTGTTATCCAACCACTTATACGACTATTTCCTACGTTTAGGACGTGAGTGACTTACCCGGACTACGCTTTGCTAGCGCTTACACATTTCTAATTAACTCAACAGGTGAGTTCACAGCCTTTACTTTTACGGTTTTAACTGCTTTGAACAGGGGTGGAAAACATAGTCAACTGTTTTACTTATTGCCATAACTGCTTTTACTTATATGATTGTTTATCATACTTGTTTACTCGAACGATTGGGGTACTTTGAACTATTAAACTATTGAACAAACTGGTGTTTATGAAATAACATTTTCATACTGCAAACGACTGTAAACCTTTAAACTTGTTTGGTATACCGGAGAACGACCGGTACTTTTATATAAACGCTGGAGAACGACCAGCTACGTATTTTAGTGCCAGAGAACGACTGGCCAAGGGACGGGAGAACGACCCGTGCGTCTTGGATGGGAGAACGACCCATGCGTTTGTTGGACGGGAGAACGACCCGTGCGTAACTAGACCGGAGAACGACCGGTAAACTGTTTTATTTGGACGGGAGAACGACCCGTGCGTATTTGGCCGGAGAACGACCAGTACTATTTGTAAACCGCTGGAAAACGACCAGCACGTGTTTTAAACTGACATTTTGGGTAATATCCCACGTATCTGTTTTGGGTAACATCCCACGTAAACTAAATTTTGGGCGAACAACCCACTAAACTTGTATTTGGATAACATTCCACAAAGCATTACGTGACTATTATAGCAATTACTATTTGTGAACGTATTTGAATTGACAACTGTGCTTACAAACTTGTTACAACTATTGCAAACATAAAACCTGTGAATTCACTCAACCTAGTTGTTGACTTTTACTATGTTTTTCAGGGAATTAGCTGCACATGTAAGAATCGCCAACACACATGGAGAACTAGGCGACCCGTGAAGTTTAGGATGCCAACTTTTGGAAACATATGGATTTCTCTAGTATAACTGAAACTGTTTTAGTCATATTCCAGAAATCTACTTTTGTAAACTTATTACTTTTAACTTGTACGATTCGATGAATCGTAAACTTTGTAATTAATACTTTTGGCATCTTAATATATTATATTCTGTTGTAATCATATGCTCTGATACGTATGCATGCTTTGTTATTGTGGCACCCCCGTACTTAACCAAATGCTTCCGCTAAACAAATCAACGAATTTGGGGGTGTTACAGATTGGTATCAGAGCCAATGGTTATAGCGAACTAGGAAACTTTAGGTGACTTAGAGACCTAGAGACCTAGACTATAGCCTTGGCTAGAACGCACGTGCATACACACATTTGCATACCTATAACTATCGTTATGATACATCGATACGCGTGATATATTCATCACATTCGACTCGTTCATTTTACTCCGATCTCATGTGAACCGGATCGTGTCAAGCGGTTGATGAAAAGAAGTATGTATTTAGCATCATATAATGACGCCTGGCCAACGTGATTATATTATACTAAGTACATATGGGCGTTTCATAGTCGTAAGATACGTGATGGGAATCCCGTCAGACTTTCTCAAACACCCGATAACTAAAATATGTGAAACTTCATTCCTCACATACTTTTCATTGGCATTGACTTCTGCATCTTTTCATCGCAGAACGTCGTCATGCCGCCCAAATGAAGAAATACTCGAAACAGTCGACGAAATGTTCCTCCTCCACCTCCGCCTCCAGAAACAACCGAGCAAATAATCGAACGCCGCGTGGCTGAAGCCATCGCTCAATACGAGGCCAGCCGCGATCGTGAAAACCTGACCAACAATAGCGGAGCCACTCCAGTCAACAGCGAAACCCCAACCTGTAACACCCCCAAATTTGATGATTTGCGGAAGCTTGATTTGGGTGTTACTAATCAATAACAAAGCACAAAGATAAATAGCAAACGACTCTATATGCGTCGTTTTAACAAAATATATATTGATAACTGAAATGTTTACAACGTTTAAAGCTTTACATAGCTCGAGTTAAATAAAATGAGATTTCAGTACATAAGTACTTATACAAAATATACTAATGCAAGAAAATCTCAATCGTCTGTATGCTGACTCGAGCTAAATCCTGAAGCAGAAACATCCTACTGCTGGGTACCTGCGATATATGCTAAAAGGTCAGCTATAAAGCTGGTGAGCTCACAGGTTTGAAATCAAGTAATATTGTATGAACCGCAAGATTTAAATAATGAATTGCATCCAGCAATTAAATAATGAATTGCATCCAGCAATTAAATAATGAATTGCATCCAGCAATTTAATGATAATCATCGTGTATACAGCCATGAGCACATAGTTGAGCTTAACTCGAGGGCCGGGTCCCCTATAGAGAATTCCGGGCGAGGTGCCTCCACGAATGCCTAATCCACATTCGTCTTCCCAAATATTAGTACGTCCGTTTACCCGGTTAGTGCTTGCTAACCCGGACGAGGAGGGTCAATCCTATATGGTACCATATACTAATATTCACGCTACAACGTATTAACAACTATGCTGACGGAGGACTTTAAAATGATTAGTTTCGAAAAACTCATGTAGTATATGAAAAGTTGGTACTTGCGTTCACATGTTAAAAGTTGAGCAGTATATCACACCCCTGAGTAAAACAGTAAAAGAGGGGCTATGAGACTCACCTGAGTCTGTAAGCGTTTAAACAAACGTAAGTTGATTAGCCGAAATGAAGTCCAAAGACTTGTAACCTGAGGGTGTCCACGACACGCGATGGTTATAAATATGATTGGGTATCTCAAAAGATCACCCCAGTAGTTGTTCATCCAACTATAATGTCCAAATCTCCACTATTTGGTTGATACGTTTAAGTGTTTGAAAAGTGTACGGCCCGTTGGTGACGGATTTGTAATAATAATCTTAATTATTACTATTTTGATTTCGTGGCGTTTTACTTGAAAAATGTGTTTTGATTGTGTTTTAGAAGCCGTTACGAAATCAAAGTACGGGGGTCCGGGGGCAGCGCCCCTGGTAGCGGGGTCCAAGGGGCAGAGCCCCTGGCTGGGGTCGAGCTGCCAGGTCAGCTTGGAAAATTTTTATTTCTACTATATTGCTTTGACGAAAAACGCATCTGGATCTGAATTTGGGTAAAATCGAGTGATAAATTTCGAGTCTCGACACTTAGTAAAAATCTGTGTTTTTGGAGGTTCTGGTTTGTGCGACGTTGGGTGCGACGTCGCAGGTAGGACTGCGACGTTGAGCATGACGTCGCTAAAGGCGACGTTTCGCAATTTAATGCGACGTAGGGTGCTGCGTCGCTAATGCGACGTAGGTGATTTCTGCGACGTAGGGGCTTGCGTCGCTAAGTGCGACGTGGCGAGGTATTGGCGACGTTAAGGCTGACGTCGCTATATGCGACGTCGCAATTTAATGCGACGTTGTGACTGACGTCGCACTATGCGACGTCACGAGGGGTATTGCGACGTAGAAGCTGACGTCGCATAAATTCTGGGCCAAATGCGACGTAGCGGTCTGTTGGCCGGAAAATGTGTCGAAAACGAGTTTTTCGGTTTCCGTTCGGTCCAAAACTTTTACCCAACCCTTATAGGGACATTATAAGTTGTTACAAACTACTAGAAAGTGAAAACACTTAAAAACGAGAGATTTCGGGATTTGTCGGAAACTTACAAATTGTCGGATGAGAAATCCGAAAAGATAGGATGATAGATCGTGTCGCGGTGGTCGTTTTCTTCCAAAGTGATAATGAGATCCAAGGTCGTTTGATGTTGCTATTTGCGATTTTTAGTGAGTTTTGGTGATGAAAGTTTGAGAGAAAAAGATGAAGGAGAGAGAGAGGAAAGGAAATAAATGAAAGAAAAGAGGAGGTGTAGGTGGGGTTATCCCCATTTCCAGTTTTTCGCCCCGCGTTCCGTGTGGTGTTCGTTTGCTCCGTTGTTTAGACGTTAAATAATTATTTTACGTTTTAATTATAAGTTTTAGATTACGAATTTTTACGCGATAGTTTGTTTAATTATTTTACTAATCACTTTATTTTGAGTTATAAGTTGTAATTTATTTTATTTGGTTTGCGCGTTTTACGTTTTAAATTATGTAATTCCTGATTGTACGATACGAAATATTATAATAATAATATTTTTGACATAAACCGTTACTTAATAAACCGTTACTTAATAAAATTTTGTCACCAACGTCCATATAAAATAGAATCGAAATACATCCGATTTAAATTGCGTACGATTTAATCAAATCGCATTTTCGTATATATTCAACAATATATATAATTCGATACATTAATTAGCCTAACAAGGAACTAATTACATGTATTAACATATGATTAGGCACTAATTACTAGTCCTAATTTGGCAGGTGTTACATTCTCCCCCTGTTAGAAGAATTTCGTCCCGAAATTTAGCTCGAGGTCGTGTTCGATGTAGAATCAGTGAAAAGTTGAGGATATTTGAGTCGCATTTGGTCTTCCCGTTCCCAGGTGAATTCCGGACCACGCCGCGAATTCCATCTGACCTTGACGATGGAAATACGACTTTGTTTCAGTTGTTTGACCTCACGGTCCATAATTTCAGCGGGTTCCTCAACGAAATGAAGTTTATCGTCAACACGAATTTCATCTAATGGAATAATAAGTGTCTCATCAGACAGACACTTCTTCAGATTTGAAACATGAAATGTCGGGTGCACGCTGCTAAGTTCGGATGGCAGCTGCAATCGATAAGCTACGGGGCCAATCCGTTCAAGGATCTCAAAAGGCCCGATGTACCGGGGATTCAACTTCCCGCGTTTGCCAAAACGGATGACGCCTTTCCAAGGCGATACTTTCAAGAGTACTCGATCCCCAACTTGGAACTCGAGTGGTTTGCGTCTCACGTCAGCATAACTTTTCTGACGATCACGTGCGGCTTTGAGTCTGTTTTGGATTTCCACAATTTTCTCAGTGGTGGCGTGAATGAGTTCAGGACCAGTTAGTTGACTATCTCCCACTTCAGTCCAACAGATCGGTGATCGGCACTTACGACCGTACAGTGCCTCAAATGGTGCAGCCTTAATGCTGGCATGATAACTGTTATTGTACGAAAATTCGCACAACGGTAGATGTTTTTCCCAGTTTGTACCGAAATCAACTACGCAAGCGCGTAGCATATCTTCCAAGGTTTGAATGGTTCGTTCACTTTGGCCGTCTGTTTGAGGATGGTACGCGGTACTCATATCGAGACGGGTACCCAATGCTTTTTGAAGTGATTGCCAAAAGTGAGAAGTGAAACGGGCATCTCTGTCAGAGATGATCGAGATTGGAACACCATGATGAGAAATGATTTCCTTGATGTAAATTTGTGTAAGGCGTTCCATTTTATCGTTTTCTTTGATTGCCAGGAAATGAGCAGATTTGGTGAGACGATCAACGATCACCCAAATGGTATCGCAACCGTTCGATGACTTGGGTAGTTTGGTTATGAAATCCATGGCAATTTGATCCCATTTCCATTCAGGAATTTCAGGTTGTTGAAGTAAACCAGGAGGTTTCTGATGTTCGGTTTTGACTTTCGAGCAAGTAAGACACTTACTGACATAAGTGGCGATTTCGGCTTTCATGTTTGGCCACCAATAAAATTCCTTGATACCGTGGTACATCTTATCGGATCCGGGATGAATAGAATATTTAGACTTGTGAGCCTCGTCCATCACCAAGTCTCTTAGGTTCCCAAAACTGGGCAACCAGATTCGGTTTGAGAAGTACCTAATCCCGTTAGGTTTGATTTCAAATTGTTTGTCAATGCCCCGCAAGGCTTCATTTTTTATGTTTTCAGCTTTCAGGGCTTCGATCTGAGCTGTATGAATTTGAATGGTAAGATCGTTATGAATGGTCATACTGAGGGCTCGGACTCGAAGTGGTTTTGGTCGTTCCTTTCGACTGAGGGCATCGGCTACAACATTAGCCTTCCCTGGATGGTACTTGATCTCGCAATCGTAATCGGTAAGCAACTCGACCCATCGACGTTGCCTCATATTGAGATCCTTCTGATCGAAGATATGTTGGAGACTTTTATGATCGGTAAAGATTGTGCACTTAGTGCCGTAGAGATAATGTCTCCAGATTTTGAGAGCAAAAACGACAGCTCCAAGTTCGAGGTCATGAGTGGTGTAGTTCTTTTCGTGAATTTTCAGCTGTCGTGAGGCATAAGCAATGACTTTATCTCGTTGCATCAACACGCAACCAAGACCTTGGTGAGAAGCATCGCAGTATACCACGAAGTCATCGGTGCCTTCGGGTAAGGATAGGATCGGAGCACTGCAAAGCTTTTGTTTCAGAAGTTGAAATGCTGACTCTTGTTTCTCGGTCCAATCGAACCTTTTCTCCTTCTGAGTCAGTACCGTGAGTGGTTGAGCTATTTTAGAGAAATTTTCGATAAATCGCCGATAGTACCCAGCAAGACCCAAGAATTGTCGTACTTCAGTTGCAGAGGTGGGTGCTTGCCAGTCTTTGATAGCCTCGATTTTTGATGGGTCCACGTGAATTCCCTGACTGTCGATCACGTGACCAAGAAATTGAACGGTTTGGATCCAGAACTCACACTTAGAGAATTTAGCATAAAGCTCCTCGTGTCTAAGTAGTTCAAGGATGGTTCTGAGGTGTTGCGCATGTTCTTGCTCGTTGCGCGAGTAAATGAGTATGTCATCGATAAAGACAATGACAAACTTATCGAGGTAAGGTTTGCACACCCGGTTCATGAGGTCCATGAATACAGCCGGTGCGTTGGTTAGACCAAAGGGCATCACTTGGAATTCGTAGTGCCCGTAACGAGTTCTGAAAGCAGTTTTTGGAATATCGGTGTCGCGAACTCGTAACTGATGATAACCTGATCGCAGATCGATTTTTGAGTAGAAACTTGAACCCTGAAGTTGGTCGAATAGATCATCAATGCGAGGAAGTGGATAACGGTTCTTGATGGTCAATTTATTCAATTCTCGATAGTCGATGCACATTCGGAATGAACCGTCCTTCTTTTTGACAAATAAGACCGGAGCTCCCCAAGGTGAAGAACTCGGTCTAATGAATCCTCGATCCAGCAGTTCCTGTAACTGAGAGGACAACTCCTGAAGTTCGGATGGGGCTAAACGGTATGGTGCGCGGGCCACCGGTGCGGCACCCGGCACGAGATCGATTGAGAACTCAACCTGTCTAGACGGAGGTAGACCAGGTAGTTCTTCCGGAAAGACTTCGGGAAAGTCTCTAACAATCGGCACATCCTCAAGTCGTTTCTCCTCCGACTTCTTCTCGGTGATGTGTGCGAGTATGGCAGTGTAACCCTTTCTCAGAAATTTTCGGGTTTTTAAGCAGGAGATTATATTGAGTCCCGTCCCACCGGTCTCCCCCTGTATGATCAAGGTTCCACCGACGGCGAGTGGGATACGGACGATCTTATCGTGACAAATGATTTCAGCTCAATGTTTGGACAACCAGTCCATTCCAATAATGACGTCGAAACTTCCGATTTCAATGGGTATAAGGTCGATCGAAAAGATTTCGTCAGCTAGGTTTAAAGTGTAATTAGGTATCACACTGGTGGTTTCTACAAGTTTTCCAGTGGCTAGCTCTACAGTGTACTTAACATCTAAGGCAACAGGAGTGATGTCAAGTAATGGGCAAAAATCATCGGAGATAAAGCTTCTATCAGCACCAGTATCAAATAGAACAGAAGCAGTTAAGTTGTTGAGGAGGAACATACCCGAGACCACATTCGGGTCCTGGCGGGCGTCCCCAGATTTGATGACGAAAGCTCTGCTGCGAGTGTTGTTGTTGTTGTTGTTGTTGCGGTTGTTGTTGTTGTTGTTCTTCAGTTTTGGGCACGAGTCCCTGAAATGCCCAGGTTTCCCACACTCAAAGCATACTTTGGGTGGTCTGGTGTTGTTGTTGGAATTGTTGTTGGCAGGTGAGCGGCAATCTTTGGTGAGGTGGCCGTACCTCTTGCAGTTGTTGCAAAAGGGACCACAGGAACCCTCATGGTGACGGCTGCACTTGGGACAATATGGTTTGCTCCCCGTGTAACCCCGGATGATGTCAGTGGTGGTGTTGTAAGCTTTGATGGTGTCGGGTTTCTTGTTTTGTTGGTTGGAGTGGTTGTTGTGGTAGTCAGACCACTTGCGTTTGTTGTTTTGGGAGGATGAAGTGGGTGGTTCAGAATCTTGGCTCATAGACATCAGGTCTTGGGCCAATGAGATTGCACTGTCAATGGTGGTTGGTTTTGAAGAGATGACGTGTCCCCGAACAAAATCAGGGAGACCAAGGGCGTACTTCCTGATTTTATCAGGTTCAGTGCTCACCATAGCTGGGCGGAGGGCAGCTAATTGTTGAAATCTGGTGGTATAACCATCGATGTCACCACCCTGAACCTTCAAGTTCCAGAACTCCTCATCTAGCTTTTGGAGTTTGGCGATAGAGCAGTACTTGGCAGTGAGTTTGGCTTTCAATTCCTCCCAAGTGATTTGGTAGGCAATGTCAGCACCCACTGATTGAGTATATGAATTCCACCAAGAGTGGGCATCATCTTCAAGAGAGCAGGTGGCGAAGTTTACTTTGTCGTTCTCCGCGCATTTGCTGACACGGAAAACAGTTTCCATTTTCTCGAACCATCTGATTAATCCGATGGCTCCTTCAGAACCCTTGAAACTCGAGGGTTTGCAGCTCTGAAAGTCCTTGTAAGAACAAGGTTTGGTGGTAGAGGTTCCAGCGGTATCGCTGTTTCTTGTGGAGTTTGGTGGGGTATTCCGAGCTAAGGCTTCAGTAACAGCCTGGGTTATGAGTGACGTAATCTGAGCATCAGTGTAAGGTCTGGTCTTTGGCGGCATGATTCTTCAATAAAAGAAATGAAGATACATGAGATTTTGCAAGAAAGTTGTATTTATCTCAGATGTACATGTATAAAAGCAGTAATACATAACATCAACAGGGATAATGGCAATTAATATGAGTCGAAAACAGCAAGAATACTTGATAAATGATACGAGTTCAAAGGTTACATCCTACAGATGTATTACAAAAGATGTCGGGAATTGTTACATCCGACCGAATTATAGAATAGCGCGTAGATAGTTACTAGATTACAGGGTAGATTACAAGACAAAGACTACACTAGTCTTAACGTAGATTAATTTGTTCCATCATCGTGACAAGACGGTCCACAGTGTTTGCAAGCCTGCTAGCTTGTCGGGCGTTGTCTTCTGCTAGTGCAAGTCGTTGTGTTAGTCCACGCGCATATTCTTCTGCCTCAAGTGAGCGTTGCACACATTCATCCATCCTTTGTTGCAGAAGGGCATTTTCCACCCTTATTTCTATTATTTGATTACGAAGGATATCCATGTTGTTGTTAGTGGTTTCAAGATCGTCGGAGACTTGTTCTATGCGTTCGAGGGATGTAAGTCTCCAGTTTTCGTTTGTTTCCTGCAACACGACATCCATGGTGCGAAGTCGTTGCTCGTGTTGATTCACCCTAGCGGCTAGAGCCGGCAAGGTGGAGTGAGGGGAGTACGGGCCAGCTCGAGGCAACCTGGAGTTCCTCCTTGCTACCCTTGGGTTCTGCGACCCGGATTGAGAACGAGATGAATTTGATGGTGTGTTTGCCATTTCTGAGACAAAGCGTTAGTAAGATTGAGGCCTATATTCATATAGTTCCTATATAATATAGCCTATTGAGTGTCTAGCATAAACATGTTTAAGTCTCGGTTCTCTCGAGGTCAGAGTCTTCTATTGTATCCTGTTCAGCCATAACTACTTTCAGATCTTACATCATCTTTGCTTAATTGTACATAGTTGATCAGGCTATGTTAAATTAAACTCGTATGCTGTAATCCCTGAACCAGTCATACCTAATAAGGAATACTGCCTAATGGTCATAGTCTAGGTTCACTAAATGCAACCTAGTTCACTATAACCTTAGGCTCTGATACCAATCTGTAACACCCCCAAATTTGATGATTTGCGGAAGCTTGATTTGGGTGTTACTAATCAATAACAAAGCACAAAGATAAATAGCAAACGACTCTATATGCGTCGTTTTAACAAAATATATATTGATAACTGAAATGTTTACAACGTTTAAAGCTTTACATAGCTCGAGTTAAATAAAATGAGATTTCAGTACATAAGTACTTATACAAAATATACTAATGCAAGAAAATCTCAATCGTCTGTATGCTGACTCGAGCTAAATCCTGAAGCAGAAACATCCTACTGCTGGGTACCTGCGATATATGCTAAAAGGTCAGCTATAAAGCTGGTGAGCTCACAGGTTTGAAATCAAGTAATATTGTATGAACCGCAAGATTTAAATAATGAATTGCATCCAGCAATTAAATAATGAATTGCATCCAGCAATTAAATAATGAATTGCATCCAGCAATTTAATGATAATCATCGTGTATACAGCCATGAGCACATAGTTGAGCTTAACTCGAGGGCCGGGTCCCCTATAGAGAATTCCGGGCGAGGTGCCTCCACGAATGCCTAATCCACATTCGTCTTCCCAAATATTAGTACGTCCGTTTACCCGGTTAGTGCTTGCTAACCCGGACGAGGAGGGTCAATCCTATATGGTACCATATACTAATATTCACGCTACAACGTATTAACAACTATGCTGACGGAGGACTTTAAAATGATTAGTTTCGAAAAACTCATGTAGTATATGAAAAGTTGGTACTTGCGTTCACATGTTAAAAGTTGAGCAGTATATCACACCCCTGAGTAAAACAGTAAAAGAGGGGCTATGAGACTCACCTGAGTCTGTAAGCGTTTAAACAAACGTAAGTTGATTAGCCGAAATGAAGTCCAAAGACTTGTAACCTGAGGGTGTCCACGACACGCGATGGTTATAAATATGATTGGGTATCTCAAAAGATCACCCCAGTAGTTGTTCATCCAACTATAATGTCCAAATCTCCACTATTTGGTTGATACGTTTAAGTGTTTGAAAAGTGTACGGCCCGTTGGTGACGGATTTGTAATAATAATCTCAATTATTACTATTTTGATTTCGTGGCGTTTTACTTGAAAAATGTGTTTTGATTGTGTTTTAGAAGCCGTTACGAAATCAAAGTACGGGGGTCCGGGGGCAGCGCCCCTGGTAGCGGGGTCCAAGGGGCAGAGCCCCTGGCTGGGGTCGAGCTGCCAGGTCAGCTTGGAAAATTTTTATTTCTACTATATTGCTTTGACGAAAAACGCATCTGGATCTGAATTTGGGTAAAATCGAGTGATAAATTTCGAGTCTCGACACTTAGTAAAAATCTGTGTTTTTGGAGGTTCTGGTTTGTGCGACGTTGGGTGCGACGTCGCAGGTAGGACTGCGACGTTGAGCATGACGTCGCTAAAGGCGACGTTTCGCAATTTAATGCGACGTAGGGTGCTGCGTCGCTAATGCGACGTAGGTGATTTCTGCGACGTAGGGGCTTGCGTCGCTAAGTGCGACGTGGCGAGGTATTGGCGACGTTAAGGCTGACGTCGCTATATGCGACGTCGCAATTTAATGCGACGTTGTGACTGACGTCGCACTATGCGACGTCACGAGGGGTATTGCGACGTAGAAGCTGACGTCGCATAAATTCTGGGCCAAATGCGACGTAGCGGTCTGTTGGCCGGAAAATGTGTCGAAAACGAGTTTTTCGGTTTCCGTTCGGTCCAAAACTTTTACCCAACCCTTATAGGGACATTATAAGTTGTTACAAACTACTAGAAAGTGAAAACACTTAAAAACGAGAGATTTCGGGATTTGTCGGAAACTTACAAATTGTCGGATGAGAAATCCGAAAAGATAGGATGATAGATCGTGTCGCGGTGGTCGTTTTCTTCCAAAGTGATAATGAGATCCAAGGTCGTTTGATGTTGCTATTTGCGATTTTTAGTGAGTTTTGGTGATGAAAGTTTGAGAGAAAAAGATGAAGGAGAGAGAGAGGAAAGGAAATAAATGAAAGAAAAGAGGAGGTGTAGGTGGGGTTATCCCCATTTCCAGTTTTTCGCCCCGCGTTCCGTGTGGTGTTCGTTTGCTCCGTTGTTTAGACGTTAAATAATTATTTTACGTTTTAATTATAAGTTTTAGATTACGAATTTTTACGCGATAGTTTGTTTAATTATTTTACTAATCACTTTATTTTGAGTTATAAGTTGTAATTTATTTTATTTGGTTTGCGCGTTTTACGTTTTAAATTATGTAATTCCTGATTGTACGATACGAAATATTATAATAATAATATTTTTGACATAAACCGTTACTTAATAAACCGTTACTTAATAAAATTTTGTCACCAACGTCCATATAAAATAGAATCGAAATACATCCGATTTAAATTGCGTACGATTTAATCAAATCGCATTTTCGTATATATTCAACAATATATATAATTCGATACATTAATTAGCCTAACAAGGAACTAATTACATGTATTAACATATGATTAGGCACTAATTACTAGTCCTAATTTGGCGGGTGTTACACAACCAATACCCAGCAGGGGTGTTCCTACAAAACCTTCCAGTCTTGTAAACCCAGCACCTTCACCAGGACCGAAGGGGCCATCGGCCTGGTCCACTGGATTGAGAAAATGGAATCGGTGATCGATATCAGCGACTGCGCCACCGACAAAATCGTGAAGTACGCCACGTGTACCTTAGCTGACAAAGCGTTAACCTGGTGGAACGCTCAGGTCCAGATTATTGGACGCCCAGCTGCTTACTCTATGACCTGGGGAACTCTGAAACAGATGCTGATGGAGGAATTTTGCCCTCCCAACGAGATGCAGAAACTTGAAACCGAACTCTGGAACATTCAGATGACCGGCGCTGACATCACCGGTTACACGACCAGGTTCCAGGAACTTGCACGCCTGGTACCCCACATGGTGACCCCCGAGAGCAAACGCATCGAGCGTTACAACAAGGGCTTGGCCACACAGATCCGAGGCATGGTTATGTCCTCCAAACCAGCTACCTTTAGGAGCGCAGTGGATCTGGCTCAAAGCTTAACCGACAACGCCATTCTGATCGGCACTTCGAAAGCTACCTCGGGGAAAACTGAACCTACCCGTACTGATGCGGGCGACTCTGGAAACAATAAGCGGAAATGGAACAACGAGGGCAATGACCGCCAGGGTCAACAAAACAGGAACCCGGTAAACGCCCGAGCCTACGCAGCAATCACCAACCCTGGACCCAAAACCTATCTTGGCAACAAACCGAAATGTGACAAGTGCGGGAAGCACCACACAGGCGAATGCGCCTTCTGTCAAGACTGCAGAAACTGGGGTCATTTGGCCCAAAACTGTAAAACCAACCCTCTTCCTCGAACAAATGTGTGCTTCGAGTGCGGTGAATCCGGACACTATTGAAACCAATGTCCAAAACTGAACAACAACCAGAACAACCCCGGGAACAACAATCAGAACAACAACAACCGCATCGCAATCATCCCACCGGGTCGTAGCCGCGCATACATCCTCCGGGCTCCGGAAACAGTTGCGGACCTCGGCTAACACGGTATGTCTTAACAGCTGTCGCTACGATTTAACATTTCTTTTATTCGGATACCGATTCAAACATAACGCTTGGTAAACTTTGACCACGAAACGAAACACACAACTTATTGAACTATGCCACAAGCATACTCAAACCGATTGAACTTTTATGGCAACAAATGAGCGCCACGCACACTATTATTATTGTTAACAACATGACTTTTCGGAGAACATACGCCGCGGGCGATCCGACTTGACTTTTAAATCTCGGGACGAGATTTCTCTAACATGGGTAGAATGTGACACCCCGCAAATTTAAACGTAATCATTAACGCTAAACATTTGCACTTTAGGCTAATTCCCTACTTTGAGTGAATTCACAACTACTTTTAGAGGTAAGTCTAGCAAAGCCCAACTAGTTAATACGCGTAGTATTACATTTCGTAATCTGTTGTAATTAGGTACTTAAACAATTGGAACAAACGCGACAAAAATATACGACTGTTAGTGAACAAAATTATTTGATAAAACGAAAGTTATTAAATAACGTTAACGTATAATAAATATTATGTCGATAATATTTAAAAATTATTTCGTAACGCAAGACATTTATTTTATAAACTAAAATGAAACAAAAGTTAAAATTTTATAAACTTAATTAAATTATTCCATAAAATATTTCAATGAATATGTAATTAAAAATGTATCATTAAAAATATTTAAATAATTAACGATCGAGTAAACGAACACGGGTTAAATACCACAAACTTGGAACAAATTTCCCTTCTCATTTTGGGAGGCCAAAATCAGCCACCAACACCCCACCCAACCCCCCTTTCCCTTCTCATTTCTTTCATTCACATCTCTCTCTCTTCACCTCCAATTTTCTCTCAATCTTATCTCTAAAAATTCACCAAAAAAATCATCAAAATCAACATAAACAACAACAAAATCGGACCATTAGCAACCACAAAAACGCATCATCATCATCATCTTCAAAGGATCTAGCTCAAGAACACCATTTTCATCATCTTCATCTTCATCCACCAAATTTTCGGATCTAACACTTTTTGGGTAAGAAAACACTAAACTTTTCACTTTTACTTCATTATGATAGCTTACAATCATGTTACAAGTCATTATATGAAAGATCTAAGCGTTTTTGGGTTAAAAATCTCGATTTTCGGATGAACAGACCGTAACGTCGCATTAGTCCCAGTCGATTTGCGACGTCCCACACAACGTCCCATGCGACGTCCCACGCGACGTCTCACACAACGTCTCACATGACGTCCCACTCAACGTCCCACGCGACGTCCCACACAACGTCGCAAGTTTCAGAACCTTATAACAATACTTTGAAATATATTTTTTTACAAAACCATCACCAACGAGTCGTACGAATTTACAAATAAACAATGATCTTTCATGGATGAACGAGTAACATGGTTTGGATTGTTATCCAACCACTTATACGACTATTTCCTACGTTTAGGACGTGAGTGACTTACCCGGACTACGCTTTGCTAGCGCTTACACATTTCTAATTAACTCAACAGGTGAGTTCACAGCCCCTACTTTTACGGTTTTAACTGCTTTGAACAGGGGTGGAAAACATAGTCAACTGTTTTACTTATTGCCATAACTGCTTTTACTTATATGATTGTTTATCATACTTGTTTACTCGAACGATTGGGGTACTTTGAACTATTAAACTATTGAACAAACTGGTGTTTATGAAATAACATTTTCATATTGCAAACGACTGTAAACCTTTAAACTTGTTTGGTATACCGGAGAACGACCGGTACTTTTATATAAACGCTGAAGAACGACCACCTACGTATTTTAGTGCCAGAGAACGACTGGCCAAGGGACGGGAGAACGACCCGTGCGTCTTGGATGGGAGAACGACCCATGCGTTTGTTGGACGGGAGAACGACCCGTGCGTAACTAGACCGGAGAACGACCGGTAAACTGTTTTATTTGGACGGGAGAACGACCCGTGCGTATTTGGCCGGAGAACGACCGGTACTATTTGTTAACCGCTGGAAAACGACCAGCATGTGTTTTAAACTGACATTTTGGGTAATATCCCACGTATCTGTTTTGGGTAACATCCCACGTAAACTAAATTTTGGGCGAACAACCCACTAAACTTGTATTTGGATAACATTCCACAAAGCATTACGTGACTATTATAGCAATTACTATTTGTGAACGTATTTGAATTGACAACTGTGCTTACAAACTTGTTACAACTATTGCAAACATAAAACCTGTGAATTCACTCAACCTAGTTGTTGACTTTTACTATGTTTTTCAGGGAATTAGCTGCACATGTAAGAATCGCCAACACACATGGAGAACTAGGCGACCCGTGAAGTTTAGGATGCCAACTTTTGGAAACATATGGATTTCTCTAGTATAACTGAAACTGTTTTAGTCATATTCCAGAAATCTACTTTTGTAAACTTATTACTTTTAACTTGTACGATTCGATGAATCGTAAACTTTGTAATTAATACTTTTGGCATCTTAATATATTATATTCTGTTGTAATCATATGCTCTGATACGTATGCATGCTTTGTTATTGTGCAACCCCCGTACTTAACCAAATGATTCCGCTAAACAAATCAACGAATTTGGGGGTGTTACATATTCAGTGTGCACCATTTGAAGCACTTTATGGGCGGAAGTGCCGTTCGCCCATAATGTGGGCTGAGGTAGGAAAAAGTCAGTTGATTGGGCCGGAAATAGTCCAAGAGACTACTGATAAGATTGTGCAAATCAAGGAGAGATTGAAAGTGGCTCGAGATAGACAAAAGAGCTATGCTGATAAACGTCGTAAGCCTTTGGAATTTGTTGTTGGTGATTATGTGTTATTAAAAGTGTCACCGTGGAAGGGAGTCGTGCGTTTTGGCAAAAAGGGAAAGCTTGCACCAAGATTCGTTGGACCATTCGAGATTATCGTGCGTGTTGGCCCAGTTGCGTATAGATTAAAATTACCTCAAGAGCTTGGTGGAGTTCACGATGTATTCCATGTGGCGAATTTGAGGAAGTGTTTAACTGATTAGACCTTGCAAGTACCTTTAGAAGAGATTCAGATTGACCCTAAACTTCACTTTGTAGAAGAACCGGTTGAGATTATGGATCGTGAGGTTAAGAAGCTGAAGCGTAGTAAAATTCCGATTGTTAAGGTTCGTTGGAACGCCAAGCGAGGTCCCGAGTTCACGTGGGAGCGCGAGGACAAAATGAAACTAAAGTATCCGCATCTCTTCGGTAATCATGTTGGCAGTACTAGTTCCAGTTGAATTTCGGGACGAAATTCCTTCAACTGGGGGATACTGTGACATCCGTCACTAAATGCATCATTTGTAGGTTCGTTCTCAAATTCATTTCGCATACAAGAAAAGAAAAGATTTTCTAATTAAATAAATCAAAGTCAAATGCATTAATTACGAAACTAGGGTTTCTGAATTTTGGTAGAATCACGACGCGATTTCCCTAACATTACGACGCGATTTGACAATAAAATGGCGACGCGATTTATCTACAATCGCGACGCGACCTTACGTCGGCCAGACCTGGTATATAAACTTATTTTTAAACCCTAATACGTATCCTAAACACTTGTAGTCGATTTTGGGCGATCAGAGGCGTGTTCATCATCATATTTTCGATTTTCAAAGTCCAAGAACATAATCATATCATTCCTCAATCATCCATCGATCGAGAGCTTGTGTTTATGCGTATTTCGGTAAGAATCATATTCAAATCTTTCGTTTTCTTCATATTCTTGTTGCATGATGAATAAACTCTCATGCTACGATGTTTATCTACAGATTTTAAAGGATTCTATCGTGCGGATTCACGGTTGTTGGTATAAAATTCCTTTCGATTCATTTGTTTTAGTATATTTCGATTATTCGTTTATGTCGGTCATTTTCGGTTCATTTCCATTGTGTTCCGGGTAATAAAAATAGTTAGAACATTTATAAAATCAGTATATATGATGATGGGATAAAGAGTTTTGATTGTTGTTGCGGTTTGGATTGGTTATATATGTGATTAGGGTTGATTTATTATAAACCCTAATCTGATCAGAAACTTTTTTCGGATTGGGAAGCTTGTAACTTGGTCAAATCATGATGGTTTTTGTTGAAAAAGGAGTCTAAACATAAGTACTTTGAGTCTTCTTTCAAATGGCGTCAGTTTCATGGTTAAATGTGGAGTGTAAGTTGGTCAAAACGATTTTACAAAATGATGTGTCATTTCTGAGTTTCTCGGTTCCAGATTTCAGTTGAGTTGTCTACTTTTGAAACGTATCTTAAACTAAGATTTAGATCTTGAGATTTTTACTGGAGTGTCTTTGAAGTGTTAAGTATTTTCTGTAAAAATATGATAATCATTTGAAACCTCTAAGTATTTTAAGTAAATTAAAACTTTTGTGAAGTCAGAAAGAGTCAACAGTTTAGAGCAGTTTATTTGGTTGAATTTTTAAAAATAGCAAATAAATGTAAATGAATCTGGGAAAATTACTGAGTCTTCTAAACATATTAAAGTATCGTTGATAAAAATTATAGAGTCAAATAGTTTCAGTAAGTATTATTTAAAAATTCGTGAAGTGGGTCCAAATTTCTGGTCAGAATCTGAGTTTTCATTTAGGATTAGTTCTTGATATAATACACTAATAGAATTGTGAGGAAACATATTAGAAATGTTTGGGGTGTGGAATACAATGGAATGAACTAGTCATGTCTAGGTTATGACCCATACACATTATGATATTGTAGATTGGCGAGCTGTTTAGTGGTTATACTTAAGGGATGATACTTACATCATTTTCGTGAGGTGAGTTTTCGTGGCCCCTTTTTCATATACATGTTTTCAAATTGGGGGAAAAGTATGCTCACATGTTTTATCAATTGCTTTTATGCTGTGAAACGTATTCATTTTCATTTTTGGACATATGCTTGAAATGTGTGACACTATGTGACTTATGTGCATTGGTTGTTGGATTTATTTTTATAAAAGGCCTTACTCTTTCGAGGGTAAGTACCTAATGTGTACTTTTGGTATGCATTGAAGGTCATTGGGTTGTTTTTATCAAAGGCCTTACTCTTTCGAGAGTAAGTACCTAATGTATACTTAGGTATACATTGAAGGTCATTTATGGGTAGCTACCGCATACACGGGATTTGGTTGGGTCATACTCCTTCGTGGGGTGATGACAGTTTGTGGATTGTTGGTTGTATTATTTCACTCGTGTGCCATTTCTATATGCATTGTCCTAACTTACTATTATCACAGCAAAATATTTTATTTGTGGTGTTTGGTTTCAAACCTACAAAACTCACCAACATTATTGTTGACGTTTTTTAGCATAACTTTTCAGGTAGCACTAATGGGTTGAAGATAGAGGACAAGAAAGCTTAGTGGACCGCTAGGTTGCATTTGAGCTAAACTTTAAAACTAACAATTGAGGTGGAATGTTGCATTCTAATAATTTGAGGAAATGCGTGTTTTGCCTTAACAATTATTTGTGGGATTATTGTTGTTTATCTATTACATTGTTGATATGTGTACATGTAGCGTGAACTCCTATTCATGTTACTTGTATCATAACACATTGGATTTTATTTACATAATAGACATCTTTATAATAATGTGTTGTGATCCTATGATGGTTACATTCCGTTGTTTCCGCTTTAGACGGGGTGTGACATTAGAGACCTCTTTTTATTTCATGACTTTAGGAACCTCTTTTTCTAACAAATTGTGATTAAATTTATATGGGACGATATGTAATCGAATTTTAAGTATCATTATTCCGCTTGTAAAAAAATAAAAATAATTTGGGCGTTTCAAGTTGGTATCAGAGCGATAGTTTAAAAGAATTACGTAATCCACATTAGGATTGCATAATCTTAAACTATTCTGAATCTATGATTATATTGATAATTGTATTGCGGTAGAATCTTGTTGTACGAATTTATGTGGAACCTTAAGAATAGTTGTTGCCTTGCTTGAATATGTTCAAGAGAAATGAATAGAAATGTGTAATTAGTATAATATGTCTACGTCTGGCCAACGCAGTTGTATTATACTAGGGCACATGGGTGATTCAAGACCCTTGGATGTAATATGGCTTGGTAATGATTGTTCTTGTTGGTTTGTATAGGATATCTTTAACTTGTACTATTATACAGAAATTGGGATATGTTGATTAAACTTGTAAATTTCTGTAGTAAATGGAATCTTCAAGAGTTCAAGATGATCAGGATTCTCAGGAACATCCTCCTCTACATGAAGAGAATGTAAATGATAGAAGTATAAATCCTGAGGATAAGGCAGCTTTTAAAACAAATCATTGGGCAAGCTCTCAAAGAATTTGGCCCAACTATAATTTCTGAAGTAGATAATATTGTGACTTCTAAAGTCAATCAGGTTGTAACGGATAAGTTAAAAGAATTTGAACAACAACATCCCATTCTAACAAATCCTTCACCAACTGCGGGACTCTTGACTGTTCAGGGGTCGACTGAAAGCTTTGACTTTAAGAAATTCTCAAGCTGTAAACCACCTGAATTCAAAGGTGAATTTAACCCTGTTGTTAGTCTTAGGTGGTTAAGTAGAATGGAGGAGACGTTTATGTTATCAAAGTGTCCTGAGGAATTGAGGGTACTATTCGCGGCACATCAACTTAAGGGTGATGCTCACGAATGGTGGAATTCTAAGATTGATACTTATAGTTTCGAAATAGCATCTAAATTTTCTTGGGGCACGTTCAAAGATATGTTTAAAAGCGAGTTTTCACCACCTACTGAAATAGAAAATTTAAAAGGTGAATTTCTCGCAATTAATCAGGGAAGGATGTCTGTAGCCGAATATTCTAAATCCTTCCATGAAAAAGCTCGTTTCTGTCCGGAGTACACTTCTAATGAGAAGCTGTTAACTGATCATTTCTATCGTCATTTGAATCTTGAATTCCGTGAATCTATTGATCAGTCATTCTACAAGGATATTCCAACGATATGGAATCGAGCCTTGGTTAGAGAAAAAGATTTACTAGCTAAGCGTGCTGAATATGCTAGTAAAAGAAAAGCTGAGCAATCTACTTCTTCATAACAGTCATCGTTTAAGAAAACCAGATTTGATTCGAAATCACCATCACAGCAATCATCACAAAAATCTCAATCACAACAACAACAATTTTCTCAAACCCATACTCGTGAATGGCCTTTGTGTGATAAATGTGGAAAAAGACATCTTGGGATTGTAAATGTTTCAAGTGCGGAACACCTGGACATATGGCACCGGATTGCCCAAGTCCTTTCCGTTTGTGTTACACATGTTTTAAAAGTGATCATATCCAGGCGGATTGTCCCGTTAAAAAGGAAGAACAAAGAAAGAAACAACCAAGGATGGATGCTGAAAAGAAAGGGACAACTGCTGGAACAGGGTCTAGGCCCCGTGCTTTTCAAATCACAGCAGATGAGGCTAAGGAATCACATGATGTGGTGACAGGTACCTTTATTATAAAGTCTATACCTGCCCATGTTATGTTTGATTCCGGAGCTTCTAAATCTTTTGTATCACTTTCGTTTTGTAATTTCTTAAATGTTTCTGTATCTAAATTGGATCATCCCTTAGAAGTTGAAATAGCTAATAATAAGCTAGTAATAGTTTCTGATGTGTATAAGGGGTGTATCATCAAAATAGGAAGTGAGAAATTTAATGTTGATCTAATCCCAACGCAAATGGGGGAGTTCAACATAGTAATAGGAATGGATTGGTTAGGACGAAATAAATGTGTAATCAATTGTCATGAAAAAGTTATTTTCCTGAAAGCACCTAGCGGACAGGATATAACTGTTTATGGCGAACGCATCAATCGAATTATTCCTGTATGCACGTATGCACGAGCTAAAATATTGTTATCACACGGGTGTCGAGCCTTTTTGGCACACGTGATTGATAACTCTAAATCGGTTGCTGTTCCTTCTGATATCCCTGTTGTTAATGAATTTTCGGATGTATTTCCTGATGAACTTCCTGGTCTTCCACCTGATCGACAAGTTGAATTTAGAATTGATATAATTCCTGGAGCTATTCCAATTGCTAAGACTCCCTATCGTTTAGCCCCAACTGAAATGCAAGAAATGATGAATCAATTACAAGAACTCCTTGAAAAGGGCTTTATTCGTCCTAGCAGTTCGCCATGGGGAGCTCCAGTGTTATTTGTTAGAAAGAAAGATGGATCTTTAAGAATGTGTATCGATTATCGGGAATTAAACAAAGTGACCATTAAGAATCGTTACCCTTTACCTCGAATCGATGATTTATTTGATCAACTGCAAGGTGCCAGTTTCTTTTCAAAAATCGATCTCCGGTCTGGTTACCATCAATTAATGGTTACCATCAATTAAAGGTAAAGGAAGATGACATCTCTAAAACTGCTTTTCGAACCCGTTATGGTCACTATGAATTCGTTGTCATGCCATTCGGTTTAACCAATGCTCCAGCTGCATTTATGGACTTGATGAATCGTGTATGTCGTCCTATGCTGGATAAATTTGTGATTGTTTTCATTGATGACATTCTCATTTATTCTAAAAGTGAGAGTGATCATTCAATCCATTTGAGGCAAGTACTTGAAATGCTTCGACATGAAAAGCTTTATGCTAAATTTTCCAAATGTGAATTCTGGTTACGTGAGGTCCAGTTTCTTGGACATGTAGTTAATGTCCATGGTATTCAAGTTGATCCATCTAAAGTTGCTGCAGTTCTTAAGTGGGATCCTCCTTCGAGCCCCACTGAGGTCAGAAGTTTTCTTGGTCTTGCGGGTTACTATCGTCGTTTTATTCAAGATTTTTCTAAGATTGCTACCCCGTTGACTCAATTGACTCGAAAGAGTGTATCTTGGAAATGGGGTGAAGAACAATCTATAGCTTTCCAATTATTGAAAGAAAAGCTCAGTCAGGCTCCTATCCTTGTTTTACCTGAGGGTAATGAGGATATGGTCGTTTATTGTGATGCTTCTAAGCTTGGCTTAGGCTGTGTATTAATGCAGCGTGGGAAGGTGATAGCTTATGCTTCGCGCCAACTCAAACCCCATGAGCAAAATTATCCCGCTCATGATCTCGAATTAGCAGCTGTGGTTTTTGCTTGAAAGATTTGGCGCCATTATCTTTATGGAGTCAAGTCTACCATTTATACTGATCACAAAAGCTTGAAATATTTCTTTGATCAGCGAGATTTGAATAACAGACAAAGAAGGTGGCTTGATTTAGTCAAAGATTACGATTGTGACATTCTTTACCACCCTGGTAAGGCTAATGTCGTTGCTGATGCTCTTAGCCGAAAGGCTACTCATTGTATTCTTTCTGTGAAATCTCTTAGTATGGTTGTATCTCCTCAACTGCTTGATTCTATAAAAGCTATTCAAATTGAGGCTTTGTCTTCTAATGACCTGAATAAACAACGCTTAAAAGGTCAAATTTCTGAATTAATTGAAGATTCTCGGGGGCTGAGAACTCGTTATGGCAGAATTTGGATACCAGTAACGAGTAATGTGAAGGAATTGTTATTGAATGAAGCTCATAAATCGAAATATTCGGTTCATCCAGGTGCCACCAAAATGTATCGTGATCTGAAATGTGATTATTGGTGGCCTGTTATGAAACGTGATATCATTAAATATGTTCAAAATTGTCTCGCTTGTCTTCAAGTAAAAGCTAAGCACCAACAACCATATGGAAAACTCCAGCCATTGGATATTCCAGTATGGAAATGGGAACACATCGCAATGGATTTTGTTACAAAGCTGCCGAGGACTCCTCGCCAGCATGATGCTATTTGGGTGATTGTGGACCGATTAACTAAAAGTGATCTATTCATACCCATTAAGGAAGCATCATCCTCTGAAGTATTAGCAGATATCTATATTCGTGAAGTTGTGGCTCGTCATGGAGTACCTGTCTCTATTGTTTCTGATAGGGATACTCGTTTCACTTCTCGGTTTTGGAAAAAGTTTCAAGAAGATATGGACACCCAGTTGCATATTAGTACGGCCTTTCATCCTCAAACGGATGGACAAAGTGAACGTACTATTCAGACTCTTGAAGATATGCTGCGAGCATGTGTCATTGATTTTGGTGGTAGCTGGGATTCTCATCTTTCATTGGTGGAATTTTCATATAACAATAGTTATCATTCTTCCATCAAAATGCCACCATATGAAATGCTGTATGGTCGTAAATGTCGTACTCCTATTTGTTGGGGAGAAGTCGGTCAACGTGAGCTAGCAAGTACTGACGTGGTTCAAATAACTACTGAAAAGATTGATCAAATTCGTGAAAGGTTAAAAATGGCTCAAGACCGACAGAAATCTTATGCTGACAAACGTAGACGACCAATAGAATTCCAGGTTGGTGATAAAGTAATGTTAAAAGTTTCTCCTTGGAAGGGTATAATCCGTTTTCGGAAAAGAGGGAAATTAAGCCCAAGGTATATTGGACCTTTCGAAATACTTGATCGTGTTGGTCGTGTAGCTTATCGGTTATAGTTACCTGATGAGCTTAGTGGTATTCATGATACATTCCATGTGTCACAGCTTCGAAAATGCCTTGTTGACGAAGCTTCACATGTACCTCTTCCTGAAATCCAAATAAATGAGAAATTGAATTATATAGAAGAACCCGTCAAGATTCTGGATCAAAAAGTTAAACAATTAAGAAATAAAACGGTTTCTATCGTCAAAGTGCAATGGCAACATAGAAAAGGTTCTGAGTTTACTTGGGAACCTGAAGAATGGATGATGATATACTATCCTGCAGTACATCAGGAATGGTTCGTGAGGACACGAACAGAATAAGTGGGGGAGACTTGTAACACCCCAATATTTGAGGTATTATTTTAGTGTATCCAGAAATATACATCTTATGAAATATTATTGCTGAAATAATAAGATATATAATAAAACGTAAATGGATTCCTCAGTTCCAGACTATAATTAATTAAAAGAATTGGATTTAATATATCTTGTACGTATCAATTCCCTGAGTCTTCCTAAACATTCCAGAAAAATACATACGAGGTATCAAAATCGTGGATCAACATCACCATCATTAATCCTTCAATTTAACTCAAGTTTAAGCCCTAGAAAGTCTTGATTCTTCATCTCTATCATCATCTCTACTTACTTGTAAGTATTTCTTCATGTATCATAACCTAGGGTTTAAATTAAGGTTTAATGGGTTTTAGTGAATTTCATTAAATTGGTTGGAATTAGGGCAGGGAATTAAGGTAGTTGATGTTATTAACATGATTATCACTAATGGTGACCATTTCAATTCATGAAATGATGAATTCACCATTAGTGTTCTTGGTGAAATCATGGGTTTTGCTAAAATTAATTAAAGTGGATTTATCAACTTAAAGTTTGGTTAGTGTGTATAGTTTGTGTAAAATTCAAAAAATGTATAAGTGTTTAAGTGAACTTTAGAGACCTCTTTTATTTTGCATTTTTAACACTTTAGAGACCTCTTTTTATTTCATGACTTTAGGAACCTCTTTTTCTAACAAATTGTGATTGAATTTATATGGGACCATATGTAATCGAATTTTAAGTATCATTATTCCGCTTGTAAAAAAAAAAAAATTGGGCGTTTCAGATTAAGAGTTGTATAATCATTCCTCTGTCTTGTACAGGTAGCAATAGTTCCCTAAACTTTCCTTGGCAACAATTTCAGGAACTTTTCAACAACAAATCTCTGCTCCTTTCCTATACCAGCCTTCTCCATATTGTTCATTAGTGACTGATATCTGGTATAAGTAGAAGATAGTGACTCGTTGGGTTCTATTGCAAACAGCTCATACTGGCGAGTGAGATTTACTTCCCTGCAGCGAATAATATCAGGAGTTCCAATATATATATATATATATATATATATATATATATATATATATATATATATATATTCCTAAGGGTATCCCACATATCTTTTGCAGTTTTACAAAGCCTTATTGATTCAAACACTTCATCAGGAAGTGACATGCCTATGTAGATTTTAGCTTGTTTATCTAACCTAACCAATCGTCTATCCTCATCCGTCCATTGTTCCTCTCTCTTAGGCATAACCATTTCTGGTATGGCAGGAGTGGTAGCAGTAGCTACAACAGCAGGAATAATCGTGGTTGGAATGTGAGGTCCATTGGTTATAACATTGCAAAGACGATCATCAACAAGATCAAGAAACATCATCATCCGGGACATCCAGGTTTCAATCCTAGAGGGATCAAACGCTGAACGTTTGGTAGTAGAACCATTTCCCTTTTGATACTCTGAGTCAACACAGCTGTACTTTACTGATTCCATCGCAGATCTGGTTAATTGATTTAAACCAACTCTGCTCTGATACCAATTGAGAGTCCCGAAATCACTATTACTTAGTGATATGGAATTGCAATAAGTAAAGTTTAATTGTAGAAGGGGGGTTGAATACAATTAAAAACTCTTTCTGATTTAATTCAAGTTATCTTAACTAGTTTTTAATTGTTCAAACACAAACAGAGTATGTAACAGATAGTTATAACAATATCAAAGTAAATATGCAATAAATAGCTAAACTGTGAATTTTATTAATCATAGAACTCACTGAGTATTGATTGCGGAATGAATTAGCCAAAGCTAATTCAAATCAATTACTCTAGCTAACTATTACAACAGAGATAAACAGTAGTGGACAAACACGCTATCTGCTTTTCTCGCTGAGTGACAATACGTATTCAGACAAACTATATTCACTGACACACAAGTGAATAATACGTATGGATAACTAGCCTCTAAAGTACAATGTGCTGAACTATATATACTACAAGAGTTCCTAAAATATCTCCTACAAAATAGGATCTTGGAATGACACGTGTCGCTGCTTGATTGGCTTGATCTCTGATAAACTGACATTCTGCGGGTCCCAATTCTATTGCCGCAAATATCTTGTTTTCCTTATACCAATCACTTGCTGCCACGTAATCCTTCAGACATACTTCAAGTACGAAAAACACTTGCTGATGTATATGTAACGCCCCAAATTTTGTAAGTTTAAAACTTTAAATATACAATTTTAATTGTATAAGTTAGTGGGACTAACTATGTAAACTATTTTATGTCCATAGGACTTGTAATATTATGAAATATGTGTTTGAGGGACTAAATGTGTCAAGTGTGAAAAGTTGAGGGGTTTAATTGAAATTTGCAGTATAAAAACACTGCTTCTGTATTATTCTAGCTCATTACAGACACTGCAAATAGAAAACCACGTATATGTTCCTATATGAGTTGGCTCTTGAAAGAAATCAAGCAAGTGAGGTTGGGATTTAAGAATTGAAGCTTGTAATCTTGCAAACTAACTTCTCTAAGGTATGATTAACACTTAATTGTGTTTAATTTCATGTTATAAGTGAAATAGGATGAATAGCATAAACCCTAATCTTGGTTTTATAATAAATTGATAAATAACATGATGAATTAAGGTTTCATACCTAATGAAAAACTATATTTTATGGTTAATTGATGAATTGAATGAATTGAGTTAAACCCTAATCTAGGGGTTTTGATGAATTAATGATTTAATGAATTATACATGTTTCATACATATGATTAAGTTATGAATTAGGTTTAAATGATGTTAATTTTTATAAAAGAACTCATAACCTTGTGTTTATGAGTAATTGAATGATTTTGATTATGTAAATGATGATAGTAATTGGTAATTGATGAAAGAATAATGATTTGATAAATGAATTCATCTAATTAGCATGTTGAATTATATTCCTTGTGTAAAGGAAATGAAAATCATGTATAAATGGGTAAATGATATATGATGAATATGATTATACACTAAGAGATGATGTTCTTGGTGATTATTGAGGAAATTGATGATATGATAATGATAATTACCCATTTACATATGATTATGAGTAAAGTGTATGAAACATATAATGAGATCATATGATGAAATTATTACTTGTATTATATGATACAAGTAATGAATTGGAGGTTGAGTATAAATTGGATATAGGTGTTATATGAATTAACATCTATGTCATATGATGATTGAATATTGAATGTGTAATTGATATGTGCTTATGTGATTATGTGAATAGGTGATAAAAGTATGCCAAATGTTATAAGTGATTGCTTATGTGGGCTATCGCGAGGTAAGTTAATGGATGATGCTATCTTTCTTCAAGTAATGCTTGTTCCATTTACTTGGAAGGACCGGTAATGGATATGTCATTTACTTGATGAGTTATGATTATATACCGGGGTGTAGGCCCGAAGATGTTAATTCTTGCGGAAATTAGCATATGATATTATGGATCCTTAATATACGTATGTTGTGAAATGATATTGATTATCATAGATAGCCCATTTCTTACTAAGCTTTATGCTTACTCGATTATGTTTATGTATTTTTAGGTGAGCCAAGTGGGACCCAAAGGGATTCGGGTAAAAAGCCCGAAGGTTACTAGTGGTGGTGCTTGTTGCTTTGTTGGTAATAAGCTATTTCTCTTAATCATGCTCATGATATGTTGTTATACCCCTTTTATGAAGAAAACAAGGTTTTGACACTTGGTGTTGTAAATGTAAACCTTTTGGTCAAAGTCATATATAACATGTTGAAAGTCAACGGATAGTATAGTCAATGAGCATGTTATGCTTGTTGATAGTTTTGAATGTGTAAATCTTGAATTTAAAGAATTATGATATAAATATTATGATTATAATAGTTTCCATGGGACAATTGAGATTTTATAGTCTTAATGAGTTTTGATAGAAACATCAGCTTAGTTTTACTTAGAATAGTCGAAGGAAAGTGAATTGGGTGTTGGAATGGTGGTTATATGGGTTAAGACCCAAACGGGTCGTTAAAGTGCCCAAATGGGTCACTAATAGGTCTAGAGGTCAAAATGAGTTGTGATTATGGTATGACGAATGTTAAAGTGGCCTTAGGTTCTAAATGTAATATTGAATGAGTGGTAAAAATGCTAGAACCTGAATGTACATGGTTTAGAATTTAGTATGTCAACGAAAATGAGTAAAAGTGGTCATTTTGGGGTCAACGGTCCAAATCATGATAAAATGCGAATTTGCGAAAAGTGAAAATTGGGGAACTTTTGTATTGTCATTATACACGTGCCTACAAATTTTCATGGTCATTGGACTTGTCATTTTCAAGATATGCACGTTTGAAGTTCGATAAATGGTAATTAAGTGTGCAGGCTTGATTCCCGGGGAATGAGAGTCATTCCTGGGGAATCTGAAGTATGATGGTAACAGCAGGCTTCATTCCTGGGGAATGCGAGTCATTCCTGGGGAATCTCTTATAAATTCAACATTTTCTTATTTAAATCCTTATTTGATCTAGGGAATGATACAACAAGTCTAAAATGTCATATTTTAAACGTGGGACTTTACGAAATGAGAAAAAAAAAATTTCTAAATTTCGGGGTGTTTCAAGTTGGTATCAGAGCTTGGTTTAAGGGATTCGGGTATCCACCATTAGTGGGTACTTGATCTTAAGCCATTATTATTTATGTTGAGCATGATTATTTATGATGACTAATTATTATGATTATGTGCAATAGTGAAGCGTGATAGAATGAACTGATATGATTTCCCCTATAGAGAAACGTTTGATAATATGTTAAAGATTTGAATAGTTCTTATTGAACTTTAATACGTTAGAAATTGTTGGAAGGAGGTAAGAACCCCGATGTGTGGACAGGTACCTTAATTGTTAATATTAAACCTGCATACATACTGTTTAATTCGGGTGTTCAAGATTGTTAGTATTTAAAAATGTATACGAAACAAGTTGATTTTATGAGTAGTTCTAAATGAACATACGTATGCCTTGAAGCGTTAAAGAAAACATGAAAGTATATAATGTGGGCATACCTATAGAAAATAAAGGAATGTGAACAGATAATTGATTTGATAATTGTATAGATACGTGTAAAAGAGTATGTTTACATATTCAGTTATATTCGTTCAGATGTGTAGAAAATCGCTAATATGTATATTGGCAATATGTTATGAGTTGGACGAAATAATTGTTAACTTATGTTAGCCACGACTGATATGATGATATATGTTATATGTGTATGAGAATTCTGAATGATCAGAAATACTGACTTATGTCAGTTGTTCTATAAAGAACGTTATGTGGAATGATAAAATGGCAGAGGCAGTAATGAATGCCTCATAAATATAATTTGAATGATTATGTAAGAGTATAAGTATTAGAGGTAGTAATTAATACCTCCTACGTGATGTTGACTGACTAAGTGGAATTGTTTGCCACTATGAAAATAATTTTGTGACCAGCAATTTATAATTTAATTATTATTGCTGCTGAATTGTTGCATTATGTGTTATATGTTTAAGTGAATGACAGTCATAGTGAGAATCAGTGATATGAAGTGGCCTGAAAATGGAAGTGTGAATAACATAATATTGCTACGCCTGATCAACGCAGCTATATTATGCTACCACATGAAATTGTTGAGGCTGCCAAATATCAGAGAGACTTAATGTGACTGTGTTGTGAAAATGTGTAAGGTGTGTATTGACTCTTATTGAGTATAGTATGAATAAAATGAATGCATAATCGTGCATGATTATATGGAAGGTATTTGTAGTAGTGTCACACTAAATTAAATAGATTGAGTTATAGTGTGATGTTTACATGAGACTTTAGTCCACTTAGGTGATGACATATAGTCGTTACCTTGAAATAGTTGTTGTGTATGGAAATTTAATTTGAAAATTTTAGTAAATGTGTTATTATTACCCTTAATAGTTCCCTTAGGTAGGATGCCTTCCTATAGAGAAAAATGTAGAGAAACATGGTCAGTCTGGTATGTCATCCTCACTAGGGGAGGATGTTGAAAGGAATGAGTATGTGTTGCAATTAGAGGATATACCTAATGTTGCTTGTAGCACAGGTGTGGTTATTGCGAGTTTTAGTTATGTCATTTGGATTAACATGGATTATCCAAAGTTGAAATGATGATTTCTTGAAATTCAAAGAGTTCTTGGATTAATTGTGTAGTAAATAGCAGAAATTAGTCTTTTGACATTGAAACAGTTTTGAATCAGGTGTTGTTTTAGTACTATTTGATGGATTTGATGAGTTTAATGTATTGTGATACATTTTATAGGATTAGATTATACTGATGCATTAATAATGGATTTTGAATTTGCTTCATGATAGCTTCAAATATATGAGAGGATTATCATACTTATGACATGGAAATTGTAACTATTGTTTAAGGAAGCATTGCTTGGATGCTACTGCAATGTGTTAATTGTACAGATCATTGAAGTTTTCGGTATATTCTTCAAAGGAGTTTTTAAACTGAATCAGTATTGATGATTAAATTTTATGAATAGTTTGATTGATGGATTTGATATCATCAGGGGAAAAGATAACATTATCGCAGATGTCTTGTGTTATAAAAGACTTGTGACAGGATTTACCTCATATGTTTGGAATTTTCCTGACTTAATGGATTGATTGAAAGCTATTTAGCTTGAGACATTGATGGAATGATTATAAAGGATTAAAGACTGTTCAGTCTTGTGTTTAAATTCAGTTGATGGAGATTTTCGAAAGATTATTTTAATTGAGACTTATAAATTTGGATTTATTGTTTATCCGAGAAATGATTATATGGTGTAATGATCTGAAACTATTATATTGATGGATTATCATGAGATCGGATGTGACGTTGTCTGTGGATCTTGAAATTTATATTCAAGTTAAAGTAAGGTATTGAATATCTTATGGATGATTGAGATAACTTCACTGGTTTAAAAGGAATGGGAGATCTATTGATGGTGTTTACAATTAAACTTCCATGGATATTATGGAATGATGACATGATATGATATTACCGAAATGGAAACCAAGTTTGAGAAAAAGTGAACAAGGTTACCATTGAGAATGGGTACCTTTTTACCTAAGATTGATAAATTGTTTGATCGGCTACAAGGTGCTAGCTTTTATCGAAGATTAATTTATGAATTAGTGGTTATGCCTTATGATTTGATCTATGATCCTGCCGTTTTTGTAGATCTCATGAAATGAGTATGAGGACTTATGCTCGATGAGTTTGTAATTGTATGTAATGACGATATTTTTATCCATTTTAAATCTACTGGTGAGTATGATATGCTGTTAAGACAGAGATGACAGACTTGGAGAATTGAGAGACTTTACGCCAACTTCTCCAAATATAAATTTTGACTTTGTGAGATCTAAATTTTGGGTTATGTAATGAATAGTTAAGGTATTATATTAATTATGAAAATGTTAAGGTGTAACGTATCAAGGATCACTTTCATGATATTGTTAAGGATTCCCGAAGTGGAAAGATATCCTATGAAAGAATTTAGATATTTTATTCATCCTGGTGCAACAATTATGTCATGATCTGAAAGCTGATGTTGATGGCTTGGGATGGAGAGTGAAATTGTGAAATAAATGTAGAACAGAGTTTGACTTATCTACAGATTCATCTAGCAAAATGCAACTGTATCTGTATGAAAATAGGAGCACATACCATGGACCTTATCCTTAAAATTCCACGTCATCATGACAATAATTGGGTGATAGTGGATCGGTTGACAAAAAGTGCTCTATTCTTACCTGTTAAGGAACTTATAATTTTAAGGCATTTGATGATTTATGTATCTAAGAGGTTGTAGCACGACATGGTATGCCTATTATATTGTTTCTGACAAAGATAGTAGAATCATTTCTAGACTATGGATTAAATTTCAAGAAGATATGAGTACTCGTATTTATTTAAGTACTGCATATCATACTCAAATTGCGGACAGAGTGAAAGAGTAATTTAAATTTAGAAGACATGTTGAGGGCATGTACCGGTGATTTTGTTGATAGCCAGAATACTTAATAAGCGTTAGCTGAGTTTTTATAGAAATAGCTATCATATGGATATTGGAATGCCACATTATTAGATGTTTTATGGGAGAAAGATTGAACTCCAATATATTGGGGTGAATTTGGTTAGAAAAGATCTGAGTAATACTGACATTGTTCAGAGAACGATTAAAAATAGCCCAGAATTGATAAAAGTTCTATGTTGATAATCGGAGATTTTGTAATGCTATAAATATCTCCGTGGAAAGATATTACCTGAATTAGAAAACGAAGAATGTTGAGTCCTCAGTTTATTGGATTTTTAAATTCTTGAAAAGGTTGGAAAGGTAACTTATCACTTTGAGTTGCCTAATGAGTTAGCTGGAATTCATAATACTTTCATGTGTCCTATTTGAGGAAATGTATGGTTGATGAAATCATTTATATATAAATGGATGAAATTGAAATCAAGGATCGACTAGATTATATTGAGTAATATGTTATGATTCTTGATGAAAATATTAAGAATATGAGATACAAAGAGATCAATGGTTATTATTTGGCTATACATTAGGAATGGATTGTGAGGACACAATCCTGAATAAGTGGGGGAGAGTTGTAACGCCCCAAATTTCGTAAGTTTAAAACTTTAAATATACAATTTTAATTGTATAAGTTAGTGGGACTAACTATGTAAACTATTTTATGTCCATAGGACTTGTAATATTATGAAATATGTGTTTGAGGGACTAAATGTGTCAAGTGTGAAAAGTTGAGGGGTTTAATTGAAATTTGCAGTATAAAAACACTGCTTCTGTATTATTCTAGCTCATTACAGACACTGCAAATAGAAAACCACGTATATGTTCCTATATGAGTTGGCTCTTGAAAGAAATCAAGCAAGTGAGGTTGGGATTTAAGAATTGAAGCTTGTAATCTTGCAAACTAACTTCTCTAAGGTATGATTAACACTTAATTGTGTTTAATTTCATGTTATAAGTGAAATAGGATGAATAGCATAAACCCTAATCTTGGTTTTATAATAAATTGATAAATAACATGATGAATTAAGGTTTCATACCTAATGAAAAACTATATTTTATGGTTAATTGATGAATTGAATTGTGACAACCGTCAATTTAGGACTATACTTTAGTGCCTAATTAAGTTTTAATACATGTAATTAGTTCTGTGTTAGGCTAATTAATGTATCAATTATTATATATATATTGTTGAATATATATCTACAATTATGCGGTTTGTTTAAATCGTACGAGTTTCGAATCGAATGTAATTTCGACACAATAAATACGGACGTTGGTGAACAATTTATTTAAATAATACCAGGATTGTTATAACGTTATTGTACTTAAAAATATTATGTCAATAATATTTAGTATTCAAGTTTTATCACACAATTTATATAAACGCGAATAAAATGTAATTGCGCAAACAAAACGAAACAATTCACCTTTTATAATGTAATTATTAAAAAGTTAGTAAAATACTTCAACAAAAATACTGAATAATTATTCGCATTTTAAAACGTATATTAAAACATAGAAAATAAATATTTAATGTTCAAACGACGGAGTAAACGAACACCGCACGGAGCGCAGTGCGCGGACTGAAAATGGGAGGTGATCCCTTAACCACCTCCCCACCATTTTCTTTCTTCCATTTCTCATTTATCTCTCTCTCTCTTCCTTTTCTTTTCTCTCAAAAACCCAAACTCACAAAAACTCACTAATCACAAAAATAAGCACCTCAATCGACCTTGGATCGTCATACTCGTTTGGAAGAAAACACCCACCGCATTCCGATCTACATTTCTATCTTTCCGGAATTTCATTTCGGCGATTTGTAAGTTTCCGACACAACTCCGAAAACTCTCGTTTTTAAGTTTTATAACTTGCTAGTTGTTTGTATAACCTTGTAATGTCCTAAAATGGGTTGGGTAAAAATATTATGCCGATCGATGGCCGGAAAACGCGTTTTTGGAGTTGAAACTCCGATCAGACCCCGTACGTCGCATTTGGCCTGGAGCAAATGCGACGCAGCGACCTACGTCGCACTATATCCCCAACGTCGCATATAGCGACGCAGCGACCTACGTCGCACTATATCCCCAACGTCGCATATAGCGACGCAGCGACCTACGTCGCACTATAACCCCAACGTCGCACTTAGCGACGCAGACCCTTACGTCGCAGAAATCAACTACGTCGCCTATAGCGACGTCACGTACAACGTCGCATTAAATTGCGAAAGTCGCACATAGCGACGTCATGCCCAACGTCGCAGTCCGGATCTGCGACGTAGCACCCTACGTCGCATAAAACAGAATCTTCAAACCTCAAAATTTTGAAGTCAAAGTTACTGTTCAAAAAAGTCAAATTTACTGTAGCAGTACTGTAGCAGTACTGTAGCAAAGTCAACATTTTAGAATTATTATTATTTCAACTAAATCACCAACGGGCCGTACACATTTTCAAATACACAATTGAATCAACTAAGTCATAGTAACTTAGATAATTCAATCAAACAAGTCGTTGTAACTTGTATCAACTTTTTCCAAACAAGTCGTAGTAACTTGTAACAAAACAATCAACCAAATCGGGGTAATTTGGACATCAAGTTAAGCAAACAATTTCAATGGTAGTCTTTCGAGATACCGGTACAATTAATGACAATTTAAGTGTCGTGGACACATTCAGGTTTCAAGCCTTTGGACACCAACTCACAGCTAATTACTTCAAGTTTATTAAGTTAAACACTTCAAGAACCAGGTGAGTTTCATAGCCCCATTTTCACTGCTTTACAACTAGGGGTGTGATATTACTACTCGATTTTGTTTTACAAGTAGAACGCAAGTGCCAAACTTCAAATACTACATGAGTTTCAAGCTAATCAATTTAAAGCCCTCCATAAGCATAGTCTCTAGTATTTATAGCGTGAATGTTAGTATATGATATCATATGGGATTGACAATCCTCATCCGGGTTAGCACGCACTAATCGGTCAAACGGATGTATTAGCATTTGGGAAGACGAGTGTTGATTAGGCACTCGTAGGAGGCACTCCAAGTTAGGTTTCCTTAATTGGGCCTGACAAATCAGTTAAGCTCAGACTATGTGCTCATGGACAGTATAACTTTTATTTTGCTTAATTGCATTTTAAATTCAATATAAATCTTGCGGTTCTTACAACTATACATTGACATACAAACCTGTGAGCTCACCAGCGTTTTCGCTGACCCATTTTAGTATTTATCACAGGTACCCAGTAGTAGTTTGGCTGCACAAGCAGGAATTATTAGCTCGAGTCAGCATACATACAACTAGAGATTGGACTGCATTATTATATTTTGTAAAAGTAATTATGCTATGTAATCTCTCAATTTCAGGAACCGAGCTAATGTAACAATATTTTGATGTAAACATTTACTTTATCTATACAAGTTTAAAACGACGCATATAGTGGTCGTTCATTATATCTTATGTGCTTTGTATATTGATTAGTGACACCCAAATCAAGCTTCCGCAAATCTTTAAATTTGGGGGTGTCACAGATTGGTATCAGAGCCTAAGGTTATAGTGAACTAGGTTGCATTTAGTGGGCCTAGACTATGACCGTTAGGCAGTATTCCTTATTAGTTATGACTAGTTCAGGGATTACATCATACGACTTTAATTTAACATAGCCTGATCAACTATGTACAATTAAAGAAAGATGATGTGAAATCTGAAAGAGTTATGTTGAACAGGAATGCATTAGTTGACTCTGACCTCGAGAGAAACGGGACTCAAAATACGTCTGTGCTAGACACTCAATAGGTTATTATGTGATATATATACATATTTACATAAGTAGACCTCATTACAACTTTAGGCTATATTATATGAATATAGGCCTCTTTCTCTCTAACGCTTTGTCTCGAAATGACAACCACACCACTAGTTCATCATACTCGGACTAGTATCTTATTTCATTCCTTGTTCTTTCTTACTCAGCATCATGCCTCCACGTCGTCAAATTACCCTTAGCGAAGCTGAGATCGCAGGGATAATTGCCCGCAGTGTGACTGAAGCCTTGGCTACCCGAACACCACCTGGTAGTGAGGACACCGCAACCAATATTCCACCACCCAAACCCTGCTCCTATAAGGACTTCCTTAGCTGTAAACCGTTATACTTCAAGGGCACGGAAGGTGCCATTGGCTTGATCCGTTGGATTGAGCGCATGGAATCTGTTTTCAGTCTCTGTGACTGTACTGAGAACAACAAAGTCAAATTCGCTGCTTACACCTTTCAGGAAGGTGCACTCACGTGGTGGAAAACCCACGCAAACTCCGTAGGCCTTGAGGTTGCAAATCGACTTCCTTGGGCCGAACTGAAAAAGAAACTGACAGAGAAATACTGTCCTGAAGAGGAATTGCACAGGCTGGAAGAAGAATTCTGGCATCTGGAGGTGCAGGGAAATGATGTCGCTGATTATACCACCAAATTTCAGCAGTTTGCTCTATTATGCCCAGGTTTAGTCGAACCAGAAAGTAAGGGCATTAAGAAATACATTCGTGGACTTCCCGAGAACATCCAGGGAAACGTCGCCTCATCCAAACCAACTACTACTGAGAGTGCCATTCGATTGGCCCACGAACTCATGGCTCTAGTTGTCAGCCGTGAGACCTCCAACACCTCATCCTCCAACAACAACAAACGCAAATCCACTGAACACCACCACAACTCAAACAAGAAAAACAACGCCATCCAAGTCTACACCACCAACTCTGAATCCAACCGCAGCTACACCGGGGACAGGCCTTATTGTTCCAAGTGTAACTATCACCATTTTGGTCAGTGCGGTACTCCTTGCAACAACTGCAGGAGGCAAGGGCACTTGACTAAGGATTGCCGATCCCCCAAATCCAACAACAACCCCTCTGACAGAAATACCCGGCAACCTAAGTCCTGCTACGAATGTGGAAACCCAGGACACTTCAGGGATTCTTGCCCAAAACTGAAGAATAAGGGCAACAACAACAACAACCACCGCAACAACACCAACACCAAAAGTAGCGCCTTCGTAATCAACTCAGGGGACGCCCGTCAGGACCCGAATGTGGTCACGGGTATGTTCCTCCTCAACAATTTAACTGCTTCCATACTGTTTGATACTGGTGCCGATAGGAGTTTTATTTCTGATGAATTTTGTCCTCTACTTGACATTACACCTGTTGCTTTAGACGTTAAGTACACCGTAGAGTTAGCAAATGGCAAGCTGATAGAAACCGATAGTGTGATACCTAATTGCACTTTAAATCTAGCCGACGAAACCTTCTCCATAGATCTTATGCCTATTGAAATAGGGAGTTTCGATGTCATCGTAGGCATGGACTGGTTATCCAAACATCGCGCCGAAATCATTTGCCATGACAAAGTTGTTCGCATACCTCTCGCCGTCGGTAGAACCCTAATCATACAGGGGGAGACCGGTGGGACGAGGCTTAACCTCATATCTTGTCTTAAAACCCGGAAATTTCTGAGAAAGGGTTATCCATCAATCCTCGCGCACATCATGGAGAAAAAGTCGGAGGAGAAGCGACTTGAGGATGTTCCAATTGTTCGAGACTTTCCAGAAGTCTTTCCTGAGGAACTGCCTGGTCTACCACCACCAAGATAGGTTGAGTTCTCAATCGATCTTGAACCAGGTGCTGCGCCTGTGGCCCGAGCACCATACCGTTTAGCTCCATCAGAACTTCAAGAGCTGTCCACCCAGTTACAGGAACTCCTGGAACGGGGGTTTATCAGGCCGAGTTCTTCACCTTGGGGAGCTCCGGTCCTATTTGTTAAGAAGAAAGACGATTCTTTTCGAATGTGTATCGACTATCGAGAGTTGAACAAGTCAACTGTCAAGAATCGGTATCCACTCCCTCGAATCGATGATTTGTTCGACCAACTTCAAGGGTCGAGTTGTTATTCAAAGATTGATCTCCGATCCGGTTATCACCAATTGCGTGTTCGCGATGCCGATATTCCAAAAACCGCTTTCAGAACCCGTTACGGGCATTACGAATTCCAAGTGATGCCATTCGGCCTAACCAATGCACCGGCTGTATTCATGGACCTTATGAATCGGGTGTGCAAACCCTACCTTGACAAGTTTGTCATTGTCTTCATCGATGACATCCTCATATATTCACGAAGCAAAGAAGAACATGCGCAACACCTCAGAACCATCCTTGAACTACTTAAACACGAGGAGCTCTATGCCAAGTTCTCTAAGTGTGAGTTCTGGATCAAAACCGTTCAATTCCTTGGCCACGTGATTGACAGTCAGGGGATTCACGTTGACCCGTCAAAAATCGAGGCTATCAAAGACTGGCAATCGCCAACCACTCCGACCGAAGTACGGCAGTTTTTAGGACTGGCCGGATACTATCGACGCTTCATTGAAAATTTCTCCAAAATAGCCATACCACTCACGACTCTGACCCAGAAAGACAAAAAGTTTGACTGGACTGAGAAACAAGAGTCGGCATTCCAACTCTTAAAACAAAAGCTTTGCAGTGCTCCTATTCTATCGTTACCCGAAGGCACCGATGACTTCGTGGTATACTGCGATGCTTCTCATCAAGGTCTCGGTTGTGTACTCATGCAACGAGACAAGGTCATAGCTTATGCTTCCCGGCAGCTCAAGATTCATGAAAAGAATTACACCACCCACGACCTCGAGCTAGGAGCTGTCGTTTTTGCCCTCAAAATCTGGAGACATTACCTTTATGGTACCAGATGTACAATCTTTACCGACCATAAAAGCCTTCAACACATATTCGATCAGAAGGATCTCAACATGAGGCAACGTCGATGGGTCGAGTTGCTTACTGATTACGACTGTGAACTCAAATATCATCCAGGCAAAGCAAATGTTGTTGCTGACGCCCTCAGTCGAAAGGAGCGAGTGAAACCACTTCGGGTTCGAGCCCTCAGTATGACCATTCACAACAATTTAAACATTCAAATCCTCACTGCTCAACTCGAAGCTTTAAAACCCGAAAATGTCAAAGATGAAGCCTTACGGGGCATGGATAAACAATTCGAAATCAGACCTAACGGGATTAGGTATTTCTCAAACCGAATCTGGTTGCCTAAATTTGGGAACCCACGAGACTTGGTGATGGATGAAGCTCACAAATCTAAATATTCTATCCACCCGGGATCCGATAAAATGTACCACGGTATCAAGGACTTCTACTGGTGGCCGAACATGAAAGCTGAAATCGCCACCTATGTCAGCAAGTGCCTTACTTGCTCCAAAGTCAAAATCGAATATCAAAAACCTTCTGGTTTACTTCAACAACCCAGTCTTCCTGAGTGGAAATGGGAACAAATTGCCATGGACTTCATAACCAAACTACCCAAATCCTCAAGCGGTTGCGATTCCATTTGGGTGATCGTGGATCGTCTCACAAAATCTGCTCACTTCCTGGCAATCAAGGAATCCGACAAAATGGAACGCCTCACCAACATTTATCTGAAGGAAATCGTGACCAAACACGGTGTTCCAATCTCAATTATCTCCGATAGAGATAGTCGTTTCACTTCACAATTTTGGCAATCACTTCAAAAATCCCTGGGTACTCGACTTGATATGAGTACCGCATACCATCCTCAAACAGACGGCCAAAGTGAACGAACCATTCAAACACTGGAAGACATGCTACGGGCCTGCGTAGTAGACTTCGGTGTAAACTGGGAAAAACACCTACCATTGTGCGAGTTCTCGTACAACAACAGTTATCATACCAGCATCAAAGCTGCACCTTTCGAGGCACTGTACGGTCGTAAGTGCCGGTCACCTATCTGTTGGACCGAAGTTGGGGATAGCCAACTCACAGGTCCAGAAATCATTCACGAGACGACCGAAAGAATCGTCGACATTCAAAACAAACTCAAAGCCGCACGTGACCGTCAGAAAAGTTATGCTGACGTGAGACGCAAACCACTCGAGTTCCAAGTTGGGGATCGAGTTCTACTCAAAGTATCGCCTTGGAAAGGCGTAATCCGGTTTGGCAAACGAGGGAAGTTGAATCCCAGATACATTGGACCATTCGAGATCCTTGAAAGGATTGGTCCAGTGGCTTATCGATTGCAGCTGCCATCTGAACTCAGCAGCGTGCATCCCACTTTTCATGTTTCAAATCTGAAGAAGTGTCTGTCTGATGAGACACTTATCATTCCACTCGATGAAATTCGAGTTGACGAGAAACTCCACTTTGTTGAGGAACCCGCCGAAATTATGGACCGTGAGGTCAAACAACTTAAACAAAGTCGTATTCCCATTGTCAAGGTTAGGTGGAATTCGCGGCGCGGTCCGGAATTCACCTGGGAACGGGAAGACCAAATGCGACTCAAGTATCCTCAACTCTTCACTGATTCAACGTCAAACACGACTTCAACATAAAATTTCGGGACGAAATTCTTCTAACAGGGAGAGAATGTGACAACCGTCAATTTAGGACTATACTTTAGTGCCTAATTAAGTTTTAATACATGTAATTAGTTCTGTGTTAGGCTAATTAATGTATCAATTATTATATATATATTGTTGAATATATATCTACAATTATGCGGTTTGTTTAAATCGTACGAGTTTCGAATCGAATGTAATTTCGACACAATAAATACGGACGTTGGTGAACAATTTATTTAAATAATACCAGGATTGTTATAACGTTATTGTACTTAAAAATATTATGTCAATAATATTTAGTATTCAAGTTTTATCACACAATTTATATAAACGCGAATAAAATGTAATTGCGCAAACAAAACGAAACAATTCACCTTTTATAATGTAATTATTAAAAAGTTAGTAAAATACTTCAACAAAAATACTGAATAATTATTCGCATTTTAAAACGTATATTAAAACATAGAAAATAAATATTTAATGTTCAAACGACGGAGTAAACGAACACCGCACGGAGCGCAGTGCGCGGACTGAAAATGGGAGGTGATCCCTTAACCACCTCCCCACCATTTTCTTTCTTCCATTTCTCATTTATCTCTCTCTCTCTTCCTTTTCTTTTCTCTCAAAAACCCAAACTCACAAAAACTCACTAATCACAAAAATAAGCACCTCAATCGACCTTGGATCGTCATACTCGTTTGGAAGAAAACACTCACCGCATTCCGATCTACATTTCTATCTTTCCGGAATTTCATTTCGGCGATTTATAAGTTTCCGACACAACTCCGAAAACTCTCGTTTTTAAGTTTTATAACTTGCTAGTTGTTTGTATAACCTTGTAATGTCCTAAAATGGGTTGGGTAAAAATATTATGCCGATCGATGGCCGGAAAACGCGTTTTTGGAGTTGAAACTCCGATCAGACCCCGTACGTCGCATTTGGCCTGGAGCAAATGCGACGCAGCGACCTACGTCGCACTATATCCCCAACGTCGCATATAGCGACACAGCGACCTACGTCGCACTATATCCCCAACGTCGCATATAGCGACGCAGCGACCTACGTCGCACTATAACCCCAACGTCGCACTTAGCGACGCAGACCCTTACGTCGCAGAAATCAACTACGTCGCCTATAGCGACGTCACGTACAACGTCGCATTAAATTGCGAAAGTCGCACATAGCGACGTCATGCCCAACGTCGCAGTCCGGATCTGCGACGTAGCACCCTACGTCGCATAAAACAGAATCTTCAAACCTCAAAATTTTGAAGTCAAAGTTACTGTTCAAAAAAGTCAAATTTACTGTAGCAGTACTGTAGCAGTACTGTAGCAAAGTCAACATTTTAGAATTATTATTATTTCAACTAAATCACCAACGGGCCGTACACATTTTCAAATACACAATTGAATCAACTAAGTCATAGTAACTTAGATAATTCAATCAAACAAGTCGTTGTAACTTGTATCAACTTTTTCCAAACAAGTCGTAGTAACTTGTAACAAAACAATCAACCAAATCGGGGTAATTTGGACATCAAGTTAAGCAAACAATTTCAATGGTAGTCTTTCGAGATACCGGTACAATTAATGACAATTTAAGTGTCGTGGACACATTCAGGTTTCAAGCCTTTGGACACCAACTCACAGCTAATTACTTCAAGTTTATTAAGTTAAACACTTCAAGAACCAGGTGAGTTTCATAGCCCCATTTTCACTGCTTTACAACTAGGGGTGTGATATTACTACTCGATTTTGTTTTACAAGTAGAACGCAAGTGCCAAACTTCAAATACTACATGAGTTTCAAGCTAATCAATTTAAAGCCCTCCATAAGCATAGTCTCTAGTATTTATAGCGTGAATGTTAGTATATGATATCATATGGGATTGACAATCCTCATCCGGGTTAGCACGCACTAATCGGTCAAACGGATGTATTAGCATTTGGGAAGACGAGTGTTGATTAGGCACTCGTAGGAGGCACTCCAAGTTAGGTTTCCTTAATTGGGCCTGACAAATCAGTTAAGCTCAGACTATGTGCTCATGGACAGTATAACTTTTATTTTGCTTAATTGCATTTTAAATTCAATATAAATCTTGCGGTTCTTACAACTATACATTGACATACAAACCTGTGAGCTCACCAGCGTTTTCGCTGACCCATTTTAGTATTTATCACAGGTACCCAGCAGTAGTTTGGCTGCACAAGCAGGAATTATTAGCTCGAGTCAGCATACATACAACTAGAGATTGGACTGCATTATTATATTTTGTAAAAGTAATTATGCTATGTAATCTCTCAATTTCAGGAACCGAGCTAATGTAACAATATTTTGATGTAAACATTTACTTTATCTATACAAGTTTAAAACGACGCATATAGTGGTCGTTCATTATATCTTATGTGCTTTGTATATTGATTAGTGACACCCAAATCAAGCTTCCGCAAATCTTTAAATTTGGGGGTGTCACATGAATGAATTGAGTTAAACCCTAATCTAGGGGTTTTGATGAATTAATGATTTAATGAATTATACATGTTTCATACATATGATTAAGTTATGAATTAGGTTTAAATGATGTTAATTTTTATAAAAGAACTCATAACCTTGTGTTTATGAGTAATTGAATGATTTTGATTATGTAAATGATGATAGTAATTGGTAATTGATGAAAGAATAATGATTTGATAAATGAATTCATCTAATTAGCATGTTGAATTATATTCCTTGTGTAAAGGAAATGAAAATCATGTATAAATGGGTAAATGATATATGATGAATATGATTATACACTAAGAGATGATGTTCTTGGTGATTATTGAGGAAATTGATGATATGATAATGATAATTACCCATTTACATATGATTATGAGTAAAGTGTATGAAACATATAATGAGATCATATGATGAAATTATTACTTGTATTATATGATACAAGTAATGAATTGGAGGTTGAGTATAAATTGGATATAGGTGTTATATGAATTAACATCTATGTCATATGATGATTGAATATTGAATGTGTAATTGATATGTGCTTATGTGATTATGTGAATAGGTGATAAAAGTATGCCAAATGTTATAAGTGATTGCTTATGTGGGCTATCGCGAGGTAAGTTAATGGATGATGCTATCTTTCTTCAAGTAATGCTTGTTCCATTTACTTGGAAGGACCGGTAATGGATATGTCATTTACTTGATGAGTTATGATTATATACCGGGGTGTAGGCCCGAAGATGTTAATTCTTGCGGGAATTAGCATATGATATTATGGATCCTTAATATACGTATGTTGTGAAATGATATTGATTATCATAGATAGCCCATTTCTTACTAAGATTTATGCTTACTCGATTATGTTTATGTATTTTTAGGTGAGCCAAGTGGGACCCAAAGGGATTCGGGTAAAAAGCCCGAAGGTTACTAGTGGTGGTGCTTGTTGCTTTGTTGGTAATAAGCTATTTCTCTTAATCATGCTCATGATATGTTGTTATACCCCTTTTATGAAGAAAACAAGGTTTTGACACTTGGTGTTGTAAATGTAAACCTTTTGGTCAAAGTCATATATAACATGTTGAAAGTCAACGGATAGTATAGTCAATGAGCATGTTATGCTTGTTGATAGTTTTGAATGTGTAAATCTTGAATTTAAAGAATTATGATATAAATATTATGATTATAATAGTTTCCATGGAACAATTGAGATTTTATAGTCTTAATGAGTTTTGATAGAAACATCAGCTTAGTTTGACTTAGAATAGTCGAAGGAAAGTGAATTGGGTGTTGGAATGGTGGTTATATGGGTTAAGACCCAAACGGGTCGTTAAAGTACCCAAATGGGTCACTAATAGGTCTAGAGGTCAAAATGAGTTGTGATTATGGTATGACGAATGTTAAAGTGGCCTTAGGTTCTAAATGTAGTATTGAATGAGTGGTAAAAATGCTAGAACCTGAATGTACATGGTTTAGAATTTAGTATGTCAACGAAAATGAGTAAAAGTGGTCATTTTGGGGTCAACGGTCCAAATCATGATAAAATGCGAATTTGCGAAAAGTGAAAATTGGGGAACTTTTGTATTGTCATTATACACGTGCCTACAAATTTTCATGGTCATTGGACTTGTCATTTTCAAGATATGCACGTTTGAAGTTCGATAAATGGTAATTAAGTGTGCAGGCTTGATTCCCGGGGAATGAGAGTCATTCCTGGGGAATCTGAAGTATGATGGTAACAGCAGGCTTCATTCCTGGGGAATGCGAGTCATTCCTGGGGAATCTCTTATAAATTCAACATTTTCTTATTTAAATCCTTATTTGATCTAGGGAATGATACAACAAGTCTAAAATGTCATATTTTAAACGTGGGACTTTACGAAATGAGAAAAAAAAAAATTTCTAAATTTCGGGGTGTTTCAGTATATAAGTACAAGTACTTTTAATTTAAGAGGCTTTATTGAATAGTCACTGAAGATGCAGTATTCCTCCTCACTCACTACGAGCTAACATGCTTTTGTAGAATGACTTGAAATATTATTATTCAGAGACTAGCTGTTATTCGGGCAGTGACTTTTGCCTTATTTAATATGAAGATATAAAACTCTCGCTGCTTGTATCAGCGACACACAAAGTTGAGTTTTAATCTTCCTCAGCATGTTAAATCCAGGAGTAGAACGAATAGCGATCACCACATGTTAACTTCAGCAACAGCAGCTTTGACATAGATCATTTCTTCATTGAGTTGTAAATTATTGAGTTGGTCAATGACCACTGACTATCATGGTCAGCGACCAGTGACTCAACAATATGGCATTTTTTATTTTATTTTTTGAGAGAGAGAAGCTATCAAGCTAGTGAAAGAAGAGTGAATATTATGATGAAAGAAACAAAAAAATTCTATAAATCAAAATTAGAGTAGAAGAATAGATTAAAAGATGTCATGATTAAATGGGTTATAATTTTAATTTTATCAATTAATTAATTAGATGAAATTAGTTATAATAGAATTATTAATTAAATATTACCTTATTTATAGTAATGGTGTAGGAAAATCCACATCATTAAGTTTTTTTATATGGTGATGACACATAGGATGTGTATGATGTGGTATAGGTTAATATTTGACGAATAATTTAGAGTCTACTCCTTTAATTATAATAAATGATTAATAATTAATAATAATTATTATAATTAATGAATTATTTATTTATTAAATTGTTATTCTACGTTAAAACTATTACATTATGGGAAGAGATCAGAGGAGCATAAAGAATGAAGGGGAGAGATCTTTTTGCAATTTTGACAAAGTTGTGAAAAGAAGGGAGGGACTTTTTGCAATTTTGATATAGTTATGGATCCGTTTGCAAAATTTCGCGAATAAATACCTAAAAATTCTCAAAAAAATTGTTCAATCATAAAACTATTTAATATGCAAGATTCAGTCAAAAAATATATAAAAAAACGTAAGATGCAGTAATAAATATACAAGATGCAGTGACAAATATACAAAAGACGTAGTAACAAAAAAAATACATGATGCAGTAACAAAATATACAAGATGAAGTATGAAATATATAAAAGACTCAGTAACAAAAAAATACATGATGCAATAACAAATATACAAATATGCAATAATAAATATATAAGATGTTGTAATAAACAAAGTAATACTAATTCTTTAAGTTCAAGAATAAAATCAAAGATTTACAAAAACATCAAAATCTTAAAATATACATAAGATGCATTAATAATATACATAAGATGCGGTAATAATATACAAAAGATGCAATAATAATTACTCATAGTTTTTTTATGGATCTAAAAAGTACGATGCAGTAAAAAAATGTACGATGCAGTGATGTAAGATGCAGTAAAAGAAATGTATCATGATAATACACTTTCTTTGGCAGTAACTACGCATCCAACTAGATTATTTTATATAGGTGGCATCCACCATCATGTATAATAAATTATCATAAGATCTTTTCTTCATATCATCATTATCAACACACTAGCAGGTCATGTACCACGATCAAAAATAATTTACTGTATAAATCTACTACCATCATTATCAACCACAAAAACAAGAATTTAAACAAAAACATTAATTCAACGTCTAAGCAACTGAAAATGCACAAAAACAAAACCATTTATTCAATTTCATCTCATCGATCATCATCGACGGAAAACTTTAGATCCGGTTCCTATTCTTACAAAAACAAAACCGTGTAGATCAAATTCCGGTGAGTTTCAACAATTCCGACGAGTTCCGGCAACTTATGATTCGATTGCGGTCAGATCCGGAAAGATCAAACGATTCTGGCGAGTTTAGATCTGACTCCGACGACTTAAGACTCGATTTCAGTTAGATATATTGATTTTGCTAGTGTTGGTTTCAAAATTCTGACCGTCGTGGTGGTGGTAGTTGTCCCCGATGGTGATGGATTCAAAACCCGGTGGAGCTGCGGTGGTGGCGGTGAAGCTGCGGTGGTGTCGGTAGAGCTGCGGTGGTGGCGGTGGAGCGGCGGTGACGAATGTAGTGAACGGTGGTGGTGGCCAGTGGTGGTGTGAGTGTTTGTGTGTGTTTGGTGAAGAAAGAGAGAAGGGATGAGAGTTTTTGTGTGTTTTTTGTGAAATGAGGAAAGAAAGTGAGGAAAGAAGTGAGGAACCTCAATTTTTATTTTGCATAAATTGTATAAATTGCATAATGATCCCTTGTCCTCCTTACCCTCTCTAATGGGCATTCTCTTCTAATCCTAAATCTTACATTATTACTTTATGTTATTTTCTATAAACTTTGAAATTCACAACAACTCTCAAACCACTTCACCATATATAATTCTTTTGACTATTATATTAATTCTTTCAATTTTCAATTCTTCGCGTTGACAGAAGAATCACATATATGTTAGATAGATTCTCATGGTTATGATTTTAATTTCCTTTTTTTCGATGTGTTTTTTATATCTTCAATGTGGAGATGGTTTCGTACGGTAGGAAAGATTAGGTTGATTTTATATCAGAATTTCTTGATTGAGCATTGAATATGCCATTAGATATATACCGACAAGATGATGTCATTTACTTACAACTTTGTTGATGTGAAATTTTGGTATTATATGCTCTTCGATGATTTGCTAATCAATCACTATAGTTATTTAGACTTACTTATTTGGAGAAGTTTCTTTTCAGATTTTTTGTTTTTAAAAACTTTGTTGTTGTTATTACTGATTATTATTTTTTACTTGTGTTTGCAAGTTCCCTGCATTTAATTTAGTTATCAAATGCATTTCAACGTTGTCATGCAAATAGAAATAGTTGCATCCTGAATACTTCTAAGTTCTGTTTTCCTTTAATGACATGTATTTTTACAAGTTTTAGAATCTGTAATTGCAAGAAAAAGACATTCTTATGAGTCTACTTTTTTTTCTTTGATATGCACTTCTACTTTTTTTATGACATTATTACTTATATTTTATAAAGATTCAATTAACATTTTGATAACAACCGTGCATCGCACGTGTAATAAGCTAGTTTGTTAGTAACCTAGGATTCTAGGCTCAGATTCATTATATCTTACCAATGGTTGCCGCATTTTACACCTATAAAATTTGACTGCGTTTTAACCACACTAAATATTTTCCCCTTCAAATTTATCTTAAGATGCAGCAAATTTGGTTTCTCTTTTCTTCTCTTCATTTGAAGTTTACTCTCAGAACTTTAATTACTTATAATAATATTCTTTTCTTCATTTTATGTCAACACAAGAATTTTAACTTCAACTATATTCAGAAACATTTATAAAAAAAATCCAAACTCCAACCGCAAACTTTTAACTCCAACTGTCGGTTAATTTTGTTAAAATTACCTTACTGATAAAAGTTATAAAGTCAAACAACGGAGAAGGTTCGAAAACTACAACTACCATCGAACATTTTCGCAGGTTACCAATATATAGTTTTTGTTGGATCATTTCACGTATGCTAGGTATAGATCCTAGCCGGATCCGATAAGCATAGGCCTGTGCACTTGGGCTGTAACATAGTCAAAGCCCAGTTAATAATGGCCATTCTTCAACCCTTTGAATAAACCCACTTCAGTAGTTTTGGGCTTACCAAATTCATTTCAACAGCATTGATTGAATATGGCTAGTCGTGCACATCCAAACCGGTTTCCCCGACCCGACCCGAAATGAACCCGAACCCGAACCGGTCAAAACCGGTTTTGACCAAAACCGGTTCGGTTTTGACCAAAACCGGTTCGGTTTTCCCCTACCCGCCAGTTTGAAACCGGTTTCCGTTTGTAGCCGTTTGAACCGGTTTGAAACCGGTTTTTCCGGAACCGGTTTGAAACCGGTTTTTTTTTTTTTTTGAATTTCCTAGCCGTTTGTAACCGTTTTATAGCCGTTTTTTAAGGTTTTTTTTTACATTTTTGCCATCTCAAATCACTATAAATACAAAGCTTGAGTTTAGGTTCATTCACAACTTTCAAACACTCATACATATCTACAAAAACTCAAAAATGCAAACTATATTCTCATGGCAACTCAATCTTCTTCGGCTTCACATGGTGTTGGTTCTTCAAATGCACCAACGATTGTGAAACAATTGCCCAACAAAAGAAATCCGGAGATTTGGGGTGGTTTCGACAAAGTGATGTTGTCGGATGGTACGACAAAAGCACATTGTAAACGTTGTCGGAAATTCTTCAAACCCGACTCCAACACAACGTTGAAAAATCATACCGAAAAGCATTGTGAGGCACTCAAAGGTAATCCGGAAGCAATTGGTCAATCTTCAATGGCACGAGATGGTTCTATATTTACATACGATGTGGAACGGTGTCGACAAGCTTTTGCGGGTTATGTGATTCAAGAAGCTTTGCCTTTCAACCACTTCGACAACCCTCGGCTTACTAGGATGATTCAAACCACTCTTCAACCGTGATATAACAATGTAAGTCGTACTACTCTTAAACGCGATGCCCTTAAATTGTGGAAAGAAGCTAAAATCAACTAAAAATCGGTTTTGAAAATTTAAATACATGTGTATCATTAACAACCGATGTTTGGTCGGCTCCTCATGGTTTGCCCGGTTCGTACCTTTGTGTAACCGCACATTGGGTTGATCCCGCAACTTGGCAAATGATGAAACGTGCCATTGCTTTTGAAGACTTTGAGTATCCTCACACGGGTCAAAACTTATTTTACATGTTACGAAGTGTGATTAAAATGTTTAAATTGGATGAAAAGGTTTTTTCAATCTCTTTTGACAACGCTAGTAATAATACACTTGCCGTTTCAAAATTAATACTAAAATACGCACCACCATTGAAGGGCATTTTTTATCATAGTCGATGTGTTTCACACATCATTAACTTGGTTGTGCAAGCCGGACTAGCGGTTGAAGATGTAGACGAAGTAAAAACGAGGTTTAAATCTATGTTGCAAGACGTTTTTCAAAAGGGTAAAGCTAGATACAAATCTTATATGAAATTGTGCAAGGATACGAATTCTATTTTTTTAACCCCTAATTGGGACATGCCCGTTAGATGGAATTCGACCTACCATATGTTTGTATGTGGTTTACGCCAACGCGATACTTTACAAGTTTTTCATGATCATCTTGTTACAAAAGGTCTTGCAACACCATTTCCAATCATATATTGGGAGTATATTAAAAAGATAGTCGAATTGCTCAAACTTTTCAAAACCGCGACTACTTTATTATCGGGTGTTTATTATCCGATTAGTCATTTGCTGCTTAATCAAATTTGGTTAATGACTACAAAATTAAACAACTACATGTATGAAGGTCATATATTTGAAGAAATTGTGGCTCCCATGAAAGAAAAACTAAAAAAATATTTTCAAGAAATGCCACCTGTAATTACTTGTTCCGCCGCAATGAACCCTTGTTTAAACGTTACCGGGGTGGAAATGCTTATCGATAACATTTGTCACAATTTGGATTTGAATGAGGCCGACCCATTGTTTTAACATAATGCAAAAACGGATTTTAACAAATGTTTGGGAGATTTATTTGACGTATATTTTCAAAAATATAGTTCAACCACACATGTGTCCGGTAGTACGGCTAACACAATGTTTTCTTCATCTTCTTCTAGCAATCCAATGCTAAACTTTTATAATAGTTTAAGACAAGAAAACAATAAACGGGCAAGGGGTGATGGTAACCAAAATACCACTAACGAATATGGGAGATATACGACTACGGATTTTTTGGCCACTATTATACCCAATGAGTTCGAACAAATTGATATTTTGGCTTGGTGGAAAGAGAGGGAATCTCAATTTCCCGTTCTAGCCATCATGGCCCGAGATTTACTAACCGTCCAAGCTTCTACGGTAGCTTCAGAATCCGCTTTTTCTCTTAGTGGCAGGGTATTATATATACGAAGAACAAGACTCACACCGGCCTCCTTAGAGATGTGCATTTGCTTGAAGGATCACTTGGACGCCGCGGAACGCATACAAAATGTATCAAGTCTTGAAGGTGAAATGGAATACGAAGAAGACATACACAATATCGAGGTGGAAGAAGGTGTAACAATATCACTTTCCGACGAAGAAATTGCTCTTGATCAAGCTTCGCGCGAGGCTACGTCCGAAGAAGATTTCGACTTTTGAAGACTTTGAAGATGTTTGAAGACTTGAAGATTAATACAAGTTGAAGATTATAAAAATTATGAAGACTTTGAAGACTTTTTTCTATTCGATAATATTTTTAAGAAGACTTAGAAGACTATTGTTTAAGTTATTGTTCAATTATGTTTTTATTACTAATGTTCTACGAATTCAATAAAAAAAATTTGCTCCAAACATCGTTTTTCCTTGAAAAACCTAACTTTGATTTGGGAGTTGATAAATGCAAGGAAGTTTTTACTAAATTCCCGGAAAAGTACAACTCTTTATGCTTACAGTATCACTTTTTATGCACATGTTTCCTTGCATTTAGTAAAATATTCATTGAAAGTATCAACTCACTTTGAATTATATAGAATTTTCGGATTCAATAATATTTTTAAGGAGATTTAGAAGCCTTTTGGTTATGTTGTTGATCAATTATGTTTCCATTACTAATGTTCTACAAAGTTAATGAAAAAAAATTGGCCCAAACGTTGCTTTTCATTAAAACGCTTAACGCTCGAACGTTTATGAATTATATAGAATTTTCGGATTCAATAATATTTTTAAGGAGATTTAGAATCCTTTTGGTTATGTTATTAATCAATTATGTTTCCATTACTAATGTTCTACAAAGTTAATGAAAAAAATTTGGCCCAAACGTTGCTTTTCATTAAAACGCTTAACGCTCGAACGTTTATGAATTATATAGAATTTTCGGATTCAATAATATTTTTAAGGAGATTTAGAAGTCTTTTGGTTATGTTATTGATCAATTATGTTTCCATTACTAATGTTCTACAAAGTTAATGAAAAAAATTTGGCCCGAACGTTGCTTTTCATTAAAACGCTTAACGCTCGAACGTTTATGAATTATATAGAATTTCGGATTCAATAATATTTTTAAGGAGATTTAGAATCATTTTGGTTATGTTATTAATCAATTATGTTTCCATTACTAATGACTTACAAAGTTAATGAAAAAAATTTGGCCCAAACGTTGTTTTTCATTAAAACGCTTAACGCTCGAACGTTTATGAATTATATAGAATTTTCGGTTCAATAATATTTTTAAGGAGATTTAGAAGCCTTTTGGTTATGTTATTGATCATTTATGTTTCCATTACTAATGTTCTACAAAGTTAATGAAAAAAATTTGGCCCAAACGTTTCTTTTCCTTAAAACGAAGATGTGCGAGCGAAAATACGCTTTTTATAAAAAAAACCGGTTTGAAACCAGTTTTGAACCCGAACCGGTTTGGACCCTACCCAAATCGGGTTGGGTCGGGTTGGGCTTTTGGGGTGCCCAAATCGGGTTGAACCCGAACCGGTTTGGGGCCAAACCGGTTTTGACCAAGTTTGACCAAAACCGGTTTCGGGTCGGGTCGGGTTTTCCAAAAACCGATTTTTGTGCATGCCTAAATATGGCTAAATAATATACTCCTATTCATCATGCCTAATTATTTCTAAATTCCTACTACAATTAGGTTTGAACATTGCCTAGATTATTACATTATCAAAAAAAAAGGGAAATGCTATTGACAGCCCTTAATGCTGTCAATAAGAACCCTTGAACTTATTTATTAAACTCATACTTTACTTTATTATCAAAAATCATAATTAATACATCAAATATTAAAGGAAAGTTTAAATGAATTAAATACAAAAATTCAGTGTATTAATTATCATTTTAATTATATAAGAACACTTTGACTTCAATAAATGCAATTATTAACAGCCCTTAGGGCTGTCAATAGCATTTTCCAAAAAAAAAAAAAAAAAAAAAAAAAAAAAAAGCGCGATAGATCACAACCCTTGATTCATAAAGGGTTAACTTGTGAAAATCACATAATTTCAAGGCTACAATTTACAATTTTAAAAAATCAAGTCCTTTATTATTATAATAAATTAATAAAATAAATACTAAGGACACCTTCTCACCTCTTTTCATTTCCACAATGAGTATCACAACTCATTTTCTTTTTCTACTTCTCTTACCACTTCGATGTTCAACTTTAACGACAGCCAACTACAACTCTTACCCTTTATTCCGGTGCCATCTCAATAACAATAATTTCACGGCAGACAGTCCCATCTACGGAGCAAATATCGAAACCGCCCTTGCATCCGTTTCTTCCGCCGTTACCAAACACTACGGCTTCAACACAACCACCGTTGGCGTTAGCCCAAACAATATCACAGCCATAGCACTTTGTCGCGGCGACATCAGCTCCGAAACATGTAACAGTTGTATTAATAACTCAGTTGCTTTGTTAAGACAAGCCTGTACTAACAAAATAGAAGCACTAGTTTGGACTTCAAATTGTGAGTTATCGTATTCGAATAGAACTAATAATATTACAACCTTTTATAATCGACCTTACGGAAAAATTGTGAGTTATGTAAACGCATCGAATATTGATCTTTTCAATGCGGCTTTGAGAGATTTGGCTGGAAGTTTACGGACGAAAGCGAGTAGTGGTAACTTGTTACGGAAGTTTGCGACTGGGGAAGCTGTTTACGGGGAAGATTCGTTGAAGGTTTACGCTCTAATGCAATGTGCGCCGGATTTGTCTTCTTTTGATTGCAATTCGTGTTTGTCGGTTGTGTTTAGGGAAGCTCAGGGTTGTTGCAACGGGGATGTTGATGTGGCGCTCTATTTTCCGGCTTGTTTTCTTAGGTACTCAAATGTATCCTTCTATAACGATCCTCCCAAAATGGCGTTACCAGCTCTTCCTCCATCTTCAACACAATCGTCGGCAACTTTAGGTATGCTGTATGAATGTATGAAATTACTCCGTATTAGTTTTTCTTTTCATTTTTTTGTAAAAAAGTATAATTCATATATAAAATAATTAGGATTACGAGGACAATAATGTTATTGTCAATGCGCCGGATTGGGTCGATTAATAGTCTTTATAAATTGATTAAAAAAACAAAAAGCATCAATAATTAATCAAGTAAAGTAATGCTCATCCTTTTTAGCACACGGTGTTTTAGTAAAAAAAAATATAAAATAACAATATCATCAACGTACGTAGTTAGTTGAGACATTAGTTTTCACATTAACTAAATTAGTTGTCAACCTGTACGAGTTTTTTTAGAAGTTTAAAGGTTTTTTAAGATGCCCGAAGTTTCTAATTAATACGTGAGTTATTACATACTTTTATTTATATTCCAATATAAGTAACAAATCAATTTTATTAGCAATGTAAGTAATGTATATATAAAAATGTATCAATATTGTAGGTATATACTATGATTAATAAGTACAGTACGTACCTAGATAAAATTATGTAATTAGTAGCTAATTGATAGCACTTACCTAACTTGATAAATAGATTTATTATCTACATTGAAACAAAACTAAAAGTATACTGTGAATCTTTGTCTTTATTCCCTACTACCCGCGCTATGAAGCGGAATACGAAGTTTGTTACAGATATTGACTCAACGTATATTATGTTTGTTATTCACCAATGGATTATCTATAATGGGTAACTCAATATAACGATAGTTCTCTTGTATTCAGGATACTACAGTATATTATTGAAAGAGTGGGACAATATGAAATATGATTACATTTTTATAAGTTTATGTACGGTAATATTGAGCCTTAAATCTTAAAAGTTTCTAAATATAAATTAGCAAGATGCTTTATAAGTAGTTATAAATTATAGATACACATCTCAATTAAATGCAACGTTAAAACACATAATCTAAGATAAGAGCCAATTATGTTAAGATCGAAGTCAATTTTGCCACAAGTCAATTTATATATAAGACGGTCAACGAAAATACGCTGGTATATGTGGTTTACGTTATCTGCAATTTTTTTTCTTCCTTTGTTTGTACCTTCATTTCATAATCATATGGTACCAATTATATTACTCTATGATTATTGATATTGATGTTCTAATAATAATTTATGTTAAACACGTCTAAAGTACGTTTGGTTCGTGAAATTTTTGCAAAATATTTCTGATGTTGGAATTGAATTCATCAAAAAGATTGAAATTCCTAGGATTGTGAACTTGTTTGAATGAATGAATTTGTTAAGTTTCAGTTCAATTCATTCGTGAACCAAACACTATATGGAATGGAATTGATATTCCATTTTCATCGAATTTTATAGAATTCTGCAAACTAAATACAAAGCGGAAATATCCATGAATTATATATGTTGATTAATCTATTGTCGATTAATTTTGTCAATTATACAATTAATTAGAAAGACAGTGGGTACGTGCGTTCTGGACATATTATTAATAAGTCACTATATATATTACAAACTGAACTTTTATGTTGTCTCTGCATGCAGGAGGAAAACATAGCTCGTCAAAAACGATTTATGTAATTGTTCCTGTTGTATGTGTTTCTGTTGGGCTAGTCGGTATCGGCTTATGTTTTTTTGTTATGAAAGCAAAGAGAGCAAAAAATGCTACTAGGAGTGCAATTTCATCTCTACTGATGAGCGACCAGAGTTCTAAGTTAGCGCAAACCGGAGGTATAACAACATTACAACAAATTAAATAAGCTCGTTCGTCGGTTGTATTTAACATTCTACAAAAGTACGATTTCTGTTATATTGCTTCAAAAGAAACAAAGACGTTGTAAAAGAGAATTTAACATTATTTCATAAATGTTACTTACGGAATCGTTTTTTGCAGTTGGAATGGAAATTGGTAGCATAGGATCTTTACAGTTTGATCTGGGCACTATTGAAGCAGCCACCAAGAATTTCTTTATTGAAAACAAGATTGGTGAAGGAGGGTTTGGTCCAGTTTATAAGGTATGAAATTGATCATTCCTGTACATTCTGTTATTACTCTTTTCTAATACCATGAAAAGCATTGGTGATCAGGGGATGAATTGAATACGAACATGAAATTTATGATAAGAATGAGATTACCGTCTGTATTTTGCGAATGTTAAGTTACATATATAGAAAAATGCAATTTACCTATTGTACGAATTTAGATGATTGTAAACTTATGATGCAATTAAGGCCCTAGCTAGCTAACCAATATCACATATTTTGCAGGGTGTTCTTGCCAATGGGATGGAAATCGCTGTAAAGAGACTATCAAAGTCATCAGGACAAGGCTCACATGAGTTCGTAAATGAAGTCATTTTGATGGCAAAGCTCCAACATCGTAATCTTGTGAGGCTGATAGGGTTCTGTCTTGAAGATGACGAAAAATTACTCATATATGATTACATTTCCAACAAAAGTCTCGACTACTTTCTCTTTGGTATGTTGACCTTCAAGTTATTTTCTGAGTATAACTAATTATGTAGCTTCAATGTACAAACACTTCTTAGATGTTTACTTGACCAGAAAATAGCATGTTTATTTAAGTCTTGAAGGTAAAGAATTTATGTATCTTTTTTCGAATACAGATCCAAGCAGAAACGGGCACTTAGATTGGCCGAAACGCTACAAAATCATAGAAGGGATTACCAGAGGAATGCTTTATTTGCATCAAGATTCACGGCTTAAAATCATTCATCGTGACCTAAAAGCTAGCAATATCTTGCTTGATCTGGATATGAATGCTAAAATATCTGATTTTGGTCTGGCAAGGATATTTGGAATGGATCAAACTCAAGCCAACACCAAAAGAATTGTTGGAACATAGTAAGTTTCTAACTCGTTTATGTAAATGATGAGGTAGTTTTATTAACTAAATCGGTCATGGATTTAGTCTTGGATGTTTTGTACATTACATGTGCAGCGGAAAGACCACTATCTTGTTATTTTGTGGCGATAGTCAGGGGATTGTGATCACATGTATATACACACACATTCGTAAAAAAGGAATTTTGGTGTCTAATGATTGTAATTTTGTTAATTCAGAAACCAACAGATTTCGCGGAGACAGAAACAAATAAGTTTAGTAGAGGACCCGTTATAGAACTTACAAACGGGTCATCACGCATCATACACACACACCAGTCATAGAAAGTACTTGTATCTCTTTTTCTAGAAGTCAAATAAAAACATGGACTTGTCAATTTAAATGTGATTGCGTTTGCAGTGGTTACATGTCCCCTGAGTATGCGGTGCATGGACATTTTTCTGTGAAGTCAGATGTGTTTGCTTTTGGCGTTGTCGTTCTTGACACAGGGAAGAAAAGTTCAAGCTTTTTTGATCAAGATGATCGAGATGACCTTCCACATTTTGTAAGTACTAATCCCATAGTTCACTTTTGCCTTATCTTCGTGCCAACCATCTTTGAATACATTCCATCTGATCGATAATTAAAACTGATCTATTCTCTTGCTTGAAGGCTTGGAAAAAATGGACAGAGGGAACGCCAATGGAGCTCGTGGATCCAACGATGATTGAAAATTGTCCAAAAGATGAAGTAATGAGATGCATCAACATTGGATTGCTATGTGTGCAAGAAGATGTGAATGCAAGGCCTTCTATGGCTTCTGTTTTGAACATGCTCACCAATTACTCTGTCACTCTAGTCCCGTCTCCCAAAAGACCTCCACATTATCTTTTTAGACGACCCGAATCATATTTTTCGACTGGCAAGTCTGTTCCTCGGTCGAAAGACGAATCTTTAATCACTGAAATACATCCACGATAATGACATACATGAGTTGCCTAGCTACTTAGCTAGTTTTGTATCTTGTTATTGTATCTTGTTATACCATTCTTTATTTCGTTCTTTAATTTTTACTAATCAACAAATGAGTTTAATGATCGAATAATTTGTTAACTACTAGTTATTTTTTTATATAACGAGCTGAGGAACGCATCTGAAATGCAATGTTTTGAAACTGGTTAGACCGGCCCGGTACGTCCGACCGGTTGAACCGGGATTTTTGGGATTTCCGGCCGGTTGAAAACCGATTTTGGGCATAGTTTGACTAGTCAACGAACCGCCCGGTTTTCCGGTTTTCACCGGGAACCGGACCGGTTTTCAAAAAAATTTTGGTTTTGACCCGTTTTGGACCGGCTGTCCGACCAGTTGAACCGGAACCTAACCCCTCTCCGGTCCGAGTCAAAAAACGGTTTTCAAAACATTGCTTAAATGTTGCACTTTATTAGAGAAGTTAAGGTATGTTGCACTTTCATGTCAAATGTCTACAATTATCTTGGAAGTAAGCTAGACTTAATATTTGAGACATATAAAATTAAAATGTTGTTTAGAAAAACTAAAATAGAAAGATATATATTACTCGTACTACGTAATTAATTAGATAAGGTATTTCATAAGAAACAAGAGCAGTCGACAAATTGGTTTTCGTAGATGATCCAAGTTGAATTTTATATGTCAAATTGTTTGTTTTAAAAAAAACTGAACTCATTTGAGTATTTGCAAATTTGACCAAAAATATAGCTCTAAAAACAAGTCTACTTCATTTATCACTATACACATATGTGTTTTTCCTCACTTTCGATCTTGACAAAATTTTACTTCCATCAATCACGTTTTTATCTCTATATTTAGGCATACAAATTTAAATCTACGTATGTATATATATATATATATATATATATATATATATATATATATATATATATATATATATATATTATCTTGTATGGTATATAATGAGCACTAACAAGGAAGTTGATCCGCACTTCGTTGCGGTAATTTAACATAACGTTTTTTTTTACATAATCAAATGCATCTAAATATGAGTTTGTCATAGAATGATGGTGAAGGTAACAACATGATGTAAAAGTAGTAAGTTTTATATATAATATTAGATTAAATAAATTAGATAAGATATACAACGTAGTAATGAAAGTTCTTAGATTTATCGTACGGAGTAATTTTTTAACACACATGTTTAGATTAGTACGAAACAACAAACTTTGTTTTGGAGAGAAGTTAAAAAAGAGAGGGACCAACCACTCCGCCAAATACATTGTTCGTTAACTTCTTCGTTAATGTTACTTTTAATCGTTGAAAACTGTTGGATTAGATGCTTAAATGTGCCAGTAGTCAAGTGAACTTCAAATATAACATCATATTTTAGGTGATGTGTGTGCCACACAATTTCTTGATATTTGACGTTTTTTACCCATATCTAATATGTTATATTGTTATTCATGTTTCAACGATCCGTATAGTTAAATATCACAAAATCAGTGATGGATGGATTAAGAAAAATTGAGAAATATGTAATATTTGTGTTTTTATTACTCCATCTGTCTCAGTTAACGTATCCACTTTGACTATGCATACAGTTCTTTTGAAATCTTTAATAACTATACTTTTCACCAATAAAAAAACATGTTTACCCACTAAGTTTTTTTCGAATGGTTGTTAAACGATAATAAACACTCATTTGGTGTAACTCAAAATAGTTTTTTAGACATGTGAAATGAGACATAGGGAGTATAATATAAAGAATCATTTATTTTTTTTAAGAGAGATAAATTTTTTTTCAAGAGTTGGAAAAAAATGTAATTAAGTTTTTTGGATAGATAACACATAAAAGAAAAAAAAATGTAATTGTATGGATTAATTTTTAGTATTCTTTATTCATATATATTATCAACCATTTTTCACTGACAAAATTGCGTGGATCGTCCCTGTGGTTTGCCCAAAATAACTAACCGAGTCCCTGTGATTTTTTTTTTTGACCTGAGGCATCCCTAAACTTGCAAAAAGTTGTGTGGGTCATCCCTGGTCCTAACTTTCGTTAGTTCTGACGTTAAATGCGATGGTATAATGGTCTTTTCATTAGTTAAAGGACTGCCCACGCAATTTTGCAAACCACAGGGACTGTCCGTGTAAATTTTCAAAATTTCATTTAATATTTTTTTATTGTAATTCTAAATACTTTTTTTAATTGTGTTTAATTAATTAATTTTTGAAAATTAAATTTATTTAATAACTAAAGATGTTCAATTTTTTTTAATTGTATGTACTTTTTCAAAAAAAAATTGTATTATTGTATATATGCAATTCTTTTACTCCATATTTTTTATTGTAAATTTAATAGATTTCAAAGGTTATTTTTAGGGGTGAGCATTCGCACCCATAGGAACTATCCGTGTAAATTTAAAATTAATAAGCTAATTATATTGTTTATTTTTTTAACATGTATTTTTACTTGTTGTAAATTGAAATGATTACCTTAAATACTTCCTTCCTTCATCCCATAAAATTGTCCCCTAGCAAAAATTGTTCGAACATCGTAATTCACTTAGATAAACGTAATTCTTATTGTTTTAAGTGTTTTAATCTACGGAACCGGTACAATACCGCTTTAAACGGTCCGGTATTCGGTACTCACTTTAGGGTCAAAAAGATAACCGCTACCAACCGGTTCGGTACCGATATTTTACCAGTTTACCTGCTTTGGTACCATATACGAAATATACATGTTTTTCTGACTGCGAGTGTGTAACACCCCCGAAATTCACTGTTTAGCGGAAGCAAGTTTTGGGGTGCTACTAATCAAATATCACAGAACAAAGATAAAGCAAACGACATCTATATGCAACGTTTGTAAATTAGTTACATTTCCATAGATATAATGTTTGAAAACTTAATGTTTTCGTAAACAAAAACGTAGTTTCCCTAGAGTCCACGCGTATAGCGGGAGATTCTATTACATAATCAAAATATACAAAAGATAATGCTAAGAATCTCCGTTAATGCAGTTGTGTTGAAATCATGCGACTCTAGCAAAAGTCCTGGAGTAATCCTACTCCATCCGGGTACCTGAGAAAACATGCTAAAGAGGTCAACACGAATGTTGGTGAATCTCACAGGTTTGTAAGTAATATCAGTTTTGAACACGAGATTTCATCAGTAGTGCCCGCAGGCGTAAAATCAGTGATTGCAGTCCAGCAATCGTAAAAACCAGTATTTGCAATCCAGCAAATGTAAGTAAGTAAGTTTATACCGTTGCCATGAGGCTCATAATCGAAGCTTAACCCGTAAGTAATAAGTTTGCTCCCGTGACATGCTCGTAAATGAGCAAGCATCAGTAACGAATAATTTGTAACACCCGCCAAATTAGGACTAGTAATTAGTGCCTAATCATATGTTAATACATGTAATTAGTTCCTGGTTAGGCTAATTAATGTATCGAATTATATATATATTGTTGAATATATACGAATATGCGATTTGGTTAAATCGTACGCAATAAAAATCGGATGCATTTCGATTCAATTATATACGAACGTTGGTGACCAATTTTATTAAATAACGTTGTTATGTCAAAAATATTATTATAATAATATTTCGTATTCATTCGTATCGTACAACCCAAGACTTACATAATTTAAAATGTAAAACGCGCAAACAAATTAACTTACCTTTTTATAATTCAAATACAAAGTGATTAGTAAAATATCGCGTAATAAATTGTATTTTAAAACGTACCTTTAATATTTAAAATAATTATTTACGATTAAACGACGGAGCAAACGAACACCGCGCGGAGCGGGAATGCGGGGCAAAAATGGGGACTTAACCTCCCACTCCCACCCCACTTTCTTTCATTTCCTTATTTCTTTCTCTCTCCCTCTTTCATTTTCTCTCAAGTTTCATCACAACCAAAAATCAACTAAAACCGCAAAATAAACATACTAAACAACCTCGGATCTTCAAGCCCCTTTGGAAATAAACGACCACCTCGCGACGATCTACAATCCTACCTTTCCGGAATTTCATTTCGGCGATTTGTAAGTTTCCGACACAACTCCGAAAACTCTCGTTTTTAAGTTTTATAACTTGCTAGTTGTTTGTATAACCTTGTAATGTCCTAAAATGGGTTGGGCAAAAATATTATGCCGATCGATGGCCGGAAAACGCGTTTTTGGAGTTGAAACTCCGATCAGACCCCGTACGTCGCATTTGGCCTGGAGCAAATGCGACGCAGCGACCTACGTCGCACTATATCCCCAACGTCGCATATAGCGACGCAGCGACTTACGTCGCACTATAACCCCAACGTCGCACTTAGCGACGCAGACCCTTACGTCGCAGAAATCAACTACGTCGCCTATAGCGACGTCACGTACAACGTCGCATTAAATTGCGAAAGTCGCACATAGCGACGTCATGCCCAACGTCGCAGTCCGGATCTGCGACGTAGCACCCTACGTCGCACAAAACAGAATCTTCAAACCTCAAAATTTTGAAGTCAAAGTTACTGTTCAAAAAAAGTCAAATTTACTGTAGCAGTACTGTAGCAAAGTCAACATTTTAGAATTATTATTATTTCAACTAAATCACCAACGGACCGTACACATTTTCAAATACACAATTGAATCAACTAAGTCATAGTAACTTAGATAATTCAATCAAACAAGTCGTTGTAACTTGTATCAACTTATTCCAAACAAGTCGTAGTAACTTGTAACAAAACAATCAACCAAATCGGGGTAATTTGGACATCAAGTTAAGCAAACAATTTCAATGGTAGTCTTTCGAGATACCGGTACAATTAATGACAATTTAAGTGTCGTGGACACATTCAGGTTTCAAGCCTTTGGACACCAACTCACAGCTAATTACTTCAAGTTTATTAAGTTAAACACTTCAAGAACCAGGTGAGTTTCATGGCCCCATTTTCACTACTTTTACTAGGGGTGTGATATTACTACTTCATTTTGTTTTACAAGTAGAACGCAAGTGCCAAACTTCAAATACTACATGAGTTTCAAGCTAATCAATTTAAAGTCCTCCATAAGCATAGTCTCTAATATTTTAGCGTGAATGTTAGTATATGATATCATATGGGATTGACAATCCTCATCCGGGTTAGCACGCACTAATCGGTCAAACGGATGTATTAGCATTTGGGAAGACGAGTGTTGATTAGGCACTCGTAGGAGGCACTCCAAGTTAGGTTTCCTTAATTGGGCCTGACAAATCAAGTTAAGCTCAGACTATGTGCTCATGGACAGTATAACTTTTATTTTGCTTAATTGCATTTTAAATTCAATATAAATCTTGCGGTTCTTACAACTATACATTGACATACAAACCTGTGAGCTCACCAGCGTTTTCGCTGACCCATTTTAGTATTTATCACAGGTACCCAGCAGTAGTTTGGCTGCACAAGCAGGAATTGTTAGCTCGAGTCAGCATACATACAACTAGAGATTGGACTGCATTATTATATTTTGTAAAAGTAATTATGCTATGTAATCTCTCAATTTCAGGAACCGAACTAATGTAACAATATTTTGATGTAAACATTTACTTTATCTATACAAGTTTAAAACGACGCATATAGTGGTCGTTCATTATATCTTATGTGCTTTGTATATTGATTAGTGACACCCAAATCAAGCTTCCGCAAATCTTTAAATTTGGGGGTGTCACAGATTGGTATCAGAGCCTAAGGTTATAGTGAACTAGGTTGCATTTAGTGGGCCTAGACTATGACCGTTAGGCAGTATTCCTTATTAGTTATGACTAGTTCAGGGATTACATCATACGACTTTAATTTAACATAGCCTGATCAACTATGTACAATTAAAGAAAGATGATGTGAAATCTGAAAGAGTTATGTTGAACAGGAATGCATTAGTTGACTCTGACCTCGAGAGAAACGGGACTCAAAACACGTCTGTGCTAGACACTCAATAGGTTATTATGTGATATACATAAATTTACATGAATAGACCTCATTACAACTTTAGGCTATATTATATTATATGAATATAGGCCTCTTTCTTTCAAACGTTTTGTCTCGGAATGACAAACACACCACTAGTTCATCATACTCGGACTAGTATCTTATTTCATTTCCTTGTTCTTTCTTACTCAGCATCATGCCTCCTCGTCGTCAAATTACCCTTAGCGAAGCTGAAATCGCGGGAATAATTGCCCGCAGTGTGACCGAAGCCTTGGCTACCCGAACACCACCCGGTAGCGAGGACACAGCAACCAATACTCCACCACCCAAACCCTGCTCCTATAAGGACTTTCTTAGCTGTAAACCACTATATTTCAAGGGCACGGAAGGTGCCATTGGCTTGATCCGTTGGATTGAGCGTATGGAATCTGTTTTCAGCCTCTGCGACTGCACCGAGAACAACAAGGTTAAATTCGCTGCTTACACCTTTCAGGAAGGTGCACTCACGTGGTGGAAAACCCACGCAAACTCTGTAGGCCTTGAGGTTGCAAATCGACTTCCTTGGGCCGAACTGAAGAAGAAGCTGACAGAAAAATACTGTCCTGAAGAAGAATTGCACAGGCTGGAGGAAGAATTCTGGCACCTGGCAGTGCAGGGAAATGATGTCGCTGAATATACCACCAAATTTCAGCAGTTTGCTTTATTATGCCCGGGTTTGGTCGAACCAGAAAGTAAGGGCATTAAGAAATACATTCGTGGACTCCCCGAGAACATCCAGGGAAACGTCGCCTCATCCAAACCAACCACCACTGAGAGTGCCATTCGATTGGCCCACGAACTCATGGCTCTAGTTGTCAGCCGTGAGACCTCCAACACCTCATCCTCCAACAACAACAAACGCAAATCCACTGAACACCACCACAACTCAAACAAGAAAAACAACGCCATCCAAGTCTACAACACCAACTCTGAATCCAACCGCAGCTACACCGGGGACAGACCTTATTGTCCCAAGTGTAACTATCACCACTTTGGTCAGTGCGGTACTCTTTGCAACAACTGCAGGAGGTACGGGCATTTGACTAAGGATTGCCGAGCCCCCAAATCCAACAACAACCCTTCTGACAAAAATGCCCGACAACCTAAGTCCTGCTACGAATGTGGAAACCCTGGACACTTTAGGGATTCTTGTCCAAAATTGAAGAACAAGGGCAACAACAACAACCACCGCAACAACAATAACACCAAAAGTAGCGCCTTCGTGATCAACTCAGGAGACGCCCGTCAGGACCCGAATGTGGTCACGGGTATGTTCCTCCTCAACAATTTAACTGCTTCTATTCTGTTTGATACTGGTGCCGATAGGAGTTTTATTTCCGATGAATTTTGCCCTCTACTTGACATTACACCTGTTGCTTTAGACGTTAAGTACACCGTAGAGTTAGCAAATGGCAAGCTGATAGAAACCGATAGTGTGATACCTAATTGCACTTTAAATCTAGCCGACGAAACCTTCTCCATAGATCTTATGCCTATTGAAATAGGGAGTTTCGATGTCATCGTAGGCATGGACTGGTTATCCAAACATCGCGCCGAAATCATTTGCTACGATAAAATTGTTCGCATACCTCTCGCCGTCGGTAGAACCCTAGTCATACAGGGGGAGACCGGAGGGACGAGGCTTAACATCATCTCTTGTCTTAAAACCCGGAAATTTCTGAAAAAGGGTTATCCAGCAATCCTCGCGCACATCATGGAGAAAAAGTCGGAGGAGAAGCGACTTGAGGATGTTCCAATTGTTCGAGACTTTCCAGAAGTCTTTCCTGAGGAACTGCCTGGTCTACCACCACCAAGACAGGTTGAGTTCTCAATCGATCTTGAACCAGGTGCTGCGCCGGTGGCCCGAGCACCATACCGTTTAGCTCCATCCGAACTTCAGGAGCTGTCCACCCAGTTACAGGAACTCCTGGAACGAGGGTTTATCAGGCCGAGTTCTTCACCCTGGGGAGCTCCGGTCCTATTTGTTAAGAAGAAAGATGGTTCTTTTCGAATGTGTATCGACTATCGAGAGTTGAACAAGTTAACTGTCAAGAACCGGTATCCACTTCCTCGAATCGATGATTTGTTCGACCAACTTCAAGGGTCGAGTTGTTATTCAAAGATTGATCTCCGATCCGGTTATCACCAATTGCGTGTCCGAGATGCCGATATTCTAAAAACCGCTTTTAGAACCCGTTACGGGCATTACGAATTCCAAGTGATGCCATTCGGCCTAACCAATGCACCGGCTGTATTCATGGACCTTATGAATCGGGTGTGTAAACCTTACCTTGATAAGTTTGTCATTGTCTTCATTGATGACATCCTCATATACTCACGAAGCAAAGAAGAGCATGCGCAACACCTCAAAACCATCCTTGAACTACTTAAACACGAGGAGCTCTATGCCAAGTTCTCTAAGTGTGAGTTCTGGATCAAAACCGTTCAATTCCTTGGCCACGTGATTGACAGTCAGGGGATTCACGTTGACCCATCAAAAATCGAGGCTATCAAAGATTGGCAATCGCCAACCACTCCGACCGAAGTACGGCAGTTTTTAGGACTGGCCGGATACTATCGACGCTTCATTGAAAATTTCTCCAAAATAGCCATACCACTCACGAGTTTGACCCAGAAAGACAAAAAGTTTGACTGGACTGATAAACAAGAGTCGGCATTCCAACTCTTAAAACAAAAGCTTTGCAGTGCTCCTATTCTATCATTACCCGAAGGCACCGATGACTTCGTGGTATACTGCGATGCTTCTCATCAAGGTCTCGGTTGTGTACTCATGCAACGAGACAAGGTCATAGCTTATGCTTCCCGGCAGCTCAAGATTCATGAAAAGAATTACACCACCCACGACCTCGAGCTAGGAGCTGTCGTTTTTGCCCTCAAAATCTGGAGACATTACCTTTATGGTACCAGATGTACAATCTTTACCGACCATAAAAGCCTTCAACACATATTCGATCAGAAGGATCTCAACATGAGGCAACGTCGATGGGTCGAGTTGCTTACTGATTACGACTGTGAACTCAAATATCATCCAGGCAAAGCAAATGTTGTTGCTGACGCCCTCAGTCGAAAGGAGCGAGTGAAACCACTTCGGGTTCGAGCCCTCAGTATGACCATTCACAACAATTTAAACATTCAAATCCTCACTGCTCAACTCGAAGCTTTAAAACCCGAAAATGTCAAAGATGAAGCCTTACGGGGCATGGATAAACAATTCGAAATCAGACCTAACGGGATTAGGTATTTCTCAAACCGAATCTAGTTGCCTAAATTTGGGAACCTACGAGACTTGGTGATGGATGAAGCTCACAAGTCCAAATATTCTATCCATCCGGGATCCGATAAAATGTACCACGGTATCAAGGATTTCTACTGGTGGCCGAATATGAAAGCTGAAATCGCCACCTATGTCAGCAAGTGCCTTACTTGCTCCAAAGTCAAAATCAAATATAAAAAAACCTTCTGGTTTACTTCAACAACCCAGTCTTCCTGAATGGAAATGAGAACAAATTGCCATGGACTTCATAACCAAACTACCCAAATCCTCGAACGGTTGCGATTCCATTTGGGTGATCGTGGATCGTCTCACCAAATCTGCTCACTTCCTGGCAATCAAGGAATCCGACAAAATGGAACGCCTCACCAAAATTTATCTGAAGGAAATCGTGATCAAACACGGTGTTCCAATCTCAATTATCTCCGATAGAGATAGTCGTTTTACTTCACAATTTTGGCAATCACTTCAAAAATCTCTGGGTACTCGACTTGATATGAGTACCGCTTACCATCCTCAAACCGATGGCCAAAGTGAACGAACCATTCAAACACTGGAAGACATGCTACGGGCCTGCGTAGTAGACTTCGGTGTAAACTGGGAAAAACACCTACCATTGTGCGAGTTCTCGTACAACAACAGTTATCATACCAGCATCAAAGCTGCACCTTTCGAGGCACTGTACGGTCGTAAGTGCCGGTCACCTATTTGTTGGACCGAAGTTGGGGATAGCCAACTCACAGGTCCAGAAATCATTCACGAGACGACCGAAAGAATCGTCGACATTCAAAACAAACTCAAAGCCGCACGTGACCGTCAGAAAAGTTATGCTGACGTGAGACGCAAACCACTCGAGTTCCAAGTTGGGGATCGAGTTCTACTCAAAGTATCGCCTTGGAAAGGCGTAATCCGGTTTGGCAAACGAGGGAAGTTGAATCCCCGGTACATCGGGCCTTTTGAGATCCTCGAACGGATTGGCCCCGTAGCTTATCGATTGCAGCTGCCATCCGAACTCAGCAGCGTGCACCCTACTTTTCATATTTCAAATCTGAAGAAGTGTCTATCTGATGAGACACTTATCATTCCATTAGATGAAATTCGTGTTGACGATAAACTTCACTTCGTTGAGGAACCCGCTGAAATTATGGACCGTGAGGTCAAACAACTGAAACAAAGTCGTATTCCCATCGTCAAGGTCAGATGGAATTCACGGCGTGGTCCGGAATTCACCTGGGAACGGGAAGACCAAATGCGACTCAAATATCCTCAACTCTTCACTGATTCTACATCAACCACGACTTCGAGCTAAATTTCGGGACGAAATTCTTCTAACAGGGGGAGAATGTAACACCCGCCAAATTAGGACTAGTAATTAGTGTCTAATCATATGTTAATACATGTAATTAGTTCCTGGTTAGGCTAATTAATGTATCGAATTATATATATATTGTTGAATATATACGAATATGCGATTTGGTTAAATCGTACGCAATAGAAATCGGATGCATTTCGATTCAATTATATACGAACGTTGGTGACCAATTTTATTAAATAACGTTGTTATGTCAAAAATATTATTATAATAATATTTCGTATTCATTCGTATCGTACAACCCAAGACTTACATAATTTAAAATGTAAAACGCGCAAACAAATTAACTTACCTTTTTATAATTCAAATACAAAGTGATTAGTAAAATATTTAAATAAAATATCGCGTAATAAATTGTATTTTAAAACGTACCTTTAATATTTAAAATAATTATTTACGATTAAACGACGGAGCAAACGAACACCGCACGGAGCGGGAATGCGGGGCAAAAATGGGGACTTAACCTCCCACTCCCACCCCACTTTCTTTCATTTCCTTATTTCTTTCTCTCTCCCTCTTTCATTTTCTCTCAAGTTTCATCACAACCAAAAATCAACTAAAACCGCAAAATAAACATACTAAACAACCTCGGATCTTCAAGCCCCTTTGGAAATAAACGACCACCTCGCGACGATCTACAATCCTACCTTTCCGGAATTTCATTTCGGCGATTTGTAAGTTTCCGACACAACTCCGAAAACTCTCGTTTTTAAGTTTTATAACTTGCTAGTTGTTTGTATAACCTTGTAATGTCCTAAAATGGGTTGGGCAAAAATATTATGCCGATCGATGGCCGGAAAACGCGTTTTTGGAGTTGAAACTCCGATCAGACCCCGTACGTCGCATTTGGCCTGGAGCAAATGCGACGCAGCGACCTACGTCGCACTATATCCCCAACGTCGCATATAGCGACGCAGCGACTTACGTCGCACTATAACCCCAACGTCGCACTTAGCGACGCAGACCCTTATGTCGCAGAAATCAACTACGTCGCCTATAGCGACGTCACGTACAACGTCGCATTAAATTGCGAAAGTCGCACATAGCGACGTCATGCCCAACGTCGCAGTCCGGATCTGCGACGTAGCACCCTACGTCGCACAAAACAGAATCTTCAAACCTCAAAATTTTGAAGTCAAAGTTACTGTTCAAAAAAAGTCAAATTTACTGTAGCAGTACTGTAGCAAAGTCAACATTTTAGAATTATTATTATTTCAACTAAATCACCAACGGGCCGTACACATTTTCAAATACACAATTGAATCAACTAAGTCATAGTAACTTAGATAATTCAATCAAACAAGTCGTTGTAACTTGTATCAACTTATTCCAAACAAGTCGTAGTAACTTGTAACAAAACAATCAACCAAATCGGGGTAATTTGGACATCAAGTTAAGCAAACAATTTCAATGGTAGTCTTTCGAGATACCGGTACAATTAATGACAATTTAAGTGTCGTGGACACATTCAGGTTTCAAGCCTTTGGACACCAACTCACAGCTAATTACTTCAAGTTTATTAAGTTAAACACTTCAAGAACCAGGTGAGTTTCATGGCCCCATTTTCACTACTTTTACTAGGGGTGTGATATTACTACTTCATTTTGTTTTACAAGTAGAACGCAAGTGCCAAACTTCAAATACTACATGAGTTTCAAGCTAATCAATTTAGAGTCCTCCATAAGCATAGTCTCTAATATTTTAGCGTGAATGTTAGTATATGATATCATATGGGATTGACAATCCTCATCCGGGTTAGCACGCACTAATCGGTCAAACGGATGTATTAGCATTTGGGAAGACGAGTGTTGATTAGGCACTCGTAGGAGGCACTCCAAGTTAGGTTTCCTTAATTGGGCCTGACAAATCAAGTTAAGCTCAGACTATGTGCTCATGGACAGTATAACTTTTATTTTGCTTAATTGCATTTTAAATTCAATATAAATCTTGCGGTTCTTACAACTATACATTGACATACAAACCTGTGAGCTCACCAGCGTTTTCGCTGACCCATTTTAGTATTTATCACAGGTACCCAGCAGTAGTTTGGCTGCACAAGCAGGAATTGTTAGCTCGAGTCAGCATACATACAACTAGAGATTGGACTGCATTATTATATTTTGTAAAAGTAATTATGCTATGTAATCTCTCAATTTCAGGAACCGAGCTAATGTAACAATATTTTGATGTAAACATTTACTTTATCTATACAAGTTTAAAACGACGCATATAGTGGTCGTTCATTATATCTTATGTGCTTTGTATATTGATTAGTGACACCCAAATCAAGCTTCCGCAAATCTTTAAATTTGGGGGTGTCACATAATTAGTCACCCGTTTCTACGTGTAAATCAGTACGTGGCAGCGCTACTGCCCCGGGCGGGGAGGGTCATTTCCCTAATGGATCCATTAACTAGTGTTCGCGCTTAAGTCCATAACTAACGATATATGATGGAGAGACTTCTGTAAATAGTAAACAACTCATGCAATTTCGTTTGGTATAGTAAACAGTTTTAGTACTTGCGTTCAATGAAAAGTAGTAGCATGTTTCTCCCCCAATAAGATAAAACAGTAAAAGTGGGGTCGTAAGACTCACCTGAGTCTTGTAATAAGCCGTAGCAAATAGCAAGTAGTAAATATAGCAAGTAGGTTCTCCGAACCCGTAACCTTCAAATGCCTAATCATATGAAGTTATGTAAGTATGTGTCTCGCGAGACGTTTCATTTAGTTGTACACAACTAGTATATCCAACGTTTGTCCGTATGTCTGTAATTGTTTGTTTGTTGGAAAACATGTTTGGCCCGTTGGTGACGGTTTGTATCAAAAATTCTAAAATGTTGATTTTTGCTACAGTAACTGTGCTACAGTGAATTGCTACAGTAACTTTGACTTTGCTATAGTGAAAATCCTTCAAAATTTTTGACTTTGCTATAGTGAAAATCCTTCAAAATTTCCAAATTTTCTGTTTTCTGCGACATAATATGCGACACGAAAGTTTGTCATGCGACACAAGAGTTGTGTCGCATGAAGGATGCGACACAAGAGCTCTGCGACACAGTGGTTGTGTCGCAAAAGCTTGCGATGCTAATTCAATAGCGACATAAGGGTTGTGTCGTATAAAAATACGACATAATATGCGACATAGAGTGCGACACAATATTGTGTCGCAAAAGTTACGACACTAAAGGTTTGGTACGACACAAGATGCGACATAACAGGCTTTATGCGACACAGCATGCGACACAAGCGTTGTGTCGCAAAGATGAACACCAGCCCAGAAATTTTCGGGTTTCGAGATTTTCCGACCAAAAACGCAAATCTAACGTAATTTTGAGCTGTAAAATCGTGTTTTCTTCATGGTTTAGGATATAACTAAGTTGTGTACATATCAAAACATCAAAACATTACACCAAATTGAATAGATCTAAGATTTTAGAAATTTCTTACTTTTGCAAATCGAGCTAGATCGAGGATGAAATGATGAAAACGGTCTTGATATCCTTGTTCCACTCGTGATGGTGATTCCGAATATGTAAATTTCGTAGGTCGATTTGTAGGTCCGAAATTTGGTGAAGATTTTTAGTGAGAGTGTTTATGTGTGTGTGTGTTTTAGAGTAATGAAAATGAAAGATGGATTTGGGGTGGGGGTTGGGTTGGTGGCTGATCCAAAAAGGAAGGAGGGGAAAATACTCCCCAAAAACACAGTGTTTACTACGTGTCCTAATCGTTTAATCACTCGTTTTTAATATTTAACCAAACAGTTATATTTTTAAAATGTAACTGGAGTATTTAAATAAAAATACCTTGAAATTAATAATAAAAACATTTGTCGAAATATTTAAATTATTAATTCGCGTTTAATACCTTTATGTTGAATTATTTAAAATGTCGTCGCGGTAACATAAATACTGTTCGTTCAATTGTGTATTTTATATAACTAAAATACGTTCTCGTTATTTAAGTAAATTTCTGTCACCAACGTCCAAGTAAACTGTATCGGACTCCGTCCGGTTAATTTGTACGATTTATCCAAATCGCGTAAGTACACACATATATATATATAAATCACCTTATATATATACAATTAGAGTCTGTAATTAGTCCTATTACATACTAATTACAACTAGTTACAAATAATTAGGCATAATTAATTATCCTAATTATGCAGGTGTTACAGAGTGTAACTTTGTAATATTTAGTTTTAAATGACTACGAGTGTAACTTTGTACGCCATCATTTAAACGGTTCGGTACCGGTATTTTAAGTGTTTTTAACATTTAAAACACTTAAATGTTAAAAGAGTAAATTACATTGTCAGTCCCTGTGGTTGTACCTATATTACGGACCCAGTCCCCGGGTCGGGTGTTGTGCGGGTCTCATCCCTCGACCCGGATTTTTGTTTCACTGCAAGTCCTCCATCCGCATAAGTCCACACGAATTAACTAAAATACCCTTAATATTTTTTAATCCATTTTTAATTCATTTATTACTTATCGTCTTCATTGAGTAACCCATGAAATCTCAACATTCAACAACTATGTCTGGTACACTATCAGTGGGATTTCAATTAATACACTCTTTTAACATACACCAAAATTACTCATATACATATACGTACAGTTATACAAATCAGTAACATAACATACACCAATATTATATACTTTTACTAAAATAATCATCATTCTCCGGCAACACCTTAAAGGTCACCGTCATTAACTCCGGCAAGGCCGACATCAGTAAACCCATCACCACCATAGTATGAATAAAACTTTGGATTTCAGTTACCTAGCCACCACCACAAAAGCAAAACCGAATCACAGATCCGCCGTCGTCCCCATGTTCGAATCCCAGATCCGTTGCCTTCCATCGTGTTCGAATCACAGATCCGTCGGCTCCCGCTCCTCCACCGTGTCGGGTTTTGTAAATGGTGGTTTGAAGACAATAATAGTGCTGGTTTCGTGTTTTGCCGGCAACCATGGATGTTTCCAGTTTCTCCGACAAACAGAGAGGGTTTGACGACGGTGACGACTTGGGTGGCCGGAGATGGCGGCCGTCGCCGGCGGTCGATTAGCCGGTGGTCAAGTAGATGAACATAAGTTGGGTTTACATACTTATGTTTTATTTTTGTGTTGAAAAACACATCAAGAAAAGTTATACTCCGTAATTGGTTTAAAAGGTCAAAGGTTCTTGTATAATATTTTATCTAAAAACTCTGAAGTGATGAAAACGGTATGTGGTTTTAACTTTGTTAAAGCATCCGTTTAGACGAGGAAAATCAAGTGAATGAGGTGGATGCCACATATTTTTATTTAGCCTAGTCATTTATACACCTCATATTGAAAAACGAGGTGGCCTATTTTTAATGACGTGGATATAACACCTAGCTAATTAAATACACATCATATTTGCTACAAAAAATAAAAATTAAAATAAATACTTAAAAGACTATTGTACCCTTATGTTAGTTGGAAGAGGGACTTGCAATGAAACAAAAATCCGGGTCGAGGGATGAGATCCACACAATACCCGACCCGAGGACTGGATCCGTAATATAGGTACAACCACAGGAACTGGCAATGTAATTTACTCATGTTAAAAACACTTTAAAATACGCATATAAATGTTAAAAACACTTAAAATATAAATGTTAAAAACACGCATATAAATGTTACAACACTTAAATGACAAACACGCATATAAATGTTAAAAACACTTAAAATACTGGTACCGGACCGTTTAAATGATGGCGTACAAAGTTACACTAGCAGTCATTTAAAATTAAATATTGCAAAATTACACTCGCAGTCAGAAAAACATGTATATTTCGTATATGGTACCAAAGCATGTATATTTCGTAGATGTTAAAAAAATAAACAATATAATTAGCTTATTAATTTTAAATTTACACGGATAGTTCCTATGGGTACGAATGCTCACCCCTAAAAATAACCTTTAAAATCTATTAAATTTACAATAAAAAATATGGAGTAAAAGAATTGCATATATACAATAATACAATTTTTTTTTGAAAAAGTACATACAATTAAATAAAATTGAACATCTTTAGTTATTAAATAAATTTAATTTTCAAAAATTATTTAATTAAACACAATTAAAAAAAGTATTTAGAATTACAATAAAAAAATATTAAATGAAATTTGAAAATTTACACGGACAGTCCCTGTGGTTTGCAAAATTGCGTGGGCAGTCCTTTAACTAATGAAAGGACCATTATACCCTCGCATTTAACGTAAGAACTAACGAAAGTTAGGACCAGGGACGACCCACGCAACTTTTTGCAAGTTTAGGGATGCCTCAGGTAAAAAGAAAACCATAGGGACTCGGTTAGTTATTTTGGGCAAACCACATGGACGATCCACGCAATTTTGTCTTTTTCACTTAATGACAAAAATGCTACTATTATTATTATTTGTAATAAACTAATAGTGTCATAAAAATGCATCAGAGGGTCTTGAACTTTTGACCTTCCGAAAGGAAACACGCAAACAATCCCAGTAAGCTATAAGCCGACTCTCTTCAATGTTTGTCATTCTTATATTTATATGATACAGATATTTTACGCCTGCCACTAACATGCGCCGTGAACGGTAAAAACACGGCGGCTAATTAATATATATACAATTTGTACTATTATTTAAATTCCACACTTTTTAGTTAGAAATGAACATAACATGTGCAACAGAAAGTAAAAAACAAATAGCCACGCAGCCTTGGAGACTTGGAGTGGGGTGTCAATTATGAACGACAAACCATCAGGTCAGGCTATATATAATTGACTAATGAATAATATTGATTATAAAATTGGATTTGTCTAAGTTCAAAGATCCTACTCGATCTTTCCAAGAAATGTACTCTATACTCTAGGTACACATCTTCACACAAAATCAGATATATTAAATAAATACTGTAGTATACTTATGGTCAAGTACAGGCTCCAAACGATTACAAGGATTTCTATGTTATATACTCCCTCCGTCCCAATTTAATTGTCCCCAGACAAGAAACACGTAGTTTAAGAAAACATCAACTTCTCTCCTACTTTTTGATAAGATGACAATTCTACCCCTTACTTTTTACCTATTTTTTTGTCTTACATATATAAAGTAGGGGTATAAAAGGATTTTAGCTCATCATTTTTATCCATTTTTGGAAGTGGACAATTAATTTGGGACATTCCAAAAAGGAATAGTGGACTATTAATATGGGACGGAGGGAGTATATACCAAGACATACACTTCCCACACAACCTGACTAGAGATAAACTCATATGTTTAAGGATTAAATATATCTAATTTCAACTTGAAATTGAAAGTAAATTTAATTTATACATTTTAAAAATGAATTATCAAGGATAATAAATGGGATTAAATAAGAAACCTTTAATATTTTCGTTATTTAGTTCTAACACAATTATTTTGAAACATAAGATACTAATAACGAAAAAGTTCAAGCTAGAACCTGTGTAACTAACTAAGCGACACATCAACCTATAGCCTTTAGTTTCACACACTTTTCATTCAAACTATGAAATCAATTTTCATCAATATTCAATCTCTTCTAATCCTCTCACAATTTCTTTCATTCGCCGCCGGCCAAACCAGCTACTTCCCTATTTTCCGGTGCAGAGCCTCCGGTAACTTCACAACAAACTCCACTTACCAAACAAATCTCGAAACCGCACTCGCTTCTCTCCCATCCGCCACCGCAGCAAACTACGGTTTCCACAACACCTCATTCGGCCAAACTCCAAACACCCTCAGCGCCTACGCCCTCTGCCGCGGTGATATCGGATCAGAAACATGTAAAAATTGTGTCACAGATTCGATCATTCTTTTAAGACAGAACTGTCCGTACAATTTACAAGCCTTAATATGGACCTCTAACTGTTCAGTAACTTATATAAATAATACCTACACTTCAGGTGTAGCTGCTCGACCTAATGCGAAAGTATTTACTCGAGTGAACGTATCGAATATCGATGTTTATGATAAAGCGTTAAGAGATTTAGCAGAAAGTTTACGCGCAGAGGCTTCTGGAGGAAACTTCTTACGCAAGTTTGCGACTGGAGATGTTGCGGTTGGGCCGAATTCGTCGAGGATTTACGCTCTGATGCAATGTTCGCCTGACTTATCTTCTTTTGATTGTAATTCGTGTTTGTCGATCGTGTTTAGGGAAGCTCAGAGTTGTTGTGACGGTTATATTGATGTTGGTGTGTTTTTTGCGAGTTGTTATGTGCGGTATTCGAATTCATCATTTTATGAAGATCCTCCGGCGATTTCATTGCCGCCGGCAACAGTACCAGGTAAGTACGGTTTAGATTTCTTGTTTTCTGATTAAATTAAGAAGTTGATTAATCAATTAAGTAACGATCACTATATTATATTAGAGTGAGTATATATGATATTGTCTAGCTGCCGGATTTGGTGGTTAGCTAGATGCTTTTGAATAGATCTTGTTTTATTTGATAAAAAATAGTAGTAAAATCGAAGGATAAGATTAGTAATGTACTCGTAAAAAAGTATTAGAGTTCAAAGCGCCTATGGTCTAGCAATATGTGGGGAACTTTTCAACCTAATGGTTGTAGGTTCAAACCTCGTGAGAGACAATTTGTAAATATTCGTGGTTGTATATAAGGATCGTAGGTAGGTAGTGTAAGTTTGTCTTTCTAAATAAATAAAAAAAAAGTATTAGAGTTCATATAAAACAACAAGAAGATAAATTAGTTGTAGGTGTAACTTTGAAGTATTAGAGTTCATATAAAACAACAAGAAGCTGTAGATTTATTTGTGTAGAACTGTTTGGTAAATTTAACTTTGAAGTGTAAAATGACATATAAGGACATCAACATAAAGTAAATTATAGCCATAGATTAACAATAAATTTAACAAATAATATTGATTATATAAATGAAGTACTTTCTCGATTGGAATATAATAGTCATTTTTTCATATAAAGGTAAGATTTAAAAAAAAAAACAAAAGGACATCAATATATAGTAAATTATAACCATAGATTAACAATAAATTTAACAAATAATATTGATTATATAAATGAAGTACTTTCTCGATTGGAATATAATGGTCATTTTTTCATATAAAGGTAAGATTTAAAAAAAAAAAACAAAAGGCAACGGAAAACATAATATTTTTTGCAAGTGTTTTATGATTTAAAGTATTAATATTTTTCATAGCATAGATCGGTTCTAATTGTAATTTTTGATTAACGTAGCACTATATACCTGTGTAATACTATGTTTGCATTTTATTGCCTAAGAAATAAGAAATTATTTTATTTATCTTCGGAAAAAGTATGTAAATTTAATTGAATTAAAAGTAAAACTACGAATTTATTAAAATGGAAAAAAGGCCACAGTTGCATTGTGGAAACTAGGAAACAACTAGGAACGTCACATGCATATAAAGGGGCATATAAGTCATTTTGACTACAAAAACTAGGGGTGTTAATCAGGTAATTTAATCGGGTTACGGGTTATTCGGGTCGGGTTATTCGATTTTTCGTGTTTAAAATCTTACCTGAAACCCGATTCAAATAAGCTCCGGTTATTCGGGTTCGGGTTATTTGAATTCGGGTTGGATTCGGGTTATTCATTTAAACCCGAATAATATCATATTCTTTATTTTCGTATTTTGAACAAAGCTTAAACTTTAAAAAATGACACTTATAATTTATATAAATCATTATAAGTAACTTACATGTATATTATATATGGATGTATTCATATAAATCATAATAACTTGTATATATATAGTTATATTTATATATTAAATTAATTTTTGTAATTATTCGGGTTATTCGGGTTACCTGAATTGTAAAATATTTATCCAAAACCCGACTCAAATAAGACTCGGGTTATTCGAATTCGGGTTATTTGGGTTCGGGTGACTAGATAAGCTTCGAATTTGGGTTATTCGGGTTTGGGTTCGGGTTAGTTATTCGGGTTCGATTATTTGTGACACCCCTAACAAAAACCTCTAGCAGACATAAAACGCTTTCTTTGCTTAGCGTTTGAAAAACAAGCTTTTAGAAGCTTTTGAAAAGAAAACAAAAGCTTTAATCTTTGCTTCCAAACCCAGCTTTTAAAATTACTAGCTTTTTAAATTTGAAAATGAAAAGTTAAAGCTTCAAAAAGCTCCGAAAAGTTTCTCGTCAAACATGCCCATAAACTCTATAAATAAGTCCCTCTAAACATTAAAATTGAAGCTTATTATTTAAAATAAGCAAAGCTTCAAAAATAAACTCTGCTAATGTACAGCAGTACAGGTATCATGTTTGGTCAAAAGCAAAACAACACTTTATATTTTGATTTTCAAAAAAGGCGACATTTTTACGCAAGTTCATTTGCTTTCTTTTGCTGCTCATGAGTCAACACCTGCAGCCCTGTAGGTGCATCTTTCAAAAAATAAGATAACTTTTTTAAATTAAATAAGATATAGAAAAGGGTGTGCAAAATGCAAGTCAATAACCTATTCTTATGTTATTTTACATAAGGCCACTCTCATCAGTGAACATCAACTGAACACTTCAGTTTATGCCACATCAGCGCCACATTAGCAGAACACAAAACTGAACAACTACTGAATATTTCACTACCATCAGTGAACACTTAAGTTTTTTTCTAAACCCCACACATAATTTATTTTTTATTTAAACTACTAAATTAAATAAAACACTTATTTATTTAAAACTAAAAACATTCATTAACTAAATAATGTTAGTTTTTGAAAAATAATAATAATAATTTACAAAAAAAAAAAAAAAAAACCGCTAGTTTTTGGAGCACCAACGGATATTTTTATTAAAATAATATTTTTTTCTTTATTCGTATTTAATTAAAAAAATAATAATAAATCAAGTGGGTTCCACTTCCACCAATTAAATAAAACACTTTTCTTCTTCCCTTCATCTTCTTCTTCAGCCGACTCTTCTTCTTCTTCTTCCTATTATTATTTTTATATCATAATCATAAACAAAATAAAAAGCTGAAAAAAAAGAAAAAAAAAATTGAAGGAAAAGGATACACGCTGGCCCACCTTAACTCCGTCCGTTCCCTTCGGTTTTTTGACGCCCCAACCGACACCCGGCCAACCGACGGCTGTTGGCACCGTCGGTGGCCCAACCGACCCCCAACTGATGCCCGATGGCACGGGTCTAATGCAACTTACTATTTTGGTTATTATTATTTAATGTAACATATTTAACGTATGTTACTATTTTATCTTACATTGGGTGACATATATAATAATATGATATAATATGTTGAGTAATTGTGAGTAATTGTGTATTATCTTACATTGGAGGAGAAGCAACACAATATTAACATTTAATATTCATGTTTTTAAGATAAACTATTTAGAAATCTAAGTTTTATAACATAACATCTACATAAATTATTATGCGGTATTTGTTTTAACGATCACATTTAGTTTTATTTATCTTATATCACTGATAGTTGATTTAATTTGTTTTAATATATATTTTCTTAAACACTATTGAGTTGACTTATAAGTAAATACTTTGTGTAGAATATTATATACTTTCTATAGAAACATTAATTAAGTATATAATATTCTATAATTGCCATATTACTTATGAAGGGTACAATAGACATTTTCAATAGGACAAATACTAAGTTTTAAGTCTACAGAGTAGAGTTCAAATGAGTACATCAATTTTGAGTGAGAATAGTGGAATCAATCTCAACCACTCATTTTCATCAAATACCCATTTCCCTACATTTTTGAAAACTCAAATATCTCACAAACGGTAAGTCGAAAAATCATGAAAATTGCACCATAAAATTTAGCGTTTTCTCCTCTTCGAGTTGCCGTCCTTCAAGGCATACTTTTGACAACTTTTATTTTTTCCATTTTTGGTGGGTTTTACAAATTGGTAACACATGTGTTATTGATTGGTTGTACATTTGATTTGTGGTTAGAGTTAGGGCTAGGGTTTAGGATTCAGGATTTAGTGTTAGGGTTTAGCAGGGTTTAGGGTTAGGGTTTAGCAGGGTTTAGGGTTTAAGGTTTAGTATGATTTAGGGTTTATTTTCATAATTTTTTGATTTGTCGTTTCTGAGATAATTGATGTTGGGGGTAAATATGTTTTGTACATTTGGAACATTCTCTTTGTATACATGGCGCAATATCATTGATTCCCTCATTCTCACATAAATTTCTATTTTCATTTGAACCCCACCCTAAGTCTATATTGCAAATGCTTTATAAGTGTTTTAGATTTTAGATTTAGATTAAATTAAGTTGCTGATCATTATCGATTACAAAATAATGCAAATTTGGTGAAATCTGACGTATATATAAAACATCAACTATAAATAAAAATTTGGTTGACAATGTGAAGTACTTTTACTTTTTTTCTGATTATTACTAACAAATTTTTAAGTTAATTAATCATCCATAAGTGTTGATTAATAAATTTAATTAATCATATTAAAAATAACACTTGATAGCACTTTTGTCTTCTAGTAAGTAACAATATACACAAAGTGTTTGCAACTTGCAAGTGCACAACTCCTTTCGGCACTTGAGTTTCCATATTTATTTTGCCCTTTTTACGAAAGAGGCCCCTGTGCTATAATATATAATAAGAATTGGTTCAAATATTGCATGGTCTTGTACTCTGCTTGTTTTTCTAACATGATACACTTTATATGCTATGTTTTCACAATTGTTATTCATGGTTTCTTGTGACAAATTAGTATAAGTAATGTTGTGCGTCCATAATGCAGGGGAAAAGAGAAAGTCATCAAAAAGATATTATGTCATCATCCCAGTTACAATTGTTTGTGTTGGACTACTTGGTATCGGCTTGTATTTTGTTTACCAAGCAAGGCGAAAGAATAACACGGCGAAAAAAGAAACTAAGAATGCATTTTCGGATCTTTTGACGAGTGAAAACCAAAACCAGAGTGCTAATCTACCAAATGCTGGCTCAGGTACAACACTACAAGCAGAAACTAGTGCATAACAATCTAAGGATTTGATTAAATTCTAATTACTTGGGTCGTTTCTTACAGAGATATATGAAAATGATCTAAAACTGACAGATCTGTGATATTTTAATTTCAACAAATCTGCTCATCCGAAAGAGATGGGTTAGATTTATCATCGTTGCTCGATAATTGTGTTTTCTTTGTGTAGCTGATCTGGATATCGGTTCAGTAGGATCATTACAGTTTGATCTGTGCATCATTAAAGCAGCCACTGAAAATTTCTCAGTTGCAAACAAGATTGGTGAAGGCGGGTTTGGTCCAGTTTACAAGGTATGAAATTGATCCTTCTTTCCCATTTTTCTCTTCTTTTGTTTAATTTAAATTGCAAAAAACCATTTAGTGAAGATCAATTCATCGCACTTGATTTCTTTACACTTTTCCGGTGTAAAAATGTGCTATTAAGATTTAGGGCTAAGTGTTTGAAAATGTATCAAATTTTGTTAAAATCTCTATTGTGTTGCCCAGGAATTCAATTGAACACAAAAACGATATAAAGAATCACTCTTTATTAATCAATAATATTTACAATCACTGTAATGTTTCCATTGTTACAATCACTGTAACCGTTAGTGTTGTTCTTTCTGTTAAACTAATACATATATATATACATGATGAACCGGTGCCATTCCAACCATTGCAAAGGTTCGGTTGGTAGTTATTGGAGGTTGTATCCCTTGCTAAAAGTCACGCCCTTTCCTTGCACCTGTTCATTTGTTAACTGCTCGATTCCTTTCTCTTGTGTCTAATGGCCTGCGGCCCTTTTCATAATCAAACCGGGCTTTGGCCCGTTTCTAACTCTTTTATCTTTGTGATGATCGGGATTAATCCAACATTCACCCCCTTAATCTCGATCATCTTGTCGTAGATCTTTGACTCTAATCAATTGTCTTGAATAAATCTTTGATGACTTCACACCATCTACATTTTTCAATTTAACTTGTTTCTCACGAACTTTGCTTCTCACAAACTTTTTTTTTTTGGGTAAATGCTTCTCACAAACTTTGCTTCACACTAACTTTGTTTCTCACGAATTTTGCTTCATACAAACTTTGCTTCACACAAACTTGCTTTTCACGAACTTTCTCATATAGCCTCTCTCTACTTTGCATCACAAAGTCTTCCTTTCATAATCTATCACAGATTATTTTTACAATTTTTTTTGTTTCACACAACTTGGCATCACACCTATCTTCTTCAACTTGATCATATCACATGACCTTTCGTCTATAACTTGTTTCCATTCAATCTATCACAGATTGTCCTTTTGGTTGCCTCACACAACTTTTCTTTTCGGTTGCCTCACACAACTCCTTTGTCGGTTGCCTCACACAACTCCTTTGTCGGTTGCCTCACACAACTTTTCTTGTCTCTCTTTATTCCATTTTTTCTGAATCGAATTTGGTTTTTCTGAATCGAATTTGGGTTTCTCTAACCCGTTCTGAAGAACAATCTAATCCCGATTGGTTCTTCTCTTTCTCTTGAAAATGATCTAATCCCGATCAATTTTCTTCTCTCTCTTGAAAAACGATCTACTCCTGATCAATTTTCTTCTTTCTCTTGAAAATGATCTACTCCCGATCAATTTCCTTCTTTCTCTTTGATTAGTCACTAATCTGTTCTTCACGAACCATCCTTCACGGTTTAACTTGGTTATTTCACACAACCTCTTCATACTGTTTTCACTTATTTTAATTCTCTCACAGAAGTATCTTGATCCTTTACGGATTGAAACCGTATCACACGTGTTTCCTTTTAATTCATTCACTGAATTGACTACACCTTTCACAGGTTATTTTCCGCATCACACGGCTTTACTTTGATTGTATCACACGACTTTGCTTTGATCGTATCACACGACCAAGCCTTCTAACTTTCTAATTATCTTCAATTAGGCACATTAGTAGTGCCGGTTCATCATCATCTCCCGTCATATTCTTTCAATTTGGTTTTCTTCTAAAACCAATATAAATCTAATAATTCAACTTAACCTTTTTGTCTAACCACAATAATTCTCAAACAATTCTAACGTTTTCCTAACGCGAATTGTAACGTGCAAATTCTAATTTTTAATTTATTCTTGAAAATAAATTTAAAAACTATTTCCTATAATAATATATATAATATATATATAAACGTGATATATATATATATATAAATCTTGAACCTTGATGGGTTTTTTTTTTCTGGCCCAACTTTATTGACCCATATGCTACTGGCCCAAATGCCTCTTTAATCTAGTTCCTGCTATGCCTTTCCCTCTGTAACACTAAAATCATTGTGTCTCTTCTTGTTCCTCAGACTCCTTTTCAATCGCTTGTTTAAATTCCTCTTCAATCGCTGGTTTCTAAACAGCGATCCTCTAATCGCTTGTCACTCTGGTTTTTTTCTTCGTCTTCTCCGGTTAATCGTCTTTTCCGATCGAACTTCGATCTTGTTTATGGCGGCGGTGGTGTGTTCTTCTTCTCCGACGAATATACGGCGGCGCACAACCGGTATGTCTATTTCTCCCTTTCTCTTTATTTTCTAGTGATTCGATTTTTACTCAATCAAATCGTTTCTCTCTCTGTTTTTCCTTTCCTTCTTCTTTGTAATCGAGTCACTCGATGTCTTGTTATGATTGATTCACTCAATCGTTGTTACACAAGTCTTCTGATCGTTTGTTTATCACAAACAACACAATCCTCTCGGTTTCTTTGTTCCTGCTCTGATACCACTGTTGCCCAGGAATTCAATTGAACACAAAAACGATATAAAGAATCACTCTTTATTAATCAATAATATTTACAATCACTGTAATGTTTCCATTGTTACAATCACTGCAACTGTTAGTGTTGTTCTTTCTGTTAAACTAATACATATATATACATGATGAACCGGTGCCATTCCAACCATTGCAAAGGTTCGGTTGGTAGTTATTGGCGGTTGTATCCCTTGCCAAAAGTCACGCCCTTTCCTTGCACCTGTTCATTTGTTAACTGCTCGATTCCTTTCTCTTGTGTCTAATGGCCTGCGGCCCTTTTCATAATCGAACCGGGCTTTAGCCCGTTTCTAACTCTTTATCTTTGTGATGATCGGGATTAATCCAACATATTGTATGTATCAACTTTCAAAACCTCTATTTTATGTATCCAACTTTCGATTTATGGCTAATTGTATGTAATTTTTCAACGTGGCGCGCTTTGTGTGAATGCGGAATGCCACGTGGGTGCTATATATGGATGGCACATAAGTCAAATTACATACAATTAGCAATAATCGAAAGTTGGATACATACAATAAATGTTTTGAAAGTTGATACATACAATAGAGATTTTGGCAAAGTTTGATACATTTTCAGACATTTTAAGACCTTGTTTTTGAAATCAAATCGGGTGTGATTAGTAGCTGCATATCCTTCGATTTACATATAATTGTCAAGTATATATATTAGTTAAGTTCATAAGTTACCGCATTGCAACAACGTAAAGAGTAATCAAGATTTTATATTTTGCAGGGTGTTCTTTCAAGAATGGAGGTCGCTGTAAAGAGACTATCAAAATCATCAGGACAAGGTTCACAGGAGTTCATAAACGAAGTAATTTTGATGGCGAAGCTTCAACATCGAAATCTTGTGAGGCTTTTAGGGTTCTGCCTTGAAGCAGACGAAAAATTACTCATCTATGAATACGTATCCAACAAAAGTCTCGACTACTTTCTCTTCAGTAAGTCCAAAACACAAAATGCAAGCTATTCATGAAGTTTATTGTACGAGTTTGGTAACCAAATTTAATGTGGATTATTCAATACAGATCCAAACATACATGGACACTTAGATTGGCCAAGACGCTACAAAATCATAGCGGGGACTACTAGAGGAATGCTTTATTTACATGAAGATTCACGACTGAGAATCATTCATCGTGATCTAAAAGCTAGCAATATCTTGCTAGACGAGGATATGAACGCAAAGATTTCCGATTTTGGTCTAGCGAGGATCGTTGGAGTGGATCAAACAGAAGCTAACACCAATAGAATTGTCGGAACCTAGTAAGTTTTTTAACTCCCATTATTTTAATTGATGCACATATGTAGTATAGTATTAGCTTGATTTAGTCTGACTTCTATAGCTTGATGGACTAGTGATGTTTCTCGCATCCTGAAATATTTTCTGACACTTTTTTTCTTTAACAAAATCCGGAAATACTAATTTCTAGTGGTGATGGTCAAGTTAAAACATGAACTTGTTTACAGTGGTTAATATGTCTCATGTTGTGGCTCTGCTCTGCATAGTAGTTTCTGTATGAACTTAAATGTTTAGCATCAGACTTTGCATTGGTAGTAGCCAATTGTATCCCCAAACAATGTCATTTGCTTTATATTGTCATATATGATTGTGTTTGCAGTGGTTATATGTCTCCTGAATATGCAGTGCACGGACATTTTTCTGTGAAATCGGATGTTTTTGCTTTCGGTGTTGTTATTTTGGAGATCATCAGTGGGAAGAAATGTTCACGCTTTTGTAATGACGAAGATATGGAGGATCTTCCACATTTTGTAAGTATCATTAATCTTATACATTTCTTCCTTGACACACCAACAAGCTGGTTTCCCTGATACAAAATCTTGAATCATACGAACCTAGCCCATACTAGACCCATAACAAGCCATAAACCCAAGTGTAGAACCCACTACCAAAAGCTAGCTAGGAGGAAGAGGAAACACCTAAACTTATAAGCCACCAACCAAGCTCATACTTGACCAATGTGGGATCGTAACATTGAACTACTAACTATGGAGCATAATTTATTCATAGATGATTAATATTTGTTTATTTACTTTATTTTTCGGGAAGGCTTGGAGAAAATGGATGGAAGGAACTGCAATGGAGCTTATGGATCCAACAATGGTCGAATCTTGCGCTAAAGATGAAATGATGAGATGTATCAACATTGGGTTGCTATGTGTACAAGAAGATGTAGATATAAGGCCATCTATGGCTTCCGTTTTAAACATGCTCAACAATTACTCCATCACTCTTCCACCTCCCACAAGACCTCCACATTATCTTCCTAAAAAACCCACGTCGTATCTTTCGAGTAGCCAGTCTGTTCCTAAGTCAACGGAATCACTAATCACTGAAATACATCCAAGATAACCACCTTTAGCTTTAATCTTCGTGAAAAAAAAGTTTTCAACTTTGAGATACATACTTACATATTGTGGAATTTGATCAACTATTGACGTAAGACGCGCATACGTATGTGTGTATCTTTTGTACGCTTAGAGCTATCAAGGTCGAAATGAAATCGAGCGTCTTCAGAATTGTCTTGCTCAATCTTATACTCTGGCAACAAGAAGTATAATTTCTTCTTCCGATGTATACTCCCCTCGTTCGCACATTACTGTTTTTATTTGCGCAAAGTAAATGTCCATTTATAAAGACTAGCACATTGCTCGCGCAAAAGCGGCGGGTTAAACTTTGAGCTATAGATTCTTGATTTCTGATGTTTGACTCAATTTGTATTATATGTATTTTTATGTTTTATATTATTAGTGAATGATGGATCACTTTTTATGTTAAACTAATTAAATCTATGGCCAAAATAGTCACTTTTTATGTTATACTAATTAAATCTATGGTCAAAATAGTCATTTTCTAATACCAATGATTTAACTATATATTATAAGTATGAAAATTTGTGAATAAGTAGTGGTCATTTAATTAATAAAAAAGATACGATTTTTAAATAGTGACATGTATATGATTTAACTTATAGTTATTAAAGAGTTATTATGTTGCTAAAATAGTCTATTATTTCCAATTTATGAAGTCAACTTTAGGGTAGTTTTGGTATTTCGTATATCCCTTTTTGTAAGTTTAAGCCAAAAGGGATAAACCCTTTATAAGGGTTATAGATTATAGATTCTAATTTATGAAGTCAACTTTAGGGTAGTTTTGGTATTTCGTATATCACTTTTTGTAAGTTTAAGCCAAAAGGGTTAAACCCTTTATAAGGGTTATAGATTATAGATTAACCATTAGAAAACATTAAACCCCAAATTTATATTGAGTTACTCCGTATTATTCTCAATAACTTATTTATTAATTAAACTTGATTACCTTGAATCACGTACTATACACTCTTGTTGAGAAGGAGGGAATATAATTGGTTAACTAACATAAATAAAATATATAAGAGTACACTTGCCAACATTAAAAGGCTGCTTAGACCACTCCTAAAAGTGCTTTAATCTTTTGTTTCTTCCCTTGTACCAGCTCAGCGCCACATCAGCACATCCAAAACTGACGAAAGACTGACAAATCACTGCCAACAATCCTTTTTTTCCTTTATATTTCTGGACCCACTAACTATTAATTTAATTAATTAAACAAAAACTAAATAAAAACTATTTCATTAATGATTAAAAACATTACATTAATTAATAATATATTACATTAATAAATTAAAACATTATAATACTAAAAATAAAAATTATGATAATAAAAACCTACGATTACGATAATAAAAATAAAACGTCACAATAATAATAAAATACTAATCTAGCAACTATCGGAGAACCCGGGTTGTCGCGCATCTTTCCCGAACATCGTTTTGAAATCGTCTTGATACTTCTTGATCACATTTTGCCTAGTTTCTTCAAACATTGCAAGTTCTTGTTATCCCCAATGCAGCGGTATTGGTTTTTGGATAAATTTCCACCGTTTGAGCACCATTTTTTGACGATCAAACTCCATTTTTTGCCGAGTCGTTTCTTGAATAGTTTTCAAAGTGTCTTGTGCGGCTCGTGCGGATTCCAAAATGGCCTCACGGGTTGCGTCGCTCGAATTTCTTGAAGATGTCGCGTCCGAGGACCCTCAACTTCGTTAACTTTTCCGACTTGTGTCGCGACCGGTTGGACGTCGAATTCGGTCGTTTTGAAATAACGTTCCATATTATTTGCAGGGTCGGCCGAATTCGAGTTATCATCCTCGGATAAATTAATTGGAACTTGCGTTTCTTGGAATGGACGTTTGTTGTACGTTAAACCGTGATCGGAATAGAACTTCGGGACGTCTTTAAGTACGTGAAATGCAACTTCGTAAATAAAGCTCCTTTGCACTTATTGTTTGAAGTGTTCCTTTGCCACGTTAATAACGTCCTCATCTTTGAGCCCGCTTGCCCGAGGCTCGTTGTACTTTTTGTAGATGCCGATAAATTTCTTAACGTCGGTTCGAGTTTTATTCCATTTACCGGTTAGTTGATTTTTTGTACGTTTCACATCAACTAATTGATTGTAGTCTTTGAGAATTTTGTTCCAAAATTGTTGAATCGGATTGCGAATTTCCATCGACATGATTTTGGGAATTGTCGACCAACTAGGATCGGTTAATGTTTTGACCTCACATCCCATCCACCTCACTTGTGATCTTTTTTGTTTATCCTTTCCCTTCGGGTTCTCTCCCTCGCCTTCCGATTGTACTTCATCGTGACTTTCGGGTTGTGTTTGGAAAGGAGTTTCGGGTTGTGTTTGTGAGTGTTAGCCGGATTGTGGTTGAGAGTATGGTTGAAAGCCGTATGGTGGTGATGGTTGATAGCCGTATAGTGGTTGTTAGTATGGTTGGTAGCCGTATTGTTGTTGTTGGGGATACCATGGTTGTGGTTGTACGTGATTGATATGGTTGAAAGCCGGTTGGTGAATTGTTAGAAGTAGACGCCGAAGATGAGTTAGCCGGTGAGTTGGGGTAGATGGGAGTGTTAAGTAACTTTTGTAAGAAATCGTTGTTGTTGTTGCTAGACATTTTTGGTTTTTGAAAGTAAAAAGAAGTTGATTATTTGGGTATTTGGAAGTAAAGAATGGTGTGGAATTGTTTAAGTGTTTGTGGAATTGTTTAAGTGTTTGGAAGTAAGAAATATGGTTATTTTGTAGTGGGTTAAAAGGTAATATGAAGTGTGTATTTATCTAGGAAAAGAGGTAAAAAAAAAAAAGTATGTTTTTTAAACGGTTATATAGCCGTTTGAAATTTTTTTTACCAACCGTTACAATTAAAAAAAAGTGGGCCCCACCACCGACCCAGGCCTTTCGTCGCCCAGCTGAAGAAATGAAACCGACGAAAGGACCGACGAAGCCGTGCCATCGACGTCGGTTCGTCGGCCTTCTTCGGCTCCCCACCGACGAGTGCCGTTGGCATTGGTCTTACGAGACATATTATTATATATACTACAAAAATTAGTTAGGCCGGTGTTCGTAAAGGTATGTAACGACTTACAGTTTAATTATAGGCTAACTAATTATAATTATAATCATAATTTGTATTTGTATTTAGATAAAAATAACACGCCTTGCGGTTTTGATGATAACGTTTAACAAAACGAGCTGTACATAACCCGAATTCTATTTTAAGATACTTTTAAGTTTTGAAAATGATTAACTAAAAAGCAATCTCTTGTCCGTGAAATTTTAGGAAAATCTATTTTATGGCACGTTTTAATATATACCAATTAGAATTGTCTATAAAATTGAAAGTCCACTAGGGAGAATTCACAACAACAGTATAACCATGGTAAGAAACACAAAATCGTCACAATATATTGTGCAAAAATGGAAACAAAATCCATAATTACATTTATGTTCCATCTTCAAATAATAATCGATGTTGCTAATCTGGCTATAGCTCAATCACCTAATCCGAAACAACCACAGCTCTTCAAATGCAGAAACACGGGCGACTTTAATACCGAATTGTTAAAGAAACAACGAGATTTGGTACTCAATGCACTCTCCAAGAATCTTAGAAATCCCTACACCGGTTATAACCATGAACAAGACCCTAGTCGTGATGGTGTGGTTAGCGCTATCGTACTTTGCCCTTCCAATATCAAGGCAGAAGCGTGCGAAGACTGTATCAAGAAAACGATTCCATATCTTACACAAAATTGTCCTAAACAAAAGGAAGGTGTTGCGTGGACCCTTACAACAAATTTTGATTCGTGTATGTTGCTTTTTTCGGATCGTCACATTCTTGCTATGCTTGATGATTGGGTTTGGGCAAGCTTCTGGAACCCACAAACTGGTGCCAATATTGGTGAGTTAGAGAAGGCTATTGATAATTTGGCAAATAAGTTAAAGGATCAAGCGGTATCTGGTAACTTTTCGCTTATTAAATTCGCATCAGGAACTGTAACTTATGGATCAGGTTCGACTACTTTGTACGGGTCTATGCAGTGCACTCCTTTTTTATCCAAGGAGGACTGCAAAAAATGTTTATCCACTGCAACTATTAAGATCCATGATTGTTGTACCGGAAAGGGAAGAATGTCTGGAAGAATGATGTCTCCCAATTGTTATTATAGGTACGCGCATGAAAATTTTACGCCTAAAAATTCTTCATCCATCTATGGCTCATCTCCACGGTCTACGTCGAATTCGGGTACTGATTGCTTTATCTCTTGCATTATATATATACTCCTTTTTGTGAAATTTAAATTATATGATCGGCATACATGAAAAATTAAATTGATAAGTTAATCTAAAGAGTAAAGAGAGATGATAAGTACGTGTGTTATCGAGCCTAGCTAGCTATATATATTTCTAAGAATGCATATATGTATCAACCCACTTCTAATATATCCAGATTTTATATAGTAACAAATGATGTTAAGGTAAGGTCGAATTAAAGGGTGCTTTTGTTGACATATCATATATCTTTTGTTGGAGTTAAGATTCATGTACTGAAATACTTCTTTTTGTTGTATTTCTAGCTACTACAGAGTCCATGATGATGAAGATATTACAGCCAGATGATATATCATGCGAAACGCCATAAAGATGTTATAGTATTAATTAGTTTGTTTATGTTAATCGAACAATGTCTAAACGACAACCATGTATTTGTAATTTTCTTGAACGTGAGCTTAATTAGATGAATATATAGTCATTAACTCGTTATTATTTTAGCTAGCTACTCGGTTTGTCAAATCGATCACACACGTTTTGTATTAGGAACTCACAAATATTGATGTAAAAAGTAGGATTTATTGGTGATTTATGTTTAGCTAGCAGCGGATCTAGAATTTATTAACAGGGGGCAAAAAAAATTTGTTTATTTGTTCAATTATGAGGGACAAAATTTAAAAAAATATTACAAATACCCTTTAATTTTTTTTTTCTTTTTTACATGATTGAAGAATCTTAAGGGGGTAGCTGCCCCCATGCTCCGCCCTTTACATCTGCCCCTGTAGCTACGTACGTACAAACTATTTCACCATTAGTACAAGAATTCAAAATTCAATATTATAAAAGTCTAAATTGTCCTTTTAATCTATAAGTATACTAGAATATAACCCGTAAAATTCGCGGAACTATAGCAGAAAAATGTCTATAGATAATTTATGAAATAGAGATTGAATTTATATAATTTGGAAATATAATTTAACATTTTAATTTATTTGAAATTACAAAATTATGAAAAAGTTCATATATGACTTCAAGAACAATAATAACAGTTTATATTTTCTATTATGTTGGTCGTGCAATCTAAGTGTGCTTAGTATTTTTAGTCTTGAGAATTGATTGTTTGTGGCCATTAAAAGTAAGTGTTGATTGTGCAGTCGTCAATAATATTAGTTGTACCCGTTATATAGTGTCCTCCATCAATTTAGATATCTAGAGATTTATAAAATTAGTACATATATATATTGTGAACAATGATCATCCATGTAAAGAATGATGTTTGTTTCTAGTTTTAGAAAATCAAATTATAAAGTGTAATGTAAAATGCCGTATGTTTTTTTTGTAGTTTCTAAACCTTTTTTCTTCAACATATAAACAAAATGGTCATACTATTTAGTAATCTTCTCACTGAGCCCATCTGTCAATCACTTTCTTTAGCCCATTCCAAACCTATTGAGCCCATCTGGGAGAACATGATTTTATTAAATTCTTGTGAGTTTGGACTTTGGAGAAGTGCGCTTACTTTGCAGTTTGCACACGTGTGGCCCAAAGGGTGTGAACATCTGCAAGATCGGCTTTACTGATTATAAACCTCTGCAACTTCGAAATAATCTACATCCAATTTTCCTGTAGGTGTGAACCCGCAAATTAAAGCTCGAATGGCATCAACTTTGAAGCGACGAACATATTAGAAAATCAAGTTATTTGTCCCCTTATATCTTAATATAACTATGGATGTTATACTAAATTTATTGTTTTCGATTTACTAATTACTACCCTTAATTATATTGATTATTGTGCATAGCATCTAAGTTATTGACGGCGTAAATGACGTGTCATTACCCAAAGAGAAAGTTTCATACGGAGTATTATTTACTAGTGTTAGACCCCGTTTGATAAATGGTATCTAAAAAAATATATGAATTATTTAAATAATATTATATCAGTAGTGAATTGCTTTACACGTTTATCACATAATTCAGCCATTATTAACATTATTTGCAATTATAATGTGTATAATTTATGATTAGCTTTACATATTTATCACATAATTCAGTTATGAACTACGTATATGAAGATTACATAATTGTGCTTGCTTTATTAAATTTTTGTACTAATGTTGTTCGCATTGGAATTGTTTGTACAATGAACGCTCGATTATATTATAATTTAAGTTTGTAAAGAACAAATTTAAACATATATCAATACTATGAATATACAGAATAACGCATAAGAAATAATTTTTGTCAAAGATATGATCATCCACATGTTTGTAAAATACACAAATAATTAACATCATCATATATCATGTGCACTGACGATAGCGTTGTAGTGCTTGATTTGATGGAATATATATACCAGCGTCTAAGTATGTTTAATTATTCATATCTATGACGACATATTATTATAAAATAGCATTACATGATACAAATATATTTTTATATGAAACGCTAATTAAATAGATTATATTAATAGTCACACATATATAATTCTAATGTTATATTTTGAATATACCCAATTACCTACTGCATTAGAAAGTAGGAAGGCTAAAATTAAAAGGTATAAAACAACTTATAAATAAGGGTCCATATTTACATACATCCTTTTTGTACTTTTTTCCATCTCCTACCCCCACCTATCTAATCAATCACATCATGCTTTTATTTTATATTTATAGGGTATACTCCCTGTTTTTATAATTCATACCCCCTGTTTAATCTAAAACTGAAACTGATTTTGTACTGAACTGGACTGATCTTAAATAAAACTGGACTGGAAAAGGACTGAACGGGAACTGGAGATGAGCCAGGGGGTATCCCCTGTAATTTGGAGGGTATCTTTATAATTCCCCATAAATAATCAATGTAATTTGAATTTGAACCATCTTTTCCCTTTTATATATCTATCCATTATGCAAAGAGGGTCATAGTTACTGTAGCAGCCTGTAGCAGCCTCATTTACTGCCACGTGTCAATTTCAATTGGCCCATAAGGAACAATTTTGATTGCTTTATAGTAATAACTAGACTTTAAACCCGTGTATACACATGGGCCGTTGATTTTTAATATGAAATTTCATATTTAGTATGTTGTTTCTAATAATAAAGAATGCGAAGTTAATATGTATAGTAAGCATTTAGTTGGTTTAATGATAATATTGCTTTATCTATATGAATTTATATAAATAGAGATTAAAATATTAAAAGATTTTGAAACCAAATTAGTAAAAAGATAATTATTTTAAGTGTATATTAGCCTATTAAGTAAATTATATTATCTGGAATGAATTAAATTTATTTTCATATGTAAGTGGCAGTTGATTAAAAAAAATAATATGTTAGCAATCTTATTTTAAAATATATTAAAATTAAAGCACTTAATTGACAAATTAAAATTTAATTAGAATGATAACGTCATGACTCTTCAGACCTATATATACACACATAGAACGGTTGATTGAAATATTACTTAGTATATTGTATTAATACTAAACATTTTTTAAAATGATGTATATTAAAAAGATAAAGTTATCTATGATCTCATTCAATAAATAATGGAGTAACCATCCATAGTCCATACGGATCTAATGATTATTATTTTGTTAAATCGTATATATGTAAAAAGTTATACTCAAGATACGATACTTCATATTTGGTTAAAAAAATCATTATTTATTGCTATATAGGTTATAGATAAATATAGAATGTATAAAATTGATTAAAATAATACAATAAGCTTTATTTAATTATTTTTATATTATAAATTATGATGTCATTATACCCTAAAATTTAGGTAATTTAATAAAATCAAGCAATCATATTGGTTAATTGAGTTTTTAATGACATCATACTCCGTTTCCTATATATAATTTAAGATTATACAAAGTTAAATTACTTGTTTGCCTAGAAGAGGTGGTGGCTGGTGGAAGCATTTGAACAAAGGATGCGTGGTTCAAGCCTAGTCATTGACAAATTTTATACTTTTTTTCCCTTCCCTAAATAACAATTTTTTTATTTTTTATTTTATTAGATTTCTAAATCTTAATATCTTATCTTATCTTAGAATATATATAAAGAAAACCGTAACCTTCATATGCATCCTTGTATCGACACATCATCACCACTAAATCTTTTAATAATTATCTTTTTAATTATACTACCAACTTATCTTATATTCATAATCTTAATTTAATTTAAATAAATAGCTAGTTACTCATAGACCATAACACTAATAGGCTTATCATGTTGTAAGAATCAATACCATTAACATTAACATTTTAGTAATAATTTATTTATTTATCTTATCTTATATTCATAAATCTTAACTTAAATACATAGCCAATTACTTATCTTAAATACATAGCCCATTAACATTTTATTTATATTACTTATCTTATATTCATATTCTTAATTTAATTTAAATACATAGCCAATTACTCATAGACCATAACATTAATAGGCTCATAATGTTGTAAGAATCAATACCATTAACATTTTAGTAATAATTTGTTTATTTATATTATTTATCTTATATTCATAAATCTTAACTTAATCTGAATAGCCAACTAAATAAATATATAATTTGTATTACTTTAAACTAACCATTAATAAGATTGTCAAAATCCATGTTTAAAGTAACTCTCATATAGTATTAATCTTAGCTTAATTTGCATATAACTAAAATATTAAACTAACCATCAATAATAAATTATATAGTAGCATGCTAAATAAAATGTGACACTTAATGCATAGCTCATCCATCATCATAATAATTCTAATTACATTTTTTGTTATTTATATGCAAACTTTTCCCACAAATCGATCTTTTTAATATATTTATTTCATTTCATAGTTAACCTTAAGACTAATGACATCTTTTTTCATTTTTGTATATTTGAACTTTAAAAATCAACAAAACGTCATAGTTAACATCATGCTCAAACACTTTAATACAAAGTTACATGTGTCATGAAAATAATATATATAAGTTAATGTTATAAAAATCGATAAAACTTTTTCATACTGGGCCGTGCGGCACGGCCCTATTTATTTACTAGTTTTACTATAAAGAAATAATATTTTTTTAAGCATCCATATACATTTGTAGTTTAGTTTAATTTGAGTTCTTTTTAATTAATTAATTTATTATTATTTTTTTTTTATTTTGTAGTTTAGCTTATTTTTAATTATTAGTTCGATTAATATTCCTTTTTTATAAATGTTAATGAAGATGACTCTCATGTTAATTACTTGTTTTATTTTAGTTTTTATACATATTGCACAAAAAAAGTAAGGAAAAACTTGAAGTGACGATGTACCACTAAGCTTTGAACGATAGTCTCTTAATTGTAGTTTAATTTTTAATTATTGTACCGATTTGTATTTTATATTGTGTCTCCTTGACGTAATTTAGTTAAGAGGGAATATAATACTTTTCTTTTAATCGATTGCGGTTGGTTTTTTTAATTGTATACATTGGTGTAGCTAGGTTTTTAGCTCAAATACTATCTTTATTAAAAACCAAATCATGCATAATGACGCTTTAAAATAGATAACATGACCCGGGCTGTGCATTTGCACAGTGAAAGATTGCCTAGTATATATATTAAATGATAGTCATTAATGATATTATTCAATGTAGAAGATAGAAAGAAAGCATCAAGGGGACATCGAGCATTTAAGCATTGTAATGGAATAGTAGATTGACACATGGAATTTTTGGTGACTTAGAAGTATTATTCCTTCCGTCCCACGTTGAGTGTCCTTTTTACTATTTTGGGTTGTCATAAATAAGTGTCCACTTTCATGTTTTAACCAATCGAAAGAGACTTTAGTGAGTAGATATGTTATTTGATTAGAAGAAATGTAGAGTTATTGAAGAATCTTAAAACTGTGTGGAAAGTCAAAGTGGACATTTTAACTGGAACGGAAAGAGTAGATGATTGCCACATAAGCAAGGGGTAAGCAATTAATATGTAGGAAATATTTTAACTTTTAACTTTACAAATATACATATATAACCCTCATGTATAACTAACAATACGAGATATTTTTCCTAACTATTTATTGCTATATGTTAGTTATTAGGAAAATGTGTTGATATATACAACAAACTTTTTGATTCATACACCAAGGATATGCATTGGAGTGTTGTATAGTACTGCAACAGGATGCATAAAGATTGGTATATGGATCAAAAGATTTGTTGTATTTATCACTAGCCTTAGGAAAATGATTGGTAGGCGTAAACTTGTCGATCTAAATTTAAACCTAAAAATGTGATTGGTAGATGTGAAAAATTGATTGGATGAAATTAAGAGAAATAAAATATTCAACCAATCAGATAATTAGGCCCACTTTTAGGTCTATGTAACTAGGCCTGTGTACCATTACTTTAGTTATTATATAAAGAAGGCCACATGTGTAGCTTTCTTTATATTGACACATCATCACACTTTAAAAAAAAAAAAATTTTTATTTCAAGCTCATGTTAACAATAAATAATCTACCTTATAAATTTTTTATCACCATCATGTATACACTTTGAACATAGCTACATCTTTACATTTTAAACTAAACACGTTTATTTTCTCATTTCTTTATATTCTTACTTTTTTTTTAACAAATTTGTTTAACTTCTTTTAAAATTTGTCATATGTATGTCTTTTCTACCAAAACGTACACATCTCATTTTACATTTCTTATCGGCTGTTAATAACATGGAAAGTCATTGTTATCATATGATTTATATACGTTCTATGATTATCACTGGATATTTCCGCAAATTTGATTGAACCCAAAATTAAGCAACTTAATCAGGTATATATGCATTGCGACACTGCGTATCACCAACCTCATATCCAATAATGCGATAATGGATCGGACTAAATTACACAACAAAAAATAAACCTAAGAGATGTTATATTATACTACATTGAAGTCTTCTTACAGAAGATGTCTATGGTTACAATTTAAAACAACTTAATTATTTTTGCTAAAAGAATTAACTAGAAGTCTATACAAATCAAACTCTATTCTATGGTAACAAACGAAATAGAACTGTATAATTAAACTCTATCTACGTTTTAAAACATTCAATATTAGTTTATAAAAACACACATTACCTGGCAAAAAACACAACAAATGATTAAATAGTGATGAATTCAATAATTTCATTTTTGTTTATTCTACAAGCAATCATCATTAGTGTTGTTAATCTCGCCTCTGCTGATTCAATCGCTGATAAAATCGTGAAATGCAGAGACATCGTTACATTCCCTCCAAACTGCCCCTTCACAATTTGAATCATACATATGCATTCAACAGAAGGCAACAAAACAAGCGAAATGATTTACACCTTCGCGTATTGTGCTGGCAACGTTAAAAAATGATCCGTGCGGTAGCTATGTGCAGACTTTAATCCCAGTCCATCAAAAAACTTCCCTAATCAAAATGAAGTTGTAGCATGGTTACCAACACGCATGCGACGTTACTCGACTCGTTTCTTTTATCATAAACTCGACCCTTGGTTTTGGGCTAATGTAGCTAGCCCAACAAAAGTAGCCGAAGTTGAAGAGTTCGATAAAACATGGAATACTATGGCAAATAAGTTATTGATGCAAGCGGCTGCAGGTAATGCGACTCTGAAATATTCGTCAGGGAATGAAACTTATGCGGGTTCGCAAACTGTGAACATATATGGTTATGTAGTGAACTCCCGATGTATCTGCTGAACTTTGTAAACAATGTTTTTCGCATATATTAACGGGGATGAAACCTTGTTGTAGTGGGAAAATGGCTGCATCAATGTATTCTCCCAATTGTTACATGAGATACGCGCACGAAAATTTTCTAAAACAGCATGCAGATTAAGAAGGGTAGTGGAATGCAAAGGAAAAGGGACTATAACAAACTAACACATTTATATGAACTATGTGAGATCACTGATCATCTTATATCTAATTAACATGTATGTCTGTAATGTTAAATTATTCGTGAGATGTTTGTACTAATTTTGTAATATTTTCAATAAGGAATGTTTCAGTTACTAAACATCTACAAAAAAGTTGTTCTCAAATTGATGTTGCATAATTGCAGGCTCGGCCCAGTAGGTGGACAGCATGGGCTGCTAAATAAGGCCTCATTATAAGAAGATTATCTTCAGCAAGTGGGCTCCGACCCAAATCACAGCAGACCAACACTTAAGTGCCATAATCCGATATGTGAAACCCGTTACTATTCTTTCTTGATCACTGATTCATACCCACTTAATTTGCTAGCCCATTGGATTTAAAATTTTTCAGTATAATCATCGTTGATCAGCAGCACCAAGAATATACGGTTCTTCAAGGATGTATCACTTTATGAATTCCAACAATATACTTAATCGATACAAATTGTGACCCCGATCTCGCGGATATTTCAATTCCAGCGAATGATGACGCTATGTTCTCATCTAAATTAGTATAACTTCAAGGATGTATCACTTCATGTTGTTAATCCGATTAATTCTTAACAAATTAGTATAACTCCGATAGGTTCTCATCTAAATTCTAATAATAATAATAATGATTAAATGACTTTGAAACCTGACATCGCTGATAAAATTTATAGCTATTTTTAAGGTCTTCCTGCTAAGCTTCAAACACATATCTGCAGGATTCCTAACAAATTGTAGCAAATGTAATCAAAATTAACCCAAAATGTGTTTGACATTGATAAACGTCGCCATCGTCTACCTAGGTGCATATCACTGAATCAGTGACCATTGAGTTGGCCTTGATATATGAGCGTACTCAACCATTTAAAAAGGCTACGATGATAGAATCAGAATTGAATAGAGCTCAAACTTTAGAATAAATTCCAAATCGTAATGATCGAACATGTCAATATCATTGTTGTAGAAGAAATAAAATGAAAATGACATCTATCAAATTTGATAACATGAAGTGTGGAGCTGTAACTACTTACATGCCAAATTAACGAACAAATGAACGTGTTTAATATGCTAAATTTCAAAGCATCACTTCTAAAAGTCTATTAGTAAACTTTGCAATTTACATGTCGCCTAATTATTTAAAAATAGAGTTGTATATCCATTCGTCTTTTGGACTTGAATCATTTGATTACTTAATTGGTCTGCAAGGGTCGGAACCATGATAAAAAAGATGGGCTTTTATACCCGCTACTTCAGTAGTAACATAAATGCTTTATTTTGGTCTAGAAACAAAAATGAGTGATTTACTTAAGTTCTTTTGCCTTTTTACAATATAATTAACGAGTTCCAATTGTACAGAACTCAAAAACTATTTCAACATAACGTTGCGTTTTACAACATACAATTTTGGCTTATAAAGTAGTTGATCAACTTTTCACAAGTTAATAACTACTATACTGAATAAGCAAATGGTAATGAAATCTTTGATTTTGTTTTTATTTTTGTTTTTTCTACTAACATTCATGAATATAATAAGTCCCACTATAGCTGCAGGACCATCCTATAAAAACGTCTTAAAATGTAGAAACACCGGTGATTTCGCACCCAACAGCGCATACCAAAAGAACGTCGTGTCTGCACTCAATTCTCTTCCTGGTATGGCCCCAAGTCTGGGTGGTTGGGCCCTTACAACCGTCGGTGAAAAAAACGGAGAATTGGTTTCTGCTGTAGGCCTTTGTGCCGGCTTTATGGCTTCAGGATCTTGCACAACGTGTTTAAAGCTAGCAATCCCATTACTTCGAGGGACTTGCACTAAACAAAAGGAAGCAGTAGGGTGGGCGTTTGAAAGATGTATGGTACGTTACTCGGATAAGGCATTTTTCAAAGATCTTGATAATTGGTTTTGGGAACATACTTTTAGCCAGGGGAAAGTTAAAGATATTGAAGGGGTTGACAAACTTATTAATAGATTGGTAATTAGATCATCAACAGAAGCAGCCGCGGGTTATCATAGTAAATATGCATCGGCAAGTGAAAGCTATGGTTCGCAAACTGTATATATGGCTATGGAATGTACGCGGGATATATCAACAGATTTATGTAATCAATGTTTTCTGCATGTTTTTAAAGAGTTGAAACCTTGCTGTAGTGGTAGATTAGAGGTAACAATGTTATCTCCAACTTGTTACATGAAGTACTCCCATACAAATTTCCTAAATTCTACTTTACCAAGCAACTTCAATTCGTCCCACATTGATCGCCCTTTACTTAAGGTACGAATGTTTCCAATTAACATTTTAAATACGTATAAATGTACTTTATTAGACACCGGCTTTGATGGAGCACTAATCTGGCCAAATAGATCAAGTTCAACGCCATAGACTTGATACATACACAAGGGCTCACTTGGCCGGTCTCTAGGCTCACATATATATTTTGCTTGTATTTCAGATTAAAGATTGAAGTCCGAAAGTAAAGATAATTGGACTATATCACAGAGTTGTATCGCGATTGCTTGGTCAAGTATTTAAAAGTTTAGATTAATCATGTCGTATAACTGAAGTATATATTGTAATTTCATATATATCATCTTTGCAATGTTCATATTCAGGGCATATTGCATAATATTGTGATGAGCATTACCAAACTGCTACTACATTTAACAATATTTCAATTCCATGTAGTGAACCTACAAAAGTTATCATTCGATGAAAACTTGTATACTAGTAGTTTTGTCGGTTTGGAGCAATGAATTGTAGATACATTCTTTCAGATCGATAATAATAAAATACAGATAAGCTAATAATATTTACATACTTCGTATATTAGAAGGATTACTCTATAATTTTTTAGGTGTTTATAATTTGGTTATGTATCGAAATTCACACATTTTTTACTATTGTATGTATACGAAAGTTCATATTGTATGTATTCAAGTTATATATAAAAATGTCTATCGTATATATTTTTGTTTGTGTGTTTCTAAATATATATAAATTGACATGTTTTCTATAAGTTCAATACATATACAATACTAAAAAAATAAAAAAAATACTAAGTTAAATGCATACGGAATACAATTTTAAAACTTGAATACGCACAATGGAAAGTTTCGAAGTTGAATACTATACATACATGGTAAAATGTGTAAAGTTTGATCCATAACTCCTAAATACAATCCCTTTCACAAATGCGCGGAGTTGGTCAGCAAATCATTGAACTTAATTTAAAGAAGAAGAAAAAACATGGGACTTTTGGAAGGCCCTCTGATTCAAACTTAAAACAATTTTTTATTCATTATTACAATGACTTTAACAAATGTATATTTCGTGAACTTCTTACGTACATACATCGTGAATGGATTTGCTTATATAAATTTAGATTATGCCCTACTCTTTTATTAGTTAATATCGTTTTTTATTTTTTTATTTTATTTGTTGAACATGACACATGTCACTTTCATATTTTTAGGTTAGTATCAGTTTCTATAAAGTAACTTACTTTGGCTCGAACTTTTTCTTCCTAAGTAACTCATATATAATTTTATTAACTTGGCCTAATGAAAAGTTAATTTCAACCCAAACTGTACTTGAGACACTGTTTTATGGAATCAACACATTCTTTGCTATCTGGATTAAACAAATTATCCATACCAAAGGCGAACTATCATTTTTGGTTGATGAGTTAGAACTTTACACAAATTAAACTCGATCGATTTCATGGTACATCACGTTTTCAATAATTATCGAATTAGAATTGTATAAAACTCAAACTGTGTAGTAATAACTTTACGTTTACAACATTCACATTTTCTTGATTATAAGAGCACATTTTTCACAAGATACGACACAAACAAATGGAAATGAAATCCATCATCTTATATTTGTTTGTTTTACAATCAATTGTTCTCATTGTAGCTGAATCGCTATATGGCAATGTCTTCAGATGCAGAAATAACACCGGCAACTTTCAACCAAACAGCCCATACCAAAAGAACCTCATGTCTGCGCTCAATTCCCTCCCCGATAGCACAGCAAACCAAGGTGGTTTTAGCATTGGATCTGCAGGCAACAAAAGTAATGAAACAGTTTTCGCTGTTGCACTTTGTGCAGGCTATTTAAAATCCAAAGATTGCAAAACTTGTGTCAAGAGTGCAATCCCATTAATTCGACAGAATTGCCCTAACCAAAAAGAAGGTGTGGCATGGATGTTAAAATGTATGGTACGTTACGCGGATAAAGCTTTTTACAAAGATTTAGATGCTTGGGTTTGGGTCCACCTAACAAGTGACACGAAAGTTAATGATAGAGAAACTGAGTTGGTTGATAAACTTCTGTATAATTTGGCTGTTAGGTTAACGACAGAAGCAGCATCTACCAAATACGCGTTTGGGACTGAAAAATTCCGTTCGCAAACTGTTTATATGGCTATACAATGTACTCCTGACATATCGACGGAGGATTGTAATAAATGTTTTCTTCCTATACTTGTTATGATGCATCCGTGTTGTAGTGGAAGAGTCGCCGCTGCAATGTTATCTCCTAATTGTTATATGAGGCACGCGCAATCTGATTTTCGAGTTCTATGATATATATAGTTCTTGTTGTTGCAAATAAATTACAGTAAGGGAGCTTGAGATATGTAATAAGTTGTATCTACTAATTAATTGAATATACTTATTGTTAAATTATTAATTGTCAATGTAATTTGGTTTCTTACAATTTGTTCTTGTACCATATACTAGAAAATCTGAAGGTTGTGCTATGCACAACCCACTCCGATAAAGTTAACGTTGAAAGCTATCGCGAGATAAAATCAAATAAAAGTCACATGTATGTTCAGAACTTCAGATTAGAAATTCAAAGAAAGAAATTAAAATAAATCTAATGGAGTAACTTTTACATATGTGTCGTTAATACTATAAATGACTTAAGAAGTATGTTTTTCTTCCATAATATGTTATTTTTTACACCATCTTTCATATTGCTTAATAACATCAATTCATCCGCTCAATGCTTCTTCATCCACTCAGTACATCCACTCTTGACACCATATTTCTTCCATAATATGTTATGAACTGAAGCAATAACTTCAGTTCATATTGCTTATTCTTACCATTTTGTAATTACTATTACTACAAGTTATAAAATTAAATATTTTAATACTTTGAACAAGGTTAATGTCAAGAGATATCGTTGAATGAAACGTGCCGTTAAGAATTGTCACTCAATATGATAAGTAAGACCACTTTACGTTAAGATTTTTATTATAAGAAAAATTAGAAACAAAAAATTTAATACAAAGAATTAATTGTGATATATGTTTCCAAAAATGTATGAACTTACATCAACAAGACTTTGGTCTATTAGTACGTGAGGAGTTTGTCAATCGAGAAGTTTTGAGCTCGAGTCTTGTGAGAGGCGGTTGTACATATATCATGTGGGTTAGATTGTAGGATTGCTTTTTTAATATATTAATTATGTGTCAACGTTGAAGTTCATAGTATTTGATTTTCAATATTATATATAAATAGTAATAAAGTTTATTTTTTATTTTTATATATAAACTAAGATATAGACAGTAATAAAGTTTCTTTATTTTTTGAATAATATATGAGTTATGATTATAATAATAATTATTTTTATTAATATTATTATTGATGATATTCTTAATAGTTTTGTAAAATAATTGAAAAAGAAAAGAAATTGAGATTGATGATGTGTCACAATATTAAAGCATATGGTTTTCTTTATATATAAACTAAGATAAGATAAGACAAGACATATAGACATTATTAACTAAGGTACGTATGTATCTAAAGTGTACATACTATTGTACTTAATTATAAGTTCAATCTCTAAACATTAGATGTGCATTATAAAATTACATGCAACAGTAAAGTAATTAACTTGTGAGGAACTAGAAAAACATAATTACAAGACTCTACCTTGCACGTTGTATTTTTCCTTTGAAAGCCACAAACAAAGCATTTCATTTGGTTTTACCTTTCTATTTAAACCATGTGAGGACTTAACAACTTAGGATTGCATGAAACTCAAATTATACTTCTAGATTCATTACGTTTTAAAATAACAATGTTAGTAAATTTTAGTGAATTGGTAGATTATTGAACGCGAGTTAGTTGATATAGAGTGTATACTCAGTTAAGTTACTACATTCCAACATAAGCATAGTGTGTGCGTGTGCACACACAGATAAACATTCCGCAATCTGATTTTGTGCCAAATATATATTAAATTTCTCTTATTCCTATCCCCGAAGTGCATTTCGTGAACCCATACAATTTATAGGGTCAAAATATTCTTTTGGAAAGTGATATTTACATGACTCACAAATATTTATCCGGTTTTATTGAAATCATTCACCATGGATCTCCCAACAAGTTAATACTAACCGAAAAACTTTCACTATACATTAAACATTATAATTCGAAATGAAGTCCATATATTCGCTCATGTTCCATACTCAATCTATCATCAATATTATTAATCTCGTCAGCTCTACCACCTATCGAAAGCCACATCTACAGCTGAAGAAACACTACCAATTTCTCACCAAACAGCCAGTAAGTAAAAACCTCGTGTCTGCCCTCAATAACCTCGTGTCTGATTGGGTATATACCAATATGCCGCAGCTTCGGGCCTGCCGAAGCTCCGCCTAATATTAGTAGCTACGTCCGAGAGAATCTTTGACTATAGGCATTCCCAATAATGAACAGTTGGCAATCCAATCCGTGTCGGGTGCGGAATATCGAGAGAACAAGGATTGACTCTATTGTCCAGCGTACCTCTAGGCGCACCTTCAAAGACGCACCTTATTACCCAAAGCGAGTCCTGTAAAAGGACGCACCCTATTGTCCAACAAAACTCCAGGTACACCTTCAAGGATGCACCTTATTACCCAAAGTGAGCCCTATATATGGGACTCACCTCCTCACTCCTAAGGACCAGATCATATATATACTCTCTCTCTTACTATACACTATGACCTCTCTCTAGAATCTCTCTCTAGAGCATCATCGGAGGTTCTCGGCCTCGTGGCGTACAAACCGTATCTACCTACAACGTAGATACGGGTACCAATTGGGAATCGCCAGCCGATAAGCTCTTAAGCTTCGACCCGAGCACCTTCGTCCTAACCCATATCTGATGTTTGCAGCAAAGACCAAGCATGGGTGGACGAGACGCAGCTCTTGAGTATCGTCCAGAAGAAGGTTCTTAAGCTTCGTCCTGGGGCTGCTGGTTTTTGTATCAACATTTGGCGCCATCCGTGGGACCGGCATAACGAGGCCCGTCTCGCCCCTTTCCTCCAGACCCGACCGGAACCGATGGTGGTTTTCGAATAAAAGGTTCTGGATCGATCTCATCTTTATAAGCGTTATTATTGTGTTTACTTTTAACAAATCATCAAGAACGTACACACTAGTGTTAAAGCTCAGTTTCGGTTTGTTTTCTTCAAAAACCGAATAAACACACCCAAGTCTAAGACTTCATAACCGTTTTTTAGAAGATTCCTTACAAGGAAAAAATTTAAAATCGTATTTTATGAAAAACGGAGCAACTTTAACTCACTTTTGAGAAATGGGTAACATTTGTACTCACCTCCGTCCATCGGATATAATCTTTTTTATATATAATAGTGTGCCTATCTTGCATGAATGAATAAAAGAAAGAATAGTTAAGTGAAGAACGCACGTGACTAATTCTTTAAGTGCTAAACTAGTGTAAACGTGTAATGTTGTGAAAGGAGTCTTTTACTTTGCTTCATTATCTTTCGGAAAAGTACAAATAAACATGATTTTTCGGATAAAGTCTATCCCCTTTTCAGTTTTCACTATAATAGTCAATTTTTAATAGAAGTTAATTGCTAACTGTTGTATTCCTACACATGATATGCATACACTTTACAATGCATAAGGTATAAATACATATCTTTATCATCCTAGAGCATTACTTTCAATATATACATAAATAAATACAATAACGTGAGGTTAAGGAGGGTACCCCTTCCATACCACCACCTTCGGCGCATCATCTCCGGATAGACACCGGCGGTTTATCACTTTTGATCTCGTTTAAGCTGGAGATGTTCCTTTCATGGAACCTACTGCGGTGCAGCATTTTGTCCGGAGCCAGTTTTAGCCGGAACTCACCATACGGAGCATAACATCCGGCCAACGCCACCGGAACTAACCTCAGCCGAAGCTGATGACTATCCGAAACTTCATCCTCCGGAACCACGCGTAAGCATCACTTCCGGATAGCCATACTCGACTAGCCATCCTTGGCTCACCAACTCCGATCCATAACCTTCGGAAGATCACTTCCGGCAGCTAAATATCCAGTAGACATCTCCGACACTCATACCCACTATCATCTATGGAAACCTCCGTGCGTAACTCATTTCGGAGCTACATCTTTATTTGAGCTCGCTTTACATGAAGCTTCACTTAAACAGAGCTCACATCCTCTCACGGTGTCCGGAGCTTACTTCATCCGGACCTCGTTATTCACGAAATATATCGATTCCAAAGCTCGTTATCGTCGAAGCTCATACATTCCGAAGTTCCTTGTCGTTGGAGCTCATCCCAATTGAAGCTTGTATGACCATTAATTATTTACCAACTTGTCCATTCCGGACCTTCAGGGTCGAAGCTTACCTTCTTGGTCGAAACTTACCTACGCGGTCGGAGCTTATTCTATGATAGCAGTTAGTTTTGAAACTCACACTTATCAGTAGTTAAATTATTCCAGAGCCCATATTTTCAAGGCTTGAGCACATTAGCCAGAGTCTATCCCAAACGATGTCAGGACTTGGCGTTGCTTGTTCGACCGAAGCTTATTGTCTAACATAAGTTTGTTTATCCGAAGCACATCTCCTCCGGAGATGCATCTTAACCGAGTCGCGTTTTAACTGCAATGTGTTTTAACCAGAGCTGTGTTTGATCTGAGTAGTGCTTTCAAAGCCGGAGGTCGTCTCTCCCATTGGTAGCTCATCGTTGACAACACAATTATGAACCTATCTCTTATATACTAACCGAAACTAGTGTTCGAGTACCAGGTTCTGAATCAATCTCATCTTTGAAAGCTTTATAGTTGTGTATACCTTCATCTTTAAAAACACACGCTCGTGTTAAAGCTCAGTTTTTCCTCAAAAACCGATAACACACTAAAGTGTATAAGCTTTTACTATAAATTTTTGAGAAAATTCCTTACAAGGGAAAGATTATATATTGTTTTTTATGAAAAGCTAATCAATTATTACTCACATTAAAAACATAATCTTGGGTATAAACAAGGTATACATGTTTATGAACTCAGATCTACTATATATCTCTATATTTTGTATACGTGGCCAACTGTCAGTCGGTATTTGGACCACAAATAAAACTATGTTCACTTCCCAAATTTTGAAAAGTAATAGTTTTGTAACCACCTAAGAACACTTATGGGCTAGATGAATCTACACTTCAGTCGCAGCTGCGGTTATACCGCCCAAATGCATCCTCCCTAAAGTCGCACCTTAAGTCACACATGTGGCTATGCCGTCCAAATAAATCTACACCTCCGTCACACCTTTGACTATACTCCCCTGATGCATCTATCCTAAAGTCTCATATGTGGTTATACCGCCCAGATACATTTATGATTCACTCGCACCTGCGGCAAAGAAGCTCAACCTCACTTCTTCGGGTCTCAAAGAATCACATGTCACTAGTTACCACAATAACTCAAATCGTTTTCTCTTTCACAAAGGTTTTCTTTTTCATAAACGAGTTCGGTTGGCCTACCGTTTAGCTGTAGCCGAGTCTTAACCAGCCGAAGCTCGTACAATGACAGATGTATCTTAAAGTTACGATTAACGCATAAGAAGCTCATATAAAATCGAAGCTTACTCTGAAGCTTGTCTTGGCCAGAGGCCGAAGCTATCACAAAGACCGTCCTTACCGGAACTCACTTCGAATTGCCGAAGTTGCACGAATGTCTGAAGCTGGACGCACCTTTACATCCGAAATTCATCCCTCTGGAGCTGAGGCTTAGGCAACCAGCTCGCCGAAGCTCACTCCCCGCAGAAGGTCTTGCAAATGTTCATAAGTTAAACTTTCGTTGCCTAAAACTGTAATAAACCATTAGATGGAAGTTACTATCCTGAACACATAGTATGAAGCTCCCCACCTCGATCTTGCAATCCGAAGCTCATCTTAATTGGAGCTCATTTTAAAGTTTATCACGTTTTTATCCGGATCTTAATCCTCACATTCAATCCTAACTTAGTAGGATATCGTCTTATAAGAACCAATTTCGACATTTGATTCAATCGGAGCTTGTCTCACTATGATCAGAGCTAATTTCAACCTTATCCAAAGCTACCTTCCGGAGCATATGATTCAAAGTTTAGCTCATTTCGAAGCTTATCGTTTAGCTCGGAGCTCCATCTCGATCAGATCTCGTTTCAAAAGGAGACGCTTCTTTCCTATAGCTTATTTTGAACTCCATGTTACCATGAACTTACTCGGGAACAACATTTAAAACAGTGCCACATCTTAAACAAATCACGTTAACATAAGCTGCAGTTTAAATGACGCTTCATCTTAACAGGAGTTGCACCTTATCGGGAGTTACGTTATTTGAAGCTCGTATTTTAGAAATTTGCTTACCTTAACTAGGGCTTATCCTTTTCGAGGCTTAGTCCGCAGCTCGTGTTGAACAGATCTAACTCTGAACGTCGTGCTCTTCCTAGATCAACCTACTTGTATTACAACCTTCGGTTTACAACTTTCTTTCCTGACTTACGGTCTCGAACCTTCCTGGTTCACTTTCCCGATGCTAATATTTTATGGACTTCTATCAAGGGACCTCCGTCCGACATTTACCTCCGGATACTGACCTCCGGTGCTACTCAAATCACATCACATGTTCCTTATACTCATGTTCCATCTAGTAAGCATAGAACTCATGTTTCATCTATCGATTGGCAATAGGATGTAACTTATGTTTCATCCAACAACACAGCAAAGAATGAAACCCATGTTTCATTTGGCGATGATCCAAAAGGATCGAACTCACGTCCCATGACTGATACTATGGAATCACTTATGTAATATAATCTAGCATCATATTTATTGAATGCATATCACGCTAGATTGGGGGACAACACTGGTATGATACCGCTTATGAGTAAACTGTTTGCGTTAAATAAATGTGACATACGCATACAAATACTACTCCATTAAACATCGTGGTTGAGCAACTTCTATACGCAGCTCTGTACACGCGATGTACACATGATCTTGCTTGGTTCCATTGGTTGAGCAACCCCTCGAATTAGCTCAGTTCCACGGCATACACATATTCTATGGATTGAGCAACTGCTCTAACTAGCTCCATGTTTTAGGCAATGGCCTCGACACTCACGGGTTACATTTATCGCCCTAATTAGACCAAGCGTAGGCCAACGGACGATCTCCGATGGTCGGATGTATTACCACAAGCGTACTATACGCACACGATCGACATATTCTCGTAAACACATGGTTCGGGTCACTTTACTAAAAAACGTAGCTTCGGTAGTGATGCTTACCGAAACATATACCCGCGTCCATCTAACGCGGAGGGCACCAATCTCAGAAAGTGTTACATGTAAAACAAATATAAAACTTTCTTCTTGTATACGATATGGTACGATGCGTCGTTTGATATTTATTGATGAATATTTATCAAACACATTTTCACAAGAAGCTAGGTGTTGTTATTACTTTAACATCTTTCAAACTTATCTCGCTGATCACGGGATAATAAGCTGGCGAAGTCGAAAGTTCCTTCGTGCAGTAATATACCTATGGCATAAGCCTAAGTATCAATGGTTGAACACCCATTCAAAAGAATACGTTCTATACATACGTGTATATACATTCAAGATATCTAAACAAGTAAGTCATGCATGCAAAGGAACAAGCAAAAATGGCATAATAAAAAGAGAGAAAAAGAGAGAAACAGGTTTTCGTTTTGGCCCTTTATGCTGGCTATATATATTGCAAACAAAGCTTGTGAGGATTGTGTGAAAATCGCAATCCCACCGCTTAGAAAAAACTGCTTAACCAAAAACAAGCCATAGCATTTCTCATGAATTCTATAGTACATTACTCTGATCATGCGTTTAACAGACAACTCGATACTTGGGTTTGGAATTCTATTTATCAGACACAAAAACTGTTGCAAGAGTTCTTGAGTTCAGCCAAACGTTGCATAAATTGGTTTTTAGGTAACAATCGACGGGAGCAGCATCGAGTCGATTCAAAAAGTATGCATCAGCTGGGTTCGAAAGATACAATTTTGGAAAGCAAACAGTGTATGGGGCTATGCAATGTATTCCTGCTTTGGGGACTGATTTGTGTAATCAAATGTTTTTGTGTCCTATAATGTTCAATATGCATCCTTCTTGTAGTGGAAAAGTGGCTAAAATTGGTTTCTTCAAGTTATTTGAGGTACTTTTATGATAATTTTCTAAAATAAAAGTTTTCTTTCAAATTCAGGTTCTATGACATTAATTACTGTGATTATACAAAAGTGATATAGCATGTAGTTCCATTTATATATATGCCTTTTAAAAAAAATAATATTTTACCACAATTCATGACTTCATGTTATTATGTTAGGAAATGATAGAATTTCGATACTATAATTCAATAATTGTATAAATAGTAAAGAGCTTTTTACGATAATAAACGTGTTAAAATCATCATATAATATGAATATGAAAATGGTGTAAATTTCAAAGTATTTGAGATTGAGACGTTTGAAACGAAGCTGGGCTTTCTTCTCGAGGGTGCATTATGGTGAGATGATCGGGTGGGCCTAAGTGGCCCGTCAGTGATTCCAAACTGCCTTTCAAAAAAAAAAAAAAAAAATTAAACATCAATACCCCTTATAAATGGTTTAGACAATTGGCTGAATGTTTAAATATGTCTTATCCAAAATTACGTATGTACCCTTATTACATTCCAGCATATTTAATTAAGTTAACTATAATAGTAGTCAATTACATTCAATCATCAATACATGGCAAGTATTAATAGTAGTACAATATATTTATGGAACTTTACGCCCATGTACAGAAACTTCATTTTACATCTATAATATATATTAAAAGAAAACCCGTTCACTAATCTCCCCCCTTTAGTTTAAGATGACTTTTTACTAACCCACCATTAGATCATAACACATGACATCACTCAATAAATTAATTAGGTAGCAAAATACTAAAATACCCTTTTAAATTAGGTAACTTTCCCTCACCTTTTCACTTAGCTCTCAGTTTGCCAAACTAAGCCCGCTCCTCCTTCATCCTATCGCCAAAAACCCTACTCCTCCTCTGCGCTTCAATTCAAACGTCATTCCAAAACCGATCAAGACAATTAGGGTTTCGTTCGAAATTGTATCGTCTGTAGTTCTGCTTCTTGATTCAATTTGTCGTTTTCTTTCCGTCGGAAATAAGATGGATGGTTTTCATGGATCTTCAATTCTTATCGCATCTCTTTCAATCCAATGGCCAAATCAGGTTAATTTCTGTAACCCTAAATTTGAAGTTGTGAATTTGATTTTGAAAATTATGGAAGGTTTATTATGTTTTCTATTCAATTTATTGGTTTATGTTATGTTATTGCAATCTGCTTTGCTTGATTGTTCACGTTTTATCGATTATTTGTGTTTAAATTTCTGGTTTGATCGATCATTCAAGTTTGATTGATTATGTATTTGATGCATAGCTGTTTGATGTATTGTTTAACAATCGTTTTGGTGCAAAAGATATGGTTATGACTAGGTCTTCGGTAATTGGTAGTCATTAATTAAAGATATTGTGATTTTTATTCTCTGTAGCTACATACATGGAGGAGTTGCTATGGCATACATAAATCCTTCATAGATTTTTAATCTCATTTGTTTATAGTATACTAATTGACTTAGGTGCTAATGATTTTGGCATACAAATCGATTATCCTCACGAAAGTTCGTTTCCTAAATCTGATAATAAACCTTTTTCATTCTTCTATTTTTCTGTTAATTTGTAATTTAAGGTGTATATGTGTTTATATAATTACTTTTGCAGTAATTGAGGTTCTGATACATTAAGTAACTGGTGTCAACTGCATGTTCAGACATGCTCACCCTCTACTAGAAGCTTATTTGTAATTTATCATTATTGAAGTAAGTTGGTATTTGTGATAATATATAACCCACTGATTTATTACATACTACAAAGTTAGCAGTACAATAAGGTTTTTGGGTCAACCAACGTGTACCAAAATCACATGTATTAACCTATTACCCAACAAATTTTGTGATTTAAATGTTTGAAAGTGCCTTACACAAATATTTTAAACTTTTCCTTTCTTTTTTTTAGGTGCAGATTTCCAACATTTATATTTTGAAGTATTGGATTGGATATTTCTCTTTCTGAACTGGTAGTCATAAGAACTACTAAGGTTGCTTTTTGTCATGCAACTAATTATGAACTACTAAGGGTAGACTTATAGTAATCACCACTGGATTCCCAACAGAAAGCACCATGGGAGATACGATCGATGAACTTAAAATCCATGGTAAGCATATCGACTTTGCCTGCTTCTAATTTATCTACACCTTTTTTCCATAGCAATATTCTATAGTTGGAAAAATGGCCAGCTCTAAGGTGTTGGGCAACATGTCAAGACATGTTATGGAGATTCTAAAAATAGTGTAACATATTCAGTTTATTTAATAGAATTCCAAAAGTTTTTGAGAGTTTAGTTTCAGTTTATACCACTTTGGGACTGTTTGAACAGTTTGCCCATTTTATGAAGTTGTATGCGTTAGAAATACACTTTCAGCAACTTTCGAACAGTATCACCCGATCCATTTATATATATATTTTTCAAATTATTTCTTTCTACGTGGCTTGTTTGACTTAATGCGTAGCCCAAGTTAACCAATTCATAAGTTAATGGGTCAAAATTGTCACCTTTAATCTGGGATTTTGAGGTCGTCTGTAGATTTGATGGTGAAAGTGTCAATCTTGACATGTGTATCTAGAAATGGGTTGATTTTGGTTATGTTTTATGTCCTACCACTACTTAAGCTAATAGATCTTACCAGAAAGATACTCGGGTTAAGTCGATTGAAATCTTATATTTTTTATACTCATACAAGGTTATCTAGAGAGGAAGTTGTTGAATCAGGCTTATGAACTTATAAAGATAAACAATTTGAGAAAAATTTCCAAAAGTACCCTTTATTATCTGTAGTAAATAATAGAATTTAAATATATATTATTCCGTTACTTAAAATTTACCTGTACTTTTGGGTGAAACATGTGTGAATATTAGATGTGGAAGCAAGGTAGAAGCAGGCAAGGTAGTATTATCCCGTTCTTTATGTTTTTCAGTCAATGTACATTGGGTGTAGATGAATAGCGCTCAAAAACCTCCACAACAGAGAATACGAAGGCCACAAGAAAAAGGTTCAATTTCATCGTTTCATTAAACCCCTAATTTATTCATCTAATTATAAACCTTAATTTTAAATTTTTTATTATTGAAATAAATAGGTACATTCAGTAGCATGGAATTGCGTTGGAACAAAGCTTGGCTAAGGTTCTGTAGATCAAACAGCTTGTGCATGGCATATTGAAGCCCATGGTCATGTAAATATTCTTGATGCACACCACCTCTTTAATTAAGGTACATTATGATAACGTGTGCCCCCGTGGCACACGTTAAAGGGCATTTAATGAAGTTAAAATTTTCTTAAATAACAGAATTTATAATTAATATATGCATTAAAAAGGAAAATATTAGATTGAATTAATGAGCATTAAATGTAAAAATTAATAATTAAGGAAATTTTAACTTCATTAAATGCCCTTTAACGTGTACCACGGGAGCACACGTTAGCAAAACCCTTAAAGGGTTTTAACTATACATGTGGACCATGGGTACTACTAGGGTGGCCTGGGTTGGCACCTGTCCCATGAATTTTCTTGCAATTAGTGTTATTTTATTTTAATATTTTCTAAAAAAGGTGATGTTGTTGTTGGTTTTGGGCCTTTTAGCCACTGTAATAAATCTAAATAATACATCTAAATAATACAGATATTAACCTCATAGTTTGGTAACAGTCAGGTTGTGGCTAAATGGTTGAGCTGAAGGTTCCACTCATATTGTAGACACAAGTCTTTTACTTTTCATTTTTCTCGATTCATGTTTCTTTAGTGATTGTGATCAGGCTTCAATGGGTAAACGACCTAATGACAGTGGGTACTAATCTGGCGGGTCCAAATGGGTAAAATAGTGAGCAGAGAGATGTTGTAGTAGGGGTTTTTGGGTCGAGCTGTGGATGGGTTTGGAGTTAATTTGGTTACTGGACTTTTAACTGTAGCCGATAAGGTGGTGTGGTTGTAACATGTTGGATTATGTTATAAGTTAATAGGATGTGGCTAAGCCGGGGCTATATATATAGAGAACCATGAATTGCATTACAGTTTTGAGTATATATATATATATAAATTATTGGATGTAAACCGTGGTATTATAGTCAATACTTTTTTTTTGCCTTTTCTATATAAAATGTATTGGGTATGTTGACTTGGGAATACATGCTGTGCAATGGAATCGTCAATTATGATTTGAATTCAAAATCTCAAATTTATTTTAACCTTTGGTAGAAAGTTTGAATATTAGAATCCATTGTAGAAAAATATATTATTTAATCTTGATACAATAACAAATGTCAAAATTTCCCACCTCTGATACTGTCTTGTGTATAACTGTGACATTCAAAGTTTTCAGGTGACCAACTGACCATTGATAAGGAGATAGGAAGATATCTAACAATGGGTGTAAACATCTACACATCGTCATCCTTGCTTGGGTCGAATTGTTTTTTAGAAGGTTAAAGCTACAACTAACCTAACCCTTTCGAAGATATTGGCTAAGGATGCTCCTATGAACTCTATAAAATTGATCTTTTCATGTTTGTTGTGGTGATCACAGATGGGTTGAACATGATCCAATGGAAATACTGGAAAGTGTGAAGATGTGCATATCAAAGGCAAGTGATAATGCTACCTTCATATGATCTATTTTGAACTATTAACAGCGTATGGTCCTATTATTGTATCTCACCTTTATCCCACATCATTTTAGCAAATACGAGTACGTACTCTGAATCATGTAGCAACAAGAAAGAGCCGTTTTAGGAAAATTATATCTACGTTTTATGCATAGATTTTTATTCCATTCAGAGCCAAATGTGTGTAGTGACCGTAACATTTTTTTATGTCAAATCTAAATGACAATCTTTTTCAAAGTATTCAAAATAGGCTGATCAGGTAGGTTGATTAACTATTAAAAAGGATAACCTTTGTGTACTAACTTAAAGATTGTAACAAATTTTCGTGTAAATCCTGCGAATTTGAGGTAGGCATGAAAGGAGAATTTCGACGTCCATCTGTCCCATATTTCTGCCTTCGTAAAATGGTAAAATAGATCCTATCTTATTTCACATTCTCAGTGTTATTATTTAGATGTTGCAATTGTGACCCATTTATTTATGTAAGCTGGTTTCAAACTTCTCATTTTAATCTCAAACGGGCCAGCTAAAAAAAGTTTAGGTACACAGTGAAAATTTGAACATTATTTTGGTCACAAGTTCTTTGATCTACTAACGCAATACCTGGTCACATTCGGCACAAGTCTACTCATATCATTTGAATTATATCTTACATGTCGCTTCATATGCTAAAAAGAGGTAACTAATTAAAAATGAGACTTAGTCCGGGCGTATATGTAATGCAATATAAAAAAACATCATGGACGATTCCGCGAATTTCGCGGGTCCTAAACTAGTTGAGAGTAAGAAATAAAAAAAAAAATACTCCTATATATTACATCAAATCAAACACATCTATAATTACTAGCAATATATCTCCAACACTATCGATAAAATGTACAACATTCAAATATTGCGTTACCTATATGATTATTAATTCATTCATGGTATATATTCATAAGCCCACGCCTACATGTTCATCCCCATGACCCTCAATCTCATGTAGCCTACATGTTGCGTCCACCGAACACTCCCAACAACGCATCCTAGCTTCAACATTCTATTACCGATAACCCGTTCCTTCGGGGGTTCCTTAGGGAACGTTTGACTCCGTGTACCAAACTACACAATCCTTCCAGCGAATTTGATCTAGACAAAATAAACTAAAAGGTAAATGTATGTGTCATCCCCACTACATGACGCGGATAATGTACTAGTTTATGTTTATGGACACAAGTGTGTAGCATTAACCCGCAATGTAATTACTGAGCTAACAGCAACGCATGAAGACTAATTTGACCCTGAATGTTAGGAAACCCAACGGGTCAATTGATGGAATTTGCCAAGGCCCAATAGTAGTGGTGGATATATAATTAGGGAAAAAAAACTTATGTACATATATTTTTGACGGTTAATAATGATTTAATTTAATCCTCAAAGTTTCACATTTTTTTCGTTTTAACCACTCAAGGTTTTTTCTAATGATTTAATACTCGAAGTTTTCAGAATTTTGATGGTTTAAACCTAAAGTTTGATTATACTTCAAAAATTTGATGGTTTAATCCCTAAAGTTTATCTTTTATAATGATTTCACCCTTTTAAGTTTTTCTACTTTAATCATATAACTTTCAAAAATTCAATGGTTTTACCCTTTCAAGGGTTAAACCGATAAGTCAATGCAAACTTGAAGGATTAAATCGTAAGAAAAAAACTTGAGTGCTTAAAACCAAAAAAAAATAAAACTTTGAAAATTAAACCATTATTAACCCTATTTCTAACGTATAAAATTATAAATTATTGTTACGAACAAATTAAAAGATAATTATTTATTTGTGATTAATCAATTATTATAAGTATGTAGTATATACTCGACTCTTAATTCATTACTCCCTCCGTTCCAAAAATAATGACCACAATACTATTTGTCTATTTATATATGTTATAAAATAATTATTCACTTAAAAAATAACTATTAAAATCATCTAACTTCCAATCTTGCCCTCATATATTACTCTTAATAAATATCTTTTAAATATTTCAAGTCAAATATACCTTAAATATATATAAGAAAATTCGACATTTACATAATCTATTGTAAATTGCAAAAAAATTGTTGGTGCACATTAAATTTGGGACAGTAGAGTATTATATTACTTCCTTTAGTCAAAGTTTTCACTTTGACTATACACACGGTTCAAAAGATTTCCACTAATTATACTTTTTATCAATTAATCAACATCTTTATTCACTAAAATATATTTAGATTGATTCTTATATGAAAGTAAACGCTTATTTGAAAAAATTTTAAATATAGTAACCAAGATAATGGAAAACGGGACGGATGAAGATTAGAATTATCATAAATACACCTAGGGCTGTTGACGAACCGAGTCGATTCGAATATCCTGATGCTCGACTTGACTCGTTTAAAAAATAAGTATGTTCGAGTTCAACTCGAACTCGATTAACTTTTTAAAACCATATTCGAGTTCAAGCTCGGATAATAATTTAGTGTTCGAGCTCGAGCTTGATACTCGTTTTAGTTTATGACCATTTATAAAAAAAAATAGTTATTTGAGCTTAAAATATTCGTTTAGAAGCTCAAGCTTGATAAAATCGTTTATAAGCTTAAACAGGCTCATTAAAAAGTGAAACACCCCGAAATTTTAGAACCATTTTTTTTTATTGCTGACTATTTACAAAGAATACTAACTATTTATAAAGAATATTAACGATTTATAAAGAATACTAAATGTTTATAAAGAATACTAACTGTTTATAAAGAATACTAACTGTTTATAAAGAATACTAACTTTCAAACCGCGTAACTCTTAACTCATTTAACATTTGACCACCGAATTTGGTGTGCACCTTACCTATATGATTATAAACATATCTTAATTTCCACTTTTCATAAATCTGCATTTTATCAAGAATTGGACTAGTGACCTCTTTATGGTCATTTTTTTGACTCATTTAGTGAACATGTCAATTCCCAAACCACCTTACTTCTGACTTAAACCTTTACACCATATTTTCTACACTACAAATATGGCTTAATGACATATTTACATTCGTCATATCACAACCACAACTCATTTTGACCTCTAAACCCATTAGTGACCTATTTGGGCACTTTGATGACCCGTTTGGGTCTTTACCCATATAATCATCGTTCTAACACCCATTCTACATATAATTGACTTTTCTAAGTCAAACCAAACAACTTTTACCATTAAGATTGTACTAGAACCATAATTCACCATATTTCACATAAGACCATAATTATACATCAAGTATTCAACATCCACTTCTACAAAATTGTCAACGACCATATCATGACTCATTGACTACGCTGACTTTAAAGATCACCAAGTCTGACTTTGACCATAATACTACATCTAACTTAGACTTTCAACATAAAGTGACAAAACATGTTTCTTGACCAAAAAGGGGTGTAAGTACATATCAAGAGCATGATTCAAGAGAAGTGACTTGTTACCGATAATACAACAAGTCTCCACCATTAACATCACTCGGGTCTCTTGCCCGAATCTCTATGGGTCCCACTTGACTCACCTATAAAACATATAAACATAACAAAATAAGCATAAAGCTTAGTAAGTAATGGGCTATCTAATATTATAAAATCATATCATAATCATATTCAAGACTTATGAGCATCAAGAACATAAGTTCAATGAACATGTAATACTTAATCTTTCATACTTGCATTATGGATCCATAATCTAATATGTTAACTCCTGCAGTAGTCAACATCTTCGGGCATATACCCCGGTATATCTTTCAACACATCAAGTCACTATGATTCCCATTACCGGTCCTTCCAAGTAATTAGAGAATACAACAAATAACATAAGATAGCATCGTCCATTAACTTACCTCGCGATAGCCCAGACAAATAATCACTTGTATCACCTTGAGCACGTTTATCACCTAATCATGTTATCAAGTAGCCAAGTATCAATCACAAATCACATATCACACCAATTAAGTGAAATTCTCATAATACTTATGCCTTATTCATGAGTTTCATACACTTATCACAAATTACATACAATTGGGTAGTCTAATATCATATTAAATCAAAATCATTCACTTACACTAAGATTACCGCTCTTAGTACATACATACATATATCAATATCTCTTTCATCATGAACTACCCAAATTATATGTAATTATCAATTTCTTTATATCAACAAGGATCATCAATTTACCCATAAACATATGATTATGAGCATTCTAATCAAATTAATATCATTTAAGCATATCGTTTAATTCATTGAAGTGTTTGGAACATCAATTAAGCCAATAATTCACTGATTTATCAACTTTAAGAATCTAGGGTTTATGCAATCAAACTAATTCATCAAATTAAACATAATAGAGAGTTAGTAATACCTTAAGGATGCTAAAATTGAAGATTAAAAACACTATGGATCAAACCCTAGCTTCAATTTGTGATTTTCTTCCTTTCTTGGCTTTAAAATCGTTCACCCAAAAGAACCAGTACGTGATTTCTATTTTTCTGTGTTTTTAATATTGTAGAAGCTACAGGAAGTCTAATATTATACTGCTAATTTCGTTTAAACCTCCATTTTTGTTAATTTGACAATATCAGTCCCTCTAACTAACTACACAATTAACTAGCAAGTCCTATGGCATAAATTATCTTTCACAGTTAATCCTTTTTAACTTAACAATTAAAATAGTATATTTTAAAATTTTGAACTTACAAAAATTGGGATGTTACAAAAAGTATACTAACTATTTTATGAAACTTGAAATAAAGTTTGTAAAATACATTTACACTTAATTAAACTTAAAATGTATAAGTATAATTAGTTATCATCAAACACAAATAGGCTATGTTTGGCAACGGAGCTTATAGTAGCTTATTGGAGCTTAAGCTTATTTTTTCAGCTTCAAGCTTTGTTTGGTAGACAAAATATTAAGAGCTTATTAAAGAAAATAAGCTCTTAAAAAAGAAGCTAGTAGAACTAGCTTTTAAATTAAGCTAGAAGCTTATGTAATGAAAAATTACATAAATACCCTTTATATAATTATCTATCATATATTTGTTTGTTCTTTTATGTCAATTTACATATTTTAAGCTCAAGCTCCAGCTAGTTTTATTCAAACATTACAAAAAAAATAAGCTCAAGCTTCTAGCTTTAAATATAAGCTCCAGCTATAAGCTTCCAGCTCCAGCTACCAGCTACTTTTGCCAAACACACCCATAATAAGTAAGTATGAAATTAGATTCTTGATGTTGATATTTATAGTATGCTCATCTCATCCTATGTTACACACTTTCAATGTGGGATGCAAAAAGAAAAATGAGTTATCCCACATAGGAGAAAAGAACTAAAGTTCAAGAAATGAAAGTACTATAAAAATAAAGTCTCATAGATGAGAATGTGGAACCAACATATGTGTTATTTACACTATAAATATGGTGTTAGTATTAGTATAATATTTGTGTTTCTAGATATAATATTAAGTAAACATCTTATTACTATCATATCTTTTAAGTTTTAAAATATGTAATTATTATGATAATAGATATGTTCATTTAGCTCGTTCGACTCGATAAGCTCGACTAGTTCGTTCGGCTCGAGATTATTTTACGAGCTTTCGAACGAGCCGAGTCGAATTTATGGTTTTGAAGCTCGGCTCGTAAAACTAATCGAGCAGTCTTTTTATGTTCGATCTCGACTCGAGCTCGAATAGTATTATGCTCGAATTCGAGATAAACGAGTTCGAACTCGAGTAGCTCGTTAAGTGCTCGGTTCGTTAACACCCCTAACATACCGACAAAACCAGGATCACAAAAAGTGTGCAAAGCACCATTACCAAATACCAACCCAACTCCTTCAATTTTGTCGTATCCTATTCATTTACAGTACTTATTTATATGTTAATCCCTCTTGTATCATTATTCTATCATTTAATACGGAGTTTGTAGATTTTTCTTTTAAGACAAGTTATGAAAAATGAATTGCAACAACAACAACAATAATTATATTAATAGAGAAGAGTTCAATTGAGACCATTTATTTTGTGTGAGAATGGGGGAACCAACCACAATATGCCACGTGTCACTTTTTTCTCTCTCATCCACGTTTTTAAAAATTAAATATCTCACAAACGACAAGTCGAAAAATCATGAAAATTGCACCATATTTTTCAGCGTTTTATCCTCTTCGATTTGCCGTCCATCAAGGCATACTTCCGACGAACTTTTTTTTTTTCATTTTTTTGGTGGGTTTTACATATTAGTAACACATGTGTTCGTGATTGATTATACATTTGATTTAGGGTTTAGGGTTAGGGTTTAGAGTTAGGGTTTAGCAGGGTTTAGTGTTAGGGTTTAGCAGGGTTTAGTGTTAGGGTTTAGGGTTTAGGGTTTAGTATGATTTAGGGTTTAGAGTTTTATAAAGCGTTTAGGGTTTAGGGTTTAGGGTTTAGGGTTGGGAGTTTGGGGTTTCGTCCCGAAACCCCAAACTCCCAACCCTAAGCCCTAACCCCTAAACCCCAAACCCTAAACCCTAAACGCAACACTGTAACACACGTGTTAGTAATGTGAAACCCACTAAAAATAATGGAAAAAAAAACTCGTCGAAATTATGTCTTAATGGACGGCATATCGAAGAGGATCAAACGCTGAATCTAATGGTGCAATTTTCATAATTTTTCGGTTTGTCGTTTGTGAGATATTTAACTTAAGGGGTAAATGGGTTTTGTATTCTCTTTGTACATATGGCACCATATCATTGGTTCCTCTATTCTCACACAAATTTTTAGTCTCATTTGAACCTTACCCTATATTAATAATAATAAAACTTAGATATCTTACGCAATAATTTGTTGTCATCGTTAATGTTATATTATCGAGGGTGTGTTTAAAAGAAAAATTTTGTACTCTGTAATACGTAAGTAAAATTAAACTAAATTTACAATTAATATAATTATAAAAATTGTTAAACGTAACCCTTACGATTAAGATTATTATAGTGAAAATTATAAACTCAGTTGAATTAATTACAAAGTATGAATATTCATTTTTAGGGTAAGGTTCAAATGAGACTAAAAATTTGTGTGAGAATAGAGGAACCAATGATATGGTGCCATGTGTACAAAGAGAATACAAAATCCATTTACCCCTTAAGTTAAATATCTCACAAACGACAAATCGAAAAATTATGAAAATTGCACCATTAGATTCAGCGTTTGATCCTCTTCGATTTGCTGTCCATTAAAGCATACTTTCGACGAGTTTTTTTCCATTATTTTTAGTGGGTTTCACATTACTAACACGTGTGTTACAGTGTTGCGTTTAGGGTTTATGGTTTGGGGTTTAGGGGTTAGGGTTAGGAGTTTGGGGTTTCGGGAAACGCTTTATAAAACTCTAAACCCTAAATCATACTAAACCCTAAACCCTGAACCCTGCTAAACCCTAACACTAAATCCTGCTAAACCCTAACACTAAACCCTGCTAAACCCTAACTCTAAACCCTAACCCTAAACCCTAAATCAAATGTATAATCAATCACTAACACATGTGTTACTAATATGTAAAACCCACCAAAAAATGGAAAAAAAAAAGTTCGTCGGAAATATGCCTTGATGGACGGCAAATCGAAATTATGAAACGCTGAAAAATATGGTGCAATTGTCATGATTTTTTGACTTGTCGTTTGTGAGATATTTAATTTTTAAAAACGTGGATGAGAGAGAAAAAAGTGACACATGGCATATTGTGGTTGGTTCCCCCATTCTCACACAAAATAAATGGTCTCAATTGAACTCTTCTCTTCATTTTTAATATCAAGTATAGTTAGCATTTTCCTATGATTCTAAGAGCAACCCCAATGAACAAAAGCTATTAAAAGTTTTTTTGCTTGCCACATCAAATTTTTATAAAAAAGCTTTGTCTTCAATGACCAAAAGCTTTGCAAAGCTTTCCTTTTCAAAATTCATACATACAAACTTTAAAAAAAGTTTTTCATTGAAGACTTGAAAATTATCAAGTTTTGGTAAAAGAAAATTTTATCCCAATGAAGAAAAGTTTTTCTAAAACTTTTTTACATAAAAAAAGCTTTAGATAAAGTCTTCGTTGAAGATGCTCCAACGCAAGTAGCTAGTGCCCAGTAATACAATATTTTACTCCGGGTTTTATGGTCTTATTATACATATATTAATATTAATTAATCGATGGCAGCATTTTTACTGTTCACCAACAAGTTTTATCTCATTTAGACGTTTGCTATTGCATGTCCTGCAATCCTGCATTCAACCAATGAGTTTTAATTTGGCGGCATGGTGCCGCAATTGTTGACGTTTGCTAACATGCTGATCAAATTTAAAGAAGAAATGCAGCATCAAATGCTACAACCCATTGGGCCCATTTTTATATACGGAGTATTATTTAAATTTGAAGACAAAGTATACTTGGACTTCTTTTTAATCCAATAAAAACAAGGGTTATGGTTAGGTGAGCCCCACTTCCGTGAAAAGAAAGTAGATACTTGTAGTTTTTATTTTGTGCTGAGGTTTATAGCTGTACAATTTTTATTACTTAACCTTATTTTTTATTATTTTTGTGTGTGTGCGCAAATGTGATAGGCTGTTAGATAGTTAAAATTTTTAATAGTAACATCTTAATTTAGGCAAGATTTGGTAAGCTACAAATGTTAGATGCATATATTTAATAATGCTACCTTAAACATTAAATTTGGTAATCATAATTAATAAAGACTCAAAAATTAATGCATTAGAAACATCGTTAAAACTTAAAAGTATTGATGCCATTTTCCTTCAATTTAACACTTTCATGACGAATGCATAAGGATGATTAAATCGATAAATGCTAGCAACACATGACCGCAGGTTCTGTCCTTATTTCAATTGATTTTTTTATTTTTATTTTTTTGTATGTGTATAATATATATTAATATGGGAGGATGGGCTTGCACTACACTACTACAGAGCTACTTTTTTTTTTTTTTTTTTTTTGGGCCAATACTCCCTTATAATCAATTGTAAAGGTCTTATGAACAGTAATCGAACCTTCTAAAAAAATTGTCTTATTAGGCGCTATTACGATATGTATACATATTAGTTTCACAAGACAATTGATAACATGCTTTTGTGTTGGATGGTCTCCGTCCCATGTTAGCATACGAGAAGCCCAAGTTTGAATCTTGGGATTGTTATGTTTGATTTTGTTTTTTTTCTTCCATATTTTCTTTCCTTTTGGGTTGTTTTTTTTACTGTTATTGTTATTATAATATAATATATAATATTACTATTAGTTACTACTTTAATTTCTTATAATATATATTGGTTTTTTAATTATTTGATATTTTACTTTTATATTACTTACTATTATTATAATTTATTTTTGTTGTTATTATAATTTATATTTATTATTTACTATATTTATATGTTAATTAGCTAAGCTTTAATATTTGTTACCTTCTTTTTTATACATTTTGGTGGCTAACAATTTGTTAATGGAGAAAAAAAAATGTAACCTTGATTTGAACAAGTTTGTAATTTAATATTATTATTTTTATCATAGATTATTAGTATAAAAAAAACTGTTAAAACATACTTTGTATTTAATGAGACAATGAAATTGAATACAACTTATACTAAAGTCTAAAACAAATGTAAAGTTTAAAATGTTTATCTAAAAAACCCAGAATACAACTTATACTAAAACAAATGTAAACTTTAAAATTTTTATCTAAAAATTCCCGGTGCGGAGCACGGGCATCACAATCCTCGTTGTTATCAAATGATGAAAATTAGCCCATATTTTGGTATACTCAAATACTCAATTACTCAAAGGAGTCTTTTTTACGTTAATAATTTCATGAATGTATATATATCCCTTGCGAAGCGGGGTCAACAACCTTGTTGTTATTATTGGAGGACACCGACACATTACTAACAACGAATATTTAATTATTAATTAAATAAATGTTATCTCATCTAGTTTATTACGAATATAAAATATCATTTCATGAAGACTTAGCCAAAATACATCAACATTGGTCATTCGATGACATCAGCTGTATATATTTAACTCAACATTTTCCAACCATATATTTTATACACAACTTTTTTGGTGATACACATTAAATATATTGTAATGTGTACCACAAAAACTAATTTACTCATATTAAAAAGCATTACATTCAATACTTTTGTTATATTTTCTAATAGCATAAATAGTTAATCATAAAGTTTATCTAGAAAAAATCCTATCATATATGAATCTTCCCTTATAAAACACGTCATTATGACAATAACATCATTAATACTTCAACTAGAGTTATTTAATTTAACTAGAAAAAAAAATGCAACACGGCAAGTCGACAACCACTTTATTTTGAGTATATACCTATACCTATTATTATTACTAAAAATTGTGCCATAAATTTTGGAAGGTGATGTGTACATCATCAATTTTTAACCGTATACCACTAGTTATGTTTTAAATAGTTATATTGTATAATAGGCTGATGCACATTAGCGATGTATGACTAAAAATTGGTAATGTATAAATCACTATCCATAAATTTTAGATTCATATTTCTATGTCTGGACCTAAATTGGTTGGGAAGGCCATGAAACAAAAGCTACCATCATACTATTGACTTGTGTATAGCTTCATACGAATATTATCGTCGTTACGTCTAGTATGCAGAATTGAATAGATTTTTTATTGAACTGAAATTTTAATTTCATTTTATAAAGGTGTTTGATTCATGAATAAATTAATATGTAAGTTATCAAAATTCATTTATTCAACACATTTCTAAAAAATTTCAATTCCCTTAATAAATTCCAGTTTGATCAACAACATTCTACAAATCAAAAGCAATGAACATCTTTGTATTGTTTTTACGTGTATCATTGTCAATTGATAGGGTGTGTTTGATTGACAAAATAGCTTATAAAATTGTTTGACATTTTGACATACAAAAATTTAAGAGCTTACTGAAAAAATAAGCCAATGAAAAAAACTACTAGAATTAGCTTTTTAAATATACCCCTTATAAATTATTTATCTTGTTTCTTTTTGTATTTTTACATCAATTCATATTTTTAAGCTCTAGCTAATATGCAAAACACTTTTAAAACAATAAGTCTTAGCCTCCGATTTAAAAAATAAGTTCCGCCTACCCACTACAACTATAAACTTCTAACTTCAGTTTTTAGCTAGTTTTCCCAAACACATTCGTAGTATCAAAATAAATGTTTATTCACTAAGACAATTGAAACCATATAGTTTTTATTTAAATCTTAAGTTGGTACACGGGGAAAGCTATATGCTTTCATTTTTTCAATTTTTTATCAAACTTTTTTACAGAAATAATAATAATAATAATAATAATAATAATAATAATAATAATAATAATAATAATAATAATAATAATAATAATAATAATAATAATAATAATAATAATAATAATTATAATTATTATTATTATTATTATTATTATTATTATTATTATTATTATTATTATTATTATTATTATTATTATTATTATTATTAAATAAATAAATAAATAAATAAATTACTTTCTATAATTATTATCACCTTCATGTTTTCACTTTGTCGTTTGGAGACATCTACGTCCTTAAATTTTTATTATCTAACGCTTTCGTTTTTTCATTCTATATTTTTGTAATTTTATAAAAAAATTGTTTAACCTACTTTAAAAAATTCCACGTACACATTTTATTTTACATTTCTTATCAAACACTTTCACATCTTGAAGCAAAGTTCGTTTAACTTTCTTTAAATTATTTGTATAGGGTAAGGTTCAAATTAGACTAAAAATTTATGTGAGAATAGAGGAACCAATGATATGGTGTCATGTGTACAAAAAGAATACAAAACCCATTTACCCCTTAAGTTAAATATCTCACAAACGACAAATCGAAAAATTATGAAAATTGCACCATTAGATTCAGCGTTTGATCCTCTTCGATTTGCTGTCCTTTAAGGCATACCTTCAACGAGTTTTTTTTTTCCCATTATTTTTAGTGGGTTTCACATTACTAACACGTGTGTTACAGTGTTGCGTTTAGGGTTTAGGGTTTGGGGTTTAGGGTTTGGGGTTTAGGGGTTAGGGTTTAGGGTTGGGAGTTTGGGGTTTCGGGACGAAACCCCAAACTCCCAACCTTAAACCCTAAACCCTAACCCCTAAACCCCAAACCCTAACCCCTAAACGCTTTATAAAACTCTAAACCCTAAATCATACTAAACCCTAAACCCTGCTAAACCCTAACAATAAACCATGCTAAACCCTAACTCTAAACCCTAAACCCTAAATCAAATGTATAATAAATCACTAACACATGTGTTACTAATATGTAAAACCCACCAAAAAAATGAAAAAAAAAAAGTTCGTCGGAAGTATGCCTTGATGGACGGCAAATCGAAGAGGATAAAACGCTGAAAAATATGGTGCAATTTTCATGATTTTTCGACTTGTCGTTTGTTAGATATTTAATTTTTAAAAACGTGGATGAGAGGAAAAAAAATGACACATGGCATATTGTGGTTGGTTTCCCCATTCTCACACAAAATAAATGGTCTCAATTGAACTCTTCTCTATTTGTGTAAATATATTTCAAAATTAAATGCTTCAAGCGTTTTACATATATATTTGGTTTATAGGTCAACAACATGAATTTTAAATATAATTTAATTGTGATAATTTCACTTTGACGACTATGGAGACGAACAGTCTTGATATTTTTTGTCATCATGCTAAGTAATACGGAGTACTAATAAAGAAGATGATTAAGCACTAATACTTAAGATACTATACATATGCGGGAGTTGCTTTTCGCACGGAATGACAAGACATTTAATTGACCGAGTGATTTTTGACTCGTCTAGATTTTCCCGACAACGGAGTTGATCATATTTAACATATAATATTTTTCGTATTTAATTAACGTAATATTTCGTTTTTCTTTAATAACTTTTTCTATACAATGTGCAAAATAATTCCGAATATATATTCATGATCAGTGTAATTCTGTCTACATTTCGACATAAATTTTATCGTCATATGATATGTATTTAACGAAAATATTTTTTAGTCTCAAAATCAAATTTTTTATATCAAAATATAGATAAAAATAAACTTGTCATAGTTGTATATTAAGATTTATATTATAACATATGTAAGAAAATTTATTAGTCAAAAATACAATAAAACGTTAATAAAACTATTTGAATATAATTAGTGGACAATTGTTTTACCACTATAAGTACTAGTTGATTGACCCGTGAATACACGGGTTTAATTTAGAATACATAATAAACAGTCATTGTGTTTGTAAATATATTATAATTGTAGTAGACATTTAAGAACTTTAAAATAGACATTTACAAACTTGACACTCTAAGAAAGGCCAAAAGAAATTAAATCAAAATTCTTAAACCAAGACTTCCAAATACAGCTTCAACGACGACTTTTGTGATCTCTAAGTTGCTTGCATTCAAGTGTCTCACACTCTCACATAGTTCTTTGGTAGCACCAGCTCTTTAAGCCTTTCCCTTGTAAGGTTTACAGTGCAACCAATTAGTAACATTCTCTCTTTAATTGTTCACATACTTAATGACATTGCTTTTAGTTGAATAAGTCAACATTAGAAATTTCAGACATGTATGTACCTGGGGAATTTCAAAGCAACAGTCTAATAACATATAAAGCAACAGCACGAAAGCCGCAAACAACATATAAAGACTTGCTAATACTTAAGTACCTGGTTAGCAATGACTCTCCATAATCAACTTCATGTTTCTTTTCCAGATTAATTCTGCCCATTTTGAAATACCATTAAAATTTATGGATTTTGCTATTTGTAGCCCTAAGGGCTATGTTTAAGAGTTAAATTCGTGTATAAAAAGGTTGTATATTGGGTTGGTTGGGGGAAGTTATATTCAGGGGGTGGGTGGTTATTATTAATGTACAAACATTTAATGCGTGTCTGAATTTCTTATTCATAGCCCTTAGGGCTACGTATAGCATTTTCCAAAATTTAATAATGGAACAATTTCATATATTATATAAGAAAAACACGGTTAGTGAAAATAAAAAACTAACCTTCTGGATCCAAATGTATCGTCTCCATCATCATTAATAGATCCAAAGACTCTTGTATTGCCTACAATCAAGTTTACAAATTCATAACCTAAAACGCAAGCAATTAAAACTAAATTCAACTGCACTACTTGAAAAAGGAAATTGGAAACCTTTGGTAGCTATATGAATATCAAGCCTTTCTTCCCCTTCTTGGTAGCATTCGAGCCTTTTCAAGAAGAAATGCAGTAGCATCTTATAACCTTCAAAAATGTAGTAACATACAACCGAAATTATGTACATATACCGGATTGTGTCACAGTAGTATCATAGAGATGAAGTGAGAAATCAAACCCTACATTACAAACAGAAACTTAAATTACCAAATATAAGCAGTACCCTTTACAACCAGCCTTTAATAATGATAATAGCCAAGACATAAAACAATGTTGAGGAAAAAATGGAAGTGTGGAACAAACCTGTTTTAGCAACAGTGTATCAAAAATCAAACTTACAGTTCATAGGCTGAAATGCAACTAACATCTTGCTCTTTTATTCAGCTCCTAAGCTTTAGCACAGTCTACAAACGTGTGATTACAGAATATCATGATAACTCTTTGGTTGGAAACCTTAGCTTAAAATATATAAGTGTAGAAACAACATTTGTGAGCACCATGTGTAAGTTAAAATTAAACCTAATGATCGACATGAAGGTGGCATCATATTTAGAAGACCACTAACAGAAGGATTATCAAAGAGCCACATATTTTTTTATTTACTTACAGAATTATGATATTCTCACACAGCGTCAACGGAACATGTTTCTTGTTCATTATCCCCTCCAAGGCCTGGAATGCCATTACCTGCAAAATGCTAAGTAGTACATGATTTTCAAAGAATCTATACTATATAAATGGACCCAAAACTAAACAAATATCAGTATATACACGAATGGACCTACACTTATCTCTAGATGGACCTCAAATTCTAGCAAGCAGCATAAAAATTAAGACATAAACTTAATGTAAACTGCGATACAATTAGCCAACAAATACATAAGTAATAACAAATTTAATATCAAGTTTAAACCTGGATATCCCATGTATTTGTCATAAAAGGCTGACCAACAACCCTTCAATCTCTTATTTTTCCAATTCTGGTACCTAGTGATCCAAAAGACAGCAGAGCTTCCATGAATCTAATACCTGTTTTGCATAGCCACTGTTACCAACAACCATTATTACCTATTGAAAACCAACCATATAAAAAAACCGTGCAATTTTTAAAATAAGTTTCTCACCAAAAAACCCTTGAAGTAAGATTGTAAGAACCAATATTAAAAGAGAATCTAAAAATATGAAACCTGCATACACACATGAAGCAACGAAAAGTAAAAGCGCCCAAAAAAGCAAAGAAAAAGCGTTTAATTAATGATCACTCTTAGGATTCATAGAAGGCTTAACGCTATACGATTCTTGATATCATCACAAAAAAAAACTTAGATAAAGAACACAATAATATAGAGCTTTATGACAGAATTGAATTATCATAAACTGACACTTCATAACAATCTTCAACAAAACTGCAATTACCAAGACCTGCAATTTTCTGTTGATATTACAGTTTCTTGAAATAAATCAGATTCTTGAAATAGCAACCAATAAAGGACCATCTAAACATATATGAAATTGAGATAACTATCAAACACATAGTACCTACATGATCACACATATTGGCATCTGTCAATAAGACCATGGATTCAAATGTGAAAAAAAACACAAACTTTGTTCCTATAATATAGTTTGACCAACCTGCAAAGATTAAAATAAACAAAACAGTGAAGAAGAGAATCTTACATTACATCCGAAACCCACAATCACCAAGCTCACAAACAATAATTAATAGCCAAGATGTCAATGTTAGGCTTTTGGCGTGTACAAAATATCATGACTTGTATCCATACTAACCGTAAGCAATCAGTAGCTTGGATGAAACGCCCCTATTTCCATAGATTAAATTTTTTTTTTTTTTTTTTTATAGAAAACTTGTATATTTCAAATTTATAAATTCATAATGCTTAGGAATATCATTCCATCACATTTGGTCCCATCTAAATACTAAAGTTACATGTTTACAAATTCGACTCCATACAATGATGACACCTTATATCAAAATCATAATAGTTTGAGCGATTTATACAATGGTATTACAAAACGACAATTCAATAGAATGTGAAACTTGTATAATGTCACAACAAGCTTCAATCCACACTTACTTCTTGTAATCACCTTTCATCCAATTGGTTCAACCGAACCAACACCTACAATATAAATCACCGATACGAGTAAGCATAAAGCTTAGTGAGTATACAAGCAACTAAATAAATAATTCACAAACAAGATACAATTTATTAATAACTAATTATTTCTTTTAAATAGAAACTATTGAACCACAATAAAGATTCGACAATATTTCGTATGGATCCATGATCCAATAGATACAAGTAAGCATGGCACTAATCCCATATGAGTACCAAGCTTAATAGATACCAAGTAGTGCCAAGCACTTATTTTGTATATTCAATTTCTACAATTCTAAATCCATATATTACGATTAATTCACATAATCCTATTAATTCACATCATCCTCTTAATTCACATAATTCTCCTAATTCACATAATCCTACAATTTCACATAATCCACATAATTCAATCACCCACATAATACTATGCTATTTCCAAATAACTCAACTATTAACAACAATCCACAACTATGGTCAACAACCAATATTTCTTAAGATACGAAACATAATACAACATAGAAACACACATGATATACAATTATAAGAAACAAACAATAAGAACAACTATAAGAGACAAACAATATTCCAAACGAATGTATGAACCTCTTGCTCGTAAGCAATCCAGAACATACAATCATTATTCAAATAGTCCTCGTATTACTCACCTTTGCCTTTTTAAGCAATTGCATGATTTCACACTCGAATCGCCGATCCATTGTTCTTGATCACCTAGCATATAACTTATGAATACAATAATACATTTAACAACTATACTTCAATATAAACAATGCATTAACACTATCAATCCATCACCCTTGATGGATTGATCATTCTACCTCTAATCCTTTATTTCATGATTCTCTTTATTTTTATAACTTCTTAAATTCATTATTCCATAGTTTATTCCATAGTCACATACATGACTTTATTACTTGTATATATTTCAATTATTACTAGTGATCATTATGATCATTTTATCAACTTAATCATAATCAATTCTCATAAACATAATCAATCCAACTACAAAATTCTTTGAGTTAATACTTCAATTCTTGTAATCATATATCAATAACCTTTTTAAACACCAATTTAGGTGTATTAACACTAATTCATATCCATATGATCAAAACCCACTTTGATCATATATCCCAAATTCAATTAATCCATTTTTAGATCAAATTCATGTTACTCCTCATCATTTAAACACTTATACATTACAAATTCATCATAATATGGCTTAAATTCAACCTAGAAATTATTAGTTATTCAAACCCATCAAAACCCTCAAGAACACAATTCAAGATTCTTGATCTTTAATTCATTCTAGTGTTAATTCAATCACTAATAAGCTTATCTATCATCAATTCAATGTATTTCATACTTTATTTCATATTAAATTCGTTAATTTCATAAACCCCCATGAAAATTCAAAGAAACTAAGATTCTAGGTTAGACTAAATCAAGAACAAGGATTACCTTAGGTTGTAGATGATTAATCCTTGTTGAATTCGAGTTCCTAGCTTCGATTTCAGGTTTAAAATTCGATGTCTTTGTTTAGGGTTAGGGTTAATACGAGTTTGAAGTTCCTGGATGTTTTGAGAAGTAATTTTAACGATATATGATACGTACACATATAGATATATATGTTTATTTTATACCCTGTGATTATCATTGTCTGGAACTTTAAAACCGACTCACAGTTATTACTATTTTATTTCACCTAGAGTAAAAATAACTTAAAACATTTACTATTACTTTATTCACAATATTACTTTTGGACTTTGGGATGTTACATTGGAGTATGAAAAGTCCACCAATTCAAACTACGCTGGTTGGACACCTTCCTAAGAATACCTCCATTAGGGCATCTACACGACTGCACCAAACCACATTTGTTAAATGAGACCTAGGTAGAAATAGAAAGTAGGGTAAGCAACAAAGTAGTAGACCTTGTCAAACAAAGTAGTCATATAGATCTAAACTCCAAGCTGAAAAGTGTCTATCGACACATGTGACAAAAAGGTGTGATCTTCCATGGTCATATGTTTAAAGATGGCTCGTATTGAGGCTCAATCATGGAACAACCTTTTTAATTAACTTTAACAAATACCACATAATGAACATTATAATAATTATTCATTACCTTTAAATCTAACTGGACATAGCAGTATAAGGCATGATCTTCACATCAGATTTAATTCTCTATTCCTTTTGTAGCCTTTTCAAATAGATAACATGGCTACAACCAACAATATCAATATAAGAAATACCACACACATTTTCAGAAGAATAAGAAATAGTAGAGGATTCAACATGTAGTACTTCTTAGGCTTCATAGGTTATACAAAGAATCAAACTTCCATACAATATCCTAAGTTCATAAAACTAAAACACAAAAGTCCCAACGTCATTAGTTTTTGAGATTCTAATTGATATAAAAAAATAGGCACTCACAAATATTTAAAGATCAACAGATGGATAACCTTTTGATCTAACCTTTTTTTTCCATGCCTTTACTGATCATGCCTTTTTATTGTCCTCTAACAAAAGCAACAACCAAATCAGCACTTCAAATTAGCAAATAACACAATCGAAAGTTTACATAGAGATAAAGTAATGTAAAGCTTCATATGCTACTCGAGACCAAATAAGCGTACCTCTAAATGGCTCACAAATAATGACCGCAAGATATGATGAATCTGTGCACCAGCATACACCTACAATGTTCGTTTTTCTTGATTTCTTTCATCCACCTGGGAGACAAAAGCTGCAATGAAGGTTTCTTTTGTAAGTTACGTTTGATATCATAAATTACTACATCAATGTAACATATGAACACACACACACACATATAAAAGACCCATGATATTTCTTACCTTTAGAGTAATTCATAAGAATGTTCAGAACGAATGATCCCTGATCAGCCTGCAAAGCACATAAATTAAGTAGGTACTCACCATCATACAATACAGATAAATAGCAAGTCGGATTTCTGTCAACAACCAGCGGTGAACCACCGCCGGATGACTCCCTCCGACCTTCGGCCATTATTATTACAGCTTAAATTAACCAAATCAATCAGCAAAACAGTTTTAATTAATACGGAGTAATATACATATAAATTTGTAATTATACCTATCTATGTAAAATTAAAAAGACATGAAATTATACGAACCCTAACAGCGGCGGTCCTTTGTAACCCACCGATTCCTAGTCTTCGTCTCATCTCTCAATAATTTTCATTTGCAATTTCTGATAGTAATCGAAGAAGACGTTGATTTATAATATTAATAATAATAACAAAAACCCAAAACCAATTGATTTACCTGAAAGGTGCTCCTCATGAAAACTCAAACACAGAAACAGGTAGGAAGAAGATGAAAGTGATAATAAGGTTAGATAGTAAGCTATACTAGTAATTTGAATTCTTGATAACATAGATATCAATGACCAATTAATGGGGAAATGGAAGGCGTGCAAAATTTTTGGGAAGATGAAAAGAAGCATGCCCAGTAAAGTAAAGGGCGGTGGTGGAGTAAAATAAAAGCTCTGCTATCAAGGAATTTAATTCGTTTTTTTACCATTTTGAAGCATCTACCTGATTACATTAAATCATGACATCAGCACATGGATGGAAAGCATGACACATAAGCATGAAGATTGAAGGAGAGTGTGACACATCAGCAAAAGTGATGTCAGCATCATTGCCAATTTGTATATAAGATAGATTCTTACATATGTCCACTAATTATATTCAGATAGTTTTATTAATATTTTATTGTGTTTTTGGTTAATAAGTAGTCTTACATATGTGATAATATAAATCTAAATATACCTCCATGATCAGTTTATTTTTATCTACATTTTGATATATTTAAAAGTTGGTTTGAGACTAAAAATGTTTTTGTTAAATACATAACATATGACGATAAAATTTATGTCGAAATGTAGATAAAATTACACTGATCATGAATATATATATTCGGAATTATTTCAAACAATATATATAAAAAGTTATCAAAGAAAAACATATATACTAAGTAAATTAAATATAAACATATAATATATTAAATTAAATATAACAAACATATGCCAAATCATCCGTCGCTTCTGTCCTTTCGGTCATTTCGAGGAGTGTAAAACACACTTTTAAGTGTGTAAATAGAATTAGCCTACATATGCATAGTAAATTTCCGAAAACCTGTAGCACGTACAGCTTTAATTCAAAGTTATTCGAGGTATAATAATTAAGTATTTTGTTCCGTTAATTTCACGACATCACGTGTAGTTCCAGATCTAGAGAAGAAAGTAGTCAACACCATTTACCAACACATTTATTCCGTTTTATTTATAACTACACAAATTAGTATTACTGTCACACACACAAAAAAAAAAAAAAAATGGAAACGAAATCCAAACTCTTTTCATTTCTATTTCTTCTCCAAATAATCATCAATATCATTCATCTCACCGCAGCTCAATCATCACCAGATTATGGCATCTACAAATGCAGAAACACAGGCAACTTCACCACCAACACATCATACCAAACAACACTCGAATTCGCACTCGATTCCCTCCCAGGAAACGTCGCGAAAAACGGCGGTTTCTACCATACAACAGCAGGCAACAACACTGATACACACGTTAATGCTCTTGCGTTATGTCGTGGCGATATCGGACCACAATCATGCGAAGATTGTATCAAGAACTCGATCCCATTACTTAGAGAATACTGTCCTAATCAAAAGGAAGCAGCCGCATGGTACACGAATTGTATGGTTCGTTATTCGGGTCGTGATATAATTGGAGTACTTGATAGCTGGACATTTAAAGAATTATATAACACGGCTAATGTTTTGGATGTTATTGAGTTTAATAAGACTTTGAATGAATTAACAAGTAAGTTACTAGTACAAGCTGCAGGAGGTGATTCGTTTAGGAAAATGGCGGTTGGAAACGTTAGGTTTGTTCCAGATTCGATGGTGATTTATGGTATGATGCAATGTACGCCTGATTTATCGAGAGATCAGTGTAGTGAATGTTTGAACGATACGATTTATGAGATTAATAGTTGTTGTAGTGGTAGAATAGCAGCAAGAGTGTTTTATCCGGGTTGTTTTTTGAGGTACTCGAATGAACATTTTTATAACGATCCGCCGTTGATATCCGCCACATCGCCACCGTATAAGCTCACTTCAGGTACTGAATTCATTCGATCTGATCTGTTCAGTTGTAATCTTGTTAGATTTGTTTATACGAATTTAGTTCTTGTGTTTTTTATATATTATATTTGATCTTGATCCCCTTTCTTGGCAAAATTTGAATTTTGCACTTTTTTTAAAAGAAAGAAATTTGTAACGTGATTTTTTATGTTACCGTTTTTGGAAATCTGGCCTTATACACTTTGTATGTATTGCAACTTTTTTTTAAGATTTCATGATCCATCTGAACTTTTTGAAGTTCTAACACAGAAAGTTGGTAATTGATCAGGCAAAAATAGCAACACTGCAAAGAAGATTTATGTGGTTACTCCGGTGATATGTGTTTCTCTGGCACTAATTGGGATCGGCGTTTGGTTACTTCTTAGAAAAAGATGGCGAAATGATGATGTGTCAATACAAGAAAATACCAGCTTCTCCTCTTTGCTTACAGAACAGAAACTAAACTCAACTAATGATGCTGGTAAGTGTTGTGTTGTGAAAAATTAGGAAAACCAGATAATGAGTTTACTTCTTGGATAAATTTCTTAATTGGTAACTTTGGAGTTTTGTCCAAACTTGACCATTTATACATAATGGAATGGTTGGCAATATAGTGTTCTGTTTTCATAGATGTTTTGAAAAGTACCATGTTGTATATGATCTTCAAACCTTTGAACTTCTTCGTGTTGATTGTTTGTTATCATTGTGTAGTTGGAATGGAAATCGTAACTGTACAAACTTTGGAATACAATTTAAGGACAACTGAAGTTGCAACAAACGACTTTTCACCAAAGAACTTAATCGGGAAAGGTGGATTTGGTCTGGTCTACAAGGTAAGAAGTAATACATTGCAGTTAGTGTTGTATTGGAGACTAATGCGGACTATAAACTTGTTTACCAGCTAACTTTGTAAGAAAGTAGTGACAATTCTTCAGAGAATACTGTTTCCTCTTTTGTTTTTTTAGACATGTTTTTATGATCTGTGAATAAGTAAAGGGAAGTGATAAATACAACAAATTTGTGTTGTTATATGCTTGTACTGTAAGTTCGTTGTATGAAACAATTTATTTATTGTATCTATCATTTCCCATAAGTAAAGTGTTCAACCACTTGGCAAAATTAAATATTTGAACATTGGGTACGGATTTGATCCATTTGCAGGGTGTTCTTCCAAATGGTCAAGAAGTAGCAGTGAAGAGACTATCGGAAACATCTGGACAAGGTGTAGAAGAATTCGTAAATGAAGCCATTTTAGTAGCAAAGCTTCAGCACCGAAATCTTGTGAGGCTTTTGGGTTTTTGCCATGAAGCAAATGAGAAAATCCTCATCTATGAATATGTTCCAAACAAAAGTTTAGATTACTTTTTATTTGGTTAGTCTCATATTCCCAACTCATGATTTATGTCAGATCTTAATGCAATTCTATTGTGCATTGTTTACATGTAACATGTGTTTGTCTGTCAATGTAGGCTCTGTTAAGCATGGACATTTGGATTGGGTGACACGACGGAAAATTATAAGAGGGATCACAAGAGGAATGCTTTATCTACATGAAGATTCGCGACTACGAATCATCCATAGAGATCTCAAAGCTAGCAACATTTTACTAGATCAGGACATGAATGTGAAGATATCGGATTTTGGATTGGCTAGAACTTTTGGGGTAGATCAAACTCTTGGAAACACGAGCAAAATTGCTGGCACCCTGTAAGATTTTCATCATCCAATTCTCCTAATTGGTGCAATCTGGATCAATAATAGAATGAATTCTTTCTAGTTACTATGTAGTATATGCATATGTGATTATAGCCTCTAAATGCTTATGGAGAATTCATCCTCTAATATTGACTCTTAATGTATTCATACAGTGGATATATGTCACCAGAGTACGCTATGCACGGGCATTTTTCAGTAAAATCTGACGTATTCAGCTTTGGAGTCATAGTTCTTGAGATTGTGAGCGGGCGGAGAAACTCTAGCTTTTATCAACTTGATGATGTTGAGGACCTATTACTCTTTGTAAGTAAATGCATTCATGTCTTGTCACAATAGATTCCAACTTAAGTGGAAATGTCAACCCATTTGGTTGTAAATGGATTGATTTGGGCTATAATTTAACTCCAGTGGTCATACAGGTCAAAAAGTGAGCTAATAATAAAATAGGTCATACGTATCTACAAGTATTTTGTATGTTTGAGCCTAACCTACAATAACCGTCTCAGGCCTGGAAACAATGGACGGGTGGAAGCCCATTGGAGCTATTGGATTCTACACTTGCTGAATGTTATTCGGAGGATGAAGTCATTAGATCCATAAACATCGGTTTATTATGTGTGCAAGAAGATGCAGATGCAAGGCCTTCCATGGCTTCTATCCTCAACATGCTTAATAACAACTCTATTAATCTACCGGAGCCTAAAAAACCACCCTACTTTCTTTCAAAAGGCCTCTTGTTAGGCAATTCAAGTGACGTTGATAAGTCAATTCGTACCATTAGTTCTCAAGACGAATCATCTATTACTATAATGTATCCTCGATAACTGACTGAATTGCCAATGAGTGGGTATATACTATACACAAGGTCATTCCAATTTTGATCACCTCTGCTTCAGTTTGTTCTAGATTAGAACATATCATTTTGATCTGCCTACGCTATCAGAATTGGTAACAAGTGAATTAAAAAGACAGTACAAGACTCATTCTTGTTGATAAGAGATTCAAGTTTGGTTATATATGTATCGTGACTTATGTAATTTGCAGTGTATGTATAGATAGTCTTCTACGATAGCATGCACTCTGGTAGCCACAATTCTTTTGTCTTAACCGCTGCATAAGAATGTTTTGTTAAATCTTATTCAAGCAACCAAAGTATGTGGTGTTTGTAAAAGTGTGTGGACCAATATTATAAAACTCCTTTCAGTTTAGCACATATGAACATGTTTTCCTAAAGAAATCGGCAAGATTAACAGAAAAACCCAAATTGACCCAATTTTGTCCATTTGGGCCAAATCAAGCCACTGGAAATGCAATCGAAATTTGAAGACGCAAACCTCATGACGCAAATCAGCTAGAAAAGTAGCTACAATTGAAGCATTGTCTATATCCACAGGTTGTCTTTCACCATGTCGTGCAAACACGTTGTTGGGCTATAATTTCTGCTTGGATATCTGGAGGAAGAGCTTCTAAAAACTCCGGGTCAATATCCACAACAACATCAGAATTCCTTCCATTGAATAGATTACGCGAACTATGGTGATGAAATGGGAGAATCGTGCGGGCTGGATTGTGACAATCCTCCATTTTGGGTATTAATCATTACCTAATTTCATGCATTACCCAGAGTAATTCCCTGATTAGTGAATTCAAAATGATTTTTACGTGTGAAGTTGTGTGAAACTTACTATGCGACACGTGACGTATTAGACTTGTAGTTATATGTATATATAATTACGTACGAAATGAACATATTACACTCGACAAACTGAATACAATATAGTTGGTGATACGAAATAATTAATAATTCAAAAATTATTAATTACAAATATTAGATATTTATATTATTAAAATAATATAATAACTTATACGTTTTATATTAAACGTATCAAACGCGAATCATAAAGTTTCAAAAAGAACTTCAAAATACTTTTGAATAATTTTTGTTTGAAATTATTATAGAAAAGTATTAGAACAAAAATAAAACTGAAACCTTTAGACTGCTATTTAGGACGCGTTATACACGAACAGAAACAATTATAAAACGTACCTAAAGGTCGAAAATAATAAAAATATTTATTTTCCCGTTACTGTTTTAGTATTTGGAACATTTCTTCAAAATATAAATTCCAAATTTGACTGAAATCTGGCACGCAATTTAACTGTACAGTACTTCTACTGTGACCAATTTTATTAACGATTTTGATAAAGTATTTCATTTTTGTGAATACCAATTACTAAGTCTAAAATATAAATCAAAATATCGAATAATTGATTTATACGCAAAGTACCACAAATTATACCCGTACACGAAATTAACGGGTTAAAAACTCAGACAAATAACACACCAAAAATATCTGGCGACATTTTTGGTGTAACACCATTCCTCCCCTTTTGACAATTTGAGCAAATCCAAATTTTTATACACTCGCTCTTCAATCACAGTACACACACAAAACACACACAAATAATTTGCCTACCAAACTTTCCTCTGGTTTCTTTGATCGAGCTGAAACAGGAAGCAGGAGAAGTGAAGCAACAACAAGATTCATCAATCTTCACCATTTCAAACCTTCATCATCTAAACAAACAACACAAACATTTACACTACAATAATCATCGTCATCCGTCATCATCATCATCCGACTTCATCATCATCATCAAAGTGAGGAAATTAAACTTCCTATTCTTTAATTCTTTGTCTGAATTTCATTAAATATAATGATAATATAACATAATCCATGTATATAACTTAATAACTTTGATGATTGATTGATTATTTCTCTTGAAAGGAAGTTTTAAGAAACCAAATCTTTAAATGTAAATTCGACATATATAAACGAACTATTATGTAATAAATTCATGTTACAACGTTATATTTCGATGTTGTAAATGATTGGGACATTGAGACAATGATTTAAACCAAAATCATACGAGTATGTATATGATCAGTTACGAACAGGGGGCTGTAAAACGACTGGATCACCTACGGATCCGGCGGATCACCCACGGATCCCCTACGGATCCGGCGGATCCTTAATAAAACTAGGTGCATAACAAAACTAGGTGCATAACGATTAAATTAGGTGCATAACGATTAAACTAGGTGCATAACGATTAAATTGAGTGCATAACACATAATAACAACCTATGACCCGGCGGATCCTCAAATTTTGACATGATCCGGACAGATTTACGTTGATCCGGTAAAATCCCAAGCTTTTGATCCGATCCGGCGGATCCGCCATGGATCCGACGGATCCCAACCCGAACACAGGTACTGATTTTACAAAGTCTAAATAATACAAACGTTTAAAGATTTTCCGACAACCTTCGGGACGATAACATTTATTTTAGTTATAAATGGAAATAATTACGACAAGTGCAATTCATATTTTATATGGTTGACGACAATTTATATATATATATATATATATATATATATATATATAACGAGACGAATGAAATGGAACGACCTATATTGTTTAGCACCAACTTATAAATAAAAAGATTTATAAGCAAACAACGACAATTTTTATATATAAATAGATACAAAACTTTAACCAGTGTATTTATATATATACGATAAATGAAAACGAGTTATATTTCTATAACAAACAAAATTATGTTTTTGAAACATAAACGACGACTAGGTTTATATTCTCGACGTTAACAAACGATCTATATATATGTATATAACAACGACGACTTTTATATACACGAATATATATATTCAACTAATAAACGTATAAATGTATACACTTATACACAACACATCATTCAATTCAATTATCGCCAACAACTAATATTGTACAAATACTTAAACGTAACAAATAGTCCATGTACTCATATAAAGTATTATTATTTGCGTCTAGGTATTTGAGGGACGCGTTTGGACTGTTGTGCTAGCTATTGTTTTGCTGAAGACTTGCTACCTGTGAGTTCACAGCCCCTACCTTTTACTTGTTTTAAATGTTTTTAAAACCAGGGGTGGAAAACATAGAACTACTTGCTATTACATGCAACTTGTTTTATATAATTGCTTGACATGCTTTTATATCAAACTGATTTATATAAATGCTTTATGCTTTATACTCAACTGTTAATTATATGAAATGTTTTTCATAACTATTTGGGAATAAGACAACGAATCTTGGTACGAACCTAGGTTTATGTGAGGTAGTTGTAGTGCACATAAGTCCTAGTGCTTGCAACCTATAACCATTAGCTAGGTAACTCTAGACACTGAGTATACAGATAGTACTATCGATTTGACAACCCTCCCAGGATATTACTCGTTGGTCATTCCAACCACACGACGGCAGTCGTAACGAGGAGTGTATACTTACCGTGTTACTGAGGCAACTACAAAGCAACTAGTCGTGGTTTGGTTATAGTACTAGGTATCGTTACTTTAACTCTAAAGGTTTAGCTCACCTTAGAGGGATCATTATCTATTTCCCACATAACTAAACAACTAAACTACAACTTGATTTGGGAAGGGTATTCCCTGAGATAACTAATAGGACAGGTGTTCCTATGCGTGATTTCTTTTTAGGAAATGTTTACCTTGATTGGATAAACTTGGTTTCCCTACAAAACAACTATTTATAGGAAATGTTTACTTGATTGTTAAACCTGTGTTTCCTACAACAACTCATATGGAAATGTTTACTTAAATGTTAAACCTGTGTTTCCTGCAACTATTTATTAGGAAATGTTTTTGATTAAACTTGTGTTTCCTACACTGCTATTACTTGTAGTAAGAATGACATTCTTACATTATATAGGAAATGTTTTCTTTAATTAGAATCCTTGTGTTTCCTACTATACATATAAACATTGTGTTTGTGTACATGAATGATTTATACAACTTGATTTACTACGTTTATAATAAACCTGTGAATTCACTCAATATTCAATGTTGACGGTTTACTATGTTTTTCAGCGAATTAGGACTCAGGTACATTTACATGCATAACGGACGTAGGCAACCCGACTATTTATGATGCCACTTTTGGGACACTTGGATTTCTTTTGTATTATCAATGTCATTGGTTATACTTACGAAATCCCTCTTATATAAACTTGTATTTTCAAATACTTATGTTGTCTTTGACAACCCTACTTACGTACTACTTTATAAGTCGTATCTTTTGTAATAACTTCAAACTTATGGCATCTTAAATATATATATATATATATATATATATATATATATATATATATATATATATATATATATATATATATATGTTCTGTATGATCATATGCTCTGATACAGTGAATGCACTATTATAACGTCAGCACCCCCGCTGTTAAACTGTAAATTTAAAATGCTTCCGTTAATTAACTAAAGCTTCCGCTAAACCATTAATAAACACGATTATCGATTTTGGGGGTGTGACATGGATAACGGGTCAAAATAGGTAATCTTAAATACAAAGTAGATTTACTTAAGTATCATAGATATACATAATCAATGTATCATAGATATACATAATCAATGATCAATGTGTATAATCAATCCAACGACTTTGATAATTCCCTGTCCAAGCCTCCAAGGTAACAATATAAATGCAAGTTATCCGATAACTCAATATAAAGCAAAAGATCTCCAAATATGCATACATAATTCAATAGAAAACCATAAAACATAGCATAAAATGAAATTTTGGAATAAAATAAAATAAAATTTCGGAGAAGAATTTAAAAATTTCTCAAAAAAATGTAATTTTCCCTGAAAGGAAAACATTTCGCAAGATTATAAATTTTCGCAAAGATATAAAATATTCGTGCTCATTAAAAAGTTTTATCATACAAGACGTACTTAGTTTGCCATAAAATACAATATTTTCCCAAACAACACAAATTTTACAAAACAGCAACTTTTTTGCGAAAGAACACAAAATTTGCATACCGTCGTATTCAACGATTGTGGTTGGATCGATTTGGGTTTTATTTTTTAGGGTTTATAATGGATATTGCATAGGGTTTAAAAAATTAATTTTGAAATTCAAAGTATATACTGCTAAAAAAAAATAAAAAAAATTCAAAGTATATATACGTAAATCAATTTTTAGAACTTTCAATTTAGTCCATCGATATTTACATTTAAGTGTTTTTGGTCCAAGCTTTAGCTTCTGTCGCAGTCAAAAATAACCTCTATACCTATTAAAATTTATTTTGATCGATTATTATATGAAAGTGACCATTTATATTGAAACCCAAGTAGTAAGCACCATGCTTAATAACAAAGTTTATTAAACTTCTCTACCTATTAAACTTTGATTGATTATTAAAGTTTATTTTCAATTGTCAACATGCTCAATAACAACTCTATTATTTTACCGGAGCCTAAAAAGACCACCATATTTTCTTTCAAAAGGGCTCTTACACAACGTAACTCAGGTGATGTCAGTAACTCAACTCCTTTCATTATTTATCAAGACGAATCATCTCCCAGCCAAATGCATCCTCGATAACCGACTGAAACGCCAATTTCTCCGGTGTACATGTATGTAGATAAGGTTATTCCATGATGCGATTATGGTCAAAACACACCCTTTTGCCAATTTCTCTGGTGTACATTTATGTAGATAATTTTATCCACGTGTTAACTATGTAAGGTGTCACGTATCATCCATATAAGTTGTTGCATCACCAAAAAATACAAAATAAGAATAAATTGAAAATTTATTACACACAATGTAACTTTAAGTATCGTGTGGCATACCATGAATGTTAAAGTACAAATGATTACATTTCGATGTGCTTGTGCACGACAAATAAAAGGAATACTGATCGACCTTCGGACAATAAAACAGTAGATTTCTAGGTTTAGAAAAGGTTTCTATTTGCACAGTATCAATAAACACTACAAGAAAAATCATCATTAGTGACAAAACTGATTTCGTCACTAACATTATAAAAATTGGTCACTAACTGTTTTTGTGACAAAAATTATGGTGGTCACTTTTCGTCACTATAGGTCCGTCATTGTAGAGACCAAAGGCGAAATGTCGTCACTTTGATGACGAAGCTGAGGTTGTCACTAATTTTGTGACAACTGAAATTGTCACTGAAATGTCGTCACTAGATAAGGTGGTCGAGACAAAGATTAGCTGCTGCTGCTAATAGCTACAACATTCATCACATGATGGCAAAAACAAATGCACAACTTCTTTTTCATTCACATCCTAAAACTGTTTGTTTTTAACAAACATAATGTCATTTCCACAATAAAAACACAATCTCATTAACTTTTCCTATGCTTCCATGTTTCAAATGAAGAACAAATATGAACACACCTATAACTTCTTAAAGAGAATAACACTGAATAAAACAAAGAAACAAGTTCATCTTTATTATGTATAGGAATCCCTTGTGCTGCTCATTCTACCTGCTGCCGCTCATCTCTATTTGCTGATCTCCTTTCTACCTGATCGAACATACCCTCCTTCCCATATAATGTTCAGGCCCTGGACACAAAATCCATTTATAATTCAGTGCATTTGAATTTAATGCTTATGCACAAATCCATATATATGAAGGATCTTCAATAAGAAACAATGGGAGTTAATCATTATAACAAATTCTATAAATGGCTCACAGTAGTTAATATTGCATATTCAAACATGTGCTAATGATAGCATCTATAGTAACTTCTAATGAATTAAAACAATTTTCAGATAATGTACATGCTAACTTACATTGTTTTGAGATAAGCGTGATAGTTGTTCCATCATGATTCCCAATTTATCCTTGAAGTAGTGATGTTCTTCCTTAATTCCCAGCATCTACATATGAAAACAAGTATACATCCATATACAGCACCTAAAGATTAAATAGTAAAATGTAAGCCAAGGTCTTTCACAATTTAGTGGTCCAATACTCAGCATTCGCTCTATTATATGATATTACAAGATCCAGATTATGATAATTGCAATCAAACAAAAGTAAGAAAGTAGTACCTAAACATATCGGGCATTGTACCTCCTTGCGAATTTCAGCCAGCTTTACATAAACAAATCTGCACCAACCATAAAAATTGAAACTCCCACAGTAGCGTCTTAAATAAAACACAAAAGTTAAGCTGCATATGATAGACTCTAGAGATATAACATACATTCCACCAAAACAAGCAAGCTATCAATCATTATCACAAAAACAATTACGGTCAGTCACATCATAAAGAAACAAACCAAAATACACAATAGAACAAGTAATTGCATTTTTCATTCAGCAAACGATGTCATTTTACAGCAATCAACAACCGTGTAACCCCAAAGCAAGCAGATACTCAACCAATTGATTGACAACCTATGCACTACCAACTTAGACTTAACATGAAGTTGCATTTATTTCTTACTACTATTATATCATTTTTATATAGATTATAATTATTATGATAAGTAACAAATAATGTGTAATTACTAAAAGTACTTACCACGCATTTACTGATGATAACTACTCCAAGTTGTAACAGAGAAAAAGATTGTCCCTTATGAATTTGCTGTTGATTTGGATCATAACTACTACTCGCCTTCTGAAAATTGGCCATCTAAACAAAAAATATCACACATTATTAAGTATAATTAGATTAAATATATAATCTGCCATGTAAGGAAAACCTATCAGATAACAAAATATCATACAAGCTAAACTATCAGATCCAACACCTGTATCATACAAGCTGCTGTTGAAAAGGGCGACTTTTGGATCTCCATTATACAAGGACTTAGAATATCCTGCAAGTGAGACAACAATCAAGGCTCTGATAAAACTAGTTTATGTGCATAAAATATCAAGCTCGATTATGGAGCACTTAGAAGCTAAACCAGGCTATCATAGAGTTAACAATAACTAATTTATTTGGCAGATAACAAAATATTCTCGTATAGATTTTTAATTCAAAACAGCACGATTGTCAATGAAAGCCAAATATGAATCTAGATAATAATAAATACAACATACCTAGTGTGAACTTGTTATCATCCAAACAGGCCAGACCCTGAAACAAGAATGCAATAAAGAGCTGTTTATATCCAACATGAAAGCCTCTTTTCTCAAAACATGAGACTTACACATACAAAATGCCATTCTACTCGTACGTATCGGTAGATAAAGTCTCAATTTATTGAATTTCCTTGGAAGCCACTTTAGAAACATAGTCCAACAACACATTAGAGTAAACTATAGAAAACATAATATGATACGAGTCATTCTTACATGCGAGATGTAAAAGTTTTGTTGGCTTGATCCTTAGCCAGAGAGTTCTACTCCTTCCTAATTACAACACTAAAGCTCCAAAAGAAAGATAGAGGTGATTTACAATTAATAAGATATATTCAAAGAAAAAAGTTAAATAGCGTGAGACTAATATGACATTACTTGTTTGCCATGGGTGGAGGGACAACCCAAGAGTTCCAATCCCAAATTGATCAACAAGAGCGTCAAGAGATTGAGGTCTAGAAGTGACACAGAGTCGCAGAGAATAGTTCTCATGTACTTCACAAAGGATAACAAAATATCATGTCATTTATAAAATAGACTCGGTTATTAAGTTAGAAAGTCAACAAATATCATTTTATCATTTTGCAACTACAGGGTACAAAAATGATCATTTAACTTGAGCAGAGCATCACTTCTGATGATACAACCAAAATTCTGAACCAAACAAGAAGAAAAATCATCAAGTCATTACATGTAAATTTATGCATCTTGACATCTCCAGGAATAATTTCATGAGAAGTAACTTCATTAATATAAACACCTAACAAAATCACCATGAAGTTTTCACTTATACCTGATCGAAATCCTAGGTCAAAATAACTTAAAAAAGGCATTCTTCGAGAACTTTTAACAAACACGTAATAGACAATAGTCGGAACTTTCAACAAACACTTGGTAGGCAATCCGAGAGATTACAATTAGGCTCAGCATGTAGGTGGAAAATCATTTCTATAATCAGGAAACAATAATCCTTTTCATTTTATATAAGAACCTTAAACACAATTTTTGCAAGTTGACTAAAGCAAACAAATGAATAAAAATACACCTTTTGGTTCAAGAAATTGCACCATAAAATCGACCTGATTGAAGAATAGCCACTCAAAAGCGGAAACGGTGGCGATATCACAGCAGACGGTGCAGTGGCGACGTCACAGCGGAGCAGTGCGGTGGCGACGTCACAGCGGAGCGGTGCGGTGGCGATGTCACAGCAGATCGATCCGGAGACCGTGTGGCGGCGGAGGTTTTAAGAGGCGGTGGAGCGGTCCGGTGGCGGTGTGGCAACGAAGCGGTGAGGTGTGGCGATGGCGTGCGGTGTTTAAAGGGAGGGTTAGTAAAATTAGGGTTTTAAAATTATGTGCTTATGTTATTATGGTATAAAATGATGATACGAGTACAAATACAAATATATACGGAGTATAACTGGGAGTTGAGTTTGATTAGTTTTTAATATTTTTATTTTATTGTTATATTCATCATTTTTATTTATTTATTTTTTATATATATGACCTGACAAAAACGGAGATGCGTAAAACCGGCATATGGACTAAGTGACCACTTTATTTTCCGTGAATAAATGAATTATTAGTGACCAGAAAAGTTTGTCACTAAAGCCTATTTTTCTTGTAGTGAAATAATTATTAAATACATACATATATACATACATACATATATTAATATATATTGAAATTGAAATGTCGTTATCGAAAATCTCCAACATAAAAAACGGGTTTTCGGTCAATTTGTGGCAGCTTTTCTGATAAACAAATTAATATCATAAGTTTGAATATTGACATGATATTGTTGAATAAGACATATCTTATTGAAGACCAAAAAAATGATGAAGATATTATATCATATGGTACGCGTTTTAAGTTGCCATTGTATATTCAATCGTGTTTTATAATCACGAGCATTTGTATTTTTGTATCCATATAAGGTTGGAATTTGTATCACGCTTGACTCCTTTTTTATTTGTTTTAATTTTTTTATTTATTTTTTTAGAAAAGCAGAAAGTTTTATTAATAAACTCAAGAACATACATAGCTTACACAACTATATACAACTAGGGATGGCAATGGATCGGATATGGATCGGGTGAAGCTATATCCATATCCATATCCGTTTATTTCTCTTCATCCATATCCATATTCATATCCACTAAATTTACAAATCATCCGTCCACATCCATATCCGCTGGATGTAGCGGGTTTATGGATATCAAAAAAATTGTTAAGCATTGTGATATTCTTGACACAAATTGTTACAAATACATATAATATATAGTTTTTACAAAACTCAAAACACTTATTTGTTGTTTCTTGGTTTGATAGTGTAACACCCCAGTTTTCAAGGTATTATTTAGCAAATAAAAATAAGTTTTTATAGCTCAGTTTTACAGTATTATTTTAGTGTACGATAATATATACATCTTTTTAATTTTAGTTCTCTAAATAATGAGATATAATAGAAAACGCAAATTAGTTGTCTAGTTCCAGACTGTGTAGTGTAGAAATTTAAAAGAAGATAAGGACACTGTACGTGCTTATCCTCCAGTATCTTCATTTCATCCAGAACTTTAAAAAATAGACAGAGTAAAATCGCAGGAGACTAAAAATCAAAGAGAATTCAGTTTCAATCTTGAATTCAAGCTTCAAACTAGTGAAATCATCTTCTTCTATCCATATCTAATCTTTGTAAGTGTTTCAATTTCTCCTAGAACCTTAGAACTTGGGTTTTATGGGGTTTTAATTAATTGATATGAATTAATCCGAAATTAGGGTTTGTAATTGATTAGTTAGTGTTAGTATAACATATAAACAATGATTAGAATCCTAATTTCATATTAGAAGTGATAGGTTATGATTAGTGTTCATGAGGTTTATAGAAATTTTCATGAATCATGTAGTTTAGCTTAAAGAATAGTTTTGATATGTTAGTAGAATCAAGTAGTGATTAGAAAGTGGTTAAATTCATAATAAAGCTATGATTTTTAATCATGAAAAGTAAATTAGTTAGTTTAGCTAAAGTGAAATTAGTAAACATCAAGTGGGGGAGAAAGAAATAAATGATTAGTAATTGAAAGTTGTAATTAGTTATTGATTTTGTGTTATGCATATTGTATTAGGTGCTCAAGAAGAATTATTATTGTTTGATCATCTTATTTCAAGTTGTACTACAAATCAAGGTGAGTTTATGAATTGATTAGATCATGATCATGTAACTTGTTGTGATTAGTTTATGATTATATCATGATTATGATGAAAGCTTGTGATTAGAATGGTTAATGGTTATTAGCCATATTTTGATTAGAATAGCTAACCAAGGTTAGTTTTGTTCGATTAGTGGTTAACTTATGTTAGCCAAACATTGATTAGTTATGTGCACATATGATTAGAATTGTGAAATGAAGTTGCAAGAAAAGGGAAGTAGTTCTTTACTTTGTTCATTATTGCTTTATGTTAATAATGCATTGTATGAAGTAGTTTCATATTCTCACTAAGCAAATTGCTTAATTAGTTTAGTTATGTTGTAGGTACAAGTGAAAGCGGAAGGGGTAAAGAAGTTGCGAAAGGGTATAAGTGGAGTGCTAGCTTGTTGTAAGTTACACAAGCTTTCTCTTTAAATTATCGTTTTGAAACCTTGAAAGATCGCCCAAACAATGTTTTGACATGTTTTGGTTATGAAAGTAATGACTAGATTGATTATGTGTAATAGTGTAAAGTTGTGTAAGACTAGTAGATGAGGTTTGAAAAGTATTAAGTAGTAAGTTGTAGTGGAAGTGATATTTTGATTATGTACATATTGAAAGTTTTAACGAAGGTCAATGATGTTATTAATCAATTTGAAAGTGTGTTTAGCCATTGAATGGTCAAATTATCTCTTTTGGATCAGCGGGTCAAAATGGGTACTAATAACGCTTATGAACAAATTTGAGTTAGACGAATATTGGAAGCATGATGATTAGTCTTGCAAGTTTGTTTTGATAGTAGAAATGTGTGCTTAAAGTCTCAGCTCCTAAGTCTCAATGGTTTGAGACTTGGTATGTTAGAAAAATGTTGAAAGTTAGCCGAAAATGACCCATAAGCCCAAATCCCGATAAAATGAGAAATTTGAGAAAGTGCGAAAATAGAAAGTTTCATTTTGACTATAGTAAAGTGCCTGCAAAGTTTCATGTTTTAACTCTTTGTCGTTTGAAAGATATATGCGTCTAAAGTTCGGAAAATGGTATATAGGTTGAAAGTTAGATGCAGGTACAGTAAACGCCAGGGTACCCGGCGGGTAGCCTGAGTACCCGGCGGGTAAAATCAATATTAAGATCAAGCCGGCGGCTTCCTAAGCCACCCGGCGGCTTCTCAAGCCTTTAAACGGGGGTTTAGTTCTGTTACCACAAAAATTAATTCACCCGGCGGTTAATGGGGAAAACCCGGCGGCTAGACTTGGGTACCCGGCGGGTAACCCATCTACCCGGCGGGTAGGTGATGATTTCAGCAGATTTCAATTTTAAGTTTTAAAAGCAATACAGATAAGGAGATTAGAATATTAAACACGATAATACAAATAGTGGGACCAATAGAAATATGTTTCAGTGTAAAAAAAAAAATGTTCAGATTTTCAGGGCGTTTCAAGTTGGTATCAGAGCGATGGTTTAAGAGATTTAAGCAATCCACAGTAGGATTGCCTAAACTTAAACCACTTATAAATGTGTAGTAGTTAATTACAGTTATGTTTTCGCAATGTTTTGTATATGATTAGTAGATTATGATCAGAGTAAGAATGATTGCTTGGACTTGGAACATATTTAAGAATTTTGAATAGAAACATGTATTTAGTTTAATATAACTACGTCTGGCCAACGAGGTTATATTTTTCTAAAGCATGTGAGAGATTCAAAGTTGTTAAATATGTGAAGATAAAGGCAATCATTATTTAATAGTTGGAGTAGAGATTTCTTATGTTTTAATTGTGTTTCTATATTATTTAGTAAATGGAATCCACTCCAAATAAAGAATCTGAGGGTTCAAATGTACGTTCTCCCACTCAAATGGAGAATGTTTCAGAAAGAAGTTTAGATCCTGAGGATCGGATGCTATTAAAAGATGTGATTGGGCAAGCCCTACAAGAATTTGCTCCTAAGGTGTATACCCGAATGGAGCAAATTATTAATACACGATTAGTAGAATTTGAACAGAAGCATCCTGTCTTAGTTAACCCTCAGTTGAATAGTGAAATGTTAAATGCTCAGCAGCAAATGAACAAAGAAAAAGAACGTTTTGAATATAAAAACTTTGCCAATTGTAGTCCCCCAGAATTTCACGGTGAAAGAGACCCGATTAGTAGTCATAGGTGGATTAATAAGATAGAAGAGACTTTTCTACTCTGTGACTGTCCAGAAAGGCTACGTGTACTGTTTGCTGCTCATCAGTTAAAAGATAGTGCTCAGGATTGGTGGGGTACTCAAATTAAAACACATGGTGCTGCAGAAGCTGCAAAGTTTTCTTGGAGTATGTTTAAAGAGAAGTTTATAGCAGAATTTGCTCCAATGGCGGAAGTAGAAAGATTGAAAGGAGAGTTCTTAGCCATCAATCAAGGGAAAATGTCGGTAACTGAGTACACTAACGTGTTTTATGACAAATCTCAGTTTTGTCCCGAATATACCTCGAATCCAGGGTTAATGAAGGACCATTATTACCGACATTTGAACATTGATATCAAAGAAGCAGTTGACCCGACTATTTATGATTCTATTCCTAAGATGATGAATAAAGGGTTGACTAGGGAGAAAGAGTTGCAAGTGAAAGCTGAGGATAGAGCTAATAAAAGAAAAGCAGAACAATCTTCTTCTCAATCACAGCAATCTAAAAAGTTTAAAAATTTTGGAAGGCAACAGTCATCACAACCACAACCACAGAAGTCACAATCTCAGCAATCAAACCGTCAATCCCAAGCTCCAGCTCGGGAATTTCCCAAGTGTAATAATTGTGGTAGAAAGCATCCAGGAGAATGTCAGTTAGGGAGTACAGCTTGTTACAAGTGTCGTCAGCAAGGGCATATCGCTGCTAATTGCCCTAATACATATAGAATGTGCTTTTATTGCTATAAGGATGACCACTTACAAGCTAACTGTCCTGTCAAATTAGAAGATATGAAAAGAAATGAACAGAAGAAAGAAGCAGAAAAGAAAAGAGAAGCTGGTGGACAGAAAGCTAAAGGTCGTTCTTTTCAGATTACAGCAGATGAGGCAAAGGAGTCACATGACGTGGTGACAGGTACCTTCATAATTAACACTATACCTGCCCATGTTTTATTTGACTCTGGAGCCACCAAGTCTTTTGTGTCATTATCATTTTGTGAAAAGTTGAATACTCCTATTGTTAAATTAGAACGCCCTTTGGAAGTTGAAATTGCCGATAGCAAATTAGTTATCGTTAATGATGTTTATAGAGGGTGTACTATTGAAATAGGAGGTGAAGTGTTCAAAATAGACTTGATTCCTATGCAAATGGGGGAATTTCATGTAGTTATAGGAATGGATTGGATGGGAAAGAATAAGGGTATGATAAATTGTCATGAAAAGATAGTTCTCCTGAAAGCACCTAGCGGAAGGGCGATTGTTGTTTATGGTGAGCGTTCTAGTAGATCCATTCCTGTCTGTACTTTTGCTCGAGCTAAAAGATTTCTGTCACACGGGTGTCAAGCCTTTTTGGCGCACGTGGTTGATAATTCTAAAGTTGTACCAGAATTTTCCAGTATTCCAGTTGTGAAAGAATTTCCCAAGGTATTCCCTGACGAGCTTCCAGGTATTCCACCTGATAGACAAGTGGAATTCCGAATTGATCTTATTCCTGGAGCTATTCCAATTGCTAAAACTCCTTATCGGTTAGCTCCAACTGAAATGCAAGAAATGATGAAACAGTTGCAAGAACTTTTAGATAAAGGTTTCATCCGTCCTAGTAGTTCGCCTTGGGGAGCTCCAGTCTTATTTGTAAAGAAGAAAGATTGTTCCTTAAGAATGTGTATAGATTACCGGGAACTAAATAAAGTGACCATTAAGAATAGATATCCCTTGCCTAGAATAGATGACTTATTTGATCAGCTACAGGGTGCCAGTTTCTTTTCAAAGATTGATCTTTGTTCTGGCTACCATCAGTTAAAGGTAAGGGAAGACGATATTTCAAAGACTGCTTTTCGTACTCGTTATGGTCACTTCGAGTTTACAGTTATGCCATTCGGCTTAACTAATACTCCAGCTGCATTCATGGATTTGATGAACAGAGTTTGTCGGCCCATGCTTGATATCTTTGTTATAGTTTTCATCGATGATATTCTTATCTATTCCAAAAGTGAGACTGAGCATGCAGCACATCTCAGACAAGTTCTAGAAACACTTCGGCGTGAAAAGTTATTCGCTAAATTCTCTAAATGTGAATTTTGGTTACGAGAAGTCCAATTTCTTGGACACGTGATCAATATTCACGGTATTCAAGTTGATCCTTCCAAGATAGCAGCAGTGATGAAGTGGGACCCTCCTACGAGTCCTACTGAAGTTAGGAGTTTTCTTGGCCTAGCTGGCTATTATCGTCGTTTTATTCAAGATTTTTCAAAGATTGCTACTCCTTTGACTCAGTTGACTAGAAAGAGCGTTCAGTGGAAGTGGGAAGATAAGCAAGCTAAAGCGTTTCAGATGTTGAAAGAAAAGCTTAGTCAAGCCCCTATTCTTGTTTTACCCGAGGGCAACGAGGATATGGTGGTGTATTATGATGCTTCAAAACTTGGATTAGGCTGTGTTCTTATGCAGCGTGGGAAAGTCATTGCTTATGCTTCACGCCAGTTAAAATCACATGAGCAGAACTATCCCACTCATGATCTTGAGTTAGCAGCCGTGGTCTTCGCTCTTAAAATTTGGCGCCATTATCTTTATGGTGTTAAATTCATTATCTATACAGACCACAAAAGTCTTAAATATTTCTTTGATCAGCGTGATTTGAATAATCGTCAGAGAAGATGGCTAGATTTAGTCAAAGACTATGACTGCGACATACTTTACCACCCTGGTAAAGCGAATGTTGTAGCCGATGCCCTTAGTAGAAAAGTTAATCATTCTGTTCTTTCGGTTAAATCTCTTCAAATGACTGTGTTTCCTCAGTTATTTGATTCTATTAAAGCCGCTCAGATTGAAGTTTTAGCCTCTAATGATCCGAAAAATCAACGTTTAGCAGGTCAACTTTCTGAATTAGTAGACGATTCTAGAGGTTTAAAAACTCGTTATGGTAGAATCTGAATACCAAGAACGAGTGAAGTAAAGAAAGAGTTATTAGATCAGGCGCATAAATCCAAGTATTCAATTCATCCTGGTGCTACCAAGATGTATCGTGACCTTAAACGTGACTATTGGTGGCCCAGTATGAAGCGCGACATAGTTAAACATGTTCAGAATTGCCTCACTTGTCTGCAAGTTAAAACAGAGCACCAGCAACCATATGGTAAACTCCAACCTTTGGATATACCAGTATGGAAATGGGAACACATCACCATGGATTTTGTTACCAAGTTGCCAAAGACCCCTAGGCAACATGACACTATTTGGGTGATCGTGGACCGATTGACAAAAAGTGCTATCTTTCTCCCTATTCAAGAAGCTTCTTCTTCAGAAAAGTTAGCCGATCTTTATGTTAAAGAAGTTGTTGCGAGGCATGGAGTTCCACTTTCTATTGTTTCAGATCGAGACACTCGTTTTACTTCTCGATTCTGGAATAAGTTTCAAGAAGACTTAGGAACTCGATTGCATATTAGTACCGCTTTTCATCCTCAGACTGATGGTCAGAGTGAACGTACCATTCAGACTCTCGAGGATATGCTTAGAGCTTGCGCCATTGATTTTGGTGGTAGTTGGGATACTCACCTTCCATTGGTCGAGTTTTCTTATAATAACAGTTATCATTCTTCGATTAAAATGTCACCTTACGAAATGTTATATGGTAGAAAATGTCGAACTCCAATTTGTTGGGGTGAGATTGGTCAGAGAGAGCTTGGGAGTACAGATATAGTACAGTTAACTACTGAGAAGATCGATCAGATTAGAGAAAGATTAAAGATGGCACAAGATCGACAAAAGTCATATGCAGACAAGCGAAGAAGGCCTATTGAATTTTAAGTAGGTGATAAGGTGATGCTTAAAGTTTCACCTTGGAAAGGGATTATACGTTTTAGAAAGCGAGGAAAGTTGAGTCCAAGGTATATTGGACCTTTTGAAATTATTGATAGAATTGGAAAGGTTGCATATCGATTGCAATTACCAGAAGAACTTGGTAGTATACATGATACATTTCATGTATCTCAGCTCAGAAAGTGTTTAGTTGATGAGGCTTCGTATGTGCCACTGACAGAAATAGAAATAAATGATAAGTTGAGTTATATAGAAGAGCCAGTTAAAATTCTTGATCAGAAAGTAAAGCAGCTCAGAAATAAATTAGTTTCGATAGTTAAAGTTCAGTGGCGACATAGGAAGGGTTCAGAATTTACTTGGGAACCGGAGGAGTGGATGATGATATACTACCCTGCGGTACACCAAGAATGGTTCGTGAGGACACGAACAGAATAAGTGGGGGAGAGTTGTAACACCCCAGTTTTCAAGGTATTATTTAGCAAATAAAAATAAGTTTTTATAGCTCAGTTTTACAGTATTATTTTAGTGTACGATAATATATACATCTTTTTAATTTTAGTTCTCTAAATAATGAGATATAATAGAAAACGCAAATTAGTTGTCTAGTTCCAGACTGTGTAGTGTAGAAATTTAAAAGAAGATAAGGACACTGTACGTGCTTATCCTCCAGTATCTTCATTTCATCCAGAACTTTAAAAAATAGACAGAGTAAAATCGCAGGAGACTAAAAATCAAAGAGAATTCAGTTTCAATCTTGAATTCAAGCTTCAAACTAGTGAAATCATCTTCTTCTATCCATATCTAATATTTGTAAGTGTTTCAATTTCTCCTAGAACCCTAGAACTTGGGTTTTATGGGGTTTTAATTAATTGATATGAATTAATCCGAAATTAGGGTTTGTAATTGATTAGTTAGTGTTAGTATAACATATAAACAATGATTAGAATCCTAATTTCATATTAGAAGTGATAGGTTATGATTAGTGTTCATGAGGTTTATAGAAATTTTCATGAATCATGTAGTTTAGCTTAAAGAATAGTTTTGATATGTTAGTAGAATCAAGTAGTGATTAGAAAGTGGTTAAATTCATAATAAAGCTATGATTTTTAATCATGAAAAGTAAATTAGTTAGTTTAGCTAAAGTGAAATTAGTAAACATCAAGTGGGGGAGAAAGAAATAAATGATTAGTAATTGAAAGTTGTAATTAGTTATTGATTTTGTGTTATGCATATTGTATTAGGTGCTCAAGAAGAATTATTATTGTTTGATCATCTTATTTCAAGTTGTACTACAAATCAAGGTGAGTTTATGAATTGATTAGATCATGATCATGTAACTTGTTGTGATTAGTTTATGATTATATCATGATTATGATGAAAGCTTGTGATTAGAATGGTTAATGGTTATTAGCCATATTTTGATTAGAATAGCTAACCAAGGTTAGCTTTGTTCGATTAGTGGTTAACTTATGTTAGCCAAACATTGATTAGTTATGTGCATATATGATTAGAATTGTGAAAGTGAAGTTGCAAGAAAAGGGAAGTAGTTCTTTACTTTGTTCATTATTGCTTTATGTTAATAATGCATTGTATGAAGTAGTTTCATATTCTCACTAAGCAAATTGCTTAATTAGTTTAGTTATGTTGTAGGTACAAGTGAAAGCGGAAGGGGTAAAGAAGTTGCGAAAGGGTAGAAGTGGAGTGCTAGCTTGTTGTAAGTTACACAAGCTTTCTCTTTAAATTATCGTTTTGAAACCTTGAAAGATCGCCCAAACAATGTTTTGACATGTTTTGGTTATGAAAGTAATGACTAGATTGATTATGTGTAATAGTGTAAAGTTGTGTAAGACTAGTAGATGAGGTTTGAAAAGTATTAAGTAGTAAGTTGTAGTGGAAGTGATATTTTGATTATGTACATATTGAAAGTTTTAACGAAGGTCAATGATGTTATTAATCAATTTGAAAGTGTGTTTAGCCATTGAATGGTCAAATTATCTCTTTTGGATCAGCGGGTCAAAATGGGTACTAATAACGCTTATGAACAAATTTGAGTTAGACGAATATTGGAAGCATGATGATTAGTCTTGCAAGTTTGTTTTGATAGTAGAAATGTGTGCTTAAAGTCTCAGCTCCTAAGTCTCAATGGTTTGAGACTTGGTATGTTAGAAAAATGTTGAAATTTAGCCGAAAATGACCCATAAGCCCAAATCCCGATAAAATGAGAAATTTGAGAAAGTGCGAAAATAGAAAGTTTCATTTTGACTATAGTAAAGTGCCTGCAAAGTTTCATGTTTTAACTCTTTGTCGTTTGAAAGATATATGCGTCTAAAGTTCGGAAAATGGTATATAGGTTGAAAGTTAGATGCAGGTACAGTAAACGCCAGGGTACCCGGCGGGTAGCCTGAGTACCCGGCGGGTAAAATCAATATTAAGATCAAGCCGACGGCTTCCTAAGCCACCCGGCGGCTTCTCAAGCCTTTAAACGGGGGTTTAGTTCTGTTACCACAAAAATTAATTCACCCGGCGGTTAATGGGGAAAACCCGGCGGCTAGACTTGGGTACCCGGCGGGTAACCCATCTACCCGGCGGGTAGGTGATGATTTCAGCAGATTTCAATTTTAAGTTTTAAAAGCAATACAGATAAGGAGATTAGAATATTAAACACGATAATACAAATAGTGGGACCAATAGAAATATGTTTCAGTGTAAAAAAAAAAAATGTTCAGATTTTCAGGGCGTTTCAGATAGGCACACTTTCATTGTTGGTTTGTGACTTCCAATTGTATGGTGGAATCAAAAATTACCTATACGGTGGTTTATTTGGTTAGGGATGTAGATTTTGATTTTTTAAAATTATATGACGAAAATGACGAGTGAAAATATATATTTTGTTATAAATTTTGATGTATAAGAATGATCCGCTTAAATAGTTATAAATATATCGAGTTAATATTTTTATATAGTGTATGTATATGTATATGCAGATATGGATTTCGGGTGTAATGGGTGAATCCGTGGATGATAAATTGTCATCCACATCCAATCCACTAATCATCCACATCCATATCCATATCCGATATACATCCATTTAGATCATCCATATCCATTTTAAATGGATGGATTGGATGGATGTCCACCGGGTTGGATGTTGATTGCCATCCCTATATACAACTGGAGAAGTAATATATTCACACAAACTTTAGAGACAAAAATCCACAAAATGATGTAAATGATGATATGATCCAATTAAATTCAAGTTTTGTTTCTCTTTCAGGGTTTTCTCTCCACATGTTATTGGTCAACATCAGCATGTGAATTTTTATTTTCAAAAATTTTATGGTTCTAGCATTTCTCATACAACTGACCATTGGTCATTGGCTACTAGTCTACTACACATGAAACTACTCGATTTATATTACAAAATGTATACATATCCCAACGCTGCTTTAATATCGCTCTTTCATCGCACTCACTTGTTGACCTCATTTGTGCTACACAACTTCATATTCCAGACTCATTAGAAGACACATCACCAGATTACTTGATCAACTTTGTACAAAAGACACATCATGAGATTACTTGATCAATACTAACCAATACCACTTGTACACAACCCACTTGAAGAGCATTCTCTTGGATTATTACAAAGCCATTGATGCCACTTAATACTACCTTTTTTCAATCTTTTAGATATCCATTCAAAACTCCTAACCTAAATTTCAATTAACCAAAACTGGTACACACCACCATTTCTTTCCAAAAACCTTTAAGTTTCTATTTTTCCAAATCAAATATCCACTCACCCACATAACGGTTTGCCACAACCCATGACCCATTTTTGTTTGTCATATTGCACCCATCACCCCTAAAGTAATCTGATATACTTAAATTGTCTACATTCCCATGACCTCACCACTTATTAATCTTTTCTCAAACACCCATAGCATATTTGCAGAAAATTAAGACATGTTCTACGGTTTCCACATCATCATCACACATAGGACAAAGAACCGAATGTAAATCTATACCTCTTTTATCTAACTCAATGCGAACCGGAAGTCTACCTTTTAAAGCTCTCCAAATGAATACACCCACTTTGACCGGCATTAGTTTGTTGCACATTGTCTCTTGGTTGGTGCCCGCTCCATTAGGACCTTCTCATAAATCTTCGCAGCTGGTGAACTTGTCTTGAATTCACCATTTTCTTCCAAATTCCACCACCATATGTCCCTACTATCACAATAAGGAACAAAAGAAGATAACTTGTTAGTCAAATCACCCATCTCCCCCCTCGCCCTAACTCTCGGTTCCCTTGTCCAACACCAATTTTCTACCCATCCGTTTGAATATTTCCACTTTCACAAATACGGAGTAGATGAGTATAATTAATGTATGTATATGCCATAAAAAGTGTTCAAGAAGTAGATTAAAGTGATTGTGTTTTCTTAAATTATGTGTTTTTGATCTATAAACTATAAATTTGAAACGAAGATAGTAACATTTAAACATAAAATCAAACATAACGACATTTAGGTTAAGTGCATCGACAATCAATCTGAATCATATCATAATTTTGAGAATTAACAAGGTTTGGAATATTATTAGATTGAAATACGTTACAATACTACTTTACTTTTATTATATGTTTTTAACTAGCTTATAACCCGCGAATTCGCGGGGATAAAACATTTTTTATATATATATGTGGTGAAAAATATTATAAACGCACTTAGTATTGCAATTATCACCATCTTTTAGAGCCTTCGTTGTTGTGAATGTTGTCATTTAAATTGGAAGTCACCCAATGTTATAAAAAGTTAGAATACCTCCTACGTTATTTAAATATAAAAGCATAGATGTTTTTTTTTGTAATGCTTCGGTTTTGTGATCATATTAGGATAAACGTAATTAGAATCTACCTAATTCAACTACGTGCAATCTTCATTGAATAAAAACTCTACCACTATGAAATATACAACCAAAAAGTCAAATATGTAAAACATGATTACTTATAGTAGCCAACTACGTATTACGTACACTCATCGTAGACTTTTACAAAAGCCATATCTGACCAAATGTTGATTTTATGCAGCTTTAGAACTATAATCATATCCTTTGGCTTACTTGAAATCTAACAGGATGTATTTATCTATCACAAAGTTCAGGTTTCTCAGAGTAACCAACTTCCATTAAATAGACCTTAAATGGAATATAATAGAAAAAGGATATATGATTAATTCATGTCTATCACATACTTTTTGAGAAACCTACAGTGCGTTATAATTACACTATAATGTTACGAAGATCTGCTTTTTTGCAAAACAAAAGATTTCACGTACTTATCATTCTTCAAGTTTAGCTTTTATGATGACTTATAATAACACAATAACATTTCCTTGACGTTTACCATCATTTCTTCAATGCCGCAACATCCCTTTTTGATAGCGTCTTAAGTGACCTGCAAATTGAATTGAATACACCTATTATAAGGAAATTTTATAAAATTTTATATACATTAAACCTCAAGCTATAAATAATATAACTACCTTTCTTTACCCATTTGATAAATATCTGAATTTATTCTCAGATTGTATTTCTTTATAAGTTCATAAGCCTGTTTTATCAGCTTCCTCTCCAGGTAACCTTCTACGAATACAAACAACATTAGTTTCCCCACTATTCTGAAGCTTAGAATTCTTTCTTTTTAAACATTTCAAGAAGCTAAGACTAAAAGTACATGAGAAAATTTTTTATGAATATAATAACATGATCAAATTATTAAAAAACCTATAAGCAATTGTGCTTTTTCACAAAAAGCCTTACACACATAGATCAACGTACTGCAGCCTTAATGACAAATTTTAAGCAATAAATTTAACTAAAAATTAATTTCCGCTCACTTGGGCATTGACCTCAAAAACACAACACTACTCCTATAAAAAATACAATTAACTTTCAAATAGCAACATAAGCTTTCAATCCACTTGACCCGTGTTCTTTCTGGTCAGATCTATTAGCTTAAGTAGTGGTTGGAACTTGGACGTAAAAGACAACCAAAATCAACCCATGTATACATAAACATGTCAATTGACACTTTCACCATGAAACTCTAATATAATAAGGTACTACAAAGGTGTACTAATAAACTAAAATGATACGGAGTATAAGATTAACTTGTAACTGACTATCTGCCACATGATTACAATGGCAAAAGGTTCTTGGGATGAATTTCTGGTGGATACTATGCCACTTGTTTAACATTAGAAAACGATAAAAGAGAAGTAAAAATTAAGGATAGATCTTGAAACATACACAGAGCCTTTGTGAAAGACACACATATGATTGGTCAGCCATGCACAAACGGCCTTTGTGAAAGAAACACATATGGGCTTGGACGTCTCCCTCTGAATTGCTTCATCCCAAGAACTTTGGTAGTCTTAGTGCAACAAGTATAACATCAAATCTGCTGATGAGAATTAAACTACAAAATGTGTGATCAAAGGTGACAATTTTGACCCATTAACTTATGAATGGGTCAACCTGGGCTATGTTTTGTCTCAAACAGGCCACTTGGAAAGATATAATTATAAAAATAGTGACAATTTCGACCCATTAACTTATGAATGGGTCAACCTGGGCTATGTTTTAACTCAAACAGGCCACTTGGAAAGAAACAATTCTAAAAATATTACGATCAAGGTGAAATTGGTTGAAATTTGCCAAAAGTGTATTTCTATTATCTAGTGCATAAACTCCCTAATTTTTTTGTTAAATAAAAGACATGATAATAGGTCAAACAAAAGAAATCAACCAAATTGGTGCAAACGGTTCAAACAGGCCCAAAGTGGTATAAAATGATATTAAACGCTCATAAACTTTTGTAAATCTATCTAATAAAATGAATATATAACACTAATTGTAAGAATTCCAAAACCCTTTTTAAACATGGTACCCAACCCCTCAGATCTGCCCAAAATCAAACTCTAGAATATTGCTACAGAATATAGGTTAGGCAAAGACAGTATGCTTGTCATAAACTTAAGTTCAGCGATCATATCCCCCATGGTGCTTTCTTTTGGGAATTCAGTGGGATGTAAGACAACCTAATAATGATTAAAATGATGACATTAAGCAAAATGATTAATTCAAACACAAAACAATGAAAGTGATAACGGTAAGTCAACCCTTCATATTTAGTTGCATGACAGAAAACTTTATTGTTCAAATAACTTTTTAGTATGTAACAAATTAGTTTGTTATATATTATCACTGAGAATATCTTGCTTCAATAAGAATAAACTGCAAAAAACCTTCTAAAAGTGGGTGACCATGTTTGAACATGCAGTACACCATGGAAGCATCAGCAAACCATATATTCAGCTGTGAACTTTAGATCTTATATATGTGACAAGCTCCCAAATAGTTCTTGCATACACCAGCTCACTATCAAATGAAAACATTGTGTGCGATATCAGAGTTGAAAATTCACGCGCCTGACACTGAAAACAAAAAAATAAAAACAGGATTCGGACACATGGGTTTGTAAACGAAAATAAAATATGAGGTGGCATATTTGACCCACTTATTTACGGTAAATCTTCTACTGTAAATCAATTTATTTAAAAAAAACTCAGATTTTTAATTTTTGTTATCAATATCCCTTAAAAAATCTAATTATTAGAACCAATGAACAAATAAAAGCAAAAAAACATTGAAAATTATACGGTTAGAAATTCTCATGCATCTAGAAAAATCAATTTATTCAAAAAAACTCAGATTTTTAATTATTGTTATCAATATCCCTTAAAAAATCTAATCATTAGAACCAATGAACAAATAAAAGCAAAATACATTCAAAATGTATATGATTAGAAATTGACCCAAGGATTCAATGTACCTTCTTAGAGCTCAAGAGTTTTCTTATAATATATAGTACAAATATGGTCGATGAGCACGAAGACTCAAAACTTTGGTTACCTGATGCATATAGTGTAGAACTGTCTCTTCATCTTCTATTGTTGCTTCATCATCAGAGCCACGAACTTTCTCGGTGAACTACAATATACCAAAAAGGGTGCATTTCACATATGCTACTTTTACAACTCAAAACATCATTCATTCTTAAGTATGCATACGAATGAATGTACTTAATGTATTGAAAACTTATATCAATGGCATATATGAATTTAGTGGTTTAGGAGTGGGATATATGATGATTTTCCTTACGAAAAGAGGGTCAAAATGGGCTGTGTTTTGATAAATGTTTAAATGGGTTCAGGTTGACACGGGTTCTTTTTAGTTCAAGTTGGAAAGTAAACACAATTATGGATTAGAAAAAATGGTAAATAACTAATGTGTTGATTAGAACTTGACAACTTAATAAATTACAATCTTACATAAACAATTCAAATCCATTAAAGTAGGTTGTATAGATTGTAAATAGAACTTTAAGCAACTTGACCAGTTCATCCCATTTAATTTGTCCTACCCTTATCGCTACATAATTTATGTGACCCGTTGTCCCGCTTGGATATAAAACACAACCCAATCAATCAATTCGTTAGTAAAATTTTTTGAAATTTCCTTTTGATTAAGATTAAAGGCACGAGATACAAAAGGAATCAGACCTTCTAAATATCATCTTGTTCCTTCAGATGCTAAAGCCACTCACCAAATGTTGTGGAGAAAACCATATGTAAAACAACATCCGATTTTGCATCTGAATCTGAAGGCTAATCATTTGCTTCAAAAGAGAGGTTACACCTCTTGCTAAAAAACTTGATAATTCATTCAACATCACAGTCAATATTGCCCTAAACAAAGAATAATGCAATCACATAAATAATGTTTATTACTTGGATTAATGTTCTCTGAATATAATGTTTCACAAAATAGCTAATGCTTCTCAAACTAACCTGTCCTATTGTTAGACTAAGATCTTTTAAGATGTCAGCTTCGGTTAGGGAGGAATAACCAACCTGGAGAATGAGAGCAAAACAATTTAACATGGTTTTTTATTTCTAAATTTAAAGAAGATAAAGTAAACGAATGAATGAACTCAGTACTTACACCTGTTCCAGATGAAAAAGAACCACAAAACCGCAACAAATGTGCTGAGGTCAAATTTACTTTTATTCTCTTTTATTGTTTCATATTGAGATATACATGGAACTCTTCCATCTTGACCTCTGTCCTCTGTTTTCTCTATATCTTTTTTAGTCGCCATGCTTATTTCAACTGCTTAATTTCGCTGAAAATACTATATGTAAAATACCATAGTAAATTATATCCCGTCAGAAGTTCAGTACCAACATAACGCTTACAAAGACGTTTAGATTCATAGTTTAAGGATGTAATTCACTATATTGTGTCTTGACTATAAGCAAAAAAATCTAAAAATACCATTCAAAGAATCATATCGTCAAAAATTTTAACGATGACAATGTGTGTGTGTGTGCATACACACACACGATAAGATTATCCTAGAAGTCGGTTCTCATTCAAATATTTACTTTCAGAACTTCTCATTCAAATGAGAACCTCCAAGTAGTTTTATGGTGTTTTCTCTAATATATGAATTGAAGGTACTACCTATATAATACTGATGATTAAGAACTTAAAGGATCATAAAAATAGCAGTCAACCTTCAAAACTTACAAATTTATTATATATGAAATGACCATAAAACGATATATTATATACCTGTACATAAATCAACCACTACATCCATATACATAAATCATGCAAAACATAATTAATCATGGCTAGAGTTTCCAATAATATAGCATCAATAATAAACTGTTCAAACCAATAAATTATCAATGAATCAAAATCAAAAGCATCAATAATCGTATGCAAAATCAATTTCATTATTAGAATTAATCCGCTGAACACTAAATTCAGATCAAATAAAATAAAAACCAAAATCACAATCCGTGATGTTGATGATGAACAAAACGAAATTCATGATAGCAACAATTAAACCCTAGTGCACAAATAGAAGGTGTAGTGAACTGGATCAATTTTATATTACACCGTACACAGATATACACATAAGATAGAGATACAATTGGTTAATGAAGAAACCTGCAGACCAGCATGTGACGAGCGCCTGAAGGTTTTTTTTTTTTTTTTTCGTCGATGGATCTGGTCGTCGTTTTGCATCACGGCTTTGAATTTTGAATCGAGCAAGGAAAAACAAAAGATCGGGAGGGAGTAAATAATTAGGGGTACTTTTGTAACTCAAGCAATGTTAACCATACTTACTACATGGACATGTTTAGAATTTAAGATCAATAGTTTAAATCAATTAGTTTAATCCATTGAAAGGTCAAGATTTATTTAGGGGAGGTTAAACTTGAAATGTCTACATATTTTTGGTTTTGTTAAACTCGAATGTAAATCTATACCTCTTTTATCTAACTCAATGCGAACCGGAAGTCTACCTTTTAAAGCTCTCCAAATGAATACACCCACTTTGACCGGCATTAGTTTGTTGCGCATTGTATCTTGGTTGGTGCCCGCTCCATTAGGACCTTCTCATCAATCTTCGCAGCCGATGAACTTGTCTTGAATTCACCATATTCTTCCAAATTCCACCACCATATGTCCCTACTATCACAATAAGGAACAAAAGAAGATAACTTGTTAGTCAAATCACCCATCGCCCCCCCTCGCCCTAACTCTCGGTTCCCTTGTCCAACACCAATTTTCTACCCATCCGTTTGAATATTTCCACTTTCACAAATACGGAGTAGATGAGTATAATTAATGTATGTATATGCCATAAAAAGTGTTCAAGAAGTAGATTAAAGTGATTGTGTTTTCTTAAATTATGTGTTTTTGATCTATAAACTATAAATTTGAAACGAAGATAGTAACATTTAAACATAAAATCAAACATAATGACATTTAGGTTAAGTGCATCGACAATCAATCTGAATCATATCATAATTTTGAGAATTAACAAGGTTTGGAATATTATTAGATTGAAATACTTTACAATACTACTTTACTTTTATTATATGTTTTTAATAACGTATATTTTTTGCATTTGCATAAAAAAATTTAGTTGATATTTTTAACATTTAATGATTCGACTTTTCCAATAAGTAACGACAAACAATTAATTAAAGGTTTTATGGATATAAATAAAATTACCACTTTTTTATTCAGTCTATATACAGATTAATTAGAATACTCCGTAGTTTATAAGGTTAATCGTTTTCTGCTATAACAAAATGACTAGAAAATATAAGAAATTTTTTTTGAACCGCTGACAGAAAGAAAACTAGGTCAAGCCCAACTAGAGGCTTATATTGGGCTATGCAGTAGAAGTCTAGCCCACCAAAGTCAGACCCACCACTCCACCAGGCCAGGGCCACCACAGTTTGGGCATTTACTAAATTAAAAATATCACAGTATCTAAAAGGCCCTTCGATATATATCATGTAAAAAAATGTCTGGGTTAATTACTTGTAAAATTGATTGTAAGAATTAGTGATTCCCATGACCCGACTACAATCAAACGCTAAAAGGTAATACGATTAACTGATCGAGCTACTAAATCAAGTTCTAAAGCTTAAATCAATTAAATCGAGCCACAAAAACCGGACTATATATAGTATATACACAAGTAAAACAAGAATTACGACCAAACAAAACCTAGCCGATCGACTCCTAAAACGATATAAGTCGATAACCACATACAAAGAAAAGTGTATCTATAGGGAAAATTCGAGTCATTCACAGAAATATGATCAGTTATGTACTTGTCAAATCGTTAGAATTAATTACTCCCTCCGTCCCATTTCTATTGTCCATTATTTCCATTTTGGGGTGTACCAAATTAATTGTCCACTCCCATAAATAGAAAGTTTAAGGAAATAAAGTTCTTTTTTACCCCTAGTGTATATATATAAGACAAAAAAATAGGTAAAAAGTAGAGGGTAAAACTGTCATTTTATCAAAAAGTAAGAGAGAGATAGTTATATTTTCTTAAACTGCGTGTCTTTTTGTCTGGTGACAATAAAATTGGGACGGAGGGAGTAGTACTCAATAGTATTTGATTGGGGGTTTATCCGGATGAGTACTAGAATGCATGAAAAAAGCAGGCTCTGATGGGACCGCGAGGCTTAGAGAGGAGCTACTGAGCATGAGAACAACTGAACCCATTGTTGGTCTGTCAGAAGCGTTTTCTTGAACGCATAATAGGCCAATGTGGATGCATCTCATCATGTCACGTACACCTTCCGAACCATCTCTAAGCGTTGGATCAATCAAACTTGATGTCGTTCCATCTCTCCAACATTTCCATGACTGTAAAATATCAATCACCAAAAATTGATACACGTGTCCCATTTGAGTCATTGTTAACATATTTTTGTAAAGTTATATACGAACGTTATTTGTCAATACTTACATAGCCAATAAGATCTTCTATCATCTCTCCGCTTTGGAAACTATGGTTATTGCGACCTGTTACAATCTCGAGTACTAATACACCGAAACTGAAGACATCTGACTTAACTGAGAATTGTCCTTGCAATGCATACTCCGGTGCCATATATCCACTAGTACGAAAACACTACGAGTTAATTAGTGCATAAATGGAAGTAGTATGTATCACATACTCCGGTGCCACATTAGCGAGTACTGTTTCGGTTAACAGATGAGTTTTAGTAGTATGTATCACATACTAAGGCACTAATGTGTTCTGTTTTAAAGCTGCAGAAATATTACAAGAAGATATCTAAATTTTGCATCTTTAAGTAAAATTTTGAGCTTACTAGGTTCCAACGATTCGACAAGTATTGGCTTGGGTTTCTTCAGGTGTGAACAACCTTGCCATACCAAAATCTGCAATTTTTGGAGTCATTTCAGCATCCAACAAAACGTTACTAGCTTTAAGGTCTCGGTGAATTATCTTGAGTCGTGAATCCTCATGTAGATACAAAAGTCCCCTTGCAATCCCCACAATTATCTTGTATCGTCTTTTCCAATCAAGAGCCACACGTTTCGTTGCATCTAAAATTTTAAAGATGTACTGAATATTCGTTGTAGATAAATTATAACTCTTTTGATCGTATAATTTCAAGGAAAGCTAACTCACCGAATATAAACTTGTCTAGACTTGCATTTTGTACAAACTCATACATCAAAAGTCGTTCGGGTCCCTCTAGGCTAAACCCAAGGAGTCGAACCAAATTCCGGTGTTGGAGCCTTGCAAGTAACAAGACCTCGTTCGTGAATTCTTCTTCACCTTGCCCTGAATCCGTTGACAACCTCTTCACTGCTATTTCTTTTCCATTTTGTAACTTTCCCTGAAAGATTAATTTTAACCTCATATATCTTTGAAATATATATAAGTATATATAAGTATGAATTGGGTAGGATGGTTACAAAATCCTATGCTAATGATCGTGTAATTGGTTTTTTTCTAGCTCCTTGCTAGTTTATATAAAAGTTGCCGTTTATATATAAGTATATAACAGTATAATGCTTGTTCCTTAGAAATAATAATGACTTTACTGTAGTATCTTATATTTACCTTAAACACCACTCCAAATCCACCTTGTCCAAGCTTATTGCTATCAGAGAAGTTATGTGTTGCTGCTTTAATGACACCAAAGGAATATCGCAACGATTTGGCGGTGCTAATTTCTTCAATCTCTTTTGGTTCATGAACTATACTTATCGTTACAAATTAGTGAATGATTCAGAAATTAATCCTAATAACGTAGTAGCAAGAAATAAAAGAAAATTAGACAATAACCTGAATTCTCAGCTGGATGTCCCTCCACTTTTCCTCTTTTTCTTCTTCTTACGAGCACAAGTATAAAAACGACCACAAGTATCGCTACGCTAACGGTTGCAACGACAGCTATGATTATGATAGTCGTGTTACTACTCTTGCCTGAAAATTTCACCAGATCGAAAAATTATTTGTAACAGTAACCATTTTATTTTTCATGATAAAATTACTGATCCCGTTTTCATTATCTCAAATCAGTACAGTTTCTTTGACGATTATAGTCAAATTAAACATATCTAAAAAAGTGCCCGTGTTTACTACGATCCATTTTTATTGTTAAAATTACTATCTAAAAATAATATTGAAATTTCTATGATTAATAGTTATAAATAGGGATTAGTACCTGGAAATGCAACTAACTTGTACCAAATCTCTATTGTGTGTACCCAACTTACGTATGCTAATTTTAATGCAACCAACTTTCGAAAATGGTGTTTTTGATGTAACTTGATGACGTGTCGCTCTCTCCATACGCCATGTGGCACGCCATACGTGCGACACGTCATCAAGTTACATCAAAAACACCATTTTGGAAAGTTGGTTGCATTAAAATTAGTATACGTAAGTTGGGTACACACAATAGAGATTTGGTCAAAGTTTGTTACATTTCCAGACCCTAATCCCTTATAAATAACACCATCTTCTCTATTTAACCCTTAGTATTGTACAAGCTGAACTTGTGATTAATATAAACGTAAATAGCTAGGACATGTTTATAACTAAATACATGTGTTAGTTGCATCCATCTAAAATGAAGTTTCTTTGTTTTTAGGACGATCAAAAACGGCACACATGGAGAGTAAATATGTAATGATGCAGAAACTAACATACTTGGAGGCGGCGGTACCAACGGTGGTGAAGGCGTCGGAGTTTCCGTTGGTGGGGGTGAAAGAAGCACGGTCGCGTTGTAGAAAAGTGAAGTCGAGTACCGAAGCTTACAACTAGGATAAAGAATCGTTACATCCAAACTAGCATTACAACAAACTGGAATAGTAGTAGTCGCGGTCTCTAAACAATTATAGCAATCAGTCTCAGATAAATCCGGCGTACACTGCATAAGTCCATAAATCGTCATAAATCCTGGGCCTGGCGTATCACCGGAAGCAAATTTCCTAACCAAATCTCCTCCAGCAGCTTCAGTTTTTAATCTATCCATCAACGGTCTCATCGTTTGATACAACTCCTGAGCATTCGGAATATTATTTATAGCCCAAATATATCCACCGTTTGTATTCATATTCCCTAAAATCGTCTCGTTTGAATATCTCAACATACAATCATCGTACCTAACAGTTGCTCCTTTCCTAGAAGGACAAACTTCTCTTGATTTAACATTTGCATCGTATATGCATTGACGGCAGGTATCTGCCTCAACGTCGCCTCCACATAAGACGATAGCGTTGACTTTATTCGGTGTTCGACCGATAGATTGGCTGTAGAAACCGCTGTTGTTAGTTGTTGTGGCTGAAGCAAATGATGAAATGATCGATTCAAGATTTTTTTGGTATGTACCATTTGTTGTGTAGTTACCGTTGTTATCATCACAGTGATTCAATAGAAATCGAGATTGAGATTGGGAAATTAGAAGTAGGAAACACCAAAATAAAATTGATTTGGGGATGATTATAACCATGGATTCAAGCTTACTTCAATTGGCGCGATAAGAAAAAAGTTGTAGTTATCTTATGAAAGATTTTTATTTATGTGAATTTGTTTTCAAAAAGACGTACGTGACCTACTCTTGCTTTATTGACTATTGAAATTGAAATAAATGAACGCTTTCTTAATTTAATTAATAATATAGTTTTATTTTTCTACATTGTTCTTTTATTAAATTTGAGAGAAAATTATCTAAAATAAAAACATTATATTGTTGACTAATATTTTAAGGGTAGAGATCAGAGAACCCGGAAAAGGAAGAAGAGACCTTTTTGCAATTTTGACAAATTTGTGAAAAGGAGGAGGGACTTTTTTGCAATTTTGACAAAATTATGGATCCAGTTATAAAATTTCATGAAAAAATACTAAAAATTATCAAAAAAATTGTTCAATCGTAAAATTATTTAATATGCAAGATTCAGTTAAAAAAATTAAAAAAACGTAAGATGCAGTGATAAATATACAAGATGTAGTAAAAAATATATAAGATGCAGTAACAAAAACTTGTTAATATTCAAGATTCAGTCAAAATGCTAACTAACGTACAGTAAAAAATATACAAGATGCAATAACAAAAACTTGTTAATATGCAAAGATTCAGTCAAAATGCTAATGAACGTAAGATGCAGTAAAAAATATACAAGATGCAGTAACAAAAATTGTTGGTACATGTTTGTGTCTGTCAGTTGGTCTAGCTCGTAGTTTGTAATTAGAATTAGTTTTCCTGATTCCTGCGACGTTGCGTGTAACGTCGCAGGTGCGACGTCAGGTTTTGGGCCTGCGACGTAGCCAACGTCGCATGGGCTTGGGCCTGCGACGTCGTGTGCGACGTCGCAGGTGCCAGATTATGTATAAAAACGTATTTACGTTTTCTGTTTAGGGTTGACGAAACCCTAAACGCCATTTGTCGAAATCTCTGTAATCTGATCGATTATAATTCAATATAATACGTTTCGTTTGATATTCATTGAGTATTTGATTATTCGTGTGATTGTTTGATTAGTCAATTGTTGTTTCCGCCATCAATTGATTGACTCGGTTCGTATAGATCCAAGGTTAGGGACAAACAACTGGTATCAGAGCAGAAAGTGCTCGTTTTTGGCTTAACGGATCGAGTTTGTGATTTAAAAGGACGTGATATTCGTGTGTTTATCACATTTGTTTTGTGTTTTTACAGGTTTTCGATCATTATTACTGGGGATTATTGAAGGTTTTCGTCGTTCGACATTCGTGGTTTTGGTTTTTGGGTTAAAGATTCGTTTTTAGGGTTTTTGGCCGCAGGTTTTCGCGTTTTGCGACGTTACCTGCGACGTCATCTGCTACGTCGCGTGCGACGTTAGTGAATTGGACTTTAATTAGTCTGTGTGACGTACTGTTGCGACGTCATCAGCGACGTCGCTATTTTGACTTTAATTAGTCTTTGCGACCTAGTGTTGCGACGTCTTGTTGCGACGCCGTGTGACTCTGCGACGTCCTCTGCGACGTCATCTGCGACGTGACTCTCAACGTCGCATATTTCTGATTCTTAATTGAATCCTTTGCTTTTTGCGACGTCACTATCGTCGTCGCATAATCTTTGTGCGACGTTATCATCAACGTCACTAGTACCAGAAGATTGTTTTTTCGATTAAGTAATTACAATGGCAGCTGATAAAGAGGATATTAGAGGACTTATGGAAATGATAAAGCAAAGTAATGATATTGGTTCAAGCAATAAACCTCCACTATTTACAGCTGATATGGATTATGTATACTGGAGAGACCGTGTTGAACAATATATTGACTTTCACTGTCCGGAATTATGGGGACCATTACGTGAGCGTTATGTACCTCCATTAGCTGAAGGGGAATACCGTAGTTTTCGCCCTGTCAAGACTTATAAAGCTATGACTCCCGAGGAGAAGAAAGATTTTGATACTGAGAGAAAGTCATTTTCAATGATTAAAATGTGTTTAACCAAGGATGTTCTATGGCTTTTCAGAACTCATGAAACGGCCTTTGATTTATGGAAGGCAATTGAAACTCGTTGTGGAGGAAATGATAAGTATAAGGAAGCCAAGCTCGAACTAATTAAGAAACAGTACGATATCTTTGACATCCTTCCTGATGAAGACACAACTTCTTTATTCACTAGGTACTCACGGTTAGTTGGTGAATTGTTTGAAGGGGGTTATACTTTCCCTCCTATTGAAGTCAATAAGAAGCTACTGGATGTGTTGCCGAGTTCTTGGGATGTTAAAGTTAAATTTTTAAAAGAAAATGAAGAACTTGCAAACATGTCTTTGGATACTTTGATAGGGGATCTTCAAGCTCACGCAATGGAGATTAAGAAGAAAGAAACAAGGTCTGGTGCTGCTATTCAGAATCCTAGTGTGTATGGTGTTCAACTTAACTCTGGAAAGACTTATGGATCTGGAGTTGCCTTCGTGACAAATACAAATGCTTCATCAACCTCTTCTTCTTCTTGCGATGGAATTCATTCCGTTTTCATGACTGGACCTTCTTCAAATCAACAACAGGTTCAAGTTTCACCTGCTATTCAGGAGCAAGCTGCCATTTACACAACTTTCTTAAGCTCATACAAGGATTTGGTTACTCAACCGAATCTTACTTTGGAGCTGACTAAGGAAGACTATGCTCAGCTTGATGAAGATGATCTGGAGCAAATGGATCTAACTTGGAATGTGGCAATGATCACCCGAAGAATTCAAAAGTTTTTGCAGAGGACAGGGCGTAAAAGCTTGGAAGGTGACGGGAAGACTGGCTTCGGATTTAACAAAAGTAAGGTCCGGTGTTATAATTGCCAAAACTTGGGTCATTTCGCCAGGGAATGCGAGAAACCCAAAATGCCAGCATCGGGATTCACAACACCTTCTACTCCTCCAAAGACCAAAGAAATGGAAGTTACCAAGAAAGGGCCTGCTGATAATGCCCTGATTGTTTTCGAGCCCACAAGTCAGGATTGGACGGCTGTCTCCCAGCAATATCAACAGTGTTTGATGGCTCACATTGTGAATGAGGTACCTGATGAACCATTAAATTGTATCTCATGCATTAAGTTAACTGAATCTCTAAAGGCATATCAGACAGACACCGTAGAGTTGAGGAAAAAGAATGAAAAACTAACCGAGTCAAATAATTTTCTAAAAGCTAATGAGAAACTTTATGAAAAACATCTTGAGGCTCATCGGTTAGATACTCAGAAATATAAATCTAAGGTCTTTAGTCAAGAAGATGCCATTAAAAGCTATCTTGTTGAAATTGAACTACTAAAGAAAGAACTTACAGATTTAAAAAATGAGTATGAGAATTATAAGAGTAAAATCTTAGGTTCAAATTCCTCAACGGTTGTCTTTAATGAAATTCTTAGCAAGCATGGTACTAGTGGGAAAAAGAATGAGGGATTGGGATACCACTCAGTCCCTTCTCCTACTACTCACTGTCCCCTGCCTGTTAAGGAAGGCTTTGAAGAGATTCCAGTTGATTGGTCAAAGCTTTACGGTATAAAAGCTAAAGATGCTAAAGAGACCAAACATAACAAACCTGCAAAGGAGAAAACCAAGAGGCCAGAGTACCCCTTGCCAACGTTTGTTAAGTCTGTGAATGAATCTCCTGTTATTATTGAGGAGAGTGTTAAGCTAAAGAATGAATCTCCAATCTGTGTTAAGGAGATTGTTGAGATTGAGGACATTACGGATCTGGAGTATCCTGAGGTTAAGAAAGTTGAAGTTAAACCTGAAAAAGTGATTTCAAAGGTTGAACCTGAAATTAAGGTTCAACCAAATAAAGGAAAAGCCAAGGTTTTAAATTCGAAACAACAAACTTTACAGTCACCTGTAAAGATTTTGCAACACAAAATAGTAAATGAAAGAGTTTCGTATGATAAACCTTCAACTTCAACCTCTCAACCAAAACAAACACTTTCTAAGACGTGTACGCAATGTTCATGTTCTAGAAATGTTTCTCCATCTCCTGTAGTAATTCTTCAGCCTCAACCGTTTGTTGAGACTCGTTCTTGTTTCTACTGCAAGAAACAAGGACATTTAATTCGTGAATGCCCAAAGCTGTCAAATCAGCGCTATGGGAGAGAGATGCCTAGGACATCTGTTTATAGAAATTCTTTTTCAAAATCTCCACCTAGGCATTACTCAAACTCTCCCAAGCCTGTTTTAAAACCAAGTAATGTTGAGCAAAAATCTTTGCTAATTCAAAAGCCCAACATTACTTCTAATACCAATTCCGAACCTTCTAAAGTTTGGAAACGAAAAGAGTCTGATGTTGACTCTTCAGTCGTCAACAATAACACATCAGATAAAAATTCTAATTTGTTTAAAGATAAAATCCTATCTGACGTGCTTATTGTTGATGACCACGGTCGACCTAAGTCTGTAAAGGCTTGGGTCACCGTTTCTCACTAATCTCCTTCGTTTGTGTGTTGCAGCAGTCAGAACGCGTTAAAGATAGTGAATGGTATTTGGATAGCGGCTGCTCGCGACATATGACAGGCGATGTATCTCTTCTTATGGATATTAAACCATACGTAGGAGGATATGTTGCCTTTGCTGGAGATACTGGGGGAACCATTTCTGGAAGAGGAACACTAACTAACGGCAATGTTAGTTTTGAAAATGTGAACTACGTGGAACAGCTTACGCACAACTTGCTAAGTGTTTCACAGGTCTGTGATAAGGATTATACTACTGCGTTCACAAAGACAGAGTGCGTAATACTGAAGCCTGGGTATGTCATTCCGGAAGAATGGGTGTTACTGAGAGCACCAAGAAAGAATGACACATACATTTTGAACATGAGAACTGTTGAGACCTCGAATGAGTATACGTGTCTCTTGTCTAAGGCTTCTGAAAAGGATTCACTGCTTTGGCACAGACGAATGGGACACATTCATTTCCGAAAAATGAATTTCTTGACTAAAAATGACCTAGTGCTAGGAGTTCCAAAACAGTCATTTGCTCTAAAGGATGACTGTATCTCTTGCCAAAAAGGAAAGTTACGTAAGAAGTCCCATAAGTCTAAGCAGGTGAATTCCATAAATACACCATTGGAGCTACTACATATGGATCTTTTTGGTCCAGTTTCTACAAAGAGCATTGGTGGTCGGTCTTACTGCTTGGTAGTTACTGATGACTACTCAAGGTTTTCGTGGGTTTACTTTTTGACCTCGAAGGGGGAGACTCCTGATATTCTGGTGTATTTGTTGGACAAGTTGGCAAATCTGTGCAACTTGAAGGTGAAAAGGATACGAAGCGACAATGGAACTGAATTCAAGAACTCAACTCTCGAATTGTTTTGTGCTACAAGAGGTATTGAGCATCAATTCAGTGCTCCAAGAACTCCACAACAGAATGGAGTCGCAGAAAGAAAGAATAGAACAATCATCGAGACAGCTCGGACTATGTTAGCTGACTCCAAGTTACCAATCATCTTCTGGGCTGAGGCGGTTAATACTGCCTGTTATGTTCTCAACAGAGTGCTCACGGTTAAGAAAAAGAACAAAACGTGTTATGAACTTTTTCTTAAACTGCGTGTAAAACTGTCATTTTATCAAAAAGTAAGAGAGAGATAGTTATATTTTCTTAAACTGCGTGTCTTTTTGTCTGGTGACAATAAAATTGGGACGGAGGGAGTAGTACTCAATAGTATTTGATTGGGGGTTTATCCGGATGAGTACTAGAATGCATGAAAAAAGCAGGCTCTGATGGGACCGCGAGGCTTAGAGAGGAGCTACCGAGCATGAGAACAACTGAACCCATTGTTGGTCTGTCAGAAGCGTTTTCTTGAACGCATAATAGGCCAATGTGGATGCATCTCATCATGTCACGTACACCTTCCGAACCATCTCTAAGCGTTGGATCAATCAAACTTGATGTCGTTCCATCTCTCCAACATTTCCATGACTGTAAAATATCAATCACCAAAAATTGATACACGTGTCCCATTTGAGTCATTGTTAACATATTTTTGTAAAGTTATATACGAACGTTATTTGTCAATACTTACATAGCCAATAAGATCTTCTATCATCTCTCCGCTTTGGAAACTATGGTTATTGCGACCTGTTACAATCTCGAGTACTAATACACCGAAACTGAAGACATCTGACTTAACTGAGAATTGTCCTTGCAATGCATACTCCGGTGCCATATATCCACTAGTACGAAAACACTACGAGTTAATTAGTGCATAAATGGAAGTAGTATGTATCACATACTCCGGTGCCACATTAGCGAGTACTGTTTCGGTTAACAGATGAGTTTTAGTAGTATGTATCACATACTAAGGCACTAATGTGTTCTGTTTTAAAGCTGCAGAAATATTACAAGAAGATATCTAAATTTTGCATCTTTAAGTAAAATTTTGAGCTTACTAGGTTCCAACGATTCGACAAGTATTGGCTTGGGTTTCTTCAGGTGTGAACAACCTTGCCATACCAAAATCTGCAATTTTTGGAGTCATTTCAGCATCCAACAAAACGTTACTAGCTTTAAGGTCTCGGTGAATTATCTTGAGTCGTGAATCCTCATGTAGATACAAAAGTCCCCTTGCAATCCCCACAATTATCTTGTATCGTCTTTTCCAATCAAGAGCCACACGTTTCGTTGCATCTAAAATTTTAAAGATGTACTGAATATTCGTTGTAGATAAATTATAACTCTTTTGATCGTATAATTTCAAGGAAAGCTAACTCACCGAATATAAACTTGTCTAGACTTGCATTTTGTACAAACTCATACATCAAAAGTCGTTCGGGTCCCTCTAGGCTAAACCCAAGGAGTCGAACCAAATTCCGGTGTTGGAGCCTTGCAAGTAACAAGACCTCGTTCGTGAATTCTTCTTCACCTTGCCCTGAATCCGTTGACAACCTCTTCACTGCTATTTCTTTTCCATTTTGTAACTTTCCCTGAAAGATTAATTTTAACCTCATATATCTTTGAAATATATATAAGTATATATAAGTATGAATTGGGTAGGATGGTTACAAAATCCTATGCTAATGATCGTGTAATTGGTTTTTTTCTAGCTCCTTGCTAGTTTATATAAAAGTTGCCGTTTATATATAAGTATATAACAGTATAATGCTTGTTCCTTAGAAATAATAATGACTTTACTGTAGTATCTTATATTTACCTTAAACACCACTCCAAATCCACCTTGTCCAAGCTTATTGCTATCAGAGAAGTTATGTGTTGCTGCTTTAATGACACCAAAGGAATATCGCAACGATTTGGCGGTGCTAATTTCTTCAATCTCTTTTGGTTCATGAACTATACTTATCGTTACAAATTAGTGAATGATTCAGAAATTAATCCTAATAACGTAGTAGCAAGAAATAAAAGAAAATTAGACAATAACCTGAATTCTCAGCTGGATGTCCCTCCACTTTTCCTCTTTTTCTTCTTCTTACGAGCACAAGTATAAAAACGACCACAAGTATCGCTACGCTAACGGTTGCAACGACAGCTATGATTATGATAGTCGTGTTACTACTCTTGCCTGAAAATTTCACCAGATCGAAAAATTATTTGTAACAGTAACCATTTTATTTTTCATGATAAAATTACTGATCCCGTTTTCATTATCTCAAATCAGTACAGTTTCTTTGACGATTATAGTCAAATTAAACATATCTAAAAAAGTGCCCGTGTTTACTACGATCCATTTTTATTGTTAAAATTACTATCTAAAAATAATATTGAAATTTCTATGATTAATAGTTATAAATAGGGATTAGTACCTGGAAATGCAACTAACTTGTACCAAATCTCTATTGTGTGTACCCAACTTACGTATGCTAATTTTAATGCAACCAACTTTCGAAAATGGTGTTTTTGATGTAACTTGATGACGTGTCGCTCTCTCCATACGCCATGTGGCACGCCATACGTGCGACACGTCATCAAGTTACATCAAAAACACCATTTTGGAAAGTTGGTTGCATTAAAATTAGTATACGTAAGTTGGGTACACACAATAGAGATTTGGTCAAAGTTTGTTACATTTCCAGACCCTAATCCCTTATAAATAACACCATCTTCTCTATTTAACCCTTAGTATTGTACAAGCTGAACTTGTGATTAATATAAACGTAAATAGCTAGGACATGTTTATAACTAAATACATGTGTTAGTTGCATCCATCTAAAATGAAGTTTCTTTGTTTTTAGGACGATCAAAAACGGCACACATGGAGAGTAAATATGTAATGATGCAGAAACTAACATACTTGGAGGCGGCGGTACCAACGGTGGTGAAGGCGTCGGAGTTTCCGTTGGTGGGGGTGAAAGAAGCACGGTCGCGTTGTAGAAAAGTGAAGTCGAGTACCGAAGCTTACAACTAGGATAAAGAATCGTTACATCCAAACTAGCATTACAACAAACTGGAATAGTAGTAGTCGCGGTCTCTAAACAATTATAGCAATCAGTCTCAGATAAATCCGGCGTACACTGCATAAGTCCATAAATCGTCATAAATCCTGGGCCTGGCGTATCACCGGAAGCAAATTTCCTAACCAAATCTCCTCCAGCAGCTTCAGTTTTTAATCTATCCATCAACGGTCTCATCGTTTGATACAACTCCTGAGCATTCGGAATATTATTTATAGCCCAAATATATCCACCGTTTGTATTCATATTCCCTAAAATCGTCTCGTTTGAATATCTCAACATACAATCATCGTACCTAACAGTTGCTCCTTTCCTAGAAGGACAAACTTCTCTTGATTTAACATTTGCATCGTATATGCATTGACGGCAGGTATCTGCCTCAACGTCGCCTCCACATAAGACGATAGCGTTGACTTTATTCGGTGTTCGACCGATAGATTGGCTGTAGAAACCGCTGTTGTTAGTTGTTGTGGCTGAAGCAAATGATGAAATGATCGATTCAAGATTTTTTTGGTATGTACCATTTGTTGTGTAGTTACCGTTGTTATCATCACAGTGATTCAATAGAAATCGAGATTGAGATTGGGAAATTAGAAGTAGGAAACACCAAAATAAAATTGATTTGGGGATGATTATAACCATGGATTCAAGCTTACTTCAATTGGCGCGATAAGAAAAAAGTTGTAGTTATGTTATGAAAGATTTTTATTTATGTGAATTTGTTTTCAAAAAGACGTACGTGACCTACTCTTGCTTTATTGACTATTGAAATTGAAATAAATGAACGCTTTCTTAATTTAATTAATAATATAGTTTTATTTTTCTACATTGTTCTTTTATTAAATTTGAGAGAAAATTATCTAAAATAAAAACATTATATTGTTGACTAATATTTTAAGGGTAGAGATCAGAGAACCCGGAAAAGGAAGAAGAGACCTTTTTGCAATTTTGACAAATTTGTGAAAAGGAGGAGGGACTTTTTTGCAATTTTGACAAAATTATGGATCCAGTTATAAAATTTCATGAAAAAATACTAAAAATTATCAAAAAAATTGTTCAATCGTAAAATTATTTAATATGCAAGATTCAGTTAAAAAAATTAAAAAAACGTAAGATGCAGTGATAAATATACAAGATGTAGTAAAAAATATATAAGATGCAGTAACAAAAACTTGTTAATATTCAAGATTCAGTCAAAATGCTAACTAACGTACAGTAAAAAATATACAAGATGCAATAACAAAAACTTGTTAATATGCAAAGATTCAGTCAAAATGCTAATGAACGTAAGATGCAGTAAAAAATATACAAGATGCAGTAACAAAAATTGTTGGTACATGTTTGTGTCTGTCAGTTGGTCTAGCTCGTAGTTTGTAATTAGAATTAGTTTTCCTGATTCCTGCGACGTTGCGTGTAACGTCGCAGGTGCGACGTCAGGTTTTGGGCCTGCGACGTAGCCAACGTCGCATGGGCTTGGGCCTGCGACGTCGTGTGCGACGTCGCAGGTGCCAGATTATGTATAAAAACGTATTTACGTTTTCTGTTTAGGGTTGACGAAACCCTAAACGCCATTTGTCGAAATCTCTGTAATCTGATCGATTATAATTCAATATAATACGTTTCGTTTGATATTCATTGAGTATTTGATTATTCGTGTGATTGTTTGATTAGTCAATTGTTGTTTCCGCCATCAATTGATTGACTCGGTTCGTATAGATCCAAGGTTAGGGACAAACAACTGGTATCAGAGCAGAAAGTGCTCGTTTTTGGCTTAACGGATCGAGTTTGTGATTTAAAAGGACGTGATATTCGTGTGTTTATCACATTTGTTTTGTGTTTTTACAGGTTTTCGATCATTATTACTGGGGATTATTGAAGGTTTTCGTCGTTCGACATTCGTGGTTTTGGTTTTTGGGTTAAAGATTCGTTTTTAGGGTTTTTGGCCGCAGGTTTTCGCGTTTTGCGACGTTACCTGCGACGTCATCTGCTACGTCGCGTGCGACGTTAGTGAATTGGACTTTAATTAGTCTGTGTGACGTACTGTTGCGACGTCATCAGCGACGTCGCTATTTTGACTTTAATTAGTCTTTGCGACCTAGTGTTGCGACGTCTTGTTGCGACGCCGTGTGACTCTGCGACGTCCTCTGCGACGTCATCTGCGACGTGACTCTCAACGTCGCATATTTCTGATTCTTAATTGAATCCTTTGCTTTTTGCGACGTCACTATCGTCGTCGCATAATCTTTGTGCGACGTTATCATCAACGTCGCTAGTACCAGAAGATTGTTTTTTCGATTAAGTAATTACAATGGCAGCTGATAAAGAGGATATTAGAGGACTTATGGAAATGATAAAGCAAAGTAATGATATTGGTTCAAGCAATAAACCTCCACTATTTACAGCTGATATGGATTATGTATACTGGAGAGACCGTGTTGAACAATATATTGACTTTCACTGTCCGGAATTATGGGGACCATTACGTGAGCGTTATGTACCTCCATTAGCTGAAGGGGAATACCGTAGTTTTCGCCCTGTCAAGACTTATAAAGCTATGACTCCCGAGGAGAAGAAAGATTTTGATACTGAGAGAAAGTCATTTTCAATGATTAAAATGTGTTTAACCAAGGATGTTCTATGGCTTTTCAGAACTCATGAAACGGCCTTTGATTTATGGAAGGCAATTGAAACTCGTTGTGGAGGAAATGATAAGTATAAGGAAGCCAAGCTCGAACTAATTAAGAAACAGTACGATATCTTTGACATCCTTCCTGATGAAGACACAACTTCTTTATTCACTAGGTACTCACGGTTAGTTGGTGAATTGTTTGAAGGGGGTTATACTTTCCCTCCTATTGAAGTCAATAAGAAGCTACTGGATGTGTTGCCGAGTTCTTGGGATGTTAAAGTTAAATTTTTAAAAGAAAATGAAGAACTTGCAAACATGTCTTTGGATACTTTGATAGGGGATCTTCAAGCTCACGCAATGGAGATTAAGAAGAAAGAAACAAGGTCTGGTGCTGCTATTCAGAATCCTAGTGTGTATGGTGTTCAACTTAACTCTGGAAAGACTTATGGATCTGGAGTTGCCTTCGTGACAAATACAAATGCTTCATCAACCTCTTCTTCTTCTTGCGATGGAATTCATTCCGTTTTCATGACTGGACCTTCTTCAAATCAACAACAGGTTCAAGTTTCACCTGCTATTCAGGAGCAAGCTGCCATTTACACAACTTTCTTAAGCTCATACAAGGATTTGGTTACTCAACCGAATCTTACTTTGGAGCTGACTAAGGAAGACTATGCTCAGCTTGATGAAGATGATCTGGAGCAAATGGATCTAACTTGGAATGTGGCAATGATCACCCGAAGAATTCAAAAGTTTTTGCAGAGGACAGGGCGTAAAAGCTTGGAAGGTGACGGGAAGACTGGCTTCGGATTTAACAAAAGTAAGGTCCGGTGTTATAATTGCCAAAACTTGGGTCATTTCGCCAGGGAATGCGAGAAACCCAAAATGCCAGCATCGGGATTCACAACACCTTCTACTCCTCCAAAGACCAAAGAAATGGAAGTTACCAAGAAAGGGCCTGCTGATAATGCCCTGATTGTTTTCGAGCCCACAAGTCAGGATTGGACGGCTGTCTCCCAGCAATATCAACAGTGTTTGATGGCTCACATTGTGAATGAGGTACCTGATGAACCATTAAATTGTATCTCATGCATTAAGTTAACTGAATCTCTAAAGGCATATCAGACAGACACCGTAGAGTTGAGGAAAAAGAATGAAAAACTAACCGAGTCAAATAATTTTCTAAAAGCTAATGAGAAACTTTATGAAAAACATCTTGAGGCTCATCGGTTAGATACTCAGAAATATAAATCTAAGGTCTTTAGTCAAGAAGATGCCATTAAAAGCTATCTTGTTGAAATTGAACTACTAAAGAAAGAACTTACAGATTTAAAAAATGAGTATGAGAATTATAAGAGTAAAATCTTAGGTTCAAATTCCTCAACGGTTGTCTTTAATGAAATTCTTAGCAAGCATGGTACTAGTGGGAAAAAGAATGAGGGATTGGGATACCACTCAGTCCCTTCTCCTACTACTCACTGTCCCCTGCCTGTTAAGGAAGGCTTTGAAGAGATTCCAGTTGATTGGTCAAAGCTTTACGGTATAAAAGCTAAAGATGCTAAAGAGACCAAACATAACAAACCGGCAAAGGAGAAAACCAAGAGGCCAGAGTACCCCTTGCCAACGTTTGTTAAGTCTGTGAATGAATCTCCTGTTATTATTGAGGAGAGTGTTAAGCTAAAGAATGAATCTCCAATCTGTGTTAAGGAGATTATTGAGATTGAGGACATTACGGATCTGGAGTATCCTGAGGTTAAGAAAGTTGAAGTTAAACCTGAAAAAGTGATTTCAAAGGTTGAACCTGAAATTAAGGTTCAACCAAATAAAGGAAAAGCCAAGGTTTTAAATTCGAAACAACAAACTTTACAGTCACCTGTAAAGATTTTGCAACACAAAATAGTAAATGAAAGAGTTTCGTATGATAAACCTTCAACTTCAACCTCTCAACCAAAACAAACACTTTCTAAGACGTGTACGCAATGTTCATGTTCTAGAAATGTTTCTCCATCTCCTGTAGTAATTCTTCAGCCTCAACCGTTTGTTGAGACTCGTTCTTGTTTCTACTGCAAGAAACAAGGACATTTAATTCGTGAATGCCCAAAGCTGTCAAATCAGCGCTATGGGAGAGAGATGCCTAGGACATCTGTTTATAGAAATTCTTTTTCAAAATCTCCACCTAGGCATTACTCAAACTCTCCCAAGCCTGTTTTAAAACCAAGTAATGTTGAGCAAAAATCTTTGCTAATTCAAAAGCCCAACATTACTTCTAATACCAATTCCGAACCTTCTAAAGTTTGGAAACGAAAAGAGTCTGATGTTGACTCTTCAGTCGTCAACAATAACACATCAGATAAAAATTCTAATTTGTTTAAAGATAAAATCCTATCTGACGTGCTTATTGTTGATGACCACGGTCGACCTAAGTCTGTAAAGGCTTGGGTCACCGTTTCTCACTAATCTCCTTCGTTTGTGTGTTGCAGCAGTCAGAACGCGTTAAAGATAGTGAATGGTATTTGGATAGCGGCTGCTCGCGACATATGACAGGCGATGTATCTCTTCTTATGGATATTAAACCATACGTAGGAGGATATGTTGCCTTTGCTGGAGATACTGGGGGAACCATTTCTGGAAGAGGAACACTAACTAACGGCAATGTTAGTTTTGAAAATGTGAACTACGTGGAACAGCTTACGCACAACTTGCTAAGTGTTTCACAGGTCTGTGATAAGGATTATACTACTGCGTTCACAAAGACAGAGTGCGTAATACTGAAGCCTGGGTATGTCATTCCGGAAGAATGGGTGTTACTGAGAGCACCAAGAAAGAATGACACATACATTTTGAACATGAGAACTGTTGAGACCTCGAATGAGTATACGTGTCTCTTGTCTAAGGCTTCTGAAAAGGATTCACTGCTTTGGCACAGACGAATGGGACACATTCATTTCCGAAAAATGAATTTCTTGACTAAAAATGACCTAGTGCTAGGAGTTCCAAAACAGTCATTTGCTCTAAAGGATGACTGTATCTCTTGCCAAAAAGGAAAGTTACGTAAGAAGTCCCATAAGTCTAAGCAGGTGAATTCCATAAATACACCATTGGAGCTACTACATATGGATCTTTTTGGTCCAGTTTCTACAAAGAGCATTGGTGGTCGGTCTTACTGCTTGGTAGTTACTGATGACTACTCAAGGTTTTCGTGGGTTTACTTTTTGACCTCGAAGGGGGAGACTCCTGATATTCTGGTGTATTTGTTGGACAAGTTGGCAAATCTGTGCAACTTGAAGGTGAAAAGGATACGAAGCGACAATGGAACTGAATTCAAGAACTCAACTCTCGAATTGTTTTGTGCTACAAGAGGTATTGAGCATCAATTCAGTGCTCCAAGAACTCCACAACAGAATGGAGTCGCAGAAAGAAAGAATAGAACAATCATCGAGACAGCTCGGACTATGTTAGCTGACTCCAAGTTACCAATCATCTTCTGGGCTGAGGCGGTTAATACTGCCTGTTATGTTCTCAACAGAGTGCTCACGGTTAAGAAAAAGAACAAAACGTGTTATGAACTTTTTAATAACCGTAAGCCAAATCTGCAGTTTCTAGAACCCTTTGGGTGTCCATGCATGATCATGATTACAAAAGATAAGGTCTCTAAGTTTGGTGATAAAGCTGTTGAAGGGATTTTTCTTGGATATTCAGTCAACTCTCCGAACAAAAGAGTCTTCAACAAATCAACGAATCAGATTGAGGAACAGTTTGAGGTAAAATGTTTAAGGTATACGGAACCTCCTCAAGGAACGGGTCCGGATTGGTTTTTCAACTATGGAAACCTCTTCAACTCATTCAATATTCCGGAAGAGGATGAAACGGAAGAATTGGTTTCTATACTTCATGGACTTGATCTTACTCAAGATACACCTGTGAATAATAAACCATCCGACCCATCTCCCAATGCAACACCCGAACCTCCACCAACTACACCTACACCTTCACAAACAACACCAACACCATCACAACCAACACCCACACAACCACAAACAACAACCAAATCACCACCATCTACACCTACACCATCTCATACTCCACCATCTTCGGCTGCTCCTTCTAAAACAGTTTATAACTACACAAAGGAGCTTCCATATGATCCAAACATGCCTCCTTTAGAGGAACCTCAAGAAGAAGATGAAGTGGAAGAAACAATGGCATACTCTCACTTATTTTCTCCTGAAGATGAAGGAGAAGAAGAAGAGTTAGCCATTCCTGAGTCTGCTGCTACTCCCGAAACTGAGGGAAATTTGAACAATCTGGGTGTGGACGTTGTGCCAACTGCCATACCAGAAACTCGTATACATAAGGATCACCCCATTGATAATATCATTGGTGATCCTCATGCATCTGTTCAAACACGACAACAAGCAAAGCAGACTTCCGCTCAGCAGCTTTTGGGACTTATAGCTCATATCAATTCATGTCATTTGTCTCAAATTGAACCTAAAAAGGTTGAACAAGCCTTAAAGGATCCATCTTTGGTCGAGGCTATGCAGGAGGAACTACAGCAAATAAACAAGATGAATGTTTGGGAAATTGTTCCTCTACCCAAGGGTGCTCACTTGACGGGTACTCGTTGGGTTTACCGTAACAAAATGGATGATCGTGGGGCGGTTATTTGAAATAAAGCCCGTCTGGTAGTTCAAGGATATAGTCAACTAGAGGGTATTGACTATGATGAAGTTTTCGCTCCTGTCGCTCGTTTGGAATCTATTCGAATTTTTCTAGCCTATGCTTCTTTTAAAGGATTCCGTGTGTATCAACTTGACGTGAAGTGTGCCTTTCTATACGGAGATGTCGACCCAGTGATTTATGTGTGTCAGCCTCCTGGTTTTGAAGATCCAAAGCATCCTAATCATGTTTGTAAGCTGAAGAAAGCTTTGTATGGTCTTCATCAATCTCCTCGACTTTGGTATGAGAGACTTGCCAAGTACTTACTGAAGAATGGTTTTGATAGAGGACAGATTGATAGCACGCTTTTCATCAAAAGGGAAGGAGCGGATTTATTACTTGTTCAGGTCTATATGGATGACATAATTTTTGGATCAACTAATGATCAGTTGTGCAAGGATTTTGAAAGACCGATGAAATCTGAGTTTGAAATGAGTGCTATGGGAGAACTCACGTTCTTTCTGGGACTACAGGTTGAGCAATCTGACAATGGAATTTATATACACCAGTCAAAATATGTCACTGACATGTTGAAGCGGTATGAATTGCTCAACTGTAAACACTACGGCACTCCAATTGAAGTGAAACACAATCTTGGACCTAATGAGGACGATGAAGATTGCAAGGAGAAAGACTATCGCTCAATGATAGGCTCTCTCATGTACCTGACTGCCTCAAGACCAGATATAGTGTTTGCCGTTTCACTCTGCTCATTGTTTCAAGCAAATCCGAAGGTGTCTCATATGAAGGCAGTAAAACGAATTTTTGGATATCTCGCTTTTAGGCCATCTCTGGGTCTATGGTATTCAAACGAGAAAAACTTCTAGTTAACTGCCTATTCGGATTCGGATCTTGGTGGCTGCAAGGTAGATATGAAGTCAACTACTGTAGGATGTCAGTTCCTTGGATCGCGCTTAGTTTCTTGGCAGTGCAAAAAGCAGACTGCGGTTGCTATTTCCACAGCTGAAGCCGAGTATGTTGCTGCTGCAAGTTGCTGTTCTCAGGTTCTTTGGATCCAGCACCAGCTGCGTGATTACGGGTTCAATCTCTCTATGACTCCTATTTACATTGATAATACAGCTGCTATATCTATAACTCACAATCCCGTACAGCACTCTAAGACCAAACATATCGAACTTAGGTTCCACTTCATACGGGATTGCTTTAAGAAACACCTTATAGATGTCGTACATATAGAAACCCTTAAGCAGTATGCGGACCTTTTCACAAAAGCCTTTTTGCGATCACGTTTTATTGAACTGGTCAATCTGATAGGTTTAAGGTTCTTTCAGTCAAAGAATTGATTTGTGACTTGGATTTTTAAGTTTAAATTTTAAATTCATAAAAAAAAAAAAAAAAAAAATGGCAACAGCCACTCTTTATACTCTTTAGTATTAAAGAAAATGCGAGGTTGCAACATTTTTAAAATAAACGTTGAAGTTGTGTCTGTAAACAACTTGGGATATGATAGTACATCGGGTGACATGCACAAAATGGAATTTTAAGGTTTATCTTGGATGTGTCAGTAGGTTTATATGACACACTTAAAACAGTTTCTATCTAAATTGTCTTCATTACACGATGTATTGGTAGTCATGATACACACCGGTTTGTGAGTGAGTAAGAAGTAATATTAAAGCTTATCTATTATTTTGTGAAAATTGTTATATGATGTATGACATAAGTCTTAATTGATAAATGGAAGTACTGTCATACACTGTCATAATTATTATGTAAATGTAAAATTGGCATATAGTAATAATATGGTTATTTGCCTAACTAATGGTGACTATTGTTGTACTCTCGTACAGACCTGAATCCATTAGTTATGCAAATAGTCTCAAACTTGTTATGTTCATACTAAGGGACCCTCTGTTGTACTAAGTACAGATCTGGGGCCACTAGTATCTTCATAGTCGGTTTGATGTATGCCTAAATTTGTAGGGCAAGTGTATGTTACAAGAAAGCCGAGAAAACTTGGTCTTGTAATCTCTACCTTGCGTAAATATGCAGTGTTTTGTGTTTTACTAAAGTTTATCAGTATATCATATAATAGGTTTCACAAAATTAATATTCATACTAACAATAAAGGTTAGCTCACAAATACGGATGTAACATGTTTAGGTGGACAAACAATACCAATAATTGTCTTGAAATAATTTTTATAAAAGCTGTTTTAAATGTGCCACGTAAATTTAAAGTGGACAAATATACTGATGATCGAAATAACACTTACTATTCCTAATAAATGCATGTTATTCCGATATGATCCCTAATCAGACAACTCAACTCCGTCACCAAAAATAGAGTGTTAGTAATTCTATTCTGTTATTTTTTTTACTTTTTGTAATATTAAAGAAAATACCAAAAAGATTTTTTCGTTATTTTATGCTTTATTTTTATTCTATGTTATTTTTCCCAAGTCACGAGTCATTTGGATATTATTTGCTAAAATAACGAGTAAACGGTGTTTGAAACAATTCAAAATCGACTCAAATCGCATCCTAACTGCTCTATGCAACGTCCCACTCGCCGTCGCTTGCGACATCCCAGTCTACGTCGCATATAGGGTTAGACTATATATAGTCTCAACCGCGACGTAACACGTCACACTATTCAATATCCACCTGCGACGTAGCTTGCGACGTACCATCTGGCGATTTGCGACGTAGCACTTTTTCGAGCATCTTTGTGATTTGTAGCTGTTTTCATTCCGATTTATTCACGTAGCTTTGATCTACTCGTTATTCCGCACACTTAGGTACCAATCTTACCCTTTTTCACCGTGTATTTTAGCTTTAATCGTTAAATGTATATTTTAGGGTTCTCGGTTTGGGTTGAATTAGTTGTGTAATCGTGATCTAAACATCGTATAATTTATGTTTTCGTGATCACGATACGTTGCCGCACCGTGTAGTGCGATTGATTTTGAAAAACCCCAAATTTCGAAAGTTAGGTTTTCTGGGTTGGGACGACTGTTCGTCGTTGCGACGTACGCTGCGACGTCGTGGCCTACGTCGCTATACTTAACTATTATTAATTGCCTACGTCGCCCTCCCTACGTCGCCTTTTACCGCGACGTCCTACGCGACGTCCCTCACTACGTCACTACTTTTATTAATGTGATTAAATTCACAATAAATAGCAAAATGCGACGTCCCCTTTAACGTCGCTCGAATTTTGTGCGACGTCAAGGGCTACGTCGCTATTGTTATTATTCTGATTATCTGCGACGTCCTTTCCTACGTCGCTATCTGACATGCGACGTCATAGGCTACGTCGCCTCTTACAGGAAAAATGACAAATTTTGTTATAAACCAATTGTTGCGTTTTTCTGACTGTTCAATTCTGTCCAGCAATGGCGGGCGATTTCTTTCAGTTCCTCGCTGAATCAGAAAGACTGTGTTCACTGCTTCTGCCCAAAGAGTGTCACCACTCGCCCGTCCGCGGCTAGAAGGATCCTCTTCCGGTCGTGGATTTTTTTGTGCTTTCTGGTGGTCATGCGCCTTAAAGTTTCTATCTGGTCACTCAGATATGACCATTTTTGTCTTCGTTGGTCAATGATCCGGTGGAATTCTCTCTTTGTCCTGAATCTTGGTTTTCTGGTCTGGAGGAATTCCTTCATTATCCTGGATCTCGGCCTTCTGGTCTGGTGGGATACCATCCCTGTCTTGGATTTTAGCCTGACCTTGTCTTGGATTTTGGCTGTATTCGTTTAACCGGGATCTTTGGTCTAGGTTTAGGTTTAGGGTTTAGGGTTTAGGATTTGATATGTGTATCTGTAACTTTGTACTTATTTAACATATCAATGAAACCTTTCGTTTGTGATAAATTTGGTATACTTTGTTTGTTCTAACGCTTTTCGAGAATATCTTGTATGCTTCTGTTTTTGCAGATATGGCTTTAGTGTTTGAGGTGCGTCATAATACTGCTGCTTACCTTGATGATACTTCTGATAAAGCTACATCGTATCGTCAGATGACTGCATTTTTGAGACGCTCAAGGGTATTCCACGCCATTTCCGATAACACTATGGTTTTTGGAAATCTGATCAACCCTTTCTAGAGAAACGCAACTGTTGTTACTGATAACAACATTAGACGACTGGTCTCTATAGTTCTTGGTACGGAAATCACTATTACAGAGCAGAGTATTCGGGAACTTTTACAGCTGAACGATCAACCGAATATGCCAGTTAGTTTTGATCATATTTTCGTTACGGGAGCTATGCAAAGGATTGGATATCCCGGGATTCCCACTGATCAGTATAGGAAAGCGAATCTCACACGTGTTTGGAGATATTTGATGCACGTGATTATCGTTTGTTTGGGCAATAGGAAAGGTGGAACGGATGGTATGAGCCGAAGTCTGGCCTCTGCTATGTTAGCGTTAGTGTACAACAAGCCGTTCAACTTCTCGGGTTTTATATTCAAGGCTATGGTTGATAATGCGAATGCCGGGGATCAGAAATGGATCTTATATCCGAGATTTATTCAGTTGCACATCAATCGTCATCATCTAGATCTTCAGGCACAGGGTGATATCGATCAGCAACTAAAGATTTCACCGATGATGAGTCGGATCTTTACTATTTGTGCAGGTTATGAGAAAGGGGTTGAGGCACCAAGGGATGTTCCCTTATTTGGTGCTATTGTGGATGAGCATTACGTAGCGCCACCGGAACCTCAGTATATGGACATTCCGGCACCACAACAACCGCTTTTGAACGTTCCTGTTCAAGCTGCGGGGGAGAATGTGGATGCTCTTATAGAGAATATTGAGCAATTTGGGCATGTTGACTCAGACAACTCAGCATCTCACGACACAGTTGAGGGTTCTGATTCTGAAGCTGCAGAAAATGTAGGTCCTCAGGATGGGGGTCCGAAGCCTGAGCACTCGGACGGTACTGTTCCGCATCCCTCTGAGATGGAACGTATCCGGATTACCGATTCTTTCAGATATCTGAGGATAAAGCGTCGGATCAGACAAGGACGTAAGTATGTACCTCCAAGGGATACTGGGAAACGTACACGAGATGGCGATGATTCTGCTGATGAAACTTATCGTCCTCGTCATCGTGTTCATCGTTCTTCATCAGCAAGAGCTCTAGTCAACCCATCGCCGCAAGCTGATTTTGAGATTCAACCAAATCCAGCATTCATGCAAAAGATAATGGATGATATGCAGAAAATGAAGCAAAAGATGGAGGCTCAATATGAAAAGATTGTTGAACAAGCTGCGCTGATCGAGGTTCAATCTAAGGAGCTTGAGGAAACGAAGCTTAGGGTTAATGTTTTGGAAGGCAGGTTACTTGCCTCGGGGGAGTCTGGGTCTGGGGTACCCAATTTAGAGTCAAGTGAACCTGCGTCTGTAAACCCCAACCCTGTACTTGAAAATGTTAATGAAAATATTTCTGTTTTGGATTACTTTTGTGTTGATGATATTCCAGGGCAACCGAGACCGCTGGCCGTTGATTATTCATTCGCTGACTTATCGTTTATTCAGAGAATGGCCAGTGGAGTTGGCTCTGAGGAAGAAACGGAGAATGTTTTTGAGATGAATGAGGATGTTTCGATTGAAGAAGAACAGTTGAATTCAGATGATACGTATGATGATGCACAATCTGGAGAAGCTTACGATGGTGCACCGATTATAGAATCTGATTCAAGTGAAGATGAGATGCTTGCTAAAGCTCAACATGGAGAATCAAGTTCTGCTGCAACTCCAGCTTCAGAGACACAGGCACCGGACTCAGCAGCTCAAGAATCTACGGATGTTCCTAACAAGAAATTAACTGCTGAAGAAAAGAGAGAAAGAAATAAGCAATGGTGGCCTAAGGGACGCAATCCAGTTCCTATTCCAGTTAAATGTCAAGTTTATCGAGTTAGTCGAAATTACACTGGAGTTATCAGAAGCTGGAAATGTCAGAGAAATTTGTTTATGATAAAGAGAAGGGATGGAGTTCAGTACTTCAGAATGCGTTTTGATAGATTGAGCTCGTTGCCGAAAGGAGAAATAAATCGTTTAGCTCAATTGAATCTGATCAATCCGTTCGAGAATGATTATGCTGAGTTTATTCAGAGGAACTTACGTCGAGAGGTTTTGTCAAAGAAGTATAATAAGTTGAAACCAACGTTAGGTACTCAATATACATTCAAGAAAAAGATTGATCCAGTTACGAAGCGTCCGATCGTTAGAGTTCATTATCCGCCTGCAAAATGTTTGACTGAGATACCTCTGGAACCTGTTCCTTACTATTTTCTGCGAAAATTCGTTAAATGGGAACTTGATCCACAGACTGGTGAAGCGGTTATTACTTTCGTTCCAGATTCTGAACCATGGCCAGAAGTTGGAGGTATATGGAATTTAAAGCAAGCAACGTTTAGAATATATGATCCGATGAGTTTGATTAATCTTCATGAAAAAGATTTGAGAAAACTCTACGACAATCGGATTCGGGTAGGTGAAAAGAATGAATTCAACAAATGTTTAGCCGAACAGTTTTATAATGTGGTTACAGTTTGCGTGGCTAATGGAATTCACGCCGATGGCCAATTTCCTGCGGGCTGGGTTTAAAGAAGATTTTTGAAGACCAAGCTGAAGACACGGGGGAGTTTGTTGGTACATGTTTGTGTCTGTCAGTTGGTCTAGCTCGTAGTTTGTAATTAGAATTAGTTTTCCTGATTCCTGCGACGTTGCGTGTAACGTCGCAGGTGCGACGTCAGGTTTTGGGCCTGCGACGTAGCCAACGTCGCATGGGCTTGGGCCTGCGACGTCGTGTGCGACGTCGCAGGTGCCAGATTATGTATAAAAACGTATTTACGTTTTCTGTTTAGGGTTGACGAAACCCTAAACGCCATTTGTCGAAATCTCTGTAATCTGATCGATTATAATTCAATATAATACGTTTCGTTTGATATTCATCGAGTATTTGATTATTCGTGTGATTGTTTGATTAGTCAATTGTTGTTTCCGCCATCAATTGATTGACTCGGTTCGTATAGATCCAAGGTTAGGGACAAACAACAGTACAGGATGCAGTAGACAAATAAAACTAATTTTATAAATTCAAACATAAATTCAAGATTTACAACACATAAAAATGCTAAAAAGTTCTAAGATGCAGTAAAGGTATACAAGATGCAGTAAAAATGCATTAGCAAAAATATACATTGGTTGCATTCAAGATGCAGTAACGTAAGATGGAGTGGAAAAATGTATGATACGAATAAAATGCATTAATTTTGTCTTTCGCATGAAGATCAACTTGCTTAAACTGTCTGTATGTATACTTACATAAACTAAAGCAAACTATTGACACTCAATGCATCAAAAACTTTCTGCTTCGCAGTTTATTCAATAAATCCAAAAAAAACCTAAAATAAAAGTATCAAACTCAATAAATCTGTTGCAGCTTGCTCTACTTTTTTCTTCAACGCTAAAACTTCTCTATCAACTATTTTCATTGCGTAATAACAACGGTTAACTTCAACGTCATCGTTACGTAATCGACATAAATAATCTTTGCCGATATCACCGCTTCCGATCTGACGAACTAAACTAAAATCTTTGAAACTTAAGCTATTGTTACTGTTATTTGTTCCGTCGAATCCTTCACTGCTACTTCGTTTCAACGCCATTGACCAAATCGCTTCCCATGACGATTCCGACGATCGGTGCATTTTGATGTTTAGATTTTCCGGCGAGTATAACGGACGAGACGCCGGAAGGAGTTCTAATGTGTCGAATGATAAACGACTGAAGCTAGTGTAGTTATCGCTTGACATTGAGCTACTTGAGTTAACCACCGTTTCTTCTCCGGAACACTAGTACAAAAATGACTATTTAGAGCGCAGTGTTATAGCGGTTTTACGTGATAACCGCTATAAAAAGTAAAAAGTGGGTCCAAAATCTTTTTTGAAACGGTTTAATGGCATTACTTGTAGCGGTTTTAGAAAAAACCGCTCTAATTACTTATATTTATAGCGGTTTAGTAAACACCGCTCCAAAAAAATATCGTTATTTGTGGCGGTTTAAAACAACCCGCTTCAAAAAAGTACAATTTTAAAACGGTTAAGTAAAGAACCGTTTCAAATAGAAAAAAGTGGAGCGGTTGTTTCCAAAGTAAAAAAAATGAGTATAGTTAGAAGCGGTTAATTGTTATTTTATAGCACGTTCTTTGTGAACCGCGCTATAAAATAACAAATAACCGCTCCATAATTTTTTCTCATTTTACCTATAAATAAACATAAAATAATGAGTGGTTATCTATTTGTTATTTTATAGCGCGTTCTTGGTGAACCGCACTATAAAATAACAAATATGGAGCGGTTATTTGTTATTTTATAGCACGGTTCACAAAGAACGCGCTATAAAATAACAAATAACCGCTCCATATTTGTTATTTTATAGCGCGGTTCACAAAGAACGCGCTATAAAATAGCAAATATGGAGCGGTTATTTGTTATTTTATAGCGCGTTCTTTGTGAACCGTGCTATAAAATAACAAATATGGAGCGGTTATTTGTTATTTTATAGCGCGTTCTTTGTGAACCGTGCTATAAAATAATAAATAACCGCTTCTCTTTTCTCATTTTACTTATAAATAAACACACATATCTTCTCCATCACACACATATTATCTCCAGCATGTACCAACTAATTTACACAAGCAAGATTTATTTAAGTTATTCCCCACTATAGAAAAAAAATTGAAGAGTTGATCCGGTGATGACTAACAGTGAGTCACGGTGGCAGCAAACGAGTAAATTAATGTAAGATTCAAAGAAACTATGATTCAATATTTTTTTAGATCTGTGTTTTGGTTCATCAGATCTGTGTTCTTACATATATGTATTTGTGTTCAGATCTCGTCCATGATGACGGCTCACATCTAGTTGTACTTCATCGGTTGTTATGGTGAGCATATGTATCTTCTATGTATATGCAGATACAACAAACATAAAAATAATATAAAATTTATAGTGTGTTTATATCTATTGCAGTATCCTCAAGAAACAAATGACAAATTGTTAGTGGACTAGTAGTTACTGAAAAGGCGATGAGTTGCAGTGTATCGTTAGCGCAATTGAAGAAGTTTTACTTTATAGATATATGATTGTTGACTTGTAGTATAGTATTGCTATATTCAAATCCATGTATTCTTGATTTATTGTAATTTGATATGTTTATTTAAGATATGTAATTTTTTGTTCGATTAAAATAGGTTGATATTTTTCCTTTTAGTTATTGTGTATGTATATTTATATAAGTTGAAAAGGAATCTATTTTTTTCATAAAAGAAAACTAATTTGAATTTGAAATGTAAGTTGAAGCAAGAATAATGAATATATTTGGGTGATTAGCGGGAAACTGAAAATGAATATATGCTTCTGGGGTAAAAGTGATTTTTTTTTTGAATTTTTGTTTGACTTTTGAAGCGGTTTATTGGCCCAATGATCACCTCATGTACTGTCCAACAACCAATTTATTAAAGTAAAGTAACCGCTTCAAATTTATTCTTTTGAAACGGTCGTTTGACCGCTATAAAAGATGTTTAGGCTTTTGTGTCGCCGGCATCAGGGGCGGTTAGATCACCGCTTCAGATGGCCTTTTTCACCGCCATAAATATCCATTTATGTACTAGTGGGAAGTTTCTGACGGAGACGAGAACATTATCTTTACGGCGAAATTAGGGTTTCCGTACAAGTGGTAGATAAGAGGAATTAAATTAAAAACGGATAACAAAATCGAAACCCTAGAAGCTGTTCTTAGCGTCCATGAATTGATTTAATTGTGGTTTGTGAATTTATTGGATGGAAATTATTATGTAAAAATTGGGAATTTGATTGTGAATTTGAAATAATAGTGGAAAACAATTTGGGAGTTAGAGAGAAGTGAGATGGAGAAAGTGACCGAGCGCTATTCTTATTTTTTAGAAATTGCAAATTAGTCCCTTGCCCTTCTTGCCTTTCAAAATGGTCATTCCTATCTGATCCTGAATCATATTTTAATTTTAGAAAACAACTATTAAAATTATAATTATCAATAATAATAGAAACCAATTATCAATTTCATTACTCTATAATTCTAATAATATTATACATTAAATGTCATACTTTTTGAATTTCGAGGTAACATGTTACTAGATTTATGAAAATTGATAGTTGGTTTTTATTATCGATAATATTGTTAGTTGATTTATAAAAAACCTGCCCGATAGTCCGATTATGTTTTAGATTGATTTGACCTAAATTTTAACCTTTTTATTGAAGTATTGGGATTTTCTTACACATATTGTAATGTTGTTTAGGTGATATACTAATTAGTATTTGAATGCAGAAAATCAAATAAGCAGTTAACGTTGTAGTAGAATTTTGTTGCATGAATTGGTTGTTTGTATAATTTGATCTATATCTAAATTAATAATAATTTAAGAATCAACCGTTCTAAGACTGGTCCAAGTGGTGAGTTTCGGCTCACGTCGGTTTGCAACCGACGAAGTAACACCGATGTGAGTGGCTTGTCACTTCGTCTCGTCGCTTTTCTTTGTCGGAAATCCGACTTAAACGTTTTTTTTTATAGTGTATCAAACTAAAGGTAAATTGGTAAATGTGGGATCCAAAAATTAAAGTGACGATATAACTGATGACAAGAGTCCGTCAGTTTTAGTCAGTTTGAAAAAGCTGACGTAGCACTGACGTGACTCAGTCGATTTCAATCAGTTTCAGTCACGGATGTGAGTGGTCATGGATGTTAGTGGTCTAAGTGTGTGATAGGTTTACTTGTGTATATGTCATTTTTGAAATATCTGATCTGTCATGATTGAGACGTAACTGTTGAGGACAAATTCGTTGGAATTGTATTACGCGCGTTATGACTCAAGTCACCATCGTTTATTAATTGCTCATACTTTATTTATATTTTAGATTTTAGAGTAGAAATTAGAAAAGGTCAAACATTGTAACTTTTTTTTGAAAGGCAGTATTGGGTTCAGTGGCATTGCCTCTTCATATACCCATCACCAATTCCAGGGGAAACCCGAATATTTCGCGAGAAAACCCCTGTCTCCATCCCGGAGAGCATTTTGCTCACATCCGGGTTCGAACCCATGACCTTGAGGTCATGGTGAAACACCTTGTTATGAAGAAGGTTCCGAGTTATCAGGAAAGGAATTTTTAATGCGTTCTAAATCTTTATTGAATGTCAAAGATTATTGAGGTTAACCGAACCGAACCGAACTGAATTTCGGTTAATCGAACTGAATTTCGATTAATCGAATCGAATTTTTTTCGTTTTTTGGTTTCGATTAACCGAACCGATTATTTTGTTTTTCAGTTTCGGTTCATGATTTTGGGATAGACGTAGTTTTAAATATATGTACGTATATTGTACATATTATATTTATATATAGATATTTACACTTGTATTTTAATAAAATCATTTATGTTTCTTTTTCACCCATTTTCACCCATTTTATATTTACTAATAACAATAACTAATAACTTAGTCAAAATTTCTATAGTATATACGTATATAAGTTATGTAATAGATTATATATAATTAGTACATGATCATTATCAAATAATCAATCAATCAAATTTGATGCTTTAGTCTAAGTCATAGTTCCTGCTTAACTAAACTAAAACTACATTCATTGTTATAATTAAGCTATAAACATGCTAAAATAGAACAAGCGAACTACACAACGGAAATAAAAAAATATAATCGCCTTAAAAGTTTTATGTTGACCAAAGTTTAGAATTCGAATTATAACCGAAAATAACCGAATCGGAACAGAATCGAAACCGTAAAACCGAAAAGTCGAATCGTAGAAAAACCGAAACCGAACGGTTTTGATTTTTGAAAAACCGAAATATTTGATTCGATTTTTGCCAAAAATCGAACCGCGAACACCCTTAATCTGGGTTACTAAACTTTAAAAATGCTCAATTAGATCACTCTACTTGTTAATTGGAGTCATCCCGCCTATTTTGCTTAATTTCAGTTAAAAAAATAGTTACCCAATAAAACATTTTTAAGTTTAGTAAATGGCGTCATATTGGCTATAGCAACTATGTCTAAAGTTTAGTAACCTAACTGATCGAACATTTTTACAAGTACAGTAATCCAATTGAACATTTTTAAAGTTTGGTAACCTATATAAACATTTTCGTATAGTATAGTAACCTATTTGTGTATTATCACAACACATAATCTCAAAGTAGATAATTACTTTTCTGGCTCGTAACCTTTTTTAAGAAAAGCAAGTAACCACACAAAGGACTGTCCGTTGTTTTTGATTGCCCCGGTGAGATTACTAAATGGGCCCTTAAAGTCTAATAAGACCATTCGTAACGCTCCGAGGTGGCACGCGTTCTGGAGCTCGAGAACGCCAGCAACGCCAGCAACGCGGCGTTCTGGCAGCGTTCTAGGTGGGACGGGGCAAAAACGAGCGTTAAGGGTGGGACCCACACGGTTTTCTATTTCTTTTTCCTTTTTTGTCGATGGTTTAATCCGAAACAAAAAAAAAAAAAACGTTTTTTTTTTCAAACATAAACGACCGTTTGGCTTTAAAAAAAAAAGAAATTTGAAAAAAAATGCATGCTCCTCCCAACGGTTTTTTTTTTTTTTCAAATTTTTTTTCCCACTTTTACATCTATATATACTACACAATCCACACACCATTTTCATCCAAAAACATACACTTTTACCACCTTTCCTCAAATAATTATGATTTTTTTTTTAAAAAACGTCATACTACATAACATGATCTATGAGTGTCAACAAGATGCGAAGACAGTTGTATATTTGTGTCATACTACATAACATGATCCAAGAGGATAACGGCTTCGCAATATCATCTATCGAGCAGGAAATGATCGACGACCATACTAACCGACCCCGTCGTGATTTTAGGACACTTGTTCAAGATAGAGAGTCTAGAATAAAGGAAATACGGGACAAAAATGTGCACGACCAACTGCGGACCGATCTCACCGAGCACATATGGACGCTACCACCAAACTATCGCAGCTTACATCCATCAACGGCTTAGTTATTTTATCAGACTTTATTGTATTGTATCGTATTTTAGTTTAATTATTGTATTGTATCGTATTTTATTTCCCAAAATTATTGTTTTATATATTATGATTAAACGAACGTATTGTATTTCATTTTATTTGAATTATTGTATGGTATTTCATTTTAATTATTGTATTGTATTGTAATTTTAATTAAATTGTACTCCCTCCGTCCCATATTAATAGTCCAGTATTTCATTTTGGGCTGTCCCAAATTAATTGTCCACTTCCATAAATGGATAAAAATGATGAGATAAAATCCTTTTTCACCCTTACTTTATATATGTAGGACAAAAAAGTAGGTAAAAAGTAAAGGGTAAAACTGTAATCTTATCAAAAAGTAAGAGAGAAGTTAATGTTTTCTTAAACTGCGTGTTTTTTGTCTGGGGACAATTAAATTGGGACGGAGGGAGTATTGTATTGTATTTTAAATAAAAGAAAATTAAAGTTAGTTAGTGGGTGGGTCCCAGAATGGGGAAAAAGTGGCATTCTGGTGTTATGATTAAGGGCGTTCTGGTGTTATGCTGATGTGGCACTTGAAAAAGTGGCGTTCTGGTGTTACGATTACGAGTGGTCTAATTGAACATTTTTAAGTTTAGTAAATGGCGTCTTATTGGCTATAGCAACTATGTCTAAAGTTTAGTAACCTAACTGATCGAACATTTTTACAAGTACAGTAACCCAATTGAACATTTTTAAAGTTTGGTAACCCATATAAACATTTTCGTATAATATAGTAACCTATTTGTGTATTATCACAACACATAATCTCAAAGTAGATAATTACTTTTCTGACTCGTAACCTTTTTTAAGAAAAGCAAGTAACCACACAAAGGACTGTGCGTTGTTTTTGATTGCCCCGGTGCGATTACTAAAAATGGGCCCTTAAAGTCTAATAAGGTCACTTGACTTGCTAGTTACTACAAGTATAATCATCTACGTTTACAAGGCGCAACGTTATTGCATTAAAACATCGGTTTTATTTTTAAATAAATTAGTGAGTAGTGATAATCAATAATCAATCTACAAGATAAAATTAGCATAAACGTGTCATTAAGTTACTATGGGAGTTTTTATTATTGCCCTTTTGTTCGACCTTTAATTGTTCAGAAAAAATAACAATCAGAAGTTGAAATTGAAATGAAATTAAGAATGAAAATAGTTAAGACTAGAAATTTCGTGAATTAGCGATAAATTCAGATCCTACTAAATGGGTTGGGCCCCATTTAAACTTGAGGTAACAAAATAAAAAATTGGGCTTACAACTGGTCCATGTGTATCTATCTTTCACCGCACTTGAAGAAAATAAAAATGAATGGGATTCAAGAGGTTGGGCTTATGGTAAAATTATCCGTGTTGATTTTAGAATGCTCAAATCGGGCGAATCAGAACATCCTTACGTATTTTTATCACGAATATATACAATTTTTAACTAATAATTATAACAATAAAATCACTGAACTTGAATCCATAACCTCAAAGTTATTAGATTACCTCTGCCAGTCTTTTCCATCTTTTTTAAATGCCCTTAATGAATTATAGATTGCTTAACATGTAGATAAATGTGAAATTTAGAAATATATTAGATAAATCTACATATAACAATCTAATAGTAGCACCACAAGAAATCAAGAATATTGGTACATTTGAAAAGTATAATAGAGATACATGTTGAAGCAAATGGGACTACGTCAAATTGTTAAAAAGTGAATAAGTTAGGTTGGATTTTTGCTAACCGTGGACTATTGAAAAGGTATGCATTTTGAGTTGTCCTTCTAGACTATTGAAATTTGGTATTTCTGTCATTCGGGGCATTATATGCACCATGCATTGAGGGATCAAGTAGTTAATTGATGATATGACCAAGTTTATAGGTTTATCTTTGTGACATGAAATCGTAATTAAATAACCGTTAAAAAAAAATAAACATGAAATGACAGTTTCAAACTACGTATAAGTTTTAGCACGTAAAATGATGTTGTTTCATGTTCATTTATTAATTTTTTTTTTTCATTTTTCATGTTTTTAAATTACTAGTTTATGCCACAAAATTAAATCTATAAACTTCATTTCTTTTTTTTTTAGAACGTCAAACCTACAATCTAACACACGATTATTAAATCTATAAACTTCATTACATCATCGATTATTTGTAGAATTCCTCAATAGATAATGCGAATAATAGCCTGAAGGATAAAAAAAGGAAAAGTTCCTATGGAAAAATAAACAGAACAACTGCTTAAAATTTAGGATAAAAATGAAAAGTATGGTGTTTTTTTTAGAAAAAAGAAAACCTTTATCTAGTAAACCTATTGATTGATTATTTTATGAGTAATAATAAATAATAGGGAAATCTCCAATTAAAGGTACTATACTTTATCACAACTCCTATTTAAGGTACTCATTTTTTTTTATTTCAATTTAAGGCCTTTATTTTTGATTTTGTATTCAAATTGAGGACATTTTAACCCGAACTTCCGGTAGCCAGTATCATATCATAACTGGTGCTGAAGTTTGCTTGGCTATCATAGCCACGTGTCTTTATTAATTTAATTAAATCAGGAGTATTATTATAACATTTGTCATAAAGTAGGTAGATCGTTGATGCATTTCAAAGACCATTTATTAAATCATACTCCGTATTATTATAGCCTTAAAAAAATCATATTATTATATCATTTGTGCAACCCAGATGCATTTCAAAGAAGAGCAAGAGGGGTGGAAGTGGAACAAGAGGTGGCGGTGGTGGCAGAACAACAAGAGTGGGTGGAGCTGGTAGAACTTCACGGGTATGAAACTTTTTTTTTGGAAACAGGGTATGAAACTAATAAATTCATTCTTCTTTTAATTCTTCCTTTTAAATCCAATTTTATCCTTATCTTCCATCACCAACACCAATCCACCATCGTTGTTTTTGCTTTTGTTATCTACCACAACCACTAGCAAACTGGCCATTATTAACTCCATCAAACTCCGACCGCCGCTAACACTACTAACTCCGACCATTAATAGCAGCGGCGAGCTCCGGCCACCGTTACCATCACCAACTCCTACCATTTGCACCAGACCCCTTACCCACTCTCTTGCTATTACTTATCGAAAGCTAAAAAAGCAAATATTTAAGCTTACATGTGGAAAAAGGGTGTGGGCTTTTGACCGGAAACGAACACGGCGACTGTCATGAAGATTCCGTTCAACCCCCTCGCCGGAAACCATCAATCTTTGGGTGTGGGTTTGTTGTGTTATCTACTTGATAAAAGAAGTTTGAATTTATTGTATGATTTTGGAAGAACAATAAATAATCGCATATCATGAGTGTAGCGATGCTGGAATCAAAGAAATAAAAAGAGTCAGGATTACAAGTACACCACCGTGTAGCGAAGAAACGTTTTGTCAAGGATGGATAAAACTGGTGAAGCGACGGAGTCAAGGATGGATTCTGATTAATGGTGCGTACGTCTCCAGGTGGCGTTTTGGTGGTTTTGTTTGCCTTGCAGGTGGTTCCTGCAGCAAGTTTGTGTTTGCTTTGTTTTTGTTTGTAGTTTTGGTTTGCTGGACTCTTTGTTGTCTTGGTTTTTAGTAATGGTATCGTTGTTTGCTTCTTCTAAAAAAACATGAAGCAAATGAAAAAGGTAAAAAGGCTGCTGAAACACATGAAGAAAGGTGAAAATGGAAAAAGGTCAAAAAACCGGGTGACTAGATATGAGTAACCGGGAAATCTACAAATGTCCCCAATTTGAGTACAAATCAAAAGTGAGGGCCTTAAATTGAAATAAAAAAAGCTGAGTACCTTACATAGAAGTTGTGATAAAGTAGAGTACCTTTTATTGTAAATTTCCCTAAATAATAATACTGACTGCTACATCATTGACGCATTTTTTAAAATAATTCTAAACTGGACTAGCTAATCATCCACCACGTTTCCCGTAAATTATAAGGTTTAATTTGCTGGTTCATCAGTTTTGATTTTATATATTTATACGCTGTTACGATTTTATTGGTTCTTTTAATTTATACTCAGTCTTTATATATAAATAAATGTATTTAAAAGTCGTACATATGATATTTATTTCCCCTTAAAAATATCGAATAATTTGTTGATATAAATTAATTTTTTTACATATACTTGTTAACTAATCAAATAATCATCGACTTGAATATAAGTCGTTCATAGATATATCTCTAGAGCCTATAGATCGTTGCGAAGATCGTGATTTACTTTTCAGCTGGCTAGGATCATCACTTGTACTCGAAGTGTACTCTACAAACAAAGGTTTTTCCGGATTTGTGCTCGAGTGCATGTAAAAAGCGGGCTCGGAAGGAACCGGGAGTGTTAAAGAGAAGCTACTTAGCATAAGAACAACTGAAGCCATAGTTGGTCTCTCGTTAACGTCTTCTTGAACACATAACAGACCAATATGTACGCATCTGACCGTATCACTTCGACAACTACTGCACAATGTTGGATCGATTAGAGTTGTAACCGTTCCATCTCTCCAACTTTTCCATGCCTAAATAAATGAATTACAACATGAGAAAACATTTTAAACTTGAAAATTATAAAATTTGGACGAATATAAGAGGGTTATGTCAGGCACTTACATGGCTAAGAAGATCCTCGGTCATCACTCCATTTTGGAAAGTATGGTTCTTCTGACCCGTTATGATCACAAGAATCAATACGCCAAAATTGAAGACACCTGACTTCACTGAGAATTGTCCGTGCATTGCATACTCTGGTGCCATATATCCACTAGTACAACACAACTAATTGTTAATTTACTACATCAATAGAAGTTCATCCTAGGTTTTTTTATAAAGAACATAGTACTAACATCATGTATGTAACTGCATATTTTGCATGATGGCATCTATGAAGATAAAGGCACATTTAGCGACGTCTATATTCATTCAAATGAACACAGAACACTGACTTTAGTAATAATATGATTTAGGGGAAAGGCACAACTAGACGATAACACATACCACGATAACAACAACAACAAATCGAATTTGGTGGGTGAGACTTACTAGGTTCCGACAATTCGACTAGTGTTGCCTTGGGTTTCTTCCTGTGAGAACAATCTTGCCATACCAAAATCAGCAATCTTCGGATTCAATTTTGCATCCAACAGAACATTACTAGCTTTCAGATCTCGATGAATAATCTTTAATCGGGAATCCTCATGTAGGTACAAAAGTCCCCTCGCAATACCTCCTATTATTTTGTATCTTCTTTCCCAATCAAGTGTTGCACGCTTTATTGGATCTGAAAAATTTAAGATTAAACATAAGCATATATACGAGGATTACCTACAATTCCTAAAAGACTTAATTTAACTCTTTCAACAGCATTAATTTGAAAACAGTCAACTTACCGAATAGAAAGTGATCTAGACTTGCATTTTCTACAAACTCATACATCAAAAGTCTTTCGGACCCTTCTAGGCTAAATCCTAGAAGCCGAACCAAGTTTCGATGTTGCAGCCTTGCAAGTAACAAAACCTCATTCTTGAATTCTTGTTCCCCTTGCCCTGAATCCCTTGACAACCTCTTCACTGCTATATCTTGTCCATTTTGTAGTGTGCCCTATATATAAAAATCTGGTTAGAATTTGAAAACATTGAAACGTACTCATATAAACTACTTCGTTACAAATTAATAGGAATGTTCTCGTAGTGCGTAATTTATACTGGTTTACCTTATAAACCAAACCAAATCCACCTTGTCCTAGCTTATTGTTCTCCGAAAAGTCATTTGTTGCTGCTCTAATGATCCCAAAGCTATATTGCAATGAATCGGCCATACTAATTTCATCCATATCTCCTTCCTCATAAACTAGAATAATTGTCATAAATATCAAAATCCGTAATCCTAGCCCTTCGTAACAAAAAGTAACAAGAACAAAAAGAAACCACAGCACCCACCTAAATTTTCCGGAGGACGTCGTTCCTGCTTTCTTTTTCTTCTCTTGAAGACACAAACGAAAACTACCACCAATATCACAAGACTAACAGTAACAATGACCGCAATGACTACAATAATCGTTGTATTACTACTACCTCCTGTAAAAACTCACGAAGTATTAGCGACTAATATAACATTTTTTCTGAGAATAATGTCAAGTTTGTTAGTTTTATAGAATAAGGATCGTTTGTATATGTATCAGTGATAAGAAAGACAAAGACATAACTGCAACTAAAATTGCTTTTTAATTGAAGGGAAATTACAATGCTCTGAAACTGAAAATTGGTAGTCTGCTATTACGTACATGGAAATCAAACTTAAATAGGAATAAGAAATAACTGAATTTAAAGATAGTGGGAGAAAAGAATTCCACCACTTTCTCCATGTTAGATGACTGCTTCTACGAATTCTTCAGAAAAATACGGAACTAATCGAACGTGCATAAAGACCTATTCTTTTAGTTGCTGCTGCCAGAGTGGGCTGTTTTGGGTCATTGTGGGCTACTGACGGGTCTGCTCTGGACCAGCCCAAAGTCCAGTTTATTGACACATTCTCCCCCTTAAACTGGACCGAGCTCGGTATCTGTTACACCGAGTATGTTTCGCATTTCAATGAACTTCACTTGTGCCAATGCCTTAGTAAAGATGTCTGCTCGCTGATCCTTCGAGTTAACATGTTCCACTATAATCTGCCCATGTTCAACACACTCACGTATGAAGTGAAAACGAATGTTAATGTGTTTACTTTGACCATGAAAAACTGGATTCTTCATCAAGGCAATTGCTGCTTTATTATCAACGAACAAAGTGATTCGCTCAATGTTTTGACCCTTTAATTCTTTCACCAAATTTGCAAGCCAAATAGCTTGGCATGCTGCTCCTATTGCTGCCATAAACTCGGCTTCACAAGTAAATAAAGCGACCATCTTTTGCTTCTGAGATTGCCAAGTAATCAGATTCCTTCCAATATAAAAGACCATTCCACTCGTGCTTTTACTGCCCACTATATCACCACCAAGATCACTATCAGAGAACCCAATCAAGTGCTCGATTTCCTGACCTTTTCTATAATTGAGCCCGTAATCAAGAGTACCCTTCACATACCTCAAGTTACGCTTTACAATCTGAAAGTGTAAAACTGTTGGTTTCTCCATAAAACGACTTGCAATGCCAACCGAATAGGACAGGTCTGGGCGAGTATGAGTTAGATACCTCAAACACCCCACCACTCGCCTATATTCAGTGGGATCAACTTCTTCACCACCTTCATCGTTTCCAACTTTCAAATTTGGTTCAATTGGTGATCGTACCGGGTTGCAATCTTGCATTCCAAACTGATCCAAAATCTTTTTTGCATAGCCTATTTGTCTCAAGGTTATTCCCCACTTTAATTGCACCACTTCAATTCCAAGATAATAAGCTAGCAGCCCCAAGTCACTCATTTCAAAGTCATTATTCATTTGTTCCTTGAATTCGATGATATCTTCATTGTTTGACCCGGTAATAATTAAATCATCAACATAAACTCCAACAATAAGATTTTTACCTGTTGAGTTTTTTGAGTAAACAGCCGGGTCTTGTGAACATTTTGCAAACAGCAACCCCTTCAAGCTTTTATCTAAACGAACATTCCAAGCTCGTGGTGCTTGTCGTAGACCATAAAGCGCTTTAAAGAGCTTGAATACCTTCTAACTTTGATTCTTGTCAACATATCCTTCCGGTTGAGTAACATAAACCTCCTCCACGAGATCACCATTGAGAAAGGCTGACTTGACATCAAGATGGTGGACAGCCCACCCGTGTTGAGCCGCCAAAGCAAGAATCAGCCTTACGGTGTCAAGTCTAGCTACAAGTGCGAAAACCTCATTATAATCATGTAACATCCCAAAATCCAAAAGTAATATTGTGAATAAAGTAATAGTAATTGTTTTAAATTATATTTACTTTAGGTGAAATAAAATAGTAATAATTGTAAGTCGATTTTAAAGTTCCAGACAATGGTAATCACGGGGAATAAAATTAAAACACATATATATCTATTATATGTGTATGTACGTATCATATATCAGTATTATCATTTCTAAAACTCCAGGAACTTCACGAAATAAAGAAAAACACGTACAAACCTTAACCCAAAAATAAAATTGATTCAAAACATGAAATTGAAGCTAGAGAACTCGAAATTCACCAAGGATTAATTGTTTCTAACCTAAGGTAATCATGATTCTTCCTTAATTTTGAATTAAAACTTTGAATTTCATGGGGGTTTCAAAGGGTTTGAATGATTAATGGTTTCTAGGTTGAAATTGAAGTATATTATGATAAATTAGTAATGTATAAGTGTGTTTATGATGATGAGTAACATGAATTTGATCTAAAAATGGATTAATTGATTTGTAGGATTAATGATCAAAGTAGGTTTTGATCATATGGATATGTTTTGGTGTTAATACACCTTGATTAGTGTTAAAGATGTTGTTGGAATATGATTAAAGGATATTGAAATAATGAATCAAAGGATTAAGCAATTGGATTAATTATGATTATGAGGATGATTATGATTATGATTAAGTTGATAAAATGATCATGATGATCGTTAGTGATGATTGAAATAGAATTATAAGTGATTAAGTCATGTTTATGACTACGAAATAAGTAATGGAATAATGAATTTTAAGAAATTAATACGAATTAAGGATGTATAATATGATTTTCGTAACCTTGGAATTGGTTTATGACGAATCTTGAATAATGATAAGAAGTAATCGTTAAATATGCAAATAATGAAATAGTGAATTAAAGAGAATTATGAAATAAGGGATTATGTATAGAATGATCAATTCAAAAGAGTGATGGATTGATAATGTATTGATTATGATGATTATTAGTTGTTGAATGTGTTGTTATCTTGACATGCTATGTAATAGGTGATCAAGATTGGTGTTATTCACGTTCTTGTGAGGAATCATGCTTTTGCCTAAAAAGCAAAGGTGAGTGTTATGGGGATTAAATGGGTAATGATTGTATGTTCCGGATTGCTTACGAGCAAGAGGTTCATACAATCGAGTGGTAGTTATTTGTATCTTATCGTGTTTCTAAATTGTGAATTATTATGGTTGTGTATTACCGGATTGCTTACGAGCAAGAGGTTTGCATGACCCAATGGATTATTAATGGTTGCGTATCTTGTTTCTAAATGTGGTTATTTAGATATGGATTATACGTGTTATAGTGATGTCATGTTTTGTATTTCTTGCTAAGATGTTTGGTTGTTGATTAAGTGATGGTTATGTGGAGTAATATGATGATTTCTTGGATTTTGTGGAATGAGAAAATTGTAGAGAGTGTATAATTACGAAATAATCAATGATTTTTAAATAAGTGCTTAGCACTACTTGTATCTCTTGGACCGCGGATCCTTACGAATTAAAGAGAATCTCTACAACGGTTTCGTAGTTAATTGTGGAATCAGATAAGTGAATCTTTGATAAACGAAATATATTATTGTGTTTGTGAATTATTCATTTAATTGCTCATAAGCTCACTAAGCTTTATGCTTACTCGTTTCAGTGGTTTCATATTGTAGGTGCTTGATTCGGTTGAATCAATTGGATGAAATATGATTTCAAGGAAATAGCATGGATTGGAGCTTGCAATATGGTTAGACAAGCTTCTCTTCCTTTTGAATTGTCGTTATGTATTATCACTTGTGTAAATCACCCAAAAAGACACCTTTGAAATAATGTTGATGAATTAAAGTGTAAAGTGTCAATTGGTTGAAAAGTGTGTCTTTGACTTGGCAAAGTCAATGTGGAATATGAGGGTGTCAAATTGGGTAAAAGGGAATATTGTATAGTGATAATGTGGTTAGGTGTGGAAATATGTGGAGATTGATCATAGTTTTTGTAGAATTATGATCAAAGTGTCAATTGTGGTATTTTGGTTCATTGAGTGATTATGAATCAAGATTTATTATATGTTGTTTAAATGAATTAGAATCATGTGTCGAATGGTTAAAATGGATTAGATTCGAAGAAAGTGTCCAAATGGGCACCATATGGGTCAAAGGAGTCAAAACGGGTTAGGGTGGGTGTATGATGTTGATGAATACGCTCACACGTGTCCAATGTATCATAAAACATGTGGGAAAAATGTTGAAGTCAGAAACCAAGTCATTTGGAATATGACTTGTCCACCAAAATGGTCCAAAATGGCCATAAAGTGGTTATACGTCCGTTTTCTCGATAAAAACATATTTTGAAAAAGTGTAAAAAGAGAAAGTTTCATTTTGGCATATTGGAGTTGCCTGCAAAATTTGGTGGTCTAACTCGTAACGAATAAAAAGTTATGCGTGTTTCAATTTCGTAAAATTACAAGTGTTGCTGAGCAGACATGCCATGGCCATGTCATATAAACGCCATGGCCATGTCCCTTAACAGTAGGCTCACTTTCTATCAGCACGATGCCATGACCATGTCATATAAACGCCATGGCCATGTCCCTTCACCATGTCTCAAAAATGATGTTCTAACTTATGTGTCGAGTTTATATGTATAAAATAAAGTTATGGGACATTATAAAGAATAATAAAAAATGTTCATGAATTTGGGGCGTTTCATATCAACCCCCTATTTTTGCACATACCCTTTCGCGACGAGACGTGCTTTATGCTTCACAACATTTCCCAAGTTGTCTTTCTTTACTTTATAAACCCATTTCAAGCCAATTGCTTTATGACCCGATGGCAAGTCGGTAAGCTGCCATGTCTTATTCTTCTCGATTACATCTAGTTCTTCTTGCATAGCCTCCCGCCATTCTTTGAATCCCACTGCCTCCATAAAGGTTGAAGGCTGATCAGTTTCAACCATCAATAGTTCTTCGGGTTCAAGTGTTACTTCTTCAGCTCTCACATAAACATCATCTAACGAGCGAAGCCCTTTAGGTCCAACTGCATTTAAGGAGTCACTCGAACTTGTGGAGGGAGACAAAAGTGGGTTTTGGGCTGTAATACTTGTGTACACATCAGCTGGTACAACATCGACATAAGGCTGTCCAGGAAAGACAGATTCGATTCCTGCACTGTTTGGTTGGTTGTGTGTGGATTTGGGGCTGTTTTGTGTAGTTTCTGATGGGATTACGGGTTGTGGTTTGATTATGGTAAATATGTTGGCCGCTGGTTGTTCGTCCTCCTTATTCTTGCACTAATTCCAGCCCTCATTTTCATCAAACACAACATCATGACTAACCCGCAACTTTTGGTCTTGCGGGTCAAACAAACGACTGCCTTTCGTTCCATCTTCAACCCCAATGTACACCATATTTTTACTTTGATCATCAAGCTTTTTCGAGTGGGTACCTGTATGTTTAGCAAAAACAACACAACCAAAAACTCGTAAATCTTCAAGGTTCGATTTTTAGCAAACCAAGCTTCATACGGGGTGATGTCAGGAAGGGACTTTGAAGGTAAACAGTTGAGAAGATAGACCGCATGTCTAATGGCTTCACCCCAGATTTCCCCTGGAACATTTCTACTTTTGAGAAGACTCCTTGCCATCTCCATTACGGTTCGATTTCGTCTTTCGACTACTCCGTTTTGCTGGGGCGAATAAGGTGCTATCAAATGCCTTGTAATACCGTTTTCTTCACATAATTTTGTGAATTCCTGTGATGTGAACTTTCCCCCTCTATCTGTACGTAGTGTCTTTATTTTCAAACCCGAGCTTTCTTCAATCATTGTCTTGTATCGTTTGAACACATCCAATGCTTCGAATTTTCTGGACAACATATAAACCCATGTCCACCTGCTGAAATCATCAACCAAAAGCAGAAAATACCTGCTGGCCTCCGATGGATGTGGGTGATATTGGACCACACAAATCAGCGCGTACAAGTTGAAGAGGTTTTTGAGCTCGAAACGATGACTGGTCAGGGAATGGAGTTCGGGTCTGTTTTGCAAGAATGCAAATCTGATTCGGGTGATTAAACATTGGAACTCCGTTTGCCATGTTCTTTTCCACCAATCTTCTTAACGAGTGAAAGTTGACATGCCCAAGTCTTGAATGCCATAACCAAGCAGGTTCGTCTCGTGTTGCAAGAAGACAAGCCGGCTGACCTGTCTTTAAAAGGGTCTTATATAGCCTACTCGGTGATCTTTTCACCCTTAGAACAAGAGTCTTGTTAGTGTCAAACATTTTCAGCAAATTCCCGTCTAATACAACCCGATACCCCACCTCTGTCATTTGCCCAAGACTAATGATATTATTTTTCAGAGCTGGAATAAAATATACCTCATTAAGTAGTCGTTGGTAGCCATTTTTGCAATTGAAAAAAATTGATCCTTTCCCCATAATTGCTACAGTTGAACCATCCCCGAACCTTACTTGGCCCGTTATTGTTTTATCTAACTAGTGAAACTTTCAAATGATCTCCAGTCATGTGGTTGCTAGGCCCGTTGTCAACATACCACACATCAGACTAAACTCGAAGTTCCCCACATGTAAGAAGGTTAACTGTAATATTCTCCTTTAGAAACAATTCACCAGCTACATGTTCTTCCGTAATTGCCATCATCAAAGTGGGTTCTTCATCATTGAGTTGAACAAGATTTGCCTCCTCGTTTTGCTTCCTATTCGGGCAGTCTAATGCATAATGACCGAACTCGTCACAAGCAAAACATTAGATCTTACTTTTATCCTTTTAAGAAGATTTATGATCATTCCAATTTGATTTGAAATCACGGCCATCACCACGACCACGACCTCGTCCCCGGCCTCGACCACCAGAATTACCTCTTCCCCTTGAAGCACTCGATGAGTCCTTCTCATCGGTTTTTTTTTATCGCGCAGACCACTCGGCATGAGTGAGCAGCAGCGATGGTTCTCCCTGTCGATCTACATGCGTCTTGAGACGACCTACGATTTCTTCCACTGTCATACTCTTTAAGTCCCTGAATTGTTCGATCGATGTTACGATTTGCATGAACCGCAACGGAACAGCCCGTAGAAACTTCTTCACCACCGTAATCTCCTCAATCCTTTCACTAAGAGATCGAATACCAGTCACGATTGTATTCAATCTCATGGCAAAATCATCCACTGACTCGCTGTCTTTCATTCGAATCATCTCGAAATCACTTCTCAAGGTTTGAACTTTGGCCTCCTTTACCCTCTCGGCTCCCATGTTCATCATTCGCAGCGTCTCCCACGCTTCCTTAGCCGAGTCCTTCTCAGCTAACATCATAAGAACATTGTAACACCCGCCAAATTAGGACTAGTAATTAGTGCCTAATCGTATGTTAATACATGTAATTAGTTCTGTGTTAGGCTAATTAATGTATCGAATTATATATATATTGTTGAATATATACGAAAATGCGATTTGATTAAATCGTACGCAATTTAAATCGATGTATTTCGATTCAATTTTATACGGACGTTGGTGACCAATTTTATTAAATAACGCTTTATGTCAAAAATATTATTATGATAATATTTCGTAGTCAATCGTATCGTACAAACAGATCGTACACAATTCAAAATGTTTAAAACGCGCAAACTAAATAAACAAACTTACATTTTATAACTCAAATATAAATGGAATTGTAAAATATTTAAATAAAATATCGCGTAATAATTCGTATTTTAAAACTTACCATTTAATATGTAAAATATTTATTGAAACGTTAAACGACGGAGAAAACGAACACCACGCGGAGCACGGAGACGGAAACCGAAAATGGGGGACTTAACCTCCCATTTTCTTTTATTTCTTTTCATTTCTCTCTTTCCTCTCTCTCACTTACTCTATTTTCTCTCTTTATTCCAAAACCACCACCGACCACAAAAACGCCAAATAACGCCATTATACGCACTCGGATCACCAATATTTTTAGAGATTCACGACCACCTCGCGACGATCTACATTTCTATCTTTCCGGATTTCCATTTCGACAATTTGTAAGTTTCCGACAAAATCCCGAAATCTCTCGATTCTTAGTATTTTTCACTTGTGATTGTTATTATAACTTGTATATGTCCATTACTAAGTATAGAACACGATTTCATAGCTTAAAAACGGATTTGAAACGGATTTTTGGCCGGAAAAATCATGACAGCCGGACTTTCTGGGCTGGTGTTCTTCCATGCGACACAAGCCTTGTGTCGCATGTTGTGTCGTATTTTACCCTTTGTGTCGCACATTATGTCGTATTTCCCATGTTATGTCGTACCAAAGAATTTGTGTTGTAAGTTTTGCGACACAACCACTATGTCGTATTCTATGTCGTATTTCCATACGACACAATCACTATGTCGCTGTTGAATCAGCATCTCGCATCTATGCGACACAACCCTTGTGTCGCATAGACATTGTGTCGCATTTTTATGCGACACAACCCTTGTGTCGCATGACAAACTTTTGTGTCGCATATTGTGTCGCAAAACACAGAAAACTTAGATTTTTACTAAGTGTTGAGACTCGAAATTTATCACTCGATTTTACCCGAATTCAGATCCCAGATGCGTTTTTCGTCAAAGCAATATAGTAGAAATAAAAATTTTCCAAGCTGACCTGGCAGCTCGACCCCAGCCAGGGGCTGCCGCCCCTTGGACCCCGCTACCAGGGGCGCTGCCCCCGGACCCCCGTACTTAGATTCCGTAACGGCTTCTAAAACACAATCGAAACACATTTTTCAAAGTAAAACGCCACGAAATCACAATAATAATAGTTGAGATTATTATTACAAATCCGTCACCAACGGGCCGTACATGTTTTCAAACACTTAACAAATCAACCAAATCGTAGTAATTTGGACATATATATAGTTGTGTAACAACTACAAGGGTGATCTTTTGAGATACCCAATCATGATTATAACCATCGCGTGTCGTGGACACCCTCAGGTTACAAGTCTTTGGACTTCATATTCGGCTAATCAACTTACGTTTGTGTAAACGCATTCAGACTCAGGTGAGTCTCATAGCCCCTCTTTTTACTGTTTTACTCAGGGGTGTGATATACTGCTCAACTTTTAACATGTGAACGCAAGTACCAACTTTTCATATACTACATGAGTTTTTCGAAACTAATCATTTTAAAGTCCTCCGTCAGCATAGTTGTTAATACGTTGTAGCGTGAATATTAGTATATGGTACCATATAGGATTGACCCACCTCGTTCGGGTTAGCAAGCACTAACCGGGTAAACGAACGTACTAATATTTGGGAAGACGAATGTGGATTAGGCATTCGTGGAGGCACCTCGCCCGGAATTCTCTATAGGGGACCCGGCCCTCGAGTTAAGCTCAACTATGTGCTTATGGCTGTATACACGATGACTATCATTTAATTGCTGGATGCAATTCACTATTTAATTGCTGGATGCAATTCATTATTTAAATCTTGCGGTTCATACTATATTAACTGATTTCAAACCTGTGAGCTCACCAGCTTTTAGCTGACCTTTTAGCATATATCGCAGGTACCAAGCAGTAGGATGTTTCTGCTTTAGGACTTTAGCTCGAGTCAGCATACAGAAGATTGAGATTTTCTTGCATTAGTATATTTTGTTCAAGTACTTATGTACTGAAATCTCATTTTATTTAAACTCGAGCTATGTAAAGCTTTAAATGTTGTAAACATTCCAGTTATCAATATATTTTGTTAAAACGACGCATATAGAGTCGTTTACTATATATCTTTGTGCTTTGTTATTGATTAGTAACACCCAAATCAAGCTTCCGCAAATAATCAAATTTGGGGGTGTTACAAATTGGTATCAGAGCCTAAGGTTATAGTGAACTAGGTTGCATTTAGTGGGCCTAGACTATGACCATTAGGCAGTATTTCTTATTAGGTATAACTGGTTCAGTGATTACATCATACGAGTTTAATTTAACATAGCCTGATCAACTATGTACAATTAAGCAAAGATGATGTAAGATCTGAAAGTAGTTATGGCTGAACGGGGTACGATAGAAGACTCTGACCTCGAGAGAACCGAGACTTAAACATGTTTATGCTAGATACTCAATAGGCTATATTATATAGGAACTATATGAATATAGGCCTCACCTTCTTTAACGCTTTATCTCAGAAATGGCAAACATCCCACCCAATTCATCTCGCTCTCAATCTGGGTCGCAGAACCCCAGGGTAGCTAGGAGGAACGCCAGGTTGCCTCGAGCTGGCCCGTACCCCACTCACTTCACCTTGCCGGCCTTAGCTGCTAGGGTGAACCAACAGGAGCAGCGACTTCGCACCATGGATGTCGTGTTGCAAGAAACCAACGAAAACTGGCGACTTACATCTCTTGAACGCATCGAACAAGTCTCCGACGACCTAGAAACCACAAACAACAACATGGATGTCCTTCGCAACCAAGTAATAGGGATAAGCGTGGAAAATGCCCTCCTGCGTCAAAGGATGGAAGAATGTGAACAACGTTCACATGAAGCAGAAGAGTATGCCCGTGGACTAACACAACGACTAGCGCTAGCAGAAGATAACGCCCGACAAGCTTGCAGACTTGCTAATACTGTTGACCGTCTTGTCACGATGATGGAACAATTTAATCTACGTTAAGACTAGTGTAGTCTTTGTCTTGTAATCTATCCTGTAATCCAGTAACTATCTATGCGCTACTCTAAAATTCGGTCGGATGTAACAATTCCCGACACCTTTTGTAATACATCCGTAGGATGTAACCTTTGAACTCGTATTATCTATCAAATGTTCCTTGTTGTTTCTACTTATACCAATTGCCATAATTATTTTTCGTATTGATGTTATGTATTACCGCCTTTATACATGTACATCCGAGATATACACAAATTTTCTTACAAAATCTCATGTATCTTCATTTCTTTTATTGAAGAATCATGCCGCCAAAGTCAAGACCATACACCGATGCTCAGCTTACATCGCTGATAACCCAGGCTGTTACTGAAGCCTTGGCTCGGAATACCCCTCAAAATTCCACCAGAAACAGCGATGCCGCTGAAACCACTACTGCTAAACCTTGTTCTTACAAGGACTTTCAAAGCTGCAAACCCTCCAGCTTCAAAGGTTCTGAAGGAGCCATCGGACTTATCAGATGGTTTGAGAAGATGGAAACTGTTTTCCGTGTCAGCAAATGCGCGGAGAACGACAAAGTAAACTTCGCCACCTGCTCTCTCGAAGATGATGCCCACTCTTGGTGGAATTCATATACCCAATCAGTGGGTGCTGACATTGCCTACCAACTCACTTGGGAGGAATTGAAAGCAAAACTCACTGCCAAATACTGCTCAATCGCCAAACTCCAAAAGCTAGACGAGGAGTTCTGGAACCTAAAGGTTCAGGGTGGTGATATCGATGGTTATACCACCAGATTCCAACAACTTGCCGCCCTCCGCCCAGCTATGGTGAGCACTGAACCTGATAAAATCAGGAAGTACATCCTTGGCCTTCCTGAGCCTGTTCGGGGACATGTTGCCTATTCCAACCAAACCACCATTGACGGTGCAATCCTATTGGCCCAAGACCTGATGTCCATGAGCCAAGATTCTGAACCACCCACTTCATCCTCCCAAAACAACAAACGAAAGTGGTCTGACTATCACAATAACCACTCCAACCAACAGAACAAGAAACCCGACACCATCAAAGCCTACAACACCACCACCGACATCACACGGGGTTACACTGGGAACAAACCCTATTGTTCCAAGTGCAGTCGCCACCATGAAGGTTCCTGTGGTCCCTTTTGCAACAATTGCAAGAGGTACGGCCACCTCACCAAAGATTGCCGCTCTCCTACCAACAACAATTCCAACAACAACACCAGACCACCCAAAGTCTGCTTTGAGTATGGGAAACCCGGGCACTTCAGAGACACATGCCCAAAGCTGAAGAATAACAACAACAACAACAACAACAACCGCAACAGCAACAACAACAACAACACCCGAAGCAGAGCCTTCGTCATCAAATCCGGGGACGCCCGCCAAGACCCGAATGTGGTCTCGGGTATGTTCCTCCTCAACAACTTACATGCTTCTGTTCTATTTGATACTGGTGCTGATAGAAGCTTTATCTCTGATGACTTTTGCCCACTACTTGACATCACTCCTGTTGCCTTAGATGTTAAGTACACTGTAGAGCTAGCAAATGGGGAACTTATAGAAACCAATAGTGTGATACCTAATTGCACTTTAAACCTAGCTGATGAAACCTTTTCAATCGATCTTGTACCCGTTGAAATCGGAAGTTTCGATGTCATCATTGGAATGGACTGGTTGTCCAAGCACCGAGCCGAAATCATTTGTTACGATAAGATCGTCCACATTCCACTCGCTGCCGGTGGAACCTTGATCATACAGGGGGAGACCGGTGGGACGGGACTCAATATCATCTCTTGCTTAAAAACCCGAAAATTTCTGAGAAAGGGTTACCCTGCAATACTCGCACACATCACAGAGAAGAAGTCGGAGGAGAAGCGACTTGAGGATGTGCCAATTGTTAGAGACTTTCCCGAAGTCTTTCCGGAAGAACTACCTGGTTTACCTCCGCCTAGACAGGTTGAGTTCTCAATTGATCTCGTGCCGGGTGCCGCACCGGTGGCCCGCGCACCGTACCGTTTAGCCCCATCCGAACTTCAGGAGTTGTCTGCCCAGTTACAGGAACTTCTGGATAGAGGATTCATTAGACCGAGTTCTTCACCTTGGGGAGCTCCAGTCTTATTTGTTAAAAAGAAGGACGGTTCATTTAGAATGTGCATCGACTATCGAGAGTTGAACAAATTGACCGTCAAGAACCGTTATCCACTTCCTCGCATTGATGATCTGTTCGACCAACTTCAGGGTTCAAGTTTCTACTCAAAAATTGACCTGCGATCAGGTTATCATCAGTTACGGGTTCGCGACACCGATATTCCAAAAACTGCTTTCAGAACTCGTTACGGGCACTACGAATTCCAAGTGATGCCCTTCGGTCTAACCAACGCACCGGCTGTATTCATGGACCTCATGAACCGGGTGTGCAAACCTTACCTCGACAAGTTTGTCATTGTTTTTATCGATGACATACTCATTTATTCGCGCAACGAGCAAGAACATGCGCAACACCTCAAAACCATCCTTGAACTACTTAGACACGAGGAGCTTTATGCCAAATTCTCTAAGTGTGAGTTCTGGATACAAACCGTTCAGTTCCTTGGTCACGTGATCGACAGTCAGGGAATTCACGTTGACCCCTCAAAAATCGAGGCTATCAAATACTGGCAAGCACCCACCTCTGCAACTGAAGTACGACAATTCTTGGGTCTTGCTGGGTACTATCGGCGATTTATCGAAAATTTCTCCAAAATAGCTCAACCACTCACGATACTGACTCAGAAGGACAAAAGGTTCGATTGGACCGATAAACAAGAGTCAGCGTTCCAACTTCTGAAACAAAAGCTTTGCAGTGCTCCAATTTTATCCTTACCCGAAGGCACCGATGACTTTGTGGTATACTGCGATGCCTCTCACCAAGGTCTCGGTTGCGTGCTAATGCAACGAGACAAAGTCATTGCTTATGCCTCACGACAGCTAAAAATTCACGAAAAGAACTACACCACTCATGATCTCGAACTTGGAGTTGTCGTTTTTGCTCTCAAAATCTGGAGACATTATCTCTACGGCACTAAGTGCACAATCTTTACCGATCACAAAAGTCTTCAACATATATTCGATCAGAAGGATCTCAATATGAGGCAACGTCGATGGGTCGAGTTGCTTACCGATTACGATTGCGAGATCAAGTACCATCCAGGGAAGGCTAATGTTGTAGCCGATGCCCTCAGCCGAAAGGAACGACCAAAACCACTTCGAGTCCGAGCCCTCAGTATGACCATTCACAACGATCTTACCATTCAAATTCATACCGCTCAGATCGAAGCCCTGAAACCTGAAAACATCAAAAATGAAGCCTTACGGGGTATTGACAAACAATTTGAAACCAAATCTAACGGGATTAGGTATTTCTCAAACCGAATCTGGTTGCCTAATTTCGGGAACCTACGAGACTTGGTGATGGATGAAGCTCACAAGTCCAAATACTCTATCCATCCGGGATCCGATAAGATGTACCACGGTATCAAGGAATTTTATTGGTGGCCGAACATGAAAGCCGAAATCGCCACTTATGTCAGCAAGTGCCTTACTTGCTCAAAAGTCAAAACCGAACATCAGAAACCACCTGGCTTACTCCAACAACCTGAAATCCCTGAATGGAAATGGGAACAAATTGCCATGGATTTCATAACCAAACTACCCAAGTCGTCGAGCGGTTGCGATACCATTTGGGTGATCGTCGATCGTCTCACCAAATCTGCTCATTTCCTGGCAATCAAGGAAAACGATAAAATGGAACGCCTTACACAAATCTACATCAAAGAAATCGTTTCTCATCACGACGTTCCAATCTCGATCATCTCTGACAGAGATGCCCGTTTCACCTCTCACTTTTGGCAATCACTTCAAAAAGCTTTGGGTACTCGTCTTGATATGAGTACCGCATACCATCCTCAAACCGACGGCCAAAGTGAACGAACCATTCAGACCCTGGAAGATATGCTACGCGCGTGCGTAGTTGATTTCGGTACAAACTGGGAAAGACATCTACCGTTGTGCGAATTCTCGTACAATAACAGCTATCACGCCAGCATTAAGGCTGCACCTTTTGAGGCACTGTACGGTCGTAAGTGCCGATCACCGATTTGTTGGACTGAAGTGGGAGATAGTCAACTCACTGGTCCTGAACTCATACATGCCACCACTGAGAAAATTGTGGAAATCCAAAACCGACTCAAAGCCGCACGTGATCGTTAGAAAAGTTATGCTGATGTGAGACGCAAACCACTCGAGTTCCAAGTTGGGGATCGAGTACTCTTAAAAGTATCGCCTTGGAAAGGCGTCATCCGTTTTGGCAAACGCGGGAAGTTAAATCCCAGGTATATCGGGCCTTTTGAGATCCTCGAACGGATTGGCCCCGTAGCTTATCGATTGCAGCTGCCATCCGAGCTCGGCAGCGTGCACCCCACTTTTCATATTTCAAATTTGAAGAAGTGTCTGTCTGATGAGACACTTATTATCCCACTAGATGAAATTCGTGTTGACAATAAACTTCACTTCGTTGAGGAACCCGCTGAGATTATGGACCGTGAGGTCAAACAACTGAAACAAAGTCGTATTCCCATCGTAAAGGTCAGATGGAATTCGCGGCGTGGTCCGGAATTCACCTGGGAACGGAAAGAGCAAATGCGACTCAAATATCCTCAACTTTTCACTGATTCTACATCAAACACGACTTCGAGCTAAATTTCGGGACGAAATTCTTCTAACAGGGGGAGAATGTAACACCCGCCAAATTAGGACTAGTAATTAGTGCCTAATCGTATGTTAATACATGTAATTAGTTCTGTGTTAGGCTAATTAATGTATCGAATTATATATATATTGTTGAATATATACGAAAATGCGATTTGATTAAATCGTACGCAATTTAAATCGATGTATTTCGATTCAATTTTATACGGACGTTGGTGACCAATTTTATTAAATAACGCTTTATGTCAAAAATATTATTATGATAATATTTCGTAGTCAATCGTATCGTACAAACAGATCGTACACAATTCAAAATGTTTAAAACGCGCAAACTAAATAAACAAACTTACATTTTATAACTCAAATATAAATGGAATTGTAAAATATTTAAATAAAATATCGCGTAATAATTCGTATTTTAAAACTTACCATTTAATATGTAAAATATTTATTGAAACGTTAAACGACGGAGAAAACGAACACCACGCGGAGCACGGAGACGGAAACCGAAAATGGGGGACTTAACCTCCCATTTTCTTTTCTTTCTTTTCATTTCTCTCTTTCCTCTCTCTCACTTACTCTATTTTCTCTCTTTATTCCAAAACCACCACCGACCACAAAAACGCCAAATAACGCCATTATACGCACTCGGATCACCAATATTTTTAGAGATTCACGACCACCTCGCGACGATCTACATTTCTATCTTTCCGGATTTCCATTTCGACAATTTGTAAGTTTCCGACAAAATCCCGAAATCTCTCGATTCTTAGTATTTTTCACTTGTGATTGTTATTATAACTTGTATATGTCCATTACTAAGTATAGAACACGATTTCATAGCTTAAAAACGGATTTGAAACGGATTTTTGGCCGGAAAAATCATGACAGCCGGACTTTCTGGGCTGGTGTTCTTCCATGCGACACAAGCCTTGTGTCGCATGTTGTGTCGTATTTTACCCTTTGTGTCGCACATTATGTCGTATTTCCCATGTTATGTCGTACCAAAGAATTTGTGTCGTAAGTTTTGCGACACAACCACTATGTCGTATTCTATGTCGTATTTCCATACGACACAATCACTATGTCGCTGTTGAATCAGCATCTCGCATCTATGCGACACAACCCTTGTGTCGCATGACAAACTTTTGTGTCGCATATTGTGTCGCAAAACACAGAAAACTTAGATTTTTACTAAGTGTTGAGACTCGAAATTTATCACTCGATTTTACCCGAATTCAGATCCCAGATGCGTTTTTCGTCAAAGCAATATAGTAGAAATAAAAATTTTCCAAGCTGACCTGGCAGCTCGACCCCAGCCAGGGGCTGCCGCCCCTTGGACCCCGCTACCAGGGGCGCTGCCCCCGGACCCCCGTACTTAGATTCCGTAACGGCTTCTAAAACACAATCGAAACACATTTTTCAAAGTAAAACGCCACGAAATCACAATAATAATAGTTGAGATTATTATTACAAATCCGTCACCAACGGGCCGTACATGTTTTCAAACACTTAACAAATCAACCAAATCGTAGTAATTTGGACATATATATAGTTGTGTAACAACTACAAGGGTGATCTTTTGAGATACCCAATCATGATTATAACCATCGCGTGTCGTGGACACCCTCAGGTTACAAGTCTTTGGACTTCATATTCGGCTAATCAACTTACGTTTGTGTAAACGCATTCAGACTCAGGTGAGTCTCATAGCCCCTCTTTTTACTGTTTTACTCAGGGGTGTGATATACTGCTCAACTTTTAACATGTGAACGCAAGTACCAACTTTTCATATACTACATGAGTTTTTCGAAACTAATCATTTTAAAGTCCTCCGTCAGCATAGTTGTTAATACGTTGTAGCGTGAATATTAGTATATGGTACCATATATGATTGACCCACCTCGTTCGGGTTAGCAAGCACTAACCGGGTAAACGAACGTACTAATATTTGGGAAGACGAATGTGGATTAGGCATTCGTGGAGGCACCTCGCCCGGAATTCTCTATAGGGGACCCGGCCCTCGAGTTAAGCTCAACTATGTGCTCATGGCTGTATACACGATGACTATCATTTAATTGCTGGATGCAATTCACTATTTAATTGCTGGATGCAATTCATTATTTAAATCTTGCGGTTCATACTATATTAACTGATTTCAAACCTGTGAGCTCACCAGCTTTTAGCTGACCTTTTAGCATATATCGCAGGTACCAAGCAGTAGGATGTTTATTCTTCAGGACTTTAGCTCGAGTCAGCATACAGAAGATTGAGATTTTCTTGCATTAGTATATTTTGTTCAAGTACTTATGTACTGAAATCTCATTTTATTTAAACTCGAGCTATGTAAAGCTTTAAATGTTGTAAACATTCCAGTTATCAATATATTTTGTTAAAACGACGCATATAGAGTCGTTTACTATATATCTTTGTGCTTTGTTATTGATTAGAAACACCCAAATCAAGCTTCCGCAAATAATCAAATTTGGGGGTGTTACAAACATCCTGCGGAACCGCCTAGTAAATGGAGGCAAGAGCCATTCGATCTTGTCGTTCCTCGACTTCACCGTTTTGAGTTGCATCCCACACTCCTTGTGTTTGCAAATTCACTCGCATCTTCAATGCCCAAACCGAGTACTTCGTTTTCGTGAGCATTGGATAACGCAACATAACACCGCCATCCTTTCCAATCCTTTGGAAAGTTTCATCTTGAACACTTGAAGACGCTGAACTCGGCATTGTCGGTTTTGGCATACACTTGACCATATACTAATCCAAGCTTTGATACCACTGTTAGTGTTATAGAATAAGGATTGTTTGTATATGTATCAGTGATAAGAAAGACAAAGACAGAACTGCAACTAAAATTGCTTTTTGATTGAAGGGAAATTACAATACTTTGAAACTGAAAATTGGTAGTCTGCTACTACGTACATGGAAATCAATCTTAAATAGGAATAAGAAATAACTGAATTTAAAGATAGTGGGAGAAAAGAATTCCATCACTTTCTCCGTGTTAGATGACTGCTTCTACGAATTCTTCAGAAAAATACGGAACTATACGAACGTGCATAAAGAGCTATTCTTTTAGTTGCTGATGGGCTTCCAGAGTGGGCTGTTTTGGGTCATTGTGGGCTGTGTTGGTTCAGGCCCTTTGAAAACTCACACCAAAGAAAACGTATAAACACAATGGAGAAAGTTTGGAGCAATTTTTCTGTATATTTCCTTGAAAGGAAGTACAATATAAATACTAATGCATGTGATACCCACTAACCAAAACTTAAGGGCCACGTACTAAAAACTAACGTAAACATGCTCTAATGCAAATGTGGGTAGACCACTTCTTGTTCCTACTTTCATGCAAACAAATACGCATTCAACTAAACATTAAGTAAACGTGCGGCCTATACTACATGCAACGTCAATTAGAATCTTTCAATAAATAACATCCACGTGCTAGCAATTGACCTGTGACCCATGACCCGTTCTTGACCCGTACTCACCCAAACCGACCCGAAACATCAAGATTATTCCAACATTCACCCCTATAATCTTGATGATTTCGATCCGTTCAACTTGCTACTTGCTTGCTTGATTTGATTCTCTTTCTTGCTAACATCAAATCTTCTTGCTTTCTAACTTGCTATTCGAACCATAAGATCCGGTCTCGCTACTTTCTACGAGCCACACATGACCCGGTTCATGCTTCTTGCTTTCTTGCTTACTTTTGATCACCAAAAGATGATCGACTTTCTTCTTCTTTCTTGCTGCTTACTACTTGCTATTACTTTCTTTCTTCCTTCCTTTTTCCTTCTCACGGCACCTGACTTTCTTTCTCTTTCTCGCGGCACCTGATTTTCTTTCTCTTTCTTCTTTCTTGCTTGCTTTCTTTCTTTCTTTCTTGCTATCTTTCTTTCTTTCTTTCTTGCTATCGTATTACTTGACATACGACAAAACTTTCCTGCTTGCTGCCATGCTACCTTGCTGCTGCTTCTTTTCTTTCACGTCCGCCCTCCACCGACCGACATACACGCCGGCGGCAGAGGCTACCTCCGACCTTCAGACCTTGCTCTGATACCACGTGTTGGTTCAGGCCCTTTGAAAACTCACACCAAAGAAAACGTATAAACACAATGGAGAAAGTTTGGAGCAATTTTCTGTATATTTCCTTGAAAGGAAGTACAATATAAATACTAATGCATGTGATACCCACTAACCAAAACTTAAGGGCCACGTACTAAAAACTAACGTAAACATGCTCTAATGCAAATGTGGGTAGACCACTTCTTGTTCCTACTTTCATGCAAACAAATACGCATTCAACTAAACATTAAGTAAACGTGCGGCCTATACTACATGCAACGTCAATTAGAATCTTTCAATAAATAACATCCACGTGCTAGCAATTGACCTGTGACCCATGACCCGTTCTTGACCCGTACTCACCCAAACCGACCCGAAACATCAAGATTATTCCAACAGGCTGTTGACGGGTCTGCTTTGGACCAGCCCAAAGTCCAGTTTATAGACACAAAGTTTATCTTAAAGTTGGTGGCAAAGGTACGTAGCTAGATACCTGAAGACGGTGGTGGTGGTGGTGATTGTGTTGGTGGCGACGTTGGGGGTGCAATAACCACGGTATCATTGAAAAACTTATTATCTTCATATCTTATATTGCAACTAGGAAAGAAAACTCTGGCTCCACGTTTACCATCACAACAATTTGGAATTCGCCTAATTGCAGCATCCAAACAATTATAACATTGGTTTTCTGACAAATCCGGTGTACACTGCACGATCCCGTAGATAGTAGTAAACGTTGGGCCATTAGTGCTGTTGGAAGCATATTTACGAAGAGATCCACCTCTCGGAGCATCATTTCTTAGTTGATCCAATAGTTGGTCTAGTCGTTGATTAAATTCATCCACATTCGAGGCATTATTAGGATTCGTCAAGGATCCTCCAACCGTAGTGTCCAAATTTCCCAAAATGGTATCATTAGAGTACCTTAACATACAATATTCTGACCAAATAGTTCCACCCTTTTGGTTAGGGCATCTCTGCCTTAGTGTGGTAACAGAGTCATTTATGCAGCTTCTACAATCGTCTGGCTCAACGTCACCTCTACATAGCCCGATTGCATTGACTTGATCGGGGTTTTGACCAATAGACCGGTTGTAAAACCCATACTTGATGCTGGTATCATCCGTGAGGGATGACAAAGCATCATCAAGATTTCTTTGGTACGTGCTATTTACAGTGAACTTTGCATTATCATCGCACATCGTAATATCTTGACAGATTGAAAGGGTGAACAAGTTTATGATCGTAACAATGAAAAGTAAAGTCAATTTTCTGGTTACCATGGACATGATGATGTTGCAAAAGTGAAATTTGATGGAGCTTAGATAGTAAATTAAGGAATATGATATGATGGTGTTTGTAGTAATTATTTAAGTTCTAATTAAATCTTGATTGGGCAAATGAGTTGTTTGAGTCAGTGGCCGGTTTACTTGGTCAAATTCTGAGATTTCGAATGAAAGTTCTATTATTCTATATTATATTCTATGTTTGTGTTTATGTATCTAGCTGGTCAAAGTCGGCCGAAACAGGCAATGACTGTGGATTTAATGTGGTGTTATTTTTTATTTTTTGTATATTGGTTAGTCAAGTTATTCTCATTTTCTTATAATTGTAGCGATTTCTGTTTTGAATTGTCTAACAAAAATAATTAGTAACATACATGGCGAATCTAGAAGGGCATGGACAGCCCCCCTAAAAAAATCTAAAACTCGAGGAAAATATAATATTTTTAAAGTTATCAAGGACATTTTAAGAATTTTTCTTCCTGAAAATGATTGAAAAAAATATATATATATTTCACCTTTTCCCCTTATAATTATCCTAGCTTTGACCCTACTATATCCGACCTTCTTCGACCTTTTCTTCTTGTAGATTCAAATACTAGCTATTTATATATATATATATATATTAACTAGTGTTAAACCCATGCGATGCACGGCTTCGTATATATAACACATTGGTAATTTTAAACCGAGAAAAGAAATACTTTAGTAAAGCGCAATCTTCGGTTGTAAAAAAAAATACTACTGTACTTTGACTTGTACTAAAAATTTAGTACATGCATTAAAAGGATTAAATAAATACATGTATGCAGTTTGTGATGGATTTATCAAAATAGATGGTGGATTGTGCTTATACATTAAAGGATAGCAAACATTTTTGCTTAAACTAAAACTTAGAATTTGAATTGAGTGCCCTGTGGAGCTTCATATGGGTCTTGGGTATTTGTGAAGCTAATGCTCAGTTTGTTATAAAGTCCTTCCCTAAATACGGAGTAATAAATACAAACATCTAAACTCAGATTAAAACATTAAAAGATACAAAGATAAAAGTTACAAGTGTCATTGTTACAAAGGTTAACTTGGTTATGAATTCACTTGAAAGTGGATCGATCTTGGATCAAAGAAATGTATTGACTATCGACAACATGTTAAAGTTGTAAGTTCAAAATTTGAATTAAAAAATGATCACAACTTATTGGTTTATAGATATCAATTAGATAATGAAAAGTCACGTAGTCGGAACACATTTCTTCATATCGGTTTTGTAAGCTTTGAAGATATCGAAATCAAACTGACAATTTGCATCTGTGATTTATACAAATTAGTAAACAATTTTTGAGTCATATGGAAATGTAAACTTTATTATAACCATCACTTTTCTACCTTGATTTTCATTATATATGTATATATGTATATACCCAAAGGGAAAACAGAGGTTTTGCAATTGCAAAAGCCCATTAATAGAGGCAAAAATGATCATGAGTATACCTTATACATTGCCAGTCTCCGTTCTTAACAGGGCCGGCAAATGAATTTAGGAGGCCCCGTGCGATATAAAAAAAGAGGCCCCAAATAGACAAAAACTTCAAAAGAATATATAGAAAAATGCTTTAATATTATGAGAATTATATAAAGATACAAATATACAAAATCATTATCTAGCGATTCGAAAAAACTAACCATTTTCATTCTTCATTAAAAAGAACTATTCTTCGAAAGAAAATTTTAAATTAAACCTTTATAATCAATACTCTTTAGTAGATTATTATCAATTGCTATCATTGTCAATTCGTTAAGCCTCTTTTATGACATTGTAGAGTGCAAATATAATTTCATCAACTTATGTTTTGAAAAATTTATTCCCACAATTGCTACAGTTATGGTATAATACTCTATATGCAATAATAGAATTAGGAAAACAATCGTTTCATTTCGGATAATGTAGAATATTAATAGGTCTCGTATAGGCACAAGACAAGAAATTTTTAAGCAACTTTAACTCTACATAGAGTTTATTTGCATCAATATCGGATTGTCCACTAGTCGTGAGTGATTTATTTTAAGATGACTACAACACGAATTAAGACTTTTGTCATCAAAGGAGTATAAGTTGTTACAAGTAAACAATAAACCAAAAGTCTTGTCATACTGTATATATTGTTTGAATCTTTTTCTAAGAGAAACAATTGTTTGATCAACAACGCAAAATTAATATTTCAGTTTAAATGACTCCTCGGCAGAAAACGAAACATCCGCTTCATCAGTTGGATTCTCTTTAAAATGTTTTATTCTAGAAAGTGCACGCTTTTATTTTTATTCTTCAAGTATCACAATAGTTTTTTTCCACATTGAACCTATATACTAATATATAACAACTCTCGTAAAATTTGGGGCCCCTAAATTTTGGTGGCCCTGTGCCCTGGCACATACTGCACTTGCCAATATCTTCCACTGGTTCTTAATTGAACATGATCCTACTTTTTGTGATCTTTGAAGTCTTTCACGCAATAGGCCATTCCAATTTATGCACTTGATGTTTCTTACGAAGTTCAAAACCTTACATCTACCACATTTTAGTTCATCAAAGATGAGTTAAACAAAACAATAGAGTTGCCAAATTCCAAATGCCCTTTATGACATCCTTCAAAACACAACAATATCATATAAAGAAGAAGAAATTGAACTGAAAACGCACTTGCCACTTAAGCATGCTCGAGATACATTATCACGTAAGGCAAACTCGAACATGCACATTTAATGCAATAGCTTCGATCACATGGCATAGCTAACCTTTTTGCACACCAATCACTTCTTTTCATTCTTTTAAAGATCCGTCGTCGTCTATGAAGAACAAAATATTAGAAAAAGAATCAAATATGCAATAGTGTTGACAACAAATAGTAGTTAACTGAAGTGTAAATTCACATTGAGGTTAGCACATCTTACATAATAAATAAATTGTAATGTTAGAATCGAATCATAAAAAACCAACAGTCAACTAAAAATTAAGGAAAAACACATAAATGGACCATTCATATATAATAACATGTTGTATGCCTAACCTTTACACATGTTGTAGGCCATTCTTTTACATTTCATAAGAACTTACTGTGCGCACAATATATAGCTATATATGCAAAGTACCTCATTCTAGATTATATATATCAGAGAATATATATAACATTGATGGGCACCTACAAAACAAAACTACGTAAAGACAACTGTGACACTCCTCCAAATTAAGGTATAATTTTTACCACTAATCACGCGTATTTTACGCTAATTCCCTACTGATGTGAGATAAGCCTAGCAAACCCACAAAATCTTAATACAAAATGTATTACGAAATTTTGTAATTTCTTATAATTATTTATAATTATAAATTAAACGATACGAAACAATATCGAAATGAATCCGACAAAACAACTACAATCGTTGGTGATACAAAACTTAGAAAATAATACGAAACTATTTTAATAGTTAACCAGTTGAAAGTATTTCGTGAGCAACGAAATGTGAAAAGAAAACAGAACATTTATACGTTTTATATAAAACGTGTCCTGCGCGAACTGAGACAATACAGGATCGTACCCAACAATCAAAAATAATAAAAATTTTATTTTTATTATTCATTACAAATTTTTTAGAGAAATACCTCAAAATATATTTGCGAATATTAAATGAAAATTTACTCATAATTGGACCCGTACACGGAATTAATGGGTTAAATAACTACAATATTAACACCACCTGTCGACACATAGTGCATAATACTATACCCCTTATTGAAAAACTCGACCCACATCAATTTTTATATAAGTTTGCCCTCCCTCTCAGTGTTTACACACACATCACCTACTCTCAATTATTTGTGATTCTGTTCATGATCGGGAGAAGGAAGCAGAAGGAGAAACTGAAGAAGGAAGCAAGATTTTATCATCATTTTCACCATCAACAAATAACAACAACAATAACATAAATATCATCATCTTCACCGTATCATCATCATTCTCGGCATCATCATCTCTTTATCACTGTGAGCTTCAGATTTCATTCATAAGACTTTGATATATTACGTATACACTTCAATTTCTTGCATAAAACTTGTTATATTAAGAAAATTAAAGTTTGTTGGTGATGATAATAATTTTTGGAACCCAAAAACATACTCTGTACAAAATTTGGTATGTGTATAAGTTTAATAAATGGGTAAGATCACTTGAACAAAACTTGTATATTGTTATCTATAATGGTTGTACAAAGATTAAACTCAAAACTCATAGCTAAAATCTAGAATTTCTGCGACTGCATACCAGAGTTCGAACAGAGTATTGGACAAGAACACCACACCCGATCGGCTGAGAAAATATAGCCGATCGGCTAGATAGATAGAGCCGAACGGCTCAGCATATTTAGCCGTACGACTGAATTCCCAAAGATGAACGGCTAAATTGATGTTACGTACTCATGTGCTAAGCTTACTAAAAATGGTAAGTTCTATATATAGAAAGTTTTAATAACATATTAAATGACTAAAAATTAATAATAAGTATTATTATTAAAAATTTAATTATTCTTTTATATATATATATATATATATATATATATATATATATATAGGATCCGGTTCAATTGAGAACCAAAATATATATATACCAAGACAAATAATACGGGTATATATATACATTTCGGATAAATATATATCCGCGACGGAACAAACGGGTATATATCTAAATACGGATAGATATATTTTGAAACAAATGAAACATATATAATTATACATATACGATGAACTAACTTTATTTATACATATATATATTCATACGACGACTTTAACCATGTATGTATATATATATGCAACGAACTTAAAACGATATGTGTGTACTCCGGACAATGATAATTATATAAATTTATATATGTGTGTGTGTGTGTGTGTGTGTGTGTGTGTGTGTGTGTGTGTGACACATATACTCGTATATATATACAATGGAACAAAGCAATTGTTTTATATATAATCACTATCTATATACGAAGTATATATATATATGTATATATGTATGACGAACTTTTAAGTAACGTTTATACTTGACAATAAACATACTTGGGAAATAATAATTATTTTTCAACACATCGTAACCAACGAACTTGGAAAGATTTATATATATATTTATTATATATATAAGTATATATGTATACGTAAGATATACATACGCCTAACCAATGAACAAAATGCGAGATACAAATGTCTTCAACTCTAGAGACACTAATAATTCTCAAAGTACACAATTTTGAAACAAACGATCTCTCGAAACAATTGAACCATTAACATAGTTTGACTAGTAGTCAAGTACTTATGTTAACATCCTTTGCGTTTAGGACGTTAAAGGACTCCATTTGGGCTACGCCTTTCTATTAACCGCTAGCTCTCACATCACAGTCACACATCAGACTCAGATGAGTCTCATAGCCCCGCTTTTACTGTTTTTAACCTCGGGGTGAGGATACATGCCTGTTTTATTTTACATGTGAACGAAAGTATCAAATGTCGCTATATTCTGCATAAGTTTATTCATCTAATCATTTAAAGCCCTCCACAACATAGTTTGGTAATACAGTTTGTAGCGTGAATGTTAGTGTATGGTACCATATAGGATTGACAATCCTCGTCCGGGTTGGAAGCCCCAACTGGTCAAACGGACGCATTAGCATTTGTTCATAAGAGTGTAGATTAGGCACTCTCAGGGAGGCACCCTCGATCAGGTCCTTGAATGCGGATCCTGACACCACAGTTAAGCCCAGACTATGTGCTCATGGCAGTGATGTACTTATTATTTATTTGCTTGATTGCAAATCATATTACTAAATCTTGCGTAACATACATTAATTTGTATCATTTAAACCTGTGAGCTTACAAGCTTTTAGCTGACCAATTTTTACATGTATTCTCAGGTGATCAGCAGTAATAGGACTGCCCACTCAGGATATCTTAGCTCGAGTCACATGCAAGCACTAGACATCAAGAGATTTCACTGCATTTCTATATTTTGTAAAATTAGACATGTGTTAGAATCTCTCAAAGAATACTTGTGAACTCAATGCTTTTGTAAACGATATGTATCTTTTATGACATTAACGTATTTTATCAAAACGACGCATGTAGATGCCGTTCATTATATCTTGTGTGCTTTGATTACCCGATTAAGTCACACCTAATGAATGCTTCCACTAATCATAAAATCAAGGGTGTGACAACAACCTCAAACTCAAGCTGAGAAAACATGAATCAATATGACATACAAATCTTGAGATAGATATTGTAAACAAAAAGACATGTGCACACACATAAAAGAAACATATGAATCTACCTAATTCTCATATTATGAATGTTCATCCAACCAACTTCAAATATGTATGACAAATACATCAGCGGGATTACGAGTTAAAAGAACTATGAATTTTAAGCAATTATTGTCATATTAATACATCTTAAAAGTTGTGACCCTTCATCTTATTGAACCTCAAAAGGTGCGACTGATCAGCTTATTTGAAGTGAAGACTATTTATTTAAATCGCCAGCTAGGAAAATATGAGGTGGAGTGCTTCATTTTTTTTCTTAAGCACCAAAATTACATAGTAATGGCACATAGGATTAAGATAGTTTAAGAAGTCTCCACCTTTTGCCTTTCAAAAAAAAAATATTGAGGGATACTCAATTAGTATGTAGGGAAGATTACATTATTATAAACAAACTAATATATAATAATGCAATCTAAAATATGTGCATTATAGATTCGCAATCATCAAGTATATATGTACATTATATTTTTGCGAACTATGTTGAACGATAACAAGTTACACATCATATTTTGAAATTTTAAAATCGGATGGTGTTCTCTGGACATTGCGGACAACGTTCTCGAACAATGTCTCCTCCCAAAAATAGTTAGCTAAATAATATGGATACCATAATATGGAAAGTGTGATTAGACGAGCTGTCAAATGTTTATAGCATGTTAAGTTTTGTACAAATACAAATTAAAAGCCAAATGTTTTAAATCGGTAATGTTTATGGCAATATGCCATTCTATCAACCTTAAAGTGAACTAAAATGAAATATACAACTCCAATAAAAGGATGAATCAAAATGAAAACGAAAATATTAATCAAAACATGCAAATCAAAGCAATCCACGCGTATTTGTCGAAGGCATCGAGTTTCTTTTTACGTTTATCGCATAGTATTAACTATATACACAGGACGATATTCAAAATTAATATATAAACATAAATATTATTATTACAATAAAAAAGAAAAATTAAAATTAAAATTATTTAGTGTAATAATCGCGCTATGCGGCGGAATGCGGAATTTTGTTATATATAAATAGTGGACTTGACGTACATTATGTTTGTTGTTCACCGATAAAATTATCTATGATAATGTACATATATAGTGTAGCTGATAAATACAATATCGTTTACTAAAATATCACTATGCTACTTTCAACTTGCTATAAAATTTTTGAATTCAAATATTGTACGAAAGTTTACAACTCTTGTATTCATGTTTAGAGTTAACGTGTTTGTTCCCATAAGTAAAATAACCAATTAAAGTAGTTATTCTACTCTTATCTATACTTACATACATTTCATTATCTTTTTCTAAAACTTAATCAAAATTCCAAAATTGAAAGTTAATCCAAATATGATCTCTTTCCTAAAAGTAAAATACAAAACAAATTCTTAATTGAATGTGTTTATTATATGGAATTATAAATTTTACACCTTAATTTACATTTTTGTTTTAATTATTATGTTGTCAATTTCAGTAATCGAGAATCTCAATATTTCAATCAAATTTTATGAGACATGTTATATTTCATACGATTTACAGTTTTCATAATGCATAATATCATAATACAAAAGAAAAGAAAAATCAGTGAAAGTAAAACTTCGTGAACCGGCCGTCAACAACTCCGCACATCTCAACTCGCAACTTGACTCTCGTAACTCGGCCATTAATGGGTGCAATTGTTTGTAAAGTTTTATTTGTGCACCAAAATAATACACTCAATACGAAAAAACCCCTTACATATATATATATATATATATATATATATATATATATGAAACATAATGAACTTAATTTAACGAATTGCATACATGAAGATCAAGTGGTGGTATAGTTAAACCAGTCAATGCAAATGAATCAATACTTTCTTACATATAGAATAAATAATTATTTCCGCTGCATTGCGCGGGTTTGGTGCTAGTATTTAAATTTATTTGAGTTAAATATTTTATAAATGGATTTGTATTTGGTTTTTAATTAATTTATTGTGTTATTTATATGTTTTAATTCATTAATTTGAATTTCTAAAATAAAATAAAAATGATCAGAGTCTGAAACATTCTAAAAATAGTGTCTTTCACTTATTTATGTTTTCGTATTTTGAGAACACTCTAAAAACAATATCACCGTCCTTGTGCTCTAATAACATTTGATTACATTAGAAATTAGAAATTTCATATATATTATAATTGGTCTATAAATTTGGCTAGGAAAAAAAGGCAAATAGATTTGCATATCTTTTTAAAATTTAGATCGTGTTTAGTTATATAAAGTTATCTACGTTTTTTATTTTTTATCTTTCTATAATATTGTGTCTCGTGAAAACTAAAGAAAATTAAACTTGTTCAATATAAGAGATAAAGCTTTCATTTTTCATAATAAAAAGTACGAAATCATAAATTATAGATTCAATATTTTTAGAAAAATTTCTCCTAAACACATTTCCTATTTTTTTTTTTTTTAGAATTGATAATAACAACCCTTAGGGTCAATGAAAATTTCACAAGTTTATGGTGCTTTTTCAAAACATGACTATATGTGTACCTTTTACTAAAATGTATTCCATATGTATGCAAAAATTAAATTTTATATGAAAAATAAATAGAAAAACTCGTTTCTCTCTCCCATCTTTTAGCTCTTTCCATCTTTGGCTACTTTTACAACTCCTGGAGTCAGTCAACTACTCCATTTCTCCTTTTAAGTTTTAACGTACGATACAAATAAGTACTGTAGTATTTTACATTGTGTTATATTGTACACAAGTTTATTTTCTTTTGAGTAAAAGCTATAAATTGGTAACATACTCTCATTTTTGTTTCAATGTGGGTAACATACTCATTTTATTATCAATGTTGGTTACTAACCTTTATTTTTGGTTCCAATGTAAGTAACCTTGTATCTTTTATTTGCATTTGTGATTACGTGATGATGACTTATTGACTTATTTGATGATGTGGCATTCCATATTGGATATAATTAAATATATAAATATATATAACTTATTACTCAGCCAACAAGTTATATAGAATATAGATGATTACATACATATATAACATAATTGTACGAAGAACTTGATATTTTGTGGAAGAGAGAAATAACAACTTCAAGCCTTAGTGTTTCAAAATATGTATATATATGTAATCATATCCAATGTGAGATGCCGTGTCATCGACTAAGTAAACAACTCAGCGCCACGTAATCACAAATGTAAATAAAAGATACCATGTTACTCACATTGGAACAAAAAATAAAGGTTTGAATCCAACATTGGTAATAAAATAAGTATGTTACCCACATTGAGACCAAAATGAGAGTATTTAATCAATTTATAGCTTTTACCCTTTCCGTTTTGTGAAAGTCTAGAGCCATTAAGTAGCATGCAAATACTTATTTAAAAATGTTATCTAATTATACGCAAGGGCGGAGTCAGAAATCGAAATGGAGGGGGCAGAAAAATAATTTATTTTTTTATAGTTTTGTGGTGGCAAAATTTTAAAATATCATCACTACAACAAAAAAGTTATTTATTCACACTTTTTTCTACACACTTTTAAAAAGTGCGAATTTTTTTTTTTCAATTTTTCACACTTATAAATGTGTATAAATTTTTAACATTTATAAGGGTGAAAAATCATCACATTTTCACACATACAAGTGTATGAAAAAAAAGTTCACACTTATTGGTGTGTACAAATATAAACTTGATCACACCTAAAAGTATTAAACTAAATTTGTGACACCCAATTTGTTCACACTTCTTTTGTGTGAGGAAATGAGGTGTGACAAGTTTACTTTACAATTTTAAGTGTGATCAAGTTTATGTTTATACACATTAATAAGTGTGATATTTTTTCCTTACACTTTTATGTGTGAAAATGTGATGATATATCACGCTTATAAATGTTATAAATTTATACACATCTATAAGTGTGAGAAATTTAACAAAAAGTTCATACTTTTTAAAATTGTGAGAAAAAAAGTGTGAACAAATAGCCTTTTTGTTGTAGTGCATTAATATCTTTAAAAATTTTCTTTTTTACATAATTTAAAGGTTTTTTGTGCTGATTATATGTATATATAAAACATATACGGAGTATAAGTTTTTTTTTTTTTTTACTTTTCATGGGATTGTTTGACTAACGTATGATTAGTCCATATAAAGAAAACAATGGGTGTGTCCATATAAAAATGTACGAGAAATAATTTCTTCATATAAATAGTTTTGAAATGAAGGAAAGAAAAAAAGAAAGATAAATAAGATAGAGGAAAATCCAGTGGCGGAACTTGAACAGCCTAGTTGGGGGGCAAAAAATTATTGCATAATATGTATTTTATGCGTCCCAAAATAAATGTCATGTTGTAAAATCTTCATGGGCTTAACCTATGGGCTTGTGGATAGTCCATCATCTATCTACTAGGTTATTAGGGTTTACTTTTATCCCTATATATACATATCATTTGTATTCATTTTATACTGAATCACTCAATAATATTTCTCTCTTCCTCTTCCTCTTCCTCCTCATCCATTATTCTTGTTTCTTTATTTTATAACACGTTATCAGCACGAGTCTCTAACCTAAAAAAATTTCAATTTCGTAGCCGTCCATTTAATCATGAGAGTCGGCAATCAACTTTGAGATTATGTCGGCTTTGAGTTTTGGTTTTCATAGCTTCGGCAATTAGCATTTTAAGGTATGGTCTAAAATCTTCTTCGAATCCTGATATATATATTTTTCTTGATATTCGAATAGCATGTCAATTTATTATGAAATATATGTGTCTTGAATTGCATGTAGACATACGTGGCAATCTCTGATGAGTCTTAGTAATATGAGACTCACAAGTCACAAATCTTTAATTGCTTGTGTTTTACTTGGTCTTTACATGATTCGATATTCTAAACTTTAAAAGTATCTTTCTTCTAAGCATGAGAATTTAACGTAATCGATCGAACCAATATGTACAGAGTGTATTAAACACATAAATAATTTTCTTTTGATTTGTGATACATATTAATTAAAGCCTAATTGAATAATAAATTATACATTCCGGATAGAATACATGCTTCATGAATTTAGGTTATTACATGTGTAATATCCTCGTTACGGGCCTAGGAGAATATGGTATTTTTCCTATTTTCAATGATTATTTAATTGTCGAAAATAATTTATATTAATTGTATAATTGAAAATAAACCGGTCAAAATGGTTAAATTTTTAATTGTGGATAATAAATTATTGTATGTTTTAAATTGTTTTAGTTGCCGGTAAAATAAAATATTTGGTCTCGCAATATGGTTTTAGGTTCCAGACAATAGGCTTTGAACGGGTATAATATTATACTGCATTATACTTGAACTTAAAGGAAATGTCGATATAACATTTCCTTGTTTTCTCAGACCATTCTTTCACTCTCAAGAACACACACATACACTCTCAAGAATTTAACAAAAATCAGATTGTATCATCTTCAAGGTTGTGATTTTAGGGTTAACATAAGAATTCTTCTTCATCTTCTTCATCTAGTTCATCCATCTTCTACACTTTGTTGTAAGTTGCTTGCATTATCTCTATTTACTTAATTGATTGAAAGTGGGTGGATAATTGATGCATGAATATAACATTGTGCTTGAATGAGCTATAGCTACTGAAATCGTCATCACCATCATTTTGTTCTTGTCTTGAATGCAAATGTTTTAGGTTTTAATGTGTGAAAGGAATGGGTCTTTGGTTAATTAGGTTGAATACATGATGCATGTGTGAAATTGAAACTTGATGATAATTGTTGTTACTACACTATGTGAATAGATGATATATGAGGTTAATGTTTAGATAAAATCGTGTATTGCAACTGAATTGTGAGAAATTGGGGTTTTGGTTCGTGCTGTGTAATTTCAGGTCTGAACCTCTGCTGTAAAACGTGGAAATGCGATCCCGTACTATTGCCCGGATCGTGTTGCTATGTGTAATTTGGCCTCAGTACGTTTTCTTCTTGGAAACGCGATCCTGGAAACCTTTGCCGGATCGCGTTAGTCAGTGTTAAATTGAGTCGGATTGATTTTGTTCATGGAAACGCGATCCAGCCTCCTAGCCCGGATCGCGTTTGTAAGTGAAAATCGGTAACAGAATGTTTTGTGCATGGGAACGCGATCCAGCCACTCCTTACCAGGATCGCGTTTGCTAGTAATATTTTGACGAATTTGATAACTTGTGACACGAACACTTGTGATATTTAAAGAGTATTAGATGTACCTTATGTGCACTTATCTGATTTATACACTTGTGTAGAATGTAACGAATCATAGTTGAGGATCTAACTCGGGTTTTGATTGTGTTCTCAGATAAACCGAAGACTCAATAAAATAAGACCTTTGAGTGGAGACGGTGATGGTCAAGGGTGAGTGGATCTTAGACTTTCAGTCTAAATTAGTTGTAACAACATGGTTACAACGGGTAAACTTGGTTTATTGTTTTATATCAATTGTGTATAGTATATTGCCATGATGGTTGTGGACTAATTGAATGTCGGAGGTCAACATGGATTGGGTTTGGGTACTATTACTTTGAACAACATAAGTGCTTTGTACATGTGTTGTTTATTGTAATTATGTTGTATGTAGTATTAGTACCAAACTATCGGTTTAACCACTGTTTGGCCTTCAGTTGGTTTTAAGTGTTACTTGGGGGCCACCGCGGCATGAGGGTACCTCAAGGACCACCGATCCTCTTGATTTGTTTGTTTACTATGCTTTGTTGTAGACAATTTGTTAAGCTATGTTTAGATTGACGGTTAGAGATCTATTCACTTAGCTTCGTGCTAATCCCCTCATTACTCTTGCAGGTTATCTTTTGTATGTGGGTTAGCAAGATGATGGAAATGGAATGTTTGGCAGCTCTCTCTGATTGTGATAATGATGTTAATGATTTGACATTTGTGTTTTGGGTTAAATAACACCTAACTTAATGTTATGAATGTTTTAGTACGTTGGATTTAAAACCATGTAAATTGTAGATTGCCATTTTGGGATTTTATATTGAATGTAATCTAAGAAGTAATTATTAATGCGCTTCCGATAAAAAAAATGGTTTGAAACTTGAAGGGTGTTATAACATGTGTGCTCGATCTATATATATAGTGTAAGTCTATTATGTTCTATTCTGATTACATAAGGAGGATTTTTATTTGTTATTTCAATTCATAACCTCATGTTATGATTTAAATCATTCTACAATGATCTCTTAAAGAAAAAAAAAATGAACTTCAAGTTCTATTATATTTACATTTCAAAATCATACGATTGTGTTAATCTATTTAAGTTGATCATGTTTTATTCATTAATTTATTTTCCTGTACACATGATTTCGTTATTGTGTTTCATTACGTCAGACAACTTTTGGTCATTAGTATATTAATAATACCATAAAAAATTTAATTAATTAATCTATTATTCTATTTAGTCAACGTAATGTACATTATGATTTCATAATTTTGCAAATATTTGAGTTTATGACCTTTCTTTAATTGATAAAGATGAGCGTTGTATAACCATTTTTATAATATTCAAACAAAATTGGTTCATCCGTTAGAATTATGTTAAGTCAATTTTGCAATTATGTTTTATCTGCTTACAAATTCGGTCCACTTGCTTATCGGTTTCAAAATCACACAGTGTGCAATAAACCATGAATTAAATGAAATATCTTGACAAATAATTAAGGTCTTTTGTATGACCCTGTAAAATCAATGATATTCCTCATCTCAATGAGGACTTTAAGGAGAATATTTACGGTGAAATATCCGTTAGAATTATGTTAAACCTAGAAGAAAAGTTTTTACCATCAAAAGCAATTAATGCTTTAAAACTCGCTTTAACTAGATGCACCTCATGTTGCAATATTATAACCTTGATTATACGTCATATTCTATGGCTTTGATTATAAAATAAAACCTATAGTTGAAACACATATGACCCATAAACTTCATGTTTAATGGACCTTGACTATTATAATAATTGGCGAGACCGGTGAGACCATCTCGAGTCAATCATGATGCGAAATGTATAAAAGAACCTCAAGTTTCTTTGATAAAATCATTTTAATGTATTGCTCTCAATAAATGTTTATACGTATTGACTGTAGATGGGACTCATTCCCTTAAAATTCTGAAATCGACAAACGGGTATTTCATATATCCACATAATGGACCATTTAGAGTTTTAAATCGATGCATCGTCACCTTGACTATTATAATAATTGGCGAGACCGGTGAGACCATCTCGAGTCAATCATGATGCGAAATGTATAAAAGAACCTCAAGTTTCTTTGATAAAATCATTTTAATGTATTGCTCTCAATAAATGTTTATACGTATTGACTGTAGATGGGACTCATTCCCTTAAAATTCTGAAATCGACAAACGGGTATTTCATATATCCACATAATGGACCATTTAGAGTTTTAAATCGATGCATCGTCTAAATGGTCATGAAAATCGCAACCTAAAATTTGCGCAACTAAGTAACTCGGCTAATGAGATTACGATCACATATTTCAGAATATCAAATTTTGTTTTGATAATTTCGGCGAACGTATATATTGTTTAAATTCATCAACTTTTAAGTTGATTATAATAAGTTGATTATAGTAAGTGTTGAGCATATATTAGTTCATACATAAATTGCTTTTGTTAAAAGGCTTAGTTGATTGCAAATCAACATCTATTATGAGAGCAACAATGCTATTTATACTCTGGGGCCATGTTAACATACATGCAATGATGTGAGTTCGCATTGCGCCAAAGGAAAATATTTCTTCCCCCTTATAATTCATTTTTGGTCATCAAAAAGATATATCATAGATATTTTTGTTTGTTTGTGTGATATATGCTCAACCATAACGCACAACTATTAGATCAAAAGGGGAAATCTTAAAACAACTTAAACTCAAAATGAATTATCAATATATAATATTGATCCTCATAGTATAAAGTATACAGGGGCGGATCTTATAAGGGGCAGGGAGGGGTTCTGGCCCCCCCAAAATTCTAAGCAAGTAGTGTTATATATTTGATGATTTTAGGGTAATTTAATTATTTTAGGTGAAATTGGTTGTGAAGGAGAAACACAGAAAGAAAAGGAGGTTGAAGACGATGTACTGTATTCTATTTAGTTTTCTTTTCTTTTTGTCTTTTTCTTGAAATATGTGAAGACAAAAGATGAAAAGATGCTTTATGACCAAATTTGACAGCTAGTCATTTCTTGATTTTCTTTTATCTTTTTATTACATTATATTTACGTTTTAATGTTAGGACTTTGGACACTTGATTTTCTTCTATTTTTTATATTACATTTTAATTTTAATGTCTGTATTTTATTTTATGTTTTAGTTTGATGATTTCATTTTTCCAAAATCTGCATTCGGCTATAGAAATAATCCCATAAATTTGATTGAGTTTTAATTGTCTACTATACTAATTATAATGTCTACAAGTTATATTTTAAAAACATGAGACTCTTACTAGTAGAGTCACGAGGTAAGTGTTCAAACCACTAATCAAATTACGAGTTAGACAACTATAAATGATAATAAGTTTGTTGATAAATACTCATTTGAATCATATCAAAAGGAAATTATAAACTCGATTGTATACTCATTTAGCATAACTGAATGTTCTAGGTTTAAGTACGTTTTACATATTAAATTTTTTCGGCCCCCCCATGAAGTACGTTCAAGATCCGCCACTGAAAGTATGAACCAGAAATTCAAATTATAATTCATTTTTGATAGTTGTCAGACATATTTGTTTGAATGATAAGTTGTTAATGCTTATAATAAAATGGCTCTTAAGCCTATGTCATGTGAAACGTAAGTCGATTCCAAATTATATCCTCGAAAAAAAAGGAGCAAGTTATTTAGATGGTCTAATCGAGGAACTAAAGACCCCAATTCAATCTAACAAAACTAGACATGAAGTATCTATCAGAACCTCTGGTACCAAAAAAAATGAAGTCTAGAACAATGTGGAATCGATGTAAATGAAATCGATATCAATAATATTATTGTTATCATATAGCGCTAGCTATTGTGATTGAAGATCATGAAATTATTTTTACAAATAATTGCAAATATTACTTGGCCAATATAAAAATATGCAATAAATTTATAAAATCTCTTCATACGAGATTTTTGGACTTATAGTCCATTTCATAAAGGTGTAAAGCCTATTGTATGGCTGGTCTTGTAACACCAGCCAAATTAGGACTAGTAACTAGTGCTAATCATATGTTAATACATGTAATTACTTCTGTGTTAGGCTAATTAATGTATCGAATTATATATATTGTTGAATATATACGAAAATGCGATTGGATTAAATCGTACGCAATTCAAATCGAATGTATTTCGATTCAATTTAATACGGACGTTGGTGACCAATTTTATTAAATAACGCTTTTATGTCAAAAATATTAAAACGCGCAAACTAAATAAACAAACTTACATTTTATAACTCAAATGTAAATGGATTCGTAAAATAATTAAATAAAATATCGCGTAAGATTGTATTTTAAAACGTACCAATTAATATGTAAAATGATTATTTAACGTTTGAACGACGGAGCGAACGAACACCACACGGAGCGGGAACGCGGGGCGAAAAATGGGAGTTAACCTCCCATTCCCCACCTTTTTCTTTCATTTCATCTTTCTCTTTCTCTTTTCTTTCCTCTCTCTTTCTCCTTTTCTCTCTAAAAAGTTCATCACCACCAAACTCACTAATCCTCAAAATACTACCACTAAACGCACTTGGATTTCATCGGCTCTTTGGAATAAAAGACTCACCGCATCCCGATCTATCATCCTATCTTTTCGGATTTTTGATCCGACACTTTGTAAGTTTCCGACAAATCCCGAAATCTCTCGTTTTTAAGTGTTTTTGCTTGTTAGTGGTTTGGATCAACTTATAATGTCCAAATATGGGTTGGGTAAAAGTTTTGGACCGAACGGAAACCGAAAAACTCGTTTTCGACACATTTTCCGGCCATCAGACCGTAACGTCGCTTTTGGACCCAGATTTATGCGACGTCAGCTTCAACGTCGCAAAACCCCTCGTGACGTCGCGTGGTGCGACGTCAGTCACAACGTCGCATTAAATTGCGACGTCGCATATAGCGACATCAGCCTTAACGTCGCCAATACCTCACCACGTCGCACTTAGCGACGCAAGCCCCTACGTCGCAGAAATCAACAACGTCGCATATAGCGACGCCACGTACAACGTCGCATTAAATTGCGAAACGTCGCCTTTAGCGACGTCATGCTCAACGTCGCAATCCTACCTGCGACGTCGCACCCAACGTCGCACAAATCAGAACCTCAAAAACATAGATTTTTACTAAGTGTCGAGACTCGAAATTTATCACTCGATTTTACCCAAATTCGGTTCCAGATGCGTTTTTCGTCAAAGCAATATAGTAGAAATAAAAATTTTCCAAGCTGACCTGGCAGCTCGACCCCAGCCAGGGGCTGCCGCCCCTTGGACCCCGCTACCAGGGGCGCTGCCCCCGACCCCCGTACTTAGATTCCGTAACGGCTTCTAAAACACAATCAAAACACATTTTTCAAGTAAAACGACACGAAATCAAAATAATAATAGTTGAGATTATTATTACAAATCCGTCACCAACGGGCCGTACATATTTTCAAACATTTGAATCAATCAACCAAATGTAATTTGGACATTCTAGTTGGACGGACAACTACAAGGTAGTCTTATTAGATACCTTCGCATATTATAACCATCGCGTGTCGTGGACACCCTCAGGTTACAAGTCTTTGGACTTCGATACTCGGCTAATCAACTTACGTTTGTTTAAAAGCTTTCAGACTCAGGTGAGTCTCATAGCCCCTCTTTTACTGTTTTACTCAGGGGTGTGATATATTGCTCAACTTTTAACATATGAACGCAAGTACAAACATTTCATATACTACATGAGTTTTTCGAAACTAATCATTTTAAAGTCCTCCGTCAGCATAGTTGTTAATACGTTGTAGCGTGAATATTAGTATATGGTACCATATAGGATTGACCCACCTCGTCCGGGTTAGCAAGCACTAACCGGGTAAACGGACGTACTAATATTAGGGAAGACGAATGTGGATTAGGCATTCGTGGAGGCAACCTCGCCCGGAATTCTCTATAGGGGACCCGGCCCTCGAGTTAAGCTCAACTATGTGCTCATGGCTGTATATACGATGACTATCATTTAATTGTTGGATGCAATTCATTATTTAATTGCTGGATGCAATTCATTATTTAAATATTGCGGTTCATACTATATTAACTGATTTCAAACCTGTGAGCTCACCAGCTTTCTAGCTGACCTTTTAGCATATATCGCAGGTACCAAGCAGTAGGATGTTTCTGCTTCAGGATTTTAGCTCGAGTCAGCATACAGACGATCGAGATTTTCTTGCATTAGTATATTTTGTTCAAGTACTTATGTACTGAAATCTCATTTTATTTAAACTCGAGCTATGTAAAGCTTTAAATGTTGTAAACATTTCAGTTATCAATATATTTTGTTAAAACGACGCATATAGAGTCGTTTACTATATATCTTTGTGCTTTGTTATTGATTAGTAACACCCAAATCAAGCTTCCGCAAATCATTAAATTTGGGGGTGTTACAGATTGGTATCAGAGCCTAAGGTTATAGTGAACTAGGTTGCATTTAGTGGGCCTAGACTATGACCATTAGGCGGTATTCCTTATTAGGTATAACTGGTTCAGTGATTACGTCATACGAGTTTAATTTAACATAGCCTGATCAACTATGTACAATTAAGCAAAGATGATGTAAGATCTGAAAGTAGTTATGGCTGAACAGGGTACAATTGAAGACTCTGACCTCGAGAGAACCGAGACTTAAACATGTTTATGCTAGACACTCAATAGGCTATATTATATAGGAACTATATGAATATAGGCCTCAATCTTACTAACGCTTTATCTCAGAAATGGCAAACACACCATCAAACTCATCTCGCTCTCAATCCGGGTCGCAGAACCCAAGGGTAGCAAGGAGGAACAACAGGTTGCCTCGAGCTGGCCCGTACCCCACTCACTTCACCTTGCCGGCCTTAGCCGCTAGGGTGAACCAACACGAGCAGCGACTTCGCACCATGGATGTCGTGTTGCAAGAAACAAACGAAAACTGGAGACTTACATCCCTTGAACGCATCGAACAAGTCTCCGACGACCTGGAAACCACAAACAACAACATGGATGTCCTTCGCAACCAAGTAATAGCGATAAGCGTGGAAAATGCCCTCCTGCGTCAAAGGATGGAAGAATGTGAACAACGTTCACATGAAGCAGAAGAGTATGCCCGTGGACTAACACAACGACTAGCCCTGGCAGAAGATAACGCCCGACAAGCTAGCAGACTTGCAAACACTGTGGACCGTCTTGTCACGATGATGGAACAAATTAATCTACGTCAAGACTAGTGTAGTCTTTGTCTTGTAATCTATCCTGTAATCTAGTAACTATCTACGCGCTACTCTAAAATTCGGTCGGATGTAACAATTCCCGACGCCTTTTGTAATAACTCTGTAGGATGTAACCTTTGAACTCATATTAGCTATCAAATATTCCTTGTTGTTCAACTCATATTAATTGTCATTTTTCCATGTTGATGTCATGTATTACTGCTTTTATACATGTACATCTATAACAAATACAACTTTCCTACGAAATCTCATGTATCTTCATTTCTTTTATTGAAGAATCATGCCGCCAAAGTCAAGACCATACACCGATGCTCAGCTTACATCGCTTATAACCCAGGCTGTTACTGAAGCCTTGGCTCGGAATACCCCACAAAACTCCACCAGAAACAGCGATGCCGCTGAAACCACTACTGCTAAACCTTGTTCTTACAAGGACTTTCAAAGCTGCAAACCCTCCAGCTTCAAGGGTTCTGAAGGAGCCATCGGACTTATCAGATGGTTCGAGAAAATGGAAACTGTTTTCCGTGTCAGCAAATGCGCGGAGAACGACAAAGTAAACTTCGCCACCTGCTCTCTTGAAGATGATGCCCACTCTTGGTGGAATTCATATACCCAATCAGTGGGTGCTGACACTGCCTACCAACTCTCTTGGGAGGACTTGAAAGCAAAACTCACTGCCAAATACTGCTCAATCGCCAAACTCCAAAAGCTGGACGAGGAGTTCTGGAACCTAAAGGTTCAGGGTGGTTATATCGATGGTTATATCACCAGATTCCAGCAACTCGCTGCCCTCCGCCCAGCCATGGTAAGCACAGAACCTGATAAAATCAGGAAGTACATCCTTGGCCTTCCTGAGCCTGTTCGGGGGCATGTTGCCTCTTCCAACCAAACCACCATTGACGGTGCAATCCTATTGGCCCAAGATCTGATGTCCATGAGCCAAGATTCTGAACCACCCACTTCATCCTCCCAAAACAACAAGCGAAAGTGGTCTGACTACCACAACAACCACTCCAACCAACAAAACAAGAAACCCGACACCATCAAAGTCTATAACACCACCACTGACATCACACGGGGCTACACTGGGAACAAACCCTATTGTTCCAAGTGCAGCCGTCACCATGAAGGCTCCCGTGGTCCCTTTTGCAACAATTGCAAGAGGTACGGCCATCTCACCAAAGACTGCAATTCTCCTGCCAACAACAATTCCAACAACAACACCAGACCACCCAAAGTCTGCTTTGAGTGTGGGAAACCCGGGCACTTCAGGGACACGTGCCCCAAGCTAAAGAATAACAACAACAACAACAACAACCGCAACAGCAACAACAACAACAACACCCGAAGCAGAGCCTTCGTCATCAAATCCGGGGACGCCCGCCAAGACCCGAATGTGGTCTCGGGTATGTTCCTCCTCAACAACTTACATGCTTCTGTTCTATTTGATACTGGTGCTGATAGAAGCTTTATCTCTGATGACTTTTGCCCACTACTTGACATCACTCATGTTGCCTTAGATGTTATGTACACTGTAGAGCTAGCAAATGGGGAACTTATAGAAACCGATAGTGTGATACCTAATTGCACTTTAAACCTAGCTGATGAAACCTTTTCAATCGATCTTGTACCCGTTGAAATCGGAAGTTTCGACGTTATCATTGGAATGGACTGGTTGTCCAAACACCGAGCCGAAATCATTTGTTACGATAAGATCGTCCGCATTCCACTCGCTGCCGGTGGAACCTTGATCATACAGGGGGAGACCGGTGGGACGGGACTCAATATCATCTCTTGCTTAAAAACCCGAAAATTTCTGAGAAAGGGTTACCCTGCAATACTCGCACACATCACAGAGAAGAAGTCGGAGGAGAAGCGACTTGAGGATGTGCCGATTGTTAGAGACTTTCCCGAAGTCTTTCTGGAAGAACTACCTGGTTTACCTCCACCTAGACAGGTTGAGTTCTCAATTGATCTCGTGCCGGGTGCCGCACCGGTGGCCCGCGCACCGTACCGTTTAGCCCCATCCAAACTTCAGGAGTTGTCTGCCCAGTTACAGGAACTTCTGGATAGAGGATTCATTAGACCGAGTTCTTCACCTTGGGGAGCTCCGGTCTTATTTGTTAAAAAGAAGGACGGTTCATTCAGAATGTGCATCGACTATCGAGAGTTGAACAAATTGACCGTCAAGAACCGTTATCCACTTCCTCGCATTGATGATCTGTTCGACCAACTTCAGGGTTCAAGTTTTTACTCAAAAATCGACCTGCGATCAGGCTATCATCAGTTACGAGTTCGCGACACCGATATTCCGAAAACTGCTTTCAGAACTCGTTACGGGCACTACGAATTCCAAGTGATGCCCTTTGGTCTAACCAACGCACCGGCTGTATTCATGGACCTCATGAACCGGGTGTGCAAACCTTACCTCGATAAGTTTGTCATCGTCTTTATTGATGACATACTCATTTACTCGCGCAACGAACAAGAACATGCGCAACACCTCAAAACCATCCTTGAACTCCTTAGACACGAGGAGCTTTATGCAAAATTCTCTAAGTGTGAGTTCTGGATACAAACCGTTCAATTCCTTGGTCACGTGATCGACAGTCAGGGAATTCACGTTGACCCATCAAAAATTGAGGCTATCAAAGACTGGCAAGCACCCACCTCTGCAACTGAAGTACGTCAATTCTTGGGTCTTGCTGGGTACTATCGGCGATTTATCAAAAATTTCTCCAAAATAGCTCAACCACTCACGATACTGACTCAGAAGGACAAAAGGTTCGATTGGACCGATAAACAAGAGTCAGCGTTCCAACTTCTGAAACAAAAGCTTTGCAGTGCTCCAATTCTGTCCTTACCCGAAGGCACCGATGACTTCGTGGTATACTGCGATGCTTCTCACCAAGGTCTCGGTTGCGTGCTGATGCAACGAGACAAAGTCATTGCCTATGCCTCACGACAGCTGAAAATTCACGAAAAGAACTACACCACTCATGATCTCGAACTTGGAGCTGTCGTTTTTGCTCTCAAAATCTGGAGACACTATCTCTACGGCACTAAGTGCACAATCTTTACTGACCACAAAAGTCTCCAACATATATTCGATCAGAAGGATCTCAATATGAGGCAACGTCGATGGGTCGAGTTGCTTACCGATTACGACTGCGAGATCAAGTACCATCCAGGGAAGGCTAATGTTGTAGCCGATGCCCTCAGCCGAAAAGAACGACCAAAACCACTTCGAGTCCGAGCCCTCAGTATGACCATTCACAACGATCTTACCTTTCATATTCATACCGCTCAGATCGAAGCCCTGAAACCTGAAAACCTCAAAAACGAAGCCTTACGGGGTATTGATAAACAATTCGAAATCAAATCTAACGGAATTAGGTATTTCTCAAACCGAATCTGGTTGCCTAATTTCGGGAACTTACGAGACTTGGTGATGGATGAAGCTCACAAGTCCAAATATTCTATCCACCCGGGATCCGATAAGATGTACCACGGAATCAAGGAATTTTATTGGTGGCCAAACATGAAAGCCGAAATCGCCACTTATGTCAGCAAGTGTCTTACTTGCTCGAAAGTCAAAACCGAACATCAGAAACCACCTGGTTTACTCCAACAACCTGAAATCCCTGAATGGAAATGGGAACAAATTGCCATGGATTTCATAACCAAACTACCCAAGTCGTCGAACGGTTGCGATACCATTTGGGTGATCGTCGATCGTCTCACCAAATCTGCTCATTTCCTGGCAATCAAGGAAAATGATAAAATGGAACGCCTTACACAAATCTACATCAAGGAAATCGTTTCTCATCACGGCGTTCCAATCTCGATCATCTCTGACAGAGATGCCCGTTTCACCTCTCACTTTTGGCAGTCACTTCAAAAAGCATTGGGTACCCGTCTCGATATGAGTACCGCGTACCATCCTCAAACCGATGGCCAAAGTGAACGAACCATCCAAACCCTGGAAGATATGCTACGCGCCTGCGTAGTTGATTTCGGTACAAACTGGGAAAAACACCTACCGTTGTGCGAATTCTCGTACAATAACAGCTATCATGCCAGCATTAAGGCTGCACCATTTGAGGCACTGTACGGTCGTAAGTGCCGATCACCGATCTGTTGGACTGAAGTGGGAGATAGTCAACTCACTGGTCCTGAACTCATACACGCCACCACTGAGAAAATTGTGGAAATCCAAAATCGACTCAAAGCCGCACGTAATCGTCAGAAAAGTTATGCTGACGTGAGACGCAAACCACTCGAGTTCCAAGTTGGGGATCGAGTACTCTTAAAAGTATCGCCTTGGAAAGGCGTCATCCGTTTTGGCAAACGCAGGAAGTTAAATCCCAGGTACATCGGGCCTTTTGAGATCCTCGAACGGATTGGCCCATTAGCTTATCGATTGCAGCTGCCATCCGAACTCAGCAGCGTGCACCCTACTTTTCATATTTCCAATTTGAAGAAGTGTATGTCTGATGAGACACTTATCATTCCACTCGATGAAATTCGTGTTGACGACAAACTTCACTTCGTTGAGGAACCCGCTGAAATTATGGACCGTGAGGTCAAACAACTGAAACAAAGTCGTATTCCCATCGTCAAGGTCAGATGGAGTTCGCGGCGTGGTCCGGAATTCACCTGGGAACGGGAAGACCAAATGCGACTCAAATATCCTCAACTTTTCACTGATTCTACATCAAACACGACTTCGAATTAAATTTCGGGACGAAATTCTTCTAACAGGGGGAGAATGTAACACCCGCCAAATTAGGACTAGTAACTAGTGCCTAATCATATGTTAATACATGTAATTAGTTCTGTGTTAGGCTAATTAATGTATCGAATTATATATATTGTTGAATATATACGAAAATGCGATTGGATTAAATCGTACGCAATTCAAATCGAATGTATTTCGATTCAATTTAATACGGACGTTGGTGACCAATTTTATTAAATAACGTTTTTATGTCAAAAATATTAAAACGCGCAAACTAAATAAACAAACTTACATTTTATAACTCAAATGTAAATGGATTCGTAAAATAATTAAATAAAATATCGCGTCAGATTGTATTTTAAAACGTACCAATTAATATGTAAAATGATTATTTAACGTTTGAACGACGGAGCGAACGAACACCACACGGAGCGGGAACGCGGGGCGAAAAATGGGAGTTAACCTCCCATTCCCCACCTTTTTCTTTCATTTCATCTTTCTCTTTCTCTTTTCTTTCCTCTCTCTTTCTCCTTTTCTCTCTAAAAAGTTCATCACCACCAAACTCACTAATCCTCAAAATACTACCACTAAACGCACTTGGATTTCATCGGCTCTTTGGAATAAAAGACTCACCGCATCCCGATCTATCATCCTATCTTTTCGGATTTTTGATCCGACACTTTGTAAGTTTCCGACAAATCCCGAAATCTCTCGTTTTTAAGTGTTTTTGCTTGTTAGTGGTTTGGATCAACTTATAATGTCCAAATATGGGTTGGGTAAAAGTTTTGGACCGAACGGAAACCGAAAAACTCATTTTCGACACATTTTCCGGCCATCAGACCGTAACGTCGCTTTTGGACCCAGATTTATGCGACGTCAGCTTCAACGTCGCAAAACCCCTCGTGACGTCGCGTGGTGCGACGTTAGTCACAACGTCGCATTAAATTGCGACGTCGCATATAGCGACATCAGCCTTAACGTCGCCAATACCTCACCACGTCGCACTTAGCGACGCAAGCCCCTACGTCGCAGAAATCAACAACGTCGCATATAGCGACGCCACGTACAACGTCGCATTAAATTGCGAAACGTCGCCTTTAGCGACGTCATGCTCAACGTCGCAATCCTACCTGCGACGTCGCACCCAACGTCGCACAAATCAGAACCTCAAAAACATAGATTTTTACTAAGTGTCGAGACTCGAAATTTATCACTCGATTTTACCCAAATTCGGTTCCAGATGCGTTTTTCGTCAAAGCAATATAGTAGAAATAAAAATTTTCCAAGCTGACCTGGCAGCTCGACCCCAGCCAGGGGCTGCCGCCCCTTGGACCCCGCTACCAGGGGCGCTGCCCCCGACCCCCGTACTTAGATTCCGTAACGGCTTCTAAAACACAATCAAAACACATTTTTCAAGTAAAACGACACGAAATCAAAATAATAATAGTTGAGATTATTATTACAAATCCGTCACCAACGGGCCGTACATATTTTCAAACATTTGAATCAATCAACCAAATGTAATTTGGACATTCTAGTTGGACGGACAACTACAAGGTAGTCTTATTAGATACCTTCGCATATTATAACCATCGCGTGTCGTGGACACCCTCAGGTTACAAGTCTTTGGACTTCGATACTCGGCTAATCAACTTACGTTTGTTTAAAAGCTTTCAGACTCAGGTGAGTCTCATAGCCCCTCTTTTACTGTTTTACTCAGGGGTGTGATATATTGCTCAACTTTTAACATATGAACGCAAGTACAAACATTTCATATACTACATGAGTTTTTCGAAACTAATCATTTTAAAGTCCTCCGTCAGCATAGTTGTTAATACGTTGTAGCGTGAATATTAGTATATGGTACCATATAGGATTGACCCACATCGTCCGGGTTAGCAAGCACTAACCGGGTAAACGGACGTACTAATATTTGGGAAGACGAATGTGGATTAGGCATTCGTGGAGGCAACCTCGCCCGGAATTCTCTATAGGGGACCCGACCCTCGAGTTAAGCTCAACTATGTGCTCATGGCTGTATATACGATGACTATCATTTAATTGTTGGATGCAATTCATTATTTAATTGCTGGATGCAATTCATTATTTAAATATTGCAGTTCATACTATATTAACTGATTTCAAACCTGTGAGCTCACCAGCTTTCTAGCTGACCTTTTAGCATATATCGCAGGTACCAAGCAGTAGGATGTTTCTGCTTCAGGATTTTAGCTCGAGTCAGCATACAGACGATCGAGATTTTCTTGCATTAGTATATTTTGTTCAAGTACTTATGTACTGAAATCTCATTTTATTTAAACTCGAGCTATGTAAAGCTTTAAATGTTGTAAACATTTCAGTTATCAATATATTTTGTTAAAACGACGCATATAGAGTCGTTTACTATATATCTTTGTGCTTTGTTATTGATTAGTAACACCCAAATCAAGCTTCCGCAAATCATTAAATTTGGGGGTGTTACAGGTCTTTACTCAAAAGCACAATGAGTGTGAAACTATGAGATATAAGGCAAGAGTATTGATGCTAAAACTCTTTGCTATGCGATAACTTACAAGTCTGGTGATATAATAATACTTAAATCGTATCTATTGGATAAGTAGAGCTCATTTGCTATTTGGATCCCTCAAGGATATAAAATGCTTAAATATGCTTCCACTTTAAAAAGCCTCATGCTTTATATAAAGGTTCTTAATTGCGAACACCGTTTATTCAATTAGAATAAGATCTTATATCAAATGATTGGGAAGATTTGATAAAGGAATGTCTCACTATTTATAATGCCTCATGCTTTTCATAAAGGGCTCTCGAGGACACTGTCGAATCAAATAAATAAGTCCTTATATCAATTTGGGCACGATAAATTCTTTATTAAATACATTCTTTATGAGTATTTTGCAATTCATACATCCTTTGAACTTTTTACAAAATTCTAAAGGCGAATGAATATTCATAATTAAATATGAAAGAAATGTCTTGTAAAGATAAACTTTTATCGTGGATAAAAAGTCATACATCCTCATGATGTAGTGATTATTTTAATCCTTCTAACCCCCGAAGGATGACAAATATCATTAGACGTTGATATTTCTCACTAGTCATAAAAGAGTTGAGAATCATTAATTCACGATGATGGATCCATGACTTATCTCATAAAAATCAGTTTTTTGCTTTTTAATTTCGATGAAATGATATTAAGTCAACAAATTCGCAAGTGATGTGATTATTAGGGGGAGAAAATAAATGTTGCTATATATATTTTTTTCCTTGACCATGGTTTTGTTCCACCGGGTTTTCCTGGTAAGGTTTTTAACGAGGCAACATCCCTAAAACATCTTAAAAGAATTATGTACTCTTTTTCCTTAACTAGACTTTTGTCCCATCGGGTTTTATCTGGTAAGGTTTTAACGAGGCATAATCATTTAAGCAATGGACATCCAAGGGGGAGTAATGTGCATTAATATGAATGGATGTTCATACCTTCAAAATACTATCCAAATATGTTTCTGGTTCCCTTCCACATGAAAGAATTAAAAGTTGAATTTTGATACGCCAATGTTGGATATTTCTCTAATCCACATAAGGTCACAAACATGATATGTTTTCACTTGTGGAGGCACCACAATATCTTGGAGGTTCTCAAACTATGCTAAACCTATTACACTTTATGAATTCGATCGAGAATATATTTACTTATCAAGATCGACGATTCAAACATCCAAGAAGAATGCGGTCTCAAGACAATAAAAGAAATCCAACATTATATATGAAGACAATGTGATGTGTATAGCTGAAAGCAAGGAAGGGTATATCAAAGGAGACAGAACTAAGCACATTTCACCGAAGTTCTTCTCAACATACGATGTATAAGAGGATGGAACTATTGATGTTTATCACATTTCACCGAAGTTCTTCTCAACATACGATCTATAAAATGATGAAACCATTGATGTTCGTCAAGTCCGATCAAGCTAAAATTTAGCCGACTTATGCACAATATCATTGCCAACAAAAGTTTTTGAGCATCTAGTTTGGAAGATCGGTATTCGGTGCTTAAGGGATATACATTATACTCAGGGGGAGTATTATACGTAATGCACTTTTTTTCCCTTCATCAATTTTTTATCCCATTGGGTTATTCTTGATAAGGTTTTTAACGAGGCAGTCTATAGCATATTATAAACGGTGACTATCTAAGGGGGAGTGTTGTAAAATCTTCATGGGCTTAACCCATGGGCTTGTGGATAGTCCACCATCTATCTACTAGGTTATTAGGGTTTACTTTTATCCCTATATATACATATCATTTGTATTCATTTTACACTGAATCACTTAATAATATTTCTCTCTTCCTCCTCATCTATTATTCTTGTTTCTTTATTTTATAACATGTCCATCTTTTTTTTTTTTTTTATAGTTTTTCTCAATATAAGTGCTATTTGAAACTTTTAACTAATCAAAATACTTTTCAAATGTCGATTTGAAATTTTATTAGTTTACATTGTGAACACTTAATTTGAGACGGATTGAAAACTTCTTTATAAATAAAATGGCATCACAAGTATATATATATATAAATATAATAAAGATAGACAAAATAAATGATATAAAAGTACAAAAATTGCAATATACTACTTTTATACTTTTATGATTTGTAGAGTCAAGATTTTACAAATGTCAACAAATAACAAAGACTAAAAAATATTTATTCTATTCTATATATTTATACGGAAAGCCAATCTTGTATAGGAATAACATATCTTGGCTAATAGGCAATTGTGTATTATCATATATCAGATCTCAAAAACTGTTGTATATAAATAGAGAAAAGATTTTGAACCTCAATTTACTAATTTATTTAAATAAAAACTTAAGAGTATGTGTATCTTCTTAAAACGTATATGGGTTTTTTGTAATACAATATTTTAACATACACTTCTTTATATTTATTAGTAGTAGGAATGTTAATACATACAATACACAATTAAAATTAGGGCTGAATTGATCAATGAATAATAAATAGAGGGACTTGACTGCGATTCTTGATATACTAATAGGGGCTAAAGAGAAAAAGTAACCTACAAAAAGTGAAATAACAGCTTTTGCTATTTGCAGTCATCTTCTCCGTCCAAATTCCTCCATTAAAAAAGAGATTCAAGCTTATATTTCTATTATAAGTCCATTTACCTGTTCATGATAAAATAAATCGTTTTTGTGTCATCTTTAAACATCGTTAGTTTGGGCCTGAAGTTTTCATTTCATATTTTTGAGGGGGCAATAAGATAATATGTATATCATGTAAACCCACACTACTACAAAATACATATATACAATCGAAAATCTAGGAGGGGCAACCACCCCCTCTTGCCCTTGAGATCTTCCGCCCTTGGGAAAATCGTCCATATATATGGATTATGGAATATGGTTCTAAAAGCTATTGGTTGACTCTCACTATAAACCGTCGAATTATGCTAGGATTAATTAAATCTTGACCGTCTCAACCTCTTGGTTACTTTTGGATGCGGTTTCCCAATGGGGTAATGACATAAAAATGCAATTAACTATTATCTGACATTTATAGTGTGCACTCAACTATTCGGGCTTCCATTGTGTATAACAAACTAGTTATTTCTTTCCATTGTATGTAATTTTTTGCATTTTTTTCCACGTGTCATCTATATAAGATGCCACGTGTCATCCTTACAATTTGACTAACCGCCACCCTTCCTACTCAAGAAACTGTCTTCACTCCCTCTATCAAAAGTTCAAAACCCATCTAACCATCTGACATCGAAAGATTATCAATTTGATATGAACCCTCAATTTACCTATCTAATCATTCTCTAATGATGGAGCATTAAACCACTATAAGTCCGTCAAAATATAATTTTGACGGGTCGTTGGATAAATTGATGAAAGGGAAGGCGATTTGTTTCTAGGGTAAATTGAATTTGTCGGCCATGTATCCCCTGGTTGTCCCGAGGTCGGCAACTTACCCTCTAAAGTTTCAATATCTTCTATGTAACCGGTTAATATGTGCTACAATCCTTGAAAAGTTAATTTTTACCTGTTGAGTTTGCAAAAGTTGACTAAGCTGCCACGTTAGCTCCACATATTACGCCATGTGTATAATTGAGACCACGTGTTTGTCATATGTCATCTATTTTACTTTTTACTTTTTCAGTTTTTCCCTTTTCTTTTTTAATTCAATACTTCATCTTCTTCGTTTAAACATGAAAAAAATGTCAAGCTCAAAGTGAGAATCAAATCAAATTAAATCATCATCATCAAATTTTAACTTTCGACTTAAAATTAAAAAAAAAAGAAGAAGATAAGAATCATTCTTGTTGTCACTACAGAAAGTCAGCAACACCAAAATCATATCTCACCAAATGTCCATCCATGAAACCAACTCTTTGGATCCACCAATTCACCATTTATATCCCACCGTCAAAAATTAAATCTTCTTATACATATCTTTTTCTTTTTTTTTTGGTAAATTATATATGTAAATAGAATTTTTTTCCTCTAAATTTAATATAGCTATCTGCAAACGAAATCCACTCCGTCTCACTTTTTGCGATGGCTTTTGATCGGATATCAACACCATATGGATGCTTTTTGAATGTATATCTATCACCTTGGAGCACCATCTCCGTAAACCACCACCACATATGAACATCAACCATCATGACTAATTCTCCATCACTACAATGAAACCCCACCTACTGCCATGAACAATAATATCAAAATCAAATCCAATATCTATCACAATTAAATCAAACCAATAAACCCTATCACCACCACTAAATCATATACAGACCTTCGTCGGAGTTTATGACGAGATCGAAAACCAAATATAGGGAGGCGGCATTCACCGGAGATCTAAATCCGGAACTATAACGGTATGAGTTCGCTGATATTACTCGTCGGAGTTGATAAGGATGGACACAACAATTGGTGGTTATGGTCACTCACTGCAGCCGGATCTGGCTTGTTTGGTTCCACCGTCGGATCTGGTTCGACCATTGTGAGCATCACCACCGACGGTGTTTGATAATATGATGATGATGGTGACTTGCTGTAAATCGGTAATGACAATAATGATAATGTGAAGATGATTTGATAAAATTATGATTTGGGTGTCTGTGTATGTGTGATTTTTGAAATGGATCTTGAAAGAACATAGGTAGAAGATGAAGATGAACTAAGGTGTAGAAGTAAAAATAAAAAAAAGAAAAGAATATCTTATTTAAGATAAATTAAGGGTAGTTTTGTTATTTTACTTGATGAAAACCGGGTAACTCATTCCACGTATGCAACTTATTTCCACGAACTCTTTTTTTTTTTTTTTTTTTTTTTAAATTCAAAATGACACATAATTCAATTATTTCCACGTACGTATAGATTTAATTCAATATTGTCCACGTAATTACTTAGACCGGCACTCCCGGTAGCCAGTTACCAAGTTGCCTATATTGATACAAAAAAAACAACTTGATAACAGACATTGGAACTTTAGAGGGTAAGTTGTCGACCTCGGGACAACCAGGGGGTACATGGCCGACAAATTTAATTTACCCTTGTTTCTACGGTGGCCAATAAAATAATCATTTTCCATCTTCTTCCATAACAACTAGAGGAAAAATCCAATAACGATCACTGTTAATCCAAATCATAACCTTTTTATTTTTGTTTATCGAATACACGATGACCATCTCTGATTGAACATGTTATCTCCAGCAAGGTATAACCTAAACAAATTTACTATGTTTTCCAATTCTCCGAGGTTTCCTTAATTTTTTTTATATTTTCTGTTTACTGATACTATTTGATATGATTATTGTTAGTATTGATAGTCTTAAAGGTTATTCTTTTCAATTTGCTAATATGTGTCAGGTGAATTGTATTAGAGCACACGGAGTGCCCCAAGTTTGAGCGCCGTTTTCACGACGAGAACGCCGGAGCTCGGCGTTCGGCGCTCCGGGCCGGCGTTCTGGCTCGGCGTTCTCGGTCAATGTTCCACCCAAAACGCTGACCAACGGCTCCTTTTCCCTTTTTTTATTATTTTTTTATTTTTTTCGTAATAAAATAATTACGAAAACACTGACGAGAACACTGAAACTCAATGTTAACCACTACCACACTTTTCTGTTTCAGAGTGTTTTCGATAACACTGACGAAAACACTGAAACTCAATCGAGCGCTCCTTGTGCTCTTAGGGAGCTTTGATTGTAGCCACACACAAAGATGACTGTACTTTAGTTTCCGTGTTTCATTTGTTATCAGTATATGATGTAGATAAATCAATATGATTTTCTTCTATTGATCTTGCAGGGGTTTTGTATACACTACTTGACAAACAAAAAATATTCGTACAAACAATAATATATTCATACAAACTTTACAAACAAAAATCCATAAAATGATGTGGATGGTGATATGGTCCAATCAAATTCAAGTTTTGTTTCTCTTTCAAATTATAAAAAGTAGTTATTTGTTGTATATAACTTATTGAGAACGAATATTATTCAAAACTTTATACGAAAGACAAATGACGTCTTATAATCTCCAATAAATGCCGTCACCATTAACTACTTTATTAATCCATTTTTGGTATATTAACGTTTTATTGATAATATTTAAGGAATTTGCTATATGTAGCCCTTAGGGCTAAGAATAAGGAGTTGACATCTATTTTCTAATTTTTATAAAATAAATAAAATCGTAAAAAACTTCTACCCCATGTTTTTTGAATTTGAAAGTCATATCTATTGTCCCACGTTCGTATACCAATATATATCATCATAATTCAAATAAAAATTACATTTTAACCCCCTATAATTTGTTAATGTACTTTCCATATCTAAATATACTTCCAGTAATTTATTCCAACCATATTGACGTCTTTCTAATGAATTATACCATCGGCCAACTCATCAAAAATTTAAATAAACAAAAGAGGGATAGAAACATATACTATATTGAATCGATAGAAAAAAGTATAGTTAGAATGATAGACCCTAAATTCAAAATCATAATTAGGGTAAATACTACTCCCTCCGTCCCATTTCTATTGTCCATTATTTTCATTTTGGGGTGTACCAAATTAATTGTCCACTTCCATAAATAGAAAGTTTAAGGAAATAAAGTTCTTTTTTACCCCTAGTGTATATATATAAGCCAAAAAAATAGGTAAAAAGTAGAGGGTAAAACTGTCATTTTATCAAAAAGTAAGAGAGAGATAGTTATATTTTCTTAAACTGCGTGTCTTTTTGTCTGGTGACAATAAAATTGGGACGGAGGGAGTAAAATATAAGGGGTAAATTGTAAATATTAAATGGTTGAAAATTGAATTGGGCATGGGATTGAGAAAACCGTTTGCAAACCGTAACACGTGTGGTACGTGGGTTATTTAGTTATTATTTAAAAATTAAAAAAATAAAAGTCAAATTCCTTATTCTTAACCCTAAGGGCTATATATAGCAAATTCCAATATTTAATTAGATGTAATTAAAGTACCAGCCAATTATACATGTTCCGTTGAATTTATATTAATGTCGCTTAGTGGACGAAAACAATGTCATAACCCCAATATTGTTCTTATGGTCTTTTATTTTATTTTTAACGTATAAGATAAGATATGATCAGCAGCAACTGGTAATAAAGAAACTTATATGACTAAACTAATAATAATAATATTAAATACTAATAAAACAATGCCACGTGTCAGCTATAGACTGGTTTAATTTAAGTAATTAAACCAATATTTGAAAATATAATTAGGGTTATGAAAAATAGTAAAGTAAAAAAAGTGTACCTTAGAGGACGAAAGTGCAGAAAGCTCAGCAATTGAGACCTTGTGACTCCTTATATGCATGCAAATTTGCAAATTCAATTAAATCAACTAACAAATAAAACAATTAAAAGGAAATATATATGATGATATACAATTTAAAAGGTAAATTACGATCGATAAAGATGTTCAGAAGAAAAATGTGAACCTGTTTGAGACATAAGTAGAATCCGCAGAAGTGTCGGTAGCAGAAGCTATGGATGAGGATGTAGGTGATGATGAAGTCGCCATTGTTATCGTCCTAAAGTCCCGCAAAACATTTGATACTTGGTGAAAGTATATGGGCTTGGGCTTGGGTTGGGCTTGGGCTAAGCTATTGAGTGTGGCCCAAAAGGTGACTTGGCACTTTCTTAGTTTCTTGGTTCTTACTACCAAAAAGGTAAAAATAAGGGAAGATCATGTAGGAAGGAAAAAAAAATTCTAAAATCATTTTTTATGTGTGTTGATTTGTAAATCAACAAATATTAGTCATATATTACCTAATTATGAATATTTAACTTGCAAAGAAAGCCTAATTAAAACTTGTAGGATATAAAGAAAAAACATATCATCATCAGCACATATATCAGTATAAATAAATATGTATATAGCATTTCGCTCATTGAAAAGAAAAGAATATGTAGATATCCAGTGCATATCCATTTGAATCATCAATATCCATCGGTAGTATACATCGATTGGGTTGTATTTATATCCATCAAATATGATGGAAATCCAAATCGGAGGTGATGTAGAATGGGGCAAGGAAGGCATCTACCCGTCAAAAATTTTCAAATTATGTAAAAGAAATTTTTTTAAAGGTATTTATAATATTTTATAAGTTTTGCCTCCTCAAAACTGAAAAAATAATCAATTACTTTTTACCCCGAGTTAGTAAATTGTAGCTTCCCCTCTTTGATCACCTATGGGTTTCATATAGTTTTATGTTTGAATTAATACTACAAAAAGATAAACATATTTATGAAATGAAGCTAGTGTTATGTTTTTTTATATATATATTTTGGAATCCAGAGGGAGGCCATTGGCAACAAAATGTAACTAGCAAACTAAATATTCTAAAAATCTTTAATAAATGCAAGACACACTCACAATTTCACGTATATCATGCATGTGAAGATATATAAGTGACTATAATATTTTAAAGGAACTTTACAAACTTTACAAACAAAAATCCACAAAATGATGTGGATGGTGATATGGTCCAATCAAATTCAAGTTTTGTTTCTCTTTCAGGGTTCTCTTTCCACATGTTATTGGTCAACATCAGCTTGTGAATTTTTATTTGCAAAAATTTTGTGGTTCTAGCATTTCTCATAAAACTGACCATTGGTCATTGGCTACTAGCCTACTACACATGGAACTACTCAATTTATATTACAAAATCCCAACGCTGCTTTAATATCGCTCTTTCATTGCACTCACTAGTTGACCTCATTTGTGCTGCACAACTTCATATTCCAGACTCATTAGAAGACACATCATCGGATTACTTGATCAACTTTGTACAAAAGACACATCAGCAGATTACTTGATCAATACTAACCAATACCACTTGTACACAACCCACTTGAAAAGCATTATCTTGGATTATTACAAAGCCATTGATGCCACTTAATACCCTTTTTTCAATCTTATAACTCCTAACCTTAGGTGTTGTTTGTTTTTACAAAAAAGCTCTTAAAAACCTCTGACATCTGATTCGGTCAGAGGTTTTCAGATTCAGAGGTGTTTGTTTTTCTTCATTCATTCAGAGGTTTACTATCTGAAAAAGCCCAAATTCATTCAGATCCAAAACCAACTCTGAAAGACTCTTAAAACTTCTTAAACAGACAATACAAGAGTATATCTCATACACATACTTATTCCTTCTTCCGCAACGAATCTTCCTATCTCTGTTCGTTTATATATCATCGCAGTCGTTCTTGTCGTACCCCATCACCTGAAACAGCTTGCGGCTGTTGCCGGAAGACGCCGTTTCTTCAATCGATTTTGTGACTTTCGTATTTTCCACTATCACACTTCAATTGTAAAATGAGAAGACACAAAGAGATGATTTAGTCAAAATCTAGAATTTAAGAAAGACGAATGTGTAGAGGCGGTGGCCGGTGAGAAGAAAGCATCGGAATGGAAATTTAATGGATAATTATTTATATAATAAATAGAATATATAATGTACAAAAGTACAAAATGTGATTTTGTAACTATTAATTTGATTCGGTGACTTTCTCATTTGCTATAGACTTTTACTAAGTTACCAACTTACCAATAACACTTGACATACATTAAAATTTATGAGTTGTTATTAATTTTTTTTAATAAAATGTAATGTTTATAGATATGTTTAGATTTAGACTAGTTGACTTTTCATAGAGATACAAAATTTTGAAATGGTAAAATAAATAATTATAAATCATTCAGACGTTTTTACAAAATCAAACAGTTTATATGATTCAGATATTAGATATAAGAACCACCTCTTAATATTCAGATGTGGTTTTCAGATTTCAGACAAAAATATCTTAAAAAAACAAACAGCACCTTAATCTCAAGTAACCAAAACTGGTACACACCACGATTTCTTTCCGAAAACCTTTAGTTTCTATTTTTCCAAATCAAATATCCACTCACCCACATAATGGCTTGCCACAACCCATGACCCATTTTTGTCATCATATTGCACCATCACCCATAAAGCAATCTGATATACTTAAATTGTGTACATTCCCGTGACCCCACCACCCATAAATCTTTTCCCAAACACCCATAGCATATTTGTAGAAAATTAAGACATGTTCTACGAATCTACGGTTTCCACATCATCATTACACATAGGACAAAGAACCGAATGTAAATCTATACCTCTTTTATTTAACTCAATGCGAACCGGAAGTCTACCTTTCAAAGCTCTCCAAATGAATACACCCACCTTGACCGGCATTAGTTGGTTGCGCATTGTCTCTTGGTTGGTGCCCGCTCCATTTAGGACCTTCTCATCAATCTTCGCAGCTAGTGAACTTGTCTTGAATTCACCATTTTCATCCAAATTCCACCCCCATGTGTCCCTACTATCACAATAAGGAACAAAAGAAGATAACTTGTTAGTCAAATCACCCATCTCCCCCCTCGCCCTACCTCTCGGTTCCCTTGTCCAACACCAATTTTCTACCCATCCATTTGAGTATTTCCACTTTCACAAATACGGAGTAGATGAGTATAACTAATGTACGTATATGCCATAAAAAGTGTTCAAGAAGTAGATAAAAGTGATTGTATTTTCTTATATTATGTGTTTTTAATCTATAAACTATAAATTTGAAAGGGAGATAGTAACATTCAAAAATAAAATCAAACATAAAGACATTTAGGTTAAGTGCTGTTGATACATTTTGTGTGTCAGTTAGTTGGTCTATCGAGTTGTATATGTCGTTAATTGAATTATATGAAAAATGTATTATTAGCGAAACTTAATATTAGTTTTGGCCGACACCTGTTAAGTGTCGCCAAGAGTGAATTTAGAGTTATATGCGATACTTGGGTCAGTGTCGCATGGCCAATGTTTGCGACACTTGGCTAAGTGTCGCTAAATCGGTTTAGTTTAGTATAAATAGAACCTTACGGGTTCAGAGCAAGGGTTGACGAAACCCTAGCACCATTTGTCGATAAAACACTTCTGTAATCAAGCTAATATGTTACGATTATCAATACGAAGTTCGATTTTGATTATATTATTGATTTCGGTTTATGTTTACGTATTATACGTGTGATTGTTTGTTTCCGCCATTCAATCAGTTGAGTCAAAGATTCTAAATCCTATACGTAAGGCACTAACAACTGGTATCAGAGCCCTTGGTGTTTTGATTGACGATTTGAATACGTATTGGAGTGATTTCGATTCGGTTCATGAAGGAAATCAAGAATACGCGTTATTTGGATCGATTGGGTGCAAATAAGGTGTTAAAGTTTCATATTTACAGGTTTCATTCGTTAGGGATCGAAGAATTTTCGTTAGGGTTACGAAAAATCATTTTTTAGGGTTTTTGGGTGTCATCAGCCGTTTCAGCGACACTCGTTGCAACACTTCGAGCGACACTTGATCAACTTGGAATTAGGGTTCCAGTGACACTTGATCAGGTTTTGCTTACGATTTCCGCGACACTCTACTACGTCACTCACGTGCGACACTTGAGTGCGGTATTTACTTGACAAAGCGACACTAACCTCTAGTGTCGCCAAGTTTCTTTTATGCGTCACTTTCGAGCGACACTTGATTTTGACTCTGTTTGACCCAGCGACACTTAACCCAGTGTTGCTACTGTCTTGCGACACTAACCTAGTGTCGCCGTTTGTTACTAATCAGATTTTCGTTTTTGTGTTTTAGCTTATTTTTCAGGTATCTTCTAATGGCTAACGATAAGGAAAGCCTTCAAAACGTTAGAGATATGCTTAGACAGAACAACGATGTGGGTAGTAGTAGTAAATCTCCAATGTTTTCAGCAGACATGGATTATGCATATTGGAGGTCACATTTTGAACAATATATAGACTTTCATTGCCCTGAACTGTGGGGTCCTCTTTTGGAAAGATATGAGAAGCCCGTTGCTGAGGGTAATTATAGAGGGATCCCTCCAGCCAAGACCTACAAGGCAATGACTCCAGAAGAACGTAAGGAGTATGATATTGAACGGAAAGCATATTCAGTCATCTGTATGTGTTTGACTCATGATGTCTTACGGTTATTCAGGCATCACGAAATAATCTACGATCTCTGGAAGGCTATTGAAACCCGATGCGGTGGTAATGAGAAGTACAAGCAAGCCAAACTGGAATTAATCAAGAAGCAATATGATCTTTTTGATATTATTCCAAACGAGACTGCATCTGGATTGTTCACTCGATACTCACAGTCGGTTAGTGAATTGACTGAAGGTGGATTTACTTTTACTGAGAGTGAGGTTAACAAGAAGGTTTTGGATGCACTACCGAAAGCTTGGGAAATCAAGGTCCAACTTTTGAAGGAGAGTGAAGAGTTGGACACCATGAAGTTAGATGACTTAATTGGGATACTCCAGACACACGCGATGGAGTTAATGAAGAAGAATGCAAGTCAGGGGGATTTGTTCAAAACCGGACTCTTTATGGTGGAAAGGTCAATTCAGGAAAGACCTATGGTGGAATGGCTTTCGTGTCCAATACCAATTCACCATCTAATTCCACTAGGGTTTACTCTTCGGTTTATTCGTCTGGAACTTCACATGGATCACAACCCCAGCAGGCTCCTATTTCACCAGCAATTGAGGAATAAGCTGCTATTTATACAGCTTTTCTGAGCTCTTATAGGGATTTGGTTTCACAACCAAATACCACATTGCAGATGGCTCAAGAGGATTATGCTCAATTAGATGATGATGATCTTGAGCAAATGGATCTTAACTGGAACATAGCTATGATTACTAGGAGGGTGAAGTAATTCTTACAAAGGACTGGACGTAAGAGTTTGGAAGGTGATGGTAAATCTGGGTTTGGTTTTGATAAGAGTAAGGTTCGATGTTATAACTATCAGAAATTGGGACATTTCGTGAGGGAATGCGAGAAGCCTAAAATACCTTCTTCGGGTCTCACCAAGCCATCTCCTCCTAAGGCTAAGGAAACTGAGAGTACGAAGATAGGGTCTCCTGACAATGCCCTGATTGTGTTCGAGCCTACAAATACTGATTGGACAGCACAAGCTGAAAAGTATCAACTTGGACTCATGGCTCACATCCTTTCTGAGGTTGATAATGAACCTTTCTCTTGCACATCATGTATTTAATTGTCTGCTTCTTCAGAAAGTTATAAAGTAGATTGTGAAAATTTGAAAGAAAAAGTTGAAAAACTTATGGAATCAAATAAATATTTGAAAAGTAATGAAATACTTTTTGATCAGAAACTTGAGGCTTATAAGTTAGACACTCATACCTATAAAGCAAAAGTTTTCAGTCAGCAAGATGCTATAAATAGCTATCTTAAAGAAATCTCTTTGTTAAACAAAGAACTTACTGACTCACAGGCTGAGGTTGTCGATCTGAAACGTAAAATCTCAAATTTTTCAACATCTTCTGTTGTCTTTGATGAAATCGTTAACAAGCAACGGATAGACACAAAAAGTAAAGCTGGACTAGGTTATCACATAGTTCCACCTCCCACTAATTACTGTCCTATGCCTGTTAAGGAAGGCACCAAAGACTTTGTACCTACCTATGGATCAAAGGTAGATACAAAAGCTAATAAAGAAGCAAAGACAAGTACTAAAAATGATGCTTCAGTTAGTACCAAGAAGCAAGTTAAGGAGAAAGCCAAAAAGGCAGAGTACCCTTTGCCTTCTTTTGTCAAGCCTACTAGTTCATCTCCAGTTAGTGTTAAGGAGAAAGTTGAGATTGAGGATATAACAAATCAAGAGTATGAAAAGGTTGAAAAGGTTGAGATAAAACCTGAAAATGTAATTTTGAATAATGAACCTGTTTGATTAAGGTTCAATCTAAAAAGGGTAAAGAAAAGGTTTTCATAGACACTTCTCAAACAATGTCACAGAATCCTATGAAGATTTTGGAAAGAAATTTAAATGTTGAAAATTCTTCAAATGAAAAACCTTCAATCATTCAACCTGTGCAAGCACCTGCTAAAGTTTGTACACATAAGTGTGCTTGTTTTGGAAGTGCTGCCCATCTCGACCTTTTTCTGTTAATACTCAGTCTCAACCTTTTGTTGAGCAACGCTCATGTTTCTACTGTAAGAGACAGGGACATTTGATTCGTGATTTTCCGAAGCTCTCAAATCAGCGTTTTAGGAGAGATATGCCTAGGACAACTGTTTTTAGAAAATCTTTTTCACACTCACCTCCTAGGCGTTGTTCAAATTCTCCCAAACCTGTTGAGAAGCAGAGTAATGTTGAGCAACAACCTTTGCCAAAACAAAAACCCAACATTACTCCAAAACCAATCTCTGAGCCAGTAAAAGTTTGGAAAAGAAAGGAGTCTACCGTTGACTCTTCGGTTGTCAACAATAATACATCAGATGACACCTCTGATTTGTTGAAAAATAAAATTCTATCTGATGTTATTATTGTTGATGACTCTGGAAGACCTAAGTCTGTAAAGGCTTGGGTCTCCGTTTTTCACTAATCTTTTTCTGATTTTGTGTTGCAGCAGTCTGAGCAAGTTAAGGTTAGCGAATGGTATTTAGATAGTGGCTGCTCGCGACACATGACTGGCAATGTGTCTCTCCTAACTGATGTTAAGCCAATTAATGGGGGATATGTTGCGTTTGCTGGAGATACCGGTGTGATTATCTCTAGTCAAGGAATACTAACAAATGGCAATATAAGCTTTAAAAGTGAATTACTTGGAGCAGCTTCAGCATAACTTGCTAAGTGTTTCACAGGTTAGTGATAAGGATTACACCATATCCTTTACGAAAATTGAGTGTGTTATATTGAAGCCTGGGTATGTTATTCCAGATGAATGGGTGCTGATGCGTGCACCAAGGAGAAATGATACTTACATTTTGAATATGCGAACTGTTGAGACAACTAACGAGTATACATGTCTTCCGTTAAAGGCTTCGGGGAAGGAATCACTTCTTTGGCACAGACGAATGAGACATATTCATTTCCGCAAAATGAATTATTTGGTTAAGAATGATCTGGTGAATGGAGTTCCCAAGCAGTCATTCTCGTTAAAAGATGACTGCGTTTCGTGTCACAAGGGAAAACTCCAAAAGAAGTCCCATAAGTCTAAATTAGTGAATTCCATTGCTGTACCATTGGAACTGTTGCACATGGACTTGTTTGGTCCAATTTCAACTAAGAGTATAGGTGGGAGATCGTACTGTTTGGTGGTTACATATGACTACTCAAGATTTTCTTGGGTGTATTTTCTTGCATCAAAGGATGAAGCTGCTGATATTTTAGTTTATTTGTTTGATAAGTTGGCTAACTTAAGCAACTTAAGGGTTAAGAGACTGCGAAGTGATAACGGAACTGAATTCAAGAATTCAACTCTCGAGATGTACTGTGCTTCTAAGGGTATTGATCATCAATTCAGTGCTCCAAGAACTCCACAACATAATGGAGTTGCTGAACGCAAGAATAGAACCATCATCGAGACAGCTCGAACTATGTTAGCGGATTCTAAGTTACCTATCATTTTCTGGGCTGAGGCAGTTAACACCGCATGTTACGTTCTGAATCGGGTTCTGACGGTTAAGAAGAAGAACAAGACGAGTTATGAACTTTTCAACAACCGTAAGCCGAATCTGCAGTTTCTAGAGCCGTTTGAGTGTCCCTGCATGATAATGATAACAAAGGATAAAGTCTCTAAGTTTGGTGATAAGGCTACCGAGGGAATCTTTCTTGGGTATTATGTGAATTCTCCGAACAAAAGAGTCTACAATAAATCAACGAAAAGGATTGAGGAGCATTTTGAAGTCAAGTGTTTGCGCTACACTGAGCCTCCTCAGGGGACAGGTCTAGAGTGGTTTTTCAAATGCGATGATGTGTTCAACTTATTTAATCTTCCCGAACACGATCTGGTTGAAGAAGTAGCGACATTACTTCATGAGATTGATCTCTCTTTTGATAGCTCAACTCCATCACCTACTCCTACACCCACTCTTGCTCTGGCAGCTACCAGTTCCTCAACCACCACTACTACAACCACAATACCTCGCACCACTTTACCAACTCCGGATGTTCCGTCCACTTATGGAATAGCCTCTTCTGCATTAAAACTTCCGTTTGATCCAAATATGCCTCCTTTAGAGGAACCAGAAGATGAAGAAGATATGAATTATTCTCATTTTTATACTCATGAAGAAGAAGATGAAGAAGACCCTCAGAATCTGTCGTTGACCAAAACTGCTATTATTCTTGAAAAAGAAGATGCTCCTGAAACTGAGGGAGATCTAAATAATTTGGAGTTAGTCCTTGTGCCGGACGTAATTCCAGTGACTCATGTGCATAAGAATCACCCCATTGGGAATATCATTGGTGATCCTAATGCTGGAATTCAAACACGAAGTCAAGTGAAAAAAACACAGACTCAACAGCTATTAGGACTTGTAGCTCGGATAGATTCATGTTATCTATCTCAAGTTGAAGATTCACAGGATCACATGATTCGGAATTTCGATTAATCTAGCGGAAATAGTTAATCGAAATGAACAAGTGAATATGAACGAGTTATATGAGATAAACGAGTGAAAACGAAATCAACGTATGTAATATCAGCTTGTAGTTTACAATCTCTCCAATCACTCTCTCTCTCTCTAAAATGGATATCTCGTGAAAGAATCCACCGACTCACTCTCTCTTTCAAACTCACGTCTAGTATGTAATATATATACATACTAATGAAATGTCATGCGAGAATTACATTGTCGCACACATCCTACGTGAATTACATTTTTGAATTACATTGTCGTAATATATACACAATGTAAACTAATCAATCTAGCCACATTTTTTTATCCAAACTATTGTCACAAAATGTTAGAACATTTTGTTCTAACAAACTCCCCCTTGACAATAGCTTGGATAAGTCTTTGAATCTTCAACATTAGCTTGATTGATAAGCTTGATGAGAGATAGAGAGAATAATCTTCGAGCATCCAAACTTCACAAAATCTAACTGTTCCCTATTCTGATAGCATCAAAATATATCATAAAAATCTAACTGTTCCCTATTCTGATAGCATCAGAATATATCATAACTCCCCCTGAACAGTAGATTTTATCTCCTTGGTCTTGTATCAACTAAGCAGAAACAACTTTAGGAACCCACCTGAGCATGATTCCAACAGGTTTAGATAGCCCTGACAGCCATCGATAAGTTGTATCTACATAATCCAAGGACATCGAATTCCATCTAGAAAAGAAACGCGGTGTTTCAGATCTAAATTGTTGTCGTGGAATCGATAGTGAAGAAGTTCACCTTTGGGAGAAAGGAACAAAATCTGGAGGTTGCTTTAACACCATACGATGACATCGTGAAGGTGATAACGCAAACAGCTGTGCCCGTGTGTATGCACAAGATTTTGTTTGTCTTGATTCTGAAAAATGCTGTATCGGTGCTGAAGAAGCTCTTTTTGTCTTCTTTTGATGTCCTGAAACCGATTTGTTGACATACGTGACCTTTACAGAATCCCAAAAATCAACCTTTTTATGCGTTGATTGTGATTTCTTAGAATACTTCTTATTCTTTTGCAAAGAATAATTAGTAAACTGAGAAATCTTTTTCTCACACGAAGATTTACTTGTGTAAATCTTTTTCACAACCTTTGCAGGTTGTACAACCTTTTCAGGTTGTTTTGCAGAGCGAGAGTTTTGAGAGAGTTGACCACGAAGATCTTGAATAGTCTTCAAAGCAAGACTATGATCTTCTTGTAGCTTGATTAGCTCCGTTTGTTGACTCTGAAGTTCTAGAATCTGTTCTTCCATTTTTGACAATCTTTGAGCACATTTCGTCACGTTCATTCTCCATAATGAGTTTTAGAGTGAAGAACTTTTATTTCATCTTCTTTCTTTACCAATTCCTCCTTAACCTCTTCATCAAATCTTTTTGATTTATCATTTCTTTTCCAAGCTTGTGAAAGAGCATCTCACAAATCAAATGATGTTCTCATATTTTTGTACCACTGAACTTCAGCAGTTGGTAAACACGTCAAAATTGATTTAAATAATTCCTTGTCCATATCACTTCCCTTATAAGGCTCAATAATAAAAACCCATGAATTTGGATTTTTCAAGAAAACCAAATATCAAAGATACGTTGCCATCGATCAAAATCTTTGTAAAATAACATTTGAAGATTTGTTTTCATACTCCCAGTCAAAAACTTCATTTTGTTTTAAAACGTGGTTTTTCCAAAAATTGTCCTGGTACTGTTACTGAAGCACAAAGTGCAATCCTTAAATGCACAAGTCAATTAAAATCCTTTTGAACCTTGACCTGTCAATTGACCTAGTTCAATTATCTTCTTTTTGATCCTTGTACAACTTTCACAACACAAAGTACAACCACATAAAGCTCCCCCTTTGATTGACCCTTCTCTTTGAACCTTGAACTCCTCCTTTCTTTATGTAACCTAAACTACGAAAACAACAATCTGCAAAAAAAAAAAATTTAATACCTTTCACCTTCGGCGATAATAACAAACAAGTAATTTTTATACTTCAAACTTCGTTACACTACTGCAATAATATCCGAGAATAGTAATCTGAGAGTAGTAATCCGAGAATAAGAATCCGAGAATACTACACTTAGCAAGAATACCACAATCCGAGAATCATAATCCGAGAATATGAATTCCGTGAATGCAAATTTGATGCTAGTGTCAAGCTCCGAGAATCAACAATCCGTGAATAGGTAGTCACTGTTAATCCGACAATAGTTTATACTATTCTCGCAAGAAAACGGTTATCTCCAAGATTGTCGGAATGTATTGTCGTACTACTGTAGCAGTTGATGTAAATCTCATTCTTCAACAAAAACAACTCAAATCAATCATCAATCAATCCTAAATTGCTCGGAATTGATGTAGTAATCCAAAAGCGTCTTTAATCAAGTCTAAATTCTGTGAAAATCTTGAGAATTAAACTGTTCGTACAACGTCCGTACACAAGTAAATCTGATGTTGAAGAACGAAGATGAGATGAATCAAAATTCTGCAAATTAACTCACTGAAATGAGTTAATAATACTCGTAGGACAAAGATGAACACTCGTAACTAACAAAATTAATCCGATTCCAGATTGTATGCCTCCGAAACGATGCCGAAAGATTCCGTAACTCTTCGAAACTTTCCGAAACTTATCGAAATACTTCAAACAGCTGAACTAATCTTCGTAAACTGATTACAAATATGCGTACATACAGAATGAATCGAAATCCAGTAGGAAGCTGCAATCACTGAATCAAAATTCGATCCGAAGCTTATTCGAAATATCGACGTAATATTGACGTTAGTTCTTCACAAAACTCGACCAAAAACACTTGTTGTAACACTTCCGAAGTATCATGTCCCGCTCTGATACCAATTGAAGATTCACAGGATCACATGATTCGGAATTTCGATTAATCTAGCGGAAATAGTTAATCGAAATGAACAAGTGAATATGAACGAGTTATATGAGATAAACGAGTGAAAACGAAATCAACGTATGTAATATCAGCTTGTAGTTTACAATCTCTCCAATCACTCTCTCTCTAAAATGGATATCTCGTGAAAGAATCCACCGACTCACTCTCTCTTTCAAACTCACGTCTAGTATGTAATATATATACATACTCACTAATGAAATGTCATGCGAGAATTACATTGTCGCACACATCCTACGTGAATTACATTTTTGAATTACATTGTCGTAATATATACACAATGTAAACTAATCAATCTAGCCACATGTTTTTATCCAAACTATTGTCACAAAATGTTAGAACATTTTGTTCTAACACAAGTGGAACCGAAGAATGTTATTGAAGCATTAAAGGATGATCATTGGATCAATGCAATGCAGGATGAGCTTCAGCCATTCGAAAAACTACAAGTTTGGAAGTTAGTTAAAGCGCCAAAAGATTCTTACCCTATCGGCACTCGTTGGGTATTTCGTGTCAAGAAGGATGATCGTGGTGTGGTCATGAAGAATAAAGCGCGATTGGTTGTTCAAGGGTTCAAACAGATTAAGGGATTAGACTATGATGAAGTATTTGCACCAGTGGCTCGTCTGGAGTCTATTCGTATATTTCTGGCGTATGCTTCATATAAAGGTTTTCGAGTTTTTCAGCTGGATGTGAAAACAACATTTTTGTATCGAAAGCTTCAAGAAGATGTGTACGTCTGTCAGCCGCCTGGTTTTGAAGATTCCAAACATCCTGACTATGTATACAAGTTGGAGAAGCCTTATATAGCTTTCATCAGGCTCCGCGTAAGTGGTATGAAACATTGTCAACATATCTACTTGAGAACGGCTTTACATGAGGCCGTATTTACAGTACACTCTTCATTAAAAAGTCTGGAAAGGATTTGCTACTTGTACAAGTTTACGTGGATGATATCATATTCGGGTCAACAAATGAGGCTCTCTGCCAAGAATTTGAGAATATTATGAAGGACAGGTTTGAAATTAGTGCGATGGGGGAGCTTACTTTCTTCCTTGTGTTACAAGTTGAGCAATCTGGTGATGGCATCTTCATTCATCAGACTAAGTATGTGAACGACATTTTGACAAAATACGACATGCTCAACTATAAAACCTTTGAAACTCCTATCGACACGAATCATAAACTTGGTCCTGCTGAAGAAGAAGATGACGTGAATCTTCGCGACTATCATTCAATGATAGGTTCGCCGATGTACCTGACTGCCTCACGACCCGATATCACGTTCGTGGTATCTCTGTGCTCAAGATTTCAAGCAAAGCCTAAAGTTTCTCACGAGAAAGCGGTTAAGCGAATCTTCAGTTATCTGAAGTTTAAACCATCTCTTGGATTATGGTACTCTAATGAGGATAACTTCGCCTTAACTGCCTACTCGGATTCTGATTACGGAGGTTGCAGCGTGGATAAAAAGTCAACAACTGGAGGTTGTCAGTTGTTGGGCAATCGGTTAGTCTAATGGCAGTGTAAGAAGCAAACAACGGTTTCTACTTCAACAGCGGAGGCCAAATACATAGCTACTGCCAGTTGCTGTTCTCAAGTTCTTTGGATTCAGCACCAAATGCGAGATTACAGGTTCCTTCTAACTCTTACTCATATTCACATTGGTAACACTGCTGCTATTTCAATCACCCGCAATCCCGTGCAACACTCTAAAACAAAGCATATTGAAATACGTTTTCATTTCATACGGGATTGCTTTGAGAAACACTTAATAGACTTAATTCAGATAGACAAGTCTGCACAAATTGCCGATATTTTCACAAAAGCTTTTTCGAGGTCTCAATTTGATGAGCTAGTCTCAATGATTGGGATGACGAAAAATCCCATTCATAAGTGATTTGCAACTTGAAAATTTATTTTGTATAGTTTATTGCTTTGCGTGTTTATTTAAAAAAAAATCGCAAAAGCCACTATTTATACTTGCTAGTACATTAGGGAACATGCACAAAATGGAAATTTTAAGGTTTATCCTTTATGTATCAGTAGGTTTATCTAGGACATTTACTACAGTTTTTATAAAAACTAGCTTCGTCATACGATGTATTGGTAGGCATGATACACACTGGTCTCTGAGTTATTAAGAAGTACATCTAATACTTGTTTATTATCTTGTGAAAACTGCTATATGATATATGACATAAGTCTTAATTGATGAATGAAGGTACTGTCATCATATTCCTATGAATGAAAAATTGACAAATAGTAATAATATGGTTATTAGCTTAACTAATGGTGACTATTGTTGTAGTAACGTACAGACCGGAATCCATTAGTTAGGCCAATAGTCTCAAACGTGTTTTGTTCATACTAAGGGACCCTCTGTTGTACTAAGTACAGTCCTGGGACCACTAGTATTTCCATAATATGTTTGATGTTTGTCTAAATTTAAAGTTCAAGTGTATGTTACAAGATAGCCGAGATAAACTTGGTCTTGTAATCTCTACCTTGTCTATAAATCATGCAGTGTTATGAGTTTTACTAAATTTCATCAGTATATCATATAATGGCATTTACAACCTAATATTCATACTAACAATAACGGTTATCTCACAGACACGGATGTAACATGTTTAGGTGGACAAACAATACCAATAATCGTCTTGAAATAATTTTTATAAGAGGTGTTTTAGATATGCTAAGTAAATTTAAAGTGGACAAATATACTGATAATCGAGATAACACTTACTATTTACTAATAATTGCATGTTATCCTAATATGATCCCTAACCAGACCCAAAACAATCCTGTCGCCAAAAAGAATGTGTGTGATCTGTATATGGTCTAATTTTTAGTTTTATTTTTCTTTAAATGTTATTTCTTTTCTTTTCTTTTTTTTTTATCCAAGTTACATATCACTATCATCTTGAGTATCGAAATCGTAACGCGAAAGATAGAAAATTTTTGAGAATTTTTCTCTAAGTATCACAAAGCGACACTCACTGAGTGTCGCTCCAAGTGCCATTGGCAATTGGTCTAAGTGCCGCATCAAGTGTCGCTAACCAAGTGATGAAGTATATGACGCCCGTACCGCGGCACTCATACCATCACCTTTTCAATTCACTTAGCGTCACTTGACTTATTCTTGCGTCACTCGATCTCGAACCAGCGACACTTAGCATGTGCATGTTTTTCGATTTTTCTGCGGAATTCGACGTGTTTTATTAGTGATAGGACTTCATATTCTTGTTCTACTCATCAATGTGCATCTTTTGGTATAATTTTCAACCCTTCTCATCGTATATATTGCATTTAATCTGTATGTTTATCTACGGGTTTAGGGTTTCGGACAAACGGGTTAATTAACGATCAATTTGTATGTTTAACGTGATAATTAAGGGTATGTTTTGGTCGTTTTAGTATGCCGCACCTTTTGGTTTGGTCGTTTTCCAAAAACCCCAAATTTGATTTCGAAAATTTCTGGGTTGGGATGCGATCTGGGTTCGTGTTCTTCACTGCATCACTCGATGCGACACTCGGTCGAGTGCCGCATTCTTGGTAATTTGAAACGACCTACGTCACTCTAACAAGTGACGCATACTGTTAAGCGATACTCAACCGAGTGCCACTTCATTAGATTTTGAAGTAGCTGCGTCACTTCATTAAGTACCGCGTACATTATTTTAAATTTGCTGTGTCATTTAAAAAAGTGCCGCCACTTTGAAGCGTCACTTACCTAAGTGCCGCATGTTTTAAAATTAATTTTTTCGCAACACTTAACGAAGTTTCGCCAAAATTTTCTTAAGAAAGCGACATTGATGCGATTCTATTACGAACGATCAGTGGGTGTTTTAAAATTTATATTTGCTGGGGTCTAAGTGTGACTTACTGACACTGAAGCAAAGGCTAGTAGATGGTAAGTATGACCTAGAGTCGTTCTTAAAGAGAAACTGAATTGAAACGGAGGTGATCTAATCAATCTTTCTTTTCTAGTAACGGGTTTTAAAAGAGTGCGTTGGGAGTTTTGGTTCAGTTAACTAAGTAAATTAAATAAAGCGAATAAAAAGTAATGATAAATCAGATAATGGAAAGTAGTATTTGTTGTGAGTTCGTTAGCTCATAACGTGGGATGATGACTTTTGGGGAAAACGTTTACTAAATTTGGAATGTTCACTAGACTTGGTAGTTTATGGTATAACCAATAGATTCCTTATTAGTCGGTTATCAACTAATATGTCACGAGGAATTGAGGTGTCATGATTTTGATCAGACAGACAATGCTCAACTCTCCACATTCTCCTGTGAGGGAGTTAATGGCCCTTATTATTGAACGCATTCGCTTGTGGGCGAAGGAACAGAGTAGCAAGTCCACAACAAGTCTAACCATTCTTAATACCATAAAGACTATAAATCCAGCAAACAACTAACGTAGCAAATATGTTCGGACTTAGTTGATCAATTCCTTCTAATGAAATTTAAGCATGATAAACGAGGGAAAGTGTTTAGATTTCTTGCGTACCTTACTTTAGATTTCATAAGTTAGGGAAAAGTATCACTTTAAATTGGATTTTAAACATGCCTTTCTCAATACAATTAACAAATCCCTAGGTTTTCGTAAATGGTTATTTAGCCTATAGCCTACCTACTCTAATCTAATTTAACCTAACTAATCTAATTAAAATGCTAATTAAAATGCTGATGGCTTTTTGCATAAAATTAAACCCAGACCATGTCGGAAAATACTATGAGAGTTCACAATGTATTTAATCGTTTACCGATGTTTTTGTTGTGAATTTAATTGCTTCGCGATGTTCACATGATAAGTACATTGTGATCGGAAGTGTACAATACTCATGGCAATTCCACGTAATCACATTGCATTTTATGATGCTTACATGACGTTACAATTAAAATCATAGTTTTTACACAGATAATTATTGACCAAGTATTAAGGTTCGCGACTCCTCTTTACATGGTTACAATCACGTTTGTTAATCGAAAGGCGAATGTAAGTTTTAGGTTTAAAATCATAAGATAAGTCCGTTCATAAAGTTTTTATTTCAATGACATCGATCCATAATACAACTACCTTCGGTCGTTACCGGCTTCCATGCATTAGTACTTTGCTTGAAAGCATTTCCCGCACTATACCAAGTAAACAGTTGAATAGGGGCCGTCATATTATTTCACGACACATTTAAAGTCATCCCACAGTTATATATGCTAACTACATCACAACAAATACAATGGTAATCTACTCGCTAATCATGGCACAAACTAATTCTAGCATAATTAAAACATACATATTTAATTAAGGTAGAATAGAATAGAAAGAACCCGGATTAAAATGCGAGAAGGAATAGACTTGAATTAATAAGAGTTGCTCCAACCGTACACCAAAGATTACAAGATATTCCTCACCAAAGATTACAAGCACGTTCCTTGCTTCTATTTTAACTAGCCTAATACTACTTTAAAGCAAGAAAATAAAGAAAGAAAGAAAAGCTAGAAGCTAGAGAAAGAAAGTGTGTTTTTCCAAGGTGTGGAAGGTGTGTCTTGCAAATGAGCCCCATGCTTCCTATTTATATGTGAAATTCGGCTCACGTTAGCATTCCAAGGTGCACATTAGCAAAAGGTGGAAAAGGTGGTGCACCGGGTACCAAAAAGCGCGTAAAGGTGGTGCACCGGGTACCAAAAAGCATGTAAAGGTCTAGCACCGGGTACACGCAAGGACCAAAAAGCGGAAACGAGGCGGGTGGCAGGTGGCCGGTGCCGCCTCACCTGTGGCCGGCGGCGGCTGGGTGGTGGCCGGCGGCGGCTGGCACCCCCCGCCCCGGTTCGCTTTCTTTTCGCTCGTTGCTCGATTCGTGCGTGTTTTCTTCGTTATGCGTCCGTTTGTGTCGATTCTTTTTTTGTTGGATTTGTTTTTAAAAAACGAAGACTTTTATGAAAAGATATCCCAAAAATATGTCTCTGAACTTCAGATGTGTCGTACGAATCGTTTGGATCTTCCGGCGTACGTAGAATCTTCATTCTTCGTCCGTTTTTGTTGATTCTTCTTCTGTTGGATTCGTAATCTGAAGTCGAACATCTTGGATGAGATGGATGTTGGTGATGGGCACTTTTGTCTTGAAATCTTGTTTTGATGTCTTGAATCTTCAAACGTGCGTGGAATCGTTTTTCATCTGTTTTGCTTGATTTTCATCGTGCAACCTTGTTTTGACCATCTTGGCATAATACTGTTGATTTTTACTATTTTTGAGTTTAAAATGCCAAGAATCGTTCCAGAATGAGAGAGATAACAGTAGTAAAAACGTGACTTTTTACGCGATATCAAGTAACCCACACTTTGAACTTTGCTTGTCCTCAAGCAAACTCAAATTTCAAGCATGGTTAAAAGTAAGCAGATAATGAAATATTTTAAGACGGAACTTTTTACTAAGGGGGTTTTCGGGATAATAAAATATTTATTCTTCGAAAAAGCAGGGTTGTAATCTTTGGGAGCATGCTTTTGATCTTTGATCTTGGATACATGACTAGGCGATCCTCTCAAGGTGGTCACTCCAATCACTCAAAGTGTTTAGGGTTTCCTATTCTAATATTATCAATCACTCAGAATGCCAGTCATGTATCGTTTATCGTCATAGGCTTGATCGAGAATCAAATTGTTACCTTTTAGGTGAGCGCGAAGTCGATCTAGCCACAATCATTCTAGGAGAGGTGGTGTAGGGTTTTTGGAGTGGAGTGTTGGTGATATTGGGTTGTGTTGGTTTTTTTTATAGGTTTATTTTTGGTGAAGAGAAAGGCCGGAGTTTTTGGGAGAATTGACGCCCTTTTCTCATGATTTTTGGAAGGAGTCTTCATCTCCATTTGATTTTCTTTTCTTCGAATTCTTTTCTTCTTCTTTTTTTTTCGACGTCATTTCCTTGTAGCTTCTCTTCTTTCATCTTTGGAACTTCTTATGAAGTTTGAGGGATGCTTTTGAGTAGGTAAGGGATAACCTATTTATTTTTGGGTGTATAGATGGGTTTACGAATGATGTAATTCAATCTCCTTTTTGCTCACCTGTTCGGATTCAAAATGCATAACAAGAGCAAGTTCTGATTCTAAACGCATACATCGGCACACTCAAGAATCGAAGAAGTGAAGCATTAAAAGTGAATGCTTTATATGGCTCAAAATACCTCACTAATCGAAAGTTGGGTTGTTGTGTGCCTAGTCATGTGATGCTCTTTATAGGATTACTAAACTGATTTCCCAAAAGAATTTATATTTTATTTATCCTTCTTCCCAAAGTAAATCATTCTTCATCTAAGATTTTTCATTTTCATCATATTTTTAACTCAATTTTTGAAAATTCTTGTTTACTTTTGGAGAAGGATGGTCTAAAGAGCAGCGATTTTAGAATCAAGAATATACCACTATCCATTTCATAGTAGTGTAACTACTGCTATCCCACACTTAAAAGATCATCGTCCTCGATGTTATTCTAAGCTCTGAATGGGGTAAAATCCCACACTTAGGGTTTGAAACATCTAAGTCGTATTCTTTCAGTGTGTGTTGGGTTTGAATCCCACACTTAGTGATAAGAGACGGTATAGAAGTACTCCCCGGTAGTTGCAGTGTTCCTTGGTTTGCATCTGCCGGACTCCGTCTTGCTTAGTGCATTCTTGATCAAGTCTTCTTGTGATTTGTCTCGTAGGTGTGAACACGTCGGATATACGATTCTTCTGGTGTTGATGCTTCCTTGCAGGCTGGAGCATGCTTTGTATGATCCGAGTGTGAAAGATAGTCGGAGATTTCATCACTTCTTGGAAAGTAAAATTGCGGAAATGTAAAAACACGGGTTGCCTCCCGAGAAGCGCTCTTCTAGAGTCGAGAGCTCGACTTAGTCCTTTTTTCTTCAGATGATGCTGGATACGTCCCTTGTGCTGGAGTGGTCACCGTGGCTCCTGGGTAAGCTGTAGCGTGGAGGGAAGTATCGAAGAAATTGCTCTATCATGTCAGCAATTAGGGTTGGTGGGTTGGTGGATTCCATCCTGAAGCTTTTGAAGTGATCAGTGACCAATCGGTCGAGGATTTCCATCCCATAGCTGATGTATCGAGTTGCCCTTGTGACCGGTCCGTTAGGGTCAATTCGGGTGGAGGTGTAGGTTTGAACAATCTCACGCTGGGGGTGGTTTCGACCAATTGAGGCGATTAGGGCCATGAACTGAGTTTTCACTTCTTCAAAGTCACTAGCCAGAGGGTCTCCTCCAAAGGATCTGGTTGCTTGGCATACTTGTCTGATGATTTGATGTTGCTCACGGTTGAAGTGAAAATCTGAGTCTGTGAAGATATAGGTTAGCTTACTGAATATTTCACGATATCCATCACGATAGGCATTAAGTTCTACATCTTCTTCAGTGTACATTCTGCAAAGTCGAGTTGTCACATAAGTTGCCAGGTTGATTTGTGACAAATGCGAGATGGATCTTGGTACCTCACGAGTTTCTTCATCATATGCTGATTGGCTTAGTTTATCAATTATCAGCTCAACATGATGACCAATGGTGGAATGAATTACGATCCTGTAGTTCTCTGAGGCTGCGAGGTGCTCTCCAGTCTCGATGAGATCTAGAAGGGTTCTAAGATCTCCCACCATTCTGATATCGGCGTAGTTTTGTGGGTTTCCAGTAGCTCTTTCAAGATGGGTCCTCATGGATGCTAGTGTAGCCTTCTGACTTGCTGAATAGGGAAATGCTAATCCGGCTAAAGAACAATATACTTTTTGGTATATTTGCTTTTGATTGCTGCAGAACTCAACTTCTCCCATTGGGTAGTGGGGTCTTTCTGGCTGTTGAGCTTCTCTGGTGACTTGTTCTTGAAGGGAGTCGAAAAATTCTTGGATATGTCTTAGTAGTGTGGAGGGTACTGGTTCTCCATAATTGGCGAGGTATGAATCGTATTCTCATTCGATTTGCCTTATCAGGTGTCTTTGGGCGGTGGTGTAGTTGTTAGTTGACTCTTTGATAGCCTTCACAATGATGCGTACATCGTTGTTTTTGTCAATTAGGTCAATCATCTCTTCGTGAGTGTCGATGAGGGGAATTTCTAGTCTCTCAGTCGTGATGACGGGTGAATTTGGTGGAGCAAGGGGGGTCTGTGGAATAGAGCGTTCATTAATGTCGACGTCAATACATTCATCGTCAGACTCGCTCTCATCTTCAGAATCTGCGTCACGCGAATCTGGGAATTGGTGGATTTCTTCATCTGAGGGTGCGTTATTGAACGGTTGGGAACTGTCGACTTCAATGGTCCTGACTTCCGTAATTTATTCTTGAGGAGTTTCTTCAATAAAGCCACCTATTTGCCTTGCCTTATATGCAGTGATTCTTTGGTAAAGTTCGGCATACATGTCTGGGTGTTTTGATGATCGAAGTTCTTCTTCAAAAGTATCTATATCTTGTAGTCGGGTTCGAGTGAAGGGTTTTGAAGGATCGAGATAAGAGCCGAGAATGTTTCCCATTCTTCTAAGATGAGTGAACCGGAGTTCTTTACGGAGAGTTTCATAATCAACGGATTCTTCTGATGAAGAGTAATCTTTGCAGTTTTGTATCCTTTTGACTTCAGCCACTTGTGGCGAATCGCTTTGATCTTCATCTTCCTCCATTTCGTCATCTTTTTCTTCCTCTTCGTCGGTCTCTTCGTCCATTTCTTCCTCTTCCTCTTCAGTTTCTTCTTCTTCAGGTTCTTCCTCTTCTTCTTCTTCTTCAGGTTCTGATTCTTCCTCCTCAGATTCTACGTCTTCCTCTACTTCTTGATATTCCTCGTCCTCATCTCGGTCAGTTTCAGTGCCATAGATCAGGGTTGTTGGTCGAGTGAAATGTTGTTCTTCCTCTGGTTCTGATTCGTCATCGGAACAAATTCTGCCTGTTGATATAGCGTATCACTCCTCTTGTTCTGGGGTACACTTCGGTTGGTCGATCTTGTAAGTGATGCTTTCACCATGTGATCGTAGAACAATCGTATGGTTATACACATCAATTACTGCTCTAGCGGTGTTCATGAATGGTCTTCCAATGTGGCACCCGACCAATTAGGGCTAGTGTTAGTTACTAATCATTTTGATTGTACATGTAATTAGGGTAAATTATGTGTAACATTATGTGTATTAATATATGTTATTATATTTACACACGTATGCGATTTGTTTAAATCGTACATTTTATTATCGGACGGATTCCGACACAAAATACGACGTTGGTGAAAACATTTTTATAAATAACTTTAATCCATTTTTAGAAGTTATTTATCATTATTTATTATTTTGTTAAAATAATACACGAAAAAAAAAAACAAAAAAACCTAGACGTTTCGATTAAAACGTCTCAAACGCAACGATAACGCGCGAATTTAATTCAGCGACCAAATAAACGTCAATAATTAATTTGACAACTTAAATTAAGTATTTTAATAATACTTCAATGGGAATTTACCCAAAATATATCGTTGATTAAAACAAACTCAAAATAACGTTACGCGATTTAATAACTGTAAGTCAAACACGCAAACCGAGGCCGATAATTCAACGGAACATTTTGTTTAAGTGTTTTCAAGTATTTATAACAAATATCTCAAGTGAATTTATCAAGATTTAAGTTATATTAAAAGCGTGAGCTTAAAATAATAAACGAATATATAAATGTCGAAAACGAACGAAAAATGTAACGCTTAAATCAAGAACATGAAAAAGACCAAAATGCCCTTGGTGGGACCACATGGGGGCCGGCCCATGTACCACCACCTCCTCTCCTCCACTCTTGTTCCATGCATTTTGATGATGATGATTCCTTTTATCTTTACACTCCACCCACATGCACTACACTCACTTCATTTCATTTCAAACACTCCACCAAAAAATTCTTCCTCTCTCTCTCAAGAACTCAGCTGAAAACTCAGCCCTTTCACGACCCTAAAACACCACAAACCACCAATTAATCAAGAGCTAAGGAAGAAGCAACACACAAAATCCTCACCATCATCATCATCTCTTCTTGTTCTTCATCATTTATTTGTGAATTTCATCAAAACCCTTCACTTATATTACTTGTTTACTACTGATTTTAATGTTATAATGTTCATCTAACATGAATATGTCCAAGATTGTTGTTGAAAATCATTTTTATAACACATTCATGAACATGCACAAATCTGTCTAAAAATCGCAGTTTATTAGAAAAATTCGTATAAAATCAAATATTGAGAGTTAGAAGATGAATTTTTTTTATAATTTGCATATTGAAAAGATCTACAACTTTCGTGTTTTACACTTTTTCCAGAAACGCATTCATTTTTCTCTACGATCCGATTTATAGGGCTGACCTGTTAGTTTTCAAGAAAAATGTTCGGGACTTACGCGGAATTAATTGAAAATGTAAATAGACATTATAGATGCTGAAATTTTTATGTGAGGATCTAGACTAGTAGAAGAACACTTGGTAAAAATTGTAAGTCTTGATTTGGACCAGAAGTGGGTGAAATCACCTAGCGTAACAACCCGACAAAAGTCGAACTTATAAAAATCTTGAAGTTATAAAATGCGTTTTAAAAACCAACATCTCGAAACGACTCCGACATGAACCGACATATTTTATAAGCTTATTTAACTGAAATGAGGGTTGGGTAAAAGGTTCGGGTCAAACCGCCATAGTTGACCACATTTTTGACTTGGCTAGATTAAGTCAGACTTAAGTGTCGCATGACCCCAGGAATTCTAGCGACACTCCCATAGTGACGCCCTATTTATCTAAATTTTTATTAATACCGACACTAACTAAGTGACGCCAAATCACCTTACCCGACACTTCTTAAGTGACTCATAAAATTGATAAGTGACTCATGAATTGGGTAAGTGACTCATAAAATTGATAAGTGACTCATGAATTGGATAAGTGACTCATGAATTGGGTAAGTGACTCACAAAATTGATAAGTGACTCATGAATTGGGTAAGTGACTCATAAAATTGATAAGTGACTCATGAATTGGGTAAGTGACTCATTAATTGGGTAAGTGACTCATGAATTGGGTAAGTGACTCATGAATTGGGCAAGTGACTCATAAATTTAGTAAGTGACTCATAGATCGACCAACTTGACCAGTTTGACCAGGTTTGACCAACTTTGACCAGGTTTGACCAACTTTGACCAGGTTTGACCAACTTTGACCAGGTTTGACCAGTTTGACCAGGTTTGACCATCTTTGACCAATGAGTTGACCAACTTTGACCCACGATTTAAAGCTTATACAAACTAAAACAATCGGTTTGCAACACACGATATGTACTAATGAATAGTATACAACAAAACAAACTTAATAATAATCTCTAAATAAATTATTATTACAAACTTTCGCCAACGGGTCGTACGCGTTTTTGATAAACAACTTATTGGACATACTAGTTGGATAAACTAGCCTTAGGTGGACATTAACCCTCCACCTACGTTGTGATTTAAGTGGACATTAACCCTCCACTTACATAGATGATCTTTCAAGACATCTACTTATCCAACCTTATACGTTTAGGACGTTAGAAGGTTGCATGTTGGATCACACATTGCTTGCTATTTGATATTGCTTGCTTAACTATTTGCTAGAACTCAGGTGAGTTTCATAGCCCCTCTTTTTACTGTTTTATAACTATTTTGGGGGAGAATACATACTACAACTGCTTATTACTCTTGCTTTGTACAACTGCTTTTATGAACACAAGTACCATAAACAACGCTATACGGATTGCATGAGTTAACACACTAATCCACAAAGGCCCTACACATCGTAGTTTGTTAGTTTTGCTAAAGCGTGAATATTAGTAAATAGATCTATTTGGGACTGACAATCCCCATCCGGGTTAGTTGCGCTAACCTGTCAAACGGACGTATTAATATTTGTTCATAACGAGTGTACCGGATTAGACACTTGCATTGGGGCACCCACGATTGTGTACTCGAAAGAGGCACGACACACATTGTTAAGCTTCGGACTATGAGCTCATGGCAAATGGTATACATATTTTTGCATTCGTGCAACTACATATTTACTTATCGTTGGTTAGCGATACATTTACTCAACACATTTACTTATCGTTTGTTAACGATACATTTATTTATCATTGTTGAATGATACAACTACAAAAATCTTGTGTTTCATAACTCGTATTTCAAACTAATTTGGTTGTATACCAACGCTTATATGATTGTTTAACATCTCTATGAACTCACCAACTTTATGTTGACCTTTTTAGTATGTATTTCTCAGGTAACCCGCCGCAGTAGGAAGCTATTGGATAGCTCGAGTCGCATTGTTTTCAAACATTCAGGATCTAGATTGCATCTTACTATATTTAGTAACTTTGTAATTCTACTTATATAATGCGAACTTCAAATGTTTTGTTTAACGGTTGTAAACAATTTGAATTTATGGAATGTAAAATTTTCAAACGTCTCATATAGAGGTCGTTTGCTTTAATCTTGTGTTGTGATATTTGATTTGGTCGGCGCCCCCTTGACACCTCATGTTTCCGCTGCCACGTGTTTTGGGGGTGCGACATCCAAGGATAATCTGGATGTTTATGTCCTCGTGGATATCCATTACCACGAAATCTGTAGGAAAGAAGAATTTGTTAACTTGAACTAAGACATTCTCAGCTATTCCTTTTGGGTATCTAACAGATTGGTCAGCTAGCTGGACAGTCATCTTAGTGGGTTTCAGGTTTTCAAGTTCTAGCCTTTTGAACAGGGAGTAAGGCATAAGGTTAATGCTAGCTCCTAGGTCGGCTAAGGCGCTTATATCTCCGGATTGGTAAATAGAACAAGGGAGTGTAAATCTACCGGTGTCTCCTAGTTTTTTGGGAAGGCTATTTTTAAGTAGAGTTGAGGTTTCAGAGCTAAGGGGAATGTTGTTTACTTCGGGCAGTTTATCCTTAGTGGACTCCAATTTTCTAATATATTTGTTACGACCGGGAACTCTAGACATGGTGTCAAGGAATTTTCCATCTAACTTGAAGGATGATAATTTCCTAGGTTGGGCTTTAAGTCTAGCGGGGTAGGGGATTCTAACCTCTTTGTTCATGGTCGGAATGGTTTCCACAGTTGGTATCTTGATCTCTGGTTCTTCCTTTACTGGGACAGCAGCCAGGAGGTGGAGTGACTGCTTCCTTTGTGGTGGTAAGTTGCTTTGCTTCCTCAACATGTGGGTTGTGAACCGTGTTGCTAGGAAAACTTCCTCTGGGTCTGTTATCAAGACGTTGTGCCAATTGTCCAATTTGAGCTTCCAAATTCTTTAGCACGGCCAATTGGTTTCTCATAAAGAGGTCGGCTTGATCTTGTCTAGCGGACGTCTTTTGGTTGAGTAGGTGTTGACCTTGCATGAACTGGGTGAAGGCGTCATCTGAACTTGAAGCTGGGGCATTTGTCCTTGCAGGTTGTTCAGGGGTTTGGTTTGTGTCGAAAGTTGGTGCAGGAAGTGCGAGGGGTTGGTTGTAAGGAAGTTGTGGTTGTTGTGGGTAAGGTGGGTATCTAGGTTGGTATCGGGGTTGGAAAGGTTGTTGGTTGTTTCTTGGTGGGAATGGAGGTCCTCTAGGTTGGTTGTTGTTTTGATTGAAACCGGGTGGAAAGTTTTGCGGTCGAGCGGGAAACTAAGCATAGTAGACGGTGCCGTCTGCTTCTTCATATTCAACTTGGTATTCACCAGATGGTTGCGGTTTGGTGCAATGTTGACAGGCTTGCACTTGGTGTACTTGGTGCTGTTGTTTCTTAAGTTCTCCAAACTGTTTGACAAGTGAGTCCATTTTCTCTGTCAATACCTTAATTGCTTCGACTGGAATCGGATTCGATGCAGCGATAGGTGCTGAAGATGTTGAGTGATCTCCAGAGTTCCAATCATGGTGATGCATAGTCATGTTCTCTATAAGGTTCCATCCTTCTTCGTCGGTCTTTGCCATGAAGCTTCCTTGTGCAGCAGCGTCGAGGGTGGTACGGTGGTTAGGGTCTAAACCATTATAGAAGGTACATAATTGTGCGGATTTGTCGAGTCGGTGATTGGGGCATTTCTTCAAGGCTCCTTTGAATCTTTCCCATGCGGTGTATAATGACTCATCAAAAGCTTGTCGGAAGTTCATGATGTCATTTCGGAGTTTGGTTTGTTTAAAAGGCGGAAAGTATTTGGTTAGAAACTTTGTTGCCAACACAGTCCATGAAGGGATAGAGCCGGTCTCTAAACCTTCAAACCATGTTTGCGCATGATGTGTGAGCGAATAAGGGAAAAGATACAAGCGGATTGTGTCTTGGCTAATTCCGTTTTGTTTGTAGAAGTTTGAAAGAGATATGAACTTGTCGAGGTGAGAGTTTGGATCATCACTTGGCAATCCATGGAATTGGCAGTGGTTTTGGATTAGCTGGATGATGTGGTGCTTAAGCTCGAATGATTGTCCTGGGGTTTCTAGGTAGAGAATTGGGCCTCCTCTTCCTTCAATGGAGGGGTTACTGTTGTCAGCGAGAATGATGCGTTCAGCCATTGCTTGTCTAAGTGCAGATTGCTTTTTTTCTCGTCGAATAGTGCGTATTATAAGTTCTGGATCAGGAAAGTTTAAAAGCGGTGCAGATCTAGGGGAACAGGTCATACACTAAAAAGAAAGACAAAAAAGGAAAGCTAATAAAGAAAATATTTTTGTTTGTTTTTTTTTATAAGGTTTTATCCTAAGGGTGTACTAGAAAACAGGATCGGTTGGGCCTCTGTATCGGACAGTTAGTCTCCGCGACAGCGGCGCCAAAAACTAGATGCGATTCTATTACGAACGATCAGTGGGTGTATTAAGGTAGAATAGAATAGAAAGAACCCGGATTAAAATGCGAGAAGGAATAGACTTGAATTAATAAGAGTTGCTCCAAGTGTACACCAAATATTACAAGATATTCCTCACCAAAGATTACAAGCACGTTCCTTGCTTCTATTTTAACTAGCCTAATACTACTTTAAAGCAAGAAAATAAAGAAAGAAAGAAAAGCTAGAAGCTAGAGAAAGAAAGTGTGTTTTTCCAAGGTGTGGAAGGTGTGTCTTGCAAATGATCCTCATGCTTCCAATTTATAGGTGAAATTCGGCTCACGTTAGCATTCCAAGGTGCACATTAGCAAAAGGTGGAAAAGGTGGTGCACCGGGTACCAAAAAGCGCGTAAAGGTGGTGCACCGGGTACCAAAAAGCATGTAAAGGTCTAGCACCGGGTATACGCAAGGACCAAAAAGCGGAAACGAGGTGGGTGGCAGGTGGCCAGCGCCGCCCCACCTGTGGCCGGCGGCGGCTGGCACCCCCCGCCCCGGTTTGCTTTCTTTTCGCTCGTTGCTCGATTCGTGCGTGTTTTCTTCGTTATGCGTCCGTTTGTGTCGATTCTTTTTTGTTGGATTCGTTTTTCAAAAATGAAGACTTTGAAGAAAAGATATCCCAAAAATATGTCTTTGAACTTCAGATGTGTCGTACGAATCGTTTGGATCTTCCAGCGTACGTATAATCTTCATTCTTTGTCCGTTTTTGTTGATTCTTCTTCTGTTGGATTCGTAATCTAAAAACAAACATCTTGGATGAGATGGATGTTGGTGATGGGCACTTTAGTCTTGAAATCTTGTTTTGATGTCTTGAATCTTCAAACATGCGTGGAATCTTCGTTTTTCATCCGTTTTGCTTGATTTTCATCGTGCAACCTTGTTTTGACCATCTTGGCATAATATTATTGATTTGTACTATTTTTAGTTTAAAATGCCAAGAATCGTTCCAGAATGAGAGAGATATCGGTAGTAAAAACGTGACTTTTTACGCGATATCAGACATTTACCTTAAGTGACGCTTGATTATTTCGAATTTGGGACAGCGTCACTCACTCGAGTGCCGCATCTGTAGCCAGCGACACTTACCTGAGTGTCGCCAACAATTCAAAAGTTAATATTTTGTTTGACGTAACTTGTGAATTGTTCGAACATGTTTCTATAACGCTATATCTTTGTAAATGTTCAGTGTTATACTTCTACAGATGGCTGATTTAGTTGCATATGCTGCTCGTACCAACCGCCGCCATAACATTGTTGCATTTCTCAACAAGACGCACAAGAACTCGATTCCTTTTCATCCTATGATACATTTTTTGCGTCGTTCGCGTATATATTTTGCCATCACTGCCAATCCTCCGGTATATCTCAATCAAGTCAATGATTTTTGGAACAATGCGGTTGTTAACACTGAAAACAACCAACGAAGGATTCTCTCTACAGTTCTAGGGCATCCAATCGTGGTTACCGAAGATATGATACATCACGTTTTACATTTCGAGGATAATCATGACATGCCAACTCAGTTCGAGAATGCGTTTGTCGTTGGTGGTTTAGACCGTATGGGTTACCCTGATATACCTCTAGATCAGTACCACAAGCAATACCTTAGCAGGGTCTGGAGATATCTCACCCATATTATCATTTTCCTGCATGTCTCCGTGAAAGGCTGGATACGATGGTATGAGTTATGCGACGATCTCTGCCATGTTAGCCTTGGTGTAAAACAAACCGTACAATTTTTCAGGCTACATTTTTGAGAATATGATCGATGATGCTGTGTAAACAGAGCTTTATTTTAAAATGGATATTACCTTACTAACTATACACAACTCAAGCAAGAATACCTGATCGTATAATAGTATAGTATGATAAGTCCGGATCGAACACGGGGAACGGATGTTTAATTGAATAAATTGGAAATTAAAACAAATAATGAAAGCAGTAAATAATGGTGGCGTTTTAGTTCCGATCGAACAATTGGCAAACAATTATGAGAAATGGTTTATTAAATAAAACTTAATTAGAAAATAAAGAAATAATAAAATAATTACTTAAATGAAAGATTTAATTCCAATGATAAAAGAAACACAATTGTTTAGATTACTTTCCTCAGAATCTGATTATCATTTTATTGAATTGCTAATATATAGATTTTATTGTGACATAACAAATGTATCAATTATCCTTACAAGATTAATTGATTAAACACAATCAAGAAAGATATAAAGTTATTTTCAACCCGTTGACAGTTCAATTTAACGTTACCCACCAAATTGTATTATGAGTTAAAACTACACCGTTTATATGATTTACTTTTGTAACTTGAATCAACAAAGTTATAACTAATCAATAGTTATCACATTCATTACCAATTATTAATCACAATTGATCCTAACCTATCAAACTCAATATATCTAGTGATAATCATCAATCAAGATCAACAATCATCAATAATGATCAATCAATAAAGAACTCAATCATAAATCAATAAATCATCACGCTAGGTTATAATCAATAATCAATAATTAAACATGGATCATCAAGTAAACATATAAACATTCATAAAATCTAATATAAATTCGCAATTCAATAATCAAATCATCATCTGAGTATTATCATCTAAACAATTGTATTAAAAACTTAGCCAATCATTTCTAAACAGAAAATCAGAACTGAAAACGAAACCATAATCATAATCAAATGAAAAGAAGAAACGTATTAGAACCGAAAAGCCAAAATTATGAATGAACGATTGAACAAGCTTCGATTTCTCTTGTATTCTACCTTCAAAATTCTCTGGAAATGAGGGTTTTTGAGAGTAAAACGGCTGGAAGAAAATGGTGAGAGTTAACCCCAAAATGAAACAATGTGGCTTATTTAGGGTTTCTGTCGACACAATCCATACGCTGTATGGAAATCCATACGCCGTATGGATTGATTTGGCCCATGGGTCGAACCCGCGTAACTTGGCAGCCCGGCTCACACCATCCATACGCCGTATGGATGCATTTCTCCAAATTTTTAGCCATCGACCTCCATTCTTCACATTTTAAACTTTTCTCTAACTTTTCTTCAAAAATAACTCGCTTTCTGCTTCTTTTCCAATTCAAGCTCCAATTAACTCCTATATGCAAATATGAACGAAATGAGTATCAAATTCACATAAAATGCATAAGAAATCTATTGAATAAAGGGATAATTATCACTATAAAATAGCACATTTTGGTGTTCATCAAACATCCCCCACTTGAATCCTACTTGTCCTCAAGTAGACTATCGATTCAAAAACTCAAAACTTTAAATATGAACGGTAAACAAAAGTGCAAAAGGACTTACATACTACATAGCATTCTGCAAACCAAATTTTTACCTTAAAAGCGATTCTACCTTAGAACTTAGCAATCAAGAAACTCTCAGTGGGAAACAACTTCTAATTCATTATTATTAGGCATAAAAGATAATTCACTTAGATTACCGATATTGTTGTCCACTTAAACAATCTAAATTTTAGAAGTTGAGCTCAACTTATTATTATTCTAGCAGGCCTTACCCTTGATTCACAATAGCAAAATACTCTCATACCAATAACGTGTCACAATTCTCCAAATAATGAACATCCAAATAAATCAATCATTTTTCAAACCAAGACATTGGTGACAGGTCTGTACCTCAGTACAACAAAGCGACATAACTTGGTTTTGGTTTTTCATTTCATGAGTCCTTTGTACTTTGTACTTTTTCATTTTTTTTATAGCAAATATACTGACGGAAACCAAGTCTGTACTTTCGTACAACAGAGGAGACAACACCCAGTATATTCCTAAATGATGATATTTAAGATCCCAGAATTATGGATTATAACACGCTATCATATAAGAATTAAGACTAAAGTCATACCTTACTAAAAGATCCTCAAAGGATAAATCCTACATTATGCATTAAACTTCTTAAAAACTCAACAACCTTCATATAGATTGTCTATCGATACATCTTATGATGAACTATCTAATATTTAAAAATTAAATTCATTTCATTTATTGAATTCCCAAGATGTGTTACAAGATTAGCTAATCTTTACATAGAATACAGTTTTAAACCAAAAATTTGGGCTGAAAAATGACTAACACGTAGAATGCCCTTTAACTTTAAAAACTTGCTAATATTTACCATTCGTACCTTAAGGACAAATAAACTTCTTTTCCCCCATCCCCCACTTAAAAGTATGCAATGTCCTCATTGCAAAAGAAAACAATAAAAATAGGGAACAGAAAAGAAGTGAAACAGAAAAACTCCCCTGATCTAGAAGAAAATTCATTACTGATCGGCTTCTGAAATAATACAACAGCACACTTTTGTACGAATCACGGTTGTATTTAGCGTATGCAACAAGCCTTTAAACCCCTCAGTATCCCGAGTGGACGAGTTGTAGTCTCGTGAGGGTTTCTAGGGACACAAAGTTCAACCTACAAAACAAAAACAATAAAATAATATAACAAAATAACGGGTTGTCTCCCGAAAGCGCTTTTGTTTATCACGTCGGTAAGCTCGACCTCTCTCTTCATAACTTAATTCAAATTCATCTCCAAATCACGCTTGGAATCCCTCGCATCACCATAGTATTTCTTCAAACGACTTTCATTAACCTTGAAAGTTTTTCCAGAATGACCTTGTAGATCAACAGCACCAAAAGGATAAACTTTCTCAACTACAAAGGGACCTGTCCAGCGTGTCTTTAACTTACCTGGAAATAAATGTAACCTAGAACTATACAATAGAACTTTATCACCCTTCTCAAATGTATGATTCTTTTTAAGACGAGCATCATGCCATTTCTTTGTTCTCTCCTTGAATAGTCGTGAATTGTCATAGGCATTCACCCTTAACTCATCCAACTCATTTAGCTGTGCCATTTTCTCTTTTCCAGCTAACTGATCATCAAGATTGCACTGCTTAAGAGCCCAGTATGCCTTATGCTCCAACTCAAAAGGCAAATGACAAGCCTTCTCATAAACAAGATGATAAGGGGTTGTTCCAATTGATGACTTAAAAGCTATTCGTGCTGCCCATAATGCATCATCCAACTTATACGACCAATTCTTAGGGTTTCCTTCAACTGAACGTTCTAAAATACGCTTCAATCCCCTATTGGTTACTTCCACTTGACCACTTGTCTGTGGATGATAAGCAGTTGAAAACTTGTGGTTGACTCCATACTTCTGCAGCACTTTTTCCAATTGAACATTTGTGAAATGCGTCCCCCGATCACTTATTAAAGCTTTCGGCGCTCCAAAACGCGAAAACAACTGCTTAAGAAAATTCACCACAACTCTAGCATCATTCGTGGGTAATGCTTTTGCTTCGGCCCACTTAGAGACATAATCCACAACCACAATGATGTATTTATTTCCATTGCTAGGTGGAAACGGACCCATAAAATCTATCCCCCATACATCAAAAATCTCACTTACCATTATTGGATTTTGCAGCATTTCATCTCTCTTAGAAATTCTCCCAGTGCGTTGACAGGCATCACACTCCTTCACGTACTTGAATGCGTCCTTATAAATGGTTGGCCAGTAAAAACCTGCCTCAAATACCTTTCTTGCAGTATAATTGGGACCATGATGTCCTCCAGCCGGACCATCATGACAATGCTCTAAAATTATATCACATTCCTCTCCAGCTACACTCCTTCGAACAATTCCATCAGCACACTGTCTGAACAAATACGGATCTTCCCAGAAGTAATGTCGTAAAGATGAGAAAAATCTCTTTCTTTGGTTGAAATCCAATCCAGACGGAAGAGTGTTTGTAACTAGGAAGATTGCAACATCGGTGAACCATGGAAATTCATTCAAAATTGCCTTTAGCAAGCTTTCATCAGGAAATTTATCTTGAATTTCCGATTCATCTAACTTATCCAGCTCTGGATTTTCCAATCGTGACAAGTGGTCAGCAGCCAAATTTTCAGCTCCCTTCTTATCTCGAATCTCGATGTCAAACTCTTGCAACAACAAAATCCATTGCAACAACCTCGGTTTTGCATCTTGTTTGCTAAACAGATACCTCAATGCGGAGTGATCGGTAAAAACAACCGTTTTTGACAAAACCAAGTAAGAGCGGAACTTGTCAAACGCAAAAACTACAGCAAGAAGTTCCTTCTCAGTTGTAATGTAATTCTCTTGCGCGCTCGTTAACGTCTTGCTCGCATAATAGATCGGTTGAAACTTCTTATCAACTCTCTGACCTAAAACTGCTCCAACAGCATAGTCACTGGCATCACACATTAACTCAAATGGGAGATCCCAATTTGGACTAATCATAATGGGTGCTGATACCAACTTCTCTTTTAAAAGATTGAATGCATCTTGACATTCCTTTGAAAACTCAAACTTAGCCTCTTTCTCCAGTAACTTGTTCATTGGATGCGCTATCTTTGAAAAATCCTTGATGAACCTTCTGTACAACCCAGCATGTCCAAGGAAGCTTCGTATTCCTTTAACATTTGTTAGATGAGGTAGCTTTGCTATGGCCTCAATTTTCGCTTGATCTACTTCAATACCAACACTTGAAATTTTATGCCCCAAAACAATTCCTTCACGTACCATGAAATGGCACTTCTCCCAATTTAGGACAAGATTCGTACTTTCACACCTCTGCAACATTTTCTTCAGATTTGCCATACATTCATCAAATGAATTTCCGAAAACGGAAAAATCATCCATGAATATCTCCATGCTATCCTCCATCATATCATCGAAAATCGCCATCTTGCATCGTTGAAATGTTGCGGGTGCATTGCATAGACCGAAAGGCATCCTCCGATAAGCGAAAGTTCCGAATGGGCATGTGAAAGTAGTCTTGTCTTGATCATTTGCATCTATCGGGATTTGGAAATACCCGAAGAAACCATCTAAAAAGCAGTAGTATTCTTTTCCAGCTAGACGTTCGAGCATCTGATCGATGAACGGCAAAGGAAAGTGATCCTTTCGCGTATCATCATTCAACTTCCTGTAATCAATACAGACTCTCCATCCAGTGACCGTTCTCGTAGGTATTAACTCATTCTTCTCATTAGCAACCACTGTCATACCTCCTTTCTTTGGCACAACATGAATTGGACTAACCCATGGACTATCGGAGATTGGGTATATCAACCCAGAATCTAACAACTTAATAATTTCCTTCCTTACTACATCCGTAACCTTTGGATTCAGCCGTCTCAATGGTTGCACAACTGGCTTAAAATCAGATTCCATGAGAATCTTGTGAGTGCAATAGGATGGGCTTATCCCCTTGATATCACCAATCGTCCATGCTATAGCATGCTTATGCTCCTTCAAAACCTTCAATAAACTTTCTTTCTCGATTGCTGATAGCTGAGATGAAATGATAACCGGTAGGTCCGACTCTCCTTGAAAGTATGCATATTCCAAATGGGTCGGTAAATCTTTCAATTCTAACTTCGGTGGTTCTTCAAACGAAGATTTAACTGCTAATACCTCTTCTTTTGAGCAAGGAATCCCATGCATAGTAACGCGAGTTTCCTTCTTAATTAAAATACCATCAGTTAAGAACGACTCTTTACTCTCCATCAATTTATTTTCATCGCTCCCTAACTCCTCATCACTCATGATCTCCATTTCCTCAAGCAACTTATCGAATTCCTCGATATCACGGATTGCTTCTATACTCCCCGTTCATCCTTCAAGAATCATGGGATCAAGATCTTCATCTTCCATGAGACTCTGCAGAAATTCCTCATCATCAGACATTTCTCTAGCACTCACAAAGTAACAAGTATCATCAACTGCAGCAGGATATTGCATTGACTTGTTAACATCAAATACTACTTCATCTTCTCCTACCCTCATAGTGATCTTTCTATCAAAAACATCAATCAACGCCCTTGCAGTGGCTAGAAAAGGTCTTCCCAAGATGATAGGTACCTTTGAATCTTCTACCATGTCAAGAATCATGAAATCACAAGGAAAGACGAACTTATCTACCTTGACCAACACATTCTCGATCTTTTCTTTAGGGTATTGAACTGAATGATCCGCTAACTCAATGCACATTCTAATTGGCTTTGGTTCCCCTAACTTGAGTCTAGCATACATAGTATAAGGCATTATTGATATGCTTACTCCTAAGTCAGCTAGTGCATGATTTATATCCAAACTTCCAATAAGACAAGGGAGAGTGATACTCCCAGGGTCTTTCATTTTTGGCGGAAGTTTGTTTTGCATCACCTTTGAGCATCTCTCGTTCATGGTTACCGTGGTGGCCTCCATCAGCTTGCTCTTGTTGGTCAAAAGTTCCTTCAAATACTTTGCATATTTGGGCATTTGAGCAATGGCTTCCACAAACGGAATGTTAATGTGGAGTTGCTTCAGATTCTCAAGAAACTGATGGTACTGAGCATCATCCTTCCCTCTTCTCAAAGCTGCTGGATAAGGTGGTGGCGGTGCATGATCCTTTGCATATTGCTTATCTTTAGCAATTCTATCAGCCTCAGTGTCCACCTTAAGACCTTCAACAACTTCTACTTCCTTTTCTTTCTCAGGTAGGGGTTGAGAAATAGGCTTCTTCTTGACAGGAGGATCTTCATGAATCTGCCCACTTCTGGCGGTCACAGCCTTCGCCTGATCTCGTGGGTTGGTTTCAGTGTATCCAGGGAGAGTTCCAAGAAATCTCTCTTGGAGAACTTTGGCAATGTTGAAAATATTCCCTTCAATCTGCTTGATTGCAGCCCCTTGATTTCTTAATGCTGCATCAGTGGCATCCATCCTTTGTCCAAAATTGGCAATGAATTTCTCATTTATGGTGAGAAACTTTCCCATCATCTCTTCTAAGTTGGTTTGTTTATCGTAAGATGGTGCAGCTTGTTGCTCCTTGGTGTAAAATCCTGGTTGATTTTGGCGAAACTGACGAGCTCCATCTTGATATGGTCTTCTGAAGAATGTTCCACCGCCCTGACGATATGGTGCTTGAGCTTCCCCAAACTTAACTTCCTTGGTCACTTCTCCCGTTCCCATTTTAGGGCAATCCTTCACTAAATGGGTTCCTCCACAGTTGTCACATCCTACTTGGATAGCATGAACAGTCTTAGTGACCTTCTTTATGTCTCTACCCATACTGTCTAGCTTAGCAGTGACGGCTGCAAGCCCATCTTCATTATCCACTGCCCTCCTCCTTTTAGAGGTACCATCATCCCATAGCTGAGAGTGCTTTGCTTGGTCACGAATGGTAGCTAAAGCATCCCGAGGAATCTTCTTAGGAATAGGCCCTTGTGCATCCAGTTGCTGTCTCGTGGCACGATCCACTCCTTTGTAGAAAATACTCACGATTTGCTGATCGTTAAGGTCGTGTTGTGGGCACTTATGCATCAGGTCCTTATATCTTTCCCAAGCTTGGTGTAACGACTCATCAATTTCTTGCTTGAAATTTCTAATCTCATCGATCATCTTCGAAGTTTTGGAAGGAGGGCAATACATCTTAAGAAACTTCGTGCGAAGGTCTTCCCATGTGGTGATGGATCCAGCTGGCTCGTTTTGAATCCATCTTTTAGCGGCTCCCTTGAGTGTGATAGGGAATACTCGGAGCATGACTTGATCGCGTGTAATGTTGGGCACGTTAAACATATCGGCTATCTCCACGATCTTCTCCACATGATCGTTAGCATCGTCCCTCTCTTCTCCACGAAAAGGATTTTCCCTAAGCTCCTTGAGGAACTGTCCTTTGATTTCAAACTCCACATCTTGCGCAATTTCTGGCCTTACTACTCCAGTGCCTCGATCATTACGCATTCGATTCGGATACTCCTCGAGAGTTATATTGTCGATATCGTCAGCCATTATGCTATCTGGTTCTGATCGCTCGCTAAAAAGGAATTGTAGATACTCTCCGAAGTCGCTCTCTAGATATGAATGGTAGTTGCGGGTACGAGGAGTGAAAAGGTTATTGGTGCAAACCTCGAAATCGTCGACAAGAAAAGTGTTGATTAACGGTGAGTTCGGTGGTGCGGAGGCGGCGCGTCTCCTTTGATGAAATATACGTTCGGGTTCCTCAAATGGGTCGGTTGGGTCTGGGACTGTTGTTCGGGTCATAAACTCCTGCAATGAACTTTTCAACTCAGTAGAACAGGCTACCAAAATATCTCAGCTCAAAACTATTTATTCTGACTTAAATTTAAGAAGAAGAATGAATTTACAAAACCTTAAATAAAAACACACATAAAACTAACAAACTAAAATAATAATAATAAATAAATAAATAAAACACAAATAAATAATTAAACAATGGAACAAAATCCAATTTATTTAATCAAAACAAAACCGCTCCCCGGCAGCGGTGCCAAAAACTTGATGCTGTGTAAACAGAGCTTTATTTTAAAATGAATATTACCTTACTAACTATACACAACTCAGGCAAGAATATCTGATCGTATAATAGTATAGTATGATAAGTCCGGATTGAACACAGGGAACGGATGTTTAATTGAATAAATTGGAAATTAAAACAAATAATGAAAGCAGTAAATAATGGTGACATTTTAGTTCCGATCGAACAATTGGCAAACAATTATGAGAAATGGTTTATTAAATAAAACTTAATTAGAAAATAAAGAAATAATAAAATAATTACTTAAATGAAAGATTTAATTCCAATGATAAAAGAAACACAATTGTTTAGATTACTTTCCTCAGAATCTGATTATCATTTTATTGAATTGCTAATATATAGATTTTATTGTGACATAACAAATGTATCAATTATCCTTACAAGATTAATTGATTAAACACAATCAAGAAAGATATAAAGTTGTTTTCAACCCGTTAACAGTTCAATTTAACGTTACCCACCAAATTGTATTATGAGTTAAAACTGCACCGTTTATATAATTTACTTTTGTAACTTGAATCAACAAAGTTATAACTAATCAATAGTTATCACATTCATTACCAATTATTAATCACAATTGATCCTAACCTATCAAACTCAATATATCTAGTGATAATCATCAATCAAGATCAACAATCATTAATAATGATCAATCAATAAAGAAATCAATCATAAATCAATAAATCATCACGCTAGGTTATAATCAATAATCAATAATTAAACATGGATCATCAAGTAAACAAATAAACATTCATAAAATCTAATATAAATTCGCAATTCAATAATCAAATCATCATCTGAGTATTATCATCTAAACAATTGTATTAAAAACTTAGCCAATCATTTCTAAACAGAAAATCAGAACTGAAAACAAAACCATAATCATAATCAAATGAAAAGAAGAAACGTATTTGTTAGAACATGTTGTTCTAACATTTTGTGAAAATAGTATGTATATTGTTTTAGCTTAGATTAATTGTATAAATGACCTATTGTATTGCGACAATAGCCATACGACAATAGTATTGCAACAAAGCTATTGTCGGATGGTTAGTCATTGCGATAATCAAATTGTCGCATTGACTAAGCATTGACTAAGTTTGACTTCATTAAGTCTTATTGTCGCATGTATGTTTGGAGGTCTATAAATAGACTTCCTTAGGTCATTTTGAAAGAGCTTTTAGAAGTCTTTCATTGTAACTCTTTGATTATAATATTTAGAAAGAGAGAGCTTGAGAGAGAGAAAAGCTAGTAAGCTAAGTGTGTATCATTCTCAAATCAATAAAAGATCATTTCTTTTATATCTCATCTCGTTCATACTTGTTCTACGTTATCATATAGCTATTTCCGCTAGCTATACGATTTGTTCGATTGCGTTGTGGTTCGGATCTTGGTGGAGCATTGCGTTTACAGTATTCGAACCGAAAAGCCGAAATTATGAATGAACGATTGAACAAGCTTCGATTTCTCTTGTATTCTACCTTCAAAAGTCTCTGGAAATGAGGGTTTTTGAGAGTAAAAACGGCTTGAAGAAAATGGTGAGAGTTAACCCCAAAATGAAACAATGTGGCTTATTTAGGGTTTCTGTCGACACAATTCATACGCCGTATGGATTGATTTGGCCCATGGGTCGAACCCGCGTAACTTGGCAGCCCGGCTCACACCATCCATACGCCGTATGGATTCCATACGCCGTATGGATGCATTTCTCCAAATTTGTAGCCATCGACCTCCATTCTTCACATTTTAAACTTTTCTCTAACTTTTCTTCAAAAATAACTCGCTTTCTGCTTCTTTTCCAATTCAAGCTCCAATTAACTCCTATATGCAAATATGAACGAAATGAGTATCAAATTCACATAAAATGCATAAGAAATCTATTGAATAAAGGGGTAATTAGCACTATAAAATAGCACATTTTGGTGTTCATCAATTGACAATATCCAGTCGAGGGATGATATGTGGTATATGTATCCACGATTTGTCCAGCTTATCTTGAATTCGCTGGAACTTGGGATTCCAGCTGATCCGATCTCACAGCTGCTACCTCAGCCGATGCTGCTGAGAGTTTTTGGAGATTGTGAGACCCCACCGAAGGGTCAACAACAGTTACCAGATACTGATCTATTTGGCCACATCGTCGATGAAAACTACATGGCCCCACCCAATGATGGTTATTTAGATGTGGTCGTTCCTCAGCAACCGATTATCAAGGAAGAGTTTGTAAATGTTGAGGTGGCAAAACAGCTGATAGATATCGAGAATGTACAGAATGTGGACGCAGGTGGTGATGATGATGGTGGTCCCACCCCTACTGATTCTGAGGGCGATGTCCCTCCACCGGATACTCTTGCAGCTATATAGCTGGTTGATCCTGCACGCTTTAAGCGTATTCTTCGCAGGATGTCACAGGGGCGTGTCCACGTACCTCCTAGGACCAACAAATGACCATGATCGGCTGATTCTGATACTGATCCGGAGGCAACTCCGCTACGTCATCACCGTCGTGGTACTGGTATTGAGATTACTTCTTCTGACCCGCTGCCACAGCCTATAGTGATTCAGCAGCTTCTTGCTCAAATGGAGCAGGTAAACAAGCGTTTTGATGACCAATATGATGTTATTGAAGCTCAAGCTGCATAGATCAAGGATTTGGAGCTCAAGGCTGCTAGGGTTGCGGAATTAGAGGCTAGGGTTGTCGAGCTTGAGTCTCGAGTTGTAGTTTCAGGGGATTCAGGCATACGTGCCTTGGAAACAACAACTTCGACTTCGCCCCCCAACCTGAAGATGTAAATCCAGATTCTGATATAAATGAAAATGTGCTTTTAGATTATTTTGCGTCTTTTGCTAACATTCCAGGTCAGCCGGTACCATTAGCTGTAGATTACTCTGAGGTGAACATTACATATCTACAGAGTTTGATAAATCCGGTAAATGATGATGATAGACTTTTTGATCCTGAGGATGTGGAGATGGATCTAGAGGTTCCGGATCCAAATGAGGTATATCAAGATAATTCTCATCAAGAACCTCCTGTTGAGCGTGAACCTGAGCCGGCTCAACCTCAACCAGTAGATGCTTATGATCCAGACGCTCCGATCATTGATTCGGATTCTTCAGAAGAAGATACTGAACCTTCAAAGGAAACTACTCAGGAACAACCGTCTACTGAATCTGTTCCTGAATCTTCTACGTCTCAACAATCTGAATCAGTATTAAGAGATCCTGCTAAACCACACTTGAGATATTTTCCAGTTAAACCGGAATTGAAAATATGCATAACTTACAAGGTTCGAGGAGATCTTACAGGATTAATTAGGAGCTGGAAGTTTGACGAAGAAAACTTCCTCATTTTGGTGAAACGCAGTGACGGTGTTCAGTACTTCAAAGCAAGATTCAATTGCATCAGCACACTGCCTAAAGTTGAGCTTAATCGTCTTGTGCAATTGAATATTGTTAATCATTCTGAAGATACACGAGGTGTTCTCTTCCAGAAGATTTTGCGTAAAGATATTTTTGACAAAAGATACATGTGGATTAGACCAGAGCTGGGAGTTCGTTACTCTTACAAGAAAAGGATTGACCCAAGAACTCAGGAACCAATAGTGAAAAATCATTATCCACCAGCTGCTAGTCTTAAGAAAGTTCCCTTGCAGGAGCTACCACTGGATTTTTTACGTGGTCTACGTTATTGGTGGTTTGATCCTGCACCCAAGAAGTTGTGATCGAATATTCTACTAAGTCTGATTTGGTACAGCCACAGGGTGAATGGCGTGCATGATCGATTAATGGATCTTTTTGTTGGGACATAGATTGTGACAACAGATCTAGCTTGAAATAGGACTGGTGTAATTATTATTACGTTTGTATATTGGTTTAGATTTGTAAATAAATATTTGTTTTGTTAGTAATATTCGTTAAACATATTATTGTGCTAAGTTAGACGAATGTTTAAAGACGAAATAAATAATAGACGTTTAATGCGAGGCGAGTCGAGATCTCAGGTCGCAGCGAGTTGAGCTGTGAGATGAGATCTGAACTTGCGAGGCATTTGTCTGGCGAGCCGAGCTCTGTGTTGGGCTTGGGCTTCGAGTTGGACCGAACTCGCAGGCCCATGCGAGCCGAGTTGAGCTGGACGTATATAATGTTTTTCACGGCTTGAAAAACATAACTTTTTAACACTTTTGATACTTTTGCCTTCTGCGAACTCGAAAAACCCAGAGAAAAACCGAACCTAAAGGCTAAGCTTTGACGATTCATCGTTTAAAGTTAAGCTTTATTAAAACGCAATTCGAACATATTCGTTGTTAGTAAGATAACACCGTATTGAGGGATTCCGCACCTTAATACTACAGATAACGAAGTTATCGATCCTAAAACTAGGGGACTTACATCTGGTATCAGAGCTTTCGGGCTAAAATACGAGTGTGTTCATAGGTTTTAGTGTTATTGCGTTTTTGATTCGGGTCGTTTTTACGTGCGTTTTTGCAATACTAACGATCAAAATCATTCTCTGGACGTTTTAGGGTTTGTTTACGGTCGAAATTCTTAGTTTCAGTCGTAAAAATACCTTAACATTCGTTTTTCGGGTTTAACAGCCGTTTCGCGAGTCGAGATTAGGGTTCCAGCGTCGCCTGCGAACCGAGTTGAACTACCGAGTCGAACTGAGGCTTGCGAGTCGAACCGAGATCCCTCGCGAATCGACATCACTTGCGAATCGACATCTTTAGCAATCCGAACTGAGGCTTGCGAATCCGCGAATTCTGCGAGTCGAGCTGAGATTGCGAATTGAGCTGAGTCTTGCGAGTTGAGTTTTCTGAATTTGCTGAGACAGTTTAATTTTACGTTTTTAAAGATGTCTGACTTAAGTAGAATGATCGAAATGGACCACGAGGTGGGGAAGTCAAACGTTCCACCTAAGTTGTTAAGAATCGAGGATTACTACAACTGGAAGGACAGATTTGAATCTTACTGTAGATTCCATGACCTATCAATCTGGATGTGTATCAAGAGTGGATACACCGCACCTACTCAAACTGTTCAGAATGCCACTGTGGTTCTTACCTATGCGAACATGAGTGATCAAGAGAAGGAAGCTTACAGAAATGAGAATAAAGCACATTCATGCATAAAGATGTGTCTTCCTAAAGAGATTGCTCATCAACTAAAATCTTTTCATACTACTAGAACGCTCTGGGAAGCTCTAGAGAAAAGAGGTGAAGGAAGTCCACAGGTGAGAGCTGGCAAGAGGAGTCTTCTTAAAAAGCAGTTTACTATGTTTAAAGCTTTAAAAGGAGAAGATCTTGATGCCTATGTCATGCGTTTCTACCATCTGCTAAGTGAATTAGAATACCATGAGATTGTTGAAGAAGAAGTATCTAAAACCGACAAGTTTCTTGAGGGTTTGCCTTCTAAATGGGAAATGTATGGCGTTATGATTAAGGATAACGAAACTAGGTATTCTACTATGACCTTAGAGCAAGTCATTGACAAGCAGAAAGGTTATGATTTCTCCAAGAAGTCAAGAGATAGTGATTCTGATCAGGTTCAGAACCCTGGGTTGTATCATGGAAAGTCAAGTCTTTCGACTGCGTCATCTAGTTCGACCACTGCACTGTTAGTTGGTGATACTAGTGTGTAACACCCCCAAATTGAATGATTTGCGGAAGCTTGATTTGGGTGTTACTAATCAATAACAAGGCACAAAGATAAATAGCAAACGACTCTATATGCGTCGTTTTAACAAAATATATTGATAACTGAAATGTTTACAACATTTAAAGCTTTACAAAGCTCGAGTTTAAATAAAATGAGATTTCAGTACATAAGTACTTGTACAAAATATACTAATGCAAGAAAATCTCAATCGTCTGTATGCTGACTCGAGCTAAGGTCCTCAAGCAGAAACATCCTACTGCTGGGTACCTGCGATATATGCTAAAAGGTCAGCTAGAAAGCTGGTGAGCTCACAGGTTTGAAATCAGTTAATATAGTATGAACCGCAAGATTTAAATAATGAATTGCATCCAGCAATTAAATAATGAATTGCATCCAGCAATTAAATGATAGTCATCGTGTATACAGCCATGAGCACATAGTTGAGCTTAACTCGAGGGCCGGGTCCCCTATAGAGAATTCCGGGCGAGGTGCCTCCACGAATGCCTAATCCACATTCGTCTTCCCAAATATTAGTACGTCCGTTTACCCGGTTAGTGCTTGCTAACCCGAACGAGGAGGGTCAATCCTATATGGTACCATATACTAATATTCACGCTACAACGTATTAACAACTATGCTGACGGAGGACTTTAAAATGATTAGTTTCGAAAAACTCATGTAGTATATGAAAAGTTGGTACTTGCGTCCACATGTTAAAAGTTTGAGCAGTATATCACACCCCTGAGTAAAACAGTAAAAAGAAGGGGCTATGAGACTCACCTGAGTCTGAGAGCGTTTAAACAAACGTAAGTTGATTAGCGAATAATGAAGTCCAACGACTTGTAACCTGAGGGTGTCCACGACACGCGATGGTTTTAATCATGATTGGGTATCTCAAAAGATCACCCTTGTAGTTGTTACACAACTATATATATGTCCAAATTACTACGATTTGGTTGATTTGTTAAGTGTTTGAAAACATGTACGGCCCGTTGGTGACGGATTTGTAATAATAATCTCAACTATTATTATTGTGATTTCGTGACGTTTTACTTTGAAAAATGTGTTTTAGAAGTCGTTACGGAATCTAAGTACGGGGGTCCGGGGGCAGCGCCCCTGGTAGCGGGGTCCAAGGGGCGGCAGCCCCTGGCGGGGTCCAAGGGGCAGAGCCCCTGGCTGGGGTCGAGCTGCCAGGTCAGCTTGGAAAATTTTTATTTCTACTATATTGCTTTGACGAAAAACGCACCTGGGATCTGAATTCGGGCAAAATCGAGTGATAAATTTCGAGTCTCGACACTTAGTAAAAATCTGAGTTTTTTTGTGTTTTGCGACACAATATGCGACACAAGGTTAGTTATGCGACACAAGGGTTGTGTCGCATAGGAATGCGACACAATGTCTATACGACACAAGGGTTGTGTCGCATAGATGCGAGATGCTGATTCAACAGCGACATAGTGATTGTGTCGTATGGTGTATGCGACATAGTGGTTGTGTCGTAAGACTTGCGACACTAATTATCTGGTACGACACAAGGTACGACACAGGAGGTTTTATACGACACAAGTGGCAAAATACGACACAACATGCGACACAAGGCTTGTGTCGCATGGATGAACATCAGCCCAGAAAGTCCGGCTGTCAAGGTTTTTCCGGCCAAAAATCCGTTTTAAACTCGTTTTTAAGCTATGAAATCGTGTTCTATACATTGAAATGGACATATACTAGTTATAAAAACAACCACAAATGAAAAATACTAAGAATCAAGAGATTTCGGGATTTTGTCGGAAACTTACAATTTGCCGAAATGAAAATCCGGAAAGGTAGAAATGTAGATCGTTGCGAAGTGATCGTGAATCTCTAAAAATATTTATGATCCGGTTGCGTTTCGTGGTATTATTTGCGATTTTTAGTGAGTTGTGGTGATTTGGTGGTTTGGAGGAAAATGAGAGAAGAGAGAGAGAAGTGATAGAGAAATGAGAATAAGTGAGTGGGAGGTGGGGGTTATCCCCACTTTCTCAGTCTTCGTCCCGCGTTCCGCGCGGTGTTCGTTTTCTCCGTCTTTTAACTTTAAATAATTATTTTCTATATTAAATAGTAAGTTTTAAAATACAATTTATTACACGTTATCTTATTTAAATATTTTACAATTTAATTTATATTTGAATTATAATATGTAAGTTTGTTTATTTAATTTGCGCGTTTTAACATTTTAAATTGTGTAAGGTTTGTTTGTACGATACGTATTGAATACGAAATATTATCATAATAATATTTTTGACATAAAAGCGTTATTTAATAGAATTGGTCACCAACGTCCGTATTAAATTGAATCGAAATACATTCGATTTAAATTGCGTACGATTTAATCAAATCGCATTTTCGTATATATATTCAACAATATATATATAATTCGATACATTAATTAGCCTAACACAGAACTAATTACATGTATTAACATATGATTAGGCACTAATTACTAGTCCTAATTTGGCGGGTGTTACATAGTGAAAATGGAGAACTGATTTCTGAAGATCTGTGTTTTATTTCCTCCTCTGGTGATGAGACAAAGGGAAAGAATTCTGAGAAGTCACCTCAAGAGCATCAGAAGATGCCGATGAGTGTGAAATCTACTGAACAGCAACTGTCTGTTCTTGCTTCCTTTGTGGCATCATATGAGAACTACAATGATCCTATTCTGTTTGATGAGGATTATGAGCAGATAGATTCTGATTATCTTGAGGAATTGGAGCTTCAAGATCAACTGGCGTTGATATCCAGAAAGGTGAAGAATTTCCTCAAGAGAACTGGTAGAAAGGTGTAACACCCGCCAAATTAGGACTAGTAATTAGTGCCTAATCATATGTTAATACATGTAATTAGTTCTGTGTTAGGCTAATTAATGTATCGAATTATATATATATTGTTGAATATATAAAAAATGCGATTTAATTAAATCGTACGCAATTTAAATCGAATGTATTTCGATTCAGTTTAATACGGACGTTGGTGACAAATTTTATTAAATAACGCTTTTATATCAAAAATATTATTATGATAATATTTCGTATTCATTCGGATCATACAAACAAAACTTACATAATTTAAGATATTAAAACGCGCAAACTAAATAAACAAACTTATATTTTATAATTCAAATATAAATTTATTTGTAAAATATTTAAATAAAATATCGCGTAATAATTTGTATTTTAAAACATACCATTTAATATGTAAAATAATTAGTTAACGTTTAAACGACGGAGTAAACGAACACCGCACGGAACACGAACGCGGGACGAAAATGGGGACTCAAAACCCCACTCACCTCCCACTTTACTCCTCATTCTCTTTTTCACCCTCTCTCTCTTACTCCCTCCTCTTCTTTTTCTCTCAATTCACCAAACACCTATAACCTCACAAAATCACCAAATACTACCACTAAACACACTCGGATTTCATCGGCTCTTTGGAATAAAAGACTCACCGCATCCCGATCTATCATCCTATCTTTTCGGATTTTTGATCCGACACTTTGTAAGTATCCGACAAATCCCGAAATCTCTCGTTTTTAAATGTTTTCACTTGTAAGTAGTTTGTAACAACTTATAATGTCCAAATATGGGTTGGGTAAAAGATTTGGACCGAACGGAAGCCTTTCGACCGGTTTTCCGGCCACCGGAATCTGAACAGACTCCGACGTCGCATCTGGGTTGGCCCAATTGCGACGTCAATTGCAACGTCGCAATACCAGTCACCACGTCGCATATAGCGACATCGTCATTAACGTCGCATTAAGTTGCCGACGTCGCGTATAGCGACGCAGGCCCTTACGTCGCAGAAATCAACAACGTCGCATATAGCGACGCCACGCACAACGTCGCATTAAATTGCGAAAGTCGCACATAGCGACGCCATACTCAACGTCGCAGTCAGGACCTGCGACGTCGCACCCAACGTCGCACAAACCAGAACCTCAAAAACACAGATTTTTACTAAGTGTCGAGACCTAAAATTTTAACACCCGATTTTACCCAAATTCGGATCCAGATGCGTTTTTCGTCAAAGCAATATAGTAGAAATAAAAATTTTCCAAGCTGACCGGTCAGCTCGACCCCAGCCAGGGGCTCTGCCCCTTGGACCCCGCCAGGGGCTGCCGCCCCTTGGACCCCGCTACCAGGGGCGCTGCCCCCGGACCCCCGTACTTAGATTCCGTAACGGCTTCTAAAACACAATCAAAACACATTTTTCAAGTAAAACGACACGAAATCAAAATAATAATAGCTGAGATTATTATTACAAATCCGTCACCAACGGGCCGTACATATTTTCAAACATTCGAATCAATCAACCAAATGTAATTTGGACATTCTAGTTGGACGGACAACTACAAGGGTGATCTTTTGAGATACCCAATCATGTGTATAACCATCGCGTGTCGTGGACACCCTCAGGTTACAAGTCTTTGGACTTCGATTCTCGGCTAATCATTCTCAGTTTATTTTCATAAACTCAACGACTCAGGTGAGTCTCATAGCCCCTCTTTTTACTGTTTTACTCGGGGGTGTGATACACTGCTTATTTTACATGTGAACGCAAGTACAAACATTTCATATACTGAAACACCCCGAAATTTAGACCATTTTTTTTTCATTTCGTAAAGTCCTACGTTTTAATATGACATTTTAGACTTGTTGTATCATTCCCTAGATCAAATAAGGATTTAAATAAGAAAATGTTGAATTTATAAGAGATTCCCCAGGAATGACTCCCATTCCCCAGGAATGAAGCATGCTGTTAGAAATTTGAGTCGAATTCCCCAGGAATGACTCCCATTCCCCAGGAATGAAGCCTGCTGTCCATTTTACCATCTTCCGTAATTCGATCGTGCATATCTTGAAAATGACAAGTCCAATGACCATGAAAATTTGCAGGCACGTGTATTATGACTATATGAACATTTCCCAATTAACACTTTTCCAAATTTCATGTTTAACGAGAAAACGGATCGTTGACCACTTTATGGTCATTTTTGACCACTTCCGTTGACATACGAAATTCCAAACCAACAAACTTCAGACTTTGACACTTCTACTACCTTTTTAATACCACAATTGGGACCTAGTGCAATGTTTACATTCGTCATATCATATTTACAACTCAACGTAGCCTTTTGACCCGTTAGTGACCCATTTGGGCACTTTGAAGACCCGTTTGGGTCTTTACCCAAATAACCACTATTCTAACACCCAAATCACATTTCTTTGACTATTCTAAGTCAACTCATGCCACTTTCACTATCAATACTTCAACTTAACTATTAACATCAAATTTCCATAAACCATTATATTCACATTATATTCATCTATTATACAATAACATCATCTCCAAAACTATCAATGAGTATACCAACTCATTGACTAATTTGACTTCCACACTTCAACATGTTTGACTTTCAACATTAGGTGTCAAAACTAAGTTTTCTTAAACAAAAGGGGTGATTACATATCGAGAGCATGATTTAAAAGATTAGCTTGTTACCGATAACTTAACAAGCTCCACCACTAGCATCATTCGGGCCTTTTACCCGGATCCCTCTGGGTCCCACTTGGCTCACCTAAAACACATAAACATAATAGAGTAAGCATAAAGCTTAGTAAGAAATGGGCTATCAATGATAATCAATATCATTTCACAACATACGTATATTAAGGATCCATAATATCATATGCTAATTCCCGCAAGAATTAACATCTTCGGGCCTACACCCCGGTATATAATCATAACTCATCAAGTAAATGACATATCCATTACCGGTCCTTCCAAGTAAATGGAACAAGCATTACTTGAAGAAAGATAGCATCATCCATTAACTTACCTTGTGATAGCCCACACGAATAATTACTTGTAACACCTTGAACATGTTTATCACCTAATTCATATAATCACATAAACACGTATCAATTTCACAATCACTTTCTAATTATATCACATATCATACTACAAGGTGTTAAATCTCATAACACTTATAATCTTACTATAAGCTTCATACACTTTTATGTGTGATTGCTTATAAATGGGTATTTATCATAATTTCTCATCAATTCCATTTACCAACATCACAAGTATCACTCTTTGATGCATAATCACACACAATACATATCAATTACCCATTTATAGCAATCATCATATACATGGTCATGATTATAATTATTCAATTTTTCTCAAACACATGATCATGGGTGTTTTAACCAAACTAATATCATTTATGTATTGAACATACTATAATTAAGTGTATGAAACCTTAATTGAATCATTAGTCCACTAATTCATCAAAACCCCAAGACTAGGGTTTAATCTAATTCATGAAATTCATCAATTAAACACAAAAGGGAGGTTAATCATACCTTAAAGAAGTTATTTGCAAGCTAACAAGCACTAATTTAACAAAACCTAGCTTTAATTTAGCTTCCTTCTTCTTGTTCTTTCAAAACCTACCTCACACAAGCCTTGTACGTATTTTTATTTTCTGTGTATGTAATTGCAGTAGAAGATTACAGAAGCAGTGTTTTTATACTGCATTTTACAATTAAACCCTCAACTTATAGTACTTGTCACTTTTAGTCCCTCTACTAACAATTTCATTAAATGGTAAGTCCTATTGACACAAAACATATTACACAGTTAGTCCTTCTAACTTAAACAGTTAAAATAATATAATTTAAGGTTTTGTACTTACGAAATTTTGGGCGTTACATATACTACATGAGTTTTTCGAAACTAATCATTTAAAGTCCTCCGTCAGCATAGTTGTTAATACGTTGTAGCGTGAATATTAGTATATGGTACCATATAGGATTGACCCTCCTCGTCCGGGTTAGCAAGCACTAACCGGGTAAACGGACGTACTAATATTTGGGAAGACGAATGTTGATTAGGCATTCGTGGAGGCACCTCGCCCGGAATTCTCTATAGGGGACCCGGCCCTCGAGTTAAGCTCAACTATGTGCTCATGGCTGTATACACGATTACTATCATTAAATTGCTGGATGCAATTCATTATTTAAATCTTGCGGTTCACACTATATTAACTGATTTCAAACCTGTGAGCTCACCAGCTTTCTAGCTGACCTTTTAGCATGTATCGCAGGTACCAAGCAGTAGGTTGCTTCTTCTTCAGGACTTTTAGCTCGAGTCAGCATACAGACGATTGAGATTTTCTTGCATTAGTATATTTTGTACAAGTACTTATGTACTGAAATCTCCTTTTATTTAAACTCGAGCTATGTAAAGCTTTAATTGTTGTAAACATTTCAATTATCAATATATTTTGTTAAAACGACACATATAGAGTCGTTTGCTATATATCTTTGTGCTTTGTTATTGATTAGTAACACCCAAATCGTGCTTCCGCAATTCATTAAATGATACCCTTCCATGGAGATACTTTCAACATAACAAAATCTCCAACTTGGAATTCGATTGGACGCCTTCGGTTGTCAGCATAAGATTTTTGTCGATCTTGGGCTATTTTCAACCGTTCTCTGACCTGATCAATCTTTTCAGTCGTCTTCTAGACAATATCAGTACTACCCAGTTCTCGTTGCCCAATCTCATCCCAACATATTGGAGTTCTACATTTTCTGCCATATAACATTTGATAAGGAGGCATGCCAATACTCGCATGATAACTGTTATTATAAGAAAACTCAACCAACGGTAAGTGAGTATCCCAGCTACCACCGAAATCAATGGCACATGCCCTCAACATGTCTTCAAGCGTCTGGATGGTTCTTTCACTCTGCCCATCAGTCTGGGGATGATATGCAGTACTTAAATGAATACGAGTACCAATATCCTCTTGGAATTTGTTCCAGAATCTAGAAGTGAATCTACTATCTCGATCAGAGATAATAGAGATAGGCATACCATGTCGTGCCACAACTTCTTTAACATATAAATCAGCAAGTGCCTCTGAAGTATAAGTTTCCTTAATTGGCAAGAATAGAGCACTTTTTGTCAACCGATCAACAATCACCCAAATAGTGTCATGATGACGTTGAGTTTTGGGTAATTTAGTGATAAGGTCCATGGTAAGGTGCTCCCATTTCCAAACAGGTATGTCCAACGGTTGCATTTTACCAAATGGCTTTTGATGTTCTGCTTTAACCTGCAAACACGTTAGACATTGTTCGACATATTTCACAATTTCACGCTTCATCCCAGGCCACCAATAATCAACTTTCAAATCATGGTACATTTTTGTTGCACCAGGATGAATGGAATATCTGGACTTGTGAGCTTCATCAAGTAACAGCTTTTTCAGCTCAGGTGAATTTGGAATCCATATTCTTCCATAACGTGTTTTTATCCCACGAGAATCATCAACAATGTTTGGAATTTGACCTTTAATACGTTCTGCTCTCCAAAGACCTTTTTGCCATGCCTTTTGTTGGACTTCCTTAATCTGGTCAAGTAAATCAGGAATGACAGTAATGCGAAGAGATTTAACAATTAAAGCATGATGCATCGCTTTTCGGCTGAGAGCATCAGCTACAACGTTAGCCTTTCCTGGATGATAAAGAATTTCACAGTCATAATCCTTTACCAAGTCAAGCCAACGTCGCTGTCTCATGTTAAGGTCACGCTGATCAAAGAAATATTTGAGGCTTTTGTGATCAGTGTAAATGGTACACTTCACACCATATAAGTAATGCCTCCAGATTTTTAGAGCAAAGACAACCGCTGCCAGCTCCAAATCGTGAGTTGGATATCCTTTTTCATGTTCTTTCAGTTGTCGAGAAGCATAAGCAATCACTTTACCCCTCTGCATCAGAACACAACCAAGACCATTTCGAGAAGCATCGCAGTAAACTACCATGTCATCAGTACCATCAGGAAGTACTAAGACAGGAGCTTGACTAAGCTTTAATTTCAAAGTACGGAAAGTTTGCTCAGCTGCATCATTCCATTCATATTTAATATTTTTACGAGTAAGCTTAGTGAGAGGAGTAGCAATCTTGGAGAAATCCTGGATAAACCGTCTGTAATAGCCAGCTAAACCCAGAAAACTTCTAACTTCTGTTGCATTGGTTGGAGGTTCCCATTTCATCACCGCCTCAACCTTTGCAGGATCAACCATAATACCTTGGTTATTAACAACATGACCCAGAAATTGTACCTCACGAAGCCAAAATTCACACTTGGAGAACTTGGCATAAAGTTTATCATTTCTCAAAGTTTGTAATACCTGCCTTAAATGAACATTGTGATCGTCAGCAGATTTGGAATATATGAGAATATCATCTATAAATACAATTACAAACTTATCGAGCATAGGTCGGCACACTCGATTCATGAGATCCATAAAAGCGGCAGGAGCATTTGTCAGACCAAAAGGCATAACCACGAATTCATAATGGCCATACCTTGTCCTGAAAGCTGTTTTAGACACATCTTCTTCTCGAACTTTCAATTGGTGATAACCAGAACGTAAATCAATCTTCGAGAAGAAACTAGCACCTTGGAGTTGGTCAAACAAGTCATCAATCCTAGGCAAGGGATACCTATTCTTGATGGTAACCTTGTTCAATTCCCTATAATCGATGCACATTCTCATAGTGCCATCTTTCTTTTTAACAAATAGTATCGGTGCACCCCATGATGAACTACTCGGACGAATAAAACCTTTATCAAGTAATTCTTGCAATTGTTTCATCAACTCTTGCATTTCAGAGGGGGCGAGTCTATAAGGTGTTTTAGCAATTGGTGTAGCTCCCGGTACTAATTTAATACGGAATTCGACTTGTCTATCGGGCGGAATGCCCGGTAGCTCGTCGGGAAAAACATCGGGGAACTCATTAACAATAGGAATTTCAGATAATTTGGGAGTTTGCTTTTGAGTATCAATCACATGTGCCAAAAAGGCCTGGCAACCATGTGATAAATGGCGTTTAGCACGAGCAAAGGTACAAATTGGAATTGAAAGTTTTCTCTTTTCGCCATAAATGTCTATCACTCCCCCACTTGGTGAAGTAATACGAATAATCTTTTTCTCACACTGGATTATAGCATTATGTTTGCCTAACCAATCCATACCCACAACTACATCAAACTCACCCATTTGCATTGGAATTAAATTTATGAGAAATGTTTCATTGTTAATCACTAATTGACACCCTCTATACACATTAGTCACAAAGATAATTCTATCATCAGCAACTTCCACATCTAGTGGAGCATCTAACTCAGTAAGAGGGATTGAGAAATTTCGACAGAACTTTTCAGACACAAATGATCGTGAAGCTCCCGAATCAAACAGTATGTATGCAGGTTTAAGATTTACAAAGAAGGTACCTGTTAACACATCGGGGGCTCTTTGTGCTTCTTCTGCAGTAATTTGAAAGGAACGGTGTTTAGGCTTCGGTGGTTCCACCGTCTTCCTCTCAGTATTCTTGCGAGGAGCAGAAGAAGTAGGTTGAGATTTCAATTCAGGACAATCAGGTCGAATATGTCCTGGTTTCAGACAATGATGACAAACTTTGATTGGATTGGGACAATCTTTGCTAAAATGTCCCGGCCTTCCACAAGAAAAACAATTTAGAGTCCCGGCTTTACACTCCCAACGATGCCTTTTATGGCATATCTTGCATTCTGGGATTTCAGTTCGATCATCCTTTCTAAAACTTCCACCAGATCTAAACTTTTTGGATGGAGTAGAAGTGGATTCAGCTTTTCTTTTCGTGGAACTTTTCTCATCCTTCTTTAACTCCAGTTCTTGAAATCGAGCCTCGTCTACCATTTCAGAAAAAGTACTACATTTCTTCGGATTGACAAACTGTCGAATTTCTTTCTTCAGGATTGTATGAAAATGATCCATAAGTAATTTAGGATTTGCCATGTATTCTGGACAAAATTGGGCTCGATCCAGAAAATTTCCTACCAGCTCATTTATCGACTCAGTCGTTTGTTCCATAGAAAGGAACTCACGACGAATTCTATTTAGATCAGCATCCTGCGAATAAGTTTCAACAAACATCTTTTTAAAATCTTCCCATGTCATCACTGTAATAGCTTCCTCTCCTAAAGTACGACATTGAACTTCCCACCAGAATTTAGCACGGGATTTAAGAAGATTAGAAGCATATCTCACTTTCAATCGGTTAGGGACTTCTGCCGTGGCAAATGCCCCTTCAACTTCAGATAACCACCTTTGACATTTAATTGGATCCATCTCACCTTGAAAATCTGGCGGGTTACAAACAGAAAAGTCTTTATAACTGAATTTACGATCTTCATCACGATTTTGAATCACCCTGCGAACAACAGGTGTTGGTGGTCTTTCCTCATTTCTTTCACCACCAGGAGGTGGTCTTTCAAGATCAATTTCATTTTCATCATCTCGCCTTTGAAATTCATCAGCAACAGTTTCACGTATGGTTTCAGAAATACGGCCCAATAAGAGGGGAAGGGACGCCTCTTGAGCCTTTGCCACTTCAGCTGAGATTAAAGTTTTTAAGTCGGTCAAAGATAACCTAGCATCATCTGCTGGAGGTCTTTGTCTATCATCATCACCTCCAGTTCTTACATTCTGGGCTTGGTCTCGTGGACGAGGCCCAAGTGTCAATTCTATTCCTTCTTGATCATTCATCTTATTACTGAAAGTAGACACAATATATTTAATACAAACATATTCATCAATAAAATGTCTACTTTGTAATTTAACTGCACCTAGTCACATAGCAGTCAACAATTATTACCAAGACTTTATCTTCTTAACACCTTGTGACTTCCTTGGCTCCATACAATTGCCATATGATAATTATTGTGGTGGCCAGTCACACGAATTATCATATCCCAGTTATATGTTTCCAAAGTTACCACAAGATATTTCGAGTCAGAAGTCTTAGAAATCAAATAACTAGATTAATCAAAACAGATAACAATTCAATATCATGCTCAACAATAATAATAATGGCTTAAGATCAAGTACCCACTAATGGTGGATACCCGAATCCCTTAAACCAAGCTCTGATACCAACTTGAAACACCCCGAAATTTAGACCATTTTTTTTTTTTTCATTTCGTAAAGTCCTACGTTTTAATATGACATTTTAGACTTGTTGTATCATTCCCTAGATCAAATAAGGATTTAAATAAGAAAATGTTGAATTTATAAGAGATTCCCCAGGAATGACTCTCATTCCCCAGGAATGAAGCATGCTGTTAGAAATTTGAGTCGAATTCCCCAGGAATGACTCCCATTCCCCAGGAATGAAGCCTGCTGTCCATTTTACCATCTTCCGAAATTCGATCGTGCATATCTTGAAAATGACAAGTCCAATGACCATGAAAATTTGCAGGCACGTGTATTATGACTATATGAACATTTCCCAATTAACACTTTTCCAAATTTCATGTTTAACGAGAAAACGGATCGTTGACCACTTTATGGTCATTTTTGACCACTTCCGTTGACATACCAAATTCCAAACCAACAAACTTCAGACTTTGGCACTTCTACTACCTTTTTAATACCACAATTGGGACCTAGTGCAATGTTTACATTCGTCATATCATATTTACAACTCAACGTAGCCTTTTGACCCGTTAGTGACCCATTTGGGCACTTTGAAGACCCGTTTGGGTCTTTACCCAAATAACCACTATTCTAACACCCAAATCACATTTCTTTGACTATTCTAAGTCAACTCATGCCACTTTCACTATCAATACTTCAACTTAACTATTAACATCAAATTTCCATAAACCATTATATTCACATTATATTCATCTATTATACAATAACATCATCTCCAAAACTATCAATGAGTATACCAACTCATTGACTAATTTGACTTCCACACTTCAACATGTTTGACTTTCAACATTAGGTGTCAAAACTAAGTTTTCTTAAACAAAAGGGGTGATTACATATCGAGAGCATGATTTAAAAGATTAGCTTGTTACCGATAACTTAACAAGCTCCACCACTAGCATCATTCGGGCCTTTTACCCGGATCCCTCTGGGTCCCACTTGGCTCACCTAAAACACATAAACATAATAGAGTAAGCATAAAGCTTAGTAAGAAATGGGCTATCAATGATAATCAATATCATTTCACAACATACGTATATTAAGGATCCATAATATCATATGCTAATTCCCGCAAGAATTAACATCTTCGGGCCTACACCCCGGTATATAATCATAACTCATCAAGTAAATGACATATCCATTACCGGTCCTTCCAAGTAAATGGAACAAGCATTACTTGAAGAAAGATAGCATCATCCATTAACTTACCTTGTGATAGCCCACACGAATAATTACTTGTAACACCTTGAACATGTTTATCACCTAATTCATATAATCACATAAACACGTATCAATTTCACAATCACTTTCTAATTATATCACATATCATACTACAAGGTGTTAAATCTCATAACACTTATAATCTTACTATAAGCTTCATACACTTTTATGTGTGATTGCTTATAAATGGGTATTTATCATAATTTCTCATCAATTCCATTTACCAACATCACAAGTATCACTCTTTGATGCATAATCACACACAATACATATCAATTACCCATTTATAGCAATCATCATATACATGGTCATGATTATAATTATTCAATTTTTCTCAAACACATGATCATGGGTGTTTTAACCAAACTAATATCATTTATGTATTGAACATACTATAATTAAGTGTATGAAACCTTAATTGAATCATTAGTCCACTAATTCATCAAAACCCCAAGACTAGGGTTTAATCTAATTCATGAAATTCATCAATTAAACACAAAAGGGAGGTTAATCATACCTTAAAGAAGTTATTTGCAAGCTAACAAGCACTAATTTAACAAAACCTAGCTTTAATTTAGCTTCCTTCTTCTTGTTCTTTCAAAACCTACCTCACACAAGCCTTGTACGTATTTTTATTTTCTGTGTATGTAATTGCAGTAGAAGATTACAGAAGCAGTGTTTTTATACTGCATTTTACAATTAAACCCTCAACTTATAGTACTTGTCACTTTTAGTCCCTCTACTAACAATTTCATTAAATGGTAAGTCCTATTGACACAAAACATATTACACAGTTAGTCCTTCTAACTTAAACAGTTAAAATAATATAATTTAAGGTTTTGTACTTACGAAATTTTGGGCGTTACATATACTACATGAGTTTTTCGAAACTAATCATTTAAAGTCCTCCGTCAGCATAGTTGTTAATACGTTGTAGCGTGAATATTAGTATATGGTACCATATAGGATTGACCCTCCTCGTCCGGGTTAGCAAGCACTAACCGGGTAAACGGACGTACTAATATTTGGGAAGACGAATGTTGATTAGGCATTCGTGGAGGCACCTCGCCCGGAATTCTCTATAGGGGACCCGGCCCTCGAGTTAAGCTCAACTATGTGCTCATGGCTGTATACACGATTACTATCATTAAATTGCTGGATGCAATTCATTATTTAAATCTTGCGGTTCACACTATATTAACTGATTTCAAACCTGTGAGCTCACCAGCTTTCTAGCTGACCTTTTAGCATGTATCGCAGGTACCAAGCAGTAGGTTGCTTCTTCTTCAGGACTTTTAGCTCGAGTCAGCATACAGACGATTGAGATTTTCTTGCATTAGTATATTTTGTACAAGTACTTATGTACTGAAATCTCCTTTTATTTAAACTCGAGCTATGTAAAGCTTTAATTGTTGTAAACATTTCAATTATCAATATATTTTGTTAAAACGACACATATAGAGTCGTTTGCTATATATCTTTGTGCTTTGTTATTGATTAGTAACACCCAAATCGTGCTTCCGCAATTCATTAAATTTGGGGGTGTTACAGATTGGTATCAGAGCCTAAGGTTATAGTGAACTAGGTTGCATTTAGTGGGCCTAGACTATGACCATTAGGCGGTATTCCTTATTAGGTATAACTGGTTCAGTGATTACGTCATACGAGTTTAATTTAACATAGCCTGATCAACTATGTATAATTAAGCAAGGATGATGTAAGATCTGAAGGTAGTTATGGCTGAACAGGGTACACTAGAAGACTCTGACCTCGAGAGAACCGAGACTTAAACATGTTTATGCTAGACACTCAATAGGCTATATTATATAGGAACTATATGAATATGGGCCTCAATCTTACTAACGCTTTGTCTCAGAAATGGCAAACACACCATCAAATTCATCTCGCTCTCAATCCGGGTCTCAGAACCCAAGGGTAGCAAGGAGGAACGACAGGTTGCCTCGAGCTGGCCCGTACCCCACTCACTTCACCTTGCCGGCCTTAGCCGCTAGGGTGAACCAACACGAGCAGCGACTTCGCACCATGGATGTCGTGTTGCAGGAAACAAACGAAAACTGGAGACTTACATCCCTCGAGCGCATCGAACAAGTCTCCAATGACCTTGAAACCACAAACAACAACATGGATGTCCTTCGCAACCAAGTAATAGAAATAAGCGTGGAAAATGCCCTTCTACGACACAGGCTGGAAGAATGTGAACAGCGCTCACACGAAGCAGAAGAATATGCCCGTGGACTAACACAACGACTAGCACTAGCAGAAGATAACGCCCGACAAGCCAGCAGACTTGCAAACACTGTTGACCATCTCATTGAAATGATGGAACAAATTAATCTACGTTAAGACTAGTGTAGTCCTTGTCTTGTAATCTATCTCGTAATCTAATGACTATCTAAGCACTATTCTATAAATTCGTCGGATGTAACAATTCCCGACACCTTTTGTAATAACTCTGTAGGATGTAACCTTTGAATTCATAATTATCTATCAAATATCCCTTGCTGTTTCAACTCATATTAATTGCCATTTTTCCTATTGATGTTATGTATTACCGCTTTTATACATGTACATCTGTGACAAATACAACTTCCTTGCAAAATCTCATGTATCTTCATTTCTTTTATTGAAGAATCATGCCGCCAAAGACCAGACCTTACACCGATGCTCAACTTACCTCACTCATAACCCAGGCTGTGACTGAAGCCTTGACTCGGAATACTCCACCGAATTCCGAAAGAAACAGCGATGCCGCAGAAACCCCCGCTGCTAAACCTTGTTCTTACAAGGACTTTCAAAGCTGCAAACCCTCGAGCTTCAAGGGTTCTGAAGGAGCCATCGGACTGATCAGATGGTTCGAAAAGATGGAAACTGTTTTCCGTGTCAGCAAATGCGCGGAGAACGACAAAGTAAACTTCGCCACCTGCTCTCTCGAAGATGATGCCCACTCTTGGTGGAACTCATATACCCAATCAGTGGGTGCTGACACTGCCTACCAACTAACTTGGGAGGGATTGAAAGCAAAACTCACTGCTAAATACTGCTCAATCGCCAAACTCCAAAAGCTAGACGAGGAGTTCTGGAACCTAAAGGTTCAGGGTGGTGATATCGATGGTTATACCACCAGATTCCAACAACTTGCTGCCCTCCGCCCAGCCATGGTAAGCACTGAACCTGATAAAATCAGAAAGTACATCCTTGGCCTTCCTGAGCCTGTTCGGGGGCATGTTGCCTCTTCCAACCAAACCACCATTGACGGTGCAATCCTATTGGCCCAAGACCTGATGTCAATGAGCCAAGATTCTGAACCACCTACTTCATCCTCTCACAACAACAAAAGAAAGTGGTCCGACTACCACAACAACCACTCAAACCAACAAAACAAGAAACCCGACACCATCAAAGCCTACAATACCACCACAGACATCACACGGGGCTACACTGGGAACAAACCCTATTGTTCCAAGTGCAGCCGTTACCATGAAGGTTCCTGTGGTCCCTTTTGCAACAATTGCAAGAGGTACGGCCACCTCACCAAAGATTGCCACTCTCCTACCAACAACAACCCTAACAACACCAGAACACCCAAAGTCTGCTTTGAGTGTGGGAACCCCGGGCACTTCAGGGACACGTGCCCAAAGCTGAAGAATAATAACAACAACAACAACCGCAACAGCAACAACAACAACAACACCCGAAGCAGAGCCTTCGTCATCAAATCTGGGGACGCCCGTCAAGACCCGAATGTGATCTCGGGTATGTTCCTCCTCAACAACTTAACTGCTTCTGTTCTATTTGATACTGGTGCTGATAGAAGCTTTATCTCCTATGACTTTTGCCCATTACTTGACATCACTCCTGTTGCCTTAGATGTTAAGTACACTGTAGAGCTAGCAAATGGGAAACTTATAGAAACCAATAGTGTGATACCTAATTGCACTTTAAACCTAGCTGACAAACCTTTTCAATCGATCTTGTACCCGTTGAAATCGGGAGTTTCGACGTCATCATTGGAATGGACTGGTTGTCCAAACACCAAGCTGAAATCGTTTGTTACGATAAGATCGTCCGCATTCCACTCGCTGTCGGTAGAACCTTGATCATACAGGGGGAGACCGGTGGGACGAGGCTTAATATCATCTCTTGCTTAAAAACCCGAAAATTTCTGAGGAAGGGTTACCCTGCAATACTCGCACACATCACAAAGAAGAAGTCGGAGGAGATGCGACTTGAGGATGTGCCAATTGTTAGAGACTTTCCCGAAGTCTTTCCGGAAGAACTACCTGGTTTACCTCCATCTAGACAGGTTGAGTTCTCAATTGATCTCGTGCCGGGTGCCGCACCGGTGGCCCGCGCACTGTACCGTTTAGCCCCATCCGAACTTCAGGAGTTGTCCGCCCAGTTACAGGAACTCCTGGATAGAGGATTCATTAGACCGAGTTCTTCACCTTGGGGAGCTCCGGTCTTATTTGTTAAAAAGAAGGACGGTTCATTTCGAATGTGCATCGATTACCGAGAATTGAACAAATTGACCGTCAAAAACCGATACCCACTTCCTCGCATTGATGATCTATTCGACCAACTTCAGGGTTCAAGTTTCTACTCAAAAATCGACCTGCGGTCAGGCTATCACCAGTTACGAGTTCGCGACACCGATATTCCAAAAACTGCTTTCAGAACTCGTTACGGGCACTACGAATTTCAAGTGATGCCCTTCGGTCTAACCAACGCACCGGCTGTATTCATAGACCTCATGAACCGGGTGTGTAAACCTTACCTCGACAAGTTTGTCATTGTCTTTATCGATGACATACTCATTTACTCGCGCAACGAGCAAGAACATGCGAAACACCTCAAAACCATCCTTGAACTACTTAGACACGAGGAGCTTTATGCCAAATTCTCTAAGTGTGAGTTCTGGATACAAACCGTTCAGTTCCTTGGTCACGTGATCGACAGTCAGGGAATTCACGTTGACCCATCAAAAATCGAGGCTATCAGAGACTGGCAAGCACCCACCTCTGCAACTGAAGTACGACAATTCTTGGGTCTTGCTGGGTACTATCGGCGATTTATCGAAAACTTCTCCAAAATAGCTCAACCACTCACGGTACTGACTCAGAAGGACAAAAGGTTCGATTGGACCGATAAACAAGAGTCAGCGTTCCAACTTCTGAAACAAAAGCTTTGCAGTGCTCCAATTCTATCCTTACCCGAAGGCACCGATGACTTCGTGGTATACTGCGATGCTTCCCACCAAGGTCTCGGTTGTGTGCTGATGCAACGAGACAAAGTCATTGCCTATGCCTCACGACAGCTGAAAATTCACGAAAAGAACTACACCACACATGATCTTGAACTCGGAGCTGTCGTTTTTGCACTCAAAATCTGGAGACATTATCTCTACGGCACTAAGTGCACAATCTTTACCGATCATAAAAGTCTCCAACATATATTCGATCAGAAGGATATCAATATGAGGCAACGTCGATGGGTCGAGTTGCTTACCGATTACGATTGCGAGATCAAGTACCATCCAGGGAAGGCTAATGTTGTAGCCGATGCCCTCAGTCGAAAGGAACGACCAAAACCACTTCGTGTCCGAGCCCTCAGTATGACCATTCACAACGATCTTACCATTCAGATTCATACCGCTCAGATCGAAGCCCTGAAACCTGAAAATATCAAAAACGAAGCCTTACGGGGTATGGACAAACAATTTGAAATCAGACCTAACGGGATTAGGTATTTCTCAAACCGAACCTGGTTGCCTAGTTTTGGGAGCCTACGAGACTTGGTGATGGATGAGGCTCACAAGTCCAAATATTCTATCCATCCAGGATCCGATAAAATGTACCACGGAATCAAGGAATTTTATTGGTGGCCAACCATGAAAGCCGAAATCGCCACTTATGTCAGCAAGTGTCTTACTTGCTCGAAAGTCAAAACCGAACATCAGAAACCTCCTGGTTTACTCCAACAACCTGAAATCCCTGAATGGAAATGGGAACAAATTGCCATGGATTTCATAACCAAACTACCCAAGTCGTCGAACGGTTGCGATACCATTTGGGTGATCGTCGATCGTCTCACCAAATCTGCCCATTTCCTGGCAATCAAGGAAAACGATAAAATGGAACGCCTTGCACAAATCTATATCAAGGAAATCGTTTCTCAACACGGTGTTCCAATCTCGATCATCTCTGACAGGGATGCCCGTTTCACCTCTCACTTTTGGCAATCACTTCAAAAAGCTTTGGGTACTCGCCTTGACATGAGTACCGCATACCATCCTCAAACCGATGGCCAAAGTGAACGAACCATTCAGACACTGGAAGATATGCTACGCGCCTGCGTAGTTGATTTCGGTACAAACTGGGAAAGACATCTACCGTTGTGCGAATTCTCGTACAATAACAGCTATCACGCCAGCATTAAGGCTGCATCTTTTGAGGCACTGTACGGTCGTAAGTGCCGATCACCGATCTGTTGGACTGAAGTGGGAGACAGTCAACTCACTGGTCCTGAACTCATACACGCCACAACTGAGAAAATTGTGGAAATCCAAAACCGACTCAAAGCCGCACGTGATCGTCAGAAAAGTTACGCTGACGTGAGACGCAAACCACTCGAGTTCCAAGTTGGGGATCGAGTACTCTTAAAAGTATCGCCTTGGAAAGACGTCATCCGTTTTGGCAAACGCGGGAAGTTAAATCCCAGGTACATCGGGCCTTTTGAGATCCTCGAGAGGATTGGCCCCGTAGCTTATCGATTGCAGCTGCCATCCGAACTCAGCAGCGTGCACCCCACTTTTCATATTTCAAATTTGAAGAAGTGTCTGTATGATGAGACACTTATTATCCCACAAGATGAAATTCGTGTTGACGATAAACTTCACTTCGTTGAGGAACCCACTGAAATTATGGACCGTGAGGTCAAGCAACTAAAACAAAGTCGTATTCCCATCGTCAAGGTCAGATGGAATTCGCGGCGTGGTCCGGAATTCACCTGGGAACGGGAAGACCAAATGCGACTCAAATATCCTCAACTTTTCACTGATTCTACATCAAACACGACTTCGAACTAAATTTCGGGACGAAATTCTTCTAACAGGGGGAGAATGTAACACCCGCCAAATTAGGACTAGTAATTAGTGCCTAATCATATGTTAATAAATGTAATTAGTTCTGTGTTAGGCTAATTAATGTATCGAATTATATATATATATATATATATATATATATATTGTTGAATATATACGAAAATGCGATTTAATTAAATCGTACGCAATTTAAATCGAATGTATTTCGATTCAGTTTAATACGGACGTTGGTGACAAATTTTATTAAATAACGCTTTTATATCAAAAATATTATTATGATAATATTTCGTATTCATTCGGATCATACAAACAAAACTTACATAATTTAAGATATTAAAACGCGCAAACTAAATAAACAAACTTATATTTTATAATTCAAATATAAATTTATTTGTAAAATATTTAAATAAAATATCGCTTAATAATTTGTGGGAACGCTCTGGGAAGCTCTAGAGAAAAGAGGTGAAGGAAGTCCACAGGTGAGAGCTGGCAAGAGGAGTCTTCTTAAAAAGCAGTTTACTATGTTTAAAGCTTTAAAATGAGAAGATCTTGATGCCTATGTCACGCGTTTCTACCATCTGCTAAGTGAATTAGAATACCATGAGATTGTTGAAGAAGAAGTATCTAAAACCGACAAGTTTCTTGAGGGTTTGCCTTCTAAATGGGAAATGTATGGCGTTATGATTAAGGATAACGAAACTAGGTATTCTACTATGACCTTAGAGCAAGTCATTGACAAGCTGAAAGGTTATGATTTCTCCAAGAAGTTAAGAGATAGTGATTCTGATCAGGTTCAGAACCCTGGGTTGTATCATGGAAAGTCAAGTCTTTCGACTGCGTCATCTAGTTCGACCACTGCACTGTTAGTTGGTGATACTAGTGAAAATGGAGAACTGATTTCTGAAGATCTGTGTTTTATTTCCTCCTCTGGTGATGAGACAAAGGGAAAGAATTCTGAGAAGTCACCTCAAGAGCATCAGAAGATGCCGATGAGTGTGAAATCTGCTGAACAGCAACTGTCTGTTCTTGCTTCCTTTGTGGCATCATATGAGAACTACAATGATCCTATTCTGTTTGATGAGGATTATGAGCAGATAGATTCTGATTATCTTGAGGAATTGGAGCTTCAAGATCAACTGGTGTTGATATCCAGAAAGGTGAAGAATTTCCTCAAGAGAACTGGTAGAAAGGTGTAACACCCGCCAAATTAGGACTAGTAATTAGTGCCTAATCATATGTTAATACATGTAATTAGTTCTGTGTTAGGCTAATTAATGTATCGAATTATATATATATTGTTGAATATATACGAAAATGCGATTTAATTAAATCGTACGCAATTTAAATCGAATGTATTTCGATTCAGTTTAATACGGACGTTGGTGACAAATTTTATTAAATAACGCTTTTATATCAAAAATATTATTATGATAATATTTCGTATTCATTCGGATCATACAAACAAAACTTACATAATTTAAGATATTAAAACGCGCAAACTAAATAAACAAACTTATATTTTATAATTCAAATATAAATTTATTTGTAAAATATTTAAATAAAATATCGCGTAATAATTTGTATTTTAAAACATACCATTTAATATGTAAAATAATTAGTTAACGTTTAAACGACGGAGTAAACGAACACCGCACGGAACACGAACGCGGGACGAAAATGGGGACTCAAAACCCCACTCACCTCCCACTTTACTCCTCATTCTCTTTTTCACCCTCTCTCTCTTACTCCCTCCTCTTCTTTTTCTCTCAATTCACCAAACACCTATAACCTCACAAAATCACCAAATACTACCACTAAACACACTCGGATTTCATCGGCTCTGCCCCTTGGACCCCGCCAGGGGCTGCCGCCCCTTGGACCCCGCTACCAGGGGCGCTGCCCCCGGACCCCCGTACTTAGATTCCGTAACGGCTTCTAAAACACAATCAAAACACATTTTTCAAGTAAAATGACACGAAATCAAAATAATAATAGCTGAGATTATTATTACAAATCCGTCACCAACGGGCCGTACATATTTTCAAACATTCGAATCAATCAACCAAATGTAATTTGGACATTCTAGTTGGACGGACAACTACAAGGGTGATCTTTTGAGATACCCAATCATGTGTATAACCATCGCGTGTCGTGGACACCCTCAGGTTACAAGTCTTTGGACTTCGATTCTCGGCTAATCATTCTAAGTTTATTTTCATAAACTCAACGACTCAGGTGAGTCTCATAGCCCCTCTTTTTACTGTTTTACTCAGGGGTGTGATACACTGCTTATTTTACATGTGAACGCAAGTACAAACATTTCATATACTACATGAGTTTTTCGAAACTAATCATTTAAAGTCCTCCGTCAGCATAGTTGTTAATACGTTGTAGCGTGAATATTAGTATATGGTACCATATAGGATTGACCCTCCTCGTCCGGGTTAGCAAGCACTAACCGGGTAAACGGACGTACTAATATTTGGGAAGACGAATGTTGATTAGGCATTCGTGGAGGCACCTCGCCCGGAATTCTCTATAGGGGACCCGGCCCTCGAGTTAAGCTCAACTATGTGCTCATGGCTGTATACACGATTACTATCATTAAATTGCTGGATGCAATTCATTATTTAAATCTTGCGGTTCACACTATATTAACTGATTTCAAACCTGTGAGCTCACCAGCTTTCTAGCTGACATTTTAGCATGTATCGCAGGTACCAACCAGTATGTTGCTTCTTCTTCAGGACTTTTAGCTCGAGTCAGCATACAGACGATTGAGATTTTCTTGCATTAGTATATTTTGTACAAGTACTTATGTACTGAAATCTCCTTTTATTTAAACTCGAGCTATGTAAAGCTTTAATTGTTGTAAACATTTCAATTATCAATATATTTTGTTAAAACGACGCATATAGAGTCGTTTGCTATATATCTTTGTGCTTTGTTATTAATTAGTAACACCCAAATCGTGCTTCCGCAATTCATTAAATTTGGGGGTGTTACAAAAGGTGTTGGGCAATAGATCAGGGTTTGACAAAACCAAGGTCAGATGCTTTAACTGTCAGGGTATTGGTCATTTTGCTAGAGAATGCCAAAGACCTAAAGTAGAAGCACAAGGAAAACAAGGTTCGGGAAGTACTCTCGCTTCCAAAGCCTTAGTGGTGAAGCAGTTGGATGGCTCTTATGATTGGCAAGCTCATTCTGAGGAAGCTTTGATGGCCGAGATCGAAGAAACAACTGCTGGATCAGTGTCCTACATGCCCACTGATATGGAACAGAAAGTAGAGGTGCCTGAGTCTGAAGTGAAGGCAAGTGATGATGACGTGCTATATATGGATTCAGCTCCAGATATGAGTCCTGAAGAATTCGTGGCACGTATGGCTGAATTACAAACTGGCAAGAAGAAGGTATGTTTAGATATTCTTAATCTTGCTGATGTTTGTTACTTAGTTACTGATTTACAATCTCAGAATAGTGTCTTAACTGTGTCAAATAGCAACCTGTCATCACAATTAAATATGGATAAGGAATCTTATAAGACTGTTAGATCTGAACTTGATCAAGCTGTTATGGATATTCGTAGATTAAGTGATGATAAACAAGTCTTAAAAGATAAAATTAAGTCTGATGCTTCGGATAGAACAAAACTTAGAGATACCATAAGTGAAAAATCTGTTATCATAGATGGTCTCTATATGAATATCAAAGACTTAAATGAGACGATTGCTAGTAAGGATCAGGAAATCGTGAACCTTAACTTAAGGTTAATTGAGCAAAACCGTAAACTTGAGAACTATAGGACATCTCAAATGGATAAAATGTTAGATGCTCAACGTAGTGTAAAGGACAAGACTGGGTTAGGTTACAATGATGTATCCCCGCCTTTTAATGCCAATTACACTCCTATTCCTGAAGATTCTGAAATGACTGAAGTTAAACCTGAGAGTTCAGTAGCTGATAAACCTGAATAGTCAGAGGCACAGAAAGATGTTATTAAGAACGTATCATTAGATAATAGCAAGGCTTCTCAGTTCACCAAAATACAATTTGTATCGGATGGAGTGATTAACGATGCTAAGACTGATGATAAGGTTAATAAAGAACAGCTTAAACCTTTAGTGCCTAAGACTCCGGATGAGAAAGCAAAAGTGAGTAAATCACGCAAGCAGATGTCATGTTTCAAGTGTCGTCAAAAGGGACACGTGGCTTCGTGTTGTCCTAACAAAAATCCTGAAACACCACATAAGCTTGTGTTGATTATCCGTGCACGTCTACCGGATTTGGCTATACCTGAACCACATCTAGTGGTTAATACGATTGACCATCGTGGGTATAACGCCATGTTCATGCAGACGGTCAGAAAGGAGGGAGTGGTGAAACCTGAAGTTAGACCACTTTTCGGGTATATTGTTGATCCGAACTACGTTGCACCGCCAAATCATGGGTGGTTAGACGTTGCTCCTGCTGCTGCTGCTGCTCCTGCTGAAGCTGATGTGGTTCATCCTGAAGATCCACAAGAGCTTTTAGAGGACGTTTTGGAACAACCTGCACATGCTGGGGAACAGGTGAACCCAGATGTTGCTGCTCAGGTAGTGCAAGAGGTTTTGGAGCGGAATGATGATGTGACAAATCCTTTGCTTCAAGACATTGAGAGTTATTTAGCACCACCTGAGGTAATTTTTTATTTATATAATTATATAGATGCTTAGTTGATAGATTGTTTTTATTAATCATAGATGCATAATATTATTATCTAATGCTTATGATATAGATATTTAGTAAATTGGATATTATTTCTGATTTTAAAATATAAATATCATTAAACAAACAGGAAGCTGAAGCTGAGGCTGCAAATCCAGAAGTTATATTACTTGAGGATGAGCAGATACAGCTTGATAGATCAGTTGAAGTACCGACTGAGGTATTATATCTGATTAATCTTAAATATATAGAACTTGTATGATAGAGCTTATGCTAATCATAAATGTTTAATATATTTAAACTTTAGGATCCTGTTAGATCATCTGGAGGTCGTGATGGTGAGACGGCTTCAGATGAGGATTCTGAGAATACACCTTCTCCTCCTCCGTCTATCTCTGAAAGGAAGAGAAAAGGTAAGAGTGTTATGGAGGAAGATATTGAGGAGATTGATGCTCAATTGATGAAGCGTCCGAGAACGCTTACTATTAGAGAAGGTACGTATTGATTATAAAAGTTAAATAATCTTAACTTGTTGTTTATCAGGAGTTAAACTGAGACAGTTAATTCTGTATACAGTTGCTCAGGATACACCGCAGGTAGAGATGGATGCACCGGTGGTTACTGAACCGATATCTGTACCGCTTCAGGTATGAGATATAAGTTCTATAACTATGAGTGTTATGTAATTAATTAGAGTTTGAGACAGAATAATCTGTAACAATAACTGATTTTAATTGTGTTTAACTTTACAGCATGAGGTTGCTGATCTAGTTCGTGGAGCTAATTTTCCGATGAACAAAACAGCTAGATTTGCGACAAGTTTGCTTACGCAGGCTTTGTCTCAACCTCATACACCGCTGACCAGAGACTGGCATATTGAGTCTCTTACACCACCTGGACCAAGAACGATACCTGTTACTCCATCGACTGATGCTGAAAGGATTACATCCTTAGAGTCGAGGGTAAAGGATTTAGAGAAGCTTACTTCTCAGATTCCAGAGCTGGTGTCGAGCAATCTTCTTCTTTCTCAGCAGATACTCAAGCAGAGTGAATCGTACAATCTGTTGATGAAGACTCATGAGACTTTACTTGCGGACTTCAATGTACAGAGACTGAAGTTATCTTCTTTGGAGAGTCTGGTCTTGAGATCGTATTCAGGACAGTCTACTCAGGGGAGATATTGGTATATCTGGAGTCTTGCAGAGAAAATGAGTTGAAGAGGAAGAGAGATCAAGACAAGGACGATGATCCCAATGCACCGAGTGGTGAGCAGACCTGTCCTTCAAAGACTGGTGAGCAAGCTACAACTCAGGGGGAGTCTGGTGCTGGTGCTAGTGGTTCTGGAGTGGATACAAGTGCAGATAAGACTGTACCGGGTGATACTGAAGCTGGTAAGATAGCTTAGTATTATCATAGTACTGTAATATTTGTAATAGTTTGTAGTGAACAAATGTAAACTTAATTATTGTGTAAATATATTTGGCTTAGGGTTATTATTATTTTAAGTGAAATATGTTGGGTAATTTAAGTTTATATAATTATGTTAAGATAAAATAGTCATCGAAAGACTTCCGACTCATTGAGTAGTCGAGCGGCGTGTTCTGATTAATTTCGGCGGTCAAAATTTTATAATAACATATGCATTTTAGATTTGATTATGGACTTAAGACCGTAAGGTATATAAGTAATTAACAAGTTAAAAATGTATTCGTATTAACTAGACAAATGATATATAATTTAAAGGTTAAATTGATAATGAATTAGATCAATTAACACTTGGAAATTATATAAGGTAATTAATAGTAAATTTAAATGTTTGGTGATTATTCACGATGCATTAGAATTTAAAGTTAATTAATATTTGTTAAGTAGACTTAAGAGATTTTGGATTGATTCAGGGTAATCAATAAAAGATTTTATAAGTTATATGTAAATTGCGTTTATATGTTAGGTTAAAATATACAAAAGAATTAATAAAGAAATTCTTAGATTGGTTCAGGGAAATCAATGAAGAATTTGAATTATTAATATATTTGTATTTATGTTTTTCTCTAGGAATGGAAATGCTTAATCTATCAGATTCAGAAGATGACATTTTGGATGAGATTGATTATGATATTGAAGAAGGAGAGTTCAAACTTCCTGAAGACTGGACTGCAGTATTTGAATCTGTGATAGATGAAGGTGTTGATCTGGATGCAAATGTAGATGAACATGTTGTGAATCCATCAACGACTGAATTTGTTTTTCTAAATGAACAAGGAGAATCAGTTATTGATTTAGAAGCTTTTGAGAATGCTTCTGAAGATTCGGATACTGAAGTTGAAGAAATAGAGGACAAATACAAACATTTGGTTGGTAATCCAATGTTTATCCAAGGAATGCTTAAGAAGAAAAAGGAAAATAAGCCACGCATTTTGAAAGAAGTTGATATTACTGGAAAGCGTGTACTTAAAACTGGCATTATTGGATGGTATTATGACTCTGACCTGAAGCTCTTCGAGATCAAAAGGTTTGACGGGGTTCAATATTTTGAGAAGAAGCTTGCAGTGTTTAGTTCGTTGCCTCGATATGAGATTCGAGACTTGGCTAGATTAGATATGATAAATCCAAGTGATGATGATTATGCTAAGTATGTTGAGCGTATCATTAGGACTGAAGGATTATCTATGAAGTTTTCGAAGATTAAGCCAAGGAAAGGAAAAACGATAAAGCTGAACGAACTTAGTCAGAGAACTGGAAGAAGAAGAAGAAAGAAGGTTTATCCAGCGGTCAACTTTATTAAGCAAATACCTATGAAGACTATGCCTCAGAATATTTTGGGTAAATTGAAATATTGGGGGGGTAGATGCTGGAACAGGAGAAGCCTTTATGATTGAAGCTGATGATGATTATCCTGATGGCGAAAAAGAGATTCTTCGTGTATATGATCACAGACATCTGATGAACTTATCAAAGGAAGATCTGATTATGTTATACAAGAACAAGATCAAATCTACTATTGGTTGGGGTGATTTAGCACGAGATTATCACAGGATGGTTAAAACATGCATCAAGCTTAAAATTTTCGCAGGAAGTAAGATTTACAAATGAAGACCAAAGACAGCGTAAAGATAAAGACGCTAGAGCTATTGTCAAGGGGGAGTCTGTTGGGACATAGATTGTGACAACAGATCTAGCTTGAAATAGGACTGGTGTAATTATTATTACGTTTGTATATTGGTTTAGATTTGTAAATAAATATTTGTTTTGTTAGTAATATTCGTTAAACATATTATTGTGCTAAGTTAGACGAATGTTTAAAGACGAAATAAATAATAGACGTTTAATGCGAGGCGAGTCGAGATCTCAGGTCGCAGCGAGTTGAGCTGTGAGATGAGATCTGAACTTGCGAGGCATTAGTCTGGCGAGCCGAGCTCTGTGTTGGGCTTGGGCTTCGAGTTGGACCGAACTCGCAGGCCCATGCGAGCCGAGTTGAGCTGGACGTATATAATGTTTTTCACGGCTTGAAAAACATAACTTTTTAACACTTTTGATACTTTTGCCTTCTGCGAACTCGACAAACCCAGAGAAAAACCGAACCTAAAGGCTAGGCTTTGACGATTCATCGTTTAAAGTTAAGCTTTATTAAAACGCAATTCGAACATATTCGTTGTTAGTAAGATAACACCGTATTGAGGGATTCCGCACCTTAATACTACAGATAACGAAGTTATCGATCCTAAAACTAGGGGACTTACACTTTTGGAAAGTCCATTCGAGTCTTTGATTCGATCAGCCTGATAAATCTGACAAAGAAAGATTTGAAAGCTCTCCACAAGAATAAACTTCAGTATTACCAATCTGATCAGGAGGAAGCTTCAAAGTTTCAACAGGTGGTCGAGATTTGTGTAAAAGTGGGAATTCACGCAAGTGGAAGATTCCCGGAAGGATGGACTTGATCGAAGATTTTTGAAGACCAAGCTGCTGACATGGGAGAGTTTGTTGGTACATTTTGTATGTCAGTCAGTTAGTATATCGAGTTGTATGTGTCGTTAATTGAATTATATGAAAAATGTATTATTAGCGACACTTAATATTAGTTTTGGGCGACACTTGTTAAGTGTCGCCAAGAGTGAATTTAGAGTTATATGCGACACTTGGGTCAGTGTCGCATGGCCAATATTTGCGACACTTGGCTAAGTGTCGGTAAGTCGGTTTAGTTTAGTATAAATAGAACCTTACGGGTTCAGAGAAAGGGTTGACGAAACCCTAGCATCATTTGTCGACAAAGCACTTCTGTAATCAAGCTAATACGTTACGATTATCAATACGAAGTTTAATTTTGATTATATTATTGATTTCGGTTTGTGTTTACATATTATACGTGTGATTGTTTGTTTCCGCCATTCAATCAGTTGAGTCAATCATTCTAGAACCTATACATAGGGCACTAACAAGTGCATCGACAATCAATCTGAATCATATCATAATTTTGAGAATTAACAAGGTTTGGAATATTATTAGATTGAAATTACTTTACTTCTTTCCTTCATACTAATTGGGTATCCCGTAGATTAGGTGTTAATTTCTCAAGTCATTATCTCATAATCAATCCTATGTGTAATTACTAGAAATTTTGGGTTTAAAAAGAAAAAAATAAAATAGAGCCTCCACCTCATAATTTTTTGTGTCAAAACTCAAATTCATGTGCAATTAATTCAATTTCAATTCACTTGTTAATTATAACCTTATCGCTAACTGTTGAGTCACTGGTCGCTGACCATGTTGAGTCGCTGGTCACTGACCAACTCAACTTAACACTACTCGATGAAGAAATGAATTGTATCAAAGCTGCTGTTGCTGAAGATTGGTTTCGCTGATCGTTATTCATTCTACTCTCAAGGAATTGATATGCTGAGGAAGATTAAAGCTCAACTTGGTGTGTCGCTGATCAAGGACAGTGAGAGCTTTACATCTTCAAATCAATAAAAGGCAAAAGTCACTGCCAGAATAAAAGCTAGTCGCTAAAGATCAATAGTTCAAGTCATTCTACAAGAGCATGTTAGCTCGCAGTGAGTGAGGAGAATTAATGCATCTTCAGTGACTATTTAACAAAGCCTCTCAATCATCAAGTACAGAAAGTACTGTACTTATCTATACATCAGCAAGAGCGTTCCAACCTGAAGTATGTTCGAAACATTACGTGGCAACGAATGATTGGTTTTAAGGTAGCGAGATATTTGCGATAACAGAATCGGGACCCGCAGAATGTCGGTTAATCAGAGATCAAGCCAATCAAGCAGCGACACGTGTCATTCCAATATCCTATTTTATAGAAGATATTTATGGAACTCTTGTAGTATAAATAGTCCAGTGTTTTGTACTGTAGAGGCTAGTCGTTCAATCGTGTTAATCACTTATATGTCAGTGAGTAGTTAGTCTAAGCACGTATTGTCGATCCAGCGAGAGAACAGTCAGCGTGTTTGTCCACTGCTGTTCTTCTCAGTTTGTAATAGATTAGCTAAGTGTTTAATTTGGATTAACTTTGGTTAATCCATTCCGCATTCAACACTTGTGAATTTTATGATCAATATAATTCATCATTTAAGCTACTATTACTTTGTTACTTTGATATTGTCATATCTTTTATCATATACTCTGTTTATACTCATTTAAGCTTGAACAATTAAAAACTGTTGAATTAACTTAGTTAAAATCAGAAAAAGTGTTTAATTGTATTTAACCCCCCCTTCTACAATTAAACTTTACACTTTGCGATTCCAAATCACTAACTAATAGTGATTCCGGGACTCTCAATTGGTATCAGAGCAGAGTTGGTTTAAATTCAATTAATTAGGTCTGCAATGGAATCAGTAAAGTACAGTTGTGTAGACTCTGAGTATCAGAAGGGAAATAATGGTTCTACAACTAAACCTCCAGCTTTTGATCCTTCAAGGATTGAAACTTGGATGTCCCGAATGATGATGTTCTTAGACCTAGTTGACGACCGTCTCTGTAATACAATAACCAATGGTCCCCACATTCCAACCACAATTATTCCTGCTGTCATTGCTACAACTACTACTCCTGCTATACTAGAAGTGGTTGTGCCTAAAAGAGAGGAACAATGGTCGGATGAGGATAGACGATTGGTTAGACTGGATAAACAAGCTAAAATCTACATAGGTATGGCACTTCCTGATGAAGTGTTTGAATCTATCAGGCTTTGTAGAACTGCTAAAGACATGTGGGACACCCTTAGGAATATATATATATTGGAACTCCTGATATTATTCGCTGCAGGGAAGTCAATCTCACTCGCCAGTATGAGCTATTCTCAATGGAACCAAATGAATCTCTGTCTTCTACTTACACCAGATACCAATCGCTGATGAACAAAATGGAGAAGGCTGGTATAGGTAAGGAACAGAGATTTATTGTTGAAAAGTTTCTGGAGTTGCTGCCAAGGAAAATCTGGGGAACCATTGCCACATGCACCAGACAGAGGAATGATTATTCAATTCTTAATCTAACTCAGGTCTATGGTATTTTTCTCAACTGGGAGCAGTCTGAAAAGCAAGCTGATCAGAGTGAGCATATTCGTGCTACTCTTGGAAGTCAGAAGATATCCAATGCTCTTGTAGCTGAGCTTGATGAAATCAATCAGAGATAGAAGTCAAAAGTGTCTAAGAGAAGCTCAAAGTCACTGATAGCTGAAGAAGAAGGTGATCAAGCTGAAGAACAGTCAGAGTATGAGTATGATGAGGGTCTGGAGAAGCTGGAAAAAGACATGGCCATGATGGTTGCTAATTTCAGAAGGAACACCAGATCAAAAAGATTCGCTGGTGCTCCATCATCTGATAATTTTCAATCAAAAGATGAATGCTACAAGTGTGGCAAACTTGGTCACTTTGCAGCTGATTGTAGATCAAAGTCAGTCAATCAAGTCCCTGAGCCAAAGTCAAGTTTCAGAATTGACAAATACAACAAGTACAAGGCAAAGTACAAGAAGCTGAAGGAAATGTCAAAGTCTGGAAAGAAGAAGGGTAAAGGGTTTGTTGCTGAAGAGGGTCACTCAGCGACTCTGATTCTTCATCATCATATGATGAAGAAGCAATGATTTGTTTAGACAAAGATTAGTGTCTGATGGCTGATGACGCTGATTTTCATGAAGACATCAATGAAATAGCTCAGAAATGTTCAGCATCAGAATGGGATTCTGATACTCTTTACAAGGTGCATTGTTTTAAATCATATTCATCTACTGAAAAAGATAATGTCTTTGAGTCTCTGATAGTTGACTTATCAAATGCTCATGACATTCAAAAAAGGTAGAAACGCAAAATCAGTGACTTACAATCCAAACTTATTTATCAAAATGAAAGTGAGTCAAAGTTGAAGAAATTAAAACTGGATCTTGATGCACAGATTCATGCTAATCAAGTTTGTGTTCAAGAAAAGTTGATATCTGAAACAAAATTTTTGCAAATCAAAAAGGTCATTGAATTTTGGTGTAAGACTACTGGAAGGGTGAATCAGTGTGTGAACAATCAAATCCCAAAACAAGCTAAAGCTATTTTGGGAGGTGATTATGAATATGCTGCATCTCTCGCTGATTCAACAAAAGTTAATCATGTCTTTAAACCCAAGGGTAATTTTTCAGAAGATGTATTTGAACCCATATCAGTCTTTAGTGAGCCACGACCAAACTATTTTACTAAAAGCAAGTTGATCACTGAAGATACTGATATCTCAAATGGTAATGATGAGATAAATGTTTAAAAAACTGTTAAATCATCAGTAACTTCACATCTCATCAAAACCATCGCTGATAATCAAACAATCATCAGCAACTTCACTGACACTGTGTCAGTCACTGAGACAACATCTATCAGTGACCTTAAGTCAAAGATGCAAGAAGTAAAAATCAGCAAGAAAAGTTGTTTGATTGTGTCAGATCTGCAACTTAAAACAAGAAAAGTCAAAAAGGCCAGCTACTTAAACAAAAAGTGTTATAAATGTGGCAATAGACAGCATCTGTCATCTGAATGCTCTACTCCGCTCATTTCAAAAGATCAGATACTTAGTAAAGATTCAGATGCAGTTTATGCAAATTAGTGGAAGCCAAAAACAAGGCTTGGTCACTATGAACCCATCTCTGGATGGGTTCACCAGTTGAACTAATAATGAATGTTGATGCAGGGCTTTCTTAAAAAGACTATCTGATATCTATGATCGGATGTAAGTCCCTGCTCAGTGATTACCAGGATAAAAAGAAATCCTGTGACGATTTTTCTTTGGTTGCTTTAAGATAAATTGACTCTATGAATTATAATACTAGAAGGATATATTCACTGATTAACTTACCTTTACTGATATAATCAGCAAGTTCAGTATTTAGTTAGTTATATTCATCTTCTATTATAAACTTATAAAGTCACATGGATATCCTTTATGTCTTTAAGTCTGATAAATGTTATTTTTCTAGGATATCACTAGCTGATCTAGTCAGTATTCAAAGTTGTGATCTGATCAGTGAATTATATCATTAAGAAATATAATGTCCATCTTGCCTTAAGACATAATTTATATTCATTTAAAAAAAAAAAAAAAAAAAAAAAAAAAAAAAAAATAATAATAATAATAATAATAATAATAATAATAATAATAATAATAATAATAATAATAATAAATAATAAAAAATAAAATGTATCTATCAAAATGTGGCAACCACAATTTTCATTAAAACTGAACCTAAGTCTATACAATTTAATCAGTATTCTAAGTTGTGATTAAATCAGGAAGGTAAAGGTTCAGCAAGATAAAATTCTGTGATATTGTCTCTTTTTGATATTTATATTCTTTTTATGTGTGGTAAATCAAGAAATTGGTTATGTATCTTCAGGAACTTTAACTCCCTGAAGATATCATTTAATGGTGATATATTAATCGACAAACATTCGTTACATTTTATACTTTTAATATTTATTCTAACGGATTTCAAATTAAATATTTTTTGGTGCAACGAAAAAGTCGTGCGCTTCTGACATTCTCTCTCCTACGTCAGCACAATTTTCCGGCTCACCACTCCCATCACCATTAATATCACCACTCTCCACCATCATGCCCCTTCTATGCCTCTACCACTTCCACCATGACCATCCACGTCGCCTCCATCTTATCCACACGATTATCAGCAAAACGTACTCTATTTAAATTAACAAATCAGTGACTTGTCACTTCTACGCTTTCCTGATTTTCAAAAACCCTCTATCTTCAAAAACCCTAAATTAAGTGTGTAAACAAGTTTTCCAAAGGATCTGTAATGTCTAAATCAAAATTTTTCAACAATACATACACAGCCACTGCATAGATTAAAGCTCTTCGAGCCTCTGCAGTAAGTGAAGATTCTATCATTACAGTTCCAAAATCAAACTATTTTGGTAATCTCTCTTGCTCTAAACCAGAGTATGCGGAGATGATAAACTTTTTGAAAAACCACTTTATTCTCCCTGCTCTCACGTTATCTCCTGGAGAAATGAATTGAATCCAGAATGGTTGAGTGAGTTCTGGTATACCTGCACTCAATCGTTGATGGTTTTTCACAAATCAAGGGAGTCATTGATAACGGAGGTCAAGAAATAATCATTTCTGCACACACCATTCGTACCGTTTTACAACTCCCTGAGCATGATACTTACGACCCACTGCCTGACAAGGATGCTGCCAAAGGAGGCATAGTCAATCTCACTGGAATTGACTGTAAATATACTACGGATAGCAATGGAAATCGTAAGTACTCTAGTGTTCATAAATCTAAAATGGATGGTGTGTGGAATGCCCTGTTTTCAAATTTTATTCAGTCTTTGGGCACAAAAACAGGGAGTTATGATCAATTCAACTCCTTAGAAGCACAGATAAGCTGGTCACTGGTCAACTCCTTAAAAGTTGACTATGCAAGCGTGATCTTTAATGATATTGTTTTAAGAATCGGTGAACCTACCAGAGCAAAATATGTTTCCTATCCTAAGTTTCTCTCGCTGGTCTTTAAAAATCAGTTTAAAGCCTATGATAGGGTTTCTTTCAAAGGTTTTGAACCCACACTGATAGGAAATCAAATTTTTGCTAAAGATGCAACTGTGCTTCTCCCTGATTTTATGAAAACAACCGTGGTTCTTGCACCCAAGCCTTTACGAACTGTACATCCGTCAGATCCTGCCCCCCAATCGACCACGTCACTGACCACACCCCCAGTGACTACTGCTGGTCAACCACAAAAGGAAAAATCACAACCTCCTCCAAAGAAAATCAAGTTAAAGTTCCTGACATTAAAGGATCAGGGATAGAGTCAGAAAAAGACGTCTAAGGACGCCAAGAGTGAAGCAGAGACTGAACGTTCAGTCCCTGCGGGCACCCTTGATAAACCAGAGCCTAAAGTCGCTTCGCTGGACTCACAAAAGTCCAGTGACTCTATAAAGGGAAACCTACAGACAGCTACAATGGCTCAACCCATTGTCAGCAGTGATTCGGGTGCAACCCACACCCCCTATCGAGTCAACCCATCAGCCACTCATTATCCTCACAAAAGGATAATGTTTTAATCAAAGGGCAAGTGCCATCAGTGGGTGATAACACACCCATCGCTGATGACACACCACTGGCTACAGACCCGGGCCATCTCTCATCTAGCACTGCACCAGCTGTCAATGTCTCTCCTTTGACACAGGGAGAGATACAAGCTGCACCTTCTGTTTCTGATGATCCATCAGCCAAAACACAAGCTGATGATGATGATGATGAGGAAGCCCAGCCAATGGATACCTCTTCCTCTTCTTCTGATATGGATCAGCAACATCCATCCTATGCTTCTATCGTTAAAAGAGTGAATCAGCAATTGGATGCTACTGATATCTCATCTCTACCTTTCTCAACTACTCCTCTAGCCGATACCATAATCTCACCTATCAGGGAATTAGACACAATGTCTCTTTCCAGCTATAACATCTCTCACCATGCTAACGATCAACCATCCCAACCAGAAGTTGAAATTCAATCTCAACCACAACAAACTCCACCTGTCTCACCTATCATTCATCAACAATCACCCAAAGCTGATAAAGCTTCAACCTCCACCACATCACCAACAGACAAACTGCTACTTGATTATATTGCATCTTCCCAGCAATAGATTCGAATGCTCACTGAAGATAGAGAGTCTCTGGTAGGTCAAATTGCTACTCTCACTGACAAAGTACACTCTCTTGCAGCAGTCTATGAACCCATTCCCTCCTGGAGCGAGTCGATCAGTGAAAAGGTCAAAACGATTGCTAACGCTAAATTGATCACTATCGACTTCTGGAAACTCATGCTAAATCCCTCTCTGAGCTCTCCACCTTCACCAGAGTAAGTCTTCAAACACATGATGAAGCAATATCTTCTCTCACTGGACATCAATCTGAAATGGCGTCTTCTATTGTGGACTATATCATTCATACTGATGAAGTTATGAGAGAAATTCCAATTATGGTCGCCAATCAGGAAAAAACCATTGAAGGCTTAGAATCAATTCATACAGATCACAAGTTCATCTACAAACGGCTCAAGGAGATTATTGCAATATTTGATGATGAAAAGGGGGAGAATGATGAAGCTGAAAATGCTGAAGCTGAAGCTGAAAATGCTGAAGCTGAAGCTGAAAATGCTGAAAATAAAGAAGGTGATACTAAAGCTGACAATGATACTTTCATCAACAAATCTGCATCTCCTCAACACCCTCTTGATCATGATGAAAATGATATGGATGTCGCTGATGATAATGAAGACATAAATGATGAGGTTATTTTTCCTGAGTTTCATCCTGATGAGCTCAGAATGTATGATTACAAAGTCAAGGAATGGGCTGCTGATAAATTAGCTAAACTGAGGGGAACATCAGTAAGCTATGAGCTGGCTTGCTGGAGATGGATGAACGGGGGAGTAATCCCTGATGATAATCAGAATGATGATGATGATCATATGGATGATGGGAATAATGATGATGGTAATGATGGTAATGATGATAATAATAAAGGAGATGCTGACGATAAGAAAGAAGAAGACACTGATGAACAGATGGAAGATCAGCAACCCATCTCTTCTGTTCTGATCAAGAGAAAAAGAACCAGCAAGTCTTCTACATCAGAGCCCATCTCTTCCTAGCATAAAAAGACAACTTTTTTCTCAGGAGGAGATATCAGCTACCATGTACAATCTCAGGTCTATTTTGGAGCAACCTGAATCTCCACCAGAAATGCCTCATTCAGATACTGTCATATCTGAGGCTTCACCAGTAACAACAACTTTACCAGCAACAACACAACCAGCAACAACAACTTTACCAACAACAACCACAACAGCAACAACAACTCCACCAACAACAACTCCACCAGCAACAACACATATCACTCTCTCAATCCCACAAACAACAACTCCACTAGCAACAACAACCACAACAGCAACAACACAGATCACCCTCTTAATCCCCACAGACATTACACCAACTGAAGCAACAACTACAACAGCACATCTCTCTTCACAACCAGAAATCCCAAAACCTAATCCTTCTGATCCTGCTCTCCTTATGTCATCTGATTCAACTTCAGAAAGCCTTCATCCTGAAGAAACTGAAAAGCAGCGAATAGAAAGAAAAATAAAAATGAGATAGAAGCAGGAGAAGGAGATGCTTTTGAAGTTTCAGGCTGAGCAAAATGCAAAAGATGAAGAAGAAAGAAAGAGGAAACTGAAAGAACAATCTGATTCCGACAGAAAATATATGTTGGAAGTCAGTGGGAAAATGGCTGAGGAAAGAGAGAGAGTAATCTTCTTAAAAAGACAGCAAGAAGAAGAAGATTTTAGACTGACTAAGCTTCTTCAAGATGTTGAAAAATCTGATCTTCATCAAGAGCTTTGTGCAACCAAAAAGGGCAGCAAGTCGAAAAAGGAAGGGGGAGCAAAGACATCAGTTGATAGAATGTGGGATGAAATTGACAGGAAGAAATATGCTGTTAGAATGTCTGGAAGATCAAATCCTGCTCCTATTACCAAGTTTAATTTGAAAAAGCCAAAGAACAAATCTCAAGCACAACTTCTTATCCACAGAGGTACAGTGACTCAAGCAATAAATCTTGATCAAGTCTGCAAACTTCACAGAGAAGAATGGAACGAGATCAGACTTGCTATCAGTCATTCCTCAAGTGCAGCAAAAGAAGAAGTTCTGAAAGAAATTGATAGGCTTTTCAAGAAAATGGTGGATCTACAGCTACTCAGACCAGAAGACACGATCATATTTGGTGAGGAGATAGTGCAGCCACCAAGCCCAAGGTATAGGTTAGGTACCAACAGAATATACAGAATTTCAAACACCAGAAAGCTAAATCAGTCCATTCCTGATGGAGTGCCAAGAGTTGAGGGCACTGAAGTAACTGAAGGAGAGAAAGGGCTTGTCTACAGAGACTTTAATGGACAGTTGTGTTTCCAAAGAGAATCAGAACTTGAAAAGATGGACCATGAGCAACTTGTACACCTCATCAGATTAGTCAGTGTGTTTCCCAACGACTCAGTGATGAGAAAGGCAATTCTAGAAGAAGGGTTTGCTAGACAGTTCAGGTACCTGCCATCCAGTGACAAATATGAACTACAAAATGAGCTTGGAATCGTGAAAGAAGAAGAAGTTTGGAGCTGCTTAAGTTAAAATTTGTAATAGATTAGATTTATTGTAACTGAAAAACCATCTGTACTTTATATTTTACAGTTCAATGAAATCTGATCTTTTGAAAAAACCAAAGTGCAAAACTCAGATCATATCAAAAGAATCCAAAAAGATAAATGAATGGATCAAAGTGTAAGTCACTGAATGTTTAAACACTGACTATAAACTTTCACAGCAACAAGTTTGTCTAGGGAGCTTTGATCACAATCATTTAGGAGGAGATTGTTGAGTCACTAGTCGCTGACCATGTTGAGTCGCTGGTCACTGACCAACTCAACTTAACACTACTCGATGAAGAAATGAATTGTATTAAAGCTGCTGTTGCTGAAGATTGGTTTCACTGATCGTCATTCATTCTACTCTCAAGGAATTGATATGCTGAGGAAGATTAAAGCTCAACTTGGTGTGTCGCTGATCAAGGACAGCGAGAGCTTTACATCTTCAAATCAATAAAAGGAAAAAGTCACTGCCAGAATAACAGCTAGTCGCTGAAGATCAATAGTTCAAGTCATTCTACAAGAGCATGTTAGCACGCAGTGAGTGAGGAGAATTAATGCATCTTCAGTGACTATTCGACAAAGCCTCTCAATCATCAAGTACAGAAAGTACTGTACTTATTTATACATCAGCAAGAGCATTCCAACTTGAAGTATGTTCGAAAGATTACGTGGCAGCGAATGATTGGTTTTAAGGTAACGAGATATTTGCGGTAACAGAATTGGGACCCGCAGAATGTCGGTTCATCAGAGATCAAGCCAATCAAGCAGCGACACATGTCATTCCAAGATCCTATTTTATAGGAGATATTTTAAGAACTCTTGTAGTATAAATAGTCCAGTGTTTTGTACTGTAGAGGCTAGTCGTTCAATCATGTTAATCACTTGTATGTCAGTGAGTAGTTAGTCTAAGCACGTATTGTCGATCCAGCGAGATAACAGTCAGCGTGTTTGTCCACGGCTGTTCTTCTCAGTTTGTAATAGATTAGCTAAGTGTTTGAATTGGATTAACTTTGGTTAATCCATTCCGCATTCAACACTTGTGAATTTTATGATCAATATAATTCATCATTTAAGCTACTATTACTTTGTTACTTTGATATTGTCGTATCTTTTATCATATACTATGTTTATACTCATTTAAGCTTGAACAATTAAAAACTATTGAATTAACTTGGTTAAAATCAGAAAAAGTGTTTAATTGTATTCAACCCCCCTTCTACAATTAAACTTTACACTTTGCGATTCCAAATCACTAACTAATAGTGATTCCGGGACTCTCACTAACCATTGGTGTACATCGGTTAACAATTATGCATTTAAAATTTCTTTGATTATAGCTAATAATTTTGGACCTTTGATGTGGCTGTTACTTAACAATAGATACTTATTATGACCTTTTCAACATCCACCACATTTATTAATCTTTATACTACTCCGTACTATATTAACATTAGGTTCATTAAAAGAAGGTTGTTGGCCCATCAAAATCCCTACACATTTCAAAACTGCAAATTTCCTCCATATCTTGAAACATGTATGAACAAGGTATTTTATATCTTCCCAATAAATAATCCCTACACATTTCAAAACTGCAAATTTCCTCCATATCTTGAAACATGTATGAACAAGGTATTTTATATCTTCCCAATAAATAATACTACGTAATTAGTATATATGGATTATAGAATAAGCAAGGTGAGTGGGGAATGAAGAACTATATAATAATGTCTGAATTGTGGTTTATCAAGGAGTTATTTGGCATTGCTTATTTGAATTTCTAATATCATTTTTATTTGTTTGTGAATTACCATCGTGAATGAAATGTCATCATCATGTTTTGTAGGAGCCATCATTGTACAAAGATACTACTGTAATATTTTGATTTGCTCAATATGGTAGTCTGCAAAATAAAATTTACTTTCCGTTCCATTTTTTGTCTTCAATTTGCTTCTTCCATATCATATTGAAATTACATTAGATGGGAACAAAAATATATGAGAGTATGAGAACTATCATTGAATTTAGTTTAGTAATCTTATAATATTTGAAACTATATAATTATGTGAATGACATTGTCAAACTTACATTCAAGTTACATTTTAGTGTCTCTAATCATTAAGCAATCAAAAGATTTTATTTAGATTCAATTCACTTGGATAGGTTCCCGATCACGTACTTGTACAAGATCGGGTAGCACTTATAGAAAAAAAAATTCATTTTTTACTTCTTAATGCATAATTTTGTTAGTTATGATTAGATATTTAGTATATTTCTGTGTGCCATGTAAGGACTAAAAGAAGGAAATACGAAAGATTCATGAAAATTTTAGTCAAAAGTGGTTTCTATCTATTGAGGTAAGTCATACTTACTATATTACTATTTCTTTACATTTGTTGCACATTGCATTTCATGATATTATATGCCGACGTTCAAGCCAATCGCTAATAATTTGACAAACATGCTCATTATGCAGTTTGCTTACTTCTATTTGTTACTTTCTATGTGAGGCCGTTTTGATGTAAGCATAATTGAATATGGTTTGAATTCTAGACATCTTCATGTCATATATGTTTTTCCAAAACAAGTTATTGTTTAGATCATCAAGGATATAATATTTCATAATATATATACTTTGCCGTGCATCGTACGGGTATTCACACTAATTTATTATATGTTTTTAATAACCTATATTTTTTGGCATTTTGCATTTGCATAAAAAAATTTAGTTTATATTTCTAACATTTAATGAAATAAGTAACGACAAACAATTAGTTAAAAGGTTTTATGGATATAAATAAAATTACCACTTTTTTATTCAATCTATATACAGATTGATTTGAAAAGCTTATAAGGTTAATCGTTTTCTGTTATAACAAAACTAGCCTCTATACCCGTGTATTACATGGGGTTGGACGATAACAAATAGATTTTAAAAGTTGTTGATATGAAGGATTAAATCTCATCAACGCATCATCAAATTGTGATATGATAATAGTCCTAATGTATTACGAATACCTATTGTGATATGATAATAGTCCTAATGTATTATGAATACATATTTAGATAAAGTTATCACAATTAATTTTCTTTATATAATAAATAATTAATGATTTATGATGTCACTAAATCCTATAATTTAGCTAATTGGATAAAATTGAGTAATTCTATTGGTTGATTAAATTTTTGATAACATAAGTTTTTTCTTATATTTAATTTAAGATGACTGTAAAATATATTTTTTTTTGGTTAAACCGCTGACAGAAGAAAACTAGGCCAAGCCCAACTAGATGCGTATATTGGGCTAAGCAGTAGAAGTCTAGCCCATCAAAATCAGACCCACCAGGGCCCAGGCCACCACAGTTTGGGCATTTACTAAATCTTACATCTTAAATCTTAATCTTAATCTTAAATAATAATAATAATAATAATAATAATAATAATAATAATAATAATAATAATAATAAAAAAAAAATTAAATAATAAATAATAATAATAAAAAATAATATAAATAAATATAAATAATAAATAATAAATAAATATAAGTAAACCAAAATCTCATGGGGAAATCTGCACCCTTTGATTGGATTTTCCAACTTCATCCGACAATTGAGATTAACCTTAATAGTTACACTTACCACCCTTAAACCTCCTAATTAATAGTAATATTTAATATTTAATTTAATATTTACTATATATAAATTTAAAAAAAAATCGGCAACTTTATATTAAATAAAAAAATCGGCAAATTGGTATCACGAATCTTCTGCATAGATCTTCATTTTAAATATTATTATTATTATTATTATTATTATTATTATTATTATTATTATTATTATTATTATTATTATTTATTTATTTTTTATTATTATTATGTTTAATGAGTTTAATAAATATATTCCTATTTCTATTAATTCCCTATATATCTATATCTATATATATATCTATATATATATATATATATATATATATATATATATATATATATATATATATATATGGTTTATTCATCGGCCACTTAATATCCTCCCCCATCTTGTTCATGGATCCATAGAAAAATACCTCTCATCCCCAAAGAACCTATTGTTGAAGATGTAACATTGTAACAATTCCAAAGGTATGGTTATATTATTTGTTGTTAATTGTTAAAGATACGTACGAAAGCATTGAATTCACTAACATGTGTTCATAAAATTTTTGTAGACAATCAACCTTTTGTTGAACATCATATATATCGAGATGTGTTCAAATAGCAGCAATATTTGAATTGACAGCATTAACTCTGAACCAGCAACACTAATGAGTTAGAACATAGAACCCAACATAATTTTTCTAATTAATTTTTTTTTTAATTAATAACCGTTTCAATTTAGTCGTCCGCTTGGTCGCGAGTTTTAAATCTAGTTAAAAATATCACAATATCTAAAAGCCCCTTCCAAGATTGTCAAGATCGCGATTCTGATCGTAGGATCGTACGATCTTACGATCCTACGAAGGGAAAACGTGCAAGATCGGAGTAGGATCGGTGAGGAGGTAGGATAGGAGTAGGATCGTAGGATCGATCGTAAGATCGTAGGATCGATGAACGATCCGATCCTACAAATGGTTTTTTTTTTTTTTTTTTGACAATTGGACTTGTAAGGCCCATAAGTAGTCCAACTTCTATCTCAAAACTTACCATACATTTGTTTTCAAGTTCAATTTCCCCATTTATTATCAAATTAACCAAAGAAAAAGTCTAGAACCTCTAAAATGATAATTAGGAATTTTCATTTGTAATATGCTCTCAAACTTTGGTGCAATTGTACTATGCCGTTATCTTTTGTTTTAGTACATTTATCGTTCCAGAAATATATGTTGACAAATTGCATCACTTCAGTAATATAAAAGTCTGAATGTTAGATTAATTTCTCTAATAGTAGTTTTCTACAAGAATTTAGATATCTTTGTATAAGAAAATCATATTTTTGTAGGATCTACGATCCCGATCTCGATCTTACGATTCCGATCTTGCAAAGGCAAAAACGATCCTACGTAGGATCCCGATCTTGACAACTTTGGCCCTTCAATATATCATGTAAAAAAATGTCTGGGTTAATTATTTGTAAAATTGATTGTAAGAATTAGTAATTCCCATGACCCGACTACAATCAAACGCTAAAAGGTAATACTATTAACTGATCGAGCTACTAAATCAAGTTCTAAAGCTTAAATTAATTAAATCGAGCCACAAAAACTGGACTATATACACAAGTCGAACAAGAACTACGACCAAACAAAACCAAGCCGAGCAACTCATAAAACGATATAAGTCGATAACCACATACAAAGAAAAGTGTATCTATAGGGAAAATTCGAGTCATTCACAGAAATATGATCAGGTATGTACTTGTCAAATCGTTAGAATTAACTAGTACTCAATAGTATTTGATTGGGGGTTTATTCGGATGAGTACTCGAATGCATGAAAAAAGCAGGCTCTGATGGGACCGCGAGGCTTAGAGAGGAGCTACTGAGCATGAGAACAACCGAACCCATTGTTGGTCTGTCAGAAGCGTTTTCTTGAACGCATAATAGGCCAATGTGGATGCATCTCATCATGTCACGTACAGCTCTCGAACCATCTCTAAGCGTTGGATCAATCAAACTTGATATCGTTCCATCTCTCCAACATTTCCATGACTGTAAAATATCAATCACCAAAAATTGATACATGTGTCCCATTTGAGTCATTGTTAATATATTTTTGTAAAGTTATTTACTAATGTTATTTGTCAATACTTACATAGCCAAGAAGATCTTCTATCATCACTCCGTTTTGGAAACTATGGTTATTGCGACCTGTTACAATTTCGAGTACTAATACACCAAAACTGAAGACATCTGACTTAACCGAGAATTGTCCATGCAATGCATACTCCGGTGCCATATATCCACTAGTACGAAAACAATATGAGTTAATTAGTGCATAAATGGAAGTAGTATGTATCACATACTCCGGTGCCACATTAGCGAGTACTGTTTCGGTTATCAGATGAGTTTTAGTAGTATGTATCACATACTAAGGCACTAATGTGTTCTGTTTTAAAGCTGCAGAAATATTACAAGAAGATATCTAAATTTTGCATCTTTAAGTAAAATTTTGAGCTTACTAGGTTCCAACGATTCGACAAGTATTGGCTTGGGTTTCTTCAGGTGTGAACAACCTTGCCATACCAAAATCTGCAATTTTTGGAGTCATTTCGGCATCCAACAAAACGTTACTAGCTTTAAGGTCTCGGTGAATTATCTTGAGTCGTGAATCCTCATGTAGATACAAAAGTCCCCTTGCAATCCCCACAATTATTTTGTATCGTCTTTTCCAATCAAGAGCCACACGTTTCGTTGCATCTAAAATTTCAAAGATGTACTGAATATTCTTTGTAGATAAATTATAACTCTTTTGATCGTATAATTTCAAGGAAAGCTAACTCACCGAATATAAACTTGTCTAGACTTGCATTTTGTACAAACTCATACATCAAAAGTCGTTCGGGTCCCTCTAGGCTAAACCCAAGGAGTCGAACCAAATTCCGGTGTTGGAGCCTTGCAAGTAACAAGACCTCGTTCGTGAATTCTTCTTCACCTTGCCCTGAATCCGTTGACAACCTCTTCACTGCTATTTCTTTTCCATTTTGTAACTTTCCCTGAAAGATTAATTTTAATATATATGTAAGTATATAACAGTATAATGCTTGTTTTTTAGATTTGGAAAAGTACAATGAAAGGTACTATACTTATCACCTACTCCTATTTAAGTTACACAACTTTACATTTTTCAATTTAAGGTATCGAACTTTCAATTTGCAATCAAGTTAGGGACACAAATTTCACAAATGATGAGTTGTCACCGAATTTCTTTTTTATAAGTAACATATCTATTTAATCGATTAATATTCCTCGATCAATTTTAAAAAATATTGAGTGAGGAGAAAATAATTAACAAAAACTCATTACCACTTTCAACTTTGATATATCCCATTATACTCATTAACAAAAAATATTGAGTATAATGGGAGATATCAAAGTTGAAAGTGGTAATGAGTTTTTGTTAATTATTTTCTCCTCACTCAATATTTTTTAAAATTGATCGAGAAATATTAATCGATTAAATAGATATGTTACTTATAAAAAATAAAATTCGGTGATAACTCGTCATTTGTGAAATTCGCATCCCTAACTTGATTACAAATTCAAAGTTCGATACCTTAAATTAAAAAATTTAAAGTTGTGTACCTTAAATAGGAATAGGTAATAAGTATCATTTTAGAAATAATAATGACTTTACTGTAGTATCTTATATTTACCTTAAACACCACTCCAAATCCACCTTCTCCAAGCTTATTGCTATCAGAGAAGTTATGTGTTGCTGCTTTAATGACACCAAAGGAATATCGCAACGATTTGGCGGAGCTAATTTCTTCAATCTTTTCTGGTTCATGAACTAAACTTATCGTTACAAATTAGTGAATAACTCAGAAATTAATCCTAATATAATATAGTACCAAGATGTAAAAGAAAATAAAACAATAACCTGAATTCTCAGCTGGATGTCCCTCCACTTTTCCTCTTTTTCTTCTTCTTACGAGCACAAGTTTACAAACGACCACCAATATCACTACGCTAACGGTTGCAATGACAGCTATGATTATGATAGTCGTGTTACTACTCTTGCCTGAAAATTTCACCAGATCGAAAAATTATTTGTAACAGTAACTATTCTATTTTTCATGATAAAATTACTGATCCCGTTTTCATTATCTCAAATCAGTACAGTTTCTTTAACGATTATAGTCAAATTAAACATATCTTATAAAGTGCCCGTGTTTACTACGATCCATTCTTATTGTTAAAATTACTATTTAAAAATAATATTGAAATTTCTATGATTAATAGTTATAAATAACACCATCTTCCCTATTTAACCCTTAATATTGTACAAGCTGAACTTGTGATTAATATAAACGTAAATAGCTAGGACATGTTTATAACTAAATACATGTGTTAGTTGCATCCATCTAAAATGAAGTTTCTTTGTTTTTAGGACGATCAAAAACGGCACACATGGAGAGTAAATATGTAATGATGCAGAAACTAACATACTTGGAGGCGGCGGTACCAACGGTGGTGAAGGCGGCGGAGCTTCCATTGGTGGGGGTGAAAGAACCACGGTCGCGTTGTAGAAAAGTGAATCCGAGTACCGAAGGTTACAACTAGGATAAAGAATCCTTACATCCAAACTAGCATTACAACAATTTGGAATAGTATTAGTTGCGGTCTCTAAACAATTATAGCAATCAGTCTCAGATAAATCCGGCGTACACTGCATAAGTCCATAAATCGTCATAAATCCTGGGCCTGGCGTATCACCCGAAGCAAATTTTCTAACCAAATCTCCTCCAGCAGCTTCAGTTTTTAATCTATCCATCAACGGTCTCATCGTTTGATACAACTCCTGAGCATTTGGAATATTATTTAGAGTCCAAATCCATCCACCGTTTGTATTCATATTTCCTAAAATCGTCTCGTTTGAATATCGCAACATACAATCATCGTACCAAACAATTGCTCCTTTTTTAGAAGGACAAACTTCTCTTGATTTAACATTTGCATCATATATGCATTGACGGCAGGTATCTGTCTCAACGTCGCCTCTACATAAGACGATAGCGTTGACTTTATTTGGTGTTTGACCGATAGATTGGCTGTAGAAACCGCTGTTGTTAGTTGTTGTGGCTGAAGCGAGTGATGAAATGATCGAGTCGAGATTTTTTTGGTATGTACCATTTGTTGTGTAGTTACCGTTATTATCATCACAGCGATTCCATAGATATCGAGATTGAGATTGGGAGATTAGGAGTAGGAGATTGAAACAGAAAAATAAAATTGAATTGGGGATGATTCTAACCATGGATTCAAGGTTACTTCAATTGGCGAGATAAGAAAAAAGTTGTAGTTATGTTATGAAAGATTTTTATTTATGTGAATTTGTTTTCAAAAAGACGTACGTGACCCACTCTTGCTTTATTGACTATTGAAATTGAAATAAATGAACGCTTTCTTAATTTAATTAATACTATAGTTTTATTTTTCTACATTTTTCTTTTATTAAATTTGAGGGAAAATCATCAAAATAAAAACATATTATATTGTTGACTAATATTTTAATTTTAGAAAACAACTTAAAATTATAATTACCAATAATAATAGAAACCAATTGATAGTTGGTTTTTATTATCGATAATATTGTTAGTTGATTTTTAAAAAATCTGCCCAATAGTCCGATTATGTTTTAGATTAATTTGACCTAAATTTTAACCTTTATATGGAAGTATTGGGATTTTCTTACACATATTGTAATGTTGTTTAGGTGATATACAAATTAGTATTTGAATGTAGAAAATCAAATAAGCAGTTAACGTTGTAGTAGAATTTTGTTGCATGAATTGGTTGTTTGTATAATTTGATCTATATCTAAATTAATAATAATAATTTAAGAATCAACCGTTCTAAGACTGGTCCCAGTGGTGAGTTTCGGCTCACGTCGGTTTGCAACCGACGAAGTAACACCGATGGGAGTGGCTTGTCACTTCGTCTCGTCGCTTTTCTTTGTCAGAAATCCGACTTAAATGTTTTTTTTATAGTTTATTAATTGGTAAATGTGGGATCCAAAAATTAAAGTGACGATAAAACTGATGATAAGGGTCCGTCAGTTTCAATCAGTTTTGAAAAAGTTGACGTAGCGCTGACGTGACTCAGTCGATTTCAATCAGTTTCAGTCACGGATGTGAGTGGTCACGGATGTGAGGTGATGTGAGGGGGGTCTAAGTGTGTGATAGGTTTACTTTGTGTATATGTCATTTTTGAAATATCTGATCTGTCATGATTGAGACGTAACTGTTGAGGACAAATTCGTTGGAATTGTATTACGCGCTTTATGACTTAAGTCACCATCGTTTATTAATTGCTCATACTTTATTTAGATTTTAGAGTAGAAATTAGAAAAGGTCAAACATTGTAACTTGCTATTGTTATGAAGAAGGTTCCGAGTTATCAGGAAAGGAATTTTTAATGCGTTCTAAATCTTTATTGAATGTCAAAGATTATTGAGGTTAACCGAACCGAACTGAATTTCGGTCAACCGGATCGACTTTTTTTCGTTTTTTGGTTTCGGTTAACCGAACCGATTTTTTTGTTTTTCAGTTTCGGTTCATGATTTTGGGATAGACGTGATAAACGGTTAACCGAAAAAACTGAAAATTTTATATGTAGTTTTAAATATATGCACGTATATTGTACATATTATATTTATATATAGATATAGATATTTACACTTGTATTTTGATAAAATCATATATGTTTCTTTTTCACCCATTTTATAAATGTAATTTACTAGCTTAATTTTGGCCTAATATGGTAATTATTACGGAGTACTACTTAGTTTCTACTTATATTATAACGATTTACGTAAGTATAACATAAATACACAATTATATATAGTAAAATGGTTATCGTTTGATATTTCTATTATCAAATATTTTAAATATAGTGAACACTGAAGAATAAATATATGTTTGTGTGTTATTAATTACTTTTTAATTTAGTATTAAAAATTAAACTATTATTTTAGTTAACCGATTAACCGAACCGAAAAAATGGTTAACCGATTTCCGGTTAACCGGTTTTTTCGGTCTTGGTTTAGGTTCAAAAATATTTCAACCGAGACTCCAGTTAACCGGTCTCTGGTTAACCGAGTCTCCGGTAAACCGTCCATGAAAACCTCTAACAAATATGTCACTATACCTTACGAAAATGTTCATCTGAGTTAGGGGTGAGCAGAAAAACCTTAAAAAATCGAATCATAACCGAAAAAACTGAACCGAAGGTAAAACCGAAGCGTTAATAACCGAATCATTAATAACTGGCATATTTCGATTCGATTTATACGTAAAGATCGAAACGATAATAACCGAACCGTTATTTTTTCCATTATTTAAAATATTTATTTATATTTATTTAGTATTTTATACTCAATATTGTTAATATTTATATATACTAATAACAATAACTAAACTTAGTCAAAATTCCTATAGTATATACGTATATACGTTATGTAATAGATTATATATAATTAGTACATGATCTTTATCAAATAATCAATCAATCAAATTTGATGCTTTAGTCTAAGTCATAGTTCCTGCTTAACTAAACTAAAACTACATCCGTGGGTGGGGGTTTTTCTCTTGTCTCGGTTATCTGTAATTGGCAAGAGTTTTTTCACCCTTTTTGCAGTCTTCGAAGTCCAAGCCTCGGGTGGAATCTAGATTGTGTAACGTTTATGTTTTCTTTCTAGATTTATTTCTGTATCTTTTGGTTCTAGCGTCTTGCGTCTTGCTAGGGCCTATTTTTAATATATAATATATATTTTGCCGTTCAAAAAAAAAAAAAAAAAAAAAAAAAAAAACCTACATTCATTGTTATAATTAAGCTATAAACATGCTAAAATAGAACAAGCGAACTACACAACGAAAATAAAAAAATATAATCGCCTTAAAAGTTTTATGTTGTTCAAAGTTTAGAATTCGAATGATAACCGAAAATAACCGAATCAGAACAGAATCGAAACCGTAAAACCGAAAAGTCGAATCATAGAAAAACCGAAACCGAACGGTTTTGATATTTGAAAAACCAAAATATTTGATTCGATTCAATTTTTGCCAAAAACTGAACCGCAAACACCCTTAATCTGGGTTACTAAACTTCAAAAATGTTCAATTAGATCACTCTACTTGTTGATTGAAGTCATCCCGCCTATTTTGCTTAATTTCGGTTAAAAAAATAATTACCCAATTAAACATTTTTAAGTTTAGTAAATGGCGTCATAGTGGCTATAGCAACTATGTCTAAAGTTTAGTAACCTAACTGATCGAACATTTTTACAAGTACAGTAACCCAATTGAATATTTTTAAAGTTTGGTAATCCATATAAACATTTTCGTATAATATAATAACCTATTTGTGTATTATCACAACACATAATCTCAAAGTAGATTTTCTGGCTCGTAACCTTGTTTAAGAAAAGCAAGTAACCACACAAAGGACTGTCCGTTGTTTTTGATACCCCGGTGCGATTACTAAAAATGGGCCCTTAAAGTCTAATAAGTCACTTGACTTGCTAATTACTACAAGTATAATCATCTACATTTACAAGGCCCAACGTTATTCCATTAAAACATGGGAAATTAATCGAAATGCCACATAATTTAAGAGTATATATCGATTTGCCCTCCGAAAAAAAAATTGACGATATGCCCCGTGAAATCGCAAAAGCAAATTTACCTTCGCGATCCCGTTTTTTGCGAATTGCGACCCGTTCACGTGATCGACCCGTTCTCGAGTTTAACATGCCATCGCAAATCGCAAATTAGGTTTTTGCGATTTGCGATTTGCTCGTGCACCATAATTATTTGCGATGGCAAGCTAACGATCTAGTGCAATGGAAAATTTATTTTGTGCGTTGGCAAATCGCAAATCGCAAAATAGAATTTGCGATTTGCTATTGCATTGATATCTCGGTCACGTGCAAAACGACTCGGGATTTTTGGTGCCATCGCAAATCGACTCCGTGCATAGGCAAATCGCAAATGGCAAAATAAAATTTGCGATTTGCTATGGCATTGATTTCTCGGTCACGTGCAAAACGACTCGGGATTTTTGGTGCCATCGCAAATCGACTCCTTGCATAGGCAAATCACAAATGACAAAATAGAATTTGCGATTTGCTATGGCATTGATTTCTCGGTCACGTGCAAAACGACTCGGAATTTTTGGTGCCATCGCAAATCGACTCCGTGCATAGGCAAATCGCAAATGGCAAAATAGAATTTGCGATCTGCTATGGCATTGATTTCTCGGTCACGTGCAAAAGGACTCGGAATTTTTGGTGCCATCGCAAATCGACTCCGTGCATAGGCAAATCGCAAATGGCAAAATAGAATTTGCGATTTGCTATGGCATTGATTTCTCGGTCACGTGCAAAACGACTCGGAATTTTTGGTGCCATCGCAAATCGACTCCGTGCATAGGCAAATCGCAAAAAAGGAATTTGCGATTTGCGATGGCATAATTCCTCGAACACGGCTCATTCACATGAATGAGTCGCAAAAGCAAAAACGGGATCGCAAATGGCAAATTTGCGATTTCAATGGGCATATCGTCAATTTTTTTTCGGAGGGCAAAACGATATACACTTTTTAAATAAGTGGCATTTCGATTAATTTCCCTTAAAACATCGGTTTTATTTTTAAATAAATTAGTGATTAGTGATAATCAATAATCAATCTACAAGATAAAATTAGGATAAACGTGTCATTAAGTTACTATGGGAGTTTTTATTATTGCCCTTTTGTTCGACCTTTAACTGTTCAGAAAAAATAACAATCAGAAGTTGAAATTGAAATGAAATTAAGAATGAAAATAGCTAAGACTACAAATTTCGTGAATTAGCGATAAATTCAGATCCTACTAAATGGGTGGGCCCCCATTTAAACTTGAGGTAACAAAATAAAAAATTGGGCTTACAACTGGTCCATGTGTATCTACCTTTCACCGCACTTGAAGAAAATAAAAATGAATGGGATTCAACCGGTTGGACTTATGGTAAAATTTACTCCGTGTTGATTTTAGAATGCTCAAATCGGGCGAATCAGAACATCCTTACATATTTTTATCACGAATATATACAATTTTTAACGAATATTTATAACAATAAAATCATTGAAGTTGAATCCATAACCTCAAAGTTATTAGATTACCTCTACCGGTATTTTCCCCCTTTTTTATAAATACCCTTGATGAATTATAGATCGCTTAACATGTAGATAAATGTGAAATTTAGACATATGATAGATCAATCTACATATAACAATCTGATAGTAGCACCACAACAAATCAAGAATATTGGTACATTTGAAAAGTATAATAGAGATGCATGTTGAAGCAAATGGGACTACGTCAAATTGTTAAAAAGTGAATAAGTTAGGTTGGATTTTTGCTAACCGTGGACTATTGAAAAGGTATATGCATTTTGAGTTGTCCTTCTAGACTATTGAGATTTGGTATTTCTGTCATTCGGGGCATTATATGCACCATCCATTGAGGGATCAAGTAGTTAAGGGAAATTAACAAAAATGCCACTTTTTTCGGACATATATTTCGATTTGCCACTTAAAAAAAAAAGTTGCCGATTTGCCCTACCCGATCGCAGGTCGCATCATGCGACTTGCGACCCGTTCAATGCGACCTGCGACCCAAGCGATTTCCTAGTAAAAGACAAGCAAAAAGTGTTGAAGCCGTTCGGTCGCAAGTCGCAGCCTGCGACCGGCGACCTGCGACCATGCCGTCCGAGATCACGTATACATATGGAAACAATGTTATAATTTTATTATATTTTATGTTTATATTTAATTAACGCATTGTTTCGTTTTTCTTTGATAACTTTTTATATACAATATATAAAATAATTCCGAATATATATTCATGATCAGTGTAATTTTATCTACATTTCGACATAAAATTTATCGTTATATGTTATGTATTTAACGAAAGCATTTTTTAGTCTCGAAATCAACTTTTTTTTATATCAGAATGTAGATAAAAATAAACTGGTCATAGAGGTATATTTAGATTTATGTAGTATAAATTTTCTCTTTAATACATAAATTTTCTTATGTTATATAAAGGTGGACTAATAATTTGACTTTTCAACTTTTTTCAACCTTTATGGGTTATAATACATAAATCTAAATATACCTCTATGACCAGTTTATTTTTATCTACATTCGGATATAAAAAAAAGTTGATTTCGAGACTAAAAAATGCTTTCGTTAAATACATAACATATGGCGATAAAATTTATGTTGAAATGTAGATAAAATTATACTGATCATGAATATATATTCGGAATTATTTTATACATTGTATATAAAAAGTTATCAAAGAAAAACGAAACAATGCGTTAATTAAATATTAAGCATAAAATATATTAAAATTATAACATTGTTTCAATATGTATACGTGATCTCGGACGGCATGGTCGCAGGTCGCCGGTCGCCGGTCGCAGGCTGCGACTTGCGACCGAACGGCTTCGACACTTTTTGCTTGTCTTTTACTAGGAAATCGCTTGGGTCGCAGGTCGCATTGAACGGGTCGTAAGTCGCATGATGCGACCTGCGACCGGGTAGGGCAAATCGGCAACTTTTTTTTTAAGTGGCAAATCGAAATATACTTCCGGAAAAAGTGGCATTTTTGTTAATTTCCCAGTAGTTAATTGCTGATATGATCAAGTTTATAGATTTATCTTTGTGAGATGAAATCGTAATTTAATAATCGTTAAAAAAAATACAAATAAAATGACATTGTTTTATGTACGCAGAATACTTTCGATTCGAACGACAGTTTCAAACTACGTATAAGTTTTAGCACGTAAAATGATGTTGTTTCATGTTTATTTATTTAATTTCTATTTTTTTTTTCATTTTTCATGTTTTTAAATTACTAGTTTATGCCACAAAATTAAATCTATAAACTTCATTTTTTTTTTAGAACGGCAAACTTACAATCTAACGCACGATTATTAAATCTATAAACTTCATTACATCATTGATTATTTGTAGAATTCCTCAATAGATAATGCGAATAATAGCCTGAAGGATAAAAAAAGGAAAAGTTTCTATGGATAAATAAACAGAACAACTGCTTAAAATTTAGGATAAAAATGAAAATTAAGGTGTTATTTTAGAAAAAAGAAAACCTTTATCTAGTAAACCTATTGATTATTTTATGAGTAATAATAATAAATAATAATACTGACTGCTGATGCATTTTTTTAATTAATTCTAAACTGGACTAGCTACGTTTCCCGTAAATTATAAGGTTTAATTTGCTGGTTCATTAGTTTTGATTTTATATATTATACGCTGTTACGATTTTATTGGTTCTTTTATTTTATACTCAGTCTTTATATATAAATGTATTTAAAAGTCGTACATATGTTATTTACCCTTAAAAATATCGAATAATTTGTTGATACAAATGAATTTAATTACATATACTTGTTAACTAATCAAATAATCATCGACTTGAATATAAGTCGTTCATAGATAAATCTCTAGAGCCTATAGATCGTTGCGAAGATCGTGATTTACTTTTCAGCTGGCTAGGATCATCACTTGTACTCGAAGTGTACTCTACAAACAAAGGTTTTTCCGGATTTGTGCTCGAGTGCATGTAAAAAGCGGGCTCGGAAGGAACTGGGAGTGTTAAAGAGAAGCTACTTAGCATAAGAACAACTGAAGCCATAGTTGGTCTCTCGTTAACGTCTTCTTGAACACATAACAGACCAATATGTATGCATCTGACCGTATCACTTCGACAAGTACTGCACAATGTTGGATCGATTAGAGTTGTAACCGTTCCATCTCTCCAACTTCTCCATGCCTAAATAAACGAATTACAACATGAGAAAACATTTTAAACTTGAAAATTATAAAATTTCGACGAATATAAGAGGGTTATGTCGGCACTTACATGGCTAAGAAGATCCTCGGTCATCACTCCATTTTGGAAAGTATGGTTCTTCTGACCCGTTATGATCTCAAGAATCAATACACCAAAACTGAAGACATCTGACTTCACTGAGAATTGTCCGTGCATTGCATACTCTGGTGCCATATATCCACTAGTACAACACAACTAATTGTTAATTTACTACATCAATAGAAGTTCATCCTAAGGTTTTTTCGAAAAGAACATAGTACTAACATCATGTATGTAACTGCATATTTTGCATGATGGCATCTATTTAGATAAAGGCACATTTAGCGACGTCTATATTCATTCAAATGAACACATAACACTGACTTTAGTAATAATATGATTTAGGGGAAAGGCACAACTAGACGATAACACATACCATGATAACAACAACAACAACAAAAAATCGAATTTGGTGTCTGAGACTTACTAGGTTCCGACAATTCGACTAGTGTTGCCTTGGGTTTCTTCCTGTGAGAACAACCTTGCCATACCAAAATCTGCAATCTTCGGATTCAATTTTGCATCCAACAGAACATTACTAGCTTTCAGATCTCGATGAATGATCTTTAATCGTGAATCCTCATGTAGGTACAAAAGTCCCCTCGCAATACCTCCTATTATTTTGTATCTTCTTTCCCAATCAAGTGTTGCACGCTTTATTGGATCTGAAAAATTTAAGATTAAACATAAGCATATATATTACTTACAATCTATTTATTTATGACTTAATTTAACTCTTTCAACAGTATTAATTTGAAAACAGTCAACTTACCGAATAGAAAGTGATCTAGACTTGCATTTTCTACAAACTCATACATCAAAAGTCTTTCGGACCCTTCTAGGCTAAATCCTAGAAGCCGAACCAAGTTTCGATGTTGCAGCCTTGCAAGTAACAATACCTCATTCTTGAATTCTTGTTCCCCTTGCCCTGAATCCCTTGACAACCTCTTCACTGCTATATCTTGTCCATTTTGTAGTGTACCCTATGTATAAAAATCTGGTTAGTTAGAATTTGAAAACATTGAAACGTACTCGTATAAACTATTTCGTTACAAATTAATAGGAATTTTCTCGTAGTGCGTAATTTATACTGGTTTACCTTATAAACCAAACCAAATCCACCTTGTCCAAGCTTATTGTTCTCCGAAAAGTCATCTGTTGCTGCTCTAATGAGCCCAAAGCTATATTGCAATGAATCGGCTGTACTAATTTCATCGATATCTCCTTCCTCATAAACTAGAATAATTGTCATAAATATTAAAATCTGTAACCCTAGCCCCTCGTAACAAAAAGTAACAAGAACAAAAAGAAACAAAAGCACCCACCTAAATTTTCTGGAGGACGTCGTTCCTGCTTTCTTTTTCTTCTCTTGAAGACACAAACGAAAATTACCACCAATATCACAAGACTAACGGTAGCAACGACCGCAATGACTACAATAATCGTTGTATTACTACTGTTTCCTGTAAAACTCACAAAGTATTAGTGAAATTATATAACATAATTTCTCCGAGAATAATGTCAAGTTTTTCTTAAAGTAGGTGGGAAAGGTAGCTAGATACCTGAAGACGATGGTGGTTGTGGTGGTGATGGTGGTGATGATTGTGTTGGTGGTGGCGCTGGTGGTGCAATAACCACGGTATCATTGAAAAACTTATTATCTTCATATCTTATATTGCAACTAGGAAATAGAACTCTGGCTCCACGTTTACCGTCACAACAATTTGGAATTCGCCTAATTGCAGCATCCAAACAATTATAACATTGGTTTTCTGACAAATCCGGTGTACACTGCATGATCCCGTAGATAGTAGTAAACGTTGGGCCATTCGTGCTATTGGAAGCATATTTACGAAGAGAACCACCTCTCGGAGCATCATTTCTTAGTTGATCCAATAGTTGGTCTAGCCTTTGATTAAATTCATCGACATTCGAGGCATTATTAGGATTTATAAATAATCCTAAAACCGTAGTGTCCAAAGTTCCCAAAATGGTAGCATTAGAGTACCTTAACATACAATATTCTAACCAAATAGTTCCACCCTTTTGGTTAGGGCATCTCTGCCTTACTGTGGTAACAGAGTCATTTATGCAGCTTCTACAATCGTCTGGCTCAACGTCACCTCTACATAGCCCGATTGCATTGACTTGATCGGGGTTTTGACCAATAGACCGGTTGTAAAACCCATACCTGATGCCGGTATCATCCGTAAGGGACGACAAAGCGTCATCAAGATTTCTTTGGTACGTGCTATTTACAGTGAAATTTGCATTATTATTGCATATCGTAAGATCTTGACAGATTGAAAGGGTGAACAAGTTTATGATCGTAACAATGAAAAGTAAAGTCAATTTCCTGGTTACAATCGACATGATGATGTTGCAAAAATGAAATTTGATGGAGCTTAGATGGTTAGATTATTGTCATGAAAATTAATTAAGGAATATGATATGGTGGTGTTTTTAGTAATTATTTAAGTTCTAGATAAATCTTGATTGGCGAATGAGTTGATTGAGTCGGTGGTTTACTTGGTCAAATTCTGAAATTTCGAATGAAACTTCTACTATTCTATATTATTATTATATTCTATGTTTGTGTTTATGTATCTAGCTAGTCAAAGTCGGCGGAAACGGGCAATGACTGTGAATTTAAGGTGGTGTTATTTTTTATTTTTTGTAGGTTGGTTAGCCAAGAGATTACATAACAGTCAAGTTATTCTCATTTTCTTATAATTGTAGCGAATTCTGTTTTGACTTGTTTAACAAAAATAATTTAGTAACATACGGGCGAATCTAGAAGGGCATGGACAGCCCCCTAAAAAATCTAAAACTAGAGGAAAATATAATATTTTTAAAGTTATCAAGGACATTTTAAGAATTTTTCTTCCTGAAAATGATTGAAAAATATATATATTTCGCCTTCTCCCCTTGTATGTATCCTAGCTTTGACCCTACTATACCCGACCTTCTTCGACCTTTTCTTTTTGTAGATTCAAATGCTATTTACTATTTACATACAGGAACCTGTAAATTAATTAATAATGTTGGGACGAGATATTTTATTAATTTAGCGATATATTATTATATCGATAAATTAATAAATTATTAATTTAAAGAGTTGGCTTATATTCGTGAGCAACTCTCAAATTAATGCATCAACCTTCAAAATTTTCATGTCCATTCACTTTACCTATTTGAATAAAACAGAAACAAGGATCTTCAAAATTCCCATGTACATTCACACATTAATTCACACATTAATGAACTTGCTTCAACTCTTAAGTGCAATGATGAGATTTAAGATTAACTCAATATAGCTTTGAAGTTCACAAAAAAAACAAGTGACTATAGATTCATTTTTTACTAGACAATCCTAGAATTTTGGAATATTTTAGTAATTATTAATTTATAGTTTCGCTTGGACCAATATATTTACATTGGGATTTCAAAAAAAATATTATTTTATTATTTTATCGATTGGGGTCCAATTTTGTACTGGTCCCAAGTTGGGACCGGACAAATTATTAACATTATCCAGGTTATTAATTTATCGAGTATTAAATTATAGAGGTTATACCGTATATATTAATTTAATTATATTATTAAAAACAAACTAAAATACGATAATGCAATCTAAAATATGTGCATTATAGATTCACAATCATCAAGTATATATGTACATTATATTTTTGCGAACTATTTTGAACGATAACAAGTTACACATCATATTTTGAAATTTTAAAATCGGATGGTGATCTCTGGGCATTCCGGACAACGTTCTCGAACAATGTCTCCTCCCAAACGATGTGTAATTCGTTTTTGTTCTTTTACTTTTTTCTTTGTGTGTCTTCCCCCAAGAAGAAGAAGAAGAAGATGTAGCTAACGTTGTGTGTGTAGTTTGTAAGTGTATTTTGATGTGTGTTTAGAGATGGAAGATGAAGAAGAAGATGACGCCTTAGGTTTAAATTTATTTTGGACTAAATTCAAATGGGTTATCGTTTTTTATTTTGAAGCCCACTAATAAAATGAATTAAATTAAATTTATTTGGGTCAAGCCCACTAAAACTTTATACATTATATGCCTTACAATTTCAAGATCACAAATTACAATAATACCCTTTAATTGACTTAAAATCTTAAATACTTACCTAAATAATATGGATACCATAACATGGAAAATGTGATTAGACGAGCGATGTTTATAGCATGTTAAGTTTTGTACAAATACAAATTAAAAGCCAGATGTTTCAAATCGGTAATGTTTATGACAATATGCCATTCTATCAACCTTAAAGTTAAATAAATGAAATATACAACTCCAATAAAAAGGATGAATCAAAATGAAAATGAAAATTTTAATTAAAACATGCAAATCAAAGCAATCCACACGTATTTGTCGAAGGCATCGAGTTTCTTTTTACGTTTATCGAATAGTATTAACTATCCAACCATAGATATGTCGGACGATATTCAAAATTAATATATAAACACAAACATTATTATTACAATAAAAAATTAAAATTAAAATTTTTTAGTGTAATACTCGCGCTATGCAGCGGAATACAAAATTTTGTTATATATAAATAGTGGACTCTACGTATATTATGTCTGTTATTCACCGATAAAATTATCTATGATGATGTACATATATAGTGCAACTGATAAATACAATATCGTTTACTAAAATGACTTAATCACTCTTCTATTTTCAACTTGCTATAACATTTTTGAATTCAAATATTGTACGAAAGTTTACAACTCATGTATTCATGTTTAGAGTTAACGGGCTTGTTATCATAAGTAAAATAACCAATTAAAGTAGTTATTCTACTCTTATCTATGCTTACCTACATTTCATACTCTTTTTCCAAAACTTAATCAAAATTCCAAAATTGAAAGTTAATGCAATTATGATCTCTTTCCTAAAAGTAAAATAGAAAACAAACTCTTAAATGTGTGTATTTTATGGAAATATAAATTTTACACCTTAATTTACAATTTTGTTTTAATTATTATGTTGTCAATTTCAGTAATCGAGAATCTCAATGTTTCAATCAAACTAGTTTTATGACCCGTGAAAACACGGGTTTGATAAATATATAAGACATTTTTTTTGTAACTTTAAGAAATGTTAATATAAGTTTTACAAAACATAAACCTTATATTATTATGTTATTTTTGTAGGGAGTTCATTGATGATTAACATATTTACTCTTTTAAACTTTTTAGTAAAGTTTATCAGATGAAATTTTACCGCACTTGGTTTTTACCGAGGTTTAATCGTCTATAATGTGAGGTCATGTAGACCATCAACTATTATGTATATATAATCGATCATTATGTGATAAATTAAATAAATTACATGATATAGACCTTATATTATTATTATTATATATTTTTGCAGGGTTTGTATGTAATGAATTTTATAACATCCAGCTAAATTGAGATATAAGTATTACATGGATATTAATAAATCAAAATATGTACAACACTTTTTGGTGGTAGTCATATGATTATTAGGTACAACAACAAAAGCATTCACATTGCCTTCTTTCAAAGATGGAGCTAAGGGGTTTAGGGCATAGAATCTCATCGTTTTACATAACAGAATTCAATGAAGACGTTAAGGAAACAGATATATAGAAAGCACTGATCAAGAAAGGAAAAGTGGTGGATGTGTATCTTGCGAAGAAAAAGAATAAAATCGGTAAGAGATTTGGGTTCGTCCGCTTCCTAGACATAAAAGACATGGGGATGTTCTTAAGATCAATCAGAGAAACTACGGTATGTGGGAGTAGATTAATCATAAGCTTGGCAAGATTTGATCGTCAAATGAAAGCAACCAGAAACGGCCGATTCGAACAAAAACTTCAGAAACTGTTCATACCTAATAATCAGAAGACGATTCAAGATTTTGGTAGAACCTCTTTTGCTGACATAGTGCGTGGGAAAGAAAAGAAGACTGCAATTAGACTTGAATCCTCTCCGGTGGTTAGGGAATGGGTCAAAAACAATCTTATTGGGAGAGTCCCATCACTTGAAAAACTATGGAGTTTAGAAGAGTTAAAAAATGCCAATGGATGTACAGATATCACTCTAAGGTTTATCGGAGGTCTGCATGTTCTATTAGAAATGGAAAATGAAGAGGTTGCAAAAGATTTTCTACAAAATTCGGTGGAAACTTGGAAACAATGGTTTGAAGATCTTAGCATGTGGAGCAATAATTTCTCGGTTAAACGTAGATTGGTGGCATTAAGAATTAGTGGCATTCCTCCTATTGCATGGAGTAAAGAAACTTTTGATGAAGTCGCAAAGATTATTGGAGAAGTCATAAGATCGGAAGAATGTTTAGAGGAGTCATGCAATTGGAACGTTGGAAAGGTAGTAATCTTATCAAGCGAAGCATCCAAGATAGAAAAAACAATCCCTGTGATTATTGATAACCAAGAAATCCAAATTAGGGTATTTGAAGATATGGTGGAATCGGCTAACTTAATCCCAGGATATTCTGGGTCCTCTTCTAATTGGAATAGTTCGGATTCAGAAACGGAAATTTTCAGTGATGATGACGATTCACTTTTTGGATCTTCTCCGGCGGAAAATCTTGGTGATCATGTTCCCGGTGTACATTCCGATCACTCAGAAGACGTAAAGTCTCTTGAATCTCAGATGAAAGAATTTGAACCGTCTGGTGATGCTTCGTGTAACGACGCTAATCAGAATTCCAAGACAAAGGCGACGGATCATATTCCAACGGAGGGAGATTCAAAATTTACTTCAAACGAGCCTGATGTTAATTCAAAAGATCATGCAGTTGGATCTGAGGCCCATATGTACTGTAGTCCGGATAAGCCCATTTCAGATGGGCCTGACCAGATGGAACAAAATGAGAGTGATCCAGAACTGTCTAACGAACATCACGCTAAAGATAGTGTGGCCCAAACTGACAATGAGAATAACGGTGAATACCCTAATCGGAAGAAACGTAAATCAAAGAAAGCGGGGAAAAGGAGCATCGACCTTAACAAATTTGTTGGTTCTCATTTCAGCCACATTATCTCGAATTCTTCAAGATCTAATTTGCAAAGACAAACAACGTCTCTTAAATCGTGTGGAGTTTCTCCTGAGGATTCGATTGAAATTCAGGAAACTCTAGAAATTGGGAAGTTAATTGGCTTTGATATGGAAGGAAAAGAAGAAGCAGTAAGGAAGGTGATTAAGGAAGCAGGTGGTGTCTTCAATCACAAATGAAGATACTCTCTATCAATATCAATGGGGTGGGAACAATGGAAAAGTAGGAATGGGTGAGGGGACTTAGAAAAATAAACTAAATTGATGTACTTGGTATACAGGAAACAAAAGCGGAAAATTTGGAAATGTGGAGACAGAAAACAATATGGGGAGGAAACCAAATGGAATCAGCTCAACTCAATGCAATTGGGGCATCCGGGGGAATAATTACTTTATGGAACAAGATGATGTTCATGATGGAAGATTGCATTATAAGAGATGGGCTCATTGCGGTTAAAGGCATATGGAGAAGTAATGGAACAAAAGTCGGTTTCATAAACGTTTATGCGCCACAAGACCTAGCAAATAAACATAGGCTCTGGGGAGATATAATCGCAATACTAAACGCAGACTCAGAAGTAAAGTGGATCATTTTTGGTGACTTCAATGAGGTAAGAAAAGCCGACGAACGCAAAGGTACAATATTTAACTTCAATAACGCAAAGGTCTTTAATGAATTCATTCATTTGGCTGGTTTGATTGAGGTTAAATATGGTGGTAGAAGGTTCTCAAGATACAATAAACATGGTGATAAAATGAGTTTAATTGATAGATTTTTTGTTAATTTCTCATTCACATCTTCGTGGCCGAATCCTAATGTTTTAATCATGCCAAGAGGATTTTCAGATCACTGTCCGTTATTACTTAATACGGAAGTGCAAGATTTTAGGCCAACTTACTTCAAGATTTTCAATACATGGATGGATAACCAATCATTCAAAAAAATGGTGAAATCCACATGGAAAAACACGTTAAATAAACAGAACGTGTCCCCTATCACCATGTTTATGTATAAGTTAAGAAATATTAAAAAGAAAACAAAGGAATGGCGTGAAAAAACAAAGAAACAACCATGGGAGACAAGCTGAGGCTAGATCAAATGGCAAGTGACTTGGATTTATTAGCCGAAACATCGATGCTCAATGAAGTTGACAAAAGAAAGAGGATCGAAGTTGATATTCAAAGATGGGAAATGGCGAAGAAAGAAACGGCAAATCTAAAACAAAAGGCCAAGATAAAATGGGCGATCGAGGGCGATCGAGGGCAATGAAAATACGAAATATTTTCATGGTATAATTAATAGTAAAGCAAAAACAAACTTCATTCACGGGATTACAATCAATGGGCAATGAGTCAATGATCCAATCCGTATCAAAAAGGAAGCTGTGAAGTATTTTTCAAAGAAATTTGATTACGCTTCGGATGACAGACCTTCTCTCATTTGCAACAATTTTAAAAAGTTAAATGATCAACAGAAAAGTCTCATAGAATCCCCGTTTTCTATGGAAGAGGTGAAGCGAGCAGTTTGGGATTGTGGTGATGAAAAATCACCAGGCCCCGATGGTTTTTCATTAAGATTCTACAAGATTTTTTGGGAAGTAATTAAATCGGATTTGATGCTAGCTTTCAAATACTTTGAGGATTTTGGAAATTTTGGTTCCGGTAACAATGCTTCATTCTTGACATTAATTCCTAAAGCTGATAGCCCACTTTCATATGTAGACTTTCGGCCCATTTGTTTAATCAGTTCGTTATACAAGATCTTGGCCAAAATCTTGGCATCAAGATTAAAAGGCGTCATAGGTGATCTGATTGGCATTGAACAGACGGGATTCTTGAAGGAACGTAGTATATTGGAGGGTCCGATGATAATTAGCGAGGTGTTATCGTTGGTCAAAAAGAGAAAACAAAAGGCATTTGTATTAAAAGTTGACTTCGAGAAAGCTTTCGATACCATCTCTTGGGAATTTCTAGACGAAGTAGTGACACATATGTCGTTTGGTTCGAAGTGGAGAAACTGGATTTCTAATTGTCTTGCATTGTCTACCATCTCCATTTTGATTAATGGCTCCCCGACTACGGAATTTATTCCAAAAAGGGGTGTTCGTCAAGGCGATCCTCTCGCACCTTTCCTCTTTTTGTTAGCGGCTGAAGGTTTAAACGGTGTCATGCATAATGCCATTGATTTGGGAATCTTCCATGGTATTAAAATTTCTGGTAATGGACCGACAATTTCACACTTACAGTATGCAGACGATTCGATTCTTGTTGGGGAGTGGTCCAATCGAAACATATCAAACCTATTCAGAATTCTAAGATGCCTTCATTTATCATCTGGTCTGAACATCAATTACAATAAAAGTAATCTGTTCAGCATTGGCATTGATGAGGCTTCGGTGTACAACACGGCTCAAAGGTTTAATTGTTCAGTTGGTGCATTCCCTTTCAAATATCTGGGATTACCAATTGGTGCCTCGATGAACAAGTGTGAATCTTGGTCTACACTTATACAGAGATTTCATAATAGGCTATCCTCATGGAAAGCGAATACTCTATCGATTGGAGGTAGGCTTCAACTCTGTAAAAGTGTGCTTGGTAATCTCGGTATCTACTTTCTATCTCTTTTTAAAGCACCAAAGAAAATATTAAAGGAGCTCGAAAGCATAAGATCCAGATTTTTTGGGGGTGGAAATTCGGACAATAGGAAAATCCATTGGGTTGTGTGGGATAAAACGTTCGCTGATCACAGTGTAGGTGGTTTGGGAATCGGTAGTTTGAAGGCTCTAAATAATGTGTTACTATGTAAATGGTGGTGGCGAATTTTGAGGGAAAAAAACACACACTGGGGTAAAGTTATCGAAGGAATTCATGGACCAAACTGCGGAGTGGGAGACAGAATCTCTAAAGGAATATGTGCAGGGGTTTGGAGAAATATCTTGAAGGTGAACTCTGATCTAAACAAACATAACTTGGCATTCTCAAGTCTGTTCATGTTTGATCCGAATGGTGGGGATTTGGTTAATAACAACTGGTCCTGGCGACTGTCCAACAATGGAAGGTTCTCGGTGGCATCCTTCAGATATATTTATGATAAGCTGTATTTACCTTCCTCATCATCTTCGATATGTAATTGGATTAAAACAATACCAAGGAAGGTAAATGTGCATGTATGGAGAGTAATACAGAGAAGATTGCCTACGCTATCAAATTTAGAAAAAAGAGGGATCACAATTGTAAACAACGCATGCTACTTATGCCGTGGACAGGTGGAAAATGAAGACCACTTATTTGTGGAATGTTCTATTGTGAAAAAGATAATAGAGAACATTGGTAAGTGGTGGAATGTGAGGGTGAACAGAATGGATAATGTGGATGATCTAATAAAGTGGCCGAAAGAAGTGGGTTTCAAAGGGAACAAGGAAACATTGTTTATGGGTGTACTGTACTCATATATGTGGTTATTATGGGTATATCGAAATGAGGTGGTATTTAGAAACAAAGACCTTATAAATACCGAGCAAATCACTATGCAATTGATAGGCTTGACATTTTTTTGGTTTAAACATCGGAGTAATGCAAATATATCAAGTCTACAATGGGCGGAATGGTGCTGCAATCCATGGACACTTTAACGTGAAGGAAGGAAGGGTGGTCAAGGTGGTGATCCGGGAGAGGATGCTCAACTAACGGTTTTACATCTTGTTAATGTATTTGTTTTAAGTATGGTGGCGGTAATATTGTGACTTAATTATCTTGTACTTCTGCTAGCTCAATTGCTAGTCCATTAATAAAATTATGGGGGTTTCGAGAGGGGGTGATGGCAATGCCGTAGCTCCTTTCTCGTTTCCCCTCTTCTTGCCATTAAAAAAAAAAAAAAAAAAAAAAAAAAAAAAACAATACTTTGTCTAAGGGAATACCAAGATCTCCTTTCTGCCCCCAACAAATATTGGTTTTGAAGTGCCGTCCTCAAATTCCCTAGAACATATACATAAAATTAGCTAAAGCTTACAAAAAGGATAAAAACTTGAACATCAAAGCTAAATGCAAGCATATTTACCACATCACATCATTTCATCATGTATCTACCACCACCACCTCAATCATCTAATAAGAATTCCAAGCTAAAAACAAATCAAGGTTAAATATAGCCTGACCTATATACTGAGTTTTAATTAGAATCAACTTGTTAATTTAAGAATCCACCATCCTCAATAAACGCCCCCAAAACATATGACAATTTGGACACATACTACTTTTTAAAGTTCGTTGTAGATGTTGGACAACTGTCTTTACATGTGTAGCTTTAATTGCTGCATGAACACAATCAGATACATTAACACCCCTTGTGTTTGACTGCATTTGAGGTAGGTGTATTAACTCTTTGTTTAATATCACTTTCTATATTGTTTTACATGATATTTTGTTTCGTGTTGTATATATTAAACATGTAGTATGGTTAATTCCACCACAAAAGTCAAAGCGAGACTCTTTGGCCTATGACTTAAGTGGTAGAAACCTCATCAGATATAAACATATTTACCAGATGTGTTCAAAACATTATACTATATAATTACTGTTGTTGAGCATTCAACAAACATTCACTACAAGAAAAATAGGCTATAGTGACGAAAAAATAGTGACGGCCTGTAATTTCATCACTAATTAGTGATGAAAACAAATTCTTGTCACTAATAATTCGTCACCCTTAAAAATAGTGACAAAACTAACAATTTGTCATTAAGTCTTCATTAAATTGTATGAATGGCATTTTCAATTTGATTTAGTCACGGAATTAGTGAGGAGTATACATTCATCACTAATTTTTGAATGTTAGTGACGAAAAATGTATGTCACTGAGTTTATAAACATCAATGACAGATAAGTTGAAAATTGTTAAGTCTTAGTTGCTTATAACAAATGATATAATTTGAAACTGATAATATATCTACATGTAATTTTCTTAAAATATATAGTAATGTTATAATATGCAAAAATAAATTATAAATGGACCAGCAAGCATTTTTATGGTAAGACCAATGACTTCGATAGATGTAGCATGTGAGTTTGCGATAGAAATCTTTTCATTACATGTCACCAAAGTAACCAAAAGCATGATAAATTGATAACATAACAACAGTACATAAGGAATCGATAGAAAGATCCGGTTAAAATAACAGAAATAATAATATAATATAAATATAAATATAAATAATTATTAAAAATAAATATTTATATAATTCAGGATATGATAACACGCGGGTTTAATATAATCCGACCCGGTTTCTTTGTAAACGACCCGATATCACAATTTGAGGTTCTGAACTTCTTGTGTGCCCTAACCTTTTATAACGATCATCATTCGTTCCGTTGCATACATGCTCTTACTCAACCAATCCAAACATAGTCTCGCCGGAAATAACCGGTGGAATCTCCGGAGAGCAATCATCGACATAATCTCCGGCGATAAATTAGTGGTGGTGATTCTGGTGAAACCGGAGTTTTATTTATGAATACGGCAACAATGAAGATTTGCTGTGTAGAGCGGTTAGAAAAACGAAATCATCATGCGAAGATTCTCCGTGGCATACATGCTCTTATGTGAGTAATTCTTTATACAACTAAATGATTCTTATGAATTATTGTGACTGCTGAGTGATTATTTCATTCAGTTTGTGGTATGATTTGTGCGTGCATGTTTATGTGGTGTATTACTAGATTTAGGTTTGAATTATGAATTCTAAAGAAATTTAACAATTTATGAGATGCTTTAGCTTAAATTACGAAAGAGTTTTTGGCTTATAACTTGAATATATAACGAATAGTTAATTCCTAGTTTGGTCAAATAGATTCTTGTGAAGATTAACGAAATCATATGTGAGATTCGGCTTAAAGATTTGGGGCAAGTAGAGCACAAGCTGCACGTCTTAAGAGATGCATATGGCGAGGATAAAAGCTTATAAATAGTTTATGTGGATTTTGGATATTTGATACGTTTGATCTCTAACTTAAGGTTCGATCACCTCCGATTTTGTATACTTTTCATGTTTATCATATCGTTTTGACTTCTGGATTTACGGATCTGTTTGAAATTAGTGTTTAATCATTTATTGGATCAGTTATGGAATTAGTGTTTAATTACTCATCGAAATGAATCGATTTTGATGTACAATTAGTTAATTAGCTATTCAATTAGGTTTTTTATTGTGTGATCCAATCGATTTGCCATAACTAGTTTATTTTTAGTGCTACAAGATCTATTGAATGTTCATTATTACTGCATATGTTTAAAATTAAATCTGATGTTAATACTTGCTAAATTCCTTTGATGTGATTGGTTCATATCGATATTAATGTTGGGTTTTCATTTCCTCATTAGTAAGGGACCTTAAATTCTAACAATTAAACCATCAAATATAATTATTTCATTTGCATTTTGCTACATTTCGACCTCTTTCCTTTTAGCTGTTTAAATTAATCTTATACCGAACAAACTAACCTAATTTGTGGTCTTCTTCTTTAACCAATGTCTTAACAGATGGATCTCATTGGTAAACTTTGTGATTTGAACTTCACTCTAGCCTCTTAGCAAAAAATAATTTCATGTGTGCAGCCAAAAGAGGAGCTTATAACTTTGTGATTCTGCTAGTACTTTGCATTTTGTTTTTGTTTTTATTATTGTTTTCATTTGACTGACTATAAATTGTTAAACTGATGTAGTGTAATCCCATGTCGAAGAAGCCAACCTGCTGCATACATGCCTTTCGTTAGCCTTTAATGTCAACAGTCCAACGTATCGCACGTAAATATTATCATCCCTTTTCATATACATATTCTATATATTCTATTTAGTTGCTTGGGTGTTTCAGTGGGTTATATGATTTAGTAGTATGATCAATATTAAGTCGACATGTTGTGTTTCATTTGAAAATTCTTATGATTGACATAATAGCTTCCATATTCTGTAATCTGAGATTGTATATGATGTATGGTATCTATTGGGTTAATTTAGTAATTGATGGTTGAAGTATCTTAAAAATGCAATTGCAGAATCGTGGATGCTATAAAAGGTGCTCTTCGCCTCTCCTAAAGATTTGGCAGTATAATTTGGAAGGTGTAATAAATTATCTTTACTACAAAGTGCTAGTTTGTATCTTCTTAATCTATGATTACCTCATGGGTAATATGTTACATGCTAAAAATTGCTCTTTGGTCTCTTTTCATGCTTTGATTGTGAGTATACACCTCACACTTTTACAGGGATGTTCCTTATGGAATTGAAGTTACATCTGATGACATGATATGCCTTTTGCTTGAAGCATGTCTTTCATCCATTATAATGAATTATGGTTAGTAAAATTTGTGTAAGAGTTCTGTACGGTTTTACCATTATTGAGACCCAAATTAATTTATTTCATAGTTTCGTCTTTCTTCTTCTTTTGAACAGATACCTTTAGCAGCCCACGTATTCATCTGAGAGTCCCACAAGCAATTATCATTTCTTTAATATATATATAATGTTAACAAGTTGGCTAAGCTATATGATATTCCAATTTGGTATTACACTTTTTACATTGCCATTAAATGGAAATTATTATTATATTTTTTTTTTATAGCTAAGCTACAAAGAAGATTCGTTTCGTAAGTCTAGAAAGTGGTGGAAGGGTATCAGCATATTTGAGAAATCCTTCATTAGTCTGCCAGTAGATGATAAGTAAGATTCAAGTATTCATGAGTCCACTCATATTTAAGATGCTATGTGTTAAGATCATGCATGAAGTTTTGTTTCGTTACAAGGTATGGTAGATAGCCTTAAATTAAATTCATCTACTTTATCAATTTTGCTATTTTGGTTTAAAATTTGAGTCTTAATCTCTACTTATGTTATACTTCTACTTTATCGAAAGTGATTTCAGGTGGATTATAGAGAAGTCATGTCCTTCTTTTTTAAGGGCCTGTTACTGACTTGATTTTTTAACTGCTGCGGCCAGTGAGGCGACTAGGTTACCTTAGGTATGTTATACATAATTCTTAGCTAACACTAATTTACTATCCTTTCATCAATCGGTTTTTGCATTATTAACTTTTAATTGTTCATAGGTATGCTCCCTTATTGTATGTTTTCAGCTTGTTTGACTCGAGACACACACTCTTATGTATTGTCATTATCATGGAATTCATTTCGATTGAACCTAATGTTGGGTAAGAACTTCTATGACCAATTAGCTTGTGTCGTTATGTACATGTCCCTTTGGTTTAACTTGTTGACCACTAAATTTGAAGTCTTTTTGTGAATATGGGTGATAAATTTTATGAAGTACTATACTCTTTTAAAGCATTATGGCAGACTAAATTAGTTGACACCAAGGAATATTGGTTTTTGTAAATTGCACTTCTAATCATTTAAAGCTGTTATTAACATTTTTTCTTTAGAACTAAACTATCTATCAGTAGTGGTATATTTGTACTTCAGGCTTCATACATCTTCCACTATATACTAGTATTAAAATGTGTTGGCTCTTGTTCTTCTTTACTTATTTTAACGAATTCTTTTCATATATGTAGTCATATGGATATCCTTTTTGGGTAAGGTCGTTCTTGATATTGAGCATTGCTGTTTGGAGGGCCTTGGATATCACAAGGGAAGCATATGACGTTTGGATAGACGAATGATTTTTAATATATCGGTTATTGCTATATGGTCAAGATTCCAAGCTTTCCTAGAATGATATAGATGTGTTTACTTTCTGTTATTTGTGTAACTGGAACAAAAGACTAAAATGTACTAATTGCTTGTACATTGGTGATATACTGATCAAAGAAAACGGAATTATGTTTGCGATACTAATATTTTGAATATTATCACCGGGTTCTAATATGACAGTAAAACAACATTAGGTAAATTTCAACATATTTTTTTGGTAATTTCCAGTCATTAGTGATGACATATTTTGTCATAAGTTGATGCAAAGGTGCTGTACTCAAAACCTGATCAGTGACGTCTTTGGGTGCTCACTGGCTTTCCTCTCTAACTTGATCAAATTAGTGACGACTTTTATAACTAGTGACAAAATTCAGTGACAAAATGGGTCGTCAAAAAGTTAATGACGAATATTTTTCTTGTCACTAATTAGTGATGACTTTTGAATTCCGTGTCTAATTCAGGTTTGTGACGGACCTATAGTGACAACAAGTGACGACTTTATTTCCGTCACTAATATGCTTTAGTGATGAATATTTGACCTTTAGTGACAAAATTCAACATGTCACTATAGCCCTTTTTTCTTGTAGTGATTTACGGAAAAATTTGGACCTCTATATATTTAGAAGTTAGCTAAGAAAGAGAGAACATACTCATTGTTCTTCTAAAACGCCATCATGATCATTTCTTGCTATCCAACCCATCCTCCATCCGGGAACCATCCACCTCTTTGATAGAGATCCAAGGGTTAAAACTGGCGTAATAGTCCCAAATACCCCCATTGGCACAAACGGGTTACTCCCGTATGTTAAATGTGCATAGGCTTCGTCCGCTATCACAAGTATTCCAAGCCTTCTAGCAGTCTCCGCAGTCTTTAATAAAGTAATTAAGTAAATAATTCATTACAAATAAAAAGATGACACGGATACGAAATAACTTGACACAGGCCCATCAATCATTTATAAATTCGCTCACCTTTTGAAGATGATCACGTGTGAATAAATTGCCACAAGGATTCCTGGGATTAATAATTACCATAGCAACTGTTCTATCATCCGCCAACGTTTCAACTCCATTCAACTCAACCTCCCATGCACCAGAATATATCAAACTAAGTCAGCAGAAATTCTATCAACGCGCCATAAATAATAAAATGTGTTCAGGTTGTGATTTTCCCGAAAAATTTTATTAGAAAAAGGGAATTTATCATTTATGATTTTTCAACAATTCCTATTTTAAAAATGAAAGTTTCATTCCTTACATTTGGATGTGTTTTCAAAAATTGATCTTAGTACATAATGGACGTAAATGATAAAACTCTAGAAAAATGGAAAAGAAAAAATGAATAGAGTTTTTGGTAACTAAAAGCGCCTATAAAAAGTAGTTTTCACTTTATTAGTTATGGAAGGTAAATGATCTCTCCGTCCTACCATAAATGTCCACATTACTATATTGAGTTGTCTCAAATAAGTGTCCACTTCCATTTTTCAGCCAATCGAAAGAGACTTTAGTGGGTAGATACTACGTATGTTATTTGATTGGTGAAAAATATAGTTAGTGAGAAATCCTAAAACTGTGTGCAAAGTCAAAGCGGACACTTTGATCGGGACGAGGGAGTACGAATTTTCCTTTTCTTATATATAACACCCCTCGTTAATTATAAACATTATATATAATATTTGCGACTCGGAAGCGTATATATTTCAAAACATTACTATCAATGTCAATTAACTTTTTCAAAAGTAAATACTTCACATTTTAACAAACTCAGTGTTATATAATTCAGAACATCTCTTTAGTTATAAAACTAACATCAGAGTAAAAGCCTGTCAAACATTCCATCCAGTCCAACAACTTCCTGCCATGCACAATATGTTCCATCTATTTAACCTGCAGGAAGAACTGTGGTGGAGTTAGCATATAGCTAAGTGAATGAAACTATAAACAACAGTCCAACTTAGCATAACAATCTGTTTACATCAAACAACAATAAACAAAAAATCAATCAGTCAATCATTCAATCACGCAACTTCCAATCAAGCGTTATTAATCGTCATGAGGACCGGTGGCTCCTGAGATACCCTAATACCGGTTTGGTACTCAAGGAACTCTTATCAATCATCTGTATTGGCCTATACAGAATTACCGATAACCAGTTGTTAATCACACACGACCTAGATCTCTAAACCAACATTTCAAGTTTCAAGATCTCATGTCGTCTATAATAACAACCAAGTCCAACTGTCAAGTCAAGTTGACCTCAGAATCTTACATACTAGCACCATCAGCCAAGTAAGCAACTAGTCAAACTATCATGGCAAGATATCTCAACAGATGCATCATATCAAAGTAATACTATAAATTACTTGTTGTAATTCAAATCAATACAACTAAATCACACTGAGGTTACAGATCCACTCACCGACACCTCAGCCGCAAGCTCAGAAGTCTAATATTACTGAGCCTTCTCCACATCTGGGAATACAATCAATAAACAATGAGTTAGTAACTCATTAACAACAATAAGTCTATGTTATAATCATATAACATATCACAATAGTACATCACACAATGTACCACTTTAATCATGATAAACAATCATTAAATGGTACTTAACACTCTATACCATTTCATGTTTAAATATACAACTCATATGTATTTAAACTTAACACAAAAGTTGCTGGAATTCAGTCTTACCCGCCGGGTAAGACTAGTACCCGCCGGGTACCCACAAAACTATCCAAGCCGCCGGCTAGCCAAGGAAGCCGCCGGCTTCAAACCAATTAAGAACTACCCGCCGGGTAAGGGAGGTACCCGCCGGGTACTCCCTTCGTCCTAGCGACCTGCGACCTGTTCAAAACTTAACCTACGGGTTTTATACTCAAATCACCAAAACTCAAATTCTAACAGTTTTAAACCACTAAAAACTTCAGGTAATCATCATGTAACACTTATAACATGATTTTAACATCTAATTCTCACAATTCATCAATTATCCCAATTTCAATCAAATGGATAAAATTCAAACTTACTTCATGATTGAAGAACACTGAATTGAGATATGAGAATGATGAAACTTCACTCAATCACAGCTTCAAATCTTAGGTTTCAATTTCTGATTTGGATTTCTTAGAGTTTTTAGGTATTTTAGAAGTTTCATATGAAACTTTCCAAAAGAGGAAAGTAAATATATAAGTCGGCCTCATCAAACCGCCTTCAATTATACGGGTATAATTTAATACCCCATCTCAATCTATTGTCTGGAACCCGAAAACCATTTGCGAGTCCAAACATTTTATTATACCGTCAACTATATTAATTTACAACAATTAATAATTCACTTATCACATTGGAATATTCGACTCCTATTCCAATTATTTCAACTATTTCAAATAATATTATTTCCAAACAAATTTAAATACTAATTTAAATCAAGAAATAATATAAAACAACTAGGTCCATTTCGAGGGTGTTACAACTCTCCCCCCCTTAAAGAGATTTCGTCCCCGAAATCTAACCTCAATCAATCTAACTAATGTGATATAATCACATACCTCTTAGCATACATTAATCCTCAATAGCAACTTACAACTATACTTAGACTAATTGAATTCTTTCCACATTCACATGTTCCCATGAACATGCTTCTGTCTTTTCCTACGCACACATACAGTGCATTTAATCAATATCATCAATCAGATATATCTTATAGACAAACACTTACTTCAACAAGTGAAACCTACAATCACTTAATCAACAAGTAAAACTTAACATCACTTAATAGGTCTATGCAACCAGAAATTAGCAATGTGCTAAAATCTTTAACCTATTACCACTATTCATCTCCGTTAACAACAAAACAGAAACCACAATATCACTACGACAATGATTCTAAAACTCTCATACACATATCCACACTGAAATTTAATTTCAGCTATGACTAACAATCAGTCTCATATACAGATAACAATTTCAAATCTCTACTATCAAAGATTTAAAATTCAAATCTAGGTCAACTTTTCATCCAAAAGTTTCATACCTACCCTCTTGAACAACATATAATGTTCACATATCACTACAATTATACAAAATCCTTTACTTAAAAGTAATCCGGATTCATATCACCTTAATAAGCAAGCAGAGGTCAAACTCAGTAGGTAAAACTACAATTAACAAGTACTTTGCTCAATCAACAAAAGGTCCACAATCAATTATTACCTACATTCAACCAATCTCTACATTGACTTATTTCCACTTGCAACTCCTTTCATTTCAACCTATCAATTGTCAACAACAACAATTACACATCCAATAATCACAACACTAGAGATTATACATTTCAGTACACTTATCAATACTTACTACTTATCTTCAAAGTCTAACTAATCATCAAGTTAGAATTTACATAACGCTTAAACTGGTAAGACATCAAGAATCTTCTCTTAGCAACCAGTTATTTCAATTCAACCTTAAAATCTTAAACTACTAATCACGAACAATTAGAAATTTCATAACTTTAACCACATAATCACTTAGTACTACATCCCATCAATATAGCAACTAAGTCAGTCTTAATCAATATTATGATACTACAATTCAAGCATCACAATATCACAATGTGCTACTTTCTAACACATTCCCAACAAAATCTACATCAAGTTTCTTTCTAAAATGGAAACCTACACATCAATTCCATTTAATTCTACTTAATAGGCCATTCAGACTTTCAAAGCCTTTATCAAGCCCTCACATTACTACTAATCATCACATATCCATACCACATGACATGGAACAACTCAAGATCAATAACTCTATGTTTCACTTATATACGTACCAATTCGTATATAACTTAAACAATTCAGTTTAAACTTACAAGTAAAAGTTTACTGAAAACAATCATCACCTATCAATTTCAAGGTTTCCCTTACTTCTCGACACCTACAATTATACACACATAATTTCTTAAAATATGAACAACCTTCAATTCATATTCTCTCATTTTATCCAACAAAGATCAACTAAACCTTTAATACTGTTCAACTCCAGATATACTATCATATCATTTCTTATTTGGATCTACTCCTAATTTACCACTTTATCACTTACTTTATTTGTATACAATCAACAAATAACTAAAGAATCCATTCAATTCTTTCAATACTTAAGTAATTCACCATGAGGTACCAATCAACCTAGGCAACTATTAATAATAACTTTCAATTAATTCTCATCTCACATTCTTACCCAGGTCCAGACTATCATCACAAGCCTCACACACTGGTAAGATTATCTTATCACAACTCAAATCAATGTGATTTAATTTACACCTCTTAACAAATTATAGTTGTCATACCTATAATAACTTCACATCTGTATAATTCTTTAACGCATATTCAGTTCAAATATCATATATTACCTAACTGAATACTCAATTTTACTTAACACTATTTCAATTACTTAATACTAGCTTTAAGTAATATATCAAGTTTCACAAACTTAAACAATTCATCTATCTTCTTTGGATCTTAAATGACCCGTTTCAACATAATGTGACTAATCTAGGAATTCAATCACATTCCACACATTCCACACAATCAAAACATTTCAATCCATGTTAGACTATTTCAACACACACAGTTGACTACTTGTCAACTTTGATTTCAATCAACCAATCAATAAAATCCTCTAACTGCTTTTCTCAAGTTTGACCCAAACTCAAACCAATCACAAGCAATTAATTTTATACACAATTCTCTATTCATGGTTTGACTTTCAAAGTTAACATACTATCAATATTAACTCACAACAAACTATTTCATCTTATATGTTTACTTTCAAACATATATTTTAAATTATTACTTTCAATAATCTTATCAATCCTTCACAAGGACATAATCAACCTATATCAATCTTGGCTCCATACAAGCCATTTCATAGTGTATGTTTACTTTCAATATAAACTTCAAATTATTAATACCAGAAATTCCTTAAACAAGACAATACCACATGTCCCAACCTTGGCTTCATACAAGCCAGATACAAAACAGTAGTTCATTTAAACACTATCAATTCCACCTAAGGTCAATGTAACACAATCAGTTACAATTACATATTCAACAAAATCAAATTAGTCAATTAGGTGTATCATCAAAACCTCTATCAATGACCATTATTATTTACACTCTCACCTTTACAATCTGAAGGTCACAGTTCTATCAACTGATTGTTTTCTTATCAAAACAACTATTAAACAACTTAGCATACTATCATGCTCCATTTCCAAAATCACATTACATTTCTTTTATACCAAGTAGCCTCAACAAGTTCATGTGACACAACATAATATAACAATGGTGATCAGGCGTTGCAAGATTACGTTCTACACAATCCATTCTCAGGCTACTCTACATTATAATTTTCAATGTGATCTATTCTCACTTATATATACTAAACACCTCATGATTTCAAATCAATCAAAATCCATTTAATAATTTCTATCAGCTGATGCACACTCAAAATCAGCTTACTACTTACATATTCATACAATGTTCTGGTTTTCAACAACTGAATTGCTCAGTATATCTACTTGTCTGAAACCTCAAACATATGATAACCTATCATCATATTTTTAATACTAAACACAATTCATTGTCCTTATTTACTACAAAATTCAGGACACATCTTAATTAATTATCATCACTTTGACATATGCTATACTATCAAGCATCAATGTCACAACAAGCCTACTCAATCAGGTTACTATAAAACATTTCATCTATTAATTCACAATTGATCAGAAAGATCTATCACTTCCCAAATCAATTTCACATTATCATACTCTACGTGTCTCATAAACCTATCCATCCTGGTTTAAATCAAGTGTTTAACTATAGTCCAAACATATCATATAGTCACATAAACACATGTTTTCTCAAATAGCAGTCATTATCAAGTCAAATGACACTACATTCCTTAACCAGGATTCAAGTCATACCTCACTAACATAATACTATCAATTATCTTGTCTCACCAATAAAGACACTCCTTAGGTCCTAACATCAATTCTGTTAAAACCTTAATCAACTCTCTGTCTACTTAAATATATTTCTGCATTTTCAATTTAATCAGAAATACTAACAACAATGAGCAACAACGAGCATCTCATTTAACACTTCTCTCCTCATGTCAACCTATAGCAATCATTAGTTGACTCAAAACTGGGGAATCATATCAGTCTGACTCAATTAACTTCACAACAAAGCTTACTCAACATAACAGAGTAAACAATTCAAGTTAATGTAAATTAACATAGGCTTATCGAAGATTACCTGACAAATCCTAAGCCAGCAATGTTGAGGAAACATGAAATATACCAATCAGATACTCATGTTCCTCCGTCTCTGCAATCAAACAACAACTTCATAACTTGTTATGGGTTAGTTCATATTCAACTAACTACTTTCTCATGCATCAACTAATCAACTAAACCCACACCTTCTGGAATGTTTGACTCAACTCAATCAAAGTTTAGGATTGAACAATCTATCATGTTCAATTCACCCAAACTATTGCTCTGATACCAACTTATAACACCCCTCGTTAATTATAAACATTTAATATAATATTTGCGACTCGGAAGCGTATATATTTCAAAACATTACTATCAATGTCAATTAACTTTTTCAAAAGTAAATACTTCACATTTTAACAAACTCGGTGTTATATAATTCAGAACATCTCTTTAGTTATAAAACTAACATCAGAGTAAAAGCCTGTCAAACATTCCATCCAGTCCAACAACTTCCTGCCCTGCACAATATGTCCCATCTATTTAACCTGCAGGAAGAACTGTGGTGGGGTTAGCATATAGCTAAGTGAATGAAACTATAAACAACAGTCCAACTTAGCATAATAATCTGTTTACATCAAATAACAATAAATAGAAAATCAATCAGTCAATCATTCAATCACGCAACTTCCAATCAAGCGTTATTAATCGTCATGAGGACCGGTGGCTCCTGAGATACCCTAATACCGGTTTGGTACTCAAGGAACTCTTATCAATCATCTGTATTGGCCTATACAGAATTACCGATAACCAGTTGTTAATCACACACGACCTAGATCTCTAAACCAACATTTCAAGTTTCAAGATCTCCTGTCGTCTATAATAACAACCAAGTCCAACTGTCAAGTCAAGTTGACCTCAGAATCTTACATACTAGCACCATCAGCCAAGTAAGCAACTAGTCAAACTATCATGGCAAGATATCTCAACAGATGCATCATATCAAAGTAATACTATAAATTACTTGTTGTAATTCAAATCAATACAACTAAATCACACTGAGGTTACAGATCCACTCACCGACACCTCAGCCGCAAGCTCAGAAGTCTAATATTACTGAGCATTCTCCACATCTGAGAATACAATCAATAAACAATGAGTTAGTAACTCATTAACAACAATAAGTCTATGTTATAATCATATAACATATTGATGTCGCTTGTGAAAGCGCGTCTTGTTTTACAATTTATAAATAGAAATACCTAAATAATACTTTCAAGCAACCAGGCAAGAATACCCGATCATTTGTAAATATAGATTGGTAAGTCAAGTTCGAACACAGGGAAAAGGTGGAATATTTAATAATAGAAAATTAACAATTAACTAGAAAACAGTAAATAAGGGGTGCGTTTTAGTTCCGTGCGAACATTTTAGAAAACAATTGATTAAAATAAACAAACTTTAATAAAACTTAATTTAAAATTACCAATAAATATAATAATAAATCCTAATTGGAAGGAACAAGTAATTGTATAGTTAATGTCACTTAGATTCATATTTCCCGATTGATTACGTATTGATTATCTAATTGTGATTCCTTTAGATCAACTTAATACCAAATTCTTCAATGAATACTAAGTCGAATATGAACTAGCCAACGTTTCGGGTCCAACTAATTCCTATAATCTAGGGTCCAACATGAAACACTGGTTCCAATGTCACAAGATGATCAGTCAATTGTGTGCCTTTCCCTAAATTATGCATTAAACATTCACAACGCCTTATAATTAACTCTATTGGTATGACTCAACAATACCCAATAATTAACTTATTGTCTTGCTCATTTTAAAGTAAATTATTATTGTATACTCGACCTATCAGACTCAACGTATTTAGTGATAAATCAAAACCCTAAAGTTATGACCATCAATAGTTAATAACATTAAAGGAACTCAATCTTAACAACATTATTAACCACGTGAAGTAACAATAATAACTAGTTACCAATAAACAAGTGTCCACGAGCAATATAACCGTTTTCAATCAAATAACTTATTCAATACGCAATAACAATCGTTCCATAATCATAATCTAAGTTAAATAAACTACACAATCACTTTGGATATTCAATTCATCATCAAAACAGAAATATTCAGATTCATTATATCAAATTCTTCAATGAAAATAAAGAAACGAAATATACCGAATCGATTAACGATGAACTACGAAAGATTAGAGCGAATTATCCTCGTTCCTTAGCTTCCGTACCTCCAAACTAACCCTAAAATACGAAATTAAAACCCTAAAATACGTCTGAAACCGAAAGAAAACGAAAACCCTCTCAAAACTGTCGAAATAAGGTTTTTACACGTTTTTATACTTCTGTGATTTTTGATCCATACGGCGTATGGATTTCCATACGGCGTATGGATTGATTTCAAGCCCAGCCCAGACTCGCGTAACCTGGGCCTCCACTGCTGCAATCCATACGGCGTATGGATTCCATACGGCGTATGGATGCTTTTTCCAGCCGATTTCTTGACTTTTCTTATTTCATTCTTTTCTTCGACTTCGGCTCTCATTATTCTTCAAATATGCATCATTTAGCTCGATTATTGACTGTTTTCCGTTCCTTTTCCATAAACGCTCCATTTCCACATCTAATTGCAAATATGAACGAAATCAATATCTATTCTAAACAAAATGCAATAAAAACATTCAAGATTAGGGGTAAAATACTACTAAAATATAGTACTTTTGAGCGTTTATCACATATCACAATAGTACATCACACAATGTACCACTTTAATCATGATAAACAATCATTAAATGGTACTTAACACTCTATACCATTTCATGTTTAAATATACAACTCATATGTATTTAAACTTAAAACAAAAGTTGCTGGAATTCAGCCTTACCCGCCGGGTAAGACTAGTACCCGCCGGGTACCCACAAAACTATACAAGCCGCCGGCTAGCCAAGGAAGCCGCCGGCTTCAAACCAATTAAGAACTACCCGCCGGGTAAGGGAGGTACCCGCCGGGTACTCCCTTCGTCCCAGCGACCTGCGACCTGTTCAAAACTTAACCTACGGGTTTTATACTCAAATCACCAAAACTCAAATTCTAACAGTTTTAAACCACTAAAAACTTCAGGTAATCATCATGTAACACTTATAACATGATTTTAACATCTAATTCTCACAATTCATCAATTATCCCAATTTCAATCAAATGGATAAAATTCAAACTTACTTCATGATTGAAGAACACTGAATTGAGATATGAGAATGATGAAACTTCACTCAATCACAGCTTCAAATCTTAGGTTTCAATTTCTGATTTGGATTTCTTAGAGTTTTTGGGTATTTTAGAAGTTTCATATGAAACTTTCCAAAAGAGGAAAGTAAGTATATAAGTCGGCCTCATCAAACCGCCTTCAATTATACGGGTATAATTTAATACCCCATCTCAATCTATTGTCTGGAACTCGAAAACCATTTGCGAGTCCAAACATTTTATTATACCGTCAACTATATTAATTTACAACAATTAATAATTCACTTATCACATTGGAATATTCGACTCCTATTCCAATTATTTCAACTATTTCAAATAATATTATTTCCAAACACATTTAAATACTAATTTAAATCAAGAAATAATATAAAACAACTAGGTCCATTTCGAGGGTGTTACATTAAAGATATTTAAACATGTTTTTAAATATTTTTTTTAATTATTATATAAATCTATCTATATTTATAAAACAAAGATTTTCCCTCGCTTTTTAGGTATGCCACATCATCAAATTTCTTTTTTTTAAAAGCTACCTAATTTCATTCTTTAGCTCGATTATTGACTGTTTTCCTTTCCTTTTCCATAAACGCTCCATTTCCACATCTAATTGCAAATATGAACGAAATCAATATCTATTCTAAACAAAATGCAATAAAAACATTCAAGATTAGGGGTAAAATACTACTAAAATATAGTACTTTTGAGCGTTTATCAAGCATCCCCCACTTGAATCCTACTTGTCCTCAAGTAGACTATCAATTCAAAAATCAATTTCTTGGGAAAACAGTCATCTCCATTAAACTAAACAACTAAAGTAGGAATTACACAACATCACCCGTCTTCAACCCAAATGTTTAAATTTAAAATTCTGTTAATTCTAAAAACAATTATTAAGAAACTATGAGATTTACAAAAACTGATCTACACATAGAGTTATTATTCTAAAACATCAAATAGTTCACAATGATTACTGATATTGTTATCCACTTAAACAATCTATAATTGAATATTCGAGCTCAACTTATTATTATTTATGTAAATATTTCCTTAGACTCCCAAAAACTATATACTTTCATACTCATAATATGCCAATATTACATATCTTGAAATTTAATCAAAACAATCATTTTTCAAATCAAGACAGAGGTGACAGGTCTGTGCCTCAACACAACAAAGCAACATAACTTGATTTTGGTTTAGCAATAATGTTTTTAGTCAAACCATTGGTGACAGGTCTGTACCTCAGTACAACAAAGCGACTTAATTTGACCACATTTTAAAATTATGAGTTTTTAAACTCTTTTGCTCTTTTTCATTAAATATACTGACGGAGACCAGGTCTGTACTTTCGTACAACAAAGGAAACAACACCCAGTATATCCCCAAATGATTATTAATTAAATTCCCAAAAATATGGCATATCACACATTACTAATATGAAAATTAAGACATACGTTATACATAGCTAAAATTCATCTAAAAGAAATATTTACTCCTTAATTATCATTTCTTAACAGCTCAAACATTCTCATATAAATCGCCTATCAATACATCATATAATGAAGCTAAATAATATCTTTAATAGCTTAAGTTTTTAATAAAAAGTGTAGAAAATTTTAAATTTAACCTACAAAGTTACAAAATAATTATCCCAAGAAAACAAGAAATTTAAATGCAAAAATTTGGTTGAAGAATGGGCAACTCATAACCTCCTAGTTACTCACCTTAATAAGATAACTATTAACCAAATTACAAAATCATATACTTATTAACAGAATAATAATGTGGAAATTTCACTTCTTTTCTCTCCCATCCCCCACTTAAAGATGTACAATGCCCTCATTGTACAAATAATGACACTCTTAAAAGAAAACGGGAAAAAGAGAAAAGAACTTAGAACAGAAAAACTCCCCTGGAATAGTGTGCAGTTTAATGACAAGGATGATACGAATTTCCCACATCCTCTCGATTCAATTATTCGTTGCGCTGAACTTACCGCCAGCATGACACGTACTCACAACATAATTCTGAGGGAACAATCAACAAACATAATTAAACAATACCAAATAAAAACAACCGAATTAAAAACAACCAAACCTAAAACTACCAATCCAACATAATTAATAAAACCTACAAAATAAAAACAGTCATAATAATAATAATAATAAAACAATAATAATAATAGTGTCTGGAATCATAAACCAAATAGGATGAACATCATCCTAATCACTGTCGTCATCCTGGCGATACCGGTACTGATGAGAAGGCGCTCCATACTCTGACTGCGATGGTGGTGGTGGTCGTGGCATGAACTCTGGTGGCATCTGGTACTGGAATGGCTGATATGTGGGTCCAGAAGGAAACTGACCAAACAACTGCTCAAACAAGCCATCCTGGTAGTCCAAGTGTGCACTGGTCTGATGGAAATGCTGTCTCTGCATCAGATCTATCTGATCAAACCTCTGAGTCTGCTGTAACTGCATCTGATGCATCTGCTGAGACAACTGATCAAACTCTGTAGCATACCCTCTGTTACGGCCTCGTGTCGTACCTCGACCTCTATCACTGCCACTCGTATCTCCTCTGGCTCTAGCCTGCCTCGACTGCAAAGTCTGTCCCACCGGAGTAATCAGAACCCAGTAATACATCTCTGCAGGACCTCCATACGTGGTACATGGCTCAATGAGAGCAAACGCCTCCAATCGGCGTGCAGTCAGCCAACCCATACTAGGCTGAACAATCGTGCATGAGCCCATCTCATCCTGAGTAGCCAAACCAAGATATCTCGCCAATAGAGTAACAAAGTGACCTCCACACAAACTACTACCATCTCTAGTACCAGTAGCTCTCTTCGACATCCACTTAGCCAACCTCCAAGGTACATTCACTAACCTCTTCCTGATAATCGAGCTCAAATAAAACAAGTCAGGCCTCGAAACTTTCTCAGGCCCCTCCTTGCGACCCACAATGGTGTAAGTCAACAATCTGTGAATGAGTCGATGACGAGGATCTCGAATACGCGTGTAAGAAGGCGTCGAACTACCATAAGCACCCTAGGCAATAAACTGCCACTCCTGCTCAACTTCCAAGTCAGTGAGCTTCTTCACAGCACCTGCAGAAATGTGGTTTAAAAAGTGAGGATTATCCAGCTCATTGGGCTCATAAAGCCCCAGTCCCAAAGCAAACTGAACCAAAGTCATCTGTCTAGGTTGTCCCCCTAGCTGGAAGAAAATGGAGTTCTCAGTCCATTGAGTCGACCTGGCATCAAACCTAAAAGTGCTGTAAAACTCTACAACCAACTCTCTGTAGATATCCTCCCTGATACTGAATAACCGGGACCAAGCATAGGAAACAAATCCAATGTTTCCATCCTCTAATACGTATGGAATAGCCAGTAAATTCCTAATGGCTTCAGCACCATTAGTAAACCCTTCTCTAGCAATCACATGCTCCAAAACATTCCAGTTAACAGCATCAAACACCTCAATAGACTGGCCAATATTGGAAGCCATACGATCTCCAAACTGCATCCTAGCAGTCTCAGTATATGACCCATGAAATGTGAGGTATCTATGTGATCTAATCAATGGGTTTCCCAAAGTCTCACCTCCTCGTGCTCTCCTGCTAGACATGATAACTGCTAAACAAAACAATTGTTAATAATACTAAATAAGCAGTTAATTGCAAAAAGATCACTAAAATTTTCGGCAGCATTTCGGCTTAAAATTGAATAATCCACCATAAAGGTTTAGCCTAAAACTACCGCAACAATCAATTTCATTAACCTGAATTGCAATTTAAACAAAACTACCCAATATGCATACATGTATATACTTAAATAAATATTCCTGACAATTGCATAATCAAATGTATTATAATAACTTGGTACCATTCTGAATATACGAAATTGCACAATCACTAAACTCGAGTATTAGCAACTAGCAAACATTCATACAAACTCAAAATGAATTATTGTAACACAATTAATCAATATAACAATTTATCACATGACCGTAATCACAAACACGTGTGTACCAAACAAATATTTGCATTAATCATCATGTGGTCAGAAAATTAATAAGCACTGAATTAAAATATAGCATAATTGAGCACAACTCATATTCTCAATTACTCCTCACTAACGAATAATCCAAATAATCTCGAATATGCAATACAATTGAAAAACGAATATGACATTGCAATGCATATAGCAATTAGAACATAACTCAATCAAAACATGCCAATAATCATACGCGTATCCAAAATACCCAAAATTCTATCATAAACCCTAACTTCCAAACGAGCGAATTAAACAACGAAAATGAAAACGGGAAGTTATACCTTGAAGAGGAACGTGCGTGTAACACGAATATGCAAAACTGGCGATGAATGCGTTGCCGGAATTTCCGTTTGGGGGTTGTGGAAGTGAAAACCGTAGGTGGTTTTTTTAGAAAAAGGGTTTTGGATGAAAAATGAGAAAGAAGGAGGCTGCTGGCGGTTTTCTGCATTTTTGATCCATACGGCGTATGGATTCCATACGGCGTATGGATTAAATAGGCCCAAGTCAACTCATTAAACCCAGTCAACGGCCCAGTCCAGCGGCCCAATCAATCCATACGGCGTATGGATTCCATACGGCGTATGGATTGAAAAATCTGAATTTTTCAATAAACGATTTTCAACCCAAATTTTAACCCAAATTCACCACTAACTTTATATAATCAAATTTCAAACCTGGATGATAATCACGACTTCAAAATCTTCACAATTCCACACTATAAAATAACAAAAATTAATAAACTTAGAAAAGAAAAATATTCAAAATAATACTAATATTCAAACCACACATTCAAAAGCAAAAATCCAAACAAACAAAAGTCTAACATAATCCAAAACAAACCAAAATGTTAAAAATAATCCAATAGCATAAGGAATATAAAAGGAAATGAAATCATGAAATTAGTTCAATGGATAGAGGACAAAGAAGCTTTTCATCATTTCAGTGACTACATTTTCAACCCCATTACCAAAAGTTGCAAAACTTTCTAAATGTCCATTGGTAACATGTTGAAGATAAACCAAATCCCAGCTGATTCCTTTTATCACCTTATTAATTACTCCCTCCGGTTCCAATACTAACTTATCACCTACCAGCTTATACTCACGATCGGGATGATTCTTCTCAAACTCACTCATAAACTCCAAACAATCTGCCACTATCCCAGCATGCTTACTCAGAAACGGTTCTTTCCTTAAACTTCTTATTCTAGTTTCAATCCTTGTAATTACCTCATTCTGAACACAAGTTAGTTCTAATCCCGAATCCTTGAAGATTTCAACCAATTTAGTGTATATTTCCACCATCCCATAGTGGAAATGCTCCCTCATAGTTAGAACCTTATTGTTATCAACTAAAACATCCAAGTTCAGTACCACATAAGTAGCCAAATCAATATCACAATGAAGATGAATGAATTCCGGGTGTGGCCTTTCTTCCTCTTCCTTAGCAAAGCGATCCATTTTTGTCACCATTCCATGAAGATAGTAATGAATAGTACTCGTAACAATGAACCGATGAGGTGTAATATTCGTCAAATGATCATCTGAATGTAGCAATCTAACCAACTCTCTCAAACCAATCATAAATTCCTTGTCTGCTTCTGCCTTTGGATGACCAGTAGCCTCATACAGAGCCCTAAGCATACGGCCAAGACACGCGGTCTGATTTGCCGAATAAGGAAATGCAGAATGCCTCAAAATCTCATATATCTCCGTATATCTTTTCTTCTGAGCTGTGTAGAATTTCTCTTCCTCTTTATGTGACACCCGTCAAATTAGGACTAGTTATTAGTTCCTAATCATTTAGAAATACATGTAATTAGTACTATGTATTAGGCTAATTGTGTGTATCAATATATATATTGATGAATATATATCAGTACGCGATTATATTAAATCGTGCATTATCATATCGGCCAAATTCCGATTCATTTATATGGACGTTGGTGAACCTATTTTATTAAGTAATATGAAATTATTTAACAACATTACTAATTCCTAAATATTATTTCGATAATACTTTATAAGTATTTCGTATCGTATAAAACACTCATGGCGCCCAAAAATGCACGATTCGTGCCCAACAATCAAAACCAACCAAAGTTATACTTTCATAACTTCAAGTAAAGTATTTTGATAAAATACTTCCACTATAAATATTGAAAGTTGTATCGAAACGTCTAGTTTAAACGTCATGATATGTAATAATCGTAAAACGATTACACAAACTATCACTAACACTTTGCCAAAACATTTTATAAATGTTTCCAAATATTTATAAACCATGGGAACAAGATCCACAAAACGTGGATCTTGTTGAGAAAGTTTCTTGACTTTAACCACCACCATCATCCCATCTCTCTTCATTCAATCACCAACTCAATCTCTCTCATTCTCTCTCTGATCTCTGATCTTTCTCTCTCTAAAATCAGCCACTTTCACCACCATAATTCACCATCAAAACCTCTTTGGATCATCAAGTCGATTGAAGCAAAAACGATCACGAGAACGCGAGCTACGCTTCCACCTTTTCGGATTCTTCATTCGATCATTGTAAGAATCCCGAAACTTTCGTAAAATACTTGTATTATGTTTATATAGATGATATATTGTTCATACAACTTGTTAATGTCCAAATCTAAATCTTAAAAACGTTTTTCATAAGTATGTATGTATGACATATTCTGTCTCTCAAAAACAATCCCACAAAATCGTTAATATCTCGAGCTCTAAGATGAGTTAGACAACCAATTTTTTTTTAAAAGTTGCGTATTGAAAAGAGCTACAACTTTCGTGTTTTACATTTTTTCCATATCTGTACGGATTTAAGTATAGAAGCTGATCTTTGAATGTTACTCGTTTCCGAACCAAATCCGACTACCTTTCATGTTGATTTTTGTTAAAAATAGTAGATGAACTTATAAAATTACCATAAAGTGCAGATTTACACTAGACCCATAGGGGAACATCTGTGATTTTTGGTGGGTCTTGGTTTGGACTAAAAAGTGTAGAAAACGAGAGGTTTGTTGAGTCAAAAATCTGACGTTTATAACTAACAGGGGCAACACTTTTATAACTAACAGGGGCAACACGTTTATAACTAACAGGGGCAACACTTTTATAACTAACAGGGGCAACACTTTTATAACTAACAGGGGCAACACGTTTATAACTAACAGGGGCAACACTTTTATAACTAACAGGGGCAACACGTTTATAACTAACAGGGGCAACACTTTTATAACTAACAGGGGCAACACGTTTATAACTAACAGGGGCAACACTTTTATAACTAACAGGGGCAACATGTTTATAACTAACAGGGGCAACACATTTATAACTAACAGAGGCAACAAGATTATAACTAGAATTGGTAACAACTAGTAATCACGTAAGACAACAACACAACAACACATGACCTATAAGAATACTAAACACTTCAAATACACTTTACAAGTATTTCATTTCAACATTTCAATAATAACGTTTTGAGATTATTATTACAATTAATCACCAACGAGCCGTATACGATTTTCACAACTTTAAACATAAACATTAACCAAAGTATTTGGACATAACTAGTTGAGGGAACAACTAGCATAGATGGTCTGTAAAGTCATCTAATCAAATAAAACCTTGCGCGTCTAAGACGCCCTGCAGGTTTCAGTCGATTGAACGACATCATTTGTCTTGTAAACCATCATTTGTGCTTGATAGCATCTCATTAGGCTCAGGTGAGTCTCATAGCCCCTTTTTAAATGCTTTAACCTAGGGGTGAGATACATGCTCATTTTGTTTTACATCTGAACACAAGTATCAAAACATCGATATATATTACATGAGTTAAAATCATCTAATCATTTTAAGTCCTCATAGCATAGTTTGGTAATACTTGTAGCGTGAATGTTAGTGTATGGATCCATATGGGACTGACAATCCCCGTCCGGGTCAGCAAGCACTGACTGGTCAAAACGGACGCATTATCATTTGTTCATACGTATGTTGATTAGGCATACGCATAGAGGCACCCTCGCTCAGGCACTTAATTGTGATCCTGACATCTCAGTTAAGCTCAGACTATGTGCTCATGACTTTATATACATTATATTTGATTAATTTCAAACATCATTATTAAATCTTGTGGTTCATACATCATATCTTATCATTAAACCTGTGAGCTCACCAGCTTTATAGCTGACCTTTTAGCATGTATTCTCAGGTTCTCAGCAGCAGTAGGACTGCCATTCAGGATGCCCATTAGTTCGAGTCGCATACAGACATCAAGAGATTGTCATGCATTACTATATTTTGTATAATTTAGTTATGCCATAGAATCCCTATCATTTGAACTCAAGGGCTTTTGTAAACTATATTATAACGGTGTAAAACCTTTATTTTATCAATGTAATTATAAACGACGCATGTAGTGGTCGTTCATTATGTAATCTGGTGCTTTGTGTATTGATTAGTCGCGCCCCGAACCGACCCGCTTCCGCAGCATAATTTGGGGGTGCGACAGATTGGTATCAGAGCCTAAGGTTATAGTGAACTAGGTTGCATTTAGTGGGCCTAGACTATGACCGTTAGGCAGTATTCCTTATTAGATATAACTGGTTCAGTGATTGCACCATATGAGTTTAATTTAACATAGCTTAGCTAACTATGTACAATTAAATGAATACGATGTGAAAGCTGAAAGGGGTTATGTTGAATAGGAATGCGATAGTTGACTCTGACCACGAGAGAAACCGTGACTAATACTTGATTAGTGTTAGACACACATTAGGCTATTATGTGATATAGGCGTATATACATACATATGCCTCATTTATGTGCTACCTTATAGGCTATTATATATTGAAGATATATGATTAAGGCCACTCGCGTATTATCTTCTAAGCTATTATATATATCGAATATATATATATATATATATATATATATATATATATATATATATATATATATATATATATATATATATATATATCACACGCGATAATACACTCGTTAACATCTTCACTACCAAAGACGATGAGTATGAATTACTATCGTCTATCCTTTTATACGCACATAACATCTCACAACACATTCCGCTGTACAATCACATATTCGCGAGGAATATATCATTTTGTATTTCCTCTATCATTCTATATCCTTAGAATCACAAATGGAACTTATTGTCTGAAGGGCTATAGGCTCCATACGTAAAACCATACCCCACCTACTCGCAAACTCGCATCTAGTTTGAAACTCTGTTGTTTGTCAAATCTGATTATCACTTGTGTCATTGTATATTACCCCCTAAATATATATATGCATATGTGATGTATCATGTTTTGGTGCAAACAACTCATCCACTCTATTTGCTTTTGTCAGAATCATGCCGCCAAAGAGGAAAGATTTCAGTCAAGCTGAACTCAATGCTGCGGTTACCCGAGCTGTAGCCGAAGCCATGGCTGCTCGAGACGCTCTAAGGAATGAAGAGACAGTCAATACCACTCGTACTCCTGTTATCAAACCTTGTTCCTACAAGGACTTTCTCAGCTGTAAGCCACTCTACTTTAAGGGCACGGAAGGTGCTATTGGCTTAATCCGATGGATTGAAAGAATGGAATCTGTCTTCAGTCTCTGTAACTGTGCTGAAGATAGTAAGGTCAAGTTTGCTGCTTACACCTTTCAAGAAGGTGCACTAACGTGGTGGAACACCCACGCAAACTCTATTGGCGTCGAGATCGCAAACCGACTTCCTTGGCCTGAATTGAAGAAAAAGCTAAGGGAGAAGTACTGTCGCGAGGAAGAACTACACCGACTGGAAGTGGAGTTCTGGAATCTGGCGGTACAAGGGAACGATATTGCTGGGTACACCACCAAGTTCCAGCAATTTGCTCTGTTGTGCCCAGGCCTGGTTGATACGGAAGGAAAAAGTATCAAGAAGTACATTCGAGGCCTTCCGGAGAATATCCAGGGGAATGTCGCCTCAGCTCAACCAACCACTCTGGAAAAAGCTATCGGAATTGCTCATGAACTCATGGCCATGGTTGTCAGCCGGGAGACATCTATTCCATCTTCTGGTAACAACAATAAAAGAAAGTGGTCTGGGAACACCACTCAAAATCAATCATCATTCAAGAGGTCTGAGTCTAATAAGACCACCAATACTGGTTCTGGTTCCAGCAAGGGTTACACTGGAAATAAGCCCTACTGTTCAAAGTGCTACCGTCATCATGATGGTCCTTGCGGCACACCTTGTGGAAAATGTCAAAGGTATGGACATTTGACCAAAGACTGTAGGTCTACCACTGTCAACACCAACACCACCACTAGCCAACCAAAATCCTGCTATGAGTGTGGAGAAACTGGTCACTTTAGGAATGAGTGCCCAAAGCTGAAGAACAAGGGTAACAACACTGCGAAGGGAAGAGCTTTCGTTCTGAACTCAGGAGAGGCCCGTCAGGACCCGAATGTGGTCTCGGGTACGTTTCTTCTCAACAATCTTACTGTTTCTGTTCTGTTTGATACTGGTGCTGATAGGAGCTTCATATCTGATGAGTTTAGTCCATTGCTTGACATTGCCCCTATTGCTTTAGATGCTAAGTATATTGTAGAGTTAGCTAATGGTAAACTCATAGAGACCGATAGTGTGATACCTAATTGCACTTTAAATCTATCTGATGAGATCTTCTCTATTGACCTTATACCTGTTGAGATTGAAAGTTTCGACATCATTGTTGGCATGGATTGGTTATCCAAGCACCGAGCTGAAGTTGTCTGCTATGACAAAATCATCCGCATTCCTCTCGTCACCGGTAGCACTTTAATCATACCAGGGGAGACCGGTAGGACGAGACTGAACATCGTATCCTGCATGAAAACGCGCAAGTACCTTAGGAAAGGGTACCAGGCAATCCTCGCGCATATCATAGAGAAAAAGTCGGAAGAGAAACGACTTGAGGATGTGCCCATTGTTAGAGACTTTCCAGAAGTCTTCCCAGAAGACTTACCTGGTCTTCCACCTCCGAGACAAGTTGAGTTCTCGATCGATCTCGTGCCGGGGGCAGCACCTGTTGCACGAGCACCATATCGTTTAGCCCCTTCAGAACTTCAGGAGTTGTCTACTCAGTTGCAGGAACTCCTGGATAAGGGATTCATTAGACCGAGTTCTTCACCATGGGGATCTCCGGTTCTGTTTGTGAAAAAGAAAGACGGTTCATTCAGAATGTGTATCGACTATAGAGAGTTGAACAAATTGACCGTCAAGAACCGTTACCCACTACCTCGTATTGATGACCTATTCGACCAACTTCAAGGGTCAAGTATCTATTCGAAAATAGATCTAAGATCAGGTTATCATCAGTTACGAGTTCGTGACATCGACATCCCAAAGACTGCCTTCCGAACTCGCTATGGTCATTACGAGTTTCAGGTTATGGCCTTTGGTTTGACTAACGCACCGGCAGTATTCATGGATCTTATGAACCGAGTGTGCAAACCATATCTCGACAAGTTTGTCATTGTCTTCATTGATGACATTCTTATTTACTCGCGCAATGAACAGGAACACGCGCAACATCTGAAAGTCATTCTAGAACTTCTTAGACACGAAGAGTTATATGCAAAATTCTCCAAGTGTGAGTTCTGGATGCAAACCGTTCAATTCCTTGGTCATGTGATTGATAGTCAAGGAATTCAAGTAGATCCATCAAAGATTGAGGCTATCAAGTGCTGGCAAGCACCGACGACGCCGACCGAAGTACGCCAATTCTTAGGACTGGCAGGTTATTATCGGCGTTTCATTGAGAATTTCTCCAAAATAGCTCAACCTCTCACAATACTGACTCAGAAGGAAAAGAAGTTCGATTGGACTGATAAACAAGAGTCAGCATTTCAGCTATTGAAGCAAAAGCTTTGCAGTGCACCAATTCTATCATTACCCGAAGGCAATGAAGACTTCGTGGTATACTGCGATGCCTCACACCAAGGTCTTGGTTGCGTGTTGATGCAACGAGACAAGGTTATTGCCTACGCCTCCCGACAACTCAAAGTTCACGAGAAGAACTACACAACTCATGATCTCGAATTAGGAGCCGTAGTGTTCGCTCTCAAGATCTAGAGACACTATCTGTATGGCACAAAATGTACCATCTTCACCGATCACAAAAGCCTCCAGCATATATTCGATCAGAAGGATCTCAATATGAGACAACGTCGCTGGGTTGAGTTGCTCACCGACTATGACTGCGAGATCAAGTATCATCCGGGCAAAGCAAATGTAGTTGCCGATGCCCTAAGTCGCAAAGAGCGCACAAAACCACTTCGAGTACGAGCCCTTAGCATAACCATCCATAATGATCTAATCATTCAAATTCTTGCTGCTCAACTCGAAGCATTGAAACCTGAAAACATCAAGGAAGAGACCTTGCGAAATATGGAGAATCAATTTGAAACCAAACCCAATGGGGTCAAATACTTCGCAAACCGAATCTGGTTACCCAAGTTTGGGAATCTTCGAGACTTAGTGATGGATGAAGCTCATAAGTCTAAGTATTCTATACATCCTGGATCAGACAAGATGTATCATGGCATCAAGGGATCATACTGGTGGCCAAACATGAAAGCAGAGATTGCCACGTATGTCAGCAAGTGCCTCACATGTTCAAAAGTCAAAGCAGAATATCAGAAACCCACCGGCTTACTTCAACAGCCGGACATTCCTCAGTGGAAATGGGAGCAAATTTCTATGGATTTCATCACTAAACTCCCGAAAACATCAAGTGGTTGCGATACTATATGGGTAATAGTTGATCGTCTAACCAAATCTGCTCACTTCCTTGCCATGAAGGAAACCGACAAAATGGAACGTCTCACACGAATCTATATGAAAGAGATCGTAACAAGGCACGGCGTTCCAATCTCAATTATCTCTGATAGAGACAGTCGATTCACATCTAACTTTTGGCAATCATTGCAAAAGTCATTGGGTACTCGTTTAGACATGAGTACAGCCTATCATCCACAAACCGATGGCCAAAGTGAAAGGACTATTCAAACACTGGAAGATATGTTACGCGCCTGCGTAATTGATTTCGGTGCAAATTGGGAGCATCATTTGCCATTGTGTGAATTCTCATACAACAACAGCTATCATACCAGCATTGGAGTTGCACCGTTCGAGGCACTGTACGGTCGTAAGTGCCGATCGCCTATTTGTTGGACCGAAGTGGGAGACAGTCAACTCACTGGTCCTGAAATCATTCATGAAACCACCGAGAAGATCGTTGGTATCCAACAACGGCTGAAGGCCGCACGTGATCGTCAGAAGAGTTATGCTGACGTGAGACGCAAGCATCTCGAGTTCCAAGTTGGGGATCGAGTATTGCTCAAAGTATCACCTTGGAAGGGTGTTATCCGATTCGGCAAACGTGGGAAGTTAAATCCTAGATACATCGGACCTTTTGAGATCCTTGAAAGGATTGGTCCAGTTGCATATCGATTGCAGCTACCTCCAGAGCTCAGTAGCGTGCATCCCACATTTCACATTTCTAACCTGAAGAAATGCCTGTCCGACGAGACACTCATTATTCCGCTCGAGGAAATTCAAATTGACGACAAACTTCATTTTATCGAGACGCCAGTGGAGATCATGGACCGTGAGGTCAAACAGCTTAAGCAAAGTCGTATCCCAATCGTCAAAGTTCGGTGGAATTCGCGGCGTGGTCCGGAATTCACTTGGGAACGGGAAGACCAGATGCGACTCAAATATCCACATTTATTTTCGGACTCCACTCACGCGCCAACTCAGAGCTGAATTTCGGGACGAAATTCTCTTAACAAGGGGAGAATGTGACACCCGTCAAATTAGGACTAGTTATTAGTTCCTAATCATTTAGAAATACATGTAATTAGTACTATGTATTAGGCTAATTGTGTGTATCAATATATATATTGATGAATATATATCAGTACGCGATTATATTAAATCGTGCATTATCATATCGGCCAAATTCCGATTCATTTATATGGACGTTGGTGAACCTATTTTATTAAGTAATATGAAATTATTTAACAACATTATTAATTCCTAAATATTATTTCGATAATACTTTATAAGTATTTCGTATCGTATAAAACACTCATGGCGCTCAAAAATGCACGATTCGTGCCCAACAATCAAAACCAACCAAAGTTATACTTTCATAACTTCAAGTAAAGTATTTTGATAAAATACTTCCACTATAAATATTGAAAGTTGTATCGAAAAGCAAAACGTCTAGTTTAAACGTCATGATATGTAATAATCGTAAAACGATTACACAAACTATCACTAACACTTTGCCAAAACATTTTATAAATGTTTCCAAATATTTATAAACCATGGGAACAAGATCCACAAAACGTGGATCTTGTTGAGGAAGTTTCTTGACTTTAACCACCACCATCATCCCATCTCTCTTCATTCAATCACCAACTCAATCTCTCTCATTCTCTCTCTGATCTCTGATCTTTCTCTCTCTAAAATCAGCCACTTTCACCACCATAATTCACCATCAAAACCTCTTTGGATCATCAAGTCGATTGAAGCAAAAACGATCACGAGAACGCGAGCTACGCTTCCACCTTTTCGGATTCTTCATTCGATCATTGTAAGAATCCCGACACTTTCGTAAAATACTTGTATTATGTTTATATAGATGATATATTGTTCATACTACTTGTTAATGTCCAAATCTAAATCTTAAAAACGTTTTTCATAAGTATGTATGTATGACAGATTCTGTCTCTCAAAAATAGTCCCACAAAATCGTTAATATCTCGAGCTCTAAGATGAGTTAGACAACCAATTTTTTTTTAAAAGTTGCGTATTGAAAAGAGCTACAACTTTCGTGTTTTACATTTTTTCCATATCTGTACGGATTTAAGTATAGAAGCTGATCTTTGAATGTTACTCGTTTCCGAACCAAATCCGACTACCTTTCATGTTGATTTTTGTTAAAAATAGTAGATGAACTTATAAAATTACCATAAAGTGCAGATTTACACTAGACCCATAGGGGAACATCTGTGATTTTTGGTGGGTCTTGGTTTGGACTAAAAAGTGTAGAAAACGAGAGGTTTGTTGAGTCAAAAATCTGACGTTTATAGCTAACAGGGGCAACACTTTTATAACTAACAGGGGCAACACGTTTATAACTAACAGGGGCAACACTTTTATAACTAACAGGGGCAACACTTTTATAACTAACAGGGGCAACACGTTTATAACTAACAGGGGCAACACTTTTATAACTAACAGGGGCAACACTTTTATAACTAACAGGGGCAACACGTTTATAACTAACAGGGGCAACACTTTTATAACTAACAGGGGCAACACGTTTATAACTAACAGGGGCAACACTTTTATAACTAACAGGGGCAACATGTTTATAACTAACAGGGGCAACACATTTATAACTAACAGAGGCAACAAGATTATAACTAGAATTGGTAACAACTAGTAATCACGTAAGACAACAACACAACAACACATGACCTATAAGAATACTAAACACTTCAAATACACTTTACAAGTATTTCATTTCAACATTTCAATAATAACGTTTTGAGATTATTATTACAATTAATCACCAACGAGCCGTATACGATTTTCACAACTTTAAACATAAACATTAACCAAAGTATTTGGACATAACTAGTTGAGGGAACAACTAGCATAGATGGTCTGTAAAGTCATCTAATCAAATAAAACCTTGCGCGTCTAAGACGCCCTGCAGGTTTCAGTCGATTGAACGACATCATTTGTCTTGTAAACCATCATTTGTGCTTGATAGCATCTCATTAGGCTCAGGTGAGTCTCATAGCCCCTTTTTAAATGCTTTTACCTAGGGGTGAGATACATGCTCATTTTGTTTTACATCTGAACACAAGTATCAAAACATCGATATATATTACATGAGTTAAAATCATCTAATCATTTTAAGTCCTCATAGCATAGTTTGGTAATACTTGTAGCGTGAATGTTAGTGTATGGATCCATATGGGACTGACAATCCCCGTCCGGGTCAGCAAGCACTGACTGGTCAAAACGGACGCATTATCATTTGTTCATACGTATGTTGATTAGGCATACGCATAGAGGCACCCTCGCTCAGGCACTTAATTGTGATCCTGACATCTCAGTTAAGCTCAGACTATGTGCTCATGACTTTATATACATTATATTTGATTAATTTCAAACATCATTATTAAATCTTGTGGTTCATACATCATATCTTATCATTAAACCTGTGAGCTCACCAGCTTTATAGCTGACCTTTTAGCATGTATTCTCAGGTTCTCAGCAGCAGTAGGACTGCCATTCAGGATGCCCATTAGTTCGAGTCGCATACAGACATCAAGAGATTGTCATGCATTACTATATTTTGTATAATTTAGTTATGCCATAGAATCCCTATCATTTGAACTCAAGGGCTTTTGTAAACTATATTATAACGGTGTAAAACCTTTATTTTATCAATGTAATTGTAAATGACGCATGTAGTGGTCGTTCATTATGTAATCTGGTGCTTTGTGTATTGATTAGTCGCGCCCCGAACCGACCCGCTTCCGCAGCATAATTTGGGGGTGCGACACTTTAATCCTAGTTTCTAGAGATTCCCCAAAAGTAGTAAGGGCAATATAGAATTGCCTATCAATCCCATACTGACTCTTAATCACAGCTGCCTCTAACACATCATTTACCAAAACTCGCTGACTATCAGTAAAATCCACAGTGGACCTGCTAATAATCTCAGAACTGAAAGGTATATCCCCTCTAAACTCCTCAAGTGCTGATAGCAACCCCTGACAAGATGAAGTAATAGGAACGGGAATACACCCTAATTGGGTATAAGGAGGCACACTCTCGGCGGAACTAGCATCCGAAGTAACAGACTGATCCCTCTTAACCATGTTATTATCATTAGCATCACTTTCAAAACTCCTCGCCATTGGACAAACCTAAATAAAAATAAATCTGAAAATACAAAACACCACTAACGAAAAACAAGTTAGTTCACACAAAATAAACAAAAATTAAATAACATGTACAATTTTAAATAAATGTAACTCCAACCGGCGGACGGATTTCCATCCGCCGGTTGAAACTAAAACCCCAAAAGTTTAACCAATTAAAAGATAATTAGTTTCAACCAGTGAATTACTGAAAACAAATTACAAACTTAATTAACTTATTAAAACAACTTTACTGAAATTAATTAACAAAAGTAACTGTTAAAAAGAAAGAATTAAAAATTATTAATTTCTATTCAAATAAACACAACCGTTTTTCCCCGGCAGCGGCGCCAAAAACTTGATGTCGTGTAAACGGGGTTTTATTTTAAAATGGAAAATACCTAACTTACTATACACAACACAGGCAAGAATACCTGATCATATATAGTATAGCTCAGTAAGTCCGAGTCGAACACAGGGAACGGATGTCAATATTAACAAATTGGAAATCAATATGAATAATTAAAGCAGTAAAAAGTGGGGACGTTTTAGTTCCGATCGAACAATTGATAAACAATTATAAAAGAAATGATTTATTAACTAAAACTTAATTAGAAAATAAAGAAATAGTAAAATAACTTAATTAAATAAAAGATTGGATTCAAATGATAAAAGAAATGCATTTGCTTAGACTAGTTTCCTTAAAATCTGGATATCATTTCATTCAATTGCTCACGTATGGATTCTATCGTGCCCGTTCAAATATATCAATCCTCCTTACAAGATAAACTGAATTCAATACAATTAAGAAAGACACAAGGTTGTTTTCAACACATTAACAGTTCAATTTAACGTTGTCCACAAAACTGTATTCTAAATTAATTCCACACCGTTTATGTGATTTATTCTTTTGACTTGAATCAACAAAGTCTATAACCGATTAAGGTTCTCTCGTCCATTAATAATCATTACTAACTATTATCCCTAGCCCGTCAAACTCAATATATTCGGCAATAATTATCAACCAAAATCAACAACTATCAATAAATCCACAACCAATAGGAAATCAATCTCAACTGATTATGAACTCACGCTAGGTAATCAGCAACAATCATTAAATACCCGAGGATTAACGAATAAACACATAAACATTGAATAAAATCCGATACGTTCGCAATTATAACAATCAATCCATCAAATAAGTATTATCATCTAAGCAAATACATAAAAGACTTAGCCAATCATAGTATAACAGAAAATCAGATTCAATATCATATCCGTAATCATAATCGAATGAAAGATATAAAAGAAATCGAACCGAAATAATGAAATAACGAATGAAAGAATGAAAGCCTTTTATTATCCTTGATGTTTTTCCTCCAAAATACTCCAGAAACTTAGGTTTTTGCAGAGAGAATCGACTGGAGAAAGTGTGGTTGAAGTGTGTGTTTAAAATGAGGCAAAATGAGTTTTTTAGGTTTTCTGCCGAAACGATCCATACGCCGTATGGATTTCCATACGCCGTATGGATTGCAAAGCCCATGGATCTGACCCGCGACTTCTGGCGGCCCGACTCACTCAATCCATACGCCGTATGGATTCCATACCCCGTATGGATTAGAAAATGTAACTTTTCAGCTCCACGACCTCCAATCTTCAAACTTTAAACTTTTCACCACTTTTCTTCGATATTCGCTCGATTTCCGCTTCTTTTATAATTCAAGCTCCAATTAAATCCTAAATGCAAATATGAACGAAATGAGTATCGAATTCAAATAAAATGCATAAGAAATTAATCAAACTAAGGGGTAATTAGTACTATAAAATAGCACATTTTGGCGTTCATCAAACATCCCCCACTTGAATCCTACTTGTCCTCAAGTAGACTAGAGATTCAAAAATTCAAAACTTTAAATATGAACGGCAAACAATGGATAAAAGTACTTACAAACTACATAGCATTCGACAAACCAAATTTTCATCTTAAAATCGAATCTTCCTTAAAACCCAACAATCAAGAAACTCTGCATGGGAAGCCATTCTAACAGATTATTATTACCCATAAAAGATAATTCACTCAGATTACCGATATTGTTGTCCACTTAAACAATCTAAATTTCAGAAATTGAGCTTAACTTATTATTATTCTAGCAGGGCTTACCCTAGATTCACAGATAGCAAAATACTCTTATATAGATAACGTGTCACAATTCTCCAAATAAAGAACATCCACATAAATCAATCATTTTTCAAACCAAGACATTGGTGACAGGTCTGTACCTTAGTACAACAGAGCAACATAACTTGGCTTTGGTTTTTTCAATTTATGAGTCCTTTGTACTCTTCTTTATTTTCTTTAATTTTCAAATATACTGACGGAAACCAGGTCTGTACTTTCGTACAACAGAGGAGACAACACCCAGTATATTCCCAAATGATGATAATTAGGATCCCAAAATTATGGATTATAACACGCTATCATATGAGAATTAAGATTATCTGAAAGTCCCGTTTCTAATCTTGGATCTGATCGGATCGTTTGATTGAATATATGAACGTATTAATAGAATCAAACATGCAATTCTCTATAATCTTTGTATATATTCACAATTGAATAATCAAGATTACAAGATACAAACTCACAAACTCGTTTTCTCTCCTCCTCACACACAAAAACGGCTCTCCCACTTCTCTCAAAATGTCTAACCCTAAAACTGAATATAACACGCCTATTTATAGGCTGTCCAAACCCTAATGCGACACTGGCCAAGTGTCGCTAATAGCGACACTGACCAAGTGTCGCCTAAACACTAATTTGTGTATATTTTCTATTTCACTATTCGTTTACAGACTCTCATATACACACTAAGCACTATACAAACGCAGACTAATTGACTTTGACAATTACAAACGTTTGACCAACTGACTGACACACAAAATGCACCAACAAACTCCCCCATGTCAGCAGCTTGGTCAAATAAGTCTTCAATTAGTCTTCATCAACAAACTCTTTCATGTCTTCAGCAATCACAAGCTCCCCCATTGAGATAGCATGGTCTTCAGAAAAATCTTGATGTCCAAATTCATGTGACTGACACAAACTTATCATACAATAAGATCTTCAAACTCAGTGACCATCTCTCAATCATCAGTAGTATCTCCAATAGAATTTGTCTTCACAGTCTTTGGAGAATAACCAACATCCTTTACATCTTCAATGTTTTGACTTTAACAAGATATGTGATGTTTGAAGAAAATAACATAGAAATAAAATCTTTTTGTATTTTCTTTATAAAGAAAAGGTAAAGAACGAAGATTAAAATAAATTGGGGATATGATTGTTTTAGGTCTGCTTAGGGATCATATCAGGCCAACATGCAATTATTAGGAAATAGTAAGTGTTATTTCGATCATCAGTATATTTGTCCACTTTAAATTTACTTGACATATTTAAAGCACCTTTTATAAAAATTAGTTCAAGACGATTATCTGTATTGTTTGTCCACTTAAACATATTACATCCGTATCTGTGAGCTAACCTTTATTGTTGGTATGAATATTAATTTTGGGAAACCTATTACATGATATACTGATAAACTTTAGTAAAACACAAAACACTGCATATTAAGCAAGGTAGAGATTACAAGACCAAGTTTATCTCGGCTTTCTCGTAACATACACTTGATATTTAAATTTAGGCATACATCAAACCTATAATGAAGATACTAGTGGCCCCAGATCTGTACGTAGTACAACAGAGGGTCCCTTAGTATGAACATAACAAGTTTGAGACTATTTGCATAACTAATGGATTCAGGTCTGTATGTGAGTACAACAATAGTCACCATTAGTTAGACTAATAATCATATTAATACTATATGCCAATTTTGCATTTACATAATGATTATGACAGCGTATGGTAGTACCTTCATTTATCAATTAAGACTTATGTCATACATCATATAACATTTTTCACAAAGTAATAGACAAGTTTTAATTATTACTTCTTACTCACTCACAAACCGGTGCGTACCATGCCTACCGATACATCATATGATGAAGCCAATGTTTATAAAAGCTATTTTAAATATGCCAGATAAACCTACTGACACATCAAACATAAACCTTAAAATTTCAAATTTTATGCATGTCACCCGATGTACTATCATATCCCAAGTTGTTTACAGACACAATCCAACGTCTTTTCAGGAATTAAGAATCTTGCTGTTCCATTTCTGATCCAAGTAATCAGAATTTTTAATACTTTAAAATTACTCCCCCTGAACAGCAAATTCTTATCGCAATTCTAAGTCAAAGGCAATCCCCTTAAACCTTAAAACATATATTTTTGGATTTTTTAATTTTAACAAATTTCGCAACATTGCATTTCTTTGATACTAAAAAGTATAAAGAATGGCTGTTGCACGAGTAACAAATAAAAATAGATAATTATCAAAATCACATATCAAGTCAAGTCAAATGCCTTTTAGCACTTTTACCACCTCGTAACATCGAAAATCTCATCCATCAAAATCATCACACACGAGCACTTTGAAAACAATATTCCAAAAATATTCACATCCTTGCAGTCACTAAAAATATTAGCTATCAAAAATCTGACTGCAACATCACAAACAAACAAACATTAGTACTTATGGGACACCCAAGCCTTGATAGACTTGGGTTGTCCATGATCATCCATAACCATCACATCAATGAGTTTATGATATTTCAAAAACTCAGAGGATTTCATTGATGTGTTGTTTGTGGATTTGGGTTTCCAAACCTTTGTAGGTTCAGATGAGTTGTTTTCAACAATGTTGTGCTGTTGATCTTGAGGTTTACTAGGCACAACTTTGTTTACTCTAGCCACGGGTTTTGGAGAAGAGGATGCATATCTTGATATAGGCGAATATGAAGCACGCCTAGAAAACGATCTTGAATAAGAATTCCTAAAGGAGGAAGTTCTTGGCATCCCTCTACCAAACCTATCTAGGGATAATAACCGACAATCCCTAATTATATGTCCTTGTTGTCCACAATGGAAACAAGAACGTCGTTCAATGTACGACCTATTCCAATGATTACCCACAAAAGGTTGAGGTGGAGAATGAACTGTTGGAAGCTTAGAAGATGAGGCATTTACAGGACGTGAACACTTATGTGTACACGTTGATGTAGAAGCCACAGAAGTTGAACAAGTTGATGTTGAAGGTTGTTCACTTTTAGATTTTACATTTGAATCCTTCATTTGATGTTGAACCATTTTGGATTCATTTTCAACCTTATTTTTACCCTTTGTATTTGAAACCTTTACAGTTTCATTGGTAAGTATATGATTTTCTGGCTTTACATTAACTTTTTCAACTTTGATTTCAGCCTCTTCCGGTAGATCCTCTATCTCAACACCCTCCTCTACACTAACTGGAGGTGTACTATCAGACTTAACAAAAGTAGGCAAGGGATACTCTGTCCGTTTAGTTTTCTCCTTTGCCTGCCTTTTGGGATTGGATGTAGCTTCTTTAGACTTTGTAGCTGGCCATGATGAGTAGTCAGCCACAAGTTCTTCGGTGCCTTCCTTAACAGGCAGAGGATAGTGATTAGTAGGAGGTGGAACTGAGTTATACCCTATTCCGGCCTTACTACTTGTATTTGTCCTCTGCTTGTCAACAATTTCATCGAAGATTTTATGAGAGTTTGAGAAACTTGTGATTCCCTTTTTAAAAGAGTCAGACTCAGACTTTAGCTCAGAAAGTTCTTTATTCAACAAATCAATTTCTGTTAAATAGCTTTTAATTGCATCTTGTTGACTAAAGACTTTTGCTTTAAAGGTTTGAGTATCTAACTTATAAGCTTCAATCTGCTTATCATAAAGTTTTTCATTAGCTTTTAGAAACTTATTTGATTCAGTAAGTTTCTCAACCTTTTCTCTCAAGTCTACATAGTCTATTTGAAAACATTTTAAAGAAGATCCAAGATTCTTGAAACCGACGAATCCTCGATTCTTGGCTCTGATACCAGTTGAAAGTCCCGTTTCTAATCTTGGATCTGATCGGATCGTTTGATTGAATATATGAACGTATTAATAGAATCAAACATGCAATTCTCTATAATCTTTGTATATATTCACAATTGAATAATCAAGATTACAAGATACAAACTCACAAACTCGTTTTCTCTCCTCCTCACACACAAAAACGGCTCTCCCACTTCTCTCAAAATGTCTAACCCTAAAACTGAATATAACACGCCTATTTATAGGCTGTCCAAACCCTAATGCGACACTGGCCAAGTGTCGCTAATAGCGACACTGACCAAGTGTCGCCTAAACACTAATTTGTGTATATTTTCTATTTCACTATTCGTTTACAGACTCTCATATACACACTAAGCACTATACAAACGCAAACTAATTGACTTTGACAATTACAAACGTTTGACCAACTGACTGACACACAAAATGCACCAACATTATCATACCTTGCTAAAAGATCCTCATAGGATAAATCCTACTTTATTCATTAAATTTCTTATTAGCTCAAAAACTTCCACAAAGATTGCCTATCGATACATCATAAGATGAACTATCTAATAATTAAAATTAAATTTATTTCATTCTTTGCATTCCCACAGCATGTTACAAGATTGCTAAACTTTACAAAGAAAACAATTTTAAAACAAAAATTCGGCCGAAAAATGACTAACACACAGAATGCCTCTTAACCTCAATATTTCAATAGCTACCATTCATAAGTTAAGGAAAACTAGACTTCTTTTCCCCCATCCCCCACTTAGAAATATGCAATGTCCTCATTGCAAAAGTAAACAAAAATTAAAGGAATAGAAAAGAAGTCAAACAGAAAACTCCCCTGATTAGAAGGCAATTTGCTTGAAGGACTTCATTCAGAAATAAAATACAAAGCACACTTCCGTAGGCAACACGATTGCATTTAGCACATGCAATAAGCCTTTAAACCCCTCGGTATCCCGAGTGGACGAGTTGTAGTCTCGTGAGGGTTTCCAGAGAACACACCCACAAAGTTCAAACCTGAAAACAAAAACAATAAACAAAATACAAATTATCAAAATAACGGGTTGTCTCTCGAAAGCGCTTTTGTTTATCACGTCGGTAAGCTCGACATCTTGCTTTGCCACTTAATTCAAATCCATCTCCAAATCACGCTTGGAGTCCCTTATATCACCATAGTACTTCTTCACTCTACTTCCATTGACCTTGAAAGTTTTTCCAGAATATCCTTGTAAATCAACAGCTCCAAACGGATAAACCTTTTCAACAACAAATGGGCCAGTCCAGCGTGTCTTTAACTTTCCTGGAAACAGATGCAATCTAGAACTATACAATAAAACTTTATCACATTTCTTGAATGTATGGTTCGACTTAAGACGAGCATCATGCCACTTCTTAGTTCGCTCCTTGAACAATCTCGAATTGTCATAAGCATTTATTCTTAATTCATCCAACTCATTTAGCTGTTCCATTCTTTCCTTTCCAGCTAACTTCTCATCAAGATTACACTTCTGTAAAGCCCAATATGCTTTATGCTCTAACTCAAAAGGTAACTGACAAGCTTTTCCATAAACAAGGCGGTAAGGAGTCGTTCCAATTGACGACTTAAATGCTGTTCGTGCCGCCCATAATGCATCATCTAACTTGTATGACCAATTCTTAAGGTTTCCTTCAACTGAACATTCTAAAATACGCTTCAACCCTCTATTAGTCACTTCCACTTGACCACTTATATGCGGATGATAAGCAGTAGAAAACTTATGTCTAACTCTGTACTTTCGAAGCACTTTTTCCAATTGCAGATTTGTGAAATGCGTCCCTCGATCACTAATCAAAGCTTTTGGTGCTCCAAAGCGCGAAAATAACTGTTTAAGAAAATTTACCACAACGCGAGCATCATTCGTGGGTAATGCCTTCGCTTCGGCCCACTTAGAAACATAATCCACAACCACAATGATGTATTTGTTTCCATTGCTAGGTGGAAACGGACCCATAAAGTCTATACCCCATACATCAAAAATCTCGCTTACCAAAATTGGGTTTTGCAACATTTCATCCTTCTTTGAAATTCTCCCAGTACGTTGGCAGGCATCGCATTCCTTCACATACTTGAATGCATCCTTATAAACTGTTGGCCAATAAAAACCTGCCTCGAACACTTTCCTTGCAGTGTAGTTTGGACCATGATGTCCTCCAGCCGGACCATCATGACAGTGCTCTAAGATAATATCACATTCTTCTCCAGCAACACAGCGTCGAACAATTCCATCAGCACACTGTCTGAACAGATATGGGTCTTTCCAAAAGTAATATCGTAAAGCTGAGAAAAACCTCTTTCTTTAGTTGAAGTCCAATCCGGGTGGCAGAGTTTTTGTAACTAGAAAGTTTGCAATATCAGCGAACCATGGAAATTCATTCAGCATTGCCTTCAACAAGCTTTCGTCGGGAAACTTATCTCGAATTTCCGTTTCGTCCAACCTATCCAATTCCGGATTCTCTAGTCTTGACAGATGATCTGCAGCTAGATTTTCCGCTCCCTTCTTATCACGAATCTCAATGTCAAACTCCTGCAATAACAAAATCCATCGCAACAACCTTGGTTTTGCATCTTGTTTTCCAAACAAGTATCTTAATGCAGAGTGATCGGTAAAAACAACCGTTTTTGACAGGACCAGGTAAGAGCGAAACTTATCAAATGCAAAAACAACAGCAAGCAATTCCTTCTCAGTCGTAGTGTAATTCTCTTGTGCACTTGTCAAAGTCTTGCTTGCGTAGTAAATAGGTTGAAACTTCTTATCAACCCTCTGACCTAAAACTGCTCCCACAGCGTAATCACTGGCGTCACACATCAATTCAAATGGAAGATCCCAATTCGGACTTATCATAATTGGTGCAGAAACCAATTTCTCCTTTAAAATCTTGAACTCATCTTGGCATTCCTTCGAAAACTCAAACTTAGCTTCCTTTTCCAACAACTTGTTCATAGGACGTGCTATCTTTGAAAAATCCTTGATGAATCTCCTATAGAATCCAGCATGTCCTAAGAAACTTCGTATTCCTTTAACATTCGTCGGATGAGGTAGCTTTGCTATCGCCTCAATCTTTGCTTGATCAACTTCAATACCAGCTCTCGAAATTTTATGCCCCAACACAACTCCTTCTCGTACCATGAAATGACATTTTTTCCAATTTAAAACGAGATTTGAACTCTCACACCTTTGCAACATCCTCTTCAGATTCACCAGACACTTATCAAAAGAATCTCCAAACACAGAGAAGTCATCCATGAATATTTCCATGCTGTCTTCTACCATATCATGGAATATTGCCATCATACACCGTTGAAATGTGGCGGGTGCATTACACAGACCGAAAGGCATTCTCCGATAAGCGAAAGTTCCGAATGGGCAGGTGAAAGTAGTCTTATCTTGATCATTTGCATCAATTGGGATTTGAAAGTACCCGGAGAATCCGTCTAGAAAGCAATAATACTCTTTTCCAGCTAGACGTTCTAGCATCTGATCGATGAACGGCAAAGGAAAGTGATCCTTGCGTGTCACATCATTCAGCTTTCTATAATCTATACAGACCCTCCATCCAGTAACAGTTCTTGTGGGAATTAACTCATTCTTCTCATTAGCAACCACTGTCATACCTCCTTTCTTAGGCACAACATGAATTGGGCTGACCCATGGACTATCAGAAATCGGGTATATCAGTCCGGAGTCAAGCAATTTTATGATTTCCTTCCTCACGACATCTGTAACCTTAGGATTTAATCTTCTTAATGGTTGCACAACCGGTTTGAAATCAGACTCCATAAGGATCTTGTGCGTACAATACGATGGACTAATTCCCTTGATGTCACTGATCGTCCATGCTATAGCATGCTTATGTTCCTTAAGAACTTTTAGCAGACTTTCTTTCTCGTTTGCTGATAGCTTGGATGAAATGATAAATGGCAAATCCGACTCTCCTTGTAGATATGCATATTCCAAATGGGTCGGTAAATCTTTCAGTTCTAACCTTGATGGTTCTTCAAAAGAAGATTTACATGCCAACACCTCTTCTCGTGAGCAGGGAATCCCATGCATAGAGATGCGGTTCTCTCTCTTGACTAAAATACCATTAGTTTCAATCGATTCTTCAGTCTCAGCCGGCTGATCACCTTCTACTTCCTCATCACTCTCGAACTCTAACTCCTCAAGCATTTTATCGAATTCTTCGATATCTCTAATTGCTTCTATGCTTCCCGTCCATCCTTCCAAGATCATGGGATCAAGATCTTCATCTTCCATGAGACTTTGAAGGAATTCTTCATCATCAGTCATTTCTCTTGCACTCACAAAGTAGCACGTATCATCAACTGCAGCAGGATATCTCATTGATTTGTTGACATCAAATACTACTTCATCCTCTCCTAATCTCAGAGTGACTTTTCTGTCATGAACATCAATCAATGCCCTTGCAGTGGCTAGAAAAGGTCTTCCCAAAATGATAGGTACCTTTTTATCTTCGACCATGTCCAGAATGATGAAATCACACGGAAAAACAAACCTATCCACCTTAACTAGCACATTCTCTACCATCCCTCTAGGATATTGAACCGAACGATCTGCTAACTCAATGCACATTCTAATTGGCTTTGGTTCCCCTAACTCGAGTCTGGCATACATAGTGTAAGGCATTATTGATATGCTTGCCCCCAAGTCAGCTAATGCATGAGTAAGGTCTAAACTTCCAATCAGACAAGGAAGGGTAATACTCCCAGGGTCTTTCATTTTCGGTGGAAGTTTATTTTGCATAACTGCTGAACATCTTTCGTTCATTGTCACCGTGGTCGCCTCCGCCAACTTACTCTTATTAGTTAAAAGTTCCTTCAGATACTTTGCATACTTTGGCATTTGAGCAATGGCTTCCACAAATGGGATGTTAATGTGCAGTTGCTTCAGATTCTCTAGGAATTGGTGGTATTGAGCATCATCTTTCCCTCTTCTCAAAGCTGCTGGATAAGGTGGTGGTGGTGCATGCTCCTTAGCATATTGCTTATCTCTTGCAATTTGTTCAGCCTCAGTGTCCACCTTGGGACTTTCCACAACTTCTACTTCCTTCTCTTTCTGCGGTAGGGGTTGAGAAACAGGTTTCTTCTTTGGAATGGGGTCTTCAAAACCCTTTCCACTTTGGGTGGTCACTGCTTTCGCCTGATCTCGTGGATTGGTTTCAGTGTATCCAGGTAGGGTCCCAGGGAATCTTTCTTGAAGAACTTTGGCTATGTTGGACACATTCCCTTCAATTTGCTTAATCGCAGCTCCTTGGTTTCTCAATGCAGCATCGGTGGCATCCATCCTTTGTCCAGAGCTCGTAATGAATTTCTCATTGGACGTGAGAAACTTACCCATCATTTCTTCTAAATTAGCTTGCTTGTCTGACGACGAGGCACCTGGCTGCTCCTTGGTGAAAAATCCAGGTTGAGTTTGGCGAAACGGTCGCCCTCCATCTTGGTATGGTCTTCTGAAAAAGTTTCCACCGCCCTGACGATATGGTGCTTGAGCTTCTCCATACTTGACTTCCTCAGTATGTTCTCCCGTTCGCGTCTCGGGGCAATCCTTTACTAAATGACTTCCTCCACAGTTGTCGCATCCCACTTGTATAGCATGGACAGTCTCAGTAACCTTCTTGATATCTCTGCCCATGTTATCTAGCTTAGCGGTAATAGCTGCAAATCCATCTTCATCATTCACAGACCTCCTCCGTCTAGAAGTTCCATCATCCCATAACTGAGAGTGTTTCGCTTGATCGCGAATGGCAGTCAAAGCATCACGAGGGACTTTCTTGGGAATAGGCCCTTGGGAATCCAGTTGCTGTCTCGTAGCATGATCCACTCCTTTATAGAAAATACTCACGATTTGCTGATCGTTCAGGTCGTGCTGCGGGCACTTATGCATCAGGTCCTTATATCTCTCCCACGCTTGGTGTAATGATTCATCCATTTCCTGCTTGAAATTTCTGATCTCATCAATCATCTTTGAAGTTTTGGAAGGAGGACAATACATCTTCAGAAACTTCGTGCGAAGGTCTTCCCATGTGGTTATGGATCCAGCTGGCTCATTTTGAATCCATCTCTTAGCAGTTCCCTTGAGTGTGATTGGGAATACCCTGAGCATAACTTGATCACGTGTGATGTTGGGAACGTTGAACATATCGGCTATCTCAACGATTTTCTCCACATGATCATTAGCATCTTCCTTTTCTTCTCCTCGGAAAGGGTTCTCCCTAAGCTCCTTGAGGAACTGTCCCTTGATTTCGAACTCCACATCTTGTGCAATCGCTGGCCTTACTACTCCAGTGCCACGGTCATTACGCATCCGACTCGAATATTCTTCAAGCGTTATGTTGGCAATATCTTCTGCCATTGCGTCTCTTGGGTTTCCTTGGTTGATCGGAGGTTCGAATAAGGACCGAAGATACTCTCCAAAATCTCCTTCTAAATACGACGGAAGGTTGTGGTGTAAACTTGAGTTGGGGGGTACAGAAGCAAACCGTCTTCTCTGACGAAAAACTTTTTCAGGTTCTTCAAAAGGATCAGCGAGATTAGGGTTCCTTGATCGTGTCATAAACTTCCTGTGATATAATTCCCGAATCTGTAGAACAAGACCCTAGTTGAATTACTTACTAAACAATCCTAAACAAAAAAATATATATATATATAATTCGAAAATTAAATAAAGCAGAACTGAACTTAAATAACAATATACAAAGATCAAATTCCAATTTGTCAAATTAAAGCAAACCGCTCCCCGGCAGCGGCGCCAAAAACTTGTATCTAAATATGATTGGGACAAAGTGTTCCCCGGCAGCGGCGCCAAAAACTTGATGTCGTGTAAACGGGGTTTTATTTTAAAATGGAAAATACCTAACTTACTATACACAACACATGCAAGAATACCTGATCATATATAGTATAGCTCAGTAAGTCCGAGTCGAACACAGGGAACGGATGTCAATATTAACAAATTGGAAATCAATATGAATAATTAAAGCAGTAAAAAGTGGGGACGTTTTAGTTCCGATCGAACAATTGATAAACAATTATAAAAGAAATGATTTATTAACTAAAACTTAATTAGAAAATAAAGAAATAGTAAAATAACTTAATTAAATAAAAGATTGGATTCAAATGATAAAAGAAATGCATTTGCTTAGACTAGTTTCCTTAAAATCTGGATATCATTTCATTCAATTGCTCACGTATGGATTCTATCGTGCCCGTTCAAATATATCAATCCTCCTTACAAGATAAACTGAATTCAATACAATTAAGAAAGACACAAGGTTGTTTTCAACACATTAACAGTTTTTGGCGCCGCTGCCGGGGAGCGGTTTGCTTTAATTTGACAAATTGGAATTTGATCTTTGTATATTGTTATTTAAGTTCAGTTCTGCTTTATTTAATTTTCGAATTATATATTTATTTTTTTTGTTTAGGATTGTTTAGTAAGTAATTCAACTAGGGTCTTGTTCTACTGATTCGGGAATTATATCACAGGAAGTTTATGACCCGATCAAGGAACCCTAATCTCGCTGATCCTTTTGAAGAACCTGAAAAAGTTTTTCGTCAGAGAAGACGGTTTGCTTCTGTACCCCCCAACTCAAGTTTACACCACAACCTTCCGTCGTATTTAGAAGGAGATTTTGGAGAGTATCTTCGGTCCTTATTCGAACCTCCGATCAACCAAGGAAACCCAAGAGACGCAATGGCAGAAGATATTGCCAACATAACGCTTGAAGAATATTCGAGTCGGATGCGTAATGACCGTGGCACTGGAGTAGTAAGGCCAGCGATTGCACAAGATGTGGAGTTCGAAATCAAGGGACAGTTCCTCAAGGAGCTTAGGGAGAACCCTTTCCGAGGAGAAGAAAAGGAAGATGCTAATGATCATGTGGAGAAAATCGTTGAGATAGCCGATATGTTCAACGTTCCCAACATCACACGCGATCAAGTTATGCTCAGGGTATTCCCAATCACACTCAAGGGAACTGCTAAGAGATGGATTCAAAACGAGCCAGCTGGATCCATAACCACATGGGAAGACCTTCGCACGAAGTTTCTGAAGATGTATTGTCCTCCTTCCAAAACTTCAAAGATGATTGATGAGATCAGAAATTTCAAGCAGGAAATGGATGAATCATTACACCAAGCTTGGGAGAGATATAAGGACCTGATGCATAAGTGCCCGCAGCACAACCTGAACGATCAGCAAATCGTGAGTATTTTCTATAAAGGAGTGGATCGTGCTACGAGACAGCAACTGGATTCCCAAGGGCCTATTCCCAAGAAAGTCCCTCGTGATGCTTTGACTGCCATTCGCGATCAAGCGAAACACTCTCAGTTATGGGATGATGGAATGTAACACCTGCTAAATTAGGATAATTAATTATGCCTAACTACTTGTAACTAGTTGTAATTAGTATGTAATAGGACTAATTTCAGACTCTATTTGTATATATATATATAAGGTGAATTATATATATATGTGTGTACTTACGCGATTTGGATTAATCGTACGAATTAACCGGACGGAGTCCGACACAGTTACTTGGTCGTTGGTGACAGAAACTTACCGAAATAATGAGAACGTATTTTACTATATAAAATACACAGCGAATAAACACTAACTATATATCGCGACGACATTTTAAATAATTTAACGAATACGTATTAAACGCGAGTTAAGAATTTTAATACTTCGACGAATGTTTTATAATTAACTCCAAGGTATTTCATTAAAACATTCCCGTCATCTTTTAAAAATATAACGTTTAAACGACGGGGGAAACGAACACCGCGCGGAGCACGGAAGGGGGACTGTGAGGTGAGGCTTTCACCTACACCCCACCTCCCTCCTCCTTTTCTTCCTTATTTCTTTATTTTCCTTTCTCTTTCTTCTCTCCATTTTCTCTCAAAAAGATCCACCACCACTATCACTCAAAAACGCCAAATAACACCTCAAGGAGCACTCGGATTATACCCTCCGTTTAGAAGAAAAACACCACCGCATCACGATCTACATTCCTATCTTTCCGGATTTTCATTTCGGCATTTTGTAAGTTTCCGACAAAACCCGAAACTCTCCGTTTTTGCTCATTTTTACGTTTTTATGGTTTATATATGCTTAAAATGTCCAAAAATGGGTTGGGTAAAAGATTTGGACCGAACGGAAGCTTTTCGACCGATTTTCCGGCCATCAAATTCCGATCAGACCGCTACGTCGCAGAGACGCTGGACTATCTGCGACGTAGCTCAAAACGTCGCATTTTGTGGCCAACGTCGCATTTAGCGACGTCGCGGCCTACGTCGCACAAAAATCCCAACGTCGCACTAGCGACGCAGCCTATTACGTCGCATTAACTTGTGGACGTCGCACATAGCGACGTAGACTCTTACGTCGCCCCCTACGTCGCATTGATTTGCGAAGGTCGCATCATGCGACGTACCCCCCTACGTCGCACCCTACGTCGCATGCTACGTCGCATGCTACGTCGCACAAACCAGAACCTTGAAAAGTCAGATTTTACTAAGTGTCGAACTTACACAACTTCAATACTTATGTCATACGACTTAACAAACGTCATAGAACATACTTTCTATTACAACTACACTAAATTGCGTTATAAATGATAACGCTTTGAATCATTATTACAAACCGTCACCAACGGGCCATATTTGTTTTCAAACTACAAACGGATTACTAAACAAACACTTGGACATAATGAGTTGTGTAAACAACTAGCCTAGGTGGTCTTGCGAGACATCTACTTACTTAACCTTATATGTTTAGGCATTTGAAGGTTACGGGTTCGGAGAACCTACGGTTGATATTATTTACTCGTTTATTGATATAAACGTACTTGCAAGGACTCAGGTGAGTCTTACGGCCCCACTTTTACTGCTTTATCTTATTGGGGGAGATACATGCTACTGATTTTTCCTGAACACAAGTACTAAACTGATTTCTATACCAAACGGAATTGCATGAGTTAATTACTATTTACAGAAGTCTCTCCATCATATATCGTTAGTTATGGACTTAAGCGCGAACAGTAGTTAATGGATCCATTAGGGAAATGACCCTCCCCACCCGGGGCAGTAGCGCTGCCACGTACCGATTTACACGTATAAACGGGTGACAACTTATTCGTTACTGATGCTTGCTCATTTACGAGCATGTCACGGGAGCAAACATATTATTTACGGGTTAAGCTTCGATTATGACCCTCATGGCAACGGTATAAACTTATTTATTTACATTTGCTGGATTGCAAATACTGATTTTACGATTGCTGGATTGCAATGGCTGATTTTACGCCTACGGGCACTACTAATGAAATCTCGTGTTCAAAGCTGATATTAATTACAAACCTGTGAGATTCACCAACCTTTTGGTTGACACTTTTTAGCATGTTTTCTCAGGTACCCGGATGGAGTAGGATTACTCCAGGAATTTAGCTAGAGTCGCATGATTTCAACACAACTGCATTAACGGAGATTCTTAGCATTATCTTTTGTAGATTACGATTATGTAATAGAATCTCCCGCTATACGCGTGGACTCTAGGGGAAACTACATTTTGTATACGAAAACACTAAGTTTTCAAACATTATATCTATGGAATGTAACTAATTTACAAACGTTGCATATAGATGTCGTTTGCTTTATCTTTGTGCTGTGATATTTGATTAGTAACACCCCAAACTATGCTTCCGCAAAACAGTGAATTTCGGGGGTGTTACAGATTGGTATCAGAGCCTAAGGTTATAGCGAACTAGGTTGCATTTAGTGGGCCTAGACTATGACCATTAGGCAGTATTTCCTTATTAGACTTGATTGGTTCAGGAATTACATCATACGACTTTAATTTAACATAGCCTGATCAACTATGTACAATTAAGGAAAGATGATGTGAGGTCTGAAATGGTTATGTCAAACAGGAATGCGTTAGTAGACTCTGACCACGAGAGAACCGAGACTCTTACTTGTTATGTGCTAGACATACTCTAGGCTATTATGTGATATACGAGTATATACATACATAGGCCTCACTCGCTGACTATACTACTAGGCTATTATATATATATGAATAGGCCTCGCACGTAAACACACTCGCTATAGAGATAGCCGACGATTCTCTGGTGACACTTACGAAATTCTCTCTGCGGTTTGCATCGACCATGACCGACTTGATTACCGTCACACCACCTTGTGGCGCACTCTAATGATTTTATGAAAATCACATCTAACACCCGGAAACAACGTACTTCCAAGGACTAAAATCCTCTCTCTGTCATTTCTATAGAACTCAAAGACGCGAATTTCCCAAATGGACGACTACATGTCTGATAGTGACCAAGTCCACGGGGAACAAATCCAGTACACGTATCTCGATGAGGACATCGTACCAGAAGAAGAAATCATGCTGGAGGGAAACGAAAATCAGGATTTCGGAATGACTGGCATCGATATTGAAGAATATGAGAGAGTGCGAGATCAGGCTGTGGGACTAGACGGCCGAAATTGGGCACTTAAGCGTAAGTGCATAGACTATGAACAAAGATTGAGAATCTCAAACCGATCTGTCCCTACACGAATCAAAGATAAGATCCGTTACTGGAAGAAAGTGGCCACCAACCTAACCCGTAGGACCAAAACGTGGATCAAACGTTTGGGCAAGAAATCAACGGAGGAGACTAGGTACCGCTCCACGACTCAAAGATACAGGGACATGCTTGAGGCACGCTACCACCCACACGACCTGAACCTGGAGTCGGAAGACGAATCCGAAAGCCAGGAACCGTAACTAAGAATGAACCAACCGACTAGCAAAAACTGTGGACCGCTTTGTCACGCTGATGGAACCAATTAATCTACATTAAGATTAGTGTAGTTTTTGTCTTGTAATCTATCTCGTAATCTAGGGACTATCTAGCACTACTCTATAAACTATTCGGATGTAACTATTCCCGACACTTATTGTAATATCTCTGTAAGATGTAACTTTTGAACTCACTTTATCTATCAGATATCCTTTGTTATCTCAACTCACCTTAATTGTCATTTTCCATATTGATGTTATGTATTACTGCTTTTATACATGTACATCTGTGACAATTACCAGCTCATACAAAATCTCATGTATCTTCATTTCTTTTATTGAAGAATCATGCCGCCAAAGACACGACCATACACCGACGCCCAGATTACCTCCCTTATAACCCAGGCTGTTACTGAAGCCTTGGCTCGGAATACTCCACCAAATTCCTCGAGAAACAGCGATGCCGCTGAAACCACTACTGCTAAACCTTGTTCTTACAAGGACTTCCAGAACTGCAAACCTCAAAACTTTGCAGGTACCGAGGGAGCTATCGGTCTAGTACGCTGGATCGAGAAAGTTGAGTCTGTATTTCTTATCTGCAACTGCGCGGAGGGAGATAAGGTTAAGTTCTCCGTTAGTACTTTTACTGACACCGCACTCACCTGGTGGAACACTTATGCCCAGACTGTGAGTGTTGCTACTGCTTACCAACTCCCGTGGGAGGAGTTGAAGAAGATGTTGAGGGGCGAGTATTGCCCCAGGGATGAATTGAAACAACTAGAAGTGGAATTCTGGAACCACAAGATGCAGGGTGATGATATCACCGGCTACACCAACCGTTTCCACCAACTGGCACTTCTGTGCCCAACCATGGTCGATCCTGAGTACAAGAGGATCGAGAAATTTGTTGATGGTCTTCCTGAGAGACTCCAAGACCTGGTAACTTCTTCCAAACCGGGTACTATTCAGAGCGCCATCCGTATGGCCCATGAACTAACGGCAAATTCTGTCCGCCGTGGTACAACTTCAACCCCATCTGCAAACAACAAACGCAAGTGGGAAGGTAACCCCAACTCATCCAACCAAACCTCCAACAAAAAGCCTGAGTACATTAAGGCTTATTCATCTGGAACTTCGGAGAAGAAAGGGTACAGCGGGAGCAGACCCCACTGTCCCAAATGCAACCGCCACCATGACGGTTCTTGCCCTTGCTCCAACTGCAAGCGGTTCGGGCATCTCGCCAAGGATTGTCGAACCAACATTCCCACCCCCAACACTAATGCACCAAAGGCCTGCTTTGGGTGCGGAAATACAGGGCATTTCAAGAAAGATTGCCCAAAGCTGAAAAACAACAACAACCCTGCTCGCGGCAGATCATTCGTTATCAAGGCTGGGGAAGCCAGACAAGACCCGAACGTCGTGACGGGTACGTTCCTTCTCAACGACCTTACTGCTTCTGTGTTATTTGATACCGGTGCCGATAGAAGCTTCATATCTGAGAAATTTAGCCCTTTACTTGATATTACTCCCACCGCCTTAAATGCTAAATACATTGTAGAATTAGCTAATGGCAACCTGATTGAGACTGATAGCATCATACACAACTGTACACTTAACCTCACGAACGAAACGTTTCCCATCGATTTAATCCCTGTCGAGATCGGCAGCTTCGATATTATTGTCGGTATGGATTGGTTATCCAAGCACCGAGCTGAAATCATCTGTCATGACAAACTCGTTCGCATACCTCTTGTCTCCGGTGGAACCTTAGTCCTACAAGGGGAGACCGGTAGACGGAATCTGAATATTGTATCCTGTCTGAAAACGAGAAAATACCTACGAAAAGGGTACCAAGCCATCCTCGCACATGTAACGGAGAAGAAGTCGGAGGAGAAGCGACTTGAGGATGTTCCGATCGTGCGGGATTTCCCGGAAGTCTTTCCTGAAGACTTGCCCGGACTTCCGCCACTTAGACAAGTTGAATTTCAAATCGAACTTGTGCCCGGAGCTGCACCCGTGGCACGAGCCCCTTACCGTTTAGCACCATCCGAAATGCAGGAGTTGTCTAACCAACTACAGGAACTCCTGGACAGAGGATTCATTCGACCAAGTTCCTCGCCTTGGGGAGCTCCGGTCTTATTCGTGAAAAAGAAAGATGGATCTTTCCGCATGTGTATTGACTACCGAGAGCTGAATAAGCTAACCATAAAGAATCGGTACCCACTTCCTAGAATCGATGACCTATTTGATCAACTCCAGGGATCGAGTGTTTACTCAAAGATTGATCTACGGTCGGGTTATCATCAACTCCGAGTCCGTGACAATGATATCCTAAAGACAGCCTTCCGAACTCGTTATGGGCATTACGAGTTCCAAGTGATGCCATTCGGTTTAACCAACGCACATGCCGTATTCATGGACCTTATGAATCGGGTGTGCAAACCATATCTTGACAAATTCGTCATTGTGTTCATCGACGATATTCTGATTTACTCTCGCAATGAGCAGGAACATGCTCAACATCTGAAAACCATTCTAGGACTTCTGAAACACGAAGAGTTATATGCCAAATTCTCTAAGTGTGAATTCTGGATTCGAACCGTTCAATTCCTCGGGCACGTGATTGACAGCCAAGGAATTCATGTTGATCCTGCCAAGATTGAAGCAATCAAGGGCTGGGAGTCACCGACCACTCCAACCGAAGTGAGACAATTCTTAGGTCTTGCTGGTTATTATCGCCGATTCATCGAAAACTTTTCAAGAATAGCTGTTCCCCTAACCACATTGACTCAGAAAGATAAGAAGTTCGATTGGACGGATAAACAAGAGTCAGCCTTCCAGCTATTGAAAAACAAACTTTGCAGTGCACCAATCTTGTCCTTACCCGAGGGCACCGACGATTTCGTAGTTTACTGCGACGCCTCACACCAAGGACTTGGTTGTGTGTTGATGCAACGGGAAAAAGTCATTGCCTATGCCTCACGACAACTGAAAATCCACGAGAAAAACTATACGACCCACGACCTCGAGTTAGGTGCTGTGGTCTTCGCATTGAAAATCTGGAGACATTATCTCTACGGTACGAAAAGCACTATCTTTACCGATCACAAAAGTCTCCAACACATATTCGATCAGAAAGATCTAAACATGAGACAACGTCGCTGGGTTGAATTACTTAGTGACTACGACTGCGAGATCAAATACCATCCGGGCAAGGCGAACGTAGTTGCCGATGCCTTAAGCCGAAAAGAACGAGTGAAACCCCTTCGAGTTCGAGCACTTTCTATGACAATTCATAACGAGCTTCCTGCTCAAATCCTTACCGCTCAACTTGAAGCACTCAACGATGAAAACTTGAAAAATGAAGCCTTGCGAGGCTTGGATAAACAATTCGAAATCAAACCCGATGGAACTCGATACTTCTCTAACCGGGTGTGGTTACCCAAATTCGGAAACTTGCGAGATTTGGTGATGGCTGAAGCTCACAAATCTCGATACTCTATACATCCTGGATCTGACAAGATGTATCATGACGTCAAAGGGTTGTATTGGTGGCCTAACATGAAAGCTGACATCGCCTTGTACGTCAGTAAATGCCTAACCTGTTCCAAAGTTAAGACCGAACACCAAAGACCCTCTGGGTTGCTTCAACAACCTGAAATTCCTCAATGGAAATGGGAACAGATTTCCATGGACTTCATTACCAAACTACCGAAAACTTCGAGTGGTTGCGATACCATTTGGGTGATCGTGGACCGTCTCACTAAATCTGCTCATTTTCTGGCCATCAAGGAAACCGACAAGATGGAGCGTCTGACTCGCATCTATGTCAAAGAAATCATCTCGCGACACGGTGTACCTATCTCGATCATCTCGGATAGGGACAGCCGTTTTACTTCTAACTTTTGGCAATCGCTACAGAAATCTCTTGGTACTCGTCTGGATATGAGTACTGCTTATCACCCGCAAACCGATGGCCAAAGCGAGCGAACTATTCAAACACTGGAGGATATGCTACGAGCCTGCGTAGTTGACTTCGGTACTTCTTGGGAAAATCACTTACCGTTGTGCGAGTTCTCGTACAACAACAGTTATCATACCAGCATAAAGGCTGCACCCTTTGAGGCACTTTACGGGCGTAAGTGCCGATCACCCATCTGTTGGACTGAGTTAGGAGATTCCCAACTCACGGGTCCAGAAATCATTCAAGAAACTACTGAGAAAATCGTTAGTATTCAAAACCGGCTGAAAGCCGCACGTGATCGTCAGAAAAGCTATGCTGACGTGAGACGCAAACACCTTGAGTTCCAGGTAGGAGACAAGGTACTTCTCAAGGTGGCACCGTGGAAAGGTGTTATTCGATTCGGGAAACGAGGCAAACTAAATCCTAGATATATCGGACCGTTCGAAATCCTTGAAAGGATTGGTCCAGTGGCATATCGCCTGCAACTTCCTGCTGAACTTAGCAGCGTACACAACACATTCCACATTTCTAACTTGAAGAAATGTCTGTCTGACGAGACGCTGATTATACCGCTCGACGAAATTCAAATCGATGATAAACTTCATTTCGTCGAGAAACCTTTGGAAATCATGGACCGTGAGGTCAAGCAATTGAAACAGAGTCGTATTCCCATAGTAAAAGTCAGGTGGAATTCTAGGCGCGGCCCTGAGTTCACCTGGGAACGGGAAGACCAAATGCGACAGAAATACCCACATCTCTTCCCAGACAACGCACCGTCCGTGCACTCAAGCTAATTTCGGGACGAAATTTCTTTAACAAGGGGAGAATGTAACACCTGCTAAATTAGGATAATTAATTATGCCTAACTACTTGTAACTAGTTGTAATTAGTATGTAATAGGACTAATTTCAGACTCTATTTGTATATATATATATAAGGTGAATTATATATATATGTGTGTACTTACGCGATTTGGATTAATCGTACGAATTAACCGGACGGAGTCCGACACAGTTACTTGGTCGTTGGTGACAGAAACTTACCGAAATAATGAGAACGTATTTTACTATATAAAATACACAGCGAATAAACACTAACTATATATCGCGACGACATTTTAAATAATTTAACGAATACGTATTAAACGCGAGTTAAGAATTTTAATACTTCGACGAATGTTTTATAATTAACTCCAAGGTATTTCATTAAAACATTCCCGTCATCTTTTAAAAATATAACGTTTAAACGACGGGGGAAACGAACACCGCGCGGAGCACGGAAGGGGGACTGTGAGGTGAGGCTTTCACCTACACCCCACCTCCCTCCTCCTTTTCTTCCTTATTTCTTTATTTTCCTTTCTCTTTCTTCTCTCCATTTTCTCTCAAAAAGATCCACCACCACTATCACTCAAAAACGCCAAATAACACCTCAAGGAGCACTCGGATTATACCCTCCGTTTAGAAGAAAAACACCACCGCATCACGATCTACATTCCTATCTTTCCGGATTTTCATTTCGGCATTTTGTAAGTTTCCGACAAAACCCGAAACTCTCCGTTTTTGCTCATTTTTACGTTTTTATGGTTTATATATGCTTAAAATGTCCAAAAATGGGTTGGGTAAAAGATTTGGACCGAACGGAAGCTTTTCGACCGATTTTCCGGCCATCAAATTCCGATCAGACCGCTACGTCGCAGAGACGCTGGACTATCTGCGACGTAGCTCAAAACGTCGCATTTTGTGGCCAACGTCGCATTTAGCGACGTCGCGGCCTACGTCGCACAAAAATCCCAACGTCGCACTAGCGACGCAGCCTATTACGTCGCATTAACTTGTGGACGTCGCACATAGCGACGTAGACTCTTACGTCGCCCCCTACGTCGCATTGATTTGCGAAGGTCGCATCATGCGACGTACCCCCCTACGTCGCACCCTACGTCGCATGCTACGTCGCATGCTACGTCGCACAAACCAGAACCTTGAAAAGTCAGATTTTACTAAGTGTCGAACTTACACAACTTCAATACTTATGTCATACGACTTAACAAACGTCATAGAACATACTTTCTATTACAACTACACTAAATTGCGTTATAAATGATAACGCTTTGAATCATTATTACAAACCGTCACCAACGGGCCATATTTGTTTTCAAACTACAAACGGATTACTAAACAAACACTTGGACATAATGAGTTGTGTAAACAACTAGCCTAGGTGGTCTTGCGAGACATCTACTTACTTAACCTTATATGTTTAGGCATTTGAAGGTTACGGGTTCGGAGAACCTACGGTTGATATTATTTACTCGTTTATTGATATAAACGTACTTGCAAGGACTCAGGTGAGTCTTACGGCCCCACTTTTACTGCTTTATCTTATTGGGGGAGATACATGCTACTGATTTTTCCTGAACACAAGTACTAAACTGATTTCTATACCAAACGGAATTGCATGAGTTAATTACTATTTACAGAAGTCTCTCCATCATATATCGTTAGTTATGGACTTAAGCGCGAACAGTAGTTAATGGATCCATTAGGGAAATGACCCTCCCCACCCGGGGCAGTAGCGCTGCCACGTACCGATTTACACGTATAAACGGGTGACAACTTATTCGTTACTGATGCTTGCTCATTTACGAGCATGTCACGGGAGCAAACATATTATTTACGGGTTAAGCTTCGATTATGAGCCTCATGGCAACGGTATAAACTTATTTATTTACATTTGCTGGATTGCAAATACTGATTTTACGATTGCTGGATTGCAATGGCTGATTTTACGCCTACGGGCACTACTAATGAAATCTCGTGTTCAAAGCTGATATTAATTACAAACCTGTGAGATTCACCAACCTTTTGGTTGACACTTTTTAGCATGTTTTCTCAGGTACCCGGATGGAGTAGGATTACTCCAGGAATTTAGCTAGAGTCGCATGATTTCAACACAACTGCATTAACGGAGATTCTTAGCATTATCTTTTGTAGATTACGATTATGTAATAGAATCTCCCGCTATACGCGTGGACTCTAGGGGAAACTACATTTTGTATACGAAAACACTAAGTTTTCAAACATTATATCTATGGAATGTAACTAATTTACAAACGTTGCATATAGATGTCGTTTGCTTTATCTTTGTGCTGTGATATTTGATTAGTAACACCCCAAACTATGCTTCCGCAAAACAGTGAATTTCGGGGGTGTTACATGGAACTTCTAGACGGAGGAGGTCTGTGAATGATGAAGATGGATTTGCAGCTATTACCGCTAAGCTAGATAACATGGGCAGAGATATCAAGAAGGTTACTGAGACTGTCCATGCTATACAAGTGGGATGCGACAACTGTGGAGGAAGTCATTTAGTAAAGGATTGCCCCGAGACGCGAACGGGAGAACATACTGAGGAAGTCAAGTATGGAGAAGCTCAAGCACCATATCTGTAACACCTGGTCAAAAAGTCAACTTGCGCGTCTAATTTAAACTTTTTATAATCGTATTATTATATACAATTATAACTCAGCGAGCGAAAACTTTACATTTTATATAATGAATAGTGATTATGTAATAATCACAAATAAAACCATTTGAAGTCACATTAGATTTTAAATTGAGTAAAACTAATTTTAATTTAATTAATTACTAATCGAAAGATCGGAAATATAAATCTAAAAATATTAAATTTATATATATTATTCGGGTACAAAATACGGGTATTTTACATTGCAAAATAGGAACGAAGTGGGGGAAAACTCCTCCCCACCTCTTTGGATAAGCCACCCAACCCCCCAAACCCCCCTCATTCTTTCATTTCTTTCATTTCATTTCACACACACCTCACCCAAAACTCTCTCTAAAAATTCTTACCCGATTTCTGATCTTCAAATCGACCCACGAAATTTTACATTTTCGGAATCACCATCAAGAGAGGAACAACATTAACAAAGGCGACACCCTCGTTTTCTTCCTCGTTTGGCCTCGATTCGCATTTGTAAGAAATTCTCAAATTCTTAGATTTGATCATTTTGGAGTAATGTTTTAGTGTAAAAATGTTTACATAAGTTGCTTATAACCTAAACAACCAAGAAACCACGATTTTACAGCTTGAAAATGAGTTTGATTTGCGATTTTGGCCGGAAAAACGCGAAACCCGAAAGTTTCTAGGCTGCTGTTCTTGAGTGCGACACAAGCCTTGTGTCGCATACTGTGTCGCATGGATTACTCATGCGACACAACCCTTATGTCGTATTCTTGTGTCGTACCTTGTGTCGCAGACTCCATGCGACACAACCCTTATGTCGCTATTGATTTAGCATCACACGCATTATGCGACACAACCACTGTGTCGCAGAGCTTCTGTGTCGCACTATGCGACACAACCATTGTGTCGCATGAACCATTTTTGTGTCGCATGTTATGTCGCAGAAAACAGAAAATAGCCAAATTTTTCTAAGTGTCGGAAGACGTTTCCAAGTGACAATTTAAATACGAAAACTCGAACCCAATAATAATATGAATTATTATTACGATTTCCCCAATCAAGAACCACACTTACAAACATACGAAATCTCTCGTGTTTAGGACACTAGGAGATCATATTTGGACACGACTCATTACATTAGGACGCTAGCTCCTCAGGTGAGTTTCATAGCCCCACTCTTTCAACTGTTTTACTGTTTTCGGGGTGAAACACATGCTCAATCATTGTTTTCGAATTACATTAAGAATCTTTTATAATTCACAACTATTTATATTACTGCATGTAATACGAAATGTGTAATACTTAGGAATTACACCCTTAACATTTTTTTAGAACAATGTCAGTACTCAACCTAGATAGGTTGCAATCGTACCCTGTTAGATTATTGGAAAACGAATACCAACACATAACTGATGTAGTTATCATAATCTTTTCGCTATATTGTCACGGGACAATATTATTGAATACCTTAGAACTAGTTAGTTCTACTTACACTAGACAACATCTATACTGTTATTAGTTTTAGTTATTCTTTAGGAACTAAACTGTCGATACTCTTCGTTATCACTAGAACGGGAACTGGACTTAAGTGAACATTTCCTCCGAGACTCCGATATATATACTTGCTAGGCTTTAGGCTAGGAGTATACAATATTATCACACATTGGTACAGATTCCTCATATCAGTATAACTCAACCGGTGACGACTCTGGCTCAGGATGTAATCCAACCAGGGATGGTCCCCCGGCTCAGGATGTAATCCAACCGTGTGGGGGTGTCACCTGATGAATATCTACATACAATTATACGATCTACTCAGTCGGGCAGTCGTAGTACTGCTGACTTAAATATTATTTGCAAGAACAACGCCAGAATGGCACTCTCACATTTTCACTCATGACTAGATATCATGACGATGCCACGGTAAAGTGGGCACAAAACGATGCCACGGTAAAGTGGGCACAAGTATGATATCGCGGTAAAGCGATACACTCAATGTGGCACGGACTTATGCGCCGTGATCCGCACTTACATACAATCAATGGATCAGCGAGTTATACTCGGGATTCACAAGAAGAACGGGTCGATGGAGTTTCCACGCGAGGCCGTTAGCTCGATACAACACGTCCGGGTTAGCGTATACTAACTGGGTAAACGGACACTCAAAACAATTTTAATCATAGATCTGCGGGTCTACAATCAGATGGTTGCTGTATGCACCATATTTCACATAATCTATATAGTTCTGCGGAACTACAGTTAATTGTTATCATATGACGCGGTCATACTACTACTCACTGGTTATAGGCATGTATTGCCTCATGTTTTTAGACACAACTACTACCTGTTAGGTATCAAGGCATGAATTGCCATACATGTATATATGTACTTAGGTACATGACCCGAACCCTTAGGTATGAGATACCTCGATTTGACGTGTACACATTTGGTGTTGCAAAAATTCAATATAAAACGCATCAAAATGACAGAATTTGAAACTACTTTTCAAAACATACGAGGTTTTATTACATCATGATTTTAACTTACAATCCTATGAACTCACCAGCTTTATAGCTGACCTGTTTTAGCATGTGTTCTCAGGTGCCCAGCAGGATTAGGATTACTTCAAGATTATGCTAGCTCGAGTCGCATGATTTCAAACGTTTGGGACAACTCTGCATTTACTTTTGTATTATCAAATTATGTATTTGGAATTCACTGTCAAACTCATAACGTTGTAAACGTTCTATTTTGAGAAATGTATAATTATTTTCAAACGTCTCATTTAGAGTCGTTCATTATGTATCTTATGCTGTGATATTTGATTTAGTAACACCCGACCCGACAGCTTCCGCAAACCGAAATTTGAGGGTGTTACAATATCGTCAGGGCGGTGGAAACTTTTTCAGAAGACCATACCAAGATGGAGGGCGACCGTTTCGCCAAACTCAACCTGGATTTTTCACCAAGGAGCAGCCAGGTGCCTCGTCGTCAGACAAGCAAGCTAATTTAGAAGAAATGATGGGTAAGTTTCTCACGTCCAATGAGAAATTCATTACGAGCTCTGGACAAAGGATGGATGCCACCGATGCTGCATTGAGAAACCAAGGAGCTGCGATTAAGCAAATTGAAGGGAATGTGTCCAACATAGCCAAAGTTCTTCAAGAAAGATTCCCTGGGACCCTTCCTGGATACACTGAAACCAATCCACGAGATCAGGCGAAAGCAGTGACCACCCGAAGTGGAAAGGGTTTTGAAGACCCCATTCCAAAGAAGAAACCTGTTTCTCAACCCCTACCGCAGAAAGAGAAGGAAGTAGAAGTTGTGGAAAGTCCCAAGGTGGACACTGAGGCTGAACAAATTGCAAGAGATAAGCAATATGCTAAGGAGCATGCACCACCACCACCACCTTATCCAGCAGCTTTGAGAAGAGGGAAAGATGATGCTCAATACCACCAATTCCTAGAGAATCTGAAGCAACTGCACATTAACATCCCATTTGTGGAAGCCATTGCTCAAATGCCAAAGTATGCAAAGTATCTGAAGGAACTTTTAACTAATAAGAGTAAGTTGGCGGAGGCGACCACGGTGACAATGAACGAAAGATGTTCAGCAGTTATGCAAAATAAACTTCCACCGAAAATGAAAGACCCTGGGAGTATTACCCTTCCTTGTCTGATTGGAAGTTTAGACCTTACTCATGCATTGGCTGACTTGGGGGCAAGCATATCAATAATGCCTTACACTATGTATGCCAGACTCGAGTTAGGGGAACCAAAGCCAATTAGAATGTGCATTGAGTTAGCAGATCGTTCGGTTTAATATCCTAGAGGGATGGTAGAGAATGTGCTAGTTAAGGTGGATAGGTTTGTTTTTCCATGTGATTTCATCATTCTGGACATGGTCGAAGATAAAAAGGTACCTATCATTTTGGGAAGACCTTTTCTAGCCACTGCAAGGGCATTGATTGATGTTCATGACAGAAAAATCACTCTGAGATTAGGAGAGGATGAAGTAGTATTTGATGTCAACAAATCAATGAGATATCCTGCTGCAGTTGATGATACGTGCTACTTTGTGAGTGCAAGAGAAATGACTGATGATGAAGAATTCCTTCAAAGTCTCATGGAAGATGAAGATCTTGATCCCATGATCTTGGAAGGATGGACGGGAAGCATAGAAGCAATTAGAGATATCGAAGAATTCGATAAAATGCTTGAGGAGTTAGAGTTCGAGAGTGATGAGGAAGTAGAAGGTGATCAGCCGGCTGAGACTGAAGAATCGATTGAAACTAATGGTATTTTAGTCAAGAGAGAGAACCGCATCTCTATGCATGGGATTCCCTGCTCACGAGAAGAGGTGTTGGCATGTAAATCTTCTTTTGAAGAACCACCAAGGTTAGAACTGAAAGATTTACCGACCCATTTGGAATATGCATATCTACAAGGAGAGTCGGATTTGCCAGTTATCATTTCATCCAAGCTATCAGCAAACGAGAAAGAAAGTCTGCTAAAAGTTCTTAAGGAACATAAGCATGCTATAGCATGGACGATCAGTGACATCAAGGGAATTAGTCCATCGTATTGTACGCACAAGATCCTTATGGAGTCTGATTTCAAACCGGTTGTGCAACCATTAAGACGATTAAATCCTAAGGTTACGGATGTCGTGAGGAAGGAAATCATAAAATTGCTTGACTCCGGACTGATATACCCGATTTCTGATAGTCCATGGGTCAGCCCAATTCATGTTGTGCCTAAGAAAGGAGGTATGACAGTGGTTGCTAATGAGAAGAATGAGTTAATTCCCACAAGAACTGTTACTGGATGGAGGGTCTGTATAGATTATAGAAAGCTGAATGATGCGACACGCAAGGATCACTTTCCTTTGCCGTTCATCGATCAGATGCTAGAACGTCTAGCTGGAAAAGAGTATTATTGCTTTCTAGACGGATTCTCCGGGTACTTTCAAATCCCAATTGATGCAAATGATCAAGATAAGACTACTTTCACCTGCCCATTCGGAACTTTCGCTTATCGGAGAATGCCTTTCGGTCTGTGTAATGCACCCGCCACATTTCAACGGTGTATGATGGCAATATTCCATGATATGGTAGAAGACAGCATGGAAATATTCATGGATGACTTCTCTGTGTTTGGAGATTCTTTTGATAAGTGTCTGGTGAATCTGAAGAGGATGTTGCAAAGGTGTGAGAGTTCAAATCTCGTTTTAAATTGGGAAAAATGTCATTTCATGGTACGAGAAGGAGTTGTGTTGGGGCATAAAATTTCGAGAGCTGGTATTGAAGTTGATCAAGCAAAGATTGAGGCGATAGCAAAGCTACCTCATCCGACGAAGGTTAAAGGAATACGAAGTTTCTTAGGACATGCTGGATTCTATAGGAGATTCATCAAGGATTTTTCAAAGATAGCACGTCCTATGAACAAGTTGTTGGAAAAGGAAGCTAAGTTTGAGTTTTCGAAGGAATGCCAAGATGCGTTCAAGATTTTAAAGGAGAAATTGGTTTCTGCACCAATTATGATAAGTCCGAATTGGGATCTTCCATTTGAATTGATGTGTGACGCCAGTGATTACGCTGTGGGAGCAGTTTTAGGTCAGAGGGTTGATAAGAAGTTTCAACCTATTTACTACGCAAGCAAGACTTTGACAAGTGCACAAGAGAATTACACTACGACTGAGAAGGAATTGCTTGCTGTTGTTTTTGCATTTGATAAGTTTCGCTCTTACCTGGTCCTGTCAAAAACGGTTGTTTTTACCGATCACTCTGCATTAAGATACTTGTTTGGAAAACAAGATGCAAAACCAAGGTTGTTGCGATGGATTTTGTTATTGCAGGAGTTTGACATTGAGATTCGTGATAAGAAGGGAGCGGAAAATCTAGCTGCAGATCATCTGTCAAGACTAGAGAATCCGGAATTGGATAGGTTGGACGAAACGGAAATTCGAGATAAGTTTCCCGACGAAAGCTTGTTGAAGGCAATGCTGAATGAATTTCCATGGTTCGCTGATATTGCAAACTTTCTAGTTACAAAAACTCTGCCACCCGGATTGGACTTCAACTAAAGAAAGAGGTTTTTCTCAGCTTTACGATATTACTTTTGGAAAGACCCATATCTGTTCAGACAGTGTGCTGATGGAATTGTTCGACGCTGTGTTGCTGGAGAAGAATGTGATATTATCTTAGAGCACTGTCATGATGGTCCGGCTGGAGGACATCATGGTCCAAACTACACTGCAAGGAAAGTGTTCGAGGCAGGTTTTTATTGGCCAACAGTTTATAAGGATGCATTCAAGTATGTGAAGGAATGCGATGCCTGCCAACGTACTGGGAGAATTTCAAAGAAGGATGAAATGTTGCAAAACCCAATTTTGGTAAGCGAGATTTTTGATGTATGGGGTATAGACTTTATGGGTCCGTTTCCACCTAGCAATGGAAACAAATACATCATTGTGGTTGTGGATTATGTTTCTAAGTGGGCCGAAGCGAAGGCATTACCCACGAATGATGCTCGCGTTGTGGTAAATTTTCTTAAACAGTTATTTTCGCGCTTTGGAGCACCAAAAGCTTTGATTAGTGATCGAGGGACGCATTTCACAAATCTGCAATTGGAAAAAGTGCTTCGAAAGTACAGAGTTAGACATAAGTTTTCTACTGCTTATCATCCGCATACAAGTGGTCAAGTGGAAGTGACTAATAGAGGGTTGAAGCGTATTTTAGAATGTTCAGTTGAAGGAAACCTTAAGAATTGGTCATACAAGTTAGATGATGCATTATGGGCGGCACGAACAACATTTAAGTCGTCAATTGGAACGACTCCTTACCGCCTTGTTTATGGAAAAGCTTGTCATTTACCTTTTGAGTTAGAGCATAAAGCATATTGGGCTTTACAGAAGTGTAATCTTGATGAGAAGTTAGCTGGAAAGGAAAGAATGGAACAGCTAAATGAGTTGGATGAATTAAGAATAAATGCTTATGACAATTCGAGATTGTTCAAGGAGCGAACTAAGAAGTGGCATGATGCTCGTCTTAAGTCGAACCATACATTCAAGAAATGTGATAAAGTTTTATTGTATAGTTCTAGATTGCATCTGTTTCCAGGAAAGTTAAAGACACGCTGGACTGGCCCATTTGTTGTTGAAAAGGTTTATCCGTTTGGAGCTGTTGATTTACAAGGATATTCTGGAAAAACTTTCAAGGTCAATGGAAGTAGAGTGAAGAAGTACTATGGTGATATAAGGGACTCCAAGCGTGATTTGGAGATGGATTTGAATTAAGTGGCAAAGCAAGATGTCGAGCTTACCGACGTGATAAACAAAAGCGCTTTCGAGAGACAACCCGTTATTTTGATAATTTGTATTTTGTTTATTGTTTTTGTTTTCAGGTTTGAACTTTGTGGGTGTGTTCTCTGGAAACCCTCACGAGACTACAACTCGTCCACTCGGGATACCGAGGGGTTTAAAGGCTTATTGCATGTGCTAAATGCAATCGTGTTGCCTACGGAAGTGTGCTTTGTATTTTATTTCTGAATGAAGTCCTTCAAGCAAATTGCCTTCTAATCAGGGGAGTTTTCTGTTTGACTTCTTTTCTATTCCTTTAATTTTTGTTTACTTTTGCAATGAGGACATTACATATTTCTAAGTGGGGGATGGGGGAAAAGAAGTCTAGTTTTCCTTAACTTATGAATGGTAGCTATTGAAATATTGAGGTTAAGAGGCATTCTATGTGTTAGTCATTTTTCGGCCGAATTTTTGTTTTAAAATTGTTTTCTTTGTAAAGTTTAGCAATCTTGTAACATGCTGTGGGAATGGAAAGAATGAAATAAATTTAATTTTAATTATTAGATAGTTCATCTTATGATGTATCGATAGGCAATCTTTGTGGAAGTTTTTGAGCTAATAAGAAATTTAATGAATAAAGTAGGATTTATCCTATGAGGATCTTTTAGCAAGGTATGATAATCTTAATTCTCATATGATAGCGTGTTATAATCCATAATTTTGGGATCCTAATTATCATCATTTGGGAATATACTGGGTGTTGTCTCCTCTGTTGTACGAAAGTACAGACCTGGTTTCCGTCAGTATATTTGAAAATTAAAGAAAATAAAGAAGAGTACAAAGGACTCATAAATTGAAAAAACCAAAGCCAAGTTATGTCGCTCTGTTGTACTAAGGTACAGACCTGTCACCAATGTCTTGGTTTGAAAAATGATTGATTTATGTGGATGTTCTTTATTTGGAGAATTGTGACACGTTATCTATATAAGAGTATTTTGCTATCTGTGAATCTAGGGTAAGCCCTGCTAGAATAATAATAAGTTAAGCTCAATTTCTGAAATTTAGATTGTTTAAGTGGACAACAATATCGGTAATCTGAGTGAATTATCTTTTATGGGTAATAATAATCTGTTAGAATGGCTTCCCATGCAGAGTTTCTTGATTGTTGGGTTTTAAGGAAGATTCGATTTTAAGATGAAAATTTGGTTTGTCGAATGCTATGTAGTTTGTAAGTCCTTTTATCCATTGTTTGCCGTTCATATTTAAAGTTTTGAATTTTTGAATCTCTAGTCTATTTGAGGACAAGTAGGATTCAAGTGGGGGATGTTTGATGAACGCCAAAATGTGCTATTTTATAGTACTAATTACCCCTTAGTTTGATTAATTTCTTATGCATTTTATTTGAATTCGATACTCATTTCGTTCATATTTGCATTTAGGATTTAATTGGAGCTTGAATTATAAAAGAAGCGGAAATCGAGCGAATATCGAAGAAAAGTGGTGAAAAGTTTAAAGTTTGAAGATTGGAGGTCGTGGAGCTGAAAAGTTACATTTTCTAATCCATACGGGGTATGGAATCCATACGGCGTATGGATTGAGTGAGTCGGGCCGCCAGAAGTCGCGGGTCAGATCCATGGGCTTTGCAATCCATACGGCGTATGGAAATCCGTACGGCGTATGGATCGTTTCGGCAGAAAACCTAAAAAACTCATTTTGCCTCATTTTAAACACACACTTCAACCACACTTTCTCCAGTCGATTCTCTCTGCAAAAACCTAAGTTTCTGGAGTATTTTGGAGGAAAAACATCAAGGATAATCAAAGGCTTTCATTCTTTCATTCGTTATTTCATTATTTCAGTTCGATTTCTTTTATATCTTTCATTCGATTATGATTACGGATATGATATTGAATCTGATTTTCTGTTATACTATGATTGGCTAAGTCTTTTATGTATTTGCTTAGATGATAATACTTATTTGATGGATTGATTGTTATAATTGCGAACGTATCGGATTTTATTCAATGTTTATGTGTTTATTCGTTAATCCTCGGGTATTTAATGATTGTTGCTGATTACCTAGCGTGAGTTCATAATCAGTTGAGATTGATTTCCTATTGGTTGTGGATTTATTGATAGTTGTTGATTTTGGTTGATAATTATTGCCGAATATATTGAGTTTAACGGGCTAGGGATAATAGTTATTAATGATTATTAATGGACGAGATAACCTTAATCGGTTATAGACTTTGTTGATTCAAGTCAAAAGAATAAATCACATAAACGGTGTGGAATTAATTTAGAATACAGTTTTGTGGACAACGTTAAATTGAACTGTTAATGTGTTGAAAACAACCTTGTGTCTTTCTTAATTGTATTGAATTCAGTTTATCTTGTAAGGAGGATTGATATATTTGAACGGGCACGATAGAATCCATACGTGAGCAATTGAATGAAATGATATCCAGATTTTAAGGAAACTAGTCTAAGCAAATGCATTTCTTTTATCATTTGAATCCAATCTTTTATTTAATTAAGTTATTTTACTATTTCTTTATTTTCTAATTAAGTTTTAGTTAATAAATCATTTCTTTTATAATTGTTTATCAATTGTTCGATCGGAACTAAAACGTCCCCACTTTTTACTGCTTTAATTATTCATATTGATTTCCAATTTGTTAATATTGACATTCGTTCCCTGTGTTCGACTCGGACTTACTGAGCTATACTATATATGATCAGGTATTCTTGCCTGTGTTGTGTATAGTAAGTTAGGTATTTTCCATTTTAAAATAAAACCCCGTTTACACGACATCAAGTTTTTGGTTACGGATATGGGTGTCACACCCCGTCTAAAGCGGAAACAACGGAATGCAACCACGATAGGATCACAACACATTATTATAAAGATGTCTATATGAAAATAAAATCCAATGTGTTATGATACTTGTAACATGAATAGGAGTCCATGCCACATGTACATACCAACAATGAAACCGACAATAAGCAAATACCCACAATTTAAATGTTAAGGCAAAACACGCCTTTTTCAAATTATTAAGAAGTCACCATCTTGACGAGTAATCTCAAAGTTTTAGCTTAAATGCAACCTAAAGGTCCACTAAGCTTTCTTGTCCTCTATCTTCAAACCGCTAGTATTACCTGAAAAGATATGCTCAAAAACGTCAACAATAATGTTGGTGAGTTTCGTAGGTTTGAAACCAAACACCACAAATAAAACATTTTGTTGTGATGAAAGTAAGTTAGGACAATGCATATAGAAATGTACACAAATGTGAAATAATGCAGTCAATAAATCTCAATGTACGGCAATTACCTCACAAGGAAGTAAAGCACGAATGTAAGCAACAATCCCAATGTACGGCAAATACCCCACAAGGTAAAGCACGAATGTAAACAACCAATCTCAATGTACGGCAAATACCCCATAAGGAAGTACAGCACGGATGTAAGCAACAAATCTCAATGTACGGCAAATACCCCACAAGGAAGTACAGCACGGATGTAAGCAACAAGTCTCAATGCGTATAAGTCACATAGTGTCACACATTTCAAGCATATGTCCAAAAATAGAAATGAATACGTTCACAGCATAAAACAGTTGGTAAAACATGTGAGCATACTTTTCCCCCAATGTAAAATTATGTAATGAAAATAGGGCCACGAAAACTCACCTTATAAAGCAAAGCAAGTTAACCTAGCTTAATCACGAGCAAAGCTTTAGTGTCTTGTGGAACCAAAGCTTCCTACAAACATATTAAATTCTATTTAAAACTTTGTAGAACCACCATAGCACATACTGAAATAATATCTTAGGTGATTAACTTGTCTGAGTTCCTTGTAATTGCTACTCGAACACGTGACATCATTTAAACCAACTTAATTCTTCCATTATTCAAAATGGTTTAATTTGGTTAGTTAATCCGTATATCTTCTAATTTGCCATCCTAAATTCTAATGTATTTTAGCTTCTATTAAACTGTCACGTTTATATTGATTCCAGTTATGTATCAAGTTCATTTTTTTTTTTATCATTATAAACCTCATCATCACAAGATCTCGACTCAACCCGTACCTAAAATCATATACCAAAATCTCAAATTATAACCCTTTAGACAACCCCTTCTTTTTAAATCAAATATATAAATTAAATCTTAAAATTTTATAAATGTGATTTGTTTACAGAAAAAGTTTATTCTTAAACATTCTTTACAACTCCCAAAATATTAGAAAACAATTTGGTCAAACCGAACTAAGTTTACAAAAGTTTTTCTCAAATTTCGTCACTCCTAACTGCAGTTTATGAAATAATTTTTAAAAAATAATATAAAGCGTTTTAGAGGCCGAAACCTCGCGTTATTTTGTAAAATTTCGAGATCTACAACTTTCCAGTTTTGACCGAAGCCTGAAAACGATCGTAGCTAGGTCAAAACAGCCACTGTTTACAACTACGAAAATCTGAACAACCGTATATAACTTTCGACTTCAAAAATACCTTAAACCTAATATTAAATCCCCAAACACATAAATCATCTCTAATATACATCTATTCCAGAAAAATAATAAGAAAAATAATTGATTAGGGTTTATGAGAAATGCGTACACGAACACGATCGAGAAACACACGAAAGCACGACACAACTTTTGATTTGGTTCCCTCTTGATGTTTGGCCGACCACCACAAGGATGATTTCTTATATTATTATTTTTTTTCCAGTCGATAGAAGTAAAAACCACAGGACGACTTCTTTCTTTCTTTTTTTTAATAAAAGAATTTAGGTTTAATTACTAAGTTTATATTTATAATTAGTCTATTAGTTAGTGATCAAGTTACCAACCTTTAGGGTGTTTGGGCCGACTATGTTTTTTTTTTTTTTTTTTTTTGATCTTGTACTACGGCTCACAAAAGAACCAAAGCTAGGATTATTATTATCTTATTACTATTTACTTGATCACAATTAAAATTGTTATATTATTCTTTCATTAATATATTATTATATGAAAAAGATGATGCAAATGATTGTTTTTGTTACATTATTATTATCATTATTTTATTATATATTATTATTATTATTTCATTAATATTATCCTAACATTTAATCCAACCGCGTACAAATACTTAATTTATTTCCCCACAGTACTCGCATATATGAATAAAAATATGAAATGATAATATGAAACGAACCTAAGAATAGAGCTTTTGGTGACGGATGTCACAGTATCCCCCGTTTAGGGAATTTCGTCCCGAAATTCAATCGAAATTATTACTGAAAACGTTATTATGTAATGGACATGGTTTTCGAGTTTCTTATGATCCTCTCGTTCCTAAGTTATTTTGAATTCTAACCTAACCTTATATCTTATCCTAACCATAGTGATAACATTAAGTTTTCTGCTACTTGACTTCTCGTCCCGTAGCCTTTATCGGCCCTATGACCACAATGTTGTTTTAAACTCCATCTCGAATTTTTTTTTTTTTTTTTTTTTTTTTTTTTTTTTGCAATTTACTCATAAGAGACTCATCACTGATTATGTATCGCGAATTCCATTCGCTCCATCCGTCCCTTCGATTGATAGGTTATTGAACCTATTTGTTTACGTATACTACGAATTCATTTGGTCCGTTAAGAAAGTGAAAGAAATTTGGTATTTGTAAATGGTGCGTTCTCAACATCAAAAAGGGTCTTTCTTGATTCCGAATCTCATGGGTAGTTAATTTATATGGTTTTGTACTAGACTTTGATTTATCGAAGTTCATTTATGTTGTGTAGCAATCCATACATGTGGCTTACACACGTAAGACTTGTAGCTGAATTATAGGCGTGGAAAGATAAATGATTATTAATGAATGGTCTTGACCAAATAAGTGAAAAAAATATTTGTTCTTTATACTAGCATACAATTTGTTGATTCTACAGAGTTTGTATAAGGTTCCCACACTGAAAACTTGGGTTTAACGCGGAACAATCACAGTTAGGTTCAATTTGACACAATGAAATATAGACTATACGAAAATGAGTCTCAATGATTTAAACTTCAATAATGTTCTCAATTTGTCCTATGTGTATTGTATGTTGAATTCTAGTCCCTTACGAATATAAGTGAGCTTGCTGATTGTTAAATCTATTGTATTTTAGATGTTGATTCCATTTTCTTTTCTTTTTTTACATGTTTAGGTGAGAGTAACCATATGTATATGAAAGGTTTGAGTCGCCAAGGAAGATCAATCCACAATGTCAACAAAGGAAGAAAAGTTCATGCCTACCAGAGCGTCTCTTGGTAAGGTTATAACAGTTTATTTGTATAAGGGGGGTGAGTAAGTGTGAACTTAGATTTCATCCTAAAATCTAAGGGAATTTGATTTGGTCTAATCTCACAGTTGTATGTTCTCGCGCATCGAAATTTCATTATTTAAGGACTAGTAAATTTCCCGTGCTATGCCGCGGTAAACAAGTAAGAAGTAAGTAATTGTGATTGACATTGATAGTTGACCATTCTGTGAATGAATAGTGAATAATAATGGTTGTTATTGGTGGTCATCACAAATGTTAAATTTATGATGTGAAATAGTATATAAAAGATTATCTTAATAAGTGGCGCCTTAGGATTCACAGATTGTTTGAATTAATTATGAGAAATTTCCATATACTGACATAGTGTGGAATAACTATTTGATTATTTGCTCACATTTCAAAGACAATAGCTTCCAAACTTGTTGAATGAATAGATAAATTTTTTTTTTTTTAATCTTATACTGGTCGAAGCTGCTTTTTTTTTTTTAACTCATGAGGAAAGTAATGTAATAAATTTTGTTTAATATAGTGAGGGTAGTTTGGTCCTTTCACAGCTTTAAAACTTATAAGTCTAAAAAGAAATGGATAAGTCATTTATATGAAAGTATAAATATAGATGGAAAATAATCTTTGGGGTGGGTGTTGGATGGTTAGTGCTGTACCACGTGTTTCATCGTGTCCACTGGTTCCTCCATGTCATTTTGTATTATTTCCAGCAAATTTTCAACTAAGTTTATCCCCCTGTTTAGGCTCGTGATGTTTTTTTTTTTTTTTTTTTTTTTTTTCCAGAAATTTTTATAACTATTGGTGAAAGAAATGTGTTGTTTAGCTTAAGCTTTATTGATGTTTAGATGACGACTATAATCAGAGTTTGGTTCCGTTTGAAGGCAGAATTGGTTCTTTAGTTTGGAGTAATCCCCTTTTATGTATCAATTTCATAACGCTAGTAATATACCCTCACACAACGTGATGGTCAACGAAAGAACATCGATAAGAGATATCATACGTACATATTTAGATTTAAGGTCGATGCCTTATGTGAACTGTTCTATTGATTCCATATCGATCGATTTTTTTTTCTTTTATATATATATATATATATATATATATATATATATATATATATATATATATATATATATATATATATATATATATTTTTCGTGGATATCTTGATTTTCACTTTGTAATTGTTTTTGATTAGATATCGAGATCATTTCACTGAACAATTTTTTTTTTTTTTTTTTTTTAAATCCACAGTCTCATTTCGTATGGATTAGTAGGGAACCATTCTCATGTTAGTGCACAATATGAAATAAGATATGTGAATTCATTTCAACGTGTCAACAAACGATTTCCTCTTGTCCATTTCATCGGTGAGCTTGTTATACTCGTGGAGGTTATGAACGCTCATTGGTTTTGTATTTTCTTTTGACTTAGTGATAACCAAATGTTATTGTTGATTAAGTTCTTAATGTTAGGTGACACAATAAAATAGTTTCATTATTGGAGCTAGGCATTTGTAAATCTCAAATTCAACGTCTATCTCGTTATTTGAATCTCTCTTAGAATAGTTATAACTGGGAATTTCTTCGATTTTATACCAACATTATGAGTGAATTTTCCCCTTAAGAGTTGACGCGATGATGTGTCATGTAGAAATGAAATATATTACAAAGCTTAAAGCACTAAATTTTTAGGTGTAGAATGGAGGTTATTATGTTATGTTGTTTGATTTATTTTTAGATATGGGAGGGTAGTAAATCATAATTGTTACATGTTCCAAGACATAGAGAGTTTCAAAATAGTATAATTTATTTTGGGTACCAACGATTTTAGTAGGAGAATCTTAAGCCATCACTAAAATAGATCATCAATGGTTATATATTTTAGTTGAGAGGGCCATTGAATAGGTTGACTTAACCTTCTTCTTCATTCAAACCCCTTTCATTAAGTTGTATAGATAATAACGGGTTGGTTGAATATGAGAATAATTACCAAGTTTTTGATTACCAACACATCAACAAGTGGTTTTAATAAGGTCCTTAGGAAAAAGTTTGATTCACCCGTGTTGCAATCGTGATATTGGCAGAGATCATGGTGTAGGTATGTTTTAGATTCACTTTAATTCTTACGGATGTTGTAGTCAAATGGTTTAAAAACCGAGAATATAATGCATGTTAAGAATAGCCTTGTTCAGTTATGTCCTATTGTAAAATGTGGCATTGAAGACCTTAGGTGAAATTGCCAAGCAATACAGAGAATTCGAATGCATGTCCAAAAGATATCAAGATCTTGGGCAAACTTGCAAAAGAGATTAGAAACTTAGTTGCGATAATGTGAGAGTGGCCAAGTGATGATTACATCACTGACAAGAAAAGATTATCGTGTGATTCGTGGTTGTAATGTGAAATTTCCCAAGGAAGTTAAAATATAATTATGTCCAAAGAATTTGAGGGATGATGAACCAATTACTTTGATTCCAGTGAGTAATGATTTAATAAAGTTTTCACACGGTTATTCATTAGTGAGTTATTATCCGCGTCCATTATTCTCACGATACGGTTTCCATGTCTTAGAATGATGTTTACTTAGTACATGAGTTATACTTTTATATTTGCCACCCTTCGCTCTCGTTACGTTTTTTAGAATTTCGAGTAGAATGTCTTGGCGGCATATTTGATACGATTTTGAGTACATAGGAGTTTATGATAAATGGGCAATTTCGATAGTGTATGCACAAAACCAATGACCAAGGATTATGATCTCAAAGCTAGTAGAGTCTAGATTTGACGTCGTCACGCGACTTAGAAGGCGACACATTGGACACTAGAATGTGGTCATATAAACACATATATGTCGTGATACCTTTGCTATTACGTCGGCCGCCGTAATTGTTAGGGTATCCTTTCATATATGTACTTATTACCAAATCCTATATCACAATGTTCAACTTCGTTCCTACGGTTTTAATTCTAAATGTGACATGAATTTATATGGAAATGATACTATGATCAATATAATTTTGCTAGATGACATTAATGATCTCATGCCGTTAAGTCTACATAACCCTCTCGGGTACGCGGGCATGTGCAGAAACCACCAACGGGGCATATCCTGCTCGAGAATTGGAATGCGAATGAGTACACGTTGTCAATGTAGCAAATAAGTAAATATTCTAGTGGATAAGTCCATCTTGAGTGACATGTAAGTACATATCTTTTCGAATAAGCACATATAGTTTCATGCACACGTAGTTCCTAATTCATGTTCTATATGCGGGTTCCTTATTTATAGTCTAGGTCAATCCACCTAGATCTCTATAAACAATGGCTCTGATACCAATCTGTCACACCCCGTCTAAAGCGGAAACAACGGAATGCAACCACGATAGGATCACAACACATTATTATAAAGATGTCTATATGAAAATAAAATCCAATGTGTTATGATACTTGTAACATGAATAGGAGTCCATGCCACATGTACATACCAACAATGAAACCGACAATAAGCAAATACCCACAATTTAAATGTTAAGGCAAAACACGCCTTTTTCAAATTATTAAGAAGTCACCATCTTGACGAGTAATCTCAAAGTTTTAGCTTAAATGCAACCTAAAGGTCCACTAAGCTTTCTTGTCCTCTATCTTCAAACCGCTAGTATTACCTGAAAAGATATGCTCAAAAACGTCAACAATAATGTTGGTGAGTTTCGTAGGTTTGAAACCAAACACCACAAATAAAACATTTTGCTGTGATGAAAGTAAGTTAGGACAATGCATATAGAAATGTACACAAATGTGAAATAATGCAGTCAATAAATCTCAATGTACGGCAATTACCTCACAAGGAAGTAAAGCACGAATGTAAGCAACAATCCCAATGTACGGCAAATACCCCACAAGGTAAAGCACGAATGTAAACAACCAATCTCAATGTACGGCAAATACCCCATAAGGAAGTACAGCACGGATGTAAGCAACAAATCTCAATGTACGGCAAATACCCCACAAGGAAGTACAGCACGGATGTAAGCAACAAGTCTCAATGCGTATAAGTCACATAGTGTCACACATTTCAAGCATATGTCCAAAAATAGAAATGAATACGTTCACAGCATAAAACAGTTGGTAAAACATGTGAGCATACTTTTCCCCCAATGTAAAATTATGTAATGAAAATAGGGCCACGAAAACTCACCTTATAAAGCAAAGCAAGTTAACCTAGCTTAATCACGAGCAAAGCTTTAGTGTCTTGTGGAACCAAAGCTTCCTACAAACATATTAAATTCTATTTAAAACTTTGTAGAACCACCCTAGCACATACTGAAATAATATCTTAGGTGATTAACTTGTCTGAGTTCCTTGTAATTGCTACTCGAACACGTGACATCATTTAAACCAACTTAATTCTTCCATTATTCAAAATGGTTTAATTTGGTTAGTTAATCCGTATATCTTCTAATTTGCCATCCTAAATTCTAATGTATTTTAGCTTCTATTAAACTGTCACGTTTATATTGATTCCAGTTATGTATCAAGTTCATTTTTTTTTTATCATTATAAACCTCATCATCACAAGATCTCGACTCAACCCGTACCTAAAATCATATACCAAAATCTCAAATTATAACCCTTTAGACAACCCCTTCTTTTTAAATCAAATATATAAATTAAATCTTAAAATTTTATAAATGTGATTTGTTTACAGAAAAAGTTTATTCTTAAACATTCTTTACAACTCCCAAAATATTAGAAAACAATTTGGTCAAACCGAACTAAGTTTACAAAAGTTTTTCTCAAATTTCGTCACTCCTAACTGCAGTTTATGAAATAATTTTTAAAAAATAATATAAAGCGTTTTAGAGGCCGAAACCTCGAGATATTTAGTAAAATTTCGAGATCTACAACTTTCCAGTTTTGACCGAAGCCTGAAAACGATCGTAGCTAGGTCAAAACAGCCACTGTTTACAACTACGAAAATCTGAACAACCGTATATAACTTTCGACTTCAAAAATACCTTAAACCTAATATTAAATCCCCAAACACATAAATCATCTCTAATATACATCTATTCCAGAAAAATAATAAGAAAAATAATTGATTAGGGTTTATAAGAAATGCGTACACGAACACGATCGAGAAACACACGAAAGCACGACACAACTTTTGATTTGGTTCCCTCTTGATGTTTGGCCGACCACCACAAGGATGATTTCTTATATTATTATTTTTTTTCCAGTCGATAGAAGTAAAAACCACAGGACGACTTCTTTCTTTTTTTTTTTTAATAAAAGAATTTAGGTTTAATTACTAAGTTTATATTTATAATTAGTCTATTAGTTAGTGATCAAGTTACCAACCTTTAGGGTGTTTGGGCCGACTATGTTTTTTTTTTTTTTTTTTTGATCTTGTACTACGGCTCACAAAAGAACCAAAGCTAGGATTATTATTATCTTATAGAAAAGGATCATAGGAGCAGCACCATTTTAAGGAGCAGGGAAGGCAACATTTGATCCAATCAGATATGCACACGTGTAGTTTTGTTCCCCGCACAGTAGATCACCAGGGACTATTTTTGCACATGTTTCAAACTTGTGGAGCTGACCGCAAATCACAAAAAAATAGTATGAATTAGGTTTTCATCCTGAAATCCCCAAATCAATCAGACTACATTTCTCAGAGATACGATTCTTCAAACACTTGTGTTTAATTCCAATTCCAGTTCCAAATTCATCATCATCTTCATCACTTGCTATCTACTCTGAATTCTTCTTATCACTCTTTCCTATCACACCACCACCAATGTCGGACCTGAGATCCGTCGGTCGTAACCTCTCGTTCGATGTTCTAACCACCACTGATTCCTTTTTCGACGAAGGTGATGACCATCCACCTTTGACCTTTCTTACTCAGATTTGATTCCGTTTAAACCAAACCTCTTGTTAACACAATGCCTATATGGAAGCGAATAAACAAAAAGAAGAAGAAAAAAATTAAACCTACAGATGCCGATGATGAACAAAAGCAACTTGATTTCGTTAATGATGATAATCTGAATACGTCTGGTAACCCTAACCATAGCTCTACTACTAGTACTGATTGTAATTTCAATTTCTGATACATTGATTATCAATATAAATTGTTGTGGTATTGCGGTGATGATGACCGAGATGGCGGTGGTGTATGAGGAAGTGTATGTGCCGCCTGAGGAGAAGCGAGTTTATCCTGTGAGTAGTTCGGTTAGGTAAACACCTGAGTTGAGGCAAAGGAGTAGTAGTGTGTGTAGTAGTTTAGGTGAGAATCAGGGGATGATGATGTTTCGGATTGATGAGAATGTGCAGGAGGTGGATAATAGTAGTTGTAGTAGTAGGAATGGATGCTTTTTTGGAAAATGATTAGATACGGAATTAATGATGAACAAGACGGCTGAGATGAATGTGATACGGAATTAATGATTCAATAGTAGTTGTAGTAGTAGGAGGTGGATAATAGTAGGATGCTAGAAAAGGAGCAGTCACTTGATTGATCATACAACAGTTTCATAAGTTAACTACATAGTGATTTTATGAAATAAATTAATCCTGCTGTGACATTCGGGCTATTTCTAGCTCGAAAGTTGTCGTTGACCAGGACGATATACTACATAGTGATGCAATGCCTTGGTGCGATTTGTGGTGCTGGTGTCGTTAGTGGGTTCGAAGGTGGAACCCAATACAAACTAAACGGTGGTGGTGCTAACACAATCGCCCACTATTACACCAAAGGGAGTGGCCTTGGTGCTGAAATCGTAGGCACATTTGTTCTTGTTTACACTATTTTCTCAGCCACTGATGCCAAACGAAATGCCTGTGACTCTCACGTTCCGGTATGGCATATGGCCCATTTTGTAACCATTAATCTATTACCATACATTGAAAGTTGAAGTAACTTTGGGTATACGCTTATTAATTTGTTGAATGTTTCAGATTTTGGCCCTTCTGCCAATTGGGTTCGCAGTGTTTCTAGTCCACTTGGAAATGATCCCGATCACTGGAACCGGAATTAACTCGGCAAGAAGTTTGGGAGCTGCTATTATTTACAACAAGGATCACGCATGGGATGATCACGTAAGGCTTCTACTTAATAATTACTATGTATTAAATAATATATTTGCATATGAATTTGTTGTTAATATTATAATATAGTTTATTTGGGCAGTAGGTGTTCTGGGTAGGCCCATTTGTTGGGGCATCATTGGCAGCATTTTACCATACAGTCGTATATGGGAGCATTCAAGAACAAGTGAAAAGGAAGACATTTTAGCTTGTAAAATACTAAAATGTATATGTATTTAGGTAGTGGTTTGGTTTCCTTTTTTTTTCTTCTAATAAATCCGTTTTTTAAGTGGATGAGTGTGTTGAGCCCTCATAGAAGTTTTTGTCTGCCTTTTTACTATTCGTATTGTTGTATGTTCAATGAAGTACTTATTTATGTTCTTCTTTTCAAATCTGTTTGCAGTCACTTGAATGGACATCATAATGTAGTTTGTGTAGATTTTAAGTATAGCTCGGTTTCGTTATTGCATTTATCACTTGTTTTGGAGTATAGCAACTAATTCCTGATTTATGAATCCGGTAAGAAAAGTCATCAATAACTTTTTATATCGCGTCTTTTTAAGAAATACAGTAGAAAAAAATGCAGAAGAGTATGTTTTTAAAAAATGCAATAAATTAACTTGAATATAGTAGAGCAACATATAATGCAGTATATTGTGTTCCTAAAATGCAGTTAATTTTTGATGTCCCATTCCTTATTTATCATTTGTGATGTAATATTTTGAAATACAGTACAATATTTAAAATGCAGTAGATTATGTTTAAAATGCAGTAGATAATGTTTAAAATGCAGTAGACTATTTTTAAAATGCAGTAGATTATCTTTTAAAATGCAGTAAATGAACTTTGATGCAGTAGAACAACATAATAATATCATTTTTTTGTGATGTACTATTTTGAAATACAGTAGAATATTTAAAATGCAGTAGATTATGTTTAAAATGCAGTAGCTAATGTTTAAAATGCAGTACATTATTTTCGACCCATCCAACCCATTTGACACGTTTTCTGTTAGCTTATTTGACCCGTTTGAGATAAAGCAACATCCAACTTGACCCATTTATAAGTTAATGGATTGGAATTGCCACCTTTAGTATGTATGTCTGTATGTATATATATCTTATGCCAGCACTAAGCCTTTTCACTTTGAGCTTTCAAGAGTACTTAAATTTTAGGAATCTTAAATGGGTTAATGAGCAGTAAACTGATTATGTTTGTACGTATCTGGCAGACACTAGAGTTGATGGAGGAATTCGGGGTCAAACCAGATGTTATTACATTCAGTACCATTATGAATGCCTGGAGTTCAGTAGGATTAATGGAAAAATGTCAAGATATCTTTGATGACATGATAAAGTCCAGGATAGAACCCGATATTCATGCATTCAGTATCTTGGCAAAAGGCTACGTTCGAGCAGGTGAACCTGAGAAAGCCGAAGCACTATTGCAAGTTATGGAAGAATCGAAAGTAAGCCCAAATGTAGTCATTTTCGCTACTGCCATTAGTGGATGGTGTAGTGCAGGAGAGATGGATTATGCAATGAGCATATACGGTTGGACTTGAGGATAATGAATGGTTGAAGGAGATGTACATCAGAAGAAGATGGATACCAGCCCCATTTATTCACAAAATGTTTAAGATTATCTAGACCTAAAAAAGTGGATCTGAAAATATCATTGCATTTTACGGTTATGTTACTGTACTTTTCGTTTTAATGTAATAGAAAACTGATTTGAATGAGTAGATACGGGAACACATTTACTGCATTTTACGTTTAGGTTCCTGCATTTTATGTTTAAGGAGGTTGAAAACTGAGATGAAAACTAGATCTCGAAAACTTATTTCTTTTTTACGTTTAAGTTACCGCATCATATGTTTAAGTTACTGCATTTTAAGTTTAATGTGGTTAAGAACGAATATGAAAAATATTAAAAAAATCACTGCATTTTACGATTTAACTACTACATTTTAAGTTTTAATTATTTTATTTTACATAAAATAAGTTTTACATAAAAAAATTCACTGCATTTTACATAAAATGTATTTTAAGTTTTAATCACTTAATTTTACATATCTTAAGCTCGTGGAAAACTAATATGAAAAAAATATATATATATATATAAATTACTGCATTTTACGTATATGTTACAGCATTTTATGTTTTAAGGTGGTAAAAGATTAATCTGAAATAGTAGATCTCGAAAACGTACTGCATTTTAAGTTTAAGTTACTGCATTTTACGTTTATGGTTGTGGAAAACTGATTTAAATGAGTAGATTTGGGAAAACATATACTACCTTTTAAGGTTAAGTTAATGCATTTTCTAAATCTACTGCATTTTACCATATTTTCATGCATTTACTTGAATGCAGTAGAACAACATTTTACTTGAATGCAGTAGAACAACTTGTAGTACTATTGAATCCACTGCATTTTACCACATTTTACTGCATTTACTGAATCTACTGCATTTTACAATATTTTACTGCATTTTATTGCTTTTTTAGATATTCGTGCAATTTACAAAGGAAAACTGCATTTTATAAGTACATAAATTGACTGCAATTTAATAGTACTGCATTTTGTAGCTATACGTACATTTTACCACATTTTACTGCATTTTATTGTTTTTTTGGATTTTAGTGTATTTTACAATGAAAAACTGCATTTTATAGCTATACGTACATTATCTTTATCAAACTACCATCACAATAGTATGCCATGACCTCTACATAGACAGCAAAAAAATAGACCTTAACATTCACCATTAAAACTAAAGGTTATGATTTAAGGTCAGATTGCAGATTCAGTTTACAACTTTTAACAGACAGAATTGGAGATAACAAATCATACTTATCAAAAACTGAATAAATTTTGTATTCAATAAGTAAATATACTTTCTATAAGATTAAATAACATGCTCATTATGGAGCTCCATAACCGTTACAAAAAAATTCTGCACAGAAAAAAAAGAACCAAAAAATTAGAATCCAAGCAATCTCAGTTACATTCTAGGGTTAAATCATAGATATAGATAATTACAAATAAAAACTTCAAAGTTAGATGCTTGAAAAAGAATCCCAAATAAAAAGGAAACCAACATGTCTTCAACTAGCGATAATATTCATCTTATACGCACGCTTGCCAATGTTCACTTTAGAATTCTTCTTGTGAACCAATATGACTTCATTATGTAACTTTTCGTACATCTTCACTTCATTTTTCAAACGGTGCGAAACATCATTGAAGTCAAATAACAAGATCTTCACCAAGTATTTTTTTTCTATTTTTTTTTTGGACAGAAACCTGATTATGAAATTTGGTATCGAAATCCTTAACACTTGTACCATTAAAGCATTCCATATGCCTCATTACGAAAACACCTCCATCAACATAATTTTTCTTTGTTGCCCATTCAATATCCATAACCGTGATGTCTTTCGCCATCAACTCCATGATGTTTTTGTGCTTCTCGATCTTTCCGAGGTATTCACAAAACATTCTACGCTGTAGCAACAAAAAAGAAAGTACAAAACAAACAAGAAATACTTATAAACTTATTACAACAGTGTTTGGCAAGCGACAGTTTATAATGCAGTTTTAAAAAATAAAATGCAGAAGAGTATGTTTTTAAAAAATGCAGTAAATTAACTTGAATATAGTAAAGCAACATATAATGCAGTATATTGTGTTCCTAAAATGCAGTTAATTTTTGATGTCCCATGCCTTATCATCATTTGTGATGTACTATTTTGAAATACAGTAGAAAATTTAAAATGCAGTAGAATATGTTTAAAATGCAGTAGATTATGTTTTAAATGTAGTAGATTAACTTTAATGCAGTAGAACAAAATACCATTATTTTGTGATGTACTATTTTGAAATACAGTAGAAAACTTAAAATGCAGTAGATTATATTTAAAATGCAGTAGACGAACTTTGATGCAGTAGAACAACATAACATCATTTTTATAATGTAATATTTTGAAATACAGAAGAAAATTTAAAATGCAGTAGAATATGTTTAAAATGCAGTAGATTAACTTTAATGCAGTAGAACAACATATCATCATTTTTTGTGATGTACTATTTTGAAATTCAGTAGAAAATTTAAAATGCAGTAGATTATGTTTAAAATGCAGTAGATTAACTTTAGTGCAGTATAACAACATATAATGCAGTAAAATATGTTAAAATGCAGTAAAGTATGTTAAAATGCAGTCAATTCTTGATGTCCATCAATTACAGACAACAATTTATTAAAAACAATTTGTTGATTAAATATAAATACATAACACCGGAAATGTATACACTAGATACAAACCTCGTCTTTTGCTAAACCTATATCACATTTTGTATCCTGCTCAGGTCTGCAACATATTTCACATTTTGTAGCAGAATTCTTACATTCATCTTTCCTCCTTCTCGAATCATTTTGCTAAACCTAAAATCAATACAAAACAACATCTGGATACAATACAAAACATTCACATACAATAATTGCTTTTTAGAAAATCAAAATGAATCTTAATAAACTTCCAATAATTATCAAAAATTACAAAAACATACTTAGCTACAGATCTGGAACAATTACAAATCTACATCTAATCAATTAATTACCATAATATCCACAACAAATCAATAAATATCCATAATTAATTACCAAAAATGAAGTAGATCGAGTAAATCGAAACCTAACCTCCTCCATTTACGAAGAGCTAATCCTTCTTCATCAAGTATAATCTACAAAATCAAACTCTCATAAACACATAAAAATGATCGAATCAAAACAAAATATAAGATGTAACATCATGCAGTTAATAAGTAACTTTCTATTTTTAGGTTTAAATCTCCGATTCTTAAAATTTTTACAGATCTAACATTATTCTAGATATATAAAAACAGATGTATGTATATAGACAAGTGTATACCTCTCGCTACAGATTGAGTTTCATCGCTACCGTCCGATAACAAGTTCACTAGCATCGTTTGGTCGTTTTTGTTGCCTTCAAATCTGTATCTTAATACTCATAAAGATCAATTATGAAGTCCCACACCAACTATAAATCTTTGTTGTACCATCGTTCCCTAAGTCCTTTAAATAAGGGAGCAACCTTCTATAGCTAAATGAACTTGGACTTTTAAATACCTTCCTTCGGCCGTGCAAACTTGTTACCTATCAATTAATTCCATGAAGTACAACTTTCATTCTTTCAATGTTGTGTATATAAGCAGTCAGGATAATAATTTCTTAATCATAGTAATGCATGATAATAGCATCAACAAGTCAGCATGTAGAACATAGTAAATATTGCAGCAACCTACTCAATAGCATCAATGAGATATGAACACAAAAGTTGACAAGCAAGCATACTGTCCAGCTTTGAAGGTCGATTATACAAGTAATCGTCACAATTTCAAGTTTTATCAAGAGCAGTAGCTAATAAATAAGCATCACCATGGACATTAAAACAAGTAACAAACTGTAATTAGACACATACTCGATATTAAACCAATCCGTTACAGTACAGCTGCGCAATCAACCACTTACTTTCTATTGCAAAAATGAAATGTAAACACATAAATATTTGGACAATTTGCATAAAGCTCAACTCTTAATTGTCAGTTTAACAAGTATAACCATATTTTCAAGTTTGACCAAGCACATCAGATAAGCATCATTGATGTAATTCAACTGCATAATCAAACTATATGCACTTAAGCACATACACAACATTGCAACATTTGCCTCGATAGCATCAATGAAATGTAAACACAAATATTGGCAAATATTAATTATTTAAAACTTTTAAGCTCAGCTATACAAATTATAAGTAATCATCACATTTTCAAGTTTGACCAAGTAAACTAAATAAGCATAAACATTAATTAAAGTAACAAATGATAAATAATTAACCACAAACTCAATATTCAAAATAATCGACTAAGTAGCATCAGCTGTAGACATAAATATTAGCAAATACTTAAGAAATCAATCGTAACTTACAGAAGATTGACTCTTACTCATAGGACCTTCAGTGCCTACAATTTCATTTACAACATCACTCATCTCTTCAACCGTTTTATTATGTTCAGATTCAGAAACAATTGGTGTCATCTGAACCAATTCATCAGCTACAGCTACAATATTCTCGGTACGAGCTTCCGAATCGTCCGCATCAGATGAAACGTTAGGGTTTACAATTGCATCAGTTTTCTCAGGCGATTTGTGTTTGTAATTTAGTTTTGTGTTTTTGGCTGTGTTTCATGTTTGTAGAGAAGAAGAAAGGGAAGCTGTGTAAATGAGATACCTAGTGTTTGCAGAGAGAAAGAAAGGGAAGCTGTGTAAATGAGATACCTGCCCGAATGACCGATTGGTGAGTGATGATGTCAAACTATTTTACAAAACCAGTCCCTTGACCAAACTTAATTGCATGTCGCATCCTTTTTGATCTGTGTGATCTTGACCGTTGAAAGCTAATGGATGGTCAAGATTGTTTCTGCTTTTCCTGCCTCTCTAAGGACGTCATCTCCTTGGAACCTGACCCTTATCTTATTACTATTTACTTGATCACAATTAAAATTGTTATATTATTCTTTCATTAATATATTATTATATGAAAAAGATGATGCAAATGATTGTTTTTGTTACATTATTATTATCATTATTTTATTATATATTATTATTATTATTTCATTAATATTATCCTAACATTTAATCCAACCGCGTACAAATACTTAATTTATTTCCCCACAGTACTCGCATATATGAATAAAAATATGAAATGATAATATGAAACGAACCTAAGAATAGAGCTTTTGGTGACGGATGTCACAATGGGATGGTGGAAATATACATTAAATTGGTTGAAATCTTCAAGGATTCGGGATTAGAACTAACTTGTGTTCAGAATGAGGTAATTACAAGGATTGAAACTAGAATAAGAAGTTTAAGGAAAGAACCGTTTCTGAGTAAGCATGCTGGGATAGTGGCAGATTGTTTGGAGTTTATGAGTGAGTTTGAGAAGAATCATCCCGATCGTGAGTATAAGCTGGTAGGTGATAAGTTAGTATTGGAACCGGAGGGAGTAATTAATAAGGTGATAAAAGGAATCAGCTGGGATTTGGTTTATCTTCAACATGTTACCAATGGACATTTAGAAAGTTTTGCAACTTTTGGTAATGGGGTTGAAAATGTAGTCACTGAAATGATGAAGAGCTTCTTTGTCCTCTATCCATTGAACTAATTTCATGATTTCATTTCCTTTTATATTCCTTATGCTATTGGATTATTTTTAACATTTTGGTTTGTTTTGGATTATGTTAGACTTTTGTTTGTTTGGATTTTTGTTTTTGAATGTGTGGTTTGAATATTAGTATTATTTTGAATATTTTTCTTTTCTAAGTTTATTAATTTTTGTTATTTTATAGTGTGGAATTGTGAAGATTTTGAAGTCGTGATTATCATCCAGGTTTGAAATTTGATTATATAAAGTTAGTGGTGAATTTGGGTTAAAATTTGGGTTGAAAATCGTTTATTGAAAAATTCAGATTTTTCAATCCATACGCCGTATGGAATCCATACGCCGTATGGATTGATTGGGCCGCTGGACTGGGCCGTTGACTGGGTTTAATGAGTTGACTTGGGCCTATTTAATCCATACGCCGTATGGAATCCATACGCCGTATGGATCAAAAATGCAGAAAACCGCCAGCAGCCTCCTTCTTTCTCATTTTTCATCCAAAACCCTTTTTCTAAAAAAACCACCTACGGTTTTCACTTCCACAACCCCCAAACGGAAATTCCGGCAACGCATTCATCGCCATTTTTGCATATTCGTGTTACACGCACGTTCCTCTTCAAGGTATAACTTCCCGTTTTCATTTTCGTTGTTTAATTCGCTCGTTTGAAAGTTAGGGTTTATGATAGAATTTTGGGTATTTTGGATACGCGTATGATTATTGGCATGTTTTGATTGAGTTATGTTCTAATTGCTATATGCATTGCAATGTCATATTCGTTTTTCAATTGTATTGCATATTCGAGATTATTTGGATTATTCGTTAGTGAGGAGTAATTGAGAATATGAGTTGTGCTCAATTATGCTATATTTTAATTCAGTGCTTATTAATTTTCTGACCACATGATGATTAATGCAAATATTTGTTTGGTACACACGTGTTTGTGATTACGGTCATGTGATAAATTGTTATATTGATTAATTGTGTTACAATAATTCATTTTGAGTTTGTATGAATGTTTGCAAGTTGCTAATACTCGAGTTTAGTGATTGTGCAATTTCGTATATTCAGAATGGTACCAAGTTATTATAATACATTTGATTATGCAATTGTCAGAAATATTTATTTAAGTATATACATGTATGCATATTGGGTAGTTTTGTTTAAATTGCAATTCAGGTTAATGAAATTGATTGTTGCGGTAGTTTTAGGCTAAACCTTTATGGTGGATTATTCAATTTTAAGCCGAAATGCTGCCGAAAATTTTAGTGATCTTTTTGCAATTAACTGCTTATTTAGTATTATTAACAATTGTTTTGTTTAGCAGTTATCATGTCTAGCAGGAGAGCACGAGGAGGTGAGACTTTGGGAAACCCATTGATTAGATCACATAGATACCTCACATTTCATGGGTCATATACTGAGACTGCTAGGATGCAGTTTGGAGATCGTCTGGCTTCCAATATTGGCCAGTCTATTGAGGTGTTTGATGCTATTAACTGGAATGTTTTGGAGCATGTGATTGCTAGAGAAGGGTTTACTAATGGTGCTGAAGCCATTAGGAATTTACTGGCTATTCCATACGTATTAGAGGATGGAAACATTGGATTTGTTTCCTATGCTTGGTCCCGGTTATTCAGTATCAGGGAGGATATCTACAGAGAGTTGGTTGTAGAGTTTTACAGCACTTTTAGGTTTGATGCCAGGTCGACTCAATGGACTGAGAACTCCATTTTCTTCCAGCTAGGGGGACAACCTAGACATATGACTTTGGTTCAGTTTGCTTTGGGACTGGGGCTTTATGAGCCCAATGAGCTGGATAATCCTCACTTTTTAAACCACATTTCTGCAGGTGCTGTGAAGAAGCTCACTGACTTGGAAGTTGAGCAGGAGTGGCAGTTTATTGCCCAGGGTGCTTATGGTAGTTCGACGCCTTCTTACACGCGTATTCGAGATCCTCGTCATCGACTCATTCACAGATTGTTGACTTACACCATTGTGGGTCGCAAGGAGGGGCCTGAGAAAGTTTCGAGGCCTGACTTGTTTTATTTGAGCTCGATTATCAGGAAGAGGTTAGTGAATGTACCTTGGAGGTTGGCTAAGTGGATGTCGAAGAGAGCTACTGGTACTAGAGATGGTAGTAGTTTGTGTGGAGGTCACTTTGTTACTCGATTGGCGAGATATCTTGGTTTGGCTACTCAGGATGAGATGGGCTCATGCACGATTGTTCAGCCTAGTATGGGTTGGCTGACTGCACGCCGGTTGGAGGCGTTTGCTCTCATTGAGCCATGTACCACGTATGGAGGTCCTGCAGAGATGTATTACTGGGTTCCGATTACTCCGGTGAGACAGACTTTGCAGTAGAGGCAGGCTAGAGCCAGAGGAGATACGAGTGGCAGTGATAGAGGTCGAGGTACGGCACGAGGCCGTAACAGAGGGTATGCTACAGAGTTTGATCAGTTGTCTCAGCAGATGCATCAGATGCAGTTACAGCAGACTCAGAGGTTTGATCAGATAGATCTGATGCAGAGACAGCATTTCCATCAGACCAGTGCACACTTGGACTACCAGGATGGCTTGTTTGAGCAGTTGTTTGGTCAGTTTCCTTCTGGACCCACATATCAGCCATTCCAGTACCAGATGCCACCAGAGTTCATGCCACGACCACCACCACCATCGCAGTCAGAGTATGGAGCGCCTTCTCATCAGTACCGGTATCGCCAGGATGACGACAGTGATTAGGATGATGTTCATCCTATTTGGTTTATGATTCCAGACACTATTATTATTATTGTTTTATTATTATTATTATTATGACTGTTTTTATTTTGTAGGTTTTATTAATTATGTTGGATTGGTAGTTTTAGGTTTGGTTGTTTTTAATTCGGTTGTTTTTATTTGGTATTGTTTAATTATGTTTGTTGATTGTTCCCTCATAATTGTGTTGTGAGTACGTGTCATGCTGGCGGTAAGTTCAGCGCAACGAATAATTGAATCGAGAGGATGTGGGAAATTCGTATCATCCTTGTCATTAAACTGCACACTATTCCAGGGGAGTTTTTCTGTTCTAAGTTCTTTTCTCTTTTTCCCGTTTTCTTTTAAGAGTGTCATTATTTGTACAATGAGGGCATTGTACATCTTTAAGTGGGGGATGGGAGAGAAAAGAAGTGAAATTTCCACATTATTATTCTGTTAATAAGTATATGATTTTGTAATTTGGTTAATAGTTATCTTATTAAGGTGAGTAACTAGGAGGTTATGAGTTGCCCATTCTTCAACCAAATTTTTGCATTTAAATTTCTTGTTTTCTTGGGATAATTATTTTGTAACTTTGTAGGTTAAATTTAAAATTTTCTACACTTTTTATTAAAAACTTAAGCTATTAAAGATATTATTTAGCTTCATTATATGATGTATTGATAGGCGATTTATATGAGAATGTTTGAGCTGTTAAGAAATGATAATTAAGGAGTAAATATTTCTTTTAGATGAATTTTAGCTATGTATAACGTATTTCTTAATTTTCATATTAGTAATGTGTGATATGCCATATTTTTGGGAATTTAATTAATAATCATTTGGGGATATACTGGGTGTTGTTTCCTTTGTTGTACGAAAGTACAGACCTGGTCTCCGTCAGTATATTTAACGAAAGTACATATGCTATACTATCAAGCATCAATGTCACAACAAGCCTACTCAATCAGGTTACTATAAAACATTTCATCTATTAATTCACAATTGATCAGAAAGATCTATCACTTCCCAAATCAATTTCACATTATCATACTCTACGTGTCTCATAAACCTATCCATCCTGGTTTAAATCAAGTGTTTAACTATAGTCCAAACATATCATATAGTCACATAAACACATGTTTTCTCAAATAGCAGTCATTCTCAAGTCAAATGACACTACATTCCTTAACCAGGATTCAAGTCATACCTCACTAACATAATACTATCAATTATCTTGTCTCACCAATAAAGACACTCCTTAGGTCCTAACATCAATTCTGTTAAAACCTTAATCAACTCTCTGTCTACTTAAATATATTTCTGCATTTTCAACTCAATCAGAAATACTAACAACAATGAGCAACAACGAGCATCTCATTTAACACTTCTCTCCTCATGTCAACCTATAGCAATCATTAGTTGACTCAAAACTGGGGAATCATATCAGTCTGACTCAATTAACTTCACAACAAAGCTTACTCAACATAACAGAGTAAACAATTCAAGTTAATGTAAATTAACATAGGCTTATCGAAGATTACCTGACAAATCTTAAGCCAGCAATGTTGAGGAAACATGAAATATACCAATCAGATACTCATGTTCCTCCGTCTCTGCAATCAAACAACAACTTCACAACTTGTTATGGGTTAGTTCATATTCAACTAACTACTTTCTCATGCATCAACTAATCAACTAAACCCACACCTTCTGGAATGTTTGACTCAACTCAATCAAAGTTTAGGATTGAACAATCTATCATGTTCAATTCACCCAAACTATTGCTCTGATACCAACTTATAACACCCCTCGTTAATTATAAACATTTAATATAATATTTGCGACTCGGAAGCTTATATATTTCAAAACATTACTATCAATGTCAATTAACTTTTTCAAAAGTAAATACTTCACATTTTAACAAACTCGGTGTTATATAATTCAGAACATCTCTTTAGTTATAAAACTAACATCAGAGTAAAAGCCTGTCAAACATTCCATCCAGTCCAACAACTTCCTGCCCTGCACAATATGTCCCATCTATTTAACCTGCAGGAAGAACTGTGGTGGGGTTAGCATATAGCTAAGTGAATGAAACTATAAACAACAGTCCAACTTAGCATAACAATCTGTTTACATCAAATAACAATAAACAGAAAATCAATCAGTCAATCATTCAATCACGCAACTTCCAATCAAGCGTTATTAATCGTCATGAGGACCGGTGGCTCCTGAGATACCCTAATACCGGTTTGGTACTCAAGGAACTCTTATCAATCATCTGTATTGGCCTATACAGAATTACCCGGAACCAGTTGTTAATCACACACGACCTAGATCTCTAAACCAACATTTCAAGTTTCAAGATCTCCTGTCGTCTATAATAACAACCAAGTCCAACTGTCAAGTCAAGTTGACCTCAGAATCTTACATACTAGCACCATCAGCCAAGTAAGCAACTAGTCAAACTATCATGGCAAGATATCTCAACAGATGCATCATATCAAAGTAATACTATAAATTACTTGTTGTAATTCAAATCAATACAACTAAATCACACTGAGGTTACAGATCCACTCACCGACACCTCAACCGCAAGCTCAGAAGTCTAATATTACTGAGCATTCTCCACATCTGAGAATACAATCAATAAACAATGAGTTAGTAACTCATTAACAACAATAAGTCTATGTTATAATCATATAACATATTGATGTCGCTTGTGAAAGCGCGTCTTGTTTTACAATTTATAAATAGAAATACCTAAATAATACTTTCAAGCAACCAGGCAAGAATACCCGATCATTTGTAAATATAGATTGGTAAGTCAAGTTCGAACACAGGGAAAAGGTGGAATATTTAATAATAGAAAATTAACAATTAACTAGAAAACAGTAAATAAGGGGTAAGTTTTAGTTCCGTGCGAACATTTTAGAAAACAATTTATTAAAATAAACAAACTTTAATAAAACTTAATTTAAAATTACCAATAAATATAATAATAAATCCTAATTGGAAGGAACAAGTAATTGTATAGTTAATGTCACTTAGATTCATATTTCCCGATTGATTACGTATTGATTATCTAATTGTGATTCCTTTAGATCAACTTAATACCAAATTCTTCAATGAATACTAAGTCGAATATGAACTAGCCAACGTTTCGGGTCCAACTAATTCCTATAATCTAGGGTCCAACATGAAACACTGGTTCCAATGTCACAAGATGATCAGTCAATTGTGTGCCTTTCCCTAAATTATGCATTAAACATTCACAACGCCTTATAATTAACTCTATTGGTATGACTCAACAATACCCAATAATTAACTTATTGTCTTGCTCATTTTAAAGTAAATTATTATTGTATACTCGACCTATCAGACTCAACGTATTTAGTGATAAATCAAAACCCTAAAGTTATGACCATCAATAGTTAATAACATTAAAGGAACTCAATCTCAACAACATTATTAACCACGTGAAGTAACAATAATAACTAGTTACCAATAAACAAGTGTCCACGAGCAATATAACCGTTTTCAATCAAATAACTTATTCAATACGCAATAACAATCGTTCCATAATCATAATCTAAGTTAAATAAACTACACAATCACTTTGGATATTCAATTCATCATCAAAACAGAAATATTCAGATTCATTATATCAAATTCTTCAATGAAAATAAAGAAACGAAATATACCGAATCGATTAACGATGAACTACGAAAGATTAGAGCGAATTATCCTCGTTCCTTAGCTTCCGTACCTCCAAACTAACCCTAAAATACGAAATTAAAACCCTAAAATACGTCTGAAACCGAAAGAAAACGAAAACCCTCTCAAAACTGTCGAAATAAGGTTTTTACACGTTTTTATACTTCTGTGATTTTTGATCCATACGGCGTATGGATTTCCATACGGCGTATGGATTGATTTCAAGCCCAGCCCAGACTCTCGTAACCTGGGCCTCCACTGCTGCAATCCATACGGCGTATGGATTCCATACGGCGTATGGATGCTTTTTCCAGCCGATTTCTTGACTTTTCTTATTTCATTCTTTTCTTCGACTTCGGCTCTCATTATTCTTCAAATATACATCATTCAGCTCGATTATTGACTGTTTTCCGTTCCTTTTCCATAAACGCTCCATTTCCACATCTAATTGCAAATATGAACGAAATCAATATCTATTCTAAACAAAATGCAATAAAAACATTCAAGATTAGGGGTAAAATACTACTAAAATATAGTACTTTTGAGCGTTTATCACATATCACAATAGTACATCACACAATGTACCACTTTAATCATGATAAACAATCATTAAATGGTACTTAACACTCTATACCATTTCATGTTTAAATATACAACTCATATGTATTTAAACTTAACACAAAAGTTGCTGGAATTCAGCCTTACCCGCCGGGTAAGACTAGTACCCGCCGGGTACCCACAAAACTATACAAGCCGCCGGCTAGCCAAGGAAGCCGCCGGCTTCAAACCAATTAAGAACTACCCGCCGGGTAAGGGAGGTACCCGCCGGGTACTCCCTTCGTCCCAGCGACCTGCGACCTGTTCAAAACTTAACCTACGGGTTTTATACTCAAATCACCAAAACTCAAATTCTAACAGTTTTAAACCACTAAAAACTTCAGGTAATCATCATGTAACACTTATAACATGATTTTGACATCTAATTCTCACAATTCATCAATTATCCCAATTTCAATCAAATGGATAAAATTCAAACTTACTTCATGATTGAAGAACACTGAATTGAGATATGAGAATGATGAAACTTCACTCAATCACAGCTTCAAATCTTAGGTTTCAATTTCTGATTTGGATTTCTTAGAGTTTTTGGGTATTTTAGAAGTTTCATATGAAACTTTCCAAAAGAGGAAAGTAAGTATATAAGTCGGCCTCATCAAACCGCCTTCAATTATACGGGTATAATTTAATACCCCATCTCAATCTATTGTCTGGAACTCGAAAACCATTTGCGAGTCCAAACATTTTATTATACCGTCAACTATATTAATTTACAACAATTAATAATTCACTTATCACATTGGAATATTCGACTCCTATTCCAATTATTTCAACTATTTCAAATAATATTATTTCCAAACACATTTAAATACTAATTTAAATCAAGAAATAATATAAAACAACTAGGTCCATTTCGAGGGTGTTACATTAAAGATATTTAAACATGTTTTTAATTATATTTTTTTTAATTATTATATAAATCTATCTATATTTATAAAACAAAGATTTTCCCTAGCTTTTTAGGTATGCCACATCATCAAATTTCTTTTTTTTAAAAGCTACCTAATTATGCCATATCATTAATTTAGTTTTTTCTTATTTTTTTCTAACTTCTTTATAATGCCACATCATCAAATTTCTTTTTTTTTTTAAATAAAAAAGCCACATAATTATGTCATATCATTAAAAAAATTAGTTTTTCTTTAAAAGTCTTTAAAATTTCTAACCTCACATCTTATAAGTTTTTAAGATTTTTAAAATTCCCAAGAAACTACTACATTTTATTTTGTGAGAAATCGTAATCGTAATAAAATAATATATTCAAAAGTATTGACGCGCAATATTATGAATCATCGTCAATTAAATCAATTATTTCGAGTTAATTTTGACCAATGGTATATTTTATAAAAAATTTTGCATTGTAACTTTAACATTTTCGGTGAAATGATTGTATTTATAAAACTTTGAAGTTCATTGTTTTCTTTTTTTTTTAATCTATAATAATAATGATCTTTAAAATTATTAATAATAACTTTGCAACTTCAGACAATAATATTAATATCTGAGCTGCATCGTACGGACTTAATAACAAAGTTTCCTATAACCTATGCGACACGTTTCATTGTCTTCCATTTTCTTATAAAACCTATGTGTTTTTAAGACAATTTTCTTCATTCTCATTTATGCCACATATTTTTAACATGCTATTTATTTTTCTAAATAACAAAGTCATGTTATTTGATCATGAAGGCATCTTCTTATAAATATAAAAAGTGAACAACCTCTTTGCTATTAATTCAATTTCTAAAATAGTTACATTCTATTTGAAGATTAACCAATTTATTACTTTAATAATGTTAACATCTTCAATTCATTTCAAAATGTTAATTAATTATACATGTTCTCACACCTCTATTCAAATCTACTGTTTCATGTCAATAATTTTATTTTTAACATATAGTATAATATAATCAACAGAGTATAAAAATCATATCCAATTCAAATCTCGGATATATAATACACTTTCTCGAGAGCTACAAAATAAATCATCCAAAGATACGCAAGTATTGTATATCATTTAGCTAAATAAGTTTAGATCACTTTAAATCAATCATTTTATCCCATTAGTTAGCAACCTTTAACTACATCTCCATTGACGGTATGCTTCGTGATTATCATTAAAAAGGGCTCATATGTCGCTCTTTCAAGACTTGAAAGGAAAAACATATTAATTAAAAATCTTGAATTGCAACAAAACTAGCTACAACACGTACAACAAACTTCGCTTCTAAAGAAGTTTGGCTAATGTATCTATCTTTTTCCTAATGATTTGCACATTTAGTTAACAATATTAAACTATTGAACTACTTACATATATGAACTATATAACTGGACTTTTCAACGGTCGTGCATCGCACGGGCTCAAAGCCTAGTATAAATATAAATTATAAAAATAAAAGAGTTTTGTGAGATTAAATGCACTTTAAACAAAAACCTTCATTCTCTCAAGATTTCTCCGTTTATTTTATATTATTTTATTTATAATATTCGAAATTTACCGGGTTCCCTGAAAGGCTGAAACCTCACTTTTCATTGGGGTATTTCACAAGACTCGGCGATTAGGTTTGAAAAGGTACCTTTGATTCCATCACCTTGGTTTACTATTCGTTCTATTGTTTCTTGTGTCATAATTGTTGCTTTTAGAATTCTAGGGTTTTGTTTTACTATTTGTTTGGAACTATCGATTTCCTTATTTTAAGTAGGATGTTAGGGCTTGTAATTTTTCACTATAAATCTGTATGTTTGCGTTTGTTATTTCGTTAAATCATCAACGTCATTTGTAATCCTGATCAAAATTTTTGTGATGTCTTCACTAACGGAGTGTTTGGGAATGCATATTTGTAAGTACTTGTAGTTTCAAAAGTGTGTTTAATAGTGAAATGCATTTACTATGAGCACTTGCAAACATAGCCTTACTTCATAATCAACAAACTGTATGCATAGGTCCGAATATGTTGCTTCCGTGGTTGTCTGTTGGAGTTAAGAGTGGGTTGTAGTAAAATTTGTAGAAAGGGCACTGATAAATTAGAATTAATCCAGTCAAAATGAGTGTTACATCTTACATGTGTGAAAATCCTTTGGTTATCGTTTGTAATGACATTCTAAAATGGCGTTTCATGCTCTTTTGTGTTAAAATCGGTGTGTTTCAGTCTTTATTTATTGTCATATATTATTGATTCTTTAAGGCTATGTTGTTTAAGTGTTTGAATTTAAGACAGTACCTGTTGCTATGGAGTATGGATGGGTAATTTTGCATTGAATTTGTGATGCTTTTATTTAGATCAACTATAAATGCACTCCATATAAATCATCAAAAGTTTATATATTTTTTTGGAATCTGCTTTGTGTTTGAAATATATATATATGTAAATATTCTGATGCAAATCCATGTTAATAAGTTATACCTGGACTTCAAAAGGATGTCTTTGTATCGTACAAATATATTTGAGATGAGTTGTTGACATGCTTAAAACAAACTTTAATTATTTATCATCTTTCCGAATAAAAAAAGATGGAGTAATTTGTATCAAATTATCATCTTGGTTTTGAAAAAAGTCATGTTGTATATTTAGCTTAAAAGTGTGCTCAATAAATAAAGATGGAGTAATCTGTATCTAGTTATCAGAGCCTAATCTTTGTGCTGTTCTGACTTAGGGGTGTTTGGGATTGTATATTTAGCTTAAAAGTGTGCTCAATATAAACATTTCTCCAACATCTTGAAAATAAGTGCATCTTTCCTTTTATTTTATTTTTTATTTGATCTTGATCAGTTGTGTCCATTATATTCAGTTAAAATGAATGTTACAAATTAGATGTATAAGCCGTGTGAAAATCCTCTGAATTAAAAAAGTTTTTCAGGTTCTTTTGTGTTAAAATCTGTGTTATCCAGACTTCCATTATTCACTTATAGTTATATACTGATGCTTTCAAGCTATTTTGTGTTCCAATGCTGTTTCATTTAATCATTTTTTATGGTATGTGCTGCCATGGGGTATGCATAGTTGATATTGCATTTGAATATGTGATGCCTTTTAACTTGTTACAATTATGACTGCGGTCCATATTGGCTATCAAAAGTTTATATATGAATTTGGACCTGCTTGCAGTTTGAAATATGTATTAAGTTTCTGATGCATTTCGATGTTTAATTTTGAATTGAACAAGTTATAGTTTGACTTTAAAAGGATTAAGGATGTCATGTGTATCCCCAGAAACAGATACCAATGTTCATATTTGCTATGAGTTTATCTACATTTACATTATAAACTTGTTTAATTATAACTATAATCTTTCTGAAAAATGATGATTTAATTTGTATCAAGTTATCATCTTAGTTTTGAAAAAGGTCATTTTTATGTCAAGGTTTATAAGTAGTTGTGTTTTGGTATTTTCAAGTTTATTTGCTTGGAGTTATGGTTACGTTTGGGTACATAAAATTCATTTCTCCATTTTTATGTTTCTAGAAAATAGAAAGTGTTCTGTGCCATCTGAAAACTAATGAAAAGTTAGAAAAATTGTTCAAATGCATATCATGCTATTATTATTTTCCCTAATAGAAAATGTAGAAAACCATAAATCAAGTTTTCAGATTTGTCGTTACAAAAAACAAAGACTTGAGCACGTTTTGTAGTTTTCCGATTTTCTTAATCTCTGGAAAACAAGAAGAGTTTCCTGCAACTAAACACGACCTAAGATTTTGTAATTTTAGATGCAGATATTTGTTGAGACCGTCACTGGAAAGATCATCACTCTGGAAGTCGAAGTCTCTGACATTATTCGCAATGTGAAAACCAATATCCAGGATAAGGAAGGTATTCCCTCTGATCAACAGAAACTGTTTTTCGTCGGAGATCACCTAGAGGAGGATGACCGTACCGTTGCTGATTACTTTATCCAGCCTGAATCCACTCTCCATCTTGTGCTTAGATCAAGTGAGCTTTTGCATATATTCATCAAAATCCGCTTTGAGAAAACCATATTTCTGGCAATCGGAAACTCAGACACCATCGCAGATGTGAAAGCCAAGATCCAGGATAAGAGAGGTATCAATCCATACCAACAAAGGCTTTTCTTTCACAGAAGGCAGCTCGAGGATGGCCGTACTCTTGCCGAGCACTACATTCCTACTGAATCCACCCTTGACTTTAAGTGTAGACTGAGGGGATATATTCAGGTAATTGTAAAATCCACTACTGGAAAGAAGACGGTTGTGGAAATCAAAAATACTGACACCATTGCTGATCTGAAAGCCAGATTTGAGGAAATAGAAGGTGTTCCTTCATATCAGCAGAGGCTAATATTTTGCAAAAAGCAGCTCGATGACCATCGTACCCTTGCAGACTACTTTATCCAATATGAATCAGTAATCCAGTTTTTTATGCGAATGGATCAATCTTTTCTTATATTCGTCAAGACGCTAACTGGAAAGACCACCATTAGTCTGTCAGTCAAAAGCTCTGACACCATTGGCGACGTGAAAGACAAAATCCAGGATGAGAAAGGTATTCGTCCATACAGGTTGAGGCTGTTCTTTCTCGGAAATCGGCTTAATAATGGTCGTACCCTTGCTGAATGCGGTATCATTCCTCATTCCATTCTCAATCTGGTGATTAGATCAAAAGGATTGATGAAGATATTCGTCAAGACTTCAAGTGGAAAGACCACCATGACTCTGAAAGTTGAAAGCTCTGACACAGTTAGCAATGTGAAAGCCAAGATAAATGATAAGAAACACATTCCTTCATTTCAGCAGAGGCTGTTCTTCCTCGGAGTAGAACTTAAGGATGACCTTACACTTGCTGACTATTGTATTGAGAAAGAATCCACTCTTCATCTTGTGCTCAGTTCGAGTAGCTGGGTGCCAGTTCACTTTATCAACCACACAGAAAAGACTATCATTATGGAAGTTAAAAGGACGGATACTATTGGGGAAGTGAAAGACATGATCCAGGATAGGGAAGGTATCGAACCAGAAGAGCATACACTAATTGTTGCTGAAGATCAGCACCTCTAGGATGGTCTAATGTTTTGGACTCTTTCGCAATCGGAGACTTATGACAGTTGGTCTTTGTAAAGCTGAATGATTGACACCACTGAGAACTTGTCCAACTGGCTTTACAGTTGGTCGCTTTTGGTACCGTATTTGTAAAAAGTAGTAATAGTTGTTAGCTTTTGGTACTATCTTTGTAAAAAGTAGTTATAACTAACTTTGTGTCGTGGCCATTAATGTTCTATGAAGGGTTATGGAAGATTTGATCTTATCACCCAGTCTAATACTTGGTGTCAAACTCAAGAACAAAGATTGAGCTTAAAGCCCGGCTCTGCATAAGATACGAACTTGAAAGGCTTGTATGGTTTACAAGTTATCGAATCATGAGCTCTAATAGCTCAATATTTGTACTGATTGGGTTCTTACTTGATTGAGGGTTCATGGGTGCAAGCTCAATCCTACATTCGAGGAAGTAAGATGTTGATGCTTTACATATAAGGTTAATGTTTTATTTTGTCTATCAATTGGTTTACATGTTGAAACTCGTTTGAGCATAAGGGTTGTATCTTAGGGTGATTTAAGTAGCATCTTACCAAATATTTACTTCCCTATAACCTTGCGTAGTCATTTGAGCATTTTGAATTCCTAATGGAAATTGCGAAGTAAGTGTAAAATTTTAATTTTTTTCTTTCCAACTCGGGAACACAGAAGTTCTTTTTTTTTTCTTTTCTTTTCTTTTATACCATCTTATTATGTTCCCATTCTCCTCTTTTCTTTTCGTAAAAATCTCGAGAGAATGCCCGGAGTTTGGTGTGTTCAACTATGACATTTTGTTAGCAATCTTAGTTATAGTTGATAAAAATCAAACCAGCAATCTTATCTAAAATATTCCAAACAAGTCAACCTTGTAAAGTTCACTGCAAAAATACTAGCCATAGCCCATAGGTATCCCTTTGTGAACAAATAATTGGAATTTGGAAGTGAGGTATCATCAAAGTGGATGAATGCATTTTGATGTCTTCCAAACTTGGACTTAAAATACTTCATATACCTTCATCATCTACACTTTAGCCAAATATTTATTAAGACTGCATTTAAAGATGTACATTTTAAGATTAGTTGAATAATTTTGGTGACTTTAATTTGCAATGGTCATTTTAAAAGTGTATGCTTATAAGCATATACTTTACTTATTATTATTATTATGAACTCAAAATTGTCGTTGCTTCTATATCTTTTGAGGTTTCGTTGACAGTAGTCTAAGTATACGGATTACAACTAACGTTTTTGTTGGTAAATGACTTAAACTTTAAAGTTTGTTCGATAAATTTGGTTTTGGATAGATATTAGTTTGACATGTTTTCTTAGTTGGATTAGGATTAATAATTTAAGTTTGTTTAGTACTAGGATACCAATGGTTTTATTCTATAAATAGGGATAATTAATATTAGGAATTTTATATGTTTGAATTTGATTTGCAATTTGAATAAACACTTTCGTTTCGAATCTGTTTGTGTTTGTTTTGTTCTTTGTATCTCTTCGGATATATTCTAATAGTTGTTAATTTCATTTTTTTATATTGATAGTAAAATTTAATTTTTAAGTTGTTGTGTGAGAGAAACGTTAGACCCCTCCTAACCATGACATAAACTGACACATCAATTTGTGCCAAATCAGCGCCACGTTATCACTTTTCAAAACTGATACAAAACTGACACTACACTGTCAATGGGACATCACTTCAGTTTTGTTGGACCCCACATTTACCAATATACCATTATTTTTGTACACTAAATAAATAAATAAAAACAAAAAAGAAAAAGTGACGCCCGTCGGTAAACCGAAGGCTTGCAAACCGACGCTCAACCGACGGGTTGGTGCCTATGACGTCTTCAAACTGATGGGATAACTGACGGGAAAACTGACTGGCGTTGGCAGCCCCTTGGAAAATTTTAGAATAATTATATGTATGTGTATAAATTTACACTTAAAAATTTGATTGATAGATTAAGATAATGGATTGTTATAAAACTGAAAGAGATAAATCATCTAACCAACCAATAAGAAAATTAAATAATTATAGTATTTGGACTTGAAGGTCAGAAGTCCATTTCTTAGGGAAACCAAAGCTAATGAAGTCATACTTTCGCTTTTTCTATAACTATCATTCCCCAATTGACAATTATTCAACTTTGAATGCTCTTGTTTATTTATCTATTATTAATATTTTGTTAATATTCAGGCTCTGAAAGCTCATATAGGGAATAACGTCGAGATTGGTGCCAATTCATGCATTGACAGGGGCAGGTGAACTTGCATTATTTTGTTTCGCTAAGGCTATCAAGAGTTCAGGACCATGCAATGCTTACATTTTTTTACTGATACAAATGATATGTACCCCTTTCTTTCTGCAGTTGGAGAGATACTATGATAGGTGATCATTCGAAGATAGATAACTTAGTTCAGGTACATATCAGATTCTTTCAAATCGTTCATCAACTGGTTCCCAATATAAGCTCTTCAACTTTACTTTCCAGATTGGCCACAATGTAGTGATTGGCAAGTGCAGCATGCTGTGTGGGCAAGTTGGCATCGCAGGTTCTGTAACGTATGCTATTTTATTCGTTTATCTTATTTGTTAAAAATTCTACTAAATCTCATTTGAGTTTCAGGTTATTCTAAGTTTTTTGACTATTGATTTCACATATAGGATGGGCGATTATGTGACATTAGGTGGACGGGTTGGAGTTCGTGATCATGTCACCATTGTGTCAAAGGTAAGTGTTCAATAGCTTTGGAAATGACTCATATATACCAAAATCATGTTTACACGTAAAACACCCGATATAATCATCATATTCATCCTGTTATTGATGCAATTGAAACTTAATAAAAGATGACGCTTGATATGCAGGTGCGTCTAGCTGCTGCTAGCTGTGTAACCAAGGATATTACTACACCTGGGGACTATGGTGGCTTCCCCGCTGTAAGAATGTTTTTTTGGGTGAAATTAAGTTGTGTATGCTATTGAAATTTGAGCTGATCTTCATCCCTAAAGTTATGAATTCATTCCGTTTACTATAGGTCCCTATTCGTGAATGGCGGAGACAGGTTGCTACTCGTAGATGAACATTAAAGTAATTGGTTCCTTGGAATTATGAAAGAATAAGTCAACTAGACCAAATCATATGAGAACCTAAATTTTGTCAGCCATGGAAAACAAAGGAGACTTGCATATCTGTGCACACGAAAGGGCTTGATATGCTAAGGATATGTTTGGTTGGGAGGTTTCGTGACAAGGGAATGAATATGATATATTGTTTGTTTAAGAGGGATGGATAATCCAAGACCTATAAAACATGGCTTTATGAAAACCGATCTAATACGGCGGGTTCACACATCATCTTTTCTGCTTGCATTCTCTCTTACATACAATATCTACCATCGATTGTTTCATTATCTATTTCTAAATCATGTTTTATTCTTTCTCATTCTCTTTCAAAACCAAACTCATTCCTAAATTCATGTGCGAACCAAGGTTGTTTATCATGCTAGTTCGCTTTCGTCTATAGATCAAGAAAATGAAAGAAATCTTTCATAGTGTTATAATTTTTTGGGTATATATTTATAATGTTATATCAGTGGTTATTCACTTACTCTTATTTGCTTCTTGTTTTTAATGATTAAAATGGCAATATCATTTGTATTTTTTTATTTTTCCTTAGTGACTTAAGTAACATATATGGTATTTCGGTTTTAAAGTACCACTGATTAAACCTGTTGGTACTGTGATGTGAAAGGGTGACTCTAATGCCAATTTTGTGGACTTAAAATAAGTTAAATGACTTGAGAAATGTCAACCTTATTTTTTAGTTATTTGAGGTTAAATCTTTAAAAAAAAAAATATCATATATTGTGCTTGGCGAAATTTAATAAAGCTACCAGCAGGCCCAATCAGCAATTGGCGATATTAAAAAGACGTTTTATTTTAAAAACTTTAAACTTCCTATCTTTTTCACGGAAGTTTACAAGAAAAACCATTGTAATCGCTACATGAACTTTGTAAACTTTTCCGAACCTTCCTTCCTAATAGTCGCAAATTTATGTATATATAATATGCACACACACACACAAATGCCTAACTACAGACTTTGCAGCTGTTTCTTCATCTAAAAAAAATAATTAAAGTAGAACTTTTTAAGGTAACTTGGTGATCTGCAAGAAGATAGAACTTTTTTCGGAGTTTGGAGTTTTTCTACTGTTATTAAGGTAGAACTTTTTTCACTTTTTGATTTGTTTTTGTTTTGTAAATGTTTATGATCACCTATATTACCTTTAATTTTATGATTTTATTCTTTCTAGGAAAACTTTTCCGGAAAGTACAAATTAAAACATGTTTTCTTTAACTGAACGCACCTTTATTTATTAATTTTTTCGTCATGTAGATGTTAACTTATATGGACTATCATGACATTGAGAAGGAATTAATATGGGGTAGTGCGAGGGAGACGATACAGATATCCATCGAGCCTCTCTACAGAAAGGCCTTCAGTCTGAAAGTCAGAAGATCCAGTAGCATTAACAACATGAAAGCCATGATCAATGATAAGATTGGTATTCCACCAGACAAGCAGAGTCTGTACTTTGGCCTTAAGCCTCTTGACGACTGCCATACCATTGCCGACTACAATATTAAGCAGGGATGCACCATCTATGTGTTTATTGAACGGATGCAGGTACCTGTCATGACCCCCACTGGACAGATCGTCAATCTGTATGTTGCATGTGACTACACCTTCGATAACGTCAAAGGCATGATCCAGTATATGGAAGATAATTCCTCAAGTAGACGGTGGATATGGCCATATTATCACTTCAGTGTATTTGAACTCATTGGCGGTGGCAGCCGGGGGTCTGCTGACTGCAACATCCGTAAAGGATCAACCCTCTTTCGTGGAGTTGGACAGATGCAGATTTCCATCACGACCCTCACAGGAGAACTACTCACCCTGAAAGTCGAAAGGTTTAACACAATTGATGACATTAAGGCCAAGATCGATGCTAAGGTACATATTCCCCCAGACCAGCAGAAGCTGTTCGATGCCTACAAGCAGCTGGAGGAAGAAGACTGTACCATTTCTGACTGCTACTTTGAGAAAGAACCCAGTCTCTTCCTTGTTGTACTCGAATCACCCAGGAGACACAAAGTGACAGCCAAGATCCAGGATCCTGAGGTTAGACCAAGGGTATCGATGCAGATATTTGTGAAGGACCTCACTGGAAAGACTATCACTGTAGATGTTAAAAGATCAGACACTATACGCAACATAAAATTTAACATCAAGGATAAGGTGGGAATCCCTCCGGACCAGCAGAGATTTATCTTTGCTGGTAAACAGCTAAAGGATGGACATACGGTTGCAGACTACAACATACAAAAGGAATCAACCCTCCATTTGTCTCTTCGTCTTCGAGGTGGTTTTGAGATCTATGTGGATACTTCACTTGGTATGACAACCACAATTGGAGGTTAAACATTTAGATACCGTTCATTATGTGAAGTAAAATTTCAGGAAATTAAAGGTTAAAATATCAGAACGACTCCACTCTCTGCCTTCAAGCTGTTTTCTTCTCTCTGGATGTTCACAGGTGAAATTTTCGGTGTTGCTTGTAAACTTGTAGGTCAGCAAATAAAAAGGCTTATTGAAGATCTGACCTTATCGTTCACTGTTGACTTTGTTACACTTCCTTTGTACTATATCCTACCTTTGTTGCAATAATCACTGGAATGCTCTAACGTTTGCAGTTACGTTTTAAATTATGTAGACCTTAAGCTTAATGTGTATTATAACTGTACCAAAAACTCACTTTAGTAAACTGATCATTTTTTGAAAGTGCATACAAGAAACAGATGAATACTATACAACTATACAAGCCCTTGCTATATGGGTTAGGAAAACAGAAGCAATAAGGCAAAGTAGATTGGTATACAAAACTAAATCAATTCACGCAACTTTGGTATAGATGGGACATGTATATTGAAATTTTAAGTGATCTTTGGTTGTTTTTATGATGTAAATACACACGAAATTTTGTTAGGCACCGATTAGTCGATTACCCATATTTAAAACTCATTCTTATCAATAAGTATCTCAGCGGTTGTGGTTAAATAGTTTTCCATAGAAAATTGGGATGTCTTGTGACATTTTGCTCCATTTCCTATCTTATTGAAGAAATTTATTTGAATTAACGTTGCTGGTAAAGCGAGTACACTAACTTGCACAGTCGCACCTAAATTGCTGCATATGCTAATTTGTATTAGAGGATGCTGATGAAAGGGACCATTACCATGACTTTATAAGATGACGCAAAGCATGAAGAATGTTCAGCAAGCATGTATCCTACTCCGTTCAAAAAATTTGTTGCACTAGTCCATTCACAGGCACTTGTGGGTGAAAACGTTTGTATAGGATCATGACCAATGTTGTTCCACACGTGACAATTAAGTCAGAACCCTAACATAGCAACGGAAGTTGAAATTTTGTAAATCAGACCAATGAACAAAGCACCAGATCAATCTATTTTCTTCTATAAACTAAGAATAGAAACCCCAGACGTTAATAGTATATCCAAAGATTGAACAAAAAAGTGTGTTCTAGACATCTTTAACCAGCGTGCCTACACATAACATCTTGTGAACTAGATGACACGCATTTTCAGAAGATATTAACTTAACATATGAAGACCAGTTTCATCAACACACGGGGCATAAATTCCAACGAGAATTATATATCATAAGTACAATGCTAAACTACTCATACTAGACTGAAGTAATCTCCTAACCACAACCTATAGACAGCAGATTAGTAATTGTTTTGCAACAAGTCAAAAAGTAAAATTAACAAACTCTACCTACACCACCATGTTTACGTACGATAGATTAGAAACGAGCTTAAAGTAAGGACCATAATGATAGCTTCAACACAGACCAAGCTTTTGTGTAAGCATCCTCAAAAAGGAAATCACCATGTTTACCTCTCGATTTTTTCCATGATCATCTTGTCAGTATTACCACACAACAGTTTGTCAACACAACTTAGATAACATCTTTAGACCATCTGTAACGCAAGGACGTGGCCCGCGTTCTCAGCCTCCACAACGCCAGAACGCCGCTAACGCGGCGTTCTGGCCGGCGTTCTGGCCGGCGTTCTCACTCGAATAACGGGACGATTTTGGCGTTTTTGTGGGTCCCACGCGTTTTTTTAATTTCTTTTCCCTTTTTCTTTTGAAGTTTAATTCGGTTTTTTAAAAAAAAAACGTTTTTTTTTTTAAAAAGTTACCGTTTGAACTACAAAAAAAAAAAAAAAAAAAAAAAAAATTTCAAAAAAAATATGGACGCTCCCCACCCGTTTTTTTCAAAATTTTTTAAAATTTTTTCCAAACCACTTCTATATCTATATATATTACACCATTCACACTCCATTTTCATCAAAATCAAACTACTTTAACCTTTATTTTATAAACTTTCTTCACTATTTTATACACTTCTACTTCCCACACTTTCCTCATCATTTTTAATAAATATTCCATCCACTTTCACCACCATTATACACATCCATCTAATATATTTTCTACACCATTTTATACCATTTTCATCACATAATTTCACAAAATGGATTCGATAAATAAGATTTGCGGATCCGACTCCGACGATGACAACATGTGGCAACTTTTGCAACAATACCAAGCTCAACTAAGTAGTGACGCCGGACAAAGTTCAAGAACACCACGCAACCGAAGCTACATTCCAAGAGACCGTGAAGGTGCCCAACAACGTCTTTGGGACGACTACTTTTCCGAGCGCCCGAGGTATCCTCCAAATTTGTTCAAACGACGCTTCCGTATGAGTCGAGGTTTATTTGTGCGAATAGTACAAGGTATATCCGACTACTCCATCGAACCTATTCCCGAACACTTTCAATTTTTTAAACAAAAACCGGATGCACTTGGTCGGCTTGGTTTTACGCCGCTACAAAAGTGCACTTCCGCCATGCGCCAATTGGCGTATGGCACAGCCGCGGATATGTTCGATGAGTATTTACAAATGGGTGAAAAAACATCGCTTGACTGTCTAAACAACTTTTGTAAGTGTGTCTTTGATTTGTACTCGGCGGAATATTTGAGAAAGCCGACCGCTACAGATATTGCTCGGCTATATGCAGCACACGAGCAGAAGCATGGGTTTAGAGGAATGCTAGGGAGCATTGACTGTATGCATTGGCAATGGAAAAATTGCCCGAATGCATGGAAGGGGCAGTACACTAGAGGTGATCAAGGACACCCCACCATTATGCTTGAAGCTGTTGCTTCATACGACATGTGGATATGGCATGCTTTTTTTGGCATGGCGGGTTCGAACAACGACATCAACGTATTAAACCAATCTCCGTTGTTCGATTCTATCAAAAATGACACTGGGCCACCCGCAGATTTCACTGTCAATGGACATCACTACACTAAAGGGTATTATCTTGCAGATGGTATTTATCCGGATTGGTGTACACTAGTCAAAGGCTTTCACTCCCCTACTGATGACAAACGAGCCAAGTTCAAGAGATTTCAAGAAAGTGCTCGGAAAGATGTCGAACGGGCTTTTGGCGTACTGCAAGGCAGGTTTGCAATTTTAAAAATTTCGGGGAGAGCTTTGAGTGTCAACAAGATGCGAAGACAGATGTATACTTGTGTCATACTACACAACATGATTCAAGAGGATAACAACTTCGCAATATCATCTATCGAGCAAGAAATGATCGACGACCCTACTAACCGACCTCGTCGTGATTTTAGGACTCGTGTTCAAGATAGAGAGGCTAGAGCCAAGGAAATACGGGACAAAAATGTGCACGACCAACTGCGGACCGATCTCACCGAGCACATTTGGATGCTACCACCAAACTTTCGCAGCTTACCACCATCCACGGCTTAGTTATTTTACTATAAACTATTGTATTGTATCGTATTTTATTTTAATGATTGTATCGTATCGTAATTTAGTTTAATTATTCGTATCGTATTGTATTTTAAATTTAGTGTGATGTATTTTATTTTAAAAAAGTAATGTATTTCATTTTCGATTAATTAATGTATGGTTTTTATTTTAATTATTGTGGTGTATTGTATTTTTAATTAAAATGTTTTGTATTGTATTTTAAATAAAAGAAAATTAAATTTAGTTAGTTAGTGGTGGGTCCCAGAATGGAGAAAAAAAGTGGCGTTCTGGTGTTATGATTAGGGGCGTTCTGGTGTTATAGTTTGACGCTGATGTGGCGCTGATGTGGCAGCTGAAAAAGTGGCGTTCTGGTGTTACGGTTACGGATGGTCTTATAAAAATACAAGAAATGCTTACCTTAGTCACGCTATAGTTCAATTGCCTCTCGAGTTTTTCCATGATCATCTTGTCAGTATTACCACACAACAAGTTGAATATATATAGCTTCTGTATTAATACAAAGTATTTGTAAGCATATCATATGAGGAAAGTTCATTAAAGACTGCTAAATAAATGAGGAATGGAAGAATCAATCATGACCTTTGAATATATAAAATCAAGGGACAAGATTTAATAGAGCTTTTCTAAAAATTGCAAGGTCTAGGGGCATTTTCGTCAGTTTCACACTTCACATCTTTTAATGAGCACATTGTGAGGCACATTACGTTCACATCTTCGTAATCAATTTACTCAAATTCGTTCATACATACGGCGATTTTATCATCGATTGTTCGTCAACGTCTTTAGTTTATCATCAATTCGATTTTGGTAATGCAATTTTATATTCGATTTAACTTCTACCGTTGCCGTTGTGAACTTCCGCCATAGCCGTCGTCAACTTCTATCGCTGTCACCAGCTACGTTGTGAACCCAGTTTCTACTAAACATAATAATTAATCATTCTAAAACTGAATTATAAGTTTTCCTTGATCGTAGGCGTCGGATCTTACTTCGTCGTCACCGTCGGAGTTTCTTTGTTGCCGGAGTTTGTTTATAGCTTGAGCTTGATTTTCTGCGTAATTGGGTCTTTGAGCTTCTTACATTTTGAAGCGTTTAAAGTATGGATCTTTATTGAATTTGCTGTAGAGATTTATGTGGTTGACAGATTTTTGATAGTCATGTACTCATGTGTGTAGTGAATTTTTCACTTTTTCCATTATAATTTTGAACTTTGTTTGTCTAATGAGATGCCTTGTATCCAACTATATAATTGTGTAGTCTCATTCATAATCACATTTGACTAAGAACAAAAAAATATTAATCATTAATGATTAAACACTAAATCGTGATAATCATATCTGATTAAACGTCTTAATAATCATATGTGATTATTATTGTTTTTTGTTTTAGTCACATGTGATTATAGTTTTAGTTATATACACAAAAATTTAATCACATGTGATTGCAGCTATAAATTTTTGATGTTTACAACTAAAATCGTATGTATTATAATTAAATCATATTTGATTACTTAAATTACTTAAATTCCCGCATGATTTCATTTTTTTGTTTAATCACTTGCAAATATATGTCGTTGAGTGTACATTTTAAACCACATATTTGATCAGATGTGAGTTCATCTATAATTGCGTGTAATAATAACTAACTTTTTTTTTGTGTTCAATCAAATGTGATTATAGATGTTAGTTTTGTTTGGTGTTTAATCACACGTGATATTAGTTGGTAATCACAAGTAAATTAAAAATTATAACGTTTACCATGTTTGCAAGTGCTCATAGCTCATAGCTTGTATTCAAACACTTAATTGTACCTATCGCGTTAAAAAAACGCAATAAGCTATGAGCACTTGCAAACATGGCCTTATATCATAATCAACAAACTGTCTGCATAGGTCCGGATATCTTGCTTCCATTGTTGTTAGTTGGAGCTAAGAGAGGGTTGTAGTAAAATCTGTAAAAAGAGCACTGATAAATTACAGTTAATTCTGTTAAAATGAGTGTTACACCTTAAATGTATGTGTGAAAAATCCTCTGTTTATCGTTTCTACTGACAATTCAAAATGGTGTTTCAGGTTCTTTTGTGTTAAAATCGGTGTCTCGGTCTTTATTTGTTGTCATATATTATTGATTCTCTAAGGCTATGTTGTTTGATTGTTACTTTGTTAGAATAGTTTTTACATTTAAGACTGCACCTGTTGCTATGGAGTAGGGATGGATGATTTTGCATTGAATTTGTGATGCTTTTATTAAGACCAACTGAAAACTCACTCCATGTAATTCATAAAAAGTTTATATACATTATTGGAATCTGCTTTGTGTTTGAAATGTACATGTAAATTTTCTGATGCAAATCCATGTTAATAAGTTAAACTTTGACTTCAAAAGGATGTCTGTGTATCTTACAAACATATTTGAGATGAGTTGTTGACATGTTTAAAACAAACTATAATCAAATTTCATCTTTCTGAATAAAAAAAAGATGGAGTAATTTGTATCAAGCTATCATCTTGGTTTCGACAAAGGTCATGTTGTATATATAGCTTAAAAGTGTGCTAGTTATCAGATCCAACTTTTTGTGCTGTTCTGAGTTAGGGGTGTTTGGGATTGTATATTTTGCTTAAAATTGTGCACAATATAAGCATTTCTCCAACATCTTGAGAATAACCGCATCTTTCCTTTAACGTTTTTTATTTGATCTTGATCAGTTGTGGCCATTATATTCAGTTAGAATGAATGTTACATATTAGATGTATAAGGCGTGTGAAAACTGAAAATCCTCTCAATTAAAAAGGATTATCTGGTTCTTTTGTGCTAAAATCAGTGTTATACAGACTTTCAGTCTTTAGTTATTGTGGAATACTGATGCTTATAACCTATTTTGTGTTCCAATGCTGTTTCATTAATTTCATTTTTTATGGTATCCGCTGCCATGGAGTATGCATGGTTGATTTTGCATTTGAATATGTGATGCCTTTTTACTTGTTACAATAATGACTGCACTCCATATTGGCTATCAAAAGTTTATATATGATCAAATTTTGAACCTGCTTGCCGTTTGAAAAATAGATTAAGTTTCTGATGCATTTAGATGTTTAATTTTGAATTGAACAAGTTATAGTTTGACTTTAAAAGGATTAAGGATGTCATGTGTATCCCCAGAAACAGATACCAATGCTCATATTTGCTATGAATTTATGTACATTTACATTATAAACTTTGTTTTGTTATAATTATAACCTTTCTGAACAAAGATGATTTGATTTGTATCAAGTTATCATCTTACTTTTGAAAAAGGTCATTTTTATGTCTTATTTATTTTTAAGGTTTATGACTTGATCTGTTTTGGTATTTTCAATTCTCCATTTTTATGTTTCTAGAAAATAGGAAGCGTTCTGTCACTGTGCCATCAGAAAACTAATGAAAAGTTAGAAAATTTGTTTAAATGCATATCATGCTGTTACTATTTACTCTAATAGAAAATGTAGAGAATTATAAATCAAGTTTTCAGATTTGTAGTTACAAAGAAAACACAGACTTTAGCACGTTTTGTAGTTTTTCCGGTTTTCTTAATCTCTGGAAAACAAGAAGAGTTTCCTGCAACTAAACACGACCTAAGATTTTGTAAATTTTAGATGCAGATTTTTGTCGAGACCGTCACTGGAATGATCATCACTCTGGAAGTCGAAGTTTCTGACACTATCCGTAATGTGAAAACCAATATCCAGGATAAGGAAGGTATTCCCTCTGATCAACAGAAACTGTTTTTCGTCGGAGATCATCTCGAGGAGGATGACCGTACCATTGGTGATTACTTTATCCAGCCTGGATCCACTCTCCATCTTGTGCTTAGATCAAGTGAGCTTTTGCATATATTTATCAAAATCCGCTTTGAGAAAACCATATTTCTGGCAATCGGAAGCTCGGACACCATTGCAGATGTGAAAGCCAAGATCCAGGATAAGAGAGGTATCAATCCATACCAACAAAGGCTTTTCTTTCACGGAAGGCAGCTCGAGGATGGCTGTACTCTTGCCGAGCACTACATTCCTACCGAATCCACCCTTGACTTTAAGTGTAGACCGAAGGGATATATTCAAGTAATTGTAAAATCCACCACCGGAAAGAAGACGGTTGTGGAAATCAAAAACACTGACGCCATTGCTGATCTGAAAGCCAGATTTGAGGAAATAGAAGGTGTTCCTCCTAATCAGCAGAGGCTAATATTTTGCAAAAAGCAAGTCGATGACCATCGTACCCTTGCAGGCTACTTCATCCAATATGAATCAACAATCCTGTTTGTTTTGCGTATGGATCAATCTTTTCTTATATTCGTCAAGACGCTAACTGGAAAGACCACCATAAATCTGGCAGTCAAAAGCTCTGACACCGTTCACGACGTGAAAGACAAAATCCAGGATGAGAAAGGTTTTCGTCGATCCATACAGGTTGAGGCTGTTCTTCCTCAGAAATCAGCTCAATAATGGTCGTACCCTTGCTGAATGTGGTATCAATCCTCATTCAACTCTCAATCTGGTAATTAGATCAAAGGGATTGATGAAGATATTTGTCAAGACTTCAAGTGGAAAGACCACCTTGACTCTGAAAGTTGAAAGCTCTGACACAATTAGCAATGTGAAAGCCAAGATAAATGATAAGAAACACATTCCTTCATTTCAGCAGAGGCTGTTCTTCCACGGAGTAGAACTTAAGGATGACCTTACCCTTGCTGACTATTGTATTGAGAAAGAATCCACTCTTCATCTTGTGCTTAGTTCGAGTAGCTGGGTGCCAGTTAACTTTATCAACCACACAGAAAAGACTATCAGTATGGAAGTTAAAAGGACGGATACTATAGGGGAAGTGAAAGACATGATCCAGGATAGAGAAGGTATTGAACCAGAAGAGCAGATAATAATTGTTGTTGATCAGCACCTCTAGGATGGTCAAATGTTTTGGACTCTTTCGCAATCGGAGATTTATGACGGTTGGTCTTTGTAAAGCTGAATGTTAACACCACTGAGAACTTTCCAACGGGCTTTATAGTTGGTTGCTTTTGATACCGTATTTGTAAAAAGTAGTAATAGTTGTTAGCTTTTGGTACTATCTTTGTAAAAAGTAGTTATAACGCTGTGTCATGGCCATTAATGTTCTATGAAGGGTTATGGAAGATTTGATCATATCACCCAGTCTAATCTTTGGTTTCAAACTCAGGTACAAAGTTTGAGCTCTGCTCTGCATAAGATACGAACTTGAAAGGCTTGTATGGTTTACAAGTTATCGAATCATGAGCTCTAATAGCTCAATACAAGTACTGATTGGGTTCTTATTTGACTGAGGGTTCATGGGTGCAAGCTCAATCCTACATATGAGGAAGTAAGATGTTGATGCCTTACATATAAGGTTAATGTGTTATTTTGTCTTTCAACTGGTTTACATCTTTTGAAACTGGTATGAGCTTATATCATGGGTTGTATCTTAGGGTCGTTTAAGTAGCATCGTCTTACCAAATATTTACTTCCCAATAACCTTTGCGTAGTCATTTGAGCATTTTGAATTCCTAATGAAAATGGAAACTGCGGAACTAGTGTAAAGTTCCCTTTTCTTTTCTTTCCAATTCGGGACACAAAAGTTTTCTTCATCATCTTTTCTTTTCTTTTCTACCATCTTATGCTCCATTCTCTTCTTTCCTTTTCGTAAAATTCTCGGGAGAAGGGCCTGGAGTTTGGTGTGCTGAAGTCAACTATGACATTTTGTTAGCAATATTAGTTATAGCTGATAAAAATCAAACCAGCAATCTTATCTACAATATTCAAAACAAGTCAACCTTGCAAAGATGACGGCAAATATACTAGCCATAGCCCATATGGTATGCCTTTGTGATAAATTATTGGAATTTGGAAGTGAGGTATCATTAAAGTGGACAAATGCATTCTGATGTCTTCCAAACTTGGACTTAAAATGCTTCATATACCTTCATCATCTATACTTTAGCCAAATATATTTATCTAAGACTGCATTTAAACTTGCACATTTTATTTATGATTAGTTGAATAGTTTTGGTGATTTTTTATATGAAAGCAACTTTATTAACCGATCATTACTTTACTTGGTAAAACATATTACAACATCGAAATATCTAGTAGGCACCAACCCCTGCGTTTTGTTAACGTTCATTTTATAAGTGGATGCTATAATAACACATACGGATTACTTATTAATTTATTATTATTATTATTATTATGACCTCAAGATTGTCGTTGCTTCCATAACTTTTGAGGTTTCATTGACAATAGTCTAAGTCCACAAATTACTTACTCTCCCCAAAGATGTATATACAATCATCATGAAGTGTTTCCGAACTCCAATTAGTTGATAAGTTATTCAATTTCATTTTTTGAAATAGTGACACTCAAAGTTTATTTTTTCCTAGTTTTTATATTTGTTGTGTGGGAGAAACATTAGAATATTTAAGAAACTGATTGGGATGATATTGAATAGATATGGTTTTAAAAGTTTACGTTACACTCAGTAAGTTTTTTCTCTGAAATTCTGCTTGATAATGCAAATATCAATTCATCTAAAGCGTTTATCCAACGTCACTAGTAGCTTCTCAAACTCCATCTATCGGAAATCATATATTCGAGATTCTTACTCTTCACTACCCTGTAGATTCATTTCAAGTTTCACTAGCCGCCGTGATTTTTGTGCTTCCTCTGCCGGCGTAACTGGACAAATAGTCTCCGGTGAGCTAAACCCATTTTTGTTTGACGCAATCTAACTTGATATGCTTAATTGTTATTGCTGCTATTGACCCTTGTATGTTAGCATATCAGCTGTTTGATGAAATGCCTCTTTGAAAAATCTAACTTTAGCGATGGTGATTGTCATAGACAGTTGGACAGTAGACACTAATGAGGTAGTTAGTTGTATATAGGGTGCATTGCCTTGATCAATCACTTGCTGGTTATGTCACAATAATGTCTATTCGAGTGATGATATTATATTATTATGTTATTCTTAAGATGTAGTTGGGATCAAAATGTTGTTATATGTAGTATTGACAAATACTTATTTGGTAATCTCAACATTGGTAGTGCGCTAACTCTTGCTTGCATTGTTGCATATGCTTATACTCCAAGATTAGAAGGTGATGTTGAAAGCGATCACCATGGATATTTGCAATGGCACAGAGGAGGAGGGATGTTTCATAAGTCAGCAAGCATTGATCCCACAGCATGTATAGATTTTGGTGCAGTTGTACATTCAGGCTCTCTTGTGGGTGGAAATGTTCATGTAGGATCAGGTGCTATTGTTGGTTCCAACGTGACTATTGGCCCATCGACAAAGATTGGGTATGCCAAATTGATCTTTATGAAACAGTTAGTTTGCAGCACTTTATTTGACAATATGGTCTTATGACAATATGACATTCAAACAAATTCAGGTTGTTTGACTGAAGTTGAATCAAAGATGGTGCTTATTAAACTACTTTTCGTACTTATTACATGTTTTATACATTGGTCGACTACCAAAAGATATGTGTACACACATACCATGCTTAGATGATTTTTCATTATTTGGGTTCATCTTTGCTCTTTTACCTTTGCCTTTTTCCGTCTAAAATGAAATATTGACTTTTACATTATATCAGGTATAATGTTGCACTTGCAAATTGCACAATTGGTGATTCATGCGTTATTCATCACGGTGTCTGTATTGGTCAAGATGGTATGCGTAATATAAAAAACTGTGATAAAGTTATGGTAAAAGTCTTTTTGAATGATAAATTAGTTCTTTCTTACTGGGTTTGAAAATTTCAGACCAGCTCCTGGTGGGTGCTTCTTTTTTGGTAGATACGATATTATGTATTTGTAAAGTTTGGAATTTTGTAAGGAAGTCATTCTTTTCAGGTTTTGGTTTTTTCCTGGATGAGAATGGTGCCATGGTGAAGAAGCCTCAGGTTAGTTACATCCATCCGCTTCCTATGACAGTCTTTTCCATTTTTTCATATTATCTACGTTAACTCATTGTTTGCAATTTGATACATTATGTAAATTAACTATCCTTAGAAATTTGAAATAGTTATAGTTTTTGGACTTGAATGTCAGAAGTCCATTTCTTAGGGAAACCAGAGCTAAGGAAGCCATACTTCCACTTTTTCTATAACTTTCATTCCCCAATTGACAATTATTCAACTTTGAATGCTCTAGTTAATTTATCTAATATTAATATTTTGTTAATATTCAGGCTCTGAAAGCTCATATAGGGAATAATGTCGAGATTGGTGCCAATTCATGCATTGACAGGGGCAGGTGAACTTACATTATTTTGCTTATCTAAGGCTATAAGGAGTTCAGGACCATGCAATGCTTACATTTTTTTTACTTATACAAATGATATGTACCCCTTCTTTCTGCAGTTGGAGAGATACTATGATAGGTGATCATTCGAAGATAGATAACTTAGTTCAGGTACATATCAGATTCTTTCAAATCGATCATCTACTGGTTCCAAAATCTTCAACTTTACTTTCCAGATTGGCCACAATGTAGTGATTGGCAAGTGCTGCATGCTGTGTGGGCAAGTTGGCATCGCAGGTTCTGTAACGTATGCTATCTTTTTCGTTTATCTTACTTGTCAAAAGTTCTACCAAAACTCATTTGAGTTTCAGGTTATTCTAAGTATTTTGACGATTGATTTCACATATAGGATGGGCGATTATGTGACATTAGGTGGACGGGTTGGAGTTCGTGATCATGTCACCATTGTGTCAAAGGTACATGTTTAGGGAAATGACTCTTGTACCAAAATCATGTTTACATGTAAAACACCCGATACATTCATCATATGCATCCTGTTATTGATGCAATTGAAACTGAATAAAAGATGACGCTTGTTATGTAGGTGCGTCTAGCTGCTGCTAGCTGTGTGACCAAGGATATTATTAAACCTGGGGACTATGGTGGCTTCCCCGCTGTAAGAATGTTTTTTTTTTTTTTTGTTTAATCAAGTCATTAAGTTGTATTATGCTATTGAATTTTTAGCTGGTCTTTATCTCCAAGGTTATATATTCATCCTGTTTACTATAGGTCCCAATTCGTGAATGGCGGAGACAGGTTGCTACTCGTAGATGGACATTAAAGTAATTGGTTCCTTGGAATTGTGAAAGAATCAAGTCAACTGGATCAAATCATTTGAGAACCTAAGTTCTGTCAGCCATGGAAAACAAAGGATACTTGCATATCTGTGCACACGAAAGGACTTGATATGCTAAGGATATGTTTGGTTGGGAGGTTTTGTGACCAGGGAATGAATATGATATATTGTTTGTTTAAGAGGGATGGATAAACCAAGACCTATAAAACATCACTTTAAGAAAACCGATCTGATATGGCGGGTTTGTGATACATCATCAACTTTTCGCTTGCATTCTCTCTTGCATAGAACATCTACCATCGATTGCTTCATATTCTTATTTATAATCATGTTATGTTTCTTTCTCCTTCTCTTTAAAAACCAAAGTCATTCCTAAATTCATTTACTAACGAAGATTGTTTATCATGCGAGTTCACTTTCGTCTATAGATCAAATATTTATACTGTTATATTAGTGGTTATTCACTTATTCTTATTTGCTTCTAGTTTTTATTGATGAGAATGGCAATATCATCTATTTGTATTATTTTCTGTATTTAATAATTTTTCCTTGAGTGATTAAGTAACATAGTTTTTCGGTTTTATAGCATCACTGATTAAACCTGTTGGTACTGTGAAAGGGTGACTCTAATGCCAATTTTGTGGACCTAAAATAAGTTCAAAGACTTGAGAAATGTCAACCTTGTTTTTTAAGTTTTTTCCACATAACTAAAAATAAAAAGTCAATATAATATACTTCTTCTTCTCCTGAAAAAGACAGATTTTAAATTATTATATAAATAACCAAAATGTATATATACAATGAAGAGCATTTGGCGAAATTTAAAGACATCTTATTTTAAAAACTTTAAACTTCCTATCCTTTTCACGAAATTAAGTTTCATAAGAAATACCACTGTGATATGATTGCTACATGAACTTTGTAAACTTTTCCGAATCTTCCTTCCTAATAGTCGCAAATTTATGTGTATATATACAGTCTTTGCAGCTGTTTCCTCATCTATCTATAAATATAAAAAAAAAATACACAGGCATATGATTTAAGGTAACTTGGTGTTCTGCAAGAAGATATAGGCCATTTCTGAGTTTGGAGTTGTTCTACTGTTACTAAGGTAGAACTTTTGTCACTTTTTGATTTGTTTTTGTGAGTAAGGTTCAAATGAGTACACCAATTTTGAGTGAGAATGAGGGAACCAACAGATTTCTGCCATGTGTCACTTTATTCTCTCTCCTCCACACTTTATTCTCTCTCCTCCACATTTTTAAAAATTAAATATCTCACAAACGGTAAGTCGAAAAATCATGAAAATTGCACCATAAAATTCAGCGTTTTCTCCTCTTCGATTTGCCGTCCCTCAAGGCATACTTTTGACAACTTTTTTTTTTCTCATTTTTTGGTGGGTTTCACAAATTATTTACACATGTGTTAGTGATTAGTTGTACATTTAATTTGTGGTTAAGATTAGGGTTTAGGGTTAGGTTTAGGGTTTAGTAGGGTTTATGGTTTAGGGTTTATAAGGGTTTAGCGTTTAGAAGGGGTTCAAGGTTTAGGGTTTAGAAAGATTTAGGGTTTAGTGTTTTGTAAAGCGTTTAGGGTTTAGGGTTTGGGGTTTAGGGGTTAGGGTTTAGGGTTTAGGGTTTGAGGTTTGGGGTTTCGGGGAGAAACCCCAAACCTCAAACCCTAAACCCTAAACCCTAACCCCTAAACCCCAAACCCTAAACCCTAAACGCAACACTTTAACACATGTGTTAGTAAATGTGAAACCCACCAAAAAAATGAAAAAAAAAAAAAAAACTTTTCGAAAGTATGTCTTGAGGGACGGCAAATCGAAGAGGAGAAAACGACGAATTTAATGGTGCAATTTTCATAATTTTTCGATTTGTCCTTTGTGAGATAATTGATGTTGGGGGTAAATGGGTTATGTACATGTGGAACATTCTCTTTGTACACATGGGTTGATATTATTGGTTCCCTCATTCTCACACAAATTCCTATTCTCATTTGAACCCTACCCTTGTTTTTGTTTATAAATGTTTATGATCACCTAAATTACCTTTAATTTTATTTATGCTTTTATTCTTTCCTAGGAAAACTTTTCCAGAAAGTACAAACTAAAACATGTTTTCTTTAACTGAACGTACGTTTATTGATTAATTTTTTCGTCGTGTAGATGTTCACTTATATGGACTATTACGACATTAAGAAGGATTTAATCTGGGGTAGTTTGAATGAAACGATACAGATATCCATCGAGCCTCTCTTCAGAAAGGCCTTCACTCTGAAAGTAAAACGATTTGATACCATTAACAACGTGAAAGCCATGATCAACAATAAGATTGGTATTCCACCGGACAAGCAGAGTCTATACTTTGGCCTTATGCCTCTTAGTGACTGCCTTGCCATTGCCGGCTACAACATCAAGAAGGGATGCACCCTCTATGTGTTTATTGAACCGATGCTGGTACCCGTCATGACCCCCACTGGACGGATTGTCAATCCGTATATGGAAGATATTTCATCAAGTAGAAAGTGGATGTGGCCTTATTATCGCTTCGGAGTATTCGAACTCATTGGCGGTGGCAGCCGGGGGTCTGCTGACTGCAACATCCGTAAAGGATCAACCCTCTTTCGTGGAGTTGAACAGATGCAGATTTCCATCACGACCCTCACAGGAGAACTTGTCACCCTGAAAGTCGAAAAGTTTAACACAACTGATGACATTAAGGCAAAGATCGAAGCTAAGGTACATATTCCTCCAGACCAGCAGAAGCTGTGCAATGCCTACAAGCAGCTGGAGGAAGATGGCTGTACCATTTCTGACTGCTATTTTGAGAAAGAACCCAGTCTCTTCCTTGTTGTACTCGTATCACCCAGGCACAGAGTGACAGCCAAGATCCACGATCCTGAGGTTAGACCGAGGGTATCGATGCAGATATGAAAAACTATCACTTTAGATATCAAAAGATCAGACACTATACGCAACATAAAACTAAAGATCGAGGATAAGGTGGGCATCCCTCCTTGCTGGTAAACAGCTAAAGGATGGACATACGGTTGCAGACTACAACATACAAAGGAATCAACCCTGCATTTGTCTCTTCGTCTTCGAGGTGGTTTTTGAGATCTATGTGGATGCTTCACTTGGTAAGACAAGCATACTGGAAGTTGAAAACTCAGATTCTATACGTGACGTTAAGGTAAAATATCAGGGTAGGGTAGGGAAAACAATCCACTAGACAAGCAGAGGCTTTCTTCCTTACAGATCACAACATTCAGACTACACCCACTTGTTAACTACAATTAGTGTTCCATTCAATTATCTTGTAAAATGTTCCAATAATATAGTTGTTCAGATGTTGATAGTATAATACTGCAAAGATTGAACAAAACGTGTGTTATAGACGTCTTTACCCAACGTGTTTACGTTTACACGTAACACCTTGTGGACCAGATGAGATGCATTTTCAGAAGATACTAACATATGAAAATCAGTTTCGTCAACACATGGGGCATAATTTCCAACGAAAATTACATTTCATACGTACAATGCTAAACAAGTCATACTAAACTGAAGTGACCTAACCACAACTTATAGACAGCAGATCAGTAATCTTTTTGCTACACCACCATGTTTACGATAAATTAGAAACGAGCTTAAAGTGTTTGCAAGGCTAGTAGTATCCTCTTGATAATTTTTGTACTCCTTATGTCCCAATATCAATGCTAAATTACCTTGGTCATTATTCAAATTTACTTGTTGCCAAACGGTAAACAAATATATGACATATATATAACGCGTCATAGATTTAATGCTGCCCGCAGGACATAAGTTTAATTTGCTGGTTGGATCGTTGTGTATTTAATTATTATCAGATCAAACAATTAGTCACGGCAAAATATATAAAGAGTGCGTACGTAGTTACTATCTTTGAATTGAACCAAAGTAATTTGAATTGAAATGGAAATAATGTAATTCAGTTTATATATTTTTCAAAAACCCGGGCCCGGAGAGAATAAATAAACAAGTCCAATAATTAATGACTCTTTTCGTCATTCTTGGGCTAGGGTTGGCGTAGAGATCCATCTCGTGGTTGAACTTCCTGAGCTACTGACCCAAATTCATTTAATTTGGGTGAAATATCTCCAATTCCCTCTCTAACTTTGCCAATCACGATGGAATGCTAGCTTTTCTCAAACAAAATAAAATAAAAAATATAATGAACATCATATCTCATCATGGCGGGTTATATATCAACGCCTCCCAGCTCTAGCGAATCTAGACATACGAGGTATTGATCTTAACGAGGAGTATATGCCCGCGCGTTGCGCCGGGTAGAAAGTTACATGTATATATTTATCTTTTTTAATTATGTAATACTCAATATCATTGTTTGTATTTCCTCAAGTACAAAAGAGCATGTTTTTAACATTTTTTTGGTTATGCCAATTAGCTATAATAAATTAATATATATTTGCTTAAAATATAACATTGAAATTAAAAATTCGTAGATCAATCTACTAACAAATTAAAATGGAGTTAATGGCAATATAAGCTAACAAATCAATATGGAGTTAATGGCAATATAGATATAATGTAGATGTATATACAATAATAACCAACAAAAAAATATTGAAAAGAAAAAGAAAAAAACACATGCCCCAGATTTGAAATTGGGTGGACTCCAAGTACAATTGAGGTACAAACCACCAAGCTGTTGATACACCTTTGTTGTTATTTCTTATACTAAATATATATATTAGTATTATGCCTGATAAGACAAAAGTGCAGAAACTGCTTTTACTGTTCATAAGGCATTCACTGGTTGATTATATATAGGAATTCAATAAGATATATGCCCGGTGTGCGATGATGATGATGATGATGATGATGATGATCTTGAGATGGAAAAACACATTTTCTTTCAATGCGAAGTGACTCGAGATTTATGCGCAATAATAGCAAATTGGTGGAGCATCGACTTGGGGAACGGACAATGACTTGAAATCTAGAGTTAATTTACCTTCGTCGATGAAGCTCCGAGTCTTGGAAAAGAGGCTAGGTTTTAGATGCTGTGTGATTCAAGTGGCTATATCGACTCTTTGGCGTTTCGCACCACAATGAAGTCGTCTAATTTAATCCAAAGAATTCAAGATCCTCGATCCAATACTCGAGATGAAGTACAAAGCTTGTCGTTTTTGAGGATATCTAATCTGATGGGAAAATAGGAAGATCATAGCAATCTTCATTGGATATGATTGTAATCCTAGACTATATTTCTAACTCAAACTTTGTAGCTTTTAATTTCTAAGCCTCTAGTAATTAACTAGCTAGCTAGGTAGTGTGGTCTTTTTTACGGTATTATGCCGTTCAACATTGTACGTAATGTTATAAGATTTTGAAAGAGAAGTTTGACTTTCTTATTGTAGGATTATCATATTTTGACAAGAAACGGTTGAACAGAGATATAATTGTAGTAAGACATGCACCGAATACAAGATTCGCATACGAATACTATATATAGACTATCTATTCATATATATGCAACCATCAGAAAACGGATTCGCATACGAATACTATATATAGACCATCTATTCATATATATGCAACCATCAGAAAACGGATTCGCATACGAATACTATATATAGACTATCTATTCATATATATGCAACCATCAGAAAACGGATCCAAGGTTGAAAAGATGTAAACAAATTAAAGATATGTAGATTGCAAAACGAATTCTTGTGTTAACAATTAATGAATGGATATGTAATACGTACAGTTGTCTTATAATGTGTATATATTTCTTGCGCCATTACTACTACGTACGTTAATTACGAATTTTAAAGGTAAAATTTACTACTACGTACATTAATTATTCATTCAAAAAATATGTATAATAGGCTCTTCTTTAATTTTCCTACCGTACGTACGTACGTGTGTTTGGTCTTGTGTTTAGTTTCATGGAGCTGAACTATCAATCAAATCTAGTTTTTATAAGGAATCTTTGGATCATTGATACAATGTGACCCACTAAAACTTAATAAGTCCTAAGCTCCTAATTAATTCATTTGATTAGGTTATAGGTCGGTACCTCTAGGTATCGCTAATATTTCTGACAATTATTTGCATCACCAAGCGAGGTTTATAAGTAATTAAATCCAGATCGAGAAATTAATTATAAGGAAAGGTTTTAACGTCGTCTCCAAGGGTGTTCCTCTCGGGTACTTGCACAAGGAAGCTAGCAAGCTAGATGACCACGCGAATTTATATACTTCCAAATGATACATAACTGAATGGTTTGTACGAACAACAATCTCATTGATATTTGGCAAGGTGAATTATCAATTAGGATACTAAAAACATGTTTGAAGTTGAGAAGTGAAGACCCAATTGAGTGATGTTCTATCTGAATCTCAAACGCTAACACTAACAGGCGACAATCACCAACTTCATCACTGCCTTCTTAATTATCCCATCATAGCTTCATATATAATAATTACAATCGAACAATTAATCCGTTAAAAAGATGCAATCCATTTGCAAGCTTAATTAACACGAACATACATCTAGTTGAATCAATGTTAATTCCGGCCACTTACGAATTGAATGATTAATGGTTGAAGACAAAAAGTGAGTTCACATGTGTTTGAGAGTCTAGCTACTTATAAAATGTAACAGAAAATCACAAAATAGATGAATAAACACAAATAACATTAAAGTAATTAAGTAAGTATAGAAAAAAAATGGATCTACTAAAGAAATATCATATCATATTCATGTTCATGTTCATATATATATATATATATATATATATATATATATATATATATATATATATATATATATATATAAATATATGGTAGTGATCAAGAGGGAAGTGCCTTTTTGGGGGAAGGGGTGAAGCGTTAGTATGCATCAAGAAGCATATTACAATTATCAATCAAAACGTTAACAAAAAATTATTTTTATTGGTAAATAGTAATCAAAATCGATGTTATAAATAATATTTTAACGAATGAATTTCATTTTTAAGTCATAACATTAATTGATGAATATTTATTTAATAAATTGTTAATATGCATCGCGATGCATATTAACTAATATGCATCGTGACGCATATTAAAACTTCACATTATTTGAAAGATATTTTTATTCTTAATATGCATCACAATGCATATTAACTAATATGCACCGCGATACATATTAACGGATTTGGATCTAATATTCATAAATCGATGCTATAACTTGAAGAAAGAATTTATCAAGGAAGCTTAACATTCATAGCATCGATTCTGATTAACATTTACTAAATTTCAGTTTGCTTTTTTCGAGATTTGTATGGGTGAAGGTAATATGCTTCCTGATGCATACTAACGCTTCCCCCTTCCTCCAAAAAATGCACTTCCCTCTGGATCATTCCAATATATATATATATCATACTCATGTTCATATATTCATATATATGATATACCTCATATCATATCATATCATATATATGTGACACAGAAAGTGATCACTGATATATCAAAATACCGTCAGTATAACAAATAAGGTAATACTCCGTAAAATGTTTTTCTTTTTTTGGTCATATGTCAAGAAAGTTTATTACAGTACTATAGTACATAATTTGTTTATTTCTTTCCTTTTTACTAAAAGGATATATTGATATAAAAAATAAAGGAAGAAAGTGTATAAGGCTCTATTTTACCTAAAGGTACCACATTCCTCAATTAGGGTTTTAACCAAAACCCTTTCCAAGAAAGCTGAGGTTTGTAATTTGACGGCGAGTAGAGCTGAGGAGGAAGGATCAGAACATTGTTGCTAACATCTTCTTCATTTTGAGCTAGCCAATCATCTATCTATCCATCAGGTAAATAAATGCTCGCTCGAATATATAGTATCTAGCTAGATATGATTCTTGTGTGTCTCTTCAAATCAAATATCAAATATATATATATATATATATATATATATATATATATATGTATATATATATATATATATATGTATATATATATATATATATATGTATATATATATATATATATGTATATATATATATGTATATGTATATATATATGTGTGTATATATATATATATATGTGTGTGTGTGTGTGTGCACAATGCACAACAGTGTAAATACTTGAATAGGAACAAGAGCTTGTTAAATTAGTATAGTATTCAAGATTTAGCTTGTTAAATTAATTAGTATAGTATCCAATTTTTGTTTCAAAAATAGGGTTTTTTGGTCATGTGTATCTTTTAATTGCCCCTTTCAATGGTTACTGAATTAATTATATTTATTTATTGTGATGATAAAAACAAACACCGGAGTTAATGTCGCTCCGACAAATATTTTGTAAATTAATTGACGGTTTCATTTATTACTGTAATCAAAATCAATCCTTTCCGTGTATAAAGGCACCGACTTTACTACTCTTCATGCACACATCAAAGAATTTTAGTATAGAAACTTTATTTTAATTAGAGCTCTTTATTTTAAATAGGAAAGTAGGTAGCTAAATTAGGGGTGAATTATAGATAGTTTTTGCTAATTATTTGTTCTGTAAATTATACTGTTTTGCTTGATTACAGATCAGGATGAGGGTGTATGTCCGTCATGCTATGAACCCATCTATGGCAGTTGAGGTGGAACCTCGACACACTACCATCGACGACTTAAAGCTAATGATTCAAGACAGGGTCGGGGTTCAAGCTGCTAAGCTAAGATTTCTTTATAATGGCATACCCGTGGACAACGGGGCAACCATTTGGGATGCTGGCATCCACGAGGAAGACACTACCCTCCTTTCGACTGTGAGCACCACGATGCCAATCTTCGTTAGGACTCGGTCGGAAAGAATCATCAATCTGAACGTAAAACCGCCCAGCAACATCAGAGATGTGAAAGAGATTCTACTGGGCATGGAGGGTATTCCCCCGCGCGACCAATATTTCTACTTCGCAGGGGTGCATCTTCTGCAAGACGATCGTTCCCTGTCCTACTACGATATCTACAGCGGGTCCCGACTTGAGCTCTTTCACAAGAACTATGGTCCCTTTAACCTCAATGTGGTGTCTTCGGATGGAAAAACAACCCATTCCATATTTGGTTTCAGTGGCCACGAGCAGGGCCATCTCTGAACTTTTAGAGGCCCTGGACAAAGTTTTTGTGTTACGAAACGAGACCCTATAACTAGATATCAAGCAAGATAAAGGTTTGATGAAATTGATCCTCAACGATCCGATTTTCAAATAATTTATTTATTTCTCTGATACATATTTATTTATCTGATATTTATACTCTCAAATACCAGTTGTTAGTTATTAACTCTTTTAGTCAAACTCTAACACGTCAATATGAGTTTTTAATTTCGGACCATTCAGTCGACCTATATATTTGTTTAAATATATATTTAGTCCAAATCTAGCTACCAACAAAGATCTCTTAGTTCAAAATATAAGAGGTGTCAATCTTTTATGTAAACATCATATATATTACACGTATCAAATTACTTGAAAAAAATTGGAGGCCCTCGAAATTTAGAGGCCCTGGGCAGTCGACCACCTCACCCACCCTCAAAGACGGCCCTGGCCACGAGTGCGTAAGTGAACTCAAAGGTACAGTAGCCGAGGTGGAACGAGGTCCGCCTCAAGATGTTAGACTTGTGTACTACGGTTGAGAGCTCAAAACTGATAGGTACCCCGTGGCACGCTATTGCCTCCACGACGAGGCGACTATACGCCGTGTTGGTCCACCAGAGGAGCAGGATTTAGTGGTTTTCATCGGGGTCCACCCTTCACTGACCTCGATCCAGCTACGTGTCCATAGCACAACGACTATCAGCCGGGTCAAGGACATGATTGAAGAGAGGGGACAAATTCCCAGACACCTACAAGCTCTGTCCCTCCCACTTAAGCGACTAGATGATGATGATCAGACTTTGGCCGAATATTTTGTAGAAGACGATTCCTCTATCGATGTTTTCGTGCTTGGCGTAAGAGTGTCAGTGAGAATCCCGAGCAGAGCTCCCATCCCGATTTGGGTTCAGTACTCCGACACCATCTCCGACTTGAAGGCCATGATCGAATCAAGCGAAAATGATTTGACTGTTGCACGACTCTCCCTATTCATGGATGGAGATGAGATGGAGGATGAACGCACCGTTGAAGATTATGGCATCCACTCAGACCTTTTTGTCATACATGGTCAGGTTCAAGAAAGTTTATTGTTGTCTCTGTTTATTGCTACTGTACTCTGATGATCGATGTTTTTGGTTACATAGTATGCTATGCTATGCTATCAACTTAGTAGTATAATCTAATTGGTATTATATTAATTAGTTGTTGGTTGTTGAATATATATCATCTTGGTTCTCAAGCACTAGCCACATTTTAAATTACTATTTTTTAGTACATCCATTAATTTATTAATAAAGATTGCTTTCAATATATGGTATATATTGAAATAGCATATATCACATGACAACATCCTTTACAAACTATAAAATCCACTTATTAGAGTCCTTCCTTCTGTCCCTCTATACTATTTCTTTTTTTGATGTCAAAACAAATAACTAGCTAGGTCTCCAATATAAGCATAATAACATCGATCAATATGGACGTTTCATGGTAATTCTAAAATGGTACCTAGACATGTATCCAATCGAATAGATATAGATTAAAACAAAAAATTGTCACTATAGAAGACAGAACTACAAAATCCACTTATTAGAGTCCTTCCTTCTGTCCCTCTGTACTATTTCTTTTTTTGATGTCAAAACAAATAACTAGCTAGGTCTCCAATATAAGCATAATAACATCGATCAATATGGACGTTTCATGGTAATTCTAAAATGGTACCTAGACATGTATCCAATCGAATAGATATAGATTAAAACAAAAAATTGTCACTATAGAAGACAGAACTACAAAATCCACTTATTAGAGTCCTTCCTTCTGTCCCTCTATACTATTTCTTTTTTTGATGTCAAAACAAATAACTAGCTAGGTCTCCAATATAAGCATAATAACATCGATCAATATGGACGTTTCATGGTAATTCTAAAATGGTACCTAGACATGTATCCAATCGAATAGATATAGATTAAAACAAAAAATTGTCACTATACAATGTTCCTTTAAAACATATTTTCAAAAATGTTCTAGGTAATCTACCTCCCTCATAGTATTGTTTATGAACACTCACTCTTGAAACTTACAAAACACATTTGATTCAAAACGCTTTAAATACATGTTCTAATGCGAAGAAAATTTACACATTATTTTCACAAATGTTCTCTACAAGCTCATGGTATTGTTTTCCTACGCTCTCAGAACGACTCCCTTCTCTGCCTTCACCTTCACGTTGTTCTCTTCTCTATGGGTGAAACTTTTGGAGTTGGTTATAGGTCGGTAACTAACAAATAAGTCATTCTGATATTATCGCACACCGATGAGTTTGCTACACTTATCTTGTACTATGTCTTACCTTTTCTTATATGGACTATCATGACATCGAGAAGGAATTAATATGGCGTAGTGGGTGGGAGAGGATGTACATATCCCTCGAACCTATCTACAGAAAGGCCTTCAGTCTGAAAGTCAGATGATCCAGTGGCATTAAGCCATTAACAACATGAAAGCCATTTTATCAACGATAAGATTGTTATTCCGACAAGCAGACTCTGTACTTTGGCCTTAAGCCTCTTGACGACTGCCATACTACGTACTGCCAACTACGATATTAAGCAGGGATGCACCATCTATGTGTTTATTGAACGGATGCAGGTACCCGTCATGACCCCCAGTGGACAGATCGTCAATCTGTATGTTGCATGTGACTACACCTTCGATAACGTCAAAGGCATGATTCAGTATATGGAAGATATATCCTCAAGTAGACAGTGGACGTGGCCATATTATCACATTAGTGGATTCGACCTCATCGGCGGTAGCAGCCGAGGGTCTGCTGACTGCAACATCCGTAAAGGATCAACCCTCTTTTGTGGAGTTGGACAGATGCAGATTCCCATCGCGACCCTCACATGCAGGAGAACTCATGACCCTGAAAGTCGATAGGTTTTACACCATTGATGACATGAAGACCAAGACCGAAGCTAAGCTACATATTCCCCCAGACCAGCACAAGCTGTTCGATGCCTACAAGCAGCTGGAGGAAGAAGACTGTACCCTTTCTGACTGCTATGTAGAGAAAAAACCCAGTCTCTTACTTGTTGTACTTGAACCACCAATACAAAGTGACAACCAAGATCTACAATCCTGAGATTAGACCGAGGGGATTGATGCAGATATTGGCCAAGAACCTTACTAGAAAGATTATCAGTGGATGTCAAGAGATCAGACACTATATGCAACATAAAATCTAAGATCACGATTGTGACACCCGGTCAAAATAACCCAAAATTAGCACCTAATTTAAACTTTTAAAACACGTAATTACATACGTGTCAGTACTCAAGTACACAAGTATTATATATATATATATTTTTATATATAAACCGAAACGATTAATTGAATAATCGCAAATACACGAACCAAACAAAACGTAGAAACCCAAAATAAAAATTGGTGAAAAACATTTTAAACAAAGTATTATTATTGAGAATAATAATTACGTACTCCGAAAATTATTTAAATACATTTTAGATACTGAAAACTATCCGTATGTTTTTGGTAAAACAAAGATACATTTTTATACCCTGTTAAAAGTATTTTTATAAAATGCTTTGATTAAAAACGTATACGAAATAATATTTAGAAAATTTTCATTTTTAAATATTACACTACATTACGATCGGGTACGCAAACACGGGTCGAAAATTACCCATCTACCTCAATAATTGAGGCCGGTTATAATACCCGACCTCAATTATTTTACACACACACAAACATATCGATCTATCTATCTCTGCTCTTTCTCTCTTTCGGTTTCATTTCAACAACAACAACAATCAATAACAACAACAACTTCATAATCATCATCATCTAGCTTTTGGATCATCATCATCACCATCGTGTTCATCTTCATCAACACCCACACGATTTCGTTTTTAAATTCGTGAGAACCACTAACTCTTTTTCGTTAATTTGATGTTTTTAATACGTTATATAGCATGTATTAGCTTTGTATTAAGTTGTTGTAAGCGGAAATAGGATTTAGAACTGGTTTCATATGTTTTCTGCTCGAACAGACTCGAACCAGACCCGTGAATCCGGCGGATTCAAGGGAATCCGGCGGATTCCTGCCCAAACCCAATGAATACGGCGTATTCGGGTGAATACGGCGTATTCCCCACACCTTGAACCCAATCCGACTGATGAGACATTGAATACGGCGTATTCAAGGGAATACGGCGTATTCCCCTAAAAATCACTGAATCCGGCGTATTCAACCCAATACGGCGTATTCCCCTCAAAATCATCGAATCCGGCGGATTCATTTGAATCCGGCGGATTCCCCCGTTATATTTCATGATCCAACGGATCAATAAACTAGCCCGACGAATTCTAGCTAAAACAGAACAAGTAAATTTTCGAAAACGTCGACGATTTAACAACTTAAAACGGGGTAGCTTCTCGATGAAAAATTTATTGTAACGGATTGGGCTCAAATTCGCTCGGTCATTCAAAAACAACTCAATGGTCAAGGCTAAGTACCTTAGCCTAGCCAGTTTTAAGCCTTCCGGGGTCGTCTAGGGGTCGAAAATGGCATATTTCGGTTTTCGGACTCGTGCCAAATTTTGTAACCTATGAAATAAAGAGTAACGGATATAATGAAACTTCAATTGTAATACAATTCGAATACATTGAACGTAATTAGCTTAACGAACAACTAAACAAACGAATTATTACGCGTACACTTACAAATATATAATCTCACGTGTTTAGGACACTAGGGGATTACACTTGGAATACGTGCGCACTTTAGGATTGCTTGCTCAACAGGTGAGTCTCACTGCCCCTTTTTACTGTTTTACTTTGGGGGAGGTGCATCACTTGTTTACTGAATATATTGTTTACAAAAATATATTTGTTACTACTATTACATGTTTACTGTGAGTAATTGTTTACTGAAATTACTTGAATTATGAATACAAGTACAAACTGTATTACTTTACTGACTATAATACAAGTACAAAATGTATTATTTTACTGATTTGAATACAAGTACAAACTGTATTACTTTACTGACTATAATACAAGTACAAAATGTATTATTTTACTGATTTGAATACAAGTACAAACTGTATTACTTTACTGACTATAATACAAGTACAAAATGTATTATTTTACTGATTTGAATACAAGTACAAACTGTATTACTTTACTGACTATAATACAAGTACAAAATGTATTATTTTACTGATTTGAATACAAGTACAAACTGTATTTCTTTACTGACTTTAATACCAGTACAAAAGGTATTATTTTACAAACTATAATACAAGTACACAATGTATTATTTTACTGATCTGAATACAAGTACAAAATGTATTCTTTTACCGACTATAATACAAATACACAATGTATTATTTTAGCCACGTATTGCCTTACTGAACAGCATGAGTTTCTAGTTAATCCAATGAAGTCCTCTGAATTATAGTCGTCAGTTATACGATAAGCGCGAATTTTAGTATATGGATCCATATGGGACTGACAATCCCCGCCTGGGGTGGTAGCGCCACCACGAACCGCAAGTGTCTAAACAGGCGTTTCTTATTCGTTTCATATGAGTATTTTTGGATTAGTACTCACGGGGGCAAAATTACTGACGTGTTAAGCTTCGACTATAATGGCTCATGGCATGGCAATAAATTGACCGACTACACCAACTGTACTATACTTGTGAAATACTTGTTTACTGACTTACTACTGTTGTACAAATCATACATTACTGTTTTGCTGATTGTAAATGTTTTACTTACTGATTTACACAAACTGTTTATAACTGTATACTACAAACCTGTGAGATTCACCAACCTTTTGGTTGACTCTTTTAGTGATGTATTCTCAGGTACTCAGCAACAGTAGGATGGCCCGCAGGGTATGCTAAGCTAGTACGAGTCGCATGCATAAACACTTGAAGATTTTATTGGCATAATCTTTTGTACTTTGATTATGTGTTTAAAATCTTTTGATTAACTTTGCGAACTCGCAATGATGTATTACTTATAACTTAAAACCTTGTACTACTTTTGTTATACTGTAATGTATTTCTAAAACGTCTCATTTAGAGTCGTTTGCTTGTACTTTGGTGTTTTGATATTTGATTAGTGACACCCAAAACTCGCTTCCGCAAAGCATTAAATTTGGGGGTGTCACAACGATAAGGTAGGCATGCCTCCGGACCAGCAGAGATTGATCTTTGCCGGTGAACTGCTTGAAGACGGACTTACGGTTGAAAACTACACCATACAAAAGGAATCAACTCTCCACGCTTCTCTTTGTCTTCGAGGTGGTTTTGATATCTTTGTGAACACTCGACTTGGTGTGAAAAGCACACTTGATGTTGAAAACTCAGATACTATTCATGACATTAAGGTAACATATCAGGAAAGGGAAAACATCCTAGTAGACAAGCAGAGGTTCTCTTACACCAGTTAGGCTACACCCACTTGTTAACTACAATTAGTGTTCCATTCAATTATCTTATAAGATGTTCCAATAATGCTAAATACCTTGGTCATTATTCAAATTTACTTGGTGCCAATTGGTAAACAAATATATATGACATATAACTTCAATGAGTTAAGCATTGCCCTAGCCAAGTCACATCCATTGGGATATAGGGAGTGATCAGTAAGGGAGACACATATAACTAAGGATGGTACAAGTCCAATCCACCATAACTTTTCATCGAGAGATCGAAATTGTTGGTTGTTAAGCTCAGATAGCCTTTTCTGGTTACAATTGAACGCAGGTAGCTGGTAATCTCAGCCTTACAGTAACTCACACCTGCATTGTTGCATATGCTATATCCACGTCATTAGTTAGTCTACATTTTCCCTCCCATTGGCACCGCCTACTTGTCTCCAGGCAGCGAAAAGCAACATCCCAGATACAAGGAAAAATTTAGTCATAATAAAGTTAAGTAATTTCCTAACCATGTTAAAAGAAAATTAGTACTCCGGTAGTTTGGAAGCAAAGTAAAAGAGTACATGTTGATGATAAAATTGAAACTATAAACTCACAGGTAGTTTGGAACAGGAGCTGTTGGTTTAGGTGATGTGAGGAAGTCCATGAAAGGGTGGCATGGAGGGTACGATGGATTGGATGTAGTAGTTGGCAGCGAGTTTGAGCAGGGAGTGTTAGATGGAATTGATGACTGGAATGTGTTGTCATCAAATGTACTTAATTGAGGTGTTTTGATGGGTTTATTTTCACCAGTAGCAAGGAATGGAAACACCTCTTCATCAAACCTAGCATGGCGTGTTACATAAACTCGTGAGGTAATGGGGTCAAGGCAACGATATCCCTTGTAGATGGGGCTATAACCGACAAAAATGCATGGTATGCTTCGTGGGGCAAGTTTGTGTTCCGAATAATCCCGTAGATAAGGGAACACACGACAACCAAAAGCCCGAAAGTTGTTGTAGTTGGGTGGTTGTAAGTACAGGATTTCAAACGGAGACTTACCATCAAGTATTTGTGTAGGTAGGCGATTTATAATGTAAACGGCCGATGAGAATGCATCTACCCAAAAAGAGGGATGGAGTTTTGCATTAAATAACATTGCCAACCCAGTTTCAACTATGTGTCGATGTTTACGTTCCACCCGACCATTTTGTTGTGGCGTATACGGACATGACAACCTGTGAAGTGTCCCATTTTCTTCAAATAAAGATCGAACTTTATGATTGACAAATTCAGTTCCACCATCACTTTGAAAAATTTTAATTTTGCGAGAGAATTGAGTTTGAACGAATTTCATAAAAACCATCAAGATATTATAAAAGTCAGATTTCAGTTTTAATGGATAGAGCCAACAAAACCGAGAATGGTCATCAACAAAAACAACATAATACCGGTAATTATCAACAGACATAACCGGAGAGGGACCCCATAAGTCACAATGAATAAGATCAAGTGGGTTCAAGGCCCGTTTATTATTAAGATCAAACGGTAAACGTTTACTTTTAGCAAGATGACAAGGCAAACAAGTGCCCGGTTTAGGTAAAAGAGCAGAAATGTGTAAATGTCCAAGTTTCTGTAAACTAACAATAGTATCAAAATGGACATGTCCCAGGCGGGAATGCCAAACTTCAAAAGATGCTGTGGGTCTTGAGGATGAGGCAACGAGCGCATGAGGACCTGTTTGTAAGACATAAAGACCATTCTCACATCGTCCTTGGGCTAGGACCAGTTTTGTTTGGCGATCCTGAATGTAGAAAGAAGGGTAAGATAATAATACATCCACATAATTATCTTTGGTTAATTTGCTAATGGACAAGAGATTCTTGGTGAGATTGGGCACAACCAGGATGTCATTTAATTTAATGTTATTAGAAATGAAAGAGTGTCCTTTGTGAGTGATGGGGAGAGTATTACCATTGCCGAATGTGACCGTATTGTTACCTGTGGTGGATGAAGGATTGGTAACTGTTTGAGTAGATGGAGTCATGTGATCCGTGGCTCCCGAATCCACATACCAATCTGGTCCGGAGGATGATGAGACATGGCATTGAGTAAGAAATGCACGAGCCATATTGTCATCGGTGGGGATGGCCTGTGCAGCATAGGATGGAAGACTCGGACATGCGTTAGCATAGTGGCCATCATGGCGGCACAGTTGACAATGAGGTGGACGGCGACCACGAGCCCGTCCACCACGTCCACCGGTATAACTAGGAGCACGTGAAAACCGTCCTCCACGTCCCCGTGAAGGAGATGGAGGCCGCTGGCTTTGAGCCGAGAAGGCCACAGGTTGTGTAGAACTACCATGGAGGGCACGGATGAACAACTCGTGGCTTTCAGCCCTAGCCAGGAGATCGGTAAAGGATGGTGCAGGTTGAGACGAGCGGATGGCGGTGGAGAATGTCTCAAAAGAGGGTCCAAGACCGCAGAGAAACCAATGAATTTGGTCATTAACATCAACCGGATAACCGATGGCGGCTAACTGATCGCATAGAGTTTTAAAGTGACGACCATATTCAGCAACAGTTTTTGAATCTTTTTGAACCAAACGAAGTTGATCGCGAAGATTGTGAACCCGTTCAATGGACGAGTTACCATAAGCATTCTCCAACGCTACCCAAATTTGACGAGCAGTGGACAGTCCGATGATAATCGTGACAGCTTCTTCGGATAAAGTAGCGTTTATGATAATAATAGTGCGATGATCAGCGGCAGTCCAAGCTGCATATGCGGGATTTTCGGTTGTTTTTTCATTGCTAGTGAGGGTAGTAACAGGAGCAGTGGCTGAACCATCTACATGAGAGATGAGATTATGATATGTTAGGAGGGGAGTCATTTGGTTTTTCCATAGTAAATAGTTAGAGGAGCAAAGTTTCATTGGGATCAAGTGAGCAAGGCAGTGGGGAAGGGTAGCATCGGTGGAGGAGGAGGCAGCCATGGCTATGGAGGAAGGGAGGAGAAAAGTGTGGAAGAGATTAAGGTGAGGGAGTGGACCGTTGCTCTGATACCATATAAACTCTTAATAAAGAGTATTCAGTTTATATTCCTCTCAAGAATGATGTACTTTACAGATAATATACAAATATATAGGAATTACAAAGGTACATGAATGGTCTAATATAATACACACAGGTATATGAATGGACCATAATAACTCACTATAACTGTGGTAAAGTAATAGAAACAGCTCAAAATAAGCGGCAAGGACTGGTATGAGATCTTCAATATAAACCAGATTCCTTGAAAGCGTTCAAACACTCTGCTTGTTCAGGTGGGCAGCTGCACAGACGAGACAAAGAAAAAATAGCCCGTCAGCACATTCACGAATAGAAGCAGCCCTATAAAAACTTTACCTCAGTAACCCGATAGTTCAAGTGCCTCTCGATTTTTTCCATAATCATCTTGTCGGTATTACCACACAGAAAGTTGAATAAATTAAAGCACCTGTAGGATTATAAAAGTGTTTGTAAGGCTATTTACTTGTTTGCCAACTGGTAAACCAATAAATGACATGTAAACCTTCAACGAGGGCCCATTCGTTACATCACAGTTGAGGGACATTTTAGACATTTAGACCAATAGTTAAGCATTGCTATAGCCAAGTCATATGGTGGATTCACTGGGGACATAGGGAGTGATGAGTAAGGGACACAGATATAACCAAGGATGGTACAAGTCCAATCTACTATAAACTTGCCATTGAGAGATCAAAATTGTGGTTTTCTAAGCTCATATAGCCTTTTTTCTGGTTGCAATTCGATGCAGGTAGTGAGTACTATCTAATTTCAAAAGATTATGTAATATTTCAAAGTATGCCATACCAGTAAACGTATGCAAATAATTTGGACACGCAAGAAGTGGAAGGTAACTAAAACGGTGAAATGAAAAGGCAACACCAAAGTGTATATGTGTTATGTGACAAAAGTATCACCATGGCCATTGGAAGAATCATCCAGACAAGTGAAAGTGGGAAAGGGGTGGGGGGTGGGCTACTACCGGTATTGAAGAAGAATATGGTGTTAAAATGACTTTAGGCGTGTAAAGGGACCGACACATGAAAATGCCTAACTACAGTATTTGCAGCTGTTTCCTCATCTATAAAAATAAACAAAAAAACACATGCGTATGATTTAAGGTAACTTGGTGATCTGCAATAAGATATATCCCATTTCTAAGGTAACTTGGTGTTACTAAGGTAGAACTTTTGTCACATTTAGATTTGTTTTTGTTTATAAATGTTTATGATCACCTAAAATACCTATAATTCTATGCTTTTATTCTTTCCTAGGAAAATTTTCCAGAAAGTACAAACTAAAACATGTTTTCTTTAACTGAACGTACCTTTATTGATAAAATTTTTCGTCGTGTAGATGTTCACTTATATGGACTATTACGACATTGAGAAGGATTTAATCTGGGGTGGTTTGAGGGAAACGATACAGATATCCATCGAGCCTCTCTACAGAAAGGCCTTCAGTCTGATAGTAAAACGATCTGATACCATTAACAACGTGAAAGCCATGATCAACGATAAGATTGGTGTTCCACCAGACAAGCAGAGTATGTACTTTGGCCTTAAGCCTCTTAGCGACCGCCTTACCATTGCCAACTACAACATAAAGAAGGGATGCACCCTCTATGTGTTTATTGAATGGATGCTAGTACCCGTCATGACCCCCACTGGACAGATTGTATATCTGTATGTTGCATGTGACTACACCTTCGATAACGTCAAAGGCATGATCCAGTATATGGAAGATATTTCCTCAAGTAGAAAGTGGATGTGGCCTTATTATCAATTCATAGAATTCGAATTCATTGGTGGTGGCAGCCGGGGGTCTGCTGACTGCAACATCCGTAAGGGATCAACCCTCTTTCGTGGAGTTGAACAGATGCAGATTTCCATCACGACCCTCACAGGAGAACTTGTCACCCTGAAAGTTGAAAATTTTAACAGAACTGATGACATTAAGGCAAAGATCGAAGCTAAGGTACATATTCCTCCAGACCAGCAGAAGCTGTTCGATGCCTACAAGCAGCTGGAGGAAGATGGCTGTACCATTTCTGACTGCTATTTTGAGAAAGAACCCAGTCTCTTCCTTGTGGTACTCGAATCACCCAGGAGACACAGAGTGACAGCCAAGATCCACGATCCTGAGGTTAGACCGAGGGTATCGATGCAGATATGAAAAACTATCACTGTAGATATCAAAAGATCAGACACTATACGCAACATAAAACTTAAGATCAAGGATAAGGTGGGCATCCCTCCTTGCTGGTAAACAGCTAAAGGATGGACATACGGTTGCAGACTACAACATACAAAAGGAATCAACCCTGCATTTGTCTCTTCGTCTTCGAGGTGGTTTTTGAGATCTATGTGGATGCTTCACTTGGTAAGACAAGCATACTGGAAGTTGAAAACTCAGATTCTATACGTGACGTTAAGGTAAAATATCAGGGTAGGGTAGGGAAAACAATCCACTAGACAAGCAGAGGCTTTCTTCCTTACAGATCACATCATTCAGACTTCACCCACTTGTTAATTACAATTAGTGTTCCATTCAATTATCTTGTAAAATGTTCCAATAATATAGTTGTTCAGATGTTGATAGTATAATACTGCAAAGATTGAACAAAACGTGTGTTATAGACGTCTTTACCCAACGTGTTTACATTTACACGTAACACCTTGTGGACCAGATGAAATGCATTTTCAGAAGATACTAACATATGAAAATCGATTTCGTCAACACATGGGGCATAATTTCCAACGAAAATTACATTTCATACGTACAATGCTAAACAAGTCATACTAAACTGAAGTGACCTAACCACAACTTATAGACAGCAGATCAGTAATCTTTTTGCTACACCACCATGTTTACAATAAATTAGAAACGAGCTTAAAGTGTTTGCAAGGCTAGTAGTATCCTCTTGATAATTTTTGTACTCTTATGTCCCAATATCAATGCTAAATTACCTTGGTCATTATTCAAATTTACTTGTTGCCAAACGGTAAACAAATATATATATGACATATATATAACTTCCTTGCGGGACCATTTTAGATCAGATTATGGGTTTTAAGCTCAGTTAGCCTTCTCTGGTTACAATTGAATGCAGGTAGTTCTCAACATTAGAGTAACTCACAACTGCATTATTGCATATGCGCTTATATATAATCCTTGATTGAGGATATTGGTGACAGGGACCATGGATCGATCGTTACAAAGATTTTGTTGCAGTAGTCCATTCGTTGGACCATTTGTTGGCCCCAACGGGACAAACAAATCCAAACCCTAACACGGCAATGACTTGAAACTCAGGTTGATAGATTGCAAATCAAACCAATGAACCAAACACCAGATTTATTTTATAAAGTGAGAAACCCAAATTATTTTAGAGTTTCAACAGAGTGCAAGACATCACCAAACAACGTGAACGAAATTTTCACTTGTTACAAATTCTTGTTTCAACAAAAGGTGTTTATAAACAGATAAAAGCGAGACCATCTCCATTGCATTACACACTGAAATTTACACTATGACCCGTACTTTGCACGGCTGTATTAGTTATAGTACCGAGTAATGGTTCATGCAATTTTGTAAATTTGAGTAAAATTATTAGACATAACCTCTGTAATAAAATATAGAAACAATCGAGTAATTTTATCCAACATGTGGTTACTAATAATGATGATGGAACTTAGGCTTCCAAATATGATTTCGTTTTTTTGGATTACAAACACATGAATTACAGACATATAAACATTACTACAATAGGAAAAGGGAAACCAAAAGGTAGCATATTTAACTTTTGTCGAAGTAATAAATACGCAGAAGGAAGAAAGAAGGATTTACCGTTTAAGGAGATCGAATTTGAAGTTTTGGATCGTGTTGTTGCTTTGTAATTAAAAAACTGTATAGAATAGGGAAAGGTTCATGTATTAATGCTAAATACCTTGGTCATTATTCAAATTTGCTTGGTGCCAATTGGTAAACAAATATATATGACATATAACTTCAATGAGTTGAGTATTTCCCTAGCCAAGTCACATCCATTGGAATATAGTAAGGGACACACACATAACTAACGATGGTACAAGTCCAATCCACCATAGCTTTTCATCGAGAGATCGAAATTGTGGGTTGTTAAGCTCAGATAGCCTTTTCTGGTTACAATCGAACGCAGGTAGCTGGCAATCTCAGCCTTACAGTAACTCACACCTGCATTGTTGCATAAGCTATATCTATCTACCCAATTATTAAATAGGAATAATATTAGTTTAACACATGGCAAATTACATAGATAATCCACGTCATTAGTTAGACTACATTTTCCCTCCCATTGGCACTGCCTACGTGTCTCCAGGCAGCGAAAAGCAACATCCCAGATACAAGGAAAAATTTAGTCATAATAAAGTTAAGTAATTTCCTAACCACGTTAAAAAGAAAATTAGTACTCGGGTAGTTTGGAATCAAAGTCAAAGAGTAAATGTTGATGATAAATTGGAAACAGCTCAAAATAAGCGGCAAGGACTGGTATGAGATCTTCAAAATAAACCAGATTCCTTGAAAGCGTAAATAAAAGCTCTGCTTGTCCAGGTGGGCAGCTGCACAGAAGAGAGATGTTAATCATACAGTATTATTGTTTAAAATGGGGAACACAAAGAAAAAATAGCCCGTCAGCACATTCACGAATAGAAGCAGCCTTATAAAAACTTTACCTCAGTAGCCCGATAGTTCAAGTGCCTCTCGATTTTTTCCATAATCATCTTGTCGGTATCACCACACAGAAAGTTGAATACAGCACCTGTAGCATTAAAAAAGCGTTTGTAAGGCTAGTAGCACCCTCTTGATAATATACTTGTTTGCCAACTGGTAAACCAATAAATGACATGTAAACCTTCAGCGAGGGCCCATTCGTTACATCACAGTTGAGGGACATTTTAGACCAATAGTTAAGCATTGCAATAGCCAAGTCATATGGTGGATTCGCTGGGGACATAGGGAGTGATGAGTAAGGGACACAGATATAACTAAGGATGGTACAAGTCCAATCTACCATTAACTTGCCATAGAGAGATCAGAATAGTGGTTTTCTAAGCTCATATAGCCCTTTTTCAGGTTGCAATTCGGTGCAGGTAGTGAGTGCTATCTAACTTCAAAAGATTATGTAACATTTCAAAGTATGGCATACCAGTAAACGTATGCAAATAATTTGGACACGCAAGAAGTGGAAGGTAAATGGACGGGTGAAATGAAAAGGCAACACCAAAGTGTATATGTGTTATGTTTTACATACAGTGTTGCAAAAAACGGATTTAGTCGCCGACTAGTCGGAGTTTAGTCGGCCAAACCTAGGTACCGACTAGTCGAAGCCCAAGTCGCTCAAAAAGTCGGTCGTGGTCGGGTCAACGAGAAAAAAACGGTCAAAGTCGGGTCGTGGTCGGGCCTAGGCGGGTTTTTCAAAGTCGGGTCAAAGTCGGATCATGACTCAGCAAAATAAAATGGAATCGCTCCGATTCGAATCGACTCAGAAATCTTTCAAGACGACTTTGGATGTACACACATATATCCCTCTTCTAGTCGCTGGTTCTGTCTTCTCTTTACCGTAGTTGTCATTATCATCGTCACATGTGCGTGCTTTTTACAAAGAAAGTAAACAGTGAGCATAAGGGAGAAGATGGAGGAGTAAGAAGATGAGGATAGAGGCGGGTTTGGTTTACACAGAAAAAGAGAGAGAACAAGCATACGGACATAAACGATACAAACCCAACAAGTGATTAATATATAAGTCATCTGTATGTTTTAAATGGGCTACGGCCCAATATATATTTAACATAGTAACATACTAAGTCCACGTGAGCTTTGATTTGAAAATATCTTAAATTATATATAGGAAACATGGTTATGACATCATTAATTTTAATCAAATTTAATTAATCAATTAAGTCCCTCTATTTTGTTAAATTAAAATCAGGACCTTTAATTTAATTAATTAATCAATGCCCCGTGTGTCTACACGGGTTTGCGATCTATATTATATCCAATATAATATAGGAAACAACTCATGATGTCATCAAAAATTTAATCAACCAATAGAATTACTCAATTTTATCCAATTAGCTAAATTATAGGATTTAGTGACATCATAAATCATTAATTATTTATTATATAAAGAAATTAATTATGATAACTTTATCCAAATAGGTATTCGTAATACATTAGGACTATTATCATATCACAATTTGATGATGCGTTGATGAGATTTAATCCTTCATATCAACAACTTTTAAAATCTATTTGTTTTTTTCCAACCCCGTGTAATACACGGGTATAGAGGCTAGTATAACCATATACGAGTATACGACTACACGCAGTTCATATTATTTAATATTTTTTATTGTTTCAACTTTCAACTTAATTTATAAGCTTAAAATTGAAGAAAAAGTTCCTGTAATAAATTAATTATTATAGTAGTACTATTTATAGTTAGATAATAATTTTGAAATTTATTTAAATGCTAAAAAAGTCAATAAAAGTCAAAATCCGACTAGTCTCCGACTAGTCCCGACTAGTCCGTAAAATGCCCCGACCGACTAATCCCCGACTTACGACTTTTTCAACCTTGTTTACATATAATCATACCGACAGAAGTATCAGCATGGCCATCGGAAGAATCATCCAGACAAGTGAAAGTGTAAGTGTATTTTATGAATCATTCAATTCAGTGTTGAAGTATGAAGTATGAGGGGGGAAAAAGAAAGGATAGGACAGTCAGGATGTTTACTTCCGGCCGAATACCAGACATAATGAAAAGATTAGGAGGCGGGGGCAGCAGTCAAAAGAACCAAAAAAGAAAAAGGAAAGAAAACGCATTACCCTTGAAGCAAAAGCAACTCAAGTATAGGGCAATGTCAGGGCTTGCCACCTCTTCAGACTCCGGAGAAGCAGGTATTACCGGCAGATCAAAATTAACAACCAGATTAACCTGAAAGGGGTACGCGTAGGGGACAAATATAAGGTGTATGTATTGGATGTATGCATAGAGAGTAAAAGGAAAAGGAAAAGAGATGATTAGATCGAACCCTTGATTGATCGATTATTCCATCAAGACGATCGGGGGTGACTAGAATCTGAGGGAAGTCCCCATTGAATAGGTCGATTTGCTCATCTCTCTCCTCTTTTGGAAGGGAATCATTAACCGTCACCGTATGGAATTCACCCGCACGAAATTGATTCAACAACATATTAGCAGTTTCTGGTGTGTTGACATATATGATGGCCTGGTAGACACGCGCCCCAAATGACATTACTTTGTCGATAACAGCCTCTATCTTAGCGGCATCATCGGGTAACACGACTTTAAACTGCTTGACAGAAGAATCCAAGGAGAGTTTCGACAGTTGTTGTTCCATCTACACAAGAATCTGGTTACGAACGAATCGTTAGACGAGAAAACGCACAAACAAGCACACACACACACACACACATGTTAGCTAGTGATGGGCTATTCATAAGTTAACTAAACATGTTGCGCACAGATACATACACAGCAAACAGAGAGGATTTTGACTCTAATTCCAGAAAAGAACAAGATTACTACTACTAATCCTAAAAAACACATACAAAAGGCGATTAAGTTATCAAAACAGGTTGATATTCCAACAATTTTAATTAAATATTATTATACGGAGTATAACCTAATTAATTAAGTACCTCGTGATGCTCGTGAATCAACAACCAAACCCTAACCCTAGGTCTAACTCTAAATTTTAACAAATCAGAGAGAGCAGTAGCAATCGATCGAAACAAACTTACCAAAATCGCAACTGGATCAAACGATTTGGCGCCTGACGCTGTCACGGAAATGGAATCGATCCACGTTTAGGCTTCTTCTTTTACTTTCTTTTTCGGAACTTGTGTTTCACGGTTTCACCCGGATGGATGGATGGACCGACCTTTTAATTAATTAATTAAGGTTTTATACCCAATTGGGATTGGGATCGGGATTGGGATCCCCAATTTAACCATTTCTTGTATATTTTATTTTATTCTTTTATTATAATTCTATGTACTAGATCATAACCCGCATATTTGCGGGAGAGATCAATGTTTTTTTTTAAATGGTACTATTATTTTTGAAGTGCTATCTTAGATGTGATTGTGTTAATGTTGTTGTAATGCAAGCAAATTAAATCCGTGTGGATGTAAGTACGCAGATGAAAACATAAATAATACGCATAGTTTAATACCACATTGAATAGTTGGTTTCGTATCTTCTGAATTTAAAAAAAGGTAAAACGAATGAGAACGTGCGGCAATCATATTGCTTGAGACTCTCGAGGCCTTGCAACCCATAAAGTACTTAGAGCAGTTAGACGTGCGTAGTAGTCTGATATAGCCAGCCATGCCAATGCGGATTGTCGTGTTGTCAATATCTCATGAAGCTGGACTAAAGTACTCCCACGAAGTGAATCAGCCTACAGAAAGGGGAGTAATAAAAAGTTAGTAGTCGATGTAATTTCGTAATAGGGTGGTAATTTTGAGTAAGAAATAGAGTACCCGATGTAGGTAGTCTTCCACAGCTCCTAAATTACCCATTGCTTTGGACATCTGAGACATGTATGTCGACATTTTTGGTGATGTTGGGGAAGATGTCACAGTATCCCATAACATTGTATCTGAAATAGACTCTTGCAATCTGGTCATTCCCTCAACTAAGACTTTCTCTTGATTTATGGTCTTAGTTAGCAAACAATGTATTTTCTTTTGTTGCTCATTTGAGGCATCCACCTGTTTGTGAATTAACTAAGTGCAATAGACAAGAATCAAAAATAATTTATGGGATGAGTATGGTACGTTCTATACTGTATTAAAATTAGAAATGAATTAAATAATCAATGTAATAAAAACTATCAACACAACAAAGTGCGTTAACATTAAAAGGTTTGAAGTGTTCGAGTTAGTGAATTACGACTTTAATAAATTCATGTACCTTGATTATATCAGAAGGACGAAAACCACCAATCCACATAATGCATCGCTCAGCAAGCGAAGTCCATGTCCCGTAGACAATGTGAAACACATCAGCTTTACATACATCTTGTTTTATGCGAAAGACTTCGTGGAATTGTGACGCTGTTTGATGGACAAGTGGTTTAATTTCGGTTTCCGTTTTGCCCGAGTAGATTGCTTGTTTAAGCTGACCCGTCAAGTGATAATGTTGAGTTAACCATTGTGCGTAACTTTTTGAGAACTCCTGCGACACTATACACATATAACGAATAATATTATAAGTATATAAAATTATACCTACCATGAGCATCTTAAAAGTTGGTGCGTTAAGTAAGAGATAATGATTGAGTCGTTTAGTGAACATAAAATGTGTGTTTAATTACGACATGATAACTGTCATCAAAGAAAGTGTACAATGCATCTATTTAGTACCGTTGTAATTATGAAGGCGATTTGCGTCCGTATTGACTTTAAGAAAGTTTCCCTGAAATTGAGTGTGGCAATGCATAAAAGAGAGTGCATCAATAAAGTTAAAGAGGTACACTCATTATAGCGATTCTAGTAATATAACATTCACCTTCTTTTGTTCTTCTTTAACTTGTTTCGTTAGTTCTTCATATTTTGCTTTATACTGTTCCAAATCAGTGTAGTATTCCTAAAAAACGGTTGATAAAAAAATCGGGTTAGCTATAAGTGTATATCTAAATTTAAAATTTACAGACTACGACGACAATAAAATACTAATATATATGAAAGTAAAAAAAATATTATTAAATAGGCAATGCTTACAATTAAAATGGGTATAACGTCTATAAATAATTATTTTTACTAACCTTCTTTCTGAGGTTGCACTTTTTTACAGCTCCAGATACTTGTGCAAGTCTCTTTTTTTTCTAAAGTAAAATATACATAGAATGATTAAACAAACAGTAAATCATGTTGATCTCTGTTTCATGATAGAGTTCCAGCACATAATAGCAATGGCAACGCATATTGGAACTCAGACCTGAACATGTATAACGTGGTTCCATTTCGAAACTGAATATATATATAAATTCACTGAATATATCAATCACAAAGGATAAATACAGTGACTGGATTTCATAATTGAATTAAAAACATACAGCATATCGGTAATGAATTTTATTCCTCATTAAATTAAATTTGAAAGTGTAAGTAATAAAGGTGTTAAAAGTAAATTGAATCAGTATATATGGTGTTTCTGCATGGCAGCCGATGTGTGTATATGGTGTTGTGAAGTTTCATGGCATAGTAGGTGCAAAACAGTGTCTACTATCGATTTTTCGTAATTTATTTGCTTGTAAAAAAACCTGTTGTAGACTAATACATACCACCAAGATTTGACAAATACATTTAGTTTGTTTGGTTACCTTTTGTTCGTCTAACGTTACTGTGTCCGCGTTAACTTGCTTTGAGATGGAGTCTTCCGCAGTTGGACGTCCGGAGTTTGATTCCATAACAGATGATCTGATAGGTTAGACTTGGGAAGAGGGTGGAGGAAGAGCAGGAAAACAATGGAGAAGAAGATTTTAATTTTTTTGGTATGATGAGAATATAATGTGAGTGGCATATTTTGCTTGTGTTAGTAATTACTAAATTATTGCCGTATATAAAGATTGCATTTAAAAATCGTAATCACAATTGATATAGATATAGAAGATATAGATGTAGAATATAAAGAAAATTCGTAGTTGGCTTATTTTATGTAATAATAATCAATAATAAGTGATAATGTGAAGCAAGATTCTTGTTACGAAAATAAAGTGCAGTAATAATTTAAATGATAGAAACTATTAAATAGGCTTGACCTTTGTATATGGAATTGATTCTTGATTTATCTATTAAATGATGGAAATGGAATCGATCCACGTTTAGGCTTCTTCTTTTACTTTCTTTTTCGGAACTTGTGTTTCACGGTTTCACCCGGATGGATGGATGGACCGACCTTTTAATTAATTAATTAAGGTTTTATACCCAATTGGGATTGGGATCCCCAATTTAACCATTTCTTGTATATTTTATTTTATTCTTTTATTATAATTCTATGTATATATACTAGATTATAAACCCGTGTATACACACGGGGATTTGATACAAACATTTTGAAAAGATGATTTATATATATTGTTAGTTTTGACATGTAAAGCTAACTAAGTTTTATATAAATGTATCGAATAAAATCTTATTTAGTTTAATTTATTTGTATTACTCAATCGAAGTTTCATTTAGTTAGAAAAAAAACCTGTTAGAATTTAATCAAATAAATAATATTATACATATTTGCAATTATCTTACTCTTTTATGTGCACGCATAATTTTGAAAAATTACTTATTTTGCAACTTAGCTATATATCAATGTAATGTACTTACTTTATGTTTTTAATCTCTTGTTTTATGACTTAGACCTCTTTATGGTATCAGAGTCATGAAGTTAGTAGGACAGAGTCATGAAGTTTGTAGGATTATGAGAAGTGTTATCCAACATAAATTATAAATTAAAATGAATTTAATGAATATTTTCAAGAGAAATAATAGAAATTATATTAATAATAATTTACTTGAGGAATATGAAATTCCTAAAAATTTAGATTTATTAAACAAATGGACAATTCCAAGAATTCAACCAAAAGTTTTATATGAATTAGGAACTTTTGAGGAATTAGGTTCAAACTGTTAAAACCTCAGAAGAAACATTAACATTAGATAACGATGAAATGGTTATTCAATTACTTTACCAATGAGATATTCAAATATATAAAAATGAATATAATTATTTACATATTGGGTTAGTGCAAATAGCATTTAAACCTTTAACATTACAAGGTCTACCGGAAAGCTTTATGGCTGTATTAAGAGATGGTAGAAATAGAAATTGGAAACAATCATTAATTGAAATTATACAATCTAGTCTGGCACATGGTCCAGTCTATTTTAATGTTTATCCTAATTTACAATTATCTTTAACAGATGTTAATATTTTAGATGCATTAACATTAAATTTTAAAACTCATGGGTATGATTATATGCCAGGATCCGAATTAATTTGTATATGTTACAGAATTTATTATAAACCATTAGTTACCATGAATCCTAAATGCAAAAGGGTTGATAAACCAAAAAATGAAACAATATTAATAGAAACTAATTTTAGTTTATCAAAGATTTCAATTAGAAAAATAATTAAATGGGATGAGATTAATTTCCCTACAAATTGGGTATTAGAGGAAACAATTCCTCCACAACCAAAAATTAATAGTAATTTAACTAATATAATCCGAAGTTCTGATGGAACTATAAAAATTGAATTTGAAAATGAAAAGGAAGAAGATAAATCTCCCTTAATAAGAAGAAGTAAATCAAATAGGACTAGATCTACTTATTCACAATTTTCTTCAATTGATTACAAGGTGGGAATCCCTCCATCAATTCCATCTAGGGCTTCAACTTCTCAAAGAAGAGAAAAAAGAAAATTTGAAAGTCTAAAAATAAATGATAATATTGTACGAGGAATTTATGATGAAGGAATTTATGATGAGAATTATGATGAGAAAATTCCTGCCTCAGAAGTTGATTTTGATATTTAATGGATAAGTTAGAAAAGATTGATTTCTCAAAAGGATCAGAAGCAATATCCTTTCATTTCAAAAGAACTTAAGCTCTATATATATATATATATATATATATATATATATATATATATATATATATATATATTTGTAATATACTTGATGTAACTTTCTACGAATAACTAACTATTATTGAGATAAATATTGTGAATGTGTAGTAACAGGCTATCTTAGTTTTGTAATTTGATTTGATTAATGCTAGGAAATGTATGTTGTGGATCGATGACGTGACACGATATTACCGAAAGTAAATCCCCGCGTACTATTTAACTTGCTGCTTTAGCTACGTCAAGTTCTCACGTACCCCACATAAAATCGATTAATTAAGGAATTGTTAGTTATAGATTATTAGATATATGGTAAGGTAATTATTATGTACCATAGTTTTGACTTTTGCGGATGTTTAATGGGATTATTCATGGCACTATACGTCTTAAAGTAACTACAACAACAGTTAATATCTCTCAACTTTAGCCACAATTCCTTTAGCAAACTATTTAGACGTATTTAGACGATCTATACTATAACTACCATATCTTCAATATAGGTTTCACTCCGTCAAAAGTCTACATTCATATGATCATGAACATGATAAAATGGCTGAGCCAAAAATATATGTCTAATTGCATTATTTTTTTCAACCATTCATCATAGCAAGTATTTTGTTTTCTTAAATGATGTTTTATTTTATAATTAAGAGGTAAATTAATTAAGTTGATGATAACTTGTTTGAGGGTGGAGCTTATAAGATGAACATTATTATGGGCTAGGTTGTTGAATTTGTTAGACGAGGGGTACTCGTTTGGGATATTGTAGAGAGTACTTATCGAGGCAGTGAATACTCGTCGAGTACTCGGATTAAACTTATTTTTCATTTGAATGAATAATTTTAAAACTATATGTGTAAGTATAGAAGAGAAACTAAAAGACTCTTTAGTTGACTCCTCTTCACACTCCGAAGAACCATATATTATTGGCAGATCATAATTAACAACCAAATTGACCTGAAAGGGGTACGTGTAGGAGAAAAATATAAGTTGTATGTATGCATATAAAGAAAAAAGAGACGATTAATTAGATCGGACCCTTGATTGATCGATTATTCCATCAAGACGATTAGTTGTGACTAAAACCTGAGTGAACGCCTCATTGAATAGCTCGATTTGCTCATCTCTCTCCTCTTTTGGAAGGGAATCATTGTGACACCCCCAAATTTGATTGATTTGCGGAAGCTTGATTTGGGTGTCACTAATCAATATACAAAGCACATAAGATAATAATGAACGACCACTATATGCGTCGTTTTAAACTTGTATAAATAAAGTAAACGTTTACATCAAAACAATGTTACTTTAGCTCGGTTCCTGAAATTGAGAGATTACATCGCATAATTACTTTTACAAAATATAATAATGCAATCAAATCTCTAGTTGTATGTATGCTGACTCGAGCTAATAATCCCTGCTTGTGCAGCCAACCTACTGCTGGGTACCTGTGATAAATACTAAAATGGGTCAGCGAAAACGCTGGTGAGCTCACAGGTTTGTATGTCAATGTATAGTTGTCAGAACCGCAAGATTTATATTGAATTTAAAATGCAATTAAGCAAAATAAAAGTTATACAATCCATGAGCACATAGTCTGAGCTTAACTTGAGCGCTAGGTCCAATTAAGGAAACCTAACTTGAAATGCCTCCTACGAGTGTCTAATCCACACTCGTCTTCCCAAATGCTAATACATCCGTTTGACCGGTTAGTGCGTGCTAACCCGGATGAGGATTGTCAATCCCATATGATATCATATACTAACATTCACGCTATAAATACTAGAGACTATGCTATGGAGGACTTTAAATTGATTAGCTTGAAACTCATGTAGTATTTGAAGTTTGGCACTTGCGTTCTACTTGTAAAACAAAATGAAGTAGTAATATCACACCCCTAGTAAAAGTAGTGAAAATGGGGCCATGAAACTCACCTGAGTCTTGAAGTGTTTAAGCAATTAAACTTGAAGTGTATTGATGTCCAAAGACTGGAAACCTGAATGTGTCCACGACACTTGATTTGTTATTAATTGTACTGGTATCTCGAAAGACTACCATTGAAGTTGCTATTTAACTATATATATATATATATATATATATATATATATATATATATATATATATATATATATATATATATATATATATATATGTCCAAATTACTACGGTTTGGTTGATTGTTTTGTTACAAGTTACTACGACTTGTTTGATTGAATTGATACAAGTTACAACGACTTGTTTGATTGTAAAGTATGTTTTGAAAACGTGTACGGCCCGTTGGTGATTTAGTTGAAATAATAATCTCGACATATCTATATTTGTTTGAAGTGTTAGGCTTGAAAAATAAATTCCATTATGTTTGAAAAGTTGTATCGTATAAGTGTTTTGAAGTTGTTCAAGTTTGACACTTGGTGAAAAATGTGCTTACGGAATCTAAGTACGGGGGTCCGGGGGCAGCGCCCCTGGTAGCGGGGTCCAAGGGGCGGCAGCCCCTGGCGGGGTCCAAGGGGCAGAGCCCCTGGCTGGGGTCGAGCTGCCAGGTCAGCATGGAAAATTTTTATTTCTACTATATTGCTTTAAGGAAAAACGCATCTGGACTTGAAATTGGGTGAAATCAAGTGGTAAAATTTTGGTCTCGACACTTAGTAAAAAGTTGTAAATATTCTGTTTTCTGCGACACAATATGCGACACAAAATTTGTCATGCGACACAAGGGTTGTGTCGCAGACGTCATGCGACACAAGGATACGACACAATGATTGTGTCGCATCAGATACGAAATGCTAATTTAATAGCGACATAGTGGTTGTGTCGTATGAAAATACGACATAATATGCGACATAGAGTATACGACACAATATTGTGTCGCATGAGTTGCGACACTAAAGGTTTGGTACGACACAAGATGCGACATAACGGGTTTTATGCGACACAGTATGCGACACAAGGCTTGTGTCGCACTGAAGAACACTCAGACAGTGAACACGGCTGTCTCGATTTTTCAATCCCAAAATCCAAATCAAACTCATTTTTAGGTTGTAAAATCGTGTTTCTCTTGGTTAATGGACATATATACATTTATATAAACCATAAAAACGTAAAAACAAGTTAAAACGAGAGGTATCGAGAATTTGTCGGAAACTTACGCGGTGTCGGATTGAAAATCCGAAAAGATGGAAAGGTAGATCGTTGCGCGGTGATCGTTTATCTTTAAAAATCTTGATGATTCGACTAGCTTTTGTGGTACTTTTTAATGATTTAAGGTGGTGGAAGTGGTGTTTCTTTTTGGAAGAGAAAAGAGAGAAAAGAGAGTGAGGAGAGAGAGAGTGAAGGAGGTGAATGAGGAAGAAAAGTGGAGGTGTGGGGTTTTTGGTGAAAGCCTCACACTTTCGGTCCTCGCAACGTGCTCCGCGCGGTGTTCGTTTCCCGATCGTTTAAACGTTAAATATTTATTTTACAAGTTTAATTATATGTTTTTTTTAAAATACGAATTAATTCCCGATGATTTGGTTGAAGTATTTTTATTAAAGTACTTTAGGTTGTAGTTATAAATTGTAACTCAAACTCGTTTTGTTTTGTTTTGTCGCACGTGTTTATAATTTAACTAAGTAAATTGTTATTTATACGATACTGTTTAAACTGAAATATTACAAAATAATATTCTTGAGATATAATGGCTCCATTAAATAACGTTATGTTATTTAGTTAAATTGTTCACCAACGTCCGTATTTATTGTATCGAAATTCATTCGGTTTGAAACTCATACGATTTAAACAAACCGCAAAATTGTATAGATATATATTAAACAATATATATAATAATTGATACATTAATTAGCCTAACACAGAACTAATTACATGTATTAAAACTGGATTAGGCACTAAAATCTAGTCCTAAATTGGTCACCTCAGTTGTAAACCACCTCCCTACACCACCTAGAACCACCATCATCCACCCAAAGACCACCATTGACCACCATAGCTCCACCACTTCAAAAATTAATATTTTTCAAGGGAAACTAGCTCTACAACAACTCTTTCTTCTCCTCATCTCATTCCCATTGTAAGGAACCTTATTTCTCTTCTTAATACTCTTATAACATGTATATAAAGTTCACTCACAAGTATTGTAACAAAATGTGGTTTAAAAATCGTTTTTCTTAACTTTAAATCCATGAAAATACGTTTTTCAGCTTCTGTCCAGATTTCAACACGAAATGTACCAAACTATAACTCACTCATTTCTTAAAGAAATTGGACGTTTTTATAGCCTAAAATTAAGTTTAGAAGTCATCTTTCAAACCCCACTGGCCTCATATCTTTATGAGTTCGTTTGCTATTTTTAATAATTTTTATAAAAACGCATATACAATCTGCCCAGAAAAGCCAGAAACTTTACTCTTAGTATTTTGGCCGTATCTCGAGCTACAAAGCTCCAAATGACCTGAAACCACCGCTCAAATTTCACAAATTTCATTGTCTACAACTTTTATGTTGACCACTTTTACTGATTCCTTTTATATTTTGCTCAGAAATGATGATAGCATGCATGTATCCAAATCTGAACTTAGAATAGAAATGTAATTTTTAAAAATACTTAGACTTCTCCAAAGTTAATGTAAAAATTACTTAAGGTAGAAGACATATGGGGGAATAACCGGTATTTTTCATGGATTCTATTATCGAGTGTAGAGTTTTATAAAAATTCGACAGTGAGATGCATTTTCGGAAAAATACCAAATGTGGACTGATTTTAATTAACTTATAAACCGACACTTGTGGACTTGCTATAAATGTACAAAGTAACTTTTTATGGTCCATGAACAAATATAAGGTTTGGGGAAAAGATTCGGGTCAAACCGAGTAGGTTTGACCAAGTCAACAAAAACGGCTCGGTTTCTAAAAACAACAAGACTTGCTATTTTTGGAAAATGGTAACAAAAATGGGTTTGGGTGACTTATTTAGTAACTTGGACCTAAAACTAAACTTAGAAAGTTTCCCGAATTAGAAACCGACACCTAGAACACTTGGACCAAATACTCTAACTCATAAAATGGAAGTGTCTCATGAAGTGACTCATAAATTGGAAGTGACTCATAAATTGGAAGTGTCTCATTGAGTGTCTCATAAATTGGAATTGTCTCATAAAATTGTCAAGTATTACTAAGGTTTGACCAACTTTGACCGGTTTGACCAACTTTGACCAGATTTGACCAACTTTGACCAGGTTTGACCAACTTTGACCAGTTTGACCAACTTTAACCATTTTGACCAGGTTTGACCAACTTTGACCAGTTTGACCAACGGTTTAAGGTTTTTACGAACTAAATAATCTGTTTGCAACACGCGATATGTACTAATGAATAGTATACAACAAAACAAACTTAATAATAATGTCTAAACGAATTATTATTACAAACTTTCACGAACGGGTCGTACATGTTTTCGATAAATAAACATACTTGAACAAACACATTGAACATACTAGTTGAGTGAACTAGCTTTAGGTGGACATTAACCCTCCACTTACATAGATGGTCTTTTGAGACATCTACTTACTTACAACCTTATACGTTTAGGACGTTAGAAGGTTGCACTTTTGGACACTCATTACTTGCTTATTTGATTATTTGCTAGCTGTTGCTAAACTCAGGTGAGTTTCATAGCCTCACTTTTTACTGCTTTTTACTTTGGGGTGAGAATACATGCTCTGTTTTATAAACTGTTTTACATATGAACGCAAGTAACGAAAACTCTTATATTGATTGCATGAGTAACTAAACCAAACTACGATGGCCCCTAACAAATATCATAGTACGTTAATACTAAGCGCGAACATTATGGATAGATCTATCGGGACCTGACAATCCGCCATCCGGGTTAGTCGCTCTAACCACTATACGGATGCATAATATTTCGTACAACCGAGTGTACTGGTTACACACTCACTGGGGGTAAACAACTACGGTTAAGCTTCGGACTATGAGCTCATGGCAATAGTATACTATGATTTACTTTGGCATTCGTGCTACTTTGATAACCATGAAATCTTGTGGTTCATACTATGATTTTAACTGTGTAAACCTATGAACTCACCAACTTTATGTAGACCTTTTAGCATGTATTTCTCAGGTTCACAGACGCAGTAGGACTACCCACAGGAAACAAGGCAGTAGGATGCTTTTGAAAAGCATTAGCTCGAGTCGCATGTTTTCACAAACTACAAGAGATTAGATTGCATTACGATATTTTGTATCAACATTTATGTATTAGAAATCTCTACACTTTTAAGGCGAACTCCAATTTTTTTTTGATATAACATTTGAAAATGTTTTATTTATGAAATGTAACTTTTTACTAAAACGTCTCATATAGAGGTCGTTTGTTGTAATCTTTGTGTGATGATATTGGATTTGGTCGGCGCCCCCGTGACACCTCATCCTTCCGCCGCCACGTGTGTTTGGGGGTGCGACAGATTGGTATCAGAGCCTAAGGTTATAGCGAACTAGGATTGCATTTGTGACCTAGACTATAACCATTAGGTTAGTATTCTTTGTTTAGTATGACTGGTTCAACGATTGCCTCATTTGAATTTAATTTAACATAGACTGATCAACTATGTACAATTAAAGGAGATTCGATGCAAGACCTGAAATGGTTACAGTGAACGAGAGTACAGTAGCAGACGTAGACCGAGGATAGAACGGGACCAACCTTTATATGTGCTTATGTGCCAGGCTTTTATGTGTATACATATGTATAACCTTACGTACACTAAACTTATTTGCCACCTTTCATGGCAACCACTCCCACAACTACGTCACCCAACTCTGAAAAGGAGGTTCTAGCCTTACTCACTACTGTGGAGATTTTCATGGTACCCGCTCGCCCAACCGAATAAGGCAACGATATAATCGAATAGGACTCACTTGAGGAGAATCCACCTAAGGATTTGCCAACCAAACAAGTGGCATCTACTTCACCCTCTTCCTCCCGCTCTCATTATAATCGTTTGAGAACACGTATGGAATTAGAAGCTCATAAGGATTCGTCATCTAGGCGCGTTACATTTACTCCGTCTACTCCACACCCTTCCTTCCCACTTTTATCGTGGACCTATGAATCGCGTGTGTTACACACGACTAGAAGGACGGACAGACCTCCTCGAACTAGACCTTATCCTATTCACACTACCTACTCGAAATAATATCTCCAACACTTGGATGGATTCCAACGACTTAGGTATGACTCGGTTTATGACTTTAACTACTCTGAACACAACAATCTTAATAACAATTTAATCATTTCGATCACTACTGTAATGGATGCTAGAAGCTACGGAATTACCAACTATCTTGACCGAACATCTTTACTAAACACTTGTTCATTTCGAAACAATAACATAGTCATGACTGACTACCTTGAAAACACTACTCGGTCATTATTATGACTACATCTGAATCATATCACTAATTCACTGTTTTAATAGAACTCCCTCTCGAAAAAGAAGGCCAACTCCACTATGAACCGAATATATTATCTATTAATATTGCGCCTTATTGGTCACTGATCACATTACATTGTACCTATTAATCGTCGTATTGCGATGTCACATATTATTTTAAGCACGTCTACGATAATCTTAGCTTTCATATAAGGATCTCATCCATTCTTTCATCTCCTTTCGTTTAAGAACATGCCACTACGAGAATCAATGGAAAATTTTAACACCCTACAATAACAAGAGTTCTCAACAGATTTCTACCAACTCAAGTTTTCAAAGAAATATCTTAAAATTTTCACTTAACATCTACCCGGAATTGTTTACAACCTATAAATTTTTAACTCGTTCCCAATAGACTGAAATTTTCAACGTCTTGTCGACAACAAGAGTTTCCAACATATTCAATTGGCTAAAGTTTCCAACGGACATTAGGTTTTCAAATAAATTTTTATCAAAGGAAATTGTTTCAACAAATGTTACATCGGCTCCCCCACAAAATGTCTCATAAAGATTTTTCAGAACTTATAGACTACTTGTCTGTACAATGCTCAAATCTTGAAATGTTTAGAAAAATTTCATTGACGTTTTATTAGACAAAATTTGTTAAACACTTGACTTTCACTCAAACTTTCTAAAGACAAGATCGTAATGTAGGTAATATAGATGATAATGCTAATTTAACCGGAAATGATACCGGCAGTTTTGTGATAAAACATGAGAGAGATACAACTCCTTTTATATATCAGAAATTTATGTAACTTTAGAGGCTAAACCCTCTTTTTACAAATTCACTATTTTAATAAAACAATTTTCTCGTAGGAAATGGCAAGTCCCTCTGTAGACAAACACATGTCTGGCGACAACCAACTCTGTGATGAACCAATTACATTCCCATACCTACTCACTTTAGATGACGATACTTCTTGATAACTTAACTATTTCAGTTTTATTCGATACTGGACGAGTTTAGTCCAATACACAATCACACCCCACCGATTTAGGTGCCAAGTACATTGTAGAACTTGCACTTTGAACTTAGCAAGCAAATTCGTCCATAGACCTTTTGAAGATTACGACTTACGTTCTCTGATGACTTTTACATTAGACCATCTTCGGGTCTCTTAACGGTTTACATATTGGAAATACGTTTCCAGCAATTTATATTGGATATAATCCAACTAACTGATCACACTCACACGAACTACGAACCACATAGGAATGTTTTCCTACTACGAACCACATAGGAATGTTCTCCTACTACTACGAACCTTATAGTAAATGACCTTACTACGACTGACTATCTAGGAATAATTGTCTTACTAATAGTACACGGAGATAATTCTCCAAACGTATACAAATGGATGCGTTGCATCACAATAACGAACTTTCTTTTCATGGACTTAGTTAAACGTCAGAAATACTCACACTTTCGCTAGATCAAACACAAACTATGACTACGAGTAAATTTTGGGACGAAATTCTCCTAACAGGGGGAGAATGTGCCACCCGACAATTTAGGTTAACTTTTAAACTTAACCGAAACCCTAATTACGTGTATTTAGATGTGATTTAGGCTAAATACTTGTAATTACTTGTAACTATTTGTATATTTATGTGAATATACACCTACGTAATTGTTTTATATTACGCTTACGTGATTTGCTGAAATTACGCGAAACAACCGGACGGAGTCCGACAAACTATACGACGTTGGTGAAAACCTTTCTATAAATAACTTAAATCTATTTTTAGAAGTTATTTATCATATATTATTATTTGAAATAATAATATACGAAAAACCTAGACGTTTAGTTTAAAACGTAACAAATGTGGTTAAAACGCGCAACTGAGCCGACAACCAAACGAAACTCTAATTAATATTTTGATAACTCAAATTTAAGTATTTTAATAACACTTCAATGAAAAATAATCCCAAACATATCGTGAATTAAAACGACGAAAAAAAAACGTTACGCAATTTAACGATTTAACGAGAATAACGTGTGACACCCGCCAAATTAGGACTAGTTTTTAGTTCCTAATCATTTAGAAATACGTGTAATTAGTTCTATGTATTAGGCTAATTGTATGTATCAAAATATATATTGTTGAATATATATCAATACGCGATTATATTTAATCGTTCATTTTCTAAATCGGCCAAATTTCCGATTCATATATATATACGGCGTTGGTGAAAAACAATATTAAATAGTATAAGAATTATTATTTAATATAACTCATTATTTATTATATATTATTTTGATAATATATAAAGTATTCGTATCGTACAAATCAAAACGTTCGCGACAAAACTCATAAACAATGAATTATTATTTGAAATAATAATTACTAGTTACTTTGGTTGAAATAAAACACATTTTGTTTTATAACATTTTACTCAAACGCGACGAAACCACTCGAATAGTATCCGTCTCAATAACGTAAAACAAAGATATATTATTATATCTCATCAAAGGTATTTTTATAAAATACTTCCAATAAAAGTATAAACGAATTCATATATAGAAAGTTATAGAATTAAAACATTTTACTACTTTTCGATCGGGTACAAAAACACGGGTATTTTGTACTTCGCTTTTGAGCCACCCAACTCCAATAATTGGAGCTGGGTATAACCCAACCGAACACATCCTTTTTGGTTTCATTTCATTCTCAATCTCTCTCCCTAACTCGTCTCTCTCTCGCTAAAACAACCAAAACCGCCACCTTAAACCACCAAGAACTACCATCAAAACACCTCTATTTGCAAAACGGCTAGGAGCTAAACGAGCACCACGCGATCCTCTACGACTCTATCTTTTCGGTTTTCAAAACCGACACTTGTAAGTTAACGACACCTTAAAACTACTTTAATACATTTATTTACTTGTTTTGTAGCTCATCAAACTATAAAATGTCCAAATCAAAACTTGAAACTCGTTTTACAAACTCAAAAATGGTAACAGTTTCTGTCTTCGGAAACTATAACCTTCGGCAGAAACCATAACCTTCGGCATAAACCATAACCTTCGGCAGAAACCATAACCTTCGGCATAAACCATAACCTTCGGCAGAAACCATAACCTTCGGCAGAAACCATAACCTTCGGCAGAAACTATAACCTTCGGCAGAAACTATAACCTTCGGCAGAAACCTTAACCTTCGGTAGAAACTATTCGGCAGAAACCATAGCTTTCAGCAGAAACCTATAACTAGCAGTTTTAACTATAACAATTTATATACGATACAACAATCAAAGTATAATAATAATAGTTGAGATTATTATTACAAAAAAAAAAAACTCACCAACGGACCGTACACATCTTTAAAAAAAAACTCAAATCTAATCAGTCAAACCAAATCATTTGGACAGTACTAGTTGGAACAACTAGCATAGATGATATGATAAGACATCTAATCATTTCAAAACCTTGCGCGTCTAATACGCCCTGCAGGTTCAGTCGTTGTAACGACATCAAATCATTGTGAATCATTGTAATTGTTGGCTAACAATTCATTAGGCTCAGGTGAGTCTCATAGCCCCTTTTTAAATATGTTTTCTCAGGGGTGTGATCCATTGCTTGTTTTGTTTTACAATATGAACGCAAGTATCATTAAATCAAATACTACATGAGTTATTTTCACTAATCATTTTAAAGCCCTCCATCAGCATAGTTTGGTAATACGTAGTAGCGTGAATATTAGTATATGATATCATATAGGTTTGACCAGCCTCATCCGGGTTAGCACGCACTAACCTGTCAAACGGATGTATTAATATTTGTGTAGACGAGTGTTGATTAGGCACTCGTAGGAGGCACCTCGCTCAGGATACCTTAAATGTGGACCTGACATCTCGAGTTAAGCTCAGACTATGTGCTCATGGCTGTATAACTTTTATTTTGCTTAATTGCAATTTAAATTCAATTATCATTAAATCTTGCGGTTCATACAAATATGTGTTGACATACAAACCTGTGAGCTCACCAGCGTTTTCGCTGACCCATTTTAGCATGTATCACAGGTGATCAGCAGCAGTAGGTCTGCCACTCAAGATGCCCATTAGCTCGAGTCACATTTAGACATCAAGAGATTGTCATGCATTACTATATTTTGTATAATTTAGTTATGCCATAGAATCTCTATCAATCGAACTCAGGAGCTTTTGTAAACTATGTTATAACAGTGTAAAACTTTTATAATATCAATGTATTTTGTAAACGACGCATGTAGTGGTCGTTCATTATGTAATCTTGTGTGCTTTGTATATTGATTAGTCGCGCCCCGAACCGACCCGCTTCCGCATCATAATTTGGGGGTGCGACAGATTGGTATCAGAGCCTAAGGTTATAGTGAACTAGGTTGCATTTAGTGGGCCTAGACTATGACCGTTAGGCAGTATTTCTTATTAGATATAACTGGTTCAGTGATTACACCATATGAGTTTAATTTAACATAGCTTAGCTAACTATGTACAATTAAATGAGTACGATGTGAAATCTGAAAGGGGTTATGTTGAATAGGAATGCGATAGTTGACTCTGACCACGAGAGAAACCGTGACTAATACTTGATTAGTGTTAGACACACATTAGGCTATTATGTGATATAGGCATATATACATACATAGGCCTCATTTATGTACTACCTTATAGGCTATTATATATTGAAGATATATGATTAAGCCCCACTCGCGTATTATCTTCTAAGCTATTATATATATATCGAATATATATAGATCACACACGATAATACACTCGTTAACATCTTCACTACCAAAGACGATGAGTATGAATTACTATCGTCTATCCTTTTTATACGCACATAACATCTCACAACACATTCCGCTGTACAATCACATATTCGCGAGGAATATATCATTTTGTATTTCCTCCATCATTCTATTTTCTTAGAATCACAAATGGAACTTATTGTTTGAAGGACTATAGGCTCCATACGTAAAACCATATCCCACCTACTCGCAAACTCGCATCTAGTATGCAACTCTGTTGTTTGTCAAATGTGATTATCACTTGTGTAATTGTATATTACCCCATAAATATATATATGCATATGTGATGTATCATGTTTTGGTGCAAACAACTCATCCACTCTCTTTGCTTTTATCAGAATCATGCCGCCAAAGAAGACTGGTTTCAGTCAAGCTGAACTCAATGCTGCGGTTACCCGAGCTGTAGCCGAAGCCATGGCTGCTCAAGAAGCTCTAAGGAATGCAGAGACAGTCAATACCTCTCGTACTCCTGTTATCAAACCTTGTTCCTACAAGGATTTTCTCAGCTGCAAGCCACTCTACTTTAAGGGCACGGAAGGTGCCATTGGCTTGATCAGATGGATTGAAAGAATTGAATCTGTCTTCAGTCTCTGTAACTGTGCTGAAGATAGTAAGGTCAAGTTTGCTGCTTACACCTTTCAAGAAGGTGCACTAACGTGGTGGAACACCCACGCAAACTCTATTGGCGTCGAGATCGCAAACCGACTTCCTTGGCCTGAATTTAAGAAAAAGCTAAGGGAGAAGTACTGTCGCGAGGAAGAACTACACCGACTGGAAGTGGAGTTCTGGCATCTGGCGGTACAAGGGAACGATATTGCTGGGTACACCACCAAGTTCCAGCAATTCGCTCTGTTGTGCCCAGGTTTAGTTGATACGGAAGGAAAAAGTATCAAGAAGTACATCCGTGGACTTCCAGAGAATATCCAGGGGAATGTCGCCTCAGCGCAACCAACCACCCTTGATAGAGCTATCGAAATTGCTCATGAACTCATGGCCATGGTTGTCAGCCGTGAGACATCTGCTCCATCTTCTGGTAACAACAACAAGAGAAAGTGGTCTGGAAACACCACTCAAAACCAATCATCATCAAAGAGGTCTGAGTCTGATAAGACCCTCAACACTGGTTCTGGTTTCAACAAGGGCTACACTGGAAATAAACCCTACTGTTCAAAGTGCCGCCGTCATCATGATGGTCTTTGCAGCACACCTTGTGGAAAATGTCAAAGGTATGGACATTTGACCAAAGACTGTAGGTCTACTACTGCCAACACCAACACCACCAGCCAACCAAAGTCCTGCTATGAGTGTGGAGAAACTGGGCACTTTAGGAATGATTGCCCAAAGCTGAAGAACAAGGGTAACAACACTGCGAAGGGAAGAGCTTTCGTTCTGAATTCAGGAGAGGCCCGTCAAGACCCGAATGTGGTCTCGGGTACGTTTCTTCTCAACAATCTTACTACTTCTGTTCTATTTGATTCTGGTGCTGATAGGAGCTTCATATCTGATGAGTTTAGTAAATTGCTTAACATTGCCCCTATTGCCTTAGATGCTAAGTACATTGTAGAATTAGCTAATGGCAAGTTAATTGAGGCTGACAGTGTAATACCAAATTGCACTTTAAATCTATCAGATGAAATCTTCTCTATTGACCTTATACCCGTTGAGATTGGAAGTTTCGACGTCATTATTGGAATGGATTGGTTATCCAAGCACCGAGCTGAAATTATCTGCTATGACAAAATCGTCCGTATACCTCTTGTCACCGGTAGTACACTAATCCTACAAGGGGAGACCGGTAGGACGAGACTGAATATCATATCCTGCATGAAAACTCGCAAGTACCTTAGGAAAGGGTACCAGGCGATTCTCGCACATGTCTTGGAGAAAAAGTCGGAAGAGAAACGACTTGAGGATGTGCCCATTGTTAGAGATTATCCAGAAGTCTTTCCCGAAGACTTACCTGGCCTTCCACCACCGAGACAAGTTGAGTTCTCGATCGATCTCGTGCCGGGGGCAGCACCTGTTGCACGAGCACCATATCGTTTAGCCCCTTCAGAACTTCAGGAGTTGTCTACTCAGTTGCAGGAACTCCTGGATAAGGGATTCATTAGACCGAGTTCTTCACCATAGGGAGCTCCGGTTCTGTTTGTGAAAAAGAAAGACGGTTCATTCAGAATGTGTATCGACTATAGAGAGTTGAACAAATTGACCGTCAAGAACCGTTACCCACTTCCTCGTATTGATGACCTATTCGACCAACTTCAAGGGTCAAGTATCTATTCGAAGATAGATCTAAGATCAGGTTATCATCAGTTACGAGTTCGTGACATTGACATCCCAAAGACTGCTTTCCGAACTCGTTATGGACATTATGAGTTCCAAGTGATGCCCTTTGGTTTAACTAACGCACCGGCAGTATTCATGGATCTTATGAACCGAGTGTGCAAACCATATCTTGACAAGTTTGTCATTGTCTTCATCGATGATATTCTCATTTACTCGCGCAATGAGCAAGAGCACGCGCAGCATCTCAAAGTCATTCTAGAACTTCTTAGACACGAAGAGTTATATGCTAAATTCTCCAAGTGTGAGTTCTGGATGCAAACCGTTCAATTCCTTGGTCATGAGATTGATAGTCAAGGAATTCATGTAGATCCATCAAAGATTGAGGCTATCAAGTGCTGGCAAGCGCCGACGACGCCGACCGAAGTACGCCAATTCTTAGGACTGGCAGGTTATTATCGACGTTTCATTGAGAATTTCTCCAAAATAGCTCAACCTCTCACAATACTGACTCAGAAGGAAAAGAAGTTCGATTGGACTGATAAACAAGAGTCAGCATTTCAGCTATTGAAGCAAAAGCTTTGCAGTGCACCAATTCTATCATTACCCGAAGGCAATGAAGACTTCGTGGTATACTGCGATGCCTCACACCAAGGTCTTGGTTGCGTGTTGATGCAACGAGACAAGGTTATTGCCTACGCCTCCCGACAACTCAAAGTTCACGAGAAGAACTACACAACTCATGATCTCGAATTAGGAGCCGTAGTGTTCGCACTCAAGATCTGGAGACACTATCTGTATGGCACAAAATGTACCATCTTCACCGATCACAAAAGCCTCCAGCATATATTCGATCAGAAGGATCTAAATATGAGGCAACGTCGCTGGGTCGAGTTACTCACCGACTATGATTGTGAAATCAAGTATCACCCAGGGAAAGCAAATGTGGTTGCCGATGCCCTAAGTCGCAAAGAGCGCACAAAACCACTTCGAGTCCGAGCCCTTAGCATAACCATCCATAATGATTTAATCATTCAAATTCTCACTGCTCAACTCGAAGCATGGAAACCTGAAAACATCAAGGAAGAGGCCTTGCGAAATATGGAGAATCAATTTGAAACCAAACCCAATGGGGTCAAATACTTCGCAAACCGAATTTGGTTACCCAAGTTTGGAAATCTTCGAGACTTGGTGATGGATGAAGCTCACAAGTCCAAATATTCTATACATCCTGGATCTGACAAGATGTATCATGGCATCAAGGGATCATACTGTGGCCAAACATGAAAGCAGAGATTGCCACGTATGTCAGCAAGTGCCTCACATGTTCAAAAGTTAAAGCCGAATATCAGAAGCCCACCGGTTTGCTACAGCAACCGGATATTCCAGAATGGAAATGGGAGCAAATCGCTATGGATTTCATCACTAAACTCCCGAAAACATCAAGTGGTTGCGATACTATATGGGTAATAGTTGATCGTCTAACCAAATCTGCTCACTTCCTTGCCATGAAGGAAACCGACAAAATGGAACGTCTCACGCGAATCTATTTGAAGGAGATCGTAACAAGGCACGGCGTTCCAATCTCAATTATCTCTGATAGAGACAGCCGATTCACCTCTAACTTTTGGCAATCATTGCAAAAGTCATTGGGTACTCGTTTAGATATGAGTACAGCCTATCATCCACAAACCGATGGCCAAAGTGAAAGGACTATTCAAACACTGGAAGATATGTTACGCGCATGCGTAATTGATTTCGGTGCAAATTGGGAGCATCATTTGCCATTGTGTGAATTCTTATACAACAACAGCTATCATACCAGCATTGGAGTTGCACCGTTCGAGGCACTGTACGGTCGTAAGTGCCGATCACCTATTTGTTGGACCGAAGTTGGAGATAGTCAACTCACTGGTCCTGAAATCATTCATGAAACCACCGAGAAGATCGTTGGTATCCAACAACGGCTGAAGGCCGCACGTGATCGTCAGAAGAGTTATGCTGACGTGAGACGCAAGCATCTCGAGTTCCAAGTTGGGGATCGAGTATTGCTGAAAGTATCACCTTGGAAAGGTGTCATCCGTTTTGGTAAACGTGGGAAGTTAAACCCTAGATACATCGGACCTTTTGAGATCCTTGAAAGGATTGGTCCAGTCGCTTATCGATTGCAGCTACCTCCAGAGCTTAGTAGCGTGCATATCACATTTCACATTTCTAATCTGAAGAAATGCTTATCCGACGAGACACTCATCATCCCGCTCGAGGAAATTCAAATCGACGACAAACTTCATTTTGTCGAGAGACCAGTGGAGGTCATGGACCGTGAGGTCAAACAGCTTAAGCAAAGTCGTATCCCAATTGTCAAGGTTCGGTGGAATTCGCGGCGTGGTCCGGAATTCACCTGGGAACGGGAAGACCAGATGCGACTCAAATATCCACATCTATTTTCAGACTCCACTAACGCATCAAATCAAAGTTAAATTTCGGGACGAAATTCTCTTAACAAGGGGAGAATGTGACACCCGCCAAATTAGGACTAGTTTTTAGTTCCTAATCATTTAGAAATACGTGTAATTAGTTCTATGTATTAGGCTAATTGTATGTATCAAAATATATATTGTTGAATATATATCAATACGCGATTATATTTAATCGTTCATTTTCTAAATCGGCCAAATTTCCGATTCATATATATATACGGCGTTGGTGAAAAACAATATTAAATAGTATAAGAATTATTATTTAATATAACTCATTATTTATTATATATTATTTTGATAATATATAAAGTATTCGTATCGTACAAATCAAAACGTTCGCGACAAAACTCATAAACAATGAATTATTATTTGAAATAATAATTACTAGTTACTTTGGTTGAAATAAAACACATTTTGTTTTATAACATTTTACTCAAACGCGACGAAACCACTCGAATAGTATCCGTCTCAATAACGTAAAACAAAGATATATTATTATATCTCATCAAAGGTATTTTTATAAAATACTTCCAATAAAAGTATAAACGAATTCATTTATAGAAAGTTATAGAATTAAAACATTTTACTACTTTTCGATCGGGTACAAAAACACGGGTATTTTGTACTTCGCTTTTGAGCCACCCAACTCCAATAATTGGAGCTGGGTATAACCCAACCGAACACATCCTTTTTGGTTTCATTTCATTCTCAATCTCTCTCCCTAACTCGTCTCTCTCTCGCTAAAACAACCAAAACCGCCACCTTAAACCACCAAGAACTACCATCAAAACACCTCTATTTGCAAAACGGCTAGGAGCTAAACGAGCACCACGCGATCCTCTACGACTCTATCTTTTCGGTTTTCAAAACCGACACTTGTAAGTTAACGACACCTTAAAACTACTTTAATACATTTATTTACTTGTTTTGTAGCTCATCAAACTATAAAATGTCCAAATCAAAACTTGAAACTCGTTTTACAAACTCAAAAATGGTAACAGTTTCTGTCTTCGGAAACTATAACCTTCGGCAGAAACCATAACCTTCGGCAGAAACCATAACCTTCGGCAGAAACCATAACCTTCGGCAGAAACTATAACCTTCGGCATAAACCATAACCTTCGGCAGAAACCATAACCTTCGGCAGAAACCATAACCTTCGGCAGAAACTATAACCTTCGGCAGAAACCTTAACCTTCGTTAGAAACTATTCGGCAGAAACCATAGCTTTCAGCAGAAACCTATAACTAGCAGTTTTAACTATAACAATTTATATACGATACAACAATCAAAGTATAATAATAATAGTTGAGATTATTATTACAAAAAAAAAAAAACTCACCAACGGACCGTACACATCTTTAAAAAAAAACTCAAATCTAATCAGTCAAACCAAATCATTTGGACAGTACTAGTTGGATGAACAACTAGCATAGATGATATGATAAGACATCTAATCATTTCAAAACCTTGCGCGTCTAATACGCCCTGCAGGTTCAGTCGTTGTAACGACATCAAATCATTGTGAATCATTGTAATTGTTGGCTAACAATTCATTAGGCTCAGGTGAGTCTCATAGCCCCTTTTTAAATATGTTTTCTCAGGGGTGTGATCCATTGCTTGTTTTGTTTTACAATATGAACGCAAGTATCATTAAATCAAATACTACATGAGTTATTTTCACTAATCATTTTAAAGCCCTCCATCAGCATAGTTTGGTAATACGTAGTAGCGTGAATATTAGTATATGATATCATATAGGTTTGACCAGCCTCATCCGGGTTAGCACGCACTAACCTGTCAAACGGATGTATTAATATTTGTGTAGACGAGTGTTGATTAGGCACTCGTAGGAGGCACCTCGCTCAGGATACCTTAAATGTGGACCTGACATCTCGAGTTAAGCTCAGACTATGTGCTCATGGCTGTATAACTTTTATTTTGCTTAATTGCAATTTAAATTCAATTATCATTAAATCTTGCGGTTCATACAAATATGTGTTGACATACAAACCTGTGAGCTCACCAGCGTTTTCGCTGACCCATTTTAGCATGTATCACAGGTGATCAGCAGCAGTAGGTCTGCCACTCAAGATGCCCATTAGCTCGAGTCACATTTAGACATCAAGAGATTGTCATGCATTACTATATTTTGTATAATTTAGTTATGCCATAGAATCTCTATCAATCGAACTCAGGAGCTTTTGTAAACTATGTTATAACAGTGTAAAACTTTTATAATATCAATGTATTTTGTAAACGACGCATGTAGTGGTCGTTCATTATGTAATCTTGTGTGCTTTGTATATTGATTAGTCGCGCCCCGAACCGACCCGCTTCCGCATCATAATTTGGGGGTGCGACATAACGAGTAAACGACCAAAATACGTAAACACAGTCTGAGACTGAGAAAATTAAATCACCAACCCATGGAGTGGGGCCTATGGGGCCAGCCACCACCCTCCTTCCCCAATGGTTTCACATGCAAAATGCAATCATGCATTCCTTCCCCCTAAACCACTTGAAACTCATGCATCTCTTCCATTTTCATTTCCCCATTTTCTCTAAGTTCTCTAAAACTCTCTCTCTCTCACTAGACAACTGAAAAACTCAGTTGTAAACCACCTCCCTACACCACCTAGAACCACCATCATCCACCCAAAGACCACCATTGACCACCATAGCTCCACCACTTCAAAAATTAATATTTTTCAAGGGAAACTAGCTCTACAACAACTCCTTCTTCTCCTCATCTCATTCCCATTGTAAGGAACCTTATTTCTCCTCTTAATACTCTTATTACATGTATATAAAGTTCACTCACAAGTATTGTAACAAAATGTGGTTTAAAAATCGTTTTTCTTAACTTTAAATCCATGAAAATACGTTTTTCAGCTTCTGTCCAGATTTCAACACGAAATGTACCAAACCATAACTCACTCATTTCTTAATGAAATTGGACGTTTTTACAGCCTAAAATTAAGTTTAAGAAATCATCTTTCAAACCCCACTGGCCTCATATCTTTATGAGTTCGTTTGCTATTTTTAATAATTTTTATAAAAACGCATATACAATCTGCCCAGAAAAGCCAGAAACTTTACTCTTAGTATTTTGGCAGTATCTCGAGCTAAAAAGCTCCAAATGACCTGAAACCACCGCTAAAATTTCAGAAATTTCATTGTCTACAACTTTTGTGTTGACCACGTTTACTGATTCCTTTTAAATTTTGCTCAGAAATGATGATAGCATGCATGTATCCAAATCTGAACTTAGATTAGAAATGTAATTTTTAAAAATACTTAGACTTCTCCAAAGTTAATGTAAAAATTACTTAAGGTAGAAGATATATGGGGGAATAACCCATATTTTTCATGGATTCTATTATCGAGTGTAGAGATTTATAAAAATTCGACAATGGGATGCATTTTCTGAAAAATACCAAATGTGGACTGAATTTAATTAACTTATAAACCGACACTTGTGGACTTGCTATAAATGGACAAACTAACTTTTTATGGTCCATGAACAAATATAAGGTTTGGGGAAAAGATTCGGGTCAAACAGAGTAGGTTTGACCAAGTCAACAAAAACGGCTCAGTTTCTAAAAACAACAAGACTTGCTATTTTTGGAAAATGGTAACAAAAATGGGTTTGGGTGACTTATTTAGTAACTTGGACCTAAAACTAAACTTAGAAAGTTTCCCGAATTAGAAACCGACACCTAGAACACTTGGACCAAATACTCTAACTCATAAAATGGAAGTGTCTCATGAAGTGACTCATAAATTGGAAGTGACTCATAAATTGGAAGTGTCTCATTGAGTGTCTCATAAATTGGAATTGTCTCATAAAATTGGCAAGTATTACTAAGGTTTGACCAACTTTGACCGGTTTGATCAACTTTTTAAGGTTTTTACGAACTAAATAATCTGTTTGCAACACACGATATGTACTAATGAATAGTATACAACAAAACAAACTTAATAATAATGTCTAAACGAATTATTATTACAAACTTTCACGAACGGGTCGTACATGTTTTCGATAAATAAACATACTTGAACAAACACATTGAACATACTAGTTGAGTGAACTAGCTTTAGGTGGACATTAACCCTCCACCTACGTTATTGATTTAAGTGGACATTAACCCTCCACTTACATAGATGGTCTTTTGAGACATCTACTTACTTACAACCTTATACGTTTAGGACGTTAGAAGGTTGCACTTTTGGACACTCATTACTTGCTTATTTGATTATTTGCTAGCTGTTGCTAAACTCAGGTGAGTTTCATAGCCTCACTTTTTACTGCTTTTTACTTTGGGGTGAGAATACATGCTCTGTTTTATAAACTGTTTTACATATGAACGCAAGTAACGAAAACTCTTATATTGATTGCATGAGTAACTAAACCAAACTACGATGGCCCCTAACAAATATCATAGTACGTTAATACTAAGCGCGAACATTATGGATAGATCTATCGGGACCTGACAATCCGCCATCCGGGTTAGTCGCTCTAACCACTATACGGATGCATAATATTTCGTACAACCGAGTGTACTGGTTACACACTCACTGGGGGTAAACAACTACGGTTAAGCTTCGGACTATGAGCTCATGGCAATAGTATACTATGATTTACTTTGGCATTCGTGCTACTTTGATAACCATGAAATCTTGTGGTTCATACTATGAATTTAACTGCGTAAACCTATGAACTCACCAACTTTATGTAGACCTTTTAGCATGTATTTCTCAGGTTCACAGACGCAGTAGGACTACCCACAGGAAACAAGGCAGTAGGATGCTTTTGGAAAGCATTAGCTCGAGTCGCATGTTTTCACAAACTACTAGAGATTAGATTGCATTACGATATTTTGTATCAACATTTATGTATTAGAAATCTCTACACTTTTAAGGCGAACTCCAATTTTTTTTTTTTTTGATATAACATTTGAAAACGTTTTATTTATGAAATGTAACTTTTTACTAAAACGTCTCATATAGAGGTCGTTTGTTGTAATCTTTGTGTGATGATATTGGATTTGGTCGGCGCCCCCGTGACACCTCATCCTTCCGCCGCCACGTGTGTTTGGGGGTGCGACAACCTATAAGTACTAAACTTCTCTTTAACTATTCTCATAGGGTTAATTACATATATCCCCACCTTAAACATCACAAATTTACATATATATACCCAACTCAATTCATAAATTACATATATACCCAAAATCCAAACTTAATTATAATTAAAATTCTAAAAATCATAAATGATTATTTATAAAGTCATTAATGACTATTATACCCTCATCTCCTTAGTCTTTATATCTCTTCTTTATTAAAACCCTACAATTATGCCACAAATAAATCAAAAAGTACAGCAGTTAATATATGATAAACGGTGGAATAGATCATAACATAGTTAAAAGGCGACGGTTTTTTAGCAAGTGTATGACAATCCATTCATATGTGGTCAAATAATATGAGTCTTTTGTTTCTTCATTTGTACATCTCGGTAAGTGGAATTCTTTTTTTGGAAACGGCAAATAACTCCTGCGGGTCAGTAATGGAGTATCATCGTGCCACCACTACTAACCCCACCTTTTGCCCCACCTAAGAGGAAACCCTTTGGAGAGGCTTGAACCCGAGACCTCTCCTTCATTGGTAAAACCCCTTACCACCCGGGTAAACCCGTGATGGCGGTCAGCGGAATTCGATGTGGATATCTCAAGTTCATCATTCTGATGAATTTATATGCAACATATATTAAATTATTAATATGTGTTGAAACAAAGTTGGTGATATAATATATTAATATTAATATTACGTAAATGTTAAAGTATGTGATACGTGGTGAACTGATAATTTTCTCCCTAAATATTTAGGGTTTGAGGAAAGAGAAGGCAAATAAAGAGATGAGGGTATAATAGTCACTATAGATTTTATAAATATTTTTTTATAATTTTTAGAATTTTAATTGTAATAAATTGGGATTTTGGGTATATATGTAATTTATGAATTTAGTTGGGTATATATGTAATTTGTGGTGTTTAAGGTGGGGATATATGTAATTAACCCCTTCTCGTATATCACGTAAACAAAGCCTAACTTTTATAAGCTACTCCATATGAAGATTGAATACCTGTATGCTTTTTTCCTAGCAACCACTTTAATTAAGTGTAATTTCTAGTCTTATCTATTTTATATATATACGTACAATACATTTATAGCTTTTGAATTTCAATCTCTCTAGTTTAGTTGAAAATTTTTGTCATATCATTATCATATGTACTAACTACTAAGCTTATATTAATAATAATTTATAGGTGTTCATTCAACGATTTTCACAATAAAAAACAATTGCCCGTATAATATCGCGCCGGCAACTTTGACAAATAGAGGAGCACAAGTATCAACAGGATTCGAATTAGCACCATAAGCCTCAAACACGATCAGCGTACCAACACCATGGTCCGGACGAGTGTGGGCCCGGTTCCAATGTTCAAATAATGGCGGAAGATTCTCTTGTAATAGCGCAGATTGCGGTTCGGGTCAAGTAACATGCAATGGTAGTGGTGCAAAACCACCTGCAACACTTGTTGAGTTAACTTTAGCAGATCAAAATTTTAAAGACTTTTACGACGTTAGCCTTGTTGATGGATTTAATTTACCAATTTTGGTGGTCCCACAAGGTGGTGATTGTCCTAGTACTGGTTGTGCTGTTGATATTAACGCTAAATGTCCACAAGAACTCTTTGTAAAAGATGGATCGGGTGGAACAATTGTGTGTAATAGTGTTTGTGCTCCTTTTAACCTCCCGCAATATTGTTGCACGGGAGATCATGGTACACCGGATACATGCCCGCCAACGAATTATTCGAGGTTTTTCAAGAATTTATGCCCGAAGGTGTATTCTTATGATTATGATGATAAATCTAGTACTTTTACATGTAATACTGGACCTAATTATCTAATTACATTCTGTCCATAAACATAGTTCTTCATAGATGTAATCCTAAACTATTTGAATAAATGGTTAGTTATTTATTTGATATGTACATGTATCAAAAGTTAATACTAACTCTGTTTAATTTTCCATCCCAAATTAAATGTTTATATTACTATTTTAGTTTGTCCTAAAATAATTGTTCATTTAATCTTAAATTTGTAATTAATTAATCACAATGTTTTTCGAGGATCTACATTAAATCCTTACTTTTCTTAAATTATGTGCAAACAGATCATATACTTGTGACTTTGAAATGGAAAGACTACTTTTTTGGAAACGACAAATGATATTAATAATGCCCGCAACTTAGAAAGTAACTAAGCGTGGGAAAAGGTACAAATACAAATAGGACACAAATCAGAACAAAGAAAATTAAAATGGAGATTTTCTCCAATCTTCCCAATTACAATGTGAATTGCTCCTATGTTTGAACCACAAAAATGATGATGAGACTATATCTCCAAAAATGACCATTTGCGGTTTACGGTTATTGTTGAAAACAAACTCGTTCCTTGCCTTCCATACGAACCATAACGAGCATTGGATGATCACAATTAGAATCTTCCTCTTCCTTTGGGAAGTCCCCCATTTAGCACCGAAAATCCAATGGAAAGACTACTTGATATCCAATCTATCTATACCTATAAAACAAAGATTTTTTCTTGATTTTTATAGATGCCACATCATAACAATTCCTTTTCTTTAAAGCCTCATAACTTTGCCACATCATCATATTATTATTTTTTTCTTAAAAACCTTAATTATTAATTATTAAAACTATTATTTACTAATTATACTTTATTATAATAGCCTTTAACATTCCTATATTATATTTAATATATAACAATTTTTACCTACATAAAAAAAAGGGTAAATGACAAAAATCGGCAACGAACTGCCAAAATTTGTTCCAAGTATGCAACCTACCAAATAATTTGCTCAGGTATGCAACAAACCGGGAAGTTTTGTGTTTGAATCTTTGAAAGTTCAAATGTTACCGTTTTAAGTTTGAAAAAGCTGACTAGGATTACACATCATATGCCACATCACTTTTTTCCCACCTCATCTGCCTCATAAGTGTTTTTGCCACGTAAGACTAACAGGTGGCATGCCACATAATCTGATTAATTATTTTTTATTTAATAAAAAAACAACATGATCTTGTCATTTAACCGTCCACTATATCGTCAAATTCATGAATGCGCCAAGTCGCCAAATAAGAGACAACAACATATTAAGACTATTTTAATCATATGTGCGAATGGTCGTTTCGGTGCTCTCCGACCACCAATTACAGAGTTGCAGGTTTATCCGCCGTCTTTGATGTCGCCGGAGACGATGCAGAATCCGTCAGATACAATGGTGTAACAAGCTTTATTTAGGTGAGTGCAGATCTCGGCGATAGTTTCGAGGTGGTGGTGGTGGTTCAATCGCAAGCGGTGGCTGTTCTACTCCGAGAAAATCAATTATGTGTTTCTTATACCTAATTAACCTAAGGATTCATACATAATAATCATGAATATCATCTGGAAAAAATTTATATAGAATTGATTGATAATTGATGTACCTGAGTAATTGATTTAGCGAGAGCGTAAGGAAGAAGAGAAGTAGGATGAGTTTTATCGTGATGAAGTTTGTAACGGCCTTCCGGTGTTTTGAAGAAGTTTTTTAAACCTGTAGATTGTGCGGCGGTGTTAGGTGATGAAGAAGCGGACGGTTGAGATGCGTTGGTAGTGGGATACACATAGAATGTAACTGGGTGTTGCAGTCGCATAGGTGATGAAGATATCACTGAGTTGATCGCATCTGGAAGGGAAAAGTTGGCATCAGTTCCATCAGGTGGTGGTGGTGTTGCAGTCGCTGCTGCAGCCGGTGGTGGTGGTGGTGCACCTGCAGCAGCTGCTGCCGAGTCGAAGAAAGAAGAAAAGGTTGAAGAGAAAGAGGAGTCCGATGATGTAAGCTCTTTTTCTTAAATTTAACCTTTTGAATTGAATTGTAATCTCATGCTTGAATGTAAATTACTCTCTGTTAAAGGAATCGTGCACTCTGATACATGTCTTTAATGTTTGTTTTTGCAGGATATGGGTAGATGAAGGGGAAAAAGATTACGTTTTAACCTTGCGTAGGAGGAAGCTGAAAAATGATACGAAATTTACAAGGTAATAGTTGCCGGAAAAAATGGTGATAGCCGGAAAAAAATGGTGTTCGCCGGAGCCGTAAAAGTCATCGAGAAGAAAGGAGTTTTCCAGGAACTATATTACCGACTTTTATTTCCATGTCAGCAATAACAAATAAATGAAAATTGATTAAAATTGAATTTGACCGGTCAATCCGGTAGCAGGTAACCATATTACCGACTTAAGCACGAAACTAGCCAGTTTGTTGTCGACTTGAGCAATTATATTAGTAGGTTGCATACTTGGAGTAATTTTTGGCAGTTCGTTGCCGACTTTTATCATTTACCCTAAAAAAAAATCATTTTCTAATCCATATCTTATACATTGCATTTAACAAAAATTATCATCATTAACTACCATATTTTAAGAAAATTAATTTTAATAAAGATAATTGAAATTAATTTTTTTATAGTACATTTTAGTATATATTACTATTGAATTTCAATAATAAATTTTAAACTTTCAACAATATTAAGATACAGTTGAAAACCTAAAAAATATATGATTAATTTTTATTTTTTTGATTACCTTGCATTGCATAGGCTCAACAAATGTATTAAAACTTAACACAATAACTTACAAATTAATTTAATTGTATTATGTATTCAAACTTAAACATAATAACATACAAACTAATTTAATGGTATTATATAAATGGTCGTGCATCGCACGGGCTCAATGCTTAGTTTTTATATATAAAATAAATTTTTTTAATTACCTATTAGAGTGTATTATTTTAATCACCGATTACATGTTATTAATTTACAAACTCTTGAACATTGTTTACAAAGAAGTTTGATTTATAACTTTATGCTGAAAAGTAAAAGAATGATATATATGAAAATTATTGAAGTAAATGTAAACATCACAAATTAATTGTGCTATCGATAACACTAATTATATGCCCATAAATATATTCGGCTACTTACAAATTACTATATAACTGCATTTTTCAAACGGCCGTGCATCGCACGGGCTCGATACCTAGTTTGATATATATGAAAGATTTTATAAATTTGATGCATGCTTAACTGCTTAAGAGTTAAGACGCAATAACGGTACTAAGCCTATACTTGAAAGTCAAAATTAGGTATTAACCTATAATGACGTAACTGGTACCAAAAATAAAATGACATTTTTATTCAAAGAAAGCAAAATTTAGAACGAAAATTACCGTTTTAAGCAAAAACACTCGTAGTTTCAATTAATTTATTATTCAAACAATTAAACATCACTTAATAAAATCATGGTCTTGACGTATTTTCTTGTGACATAGAAATGAAACACGCATGAAATGGCAATTGATATATGGGGTCCATTTGGCTAATTATAAGATAAACTTACGAAGTCCTACTTTATGACCAAATCTTTTAACATCCTCTTGAACTTGTTGTCTAAATTCCTTAAAACTGAACTTTCTGTAAACTAAACTCTCACCACAACCTTCTATCATCGTTTCATAAGATGGACACAAGAAATACCCAGTCGAAAACCTCTCAAAATTCTTGTTAGCAACCACTCGATGCTCCACGCTCTTATAAACATCGTTACTCCATGCCTGCAAACATGATCATATCGATCGATCTCTATAATGTATAAGTTATGAACAATTCTAACAACCTAAAGAATTAGAACTAATTAATAGTTCTGTACCTGAAAAAGATCCCCGATCATGACGATTAGGGTGTCTTGTTTAGGATTAACATTGACCCATTTTCCGTTTTTAAGTAACTGCAATCCTCCTATATGATCTTGATCTAATATCGTGAGGAAATCACTATCAGTGTGAGGCATTAATCCAAATACATGTGGAGAAACTGGGCAAACCGGATATCGGCTCATTCGGATATAACACATGCTAGGTACACAATTTTCTCTAAAAAATTTGGGATTTTGGCCGATGTTGTTGGCCAAAATCTCTGCTAGTTTCTGTGCTAGTTTGGAAACAGTCATTACATATTGCTTCATCGTCCTACTAAATCAAAGTAAGAAAATACTAAAATCATTAGTACTTCAAAAATAATGTTGCATGTATAGTGGAATAACTTAACATTACTCTCTTTAACAACAAATTGAGGGTATGTAAAGTGTAATAACTTAACATTACTCTTTGTAACAACAAATTGAGGGCATTTATCCCCGATCATGACGATTCAAGTGTTAAATCATTTTAAAAAAAAATTGAGTGGTTAAAACGAAAAAAATATATATATGAAACTTTGAAGATTAAACTATTATTAACCCATTAAATTAAATTGAGATAACCAAAACCATCATATTAAGGTAGTATTCTTTGTTAGCTATTTATTCATCTAAAAATACAAATACAAGGTGATTTTTACTGACTTAACAACCATATAATTAATTGTTATACTTTATCCACCATGTTATCAAAACAATGTCATCTTAACGATATACCTTTTAAGAAAAGTTTGAATACATGAGATAGCAAATATTAAAATATGAATATATATATATATATATATATATATATATATAGTAACGGGATCAAAAAAGAAGAAAAATTAGGTGGAGAAGATAGGGAAGCAATATGATTCAGTATTTTTATTACTATGATTCATTTTTATTATTATAATTAAAGTAATTAAACTATTCGTGAACCGTTTCGTTAAGAAGTTCGTTTATGTTCGTTCGTTTCGTTATATGAATGAACATGAACAATTTTTTACGTTCGTTTAATTATATGAATGAACATGAATACATGTCTCGTAGGTTCATTTACGTTCGTGAACGTTTGATAACATGTTCGTAAATGTTCGGTTAAATGTTCGTTTATTAACTAATAGTTTAATTAAATTAATACCATATTTATATATCTTATTTTGATTTAAGCAAAATTCTAAATATAATATTATTTAATATTTAGATATTTTCATTTAATAATATTAAACATATATATATATATATATATACCTCGCATTTCCCTCTCACATTTTCCTCCACTCCAAACACACCTCCACTATCTCCCTCAACTAGTTCCAGATCTGCTGCTTTTAAGTCTTACCTACGATCGGACTAAGCAAATGAATTTATCTTCTTATTGTGATCATTTAGTAATCTTATTTATGCATTGCAAAGTTTTAAGTTCTATAATATATATGTGTAGATGTGTATGTATATGTTTGTTGAGATTCGTTTAAGTTATTAACGAAGAAATGCATTATATTATGTGTTTGTTCGTATATGTTCGTTTGTGCTCGTGAACAACAAATTTTCTTAATGAACGAATATGAACAACAATATCCGTTCAGTTATACATTCGTGTTCGTTCGATTGTTTTGCCAAAACCTTAATGAACGAACACGAACAGACTTCGTTCATATTCGTTTGGTTCGTTTACATGCCTAAGTTATAACTTATGGTTTTCACATCTGAAAAGGGTCAGCTGGTCAAGTAGCTATCAAATATCTTGCAGACTCAAAAGTGGAGTAGTAAGTATTGTTAGTATACATCAGTAAATCGTGCACTGCTTTTTATTTTAATATAATAATTTGCATTACTTATCGTATGTGTCATTTCCATTTCTTTCTAGTAAACAAACACATTTTCTCATTAGATCATAATGACCAATATTCAATCTGTTTTCCAAAAAAAGCATACCGAACCCCAAAACCTTTTGTACTAAAAAAGAAGACTTTGCTTAACCTTATGCATATTTTAAAGTAAAGGCAATGTCATCTATATTGAAGTAAAAAGTTGGTGTGTTTAGTTGTGGAAAATTTTCCACAATTTTCCATTTCCAATTTTCTAAAGAAAATAGTTTTCTGGAAAAGTGTTGAAAATTTAGAAAACGCGTTCAAAATGTTGGAAAAGTGGATTTTGGAAAACTAGTAATATCTTGGAAAATTTGGAAAAGAGGGGGGAAGTTTATAAAGGAAAATTTGGAAAAATGGGAGGAAGTTGTTTTCCACATCCAAGTTATATTTTGGAAAAGTGGATTTTCCATTTTCTTGGAAAATTTTCTCAAAAAAATTCATTTTGAACGCGTTTTCCACTTTTCTTGGAAAAATGTTCTGGAAAACTCTCCTTTTTTCTACAACTAAACGCACCCAAGATTACAATGCTTATATCAAAAAATATATTACTCCGTAACTTCTAAAGATAATTCTAAAGCAATTCATGAAATTTGAAGGGGAATTATTATCACCCTATCTTCATAAGGTTTATCACACCGACCAATTAATCATATAAGTGAATCTTATTTTTTGTGTTGGTATGCCTCTATACCTTTTTAAATTGAGTGTATGTGAGTGTCCATAGAAGGGAAATGATTCATGTGAATGATATAGTTCATCAAGTCATCAAATATATAGGGGTTAGCACATAATGAAGTTTTAAGATCAATTAGTGGAAAAATGGTTTGCGAATGGCTTGGTTAGTGAAACGTTTCCAATAATTATATGTAGGGTTTATTGTTTCGTATTAAACTTTACACTTTTTACTATTGTATGATTCGAATTTTGAAACTTATTGGACTTGTAAATATAGTCGATTGTATGTGAAATCTTCTTTTTAGGTAAAGCCCAAATAGAAAAGTTTCATTTTATTACCTTATCAAAAAGGAAATAATACATACAATAAATCATATTTATAAGTTTACTACATCCAATAGAACAAATGAAAGTATATCACATTTAATAGTAAAAAATGTAAAGTATAATACATAACAAAACAATAAACCCTTATATGTATGGAAGTTACATGAATGACCCGATGGGATAATTAGGTAAGAAAAAGTTCCATATGCATTGATTAAATATTGTACTCCGTAGTATATTCATGATGATTAATTAATGATTAATGATAGAATTTATAATAAATTCATTAGTCTATACCTTATTAGATTGAGTGTTTTTTAAGATCATATTATTTATTATCAATATTTATTAATTGATGAAGAACTTTATTAATCTTTAAAGTATTGTTGATTGTTGATACATTTAAAGGCACTTTAGGGCGTATGTATTTTATTTTTGAACAAGTTAAAAATAGATAAATTTTTTATATACGTGTTAAATAAACTGATTTGGATCACTAATAACTGTCAATTTTACTCTTTACTAGTTTTAAGACCCGTGAAAACACGGGTTTGACAAAAAATCTAAATTATAAGATTATTTGAGACGACGACGACGAGGAGGAGATTAGTACAACCCAGAATGATCTAAATATCTTAAATGAAGATGACTTTGACTCATGGAAGTATGTTCAAGATACAGTGTCTGATGTTGGGGAAGAGGTGTTTGAACTGCAGGCTGAACATATCTTGAATACAGTAGACTTTGAGTGAAATTTGAAACACATGTATGGGTTACAATGTCTTTAAATGTAATATATGACTTACTATAACAAATAATGATAGATAGTACGATTACATGTCAAACTTAACGTAAACAGTTCTACACTTCTACAAAAGGTTTAGAGTCTTGAGACGTCAACTGATTCGGTCCCGACAATACTTTCATCTCGTTGACACCATCACTGTTTGTCCATAATTGTCCTACACATGAACCAAAAAGGAAATTAACAAAAGCATACAAAATTCATTTGTAGATGTTGTACTATCAAATTCTGTACTTACAAATAACAAAAGATATATGTACTTGAAAGACAACACTAAAAATGGGTCAATACTTGTCCATGGATTAATAGTACTATACATAAACGTTAGTAATATAATTCTTTAGATGGAGTTAAATGACATATATCATTTATGCATTGAAGAATGTATATTTTCAATTTATGAATATTATTTCACAAGTTCAGTAGGCATAAAAGGTATTAGTTCAATATGATACCATGCATATTTATCACATCTGTAGGTAATTTTCTTATTCTTATCTATAATATAAGACAATCCCAGCTATTTTGCTGAGTATTAGACAAACCTGTGCACCAAGTTGAGTGCGACATATCTCAGAAATAACAACCCTCTGAAGCAATAGGTAAGGAACTCGCAAAGTCTGTATCTGCCAACCTAAAGTTGACAATGATGTGTAAGTGCTAAAACTCAAAGCGATAATATAAACAGTGAAACAAACCATAATGATGCTAATGAGACAATTTGCAGGATGTCAATGCTGGTTTGTTATTTAGAAAGAAATGCCCACAAGTAAAGTAAACGGTTGTACCTTCTGTAACTTCTACACAGTTGATATTTGCTTAATAGATAGATCCACTCAATCTCTTTTTGATGCATCCTCACCTCCACCGCTCCTTAAATCAAACCATTGTCAAAATTTTGAAATTGTGAAATCCAGCTCCAAAACCTACACATTATTTCAGCTTAAACGTTATATCAGTTGAAAACATACCAGCTCTAGAATTCGTACATTAGTATTCTACTCTATATAAAGCACTCGGATCATGGTCAAAAGAGTTGAGAATTTATATGATGAATCAATATCACCAAATATTATTCCTGCAATTTCAGAGTTAGTTGGAAGATTGTAAGTTCTTCCATCTTTTTCTCTTCGAGCTATAAGCTTCAGTTGGAAAGGCTACTGATCATTTTCTTTAAAATGGTCCCTGGCCATCCTATAAGCTTTTATTAAAGGATTATAATAATCCAGAAGCCATTCAATCTCACTGATGATTCCAGGACCAAGTGTCTCATCGGAGGTACTATCTCGACCTCCAGATCTGTTTAAACACAAAAATGAACAACCTTAATTACTATCTACAAATTAAATTTTTATAAACCTTAATTTGTAACAATAATAAACTATAAAATAATATCAGTTACAACATACCTCACAACATTGATTCAATGATCCACTTCATTTTTGGTATCATAAATATACAGCTGTGAGAACTTAGGCATGAAACCAAATAAAGAGCATCAAAGAGCCACATATATTTTTTATTCACTTACAGAATTATGATATTCTCACACAGCGTCAATGGAACATGTTTCTTGTTCATTATCCTCTCCAAGGCCTAGAATGCCATTTACCTACAAAATGCTAAGTGGTACATAAGTTTCAAAGAATCTATACTATATAAATGGACCCAAAACTAAACAAATATAAGTATATACACGAATGAACCTATACTTATCTCTAGATGGACCTCAAATTCTAGCAAGTAGCATAAAAAAATTAGCACCTAAACTTAAGGTACACTGAGCTTGTATTAGCAAACAAATACATAAGTACTAAAAAATTTAATATCATTACCTTAAAATGAGCAGGGGGGAGGTAATTACATGGAAAGAAGCAAATTTGAATACCTTAGTAGCAGGTGTCAAAATGGGCAGAGAGAAAAAAGGACCAGACTTGAAAAAAAGGATCAAACTTGTTCTGTTCTATACAAAGAATACCCCAATCCCTTTAAATTTTGCAAAAGTCAGCACTTAAAAGAAAGAATGTAACAAACACACTATCATATTACTTAGTAAAAATCAGAATGAAATAAACTTCACATAACATTCATTGTTAGTTGGTTAAAAGGCTTACATATTGTGATTCAGATAGTAAAGCTGCATTCTCCTTTTTGAGGGACTTGATCTGATCAAGCATGTCCTTGACAACTCAAGTAGTTTCACCTAATATAGAGGCTTTGCCACTGTTTTGTTCTGTAAGTTCTGCAAGGCGATAAGTGGTACATTAGAAAACCATTATAGAGGCTTTCGCACTTTCTAGAAACTTAAACCTTCCATCTGTGTATAGAGGCTTTCGCACTTGAATTGTTTTAATTATTAACCTTGATGATTGAGGTTGGGAGCATTACTAATTAAGAGAAGCTTGTTTCAACCTATGATCTTCAACCCATGTGTATAGACTCCGCAAACTACTACATCATTCCACCAGCGTATAACATGTGCAAGAAATAAATATTAGATGCCAAATCATAGCAGGCACACAATGTCACAATGAAATAAAGAAAGAAGAGTAACAATTAACTTACTTATACGTCCAGTGGAAAAATGCCATCCAACTATATTGCTTTAATCCCATCGTTTAATTTCTGCCCTTTAGCTGCTACCCATATGTGTTTACGGTTCAGCAATCATAGTTAACTCGATCATTTAATATTTTTAGAGGACCCTTAAAAACGACCAATAATATTTGCGAATCAGCACAACCTAAACCAACAATCCAACATGTATCAATGCATTTATCGACCTAACATGATTGTCATGCTTCCTCTACTGAACTACAGGAAGACATTCCACGATAAAGAACTAAATTCGGATAATTTATACCAAAAAAAGAAAATGTATACCTTTGAAGCATCTACATGAGAGTTTTTTTTAATAACTTGAAACTTGTCTTCTTTCTGACTTTGAGAGTATTAGTTTTTTGCTATTTCCTTTGAAGCATATAGTTGAGGAACACTACACCTGTACAAAAAAAAAAACTAATTCTTCCCAAAAAGCTATAAGCCCATTAAAGAAATAAAGTACCTGTTTGCCTTACAATTTTAGGTTTATTCAACTCCTTAATTACCTGCACAAATAGGCTTCACTCTAAAAGGAACCAATTACACAGATTCCATATAAAAAAGTACACAAGTAAATTAGTTCCGTTTGTTGTTTCTGGAACTACAATAAAGGTTGTAAACCCACCTCATTGAAATAGAAAATGAGAGCAATTAAAAAAGTTGGTAATACCAAGCCTATGAACCAACCCATGAACAAAGCAGGATTGTTCGTATCTGAATTTTCATTGAAATACTGCAGAGCATACAAACGTTAGCCATTAAGTTTGCTACTCCGTATTAAATTTTATTAAATAGTTACAGTTTCCGTTCCATCCACTTTCGCAAATAGGCTAGCTAAAAATTCGGATAATGAATACCCGAATTACACCCATCTGATAATGAATCATTCTGATAAAGTATACAAACCTCAAAAAATAGATATACTCTGCGTTCAAACACCCACATCCGATATACCCTGCATACTGAAGAAACTAATAATGAAAAATACCCAACATTCATACACCCACATCTAATAATGAATCATTCTATTATCCTCAAAATCATAAAGGTGAAGAAACTATTATCCATGTAACTATGTAAACCCTAACCTTTTCAAGAATCTGCAGCAGAAACTCGACTAATTATAAACCTTTCCTCGTTTTTGAACCTTGTTCTAATAGCAAAATCGAAACCCTCAAAATCAAAATGATGAAGTTGAAGAACCCTATAAATGTATTAGCGAAAACCTGAAATATGAAGGGATATTAATTAGCAGTTTAGAGCTATGATATAGATATTGAAAAGGAAACACATGTATTTACAAATATGAAACAAAGAATCAAACGCAGTTCTTCCATTTTTAATTTGGTGATTATGACCTCTTTACTTCTACCTTTAGCCTCATCTCACTGGAGAACCCTAATCTAAATATATAGAGATGAAATTAAGAAACACATAAATGAAACCGGATGAAGATGAAAGATAAGATAAATGACCTATTTTATTTTTTGGCGGTGCTGAAAAACCAAATCAGAAGATCCATGAAGAATAACATAGAGGATAGTAGAAACAGAGAAGATGATTAATGGTGTCATGAATGGAGAAATTATAATATCACTAGTTTATTGACCCGTGTATACACGGGTTTGACAAAAATAAATTTAAAAATAATCTAGTAACTTCTTTAATTTTCCAAAGAACTTAAACAAATTGCTTCAGGTCAATCCAACCCAATACGTTTTGACATGTACAAAATACAGAAAGCAAACAACCAATATTAGACTGAAAAACATTACTAACCAACAACAGACCAGAGATATGGTAATTAGGCAGCTTCCCCATTTTTGTTTGAGGCAGTAAGCCTTAAGAGTTGGTTTCAGCCTCAGCTGAGGTGTATGTCTTTCTCACCAAGTGCACTTACCGTAGTAATAATGTAGTACTCTGTATAATATAACGTTAAACTATAAGACATCACAATAGCATACTAAAACCAGCAGAACAAAAAAGGCATAATTATATTGAATAACATAACATATATACTACAAAAACTGCCCTAAAGTCCTACACTGATGTCTCGTCAATACGATTAAATGAACAATGTATGAAAAGATCAAAAATGACTGTGTCAAGGAGACAAGTTTAGGGACCATTAATCCACCAATCTAACTAACCCATCAGCAGTAAACATTGTTATTGTTTCCTGTTGTTCCCGTTCAATACCTTTAGACAAATTAACTACTTTCAGCTTATACTTGATATTTAAGCACGCAACTTCAATTATGCTTTAAAAAGATGGGTCAGGTGACACTATCCAAGCCTTAGCGTCAAATACCCTAGTGGCTCAATGGCTGAAATCAACAGATATCATGTATCTAACATTCTAACCTGAGTGGCTCAATGGCTCTAATAAATTCAAGAAGTACTAATTGCATTTTAATATAATCGAGCTTTGACATCAATACAGCCTACACAGCCTACATACTGTATACAACATAATAAATCTAAGCAAAAAATGGGTAAAACTTTCACTACAGGCTCAATGGCTCTAATAGATTCAAGAAGTATTAATACAATGGCTGCTGATATTTTGAGATCATCTAAGCAAAAAATCCACTACATACAGCCTACACAGTGTATACAACATAATCAATCTGGAAGCAATCAAGGTTGAGCTCTCTTAACTTCTGCACGATCAGCAGCTGCGTTCACTCAGGTGATCTTCACACAAATCAAAGGCTCTACCAAACTTATAATATGCATTTCAAGAGCATGGGACCTCCAAGGTTGAAAAAGACGCTAGTCGGGGTGTACTCGGCAAGGCCCTTCTGAGGAGTAATCGGCCTAGTCGGGGTGTACTCGGGGAGTACTCGGATTTTGAATTTTGTTGACTTTTTTACATTTAAATAATAATTTTCAATATTATATGTGCAAAATATAAAATAGAAGTATAGACATAAAGATTAAACGTTTTTTTGACCGATTTCAGCCTTACAGGCTGTAAATGTAGGATAAAAACCCTACCTAAAATCTTTTTACTTTTTTACCAGAGTTGACCGACTTGGGCCGACTTGGACCGTGTAATCCGAGTTTGACCGACTTTGACCGAGTTGACCTCGGTTGACCTTTTTTTGACCGACTACCCCCGAGTCGCCACGTTCCAATGCCTTTTCCCGAGTACACCCCGAGTACTCGGCCGTGTAGGCCGTTTTTTACAACATTGGGGACCTCTAAAAATGTATACAGTTAGTTGGGTCTGCAAGATCTAGTTAGGTCTGCAAGATCTAGTTAGGTCTGCAAGATCTAGTTGATATAAGAAAAAAAGAACAAATATCAAATAGGCTATTTTAATTGCGAAGGCTTCCTAGAATCACCTTGGTCATTATCCTGAATATGTGTTTTATCATGACTAATAGCACTTAGTAGGGAAAGTAAACATTTGATATAAACATTTTGTCTTCAATACACGATTATACGTATAGCAGTTTTACTTATGTTGCATCCCTTAATATTTTTTTTAGCTTCCCTAACATGGTGACTATTCAGAAATATTAAAGTTCTTATTTTTCAGTTCACATATTAGCAATTTAAGCATTTAATTATAAAAATGATGGTCACAGAAAATTATTCATTTTAAGTCTCAAACTTATTGTTTCACAAAACCTAATCTCAACGCAAGTTTAGTAATCTCAAATTGGAGGTGGGTGTAACAGAAATTCTACCATTTAAGTGATTTGAATGGTACCTTTACTGAAAGGTCATTGACATTTTACAGTGTCATCAGAAGCAATATGCTTATATGAGGATGGATCCCATTCAGTAAGGTCGATGCTTGTTGTAACCACCTGCATCACCATATCATTAAAGTAAAATGAGCATAAGTTAGCACAACAACCTGCATAACGAAATAACAAATCAGACTGCAGACAAAATAAGCATAGACACATGAATTCTACCTTTGGCTATAAGATCAGTTGCACACTTGCACGATTACATCAGCTACTCTTGCTTCTTGAGTACCCATCCAAAAGGCAACCCTTTTCAGCAGAACCTTTTTACCTTCATGAAAGAAGGGTTATAAATGCCAGTTGAGTTGCCAAAATATGTCTTACATAATTAAGCCAAATTAAACCATTCAAAGGTAGATGGTTTAATATAACCACCTCAAGACTGCAAGTTAAAACTGGACACTAAAATGAAGAAACTAAATTGTTCAGAAACTTTGCCTCATTCGCTAGGCTCATAACCCATGATTCTTGGACCTCTATTAGAACTGCAATGAATGTAGTTAGGTCATCAACTGATTTGCTTGTTCAGCGATAATGATGTCAGCATTATTGACAAATTGTATATAAGATAGATTGGTCAAAATGCAAACACAAAATCAGCCCTTAAGATGTATAAAATCAGTCCTAAAACATTTATAGATCAAACCCTATGCATGTATACATAAGCTCTTAAAATTATCTTAAATCAGCTTATAAACATGATTCCCAAAATCAGTCTTTAAATGTACAAAATTAGTCCTTAAACGTTAATAGATCAGACCTTTAACATGTATGATGTATCCAGCTCTTTCAAACAGTATGGAGTTTTTGGGTAGGGCAGTAGCCAAAGCTCAGTTTTCAAACCAGAGGGTACAATTTTATTATTGTTCACTTTTCTGATTAATAATATGCTAACAAATAAATCTCTTTCATACTGTATTCAAAACGTTAACTCATAAAAAAATAATAAAATACCTATGGTAATTGCATGCTTTCATGATTTCCACGCAGAAGAGTAACATTTGTCGGGTATCGAAAGCACATACATACCAGGAAATGATATAAGTAGAAGAAAGGAGCAACAGAACTTGTTTATTCCCACAAAGAACAGCACGCACAAAACAGAAAATAGACCGCGGATCACCATAAACTATAAAGTTCCAGCTAATTCCAATTATTAACTCATGGTGAAGAGTCTTAAAGGCGGTAGCAACATGAGAGCACAAACCCAAATCAACCTTATCATGATGTAGAGTCTTAAAGGCAGTAGCAATTTACTTCAGTGAAGTTGAACCTTAACACTAATACTTTGCAACAAACTAACAATCGCATACCTTCTTGTAGCTGAAACAATCAGTAAGCTTTAGGAACGCGTATTTCAATTTCACTCTTCTTTGATCTGTAAACCCAAAAGAAAAAAGAAAAAAACAATCAAAATTAAAGAATCAATAAAAAATTAGTGAGGCATAAACACAAACACTTAGTGTGCAAAACAAACCTGAAGATTTATCAAACATTCAGCAACCTTCCTCCTAAGAATGCTTAAATTATACCTAAGAATGTAATTGAGAAACATTAATTATAACATCGTTCCCGTCAGCAACTTCAAACCCTTAAATAAAAAATCAAAATTTTGTATAAGAAAAAGTTAAGAATAAAGTCGAATACCTTCATTCATCATAACTCTGCACCAGAATCGCTCGTTTCACAAACAATAATGTATTCAGTAATTTAACATAAATATGATATCAGTTTTACACAGTACCGATATGCAGAATCTGCCATCTCAGATTCCGGCGGCCTTTCTTTCTCAACAAAGGTCAACACCCCCGGCACCGTCTCTCGAACCACTGCAACAACTTCCGTCGTGGTTGCTGGAGCTTCCGCCGTGGTTTTTAAAGTCTCTTCAGCCATCACAATTAATTTTCAACCTTAATCAAAGAGTAGGAAAATAAGTTAGGTTTTGTGTAAGTAAAGAGTTTATTTTGATTTGATGATTTTGATTTTTGGGAGTAATGAGTGTAAGGAAGATCGAGTTAGAGCATAGCCGTATTGATAGATCAAAATACAATCGAATGAAGAAGAAGAAGAAGAAGATTATGATGAAAATTGAAAATAAAGAAAGCGTATGAAGAAGAAAAGGTAACATCGTGAGTTTAGCTGCTCAATTTGGGCGGTGCGTGGGAAACAAAAAAAAATTAACCTTGTAGGAGAAGCTTTTAAAGTTTCAAGATAAATGAATGGAAGGAAAATGAGAGGCGTATACGTGGAAGCAAATAACAATGACCAATAGAGGGCGGTTCATGAGCGCAGCGCATTAACGTACGCAAGGTACGCAAATACACAATGTGTATCGTGTATCAATGTGTATTGTGTATCAATGTGCATTGTGTATCAAAAGTATTTATATTGCAATATCTTGTGAAGAAATATGTGTTTATTGTGTATCAAAAAATAGATGTTTATTGTGTATCAAAAGTATCTACCGAGATGTTGAGCTTGATACGCATGCGTTTGCAATATTTTGTGAAAATATATGTGTTTATTGTGTATCAAAAACATTTAATTAGATGTTGAGCATTATAGAAATGCATTTGCAGTCTTTTACAAAAATATACATGTTCATTGTGTATCAAAAATATACATGTTCATTGTGTATCAAAACCATGACCATCAAAAATATGCATGTTCATTGTGTATCACTTTTTTGTGTGAGGTGGAAATTAATGATGAGTGATGAAAGAAAGATGATATCGAGAAGGTGTAGCTGATGATCATGATTATGATGATGGAGATTGTGGAGCTTTGTAGCTTTCTGTATCAATTTCTTGGCGAACATGACTGGATTTGATCGAGTGCGTGCGTGCGTGAGGATTGTTGTGTTTTGGAAAATTGAGTTGCGTGAAAGGTTGAAGGTGGAAGAAGAAAGTGAAGGAGAAGAAGGGACACGTGTTGATTGGTGATGACTGCGTACACTATGTACCAAAAGTACACTACGTATTTGTAAGGCGCGGTCCTTACGTGAACCAAAATATATCATTTATATATTATATTTCGAAAATCGGAAGCGCAAGTCCCCAAAACAAAACATTTACCGACTTACAAAGCTTCCCAGTTTAACTACTACAACATATCACAACATTAGTTTAGCATTTACAACCATATTAGTTACAACCCATATTAACACAAAACGGGCCTTATATAAAACGTTTCCAAAAGACATCTACAAAAGATCAGAGTTGCGCCCAGCTTTAGTCAAACTTCCAGTCAACATCAACAACCCGAACATCTACATCTACATCAACTAACCACAGTCTGCAAAACATTAAACAACGAGGGGATTAGCTCACGCTAAGTGAATGGAACCGTAACCGACGGTTCAACCCACTCATAACAAGTCTTACAACTAGGCAACAACAACAAATAGAACACATAAGCACATAACGTCAAGAGGACCGGCGGTTCCTGGTATCCATCCAACCCAGAAACCACGACTACTGGGCGCCAAGCCAATCCCAGTAATCAACCGATAGCTTGAGTACTACCTTCACTGACTAGGCTTGTTCTCAACTATGTGTCTCAAAGAAACCTCGACAACTACACAGTAGTACCCAAACCCAACCCAGACAGCAGTTGACCTCTGAAAACAACCACGTTGCATTCACAATGCAAAAACACACAACAACAAGCAACAGTTCACAACTGTTCACAACTGATCAACAATTCAACAACAATCACACATCAACTCATATAAACAGCAACATAAACAAAACAGACAAGACTGGTACCGGTACGACCAATAACAACAACCTACTAATATAAACTATCCTGGTCACCCGTTGTAACCGAACCCGTTACAACTGGGTGGAACCGAGGACTACAATTCCACTCACCAAATATTTACGTCTGATCGCCAACTCAGAGGTCTTATCTTACTGAGTGGCCGTCCGCTTATCTGGAAACAACAACAACATCAAGTCAGTAACGGTTTAACACTTACCACGAATCCTTATATTAATCATAATATTATCCACATTATAATCATCATTCAAAACATATATTTCTAAGCATAAAGTGCCACTAAATATACTATCTTCTAAACACTTATGCATTTTCAAAATTTACAAAATCCTTCAAAATAACTCATGCAAACGCGATCCGGGAAAATGTGGCTGGATCGCGTTCCTCTTTATAAAAATATTCTGTTGCGAGATTACACTAGGCAACGCGATCCAGGAAATGAGACGGGATCGCGTTCACAAGAACAAAACCAATTTGACTCAAAATACAAAGAGCAACGCGATCCGGAATAGAGGTTCAGGATCGCGTTCATCAGAACAAAACGACTCGACACCAAATATAACTAGGGAACGCGATCCGGCCGAGGCCACCGGGATCGCGTTCGAGCGATTTACAGCAAAGCCAGACCTGCAACTTGTATACTCGAACTCTAACTCATATTTTCACCAAAACCAATTTACAACTCGAAATTACCAAGTAAATAACCACAAACTTCAACTATAAACATATAACAACAATAACAAACATCATGTAACAACAATCCTACTCATGCATCATCATCAAATCATCAAAATTACTAAAACCTAACCTATGAGCTATAATGAAGAACATTAGCAATTTCTAACATATAATCACTATGTAAACATGTTAAAATCGTTATCTAATCATATTGTAACTAATCTCTAGCATCAATTTCATACAAAGCTTGAATCTTCATCATTCCCAATTTCTACAAAATAACTCAAGAACACCAAGAAGTACTTACAATCAAATGGAGAAGAAGCTATAGATGATGATGATCTGATTTTCACAAACTTGAATCCACACAATTTCTATGATAATTTCTTTGAATGTTTGAGAGAATGAGCGTTCAAGAGTTTTCAAGAAACAAAGAAGAATGGTAGGTAACAAATGATCCAGAGAATTTCCACCGCCCACTTTTATTATTAGTATAAATTATACCCGTTCTTAACCTATTGTCTGGAACCCGAAAATACCCGTAAGTCAAAATACTTTTATTTTACCGTCAACTTTGTTTATTTAAAACAAACAATATTTCATTAATCACAATAAAAACTGAAGCTCTTTTACTTGTTTATTCTTAAATAAACCAATCACACTTATTAAAATACAATTTATTTCCAGGCCCAGAAACAGGATGTTACAAATCTTCCCCCCTTAAAGGATTTCGTCCCCGAAATCCAATCCCACACATAAATAGACCAAACGCTACAATTACACATAAGCATACAATACTATAAACTATATTACATCAAAGTCAATATAAAATCTACCTTGGTTATTCACTTCAAGCAACTCCCCCACTGTCATTTGATCTCCCACTGTCATTTGAAAAGCTCGAGCAGGCGCCATCTTTCTCTTCTGTCCAATTGATGATGCAGAACCCGAACCAGAACCCAAACTTCCAGCTACACCTGAACCTTGCCTAACATATTCCGGACATTGTCCTGCCCGATGACCCTCTTTCTTGCAGTTCCAACACACAGACTGAGGAAAGGTACACTCTCTACTACCATGCCCCAATGCTCCACACTTAATGCACCTTAATGTTTGAGGAGTACATGGACCCGAATGTCTCGACCTACAAGCATTACACCAAGGGTTTGGATCACTACCCACCGAGCCCTCGCTAAACTCAATCCTTCGATTCTGACTCTTACTTCCAGTAGTATTACTCTTAGACTGTTGCACCGACTTGTTCTTATTAGACTTCTCCCATGCTTGATTGTCACTATGCACCGACCTAGCTAACTCAAAAGCCTCGGTCAAATTACGAGCCAACCTCACTGATGTCCGGTACTGTGGTGGTAAAGTCTTAACAAAATGAGTAATCCTAGTCCTCTCATCCGGTACCCATTGCTGAACAAACCTTAACTTATCGGTGAATTGATTGATGAGTTCATCCATTGTCATTTTCTCAGAAAACTCCAAATCCAGAAACTCCTGCCTAAGTCTAAGCATATCAAACTCAGAGCAGAATTGCTTACTAATCTCTCTATGAAACTCAGCCCAAGTAATTCTAGATCTCTGCTCAGGTGTCATTTGTGCAGTCGCAGAATCCCACCAGTTCATCGCTTGACCTTTCAATAACTGCACCGCATACTTAACTCTTAACTCATCTTCACACTGACACACCTCAAATTTCCTCTCAGTGTCCCTTAACCAATTCAATGTCACCATTGGATCATTACCTCCCTCAAAGTCTTTAGGTCCACACGCTTTAAAAGTCTTAAATGAACACAACCTATTCTGCTGAAGTGGAGGAGGAGACTGATATGCTTGCTGAGCTACTCTAGATTGTAACTCCAAATACAACTGTTCTATCTTTCTAAGTCTTATAACCTCATCCTCCATATGCAACACATAATCCTCTTGACTAGCTTCATCATGATTCACATTGGAAGTACCACCCTGATTAACATTATTATTTTCTGGAGGTGGAAGCTCCGTTCTAGTAACATTGTTGGGATCCGGGTTCTCATCATCTGCCATTCCTGTACTCACAACCAAAACACAACTTGCAACTTGTTAATCGTTAGTATCATCTATACTAACCAATCCCCAACCAAAAGCTAATCCCACTAACCGAAAAGTTTGACTAACACCAGATAGATTTGGGATTGAACATTCGCAAATGCCCAATTCACCCAAACCTATGCTCTGATACCAACTTGTAAGGCCTGGTCCTTACGTGAACCAAAATATATCATTTATATATTATATTTCGAAAATCGGAAGCGCAAGTCCCCAAAACAAAACATTTACCGACTTACAAAGCTTCCCAGTTTAACTACTACAACATATCACAACATTAGTTTAGCATTTACAACCATATTAGTTACAACCCATATTAACACAAAACGGGCCTTATATAAAACGTTTCCAAAAGACATCTACAAAAGATCAGAGTTGCGCCCAGCTTTAGTCAAACTTCCAGTCAACATCAACAACCCGAACATCTACATCTACATCAACTAACCACAGTCTGCAAAACATTAAACAACGAGGGGATTAGCTCACGCTAAGTGAATGGAACCGTAACCGACGGTTCAACCCACTCATAACAAGTCTTACAACTAGGCAACAACAACAAATAGAACACATAAGCACATAACGTCAAGAGGACCGGCGGTTCCTGGTATCCATCCAACCCAGAAACCACGACTACTGGGCGCCAAGCCAATCCCAGTAATCAACCGATAGCTTGAGTACTACCTTCACTGACTAGGCTTGTTCTCAACTATGTGTCTCAAAGAAACCTCGACAACTACACAGTAGTACCCAAACCCAACCCAGACAGCAGTTGACCTCTGAAAACAACCACGTTGCATTCACAATGCAAAAACACACAACAACAAGCAACAGTTCACAACTGTTCACAACTGATCAACAATTCAACAACAATCACACATCAACTCATATAAACAGCAACATAAACAAAACAGACAAGACTGGTACCGGTACGACCAATAACAACAACCTACTAATATAAACTATCCTGGTCACCCGTTGTAACCGAACCCGTTACAACTGGGTGGAACCGAGGACTACAATTCCACTCACCAAATATTTACGTCTGATCGCCAACTCAGAGGTCTTATCTTACTGAGTGGCCGTCCGCTTATCTGGAAACAACAACAACATCAAGTCAGTAACGGTTTAACACTTACCACGAATCCTTATATTAATCATAATATTATCCACATTATAATCATCATTCAAAACATATATTTCTAAGCATAAAGTGCCACTAAATATACTATCTTCTAAACACTTATGCATTTTCAAAATTTACAAAATCCTTCAAAATAACTCATGCAAACGCGATCCGGGAAAATGTGGCTGGATCGCGTTCCTCTTTATAAAAATATTCTGTTGCGAGATTACACTAGGCAACGCGATCCAGGAAATGAGACGGGATCGCGTTCACAAGAACAAAACCAATTTGACTCAAAATACAAAGAGCAACGCGATCCGGAATAGAGGTTCAGGATCGCGTTCATCAGAACAAAACGACTCGACACCAAATATAACTAGGGAACGCGATCCGGCCGAGGCCACCGGGATCGCGTTCGAGCGATTTACAGCAAAGCCAGACCTGCAACTTGTATACTCGAACTCTAACTCATATTTTCACCAAAACCAATTTACAACTCGAAATTACCAAGTAAATAACCACAAACTTCAACTATAAACATATAACAACAATAACAAACATCATGTAACAACAATCCTACTCATGCATCATCATCAAATCATCAAAATTACTAAAACCTAACCTATGAGCTATAATGAAGAACATTAGCAATTTCTAACATATAATCACTATGTAAACATGTTAAAATCGTTATCTAATCATATTGTAACTAATCTCTAGCATCAATTTCATACAAAGCTTGAATCTTCATCATTCCCAATTTCTACAAAATAACTCAAGAACACCAAGAAGTACTTACAATCAAATGGAGAAGAAGCTATAGATGATGATGATCTGATTTTCACAAACTTGAATCCACACAATTTCTATGATAATTTCTTTGAATGTTTGAGAGAATGAGCGTTCAAGAGTTTTCAAGAAACAAAGAAGAATGGTAGGTAACAAATGATCCAGAGAATTTCCACCGCCCACTTTTATTATTAGTATAAATTATACCCGTTCTTAACCTATTGTCTGGAACCCGAAAATACCCGTAAGTCAAAATACTTTTATTTTACCGTCAACTTTGTTTATTTAAAACAAACAATATTTCATTAATCACAATAAAAACTGAAGCTCTTTTACTTGTTTATTCTTAAATAAACCAATCACACTTATTAAAATACAATTTATTTCCAGGCCCAGAAACAGGATGTTACAGTATTTGAACCGGCATCATGACCAATAAGACCATTTGCAATGGTGCATGACGTTTTGAGGCATTCTCACTGCCACATCAACGTCGACTCCTATCATCCCCCTTTAGCCCCACCATTTTCTTTTAATTTTGATTTTTTAAAAAAAGAAACTAAAATTTCTTTTTAATTAAACTAAAATACAATTTAACAATTATTAATAACTAATTCACTAAAAATAAAACTAAAACGTTACATTTGGTGAAGACATAATTTTTGGTTGTAGATTTGTTGGGTTTGTTGGGTGAGTTTGGTTGTATGAAAATTGGTATAGATTGTATGCATATATATAGATATGAAAAAGGGTGTTGTTAAAAAAAGATTATATATATATATTTTTTATTTTTTTTGTTACCCATCAACGGTACAGTCCCAAGAAAAGGGATTAAATAATCGTGGACCCCACGAATTCATCCGCATGCCTGCCCGTGTAAACTTGCTCAACGCCCCGCATTTACTCCACCCAGAATGCCCCGTTGCCGGCGTTCTGGGGCGTTCTCCATGTCCACCTCAGCGAGCACGCTCCCATTGCAACTGGTCTAAGAATTATATGTGTTTAAAGGTGGCGGTGTAACACGTTAATTTTTTTAATAAGAATTATATGTTTAGCATTTAAGAACGGATATGTGTTTATGTTTTTAGAGGTATCATAATTAGATGATGTATATTAGCAGTACGTAATCAATTAGCCCTATTATATGTATATACTAACAAATATACGTAATCTATTAATCATGTATCAAGGGTTTAGTGTATGGCTTTTAGAAGGGTTACATGTTTATATTCTTAATAATGTATGTGTTTAGATCTTCCATATAATTGTATTGTTATTTTCCAAAAGGGTACTGGGTCAATGGTTTAGTGTTTAGCTATTTAGAATGAGTATGTGTTTAGTTTTTCAAAGGGTTATATGATGACCATTTTCGAAGTGTTTGTGTTTAGCTATTTAGATAGAATCTACATGAAGGGTTTAGTGTTTAACATTTTATAAGGGTTATTATATATATAGCTTTTTAGAAGTATTTTGTGTCAAGGGTTTAGTGTTTAGCTTCTTAAAAGGGTTTTGTGCTTACATTATTTGTGTTTAGCTTTATAGAATTGTTTTGTGTCAAGAGTTTAATGTTTAGCTTTTTCGAAGGGTTATGTGTATAACTTTTTAGGAGTTTCATTTTTATCGTTTTGAAGGGTTCTTAGTGAAGGGTTTAGTGTATAGTTTTATAAAAGGGGTATGTGCTTACCTTTTAGATCAGTTAGGTCTTTACCATTTTATAACGGTTATGCGCTTAGCTTTTAGAAGAGTTTTGTGTCAACAATTTATTGTTTAACTTTTTGGGAAGGGTTTGGTGCTTACCTTTTGGAATGGTTCGATTATTAGTTATTGAGAAGGCTTAGATGTTTAACTTCTAAAGTTAAAAAATGGTTTACGGTTTGAAAGGTTTATAATCTATGGTTTAGAATAGTTTAAGGCGTAGTAGGAAAATATAACCCCCATAATTTGATCAACTTAAATTATACTAGGATGCACTATGTTTAGTGTTTTACAATTTAGTGTCTAGCGTTAAGGTTTTTTATTAATACGGTTGTTCTACAAATTCATAACTAAGTTTGCATAACAATTAATATCAAAATTATATATTTTCTTAAACATAATAATTTATTATTTATATAATGGTGAAAAACAATAATGAAGAATGACTATCGATTGTAGGAAAAATGTCTGAATTTGATTCGATTCCATGCGAATTTGGTTTAAGATAAGATATGATAAGATTGTTTACTTACGTCGTTTTTAGGAAAATGATTACATTAAACAAAAACTTTTCATAATAATATCTAAGTTTATGTATATCGACTTTTAGCAATACTGTCCAACGGACATGTATTTACCTAGTGATTATAAATAAGAATATGAAGCAATCGATGGTAGATGTTCTATGCAACAGAGAATGCAAGCGAAAAGATGATGTGTCACAAACCCGCCATATCAGATCGGTTTTCTTAATGCCATGTTTTATAGGTCTTGGTTTATCCATCCCTCTTAAACAAACAATATATCATATTCATTCCCTGGTCACAAAACCTCCCAACCAAACATATCCTTAGCATATCAAGTCCTTTCGTGTGCACAGATATGCAAATATCCTTTGTTTTCCATGGCTGACAGAACTTAGGTTCTCAAATGATTTGATCCAGTTGACTTGATTCTTTCACAATTCCAAGGAACCAATTACTTTAACGTTCATCTACGAGTAGCAACCTGTCTCCGCCATTCACAAATTGGGACCTATAGTAAACAGGATGAATATATAACCTTAAAGATAAAGATCAGCTAAAAATTCAATAGCATAATACAACTTAATGACTTGATTAAACAAAAAAAAAAACATTCTTACAGCGGGGAAGCCACCATAGTCCCCAGGTTTAGTAATATCCTTGGTCACACAGCTAGCAGCAGCTAGACGCACCTGCGTATCAAGCGTCATCTTTTATTAAGTTTCAATTGCATCAATAAAAGGATGAATATGATGAATATATTGGGTGTTTTACATGTAAACATGATTTTGGTATATATGAGTCATTTCCAATGCAATTGAACACGTACCTTTGACACAATGGTGACATGATCACGAACTCCTACCCGTCCACCTAATGTCACATAATCGCCCATCCTATATGTGAAATCAATCGTCAAAAAACATAGAATAACCTAATACTCATTGAGATTTAGTAGAATATTTAACAAATAAGAAAAACGGAAAAATAGCATACGTTATGGAGCCTGCGATGCCAACTTGCCCACACAGCATGCAACACTTGCCAATCACTACATTGTGGCCTATCTGGATGGTAAAGTTCAAGAACTTATTTTAGGAAATAGGAACCAGTCGATATACGATTTAAAGAATCTGATATGTACCTGAACTAAATTATCTATCTTCGAGTGATCACCTATCATAGTATCTCTCCAACTGCAGAAAGAATGGGTACATATCATTTGTATAAGTAAAAACATGTAAGCATTGCATGGTCCCGATAGCCTCTGAGAAACAAAATAATGTAAGTTCACCTGCCCCTGTCAATGCATGAATTGGCACCAACCTCGACATTATTCCCTATATGAGCTTTCAGAGCCTGAATATTAAGTAAAAAAATAAGCAAGAGCATGGAAAGTTGAATAGTTGTCAATTGAGGAATGATAGTAGTTACAGAAAAAGTGAAGTTATGACTTCATTAACTTCGGTTTTCCTACTGACCCCTTAAAATAGACTTCTGACATTCAAGTCCACAAGCTATAACTATTTCAAATTTTAAAGCACAGTTAAGGTAACATAACATATCAAATTTGAAACAATAAGTTAACAAAGAAAATATGAAGAAATGGAAACAGTGTCATGGGAAGCGAATGGATGTAACAAACCTGAGGCTTCTTCACCATGGCACCATTCTCATCCAGGAAAAATCCAAAACCTGAAAAGAATGACTTCCTTACAAATTCTAGATTTACAAATACATTATATCATATTTACCAAAAATATAGCACCCGCCAGGAGCTGGTCTAAAATTTTCAAACCCAATAAGAAAGCATTCATTGGAAAAGACTAAATTTACCATAACTGTATTATAGTTTATTTAAATTAAGTGTACCATCTTGACCAATGCAGACTCCATGATGAATAACACATGAATCGCCAATTGTGCAATTAGCAAGTGCAACATTATACCTGATGGAAATGTAAAAGTCAATATTACATCTTAGATGAAAAACGACAAAGGTAAAACTGATACCGAAGTATAAAAAAGGTCATCTAAGCATGGTATGGGGACAAAAAGTAGACAGCATTAATGAGTACAAAAAGTTGTTTAATAAGCACCATCTTTGATTCAACTTCAGTCAAACTTCCTGAGTTTGTTTGAATGTCATAAGACCATATTGTAAAATAAAGTACTGCAAACTAACTGTTTCAAAAAGATCGATTTGGCATACCCAATCTTTGTCGATGGGCCAATAGTCACGTTGGAACCAACAACAGCACCTGATCCTACATGCACATTTCCACCCACAAGAGAGCCTGAATGTACAACTGCACCAAAATCTATACACGCAGTGGGATCAATACTTGCTGACTTATGAAACATCCCTCCTTTGTGCCATTGCAAAAAATCATGGTGATTGCTTTCAACATCACCTTCTAATATTGGAGTATAAGCATATGCAATAATGCAAGTGAGAGTTAGTGCACTACCGATGTTGAGATTACCAACATTATAAGTCAAATGCATTTTCATCAATAATATATACGACAACATTTTGATGCCAACTACATCTTAAGAATAACAAAATATCATCACTCGAATAGACATGATTGTGACATAACCCGCAAGTGATTAATCAAGGCAATGCACCCTAATTACAACTACCCCATCAGTGTCTACTGTCCAACTGTCTACGACAATAACTCACCATCGCTAAAGTTACATTTTTCAAAGAGGCATTTCATCAAACAGCTGATATGCAAACATACGCGGGTCAATACCAGCACAAACACTTAACCAAATCAAGTTAGATTGCGTGAAACAATAATGAGTTAAGCTCACCGGAGGCTATTTGTCCAGTTACGCCGGTAGAGGAAGCAGAAAAATCACGGCGGCTAGTGAAACTTGAAATGAATCTACCGGGTAGTGAAGAGTAAGAATCTTGAATATATGATTTTCGATAAATGGAGTTTGAGAGGCTAGTGACGTTGGATAAACGCTTTAGATGAATTGATATTGGCATTATCAAGCAGAATTAAGATGGAAACTATTTGATTTTAGTGATTTATTCAAAATTTTAAAAACGGATAAGCTGACCATGTTTGCTTCTACAAGTATTTACGTATATCTAAAACCATATCTACTTTAAGTCTATATAATACATCATTTTGATAGTAACACCAAAATTATTTCATACGACACGACACACTGTAGAATAGTTATAGCTACTGTACAAATATGCAGAAGCATAAGAGCACACGGAGCGCCTACCGATTCTCGCCGTTTTGGGTTCGAAAACGCCGGAGCCTCGGCGTTCGGCACTCCCCGCCGGCGTTTTGGCTCGGCGTTTTCGTTCGGTGTTCAAAACAAAACGCCGGTTTTCAATGCTTTTTCCTTTTTTTTTTTGTTTTTTTTTATTTTTTTTTGAATTCCAACGGGTTCTTTTTCAAAAAAATAAAAAAAAATTATTACGAGAACACTGAAACTCAATGTTAACCACTACCCCACTTTTCTGTTTCAGTGTTTTGGTTCAGTGTTCCCGAAAACACTGACCTGAACACTGAAACAGTGTTAAGCACTCCTTGTGCTCTAACTATGTTATATAAAACAAATATGGTATTGTATTTATCAACACCCTATCATTTTTCTTAGATTTTCTAATGTTTCTCTCGCACAAATATCAATATTTCAGAAAATGAAATTGAAAACGTTAGTTGTAACCAAATGGTCTATGGTCTAACGGTATGTGAGAAACTTATCAACTTAGTGGTTGGGGGTTTAAGTCTCGTGGGAGACACTATGTAAATAGAGAAATGATACATTCACATAATTTTCACACAAAAAAAAAAACTTTACAAAATGAATTGTACCAATCAAATTAAGAGAGAGAATGATGAGAGAAAAAAAAACAAATGTATTTTATTGGTCCACATATTACTCGACATCATTTTATGAACATGTGTTTGTAAAAATTTAGTGAGTCTAGCATTTCTCGTGTAAATTTTCATGATGATTGTATATGCAACTCGAGAGTAAGTCGTGTAGGGTTGCCTTTATAAAAAAAACACGTTAGTAGTAATCCGTGGACTTAGACTATTGTCACCGAAACCTCAAAAGTTATGGAAGCAACGACAATTTTGAGGTCATAATAATAATAATAATTAATAAGTACTCCGTATGTGTTATTATAAGCATCCACTTTTAAAATGAACATTAACCAAACGCAGGCGGTTGGTGCTCTAACTTGGAGCCCAACTAGATATTTCAATGTTCTAATATGTTATACTTATTTTGATTTGTTAATAAAGTTTTACCTTTCTAAAAAAAATCACCAAAATTATTCAACTAATCATAAAATGTGCATCTTTAAATGCAGTCTTAATAAATATTTGGCTAAAGTGTAGATGATGAAGGTATATGAAGCATTTTAAGTCCAAGTTTGGAAGACATCAGAATGCATTCATCCACTTTAATGATACCTCACTTCCAAATTCCAATTATTTATTCACAAAGGGATACCACAAGGTTGACTTAGCATTTTTGCAGTGATCTTTACAAGGTTGACTTGTTTGGAATATTTTAGATAAGATTGCTGGTTTGATTTTTATCAGCTATAAGCCTATAACTAATATTGCTAACAAAATGTCATAGTTGAGCACACCAAATTCCAGGCCTTCTCCCGAGAATTTTACGAAAAGGAAAGAAGAGAATGGAACGTAAGATGGTAGAAAAGAAAAGAAAATGAAGAAAACTTTTGTGTCCCGATTTGGAAAGAAAAGAAAAAGGAACTTTACACTAGTTTCGCAATTTCCATTTTCATTAGGAATTCAAAATGCTCAAATGACTACGCAAGGTTATGGGGAAGTAAATATTTGGTAAGATGCTACTTAAATCACCCTAAGATGCAATCCATAATATAAGCTCAAACGAGTTTCAACATGTAAACCAATTGATAGACAAAATAACACATTAATCTTATATGTAAAGCATCATCTTACTTCCTCGTATGTAGGATTGAGCTTGCACCCATGAACCTTCAGTCAATTAAGAACCCAATCAGCACTAACATTGAGCTATTAGAGCTCATGATTCGATAACTTGTAAATCATACAAGCCTTTCAAGTTCGCATCTTATGCAGAGCCGAGCTCAAACTTTGTTCTTGAGTTTGACACCAAGTATTAGACTGGGTGATAAGATCAAATCTTCCATAACCCTTCATAGAACATTAATGGCCATGAGTCCATGACACAGAGTTATAACTACTTTTTAAAGATAGTACCAAAAGCTAACAGCTATTACTATTTTTTACAAATACTGTGACAACCGTCAATTTAGGACTATAGTTTAGTGCCTAATCAAGTGTAATACATGTAATTAGTTCTGTGTTAGGCTAATTAATGTATCAATTATTATATATATTGTTGAATATATATATCTACAATTATGCGATTTGTTTAAATCGTACGAGTTTCAAATCGAATGAATTTCGATACAATAAATACGGACGTTGGTGAACAATTTATTTAAATAATACCAGGATTGTTATAACGTTATTGTACTTAAAAATATTATGTCAATAATATTTAGTATTCAAGTTTTATCACACAATTTATATAAACGCGAATAAAATGTAATTGCGCAAACAAAGCGAAACAATTCACCTTTTATAATGTAATTATTAAAAAGTTAGTAAAATACTTCAACAAAAATACTGAATAATTATTCGCATTTTAAAACGTATATTAAAACATAGAAAATAAATATTTAACGTTCAAACGACGGAGTAAACGAACACCGCACGGAGCGCAGGGCGCGGACTGAAAATGGGAGGTGATCCCTTAACCACCTCCCCACCATTTTCTTTCTTCCATTTCTCATTTATCTCTCTCTCTCTTCCTTTTCTTTTCTCTCAAAAACCCAAACTCACAAAAACTCACTAATCACAAAAATAAGCACCTTAAACGACCTTGGATCTTCAAGCCCCTTTGGAAATAAACGACCACCTCGCGACGATCTACAATCCTATCTTTCCGGAATTTCATTTCGGCGATTTGTAAGTTTCCGACACAACTCCGAAAACTCTCGTTTTTAAGTTTTATAACTTGCTAGTTGTTTGTATAACCTTGTAATGTCCTAAAATGGGTTGGGTAAAAATATTATGCCGATCGATGGCCGGAAAATGCGTTTTTGAGGTTGAATTTCCGATCAGACCCGTACGTCGCATTTGGCCTGGAGCAAATGCGACGCAGCGACCTACGTCGCACTATATCCTCAACGTCGCATATAGCGACGCAGCGACTTACGTCGCACAAATCCTCAACGTCGCATAGAGCGACGCAGCACTCTACGTCGCATCGAATTGCGGACGTCGCACTTAGCGACGCAGACCCTTACGTCGCAGAAATCAACTACGTCGCCTATAGCGACGCCATGTACAACGTCGCATTAAATTGCGAAAGTCGCACATAGCGACGCCGTGCCCAACGTCGCAGTCCGGATCTGCGACGTCGCACCCAACGTCGCAGGCTACGTCGCACAAAACAGAATCTTCAAACCTCAAGATTTTCAAAGTCAAATTTTACTGTAGCAATTCACCGTAGCAATTCACTGTAGCAATTCACTTTAGCAACAATATAATAACATTTTAGAACTATCGTTACAACCGTCACCAACGGGCCGTACATATTTTCAAATACACAATTAAATCAACTAAGTCATAGTAACTTAGACAATTCAATCAAACAAGTCGTTGTAACTTGTATCAACTTATTCAAACAAGTCGTAGTAACTTGTAATAAAACAATCAACCAAATCGGGGTAATTTGGACATTAAGTTAGACAAACAATTCAAATGGTAGTCTTTCGGGATACCAATACAATTAATGACAATTTAAGTGTCGTGGACACATTCAGGTTTCAAGCCTTTGGACACCAACTCACAGCTAATTACTTCAAGTTTATTAAGTTAAACACTTCAAGAACCAGGTGAGTTTCATAGCCCCATTTTCACTGCTTTACAACTAGGGGTGTGATATTACTACTCGATTTTGTTTTACAAGTAGAACGCAAGTGCCAAACTTCAAATACTACATGAGTTTCAAGCTAATCAATTTAAAGTCCTCCATAAGCATAGTCTCTAGTATTTTATAGCGTGAATGTTAGTATATGATATCATATGGGATTGACAATCCTCATCCGGGTTAGCACGCACTAACCGGTCAAACGGATGTATTAGCATTTGGGAAGACGAGTGTGGATTAGACACTCGTAGGAGGCATTTCAAGTTAGGTTTCCTTAATTGGGCCTGACAAATCAAGTTAAGCTCAGACTATGTGCTCATGGACAGTATAACTTTTATTTTGCTTAATTGCATTTTAAATTCAATATAAATCTTGCGGTTCTTACAACTATACATTGACATACAAACCTGTGAGCTCACCAGCGTTTTCGCTGACCCATTTTAGTATTTATCACAGGTACCCAGCAGTAGTTTGGCTGCACAAGCAGGAATTATTAGCTCGAGTCAGCATACATACAACTAGAGATTGGACTGCATTATTATATTTTGTAAAAGTAATTATGCTATGTAATCTCTCAATTTCAGGAACCGAGCTAATGTAACAATATTTTGATGTAAACATTTACTTTATCTATACAAGTTTAAAACGACGCATATAGTGGTCGTTCATTATATCTTATGTGCTTTGTATATTGATTAGTGACACCCAAATCAAGCTTCCGCAAATCTTTAAATTTGGGGGTGTCACAGATTGGTATCAGAGCCTAAGGTTATAGTGAACTAGGTTGCATTTAGTGGGCCTAGACTATGACCGTTAGGTAGTATTCCTTATTAGTTATGACTAGTTCAGGGATTACATCATACGACTTTAATTTAACATAGCCTGATCAACTATGTACAATTAAAGAAAGATGATGTGAAATCTGAAAGAGTTATGTTGAACAGGAATGCATTAGTTGACTCTGACCTCGAGAGAAACGGGACTCAAAACACGTCTGTGCTAGACACTCAATAGGTTATTATGTGATATACATATATTTACATGAATAGACCTCATTACAACTTTAGGCTATATTATTATATGAATATAGGCCTCTTTCTCTCTAACGCTTTGTCTCGAAATGACAAACACACCACTAGTTCATCATACTCGGACTAGCATCTTATTTCATTTCCTTGTTCTTTCTTACTCAGCATCATGCCTCCTCGTCGTCAAATTACCCTTAGCGAAGCTGAGATCGCGGGAATAATTGCCCGCAGTGTGACCGAAGCCTTGGCTACTCGAACACCACCCGGTAGCGAGGACACAGCAACCAATACTCCACCACCCAAACCTTGCTCCTATAAGGACTTTCTTAGCTGTAAACCGCTATACTTCAAGGGCACGGAAGGTGCCATTGGCTTGATCCGTTGGATTGAGCGTATGGAATCTGTTTTCAGCCTCTGCGACTGCACCGAGAACAACAAGGTTAAATTTGCTGCTTACACCTTTCAGGAAGGTGCACTCACGTGGTGGAAAACCCACGCAAACTCCGTAGGCCTTGAGGTTGCAAACCGACTTCCTTGGGCCGAACTGAAAAAGAAACTGACAGAAAAATACTGTCCTGAAGAGGAATTGCACAGGCTGGAAGAAGAATTCTGGCATCTGGAGGTGCATGGAAATGATGTTGCTGATTATACCACTAAATTTCAGCAGTTTGCTTTATTATGCCCGGGTTTAGTCGAACCAGAAAGTAAGGGCATTAAGAAATACATTCGTGGACTCCCCGAGAACATCCAGGGCAACGTCGCCTCATCCAAACCAACTACTACTGAGAGTGCCATTCGATTGGCCCACGAACTCATGGCTCTAGTTGTCAGCCGTGAGACCTCCAACACCTCATCATCTAACAACAACAAACGCAAATCCACTGAACACCACTATAACTCAAACAAGAAAAACAACGCCATCCAAGTCTACACCTCAAACTCTGAAACCACCCGCAGCTACACCGGGGACAGACCTTATTGTCCCAAGTGTAACTATCACCACTTTGGTCAGTGCAATACCCCTTGCAACAACTGCAGGAGGTACGGGCATTCGACTAAGGATTGCCGAGCTCCCAAATCCAACAACAACCCCTCTGACAGAAATACCCGACAACCTAAGTCCTGTTATGAATGTGGAAACCCAGGACACTTCAGGGATTCTTGCCCAAAATTGAAGAATAAGGGCAACAACAACAACAACAACCACCGCAACAACAACAACACCAAAAGTAGCGCCTTCGTGATCAACTCAGGGGACGCCCGTCAGGACCCGAATGTGGTCACGGGTATGTTCCTCCTCAACAATTTAACTGCTTCTATTCTGTTTGATACTGGTGCCGATAGGAGTTTTATTTCCGATGAATTTTGCCCTCTACTTGACATTACACCTGTTGCTTTAGACGTTAAGTACACCGTAGAGCTAGCAAATGGCAAATTGATAGAAACCAATAGTGTGATACCTAATTGCACTTTAAATCTAGCCGACGAAATCTTCTCCATAGATCTTATGCCTGTTGAGATAGGAAGTTTCGATGTCATCGTAGGCATGGACTGGTTGTCCAAACATCGCGCCGAAATCATTTGCTACGATAAAATTGTTCGCATACCTCTCGCCGTCGGTAGAACCCTAGTCATACAGGGGGAGACCGGAGGGACGAGGCTTAACATCATCTCTTGTCTTAAAACCTGGAAATTTCTGAAAAAGGGTTATCCAGCAATCCTCGCGCACATCATGGAGAAAAAGTCGGAGGAGAAGCGACTTGAGGATGTTCCAATTGTTCGAGACTTTCCAGAAGTCTTTCCTGAGGAACTGCCTGGTCTACCACCACCAAGACAGGTTGAGTTCTCAATCGATCTTGTACCAGGTGCTGCGCCGGTGGCCCGAGCACCATACCGTTTAGCTCCATCCGAACTTCAGGAGCTGTCCACCCAGTTACAGGAACTCCTGGAACGAGGGTTTATCAGGCCGAGTTCTTCACCCTGGGGAGCTCCGGTCCTATTTGTTAAGAAGAAAGATGGTTCTTTTCGAATGTGTATCGACTATCGAGAGTTGAACAAGTTAACTGTCAAGAACCGGTATCCACTTCCTCGAATCGATGATTTGTTCGACCAACTTCAAGGGTCGAGTTGTTATTCAAAGATTGATCTCCGATCCGGTTATCACCAATTGCGTGTCCGAGATGCCGATATTCCAAAAACCGCTTTCAGAACCCGTTACGGGCATTACGAATTCCAAGTGATGCCATTCGGCCTAACCAATGCACCGGCTGTATTCATGGACCTTATGAATCGGGTGTGTAAACCTTACCTTGATAAGTTTGTCATTGTCTTCATTGATGACATCCTCATATACTCACGAAGCAAAGAAGAGCATGCGCAACACCTCAAAACCATCCTTGAACTACTTAAACACGAGGAGCTCTATGCCAAGTTCTCTAAGTGTGAGTTCTGGATCAAAACCGTTCAATTCCTTGGCCACGTGATTGACAGTCAGGGGATTCACGTTGACCCATCAAAAATCGAGGCTATCAAAGATTGGCAATCGCCAACCACTCCGACCGAAGTACGGCAGTTTTTGGGACTAGCCGGATACTATCGACGCTTCATTGAAAATTTCTCCAAAATAGCCATACCACTCACGACTTTGACCCACAAAGACAAAAAGTTTGACTGGACTGATAAACAAGAGTCGGCATTCCAACTCTTAAAACAAAAGCTTTGCAGTGCTCCTATTCTATCATTACCCGAAGGCACCGATGACTTCGTGGTATACTGCGATGCTTCTCATCAAGGTCTCGGTTGTGTGCTCATGCAACGAGACAAAGTCATAGCTTATGCTTCCCGACAGCTCAAGATTCATGAAAAGAATTACACCACCCACGACCTCGAGCTAGGAGCTGTCGTTTTTGCCCTCAAAATCTGGAGACATTACCTTTACGGTACCAGATGTACAATCTTTACCGACCATAAAAGCCTTCAACACATATTCGATCAGAAGGATCTCAACATGAGGCAACGTCGATGGGTAGAGTTGCTTACCGATTACGACTGCGAACTCAAATATCACCCAGGCAAAGCAAATGTTGTTGCTGATGCCCTCAGTCGGAAAGAGCGAGTGAAACCACTTCGGGTTCGAGCCTTCAGTATGACCATTCACAACAATTTAAATATTCAAATTCTCACTGCTCAACTCGAAGCCTTAAAACCCGAGAATGTCAAAGATGAAGCCTTGCGGGGCATGGATAAACAATTCGAAGTCAAACCTAACGGGATTAGGTATTTCTCAAACCGAATCTGGTTGCCTAAATTTGGGAACCTACGAGACTTGGTGATGGATGAAGCTCACAAGTCCAAATACTCTATCCATCCGGGATCTGATAAAATGTACCACGGTATCAAGGACTTCTATTGGTGGCCGAACATGAAAGCTGAAATCGCCACCTATGTCAGCAAGTGTCTTACTTGCTCCAAAGTCAAAATTGAATATCAAAAACCTTCTGGTTTACTTCAACAACCCAGTCTTCCTGAATGGAAATGGGAACAAATTGCTATGGACTTCATAACCAAACTACCAAAGTCAGCGAACGGTTGCGATACCATTTGGGTGATCGTGGATCGTCTCACAAAGTCTGCTCATTTCCTGGCAATCAAGGAATCCGACAAAATGGAACGCCTCACCAGAATCTACCTGAAGGAAATCGTGACCAAACACGGTGTTCCAATCTCAATTATCTCTGATAGAGATAGTCGCTTCACTTCACAATTTTGGCAATCACTTCAAAAATCTCTGGGTACTCGACTTGATATGAGTACCGCATACCATCCTCAAACCGACGGCCAAAGTGAACGAACCATTCAAACACTGGAAGACATGCTACGGGCCTGCGTAGTAGACTTCGGTGTAAACTGGGAAAAACACCTACCATTGTGCGAGTTCTCGTACAACAACAGTTATCATACCAGCATTAAAGCTGCACCTTTCGAGGCACTGTACGGACGTAAGTGCCGGTCACCTATATGTTGGACCGAAGTTGGGGACAACCAACTCACGGGTCCAGAGATCATTCACGAAACAACCGAGAAAATCGTCGAAATTCAAAACAAACTCAAAGCCGCGCGTGATTGTTAGAAAAGTTATGCTGACGTGAGACGCAAACCACTCGAGTTCCAAGTTGGGGATCGAGTACTACTCAAAGTATCGCCTTGGAAAGGCGTAATCCGATTTGGTAAACGAGGGAAGTTAAATCCCAGATACATTGGACCATTCGAGATCCTCGAAAGAATTGGTCCAGTGGCTTATCGATTGCAGCTGCCATCTGAACTCAGCAGCGTGCATCCCACATTTCATGTTTCAAATCTGAAGAAGTGTCTGTCTGATGAGACACTTATCATTCCACTCGATGAAATTCGAGTTGACGAAAAACTTCACTTTGTTGAGGAACCCGCTGAAATCATGGACCGTGAGGTCAAACAACTTAAACAAAGTCGTATTCCTATCGTCAAGGTTAGGTGGAATTCGCGGCGCGGTCCGGAATTCACCTGGGAATGGGAGGACCAAATGCGACTCAAGTATCCTCAACTCTTCACTGATTCAACGTCAAACACGACTTCAACATAAATTTCGGGACGAAATTCTCCTAACAGGGGGAGAATGTGACAACCGTCAATTTAGGACTATAGTTTAGTGCCTAATCAAGTGTAATACATGTAATTAGTTCTGTGTTAGGCTAATTAATGTATCAATTATTATATATATTGTTGAATATATATATCTACAATTATGCGATTTGTTTAAATCGTACGAGTTTCAAATCGAATGAATTTCGATACAATAAATACGGACGTTGGTGAACAATTTATTTAAATAATACCAGGATTGTTATAACGTTATTGTACTTAAAAATATTATGTCAATAATATTTAGTATTCAAGTTTTATCACACAATTTATATAAACGCGAATAAAATGTAATTGCGCAAACAAAGCGAAACAATTCACCTTTTATAATGTAATTATTAAAAAGTTAGTAAAATACTTCAACAAAAATACTGAATAATTATTCGCATTTTAAAACGTATATTAAAACATAGAAAATAAATATTTAACGTTCAAACGACGGAGTAAACGAACACCGCACGGAGCGCAGGGCGCGGACTGAAAATGGGAGGTGATCCCTTAACCACCTCCCCACCATTTTCTTTCTTCCATTTCTCATTTATCTCTCTCTCTCTTCCTTTTCTTTTCTCTCAAAAACCCAAACTCACAAAAACTCACTAATCACAAAAATAAGCACCTTAAACGACCTTGGATCTTCAAGCCCCTTTGGAAATAAACGACCACCTCGCGACGATCTACAATCCTATCTTTCCGGAATTTCATTTCGGCGATTTGTAAGTTTCCGACACAACTCCGAAAACTCTCGTTTTTAAGTTTTATAACTTGCTAGTTGTTTGTATAACCTTGTAATGTCCTAAAATGGGTTGGGTAAAAATATTATGCCGATCGATGGCCGGAAAATGCGTTTTTGAGGTTGAATTTCCGATCAGACCCGTACGTCGCATTTGGCCTGGAGCAAATGCGACGCAGCGACCTACGTCGCACTATATCCTCAACGTCGCATATAGCGACGCAGCGACTTACGTCGCACAAATCCTCAACGTCGCATAGAGCGACGCAGCACTCTACGTCGCATCGAATTGCGGACGTCGCACTTAGCGACGCAGACCCTTACGTCGCAGAAATCAACTACGTCGCCTATAGCGACGCCATGTACAACGTCGCATTAAATTGCGAAAGTCGCACATAGCGACGCCGTGCCCAACGTCGCAGTCCGGATCTGCGACGTCGCACCCAACGTCGCAGGCTACGTCGCACAAAACAGAATCTTCAAACCTCAAGATTTTCAAAGTCAAATTTTACTGTAGCAATTCACTGTAGCAATTCACTGTAGCAATTCACTGTAGCAACAATATAATAACATTTTAGAACTATCGTTACAACCGTCACCAACGGGCCGTACATATTTTCAAATACACAATTAAATCAACTAAGTCATAGTAACTTAGACAATTCAATCAAACAAGTCGTTGTAACTTGTATCAACTTATTCAAACAAGTCGTAGTAACTTGTAATAAAACAATCAACCAAATCGGGGTAATTTGGACATTAAGTTAGACAAACAATTCAAATGGTAGTCTTTCGGGATACCAATACAATTAATGACAATTTAAGTGTCGTGGACACATTCAGGTTTCAAGCCTTTGGACACCAACTCACAGCTAATTACTTCAAGTTTATTAAGTTAAACACTTCAAGAACCAGGTGAGTTTCATAGCCCCATTTTCACTGCTTTACAACTAGGGGTGTGATATTACTACTCGATTTTGTTTTACAAGTAGAACGCAAGTGCCAAACTTCAAATACTACATGAGTTTCAAGCTAATCAATTTAAAGTCCTCCATAAGCATAGTCTCTAGTATTTTATAGCGTGAATGTTAGTATATGATATCATATGGGATTGACAATCCTCATCCGGGTTAGCACGCACTAACCGGTCAAACGGATGTATTAACATTTGGGAAGACGAGTGTGGATTAGACACTCGTAGGAGGCATTTCAAGTTAGGTTTCCTTAATTGGGCCTGACAAATCAAGTTAAGCTCAGACTATGTGCTCATGGACAGTATAACTTTTATTTTGCTTAATTGCATTTTAAATTCAATATAAATCTTGCGGTTCTTACAACTATACATTGACATACAAACCTGTGAGCTCACCAGCGTTTTCGCTGACCCATTTTAGTATTTATCACAGGTACCCAGCAGTAGTTTGGCTGCACAAGCAGGAATTATTAGCTCGAGTCAGCATACATACAACTAGAGATTGGACTGCATTATTATATTTTGTAAAAGTAATTATGCTATGTAATCTCTCAATTTCAGGAACCGAGCTAATGTAACAATATTTTGATGTAAACATTTACTTTATCTATACAAGTTTAAAACGACGCATATAGTGGTCGTTCATTATATCTTATGTGCTTTGTATATTGATTAGTGACACCCAAATCAAGCTTCCGCAAATCTTTAAATTTGGGGGTGTCACAAATACGGTACCAAAAGCAACCAACTGTAAAGCCAGTTGGAAAGTTCTCAGGGATGTCAATCATTCAGCTTTACAAAGACCAACTGTCATAAGTCTCCGAGTGCGAAAGAGTCCAAAACATTAGACCATCCTAGAGGAGCTGATCTTCAGCAACAATTAGTGTCTGATCTTATGGTTCGATACCTTCCCCATCCTGGATCATGTCTTTCACTTCCCCAATAGTATCCGTCCTTTTAACTTCCATACTGAGAGTCTTTTCTGTGTGGTTGATAAAGTGAACTGGCACCCAGATACTCGAACTAAGCACAAGATGAAGAGTGGATTCTTTCTCAATACAATAGTCAGCAAGTGTAAGGTCATCCTTAAGTTCTACTCCGAGGAAGAACAGCCTCTGCTGAAATGAAGGAATGAGTTTCTTATCATTTATCTTGGCTTTCACATTGCTAACTGTGTCAGAGCTTTCAACTTTCAGAGTCATGGTGGTCTTTCCACTTGAAGTCTTGACGAATATCTTCATCAATCCTTTTGATCTAATCACCAGATTGAGAGTGGAATGAGGATTGATACCGCATTCAGCAAGGGTACGACCATTATTAAGCTGATTTCCGAGGAAGAACAGCCTCAACCTGTATGGACGAATACCTTTCTCATCCTGGATTTTGTCTTTCACGTCGCCAATGATGTGAGAGCTTTTGACTGACAGACTAATAGTGGTCTTTCCAGTTAGCGTCTTGACGAATATAAGAAAAGATTGATCCATTCGCATAACAAACTGGATTATTGATTCATATTGGATGAAGTAGTCTGCAAGGGTACGATGGTCATCGAGCTGCTTTTTGCAAAATATTAGCCTCTGCTGATATGAAGGAACACCTTCTATTTCCTCAAATCTGGCTTTCAGATCAGCAATGGTGTCAGTGTTTTTGATTTCCACAACCGTCTTCTTTCCAGTAGTGGATTTTACAATTACCTGAATATATCCCCTCAGTCTACACATAAAGTCAAGGGTGGATTCAGTAGGAATGTAGTGCGCGGCAAGAGTACGGCCATCCTCAAGCTGCCTTCTGTGAAAGAAAAGCCTTTGTTGGTATGGATTGATACCTCTCTTATCCTGGATCTTGGCTTTCACATCTGCGATGGTGTCTGAGTTTCCGATTGCCAGAAATATGGTTTTCTCAAAGCGGATTTTGATGAATATATGCAAAAGCTCACTTGATCTGAGCACAAGATGGAGAGTGGATTCAGGCTGGATAAAGTAATCAGCAACGGTACGGTCTTCCTCCTCTAGGTGAACTCCGACGAAAAACAATTTCTGTTGATCAGAGGGAATACCTTCCTTATCCTGGATATTGGTTTTCACATTGCGAATAGTGTCAGAGACTTCGACTTCCAGAGTGATGATCTTTCCAGTGACGGTCTCGACAAATATCTGCATCTAAAATTACAAAATCTTAGGTCGTGTTTAGTTGCAGGAAACTCTTCTTGTTTTCCAGAGATTAAGAAAACCGGAAAACTACAAAACGTGCTCAAGTCTGTGTTTTTTGTAACTACAAATCTGAAAACTTGATTTATGGTTTTCTACATTTTCTATTAGGGAAAAATATTAACAGCATGATATGCATTTGAACAATTTTTCTAACTTTTCATTAGTTTTCAGATGGCACAGAACACTTTCTATTTTCTAGAAACATAAAAATGGAGGAAATGAATTTCACGTACCCAAACGTAACCATAACTCCAAGCAAATAAACTTGAAAATACCAAAACACAACTACTTATAAACCTTGACATAAAAATGACCTTTTTCAAAACTAAGATGATAACTTGAATCAAATTAAATCATCTTTTTTCAGAAAGATTATAATTATTATTAAACAAGTTTATAATGTAAATGTACATAAACTCATAGCAAATATGAACATTGGTATCTGTTTCTGGGGATACACATGACATCCTTAATCCTTTTAAAGTCAAACTATAACTTGTTCAATTCAAAATTAAGCATCGGAATGCATCAGAAACTTAATCCATATTTCAAACTGCAAGCAGGTTCAAATTCATATATAAACTTTTGATAGCCAATATGGACCGCAGTCATAATTGTAACAAGTAAAAAGGCATCACATATTCAAATGCAATATCAACTATGCATACTCCATGGCAGCACATACCATAAAAAATGATTAAATGAAACAGCATTGGAACACAAAATAGCTTGAAAGCATTAGTATATAACTATAAGTAAATAATGGAAGTCTGGATAACACAGATTTTAACACAAAAGAACCTGAAAAACTTTTTTAATTCAGAGGATTTTCACACGGCTTATACATCTAATTTGTGACATTCATTTTAACTGAATATAATGGACACAACTGATCAAGATCAAATAAAAAAATTATAAAAAAAATGCGCTTATTTTCAAGATGTTGGAGAAATGTTTATATTGAGCACACTTTTAAGGCTAAATATACAATCCCAAACACCCGTAAGTCAAAACAGCACAAATTACTTGATACAAAAATACATGACCTTTTTCAAAACCAAGATGATAACTTGATACAAATTACTCCATCTTTTTTATTCAGAAAGATGATAATTAATTAATGTTTGTTTTAAACATGTCAACAACTCATCTCAAATATGTTTGTAAGATACACAGACATCCTTTTGAAGTCAAGGTATAACTTATTAAAATGGATTTGCATCAGAAAATTTACATATATATTTCAAGCACAAAGCAGATTCCAAAAATATATATAAACTTTTGATGATTTATATGGAGTGCGTTTATAGTTGATCTAAATAAAAGCATCACAAATTCAATGCAAAATATCCATCCATACTCCATAGCAACATGTACAGTCTTAAATTCAAACACTTAAACAACATAGCCTTAAAGAATCAATAATAATATATGACAATATATAAAAACTGAAACACACCAATTTTAACACAAAAGAACCTGAAACACCATTTTAAATTGTCGGTACAAACGATAAACAGAGGACTTTCACACATTTTATACATTTAAGGTGTAAGACTCATTTTAACAGGATTAATTGTAATTTATCAATGCTCTTTTTACATATTTTACTACAACCCACTCTTAGCTCCAACTAACAACAACGGAAGCAAGATATTCGGACCTATGCGTACAGTTGGTTGATTATAAACTATAGAGTAAGGCGATGTTTGCAAGTGCTCATAGCTTATTGCGTTCTTTGAACGTCATACCTTTTTTATAGGCATTTGGATAAAACCACATTTCAGCGTATTATAGAGGAAACTAACTGCTATTAAGTTGTAGGAGTGATGTTTATACTATTAAACACACTTTTTAAACTACAAGTACTTACAAATATGTATTCCCAAACACTCCGTTAGTGAAGACATCACAAAAATTTTGATCAGGATAACAAATGACGTTGATGATTTAACGAAATAACAAACGCAATCACACAGATTTATAGTGAAAAATTACAAACCCTAACATCCTACTTAAAATAAGGAAATCGATAGTTCCAAACAAATAGTAAAACAAAATCCTAGAATTCTAAAAGCAACAATTATGACACAAGAAACAATAGAACGAATAGTAAACCAAGGTGATAGAATCAAAGGTACCTTTTCAAACCAAATCGCCGAGTCTCGTGAAAATGCTCCAGTCAAAAGTGACGTTTCAGCCATTCAGGGGTTCTTGTTAGCAATGTTTTTAAAACCGAAAACCGGATCGACTCGGTGAGACCTCCGGGTCCGGTCGAACCGGTCAGACCGGTTGAACCTGCCGGTTGGACCGTTTTTGTGATGTAAACCAGCAAATATATGTATTTCACTATTTCCAGCTATTATTGAACTTGACTAATCGAAGTTTGACCTGATGTTGCGTATGGGATTGTCTAATTCATGGAGTGGTCTTGTCAATTCATGGAGTATATAATATAAATATACTCATATGATTTTTATATTAAATGATTTCCTAGATGCAAGTGCAAAATAAGTACTCCCTCCGTCCCATTTCTATTGTCCATTATTTCCATTTTGGGGTGTACCAAATTAATTGTCCACTTCCATAAATAGAAAGTTTAAGGAAATAAAGTTCTTTTTTACCCCTAGTGTATATATATAAGACAAAAAAATAGGTAAAAAGTAGAGGGTAAAACTGTCATTTTATTAAAAAGTAAGAGAGAGATAGTTATATTTTCTTAAACTGCGTGTCTTTTTGTCTGGTGACAATAAAATTGGGACGGAGGGAGTATATTTTAATATGATATATGTACATTCAGTACATCTATCACCAACCATGATAAAAAATGGGTCAACAAAGGAATCAACTTTCCCTTACACACTTCACTCACCCTACTTTTTTGTACCATTCTCCTCACCTTTTTCCTTTTCCCCCATAATTAAGAAATAAGAATACCCATATTCAATATTTTCTTCATTCAATCTTAAACCATTTACTCGAAATTATCATGGAGTAATAAGTAGTTTTGAAATTTCTTTCACATAAACACACAAACCAAACATATATAAATTGAAAAAAAAACCCAATAGCCACTAGCAACTCAGAGGTAATCGGAGGAGGATGGGGGTGGTCGGAAAACGAGCTCCAAGGTCGGCGCACGGCCAGAGAAGGAAGGGGGTGGTCGGAGGTGAGCGCTGGCGGTGGGTGGCGTTGCTTGGAGGCCGGATTTAGTGATGGTGGCCTACTGCAATGGCTAGGGTTTTTTGGTGGTGGTCATGAGAGTGAACGAGAGAGAGAAAGGGATTAATAAGTGACCCGGTCCAAAGTTCAAATATATACATACATTTATTAATTTATCATTTTTAATTATTAAAAACTTAAAAAAAAAAGATTCCGGTTCAAACGATTTCCGGTTCCCGGTCGAACCGGATTAAATCGGAAAACCGGCCGAGTTTCACATTTTCTCTCCCCCCTCATAAACCGGTTCTCAGCCGCTCGTTTTTTTCTAAATATCCGGTCCGACCAGTTCGCCCGGTCCGGTCGAACCGATTTTCAAAACATTGCTTGTTAGCCAAAACCCGGTAAATTTTGAATGTCATAAACAAAAAATTAATAAACGAAGAAATTGTGAGCGATAGAAAGGTTTTTTTATAATCACGAAAAACTTTTTTATTTTTATTAAAAAAGTTTAAGAAAATTATAAAATATGTTTGAGTTTTCAATCTTTTATAAGAAAAAGAAAAATTCATATTTTCCTACCGTAACTAAGGAAGTGAAAACTATTTATCATATGCGTTTAACTACGCAAAATCATATTCGTTTCCAATTTTCTATTTTTCTAGAATTTTGTGTCTCTTAGAAACTAAGAGAAATTCTTGAAACATATTCAAATATAAGTGGATGAAGTTTTCATATTCCAAAATAAGAAAACGTAAAAAAACCATAAATGATAGATTCCCTTTTTCTAATAAAACTTTTCCGGGAGATAACAACTTGAACACGTTTTCTAATTTTTTTTAATTTTCTTAAAAAATTTCTAGAAAAATGAAGAAGTTTTCCGTAACCAAACGCACCCTATGACTTTCTAAAATTTTCATCTCTACACATTCTTGAAAGCGGGATAGTTCATCCCTCACTTCTAACACTATCAAAAATTCCATTGTTTTTATAGAGAAATAAAATACTCCTAATTCCTTAGGACTAAATAGAAAAAAAAAATAAGTAATTTTTTTTTGTAACTAAACGCACTCTTAGTTACTGAATCTCTTTCGGTTTTTGAAAAAAATATATAAAACTTAGGAAATGTGTTTAGGAAAAAAAAAATTCTAAAAAAGATCAAATATATAATTTATGACTTCCTACGTTTATTATTATGAAAAATAAAACTTTATCCCTTATATTGAACACGTTTTAAAAGAAAGTTATTGCCCATGCGCAATCCTTTGTATAGACGTTGGGGCGGGCGAACGCTTTGACCAGGCCAAAGGCGAAAAAGAGAGAAAAAAGGCAAATAGTTTTCAAGAGACACAAATATATTTCGAAATATATAAAATATAGATAATTTTTCATAACTAAAGACGACCTAAATTTTAAAAAGAAATGCAAAGCTATTTGCCTTTTTTTACCAGCCAAAGCTGTACACCAATTAAAACACAATAAGTGTTTCTAATGGGAACAGGACCGTTGTAATTAATATGTGAAAATTGAATATGACCGTTTGTGTTAACAAATTCTATTGAATAAGATTAGAACATAAATAAAGTAATAAAGTAAGATATAAAAGTTTAATAAATAATACCTTTATTTATATATTCTGAATTATAAGACGGTGATATACTAAAATTTTCTTCCCGCTCTATAGTTGATACGGACTCCGACTTGACTATAGGGGATATACATATATTAAAATCTAAGTGTTTTGAACATTGGGAGGTTGATAGTATAACAGAGGGTTTTTTCATAAAATGATTCTAAGTAAAATTTGATCGTTCAAGTGATGCCCTGTCTTCATTAAATCTTCCTTCATTTATAGAGGTGCTTGAGTTTCTTCATTCTTCTCCATTCTTCTTTTTACCGGCATCTTTCGGTCTTCTTTAATAGTTATCTTCTTTTTACCGTCACCTTCCAGTATTCCATAATAAAGTCGGCTTCTTTAGTCAATAAAGGTCTTCTCAATTATCTTGAATGATTTTGTCTTGACACTTGCTTCTTATCTTGAATGCTATAAATTCTTCAGACACATAATTGGCATTTGTCGATAAAATTCTTCAAAGAAGTCATATAATTGTCCTTGCAAGTATTTAATTGTCCTTGCAAGTGGTCCATATGTCTTGATCTTCTAAAAATTTGTCGGATTCGTTTCTTAAATTTCTCAACCTTGACAATAATTGAATGCTAATAAACTTGATTTTAATTTTCTTTGACTGGTTCATATGGATGTTAATTTGTCTTTCTTTTTTTGTTGTTTTATAAGTTTTTCTGGTTCAAAAGAATTAAGACTCTCTTTTAATTTTATAGACACGGACTTAATTTTACTGGTTCATAAGGATTAAGACTCCCTTTCAGTAATATAGACTCACTTCAATTTATAAAATTATGACTCTCTTTCAGTAATATAGACTATCATTTGAACTTTTAATTCAATACAATTTCATCATAAGGATCTTGAGCATCTTGGTAGAGATCTTCACTTGGAGTGGGAGAATTCTTGATTTCGTTTATAATCTTTTGTATCTCTACTGGAGATGAACATGCTTGAATTCCCTTTATAAAATCTTCATCTTGAATATTAGGAACTTGAGTAGATGAACTTGTTGATGGGCTTAAACTTTTGTTATAAAAATCGATAACTGCCTTGGAGCTTGCTTGATTTATATTGATCTTCTTCCACAATTTAACACTATACTGTCTATAGAGGAGAGGCGGACTTGTATCTTGAGCTTCTTATTTCTTATATGTGAACAACGTAATCCATGGTAACTTGAATAATGCAACGAACTGGAGAGTATATTCAAAATTGGAAAGATTTTCTTCTTGATATAAATATTTGAACTTGTTATATCCTTCAAGAACGGTAGGAGGAAAAGCTTCTGGAATAGACCCCATATATCTGAACCACTTAACAAACCATCTTGGATATATATTTGAAAACTTCTCAGAGAAATAGAAAAACCAAGTATGGTTAAAGCTTCTAATTAGAAAGGCTTTAAACCATGCTTCTTGATAATCATAATAATTATAAATGGGGTATGATGGAAATCCGGATAAAACTTTGTGAGAATATGGCTTGATAGACCATTCTTCAGGAGTAATAATTTTCATAATCTTGGCTTTGCTGCAATCAGTATAATCTGGTTTTGTCTGGCTCATAGTATGTTCAATAATAACCGAACCGGAATCAACTAGAATGGCTTGATAATATTCTCGGGTCTGATGATCATTATTGTAAAAATGAGAATTATTTGGGTATAGGTAATCTATAATAGAAAAGAAATTTTTACTCAATATTTGTTCTTCAAAGGGTTCAAGAATCTTTATAATTTGTTTATTTGGGTTTATAACATACTCATTTGAACTTGAAGAAGGTTTTGATATAACAGGGACTGGAATGGAGGGTTTTTGTGGAGTTATAGGAGCTGTTGGTATACCTTGTAACTGAGCTAAAACTGAATAAGACGGTCTGGGTCTAACTTGGTTAGAGAGAGGTGATATAGGTTCAAATCTGTTTTGATGTATAGGAAGGGATGGGAATTCTTTAGATGATGAAGTTGATGGTTTTTCTTCCTTTTTCATATTGGCAATAGACTGTCTGGTTAATACTACCTTTTTTCCTGAATCTGATGAATTCATTTTCCCTGCAAAAATTCTCGTGATAAAAAATCTGGTAGAGAATTATTCTCTCCTTTGATAAACTCAATGGTAAAATCAAAGTTACTTAATATAGCTTGCCATCTAGCAAAAATTTGTTTAGAAATCAAATTTTTAATATCCTTTTCCAAAATATATTTGGCAGATAAACAGTCAATTCTTAATATAAAAATTTTCATATATAAATCATCTTCAAATTTCTTAATATTTAAAACAATACTTAGAATTTCTTTTTTAACTGTAGAATAGTTTTTCTGTGTTTCATTCCATGCACCAGAATAAAATCTTACTAATTGTTCTTTTTCATTATTAGATAGTTTTTGTTTTAATATACCACCATATCCTATATCACTTGCATCTGTCTCTACTATAAGCTTAGCATCTGGATGAGGTATATTTAAACATGGTAAAATTTTTATTTTTTCTTTTATATGTTTTACTATATTAGTATGTTCTTCTGTCCATGGTTTAGGATTTTTCTTTAACCTATCCTATAAAGGTTTACATATAATTCCTAAATCCTTAAAGAAATCATGTATATAATTTAAACATCCTAAAAATCTTTGTAATTGATTTTTATCTTTTATTTCATCAGGAAATTTATTTGAAAATTCTAAACTTCTATTAATAGGTTTAATAGTTCCTTGAACTATATTATGTCCTAAAAATCTTATTTCTGTTTGAAATAAAGATATTTTAGTCGGAGAAACTGCTAATCCATATTTATATATAGTATCATAGAATGCATTTAAATGTTTAAAATGTTGATTTATATTTTTTGAGAATATTAAAACATCATCAATATATACTATTGCAAAATTACCTAAAGGTAAATTTATATCATTCATTATATTTTGAAATTCAGATGGAGCATTTTTCAATCCAAAGGGCATAACGTTCCATTCATAATGTCCAAAAGGAACATTAAAACCTGTTTTATACTTAACCTCTTCTTTTATCTGAATTTGCCAAAATCCTGATTTCATATCAAATTTAGAAAATATTTTTGAATCATATAACTTTTTTAATAAATCTCTTTTATTAGGTATACGATATCTAATCCATTCTAAAACTTTATTTAAAGGCTTATAATTTATTACTAATCTTGGTGCTCCTCTTTCTATTTAAGCATTATTCATTACATAGAAGGTTGAACATGACCAAGGAGACTTTGATGGACGTATAAGTTTCTTATCTAATAAATCTTGTATTTCTTTTTTACAATGTTGTTCTAATTCTATAGACATATGTATAGATTTTGATCTTGTAGGAATATTTTTCTCATTAAAGTCTTTAATATAGGGTAATCCTACTATATGTTGTTTTCTTTTCCAAAATGCATTAGGAATAGCTGCACATACATTATTTTTAATTTTTTCTTCTAATATTTTTATTCTTGTTTGTATAGTTTTATCTTCTAATTGATTACATATTCTTTTGTCATTTATTTCATTTACTAAATATTCTACTTGTTTTTTCTTACTTTCTAATATATTTATTTCTTTAGTTACAACTGGATGTATAAATTCAAAAGTTATTTCTTTATCCAACACTTTAGTAGTTAATCATTTTTCATTTACATTAAAAGGATACAATTGTAATATAAAAGGTTGTCCTAATATTAACTGAGAAGTTAAATTCTTTACTAAAATTAACTGAGTATTATAGCAATAATTTTCTTTACATATATGGACATTTGATAGTTTATAATTTATTTTTAATCTAGATCCACTAGCAGAAGATAATTTTTCAGTAGACTTTTCATAATACTTAGTTGGAATTAATCCTTCTTGTATACAATTTAAATCTGCCCCTGAATCTAATAAAGCTACTAATGTTAATCTATAGTCTTTACTGATAACTATATTTAATTTTGTATACCATCTTTGAAAATTTACCTTTTTTTATTATATTTATTAGTGGTATAATTTCATTTTCTGTCTTTTCATCTTTTAAGGGTTCTTCTTTATTTTCTATATTTTCTATCCTTTGTTTTAATACTTTTATTTCTAATTTTACATTATTATGTTCTTCTTGTAATTCTAGAATTGTTATAGGATTTGTATTTTTATTAAATCTTTTACATATTTCATTAAAATTATATTCTTGATTATGTTCTATAATTTTCTCTTCTTTATTATTTAGTTTTTCTTCTAATTTCTGAAAATATTTTTTTTATATCTTTATCTTCTATTTTATTTATTAAATCTATTAATTGTTCTACATCACTATCTTTATTTATAACATTAATTGATTTATAATCACAATTACAATTTCCTAAACATTCACATGCTTCAGATTCACTACTAGAAGTAGTTTCTTTTAAAATATTTATATCATTTTCGCTATAATCTGATATACTAGATTCGCTAGAAGTATCTTGAATAATTAATTTACTAATTTCTTTTTTTGAGTTCATCCGATATATTTAACTCATTTATTTTCTTTTTAACATAGCAATCTTTTGCCATATGACCATTCCTACCACATTTATAGCATATTATAATATCCTTTTGTTTTTGTTGATTAAATCTTTTATAAGGAATTTTTCTTTTTCCTCTAATCTTACTTTTCCTATAGTCATTTCCTTTTTCATATTCATTATCTTTTTTATAATATTTTTTAATCTTATATATTTACTTTTATGTCGATACTTAATTCTCTTAGAACTAGAAGGGGGTAATTTCAAAGTCTCATAATGTAACACCCCCGAAATTCACTGTTTTGCGGAAGCATAATTTGGGGTGTTACTAATCAAATATCACAGCACAAAGATAAAGTAAACGACATCTATATGCAACGTTTGTAAATTAGTTACATTCCATAGATATATTGTTTGAAAACTTAGTGTTTTCGTATACAAAAATGTAGTTTCCCTAGAGTCCGCGCGTGTAGCGGGAGATTCTATTACATAATCAAAATATACAAAAGATAATGCTAAGAATCTCCGTTAATGCAGTTGTGTTGAAATCATGCGACTCTAGCTAAAAATCCTGGAGTAATCCTACTCCATCCGAGTACCTGAGAAAACATGCTAAAAAGTGTCAACCAAAAAGGTTGGTGAATCTCACAGGTTTGTAAGTAATATCAGCTTTGAACACGAGATTTCATCAGTAATGCCCGCAGGCGTAAAATCAGCAATTTCAATCCAGAAATCGTAAACCAGTATTTGCAATCCCGCAAATGTAAGTAAGTAAGTTTATACCGTTGCCATGAGGCTCATAATCGAAGCTTAACCCGTAAGTAATAAGTTTGCTCCCGTGACATGCTCGTAAATGAGCAAGCATCAGTAACGAATATTTAGTCACCCGTTTCTACGTGTAAATCAGTACGTGGCAGCGCTACTGCCCCGGGCGGGGAGGGTCATTTCCCTAATGGATCCATTAACTAGTGTTCGCGCTTAAGTCCATAACTAACGATATATGATGGAGAGACTTCTGTTTGTAAGTAAACTCATGCAATTTCGTTTGGTATAGTAAACAGTTTAGTACTTGTGTTCAAGAAAATCAGTAGCATGTATCTCCCCCAATAAGGTAAAACAGTAAAAGTGGGGCCGTAAGACTCACCTGAGTCTTGTAGTAATCAGTTGCAATTAGCAAGTAGTAAGTAAAGCAAGTAGGTTCTCTGAACCCGTAACCTTCAAATGCCTAATCATATGAAGTTATGTAAGTATGCGTCTCACGAGACGTTTCGTTTAGTTGTACACAACTAGTATATCCAGTGTTTGTCCGTATGTTTGTAATTGTTTGTTTGTTGGAAAACATGTTTGGCCCGTTGGTGACGGTTTGTAGCAAAAATTCTAAAATGTTGACTTTGCTACAGTAAATGTGCTATAGTGAATTGCTACAGTAAAATTTGACTTTTTGCTACAGTAACTTTGACTTTTCTATAGTGAAAATCCTTTAAAATTTCCAAGTTTTCTGTTTTCTGTGACATAAGCTGCGACACAAGGATTTGTATGCGACACAAGGGTTGTGTCGCATGAAGGATGCGACACAATAGCTCTACGACACAGTGGTTGTGTCGCAAAAAGCTTGCGATGCTAATTCAATAGCGACAGAACGGTTGTGTCGTATTAAATACGACATAGTATGCGACATAGAGTGCGACACAATATTGTGTCGCAAAGGTTACGACACTAAAGGATTGGTACGACACAAGGTGCGACACAAACGGGTTTATGCGACACAGCATGCGACACAAGGCTTGTGTCGCATGTATGAACACCAGCCCAGAAACTTTCGGGTTTCAAGAATTTTCGACCCAAAACGCAAATCTAACCCATTTTTGAGCTATAAAATCTTGTATTCTTCATGTATTAGGTTATATCTAAGTTGTGTACACATCAAAACATCAAAACATTACACCAAATTGAATAGATCTAAGATTTTAGGAATTTCTTACTTTTGCAAATCGAGCTAAATGGAGGATGAATTGATGAAGACGGTCTTGATATTCTTGCTCCACTCGTGATGGTGATTCCGAATATGTAATTTTCGTGGTCGAGATTTGATGTTGAAAATTTGGTGTGAATTGAGGTTGAGAGAGTTTGTGGTTTGTGTGTGTTTAGTTAGAATGAAAATGGAAAGGGAAATTGGGGTGGGGGTTTGGGTTGGTGGCTGATCCAAAAGGAAGGAGGGGGAAAATACTCCCCAAAACACAGTGTTGACTCCGTGTCCTAATCGTTTATTCACTAGTTTTTCATATTTAACCAAATGTTTATATTTTTAAAACGTAACTGGAGTATTTAAGTAAAAAATACTTTGAAATTAATAGTAAAACATTTGTCGCAATATTTAAATTATTAAGTCGCGTTTATTACGTTTTGTTGCGTTAGTTAAAATGTCGTCGCGATAATATATAAATAATGCTCGTTCGGTTGTGTATTTTATATAACAAAATACGTTCTCATTATTTAAGTAAATTTCTGTCACCAACGTCCAAATAAACTGTGTCGGACTCCGTCCTGTTAATTCGTACGATTCATCCAAATCGCGTAAGTACACACATATATATATAAATCACCTTATATATATATACAAATAGAATCTGTAATTAGTCCTATTACATACCAATTACCACTAGTTACAAACAATTAGGCATAATTAATTATCCTAATTATGCAGGTGTTACATTCTCCCCTTGTTAAAGAAATTTCGTCCCGAAATTAGCTTGAGTGCACGGACGGTGCGTTATCTGGGAAAAGATGTGGGTATTTCTGTCGTATTTGGTCTTCCCGTTCCCAGGTGAACTCAGGGCCGCGCCTAGAATTCCACCCGACCTTTACGATGGGAATACGACTCTGTTTCAATCGTTTGACCTCACGGTCCATGATTTCCATAGGTTCCTCGACAAAATGAAGTTTATCATCGATTTGAATTTCGTCGAGCGGTATAATCAGTGTCTCGTCAGACAGACATTTCTTCAAGTTAGAAATGTGGAATGTGTTGTATACGCTGCTAAGTTCAGCAGGAAGTTGCAGGCGGTATGCCACTGGACCAATCTGTAACACCCAGTCTTCGAGTCTGGTAGTATTTTAATATTTTTTGATTGTGAACTGTTATTAATGTGTCAGAAAATAAGTGTGTTGTGTTAATTTAAAATAAAAGGAGAAAATAGTTGAATAATTTATTGTGACTAATAAATTATTGATTGTTTTAAATTAACTCAGTTGACGGTAAAATAAAATAATATTTCCCCGCAAATGGTTTTTAAGTTCCAGGCAATGATAAGTACGGGGAACGAAATTTAACCAATTATGTAATAGACTCATATTTGAGTCGGTTAGTTAAAAAATATATTACTGCATACATACATACGCCTTGTACATACATACGTACCATTTCAAAACCCTAAATTCATGAGGAATCATCAAATTGAAGCTTTAGAATTCGAATTCAAGCTTCAAAAACGTGGATTAAGCATCTCTTGATCATCCTAATCATGTTGTAAGTCTCAATTCTTGATTTTCATATAAACCTAGAAATGGGTTTTTGGGTATTTGATTGAATTAGTATGAGTAACTTGAAATTGAAGGTTGTAATGTTTATATAGTTGTTAGTTGATGATTATATGATGATTATAATCAAAAACCCTAGCTTAGAAATATGAAATTCATGTATGATCATTAACAAAGTTGGTGGGTTTAATTGATTTTGGAAGAATCAATGTTTTAAGTTGATGTTATAAGTTATATAATTGATAGTTGATGTTTAAATGAGGATCATAACCTAAACCCTAGTTTAAAAATGAAGAATATGATGTATGATCATATAGATAGTCAAGGGTTTAGTTGAGTATTCATAAATCAAAGCTTGTAATCATGTTAGAATGGTTATTTGATACTTGAATGATGATTATAAGCTAAGCTCTAACTTAGAATTGATGAATTGTTGATGTTAGAGGCTAATAATCTTGTTAATGGTTGCATTATATTAATTAACAATGATTAAGATGGATGAAGGTGATAAAGTGATCATAATTTGATAATTGATTGTGAATTATGATGATTAAAAGTGATTATTCATAATCATAGAATGAATTATGTTAAATGATTATAAGAAAGTGATAACTTATTTGATTTAAAGTTGAAAAGTGATTATCATGATAATTAATCATGATTAAGTGATAAATCAAGAAAGTTAACATTGGAGTTAAATATCATGTTATAGTGACTAAACATGTTGTTGACAACCATGACATGAATCCATGTAAGTATGGATTGAATATAGATGATTGTGATGATTGTATAAATTCATATGAATCGAGTAGTTTGGAATTGTTGGTGTAAATATATTTGAGTGATGTTATATCAATATTGAGACAAGTTATTAACTTGTGTGGTTCTGTTGTGTTTTCAGATAAAGAGAAGACTCAGTGACATTAGACTACTGAGTGGACGACTGAGGTAGTCGGTGAGTGGATCTGTAACCTCAGTGTGATTTAGTTGTAATGATTTGGTTACAACAAGTAATTATAGTATTACTTTGATATAATGTTTTCGTTTGAGATAACTTACGATGTTAGTTTGGTTGTTTGCTTACTTGGCTGTTTGAGCTAGTATGTAAGATTCTGAGGTCAACTTGAAATGATGGTTGGACTTGGTTGTTATTATAGACGACAGGAAATCTTGGAACTTGAAATGTTAGTTCAAAGATTTAGGTCGTGTGTGATTAACAACAGGTTATCGGTAATTCTGTATAGGCCAATACAGATGATTGATAAGTGTTCTTTGAGTACCAAACCGGTATAAAGGTATCTCAAGAACCACCGATCCTTATGATGATTGATTGATTGTTTATTGTTATTTGATGTAAACAGATTGTTGTGCTAAGTTGGACTGTAGATTATAGTTTCATTCACTTAGCGTTATGCTAACCCCACCACAGTTCTTCCTGCAGGTTATAAGTGATGGGACATATTGGGCGGGGCAGGAAGTGTTTGGAATTGATGGAATGTTTGACAGGCTGTTACTCTGATGTTGATTTAATAACCGAAGAAATGTTTTAAATTATATAACACCTAGTTGTTGAAATGTCATGTATTTAGTTTGGAAAAAGTTTATCTACATTAAAGGGTAATGTAAAGCATGGTTACATGTGTGAAATATACGCTTCCGAATCACAATTATTATTATAATTGTTTTAATAAATGAGGGGTGTTATAAGTTGGTATCAGAGCATAGGTTTGGGCGAATTGGACATTGGTAATGTTCAATCCCAAATCTATCGTTGTGTTAAGTCAAACATTCCAATGAGTGTGGGATTAGTTGTGGTATGAGAATTAGTTAGTGTGATATGTACTAACGCTTAACAACTTGTGAGATTGTTGTTTTGAATACAGAGACGGTAACACATGAGTACTGACTGGTACTCTCGGCAATTCGGCTATATTAGGTAATCCTCGATAAGCTTACTTGGATTTACCTTCATTGGAATTGCTTGCTTTACAATGATGATTAGTAGTAAAGTGATTGAGTCAGACTGATATGATTCCCCAGTTATGAGTCATTGGTGATTATTACTTGTTAATGTGATGCTAGGAATATTAGTTGAGATGTTTAGCATCATGAGTAGTTCAAAATGAACTAGAAATGGATTGTGTAGACACATTGTTGAATGAAGTGTAACAGTTGCATTATTTGGATTAAAGTGTGTCTACGATAGGAAAATAAAGTATAAATCATTGTGTGATTATGATTTGATAAATGCAAGGTGATTATAAATCCTTGTCAAGGCATTATGTGATAGTTGTCTGAAGTATAGTTGCTCCTTCGGGAGAATATTTGAAAATGTGGCTAAATGCTTATGTGTTGTGCCTTGATCATGATTGCGGTTGAATTATGATCTAGGTGTTAAAAGTGGTAAAATTGAAAGTCAAAGTAGTCGACGAGTCTTTATATGCGTTGACAAGTTTGTGAAAGGTCAAGGTTGAAAATTTGTTGTAATTGGCCTAAACATAATGAATTTTATGTGAAATTGGTGTTTTGATGGTATAATATGACACCAATAGTGATACTGGGTTAGTTTGACTTATAATAGTCAACGTAATGTGAAATGGATAATGGAATAGTAATCGTATGGGTTGAAACCCAAATGAGTTGTTAAAGTGCCCAAATGGGTCACTTGTTGGTTATATGATTAAAACAAGTAGTGAATTGAGTATAACGAATGTCAAAGTGACTTTAAGTCATAAATATAGTAGCAAAATGTGTTGAAAGTATTGTGGTAGTCAAAATGGTTGAAATTGGTAAAAGTGCCCATTTGGACCCTTAAATGGGTCGACTAGTTAAAACATGATAGAACAAGTATATGAGGGTGATGAAAGTGCCCACACGTCACAAATATATGTATAAGCATGTTGGCAAAGGGTTGAAACCAGAAACCTAGCCATTTGGAATATGGCGTGTCAACGAAAATGGTTAAAAATGGACTAAAATGAGTCGTACGTCCGTTTTCTCGATAAACGTGAATTTTGAAAAAGTGGAAAAATAGAAAGTTGCATTTTGATCATATGAACGTGCCTGCAAAATTTCAGACCTTAATTCTTTACGGTTTAAGAGATACGCGCGTTTGAATTTCGGAAAATTGCATTAAAGTTGCAGGTCTGAAAAATGCATAGGAACGCGATCCTGACATGGGATCCGGATCGCGTTAGCATGTTGAAATTGGTTACAGAACGTTTTGTGCTGGGGAACGCGATCCAGCCATCTTGACCCGGATCGCGTTTGCAAGACTAAATTTGAAATTTTTTTTGCAAATTCCAAAAGTGCATAAGTCTTTAGTAGAGCTTTTAGCGACGGAAAATTTGACAAATTTTCTTTGAACTCGGATTTGGCTGAAATTTACACGGTCACTCGAAAATGGTCCAATGATCAAAGCTAAGTACCTTAGCCTAGGCGGTTTTTGGCCATTCGGGGTCGTTTGGGGCCCGAAAATGGCATTTTACTGTTTTTCGGACCTTATTTCGGACTTTTGACTTACGTTTTGTATTGGGCTTTTGTTTCTTTGAGCCCAGGGAGCATTCTTGTGTATATGTGCAATACTAAAATGTGTTTTAAGATGTCCACATATGTTATTATGTATGAGTTATTCTCAGGCGGTTTATTTAACTGCAAATTATGTTAGTAACTGGTATTATTGATTGTTGCTAACTAGGGTTACTAAACATTGAGTATGGGATTATGTGGATCATATATATGAATTAGTTGAAACATGATAAAGTATTTGAATCATGTAGAGTAATAGAAAGTGTGGAATTGAGCATTTTAAGAATGTGCAAAATAAATATATGAGCTCATATTTATGTGATAGTTAAACATGAAATGCTCAATTGTAATTCAATTAAAGGTGTCTAAATTGATGAATATGTGTTGAATGTTGCACATAGTGTTGACAAAGCGTTTAGTACTAAATGTACTGTAAGTGTTAAATGATGCTGATAGATGTAATTGTTGGATATTACATCTATGTTAAAAAGATATAACTAGTAATTGATATTGAATCGGGTAACAAAAGTGTTGATTGATGTAATTGTGTTGGACATTACATATGTGCTAATAAAATAGTGAAAAAGAGTTAAAATTACCTGATTATGTGATTAATTGTTCATTTAAAGTGATAAGTTGAAAATAATAGCAAATTAATACTTGGTTGTATGTCTGTTGTTAAAGTGTTGTATAAGTGTGTAAATTTGAATATCACATTTGTGAGACATGTGAGAGTAAAAGAGTAATAACTTTGAAGATGGATGGTATGAGGTTGCCTGAGAATGAAGTGTGACTGACATAATATGACGACGTCTGGCCAACGTATTTATATTATGCCATTTTACATGGAGTTGTTGAGGTTACTAAGTACCAGATAAAGTTAATGTGATATAAAAACAACAGGTAAGATATGTTAACCTGTAGTTGAGAAATAGTCAATGATTGACTGAAATGAAAGAGTAGTAAACCATAAATTTGTTGTTAATATGGTACCTATGGTACAAGTGATGTGTATGTGATTAATTGCAACTAGTGATAATTAAAAGATGATTTAAGCAAAGTAGAAGTCAGTTGATTGCGAATAATATTGTGTTGATGTTGTTGAATAGATAACTAGTGACAGCACCTGGTGTTGTTGAAATACCTATGCTGATGGCGCATGGTATTAACAGGTGTTGATTTAGCGTCCGAGTTGATGTGAAAGGATGCTAATTGATTATGTGATAATGGTATTACCATAGAATTGGACCTCTACATAAGGCTTAATGGTTATTCCTATGTGTTGATGGTTATATGAATTGGATTCTTTTAGAGAAAAGAGTTTCATATAACCTAAGTAAAGTGATGATAAACTAGTTGTAACGTTGGAAATTATAGCAAATTGTTAGCTAAATTGCTAGCGGTGAAGTAAGTTAAACCTTTATGGTTAAGGTACATGTTGTGGTATTCAGTACCACTTGTTATTGTTGTTGTTGTGATAAAGATGAAAGTGGATTATATGTTTAAATAGTTGACATGGCTAAGTATGAATGGTCATGTAAGTGGTTATTTAAACTTATTTGAGATACGATATATGCACAGTATGTGTGTAGGGGGGAAGGATAGAAACATGTACATTTGGATAGGTGAATGTGGAAAGAATTGAAAACGTGTATCTATATTTATAAGTTACTCACGGAAGTAACATTTGATGTGTGTATTTGTGATTAAATAGTTGAAGATACAACTTATATGATGAATATTGCATCTTGTATTAGCAAATTAAATTGAGTACAAAGCATAACTTATGTGTTTGTGTGAATTTAATTGAGATATACACTGGTGGTGTGTAGGTTGATAAGATGTATACACATTTAGTGTATGAGTGGTTAAATATATGTAAGTACATTTTGGTGGTGGTGTGACTAAAGTTATGCATAATGATGATATGCATAAGTGAAATAAATTATAACCACATCTTGTGTGCATATAGTAATGAATATTATGTGGTTAGAAAAGTATGAAAAGTATGAAAAGTATAGTATTAGTGAAATGAAATGAGTGACTCTATTTCACTTGATTGATTAAGTGTGATCAGATTTCGAGGACGAAATCTCTTTAAGGGAGAGAGAATTGTAACACCCAGTCTTCGAGTCTGGTAGTATTTTAATATTTTTTGATTGTGAACTGTTATTAATGTGTCAGAAAATAAGTGTGTTGTGTTAATTTAAAATAAAAGGAGAAAATAGTTGAATAATTTATTGTGACTAATAAATTATTGATTGTTTTAAATTAACTCAGTTGACGGTAAAATAAAATAATATTTCCCCGCAAATGGTTTTTAAGTTCCAGGCAATGATAAGTACGGGGAACGAAATTTAACCAATTATGTAATAGACTCATATTTGAGTCGGTTAGTTAAAAAATATATTACTGCATACATATATACGCCTTGTACATACATACGTACCATTTCAAAACCCTAAATTCACGAGGAATCATCAAATTGAAGCTTTAGAACTCGAATTCAAGCTTCAAAAACGTGGATTAAGCATCTCTTGATCATCCTAATCATGTTGTAAGTCTCAATTCTTGATTTTCATATAAACCTAGAAATGGGTTTTTGGGTATTTGATTGAATTAGTATGAGTAACTTGAAATTGAAGGTTGTAATGTTTATATAGTTGTTAGTTGATGATTATATGATGATTATAATAAAAAACCCTAGCTTAGAAATATGAAATTCATGTATGATCATTAACAAAGTTGGTGGGTTTAATTGATTTTGGAAGAATCAATGTTTTAAGTTGATGTTATAAGTTATATAATTGATAGTTGATGTTTAAATGAGGATCATAACCTAAACCCTAGTTTAAAAATGAAGAATATGATGTATGATCATATAGATAGTCAAGGGTTTAGTTGAGTATTCATAAATCAAAGCTTTTATCATGTTAGAATGGTTATTTGATACTTGAATGATGATTATAAGCTAAGCTCTAACTTAGAATTGATGAATTGTTGATGTTAGAGGCTAATAATCTTGTTAATGGTTGCATTATATTAATTAACAATGATTAAGATGGATGAAGGTGATAAAGTGATCATAATTTGATAATTGATTGTGAATTATGATGATTAAAAGTGATTATTCATAATCATAGAATGAATTATGTTAAATGATTATAAGAAAGTGATAACTTATTTGATTTAAAGTTGAAAAGTGATTATCATGATAATTAATCATGATTAAGTGATAAATCAAGAAAGTTAACATTGGAGTTAAATATCATGTTATAGTGACTAAACATGTTGTTGACAACCATGACATGAATCCATGTAAGTATGGATTGAATATAGATGATTGTGATGATTGTATAAATTCATATGAATCGAGTAGTTTGGAATTGTTGGTGTAAATATATTTGAGTGATGTTATATCAATATTGAGACAAGTTATTAACTTGTGTGGTTCTGTTGTGTTTTCAGATAAACAGAAGACTCAGTGACATTAGACTACTGAGTGGACGACTGAGGTAGTCGGTGAGTGGATCTGTAACCTCAGTGTGATTTAGTTGTAATGATTTGGTTACAACAAGTAATTATAGTATTACTTTGATATAATGTTTTCGTTTGAGATAACTTACGATGTTAGTTTGGTTGTTTGCTTACTTGGCTGTTTGAGCTAGTATGTAAGATTCTGAGGTCAACTTGAAATGATGGTTGGACTTGGTTGTTATTATAGACGACAGGAAATCTTGGAACTTGAAATGTTAGTTCAAAGATTTAGGTCGTGTGTGATTAACAACAGGTTATCGGTAATTCTGTATATGCCAATACAGATGATTGATAAGTGTTCTTTGAGTACCAAACCGGTATAAAGGTATCTCAAGAACCACCGATCCTTATGATGATTGATTGATTGTTTATTGTTATTTGATGTAAACAGATTGTTGTGCTAAGTTGGACTGTAGATTATAGTTTCATTCACTTAGCGTTATGCTAACCCCACCACAGTTCTTCCTGCAGGTTATAAGTGATGGGACATATTGGGCGGGGCAGGAAGTGTTTGGAATTGATGGAATGTTTGACAGGCTGTTACTCTGATGTTGATTTAATAACCGAAGAAATGTTTTAAATTATATAACACCTAGTTGTTGAAATGTCATGTATTTAGTTTGGAAAAAGTTTATCTACATTAAAGGGTAATGTAAAGCATGGTTACATGTGTGAAATATACGCTTCCGAATCACAATTATTATTATAATTGTTTTAATAAATGAGGGGTGTTATACAATCCTTCCCAGGATTTCGAATGGTCCGATGTATCTAGGATTTAGTTTGCCTCGCTTTCCGAATCGAATGACACCCTTCCACGGTGCCACTTTGAGAAGTACCTTGTCCCCAACCTGGAACTCAAGGTGTTTGCGTCTCACGTCAGCATAGCTTTTCTGACGGTCACGTGCGGCTTTCAACCGGTTTTGAATACCAACGATTTTCTCAGTAGTTTCTTGAATGATATCTGGACCCGTGAGTTGGGAATCTCCTAACTCAGTCCAACAGATAGGTGATCGGCATTTGTAACACCCCCGAAATTCACTGTTTTGCGGAAGCATAGTTTGGGGTGTTACTAATCAAATATCACAGCACAAAGATAAAGCAAACGACATCTATATGCAACGTTTGTAAATTAGTTACATTCCATAGATATAATGTTTGAAAACTTAGTGTTTTCGTATACAAAATGTAGTTTCCCCTAGAGTCCACGCGTATAGCGGGAGATTCTATTACATAATCGTAATATACAAAAGATAATGCTAAGAATCTCCGTTAATGCAGTTGTGTTGAAATCATGCGACTCTAGCTAAAATCCTGGAGTAATCCTACTCCATCCGGGTACCTGAGAAACATGCTAAAAAGTGTCAACCAAAAGGTTGGTGAATCTCACAGGTTTGTAAGTAATATCAGCTTTGAACACGAGATTTCATCAGTAATGCCCGCAGGCGTAAAATCAGCAATTTCAATCCAGAAATCGTAAACCAGTATTTGCAATCCCGCAAATGTAAGTAAGTAAGTTTATACCGTTGCCATGAGGCTCATAATCGAAGCTTAACCCGTAAGTAATAAGTTTGCTCCCGTGACATGCTCGTAGTTGAGCAAGCATCAGTAACGAATAAGTAGTCACCCGTTTCTACGTGTAAATCAGTACGTGGCAGCGCTACTGCCCCGGGCGGGGAGGGTCATTTCCCTAATGGATCCATTAACTAGTGTTCGCGCTTAAGTCCATAACTAACGATATATGATGGAGAGACTTCTGTTTGTAAGTAAACTCATGCAATTCCATTTGGTATAGTAAACAGTTTAGTACTTGTGTTCAAGGAAAATAGTAGTAGCATGTATCTCCCCCAATAAGATAAAACAGTAAAAGTGGGGCCGTAAGACTCACCTGAGTCTTGTAGTAATCAGTTGCAATTAGCAAGTAGTAAGTAAAGCAAGTAGGTTCTCTGAACCCGTAACCTTCAAATGCCTAATCATATGAAGTTATGTAAGTATGCGTCTCCCGAGACGTCTCGTTTAGTTGTACAAAACTAGTATAGCCAATGTTCGTTTGTATGTTCGTAGTCGTTTGTTTTGAGAAAACAGTTTTGGCCCATTGGTGACGGTTCATCAAAATAATTCTAAATTGTTGACTTTGCTACAGTAAATTTGCTACAGTACTGCTACAGTAAAATTTGACTTTTTTGTACAGTAACTTTGACTTTAAAATTCTGGTTTTCTGTGTTTTTGCGACACAATCTGCGACACTAAAGTTTGGTATGCGACACAGTGGTTGTGTCGCATAGGAATGCGACACAAGAGCCCTGCGACACAGTGATTGTGTCGCAAAAGCTTGCGATGCTAAATCAATAGCGACATAAGGGTTGTGTCGTATAATGTTTACGACACAAAGGTACGACACAGAGTACGACATAAAATACAACACAACATGGTTTATGCGACATAGTATGCGACACAAGGCTTGTGTCGCATTGATGAACACCAGCCCAGAAAGTTGCGGCTGTCGCGATTTTTCCGATCAAAACTCAAATCTAACGCATTTTTAAGCCGTGAAATCATGTTTCCTTTGTTGTTTAGGTTATAACTATGTTGTGTACACCTTATAACACCGAAATAATACACCAAAATAAATAGATCTAAGTTTTTAGAAATTTCTTACTTTTGCAAATCGAGCTAAATGGAGGATGAATTGATGAAAACGGTCTTGATATTCTTGCTCCACTCGTGATGGTGATTCCGAAAATGTAATTTTTGTGGTCGGGATTTGATGTCGAAAATTTGGTGTGAATTGAGGTTGAGAGAGTTTGGTTTGTGTGTGTGTTTTGGTGATAATGAAAATGATGAGAAAGAAGTGGGTGTGGGTTGGGGTTGGCTGATCCAATGGGACAAGGGAGGGGTAAACGCTCCCTAAAACTCAGTATTTACTCCGTGTCCTAATCGTTTATTCACTAGTTTTTCATATTTAACCAAACGTTTATATTTTTAAAACGTAACTGGAGTATTTAAATAAAAATACCTTGAAATTAATAGTAAAAACATTTGTCGCAATATTTGAATTATTAAGTTGCGTTTATTGCGTTAGTTAAAATGTCGTCGCGATAATATATAAATAATGCTCGTTCGGTTGTGTATTTTATATAACAAAATACGTTCTCATTATTTAAGTAAATTTCTGTCACCAACGTCCAAGTAAACTATGTCGGACTTCGTCCGGTTAGTTCGTACGATTTATCCAAATCGCGTAAGTATACACATATATATATATAATTCACCTTATATATATACAAATAGAGCCTGTAATTAGTCCTATTACATACTAATTACAACTAGTTACAAACAATTAGGCATAATTAATTATCCTAATTTTGCAGGTGTTACATTCTCCCCTTGTTAAATAAATTTCGTCCCGAAATTAGCTTGAGTGCACGGACGGTGCGTTATCTGGGAAGAGATGTGGGTATTTCTGTCGTATTTGGTCTTCCCGTTCCCAGGTGAACTCAGGGCCGCGCCTAGAATTCCACCTGACCTTTACGATGGGAATACGACTCTGTTTCAATCGTTTGACCTTACGGTCCATGATTTCCATAGGTTCCTCGACAAAATGAAGTTTATCATCGATTTGAATTTCGTCGAGCGGTATAATCAGTGTCTCGTCAGACAGACATTTCTTCAAGTTAGAAATGTGGAATGTGTTGTGTACGCTGCTAAGTTCAGCAGGAAGTTGCAGGCGGTATGCCACTGGACCAATCCTTTCAAGGATTTCGAATGGTCCGATGTATCTAGGATTTAGCTTGCCTCGTTTTCCGAATCGAATGACACCCTTCCACGGTGCCACTTTAAGAAGTACCTTGTCCCCTACCTGGAACTCAAGGTGTTTGCGTCTCACGTCAGCATAGCTTTTCTGACGATCACGTGCGGCTTTCAGCCGGTTTTGAATACCAACGATTTTCTCAGTAGTTTCTTGAATGATATCTGGACCCGTGAGTTGGGAATCTCCTAACTCAGTCCAACAGATCGGTGATCGGCATTTACGCCCGTAAAGTGCCTCGAAGGGTGCAACCTTTATGCTGGTATGGTAACTGTTGTTGTACGAGAACTCGCACAACGGTAAGTGATTTTCCCAAGAAGTACCGAAGTCAACTACGCAGGCTCGTAGCATATCCTCCAGTGTTTGAATAGTTCACTCGCTTTGGCCATCGGTTTGCGGGTGATAAGCAGTACTCATATCCAGACGAGTACCAAGAGATTTCTGTAATGATTGCCAAAAGTTAGAAGTAAAACGGCTGTCCCTATCCGAGATGATCGAGATAGGTACACCGTGTCGCGAGATGATTTCTTTGACATAGATGCGAGTCAGACGCTCCATCTTGTCGGTTTCCTTGATGGCCAGAAAATGAGCAGATTTCGTGAGACGGTCCACGATCACCCAAATGGTATCGCAACCATTCGAAGTTTTTGGTAGTTTGGTAATGAAGTCCATGGAAATCTGTTCCCATTTCCATTGAGGAATTTCAGGTTGTTGGAGCAACCCCGAGGGTCTTTGGTGTTCGGCCTTGACTTTGGAACAGGTTAGGCATTTACTGACGTATAAGGCAATGTCAGCTTTCATGTTAGGCCACCAATACAACCCTTTGACGTCATGATACATCTTGTCAGATCCAGGATGTATAGAGTATCGAGATTTGTGAGCTTCAGCCATCACCAAATCTCGCAAGTTTCCGAATTTGGGTAACCACACCCGGTTAGAGAAGTATCGAGTTCCATCGGGTTTGATTTCGAATTGTTTATCCAAGCCTCGCAAGGCTTCATTTTTCAAGTTTTCATCGTTGAGTGCTTCAAGTTGAGCGGTAAGGATTTGAGCAGGAAGCTCGTTATGAATTGTCATAGAAAGTGCTCGGACTCGAAGGGGTTTCACTCGCTCTTTTCGGCTTAAGGCATCGGCAACTACGTTAGCCTTGCCCGGATGGTATTTGATCTCGCAGTCGTAGTCACTAAGTAACTCAACCCAGCGACGTTGTCTCATGTTTAGATCTTTCTGATCGAATATGTGTTGGAGACTTTTGTGATCGGTGAAGATGGTGCTTTTCGTACCGTAGAGATAATGTCTCCAGATTTTCAATGCGAAGACCACAGCACCTAACTCGAGGTCGTGGGTCGTATAGTTTTTCTCGTGAATTTTTAGTTGTCGTGAGGCATAGGCAATGACTTTTTCTCGTTGCATCAACACACAACCAAGTCCTTGGTGTGAGGCATCACAGTAAACTACGAAGTCGTCGGTGCCCTCGGGTAAGGACAAGATCGGTGCACTGCAAAGTTTGTTTTTCAATAGCTGGAAGGCTGACTCTTGTTTATCAGTCCAATCGAACTTCTTATCTTTCTGAGTCAGTGTGGTTAGGGGAACAGCTATTCTTGAAAAGTTTTCGATGAATCGGCGGTAGTAACCAGCAAGACCTAAGAATTGTCTCACTTCGGTTGGAGTGGTCGGTGACTCCCAGCCCTTGATTGCTTCAATCTTGGCGGGATCAACATGAATTCCTTGGCTGTCAATCACGTGCCCGAGGAATTGAACGGTTCGAATCCAGAACTCACACTTAGAGAATTTGGCATATAACTCTTCGTGTTTCAGGAGTCTTAGAATGGTTTTCAGATGTTGAGCATGTTCCTGCTCGTTGCGAGAGTAAATCAAGATATCATCGATGAACACAATGACGAATTTGTCAAGATATGGTTTGCACACCCGATTCATAAGGTCCATGAATACGGCCGGTGCGTTGGTCAACCCGAATGGCATCACTTGGAATTCGTAATGCCCATAACGAGTTCGGAAAGCTGTCTTTGGGATATCATTGTCACGGACCCGGAGTTGATGATAACCCGACCGTAGATCAATCTTTGAGTAAACACTCGATCCCTGGAGTTGGTCAAATAGGTCATCGATTCTGGGAAGTGGATACCGATTCTTTATGGTTAGCTTATTCAGCTCTCGGTAATCGATACACATGCGGAAAGATCCATCTTTCTTTTTCACGAATAAGACCGGAGCTCCCCAAGGCGAGGAACTTGGTCGAATGAACCCTCTGTCCAGGAGTTCCTGTAGTTGGTTAGACAACTCCTGCATTTCGGATGGTGCTAAACGGTAAGGGGCTCGTGCCACGGGTGCAGCTCCGGGCACAAGTTCGATTTGAAATTCAACTTGTCTAGGTGGCGGAAGTCCGGGCAAGTCTTCAGGAAAGACTTCCGGGAAATCCCGCACGATCGGAACATCCTCAAGTCGCTTCTCCTCCGACTTCTTCTCCGTTACATGTGCAAGGATGGCTTGATACCCTTTTCGTAGGTATTTTCTAGTTTTCAGACAGGAGACAATATTCAGATTTCGTCTGCCGGTCTCCCCTTGTAGGACTAAGGTTCCACCGGAGACAAGAGGTATGCGAACGAGTTTGTCATGACAGATGATCTCAGCTCGGTGCTTGGATAACCAATCCATACCGACAATAATATCGAAGCTGCCGATCTCGACAGGAATTAAATCAATGGGAAACGTTTCGTTCGTGAGGTTAAGTGTACAGTTGTGTATGATGCTATCAGTCTCAATCAGTTTGCCGTTAGCTAATTCTACAATGTATTTAGCATCTAAGGCAGTGGGAGTTATATCAAGTAAAGGGCTAAATTTCTCAGAAATGAAGCTTCTATCGGCACCGGTATCAAATAACACAGAAGCAGTAAGGTCGTTGAGAAGGAACGTACCCGTCACGACATTCGGGTCTTGTCTGGCTTCCCCAGCCTTGATAACGAATGCTCTACCACGAGCAGGGTTGTTGTTGTTTTTCAGCTTTGGGCAATCTTTCTTGAAGTGCCCTGAATTTCCGCACCCAAAGCAGGCCTTTGGTGCATTGGTGTTGGGGGTAGAAATGTTGGTTCGGCAATCCTTGGCTAGATGCCCGAACCGTTTGCAGTTGGAGCAAGGGCAAGAACCGTCATGATGGCGGCTGCATTTGGAACAGTAAGGCTTGTTCCCGCTGTACCCTTTCTTTTCCGAAGTCCCCGATGAATAAGCCTTAATGTACTCAGGCTTTTTGTTGGAGGTTTGGTTGGATGAGTTGGGGTTACCTTCCCACTTGCGTTTGTTGTTTGCAGATGGGGTTGAAGTTGTGCCACGGCGGACAGAATTTGCCGTTAGTTCATGGGCCATACGGATGGCGCTCTGAATAGTACCCGGTTTGGATGAAGTCACCAGGTCCTGTAGTCTCTCGGGAAGTCCATCAACGAATTTCTCGATCCTCTTGTACTCAGGATCGACCATGGTTGGGCTCAGAAGTGCCAGTTGGTGGAAACGGTTGGTATAACCGGTGATGTCATCACCCTGCATCTTGTGGTTCCAGAATTCCATTTCCAGCTGTTTCAATTCATCCCTGGGGCAGTACTCGCCCCTCAACATCTCCTTCAACTCCTCCCACGGGAGTTTGTAAGCATTAGCAACACCCACAGTCTGGGCATAGGTGTTCCACCAGGTGAGTGCGGTGTCAGTAAAAGTGCTAACGGAGAACTTAACTTTGTCTCCTTCCGCACAGTTGCAGATCAGAAATACGGATTCGACTTTCTCGATCCAGCGTACTAGACCGATAGCTCCCTCAGTACCTGCAAAGTTTAGAGGTTTGCAGTTTTGAAAGTCTTTGTATGAACAGGGTTTAGCAGTAGGGGTTTCAGCGGCATCGCTGTTCCTCGTGGAATTTGGTGGAGTATTCCGAGCCAAGGCTTCAGTAACAGCCTGGGTTATAAGGGAGGTAATCTGGGCATCGGTGTATGGTCTTGTCTTTGGCGGCATGATTCTTCAATAAAAGAAATGAAGATACATGAGATTTTGTAGGAACTTGTAATTGTCACAGATGTACATGTATAAAAGCAGTAATACATAACATCAACATGGAAAAATGACAATTATTATGAGTTGAAATATCAAGGAATATTTGATGGATAATGCGAGTTCAAAGGTTACATCCTACAGAGATATTACAAAAGGTGTCGGGAATTGTTACATCCGACTAGTTTATAGAGTAGCGCTAGATAGTCATTAGATTACGAGATAGATTACAAGACAAAGACTACACTAGTCTTAATGTAGATTAATTTGTTCCATCAGCGCGACAAGGCGGTCCACGGTTTCTGCTAGTCGGTTGGTCTGCCTGGCATTGTCTTCAACCAAAGCCAGTCGTTGTGCTAGTGCTCGAGAGTGATCTTCAGCCTCCTGTGAACGCTGTTCACATTCCTCAAGTCGATTTCTTACAAGTTCATCCGCACCTAATTCGGCGGTCATTGAGTCCTGAATTATGCTTACAGAGAGGTTGGTATCCTCTTGTTCTCGCTGGAGTTGGGATATGTGATCAAGTGCTTGGCGAAGCAGGTAGGTCATTCGGTGTTGTTCCCGTTCAAGACTTTCGAGTCTTTGCTCCTGACGGCGGAATTGGGTAGCCAATACTGGCAACGTGAGATGTGCCGAGTTCTGAGAGTTATGTACAGGATAAGGGCTGTTTCGAGGCGACCTTGTGTTCCACCTGGCTACTCGTGGGTTCCGTGACCCATGTGAGTGAGAGTGTGACAGATTAGGTGGTGTGTTTGCCATTCCTGTGGCAGAATGTAAGTAAGACGAGGCTAATATATATACATATATCATATCCAGCCTATTGTCTAGCACGTATCAAGTAATGGTCCGGTTCTCTCGTGGTCAGAGTTAACTAACGTATCCCCGTTCATTATAATCATTTCAGACCTTACATCATCTTTCCTTAATTATACATAGTTGATCAGGCTATGTTAAATTAAAGTCGTATGCTGTAATTTCTGAACCAGTCATATCTAATAAGAGAATACTGCCTAACGGTCATAGTCTAGGCCCACTAAATGCAACCTAGTTCACTATAACCTTAGGCTCTGATACCAATCTGTAACACCCCCGAAATTCACTGTTTTGCGGAAGCATAGTTTGGGGTGTTACTAATCAAATATCACAGCACAAAGATAAAGCAAACGACATCTATATGCAACGTTTGTAAATTAGTTACATTCCATAGATATAATGTTTGAAAACTTAGTGTTTTCGTATACAAAATGTAGTTTCCCCTAGAGTCCACGCGTATAGCGGGAGATTCTATTACATAATCGTAATATACAAAAGATAATGCTAAGAATCTCCGTTAATGCAGTTGTGTTGAAATCATGCGACTCTAGCTAAAATCCTGGAGTAATCCTACTCCATCCGGGTACCTGAGAAACATGCTAAAAAGTGTCAACCAAAAGGTTGGTGAATCTCACAGGTTTGTAAGTAATATCAGCTTTGAACACGAGATTTCATCAGTAATGCCCGCAGGCGTAAAATCAGCAATTTCAATCCAGAAATCGTAAACCAGTATTTGCAATCCCGCAAATGTAAGTAAGTAAGTTTATACCGTTGCCATGAGGCTCATAATCGAAGCTTAACCCGTAAGTAATAAGTTTGCTCCCGTGACATGCTCGTAGTTGAGCAAGCATCAGTAACGAATAAGTAGTCACCCGTTTCTACGTGTAAATCAGTACGTGGCAGCGCTACTGCCCCGGGCGGGGAGGGTCATTTCCCTAATGGATCCATTAACTAGTGTTCGCGCTTAAGTCCATAACTAACGATATATGATGGAGAGACTTCTGTTTGTAAGTAAACTCATGCAATTCCATTTGGTATAGTAAACAGTTTAGTACTTGTGTTCAAGGAAAATAGTAGTAGCATGTATCTCCCCCAATAAGATAAAACAGTAAAAGTGGGGCCGTAAGACTCACCTGAGTCTTGTAGTAATCAGTTGCAATTAGCAAGTAGTAAGTAAAGCAAGTAGGTTCTCTGAACCCGTAACCTTCAAATGCCTAATCATATGAAGTTATGTAAGTATGCGTCTCCCGAGACGTCTCGTTTAGTTGTACACAACTAGTATAGCCAATGTTCGTTTGTATGTTCGTAGTCATTTGTTTTGAGAAAACAGTTTTGGCCCATTGGTGACGGTTCATCAAAATAATTCTAAATTGTTGACTTTGCTACAGTAAATTTGCTACAGTACTGCTACAGTAAAATTTGACTTTTTTGTACAGTAACTTTGACTTTAAAATTCTGGTTTTCTGTGTTTTTGCGACACAATCTGCGACACTAAAGTTTGGTATGCGACACAGTGGTTGTGTCGCATAGGAATGCGACACAAGAGCCCTGCGACACAGTGATTGTGTCGCAAAAGCTTGCGATGCTAAATCAATAGCGACATAAGGGTTGTGTCGTATAATGTTTACGACACAAAGGTATGACACAGAGTACGACATAAAATACAACACAACATGGTTTATGCGACATAGTATGCGACACAAGGCTTGTGTCGCATTGATGAACACCAGCCCAGAAAGTTGCGGCTGTCGCGATTTTTCCGATCAAAACTCAAATCTAACGCATTTTTAAGCCGTGAAATCATGTTTCCTTTGTTGTTTAGGTTATATCTATGTTGTGTACACCTTATAACACCGAAATAATACACCAAAATAAATAGATCTAAGTTTTTAGAAATTTCTTACTTTTGCAAATCGAGCTAAATGGAGGATGAATTGATGAAAACGGTCTTGATATTCTTGCTACACTCGTGATGGTGATTCCGAAAATGTAATTTTTGTGGTCGGGATTTGATGTCGAAAATTTGGTGTGAATTGAGGTTGAGAGAGTTTGGTTTGTGTGTGTGTTTTGGTGATAATGAAAATGATGAGAAAGAAGTGGGTGTGGGTTGGGGTTGGCTGATCCAATGGGACAAGGGAGGGGTAAACGCTCCCTAAAACTCAGTATTTACTCCGTGTCCTAATCGTTTATTCACTAGTTTTTCATATTTAACCAAACGTTTATATTTTTAAAACGTAACTGGAGTATTTAAATAAAAATACCTTGAAATTAATAGTAAAAACATTTGTCGCAATATTTGAATTATTAAGTTGCGTTTATTGCGTTTTGTTGCGTTAGTTAAAATGTCGTCGCGATAATATATAAATAATGCTCGTTCGGTTGTGTATTTTATATAACAAAATACGTTCTCATTATTTAAGTAAATTTCTGTCACCAACGTCCAAGTAAACTATGTCGGACTTCGTCCGGTTAGTTCGTACGATTTATCCAAATCGCGTAAGTATACACACATATATATATAATTCACCTTATATATATACAAATAGAGCCTGTAATTAGTCCTATTACATACTAATTACAACTAGTTACAAACAATTAGGCATAATTAATTATCCTAATTATGCAGGTGTTACAGCATTTACGCCCGTAAAGTGCCTCGAAGGGTGCAGCCTTTATGCTGGTATGGTAACTGTTGTTGTACGAAAACTCGCACAACGGTAAGTGATTTTCCCAAGAAGTACCAAAGTCAACTACGCAGGCTCGTAGCATATCCTCCAGTGTTTGAATAGTTCGCTCGCTTTGGCCATCGGTTTGCGGGTGATAAGCAGTACTCATATCCAGACGAGTACCAAGAGATTTTTGTAGCGATTGCCAAAAGTTAGAAGTAAAACGGCTGTCCCTATCCGAGATGATCGAGATAGGTACACCGTGTCGCGAGATGATTTCTTTGACATAGATGCGAGTCAGACGCTCCATCTTGTCGGTTTCCTTGATGGCCAGAAAATGAGCAGATTTCGTGAGACAGTCCACGATCACCCAAATGGTATCGCAACCCCTCGAAGTTTTCGGTAGTTTGGTGATGAAGTCCATGGAAATCTGTTCCCATTTCCATTGAGGAATTTCAGGTTGTTGGAGCAACCCCGAGGGTCTTTGGTGTTCGGCCTTGACTTTGGAACAGGTTAGGCATTTACTGACGTACAAGGCAATGTCAGCTTTCATGTTAGGCCACCAATACAACCCTTTGACGTCATGATACATCTTATCAGAACCAGGATGTATAGAGTATCGAGATTTGTGAGCTTCAGCCATCACCAAATCTCGCAAGTTTCCGAATTTGGGTAACCACACCCGGTTAGAGAAGTATCGAGTTCCATCGGGGTTGGTTTCGAATTGTTTATCCAAGCCTCGCAAGGCTTCATTTTTCAAGTTTTCATCATTGAGTGCTTCAAGTTGAGCGGTAAGGATTTGAGCAGGAAGCTCGTTATGAATTGTCATAGAAAGTGCTCGGACTCGAAGGGGTTTCACTCGTTCTTTTCGGCTTAAGGCATCGGCAACTACGTTAGCCTTGCCCGGATGGTATTTGATCTCGCAGTCGTAGTCACTAAGTAACTCAACCCAGCGACGTTGCCTCATGTTTAGATCCTTCTGATCGAATATGTGTTGGAGACTTTTGTGATCAGTGAAGATAGTGCTTTTCGTACCGTAGAGATAATGTCTCCAGATTTTCAATGCGAAGACCACAGCACCTAACTCGAGGTCGTGGGTCGTATAGTTTTTCTCGTGGATTTTTAGTTGTCGTGAGGCATAGGCAATGACTTTTTCCCGTTGCATCAACACACAACCAAGTCCTTGGTGTGAGGCGTCACAGTAAACTACGAAATCGTCGGTGCCCTCGGGTAAGGACAAGATCGGTGCACTGCAAAGTTTGTTTTTCAATAGTTGGAAAGCTGACTCTTGTTTATCAGTCCAATCGAACTTCTTATCTTTCTGAGTCAGTGTGGTTAGGGGAACAGCTATTCTTGAAAAGTTTTTGATGAATCGGCGGTAATAACCAGCAAGACCTAAGAATTGTCTCACTTCGGTTGGAGTGGTCGGTGACTCCCAGCCCTTGATTGCTTCAATCTTGGCGGGATCAACATGAATTCCTTGGCTGTCAATCACGTGCCCGAGGAATTGAACGGTTCGAATCCAGAACTCACACTTAGAGAATTTGGCATATAACTCTTCGTGTTTAAGAAGTCCTAGAATGGTTTTCAGATGTTGAGCATGTTCCTGCTCGTTGCGAGAGTAAATCAGGATATCATAGATGAACACAATGACGAATTTGTCAAGATATGGTTTGCACACCCGATTCATAAGGTCCATGAATACGGCCGGTGCGTTGGTCAACCCGAATGGCATCACTTGGAATTCGTAATGCCCATAACGAGTTCGGACAGATGTCTTTGGGATATCATTGTCACGGACTCGGAGTTGATGATAACCCGACCGTAGATCAATCTTTGAGTAAACACTCGATCCCTGGAGTTGGTCAAACAGGTCATCGATTCTAGGAAGTGGGTACCGATTCTTTATGGTTAGCTTATTCAGCTCTCGGTAGTCGATACACATGCGGAAAGATCCATCTTTCTTTTTCACGAATAAGACCGGAGCTCCCCAAGGCGAGGAACTTGGTCGAATGAACCCTCTGTCCAGGAGTTCCTGTAGTTGGTTAGACAACTCCTGCATTTCGGATGGTGCTAAACGGTAAGGGGCTCGTGCCACGGGTGCAGCTCCGGGCACAAGTTCGATTTGAAATTCAACTTGTCTAGGTGGCGGAAGTCCGGGCAAGTCTTCAGGAAAGACTTCCGGGAAATCCCGCACGATCGGAACATCCTCAAGTCGCTTCTCCTCCGACTTCTTCTCCGTTACATGTGCAAGGATGGCTTGATACCCTTTTCGTAGGTATTTTCTAGTTTTCAGACAGGAGACAATATTCAGATTTCGTCTGCCGGTCTCCCCTTGTAGGACTAAGGTTCCACCGGAGACAAGAGGTATGCGAACGAGTTTGTCATGACAGATGATCTCAGCTCGGTGCTTGGATAACCAATCCATACCGACAATAATATCGAAGCTGCCGATCTCGACAGGAATTAAATCAATGGGAAACGTTTCGTTCGTGAGGTTAAGTGTACAGTTGTGTATGATGCTATCAGTCTCAATCAGTTTGCCGTTAGCTAATTCTACAATGTATTTAGCATCTAAGGCAGTGGGAGTTATATCAAGTAAAGGGCTAAATTTCTCAGAAATGAAGCTTCTATCGGCACCGGTATCAAATAATACAGAAGCAGTAAGGTCGTTGAGAAGGAACGTACCCGTCACGACATTCGGGTCTTGTCTGGCTTCCCCAGCCTTGATAACGAATGCTCTACCACGAGCAGGGTTGTTGTTGTTTTTCAGCTTTGGGCAATCTTTCTTGAAGTGCCCTGAATTTCCGCACCCAAAGCAGGCCTTTGGTGCATTGTTGTTGGGGGTAGAAATGTTGGTTCGGCAATCCTTGGCTAGATGCCCGAACCGTTTGCAGTTGGAGCAAGGGCAAGAACCGTCATGATGGCTGTTGCATTTGGAACAGTAAGGCTTGTTCCCGCTGTACCCTTTCTTTTCCGAAGTCCCCGATGAATAAGCCTTAATGTACTCAGGCTTTTTGTTGGAGGTTTGGTTGGATGAGTTTGGGTTACCTTCCCACTTGCGTTTGTTGTTTGCAGATGGGGTTGAAGTTATGCCACGGCGGACAGAATTTGCCGTTAGTTCATGGGCCATACGGATGGCGCTCTGAATAGTACCCGGTTTGGATGAAGTCACCAGGTCCTGTAGTCTCTCGGGAAGTCCATCAACGAATTTCTCGATCCTCTTGTACTCAGGATCGACCATGGTTGGGCACAGAAGTGCCAGTTGGTGGAAACGGTTGGTATAACCGGTGATGTCATCACCCTGCATCTTGTGGTTCCAGAATTCCATTTCCAGCTGTTTCAATTCATCCCTGGGGCAGTACTCGCCCCTCAACATCTCCTTCAACTCCTCCCACGGGAGTTTGTAAGCATTATGTTGGGTCAAAACTGTTTCAGGTCTGAGTTGAAGTTCTGATGAGAAGACAGAGTATAAGTGATTAAAACTGTTTGCTTTGAAGGTTAAAACTGTCTTTATGAAGTTACAACTGATAGAAGAAAACTGATGAGAAGACAAGTGTTACAACTGATTGAAGATAGATTACAACTGATAGTTATGTGTCTGTAAGTAGTTAAAACTGCTTATGTATTAGTAACTGTTAGTTATATATGAAACAGTTAACACTGATTATATATTTGTACTTAGTCGTATATTACAATTGAAGCAGTTACAACTGAATGTGTAACAGTTACAACTGTTTACATCAGAATGGTAGTTAAAACTGTTTATGATTTTGTGATAAGTATGAGTCGGTTATGGAAGTTATTTTATTCCATATTTGTAGGAGATTGTATAGGACTCTATATGTTATAAATATAGATCCTTTAGACCTAGATAGGTTAATGATTTTTGCGCAGCTTCAAGGTTTTCTGTAACCCTAATACATCAAGTGTATTCGTCTTATATCATTAATAAGATTGAAGCTTTCGGTATATTATTGTGTTCATTCAATTAATTAATATTCATTGATCTTCTTAATATTATTGAGTGTGATTCCGCAACTTCTCAATAATATATTCAAGGCTTATTAAGTAAGATTGTTTATTAAGTTAAACAGGGACTAACAAAGTGGTATCAGAGCTTGTGAAGCTTTGAAGACAGGAAGATCTGGGATTATTAGTATTAGTATTTGAGTTTAGTTCAGATATTAAGTTTTGATTTCAATGGCGTCTGAAGGCAATGAAGGAATTCAAGCAACGAAGATACCAATGCTTAAACCAGATGAGTTTGACCTATGGAAGGTCAGAATCAGGCAATATATGCTTCTCACGGATTATCAGATGTGGGAAGTTGTTGTTAATGGTATACCAGTAACGCTTGATGGAGATGGAGTAAAGCAACCAAGAGCACCACCAACATCTGAAGCAGAGAGGAAAATCAGATCTACTGAGTACAAAGCACTTAGTACTCTGTTGCTTTCCATTCCGAATGAGCATCAGAGCAGATTTGATAATTGTGAAGATCCCAAGGTACTGATGGAGGCAATTGAGAAGAGGTTTGGTGGTAATGATAACACCAAAAAGAATAAAAGATCTCTGTTAAAACAACAATTTGAAAATTTTAGCCATGTGAAATCTGAAACTCTAACTCAAACCTTTGATAGGTTTACTAAATTAGTTGGAGAATTGGAAAATCACAAGGTTAATATTGACAAAGAAGATCTTAACAGAAAGTTCTTGAGATCATTAGGTGATGAATGGACAATCTATACTGTTGGATTGAGGCAGAGTTCAGACATTGAAGTTAAGGAACTAGAAGATATATACAATGATCTGAGGAACTTTGAGTCTGAGGTAGAAAGTAAGAAACAAGCAACTGGATACAGTCATAATGCTGCTTTTATGTCTATGGCTGGAACAAAAGCAGAATCAAGTCAAATGGGTTCTACTCATGTTTCAGGGGGAGCAGGATCTTCATCAAATAGTTCTAATGATCAAATATTAGAATCTTTCTTTGCAAGTAATGTGAATTCTTCACTTACTAATGAAGATCTGGAACAATTTGATGGTGATGATCTAGAGGAGATGGACATCAAGTGGCAAATTGCATTGATTACTCAGAGAGCAAAAAGGTTCATGCAGAGGACTGGTAGAAATAACTTTGCATACAAGAGGAATGATGCAAATTGGTTTGATAAGAGCAAGATTGAGTGTTTCAACTGTCACAAGATGGGACACTTTGCCAGAGAATGCAGAAACCCTAGGCAAGAGCAGAATGGTAATGGTCAGAGATCTGGAAGCACTGGAACACAGACAAGAAACATTCCAATTCAGGGGGCTTCAGCAAATGCTTTGGTGTCTATGGATGGCTGTGGATGGGATTGGAGTGATCAAGAAGAGCATGTTGTGAAGAATCAATGTCTCATGGCCATTGCAGAATCTGACAAAAAGTCAGAAGTTCCTACTGAGGAACAAAATAAATTATGTTCTGCTGTTTGTAAACAAACTGTTAAACACTACAGAGATCATAATATAAAAGTGTGTGAGGAACTAAAACAATGGGAAATCAAAAGTAAACACACCATAGCTGTCATTGAAAATCTGGAAAATCAAATAAAGGCATATGAAGTCAATGCAACACAGTTTAAGTATGACATTGAATATGCTAGGTGGGAGAGAGACTCTTTTAAAGATAAAGTTGATTTGTTATCTAAGAAACTTACTGAGGTCACATGTGAAAGAGATAGTATAAGGCTTGATGTAAGTAAATTAGAACATGCTTCAAAGAGTGTAAATAAACTTATTAATTCACAGATTCATGATAAACTTAAGACTGGATTAGGATACAATAATGTACCTCCACCTTATAATCACACCTACTTTCCTCCCAAAAGTGAAATTGATATCAATTCACTTAAAAGAGAAATGGTAGATGAGGTTAAAAAGGCTGATCCAATTAAAAGTTTATCTGATGATGATCTGTTTGTAGAAGGTGAAGTAAGTGACTGGACTGAAGAAGATGATCAGAGTGATAGGACATCTGATAGTGAGAAGAGTGTGAAATCTGAATCATCTAAGTCTGAGTCAACATGTGAGGATGTGAAGAGAGTAATTACAGATCTAGTTGTTAATCTTAAAACTGATAAACTAGAAGAGGGTAAGAAGATGTTTAAGGAGAAGGTTAAACTGGACTTAGAGAAGGTGAGTATGAATACTAACAAATCTAAACATGGGTTAGGATATGTTAGTAATACAGTTAACTCAGTTACTAAACCTGTTGTTGAATCTGTTGTGAATAACTGTGTGAATTGTAAATGTAAAGCAAGTGCTTCTTCTTCACAGAGTTTTCAAAATCAAAAACCCAGAGGTAATCAAAGAAATTGGAATCAAATGATTTCACAAAAACTGGGTAATAATGTTACTGTGATTAAAGAAATGTCTTGCTTTATATGTGGAAAAATGGGTCATCTTCAATATGACTGCTATCATAATCCTGAGAATGTTCAAAGGATTAGAAAACAGTCATGGACAAAAGCAAATATGATTAACAAACAAAATTTTCAATCAAAAGTTGATCATACTGCCAGAGTTCAGAAGATAAACTCAAAGGCTACCATGTTAAACACTGTTACAGGTAAATCTACTGCAGCAGTAATAACAAAATTAGCCAAAAGCTCAAAGACTAAAACAGTGGTAACTGATTTCAAAAACAGTGTTAACAAAATTAACACTGAATCTTCAATTGGTAAAACAGTTAAAACTGTTAAGCCAAAGAACACTGTTAAGTCTAAAATTAGTTGGATTTGGACACCTATTAAGTCTGATAAATTAACAGATCCAAATACCAACAGTGCTTCACAATCAATAATCTTTAAGAAAGTTGATTATGTGAATGCACATGGGAAACCCAAAGCCAAATTGGTTTGGGTTCCCAAGAGAAATTAATTCTCTTTTTGACTATTTGTGCAGGGCAAGCCTAAGAGCTTATGGCATATTGATAGTGGATGCTCACGGCACATGACTGGAGACAAAGAAAAGCTGCAGGACTTTAAATCTTTTGATGGAGGATATGTAGCTTTTGGAAGCAATCCAAAAGGAGGAAGGATCACAGGGAAAGGAACAGTTCAGAGTGAAAAGCTAAGTTTTGATAATGTTTATTTTGTGGAACAACTGAGGTATAATTTACTAAGTGTGAGTCAAATCACAGATAAAAAGAACCCAGTTCTTTTTACTGACACTGAATGCCTTATCTTGTCCAAAGAATTCAAAATACCAGAAAACATGATTTTGATGAGAATTCCAAGACAAGATAATGTATATAAGTGTGACTTAGTAAATATGACACCTCAACCTGATTTAAACTGTCTTATTTCTAAAGCAAGTATGAATGAATCTGAACTGTGGCATAGGAGGATGTGTCACATGAATTTCAAAACCATTAATAAACTTGTCAAAAACAAGCTTGTTAGAGGTTTGCCTGAAAAGGTCTATTCATGTGATGATCATTGTGTTTCTTGTCAAAAGGGAAAGCAACACAAATCCTCATTTAAGTCCAAATCTGTGAACACAAATATCACACCCTTATACTTATTGCATATGGACTTATTTGGACCAACCAGTATAAGTAGTATGGGGAAAAAGTCTTACTGTCTTGTGATTATTGATGATTATTCTAGATTTACATGGGTTTTCTTTCTTAGGACAAAGGATGAGACAGGTGAAATACTTAGATCATTTATAACTAAGATGGAGAATCAATTGGATAAAAGAGTAAAAATCATCAGAAGTGATAATGGAACAGAATTTAAAAATCATGAGATGGATAAATTCTGTGAAGTTAAAGGTATTAAGAGAGAATTTAGTGCACCTAGAACTCCTCAACAAAATGGAGTAGCTGAAAGGAGGAATAGGACACTGATTGAGGCTGCTAGAACCATGCTATCTGATGCAAAGCTACCTATGTCTTTTTGGGCAGAGGCAGTTAGCACAGCTTGTTATGTTCAGAATAGAGTATTAGTTGTTAAGCCTCATAACAAGACACCATATGAACTGTTGTTTAAGAGAAAGCCTTTGGTTAGTTTCTTAAAATCTTTTGGGTGTCCTTGTACAATCTTAAATACCAAAGATCACTTAGGTAAGTTTTAGAGTAAGGCTGATGAGGGGATATTTGTTGGTTATTCTATTCAAAGTAAATCTTATAGGGTATTCAATCAAAGGACCAGAATCATAGATGAAACAGTGCACATTACTTTTAATGAAAACACTGTTAATCCTGAGGGAAAAGGTCCTGAATCACTATTTGATATTGATGCACTTAATACTGCTTTTAGATATACAAATGTGGATACTAGTGCAGGTACGAGTGCAGGTACAAATGCAGGAACAAGTGATGAAGAAGGTAGAGCAAAATCAGGAATATCAGTTGGAAAGAAGAATGATTCATTGGAATATATATTATTTCCAATTTGGTCTCCTGATCCCCCAGAAGTGTTTGATACTGATCAACCAACGTCATCACAGGATGTGGAAACAGGAAAATCAGATGAAACATCATTTTCTCATGTTGATGATTCTGATAGACCTGTTATTGAAGATAGTACAGAAGACAGTGATGTGAGTCCAGTACAGAAGAATACAAAGGCAGGTGTGAATGTTGATCAGACACCTACAAAGCATCTTGACACAGAGCAGGAACATTTGAATTATCTACATTTGATGAGTTCTACTCCTTTGTCAAAGAGAATTGCAAGAGAAGTGTCAAGTAGTGAGTCTGGTCAAGAAGGAAATTTTACCAACTTAGAGGAGAGTATTCAAGAAACAGCAGCATCTAAATACATTACTCATAAAGATCATCCACTTGAGAATGTAATAGGAGATATTGAATCAGCTGTTAAAACAAGAAATCAAAGTCAGGTGTTTGAAGCTTCAGCAAATGAGGAAGAAGTAAATCTTGATACAGAAGCTGTTAATACTTCTTTGTTTGCCTGTTTTCTGTCTCAAACAGAACCAAAGAAGGTTACTGAAGCTTTGAGAGATCCTAGTTGGATTGAAGCTATGCAAGAGGAGTTGCTTCAGTTTAAGATTCAAGAAGTTTAGACATTGGTTGATTTGCCTAAAGAGAAGAGGGCAATTGGTACTAAATGGATTTTCAAGAACAAGAAGGATGAAAGAGGTATAGTGATCAAAAACAAGGCTAGATTGGTTGCACAGGGGTATTCACAAGAAGAAGGGATTGATTATGATGAGGTTTTTGCACCTGTTGCAAGGATAGAGGCAATTAGATTGTTTTTGGCTTATGCTTCATTCAAGGGATTCATTGTGTATCAGATGGATGTTAAGAGTGCTTTTCTGTATGGCACTATACAGGAAGAGGTCTATGTATGTCAACCACCAGGGTTTGAAGATTCTAAATTTCCTGATAAAGTTTTCAAACTGGATAAAGCTCTTTATGGCTTACATCAAGCACCTAGAGCCTGGTATGATACTTTTTCAGATTATCTGTTGCAGAATGGATTCAAAAGGGGTGCAATAGATAAAACTTTGTTTACTAAAAGAATTAAGAATGATATACTACTGGTTCAAGTTTATGTAGATGATATCATTTTTGGTTCAACAAAGGATAGTCTTTGCAAGGAGTTTGAATCATTGATGCATGAAAAGTTCAAGATGAGCTCCATGGGGGAATTAACATTTTTCTTGGGGCTACAAGTAAAGCAACAGAAAGAAGGAATCTTTATTCATCAAAGTAAGTATGTGAATGATATACTGGATCGGTTTGGGTACAAAGATGCTAAAGTTGCAAGCACTCCAGTTGAGACAAACAAGAAATTACATGCAGATCTTGAGGGGGAGAGTGTGGATGAACATCTTTACAGATCAATGATTGGGTCTCTTATGTATCTCACTTCATCAAGGCCTGACATCATGTTTGCAGTGTGTTTATGTGCAAGATTTCAAGCTAATCCAAAGCTATCACATCTTCTAGCAGTCAAAAGAATTTTTAGATATTTGAAGGGTCAATCAAAATTGGGCCTTTGGTATCCAAAGTTTAATTCTTTTGATCTGATAGCTTACACAGATAGTGATTATGGAGGAGCTAATTTGGACAGGAAATCTACATCAGGAGGTTGTCAATTTTTGGGAGAAAGATTGGTTTCATGGCAATGCAAGAAACAAACCACTGTATCTACATCTACAGCAGAGGCAGAATATGTAGCAGCTGCAAGTTGCTGTGCTCAAGTGCTATGGATTCAGAATCAGATGCTAGATTATGGTTTTACCTTTCTTAATACTCCTATTTTTATTGATAATAGCTCTGCAATCAGTATTATTAATAACCCAGTTAAACATTCTAAAACAAAGCATATTGAAATCAGATATCATTTCATTAGAGATTGTAATGAGAAAAGACTTATTCAAATTTTGAAAGTTCATACTGATAATCAGTTTGCTGATCTGTTTACAAAAGCTTTTGATGTAGGCAGATTCACATTCTTGGTTACTAGTATTGGAATGATCAATTTGTCATAAGTTATTTCTCTTGTTACTGCTTTCTGTGAATAATATCTACTGTGATTTCAATTTGGGTTAATACTGATTTGTTAATTAAACACTGATTGTGGTACATGTGTATCGTTATCACTGTTTCTTACTTTTATTATAAACAGTGGTAATAATCACTTCACCACTGTTGGTGTATAGTTAACACTGTATACTTGTATTATTGTTTGAAATTACCACTGCAGGTTATATTGCTATGTCTTGGAGTCTAACTTATGCAGGTGTTTTTGAAGTTTTTACTGCTTGTGGAGTTTGCTTTCGGTAAAAAAAAAAAAAAAAAAAAAAAAAAAAATTACCACTGCTTTGTTTATATGATTTTGCTAGAACTGAAGTACTACTTGTATTAAGTTAGCACTGCCTTGGTCGGTTGGTACTGCTTGTACAAGTTAGCACTGCTAGCTTAATTATGTAAATGATGCATTTGAGAAACCAAGTGTTGATTACCACTGATGGTTATTTTCACAGTTATCACTGAACGTGTTATTTTGTTTAATTAACACTGTTTTAGTTATAATTGGGGATCTGATCAAATTAGGGCTTACAACTGATTTAATTTCAGTACTTAACTCTCAACACTTAGGGTTTCTCATTACGCTTTCAAAATTTCACATACAAACAACTGCGCTAAGTCTCATTGATTTTCGATTCTGTAAAATCATCTTCGATTCTTTTCGATTACTTGATTTCTTATCATGGCATCGACTTCGTCTACTGTTCAACTACCGATTGGAAAAGATCACAATATGATTGCATTCTTAATGAAACCTGCAGAGGCAAACGAGTATGTGGAAATCATTGATTTCCTTCGTGCTTCACATATTCGTCATGCTCTCACTGTAGCACCCAGAATATCTCACGATCATATCAACAATTTCTGGGTGAATGCATCAATAGAAGAGGAACAGGGGATTAAAAGAATCGTTTCAGAAGTTATGGATACACGTGTTGTAATCACAGAAGCTACTGTTAGAGCTTCATTACAACTAGATGATGAGGCAGGTATATCTTTCTTAGAGGATACTGTTATGTATGATACTTTACGATTGATGGGTTATGAGGGTTCTTTTGAAATTTTTACTTTTCAGAAAACCTTATTTTCTCATCAGTGGAGATTTTTAATACATACAATTTTACACTGCTTATCATCTAAGAGATCATCTTTTGAGCAGTTTGGAAGCAACATTGCTTATGCAATTGCTTGTCTTGCAACTGGTCAAAGGTTTAATTTTTCAAATCTGATATTTTCTGGTATGCTTAGAAACATTGAGCAGCCAAAGATTAAGTTTTTGATGTATCCACGTTTTGTGCAGTTGTTCTTAAATGAACAAATTCCTAATATAACTGCACTTGAAAAGATTATTGGTATTGTCTCTTTTAAACCAAAAGTTTTTGTAAATATGAAGAGAGATACTAAATTTTCTGGGAAGGTTACAGCATTATTTTCTACAATGCTTCCTGCACCTTCCACCACAGCATCAGTACTACCAACTGAAGCTGAACCAACTACTGAGAGAGTGGTTCCACCCACCACTTCTCAACCCACAGTAGTTGGGGGTACTAAGAGAAAACAAGGGACCAAAACAGCCAAATCTTCTAGAGCCAAAAAGGCTAGAACACAGATGTCTGAGGATCATGTTGCTCAGTCATCTCAGTCAATGGACAGTGGTCCAGAACAACATGTGGTCCATAAGGAGAGGGGTGACCATTCTGAGAGGGCTGCTTCTACTGCTTCTAGCCCACTGGCAGAGCAGGACAAAAGTAACATTAATAAGACCCAATCAGAGGCAACACATGGACATGATTCTACACCTGTAGATGATCCTAGTGGTCCCAGTACCAAGAACCAAGGGGACTTTGATGATCATGCTAGGCATGAGTCAGAGTTTAATGATGTCAATGATTCACCAAAGGATTCACATCCTGAAGGTGTTGAGGCTAGAACTAACTTGGAATTGACGAAAATGATTGATTATGTATGGGCTGAGTTTGTACAAGGGAGGAAGAAGAATAAGGCTAAGGATGAAGTTATAACTCAGTTGCAGAGGAAAGTGAAGCAGTTAGAGAAGATTGTTATTAAGTGTTTGAAGAAAGGAAGGAAATATGTGATTCATGATACTTCAGAACCTGAGGAGACTTATAATTTTAAACAAAATGCTTTCAAAAAGGGGGAGAAGGTCTGGACAAATTTGGGTGATAAGAGGAATGAGAATGATAAGGTTGTGTCTGATGATGAAAAAGTTGATGAAGAAATTGAAATGGAACAACCAGTGGAAGATGAATTTGTGCATACACCTCCAACACCACCTACTGAGCCAGAGGTTAATGAGTCAGTGTTTGAAACAGTGGAAACAGAGATGAATGATCCAGTGGTAGATGAAAATAATTCTGATCATACTGAGGTTGTTGGGTCAATGGAGCAAACTACAGAGGTGATTTTGGATGATAAGACTGAGGAGTTAAAGATTGATGAGGATGATAGTGAAGAGGTGAGTAAACCAGAGATAGCAGTTGAAGAAGAAGAAGTAAAAGTAAAGACTGATGTTAAAACTGATGCTCAACAAGTTGAAAAGACCAGGAAGAAGAGCATTCCAGTTAAAACTGCTAAGATGACTGGTACAGGAAAGAAGGTTGAAACTCCAAAGAAGAAATCTACACAACAACCATCTTTGCCTGGATTTCAAATTAGAGAACCTGCTGCTGCTCCTGTTCAACAGAAGAAAGAGTTGCCAAAGATAGATCCAAAAGCTAAGGGCAAGGAAAAACTGGTAGAAGAACCAAAGAAGAAGAAGCAAAAACCAGTGTCACCAGAAGTAACTGCTCATGATACTGAATATGCAGAAAGGTTACAGGCTGAGCTAAATGCAGAGGGCTTGATTGATGTTGAGGTTGAGGAAGGAAAATTTGTAAAAATGACAAAAGAGCAAGTGGCAGAATGGGATGAGTATTTGTTGAAAGAGCAGAGACAGGATGATATTGAATATTTAGTTGATCAGCTTAAGAAGAAGAAAGCAGAAGAAGCAAGAAAGAAGAAAGCTGCAAAACCACCAACAAAAGCTCAAATGAAGAAGAATTTAATTGCAAAGTTGAAAGGTGGGTATATTCCTTTGAATGCTTTGAAACAGATGAGTTTAGAGAGATTGCAGGAGTTATGGGATAAAGATGAGTTGAATCCTGATGTGATTGAAAAGAAAGAAACAGAAAAGAAAGAAGCTGAGAAGAAAAAGCAGGAAGTTGAAAAGGAAAGGAAAAAGGCTGAAAAAGAAAGAAAATTGAAGGAAAAGGAAGAAAAAGAAAAAAGAGAAAAGATAGAAGCTGAGAAGAGGAGGAAAGATGAACTTGAGAAAAAGAAGAGAGAGTTAGATGAAATTCCTGATAGAGAAAGGAATATTGATGAATTGAAGGAGTTTATTCTGTTACAGCCTATGGAATCTGAGGTAATTAATTATGAATTACCTGGTATCATTGATTGGTCTATAGAGCAATTTGTCAATCCTGTTAAGATTCACAAGATTAAAGTTGAAAGAGCAGATGGAAATATATCTTGGTGGAGATCTTTTAGGGATTTGATAAAGAGGATTAGTAGGACTGATTTGGTGAGGATGTATGAGATTGGAATGGAAAAGAATTTAGATTTGAAAAGATTTGATAATCTGGTTGAAAAAGTTACATGGCATTGGATTAAGGCTATGTTTGAGCCAGAAGAGTTTCCATTTCAGTTTGCTACTTTTAGCAAGGTCAGAAATTGGATTTATCATGCTAAACCTGGAGTACATCAGATTGTTATGGAGGATGCAGTGTTTATGTGGTTATTGACAGATAGATTTTATGATATCAATCTGAGATTTTTGATGGGTTTGAGAAATGCAAGGCTACAAGCTGCAGTGTTAGATGATGTAGCTCTAGAACTGGTATATATGGTGTTAAATCAGATTCATAAGAAGGAGGAGATTGATAGGAGGAAGAGAAGAAAAGACTAACAGTTTTGAAAGAATTTTGTGAAGCTTATAATGGAGGATTAGAAGAAACTTAATGCTATGAATGACAGATTAAGTTTAGGGGGAGATTGTTGGGTCAAAACTGTTTCAGGTCTGAGTTGAAGTTCTGATGAGAAGACAGAGTATAAGTGATTAAAACTGTTTGCTTTGAAGGTTAAAACTGTCTTTATGAAGTTACAACTGATAGAAGAAAACTGATGAGAAGACAAGTGTTACAACTGATTGAAGATAGATTACAACTGATAGTTATGTGTCTGTAAGTAGTTAAAACTGCTTATGTATTAGTAACTGTTAGTTATATATGAAACAGTTAACACTGATTATATATTTGTACTTAGTCGTATATTACAATTGAAGCAGTTACAACTGAATGTGTAACAGTTACAACTGTTTACATCAGAATGGTAGTTAAAACTGTTTATGATTTTGTGATAAGTATGAGTCGGTTATGGAAGTTATTTTATTCCATATTTGTAGGAGATTGTATAGGACTCTATATGTTATAAATAGAGATCCTTTAGACCTAGATAGGTTATGATTTTTGCGCAGCTTCAAGGTTTTCTGTAACCCTAATACATCAAGTGTATTCGTCTTATATCATTAATAAGATTGAAGCTTTCGGTATATTATTGTGTTCATTCAATTAATTAATATTCATTGATCTTCTTAATATTATTGAGTGTGATTCCGCAACTTCTCAATAATATATTCAAGGCTTATTAAGTAAGATTGTTTGTTAAGTTAAACAGGGACTAACACATTAGCAACACCCACAGTCTGGGCATAGGTGTTCCACCAGGTGAGTGCGGTGTCAGTAAAAGTACTAACGGAGAACTTAACTTTGTCTCCTTCCGCACAGTTGCAGATCAGAAATACGGATTCGACTTTCTCGATCCAGCGTACTAGACCGATAGCTCCCTCAGTACCTGCAAAGTTTAGAGGTTTGCAGTTCTGAAAGTCTTTGTATGAACAGGGTTTAGCAGTAGGGGTTTCAGCGGCATCGCTGTTCCTCGTGGAATTTGGTGGAGTATTCCGAGCCAAGGCTTCAGTAACAGCCTGGGTTATAAGGGAGGTAATCTGGGCATCGGTGTATGGTCTTGTCTTTGGCGGCATGATTCTTCAATAAAAGAAATGAAGATACATGAGATTTTGTAGGAACTTGTAATTGTCACAGATGTACATGTATAAAAGCAGTAATACATAACATCAACATGGAAAAATGACAATTATTATGAGTTGAAATATCAAGGGAAGTTTGATAGATAATGTGAGTTCAAAGGTTACATCCTACAGAGATATTACAAAAGGTGTCGGGAATTGTTACATCCGACTAGTTTATAGAATAGCGCTAGATAGTCATTAGATTACGAGACAAAGACTACACTAGTCTTAATATAGATTAATCTGTTCCATCAGCGCGACAAGGCGGTCCACGGTTTCTGCCAGCCTGTTGGTTTGCCTGGCATTGTCTTCAACTAAGGCCAGTCGTTGTGCTAGTACACGAGAGTGATCCTCAGTCTCCTGTGAACGCTGTTCACATTCCTCTAGTCGGTTTCTTACAAGTTCATCCGCACCTAATTCGGCGGTCATTGAGTCCTGAATTATGCTTACAGAGAGGTTGGTATCCTCTTGTTCTCGCTGGAGTTGGGATATGTGATCAAGTGCCTGGCGAAGCAGGTAGGTCATTCGGAGTTGTTCCCGTTCGAGATGTTCGAGCCTTTGCTCCTGACGGTGAAGTTGGGTAGCCAACACTGGCATCGTGAGGTGTGCCGAGTTCTGAGAGTTATGAACAGGATAGGGGCTGGTTCGAGGTGACCTTGTGTTCCTCCTGGCTTCTCGTGGGTTCCGTGACCCATGTGAGTGAGAGTGTGACGGATTAGGTGGTGTGTTTGCCATTCCTGTGGCAGAATGTAAGTAAGACGAGGCTAATATATATACATATATCATATCCAGCTTATTGTCTAGCACGTATCAAGTAATGGTCCGGTTCTCTCGTGGTCAGAGTCAACTAACGTATCCCCGTTCAACATAATCATTTCAGACCTTACATCATCTTCCCTTAATTGTACATAGTTGATCAGGCTATGTTAAATTAAAGTCGTATGCTGTAATTTCTGAACCAGTCATGTCTAATAAGAGAATACTGCCTAACGGTCATAGTCTAGGCCCACTAAATGCAACCTAGTTCACTATAACCTTAGGCTCTGATACCAATCTGTAACACCCCCGAAATTCACTGTTTTGCGGAAGCATAATTTGGGGTGTTACTAATCAAATATCACAGCACAAAGATAAAGTAAACGACATCTATATGCAACGTTTGTAAATTAGTTACATTCCATAGATATATTGTTTGAAAACTTAGTGTTTTCGTATACAAAAATGTAGTTTCCCTAGAGTCCGCGCGTGTAGCGGGAGATTCTATTACATAATCAAAATATACAAAAGATAATGCTAAGAATCTCCGTTAATGCAGTTGTGTTGAAATCATGCGACTCTAGCTAAAAATCCTGGAGTAATCCTACTCCATCCGAGTACCTGAGAAAACATGCTAAAAAGTGTCAACCAAAAAGGTTGGTGAATCTCACAGGTTTGTAAGTAATATCAACTTTGAACACGAGATTTCATCAGTAATGCTCGCAGGCGTAAAATCAGCAATTTCAATCCAGAAATCGTAAACCAGTATTTGCAATCCCGCAAATGTAAGTAAGTAAGTTTATACCGTTGCCATGAGGCTCATAATCGAAGCTTAACCCGTAAGTAATAAGTTTGCTCCCGTGACATGCTCGTAAATGAGCAAGCATCAGTAACGAATATTTAGTCACCCGTTTCTATGTGTAAATCAGTACGTGGCAGCGCTACTGCCCCGGGCGGGGAGGGTCATTTCCCTAATGGATCCATTAACTAGTGTTCGCGCTTAAGTCCATAACTAACGATATATGATGGAGAGACTTCTGTTTGTAAGTAAACTCATGCAATTTCGTTTGGTATAGTAAACAGTTTAGTACTTGTGTTCAAGAAAATCAGTAGCATGTATCTCCCCCAATAAGGTAAAACAGTAAAAGTGGGGCCGTAAGACTCACCTGAGTCTTGTAGTAATCAGTTGCAATTAGCAAGTAGTAAGTAAAGCAAGTAGGTTCTCTGAACCCGTAACCTTCAAATGCCTAATCATATGAAGTTATGTAAGTATGCGTCTCACGAGACGTTTCGTTTAGTTGTACACAACTAGTATATCCAGTGTTTGTCCGTATGTTTGTAATTGTTTGTTTGTTGGAAAACATGTTTGGCCCGTTGGTGACGGTTTGTAGCAAAAATTCTAAAATGTTGACTTTGCTACAGTAAATGTGCTACAGTGAAATTTGACTTTTTGCTACAGTACTTTGACTTTTCTATAGTGAAAATCCTTTAAAATTTCCAAGTTTTCTGTTTTCTGCGACATAAGCTGCGACACAAGGATTTGTATGCGACACAAGGGTTGTGTCGCATGAAGGATGCGACACAATAGCTCTACGACACAGTGGTTGTGTCGCAAAAAGCTTGCGATGCTAATTCAATAGCGACAGAACGGTTGTGTCGTATTAAATATGACATAGTATGCGACATAGAGTGCGACACAATATTGTGTCGCAAAGGTTACGACACTAAAGGATTGGTACGACACAAGGTGCGACACAAACGGGTTTATGCGACACAGCATGCGACACAAGGCTTGTGTCGCATGTATGAACACCAGCCCAGAAACTTTCGGGTTTCAAGAATTTTCGACCAAAAACGCAAATCTAACCCATTTTTGAGCTATAAAATCTTGTATTCTTCATGTATTAGGTTATATCTAAGTTGTGTACACATCAAAACATCAAAACATTACACCAAATTGAATAGATCTAAGATTTTAGGAATTTCTTACTTTTGCAAATCGAGCTAAATGGAGGATGAATTGATGAAGACGGTCTTGATATTCTTGCTCCACTCGTGATGGTGATTCCGAATATGTAATTTTCGTGGTCGAGATTTGATGTTGAAAATTTGGTGTGAATTGAGGTTGAGAGAGTTTGTGGTTTGTGTGTGTTTAGTTAGAATGAAAATGGAAAGGGAAATTGGGGTGGGGGTTTGGGTTGGTGGCTGATCCAAAAGGAAGGAGGGGGAAAATACTCCCCAAAACACAGTGTTGACTCCGTGTCCTAATCGTTTATTCACTAGTTTTTCATATTTAACCAAATGTTTATATTTTTAAAACGTAACTGGAGTATTTAAGTAAAAAATACTTTGAAATTAATAGTAAAACATTTGTCGCAATATTTAAATTATTAAGTCGCGTTTATTACGTTTTGTTGCGTTAGTTAAAATGTCGTCGCGATAATATATAAATAATGCTCGTTCGGTTGTGTATTTTATATAACAAAATACGTTCTCATTATTTAAGTAAATTTCTGTCACCAACGTCCAAATAAACTGTGTCGGACTCCGTCCTGTTAATTCGTACGATTCATCCAAATCGCGTAAGTACACACATATATATATAAATCACCTTATATATATATACAAATAGAATCTGTAATTAGTCCTATTACATACTAATTACCACTAGTTACAAACAATTAGGCATAATTAATTATCCTAATTATGCAGGTGTTACACATAACCATATTGTTGACAAAAATTTCCTAATTCTTGCCTAGAATTAACACCTTCTTTATTTATTTTTGCTTTCAACTTTAAGTCTGAACATATAGCCAGTCCTTCTTGATTTACATAATTTATTATTTCTCCATACGTTAATTCTTTATAAGGTATATTGTTATTATAATCATGACTTAATTTATTTCTAATCCTTTCAGCAAATAATTTTGGTAAACCTGCTATAAATCTTTCTTTCCAATATGCTTCTTTACAATCTGGCCTAGTCATAACTTTTGCTAAAAATACATCTTTATACCACCTAAAATCTTGTAATTTTCTACATGTTAAATTTAATAATATAGATGAATTTCTTTCTTGATAAGCAGTCGGGTTTCCTATATAATTTTTTAATATAGCATATATTAAAGTATTTAGCATATCATTGATTTCAGTTTGATTATATTGACCATTTTCAGTTTTAATTATAGTCTTTTTTGCATTTAATATAGAATTCTTTTCTTCTTGAGTTACATAACTATCCCACCATCCTTTTAAAACTCCAGTAAAACCAGCTATAATCATTTGAGTTACTTTTAATTCATCATTTTTATGTGCTTTATATGCAGTAGCTGCCATTGTCATTTCTTGTAATAAGTTTAAAATTTGATATTCTGTTTGACCATCAATATTCCATTCGTATATAGAAGATCCATCATATTTAGCTTGTATTATTGTATGACGCTCTTCATATTGTAAATCTGGAGGTGTTGGTTTATAATAATAGTTTCTAGTTTCCGGTCTTGGAGTATAAGTTTTATTTGAAGTATAAGGATTATGTTTAATTTTTATTTACTTCATTATTATTATCAAATTGATTTTCTATATTAGGAATGTCATCTTCTGAAATTTCTTCTTCATTTATTACATTAATTTTATTATTTGATATACTTAATTGAGATAATTTACTTTCAATTTCTTTTAATATAACATTTTGTTTTCCTAGATTTATAGGAGTATCTATTTGATATGGTATAAATAACGGACTTTCTTCTACAACTTGTTTAGATTTAGAAGTACTAGGTTTACTTTCTTCTATTTTCTCAATTCTATCTAATTGTTGACCTATAGTACTTAATACTTCATTCGTATAATTATTTTGACATGCAATTTGTTTTAGAGTTTTATTAGAATCTATTTCTTTTACTTCTACTAAAGGTATTCCTATATATTCTTTATTATTTTGGTTTATAACTATATCTTCATAAGGGGGATGAATTCCTATAATTTCTTCTTTAGTATTAGGATTTTTATATGTTCTATTTATTTTTGTTATTGTTTCGGGTTTTTCTAAAAATGGATAATATATTCCTTCTTTTACACAATACATATGTAACCATGAAAAGAATGGCATGACTTCGTTGTTTTCAAATAGATATAAATGCCATGTTAATTGATTTCTACTTCTTTGACTTTGACTAAACTTTGAATTATACCAATCTAATTTTATTTTATTATAATCATTATTTATTTCTTTTTCTAAATAATTTAAATCGTCTATTGATAGACCCTTGTACGTGGATCAAACGGATACGAGTCAATCAATTGCTTGCGGAATCAACAATTGAATAATCAAACGAATCAAATAAACAAACAAACCCAATTATGATCAATGCAAACGTTCGTTTATTGATATTAACCGACTAGCTTTACAGAGATTTCGACTGATTGCGTTTAGGGTTTCGTCAACCCTAAAACTGAATACGTAAAATGTATTTATACGAAACTACTCGTTCCTGCGACGTCGCAGGCCCAGGCCCAGTGACATTGAACAGTCACAAGCCCACTAAACCTGACGTCGCACCTGCGACGTTACACACAACGTCGCAGGAGTCAGGAAACCTATTTCAATTACAAAAACAAACTACGACCTAGACCAACTGAAAGACAAACAATATTGCACCAACAAACTTGTTGGTGCATATTTATAATGTCAGTCAGTTGGTCTAGAGTTTGTAATTGTGAATTCGTATATTTTGTAAGTTATGAATAAAATGTTTATTGTATCTCTGATTGAATGTATTAATTGAATAATGTTAAGTCTTAAGCTAATTCAGGCGACACTAGAGTAGTGTCGCATATATGTGTATAGCGACACTAGGTAAGTGTCGCATAGCGACACTTAGCTAGTGTCGCATGAAGGTCAGAGTATATATATGTTTTCCATGTAAAATTTCAAAACTTCTTGAGAACTTCTTGAACTTTGTGTGTGTTTTCTGTGTTTTCTCTCTGAGATTACAAAACTCAAAGCAAACAAATTACTTCCAAATATTAAGTGTTTGATTATTATTCAAAGGGAAGTTATATATATATATATATATCCGTATATGTTTCTAACCGAAAACATTTTGGTTTCTCATTTGTGATCGGATTCCGCACGACTCAAGTGAATTGTCGGTTCAATAGATCCTACAGGAGACCGTTCGGGACCTAACAATTGGTATCAGAGCTTTACTAGAGCTATCTAAAGTTGTTATCCACGGTTTTGAATCGATTTGTAATATGTTTTCGGAAGAAAATCAAAGGTATGTTTGATTTCTTTGTGTTTTTGAGCTTATAAGTTAATACCAAGAAGTTCTTTGTGTTAAGGAGAAAGTTTTGTTAAATTTTCGTTGTTGTGAATTTGCCGGAAAAGTCACTATTTTAGCCGGAAAATCATTTTTTGGTGACTGAGTTCGCAGATACGCGACACTTCTATAGTGACGCATAGGAGTAGTAGCGTCACATGTATGCGACACTTCATTAGTGACGCATAATTGATTACACGTGTTTTACACTCAGTTAGTGGACGTTAGTGCTTGTTAGTGCGTTGTTAGTGGAAGTTAGTGGAAAACGCTATATAGCGTCACTTATAGCCTCACTCCTTAAGTGACGCATCTTCTTTTTTAGTGACGCATAGTGGACTATCAGTGGGTTATTAGTGCGTTGTTAGTGCGTTTAGTGGACGTCTAAGTGCGCGTTAGTGGGTTTAATTAGGTACATCTAGCGTCACTTATCTAGTGACGCCTGTTTGTTCAAATTTTTATACGCGACACTTCATTACGTCACTCAGTTAGTGACTTACTTTGCTTATGCGACACTGAATACCGTCACTTCCTAAGTGACTCATCAGATTGTAACGTCACTCTGTCCAATTTTCATCACGACACTTGATACCGTCACTTCTTTAGTGACTCAAGTTCTAATTCTGTCACCTTGTGCGACACTTCTTTAGTGACGCATCCTTCTTTCATGCGACACTTGTCTAGTGACGCATAAATCAGAATTTTTAGAATTTTGTTTTTATTTCGTATGATTCTCAATGGCTACTCCTTTACAACAAGTTGGTGCTTTGCTTAAACAAAACAATGAAGTTGGAAGTACAAATAAACCACCAATGTACACCATGGGTATGGATTATTTTCTATGGAGACTACGATTTGAGGCTTTTATTTCTTTTAATGAACCTGATATGCAAATCTATTTGGAAGAAAGATATGAACGTCCTCTTAGAACTGGTGTTTTTGATGGTGTAACTCCATTCAAGTCTGTAAAGTCTATGACTCCTGAAGAACGAAAAGCATATGATACTGAAAGAAAAACTTATTCTGCAATAACCATGTCGTTACCACAACCTCTGTTGAAGCAGTTTCGTCAATATGACAATGCTTATGATCTATGGAAAGCATTTGAAAAGAGATGTGGTGGAAGTGAAAAGTACAAGCAAAATAAGTTAGAACTCATCAAGAAACAATATGAGGTGTTTGATATGTTACCAAATGAGTCTCTTTCAGATTTGTGTTCACGTTTTTCACAACTTGTGAGTGAATTGGTTGATGGAGGTATTTTGCTGGAACAAATAGACGTGAATAAGAAACTTCTTAACTCATTGCCTAAGAAGTGGAATACTCGTGTACTATTGATGGAAGCTGATCCAGACATCATGGAAATGTCTTTAGATGATATGATTGTTCATTTGGAAGCAACTCTATTAGACATTCAAAGAAAAGAAACAAAGCACATTGCAACTGTACAAAATCCGAAGATATACGGTGTTGATGTTTCTGTTCCACATGCTGAATCTTCTAGTTCTGCTTTGTTAGTAGGCAGTTCTGGAATGCCTTCAACAAGTACTGTGAATCCGATTTTCAGTACTCATGGATCGTTGCCAGCTGTTACTGAAGAACATGCTTCTATTTTCACAGCGTTTCTTTCTTCTTATGAAGATTTTCTGTCTAACCGAATTGGTTCTTTAAATTTGACTGAAGAAGATTTTAGTCAAATTGATGCTGATGAGTTAGAACGAATTGATATCAAATGGAGTTCAGCTATGTTGACAAGAAGAACCAAGAATTATTTCAAGAAGACTGGGAAAAAGACTCTTGATAATCCAAATGATAAAGGAATGGGTTTTGATAAAAGCAAAGTTAGATGCTACAATTGTCAGAATCTAGGACACTTTGCTAGAGAATGTGATCAGAAGAAAAATCCAGCTTCTGGATTTACAAGACCTTCTCCGAGAAAGCTTGAAGACAAAGTATCAGATGAAGAAAAAGCAATGATATCTGCTGCTGCTGCTCAATTGTCTGACATAGCTTTTGATTTTTCTGCACATGATGATGTGGATGATGCTACTGAGAAATGTCTTATGGCCAACATTAATGAGGTAGATAAAGAACCACTTTCTTGTATTTCTTGTATAAAATTGACTGGTCAACTTAAAAGATATAAAGAAGAGTTAGAACGTATTGATTCTGAACATGATAAACTGCTTGAAGCAAATAGTTTACTAAAAGAGAATGAAAACTTGTTTGATCAAAAATTAAATTCAATTTTTGAAGAAAAGAAAGAACTTAGAGCAAAAATTTTTGAAGAAAAGAAAGAACTTAGAGCAAAAATTTTTGAACAACAAGATGAAATCAGTAGTTATGTTACTATGCTTGCAAAAGTAAAGCAACAACTATCTGATTCTCAATCTGAAGTGGTCCGTTTAAATGGTAAACTATCAAATGTTGCAACTTCTTCTCTTGTTTTTAATGATATCATTGAGGCACAACAAATTAAGAAAGGAAAATCTGGTATTGGCTATACCATTGTAGCACCTCCTTTGGATTACACGAAAATGCCTTCAAATGATAACATTAAAAATTTTATGCCAAACTTGAAAAAGAAAGGTACAACATCTCTTAAGTTTGACAAACCAGTCACATTTATTCAAGGAAATGTTGTGAATGTTGAGTCTGAAATCAACAAAAATCTTAATGACACTAGTGAGTCTGAGCAAATTAAGACAAAACCTAGTGAAATTAAGATTCAATCTGAAAAATCTGTTGAAAACAAGGCTGAGCTAGTTAAGCCTGTTGTTTGTGAGCCTGATTTAAATAAGGCTGTGTCTGAACCTCTTGTGACTAGTGAAGAGGTTATTGAGATTGAAGATATAACTGACAAGGAATACAAACCGATTGTGAAAGTCAATGTTAAACCTGAAAATCACATTTTTGTAAATGAACTTGATGATAAAGAATTGAAAGGTAAAGCTAAGGCTGAACCTAAATTGAAAATTTTGAAATGAAAAGATGAAATTCAGCGTTTTGAAAATGTGTCTTTCGGTCGTTCTGAAAGGTTTGTTTCTCAGTCTCAATCATTTGTAGAGCAACGATCTTGTTTCTATTGTAGACAACAAGGTCATTTGATTAATGATTGTCATGTGCTTGCTCGAAAACAGTCTGGAAAAGGTGTTCCTCGAACTTTTAAATTTAAACATTCTTCAAGAAATTCACAAAATTCTTCTAGAAATTCTTCCAGAAAATCATTTTCTGAGAAAAGTTCACCTGTTTCCACTCCTGTTAAGAGATATAACAAGATTGAGTCTTTCAAATTTTCTGATAAAAATCAAAATCTTGTTACCAAGCATTCTTTCAAACCTAAACATGTTTGGAAAGTGAAAAATCCGATTGGTTGTACAACATCTGACAATATTGCATCAGTCCAATCTTCTGAGTTATTCAAAAACAAATTTTTGACTGATGTAATGATTGTTGATGATGTTACTGGAGTACCCAAGTCTGTAAAGGCATGGGTCTCCAATTTTCATTAATTCTTTTTCTCTTGTGTGCTACAGCAACCTGAAGCTGTGTTGAATAGCAAATGGTATATCGACAGTGGTTGCTCAAGGCACATGACCGGCAATATGTCTGTGTTAACTGATGTACATGCTTACAATGGAGGTTATGTTGCTTTTGCTGGAGATAAAGGTGGAGTGATTACTGGTCAAGGTACACTTTCGAACGGACAAGTGAGTTTTGAAAAGGTGAATTTTGTGGAGCAACTAAACCACAATTTACTCAGTGTTTCGCAAGTGTGTGATAAGAAGTATACTACAGTCTTTACTGATAAAGAATGTTGTATTCTGAAACCTGGCTTTGTAATTCCTGAAGAATGGATTTTACTTCGCGCTCCTAGAGAAAAAGATACGTATATTCTTGATATGAGAACTGTTGAAACAAGGCATGAGACGTGCTTTTGGTCTAAAGCTACTGAAAAAGAATCACTTCTATGGCACAGACGTATGGGACACATTCATTTTCGGAAAATGAATTATCTGGTGAAAAATGATCTTGTGCTTGGTGTTCCGAAGCAATCTTTTGGTTTGAATGATCATTGTGTTCCTTGTCAAAAGGGAAAACAGCACAAGAAGTCTCATAAGTCAAAGAAGGTGAATTCTATTGAAAGACCATTGGAGTTATTGCACATGGATTTATTTGGTCCTGTAAGTAAAAAGAGTCTTGGTGGTAAATCTTATTGTTTGGTGGTCACTGATGATTACTCAAGATTCTCTTGGGTTTACTTTCTGTCAACAAAAGATGAAACACCAGAGATTCTTATTTACTTGTTTGATAAGCTGGAGAATTTGTGCAATTTGAAGATTAAGAAACTGAGAAGCGATAATGGTACTGAATTTAAGAACTCAAAAATTGAGACGTACTGTTCTAGAAAAGGTATTGATCATCAGTTCAGTGCTGCTTACACTCCACAACAAAATGGAGCTGCTGAACGCAAAAATCGTACTCTCATTGAAATTGCTAGGACAATGTTAGCAGATTCAAAACTGCCAATAACTTTCTGGGCAGAGGCTGTCAATACAGCTTGTTATGTTCTTAATAGAGTCAATTTGGTTAAGAAGCGGAACAAAACGTCATATGAATTGCTTAACAACCGCAAACCAAATCTGCAGTTTCTTGAACCATTTGGTTGTCCGTGTTTAATTATGCACACAAAGGAAAGAATAGCTAAGTTTGGTGCAAAATCAAGTGAAGGTTATTTTTTGGGTTTTTCAAATAACTCACCAAACAAACGTGTGTTTAATAAGATGACGAAAAGAGTGGAAGAACATTTTGAAGTAACTTGTTTACGATACACTGAATCTGCACAAGGCATAGGTCCTGAAAGGTTGTTTGACTACAATGTTGTGTTTGATTCATTTGATCTTCCTGAAGAACCTGATGAAGTTGAACAAGTTGTCACTCTCTTACATGATTTAGATTTATCTACTGATATATCTAAACCATCAACTTCTGCTCAACCAACATCTTCTTCACAACCACAACCTCAATCTACTGCTGAACAAGTACCTGATTCTTCAAATGTTCAAGTTCTGTCAGATTCATCTGATGAAGAATTGGTTACTAATCTGAATGATGAAATTCTTGGATCTACATTAGATCTTACCAATTTGGAACCGATCATTGTGCCTGATCCGATTCCACAATCAAGAATTCATACAAATCACCCAACTGAAAATATCATTGGTGATTTAGATAAAGGTGTTCAAACAAGATCTCAAGTTGAAGCTTCTGTTTTCCAAGCTGATCCTACTGAAGCCTCAACATCAGATCTTCCTGAAGAAAGTCTTGTAGCTGAAATTCAATCTTATTTTCTCTCGCAAGTTGAACCAAAGAAAATTGATGAAGCATTGAAAGATTCACATTCGGTTGAAGCTATGCATGAGGAGCTGAATCAATTCAAAAAGTTACAAGTATGGGAGTTAGTTCCATTACCCAGAGGTTTCTTTCCTATTGGAACTCGATGGGTATTTCGTGTGAAAAGAGATGATAGAGGAGTAATAATCAAGAATAAAGCCCGTTTGGTTGTACAAGGATATAAACAAGAAGAGGGAATTGATTATGATGAAGTTTTTGCTCCAGTTGCACGTTTGGAATCTATTAGATTATTTCTTGCTTACGCTTCGTACAAGAAATTCAAAGTTTTTCAACTGGATGTGAAATCAGCTTTTCTGTATGGAAAGATTGATAGAGAAGTTTATGTGTGTCAACCCCCTGGGTTTGAAGACAAAGAACATCCTGACTATGTCTACTAGCTAGACAAATCATTATATGGTCTTCATCAAGCACCCAGAGAATGGTATAGAGCTCTGTCAACTCATTTGTTGCAAAATGGTTATAAACGAGGAAGAATTGACAGTACTCTATTCATTAAAGAATCGAATGATGATTTGATACTTGTTCAAGTTTATGTTGATGACATCATATTTGGTTCCACAAATTTGAAGCTGTGTACAGAATTTGAAAAAGTGATGAAGTCGAAATTTGAAATGAGTTCAATGGGAGAACTTACATTTTTTCTTGGATTGCAAGTTGAGCAACGAGATGATGGAATTTATATTCATCAATCTAAGTATGTCAATGAAATTCTAACAAAGTTTCCGTTGCCTGATAAAAGAATTTATGCAACTCCCATTTCTACAAATTACAAATTTGGACCTCATGAAGAAGAAGAAGATACGAATATTACAGAATATCGATCTATGATTGGATCCTTGATGTATCTTACAGCTTCACGACCAGATATTGTATTTGCTGTCTCAATTTGTTCAAGATATCAATCAGCTCCGAAGGTTTCTCATTTGAAAGCAGTTCATAGAATCATCAGTTACTAGAAACATAGACCATGTCTTGGTCTTTGGTACTCACATGAAGATAACTTTGATCTATCTGCTTATTCGGATTCGGATTATGGTGGCTGTAATTTGGATAGGAAGTCAACATCAGGAGGATGTCAGTTTTTGGGAAATCTTTTAGTCACATGGCAATGCAAGAAATAGACAACCGTGTCTACTTCGACAGCTGAAGCTGAATATATTGCTGCTGCCAGTTGCTGTTCACAAGTTCTTTGGATACAGCATCAACTACGTGATTACGGGTTCCTTCTAACCTTAACTCCTATGTTTATTGATAATACTGCAGCCATTAGTATCACTTAAAATCCCGTGCAACATTCTAAAACGAAACACATCGAAATTCGTTTTCATTTTATAAGGGATTGCTATGAGAAACACTTAATTGATTTGATTCAAATTGACACTTTGAAACAAAAAGCTGATCAGTTCACAAAAGCATTTGATAGACCAAAATTTGAAAATCTTGTTTCAATGCTCGGGTTGAAAAATCCTAGCATTAAGTAATTTGTGACTTGATTTTATTTTGTGTGATATGTGGCAATATCTATTTTCGTATACTTATGTTTGTTTCAATGAACATTAAGTCAAACAGTGTTGCTAAATTTTTATTTTTTATTTTTGTGTGCTTCTAGTTATGCTCATGATTTAAAAAAAAAAAAAAAACTTTTTATCTTTCATGAACTTGGCGTATAGCATTAATTTGCTTGTTACCTAAGTGGAATCGCCATTTATTTGCAAAATTTAAAAGTATCTGTTGTTTAGGGGGAGTAATTTTAAAATTTCATAATTTTACTTAAACAACATATCTTTAAAATTTTGAAGAAAAGAAAAGACGTTGAGTTGTGTCTGTAAACAACTTGGGAAATGATAGTACATCAGAAAACATGCATAAAAGTAAAATCTTGAGGTTTGTGTTTGATGTGTCAGTAGGTTTATCTGACATTTTAAAAATAACTTTTATAAACATTAGCTTCATCATATGATGTATTGGTAGGCATGATACACACCGGTTTCTGAGCTATTAAGAAGTAAATCTAATACATGATTGTTATAATGTATGCACTATTTGTATGATGTATGACGTGAGTCTTAATTGTTGAACGATAATGCTGCCATACACTGTTATCAAAGTTATATGAATTAATGAAATAAATTTGGCAAATAGTATCAATATGGGTATTAATTTAACTTAGGAATCCTCTGTTGTACTGAGTACAGACCTGGAATCACTAGTTATCTTAATATTCTCAAATGTATTGTGCTCATACTAAGGGATCCTCTGTTGTACTACGTACAGACCTGGAACCACTAGTATTAACATAGTATGTTTGATATTTGTCTAAATTCAAATATTCAAAGAGTATGTTACTCAAAAAGTCATGTGAAGACTAGTAACCTCTACCTTGTCTGAAAAAGATACAGTGTTATGTGTATTATTTGAATTCTTCAGTATATCATATAATAGGACTTACAAAATGATAATATCATACTAACAATAAAAGGTTAGCTCACAAATACGGATGTAACATGTTTAAGTGGACAAACAATACCAATAATCATTTTGAAATAATTTTTATAAACGTTAATTTAAATGTGTTAAGTAAATTTAAAGCGGACAAATATACTGATAATCGAAATAAATCTTTCTATTTTATAATAATTGCATGTTTATCTGATATGATCCCTAACCAGACTAATACAACTCATGTCAACAAAAATAGAGTGTTAAGTTTAAATTTTACATATTGCTTTACGTATGGTGAATTTAAAATTTTATTTTTGTATATAGTGTACATATTGTTTGAAATGTGTGAAAATTATAAAAATTACAAAAAGATTTTGTTTCTTTATTATTTTCTTCAAGTCACATTTTATTTTATTTCATTTTGATGAAACAAGTATCAAAATCATAACGCGAAAGATCGAAAAATGTTTTGAAATTTTTCAAAATTTGTGTAAATGCGTCACTTGTGAAGTGACGCATAGCTTCACAATTTGGCAAAGGGCGTCACTTGTGAAGTGACGCATAGTTTGAGGAAGTGGCACAAAGCTACTGACTTAGGTTAGTGACAGGGTATAAATGCTACAGAACCACGGCACTACACCTCGTCACTTCTAAACTGTCACCGCGTCACTAACACAAAACAAATCACGTTTCTTGCTCTCGATAGCGTCACTTGCTCTCGATAGCGTCACTTGCATTTTGAAAATTTTCGATCGATTTTGGCGTGTTTTCATTGTGATTAGCTTACGGATTCTTGTTCCTCTCATCCTCGCGCACACTTTGGTACATAACTCGAACTCTATAACCTTGTATTCAGTGTTTAATCGTTATATGTAGTTACGGTTTTAGGTTTTCGGGTTAAATCGAAAAATAAACGTATGATTTGCATGATTTAGATGTTAATACTTTGTGTGTTATGCTTGTGAGTACATTCTGCATCTTATGGCATCAATTTTAACCCGTATCATTTAGTTTTTATGGTTTAATCTGTTAATGGTGGTTACGGGTTAGGGTTTCGGTAAAATCGAGCAATTAACGATCTATTTGCTTAGTTTAGATGTTAAAACTTGGTGTGTTTTGCTTGGAATTGTATTGCGCATCTTTTGGTTAGGTCTAAACTCGAAAACCCCAAATTTGGATCATATGATTTCTGGGTTGGATGAGTTTCTGGGCTCGTGTTCTTCAGTGCGTCACTTCTGAAGTGACGCATATATTGGAAATCTGAATTGTATCACGCCACTACCTTAGTGTCGTTATGTTTACACAGCGTCACTAACTTAGTGCCGTATAGTTTTGACTGAATTATGTGATAGCGTATCTGATTAAGTGACTTAGTTCTTGATGGCGTCACTATCTTAGTGACTTGGTGTTCTGATAGCGTCACTTCTTTAGTGCCGTAGTACCAAAAAAATTTTTATACGCGTCACTTAAACGTTATGCTGCCCAATTTTTTTTCTGGAATGCGTCACTTAAGCTTAGTGCCGCATGTGTTATTTAGTGATTGTATAAGAGTCACTCATAGAGTGTCGCTGTGTGATTGATGCGTCACTTCATCAGTGACGCATGTGTATCAGTTGGTTTTCGTAAAATTGTTAAAATGTGTTTTATTTTTGGGATTTATTTGTAATTTTTAAATTGGACTTGTTTATTAATGTTTAATCTATAAATGTTCAGTGTTTTAGCTATTCAGATGGCAGATCAAGAAAATCAACCAGGTCAAGAAAATCAGCCAGGAAATCAGGGAAATCTTGCAGCACCTCAAGAAGTCGAGAATCTTCGTAATTATCATCGCAAGACAAATGACAGACATAACATTGTTGCATTTCTGGATGATACACACAAGAATTCTATCCCGTTTAGACCAATGATTCGATTTCTTCGTAGATCAAGGATTCATCAAGCTATTACGTTGGCGACAACTATTTATATGAGACAGATCGAGGATTTTTATGATCATGCTCGTGTTGTTGTTGAAAATGATATTCCAAGGATTGAATCTTCAGTGTTTGGTCATGCTGTGATGATTAATCAAGATTTGGTTCGAAGGACTTTCGGGTTTAATGATACGATCGATATGCCGACCAAGTTTGAGACGACTTTTATTTTTGGAGCTTTACGAAGAATGGGATATCCTGAAGACCATTTATTTGATTTCAGGAAACCGTATCTGTGCAGGGTTTGGAGATACCTGTGTCATATTGTGATAGTTTGTTTGTCACCAAGAAGAGGTGGTTATGATGCTGCTAGCCACGAGACCTTGTCCCTGATGCTTGCTTTGGTTTACAACAAACCATACAACTTCAGTGGTTATTTATTCGGGAATATGGTCGAGAATGTTAGAGCTGGTGTTGAGAAATGGCTGCAATATCCGAGGTTTGTGCAACTAATGTTGAATTCGATGAATTTGGGGATCGCACCTGATGATAGAGTTTTGGATCCCAAGCCGATGCTGCTAAGGGTTTTTGCTGACTGCAAGAAACCTCCCAAGGATGAAAATGAACAAGCAGATGTTGAGTTGTTTGGGCACATAATCAATGAAAATTATGTTGCCCCACCAAATGATGGGTTTGCTGATATTGTGATTCCTTCGTCGGTTGATGATATTGCTGATGATGATCTGGAACAGGAGTTGAGAGATGTTGATGATCCACAGAACTTAGAGGTTGCTAGAGAAGTTGGTGGATCTGCTTCAGTTGGTACAGGTCGTGTACAAAGAAGAGATACTGGGAAGAGACCAGCTACTTCGTCTCGTTCATATGCTGATCTCCCACTTAGAAAACGCAAGAAAACTTCAGGGATTTCAATTCAAGAACCTGCTGAGCATACTCGTCAACAACAACAACAACAACAACAGCGACCAAGACAGCAACAACAACCTCAGTTACCAACAATTCAGCAGTTACTTAGTCGTTTGGAGCGAATGGATAAGAAGATTGAAGATCAAGCTGCTGAGATTGTAGAATTGAAGACAAAGGCTACAGAGGTTGATAATTTGAGAATTCAGGTTGCTGGAATTCCTTCTTTGGTATCTAGGATTACTGATTTAGAATCTAGGGTTATTGTACCAGCGGAGTCTGTTCCTGCTGTAACTGAAACTGTAAACCCTGATTCTGCTGATAATGAAACTGCTGCTTTAAATTATTTTGTTGATGTTCCAGGGCAACCGACACCAATTGCGGTTGATTATTCAGAAATTAACCTGACATTTTTGCAAAGCTTAATCAACCCGGTTAATGAACAAGATGAAGAACATCTTGATGATGATGATGTTGAGATTGAACCAGAGGTTGCAGGACCGGATGAAGAATACATGGAGAATCCAAAACAAGAACCGGTGCCTGAACGAGAACCTGAACCAGTACAGAAACAGCCAGCTACATCATTCGATTGGGACGCACCTATAATCGAATCTGACTCTTTAGAGGATGAAGCTGAACATGCTAAAGAATCAACTCAGGAACAACCTGCTGATGAATCAGTTCCTGAAACTGCTAAATCTATACCTGAACAGCCCACTGCTGAATCTTCTTCTGGATCGTATATGTCGGATCCTTCTAAACCACATTTGAGGTATTATTCGATTATTCCTGATCTGAAAATTTGCAAAACCTATCAAGTTAGAGGTGAATTATCAGGTTTAATCAAAAGTTGGAAATTCGATGCTGATAATTTTCTGATTCTGATTAAGAGAAAAGATGGCGTACAGTATTTCAAACCTAGATTTAATCACATAAGTACGCTACCAAAAGTTGAATTAAATCGCATCGCTCAGTTAAATCTAGTTAACCACAACAATGATTTCCGTGGTTATATGTTTCAAAAGATTTTGAGAAAAGATTTGAATAGTAAGAAATTTATGTGGATACGACCAGAGCTGGGAATTAGATACACTTACAAGAAAAAGTTGGATTTAAGAACTCGGGAACCGATTGTCAAAATTCATTACCCGCCAGCTGCTAGTCTAAAGACTGTGCCATTACAGTCATTACCACTGAATTTTCTCAAACGTCTTCGATTTTGGTGGTTTGATTCTGCTACGCAAGAAGTTGTTATTGAATATCTTACCGATGAAGATCCAGTGATTAAGAAAGGCCAATGGGGCTTACCAGCAGATTATGGAAAATCAATTCGTGTTTTTGATCCGATCAGCCTTATAAATCTAACAAAGAATGATTTAAAAGCTCTTCACAAATGCAAATTAGGATATCCTCGATATGATCAGGAAGAAGCTGCTAAATTTGAAAAGGTGGTCGAGATTTGCTTAAAAGTTGGAATACATGCTGGTGGAACATTTCCAGAAGGCTGGTGCTGAAACGAAGACATCTAGAAGACCAAGCTGCTACCAAGGGGGAGTTTGTTGGTGCATATTTATAATGTCAGTCAGTTGGTCTAGAGTTTGTAATTGTGAATTCGTATATTTTGTAAGTTATGAATAAAATGTTTATTGTATGTCTGATTGAATTTATTAATTGAATAATGTTAAGTCTTAAGCTAATTCAGGCGACACTAGAGTAGTGTCGCATATATGTGTATAGCGACACTAGGTAAGTGTCGCATAGCGACACTTAGCTAGTGTCGCATGAAGGTCAGAGTATATATATGTTTTCCATGTAAAATTTCAAAACTTCTTGAGAACTTCTTGAACTTTGTGTGTGTTTTCTGTGTTTTCTCTCTGAGATTACAAAACTCAAAGCAAACAAATTACTTCCAAATATTAAGTGTTTGATTATTATTCAAAGGGAAGTTATATATATATCCGTATATGTTTCTAACCGAAAACATTTTGGTTTCTCGTTTGTGATCGGATTCCGCACGACTCAAGTGAATTGTCGGTTCAATAGATCCTACAGGAGACCGTTCGGGACCTAACAAAACTCCCCCGTGTCTTCAGCTTGGTCTTCAAAAATTTCTTCCATTAAGCCCAGCCTGCAGGAAACTTTCCTCCTGCATGTATTCCATGAGTAACACACACTTTAACGATATTGTTGAATTAATCGGCCAAAATGCTGTTGAACTCATTTTCTCGATTAACCCGAATCCGATCATCATAAAGTCTTCTCAAATACTTTTCATGTAGATTTATCAGACTCATCGGATCATATATTCTGAACGTTGCTTGACGCAAGTTCCAAGTACCTCCAACCTCTAAATTTGGCTCTGATTCTAGAACAAAAGTGATTACAGCTTCTCCAGTATGCGGATTGATAAGCATCAAATATATGCTATATTTTATACTATTTATCTCTATATTTATATACATTTTAGTGCATTTCTATGAATTTAGATACTTATTTGGTTAATATTTGCAGAAATGTATTTTTATTGAAGAAAGAAGAAAAAGGAACGAAAATAGGACCAAAACTGAAGAAAATGAAGCATTTGAAGATTTAAAGATTTAAACCTTGAAGAAATGAAGATTAAAAGAGTTAAAATAAAGATTGGGCCAAGAAAACAAGCTGAAGTCGTACAAAAGAAGATAAAGTCCAAAGTATAAGCCCAAGCCCGTTTTTGGAAGATTCTGGAATTCAAGGTCAACCGGCGGTTGAATGTCTCAACCGGCGGTTGAGGTTAGGGTTTAATGAGGCGGTGACAGCGTGGCAAAACTTGGACGAAAAGAAACCCCAACCGGCGGTTGGAGTCCCCAACCGGCGGTTGAGAGGTCGGCCAGAAAAACTATAAATAGAGGCTTAGTTTAGGTTTAACCATATACGATTCAAAGAATAAAAATACGATTGTTAGGGTTTAAGATCGACTTTGGAGCACGATTTTGGAGGCTAAGACGCTAGGGTTTGAGGTTTTTAACCCTAGGAAACGCTGGTTCAACGATTTGGTTAGATTTCTTTATCTTTGTAACGCTACTGGCCTGATACGTTATTTAAGATATTGTTTATTTGATTTTATTGTTAACTAGATGTTTTCATTATGAATATTTAAATGAATGATTAATTGAATTTATTATATGCATTATATGTTTATGTTGGAACTAAGCTATTGAATGTTTATTATACAAAGAGTTATCTATATTATATTATATTAATGAAGATTCTTGACATGATTAACTGATTTATATCATAACTTTTGATGACCTGATTTAGTTCTCTGGATAAATTAAGTGATTATGTTTATGTCTTGATCATAATCTTCTGCGATAGACTAAGAATATTAATTAATGTTAAGTAATATTGTGATTCGAGCCTCGCCGTAGAATTGTATTAATAAAATGCTGAGATCTTAATGAAATAGTAATAAATTTTGATGACCTGATGGTTTATTATTATTATTATGAGGGTTAAGACTTAACCATAAGCGATCCTCTACAATAGTTATTCACCAATAGTTATAGCCAACAATGCAACTAGACATAAGTGAATATAATAAGTTTAATTAATAATAGTTTTTATAATTATAATCTTCTATCCAAATGAGTAATCTAAGTTGTATCTGAATTTATTTATTAGAATCTGTATCAATTATAAATATGTTCGCTCGGAACTAAAACGTCCCCCTTATCCTGTATATTAATTGTAAATTGGATCCTTATTTGTATATTTGTATTTAATTGTAAATAGTTGTAAATAAAATAATTAGTTAGAAATTAAATCACGTTCTTGTGTTTCCTGTGTTCGAACTTGGACTTACTTAAATAGCTATATTATACGAACGGGTTAATCTTGCCTGAATTGTGTGATAGTATTATTTAGTATTTCCTTATTTAAAACTTGTTATTATAATTGTCTATACTTTCCGCACATCAAGTTTTTGGCGCCGCTGCCGGGGAACACTTAACCGGTTGGACTTTTGTTCTATCGGGGAGCGGTGTATTTTAATTAAACTAATTATTTTCCCTGTATAATTTTTATTTCTAATACTTTGCAAAATCAATACGAAATATCGGCTCACCCATTGAGAATACTGACAAAAACAAAGGTATAAGGAGAGTAAAGCCCTACCTCATTGATTTATCATATAAGAGGTAAGGTGTTTCTCGAAAGAGATAGGTTTTTAATACGCTTCGCGCTGACCTGTTTCTCCGCTTTTGTGTACTATCTTTGGAGCTACTGAGATCTATTGACTAGCTTTGTAGAAGAAATTTAACAAACTAATTTAAAAAAAAAAAAATCATTTGTATAACAATTAACTTGCATTACTAATTAAACCATTTCTAAGGTTGGGTTGGGTAATCTTTTTCAATCATTTAATTTTGAATGTGTTTTATTATTAGATTATTGTGATTAGTCTACACCAACCTGATTCTAACATATCCGGATCTATCAATTATTATTTTTATTTAGTTTTTATTATCTTTTCTTTTCTACTCTTTTACTTTTTCTCTTAGTTTATCAGGTATGTACCAAACAATGACTAATATTCCCGTGATTTCTCAAAACTCGAGAAACTATCATAAGAATGAAGATATTGCTAACATGACAATTGAGGAGTATATGAATAAATTTCCTGATGACATTTTCACAAGTTTATCCACACCATCGATTGTGAGAGCTCCACAATTTATGGAAACTCCAAGTAAAAGAACGGAAGAGACTGAAACTCTTGATCACAGTGGAGGAATCTCCATTCAGCAACTTGAAGGGATTAACAACCAAATCGATAAGTACTCTCAATTTTCTAAATCCTTATTTTCTAACGAAATTTTTAGTGAATTTAAACAGGAAGAAGATATGGAGATAGATTGGTCAATTTTGCCTAAATTTGATCATTACGACTCTGATGAGGAATCATTTTCGTTACTTGATTGTAATGAAGAGAATGAACAATTAACAAAGGATGATCAACCAATGGTAAGGATTGGAAACGAAACCGAAAACAGAATTTGCGGTAATCATATATCAAACAGCAATTGGATTACGACAAAGTCGACTGTTGAAATCCAAACGGTGGTTGAGTCGACACAACCAACGGTTGTAGTGTCTATAAGCACAAGTTCATTGTTTTATCAATATGAAGATCCTTTTTGGCAAGTCGAGCGAAAAGAAAATTTCTCACAATTTTTGGAAAATCATGGAGCATCACGGACTGGACAAATGCCTGCAATAAACGATAAGTATTTATTTTCTTTAATTAAATTAAATTAAAATTTTTAGATTATTTATAAATATTACCATCCATGCTTACTTTTAAGTGTGGGGAAAGTCACTAGATTTTTAGGTAAATAAAGTTAGAGTCAAGCTAGTGACTCGAACAAAAACAAGCGCTTCTCGGGAGGCAACCCGTGCTTGTATATTTTATTGTAGAATTTTTTAGGTAGATTTAGTTTAGTAGATTTTACTTTTTACTTTTAGTTTGTTATTAAGGATAGGTTTAAGGAACCATAATCACTAGAAAAGTTGCTACGGAAATTAAATTAAATAGGGCTAATTACATAAAATATGATAAAGGTTGTTATTTTTAAAAATCGCTGCTAGCAACCAACCGGCGGCTGATATATTCAACCGGCGGTTGGAAATTTTTTCGGTTAAACACTAAAAGCAACAGTTATAATTACTACACTTTTTCACAAAAACCAAAGAACACCATACAATTATTCTTAAAGAAAATTGTTATGATTGTAATATTTGTTAAGGTTTCATATATTGGGAATATCTAATTAAGAAATTGTCATATTTAGTTTCTGAGAAATTTGTTATTTTGGGATTCACTCTAGTAAAATAATTTCTCTTAAAATTTGATTCTAATATTTTCAATTCTTGTTTAGAGATTCAGATTAGGTGATAAGTGTAAAACTTTGGGGTTTAACTTAAAACTTATTAATGTTAATATGAATGGTTTATAACATATTTGATAACATAGTTTTAATAATAAGTTACTTTATTCAATTTAGTAGAAGATTTGATCTAAGTTTAAATTTTCAAATAAGAAATTGGAGCTACATTATATCTACTTTTATCTAAGACTCCTGCCAGTAATTGAATTAGGAAACCAACGGTTGTAGGTACCCAACTAGAGGTTGAATAATTTTTGGCTTTATTAGGAGATGAATTGAGGAATGGTAGAAGTTTCATAAGTTTTTACCACACAGTAAGCCCATAAAAAAATTAACAAAAATTAGTAGCATGTTTTTATATGTTTCTGGACTATCTTTAATTTGTATTTTTCATTTTAATTTTAGTTTTTATTTTTATATTTGGTACGTTTAATTTGTTTGTTTGTTTTTATTTTAGAATATCATTACCACTTTTCGAAGTTGGCAACTAGTATGGCAGAATAATGCATTATTCCTCTTAACAATGCATTGGAATTTTTGGAAATTTAATAAGTTTATCTTATTAATTATGAACTTTGTGGGTGTGTTCACTGGAAACCCTCACGAGACTATAACTCGTCCACTTGGGATACCGAGGGGTTTAAAGGCTTATTGCATATGCTAAATGCAATCGTGATTAACTACGAAAGTGTGGATGTTGTATATTATTTTTAAGAGATGAAGAAACTAAATCAAAGAAGCAGATACTTAGCCAATGATGAAATTCAAGATTTCAGTCAGGGGAGTTTTTCTGTTCTATTTTTCTTTCCCTTACTCACTTTTATTTATCAATTTTGTATACAATGAGGGCATTGTATAATTTAAGTGTGGGGATAGGGTTCGTAAGTAAAAGAATTTCTTTAATTAAACACTTAAGTTTGTTTTATATGAAATTTTGAGAAAATTAAAAATTTTTAAAGTGAATAACTAAGTATTTATTAGTTAGAATACTTTTGTTAAAAGATTTGTTTTGTATTTAAAAGGTTAGACTTTAATGTGGATTAACTATTTTGTATATATAACGTAAGCTACTTAATAATGAGTGATATATAGTTACATGATATGATGTACTAATAGGCAATCTATATGAAGATTTCTGAATTTTAATAAATTAATAAAATAACTTGTATATTATTTTATGGTACATAATATGATGTATGACATAAAAGTCTTAATTTTTAGATTTATCATGCAATAATTTTATATCTTTATACTTATGTAAAAACATTTGGGGGTTTACTAATTGTTTCCTCTGTTGTACTAAGTACAGACCTGGTCTCTAATTAGTATTCTTAAATAATGCAAAAGGAAAGAAAAATCTTTCAAGAAAAATAAAAATAAAAAATCAAACTATGTCGCTTTGTTGTACGATTGTACAGACCTGTCACCGCTGGTTTGATTAAAATAAAAAAATATATAGCTTTACCTGAATCAAGTTATGTCGCTCTGTTGCATGAAAATGCAGACCTGTCACCAATGTCTTGATTCTTAAAAATGTATTTTATATATTTATTTGGAATATAAAAGTAAATTGCATGATTAAATTTAAGAGTATATCATATATGGAAATCATAGGTAATGTACATACTAACAATAAGAATATGTTCAGAAATATAAGTATAGATTGTTTAAAATGGACAAATATATTAGTAATCATTTATGAGCTATATATTGCATAAATAATAATAAATATTTATTTTACATAATAGTTATCCATGTTAATTAAATTATTTAAAATTTTAATTTACGAAACAGATTTTTAGTATTAGTATTTTGATTATTAGATATTAGTTTGATGCTTATTTAATTTTATTCAGTATTCTACTTGAGGACAAACAGAACTTAAGTGTGGGGATATTTGATAAACATCAAATATATGCTATATTTTATACTATTTATCTCTATATTTATATACATTTTAGTGCATTTCTATGAATTTAGATACTTATTTGGTTAATATTTGCAGAAATGTATTTTTATTGAAGAAAGAAGAAAAAGGACCGAAAATAGGACCAAAACTGAAGAAAATGAAGCATTTGAAGATTTAAAGATTTAAACCATGAAGAAATGAAGATTAAAAGAGTTAAAATAAAGATTGGGCCAAGAAAACAAGCTGAAGCCGTACAAAAGAAGATAAAGTCCAAAGTATAAGCCCAAGCCCGTTTTTGGAAGATTCTGGAATTCAAGGTCAACCGGCGGTTGAATGTCTCAACCGGCGGTTGAATGTCTCAACCGGCGGTTGAGGTTAGGGTTTAATGAGGCGGTGACAGCGTGGCAAAACTTGGACGAAAAGAAACCCCAACCGGCGGTTGGAGTCCCCAACCGGCGGTTGAGAGGTCGGCCAGAAAAACTATAAATAGAGGCTTAGTTTAGGTTTAACCATATACGATTCAAAGAATAAAAATACGATTGTTAGGGTTTAAGATCGACTTTGGAGCACGATTTTGGAGGCTAAGAAGCTAGGGTTTGAGGTTTTTAACCCTAGGAAACGCTGGTTCAACGATTTGGTTAGATTTCTTTATCTTTGTAACGCTACTGGCCTGATACGTTATTTAAGATATTGTTTATTTGATTTTATTGTTAACTAGATGTTTTCATTATGAATATTTAAATGAATGATTAATTGAATTTATTATATGCATTATATGTTTATGTTGGAACTAAGCTATTGAATGTTTATTATACAAAGAGTTATCTATATTATATTATATTAATGAAGATTCTTGACATGATTAACTGATTTATATCATAACTTTTGATGACCTGATTTAGTTCTCTGGATAAATTAAGTGATTATGTTTATGTCTTGATCATAATCTTCTGCGATAGACTAAGAATATTAATTAATGTTAAGTAATATTGTGATTCGAGCCTCGCCGTAGAATTGTATTAATAAAATGCTGAGATCTTAATGAAATAGTAATAAATTTTGATGACCTGATGGTTTATTATTATTATTATGAGGGTTAAGACTTAACCATAAGCGATCCTCTACAATAGTTATTCACCAATAGTTATAGCCAACAATGCAACTAGACATAAGTGAATATAATAAGTTTAATTAATAATAGTTTTTATAATTATAATCTTCTATCCAAATGAGTAATCTAAGTTGTATCTGAATTTATCTATTAGAATCTGTATCAATTATAAATATGTTCGCTCGGAACTAAAACGTCCCCCTTATCCTGTATATTAATTGTAAATTGGATCCTTATTTGTATATTTGTATTTAATTGTAAATAGTTGTAAATAAAATAATTAGTTAGAAATTAAATCACGTTCTTGTGTTTCCTGTGTTCGAACTTGGACTTACTTAAATAGCTATATTATACGAACGGGTTAATCTTGCCTGAATTGTGTGATAGTATTATTTAGTATTTCCTTATTTAAAACTTGTTATTATAATTGTCTATACTTTCCGCACATCACGGATCAAGTTCCCATTTGATAAATCTGCGAAGAAAGTTGTAGGGAACAGGCTCCAGAGGTATTTCAGTCAGACATTTTGCAGGTGGATAATGAATTCTAACCATCGGCTTTCCTGTGGCTGGATCAATCTTTTTCTTGAATGTATATCGAGTCCCAAGTTTCGGCTTCACTCTGTTAAATCTTCTAGATCTCACTTCTTTACCCAAAATTCTCTCGATATACGCGGCGTATCCATTCTTGAATGGATTTATCAATTTCAACTGAGATAATCGATTAATTTCTCCCTTCGGTAACGTGTTCAATCGATAAAATCTCGGCTTGAAATACTGAACGCCATCTCTCCTCTTAATCATCAACAAGTTATTCTGACACTTCCAGCTTTTAATCGGTCCTGTGTAATCACAACGAACTTTGTAACATTTACACAACACTGGCAACTTAGCAGGTTTACCATCAGGCCACCATTTCTTCTTTTCTTCAGTAGTAAATTTCTTCGGAACATCGGAAGATTCAGTATCAGGTACTGCTGAGTCCGGTGCCTGTGTCTCTTGAGCTGGAGTTTCTGTAGACGTTGATTCTTGAACAGGCCTTAAACGAGAAGAACTTGATTCTCCATGATGAGCTTTAGCAGGCCTCTCATCTTCACTTGAATCAGACTCAATGATCGGAGCATCATCATAAACTGGTTTATCATCATAAACCTCATCAGAATCTAACGTCTCTTCCTCAACCGATACATCATCATTTATATCAAATTTATATCCCGAATCAGTATCATTGCCAGCTTCATTGACCATTCTTTGAATATAAGACAGATCAGCAAAAGAATAATCAACTGCAAGTGGTCTCGGCTGGCCTGGAATATCATCAACAGAGAAGTAATCTAAACGTGGAACTTCTTCATTAGAAACATTTTGAATTACAGGGGTGGGGTTTACATACTCCGGTCCTAATGACTCTAGATTGGGTACCCCGGACCCAGACTCCCCCGAGGCAATAGACCGGGTTTCTAAAACCTCAACCCTGTTCCGCAGATCTGCAATCTCTTTAGCCTGAACTTCAATCAACGCAGATTATTCAGCATTCTTTTCATCCTGAGCTGCCATCCGTTGTTGCATCGCTAACATATCGTCCATCATTTTCTGCAAAAAAGGCTGGAGTAGGTTCGACTTCGAAAACCTGACGAGGATCCAAAAGAGGAACAGAACCAGCAGACGGATGACGACAACGGCGGCGAGGGGTCGGTTGATAATCCGTGTCAGTTGGATCATCACCACTGTGAGCTATCTTTTCCCTGTTTGGCGGAACATACCGACGTCCCTGAGCTATCCGACGTTGAATTCTTTTGAAGTGACGTGGATTCGAACGGCGAACAACCTCGATTTCCCGTGGATGAGGAACCGCACCCTCAGAATCAGATGGGGTCGGACCCCCATCGTCCGGTGCGTCAGTCTCAGCTGCGTCAGAATCCATTGAAGAAGAACCCTCGGATCCAGCCAGATCGACCGGATCAGTAACCTGAACATATGCATCGTCAGCCTGCACCTGTATGTTCACAATCTGATCATGTGGTTGCTGCGGAACAACTGGATCCATAAACTGAGGATCTTGCGGAGGTACATAGTTCGCATCCAAAATAGCACCAAATAAATCCACATCTCGTGGTGCCTGTACCCCTTTCTCATAAGCTGAACAAACCGTAAAAATACGATTCTGCATCGGTGAAATCGCCAAAATATCATTTTGATCACCCTGAGCTGCAAGCGCTGGATGATGTCTGTTGATGTGATGTTGAACAAAACGAGGATATAATAACCATTTCTTCGTTCAAGCATCCGCGTTGTCTACCATCGCTTTGAATATGAATCCAGAATAGTTGAAATCCTTGTTGTAGACCAACGCAAGCATGGCCGATGCCAAACTCTTACTCATCCCATCAGTACCAGCTTTCCTGCTTCCCAAACAAACAATAAAGATATGCATCAAATATCTCCAAACTCTGGTAAGCTTCTGTGACAACCTTAAAAATTAGGACTAGTTTTAGTTCCTAATCATGTAGAAATATGTGTAATTAGTTCTATGTATTAGGCTAATTGTATGTATCAATATATATTGTTGAATATATATCAGTACGCGATTATATTTAATCGTGCATTTTAAATCGGCCAAATTTCCGATTCATTTATACGGCATTGGTGAAAATCAAATATTAAGTAATACCGAATGATTATTTAATATCCACATATTTATTATATATATTATTTTGATAATATATAAAGTATTCGTATCGTACTAATGTAAAACATTCGCGATAAAACGTATAAATAATGGATTATTATTGGAGATAGTAATTATTATTTACCTTAGATAAAATGAAACATATTTCGTTTTATAACATTTTACCCAAACGCGACGAAATCAATTAAATCGTGTCCGTCTCAGAAAGATAAAACAAAGATATATTTTTATATCTCATTAAAAGTATTTTTATTAAAATACTTCGATTAAAATACGTACGATGTCAATTATAGAAATTTATCGAATTAAAATATTATACTACTTTTCGATCGGGTACAAAAACACGGACGTTTTGTACTGCGAATATTAACCAACCAACTCCAATAATTGGAGTTGGCCAGTTAGATCAAACGCACCCTTTGTTTTCATTTTCATTCTCCATTTCATTCTCAATCTCTCTCGGCTCTCTCTCGGTTCCAAATCAAACAACAACAACAAATAACAAAAACGAGATCAAGCATCATCATCATCATCGTGATCATCTTCATCATTCATCATCATCATCATCGTGATCATCTTCATCATTCATCATCATCATCACCAAGCTCCATCTCCATTTTAGCTCCATTTTAAATTGTAAGGAAATCAACAACTTTTGTTTAAATTATATGTTTATATGTATTTATAATATCATATATTAACATCTAGCAACTGATTATGTCCAAAGAAATTGATTAGGATGGGTTTGGGTGAATTTTTGGAACGACACCTTAAAACTACTTTAATACATTTATTTACTTGTTTTGTAGCTCATCAAACTATAAAATGTCCAAATCAAAACTTGAAACTCGTTTTTACAAACTCAAAAATGGTAACAGTTTCTGTCTTCGTAAAAACAGCCCACAAAAACGTCTATAACTTTCGACAGAAACTATAACTTTCGGCAGAAACTATAACCTTCGGCAGAAACTATAACCTTCGGCAGAAACTATAACCTTCGGAAGAAACTATAACCTTCGGCAGAAACTATAACCTTCGGCAGAAACTATAACCTTCGGCAGAAACTATAACCTTCGGCAGAAACTATAACCTTCGGCAGAAACCTTAACCTTCGGTAGAAACTATTCGGCAGAAACCATAGCTTTCAGCAGAAACCTATAACTAGCAGTTTTAACTATAACAATTTATATACGATACAACAATCAAAGTATAATAATAATAGTTGAGATTATTATTACAAAAAAAAAAACTCACCAACGGGCCGTACACATCTTTCAAAAAAAAAAAAACTCAAATCTAATCAGCTAAACCAAATCATTTGGACATTACTAGTTGGATGAACAACTAGCATAGATGATATGATAAGACATCTAATCATTTCAAAACCTTACGCGTCTAAGACGCCCTGCAGGTTCAGTCGTTGTAACGACATCAAATCATTGTGAATCATTGTAATTGTTGGCTAACAATTCATTAGGCTCAGGTGAGTCTCATAGCCCCTTTTTAAATATGTTTTCTCAGGGGTGTGATCTATTGCTTGTTTTGTTTTACAATATGAACGCAAGTATCATTAAATCAAATACTACATGAGTTATTTTCACTAATCATTTTAAAGCCCTCCATCAGCATAGTTGGGTAATACATAGTAGCGTGAATATTAGTATATGATATCATATAGGTTTGACCAGCCTCATCCGGGTTAGCACGCACTAACCTGTCAAACGGATGTATTAATATTTGTGTAGACGAGTGTTGATTAGGCACTCGTAGGAGGCACCTCGCTCAGGATACCTTAAATGTGGACCTGACATCTCGAGTTAAGCTCAGACTATGTGCTCATGGCTGTATAACTTTTATTTTGCTTAATTGCAATTTAAATTCAATTATCATTAAATCTTGCGGTTCATACAAATATGTGTTGACATACCAACCTGTGAGCTCACCAGCGTTTTCGCTGACCCATTTTAGCATGTATCACAGGTGATCAGCAGCAGTAGATCTGCCACTCAAGATGCCCATTAGCTCGAGTCACATTCAGACATCAAGAGATTGTCATGCATTACTATATTTTGTATAATTTAGTTATGCCATAGAATCTCTATCAATCGAACTCAGGAGCTTTTGTAAACTATGTTATAACAGTGTAAAACTTTTATAATATCAATGTATTTGTAAACGACGCATGTAGTGGTCGTTCATATTGTAATCTTGTGTGCTTTGTATATTGATTAGTCGCGCCCCGAACCGACCCGCTTCCGCATCATAATTTGGGGGTGCGACAGCTTCGCTTCAGGTATTGATCAGCTGGAATCCCCGGATATCCAATACGCTGCATAGCTCCAGCAATAAAGTTCGGATAAAAAATTGACCGGCATATTCGATCGATCATTAAGCCGAAAGAGTTCCCGTATGCTTTGCTCTATGATGATAACCTGAGTGTCGAGAACAGTGGAAACAAGCTGAATGACATTGTTCACAGTAACAACTGTAGCGTTTTTCCAGAAAGCCACTATCAGATTCTTGAAAGCCAGCGTAGTATCAGAAATAGCGTGAAAAACTCTCGATCTGCGTAAAAATGCAATCATCTGACGAAAGGGTGCCGCCTTATCCGAGGCATCGTCTAAGAAAGCAGCCGTATTGTGACGAGCTTCAAAACCTAGAGACATTTCTGCAAAAACAGATTCAAATAGCAACTCGAGACATATTAGCACGAAAAGTTCACATTTTACAAAAAAATGTCACATTTTCCCTGATTTTAGCGACGTTGTCACTGACGTCGCATAACAGCATGCGACGTTAAGAAGTACGTCGCTTAAATTCAGAATAAAATACAAAGCGACGTTCTCCACGACGTCGCACAAAAATTGAGCGACGTTAAAGGCGACGTCGCATTTTGCATTTTATTGTGAATTTAATCACTTTTGTGGAATGGTGCGACGTAGCGAACGACGTCGCGCATGTCATCGCAGAAAATGTGACGTAGGTAAGCACGGCGCAGACAGGCAATAAATTACTTAATAATGCGACGTTGGCTACGACGTCGCAGCCGACGTCGCAATGACGAACATCGTCCCCAACCCAGAAAACCCTAACCACAAATTTTGGGGTTTTTCAAAAGTAAACACACTACACGGTGCGTCTCAACATGTAAAACAAAACAGAGCATGTATCTCATTAGTGCTTCGTAGCATCTCTTTAGACTCAGGTGAGTCTCATAGCCCCTATTTTAAATGCTTTTACCTAGGGGTGAGATACATGCTCTGTTTTGTTTTACATGTGAACGCAAGTATCAAACATCGCTATATTCTGCATGAGTTACTCATCTAATCATCATAAGTCCTCAATAGCATAGTTTGGTAATACTTTGTAGCGTGAATGTTAGTGTATGGTACCATATGGGACTGACAATCCCCGTCCGGGTCAGCAAGCACTGATTGGTCAAATGGACGCATTATCATTTGTTCATACGTGTATTGATTAGGCATACGCATAGAGGCACCCTCGCTCAGGCACTCAATTGTGATCCTGACACCTCAGTTAAGCTCAGACTATGTGCTCATGACAGTTATATACATCTTTTATCATTTACTTATTTGTTTAATTACAAATATTCATATTAAATCTTGTGGTTCATTCATTATATCTTATTATTAAACATGTGAGCTCACCAGCTTTATAGCTGACCTTTAGCATGTATTCTCAGGTTCTCACTAGCAGTAGGTCTGCTTATTCAGGATGCCTATTAGCTCGAGTCGCATACAGACATCAAGAGATTCCCTTGCATTTCTATATTTTGTATAATTAGATATGCCCTAGAATCTCTATCATTTGGCTCACGAGCTTTTGTAAACTATTATAACTGTGTAAAACTTTTATAATTTCAATGTATTGTAAATGACGCATGTAGTGGTCGTTCATTATGTATCTTATGCGCTTTGTGTATTGATTAGTCGCGCCTTGAACCGACCCGCTTCCGCATCATAATTTGGGGGTGCGACAGATTGGTATCAGAGCCTAAGGTTATAGTGAACTAGGTTGCATTTAGTGGGCCTAGACTATGACCGTTAGGCAGTATTCCTTATTAGGTATAACTGGTTTAGTGATTACACCATATGAGTTTAATTTAACATAGCCTAGCTAACTATGTACAATTAAATGAGTACGATGTGAAATCTGAAAGGGGTTATGTTGAATAGGAATGCGATAGTTGACTCTGACTACGAGAGAAACCGAGACTTATACTTGGTTTGTGCTAGACACTCATTAGGCTATTATGTGATATAGGCGTATATACATACATAGGCCTCACTTTTGTGCTACCTTATAGGCTATTATATATTGCGGATATATGAATAGGCCCTACTTGCGTATTATTTCTAAGCTATTACATATCTCGAATATATATAGATCACACACGATAATACACTCGTTAACACTCACACCACCAAAGACGACGCGTATAAATTACTATCGTCTATCCCTTTAATACGCACATCACATCTCACAACACATTCCGCTGTACCATCATATGTTCGCGAGGAATATAATATTTCGTATTTCCTCCATCATTCTATTTCTTTGGAATCACAAGTGGAACCTATTGTCAGAAGAACTTATAGGTTTCCATACGTAAAACCTTACCCCATCCACTCGTAAACTCGCATCTTGTATTCAACCCTGTTGTTTGTCAAATGTGATTATCACTTGTGTTATTGTATATTACCTCATAAATATATATGTACATATGTGATATATCATTTTTTGGTACAAACAACTCATCCATTCTCTTTGCCTTTGTCAGAATCATGCCGCCAAAGAGGAAGGGTTTCAGTCAAGCTGAACTCAATGCTGCGGTGAACCGAGCTGTCAGTGAAGCCTTGGCTGCTCGAGACTCTCAAAGGAGTGACGATACAGTCAATACCACTCCTCCTCCTGTTATCAAACCATGTTCCTACAAGGACTTTCTCAGCTGCAAGCCACTGTACTTTAAGGGCACAGAAGGTGCTATTGGCTTAATCCGTTGGATAGAATGCATGGAATCTGTTTTCAGTCTCTGTAACTGTACTGAGGATAGTAAAGTCAAATTCGCTGCTTACACCTTTCAAGAAGGTGAACTCACGTGGTGGAACACCCACGCAAACTCTGTTGGTGTCGAGATCGCAAACCAACTTCCTTGGCCAGAATTGAAGAAAAAGCTGAGGGAGAAGTACTGTCGCGAGGAGGAACTGCACCGGCTGGAAGTAGAGTTCTGGCATCTAGCGGTATAAGGGAACGATATTGCTGAGTACACCACCAAGTTCCAGCAATTCGCTCTGTTGTGCCCAGGTTTGGTTGATACGGAAGGAAAAAGTATCAAGAAATACATCCGCGGCCTCCCGGAAAATATCCAGGGGAAGGTCGTCTCAGCTCGACCAACCACCTTTGAAAGTGCTATCTAGATTGCACACGAACTCATGGCAATGATTGTTAGCCGTGAGACATCTGTTCCATCTTCTGGCAACAACAATAAAAGAAAGTGGTATGGAAATCCCACTCAAAACCAATCATCATTCAAGAGGTCTGAGTCTGATAAGACCACCAGTTCTGGTTCCGGATTCAACAAGGGTTACACTGGAAATAAGCCCTACTGTTCAAAGTACCGCCGACATCATAATGGTCCTTGCGGTACACCCTGTGGAAAATGCCAAAGGTATGGGCATTTGGCCAAAGACTGTAGGTCTACCAATGCCAACACCACCACCAGCCAACCAAAATCCTGCTATGAGTGTGGAGATACCGGGCACTTTAGGAATGAGTGCCCAAAGCTGAAGAACAAGGGTAACAACACTGCGAAGGGAAGAGCCTTTGTTCTGAACTCAGGAGAGGTCCGTCAGGACCCGAATGTGGTCTCGGGTACGTTTCTTCTCAACAATCTTACTGCTTCTGTTCTATTTGATACTGGTGCTGATAGGAGCTTCATATCTAATGAGTTTAGTCCATTGCTTAACATTGCCCCTATTGCTTTAGATGCTAAGTACATTGTAGAATTAGCAAATGGTAAACTCCTAGAGACCAATAGTGTAATACCTAATTGCACTTTAAATCTATCTGTTGAGATCTTCTCTATTGACCTTATACATGTTGAGATTGGAAGTTTTGACGTCATTGTTGGCATGGATTGGCTATCCAAGCACCGAGCTGAAATTGTCTGCTATGACAAAATCGTCCGTATTCCTCTCGTCACCCGTAGTACTTTAATCATACAAGGGGAGACTGGTAGGACGAGACTGAATATCATATCCTACATGAAAACTCGCAAGTACCTTAGGAAAGGGTACCAGGCAATTCTCGCGCATGTCATAGAGAAAAAGTCAGAAGAGAAGCGACTTGAGGATGTGCCCATAGTTCGAGACTTTCCAGAAGTCTTTCCAGAGGAACTCCCTGGTCTTCCGCCACCGAGACAAGTTGTAACACCCCCAAATTTACTGTTGAGCGGAAGCATACTTTGGGGTGTTACTGATCAATACACAAAGCATAAGATTACATAATGAACGACCACTACAAGCTGTTTCTCTTCCGATATGCGACTGGACCAATCCTTTCAAGGATTTCAAAAGGTCCGATGTATCTAGGGTTTAACTTTCCACGTTTGCCGAATCGGATGACACCTTTCCAAGGTGATACTTTGAGCAATACTCGATCCCCAACTTGGAACTCGAGATGCTTGCGTCTCACGTCAGCATAACTTTTCTGACGATCACGTGCGGCTTTCAACCGTTGCTGGATACCAACGATCTTCTCGGTGGTTTCATGAATGATTTCCGGACCAGTGAGTTGGCTATCTCCAACTTCGGTCCAACAGATAGGCGACCGGCACTTTCGACCGTACAATGCCTCAAAAGGTGCAGCCTTGATGCTGGTGTGGTAACTGTTGTTGTATGAGAATTCGCACAAAGGCAAATGATGCTCCCAATTTGCACCGAAGTCAATTACACATGCGCATAACATATCTTCCAGTGTTTGAATAGTCCTTTCACTTTGGCCATCGGTTTGAGGATGATAAGCAGTACTCATATCCAGACGAGTACCTAACGAATTCTGTAGTGATCTCCAAAACTGAGAAGTGAAACGGCTATCTCTGTCGGAGATAATCGAAATAGGAACGCCATGTCTTGATACTATCTCCTTCATATAGACTCGCGTGAGACGTTCCATTTTGTCAGTTTCCTTGATGGCGATAAAATGAGCTGATTTGGTGAGCCGGTCCATGATCACCCAAATGGTATCGCAACCGCTTGATGTTCTCGGGAGTTTAGTGATGAAATCCATAGCGATTTGCTCCCATTTCCATTCAGGAATGTCCGGTTGCTGTAGCAGACCGGTGGGCTTCTGATATTCAGCTTTGACTTTTGAACATGTGAGGCACTTGCTGACATACGTGGCAATCTCTGCTTTCATGTTTGGCCACCAGTATGATCCCTTGATGCCATGATACATCTTGTCAGATCCAGGATGTATAGAATATTTGGACTTGTGAGCTTCATCCATCACAAAGTCTCGAAGATTCCCAAACTTGGGTAACCAGATTCGGTTTGCGAAGTATTTGACCCCATTGGGTTTGGTTTTAAATTGATTCTCCATATTTTGCAAGGCCTCATCCTTGATGTTTTCAGGTTTCAATGCTTCGAGTTGAGCAGTGAGAATTTGAATGATTAGATCATTATGGATGGTTATGCTAAGGGCTCGGACTCGAAGTGGTTTTGTGTGCTCTTTGCGACTTAGGGCATCGGCAACTACATTGGCCTTCCCTGGATGATACTTGATTTCACAATCATAGTCGGTGAGTAACTCGACCCAGCGACGTTGCCTCATATTGAGATCCTTCTGATCGAATATATGCTGGAGGCTTTTGTGATCGGTGAAGATGGTACATTTTGTGCCATACAGATAGTGTCTCCAGATCTTGAGTGCGAACACTACGGCTCCTAATTCGAGATCATGAGTTGTGTAGTTCTTCTCGTGAACTTTGAGTTGTCGGGAGGCGTAGGCAATAACCTTGTCTCGTTGCATCAACACGCAACCAAGACCTTGGTGTGAGGCATCACAGTACACCACGAAGTCTTCGTTGCCTTCGGGTAATGATAAAATTGGTGCACTGCAAAGCTTTTGCTTCAATAGCTGAAATGCTGACTCTTGTTTATCAGTCCAATCGAACTTCTTTTCCTTCTGAGTCAGTATTGTGAGAGGTTGAGCTATTTTGGAGAAATTCTCAATGAAACGCCGATAATAACCAGCCAGTCCTAAGAATTGGCGTACTTCGGTCGGCGTCGTCGGTGCTTGCCAGCACTTGATAGCCTCAATCTTTGATGGATCTACATGAATTCCTTGACTATCAATCACATGACCAAGGAACTGAATGGTTTTCATCCAGAACTCACACTTTGAGAATTTAGCATATAACTCTTCGTGTCTAAGAAGTTCTAGAATGGTTTTGAGATGTTGCGCGTGTTCCTGTTCATTGCGCGAGTAAATGAGAATATCATCGATGAAGACAATGACAAACTTGTCAAGATATGGTTTGCACACCCGGTTCATAAGATCCATGAATACAGCCGGTGCATTAGTCAAACCAAATGGCATCACTTGAAACTCATAATGTCCATTGCGAGTTCGGAAGGCAGTCTTTGGGATGTCGATGTCACGAACTCGTAACTGATGATAACCTGATCGTAAATCTATCTTCGAATAGAAACTTGACCCTTGAAGTTGGTCGAATAGGTCATCAATTCGAGGTAGTGGGTAACGGTTCTTGATGGTCAATTTGTTCAACTCTCTATAGTCGATACACATTCTAAATGAACCGTCTTTCTTTTTCACAAACAGAACCGGAGCTCCCCATGGTGAAGAACTCGGTCTAATGAATCCCTTATCCAGGAGTTCCTGCAACTGAGTAGACAACTCCTGAAGTTCTGAAGGGGCTAAACGATATGGTGCTCGTGCAACAGGTGCTGCCCCCGGCACGAGATCGATCGAGAATTCAACTTGTCTCGGTGGTGGAAGGCCAGGTAAGTCTTCGGGAAAGACTTCTGGATAATCTCTAACAATGGGCACATCCTCAAGTTGTTTCTCTTCCGACTTTTTCTCCAAGACATGTGCAAGGATCGCCTGGTACCCTTTCCTAAGGTACTTGCGAGTTTTCATGCAGGATACGATGTTCAGTCTCGTCCTACCGGTCTCCCCTTGTATGATTAGAGTACTACTGGTGACAAGAGGTATACGGACGATTTTGTCATAGCAGACAATTTCAGCTCGGTGCTTGGAGAACCAATCCATTCCAATAATGACGTCGAAACTTCCAATCTCAACGGTTATAAGGTCAATAGAGAAAATTTCATCAGATAGATTTAAAGTGCAATTTGGTATTACACTGTCAGTCTCAATTAACTTGCCATTAGCTAATTCTACAATGTACTTAGCATCTAAGGCAATAGGGGCAATTTTAAGCAATTGACTAAACTCGTCAGATATGAAGCTCCTATCAGCACCAGAATCAAACAGAACAGAAGCAGTAAGGTTGTTGAGAAGAAACGTACCCGAGACCACATTCGGGTCTTGACGGGCCTCTCCTGAGTTCAGAACGAAAGCTCTTCCCTTCGCAGTGTTGTTACCTTTGTTCTTCAGCTTTGGGCACTCATTCCTAAAGTGACCAGTTTCTCCACAATCATAGCAGGACTTTGGTTGGCTGGTGGTGGTGTTGGTGTTGACGGTGGTAGACCTACAGTCTTTGGTCAAATGTCCATACCTTTGACATTTTCCACAAGGTGTGCCGCAAGGACCATCATGATGACGGTGGCACTTTGAACAGTAGGGCTTATTTCCAGTGTAGCCCTTGTTGGAACCAGAACCAGTGTTGGTGGTCTTATTAGACTCAGACCTCTTGAATGATGATTGATTTTGAGTGGTGTTCCCAGGCCACTTTCTTTTGTTGTTGTTACCAGAAGATGGAACAGATGTCTCATGGCTGACAACCATGGCCATGAGTTCATGAGCAATTCCGATAGCTCTTTCCAGAGTGGTTGGTTGAGCTGAGGCGACATTCCCCTGGATATTCTCCGGGAGGCCGCGGATGTATTTCTTGATACTTTTTCCTTCCGTATCAACCAAACCTGGGCACAACAGAGCGAATTGCTGGAACTTGGTGGTGTACCCAGCAATATCGTTCCCTTGTACCGCCAGATGCCAGAACTCCACTTCCAGTCGGTGTAGTTTTTCCTCGCGACAGTACTTCTCCCTTAGCTTTTTCTTCAATTCAGGCCAAGGAAGTCGGTTTGCGATCTCGACGCCAATAGAGTTTGCGTGGGTGTTCCACCACGTTAGTGCACCTTCTTGAAAGGTGTAAGCAGCAAACTTGACCTTACTATCTTCAGCACAGTTACAGAGATTGAAGACAGATTCCATTCTTTCAATCCATCTGATCAGGCCAATGGCACCTTCTGTGCCCTTGAAATACAATGGTTTGCAGCTGAGAAAATCCTTGTAGGAACAAGGTTTGATAACAGGAGTAGGAGTGGTATTGACTGTCTCTTCATTCCTTTGAGCGTCTCGAGCAGCCATGGCTTCGGCTACAGCTCGGGTAACCGCAGCATTGAGTTCAGCTTGACTAAAACCTTTCCTCTTTGGCGGCATGATTCTGACAAAAGCAAATAGAGTGGATGAGTTGTTTGCACTAAAACATGATACATCACATATGCATATATATATTTATGGGGTAATATACAATGACACAAGTGATAATCACATTTGACAAACAACAGAGTTGCATACTAGATGCGAGTGGGTGGGGTAAGGTTTTACTTATGGACCTAATAGTCCTTCAAACAATAAGTTCCCCTTGTGATTCCGAAGAATTTGAATGATGGAGGAAGTAAGAATGATATATTCCTCGCGAACATGTGATTGTACAGCGGAATGTGTTGTGAGATGTTATGTGCGTATAAAAAGGATAGACGAAAGTAATTCATACTCATCGTCTTTGGTAGTGAAGATGTTAACGAGTGTATTATCGTGTGTGATCTATATATATTCGATATATATAATAGCTTAGAAGATAATACGCGAGTGGGGCTTAATCATATATCTTCAATATATAATAGCCTATGAGATAGCACATAAATGAGGCCTATGTATGTATATACGCCTATATCACATAATAGCCTAATGATTGTCTAGCACAAACCAAGTATAAGTCTCGGTTTCTCTCGTGGTCAGAGTCAACTATCGCATTCCTGTTCAACATAACCCCTTTCAGTTTTCACATCGTATTCATTTAATTGTACATAGTTAGCTAAGCTATGTTAAATTAAACTCATATGGTGTAATCACTGAACCAGTTATATCTAATAAGGAATACTGCCTAACGGTCATAGTATAGGCCCACTAAATGCAACCTAGTTCACTATAACCTTAGGCTCTGATACCAATCTGTAACACCCCCAAATTTACTGTTGAGCGGAAGCATACTTTGGGGTGTTACTGATCAATACACAAAGCATAAGATTACATAATGAACGACCACTACATGCGTCGTTTACAAATACATTGAAATTATAAAGGTTTTACGCCGTTATAAAATAGTTTACAAAAGCCCTTGAGTTCAAATGATAGAGATTCTATGGCATAACTAAATTATACAAAATATAGTAATGCATGACAATCTCTTGATGTCTGAATGCGACTCGAACTAATGGGCATCCTGAATGGCAGTCCTACTGCTGCTGAGAACCTGAGAATACATGCTAAAAGGTCAGCTATAAAGCTGGTGAGCTCACAGGTTTAATGATAAGATGTAATGTATGAACCACAAGATTTAATGATGTTTGAAATTAATCAAATATAATGTATATAAAGCCATGAGCACATAGTCTGAGCTTAACTGAGATGTCAGGATCACAACTAAGTGCCTGAGCGAGGGTGCCTCTATGCGTATGCCTAATCAACATACGTATGAACAAATGATAATGCGTCCGTTTGACCAGTCAGTGCTTGCTGACCCGGACGGGGATTGTCAGTCCCATATGGATCCATACACTAACATTCACGCTACAAAGTATTACCAAACTATGCTATGAGGACTTAAAATGATTAGATGATTTACTCATGTAATATATAGCGATGTTTTGATACTTGTGTTCAGATGTAAAACAAAATGAGCATGTATCTCATCCCTAGGTAAAAGCATTTAAAAAGGGGCTATGAGACTCACCTGAGCCTAATGAGATGCTATGAAGCACTAATGAGATTATACAAGAGAATTGATGTCGATCAATCGACTGAAACCTGCAGGGCGTCTTAGACGCGCAAGGTTTTTGATTGATTAGATGACTTAACAGACCATCTATGCTAGTTGTTCATTCAACTATTAATGTCCAAATGATTAGTTTTGGATTATTTATATTTTGTAAATATGTACGGCCCGTTGGTGAGTTTTTGTAATAATAATTTCAAGTGTTATTATTATGCGTCTCATCATTTTGTTTATTTGTAAAGTATATACCTATGCATTTTCAAAAGCGAGTACTTTTATATATATATCCGAAGATATATATATTTATGTCCGAATGTTTGTAGTCCAAAGGTGTCTAGGTCCGAAAGTGTATATGTGTCCGAATGTAAGTTTTAGTCCGAAAGTCAAGGGTTCGGGTTCGGGAAAGTGGTCAAACGATCACCGTTTGACCCGAAACTTTTACACAAATCCTAATATGTCAAAATAGGTTTATAGAACTTGTCGTTATGTTTCGTGGATGTCTCAAAGTATCACTTTTACCAAACTACCAAAACAGCCCTTAGTTTCATGTTTTCCAGATTTTTGACTCGACGAGCCTCTCGTTTTCTACCCTTTTTATTCCGAATCAAGCCACACCAAAAATCACAGATGATAATATATATTTCTAGTTCATTTTTGCACTTTATCATGATTACAGAGGTTCATTTAGTATTTTTAATAATTTTGCGTAAGAACCGAACTCGTTTATCGACAAAATCTGATAACAGCTCAAAGGTCGGGTTATCCACGAAAATGGATGTATTTCTGGAAAAGGCTACAGAATAACTTTTTGTATATAACAAAATTACCAAGATTTCCCAAGTGGTCTCATACGTTTTTGAGGTATACAACTCGAGATATAGTCCGGAGAAGCAGACAGAATTTTCTGTCAGCCGGAACAGTGATGCTATGTCGCCGGAGAAAATTATTTTAAAATAGCAAACGAAGTTGAAACGTTACGAAACAAATTTTGTTAGAAAACTTACTTCTTGTACTACATTTTAGGCTTAAGAAACATCTATTTTCATGTCAAAATGAATTTTATAAAAATCGTTGAAGTTAGAACAGAATCTGGACAGGAAGATTAAGCTCCAGTTTTCGAGTTTTAAATCGTGTTTCGGTTAATTATTTGGACATTTCATGATTGAGTGAGCATACTAACATGTATATATATGTTAAGAAAGTAAAAATAATGAGTGATGAAGTTCCTTACAAAGAAAATGATGAAGAGATGAAGAAACTAAGCCGAGAGCTCTTTTCCTTGCGTTTTCTTGATTTTCCGAGTGGCGGCCGATGGTGGCTCTATGGTGGTTGTATGGTGGATTATGGTGATGATCTTGGTGGTTGTGGAGGCTGGAAAAACCAGCATAAATTCGTGGTTTAAGGGAGAGGAAAAAGTGAGAGAGTGATGGACATGAATGAAGGAGATGGGTGTTGTGGTTTAATCTTTCAACAACAAGATCCACAAATTGTGGATCTTGTTTTTGGAGCTGAAAATCAGTGGGGTGTGGGTCCCACAAGGTGGTTATTGTCTCAAATTTTGTTCCCCAAGTTTGCGCCCCGTGCGGTGTCCGTTTCCCCGGTCGTTTAAACGTTCGTTTGTAATTTAAACGTTATACGTACGTGTTTTAAATAACGTTTGAATTTCGATATGTTTAAATTGAAGTATTGTTTAGAATACTTGAAAAACATTTATAAAAATGTTGGTTGATGGTGTCGGTATTGATTTGCGGTTTCGAGTTTCGGTTGTTTAGTCGCGTAACGTTTAAATTATACGTTTTTGTTATCGATTTGAAATACGATGTTTTAAATAATTGATTTCCATCCAAAATAATATATTTTAATTTATAAAATATATTTTGACGTTTATTCGATTGTCGGGCGCGTTTCGCGTGTTTTCGGTCGCTTCTGAGCATTTTATACGATACGAAATACTTACGTGATATTATCGAAATAATATTTAGAAATAAATATGTTCAATAAATAATTTCATATATTTTAATAATTCGTGTTCACCAACGTCCGTTTTAAGGAGTCGGAATCCATCCGGTTGAAATAATTGCACGATTAAACTTAATCGCGTACTGATATATATATAACAATATACATATTGATACATACAATTAGCCTAAGACATAGCACTAATTATATGTATTACTAGATGATTAGGATCTAATAACTAGTCCTAATTTGATGGGTGTCACATTCTCCCCTTGTTAAGAGAATTTCGTCCCGAAATTCAGCTCGAAGTCGGCGTGTGAGTGGAGTCTGAAAATAAATGTGGATACTTGTGTCGCATCTGGTCTTCCCGTTCCCAGGTGAATTCCGTACCACGCCGCGAATTCCACCGAACTTTGACAATTGGGATACGACTTTGCTTAAGCTGTTTGACCTCACGGTCCATGACCTCCACTGGTGTCTCGACAAAATGAAGTTTGTCGTCGATTTGAATTTCCTCGAGCGGAATAATGAGTGTCTCGTCGGACAGGCATTTCTTCAGGTTAGAAATGTGAAATGTGGGACGCACGCTACTGAGCTCTGGAGGTAGCTGCAATCGATATGCGACTGGACCAATCCTTTCAAGGATTTCAAAAGGTCCGATGTATCTAGGGTTTAACTTTCCACATTTGCCGAATCGGATGATACCTTTCCAAGGTGATACTTTGAGCAATACTCGATCCCCAACTTGGAACTCGAGATGCTTGCGTCTCACGTCAGCATAACTTTTCTGACGATCACGTGCGGCTTTCAACCGTTGCTGGATACCAACGATCTTCTCGGTGGTTTCATGAATGATTTTCGGACCAGTGAGTTGGCTATCTCCAACTTCGGTCCAACAGATAGGCGACCGGCACTTTCGACCGTACAATGCCTCAAAAGGTGCAGCCTTGATGCTGGTGTGGTAACTGTTGTTGTATGAGAATTCGCACAAAGGCAAATGATGCTCCCAATTTGCACCGAAGTCAATTACACATGCGCGTAACATATCTTCCAGTGTTTGAATAGTCCTTTCACTTTGGCCATCGGTTTGAGGATGATAAGCAGTACTCATATCCAGACGAGTACCTAACGAATTCTGTAGTGATCTCCAAAACTGAGAAGTGAAACGGCTATCTCTGTCGGAGATAATCGAAATAGGAACGCCATGTCTTGATACTATCTCCTTCATATAGACTCGCGTGAGACGTTCCATTTTGTCAGTTTCCTTGATGGCGATAAAATGAGCTGATTTGGTGAGCCGGTCCACGATCACCCAAATGGTATCGCAACCGCTTGATGTTCTCGGGAGTTTAGTGATGAAATCCATAGCGATTTGCTCCCATTTCCCTTCAGGAATGTCCGGTTGCTGTAGCAGACCGGTGGGCTTCTGATATTCAGCTTTGACTTTTGAACATGTGAGGCACTTGCTGACATACGTGGCAATCTCTGCTTTCATGTTTGGCCACCAGTATGATCCCTTGATGCCATGATACATCTTGTCAGATCCAGGATGTATAGAATATTTGGACTTGTGAGCTTCATCCATCACAAAGTCTCGAAGATTCCCAAACTTGGGTAACCAGATTCGGTTTGCGAAGTATTTGACCCCATTGGGTTTGGTTTCAAATTGATTCTCCATATTTCGCAAGGCCTCATCCTTGATGTTTTCAGGTTTCAATGCTTCGAGTTGAGCAGTGAGAATTTGAATGATTAGATCATTATGGATGGTTATGCTAAGGGCTCGGACTCGAAGTGGTTTTGTGTGCTCTTTGCGACTTAGGGCATCGGCAACTACATTGGCCTTCCCTGGATGATACTTGATTTCACAATCATAGTCGGTGAGTAACTCGACCCAGCGACGTTGCCTCATATTGAGATCCTTCTGATCGAATATATGCTGGAGGCTTTTGTGATCGGTGAAGATGGTACATTTTGTGCCATACAGATAGTGTCTCCAGATCTTGAGTGCGAACACTACGGCTCCTAATTCGAGATCATGAGTTGTGTAGTTCTTCTCGTGAACTTTGAGTTGTCGGGAGGCGTAGGCAATAACCTTGTCTCGTTGCATCAACACGCAACCAAGACCTTGGTGTGAGGCATCACAGTACACCACGAAGTCTTCGTTGCCTTCGGGAAATGATAAAATTGGTGCACTGCAAAGCTTTTGCTTCAATAGCTGAAATGCTGACTCTTGTTTATTAGTCCAATCGAACTTCTTTTCCTTCTGAGTCAGTATTGTGAGAGGTTGAGCTATTTTGGAGAAATTCTCAATGAAACGCCGATAATAACCAGCCAGTCCTAAGAATTGGCGTACTTCGGTCGGCGTCGTCGGTGCTTGCCAGCACTTGATAGCCTCAATCTTTGATGGATCTACGTGAATTCCTTGACTATCAATCACATGACCAAGGAACTGAACGGTTTTCATCCAGAACTCACACTTTGAGAATTTAGCATATAACTCTTCGTGTCTAAGAAGTTCTAGAATGGTTTTGAGATGTTGCGCGTGTTCCTGTTCATTGCGCGAGTAAATGAGAATATCATCGATGAAGACAATGACAAACTTGTCAAGATATGGTTTGCACACCCGGTTCATAAGATCCATGAATATAGCCGGTGCATTAGTCAAACCAAATGGCATCACTTGAAACTCATAATGTCCATAGCGAGTTCGGAAGGCAGTCTTTTGGGATGTCGATGTCACGAACTCGTAACTGATGATAACCTGATCGTAAATCTATCTTCGAATAGAAACTTGACCCTTGAAGTTGGTCGAATAGGTCATCAATTCGAGGTAGTGGGTAACGGTTCTTGATGGTCAATTTGTTCAACTCTCTATAGTCGATACACATTCTAAATGAACCGTCTTTCTTTTTCACAAACAGAACCGGAGCTCCCCATGGTGAAGAACTCGGTCTAATGAATCCCTTATCCAGGAGTTCCTGCAACTGAGTAGACAACTCCTGAAGTTCTGAAGGGGCTAAACGATACGGTGCTCGTGCAACAGGTGCTGCCCCCGGCACGAGATCGATCGAGAATTCAACTTGTCTCGGTGGTGGAAGGCCAGGTAAGTCTTCGGGAAAGACTTCTGGATAATCTCTAACAAATTGGGCACATCCTCAAGTTGTTTCTCTTCCGACTTTTTCTCCAAGACATGTGCGAGGATCGCCTGGTACCCTTTCCTAAGGTACTTGCGAGTTTTCATGCAGGATACGATGTTCAGTCTCGTCCTACCGGTCTCCCCTTGTATGATTAGAGTACTACCGGTGACAAGAGGTATACGGACGATTTTGTCATAGCAGACAATTTCAGCTCGGTGCTTGGATAACCAATTCATTCCAATAATGACGTCGAAACTTCCAATCTCAACGGTTATAAGGTCAATAGAGAAAATTTCATCAGATAGATTTAAAGTGCAATTTGGTATTACACTGTCAGTCTCAATTAACTTGCCATTAGCTAATTCTACAATGTATTTAGCATCTAAGGCAATAGGGGCAATTTTAAGCAATTGACTAAACTCGTCAGATATGAAGCTCCTATCAGCACCAGAATCAAACAGAACAGAAGCAGTAAGGTTGTTGAGAAGAAACGTACCCGAGACCACATTCGGGTCTTGACGGGCCTCTCCTGAGTTCAGAACGAAAGCTCTTCCCTTCGCAGTGTTGTTACCCTTGTTCTTCAGCTTTGGCCACTCATTCCTAAAGTGACCAGTTTCTCCACACTCATATCAGGACTTTGGTTGGCTGGTGGTGGTGTTGGTGTTGACGGTGGTAGACCTACAGTCTTTGGTCAAATGTCCATACCTTTGACATTTTCCACAAGGTGTGCCGCAAGGACCATCATGATGACGGTGGCACTTTGAACAGTAGGGCTTATTTCCAGTGTAGCCCTTGTTGGAACCAGAACCAGTGTTGGTAGTCTTATTAGACTCAGACCTCTTGAATGATGATTGATTTTGAGTGGTGTTCCCAGGCCACTTTCTTTTGTTGTTGTTACCAGAAGATGGAACAGATGTCTCACGGCTGACAACCATGGCCATGAGTTCATGAGCAATTCCGATAGCTCTTTCCAGAGTGGTTGGTTGAGCTGAGGCGACATTCCCCTGGATATTCTCCGGGAGGCCGCGGATGTATTTCTTGATACTTTTTCCTTCCGTATCAACCAAACCTGGGCACAACAGAGCGAATTGCTGGAACTTGGTGGTGTACCCAGCAATATCGTTCCCTTGTACCGCCAGATGCCAGAACTCCACTTCCAGTCGGTGTAGTTCTTCCTCACGACAGTACTTCTCCCTTAGCTTTTTCTTCAATTCAGGCCAAGGAAGTCGGTTTGCGATCTCGACGCCAATAGAGTTTGTGTGGGTGTTCCACCACGTTAGTGCACCTTCTTGAAAGGTGTAAGCAGCAAACTTGACCTTACTATCTTCAGCACAGTTACGGAGACTGAAGACAGATTCCATTCTTTCAATCCATCTGATCAGGCCAATGGCACCTTCTGTGCCCTTGAAATACAATGGTTTGCAGCTGAGAAAATCCTTGTAGGAACAAGGTTTGATAACAGGAGTAGGAGTGGTATTGACTGTCTCTATATTCCTTTGAGCGTCTCGAGCAGCCATGGCTTCGGCTACAGCTCGGGTAACCACAGCATTGAGTTCAGCTTGACTGAAACCTTTCCTCTTTGGCGGCATGATTCTGACAAAAGCAAATAGAGTGGATGAGTTGTTTGCACTAAAACATGATACATCACATATGCATATATATATTTATGGGGTAATATACAATGACACAAGTGATAATCACATTTGACAAACAACAGAGTTGCATACTAGATGCGAGTGGGTGGGGTAAGGTTTTACTTATGGACCTAATAGTCCTTCAAACAATAAGTTCCCCTTGTGATTCCGAAGAATTTGAATGATGGAGGAAGTACGAATGATATATTCCTCGCGAACATGTGATTGTACAGCGGAATGTGTTGTGAGATGTTATGTGCGTATAAAAAGGATAGACGAAAGTAATTCATACTCATCGTCTTTGGTAGTGAAGATGTTAACGAGTGTATTATCGTGTGTGCTCTATATATATTCGATATATATAATAGCTTAGAAGATAATACGCGAGTGGGGCTTAATCATATATCTTCAATATATAATAGCCTATGAGATAGCACATAAATGAGGCCTATGTATGTATATATGCCTATATCACATAATAGCCTAATGATTGTCTAGCACAAACCAAGTATAAGTCTCGGTTTCTCTCGTGGTCAGAGTCAACTATCGCATTCCTGTTCAACATAACCCCTTTCAGTTTTCACATCGTATTCATTTAATTGTACATAGTTAGCTAAGCTATGTTAAATTAAACTCATATGGTGTAATCACTGAACCAGTTATATCTAATAAGGAATACTGCCTAACGGTCATAGTATAGGCCCACTAAATGCAACCTAGTTCACTATAACCTTAGGCTCTGATACCAATCTGTAACACCCCCAAATTTACTGTTGAGCGGAAGCATACTTTGGGGTGTTACTGATCAATACACAAAGCATAAGATTACATAATGAACGACCACTACATGCGTCGTTTACAAATACATTGAAATTATAAAGGTTTTACGCCGTTATAAAATAGTTTACAAAAGCCCTTGAGTTCAAATGATAGAGATTCTATGGCATAACTAAATTATACAAAATATAGTAATGCATGACAATCTCTTGATGTCTGAATGCGACTCGAACTAATGGGCATCCTGAATGGCAGTCCTACTGCTGCTGAGAACCTGAGAATACATGCTAAAATGTCAGCTATAAAGCTGGTGAGCTCACAGGTTTAATGATAAGATGTAATGTATGAACCACAAGATTTAATGATGTTTGAAATTAATCAAATATAATGTATATAAAGCCATGAGCACATAGTCTGAGCTTAACTGAGATGTCAGGATCACAACTAAGTGCCTGAGCGAGGGTGCCTCTATGCGTATGCCTAATCAACATACGTATGAACAAATGATAATGCGTCCGTTTGACCAGTCAGTGCTTGCTGACCCGGACGGGGATTGTCAGTCCCATATGGATCCATACACTAACATTCACGCTACAAAGTATTACCAAACTATGCTATGAGGACTTAAAATGATTAGATGATTTACTCATGTAATATATAGCGATGTTTTGATACTTGTGTTCAGATGTAAAACAAAATGAGCATGTATCTCATCCCTAGGTAAAAGCATTTAAAAAGGGGCTATGAGACTCACCTGAGCCTAATGAGATGCTATGAAGCACTAATGAGATTATACAAGAGAATTGATGTCGATCAATCGACTGAAACCTGCAGGGCGTCTTAGACGCGCAAGGTTTTTGATTGATTAGATGACTTAACAGACCATCTATGCTAGTTGTTCATTCAACTATTAATGTCCAAATGATTAGTTTTGGATTATTTATATTTTGTAAATATGTACGGCCCGTTGGTGAGTTTTTGTAATAATAATTTCAAGTGTTATTATTATGCGTCTCATCATTTTGTTTACTTGTAAAGTATATACCTATGCATTTTCAAAAGCGAGTACTTTTATATATATATCCGAAGATATATATATTTATGTCCGAATGTTTGTAGTCCAAAGGTGTCTAGGTCCGAAAGTGTGTATGTGTCCGAATGTAAGTTTTAGTCCGAAAGTCAAGGGTTCGGGTTCGGGAAAGTGGTCAAACGATCACCGTTTGACCCGAAACTTTTACACAAATCCTAATATGTCAAAATAGGTTTATAGAACTTGTCGTTATGTTTCGTGGATGTCTCAAAGTGTCACTTTTACCAAACTACCAAAACAGCCCTTAGTTTCATGTTTTCCAGATTTTTGACTCGACGAGCCTCTCGTTTTCTACCCTTTTTATTCCGAACCAAGCCACACCAAAAATAACAGATGATAATATATATTTCTAGTTCATTTTTGCACTTTATCATGATTACATAGGTTCATTTAGTATTTTTAATAATTTTGCGTAAGAACCGAACTCGTTTATCGACAAAATCTGATAACAGCTCAAAGGTCGGGTTATCCACGAAAATGGATGTATTTCTGGAAAAGGCTAAAGAATAACTTTTTGTATATAACAAAATTACCAAGATTTCCCAAGTGGTCTCATACGTTTTTGAGGTATACAACTCGAGATATAGTCCGGAGAAGCAGACAGAATTTTCTGTCAGCCGGAACAGTGATGCTATGTCGCCGGAGAAAATTATTTTAAAATAGCAAACGAAGTTGAAACGTTACGAAACAAATTTTGTTAGAAACCTTACTTCTTTTACTACATTTTAGGCTTAAGAAACATCTATTTTCATGTCAAAATGAATTTTATAAAAATCATTGAAGTTAGAACAGAATCTGGACAGGAAGATTAAGCTCCAGTTTTCGAGTTTTAAATCGTGTTTCGGTTAATTATTTGGACATTTCATGATTGGGTGAGCATACTAACATGTATATATATGTTAAGAAAGTAAAAATAATGAGTGATGAAGTTCCTTACAAAGAAAATGATGAAGAGATGAAGAAACTAAGCCGAGAGCTCTTTTCCTTGCGTTTTCTTGATTTTCCGAGTGGCGGCCGATGGTGGCTCTATGGTGGTTGTATGGTGGATTATGGTGATGATCTTGGTGGTTGTGGAGGCTGGAAAAACCAGCATAAATTCGTGGTTTAAGGGAGAGGAAAAAGTGAGAGAGTGATGGACATGAATGAAGGAGATGGGTGTTGTGGTTTAATCTTTCAACAACAAGATCCACAAATTGTGGATCTTGTTTTTGGAGCTGAAAATCAGTGGGGTGTGGGTCCCACAAGGTGGTTATTGTCTCAAATTTTGTTCCCCAAGTTTGCGCCCCGTGCGGTGTCCGTTTCCCCGGTCGTTTAAACGTTCGTTTGTAATTTAAACGTTATACGTACGTTTTTAAATAACGTTTGAATTTCGATATGTTTAAATTGAAGTATTGTTTAGAATACTTGAAAAACATTTATAAAAATGTTGGTTGATGGTGTCGGTATTGATTTGCGGTTTCGAGTTTCGGTTGTTTAGTCGCGTAACGTTTAAATTATACGTTTTTGTTATCGATTTGAAATACGATGTTTTAAATAATTGATTTCCATCCAAAATAATATATTTTAATTTATAAAATATATTTTGACGTTTATTCGATTGTCGGGCGCGTTTCGCGCGTTTTCGGTCGCTTCTGAGCATTTTATACGATACGAAATACTTACGTGATATTATCGAAATAATATTTAGAAATAAATATGTTCAATAAATAATTTCATATATTTTAATAATTCGTGTTCACCAACGTCCGTTTTAAGGAGTCGGAATCCATCCGGTTGAAATAATTGCACGATTAAACTTAATCGCGTACTGATATATATATAACAATATACATATTGATACATACAATTAGCCTAAGACATAGCACTAATTACATGTATTACTAGATGATTAGGATCTAATAACTAGTCCTAATTTGATGGGTGTCACACAAGTTGAGTTCTCGATCGATCTCGTGCCAGGGGCAGCACCTGTTGCACTAGCCCCATATCGTTTAGCCCCTTCAGAACTTCAGGAGTTGTCTACTCAGTTACAGGAACTCCTGGATAAGGGATTTATTAGACCGAGTTCTTCACCATGGGGAGCTCTGGTACTGTTTGTGAAAAAGAAGGACGGTACATTCAGAATGTGTATCGACTATAGAGAGTTGAACAAATTGACCGTCAAGAACCGTTACCCACTTCCTCGTATTGATGACCTATTCGACCAACTTCAAGGGTCAAGTTTCTATTCGAAGATAGATCTAAGATCAGGTTATCATCAGTTACGAGTTCGTGACATCGACATCTCAAAGACTGCTTTCCGAACTCGCTATGGACATTACGAGTTCCAAGTGATGCCTTTTGGTTTGACTAACGCACCGGCTGTATTCATGGATCTTATGAACCGAGTGTGCAAACCATATCTCGATAAGTTTGTCATTGTCTTCATCGATGACATTCTCATTTACTCGCGCAATGAACAGGAACACGCGCAACATCTCAAAACCATTCTAGAACTTTTTAGACACGAAGAGTTATATGCTAAGTTCTCCAAGTGTGAGTTCTGGATGCAAACTGTTCAATTCCTTGGTCATGTGATTGACAGTCAAGGAATTCACGTAGATCCCTCAAAGATTGAGGCTATCAAGTGTTGGCAAGCACTGACAACGCCGACCGAAGTACGCCAATTCTTAGGACTGGCTGGTTATTATCGGCGCTTCATTGAGAATTTCTCCAAAATAGCCCAACCTCTCACGACACTGACTCAGAAGGAAAAGAAGTTCGATTGGACTGATAAACAAGAGTCAGCATTTCAGCTATTGAAGCAAAAGCTATGCAGTGCACCCATTTTATCATTACCCGAAGGCAACGAAGACTTCGTGGTATATTGCGATGCCTCACACCAAGGTCTTGGCTGCATGTTGATGCAACGAGACAAGGTTATTGCCTACGCCTCCCGACAACTCAAAGTTCACGAGAAGAACTACACAACTCATGATCTCGAATTAGGAGCCGTAGTGTTCGCACTCAAGATCCGGAGACACTATTTGTATGGCACAAAATGTACCATCTTCACCGATCATATAAGCCTCCAGCATATATTCGATCAGAAGGATCTCAATATGAGGCAACGTCGCTGGATCGAGTTGCTCAACGATTATGACTGCGAGATCAAATATCATCCGGGCAAAGCAAATGTAGTTGTGGATGCCCTAAGTCGAAAAGAGCGCACAAAACCACTTCAAGTCCGAGCTCTTAGTATAACCATCCACAATGATCTAATCATTCAAATCCTCACCGCTCAACTCGAAGCATTGAAACCTGAAAACATCAAGGATGAGGCCTTGCGAAATATGGTGAATCAATTCGAAATCAAACCCAATGGGGTCAGGTACTTCGCAAACCGAATCTGGTTACCCAAGTTCGGAAACCTTCGAGACTTGGTGATGGATGAAGCTCACAAGTCCAAATATTCTATACATCGTGGATCTGATAAGATGTATCATGGCATTAAGGGATCATACTGGTGGCCAAACATGAAAGCAGAGATTGCCACGTATGTCAGCAAGTGCCTCACATGTTCAAAAGTCAAAGCTGAATATCAGAAGCCCACCGGTCTGCTACAGCAACCGGACATTCCTGAATGGAAATGGAAGCATATCACTATGGATTTCATCATAAACTCCCAAGAACAGCTAGCGGTTGCGACACCATTTGGGTGATCGTAGACCGGCTCACCAAATCAGCTCATTTCATCGCCATCAAGGAAACTGACAAAATGGAACGTCTCTCGCGAGTCTATATGAAGAAGATCGTATCATGGCATGGCGTTCCTATCTCGATTATCTCTGACAGAGATAGTCGTTTCACTTCTCAGTTTTGGAGATCATTGCAGAAATCGTTAGGTACTCGTCTGGATATGAGTACTGCGTATCATCCTCAAACCGATGGCCAAAGTGAAAGGACAATCCAAACACTGGAAGATATGTTACGCGCATGCGTAATTGACTTCGGCGCAAATTGGGAACATCACTTGCCATTGTGTGAATTCTCATACAACAACAGCTACCATACCAGTATTGGAGCTGCTCCATTCGAGGCGTTGTACGGTCGTAAGTGCCGTTCGCCTATCTGCTAGACCGAGGTTGGAGATAGCCAACTCACTGGCCCTGAAATCATTCATGAAACCACCGAAAAGATCGTTGGTATCCAGCAACGGCTGAAGGTCGCACGTGATCGTCAGAAAAGTTATGCTGACGTGAGACGCAAGCATCTCGAGTTCCAGGTTAGGGATCGAGTATTGCTGAAAGTATCACCTTGGAAAGGTGTTATCCGATTCGGCAAACGTGGGAAGTTAAACCCTAGATACATCGGACCTTTTGAGATCCTTGAAAGGATTGGTCCAGTCGCATATTAATTGCAGCTACCTCCAGAGCTCAGTAGCGTGCATCCCACATTTCACATTTCTAACCTGAAGAAATGTCTGTCTGATGAGACACTCAATATCCCGCTCGAGGAAATCCAAATTGACGACAAACTTCATTTTGTCAAGACACCAGTGGAGATCATGGACCGTGAGGTCAAACAGCTTAAACAAAGTCGTATCCCTATTGTCAAAGTTCGGTGGAATTCGTGGCGAGGTCCGGAATTCACCTGGGAACGGGAAGACCAGATGCGACTCAAGTATCCCCACTTATTTGCAGACTTCACTCACACACCAACTCAGAGCTGAATTTCGGGACGAAATTCTCTTAACAAGGGGAGAATGTGACACCCGTAAAAATTAGGACTAGTTTTTAGTTCCTAATCATTTAGAAATACGTGTAATTAGTTCTATGTATTAGGCTAATTGTATGTATCAATATATATATTGTTGAATATATATCAGTACGCGATTATATTTAATCGTGCATTTTCAAATCGGCCAAATTTCCGATTCATTTATACGGCGTTGGTGAAAAACAAATATTAAGTAATACAGAATTATTATTTAATATCCACATATTTATTATATATTATTTATATAATATATAAAGTATTTCGTATCGTACAAATCAAATGGTCATGACAAAACTCATAAGTAATGAATTATTATTAGAGATAAAAATTATTTATCACTTTGATTAAAATAAAACACATTTCGTTTTATTTCATTCTACTCAAACGCGACGAAACCGATTAAATCCTATACGGATCACAAACTTAAAACAAAGATATATTTTTATATCTCATTAAAAGTATTTTTATTAAAATACTTCGATTAAAATACGTACGATATCAATTGTAGAAAATTATCATTTAAAAACATTATACTACTTTGCGATCGGGTAAGCAAACACGGGTTTAATTTCGCACTGTGTGCATGTTTGGGCTGGAGAAGATCCACATTTTGTGGATCTTGCCCGTGCAATAATACTCCCTCCTTTCCCATTTCAATCTCTTTTTCATCTATCTCTTTTCTCTGCTCTATCTCTATCTCTCGGTTCTCTATATTCATCAAAACAACAACAACAATTAACAACAAGATCATCATCATCATCATCATCAGCTGGAAATCATCATCATCCTCATCAACATCATCTTCATCTTCAAGCTTCATCACCACCACCTCCATTTTGGGTTCCATTTTGATTGTAAGGAATCGTTTACGTTTTTGTTAATTTTACATGTTTAAGTTGCATATATTAGCATGCTATTACGTTCCCCAAACTGATTATAGCCTTAGATCGAACCAAAATTGCTGAAATTAAATGTTAGTTCGAACAGACCCTGTAAACAGACCAGGATCCGGCGGCACCCTCTAAGGTGACAGCGGCACCTCTTGAAAAACCATGGATCCGGCGGCACCCTCTAAGGTTGTTGAGAACTGAGACACTGCTAGATTTGCTCAGAATACAAGTATTGTGCCTCTGTTAGAAGTACTACCACTGTTAGTAGTTGCCACTGCTAGTTAGTAGCTGCCGCTGTCAAGTAGTTTGTCTAACAGTGCCACTGTTAGTGTGTAGTTTGTATTTTGTATTAAGTACTCAACCACTGTTGATAATATACGAGTACTACCCCTGTTAGTGATATAGATAACCACTGTTGGTTAGATATAGTTGAATAGAGAGAATTATGGAATAGATATGATTCCATAATAGTTTGATTCTGTAAAGGACTCTATATGTTATAAATAGAGATCCTGTAAAACCCTAGAGGGTGACGAATTCATTCTAGTTATTAGCTTCAAGGTTGTAAACCCTAACACAAATTGTGTGTTCGTATTATTGTTAATAATATTGAAGCTTTTGGTTAGATATTCTGTTATATACAAGTTTGTTCTTCAAGTTATTAATAAACTATTCCGCAAGCTTATTAATAATCAATCAAAGTAATACATACTAAGATCTCTAGCTGGGATCATCAAGTGGTATCAGAGCTTGGTATTACTTTGATCTTGAAGAAGGTAATTAAATTTTGCAGCTTTTTCAACAAACAACAACATGTCTACTGAAACAATGGAAGGTATTCAAGCTACAAAAATCCCCATGCTCAAACCCGATGAGTTTGAGCTATGGCAGACTATGATTAGACAATACATGTTGCTGACTGATTATATGATGTGGGAGGTGGTTACTAATGGACCAGTTTATACTAAGGATGCAGATGGTAAAAAGGAAGAAAGACCACCACCAAAGACTGATGCAGAGAGAAAAGAAAGAGCAACAGAGTGGAAGGCATTAAGTACTCTACTTTTGTCTATTCCTAATGAGTATCAAAGGAAGTTTGAAAACTGTGAAGATGCTCAGGTTCTTATGCAAGCAATTGTTAAGAGATTTGATGGTAATGATAACACCAAGAAGAATAAGAGATCTCTTCTCAAACAACAGTTTGAAAACTTTGCAGGTGTAAAGTCTGAAACTCTGACTCAGACTTTTGATAGATTTCAAAAGCTTGTGGGTGATCTTGAGAATCACAATGTTAAGGTTGATAAAGATGATTTGAATAGGAAGTTTCTAAGATCATTAGGCACAGATTGGAATATGTATACTGTGGGACTTAGACAAAGTGCAGATCTTGAAGAAAAGGAGATTGAAGATCTATACAATGATCTGAGGAACTTTGAGCCTGAGGTGATGGCTCTGAAACAGTCCAATAGTAGCTCTAACAATGCTGCTTTTGTGTCTGTTGGTGAATCTGGTAGCTGTAGCACATCTGGTGCTAATGATAATATCTTGGAAGCCTTCTTTGCGAGTCATGTTAATTCATCATTAACAACAGAGGATTTGGAACAGGTTAATGAAGAAGATCTTGAAGAGATGGATTTGAGATGGCAGATGGCTATGATTACTATCCGGGCAAAAAGGTTTATGCAAAGGTCTGGGAACAGAAACTTCACTTACAAGAGAGATGGTGTAGCTGGATTTGACAAGAGCAAGGTGGAGTGCTTCAACTGTCACAAGATGGGACACTTTGCTAGAGAATGCAAGAGCACACAGGCTGGAGGATCTCAGAATGGTATTATGAGAAATAGTTCTGCTCCACAAAGAAGATTGGTACCTGTTCAGAACACCACTTCTGATTCATTGGTTGCACAAGATGGGATGGGAGGATTTGACTGGAGTGACCAAGAAGAGCTTGTAGTTCAGAATCAAGCTTTGATGGCTGTCACAGAAGAACCAGAGCCTTCAGACATTCCATATGAGGTACAATCTAAATTATGTTCTCCTGCATGTAAGAAAATGGTTAAATTTTATAGGGATCATAATCTGGTTGTGTGTAATGAATTAAAAGCTTGTGTGGAAAAGAGTCAACATTCAACTTTAGCCATTGAAAACTTAGAAAGACAGATAAAAGCTTTTGAAAAGAATGAATCACAATTTCACTTAGATATTAAATATCTGAATTGGGAAAAGAAAGCTTTACAAACAAAAGTTGATATGCTAAGTGCAAAGTTGGCTGAGGCAATTTCTGATAAAGAGTCAATAAAATTGAAAGTTGATGAATTGGAAAATGCTTCAAAAGGTGTTCAAAACTTAATCAAGTCTCAAATTCATGATAAATTAAAACTTGGATTAGGTTACAACCTTAATGCAGTACCCCCACCTTATAATCATACTTACTTCCCATCTAAGCTTGAGTTTGACTTAGAAAAACTTAAGGTAGGTGTGTCTGAGGAGGTTAAAAAGGTAGATCCAGTTGTTAATTGTGCTGATAATGTGAATTTTGATAAAGTTGAGGTATCTGATTGGACTGAGGAAGATGAGAGTGATAGTGATAGCTCATCTAGTGGTAATTCTGTGGATGATTGTGTTAAGCCTATTACTGGTCTAGTTTCTGAATTAATAGTACTAAACTAGAAGAGGGTAAAAAGATGTTTGTTGAGAAGGCAAAGGCTCAGTTAGATCAAGTTAGAAAATCCAATAAATCTAGATCTGGTCTAGGTTATGTGCACAAAAGAGTTAATCCTGAATCAAAAGATAAGTCAAAAGATAAATCTGAATGTGAAAAGTGTGCATGTAAATCAAACAGGTCTGATTTAATTTCTGCAAATAATGCAAATAGATCCATTTCCAGGGGTAATCAGAGAAATTGGAACCAATTGGTTTCACAAATGTTGGGTAATGGGTTTGAATGTATGAAAAGAAAGGCATGTTATATATGTGGCAGGTACAACCATACTCAACAGGACTGCTACTTCAATCCTAATAATAATAGGAACAGAGGTACAAGTCCATTGTTGAAAAACAAGCCAAACAGAGGCAAGGCTGCAACCACTGTTAATGATGCAGCAGTGCCACTGTATAAGGCTAACAGAGGCATGAACAGAACAGGGGAAGGCTTGGCCACTGCTAGGCATGCTACCTCTGCTAGTGTTAAGCATTCCAAAAGAATGTTTACACCAAGTAGAGCTACCACTGCCAGGCTTATCAATACCAATTTGAAAGTGACCACTGTTAAGCTTATTGCCCCTGTTAGGTCAAAAATTGATTGTTTTTGGAGACATAAAAATGAGTGTAAATCTGAAGTGTCCAAAACCAATGCAGCACTGAGATCAATCACTGTCAAAAGGGTTGATGTCAAAGGTGCTCATGGGAAACCCAAAGCCAAATTGGTTTGGGTTCCCAAGAAAAACTAATTGTTTTTCTCATATATGTGCAGGGCAAGCCACCAAGCTTATGGCATATTGATTCTGGCTGTTCAAGACACATGACTGGAGACAGGAAAAAGCTACAGGACTTTAAAGCGTTTGATGGAGGAGATGTAGCATTTGGAAGCAATCCTAAAGGAGGTAAAATCACAGGTAAAGGTAAGGTAAAAAGCAGTAAGCTCACTTTCAATGATGTTTATTATGTTGAGCAATTGAGATACAATTTGCTTAGTGTGAGTCAAATCACAGATAAGCAAAATCCTGTATATTTCACTGACACAGAATGCCTTATACTTTCTGAAAAACTCAAAATACCTGAAGATAAGATTTTAATGAGAGTTCCAAGAAAGGATAATGTATACTGTAGTGATTTAAACAAGATGGAATCTCAAAATGTTAACTGTCTCATTTCTAAAGCTACTGTATCTGAATCTGAACTATGGCATAGGAGGATGTGTCACTTGAATTTCAAGACCATGAATAAACTTGTTAGGAATAAGCTAGTGAGAGGCTTACCTGAAAAGTTATTTGAATGTAGTGACCACTGTGTAGCATGTCTCAAAGGCAAGCAACACAAGACCTCTTATAAGACCAAGCTTGTGAATACCAATACCACTCCCTTACACCTGTTACATATGGATTTGTTTGGCCCTACCAATGTAGCTAGTCAAGGGAAGAAATCTTACTGTTTGGTAATAACTGATGATTACTCTAGAATGAGTTGGGTGTTCTTTCTTAGGACTAAGGATGAGACAGGTGAAATACTTAGATCATTCATAACTAGGATTGAGAATTCAACTAATCAAAAGGTTAAGATCATCAGGTGTGATAATGGGACAGAATTTAAGAATCATGAGATGAATAAGTTCTGTGAGGATAAAGGTATAGAAAGACAGTATAGTGCACCTAGGACTCCACAACAAAATGGAGTAGCTGAGAGGAGGAATAGGACACTAATTGAGGCTGCTAGAAGCATGCTAGCAGATGCTAAACTTCCAATGTCCTTTTGGGCAGAGGCAGTTAGCACTGCTTGTTATGTTTTGAATAGGATTTTGATTATTAAACCTCATAACAAGACACCCTATGAGTTATTCTTTAAGAGAAAACCTTTGGTTAGCTTTTTAAAACCATTTGGATGTCCTTGTACTGTCTTAAATACCAGAGATCATCTTGGTAAGTTTCAGAGTAAGGTAGATGAGGGTGTATTTGTTGGATACTCTATTCAAAGCAAGGCTTATAGAGTATTTAACAAAAGGACTAGGATCATAGATGAGACCATGGATGTGACCTTTAATGAACATACATCAAATGTAGAAGGAAAAGGTCCAGAAGTTTTGTTTGATATTGATGCACTAACCCATGCTTTTAGATATCCAGATTTGTCTATTAGTGCAGATACAGATGCAGGTACAGATGCAGGTAATGATGCAGGTAAAGATGGGCTTTCAAGCACAAGTCAGACTAAAAAGGATGACTTGCGGTATGTATTGTTTCCTATTTGGTCTCCAGATCCTCCAGAAGCATTCCAGTTAGAGCAAGATGAACCTTCAGATGATTCAAGTGGGTCAAGTAGCAAAAATGGTTCAAAGGATGAAGATGGTTCAATTCCAACAGAAAATCAACCATTTACTTCAAAGGGTTCTCATATAGTTTCAGAGCATGATTCAGAAGGAGAGCCCGATTCTCCAAAATTTGTTGAACAAAGTCCTCCATTTCAAGTTTTGGAAAGGACTTCTTTGTCAGATTCTGAAGCAACTCCAAAGCCTTCACAAGAAAGAGAAGAAAGAGATTCTTACTCAGAATCTGAAATGGATAATCTTTTGGGTCCAAATTTGGAAAGAGAACTGCTTGATACATCAACATCTAAGTATCTGGTTCACAAAGATCATTCTTTGGATTTGGTCATTGGTGATATTAATTCATCTGTTCTGACCAGACAGCAGTCAAAGGTAAGAGAAGAAGATTTACATACTTCATTATATGTTTGTTTTCTTTCTCAGATGGAACCAAAGAAGGCAGTGGAAGCTCTCAAAGATCCAAGTTGGATAGAGTCAATGCAAGAAGAATTGTTGCAGTTTAAACTGCAAGATGTATGGGATTTGGTTGATCTACCAAAAGGAAAGAGGGCTATAGGCACAAGGTGGATCTTCAAGAACAAGAGAGATGAAAGAGGTATAGTGATAAAGAATAAAGCAAGGCTGGTAGCACAAGGGTATACACAGGAAGAAGGCATAGATTATGATGATGTTTTTGCTCCTGTTGCTAGAATAGAAGCTATTAGGTTATTTTTAGCTTATGCATCTTATCAGGATTTCAAAGTTTATCAAATGGATGTGAAGAGTGCTTTTCTTCATGGTCTAATTGATGATGAGGTGTATGTATGCCAACCACCAGGGTTTGAAGATCCAACATATCCAGATAGAGTGTGCAGATTGAAGAAAGCGTTGTATGGGCTACATCAAGCACCAAGAGCTTGGTATGATACACTATCCGAGTATCTTCTCAAGAATGGATTCAAGAGAGGTACTATTGACAAGACTTTGTTTACCAAGAGGGTTCAGAGAGATATATTGTTGGTACAGGTTTATGTTGATGATATTATTTTTGGTTCAACTAGGGACTCATTGTGCAGAGAGTTTGAGAGTTTAATGCATAAGAAATTCAAGATGAGTTCCATGGGTGAACTCACTTTCTTTTTAGGATTGCAGGTTAAACAGAAGTCAGATGGAATCTTTATTAACCAAGGAAAGTATGTGCAGGATATTCTGAATAAATTTGGTTATAAAGATGGGAAGATAGCTAGCACTCCTATGGAGGCACACAAACATCTTACTTCTGATCCTGATGGAGAAGAAGTAGATGTGCACTTGTACAGGTCAATGATTGGTTCTTTGATGTATTTAACTTCATCTAGACCTGACATTATGTTTGCAGTGTGTCTTTGTGCTAGGTATCAAACCAATCCAAAGCAGTCACACATGTATGCTGTGAAACGGATCTTTAGATACTTGAAAGGTCAACCTGATTTGGGACTTTGGTATGCTAAAGGATCAGATTTTGAGCTTAAGGCTTTCACAGATAGTGACTATGGTGGTGAGAACATGGATCGAAAATCCACCAGTGGAGGATGTCAATTTCTTGGAAATAGATTAGTGTCATGGCAATGTAAAAAGCAGACCACGGTTTCCACTTCTACAGCAGAAGCAGAATATGTTGCAGCATCAAGTTGCTGTGCACAGGTTCTTTGGATTCAGAATCAAATGCTGGATTATGGTTTGACTTTCATGAACACTCCTATTTATATTGATAATACTTCTGCTATTAGTATCATTCAGAATCCAGTTAAGCATTCAAAAACCAAACACATTGAGATCAGATATCATTTTATACGAGATTGTTATGATAAAAGATTGATTCATATTTTTAAAATTCATACTGATAATCAACTTGCAGATCTTTTTACAAAAGCATTTGATGTAGGAAGATTTACATTTTTTATAACTAATATTGGTATGATCAATCTCACGTAGTGTTTTGGTCTGGATTTGATACTAACAGGGGTAAAATATATTGTATGTGACAGGGTCAGGTGTTGCCACTGTTAGCTTCATTATGATAACAGATGGTGCCACTGTTAGTTTACCTTTGCCACTGTCAATGTATTTTAAACCCCTGCTGTATATGTGTGTAATTTAACCCCTGCTAGTTGTTTTTCTTAGTTTAATATTGCAGGTTTCAGCCACTGTCAAGAGACATCACTTGAGCTGGAATTTAATGTTTTATTTGTTTCTTCTTATTTTTTGGTTAAAAAAAATAAAAAAAAATAAAAAAAAAAATAAAATAAAAAATTCGTTGTCTAACTAAGACAAGTTTATGCCCCTGTTAGTTCTAAGTTGGCGTTTCCTTTGTCGGATGCCCCTGCTAGACTATCAGCCGCTGCTAGCTTTGTTAGATGGTTAGAAAGGGTTGACTATAAATTGACCAAGTGAGGTACCCCTGTTGGGTTTGTTTGTAAATTGTGCCCCTGTTGGGTATAACCAGCAGTGCCACTGCTAGTTCTATTTTTAGGGCTTGGCACTGTCATCAAATAAATACTCAAATACTTCACTTTTTCAATTACGCTTTCAAAATTTTCAAAACCCTTCAATAATCGCTCTCGCTTTGAGTTGTTTATTGTAATTCACTCTTCGTTCGTTCATCAATTACATCAATGGCATCTTCATTGTCATCTGATTCTGATCATTCTACGCTAAGTGTTCATTCTGAACACAATATGAGGGCTTTCTTGAATAAAGAACTTGCCGATGAGTATTTTCACCCTATTATTGATTTCTTGAGTAATTGTCCAGTTACACATGCCCTTACTGTTTGTCCACGATTAATTCGATCGCATATTCAAGAATTCTGGCAGAATGCAAAGGAAGGGAATGTTAATGGCATTACTCACATTCATTCCACTGTCAAGGGTAAGAAGGTAATGGTTACTGAGATTGTTCTAAGAGAGCTTTTACAGTTTGATGATGAAGGTGGAATTCTGGAATTATCGAGAGAAGATTTGTTTAAAGGCATTATGGATATGGGGTATGAAGGTTCAGGAAAGACAAGATCAGAATATACTTTCTTGAAGTCATGGTTTTGTCCTCAATGGAAGTTCTACATTCATACTTTTCTGGTATGTTTGTCTCAAAAGAGAACTAGTTTTAATGAATTTAGTTCTACTATTGCATATCCTATTATCTGCTTGGCACAGGGTATTAAATTTAATATATCTAGATTTATCTTAGATAATATGGTTAGGAATGTAAAGGGTGATACATTCGTTATGTACCCTAGATTTGTTCAGCTTTTATTGAATAATCAATTGTCAAATCTGCCAGCAGAGGATAGTGTGATTGTTAGTTCTACTCTATCTTTGAGGACTATTAAGGCTATGAATCAGTATCAGAATGCTTTTTCTAAGAAGGAAACTGCATTATTTTCTACAATGCTAGTTACTCCTTCTGCCACTGGTGGTGTATTACCAACACCATCTGGACCAAATGATGACAGACCAACAACACAAGTTGGTTCTGAACACACATCAGGAGGTGGCATCAAAAGAAAACAAGGGAACAAACAGCCTACCCAATCTAAAGCCAAGAAATCCAAGAAGGCTACACAGGCTATGGAGATTCCTGTTTCTCCACAGTCTCAGTCAACTGTCCCAACACAACAGGTGAACATACTTGATGAAAATGTTCATTCTGGAAGGGCTGCCACTACTGTTTCTAGCCCACTGGCAGGGCAGGATAGTGGTAACATTAATCAGACCCAACCAGAGGCAACTATGTTTGATGAACCTATGGGTGATGATTCAAATGTAGGTCCCAGTACCAATAACCAAGGGACATCTGCAGTGGCAGATGTGGGCAAGGATTCAACTAAGAGGTCACACTCTAATGTTGATGAGCCTAGTGATACTGATGAATTGACGATTTCCTATCTTGTACATGATATCAATAAACTGTGGAGCAAATATGAGAGGGAAAGGGCTTACAGAAAAGAGGCTCAACAGAAAATTCAAGCTCAGGATGAGTTAATTGCTAAGCAGAAGGAGATCATTGATCATCAGAAGGCAGAGTTGCTTGATGTGCAGAATAGATTGGTAATGCTTGAGGAGGCTGTCAACAATATTCTTCTACCTGCGAATAAGTTAAAGGAATCTTCAGGCAAGGGGGAGAAGAAAGCAGATGATGATAATATGCCTGAAGATGATGGTTCAAGAAAAGCAGGTGATGATGATGATGATGATGATGATTCACATGGACCTCATGATGATATGACTGGAGCAATGATAAATATTGATGAGATGCATGATGATTCTGCAGCTACAGAGGTGCTTGAGCTTGATGATAATACAGTTGAGATAGATATATGTGAGCATAATGAGGCACAATCAGAAGACACTGTGGAGTTAGTGTTTGATGATAAAGATGATGATTATGTGCAGAGCAGGGATAAGGCTGAGGAGGAGCTCAATGTCTCTGATTATGTGATACATGAAAGTTTAGATGATGAGATGGTAAATGCTGCAGATGACAGAAGAATGGTGGTATATACTGGTGAAGATTCTTCTAAAAATGTTAATACAAGTGATGGTGCAGGAACAGAGCAGACTGATGAAACAGATGAAACAGTTTATCAGGTATTTCCATTGAATAAAGGGTTGCCTGAGAAAGCTGCACTTAGATTATATTTTTGGGATGTGATGGGTGCTAACCTGGAAAATAAGAAAAGAGTCAGTTTCAGTGATAGGCCAGTGTATGAGGTGGTTGATGATGTTGAAAAAGAGATGAAAGAAGGAGAAGTTGAGATTAAGGGGGAGCAATCAAAGTCAATTGATGAAGAGAAGAAGTTGCAGACCTTTACAAGAAAGAAATCTATTCCCAGAAGAAAGCCAACTAATACTTTATCCCCTGTCAAAACTTCTACCACTGTTGTCACAATTTCAACCACTGTCAACACTAACACTACCACTGTTACATCTACCCCTGTTAGTACACCAACACCTAACACTGTTGATACACCAATCACCACTGCTGTCATATCAACCCCTGCCACAACTACCACAACAACAAGACCAAGAGAGGTACCTGTTACAATAAGAGAACCAACTTCACCACTCAAGCCTGAGTCTAAATTGCCTGTGATTGATCCAAAAGACAAAGGTAAAGGAAAGTTAAAAGAAAAATCAAAAGTGAAAGAAATTAAAGAACCTCATCTTGAGTCTCATGATATGCTAAGGATGCAAGTAGAAGAAAGGGAAAGGTTGATAAGGAGAGCTGCAGAAGCTAAAGCTGAAGAAGAGGGTGATGATGTTAAAATGATTTTGGATGATCTGAGTGTAGTGACTATTACACAGAAAGCTGCAGAGATTGTTAAAGAAAAGACTGCACAAGGATTAAAGCTTCCTGCTCAGAGAGTTCATGATTATTTAAAGAAGAAGAATGAAGAGGAAGAGTTATCTTCTGGATTTTTGTTGATGAAAAGGTCAAATGAGGAAAGGGCTAGAAAGAAAAAGCAAGAGGAATTAGCCAAGAAGAGGAGTAAACCTTTACCATATGCTGAAAGGAGAAGACAAATGATCAATGCTCTGTCTGATAATTATGCCCCAGCTAAAATTGTTAAAGGATGGAATATGCAGAAGCTGGAACAGGCATATGATAGGTATATGGGAAGAGATGATGAGTGGACCAAGAAATTGGAAGAGAATAGGCATTTGAATACATTGATGAAGGAGAAGAAAGAAAAGGCAGATAGGGAAATGGTAAAGTTTTTGAAAGAAGAAGAAGAAAGAAGAGAAAAAGCAGCTGCTGAGGCAGCAGAGAAATCCTTAGAGGATAAGCAGAATGAAGTCAGAAGAAATTCATGGAAAAATCAGATTTCTAAAGACAATGTTATTCCTGACATTCCAAGATTTGATCCAGAGCTGAAAAAGAGAATCAAGATTCTGACTGATAGCAAGGAGATTTCTGAAAGACCAAGAAAGGCTAGAATTATAAATTGGGAAGGAGTAGCAATTGATTATGGTTTCAGAAAAATGATCCTTGAGATTAAGATTGAAAGGGAAAGAGGATTTGATGACCATGTTGGGAGTATGATTGATTTGCTCAGAATCTGTACAAGAGATGATCTTATGGAGTTGTATCAAGTGAGCAGAATCAGGAATAGAAAGAACTCTGAGGCTGTGATTGAAAGACAAATGATGGAGTTATTGCAAAGCATGTTTGAACCAGCAAGCATGTATCACTTATTCTTTCACTGTCATCAAAGGGTTATAACCTGGAGATATTTTGCCAGAGCTGGAGTACACATGGTAGTATTTAACAATGGGCAGGTGATCTACATGTTTGATGATCGACACTATGTGCTGGGAACAGGGCTGCTGAATAGATTGGTTGATTTGAAGTTATCTACAACCATCATTACTGAAGGAGCTTACAGAGCTTTATACATGGTGTTCAATCAACTGCATAAGAGGCAAACGATGAAGGAGATAGAAGAAGAAAAGAAGGATTGAAACTTGAATCATTACTCTGAATGATCAAGTTTAGGGGGAGATTGTTGAGAACTGAGACACTGCTAGATTTGCTCAGAATACAAGTATTGTGCCGCTGTTAGAAGTACTACCACTGTTAGTAGTTGCCACTGCTAGTTAGTAGCTGCCGCTGTCAAGTAGTTTATCTAACAGTGCCACTGTTAGTGTGTAGTTTGTATTTTGTATTAAGTACTCAACCACTGTTGATAATATACGAGTACTACCCCTGTTAGTGATATAGATAACCACTGTTGGTTAGATATAGTTGAATAGAGAGAATTATGGAATAGATATGATTCCATAATAGTTTGATTCTGTAAAGGACTCTATATGTTATAAATAGAGATCCTGTAAAACCCTAGAGGGTGACGAATTCATTCTAGTTATTAGCTTCAAGGTTGTAAACCCTAACACAAATTGTGTGTTCGTATTATTGTTAATAATATTGAAGCTTTTGGTTAGATATTCTGTTATATACAAGTTTGTTCTTCAAGTTATTAATAAACTATTCCGCAAGCTTATTAATAATCAATCAAAGTAATACATACTAAGATCTCTAGCTGGGATCATCAAAGGTGCCGGCGGCACCTCTTCAAAACACTAAGATCCGGCGGATCACTCCAAGGATCCGACGGATTCAACCTTAATCAGACCCAAGCCCAGCCGTTTTAACTCATGACTAAACCAAACATTATCATGTCGCGATTTTCAACTAAGTGATTAATCAAGGGATGTCTAAAATTCAAACAACTATAAATAATTTTCACAATGTATTTTATTTATACGAACCTAAATTATTTATATACAATACGATACGCTTTCACACAAATTTCAGTTACATGAAACAAACATATTTATGTTCTCGAAATCCTTATTTCAACCAATAACCAACGTGCCGTATCCGTTTTCACAAACTCAAACATAATCATTAACCAAAGTATTTGGTCATAACTAGTTAAGGGAATAACTAGCATAGATGGTCTGGAGAGTCATCTAATCAATAAAACCTTGCGCGTTTAATACGCCCGACAGGTTTCAATAATCTAATCATTTACCAAAACCTTGCGCGTCTAAGACGCCCTGCAGGTTTCAGTCGATTGAACGACACCAATTCGCTTGTATAATCTCATTAGTGCTTCGTGTTTGTCCTTATACGTGGATCTAACGGAACCGAGTCAATATAATTAATAGCGGAAATAACAATTATATCACAAACTAATCAAACGAACAATCAAACACAATGAATATCAAACCAAACTTTATATATTCGATTATGAACGATCAGCTTACAGGTAATTTCGACAAATGGCGTTTAGGGTTTCGTCAACCCTAAACAGAAAACGTAAAAATGTTTTTATACAAACTCTGGCACCTGCGACGTCACACGCGACGTCGCAGGCCCAAGCCCATGCGACGTGTGACTACGTCGCAAGCCCCAAACCTGACGTTGCACCTGTGACGTTACAGACAACGTCGCAGGAGTCAGGAAACTCAAAACTTAATACAAAACTAACTACGAGCTAGACCAACTGACAGACACAAACATGTACCAACAAACTCCCCCGTGTCTTCAGCTTGGTCTTCAAAAATTCTTCAATTAAACCCAGCCCGCCGGGAATGCTCCATTCGCATGAATACCATGAGTCACGCATAATCTGACGATATTGTAAAATTGATCGGCCAATATGCGATTGAACTCATTACTTCTATTTACCTGAATTCGATCATCAAAGAGTTTACGTAAATCCTTTTCATGAAAATTTATTAAACTCATCGGATCATATACTCGAAACGTTGTTTGTCTCAACCTCCAAATACCTCCAGTTTCTGGCCACGGTTCTGAATCTGGAACAAATGTAATAACCGCTTCACCAGTGTGTGGATCAAGTTCCCATTTAACAAATCTGCGAAGAAAATTATAGGGAACTGGTTCCAGAGGTATCTCAGTCATACAATCGGCAGGAGGATAATGAATTCTAACCATCGGTCGATTCGTATCTGGATCAATCTTCTTTTTATACGTATACCGAGTACCAAGACTAGGCTTTATCTTGCAATATTTCTTGGTTTGACATTCTCGAACTATCGTCCTTTGAATAAACTCGGCATAATCATTCTTGAACGGATTAATCAAGTTCAGCTGAGCTAAACGATTGATTTCACCCTTTGGCAACGTACTCAATCGATCAAATCTCATTTTCAAGTACTGAACTCCGTCCTTTCGCTTAATCATAAACAAGTTTCTCTGACATTTCCAGCTTTTGATAACTCCAGTGTAATTTCCACTAACCCTGTATACTTGACATTTCACTGGAATAGGAATTGGATTTCGTCCCTGAGGCCACCATTTCTTGTTTCTTTCTTTCTTTTCTTTGGCAGTGAATTTTCTAGGAATATCGGAAGATTCAGTTTCAGGTACTGCTGAGTCCGGTGCCTGTGTATCTGGAGCTGGAGTTGATGTCGATTCTTGAGCAGGCTTTGCTTGAGAAGAACTTGATTCTCCATGGTGAGCTTTTGCAGGCCTCTCATCTTCACTAGAATCAGATTCGATAATCGGTGCACCATCATAAGCTTCCTCAGATTGTGCATCATCATAAACTTCATCGGAATCTAACTTTTCATCTTCTACTGAGACCTCATCATCCATATCAAATACATATCCTGATTCCGTCTCAGGACCCGCTCTGTTGGCCATTCTTTGAATAAACGACAGATCAGCAAATGAGTAATCAACAGCCAGCGGTCTCGGTTGCCCTGGAATATCATTAACAGAGAAATAATCCAAACGAGGTACATTTTCATTAATGCCAGATTCAATTACAGGGGTGGGGGTTACATTTTCAGGTCCTAGTGACTCTACATTTGGGCCCCCAGACCCAATCTCCCCCGAGGCACTAGACCTAGCCTCTAAAACCTTAACCTTCTCCTGCAGCTCAGTAATCTGGTTGGCTTGAGTCTCGATAATCGCAGCTTGGGCTGCGTACTGCTCAGCTTGTTCTTTCATCTGCTGCTGCATCATCTGCATATTGTTCATCATTTGTTGCAGAAACGCCGGAGTCGGTTGAATAGCAAAATCATCTTGCGGCGACGGGTTGACTGGAGCGCTTGCAGTCGAAGAACGACGAGGACGACGACGAGGTTGATAAGTTTCATCTTCAGGATCATCACCACGTCAAATACGTTTCCCAGTATCCCGAGGAGGGACATACTGGCGTCCTTCTCAGATCCAACGCTGAATTCTCAGAAAACGGAATGAATCACGTATCCGGATATCCTCCATCTCCGAGGGGTGCGGAACTGTACCATCCAAATGCTCAGGTGTCTTACCACCATCCTGAGGACCTACAGTGGCTGTATCATCCGAATAAGAACCCTCGGTGGTATTGTGGGAACCCGTTTCATCCACATGTCCGAACTGTTCCACCTCATCCAAAATCGCATCAACATTCTCCCCCGCAGCTTGAACATGTACGTTCACCAGAGGTTGCTGCGGTTGCTGCGGTGCTGGGATGTCCACATATTGAGGTTCCGGGGGCGGCACGTAATTCTCATCGATACTAGCACCAAAAAGAGGAATGTCTGGAGGTGCCTGAACACCCCTTTCGTAACCAGAACAAACTGTGAAGATCCGATTCTGCATCGGTGAGATCTTCAAGCGTTGATCAATATCTCCGAGTGCTTGAAGAGCTGGGTGATGTCGATTGATGTGCAGCTGAATAAACCTTGGATATAAGATCCATTTCTGTGTGCCTGCATTCGCGTTGTCTACCATGGCCTTGAATAGAAATCCAGAGAAATTAAACGGCTTGTTGTAGACCAAGGCTAACATAGCAGAAGCAAGACTCCTACTCATTCCATCCGTTCCAGCTTTACGATTACCCAAACAAACAATTACCACATGCATCAGATATCTCCAAACACGCGTAAGATTCGCTTTTCGGTACTGATCGGTGGGAATTCCTGGATATCCAAGTCTCTGCATCGCCCTTGCAACAAAAATGGGATCAAAGCTGTTAGTCCCTGTTTAACTTAATAAACAATCTTACGTAATAAGCCTTGAATATATTATTGAGAAGTTGCGGAATCACACTCAATAATATTAAGAAGATCAACAAATATTAATTAATATGATGAACACAATAATTATACCGAAAGCTTCAATCTTATTAATGATATAAGACGAATACACTTGATGTATTAGGGTTACAGAAAACCTTGAAGCTGCGCAATTAACATTAACCTATCTAGGTCTAAAGGATCTCTATTTATATCACATAGAGTCCTATACAATCTCCTACATATATGGAATATAATAACTTCCATAACCGACTCAAACTTATCACAAAATCATAAACAGTCGAAACTACCATTCTGAAGTAAACAGTTGTAACTGTTACACATTCAGTGGTAATTGCTTCAATTGTAATATAAGACTAAGTACAAATATATAATCAGTGTTAACTGTTTCATATATAACTAACAGTTACAAATACATAAGCAGTTTTAACTACTTACAGACACATAACTATCAGTTGTAATCTATCTTCAATCAGTTGTAACACTAGTCTTCTCGTCGGTTTTCTTCTATCAGTTGTAACTTCGTAAAGACAGTTTTAACCTTCAAAACAAACAGTTTTAATCACTTATACTCTGTCTTCATCAACAACTTCAATTCAGACCTGAAACAGTTTTGACCCAACAATCTCCCCCTAAACTTAATCTGTCCTTCACAGCATTAAGTTTCTTCTAATCCTCCATTATAAGCTTCACAAAATTCTTTCAAAACTGTTAGTCTTTTCTTCTCTTCCTCCTATCAATCTCCTCCTTCTTATGAATCTGATTTAACACCATATATACCAATTCCAGAGCTACATCATCTAAAACTGCAGCTTGTAGCCTTGCATTTCTCAAGCCCATCAAAAATCTCAGATTTATATCATAAAATCTATCTGTCAATAACCACATAAACACTGCATCATCCATAACAATCTGATGTACTCCAGGTTTGGCATGATAAATCCAATTTCTGACCTTGCTAAAAGTAGCAAACTGAAATGGAAACTCTTCTGGCTCAAACATAGCCTTAATCCAATGCCATGTAACTTTTTCAACCAGATTATCAAACCTTTTCAAATCTAAATCCTTTTCCATCCCAATCTCATACATTCTCACCAAATCAGTCCTACTGATCCTCTTTATCAAATCCCTAAAAGATCTCCACCAAGATACATTTCCATCTGCTCTTTCAACTTTAATCTTGTGAATCTTAACAGGATTGACAAATTGCTCAATAGACCAATCAATGATACCAGGTAAGTCAACATTAATTACCTCAGATTCCATAGGCTGTAACAGAATAAACTCCTTCAATTCATCAATATTCCTTTCTATATCAGGAATTTCATCTAACTCTCTCTTCTTTCTTTCAAGTTCATCTTTCTTTCTCTTCTCAGCTTCTATCTTTTCTCTTTTTTCTTTTTCTTCCTTTTCTTTCAATTTCCTTTCTTTTTCAGCTTTTTTTCTTTCCTTTTCAGCTTCTTTCTTTTCTTTTTCTTTCTTTTCAATCACATCAGGATTCATATCATCTTTATCCCATAACTCCTGCAATCTCTCTAAACTCATCTGTTTCAATGCATTCAAAGGAATATACCCACCTTTCAGCTTTGCAATTAAATTCTTCTTCATTTGAGCTTTTGTTGGTGGTTTTGCAGCCTTTTTCTTTCTTGCTTCTTCTGCTTTCTTTTTCTTAACCTGATCAACAAGATATTCAATATCATCCTATCTCTGTTCTTTCAGCAAATATTCATCCCATTCTGCCACTTGCTCTTTTGTCATTTTCACAAACTTTCCTTCCTCAATCTCAACATCAATCAATCCCTCTGCATTTAGCTCAGCCTGTAACCTTTGAGCATATTCAGTATCATGAGCAGTTACTTCTGGTGGCACTGGTTTTTGCTTTTTCTTCTTTGGTTCTTCTACCAGTTTTCCCTTGCCCTTATCTTTTGGATCAATCTTTGGCAATTCTTTCTGTTTAACAGGAGCAGCAGCAGGTTCTCTAATCTGAAATCCAGGCAAAGATGGTTGTTGTGTAGATTTCTGCTTTGGAGTTTCAACCTTCTTTCCTGTTCCAGTCATCTTAGCAGTCTTAACTGGAATGCTCTTCTTCCTAGTCTTTTCAACTTGTTGAGCATCAGTTTGAGCATCAGTCTTTACTTTTTCTTTTTCCACTGCTATCTCTGGTTTACTCACCTCATCACCATCATCACCATCAATTTTTAACTCCTCAGTCTTTTCATCCAAATCAACCTCTACAGTCTGCTCCACTGACCCAACAACCTCAGTATGTTCAGAGTTATTTTCATCTGCCACTGAGTCATTCATCTCTGTTTCCACTGTCTCATATACTGACTCATTAATCTCTGGCTCTGTAGGTGGTGTTGGAGGTGTATGCACAAATTCATCATCCACTGGTTGTTCCATTTCAATCTCTTCATCAACTTTGTCATCATCAGACACAACCTTATCCTCCTTATTCACCTTATCACCCAAATTTGTCCAGACCTTTTTGAATCTTAAACTGAAGCAACTCCTCTTGCATAGCTTCAATCCAACTAGGATCTCTCAAAGCTTCAGTATCCTTCTTTGGTTCTGTTTGAGACAGAAAACAAGCAAACAAAGAAGTATTAACAGCTTCTGTATCAAGATTTACTTCTTCCTCATTTGCTGAAGCTTCAAAAACCTGACTTTGATTTCTTGTTTTAACAGCAGATTCAATATCTCCTATTACATTCTCAAGTGGATGATCTTTATGAGTAATGTATTTAGATGCTGCTGTTTCTTGAATCCTCTCCTCCAAGTTGGTAAAATTCCCTTCTTGTCCAGACTCACTACTTGACACTTCTCTTGCAATTCTCTTTGACACAGGAGTAGAGCTCATCAAATGTAGATAATTCAATTGTTCCTGCCCCTTGTCAGGATGCTTTGTAGGTGTCTGATCAACATTCACACTTGCCTTTGTATACTTCTGTACTGGACTCATATCACTGTCTTCTGTATAGTCTTCAATAACGGGTCTATCAGAATCATCAACATGAGAAAATGATGTTTCATCTGATTTTCCTGTTTCCACATCCTGTGATGTCTTTGGTTGATCAGTATCAAACACTTCTGGGGGATCAGGAGACCAAATTGGAAATAATATATATTCCAATGAATCCTTCTTCATTCCAGCTGATATTCCTGAGTCTGACCTACCTTCTCCATCACCTGTTCCTGTATTTGTACCTGCACTTGTACCTGCACTAGTATCCACATTTGTATATCTAAAAGCAGTATTAAGTGCATCAATATCAAACAGTGATTCAGGACCTTTTCCCTCAGGATTAACAGTGTTTTCATTAAAAGTGATGTGCATTGATTCTTCTATGATTCTGGTCCTTTGATTGAATACCCTATAAGATTTACTTTGAATAGAATAACCAACAAATATCCCCTCATCAGCCTTACTCTGAAACTTACCTAAGTGATCTTTGGTATTTAAGATTGTACAAGGACACCCAAAAGATTTTAAGAAACTAACCAAAGGCTTTCTCTTAAATAACAGTTCATATGGTGTCTTGTTATGAGGCTTAACAACTAATACTCTATTCTGAACATAGCAAGCTGTGCTAACTGCCTCTGCCCAAAAGGACATAGGTAGCTTTGCATCAGATAGCATGGTTCTAGCAGCCTCAATCAGTGTCCTATTCCTCCTTTCAGCTACTCCATTTTGTTGAGGAGTTCTAGGTGCACTAAATTCTCTCTTAATACCTTTAACTTCACAGAAATTATCCATCTCATGATTTTTAAATTCTGTTCCATTATCACTTCTGATGATCTTTACTCTTTTATCCAATTGATTTTCCATCTTAGTTATAAATGATCTAAGTATTTCACATGTCTCATCCTTTGTCCTAAGAAAGAAAACCCATGTAAATCTAGTATAATCATCAATCATCACAAGACAGTAAGACTTTTTCCCCATACTACTTATACTGGTTGGTCTAAATAAGTCCATATGCAATAAGTGTAAGGGTGTGCTATTTGTGTTCACATATTTGGACTTAAATGAGGATTTGTGTTGCTTTCCCTTTTGACAAGAAACACAATGATCATCACATGTATAGACCTTTTCAGGCAAACCTCTAACAAGCTTGTTTTTGACAAGTTTATTAATGGTTTTGAAATTCATGTGACACATCCTCCTATGCCACAGTTCAGATTCATTCACACTTGCTCTAGAAATAAGACAGTTTAAATCAGGTTGAGGTGTCATATTTACTAAGTCACACTTATATACATTATCTTGCCTTGGAATTCTCATCAAAATCATGTTTTCTGGTATTTTGAATTCCTTGGACAAGATAAGGCATTCAGTGTCAGTAAAAAGAACTGGGTTCTTTTTATCTGTGATTTGACTTACACTTAGTAAATTATACCTCAGTTGTTCCACAAAATAAACATTATCAAAACTTAACTTTTCACTCTGAACTGTTCCTTTCCCTGTGATCCTTCCTCCTTTTGGATTACTTCCAAAAGCTACATATCCACCATCAAAAGATTTGAAATCCTGCAGCTTTTCTTTGTCTCCAGTCATGTGCCTTGAGCATCCACTATCAATATGCCATAAGCTCTTTGGCTTGCCCTGCACAAACAGTCAAAAAGAGAATTAATTTCTCTTGGGAACCCAAACCAATTTGGCTTTGGGTTTCCCATGTGCATTCACATATTCAACTTTCTTGAAGATTATTGATTGTGAAGCACTGTTGGTATTTGGATCTGTTAATTTATAAGACTTAATAGGTGTCCAAATCCAACTTATTTTAGACTTAACAGTGTTCTTTGGCTTAACAGTTTTAACTGTTTTACCAAACGAAGAGTCAGTGTTAATTTTGTTAACACTGTTTTTGTATTTGGTTACCACTGTTTTAGTCTTTAAACTTTTGGCTAAATTTGTTATTACTGCTGCAATAGATTTACCTGTAACAGTGTTTAACATGGTAGCCTTTGAGTTTATCTTCTGAACTCTGGCAGTATGATTAACTTTTGATTGAAAATTTTGTTTGTTACTCATATTTGCTTTTGTCCATGACTGTTTTCTAATCCTTTGAACATTCTCAGGATTATGATAGCAGTCATATTGAAGATGACCCATTTTTCCACATATAAAGCAAGACATTTCTTTAATCACAGTAACATTATTACCCAGTTTTTGTGAAACCATTTGATTCCAATTTCTTTGATTACCTCTGGGTTTTTGATTTGAAAATTCTGTGAAGAAGAAGTACTTCCTTTACATGTACAATTAACACAGTTATTCACAATAGATTTAACAACAGGTTTAGTAACTGAGTTAACTGTATTACTAACATATCCTAACCCATGTTTAGATTTGTTAGTATTCATGCTCACATTTTCTAAGTCCAGTTTAACCTTTTCCTTAAACATTTTCTTACCCTCTTCTAGTTTATCAGTTTTAAGATTAGAAACTAGATCAGTAATTGCTCTCCTCACATTCTCACATGTTGACTCAGACTTAGATGATTCAGATTTCACACTCTTCTCACTATCAGATGTCCTATCACTCTGATCATCTTCTTCAGTCCAGTCACTAACTTCACCTTCTACAAACAGTTCATCATCAGATAAACTTTTAATTGGATCAGCCTTTTTAACCTCATCTACCATTCCTCTTTTAAGTGAATTGATATCAATTTCACTTTTAGGAGGAAAGTAGGTGTGATTATAAGGTGGAGGTACATTATTGTACCCTAATCCAGTCTTAAGTTTATCATGAATCTATGAATTAATAAGTTTATTTACACTCTTTGAAGCATGTTCTAATTTACTTACATCAAGCCTTATACTATCTCTTTCACATGTGACCTCAGTAAGTTTCTTAGATAACAACTCAACTTTATCTTTAAAAGTGTCTCTATCCCACCTAGCATATTCAATGTCATATTTAAACTGTGTTGCATTGACTTCATATGCCTTTATTTGATTTTCCAGATTTTCAATGACTGCTATGGTGTGTTTACTTTTGATTTCCCATTGTTTTAGTTCCTTACACACTTTTATATTATGATCCCTGTAGTGTTTAACAGTTTGTTTACAAACAGCAGAACATAATTTATTTTGTACCTCAGAAGGAACTTCTGACTTTTTGTCAGATTCTGCAATGGCCATGAGACATTGATTCTTCACAACATGCTCTTCTTGATCACTCCAGTCCCATCCACATCCATCCATAGACACCAAAGCATTTGCTGAAGCCCCCTGAATTGGAATGTTTCTTGTCTGTGTTCCAGTGCTTCCAGATCTCTGACCATTACCATTCTGCTCTTGCCTAGGGTTTCTGCATTCTCTGGCAAAGTGTCCCATCTTGTGACAGTTGAAACACTCAATCTTGCTCTTATCAAACCAATTTGCATCATTCCTCTTGTATGCAAAGTTATTTCTACCCGTCCTTTGCATGAACCTTTTTGCTCTCTGAGTAATCAATGCAATTTGCCACTTGATGTCCATCTCCTCTAGATCATCACCATCAAATTGTTCCAGATCTTCATTAGTAAGTGAAGAATTCACATTACTTGCAAAGAAAGATTCTAATATCTGATCATTAGAACTATTTGATGATGATCCTGCTCCTCCTGAAACATAAGTAGAACCCATTTGACTTGATTCTACCTTTGTTCCAGCCATAGACATAAAAGCAGCATTATGATTATATCCAGTTGCTTGCTTCTTACTTTCCACCTCAGACTCAAAGTTCCTCAGATCATTGTATATATCTTCTAGTTCCTTAACTTCAATGTCTGAACTCTGCCTCAATCCAACAGTATAGATTGTCCATTCATCACCTAATGATCTCAAGAACTTTCTGTTAAGATCTTCTTTGTCAATCTTAACCTTGTGATTTTCCAATTCTCCAACTAGTTTAGTAAACCTATCAAAGGTTTGAGTTAGAGTTTCAGTTTTCACATGGCTAAAATTTTCAAATTGTTGCTTTAACAGAGATCTTTTATTCTTTTTGGTGTTATCATTACCACCAAACCTCTTTTCAATCGCCTCCATTAGTACCTTGGGATCTTCACAATTATCAAATCTGCTCTGATGCTCATTCGGAATGGATAGCAACAGAGTACTAAGTGCCTTGTACTCAGTAGATCTGATTTTCCTCTCTGCTTCAGATGTTGGTGGTGCTCTTGGTTGCTTTACTCCATCACCATCAAGCGTTACTGGAATACCATTAACAACAACTTCCCACATCTGATAATCCGTGAGAAGCATATATTGCCTGATTCTGACCTTCCATAGGTCAAACTCATCAGGTTTAAGCATTGGAATCTTTGTAGCTTGAATTCCTTCATTACCTTCAGTCGCCATTGAAATCAAAACTTAATATCTGAACTAAAACTCAAATACTAATACTAATAATCCCAGATCTTCCTATCTTCAAAGCTTCACAAGCTCTGATACCACTTTGTTAGTCCCTGTTTAACTTAATAAACAATCTTACGTAATAAGCCTTGAATATATTATTGAGAAGTTGCGGAATCACACTCAATAATATTAAGAAGATCAACAAATATTAATTAATATGATGAACACAATAATTATACCGAAAGCTTCAATCTTATTAATGATATAAGACGAATACACTTGATGTATTAGGGTTACAGAAAACCTTGAAGCTGCGCAATTAACATTAACCTATCTAGGTCTAAAGGATCTCTATTTATATCACATAGAGTCCTATACAATCTCCTACATATATGGAATATAATAACTTCCATAACCGACTCAAACTTATCACAAAATCATAAACAGTCGAAACTACCATTCTGAAGTAAACAGTTGTAACTGTTACACATTCAGTGGTAACTGCTTCAATTGTAATATAAGACTAAGTACAAATATATAATCAGTGTTAACTGTTTCATATATAACTAACAGTTACAAATACATAAGCAGTTTTAACTACTTACAGACACATAACTATCAGTTGTAATCTATCTTCAATCAGTTGTAACACTAGTCTTCTCGTCGGTTTTCTTCTATCAGTTGTAACTTCGTAAAGACAGTTTTAACCTTCAAAACAAACAGTTTTAATCACTTATACTCTGTCTTCATCAACAACTTCAATTCAGACCTGAAACAGTTTTGACCCAACAAAAGCTAACGGGCATGTTGTTTTGATCGTTGAGCTGCAGAAGTTCCCGAATACTCTGCTGTGTAATCGTAATCTCGGTACCAAGGACCGTAGACACCAATCGACGAACGTTGTTTTCAGTAACAACAAAGACGTTTCTCCAGAATGGGTTGATCAGATTCCCAAAAACCATGGTGTTGTCGGAGATCGCATGAAAAACCCTCGATCGACGTAGAAATGCGATCATTTCGCGAAACGGTGCAGCCTTATCAGAAGTATCATCAAGAAAGGCAGCCGTATTGTGACGAGCTTCGAAAACTAGAGCCATATGGAATTAGCGACGTCCTTGCTGACGTCGCATACAACATAGCGACGTAGAGATGTACGTCGCCTAAAATCAGAATAAAATACAAAGCGACGTAACACATGACGTCGCATAAAATTCGAGCGACGTCAAGAGGGACGTCGCATTTTGCAATTTATTGTGAATTTAATCACTTTATTAAAAACTGCGACGTAGGTACTAACGTCGCGTAGGACGTCGCGGAGAATGCGACGTAGAGAGGGACGACGCATGCAAATAAATAATAACTAATTAATGCAACGTAGGCCACGACGTCGCAGCCGACGTTGCAACAACGAACAGTCGTCCCCAACCCAGAAAACCTAACCCTCGAATTTGGGGTTTTACGAAAACAAATACATCATGAGGGGCGGTTAACCATGGCGATCACAAAAACATACATTATACTATGTTTAGCACACGTTTACATAGGTAATTCAACCCAAAACCGAAACCCTCCGCAACCGTAACCTATACACAACGATTAAACGATAAATACACGGTGAAAAGAGGGGAAAGTGGTACCTAAGTGTGCGGAATAACGAGTGGAACAAGAATACGTGAATGGATCGGAACAAAAACGGCTCTAAATCACAATCGAATCAAATATGCACGAAAAACTCACTACGTCGCAATCGCCAAAGATCACGTCGCACGATGCATCGCTAATGAATAGTGAATAGTGTGACGTGATACGTCGCGGTTGAGACTATATATAGTCTAACCCTAAGTGCAACGTAGTTTGGGACGTCGCTAGCGACGACAAGGTTGACGTCGCATAAATCAGTTAGGATCTAATTTGAGTCGATTTTTTTAGATTTTCAAAACAGTTAACTCGTTATTTTAGCAAATAATATCCAAATGACGAGTGACTTGGGAAAAATGTTGGTGCATAATGAAAATGTCAGTCAGTTGGTCTAGAGTCTGTAATTGTGATTTTGTATAGTTATGAATTAAAACGTTTGTTGTGCTTAATAATATCTCTGTTCGTACGTTCTAAATTGAATGAATTTAAGTTTTTGAATTATCTGCGACACTTAGCTAGTGTCAAACTTAAATTATATGCGACACTTAGCTAGTGTCGTATGAATTGGATTATTGGCGACACTCGGTTAATGTCGCATCCTGCGACACTCAGCGAGTGTCGCATAAAACAGAGTATTTATAGAAATTTTAGTCAAAAATTCATAACTTCTTGAACTTCTTAAAAACTCTTTGTGTGTGTTTCTCTCTGTGATATTCTTAGCAAATCAAACTTATAACTTTCAATATTCCTAAGTGTTTGATTCTTATTCCAAGGGAAGTTACATATATCCGTATATGTTCCGTATATGTTTCTAACCGAAAACATTTTGGTTTCTCGCTTGTGATCGGATTCCGCATGACTCAAGTGAATTGTCGGTTCAATAGATCTTACAGGAGACCGTTCGGGACCTAACAATTGGTATCAGAGCAGCAAGAGCTTTCTAAAGTTATTATTCACGGTTTTGAATCGATTTGTGATATGTTTTCGGAAGAAATTCAAAGGTGTGTTTGATTTCTTTGTGTTTTTGAGCAAATTGTTATTATCAAGAAGTTCCTTATTTGTTTAAAAGTGATTTGTGTGAGTATAAGCTTTTCGATTTGCCGGAAAACTCAAAAAATCCAATTTTTAGCCGGAAAATCACTTTTTGGCGTCTGTCTGTGCAGACCTGCGACACTGTCCTAAGTGTCGTGTTAAACTTGCTGCGACACATCTAAGTGTCGTGTTAGTGGATTACATCGTTGAAAACATTTGCTAAGTGGAATTTTAGTGCACGGTACACTACTGCGACACTCTCAACGACACTTATCTAGTGTCTCAAAGTTGATATTTAGTGCCTTAATTGCGTAACGCATTATCTAGTGTCGTGTGTTAGGTGAGATTTACGACACTTATTACGACACTTTACTTAGTGTCGTAAGTTAGATCATATTTTGTTTAAGTGACGGAGTTTAGGTACAAGCGACACTTACTACGACACTTAACTTAGTGTCGTTCATTGCTACGACACTTAAGACGACATTCGTAACGACACTTAACTTAGTGTCGTTATACTTTTTCCGACACTCTGTATTACACTTATTGACTTATTTTTTTTAAGTTCTTTTGTTTGCGACACTTAATTAATTGTTTGCGACACTGAGTACGACACTTTGAACGACACTTGGCTAGTGTCGCGAATAATTTAGAATCAGTTAAGTGTAAGTGTTTATATTTTCTTGCGTGATTATAAATGGCTACTCCGTTACAACAAGTTGGTGCTTTACTAAAACAAAACAATGAAGTTGGAAGCACAAATAAACCTCCAATGTACACCATGGGTATGGATTATTTTCTATGGAGATTACGATTCGAGGCTTTTATTTCTTTTAATGATCCCGATATGCAAATCTATTTGGAAGAAAGATATGAACGTCCTCTTAGAACTGCTGTTTTTGATGGTGCAACTCCATTCAAGTCTGTAAAGTCAATGACTCCTGAAGAAAGAAAAGCATATGATACTGAAAGAAAAACTTATTCTGCAATAACCATGTCGTTACCACAACCTCTTTTGAAGCAATTTCGTCAATATGATAATGCTTATGATCTATGGAAAGCATTTGAGAAGAGATGTGATGGAAGTGAAAAGTACAAGCAAAATAAGTTAGAACTCATCAAGAAACAATATGAGGTGTTTGATATGTTACCAAATGAGTCTCTTTCAGATATGTGTTCACGTTTTTCACAACTTGTGAGTGAATTGGTTGATGGAGGTATTTTGCTGGATCAAATAGACATGAATAAGAAACTTCTTAATTCATTGCCTAAGAAGTGGAATACTCGTGTGCTATTGATGGAAGCTGATCCAGACATCATGGAAATGTCTTTAGATGATATGATTGTTCATCTGGAAGCAACTCTATTAGACATTCAAAGAAAAGAAACAAAGCACATTGCAACTGTACAAAATCCTAAAATATATGGTGTTGACGTTTCTGTTTCACATGCTGAATCTTCTAGTAATGCTTTGTTAGTAGGCAGTTCTGGAATGCCTTCAACAAGTACTGTGAATCCAATTTTCAGTACTCATGGATCGTTGCCAACTGTTACTGAAGAACATGCTTCTATTTTCACAGCGTTTCTTTCTTCTTATGAAGATTTTCAGTCAAACCGAATTGGTTCGTTAAATTTGACTGAAGAAGATTTTAATCAAATTGATGCTGACGAGTTAGAAAGAATTGATATCAAATGGAGTTCTGCTATGTTGACAAGAAGAACCAAAAATTATTTCAAGAAGACTGGGAAAAATACTCTTGATAATCCAAATGATAAGGGTTTGGGTTTTGATAAAAGCAAAGTTCGATGCTACAATTGTCCGAATCTTGGACACTTTGCTAGAGAATGTGATCAAAAGAAAAATCCAGCTTCTGGATTTACCAGACCTTCTCCAAGAAAGCTTGAAGACAAGGTATCAGATGAAGAAAAAGCAATGATATCTACTGCTGCTCAGTTGTCTGATATAGCTTTTGATTTTTCTGCACATGATGACATGGATGATACTACGGAGAAATGTCTTATGGCCAACATTCATGTGGTAGATAAAGAACCACTTTCTTGTATTTCTTGTATAAAATTGACTGGTCAACTTAAAAGATATAAAGAAGAGTTAGAACGTGTTGATTCTGAACATGATAAACTGCTTGAAGCATATAGTTTACTAAAAGAGAATGAAAACTTGTTTGATCAATAATTAAAATCAATTTTTGAAGAAAAGAAAGAACTTAGAGCAAAAATTTTTGAACAACAAGATGAAATCAGTAGTTATGTTACTATGCTTGCAAAAGTAAAGCAACAACTATCTGATTCTCAATCTGAAGTTGTCCGTTTAAATGGTAAACTATCAAATGTTGCAACTTCTTCTCTTGTTTTTAATGATATCATTGAGGCACAACAAATTAAGAAAGGAAAATCTGGTATTGGTTATACCATTGTAGCACCTCCTTTGGATTACACGAAAATGCCTTCAAATGATAACATTAAAAATTTTGTGCCAAACTTGAAAAAGAAAGGTAAAACATCTCTTAAGTTTGACAAACCAGTCACATTTATTCAAGGAAATGTTGTGAATGTTGAGTCTGAAATCAACAAAAATCTTAATGACACTAGTGAGTCTGAGCTAGTTAAGACAAAACCTAGTGAAATTAAGATTCAATCTGAAAAATCTGTTGAAAACAAGGCTGAGCTAGTTAAGCCTGTTGTTTGTGAGCCTGATTTAAATAAGGCTGTGTCTGAACCTCTTGTGTCTAGTAAAGAGGTTATTGAGATTGAAGATATAACTGATAAGGAATACAAACCGATTGTGAAAGTCAATGTTAAAACTGAAAATCACATTTTTGTAAATGAATTTGATGATAAAGAATTGAAAGGTAAAGTTAAGGCTGAACCTAAATTGAAAATTTTGAAACGAAACGACGAAATTCAGCTTTTTGAAAATGTGTCTTTCGGTCGTTCTGAAAGGTTTGTTCCTCAGTCTCAATCATTTGTAGAGCAACGATCTTGTTTCTATTGTAGACAACAAGGTCATTTGATTAATGATTGTCCAGTGCTTGCTCGAAAACAGTCTGGAAAAAGTGTTCCTCGTACGTTCAAATATAAAAATTCTTCTAGAAATTCTTCCAGAAACTCATTTTCTGAGAAAAGTTCACCTGTTTCCACACCTGTTAAGAGACATAACAAGATTGAGTCTTTCAAATTTTCTGATAAAATTCAAAATCTTGTTACCAAGCATTCTTTCAAACCTAAACAGGTTTGGAAAGTGAAAAATCCGATTGGTTGTACAACATCTGACAATATTGCATCAGTCCATTCTTCTGAGTTGTTCAAAAATAAAATTTTGACTGATGTAATGATTGTTGATGATGTTACTGGAGTACCCAAGTCTGTAAAGGCATGGGTCTCCATTTCTCATTAATTCTTTTTCTTTATTGTGCTGTAGCAACCTGAAGCTGTGTTGAATAGCAAATGGTATATCGACAGTGGTTGCTCAAGGCACATGACAGGCAATATATCTCTGTTAACTTATGTACATGCTTATAATGGAGGTTATGTTGCTTTTGCTGGAGATAAAGGTGGAGTGATTACTGGTCAAGGTACACTTTCGAACGGACAAGTGAGTTTTGAAAAGGTGAATTTTGTGGAGCAACTAAACCACAATTTACTCAGTGTTTCACAAGTGTGTGATAAGAAGTATACTACAGTCTTTACTGATAAAGAATGTTGTATTCTGAAACCTGGATTTGTAATTCCTGAAGAATGGATTTTACTTCGCGCTCCTAGAGAAAAAGACACGTATATTCTTGATATGAGAACTGTTGAAACAAAGCATGAGACATGCTTTTGGTCTAAAGCTACTGAAAAGGAATCACTACTATGGCACAGACGTATGGGACACATTCATTTTCGGAAAATGAATTATCTGGTGAAAAATGATCTTGTGCTTGGTGTTCCGAAGCAATCTTTTGGTTTGAATGATCATTGTGTTCCTTGTCAAAAAGGAAAACAGCACAAGAAGTCTCATAAGTCAAAGAAGGTGAATTCTATTGAAAGATCATTGGAATTATTGCACATGGATTTATTTGGTCCTGTAAGTAAAAAGAGTCTTGGTGGTAAATCTTATTGTTTGGTGGTTACTGATGATTACTCAAGATTCTCTTGGGTTTACTTTCTGTCAACAAAAGATGAAACATCTGAGATTCTTATTTACTTGTTTGATAAGCTGGAGAATTTGTGCAATTTGAAGATTAAGAAACTGAGAAGTGATAATGGTACTGAATTTAAGAACTCAACAATTGAGACGTACTGTTCTAAAAAAGGTATTGATCATCAGTTCAGTGCTGCTTATACTCCACAACAAAATGGAGTTGCTGAACGCAAAAATCGTACTCTCATTGAAACTGCTAGGACAATGTTAGCAGATTCAAAACTGCCAATCACTTTTTGGGCAGAAGCTGTCAATACAGCTTGTTATGTTCTTAATAGAGTCAATTTGGTTAAGAAGCGGAACAAAACGTCATATAAGTTGCTTAACAACCGCAAACCAAATCTGCAGTTTCTTGAACCATTTGGTTGTCCGTGTTTAATTATGCACACAAAGGAAAGAATAGCTAAGTTTGGTGCAAAATCAAGTGAAGGTTATTTTTTGGGTTTTTCAAATAACTCACCAAACAAACGTGTGTTTAATAAGATGACGAAAAGAGTGGAAGAACATTTTGAAGTAACTTGTTTACGATACACTGAATCTGCACAAGGCATAGGTCCTGAAAGGTTGTTTGACTACAATGTTGTGTTTGATTCATTTGATCTTCCTGAAGAACCTGATGAAGTTGAACAAGTTGTCACTCTCTTACATGATTTAGATTTATCTACTGATATATCTAAACCATTAACATCCGCTCAACCAACATCTTCTTCACAACAAGTACCTCACTCTACTGCTGAACAAGTACCTGATTCTTCAAATGTACAAGTTTTGTCAGATTCATCTGATGAAGAATTGGTTACTAATTTGAATGATGAAATTCTTGGATCTACATTAGATCTTACCAATTTGGAACCGATTATTGTGCCTGATCCGATTCCACAATCAAGAATTCATACAAATCACCCAACTGAAAATATCATTGGTGATTTAGATAAAGGTGTTCAAACAAGATCTCAAGTTGAAGCTTCTGTTTTGCAAGCTGATCCTACTGAAGCCTCAACATCAGATCTTCCTGAAGAAAATCTGGTAGCTAAAATTCAATCTTGTTTTCTCTCGCAAGTTGAACCAAAGAAGATTGATGAAGCATTGAAAGATTCACATTGGGTTGAAGCTATGCATGAGGAGCTGAATCAATTCAAAAAGTTACAAGTATGGGAGTTAGTTCCATTACCCAGAGGTTTCTTTCCTATTGGAACTCGATGGGTATTTCGTGTGAAAAGAGATGATAGAGGAGTAATAATCAAGAATAAAGCCCGTTTGGTTGTACAAGGATATAAACAAGAAGAGGGCATTGATTATGATGAAGTTTTTGCTCCAGTTGCACGTTTGGAATCTATTAGATTATTTCTTGCTTACGCTTCGTACAAGAAATTCAAAGTTTTTCAACTGGATGTGAAATCAGCTTTTCTGTATGGAAAGATTGATAGAGAAGTTTATGTGTGTCAACCCCCTGGGTTTGAAGACAAGGAACATCCTGACTATGTCTACAAGCTAGACAAATCATTATATGGTCTTCATCAAGCACCCAGAGAATGGTATAGAGCTCTGTCAACTCATTTATTGCAAAATGGTTATAAAAGAGGAAGAATTGACAGTACTCTATTTATCAAAGAATCAAATGATGATTTGATACTTGTTCAAGTGTATGTTGATGACATCATATTTGGTTCCACAAATTTGAAGCTGTGTACATAATTTGAAAAAGTGATGAAGTCGAAATTTGAAATGAGTTCAATGGGAGAACTTACATTTTTTCTTGGATTGCAAGTTGAGCAACGAGATGATGGAATTTATATTCATCAATCTAAGTATGTCAATGAAATTCTAACAAAGTTTCCGTTGCCTGATAAAAGAATTTATGCAACTCCCATTTCTACAAATTACAAATTTGGACCTCATGAAGAAGAAGAAGATACGAATATTACAGAATACCGATCTATGATTGGATCTTTGATGTATCTTACAGCTTCACGACCAGATATTGTATTTGCTGTCTCAATTTGTTCAAGATATCAATCAGCTCCGAAGGTTTCTCATTTGAAAGCAGTTCATAGAATCATTAGTTACTTGAAACATAGACCATCTCTTGGTTTTTGGTACTCACATGAAGATAACTTTGATCTATCTGCTTATTCGGATTCGGATTATGGTGGCTGTAATTTGGATAGAAAGTCAACATCTGGAGGATGTCAGTTTTTGGGAAATCGTTTAGTCACATGGCAATGCAAGAAACAGACAACCGTGTCTACTTCGACAGCTGAAGCTGAATATATTGCTGCTGCCAGTTGCTGTTCACAAGTTCTTTGGATACAGCATCAACTACGTGATTACGGGTTCCTTCTAACCTTAACTCCTATTTTTATTGACAATACTGCAGCCATTAGCATTACTCAAAATCCCGTGCAACACTCTAAAACGAAACACATTGAAATTCGTTTTCATTTTATAAGGGATTGTTATGAGAAACACTTAATTGATTTGATTCAAATTGACACTTTGAAACAAAAAGCTGATTTGTTCACAAAAGCATTTGATCGAACAAAATTTGAAAATCTTGTTTCAATGCTCGGGTTGAAAAATCCTAGTATTAAATAATTTGTGACTTGATTTTATTTTGTGTGAATTGTGGCAATATCTGTTTTCGTATACTTATGTTCGTTTCAATGAACATTAAGTCAAACAGTGCTGCTAAATTTTTTATTTTTGTGTGCTTCTAGTTATGCTCATGGTTTTGAATTAAAAAATATATATATATATATATATATATATATAATATTTAATTTTTATCTTTCATGAACTTGGCGTATAGCATTAATTTGCTTGTTACCTAAGGGGAATTGCCATTTATTTGCAAAATTCAAAAGTATCTGTTGTTTAGGGGGAGTAATTTTAAAATTTCATAATTTTACTTAAACAACATATCTTTAAAATTTTGAAGAAAAGAAAAGACGTTGGGTTGTGTCTGTAAACAACTTGGGAAATGATAGTATATCAGAAAACATGCATAAAAGTAAAATTTTGAGGTTTATCTTTGATGTGTCAGTAGGTTTATTTGGCATATTTAAATCAACTTTTATAAACATTAATTTCATTATATGATGTATTGGTAGGCATGATACACACCGATTTTTGAGCTATTAAGAAGTAAATATAATACATGATTGTCATATTGTTTGCACTATTTGTATGATGTATGACGTGAGTCTTAATTGTTGAACAATAATACTACCATACACTGTTATCAAAGTTATATGAATTAATGAAATAAATTTGGCAAATAGTATCAATATAGGTATTAGCTTAACTAAGGAATCCTCTGTTGTACTAAGTACAGACCTGGAATCACTAGTTATCTTAATATTCTCAAATGTATTGTGCTCATACTAAGGGATCCTCTATTGTACTACGTACATACCTGGAACCACTAGTATTTTCATAGTATGTTTGATATTTGTCTAAATTCAAATATTCAAAGTGTATGTTACTCATAAGTCATGTGAAGACTAGTAACCTCTACCTTGTCTGAAAATGATACAGTGTTATGAGTATTATTTGAATTCTTCAGTATATCATATAATAGGACTTACAAAATGATAATATCATACTAACAATAAAAAGGTTAGCTCACAAATACGAATGTAACATGTTTAAATGGACAAACAATACCAATAATCGTCTTGAAATAATTTTTATAAATGTTGTTTTTAAATGTGTTAAGTAAATTTAAAAAGGACAAATATACTGATAATCGAAATAAAACATGAGATTTTATAATATTTGCATGTTGACCTGATATGATCCCTAACCAGACTAAGACAACTCATGTCAACAAAAATAGAGTGTTAAATTTAAATTTACAAATTGCTTTACGTATGGTTTGTTAAAATTTATTTTATTTGTATATATATTGTACATACTGTTTGAAATGTGTGAAAATTATAACAGAAAATTATAAAAAGATTTTGTTTCTTTATTATTTTTCTTCAAGTCACATTTTATTTTATTTCATTTTGATGAAACAAGTACAAAAATCTTAAAGCAAAAGATCGAAAATCGTTTAAATTTTTCCATAAAGTGTCTTGGTCCGACACTCGTCAAGTGCCGTATAGAGTGTCGTATTAAGTGCTGGAATATAAATAGTAAGGATTACGGCACTCATTTCAAATACTTCCAAATTACTTTTTACGTCACTCCTCACGACACTTACTTACGACTTATGACACTTAGCTTTTCGGATTTTCGATCGATTTGTGAACGTTTTCATCGTGATCAGCTCTTGGATTCTTGTTTCTCTCATCTTCGCGCACATTTTGGTACTAATTTCGAACTCTATAACCTTGTATTTAGTGTTTATTCGTTATTATGGGTTACGGTTTTGGTTTTTCGAAAATTTGGGAAAATAAACGATTAATCTGCATGTTATAGATGTTAATATGTTGTGTGTTTTGTTTATGATCATTTTGCGCATCTTATGGCATAAATCTTAGCCCGTATTGTTTAGTATTTTGATGATTGATTGATCATGGGGTTACGGGTTAGGGTTTGGGGTAAAAACGAGCAATTAACGATCTATTTACATAATTTAGATGTTATAATATGGTGTGTTTTAGTCGTTTACGTTTTGCGCACCTTGTGGTTTGGTTAAAACGCAAAAGCCCCAAAATTTGGTTTTTGATTTCTGGGTTGGGATGCGTTTCTGGGTTCATGTTCTTCGTTACGACACTTAATACGACACTCATTGAGTGTCGTACAGATGGTAGTTTTGATTTTATTTGAAGTGTCGTATTGTTGACTGTATTGACTTACGACACTTAACTTAAGTGTCGTATTATTTAGTTTCTGACACTCCTGAAGTGTCGTGTTAAGTGCTGGAAAAGTTTTACGACACTTCACTTAGTGCCGTGTCGAGTGTCGTATGAATTGATAAATTGTAAAAATTAATTTTTATTGCAAAATTAAACGACACTGTGGCAAAAAAATTTCTGATATACGACACTTAGCTTAAGTGTCGGATTTGTGAACAAATTGATTTTTCCGACACTTCTTTAAGTGCCGCGTAAAATTCAAAATTTTTAGTTTTTGAGGTTTGTTTATAGTTTTTAATCTGAACTTGTTTATTAATGCTATATTTGTAAATGTTCAGTGTTTTAGATATACAGATGGCAAATCTTGCTCCTTTTATTGGTAAATCAAGTCGCCGTCACAACATCGTAGCTTATCTAGAGACGACGCATAAGAATTCGATTCCTTTTCATCAAATGATTAATTTTCTGAGACGATCTCGTATCTATTATGCCATTTCTACTGATACTCCTGTGTATCTAAGTCACACTGCTGATTTTTGGAACAAAGCCAACATTGTTACTGAAAATGAAATTAAGCGTATAGAGACAACGGTTCAAGGGCATTCTATTGTTGTTTCTGAGGACACGATTCGTCAAGTTCTTCATTTTGATGATAATCATGGTATGCCGACTCAATTTGAGACGGACTTTATTATTGGTGCTTTGGGAAGAATGAGATATCCAATACCTGCTGATCAATATTTGAAGACTTTTCTGAGCAAGGTTTGGAGATATCTGGCACATATAGTTATCATCTGTCTGTCACCAAGGAAAGCTGGTCTGGAAGCTATGAGTTATTCGACTTTGTCAGTATTGCTAGCTCTTGTATACAACAAGCCCTTCAACTTCTCGGGCTACATTTTTGAGAATATGCTAACCAATCTTATGTCTGGGAATGATATGTGGTATATGTATCCAAGGTTTATTCAACTGATTATGAATTCTATGAACCTGGGGATACCAGCTGATCCAATAACAAGGTTGATACCTCAGCCTATGATGGTGAGAGTGTTTGGTGACTGTGCGACTCCACCAAAGGGTCATGATAGGATACATGATGCTGCTTTGTTTGGGCATATCACAAATGAGAACTACCAACCACCACCAAATGATGGATTTGAAGATGTTGTGGTTCCTCCACCTAATCAGCAAGAGATTAACGATGATGAGTTTGTTGATGTTGATCTTCAACAGAATTTAGAAGATATTGATGATCCTCAAAACTTAGATGCTGGAGGTGATGGTGATGGTGCTGGTGGTGATAATGATGATGGTGGTGTGACACCTGCTGATTCTGATGGAGATGTGACTCCTCCTGATACTTTACATGCTATTCAGCTAGTGAATCCTCAACGCTTCAAGCGTATCTTGCGGAGGATGTCACAGGGGATGGTTCATAGACCTCCTAATACCGGAAAACGACTAGCCGGGTCTTCTCCTTCATATTCTGATCTCCCATTGAGAAGACGCCGCAGAACTGAAAATATTGTTATTCAAGAACTGGTTCAGCAAATTATAATTATTATTATATTACTAATACTATTATTACTATTAATACTAACGTACTTCTACTACTGTTTATAATATTATTATTTACGTTATAAACCTAGTACTAAAATTAAGATTATATTATTATCATTTATTTAGCCCAACTAATTATTTGGTACAACTCGTAAACTCCAATAAATCTTTGATCTAATTAGTTTCGCTCAACCCATTTAACCTTTCAAACTCAAATATTCGCAAACTTTATTTATTTTTAGCACTCTTTCAACCACTTTTTATCAACTATATTTAGATACAATTAACTTTTATACAAAAATTACATTATTTACTCTATTTTCAACTCATTTTCGTTCCTTTTCTAATTTAAGCTCCATTTCTACCTATTTTGTAAATATGAATGAAATAAGTATCTTTTATCAATTAATTGTACTAAAAGTATACAGAAATGGGGATAAAATAGTATATAAATATAGTACTTATTTGATGTTATCAAATATCCCCACACTTAAGTTCTGCTTGTCCTCAAGTATAATACATTTTCATCATAAAAACTTGATAAGCATCAAACTAATATTTAAAAATCAAAATACTCAAATTAAAAATCTGTTTCATAATTTAAAACTTTAAACAATTTAATTAACATGGATAACTATAATGTACAAATAAAAACTATTATTATTAGTGCAACATATAGTTCACGAATGATTACTAATATAATTGTCCACTTTAAACAATCTATATTTATATTTCTGAATACACCTTTATTGTTAGTATGTATATTACTTATGATTTCCACATATGATATACTCTTAAACTTAATCATGCAATTTACTTCTATATTCAAAATAAATATATGAAATCCATTTTTAAGAATCAAGACATTGGTGACAGGTCTGCATTGACATGCAACAGAGCGACATAACTTGATTCATGTAAAGCAATTTTTAAATCAAACCAGCGGTGACAGGTCTGTACAGCCGTACAACAAAGCGACATAGTTTGATTATTTTTAATTTAATTTGAAAGATTTTCTTTCTTTTGCTTTATTTAAGAATACTAATTAGAGACCAGGTCTGTACTTACGTACAACAGAGGAAACAATTAGTAAACCCCCAAATGTTTTCATATAAGTATAAAGATATATAAAATTATTGCATAACAAATATAAGATTTAAGACTTTTTATGTCATATATCATATTATGTATCATAAAATAATATACAAATTAATTATTAATTTCTTAAAATTCTGAAATACTCATATAGATTGCCTATTAGTACATCATATCATGTAACTATATATCACTTTTTATTATGTTTCTTACGTTATATGTACAAAACAGTTAATCCACATTAAAGTCTAAAATTTTTAATATAAAACAAAACTTTTAACAAAAAGTATTGTAACTCATAAATACTTAGTTTTGAACTCAAAAATTTTAAATTTGATGAAAATTTAACAAAATTATAATTAAGGACAAGTAAACATAGTTAAATGGAAAATTTCTTTTCTACCGATCCCATCCCCACACTTAAATTATACAATGTCCTCATTGTATATAAACAAGTAAAAATACAAGTGAGAAAAGGAAGAAAAGAAATTAGAACGAAAAGCTCCCCTGAATATGACGCGATTATCTTGATCTGGTTTGGCGTAACGGGTCATCTTCGGATCTTTATTCAAAAACGTACAACAGCACACACTTTCGTAGTTAATCACGATTACATTTAGCATATGCAACAAGCCTTTAAACCCCTCGGTATCCTAAGTGGACGAGTTATAGTCTCGTGAGGGTTTCCAGGGAACACACCCACAAAGTTCAATCACGGGTTGCCTCCCGAGAAGCGCTTGTTTTTGTTCGAGTCACTAGCTTGACTCCAACCTTACTTACCTAAAAATCTAGTGACTTTCCCCACACTTAAAAGTAAGCATGGGTGATAATATCTAAAAATTATCCAAAAATGTAAATTTATTAAAATGAAAGTAAAAAGAAACTTATCGTTTATAACAGTAGATGTCCTTTATGAGATACTCCATGAACTTCCAAAAGCTGAGATAAACTTTCCTTACGATCGAATTGCCAAAAAGGATCTTCATACTGGTAAAACAATGAACTTGTGCTTATAGATACTTCAACCGTCGGCTGAGTTTTAATCCAACTGTTGGTTGATGTCTGATTACCGCAAGTTTTGTTTTCAGTTTCATCTCCAATCCTTACCATTGTTTGATCATCATTTTCCTGGTGATTCACCTCTGGATGTGATGACAGAGTTTCAATAATAGTTGTATCCGTAATGGCTATTAATTTTTCTTCTGTCATAACCCCATCTTGGTTTCTTAATTCAAGATTTTCCTCTTTATCACATTCAAGTAACGAGAGTATTTCCTCATCAGAATCATAGTGATCAAATTTTGGCAAAGGCAACCAATCTACCTCCATATCTTCTTTCTGTTTAAATTCACTAAAAATTTCATTAGAAAATAAGGATTCAGATGATTGAGAATACTTATCTGTTTGATTTATCTCCTTAAGTTGTTGAATGAAATCTCCATGACTATAGCCAATAGTCTCAGTTTCTTCCACTTTTGCACTTGAAGCCTCCATAGATTGCGTAGCTTTCACAATCACTGGACGAGATAAACTTTTAACAGTATCTTTCTTAAGCTTTGGAAAAATTGATCCTTCAACTTCATTGTACTTTCTATACAAAGCAGCTGGATAAGGAGGCGGAGGTGTATACTTTTTAATTATTTCTTCCGGTAAAGGTGAAGGCGTATATTTTTTGAAATTTGGTTTTGCCTTATATCCTTCATCTTTTGATTTGTCAAAATTTTTCACCTTGTCGTTTTCCATATCCTCTAAAATTATATCGTTATTCCAATATGCTATCATCTCATCTAAAGATTGCTTCAATTCCTCTTTAGTCAACATGCGAACGTTTCTCGAGTTTTGAAAATTCACAGGAACATTATTCATGTTCTGAGACATACCTGTCAAACTAAAAGAAAAAGAAAAAGAGTAGAAAAGAAAATAAAATAAAAACTAACTAAAAAAATAAAACACTATAAATTCCAATTAAAATAATAAACACAACTGTCCCCGGCAGAACAACAGTCCAACCGGTTAAGTGTTCCCCGGCAGCGGCGCCAAAAACTTGATGCGTGTGAAAGCGCGTCTTGTTTTATAATTTATAACTGAAAATACCTTATTAATACTAACACAACCAGGCAAGAATACCCGATCGGAATAGTATAGCTATGGTAAGTCCAGGTCAAACACAAGGAACACAAGAACACTGGTTTAATTATAAAAATGGAAAATACTAATTAACTAATAAAACATTAAATAAGGGGGGACGTTTTAGTTCCGTTCGAACATAAGATTTGTAAATAATAAATAAAACTAAATAAAGACTTTAAATTAAAATAAATAAATAAAAATAGGAAGGAATAAGTAAATGTGTAAATAACTTCACTCAGATTCATATTTTCCGATTCATTGCACGTTAATTGTTTAATTGTGAGTTCTTTTATATCAACTTAGTTACTAATCAAAGATTCCAAGTTGAAAGTAAATTAGTCAACGGTTCGGGTCTAATTAATTTCTATAACCTAAAGTCCCACATTAAACATCGATCCGACGTCGCAAGAATTGTATGTTTCAATTGCGTGTGTTTCCCTAAATTATGCATTAAGTATTCACGATTGGTTATAATTAAACCTAACGGTATGACTCAACAATACCTACTAATAATCACTTATTAGCTTGCTCATTTTAAATTGATTAGTTACTAGTCTCTTAACCTATCAGACTCAACATATTTAGCAATGACTATAAACCTAGATTCATAATCATCAATAATTAATAACATCAAAGGAACTCAATCTCAATGACATTATCAACCACGTTAAGTAGTAACTAACAACCACCAACAATCAAGGTTCTACGGATAACATAACAATCTTCAATCAAACAACTTAATAAACGTGCAAATGAAATCGTTCAATAATCATCATCTAAGGTTCATTATTACACAAATACTAAATATCAATTCATCATTTGACACATAAAACTCAGATTATAAAATATCAATATCATCAATGATATTAAAATAAACGAAAGTATATACGAACCAAAAGACGAACCACTTGAAACTAGAATGAAAAAGCTCCAACCCTAGCTTCTCGTGCCTCCAATCTAACCCTAAAAATCGTAACCCTAATTTAATCGTAACCCTAATTTAAAATATATGAAAAAGTATCTATCTCCGTCGAACCTCTCCTAGCCGAAATATTCATATATATATATATATATATATATATATATATATATATATATATATATATATATATCTTTTTGGGATTGAAATTGGCGTCCACCCTTCACCTCCTTTTACTTCTTGATTTGGGCTCGGCCCACATGTTTTCTTCAGCCTACTTCCACCGCCATTTACTTCTTGGAGACTTGGATCGTGTAAGCAGCTTTGGGCTGCTTCCACCTCTATCTCGCCTTCAATATTTTATGCGGCCCAACTCCTTAATCATTGTCAACCTATTAATTCTTGTTTCACGTGGAATCTGCCAACAACAAGACTAATTATTTGTCATTTATATTTTATTGTTAAATTTCAAAAATCATACATGTGGTTTACACAAATTTTCATAAATTATACCCGAACTTTTATTTTCAGGTTTTTGATACAATAAGTTTCAAGTTTGCTCGTAGATGGTACCTCCGTTACAATCCGTTAATTTTCACCGTTATGTGTGTAAACCACATGTATCATTTACGAGCAATTTTGAAACTTATGGGTATCATTTACGAGCAATTTTGAAACTTACGGGTATCATTTACGAGCAATTTTGAAACTTATTAACGACAAAAATAGACGAAGTTGGACGGAGGTACCATTTACGAGCAAACTTCAAACTTATTGTACCGAAAACCTGGAAAAAAAAAAGTTCGGGTATGATATGTGAAAATGTGTGTAAACGACAGGTATGGTTTATGGAATTTTCTCTTCATTATAATTATTATTATATTACTAATACTATTATTACTATTAATACTAACGTACTTCTACTACTGTTTATAATATTATTATTTACGGTTATACACCTAGTACTAAAATTAAGATTATATTATTATCATTTATTTAGCCCAACTAATTATTTGGTACAACTCGTAAACTCCAATAAATCTTTGATCTAATTGGTTTCGCTCAACCCATTTAACATTTCGAACTCAAATATTCGCAAACTTTTGTAACACCCGCTTTTGTGGCCTGAGCGCAATTCGGTATTTTCCTAAACTTTAAATATTATGTATTGTGTTAGGATAAATTTAATATTATTGTGTTTCTTGATGATATTAGTTAAAAGTTAAATGAGTTATTGTGTGGGATAAATAACTTATTTTGTTAAACTAATATGGTTATTTGGAAAATAATAATAATTGAAATCTGAAATGGTTTTAGATTCCAGACAATAGGTTAAAAAGGGGATTGAGTTTAAATTAAATGTTGGGTCGGTTTATCCTTGGTGAGCCGACTTATTTATTCTCACTTTCCCATTTAGGAAAGCAATCCTTTTGTACTTCGACAAAAAAGCACAGGAAACCAAATAAGTCATAAGCAAGAATTGTTATTGTAATTGATTTAACAAGTGAATACTTGGTTAAATTTCCATATCGTCATCTTGTTCTACTCTTCTTAAATTGTAAGTGGTTACTTTCTCTATTTTGCTTATATCATATAAACTTAATTAGTAGTTTGTAACTAAGTATTCTAGAGATATGATAAGAATCGATGTATTAATTGAATTCTTAGTGATGATCGTGTTCATAAGTCGAATTGTATGAATTTAATTAATATTTTGTTAATTTATACCTAGAGATTATGTTGAATGGGTAAATAGAGTTATGCGAAAATTGTCATAAAATAAGTTTAAATGATGTTGTATGAAGTGTATAAGTATTAGTTTTTCCATTTGAAAGCCTTTGTAGTTGATTACTAACTGAGTTAGGCCAAAATAATGGGTTATAGTCATTTTGGAACTGTTAGGTAATATGTTTTGATTTTAAGTTTAATAGTTATTCAAATGTTGATATATTATTGATAGTAGACTTGTTTAAGAGTAGTAATACATAATTAAGAATATATTGTGATAGGTTAACAATATTTGATTCTTAAATTATGTGTTCGTATAAGTTAGACGTTTATTGAATACGGTACTAACTTATGTTTGAATTGTGTTCTCAGATAATCAGAGGACTCAACAAGATAAGACAGCTGAGTAAGTGGATCAAAGTTGACAGGTGAATTGACTTGGAACTTCAGTGTGATTTGGTTGTGACATATTGGTTACAACAATATAAATATAGTGATTGTTGATTATATTGCTGTGACATATATATATATATAGCTGTGATGTGTTGCCTATGTGCATTCTGGTGAATAGGAGGTCAACAATTGTTGGACTGATTGCTACAGGTTAGTCAATGTGAGATTTGTAATCATGTGTTGAGAATGGAACACATATTGACTAAAGGTAGCAGTCAGTTATCGGTAAAATCACTGTATTGGCCTGCAGTGATTGTAAGTGTTGCTTGGTGGGCCACCGCGGTCTGAGGGCTCCACAAGGACCACCGATCCTCTTGGTGATGTTGTGTCAAAGTGATATTGCTGTTAATTGATATTGTTATAGCTAAGTCAAACTGTTTGTAACAGGTTTATTCACTTAGCTTCGTGCTAATCCCGTTGTTTACTCCTTGCAGGTTTATGTGATGTTTGGGACTGGGCAAGGAGTGACTGGAGTTGTTTGACCAGGATTACTCTGATTTTGTTAGATACAGTGTTCATGTTTTGTTATATAACGATTATGATAAAGTAATGGTTTGTAAACAAGTAGTTAATACTTATAACTTGTAATATGTTTTGGTTGATGATATAATGTCATCTGTGTTAATATGAATGGGATTTCGCTTCCGAGTTAAAAAAAAAAAATGTCATGTAAATTTGGTGTGTGTTATAACATTATTTATTTTTAGCACTCTTTCAACCACTTTTTATCAACTATATTTAGATAAAATTAACTTTTATACAAAAATTACATTATTTACTCTATTTTCAACTCATTTTCGTTCCTTTTCTAATTTAAGCTACATTTCTACCTATTTTGTAAATATGAACGAAATAAGTATATTTTATCAACTAATTTGTAACATCCTCCCCCTGAGCCCACTGGGCTCACGCGGTCCACAGCTGGGCCTGAGGAGCAATGTCAGGTCTGCAGCCCAATACACCCCAACCACATCACCTGAGGAATTCAACTCCCAGGTAGGTTGTTGGATTCGAACTTGAATCCCTTTAATACTAAGTCTTACCACTTAGTATCACCAATTGAGCTGCAGCTCAATTGGTGATACTAAGTGGTAAGACTTAGTATTAAAGGGATTCAAGTTCGAATCCAACAACCTACCTGGGAGGTGAATTCCTCAGGTGATGTGGTTGGGGTGTATTGGGCTGCAGACCTGACATTGCTCCTCAGGCCCAGCTGTGGACCGCGTGAGCCCAGTGGGCTCAGGGGGAGGATGTTACAAAACACCCCAAGTTTTAAGACATTTTTTTTTTTTTTTTATATTTCGGAAGCGTAAATCCCATTCATACCAAGATAGATATAACATTATATATACGACATTTAGTCATACCAAAACATTACAAGTTTATAAGTATTAAGTATAATTACAACGCTAATACAATAACTGGGTGTTATGTTAACAAATATGATTTATCCAAAACGATCAGAGTTCCCATTGTCAAACATTTCTTCAAAACAACACCATTGCCTAATCATATCCCAAAAGTTAACCTGCAAGAGTAGGTGGGGAATTAGCACAAAGCTAAGTGAATGAACTAAATCTAACAATCTAACTTAGTATAACAATCAATTCACAACAATCATCTAAATAAACAATCAAACAGAGGATCGGTGGTTCTTGAGATACCCTCAGTCCGCGGTGGCACTCCAAGAACACTTAATAATCAACTGCAGGCCAATACAGAGATTTTTACCGATAGTTTATTGCTATCTTTAACCAATATGGATTAATTCACAACGAATGTTCATCCGACCCATAAGGATTAACCTATAGCAACTAAACCCAAAATTGACCTCTATCATTCCAACCTATCATGGAATTATTCACTAGCAAACAATCAATCTATCAAACCACAACTTTAATCAACAATCCTATCATTATCGTAATGATAAATCAGTCAATACAAGCAACTTAAAAATTGATGCAACTAACTGTTAACACCAAGATTAAATTGTGAGAACCAGTCCACTCACCTGTCAGTTTCGGTCTCCAAACTCAAAAGTCTTATTTTATTGAGTCTTCGGTGTCTCTGTAAACACAATAAAAACACAAGTTAATAACTTGTCTCAAAATTTAATTATGACTATACTTAATTACATACATTGATAATCAAGAAATATCGATAACTAAACAATATAAGTGTTAGATTCACATAAGTTCACAAAATATCAAATTCTTCAAAATTACAAGGACAAACGCGATCCAGCTAAAGGTGGTGGGATCGCGTTCCCAAGAAGAAAACTTTCGGTTACCAAATAACACTAAGCAACGCGATCCGGTTAGGGGTTTGGGATCGCGTTCCATAGTTCAAAATTTGCTGAGCCAAAATAACACTGATGAACGCGATCCGGGTTCGAGGCTAGGATCGCGTTTAATAGTCTAAATTGCGAAGAACTCAGTTTATAACTGAGGAACGTGATCCTGGTCAAGTGGTGGGATCGCGTTTGTATGCTTTCCAGCTCCAATCAGACCTGCAACTTACAACTACGAACTACAATCCAATTTTACCAAATGCCATTGAAATGTACTATTTTTTACCAGCAAATAACCTTACATAACATGTAATAATATGTATTAACAACAAACAAACATCATCCAAATTCTAATTACTAACATGCATTAATCTTCCAATCTAATTTAAACCAAAACCCACTTTTATACTAGAAACCTAAGAAATTTGCATTTAAGTCAAGAACAAGAAGATGATGATGTTAATTTCAGTAACTACAATCCATTCCAGCACCATTGATCATACATGCATAAGTTTTCTACTTAATTTCACCAATTGAGTTTAAGAACACAAAATAAAAACTTACAATGGAAATGGAGAAAACTAGATGAACATGAAGAAGAAGAAGAAGAAGATGAATTCAGTTGCTTTAACAAATTCACAGCTCCAATTTTTGATCACATTCAGATTTGAAATTGGTTTATGAGTGTGTGTGTGTGTTCTTGGAGGTTTCTAACCAAAAATCAGGAAATGAAGGAAATAAAGGTCGACCAATATTACAACCTAACTCAAATACAGTGAAATATTATACCCGTCCTAAATTTATTGTCTGGAACCTAAATTTTAATTGCGCGAAAATTATTTTATTTTACTGTTACCTAAAATTATCTAAAACAAATAATATTTCACTAGTCACAATATTTCCTGAGGCTCACTTACATATTAAATTTACAATCAAACTCAGGTAATAATTTAAATTGCATAAATAATTTAGAGAAAATACCTTTTCTCCTAGGCCCGATTTGGGGATGTTACAAATCACCCCTCCTTAGAAAGATTTCGTCCCGAAATCTAATTAGACACAAATAAGCTTGGATATCTAGTTCGCATATTCTCCTCCGTTTCCCAGGTGAGATCCGCTCCCAAACTATGCCTCCATTTAACTAACACCATAGGGATTTCTTTCCTACGCAATTTGGTCACTTTTTTATCTAAAAGCTCGACAGGTTCCTCAACCAATTTCTTACTTGAGTCAACACGAAGATCTTGCAAAGGAAGGATTTGGGATTGATCCTCCACATTGCACTTTCTTAAATAGCAAACATTAAATGTATCGTGAATACCATCTAATTCAGGCGGAAGATCTAAAGAAACCGATTGATCATTAATCACCTGACGGATTCTAAATGGGCCAATATATCGGGGAGCTAACTTACCCCGTTTACCAAATCTAATAACACCCTTCCACGGTGAAACTTTTAAATAAACTAATTCACCTTCAACAAATACAACAGGTCGCCTACGTGGTTCAGCATACTGTTTCTGTCTATCACGTGCCGCTTTCAGTTTCTCACGAGCAATCTTAACTTTGTCAGCTGTAATTTGAACTATATCGGGACCCGCAAACTGTTTTTCTCCCGCTTCTAACCAACATGTAGGTGTTCGACAACGGCGCCCATACAACATCTCATACGGCGGCATACCAATGCTAGAATGATAAGAATTATTATAAGCAAACTCTATCAATGGTAAGTGTGAATCCCAAGAACCGCCATACTCAAGTACACAAGCTCTCAACATATCCTCGAGTGTCTGAATAGTACGCTCTGACTGCCCGTCTGTCTGAGGATGATACGCTGTGCTAAGATTAACTCTGGTACCTAATTCACGTTGCAAACTCTGCCAAAAACCAGAAACAAACCTAGAATCTCTATCGGAAACAATGGATAAAGGAATACCATGTCTAACAACAATCTCATGAATGTACAATTGAGCAAGTCGAGTCAATGATGCCGTCTCACTGGTGGCTAGAAAATGTGCACTCTTGGTTAATCTATCAACTATCACCCATATCATATCATTACCTTTCTGAGTGCGGGGAAATTTGGTAACGAAATCCATAGTAATGTGCTCCCATTTCCATTCCGGAATATCTAACTGTTTCAATGAACCATAGGGCCTCTGATGTTCTGCTTTAACCTGGGAACATATATGACAAGTCTCCACCATTCGAGCTACATCGGTTTTCATAGTTGGCCACCAATACAAGGGTTTCAAATCATTGTACATTTTCGTACTCCCTGGATGAACAGATAACCTCGATTTGTGTGCTTCTGACAATATCAAATCCCGAAGTCCCCCAATCAACGGAACCCAAACCCGAGACTGGAAGGTTTTCAATCCTCGAGAATCATCAATTAATAAATCTTTCCGTTTCAACAAAATCTCAGATTTTAAATTTTGATCCAACAATGCCTCTAACTGTGCAGCTTTTAACTGGGAAATCAAATCAGAAGATATTTCCAAACGCATAAAATAAATACGATCGGAAGGTACATTTCGGCTTAAAGCATCGGCAACCACATTATCTTTACCCGGGTGATATCGGATTTCACAGTCATAATCCTTAATCAACTCCAACCATCGGCGCTGTCTCATATTGAGTTCTTTCTGAGAAAACATGTACTGGAGGCTTTTATGATCCGTGCATACGACACATTTAGTTCCGTACAAATAGTGTCTCCAGATTTTCAACGCAAATACCACAGCTGCAAGCTCTAAATCGTGTGTGGGGTAATTTCTTTCGTGAGTTTTAAGCTGGCGAGAAGCGTAAGCAATAACACGATCATGTTGCATTAAGACAGCACCCAAACCAGCATGAGAAGCATCACAATAAACTACAAAACCCTCGGAACCATCAGGTAATGCTAACACTGGCGCCTGACATAACAACTGTTTAAGAGTCTGAAAAGATGTTTCTTGTTGATCACCCCACTGAAATTTAATATCCTTTCTAGTTAGCTTGGTTAACGGGCCAGCAATTTTGGAGAAATCCTTGATAAATTTTCGATAATAACCCGCTAAACCAAGGAAACTTTTGATCTTAGAAGGTGATTTAGGAGCATTCCAATTCATAACAGCGTCCACCTTGGAAGGATCTACTTTGACACCATCTTTACAAATAATATGCCCGAGAAACTGTACCTCTCGGAGCCAAAATTCACATTTGGAAAATTTAGCAAAAAGATGCTCTCTTTTCAAAATCTCAAGAATCAATCTTAAATGATGTTCATGTTCAGCCTCAGACTTAGAATAAATCAAGATATCGTCAATAAATACAATCACAAACTTGTCTAGAAAAGGTCGACATACACGATTCATTAAGTCCATAAAAATAGCAGGAGCATTAGTCAATCCAAAAGGCATAACTAAGAACTCGTAATGACCATACCGGGTATGAAAAGCAGTCTTAGGAACATCTTCCTCACGAACTCTTACCTGATGATAACCGGATCTCAAATCGATCTTAGAAAAATAGGATGATCCCTGTAACTGATCAAATAACTCATCAATTCTGGGCAATGGATATTTGTTTTTCACGGTTCTTTTATTGAGCTCTCTATAATCAATACACATTCGAAGAGTACCATCCTTTTTCTTAACAAACAATACCGGAGCACCCCACGGGGAAGAACTCGGTCGAATAAACCCTTTATCTAACAGTTCCTGAATTTGACCCATCATCTCACGGATTTCAGAAGGAGCTAATCTATAAGGAGACTTAGCTACAGGAGTCGAACCAGGAATCAAATCAATCTGAAATTCTACATCTCTTACAGGGGGTAAACCAGGCAATTCATCCGGAAAAACTTCCTGGTATTCAGAAACCACCGGAAAATTTGTCAAAGATTTCTTTTCTAACTTGCTATCTATCACATATGCCAAATAAGAATCACATCCCTTAGATAGAGATTTCCTAGCTTTCAACAAGGAAATCAATGGTAGACTACCCTTTACTCGTTCTCCTCGAGCCATGACGTATGACCCATCAGAAATCGGAATTCTTATAATCTTTTTATGACAATCAATGTTGGCCTTATTCAAACTTAACCAATCCATACCAATAACTACATCGAAACTAGGAATTGGCATTAACAAAAAGGAGACTAAGAAATTATGACCCTCAATAAGTATACTAGCTCCAGCTACCGATGTGGTAACAGGAACTAATTTACCGTCAGCAATTTCAACTTCTAAAGGTTTAACAATCAAAGAGGGGATCAATTTCAGTCTATCACAAAAGTTCACAGATATAAACGAACAATTGGCACCAGAATCAAACAATACACGAGCTGGTATAGAATTTATGAGAAATGTACCAGTGATGACATCTTCAGTGGCGACAGCATCATCAACTGTCATTCGGAAAGCTCGGCTAGCAGCTACTGGTGGATTTTTCCTCTTTTGACCAGATGATGGCGAACCTTTACCCGTACCCATACTCTGTCTCTTCGCCTCAGGACAATCCCCTGCACGATGCCCTTCTTTATGGCAATTCCAACACACGCTATTTGGGTAGGTACAATCCTTTGCAGCGTGACCAAAAATTCCACACTTAACACATCTAGATGTCTGTGGAGTACAAGGACCATTATGTCTAGCTCGACATCTATTACAATAGTTACTATCCATTGGAATACCAGAATTCGATCTCCTGTTTTGTTGACTACCTTGTCCTTTCTGTTTACTCAAAGAATCTCCTTTGTTTTTCTGTGAATACCTTTCTTTATTCAACACTCTTTTAGCCATAATATCCCCATCAACCGAACGAGCTAAATCATAAGCTTGAGGAAGTGAACCTGCTAGTCTCACTGTGGTACGGTAATCAGGAGGTAATGTTTTCACAAAGTGATCAATTTTGGTCCGGTCAGTTGGAACCCACTGTTGCACAAACCGCAATTTATCTGAAAACTGCTTAATTAATTCATCAATCGTCATTTGATCAGTCTTTTGTAAGTCAAGAAACTCTTGCCTAATCCTGGAAAGATTATACTCCGAGCAAAATTGCTTGCAAATCTCAGCATGAAAATCTGACCATCTTATATCATTCAACTGTTGTGGAGATAATGGTGCAGTAATTGAATCCCACCATGACATGGCTTGACCCTTTAATAACTGAACAGCATAAGGTACCTTATCCTCCTCCTCACAATGACATACATTTAGTTTTCTCTCTACATCACGAAGCCAGTCAAGAGTGACCGTAGGATCGGTACTTCCAGAATAAGTTGAAGGATTGCAAGACATAAAGGTTTTAAGAGAACAACCTTTCTTCAACTGTTGAAAAGGTGGAATAGGTATTTGATAATTAGTATAACCAGACGAAGGAAAAGGACCCGAGGCCTGATATGTATAACCCTGTTGCTGCTGTTGTGAAATAAAAGGATTAGATACCGGAATCCGTGTAGAAGATACAATAGGTGGTACATTAGTCACAATGTGAGGACGAGTAGAAACTGGATGTTGAGAAGATCCAGCTCGTTCTCTCTGAAGTTCCAACACTCTATTCTCCAATCTCATAATATACTCCTGATCAGTTTCAGTTTCTCCACCGGCTAAATTAGATGTACCATTATGACCCGGGTTCTCTGGTGGTGCATCTGTCCGCGTAGTATCATTGAGAGTATGGGAAGGTGGCTCATTATCCGCCATACCTGTCATCACATCACATCTCAACATTCGTTAATTGTTAGTACTAGCAACTAACCAAATCAACTATCATAACTAATCCCCACCACAAGAAATGTTTGACCAACATGACTAAGTTTAGGATTGAACACTTTAAATATTCAATTCACCTAAACTTACGCTCTGATACCAACTTATAACACCCCAAGTTTTAAGAAATTTTTTTTTTTTTTTTTATATTTCGGAAGCGTAAATCCCATTCATACCAAGATAGATATAACATTATATATACGACATTTAGTCATACCAAAACATTACAAGTTTATAAGTATTAAGTATAATTACAACGCTAATACAATAACTGGGTGTTATGTTAACAAATATGATTTATCCAAAACGATCAGAGTTCCCATTGTCAAACATTTCTTCAAAACAACACCATTGCCTAATCATATCCCAAAAGTTAACCTGCAAGAGTAGGTGGGGAATTAGCACAAAGCTAAGTGAATGAACTAAATCTAACAATCTAACTTAGTATAACAATCAATTCACAACAATCATCTAAATAAACAATCAAACAGAGGATCGGTGGTTCTTGAGATACCCTCAGTCCGCGGTGGCACTCCAAGAACACTTAATAATCAACTGCAGGCCAATACAGAGATTTTTACCGATAGTTTATTGCTATCTTTAACCAATATGGATTAATTCACAACGAATGTTCATCCGACCCATAAGGATTAACCTATAGCAACTAAACCCAAAATTGACCTCTATCATTCCAACCTATCATGGAATTATTCACTAGCAAACAATCAATCTATCAAACCACAACTTTAATCAACAATCCTATCATTATCGTAATGATAAATCAGTCAATACAAGCAACTTAAAAATTGATGCAACTAACTGTTAACACCAAGATTAAATTGTGAGAACCAGTCCACTCACCTGTCAGTTTCGGTCTCCAAACTCAAAAGTCTTATTTTATTGAGTCTTCGGTGTCTCTGTAAACACAATAAAAACACAAGTTAATAACTTGTCTCAAAATTTAATTATGACTATACTTAATTACATACATTGATAATCAAGAAATATCGATAACTAAACAATATAAGTGTTAGATTCACATAAGTTCACAAAATATCAAATTCTTCAAAATTACAAGGACAAACGCGATCCAGCTAAAGGTGGTGGGATCGCGTTCCCAAGAAGAAAACTTTCGGTTACCAAATAACACTAAGCAACGCGATCCGGTTAGGGGTTTGGGATCGCGTTCCATAGTTCAAAATTTGCTGAGCCAAAATAACACTGATGAACGCGATCCGGGTTCGAGGCTAGGATCGCGTTTAATAGTCTAAATTGCGAAGAACTCAGTTTATAACTGAGGAACGCGATCCTGGTCAAGTGGTGGGATCGCGTTTGTATGCTTTCCAGCTCCAATCAGACCTGCAACTTACAACTACGAACTACAATCCAATTTTACCAAATGCCATTGAAATGTACTATTTTTTACCAGCAAATAACCTTACATAACATGTAATAATATGTATTAACAACAAACAAACATCATCCAAATTCTAATTACTAACATGCATTAATCTTCCAATCTAATTTAAACCAAAACCCACTTTTATACTAGAAACCTAAGAAATTTGCATTTAAGTCAAGAACAAGAAGATGATGATGTTAATTTCAGTAACTACAATCCATTCCAGCACCATTGATCATACATGCATAAGTTTTCTACTTAATTTCACCAATTGAGTTTAAGAACACAAAATAAATACTTACAATGGAAATGGAGAAAACTAGATGAACATGAAGAAGAAGAAGATGAATTCAGTTGCTTTAACAAATTCACAGCTCCAATTTTTGATCACATTCAGATTTGAAATTGGTTTATGAGTGTGTGTGTGTGTTCTTGGAGGTTTCTAACCAAAAATCAGGAAATGAAGGAAATAAAGGTCGACCAATATTACAACCTAACTCAAATACAGTGAAATATTATACCCGTCCTAAATCTATTGTCTGGAACCTAAATTTCAATTGCGCGAAAATTATTTTATTTTACTGTTACCTAAAATTATCTAAAACAAATAATATTTCACTAGTCACAATATTTCCTGAGGCTCACTTACATATTAAATTTACAATCAAACTCAGGTAATAATTTAAATTGCATAAATAATTTAGAGAAAATACCTTTTCTCCTAGGCCCGATTTGGGGATGTTACAAATCACCCCTCATTAGAAAGATTTCGTCCCGAAATCTAATTAGACACAAATAAGCTAGGATATCTAGTTCGCATATTCTCCTCCGTTTCCCAGGTGAGATCCGCTCCCAAACTATGCCTCCATTTAACTAACACCATAGGGATTTCTTTCCTACGCAATTTGGTCACTTTTTTATCTAAAAGCTCGACAGGTTCCTCAACCAATTTCTTACTTGAGTCAACACGAAGATCTTGCTAAGGAAGGATTTGGGATTGATCCTCCACATTGCACTTTCTTAAATAGCAAACATTAAATGTATCGTGAATACCATCTAATTCAGGCGGAAGATCTAAAGAAACCGATTGATCATTAATCACCTGACGGATTCTAAATGGGCCAATATATCGGGGAGCTAACTTACCCCGTTTACCAAATCTAATAACACCCTTCCACGGTGAAACTTTTAAATAAACTAATTCACCTTCAACAAATACAACAGGTCGCCTACGTGGTTCAGCATACTGTTTCTGTCTATCACGTGCCGCTTTCAGTTTCTCACGAGCAATCTTAACTTTGTCAGCTGTAATTTGAACTATATCGGGACCCGCAAACTGTTTTTCTCCCGCTTCTAACCAACATGTAGGTGTTCGACAACGGCGCCCATACAACATCTCATACGGCGGCATACCAATGCTAGAATGATAAGAATTATTATAAGCAAACTCTATCAATGGTAAGTGTGAATCCCAAGAACCGCCATACTCAAGTACACAAGCTCTCAACATATCCTCGAGTGTCTGAATAGTACGCTCTGACTGCCCGTCTGTCTGAGGATGATACGCTGTGCTAAGATTAACTCTGGTACCTAATTCACGTTGCAAACTCTGCCAAAAACCAGAAACAAACCTAGAATCTCTATCGGAAACAATGGATAAAGGAATACCATGTCTAACAACAATCTCATGAATGTACAATTGAGCAAGTCGAGTCAATGATGCCGTCTCACTGGTGGCTAGAAAATGTGCACTCTTGGTTAATCTATCAACTATCACCCATATCATATCATTACCTTTCTGAGTGCGGGGAAATTTGGTAACGAAATCCATAGTAATGTGCTCCCATTTCCATTCCGGAATATCTAACTGTTTCAATGAACCATAGGGCCTCTGATGTTCTGCTTTAACCTGGGAACATATATGACAAGTCTCCACCATTCGAGCTACATCGGTTTTCATAGTTGGCCACCAATACAAGGGTTTCAAATCATTGTACATTTTCGTACTCCCTGGATGAACAGATAACCTCGATTTGTGTGCTTCTGACAATATCAAATCCCGAAGTCCCCCAATCAACGGAACCCAAACCCGAGACTGGAAGGTTTTCAATCCTCGAGAATCATCAATTAATAAATCTTTCCGTTTCAACAAAATCTCAGATTTTAAATTTTGATCCAACAATGCCTCTAACTGTGCAGCTTTTAACTGGGAAATCAAATCAGAAGATATTTCCAAACGCATAAAATAAATTCGATCGGAAGGTACATTTCGGCTTAAAGCATCGGCAACCACATTATCTTTACCCGGGTGATATCGGATTTCACAGTCATAATCCTTAATCAACTCCAACCATCGGCGCTGTCTCATATTGAGTTCTTTCTGAGAAAACATGTACTGGAGGCTTTTATGATCCGTGCATACGACACATTTAGTTCCGTACAAATAGTGTCTCCAGATTTTCAACGCAAATACCACAGCTGCAAGCTCTAAATCGTGTGTGGGGTAATTTCTTTCGTGAGTTTTAAGCTGGCGAGAAGCGTAAGCAATAACACGATCATGTTGCATTAAGACAGCACCCAAACCAGCATGAGAAGCATCACAATAAACTACAAAACCCTCGGAACCATCAGGTAATGCTAACACTGGCGCCTGACATAACATCTGTTTAAGAGTCTGAAAAGATGTTTCTTGTTGATCACCCCACTGAAATTTAATATCCTTTCTAGTTAGCTTGGTTAACGGGCCAGCAATTTTGGAGAAATCCTTGATAAATTTTCGATAATAACCCGCTAAACCAAGGAAACTTTTGATCTCAGAAGGTGATTTAGGAGCATTCCAATTCATAACAGCGTCCACCTTGGAAGGATCTACTTTGACACCATCTTTACAAATAATATGCCCGAGAAACTGTACCTCTCGGAGCCAAAATTCACATTTGGAAAATTTAGCAAAAAGATGCTCTCTTTTCAAAATCTCAAGAATCAATCTTAAATGATGTTCATGTTCAGCCTCAGACTTAGAATAAATCAAGATATCGTCAATAAATACAATCACAAACTTGTCTAGAAAAGGTCGACATACACGATTCATTAAGTCCATAAAAATAGCAGGAGCATTAGTCAATCCAAAAGGCATAACTAAGAACTCGTAATGACCATACCGGGTACGAAAAGCAGTCTTAGGAACATCTTCCTCACGAACTCGTACCTGATGATAACCGGATCTCAAATCGATCTTAGAAAAATAGGATGATCCCTGTAACTGATCAAATAACTCATCAATTCTGGGCAATGGATATTTGTTTTTCACGGTTCTTTTATTGAGCTCTCTATAATCAATACACATTCGAAGAGTACCATCCTTTTTCTTAACAAACAATACCGGAGCACCCCACGGGGAAGAACTCGGTCGAATAAACCCTTTATCTAACAGTTCCTGAATTTGACCCATCATCTCACGGATTTCAGAAGGAGCTAATCTATAAGGAGACTTAGCTACAGGAGTCAAACCAGGAATCAAATCAATCTGAAATTCTACATCTCTTACAGGGGGTAAACCAGGCAATTCATCCGGAAAAACTTCCGGGTATTCAGAAACCACCGGAAAATTTGTCAAAGATTTCTTTTCTAACTTGCTATCTATCACATATGCCAAATAAGAATCACATCCCTTAGATAGAGATTTCCTAGCTTTCAACAAGGAAATCAATGGTAGACTACCCTTTACTCGTTCTCCTCGAGCCATGACGTATGACCCATCAGAAATCGAAATTCTTATAATCTTTTTATGACAATCAATGTTGGCCTTATTCAAACTTAACCAATCCATACCAATAACTACATCGAAACTAGGAATTGGCATTAACAAAAAGGAGACTAAGAAATTATGACCCTCAATAAGTATACTAGCTCCAGCTACCGATGTGGTAACAGGAACTAATTTACCGTCAGCAATTTCAACTTCTAAAGGTTTAACAATCAAAGAGGGGATCAATTTCAGTCTATCACAAAAGTTCACAGATATAAACGAACAATTGGCACCAGAATCAAACAATACACGAGCTGGTATAGAATTTATGAGAAATGTACCAGTGATGACATCTTCAGTGGCGACAGCATCATCAACTGTCATTCGGAAAGCTCGGCTAGCAGCTACTGGTGGATTTTCCTCTTTTGACCAGATGATGGCGAACCTTTACCCGTACCCATACTCTGTCTCTTCGCCTCAGGACAATCCCCTGCACGATGCCCTTCTTTATGGCAATTCCAACACACGCTATTTGGGTAGGTACAATCCTTTGCAGCGTGACCAAAAATTCCACACTTAACACATCTAGATGTCTGTGGAGTACAAGGACCATTATGTCTAGCTCGACATCTATTACAATAGTTACTATCCATTGGAATACCAGAATTCGATCTCCTGTTTTGTTGACTACCTTGTCCTTTCTGTTTACTCAAAGAATCTCCTTTGTTTTTCTGTGAATACCTTTCTTTATTCAACACTCTTTTAGCCATAATATCCCCATCAACCGAACGAGCTAAATCATAAGCTTGAGGAAGTGAACCTGCTAGTCTCACTGTGGTACGGTAATCAGGAGGTAATGTTTTCACAAAGTGATCAATTTTGGTCCGGTCAGTTGGAACCCACTGTTGCACAAACCGCAATTTATCTAAAAACTGCTTAATTAATTCATCAATCGTCATTTGATCAGTCTTTTGTAAGTCAAGAAACTCTTGCCTAATCCTGGAAAGATTATACTCCGAGCAAAATTGCTTGCAAATCTCAGCATGAAAATCTGACCATCTTATATCATTCAACTGTTGTGGAGATAATGGTGCAGTAATTGAATCCCACCATGACATGGCTTGACCCTTTAATAACTGAACAGCATAAAGTACCTTATCCTCCTCCTCACAATGACATACATTTAGTTTTCTCTCTACATCACGAAGCCAGTCAAGAGTGACCGTAGGATCGGTACTTCCAGAATAAGTTGAAGGATTGCAAGACATAAAGGTTTTAAGAGAACAACCTTTCTTCAACTGTTGAAAAGGTGGAATAGGTATTTGATAATTAGTATAACCAGACGAAGGAAAAGGACCCGAGGCCTGATATGTATAACCCTGTTGCTGCTGTTGTGAAATAAAAGGATTAGATACCGGAATCCGTGTAGAAGATACAATAGGTGGTACATTAGTCACAATGTGAGGACGAGTAGAAACTGGATGTTGAGAAGATCCAGCTCGTTCTCTCTGAAGTTCCAACACTCTATTCTCCAATCTCATAATATACTCCTGATCAGTTTCAGTTTCTCCACCGGCTAAATTAGATGTACCATTATGACCCGGGTTCTCTGGTGGTGCATCTGTCCGCGTAGTATCATTGAGAGTATGGGAAGGTGGCTCATTATCCGCCATACCTGTCATCACATCACATCTCAACATTCGTTAATTGTTAGTACTAGCAACTAACCAAATCAACTATCATAACTAATCCCCACCACAAGAAATGTTTGACCAACATGACTAAGTTTAGGATTGAACACTTTAAATATTCAATTCACCTAAACTTACGCTCTGATACCAACTTATAACACCCCAAGTTTTAAGACATTTTTTTTTTTTTTTATATTTCGGAAGCGTAAATCCCATTCATACCAAGATAGATATAACATTATATATACGACATTTAGTCATACCAAAACATTACAAGTTTATAAGTATTAAGTATAATTACAACGCTAATACAATAACTGGGTGTTATGTTAACAAATATGATTTATCCAAAACGATCAGAGTTCCCATTGTCAAACATTTCTTCAAAACAACACCATTGCCTAATCATATCCCAAAAGTTAACCTGCAAGAGTAGGTGGGGAATTAGCACAAAGCTAAGTGAATGAACTAAATCTAACAATCTAACTTAGTATAACAATCAATTCACAACAATCATCTAAATAAACAATCAAACAGAGGATCGGTGGTTCTTGAGATACCCTCAGTCCGCGGTGGCACTCCAAGAACACTTAATAATCAACTGCAGGCCAATACAGAGATTTTTACCGATAGTTTATTGCTATCTTTAACCAATATGGATTAATTCACAACGAATGTTCATCCGACCCATAAGGATTAACCTATAGCAACTAAACCCAAAATTGACCTCTATCATTCCAACCTATCATGGAATTATTCACTAGCAAACAATCAATCTATCAAACCACAACTTTAATCAACAATCCTATCATTATCGTAATGATAAATCAGTCAATACAAGCAACTTAAAAATTGATGCAACTAACTGTTAACACCAAGATTAAATTGTGAGAACCAGTCCACTCACCTGTCAGTTTCGGTCTCCAAACTCAAAAGTCTTATTTTATTGAGTCTTCGGTGTCTCTGTAAACACAATAAAAACACAAGTTAATAACTTGTCTCAAAATTTAATTATGACTATACTTAATTACATACATTGATAATCAAGAAATATCGATAACTAAACAATATAAGTGTTAGATTCACATAAGTTCACAAAATATCAAATTCTTCAAAATTACAAGGACAAACGCGATCCAGCTAAAGGTGGTGGGATCGCGTTCCCAAGAAGAAAACTTTCGGTTACCAAATAACACTAAGCAACGCGATCCGGTTAGGGGTTTGGGATCGCGTTCCATAGTTCAAAATTTGCTGAGCCAAAATAACACTGATGAACGCGATCCGGGTTCGAGGCTAGGATCGCGTTTAATAGTCTAAATTGCGAAGAACTCAGTTTATAACTGAGGAACGCGATCCTGGTCAAGTGGTGGGATCGCGTTTGTATGCTTTCCAGCTCCAATCAGACCTGCAACTTACAACTACGAACTACAATCCAATTTTACCAAATGCCATTGAAATGTACTATTTTTTACCAGCAAATAACCTTACATAACATGTAATAATATGTATTAACAACAAACAAACATCATCCAAATTCTAATTACTAACATGCATTAATCTTCCAATCTAATTTAAACCAAAACCCACTTTTATACTAGAAACCTAAGAAATTTGCATTTAAGTCAAGAACAAGAAGATGATGATGTTAATTTCAGTAACTACAATCCATTCCAGCACCATTGATCATACATGCATAAGTTTTCTACTTAATTTCACCAATTGAGTTTAAGAACACAAAATAAATACTTACAATGGAAATGGAGAAAACTAGATGAACATGAAGAAGAAGAAGAAGATGATGAATTCAGTTGCTTTAACAAATTCACAGCTCCAATTTTTGATCACATTCAGATTTGAAATTGGTTTATGAGTGTGTGTGTGTTCTTGGAGGTTTCTAACCAAAAATCAGGAAATGAAGGAAATAAAGGTCGACCAATATTACAACCTAACTCAAATACAGTGAAATATTATACCCGTCCTAAATCTATTGTCTGGAACCTAAATTTCAATTGCGCGAAAATTATTTTATTTTACTGTTACCTAAAATTATCTAAAACAAATAATATTTCACTAGTCACAATATTTCCTGAGGCTCACTTACATATTAAATTTACAATCAAACTCAGGTAATAATTTAAATTGCATAAATAATTTAGAGAAAATACCTTTTCTCCTAGGCCCGATTTGGGGATGTTACATAATTGTACTAAAAGTATACAGAAATAGGGATAAAATAGTATATAAATATAGTACTTATTTGATGTTATCAATTCCTATCGCAATTCGCGGAATATTACCCAATCGCATTCGACACACAATAACAAAACTCTGTTTGTTTTTCAACTTGATTCATTCGAAAGAGATAGATCCCGAGGTGTTAGATGAATGTCAACGTGATATTATTTTTACTCTATGCGAACTTGAGATGTACGTTCCACCTTCATTTTTCGATATTATGGTTCACTTGGTATCTCATATTGTAGGAGAAATCAAGGCATGTGGTCCAGTTTTCTTACGATACATGTATCCATTTGAAAGATATATGGGGATCTTAAAAGGGTATGTACGAAACCATAATCGACCAGAAGGTAGTATTGTTGAAGGATATGCTTCCGAGGAGGTGATCGAATTTTGCACAGACTATATGAAAGGTTATATAAGACTATAAGTATTTGGGTTCCGCAAAGTCGACACGAAGGTAGACTAACTGGGAATACATTAAAAGAAATTCATGAAATTAATTTTGTGTACCCGACAATCTGCAATGGTATAGCTTGCGAAATCTAACTACTTTGCTAGGATTCAAGCTTTGTGTACCTTTTGGATTGCTAGGCCACAAATTCAACAAGATAAATGAACAAATAATATTTTATCATTTATGTTATGTCTTTGTTTAGATTTAAAAGTTTACTCTTTGTCAAATTTATTAAATTATTAGATATCATATGACTACCATCTTTAAAGCAAATAGCTCGACTGTAACCTCATTGTAATCAAACACAATGAGTGCATTTATTTTGAGATTATAACATAACAAACTTAATTTAGTAGAGAACTCATTTGTGATAGTCTCATACAAAACAAATTTCTAAAGTGATTTTGAATTGGTTATTATATTAAAATTTGCACATGAATTTTTGCAGGTTATGTCTAGTGTATAATTTGTATTATTAGGATTAAGCTTTTTAATTCAATTGATTAGATTCAATTTAATTTGATAGCTTCTTCGATATTAATACATAACTATTTACCAAAAAGTATTTACCTTGGTAAAATGTTATTTAAAGGGGAATAAGCGAATACTTATGATGGATTGATGGAGTATAAAATTTTGCAACCCCCAACCTTTTGAAATAGACATAATCAAGCTTTCATCCAATCTAATACTACTCCGTAGTATATATATATATTTGAGTTTCCCATGCATAGATAGTTAGATACTAGCATATGATGGTTACTTAAATGGGTTATAGGATGTGTTGGGTAAAGACCGTAAAGTATGTACTATACCTAAGAGATCGAAGGGTATAACCATATAACGCGTCATAGATTTAATGCTACCCGTAGGCCGGTTGGATCGTTGTGTATTTAATTACGGAGTATTATTAGATCAAACAATTAATTAGTCGCGACCATCGATCATCAGAAAACGGATCCAAGGTCTAAAAGATCTAACCAAAAGATATGGAAATTGCAATACGAATGCTTGTGTTAACAATTAATGAATGGATATGTAATACACTTGTCTTATATATAATGTGTCTATATTTCTTGCGCCATCTTTATATATTACTATTATTACTACGTACGTTAAGAATTTTAAAAGTAAATTTTAATTATTATATAATTATAATCTATTCATTCAAAAAAGATAATAGGCAGTTCTTTTTCTACCGTGTGTTTAGTTTTGGGAAAAGTCCCGCAAAATGCAAAAAACTTTGACCCAAAATCTGTTGTATGTGACCAACTTACGAAGAGGCATAAGAATGCAACCAACTTTCAAAAGTGAGGTTTTTGTTGTAATTTGCTGAGGTGTTCTCTTCTCTATGGGTGAAACTTTCGGTGTTCTCTGCCTTGAACTGTTTCCCAACTTGAACTGTTTCCAGAACACTCCGATCCTTCTCTGCCTTCACGCTGTTCTCTTCTCTATGGGTGAAACTTTCGGTGTTGGTTATGCATGGGTCAGTAACTATCAAACAAGTCTTTTTGAAGATCTGATCTTATTGCACACTGTTGAGTTTGCTACAGTTTTATTGTATCGTGTCTTACCATTGTTGTAATATTTGGTCATTAGACGTTACTAATATTCAAATTCTCATTTTTATCAACAAGTATCTTATAAGTTGTGACCAGATAGATTGCCATTGATAATTTGTGATCTGATTTCACTCCACTTTTCTATATATTATTGGAGAAACTTATTTGATTTATACACTCAGTAATCTCAATCTTACACTAACTCACACCTGCATTATTGAGGAAAACGATGGAAGGGACCACTACGATGACTTTTTGAGATGACACAAAGTAGTAGGAATAGAAATCCAAAGATTTTGTAGCAACAGTCCATTTGTTGGCCCAAACAGAACAACCAAATCCAAAACCCTAACACATCAATGGCTTTCAAGTTTCAACTGAGGTTCATAGATTACTTACAAATTAGACCAATGAACCAAATCCCATATACATCAATTTTATTCCATAAATTGAGAAACCCCAAATACTTCTATGGTTTTAACAAAGTGTAAGCCCTCACCAAAACAACACAAACCGTGCTGAACAAAAAACCCCAACCAAGAGATCCGTTTAGTTTAAATAAATATTCCAAACTAAACATGAAATACGGTTAACACATAATATACTTAAAATGCACAACTTAAAAGGTTATTTTCAACAAAAGGTGTGTTTCTAAACAGACACGGGCAAGTAACGCCTTCTACTAAACCGGAAGAATTGCATTCGTAGAGGACACGGGCAAACTGGTCATATCAAACTTACGTAATTTCCATCACCCATGGGCATTTGATGCCATGCATCAAGCCAACAACATCCGCAATACAACAAAGAGAAGTTTAGTCATAATATACTTAAGTACTTTCCTAACCACATAAAAAGCAGAGTAGTACTCCGGTAATTTGGATGCACAGTCAAAGAGTAAATGTTGATGATTAACCGGAAACAGCTCAAAATAAGTGCCAACAATTGATACGAAATCTTCAACATAAACCAGAGTCCTTGAAAGCGTTCACAAAATCTCTGCTTGTCCAGGTGGGAAGCTGGCACAGAAGAGAGAGATGTTAATTATACAGTATTATTGTTCGTATTATTAGATAGGAGAACTCAAAAGAATAATAGCCTGTCGGCACAGTATCGAATAGAAGCAGGCCTTATAACAGCAATACAAAAAAACTTTACCTCAATAACCCGATAGTTCAAGTGCCTCTCGATTTTTTCCATGATCATCTTGTCGGTATTACCACACAGAAAGTTGAATACAGCACCTGTAGCATTAAAAAAACATTTCTAAGGCTAGTAGCATCCTCTTTATAATTTACTTGTTTGCCAGCTGGTAAACCAATAAATGACATGTAAACCTTCAATGAGGGCCCGTTCATTACATCACAGTTGAGGGACATTTTAGACATTAGACCGATAGTTAAGCCTTGCAATAGCCAAGCCATATGGTAGATGAGTAAGGGACACACATATAATTAAGGAAGGTGCAATTCCAGCCTACCATAAACTTGTCATTGAGAGATCAAAATTGTGGTTTTTTAAGCTCGTATAGCCTTTTTTGGTTGCAATTCGATGTAGGTAGTGAGTACTATCTAATATCAAAAGATTATGTAATATTTCAAAGTATGGCATACCATTAAACCTAGGCAAATAATTTGGACACACGGGAAGTGGAAGGTAAATAAAACGGTGAAATGGAAAGGCAACAACAAAGTATATATGTGTTACGTGACATATTTTGCATATATCATACTGACAGAAGTATCACCATGGCCATCAGAAGAATCATCTACAGCTACAGGTTTATCCAGATAAGTGAAATTGTGGGGGATACTACTGGTATTAAGGAAGAATCTGATCTTAATATGACATTCGGAGATTTACAGAAGTGATGTGTGAGTCGTGAAAAGGGACAGACGCACCCTGATGTTGGTACTTTAAGAATAATTCAATTGAATGTGAAATATGAAGTATGAGGGAAAAAAGAAAAGGATATGACGGGATGTTTACATCCCGCCAAATACCAGAAATCACGAAAAATTAGGCAACAGTAAAAACATATAAAACAAAAGGCATTACCCTTGGAGCAAGAGCGCTTCAAGTATACGGCAACGTCAGGGTTTGACTCTTCTTCACACTCCGAAGAACCATGTATTATTGGCAGATCATAATTAACAACCAAATTAACCTGAAAGGGGTACGTGTGTGGAACAGATATAAGTTGTATGTATGTACGCATATAAAGGAAAAGAAAAAGGGAAAAGAGAGAGAGAGAGAGAGAGAGAGAGAGAGAGAGAGAGAGAGAGAGAGAGAGAGAGAGAGAGAGAGAGAAGATTAGATCGAACACTTGATTGATTGATTATTCCATCAAGACGGTCGGGTGTGACTAAAATCTGAGTGAACTCCTTATTGAATAGCTTGATTTGCACATATCTCTCCTCTTTTGGAAGGGAGTCATTAACTGTTACAGCATTGAATTCAGCCTCATGAAGTTGATTGAGCAACATATTAGCAGTTTCTGGTGTGTTGACATATATGATGGCCTGGTAGACAAGCGCCCCAAATGACATTATTTTGTCGATAACAGCCTCTACCTTGGCGGCCTCATCAGGTAAAACGACTTTAAACTCCTTGACCCTATTTAAAGAGAGTTTTGACAGTTGGTGTTCCATCTACACGAAAATCTGGTAACAAACGAATCCTTAGACGAGAAAAGGCACAAACAAGCACATATATATTAGCTAGTGATGATATTCATAACTACACATGTTGTACACAGATACATACACACCAAACAGAGCATTTTAAGCAACAAGTCTGACTCTAATTCTACAAAAAGATTATTTCAATTGTTGTTAATATTTAGAAAAAGATTACGACTAATAATAATCCTAAGGAAGAAAAAACAATAAAACAGGGTAACAAGTAATTAAATATAACCTAAGTACCTCGTGATGCGAGCGAATCAATTGAATCAACAACCAAACCCTAGGTCTAACTCTTAATTTTACCAAATCAGATAGAGCAATAGCAATCGAAAGAAACAAACTTACCAAAATCACAATTGGATCAAACGATTTGGCGCCAGCTGCCGTCTTCGATTGCGCCACAGACAAATGGAATCGATCGATGTTTTGCTTCTAGGGTTTCTTTTGGGAAATTGTGTTTCACCCGGATGTTTTAAGGATTTTTTATTACAATTGGGATCCCAATTGAACCATTTTTCTTTATTTTTAGACAAAATTACAAGGATCGTCCACGTGGTTTACATCAAATTGCAAAGATCGTCCTTAAACTTTTTTTTTGACAAGGGCATCCTCGTGGTTGCGAAATGTTACATAGATAGTTCCTATGTCTAACGAACGTTAATTTAATCCATTAAAGGACCTTGAATGTAAAAATTTTAATGACAGAGGCTATTCGTGTAATTTTTATTTTTTAAACAAGAAAAAATTTAATGCCTAGTCGAAATTAAGCAATTTTTTTTAATAAACTTTTCAATTTAATTTAACAATATTAATTGATTTTTTAAATATTTATTTTATGTGACAATTGAAGTGATCAACTTATTTTTTTTTAAATTTGGTTTCACATATCCTGTGTTCGTTTTTGCTTTTCAGTATCTTTTTTTCCCCAAGAAAAACAACTACTCAAACACCCATATCAAGAATAAATACAATTTTCAAGAATATTTACACAATAGTCTACTTCACGACATGAAGTCACAACCTCAGGGTTCATACAAATTATTGTTCAGTCTAGTTTTTGTTTTTTCAGAGTTTGAGATAGCTTTATCAAATTTTTTCAATTTTATTTTGTAATTTTTAGATTTGATAAATATAGAAAACGGTTAATTCATCCGTATGAATTAATCGTTTCCTTCGTTAATACGCACGAATTAACCGTTTCCTTCGTGAATGCGCATGAATTAACCAAAATTAGAAAAAAACAAGTTGATCACTTCAATTGTCACAAAAAATAAATATTTAAAAAATCAATTAAAATAGTTAAATTAAATTGAAAAGTTTATTAAAACAATTATCTTAATTTCAACTATTAAAGGCATTAAATTTTTTTTTTGTTTAAAAAATAAAAATTACACAAATAGCCCATGCCATTAAAATTTTTACATTCAAGGTCCTTTAACGGATTAAATTAACGTTCGTTAGACATATGGACTATCTACGCAACATTTCGCAACCACAAGGATGACCCTTGTCAAAAAAAAGTTTAGGGACGATCCTTGCAATTTGATGTAAACCACAGGGACGATCCTTGCAATTCTATCTTATTTTTATTTTATCTTACTTTATATTAAATAATACTCCTTTCGTCCCAGTTTTATTGTCCATTTTTGACTTTTAAGGTATTTCTTTTTCAACTTTGACCTTCAATACTTTTGTTTGTGTTATATAAATTTGATACAAAATATATGAATTGATTGGGTTTTGAATCTATTTTCATTGGTATAATTTGCATCAAGTATTATATAACACAAATAAAAATATTCAAGGTCAAATTTGTCAAATAAATACTTCAAAAGTTAAAAGTGGACAATAAAACTGGAACGGAGGAAGTACTAGATACCCGTGTTGTTTGTTATCGATTTGATTAATTATTATTAAACTAGCAGTGTGCCTATTTCATGGGGCAGATAAGTTTTATGAAATTCATCAAGAAGTATTTTGATTTGCGGTTACATAATTTGTTTGATCAAATTTAAGTTTAACTATATCTCGATAATTGACGCGCGCCCAGCGGTCGGTTCAGGAATCGCTTCCTGTCGTTGCGGACCTTTCCGCCGGACACGGCGTCAGTGAGTAGTTTTAAATTTGTAATAGTCGGGGGGAGACTAAACCTCTGTACTACCTAATGGTACTGGTACGAATACCTGATACGAGTATGCGGTAAGGATGATCCAGGGTCGTTCCTCACGACGGTAGAATTGAAACAGAGCTCGTTCCGATAGATTAATTATCAAGCTAGGGTTTTAATAAGTGGATAGGTGATAGTCTTTGGGTTTTTATCTATTTAAACTACTAAAACTAATAAAGCATAAAAGTAAAGGGAGACTAGCATATATAACACCTAAGGATAACAAAGACGTGGTTCACAATGATTTAGGATAGCGTATGTGCAGAGATGATGATTATATGGGGACACATTCAATTGACAAACAAATAAACTTAGGTGTAAACACTAGGTCCCTACTTATTTAGTTCCGGTTCTAAATTAGTATGTCACTAAGTACCTAGGCTATGGTGATTCTGATCAGAACATGTTGTTCAACCCCCAACACTGCCCTTGTGACGGTACAATGATCCTTGCTCAATTGCCCTATTACGGAACAGTGAGTCTCTGGAGATAACTCCGGGTCAAATTTCCATTAAGGATACTCTGACCTTTCTTAACACCTAAGCCTAAACGCGTTATCTAAATGTGCACTGGTTATTAACTATGTTATTATAAACTATCGGTTATGTAGAGTTAAGGAGTTTAAGCATCTTGGAATACAGCCGACTCCTTGCTTTCTTTTCAAAACTCATATTCTATCAGTTAAGCGCTAATACTTCCGTCTTGAATTAGACCCTCCTTTACAATCAGTCGTTCATCCCTAGGTATACTCACAGTGTACACTGCATCAAGTATTTTCACAGCTTGTATATATCTAAGTATACTCACGGTGTACAGTACTTTTAAGGTTTAGCATTTCCACAGCTTTATGTATCCTAGACCATGTTCTAGAAGGGTGACTTCTTTGTAATCCACAATGAGATGATCCTACGACATTTCCTTAGCTTCCACGTATTTGTACTCCACACGAGGTGTTTCCAACGCTATACGAAGTACAGTGCCGTTTAACGGAGTCTCATAGCTTCATACTATAACACAGATAACTATGTTTACGTAGTATTCGCGTTTGCAAAGTCCTATCCTAAGGGCAATAGTTACGTGAAAGACTGAAAAGGGTGAATGATAAAGTCTATATTCAGGATAAGTTTAGACTAATAACAAAGTATAATGTACAACTCCCATTTATACATGTAAAGAATTAATGTAACATCATTCCTAACTATCTAATGCATGGCAAACATACAAGCAACTACTCACCAAGCATACCAATAGACATTTCTAACATTAATAAATCACAAACATCAAACAAGAACATTATGACAAAGTAATAATAGAAAGGATAGAAAATATCGATACGAATTGCGAGCAGAATAACACTTGTATTTCTTCATAATATCCAAGTATTACATAAGCTAGCCTCTAATAATTAATTACATAACTAATCTAGAAAAAAAGATAAGGATTTCCTCACTAATCTTCTCACTAGTCCAAGGGTTAAAAACCCTAGCAAGAAACTAGAGAGAGAGAGACTAGAGAGAGAACCTAGAGAGAGTGTGTGTGAGAGAGAAAGTGGAAGAGAAAAAATGAGGTGAAGGTGTGTTTGAAATTGTGGAGGAGGCCATCTATTTATAAGTAAAGATCAACTTGGAGCCAAAGCAACAATACTTGGAGCCAAAGGAGCAAGCCATGGAGCCAAACTTGGAGCCAAAAGAGAAATACATACAAGCATCAGAGCGCATCGTACAAGCGAACTAAGCATGAAGGAAGCCAACCAAGCCATCCCTAGACTACCCAAAACCGTATGTGGGGTCTAGGGGGCCGTATACGGTCATAAATGGTCATATACGGTGTGTAAAGGCCGTATACGGCTTGCCAAGGCCGTATACGGGGTGTTTCGGCTTTTCTTCGTTGCTTAAAACGCCCGTATCTCCTTCGTTACACGTCCGCTTGACCTATTCTTTCGCCTATGGATTTTTAATTCTGTTACGCTTCTAATGATACCAATTTCATAGAAATTGGATGTGTGGAGATCAAGCATAGCCGGAATGACTTTTAACGATCCGTAGAAGCCGTATCTCCTCCGTTCTTTATCCAATTTGCATGATTCTTGATTCTCCCATCTCGTTATTACCTATGAAATCATATATTAAGGTTAGAATGTGCTTATCATAGGGTAAATGAGGGTGTGAAAATTGGTTATTGTTTATTCGCTCTGTTTTGCTCATTATTCGGACGTTTTTAGTGATTTTTGTAGCAACATCTATATTTTGAGCACTTTAGTGAATTTTAGTAAATAAGGATTGTTTTGGAATGTTTTCACTAAAGATGTGCATAAAAAGTGCGGAATATGATACTTAAAAACATGACTTTTTGCGTCACATCAATAACACCTTAACAAAATACTCCCTCCGTCCCATTATAAAATGTCCACATTATTTTAAGATGTCCCATTTTAAGTGTTTACTTTGATATTTAACCAATCAAAAAAGACTATAGTTGATAGATTTAATATATGGTTGGTGAAAAGTGTAGTTAGTAAAAAATCCTAAAACTACGTGCATAATCAAAGAGAACATTTTAAATGGGACGGAGGTGGTACTATTTTTTATTTATTTATTTATTTTTTGTTGTTATTATCGAAGCAAAAATAATTCACTCCCAAATAACCAACTTTAGTCGACGTTAATAGGAAACATTTGACTAATTATATTAATTCAAAAAAACTTAAATATTTATAGATGGACATTTTTTGATGTCATTTAATATATTGATCAAGTTTGATGATTATAGATTTCTTTCAAATTTAATGATGAGTAATTTTGTCATTTTAAAGGTACATAAGGGTATTTGCATCTTTTTCGATAAGTGACAAGGACTGATATGAATTCTTCAATATAAACCAGATTCCTTGAAAGTGTTCACAAAATCTATTCTTGTCCAGGTGGGAAGCTGCACAGAAGAGAGAGATGTTAATTATGCAGTATTAATTTTTGTAGTATTAGATTGGAGAACTCAGAAGAAAAATAGCCCGTCGGCACATTATCGAATAGAAGCAGCCTTATAACAACGATACAAAAAAACTTTACCTCAGTCTCCATACAGTTCAAGTACATCTCGATTTTTTCCATAATCGTTTTGTCGGTATTACCACACAGAAAGTTGAACACAGTAGCATTAAAATGGCGTTTGTAAGGCTAGTAGCATCCTCTTGATAATTTACTTGTTTGCCAAACCAATAAATGACATGTAAACCTTCAATGAGGTCCCGTTCATTACATCACAGTTGAGGGACATTTTAGACATTTAAACCAATAGTTAAGCATTGCAATAGCTAACTCATATGGTGGATTCACTAGGAACATAGGGAGTGATGAGTATGGGACACATATAATTAAGGAAGGTACAAGTCCAATCTACCATAAACTTGCCATTGAGAGATCAACATTGTGGTTTTTTAAGCTCGTATAGGCTTTTCTAGTTGCAATTCAATGCAGGTAGTGAGTACTATCTAATTTCAAAAGATTATGTAAAATTTCAAAGTATGGCACACCATTAAACCTATGCAAATAATTTGGACACCCAAGAAGTGGAAGGTAACTAAAAAGGTGAAATGAAAAGGTGACAACAAAGTATATATGTGTTCTGTGACATATTTTGCAAATATCATAGTGACAGAACCATGGCCATCGGAAGAATCATCTACAGCTAAAGGTTTATCCAGATAAGTGAAGTGTAAGGGATACTACTGGTATAAAGAAGATGTTTGCTTCCTGCCATATACCTTGAAAAGATTATGTAGCAAAGGTGGGGTTCAAATGAGAATAGGAATTTGCGTGAGAACGAGGGAACAAATTTTATTGTACGATACGTACAAAGAGAATGCTCCACATGTACAAAACACATTTACCCCCAACATCAATTATCTCACAAACGCCAAATCAAAAAATTATGAAAATTGCAACATAACATTCAACGTTTTCTCCTCTTCGATTTGCCGTCCCTCAAGGCATAATTTCGACAAGTTTTTTTTTTTCCATCTTTTTTGATAGGTTTCACATTTACTAACACAAGTGTTAAAGAGTTGTGTTTAGGGTTGGGGGCTTGGGGTTTCACCCCGAAACTCTAAACCCCCCACCCTAAACCCCAAACTCTAAACGCACCACTACAAAAACCACTAAAACCACTCCTAATAGATCATGAAAATAGTAAAAATCTATAAAATCCGTGGTCCATTTACCAATAATAATGTATTTTTACATTTTTTAAAAATAAACCATGGATAAAAAAAAAAGGCGGAACACAGTTCCTCCTAATAGTAAACCGTGGTCTTTTTTGAATGAAAAATAAGGAGTACGGTTCATATTTGATCATAGTGGTCTATTATCTTACAAGGGTCACGGTTCTAGTGTACAAACCCTGTTCCCTTCCCACCTTTTTATTCCATATATATCCCCAAAATTGTATCATTTGGTTATTTCAAAACAATTTCATCACAACCACTCACGTGATTGTTCACACAGACCACCACCACACAATTGATTTGATATTTGAAAAAAAACCCCTTAAATTTTATGAAACGATTCCAGTGATTCGACTATTTTTCTTGATTCCGATGACGAGATTCCGAGGCATTGTTTCTAGCCGTGGTTGGATCTGAGATAACGAAAATCGCTTGGTATCATTATTTCGCTCTAATCTTATGTTTTTGGTGTGGTATTTTGATTTGGTGGAGGGCTCAATAGTCACCACCACTATCAATTTTCATATCTTGATCTTCTGTTATTTTAATTTTCAGATCTAGAATCAATTAGATCTGTTTCGTTCCAGATCTATTTATTTTGTTTGTTAATAGTGTAGAAACATAATTTTTGGAAATCGATTGTTGCTGTTGAATTGGTTGATGAATTAAAACTTATTTTAATTTAACTCAATAGAACATTTAATTGGTTATAGAAAGTTTAGAATTTTCTGCTTGAAGAAGAGTGACTTCCTGTATTCTATGAAAATGGCAACGTTGATTTTCTTGGCTGTTTAAGCATAGCACACATATTTACCCATTTTTAGTAGTTACAAAATACTGAGATCTTTGACGTCACAAGATAATTTATCAATTTAAGTTCATATTACGTCATTATTGGAAGTCATTTAAGATGTCCAAAAAAATTATTTCATTGCGTCTCATGAAAGTTGCAATGTTACCTTTCTTGGTAACTTTTTAAGCAAAATTTGCACCAAATTTTTTCATTATCATCAGTAAAAAGCTTTAAGTTATTGATCTTGGTTTGCTAAATTCTCCTTTTTAATCGTTATTGAATATTGGTTAGCACGCTTGTCTTCAAGTTATAGGCCATCTTGTAGGTTGCAATTTTCATGGGATTATAGGCATTTTAGTAATAACCATAATAACACTGATATACTGACCATTACAGAAAATCAAAGTGAATGTGATTATGGCCAACAGAGGTTCTAGGGAGTTGATCTTTTCTGTAAAGCCGAAAGAACGGGAGGAATCGATCCAACCCAAGCGAAACCTCATGGTGAAATATTAGACACCATTTTGTTTGAAATTTACTTAATATCTTATGTTGAGTTTGAGCCTTATCATATTCATGTGTAGGCTAAGCTTATGGTTGGTGATATAGTGACGTGCTGTATCAAAAAGATTTCTTATTTTGGTATTTTTGTTGAGGCAAGTAGTATTTTCTTCTCGGGGTACTCATCACATTTTTGTTAAAAAGGCCAGTGTTTAGACGTGTGGTTTTGATGATATATGTTGATGGTGTACTGACATTGATCCACAAGACTGAAGTGTCATGGGATGGCACTCGAAACCCTGCATCGTCTTTCAAAATTGGGCAGGTACTCTAAGCCCTTTTTGTAACTTGTAAATGAAAAATGTAGAATCATTGCAATTATGTGAGATGAATTTTGCGGTATTTTAAAGTAGTATAAGTCTGCTAAATCTAATAACTTGCCTCCCTTTCATGAAATATACAAAAACGATTAAAATCTTCTCTGGTTTACAGGTGATAGAGGCAAAAGTTCATCAGCTAGATGACTTGAACTTATATCCTTGTCTTTGAAGGAAATAACGGTGATCTATCTTTGAGTTTCTTAAACATAGTCAAATCAAAATAGTGTGTTTTATAAAAGAACAACATTATGTTGTGGCAGCCTGATCCGTTAACCAAGTCTTTGGAAGCTGTTGTGGGTGATAACGCTCTCGTGGATGGTACATTAGAAGCAGACCAACTCAAAAAAGAGGTTTTCTAAGCCATTCCACTTGCACCTATTTATTTATTTTTTGTACATGTGTTATCGGTTGGGCATACTGAATTACGGTTCCAAAATCAATACGTACAATTGCTTATGGCAAAAAGTAGTAAATGGTTAACCTTGACGGTTAAGACACAATCTAGAAACTTCAAGGTAATACAAGGTTCTCTATACACTTGAATCTTGAGTTTAGTTATACACCTGTAATCAAAAGTCACATAGACATTTATATATACTTTAAGAAATCAGACATCATACACTCTAGTTTCTAGTAATAATGTTAGTCACACTATTTTGACATTGTGTTTATGTCTACTGCTTAAGGAGGGTCTGAATAATTGTCATTGGATTCGGGCTCCAAGGGGTCCGGCTCATGGGGCATTTGAAGAGATAACTGATGCTCTTAATTTGATTGATTTAGATATTGGAGGCTGTAACAAATGAATTTGGAAGGATGATGGTGATCGAGTATATACCGTCCAATATGACAAAGAAAATCGATAGTGTATTAATAATGGAAAGGCCCAATGTCCAAGATTGTTCAAACAAGATTAATGTATTCGTGTGGAAATCAAGAAGGAAGCGTCTTCCGGTTCGAATGGAGCTGGATTAACGAGGTATAAATTAATCGACTTATGGTTAAAGCATTCGATTTCTGCTGGTTAGTTAGTGTGTCATTTAAGTATTGTATAAATACTTGGTGTGTATGGTATTGTTATTGTTATAGGTTGGATTTCTAGTGATCAACCCATACATACATGGTTAGCTTATGTTAGAGGGTGTTTGTAATTTATTTATTTGTTGTAATATTTTGGTATTCGAAGAGAGAATAATATGTATCCATTTGTTTCCATGTGTTTGTATTATTTAATTATTTGAAAGAGTTTAGATGTATATGAAATTATAAAAAATTAAAATTTTTTTTTTATATAATTTGTCAAATAAATTAAACCACAGTTATTAATGTGAGACCGTGGTCCTTATGTCAAATAGACCACCCGAAAATATATGTGGTCCTTTTATTTGTTAAATAGACTTCTCCATCTTAGACCACCCCTCAAAATCCGTGGTCCATATATGCTTTTAACCTTATGCTATTTGGGTTTTTGTAGTAGTGACGCTTTACAAAACTCTAAACCCTAAATCATACTAAACTCTAAACCCTAACCCTAAACCCTATTAAACCATAACCCTAAATCCTAAACCCTAAACCCTAGCCCTAAACCCTAGCCCTAAACCCTAACCCTAACCACAAATTAAATGTACAACCAATCACTAATACATGTGTTACTAATTTGTAAAACCCACCAAAAAAAAAGTTGTCAAAAGTATGTCTTGAGGGATAGAAAATCGAAGAGGAGAGATGCTGAATTTTATGGTGCAATTTTTATGATTTTTTGACTTGCCATTTGTGAGATATTTGAGTTTTAAAAATGTGGGGAAATGAGTATTTGATGAAAATGGGTGGTTGAAATTGACTCCCCTATTCTCACTCAAAATTGATGTACCCATTTAAACTTTACTCTAGGCAGCAATCTAAAACAACGATGTCAAAAAGAAGGGAAACAAAATGCATTACCCTTGGAGCAAGAGCGCTTCAAGTATACAGCAATGTCAGGGTTTGACTCCTCTTCACACTCCAAAGATCCATATATTATTGGCAAATCATAATTAACAACCAAATTAACCTGAAAGGGGTACGTATACGGAACAAATATAAGTTATATGCATGAATGTAGCATAAAGAAAAACAGAAGACTAGATCGAACCCTTTGCGGCCAAATGTCATTATTTTGTCGATAACAGCCTCTACCTTTGCAGCCTCGTCGGGTAAAACGACTTTCAACTCCTTGACACAATCCAGTGAGAGTTTTGACACTTGTTGTTCCATCTTCACATAACTAAAAAAATTAATGTAAATTTAAAAAAACAATTAATATTTTGAGTGCATCAGCAAGATTAATCTGATACTAAAAAAAAAAAAAAAAAAAAAAAAAAATTCTAACACATATCGGTAGCAATTATGAAATTTGAAAAACTTACAAGATAAACAACAATAAGAAACTTTATCAATGATTTGGCTTTGCTGTCGAAAAATAGTTCCCTTAGGTTTTTTGTTTTTTTTTTTTTTTTTTTTTTTTTTGTAAATTATAGATCCATCGATGGAGTGAAAGGGAATGGGCCTGGTTGGAGTTTTTTTGTTTATGCACATTTATATATTCTACTAGGTTAAAGACCCGCGACAACGCGGGTTATGAAATTTGAGTTTGTATAATTTAGTTTTCAAGTTAAAGAGTTATTTATCTGTTGTGTTAAATGTATAATACAATAAGTAAATAAACTAAATGTAGGATACAAATGGTCAATGTCATATAATGTCGTTACATAATATGTACGGGTTCATATGCATTATGCAAATCTGGACATCTTTGACATGTATCACATTCTTGATAAAGTGTTTACGTTTAACGAATTCAAGTGCAACTTAACATGCATGCAAATATAATAGGATATTCATAATTAGTATAAACAATGCAACCAAACGACAATTGAATGTACATGTATCTTATAAAGTGGGAGGAAACATTAAAATGATATTGTCTTGAAATAAAGCATCAGACTTACTAATAGGCAATAATGTAGGACAATATGCACAAATACAATTTTAATTAATTCTCCTTTGCTTTCTTTTTTGGCCTTAGATTTGCAAGAACCGCATTCTTCTTTGCTCTAAGCCATCCTTTTAGCACGACTTGTATGCAAGCACTGAATCACACAAACATAATAAAAACCCCATTTGCAAGAACCACCTTCTCCATTGCTCTAAGCCATCCTTTGAGAATAGCGTTTTTGCGATCATGCAAACCTCAAAGTTTCAAAGTGTGATGAACCAAGAACAAACTCCAAATTTAAGAATAAGATCCCAAAATCTTGGATACAAATCATATAGATAAATCAAAAATAACATAAATGATAATATTATACAGCAACAAACAATAGCAATAATACCTTTTACAATCAACAAATTGCAAAATGCTTGTCATGCATATTATATAACCTTTATATATATACCGCAAAATGTCAACTTGACCTTTTGTGGGACTGCAACCTCACCGACATCCAATTGAGTATCATTTGAAAGTGATTGTTATCGATATCAGTATATCACCCTTCACAAGTTTAAAGAAGAACTCTTTGTTCTTTTTGGCAGAAGTCAAAAGTCTCAAACTCATCAATAAAAGCAACTCGAAGTGCTTCATTTAATCATTTTTAATAAAATAAATCGCTGATCATCTTTAAAAAACATTGAATCACATCAGCCTATTAGTATCACAAGGAAAACCATTTATAAACACATTTGGCCGAACAAAGATAACCCCCAAGTGATTGTAAAAGTAACATATGAATCTCATGAACAGCCATTGGACCTAATTAAACTCCCAACAGACTAATAGATGCTCAAATTACTTTCATGCTTGTTGGCAGATGCAACCTTTGAAAAATTATCACAAAACGGACTATTAGAGTAATAGATGCACATATTATTTACAAAATTAAATATAACTAAACTTATGTTAAAATAATGAATAACCGATGGGCATGCACCTTATACAACTGCTTCGTTTACAAAAGTAATGTGCCAATAATTCAACTAAAAAATCCAACATTCCTTCAAAAGATGAGTCTGCACCTTTGAATAACTTGGGCACCAAAATGTGATCGGCAAAATTTTCTGACAAAATTCATAATGAATTAGAACAAACTCAATTATATAGGCAAAATTCTACACAAACCTTTGATTCCTAAAAGAATTAAGTTACACCAACTTATTTTGTCATGCTTGGAATATCCTGTACAAATCATAAACAAATAAGGGCTTAGTCCCTCGAAATGCTACGAACTTGGTCAAAAACGCATTTATATGCAACCAACTTTCGACGAAGCATAAGAATGCAACCTACTTGAAAAAGTGGGGTTTTTGATGTAACTTGCTGATGTGTCGATGAGTTGTCAAACTCTCCGTAAGCCACGTGGCACATCCGTACGCCAAGCGTTACCTTCAACGAACGACACATCAATAAGTTACATCAAAAACCCCACTTTTTCAAGTAGGTTGCATTCTTATGCCTCGTCGAAAGTTGGTCGCATACAATAGCCTTTTTTGCCAAGTTCGTAGCATTTCGGGGGACTAAGCCCAACAAATAACCAAAACACAAAATTAAGTATAGAAAAATATACATTAACTTTATCTTATAAACATTAATCTATATTACAGTGGTGAAAAATCTCCATGACATTTGACGTCTCTTAAACATACACAAAGTAGCATCATACTAAAATTACAATACATTGAATATAAAATTAAGTGTAGCATCCAATTTAATGACATTGAAACCATAAGTGACCGACACGGTTCCATTGCCGCCGATGTTTTTTTTTTCCTGTGATTTTATTGTTTTGTAATGGGGTTTTAAATTTTTTTTTTAAAGGCTAAGTATATTATAAATATATGTCTAATAGCAATGAGCTAAATAGAACCCATAAATGTACAAACTCCACATGATATACCCTGAACTGAATTTAATAACACGGCCTTTATTTATGGTTTTTAATTATATCCATGATTATCACAAAAAATATTAACGGTGTTAAATGTAATTATATTAAATTAATTTAGACCATTGATCTTTAATCAGAGAGTTTAATCAAGGGTTCAACCTTCTCCATGGTATTTTGTTATATATATATATATATATATATATATATATATATATATATATATATATAATATATATATATATATATAGTTGGTGGATCAAAAAAGAAGAATATTTAGATGGAGAAAGGGGAGAAGCATTCTACACCATTAATCTCATTAACCATATAAAGGGTAGGATTGACATTTTCTATTTTTTTTATTAATTAAAAACTAAACAAATTTGAAATGGCAAAATGACGTGAAACAAGGAGTATTATTTGTAACTGATTTTTTCTCAATCATTATTTTTAGTCCAAGCAAAATAAATATCAAAGCCACAACTATTCTTTTTCTTTCGTCAATCTGCATGCTACGAGGTGATCACCAAAAGTGGTTTTTTTTAATTGATATTTTAATTTTAATTTGATTCCTTTGTAAATCAATTGCCCAAATATTTCATATTCTTCGATTTTACTATTTGTTTTTGTGTAAACGTTTGTTCTATTTATCGTGGGACTTTTTGGATCAATCACCATTAGAATTTCAACTAACAATTCACATTAGATTTGTAACTAATAATAGTTTGTGTTGTTGTTTCAAATAAACATAACAAGATTTAATTCGTCATATGTTTCGTGAAAAACAAAACGATGTTTGTAGTTTGTTGTCGTGCTGATTCACCAAATTATTACTAAGACTTATATGTTTTCATTTGTTTTTATGATTATTTAGATGATTATGAAACAATGATTTACATTTTCGATAGTTGGTCACAACAATGATTCACTAATTTATAAATTATCATAGTAACATATTTTATAACATCGATTCTGAAATTTATAACATTGATTCTAGAAATTTAGAACATTGATTCAACAAAAAACTAACATTATATTGAATTGTGAATTTACAACACTGATTCACAAATCTTATACCATCAATTTGAAAATTTTCTCCCACAAGTTTATTTCATTGAATAAAGTAATTTATCACAATGATTAAGAAAATATATAGATTCAAAAAATATGCCAATAATTCCTGAATCATATTACATTCAATAGATTCAGCAAATTTTAATTGGAATTACATTATTTATTTTACATAAGCACCATACTTATTTTTTTTATTTCCTCGTCTAAATGTAAATTCAAAATAAAGACAAATAAAAATCATAAATCATATTCAACTACATCCAGAATTTCCTTTTAACAAAATAAACAAATAAATAAATAAAAAAAACCTCCCAAGCATTAATATCAGTCAACGATTTTTAAATAAGAAAGTAGAACAAAAGTCTAGATTACCCCTCTAATGGTAATTATTTTTGCTAAATTTTACAATAATGCCATCATCAACTATGAACCATTGATCAATTTAATTAAAGGCCTAGATCCCGGCCTTCTCTCCCTTCTCTCATTTGATTTGTTTCTCTATAGATCCCAATCCTATATATATATATATATATATATATTAAAGAAGATTTGGTCATCCTCTTTAATTAACAAAGAAAACACCAATTGCTAAGATCTAATACAATTTACGTTAACTATTAAATTAATTAATTAATCATATGACATATAAGACTTAAGTTAGAAAAAAATGTTCTAAAAACATTAAAATAGCAAAATTTGATGTATTGAACAGTGTTGAGTCCAATTTGAGATTTACGAAATCTTGACGCAGCCAATTATCCAAAGATAATGTTGTTTGCTTAGAAAAAGTGTACTAGGATCGACGAACTACGTACACATCCGTATAGTATATGATAAACATCTACAATCGTTGTCTTTGATATGATTATGTATTGTGAATTTGTGACCACCTTACTCAAGAGTCAACAATGTGTCGTGTAGGTATACGTTCTCAGTAACGTTCCTTCGGTTCCAATTCTCACAAACCCTTAATAGCAATGAGCTAAATAGAACCCATAAATGTACAAACTCCATATGATATACCCTGAACTGAATTTAATAACACGGCCTTTATTTATGGTTTTTAATTATATCCATGATTATCACAAAAAATATTAACGGTGTTAAATGTAATTATATTAAATTAATTTAGACCATTGATCTTTAATCAGAGAGTTTAATCAAGGGTTCAACCTTCTCCATGGTATTTTGTTATATATATATATATATATATATATATATATATATATATATATATATATATCTATCTTATCTAATAAAGGAGGGTTCCGCTGATGTCATGAAGCTGATTTGTCAAATCATGAGGTATGTTTCGTTGCTGATGTGTCATCCTCATGTTCCTCCTCTTATGTCACCATGACATCATAAATAAAATTGAAAATGGCCTAAAGTTTTCATTACTAAATTTTCATGTACTTTTTTCTGTGATTTCCTAGGCAAGTTTACACGGACAATAATCATATCGTTTTATCTGCCCAGCAAGCATGTTTCTCTCGGAAATAGCTTTTTACGCATCCTTTTTAATTGGTATCTTCAAGAATTCAAATTTATGTTTCCCTGTGAATTAAAATTTTCACTTTCATGTCTTCTCCTTCTCCATCACTCTCCCATCTTTCCTCAATATGCATAATTTATGAGCAAATTTTCAAGGTAAATCAATTTTTCAAGTTAAGGGTTAATCAAATTTTCAAGTTAAGGGTTAATCAAATTTTCAAGTTTAAGGCTTTTGGTTGGCATTATTTGATTTCGTTCAGGTTTGTGATATCACTCTATCAAAAACCCTCACATAGTTTCCTGTAAAGTTTTATGCTTTACTATTTAAACATCGTTTTGAATTTATGAAGTTTCATATGTATTAATTTGAGATGTTTGCGAGGCCGTGGTGAACTGGTGGCGTGTGAATTCGAAAGAACGATGCAATGGAAGGAAAGAGAAGGAAAGGTATTTTTTTCTTCATATTTTGTTGATCTTTCATATTTGGATATCAATTATAAGTTGCATAATTATGTGATTGAGATTGTGGCAGGTCATAGTAGTGTTTGAGGGGTTTAGACAATTTGAAGGCTATGGGTTTCGATTATGTAAGTTTTGTAGTTTAGGGTTTTATTTCATACTTTATCTCCATGACACTACTATGATTGAATGAATGAGTCCGATATTTGTACAGAATTACACATATTTGTTACTGTTTTTTTGAAGACTGACATGTTTGTTACTGATTTTGTGAAGGCTACATGAAATTACAGTAATTGATATAAACCGCATATATGATGTTGTATATTTGGCCTTTTATACACCACAAAGTCTACCACTTTTTGGATAATCTATATAGCTGCTCTCAACTGCATCTATCACAATAACTTATTATGCTGTTTTTAGACAGAAAAAGGCAGAAATTTTCAAGATAAAAAATAGCTTTAAGATTGTATTTTCCTATAATTTGGTGACATATGATTAATAGTGATGTAGTTGGTTTGATAATTGATTGGAAGCTGTAGAGCATTCTATATATTTAGTGTACTTATAATTTTTAGTTTAATTTGTAAAATTGTTACTAAGGTTTGTAAGAAGAAGCCTCATCTGGTGAAAAAGTTGTTTGATTTCCTGAAAAATTATCATTTATTGCCTTATTGGTGCTAAAGATGGTGGAAGTTTTTAAATTGCTGAACCTTTCCATCGATCCATTGTGACAGGCTACTGTGCTCTTGCAAGGTAAGCTTCTTATGAGATATGCACCCATCTACTTATAAATGGGTCAATTTAGGTTGTGTTTTGTCTCAAATGGGTCAAAGGAGGTGAATTAAAAAAATTTAGTTAAGAGAGGACATATGATTAATAGTGATGTAGTTGGTTCGATAATTGATTGGAAGCTGAAGAGCATTATATTTATTTAGTGTATTTATAATTTTTAGTTTGATTTATAAAATTGTTATTAAGGTTTGTAAGAAGCAGCCTCATCTGGTGAAAAAGTTCTTTGATTCCCTGAAAAATTATCATTTATTGGTGCTAAAGATGGTGAAAGTTTTTAAATTACTGAACCTTTACATGGATCCATTGTGACAGGCTATTGTGCTCTTGCAAGGTAAGCTTCTTATGAGATATACACCCATCTACTAATAAATGGGTCAATTTAGGTTGTGTTTTGTCTCAAATGGGTCAAAGGACTTGGATTAAAAAAATTTTAGTTAAGAGAGGACATGGTCAAATGGGTTCGATCAGAGAAGCCCCAAGTCTATTTTCAATACATATCACCTACTAAAATGTTATTATCCATTGATTCAGATTATTATTGTTGTCATACTTAGTTTGCATGAAGAGTTGTAAAAGGGTTAGTTGCTCAACCCCTGGCCATTTTGATCATAAATACAGACAACCATTATAACCCGAACTCACTTTGACCCGTTACCCTACATGACCTCTCTGTTTTGCCTCATTGCTTTAACATGTTTGAGATATTATAATACAAAAAGTTTAGACATTTATGTAATTAAATGTGATAAATTACAGGGAGTCAAATATGTGGCTGCAACTTTGTGATTTCCAAGAAAGAGGGTCTGATAGTTGCATACTTATGTAATTTATATGTTTTGATTAATGATGCTGGAAATATAGGAAGCACCTACAGGAAAATGCATTTTTGAGATGTTTAACATTTGCAATTTTATATGGGCTGTAAATGATCAGTGTTCACTATTTAGTGGCATAGATATCAATGAAATAGTGGTATTGATGGCAAATTTGTTCTTTATATATAAAGGTTTGATGTGGATGACCTAGAGGTGCAATTACGGAAGCAGGTACATTATTCATTTACTTATTAGTGTCGCCCATATATTTTTTGTAAGAATATGTAGGAGTTTGAAGGCACACATGAGTGCTCATGCTGTAATACACCTTCACTGCCCTTTAGGATTATAGGATGTTTTAACAAGTAGAGTTTACACCATTTAATAGTCGCGGATGTGATTATGGGCTGATCCAAGATTAGACTATTGCTATTTTTGCATTCGGTTGAGTCTGTTATGGTTGAACAATGTGATTAAGCTTAGCACTGATGTTTTTGCAGGTTATTATTTACCCGCAACTATTGGTGTTATCCAAGCTGGAGCATTCAAAAATCAAAATTGGTGCATTGACAAAACAGTTGAGTGCATTGATTTGATTTAATTTGAGTTTATAGTTAATTATGGTTGTTTGTAGTGGGCATTAAAACCTCGACATTTTGAGAGAATGCGTGTTGATTTTACTAAAAGATTAGACCACAAATTCTCAATTAGTCACACGTAACACATTCTTATTTATATTATTAGATTATCTTAATCACATAATATGTTATTTATTATTAAAATTAAATACTACTGAGTATGGATTTTGACTATGATAATGCTCTATATTAAGTTGAAGTGTTGTCCAGTTGGTAGATTATTTGATATGGAATGTGAATGTGCGAATATCTATGTAATGAGTTCCTTTCTTCTAGAAGCATGATAAGCAAGTAAGTCTCCTACTTAGTTTTTTCCTTTATACTTGCTTAGTTGTGTTACAGTGTATGTCACTTCATGTGAGACTTAGTTTTGAGCTTCATGTCTACAACCTTAGCTACTGCATTTTTTTTTTAGGATTTGTACTTTAATAGTCAACGGTTTTATAATAAAAAGTTAGCAATGAACCCTTTTTCAAAAAATATACTATTGCTGTTGAGTTTTAGTGGAGGTGTCAAAATGGGCGGGTCTTTTGAGTTAGGTAGGATAAGGTTATAGACATGATCAATGCTTGCTATGGGAAATATTGTTTGATTTATAGTGTAACTTTATTAGAGCAAGCTTAAGATACTCATGTGAACATATGGAAGAAATTTGTAGCCAAATTTTGGTTGGTTATAAAAGGTAAATAGGAAACCTTCAGATTCTCCTAATGGATGTTTTCAGAATAAGGTTACAATCTTATATTACTTCTTTAATCATGTTATTAAATTTTGTTACTCAATAGTCTATTATTACTATAGGTTTTTTTTTATTTGTTTCAAGGATGTTGTTTCATTTACCGGCGATTCATCAATGGCATTAGAAGCTGACAAGAAACTGCTACAAGTCCCCTGAAGCCTCCAATTGACATTCTTGATAAAGATATTGTTGTTGGAAACTCATCTAGCAAAAAGGTTTTTGTTGCAGTCAAGATTGAGAAGCCTTGAAGTATTACAATTGTGTTTTCCATTTTGTAATGTTTAAAAATGTTTTCTTTTGAACTTTTATGTTGATGGTTGTTTAGTCTGCGTATTTGTCTGATTAGGCAATGTTTATGGTTTTGGTATTTTTCAACTGTTTTCCAAAACCATGGTTGTTATCAATGTTGTGTTTCCGAACTTCGTTTATAATTTTAATGGTGTTTTATATTCTATACTAAGTGATATAACAATGATCTTCAAATTATGAATACTTTACATAAAAGTACTCCCGTTGATCTTCAAATTATGGATACATCCAAATAGCTTTTAGTATTCCAAAATCTAAATAATTACCCTATGTGTCAAGATATCTTTTACATGTATGTTTGCAAATCTCAATCATGTAGAAAGAGTGTCTAAATAGCTAACTTAATCTTCAGCAGGTAAATGCCTTTTCGATTTCCAAAAGCTAAATTATTAGCAATGTTAATAGTGAAACGATTGAGATTTCCCTGTTCTCAAAAAATTGGATGAATTATTTAAAAAATTTTAAATTTTCCCTCTAAATTATTTGATGTAGTTGTATATATTAAAGTATTAAACATTTACTTGCTCATTATATTAAACATGATGAATCCTTACAACTCAAATGAAGCTAGACATCATCGTATTCAGATTATGAGAAACAAAACAATCAACATTCGCAAAATATAAATCAGAAAGAAAATTCATTATCATCTCAATCAAAATCTAATGTCAAAGTGTTTTCAAAGTTAGTTTTTTCAGACGTTTCACAAATCTAATGGGTTTTGTTATTTAAGAGTCTTTTTCTATACATATTATATATATAAATTATATATTAATTTCTATTGATTTTATTTTTTTATGAACAAAACCCGTGTTTTCACGGGTCATAAAACTAGTATATATATAGTTGGTGGATCAAAAAAGAAGAATATTTAGATGGAGAAAGGGGAGAAGCATTCTACACCATTAATCTCATTAACCATATAAAGGGTAGGATTGACATTTTCTATTTTTTTATTAATTAAACTAAACAAATTTGAAATGGCAAAATGACGTGAAACAAGGAGTATTATTTGTAACTGATTTTTTCTCAATCATTATTTTTAGTCCAAGCAAAATAAATATCAAAGCCACAACTATTCTTTTTCTTTCGTCAATCTGCATGCTACGAGGTGATCACCAAAAGTGGTTTTTTTTAATTGATATTTTAATTTTAATTTGATTCCTTTGTAAATCAATTGCCCAAATATTTCATATTCTTCGATTTTACTATTTGTTTTTGTGTAAACGTTTGTTCTATTTATCGTGGGACTTTTTGGATCAATCACCATTAGAATTTCAACTAACAATTCACATTAGATTTGTAACTAATAATAGTTTGTGTTGTTGTTTCAAATAAACATAACAAGATTTAATTCGTCATATGTTTCGTGAAAAACAAAACGATGTTTGTAGTTTGTTGTCGTGCTGATTCACCAAATTATTACTAAGACTTATATGTTTTCATTTGTTTTTATGATTATTTAGATGATTATGAAACAATGATTCACATTTTCAATAGTTGGTCACAACAATGATTCACTAATTTATAAATTATCATAGTAACATATTTTATAACATCGATTCTGAAATTTATAACATTGATTCCAGAAATTTAGAACATTGATTCAACAAAAAACTAACATTATATTGAATTGTGAATTTACAACACTGATTCACAAATCTTATACCATCAATTTGAAAATTTTCTCCCACAAGTTTATTTCATTGAATAAAGTAATTTATCACAATGATTAAGAAAATATATAGATTCAAAAAATATGCCAATAATTCCTGAATCATATTACATTCAATAGATTCAGCAAATTTTAATTGGAATTACATTATTTATTTTACATAAGCACCATACTTATTTTTTTATTTCCTCGTCTAAATGTAAATTCAAAATAAAGACAAATAAAAATCATAAATCATATTCAACTACATCCAGAATTTCCTTTTAACAAAATAAACAAATAAATAAATAAATAAAACCTCCCAAGCATTAATATCAGTCAACGATTTTTAAATAAGAAAGTAGAACAAAAGTCTAGATTACCCCTCTAATGGTAATTATTTTTGCTAAATTTTACAATAATGCCATCATCAACTATGAACCATTGATCAATTTAATTAAAGGCCTAGATCCCGGCCTTCTCTCCCTTCTCTCATTTGATTTGTTTCTCTATAGATCCCAATCCTATATATATATATATATATATATATTAAAGAAGATTTGGTCATCCTCTTTAATTAACAAAGAAAACACCAATTGCTAAGATCTAATACAATTTACGTTAACTATTAAATTAATTAATTAATCATATGACATATAAGACTTAAGTTAGAAAAAAATGTTCTAAAAACATTAAAATAGCAAAATTTGATGTATTGAACAGTGTTGAGTCCAATTTGAGATTTACGAAATCTTGACGCAGCCAATTATCCAAAGATAATGTTGTTTGCTTAGAAAAAGTGTACTAGGATCGACGAACTACGTACACATCCGTATAGTATATGATAAACATCTACAATCGTTGTCTTTGATATGATTATGTATTGTGAATTTGTGACCACCTTACTCAAGAGTCAACAATGTGTCGTGTAGGTATACGTTCTCAGTAACGTTCCTTCGGTTCCAATTCTCACAAACCCTTAATAACCGATTTGATGAATCTTTGTTTTCCACTTTAAGATATGATATTTGATCCTAGTCTCTATCGTCACTCTAAGATTAATCTAATACTAATTCCAACACAGGTGGGATACATGTTTTTTAGTGAGCAGGGTTTTTGTGTATGTGGGTGTTTTCCACATTTTCTAGATTTTGACTAATTTTAAAGTAATATAGCTAAAGATGTATTATGTGTACTCGATATGTTGTACTGGGTATATAAGATTTTATTAAAGTTAACTACCTGTTTGTATTGTATGTGGTGGTTGTTTGTATTTTGATGTGGTTTAATGTTATTCACGATCTTTTTTTATTGTTATTTAATTTAATGTTTGGATGCTGAGTAAAGGTCACACATGATGCAATGCGGAAGACAAAACATCTATCTTTATGTTTCAAAATAGTTATTATATTTAAATGAATTCATGTTCTTGCTCATATGAAAATTGATTTGTTTCTCTAACTTAATCTTTTCAGGATCGTAAGGAGAATTCGTTCAATTCACACGCAAAATACATTACTAGCCTATGTAATTCATTCGATATCAGTCAAGATATACGCGACATTCATAAGTGGAAGTAATTAGGTATTACTCTAAACTTTTTGCTATATATTTATGATCGTTTCATCTTGTAATATGAGGGATGTTTATTTTTGGAAGCAACGGAGTAATAATGAGCCAAAGCAAAACTATAAAATAAAAACAGGAACAAACAATGACCACATGGAAATGAATGCAGGAAACAAGCCTGACCTGTCCCACGAAACAAAACAGCAAACCATAAATCATAACCGATGCCACAAAAATTTTTCCACTGTTCCCAGGCAACTTTAGCAGACCTCTCCCTAGGTGAAACCCATCCATATGATTTAATTTGCACTTCTTTGAATGTATACAAAGGCACATCATTAGTATATCCTTTCTTTAACAAAATATTTGACATCATTTCGAGAGTATGATCATGTATTTGACTGCATTCATATCATAATGTTACAATCAAAATAATTGTTTTTGTAAATTACAGATGGATCGGAGTACATGAATGTACGAGATAGGACGTGTCTCCACCGAATACATGGAAAGATTGTCTGATTTCATTAAATTTGCTGATGATGATCGGGTAAAGAATGGAAAGACTGTAATTAATTGTCCTTGTAGAAAATGTACAAATGTCCGATGCTTCAGTGATTCTACCATTATAAGAAATCATCTAATAAGAAATGGGTTTATGAGAGGATATACTTGTTGGTCTTTTCATGGTGAATCGTTAGTTGAGAGTAATCCATTTGGTTCTGATTTTGATGATGTTGGTGATCATGAAGATTCATACAATAGTGATCATGATAATTTTGATGAAATGTTACACGATTTGGAGGATAATGTTGCAGAAGGGCATCATGATAAATTGCAACAACTATTTGTCGACTCAGAAAAACCATTGTATACGGGTTGTATAAATTTTACAAAACTTTCCGCCGTGGTGAAATTGGTTAACTTAAAAGCAGAAAATGGTTGGAGCGACACAAGTTTCACAAGCTTATTAGTGTTGTTGCACGATATGCTCCCCGAAGATAATGAGTTGCCAGTTTCGACATACAAAGCGAAAAAAATGATGTGTCCGATGGGTATGGAAATAAAAAGAATAAATGCATGTCCAAATGACTGTATGTTATACATAAATGACGATGAAAGCCTACAGGAATGTAGGATATGTGGCAAATCTAGGTATAAACATAAAGAAGAAAATGAAGATAATGGTGATGTAACGAAGAACGGCGTCCGAGCAAAAGTATTGTGGTATTTTCCAATCATACAAAGACTTAAAAGATTATTATTTGCAAATGCCAAAGATGCAAAGTTGTTACGTTGGCATGCAGAAGAGCGTAAAAAGGATGGAAAATTAAGACATGTGGCTGATTCACTTCAATGGAGGAATATTGATAATGATTTTGAGGAATTTGGAGAGGAGATAAGAAATATATGCTTTGGACTAAGTTCAGATGGAATTAATCCTGTCTCCATTTCGGAGACATGAGTAGTCGACATAGCACTTAGCCGGTTCTTTTGTGCATCTACAATCTTCCACCTTGGCTTTGTATGAAACGTAAATACATCATGATGTCACTTTTAATCCAAGGCCCGAAACAACCCGGTAATGACATTGATGTATATTTAGATCCGTTAATTGACGACATGAAGCAATTATGGAGTAATGGCGTAGAAGTATATGATGCATACAAGAGAGAGTACTTCCAACTCCGGGCCATGATTTTTTGCACCATTAGTGATTTTTCAACTTATGGTAATTTGTCAGGATACAGTACCAAAGGAAAATATGCTTGTCTTGTTTGTGAAGAAGATACTCACTCAACGTGGTTGAAAAATTGTAAGAAAATGGTGTATATGGGACATCGAAGTTCACTTGCAAAAAGTCACCCGTATCGTAAAAGGAAGAACTTATTTGATGGTAAGATTTAGCTTAGAGAGCTACGCCCACCATTAGATGGAGAAACTACACTCGCTCGACTTGAAGGCTTAAAGTATGTGTTGGGTAAAAATGATATTGCTCCTCTCAAAGGTATATGGAAAAAAAGTCTATTTTTTGGTAATTACCGTATTGGAAGCACTTGCGAGTCCGTCATTGTCTTGATGTTATGCATATTGAGAAAAATGTATGTGAGAGTTTGATTGGATTACTATTGAACATCCAGGGGAAAACAAAAGATGGAATTAATGTTCGAAAGGATATGGAATCTATGAAGATTAGACTAGAGCTTGCTCCTAAAGATATTCCTGGAAGGAAAAGTCAGTTACTTCCGCCAGCCTGTTATACGAGGGCCGAGAAATTTTTTTTATTGTAAATGCTTGTATGGTGTTAAGGTTCCATCCGGCTATTCTGCTAACATTAAGAAGTTGGTGTCCATGAAAGACTTGAAGTTGATTAATATGAAGTCACATGATTGTCATGTATTAATGACACAAATGATTCTTATCGCAATTCGCGGAATATTACCCAATCGCATTCCACACACGATAACAAAACTCTGTTTGTTTTTCAACTTGATTCATTCGAAAGAGATAGATCCCGAGGTGCTAGATGAATATCAACGTGATATTATTTTTACTCTATGCGAACTTGAGATGTACTTTCCACCTTCATTTTTCGATATTATGGTTCACTTGGTATCTCATATTGTAGGAGAAATCAAGGCATGTGGTCTAGTTTTCTTACGATACATGTATCCATTTGAAAGATATATGGGGATCTTAAAAAGGTATGTTCGAAACCATAATCGACCAGAAGGTAGTATTGTTGAAGGATATGCTTCCGAGGAGGTGATCGAATTTTGCACAGACTATATGAAAGGTTATAGAAGTATTGGGGTTCCGCAAAGTCGACACGAAGGTAGACTAACTGGGAATACATTAAAAGAAATTCATGAAATTAATTTTGTGTACCTGACAATCTGCAATGGTATAGCTTGCGAAATCTAACTACTTTGCTAGGATTCAAGCTTTGTGTACCCTTTTGGATTGCTAGGCCACAAATTCAACAAGATAAATGAACAAATAGTATTTTATCATTTATGTTATGTTTTTGATTAGATTTAAAAGTTTACTCTTTGTCAAATTTATTAAATTATTAGATATCATATGACTACCAACTTTAAAGCATTTAGCTCGACTGTAACCTCAATGTAATCAAACACAATGAGTGCATTTATTTTGAGATTATAACATAACAAACTTAATTTAGTAGAGAACTCATTTGTGATAGTCTCATACAAAACAAATTTCTAAAGTGATTTTGAATTGGTTATTATATTAAAATTTGCACATGAATTTTTGCAGGTTATGTCTAGTGTATAATTATTTGTATTATTAGGATTAAGCTTTTTAATTCAATTGATCAGATTCAATTTAATTTGATAGCTTCTTCGATATTAATACATAACTATTTACCAAAAAGTATTTACCTTGGTAAAATGTTATTTAAAGGGGAATAAGCGAATACTTATGATGGATTGATGGAGTATAAAATTTTGCAACCCCCAACCTTTTGAAATAGACATAATCAAGCTTTCATCCAATCTAATACTACTCCGTAGTATATATATTTGAGTTTCCCATGCATAGATAGTTAGATACTAGCATATGATGGTTACTTAAATGGGTTAATAGGATGTGTTGGGTAAAGACCGTAAAGTATGTACTATACCTAAGAGATCGAAGGGTATAACCATATAACGCGTCATAGATTTAATGCTACCCGTAGGCCGGTTGGATCGTTGTACATTTAATTACGGAGTATTATTAGATCAAACAATTAATTAGTCGCGACCATCGATCATCAGAAAACGGATCCAAGGTCTAAAAGATCTAACCAAAAGATATGAAAATTGCAATACGAATGCATGTGTTAACAATTAATGAATGGATATGTAATACACTTGTCTTATATATAATGTGTCTATATTTCTTGCGCCATCTTTATATATTACTATTATTATTACTACGTACGTTAAGAATTTTAAAAGTAAATTTTAATTATTACGGAGTATATAATTATAATCTATTCATTCAAAAAAGATAATAGGCAGTTCTTTTTCTACCGTGTGTTTAGTTTTGGGAAAAGTCTCTGATATCGCTCGTTTTGTACATGTTTATCTCTCGCGATTTCATCATTTTTTGTACTTGTTTCTACTCAATTTCATGAACTTTCGGTACTTATTTAGTTTGAAATTGATCTCGTGTGTTAAGGTTAAAGATTGAGAAAGAAAAGATGAAAAGATGGAGGATTTTGCTGATTTTGCTATGCTGCACCGTTTTGGTCATATCTCCCTCATACGAACTCGGACTGAGGTGATTCAGGCGCCCAAACGTTCGTATTTCAGAGATCTACAAATCTGAAAAATAAGGTTTTCTGAAAAGTAGGAGAAGCCGCCGGCTAAGGGGATCAAGCAGCCGGCTTCAAGGAAAAATCAGCAACAGAAAAAAGCCTTGAAATGAAGCCTGGGCAAGATGGCGGCTAGGCGTCCTTAGCAGCCGGCTAGGGGTGTTTAGCAGCCGGCTAAGGGTCCCAAGATGGCATCTTGATGAAGCTTTTCAAGCCTCCGGCTAAGACACCCAAGCTGGCGGCTTGGGGTGTCGGCAGAGCACTTTTTGACCATTTAAACACATTTTCTTCCTCATCTCTCACATAACTCATACACACACGAACCAGCAGCCCCCATGGCCAAAAAATTAGGGTTTTTAGGTCATTTTCATCATCTTGAAGAGATCTTATCATACTAAATCATTCGGTCACGAGGAATCATCATCCAAACATTGTAATCACTCGGTTTGCATTTTTATTCAACATAATTATGTTTCCTTGGATTTCACTTATTATTTGTGATAGTTTGAGTATGATTGTTAGTGGCTAGTTTTATTTACTTGCTTGGATGAATTAAGTAGTGATTAGGGGTGTTATATATTGGTGTTTGATTATGCTTGAGTTTAGAATTCCTCCATGAATTTATATGTTTTTAGCTCAAATAATTTATGGAATTTGTTGGTAGTTCTAACTAGCAATTATAGCGAATGTTTGTTGTTAGTTGGAATTATTTTTGTTTGTATGTCGATACACAAATGAACCTTTGTTTGCGGATGCGAAAATTGGTATAAGTAACTCAAATGAGCTAAAATGTATGAGTTGATGAATATGGCGAACGTCTTTCATTTTGGATGAATTATAAACTTGTGATAATTGACTTTATATTTAATCGCGAACCTTGTAAATTTGAGCTTAGTTTGATTGTTTTAACTTGTTTGGTGATTTTCTAGTGGATATAGAGAATGTTTTCTACTTGGTAAATTATCATCGATTATTTGTCTATAAGTAATTGAACAAACATTGCGAACGTAGTTTTGGAATGGGTTGGGATAATTAGAGCTCAAATGTGCAAGACGGTAACCATGGCGAATGTCCGTTACTAGATTAAATTGTATGGTTAGTAAATTAAAGTTAAGGTTTGTAGGTGATAGCGAACGTTAATCCTATGCTTAATTAAGATTTACAAATGCATTGTATAAACTGGTTATAACTCAACACCTCGAAATCATTAGCGAAATAATCCAAGCAAGTATCTTTTAATATTCGAAGTTTTATCTATAAAATCTAATTTGACTCTTCCTGAGTCCTCTATTGCCTAGTTTTAGTTTAAAAGTAGTTTTAAGCATCGTGACAACTCGGTCATAAAACCCCCACATTTACTTTTCTGTATAAATTGCTTGCACTTGAATATAATTCTTAAACTCACATTCCATGTGTTCGAACCCGAACTTACCCAACTATACTACTATACGATAGGGTCCACTGCCCGGTTGTGTATTAGTCTTAGCAAGGTATTTTCTAGTTCATTTACAACGATAAATTTTAAGACTAGATTTCACACATTAAGTTTTTGACGCCGCTGCCGGGGAATGTGATTGATTGAGAATTTAATTTAAGTGTAGTTAGTTGATCATTTCTTGGAATTTAGTTCCAGGAAAGTTACTTAAAATAGTTTTTAGTTATTATTAGTGTATATATTTTTTAATGTTTATTTATATTGTGTTGAGTGGTTACGTTTTACCGTTTTTAGTTTTGATGTTTGTAGCAGATTTGTGACTTTGCTTCGATGTCTTATGACTCGAATTATGAAGGTTACAAAACCTTTATTTTTTGAGAGTGATAATGTTGATGTGCCAATGATATCACTCGAAAGGTATGCACCACAAGGACACTACCAAGATGAATGGAACCAACCTTATCAATCAAGGTCTTGGAATGATAAACCTTTAATCACCAAAGAGATAGAACAACCGGAAATGTCAAATCTTGAACGATTGTTGAAAAGGGCGATAGAGCAAACGGAGAGGCAAAGTAGAGAATGGGATGACATTTTATTGGAATATAGAGTTTAGTCAAGAAATGCCATATGATACATTCATCAATACAACCGAGCATTTGGATGATGTGGAGGCTATTAAGCATAATGATTATTATTCTAACGTTGATGTTCCATATTCTTCTAACTTTGTTTTTCAGGATGATAGTGAAGACGAAATGGATGAGGTAGAGGAAGAGAATGAAGTCACTAATTACCCTCATGAAACTTCACAAATTGTTTTGCAGGATTCATACATGCTAGAGCCTGAAGTGACTAAGAATGCCATTGTTGACTATGATGCCGATATAAAGGAATTACAAGAACTGCTAGAAAAAAGTGATCATGAGTTAGATAAGTTAGTGGAAAAGGGAGTTGGAGATGATCAAATTCTAGAAGCAGAATTTGAAAATTTGCATCGAGCTAGTAGCACTAAGGTACTTGAGGTAGATGTATTGAGTGTGTGCATCTAAACTATTTTGAAGAACCACCGGATTATTTTTGTATACTTGCCAAAGATTTTTCTGAAAACATGGGGATAACTAGTCATTCATACTTGAAAGTGGAAATCATCCGGATTAACATTATACCACTCAAGAAATGGAGAGGTTATTTTCACAATACAAGTTTTAGTTGGGGGATGTTCTACCGAAATGTCAAAACAAAAGAAGACATCCTCCTGTGTGAGTATGACGAGAAAGGAGGTGGTAGCGTGATTGAGGATTGGTTATGAGAAAGCAAGGGTCGAGTCTAGCTCGGGACTCGATAATAAACCAAGCACTTTGCGGGAGGTAACCCATACTTCATAGTGATGAATGTTTGATGAAGGAAACTTTGTGCAATAACGAGAATGTATCTGAAGGAAATGGATGTTTTGAAATCATGATGGAAGGTTATCCAGAATTTGAACAAGCAAAAACCCCCAGGGAAGTACTCGTTCCCTTTTACTTCACGCGCATGATTTTATTGAATATTATTGTTTTGTTGCATTAAGGGAAATGCAAACCTCAAGTGTGGGAAGGTTATTCACCTGAACTAGTTTGCCCTCATGAGATTAATTACTTGGTAATATATTTGATAATATTTGTTGAAAGTAATTTGATCTTCCTCTTGCAACATAACTTTTTGAGATGTGTCATAAAAGCAACCTCATAGGGTGAATTGCATGACTAGCACACTTGTAGCCCCCATCATAAATTGTGAGAAATTTGAGCCTTATTGAGAAAAACACTTATCTTTAGTGTTTACATTATTTGTTGCTATGAGTGTGCCGATGTTTGTAGTTTGTTCTAGAACTTGCCTTAGTGATGCATTTTGAGACCGCTGTGAGATCACAGAAATGTGATATAGGTGGGGTCGAAGACGAGGATGTAAGTCCCTAGTACGTAGATCGATAACGAGGTTATCTGTAGTATTAAGGCGCGGAATTCCTTAATACGGTGTTATATAGAATATAATGGGTTATTACGTTTATATCACTAATTACTTTGCTTCAATCAATAAACAATCAAAGCCTAGCCGTTAGTAAATGATTTTCTCTGGAATATTGAGTTCGCAGAAAGTTCTAAGTCTGATTCGTTCGTAAGTGTTATGTTTTTCAAGAATTAAAAACATTTATATAGTCTCGTTTCAACTCGTAGCCGCTGGGCCTGCGAGTTGACTCGACTCGCTACGCAGCCCAAGCCCACAACTGAACTCGGCTCGTTATGTTCTCTGCGAGTTCAAACCTCAACTCGCAGTAAACGTATATTATTATTTCGTTTTAAACATTTGTCTAACATTAATATATTTAACAAATATTAACAACAAAACAATATCATATATTTACCAATTATAAACCAAAGTACAAACATGATAACAATTACACTAATTCTATTTCAATCTAGATCTGTTGTCACAAACTATGTCTCAACAGACTCCCCCTTGACAATAGCTCTAGCGTCTTTGTCTTCAAATTATCTTTGGTCACTATTTGTAAATCTTGCTTCCTGCAAAAATCTTCAACTTGATACAAGTTCGTACCATTTTCTGATAATCTCTTCCAACGTCACTCCAACCATAAGTAGACATGATCTTGTTCTTAAATACATTATCAAATCATTCTTTGAAAGATTCATCAAATGACGTCTATCATAAATTCTCAGAATTTCTCTCTCACCTGTTGGATTATCATCATCAGCTTCAACCATAACACCTTCTCCTTTTTTAGAATCTACACCCCAACTCTTCATTTTTCCTAAAATATTCTGAAGCATAGTCTTAATCGGTATTTGCTGAATGCATTTAACTGCAGGATAGACTTTTCGTCTCAATCTCTTTCCTGTACGAGGATTCCTTTCTTTTAACTTCTTAGTCTTACCTTTTCTTGGCTTTATCTTATCAAACTTCATTGATCTACCCTCAGTCTTGATTATTCTCTCAACATACTTAGCATACTCATCATTACTAGGGTTAATCATCTCCAATCTAGCCAAATCTCGAATCTCATATCTAGGTAAAGAACTAAAGTAAGTCAAATTCTTCTTAAAATATTGTACTCCATCGTACCTTTTGATAGCAAACAATCTCAGATCAGAATCATAATACCATCCAATGGTACCTGTCTTAAGCTCACGTTTCCCTGTGATATCAACCTCCTTCATCACACGTGGCTTTTTCTTTTTTTCTTTTCTTTAGAATCTCTTGTATATACCAAGGTTTTCCAACTAGATGCTTATATCTCTCATCAATATCATCAGTATCATCATCTTCTGAATCTGTCATCTCAGCTTCAAACTCTTCCAGATCAATAACTGATTCACCATCATCACCTCTGAACATGAACTCAGTCTTTGCAGGACTCACGATGTGTTCATCAATATTTATATCAGGATCTACACCATCGTGTATCTCAGGTTCTGGAATTGAAGTCCAATCCTCAGGTGGAACAAATTCTCCTTCCTCAAGATCATAATCAATTTCTTCATCTATCTCATCCAGAATATCTTCATCTGAATCTGATAGATCTAGCATTTCCATTCCTAGAAAATACAAATACAAATAGAAATAATCATTAACAAACTAAATTCTTTTATTGATTTCTCTGAATCAATCTAAGAATTTCTTTATTAATCCTTATATAATTAATCTGTAATATAAACGTAATATATATATAACTTATAAATCTTTTATTGATTTCTCTGAATCAACCTAAAATTTATTAAGTCTTATAAAATACTTTACAAATATTAATTAATTTTAAATTCTAATGTATTGTGAAAATTCACCAAACATTTAAATTTACTATTAATTACCTTATATAATTTCCAAGACTTAATTGAACTATTATTTTCCAAAAACTTAACTTTTCAATTATATCTTTTAAATTATATATATCATTTGTCTAGTTAAAACAATTACATTTATAAGTTGTTAGTTATAAAAACTCTCAAGTCTAAAATGTCTAAGTTAAAATAAACTTTGACCGCTGAAATTAATCAGAACACGCCGCTCGACTACTCAATGAGTCGGAAGACTTTCGATCACCAATTTATTTAACTATATATATAAATAAACAACTTAAATAACTTTCTAATATATTTAACTTGTAATAATAATCTCAAGCCTACTATATTACCAAATAATATTAAGTTACAATAATTCCAAATATTTTAATACAAATATTTACAAATACTAAACAATACTAATCTAATACTAAGCTATCTTACCAGCTTCAGTATCAATCGGTACTGCAGTCTCTGTACTTGTACCAGCACCACTACCACTTGCACCAGCAGTAGACTCCCCCTGAACAGTAGTCTGCCCTCCAGTCCTTAAAGAACCAGTCGGTTCACTATCTTTCGATGCGTTGGGATCATCGTCTCTGTCTTTTCTCTTCTTCATCCTCAGTTCATCCTCCTTGCATGCTACCTTGTACAACATTATCTCCCCCTGAGCTGACTGTTCTTTATGCAAACTCATCACAAGTTCCTCTAAGTTGTCAAGCTTCAGTCTCTGGGTAGTAACATCATCAAGCAGATTGATATGAGTATTCAGCAGAGTCTTGTAAGACTCACTCACAATCAACAACTGCTGAGCAAGATTGAGATTTTCAGCTCTCAATCCAGGTATCACCATCGTCACCTTCTCCAACTCCTTAACTCTCGACTCCAAGGATGTAATCCTTTCAGCATCTGTCTGAGGAGTAGTAGGAACCACCAAAGGTCCAGGAGGTGTGATCGATGCAAGGTAAGACTCACGTGTCAGTGGTGGTGTGGCCTGAGTCAAGGCTCGAGTAAGCAAATTCGCTGCAAAGCGACTTTCCTTGGTAGTTGGAAACTTTGCTGAACGCACAAGTTCCACAACCCCTTGTCTAATCTCCTGAGAAACCGAATCTTGAGTCGGTAACTCCGTCCTTGTCTATAATCATTACATAAGTTATTGTTACAGAATACACTGTCGCAATCGCTAAGTAATACATTAACACTTATGATACTGAAATTATATCTCTTACCTGAACAGGTACATATATCGATTCAGTAACCATAGGTGTCACCTTCTCAACCTGTGGTGTCTCTCAAGCAACTGTTACAGAATTAACTGTCTCAGTTTCAACTCCTAAGAATACTACAAGTTAAAGTTATGAAATTCTAATAATAAACACTAACCAGATGGAGTAGGTTCTCCAATCGTTAGCTGTGTCGTTGAAGCTCTAGCCCTCTTGCGGCTCCGAGACTCCAAGACCTCATCATCAGAATCATAATCCTCATCCCGAACAACAAAATCAGGATCTGGATCATCAGCCTTACGCTTTCCCTTCAATGCTGGATCTGGTATAGAACCAGATTTATACCAGATATGTCCAGGAGGTGGTAAAAATGGTCGAACCTCATCAGATTCTATGGAAGAATCCGATGCAGTATCACCATCACGCCCACCAGAAGTACCAACATCCTAAATATTATATTAAACATTTATGATTAGTAGTAAGCTCTATCATACAAGTTTTATTTAAAAATATCCAAATGTATATAATACCTTAGACGGTACATCCTCACGTCTAACCAACTGTCTTTGCTCCTCCTTAGGTTGTACAACCTCTGGGTTCGCAACCTCAGCTTCCTGTGTATATTGATTAGAACCCTAATCAACTAAATAACTATTTCAATAATTATATATATATAATAATATTTATACATAAACGATTTATAAATAATGCTATCAACTAGTATCTATATTATTATACGTAGATAATACCTGTGCAGGTGCCACAAACTGATCTATCTCTTCCAGATCAGATCAGGATCTTGTGCATCATCATTCTGAACTAGCACCTCATGCACAACCTGTGCAGCAACACCCTCATCAACCTGTTGCCCTTGCTGACCTGCCTGAATCAAAACATCTTCCACAAGCTATTACGGATCTTCAGCAGGAACCACAGCAGGTTCTGGATTAGCAGCAGCAGGCTCTGGCACAACCACCGCAGCAGCATTAACATCCTCCCAACTGTTATTCGGCGGTGCAACATAATTGGGATCAATCACAAACCCAAACAGATCTCTCTCCTCGGGCTTCACAAACTCTTCCCGTCTAACCGTTTGCTGAAACATGGCATTATAGCCTCTCAAAGCTATAGTATCAACACGACGATCAGAAACTATTGCCAAGTTAGGCAAAAAGTGACGAATAATCAGCATATAGAATCTAGGATATATCAAAAATCTATTCCTAGCTGCCCCTGTAATCTGTCGTACCAGCTCACCAAAAATAAAATCACAAAAACTGTATGGCTTGTTATATGCCTACAGTACAGCCGATATAAGTGCTGTACTCAGCTCATCAAAGCCAGACTTCCTCGGACCAAAAACCATGACAATAACATGCCATAAAAACCTCCACTGGCCGATAACGAGAGGCTTCAAAAAGTGACGACCTCGTCTCTCTCCCGTATATCCCATACGTCCTAAAGCTCCCTCAATAAAATCTCCGGGAAACTCAATCTGTCCATCCTCCTGATCTACAGTGCCAAGCTGCGGAATCTCGCGTAATTGACCAGCAGAAAACGTAATCTGATGCTGACCAATAGATGTCCTGATCACCGGAGGGTTAACAGCCTCGTCATACTGAATTCCATTCCAAAACTCAGTAAGAATATCAAATGATATCGGTGGAGATGCTGTGATCGCATGTCTAATACGTGAACGTGCCAGAAAAGTCAATATATCAGCCACTTTGTTGGCTCCTTTGGCTAAAAGAACTAAGTTCACAAGCATATTGTGACCCTTCTCAAATGTTTTTGCCATATCTGTACAAATGACACAAATAACAAAAACAAATAAAGCACGTTATCAATACAAAACAAGTTTTAAACTATCATGTATTATGAAACACGATTCATCAAACATCATAGTTCTAAACACTATATATATAACTTGTTACCAAATCATATATATAAATCGATTAATTACTTGTTAATTTAAAATTCTCAAGTCATTAACGTTAAAGATAAATATATGTAATACCGCTAACTAAAAGTTAGGACACCCCACTCAATTACATATTGAATTGGTAGACTTTCGATATAAACATTTATGATAACTTAAATCCATTCTATAAATGTTATAACATTAAAAAATCTTAACATTTATATAAACCTTTTAAAAATAAAATTTTTCTAAGTTCTGGACTCGCAGGAGTTGCCTATGCGAGACGAGTTCAACTCGGCTCGCATCTTAACTCGCAACATATTGAACTCGCTGAAACAATTCAATTCGCACAGAAACTGAACTCGCAAGTCAATAAGTCAATGGATTCAACTCGCTTCAGTATCTCTGTAAGTCGAAAACTAACTCAACTCGCTTAAATAAAACTGGGAGTCGAACATTGATTTCAACTCGTTGCATGAACTGCCGCAGCGAGTTGAAAACAAAAACGATTAATCTTCTAATTTTAACAAGATCTATCGATATATTTACGTTCATTAAGGTCCGTTTAACATTAATCATTAAGATTATAGTCAAATAACACCTTGAATCTACATAATTTGTTCAAAATTTAAACGGAAACCGTAAGTTTATAAAACTTTTGATTTCTCGTTAATTACAAGGTGAAATCCGTTGAAATATACCTCAAAAGATGCGCAATCTAAAGTTGTATAAAGTCTATGGATCAAAAAGCTCCTTCCCGTACTTGAAAAATCAGAATCAAACGAAATCACTGTTTCGTCTCGGTTCGCACACGCTCAACTCGCACGTCTAATTGAACTCGCAAAGATATGTGGGTTCGGTGAATTTGACTCGTTTGACCTGTCTCTTTTATACTCTGTACTCAACTCGCTGATTTAAACTCGTCTCGCAAGTTTTGACTGGTCAAACTCGCAACTTAAGTTTAAAACTTGATTTTAATACTAAGTATAAACTAAGACACAATTAAATAATTATCTCTGTAATTATTCTGCCTAAACATTAAATGTTTTTGCATATTTTTCTTATACCACTATTAAAATGATCTTAAGACAATAAACAAGTCTAAAATAATGTAAACTATTTTTCACTTGTTTATAATACAATTGTTCAACATTATAAGAAAATCACAGTATAATTTAATTCCAAAGAGTAAAAATATAAAAAGACATAAATAAAATTAAAACTTTATTTATTATATTAATCAAAAAGATTACAAAAAAATTAAAATTACTAACTTTCTAATAAACAAAGCATGAAGTGCTTAAAATTTTAACTGCTTAGGGATCATATATTATTAGATTTTAATAAGTCTAAGATGATTGTTAATATACATACCTCATGAAATTCATATAGGAATAATAAAATTATGACTTAACCCGAAGAAATAGTTATATTCATAAAATTATATCTTATTTACCTTTATCCACATGAAATAACAACTTAAGAAGAGAAGAAAGAAATATTATTAATTTAGAACTAATTATTCACATAAGTGAACGTTCAATGGTCAGAATTAGTTCAAGACGATTACCGATATTATGATCCACATAAACAACTTATACTCGAATTTTTGGACAAACTTATTATTATTAGTATGAATAGTAGCTAGTGCTTCCTATAATACAATATACTGAAGAGTTCAAGTAGAAACACATAACACTGTTTAAGACAAGGTAGAGGTTACTTTAAGAATCATACTTGAGACTTGTAACTTACACTTGAATTGTTAAAGTTAGACAAATATCAGACATACCTTGAAGATGCTATGTTATCCAGGTCTATACCGACGTATAACAGAGGATCCCTTCTAGCATATTTCAAAATACATTTGAGAATATTAATCTAATTAAAGGCTTCAGGTCTGTACCGACGTACAACAAAGTCACCAGTAATTAGTTTAATACCCATATTGCTACTATTTGTCGTTTTAAGCATTGATACATTACAGTGTATGGTAATACCATCCTTCAACAATTAAGACTTATGTCATATATTATAAAATAGTAACACTAGATACTAAACAAGTAATTATATACACATATTAATTGCTTAGAAATTCTCATATAAACTGCCTATCAGTATATCATATGATGAAGCTAATTAGACTTAAGTTATTCTTATCACTTAAAGAGTACATGTTATAATCAGTGGATATAGGTGTATAATAAGATAAATATAAGTAAAGTTCTAGTTAAAGACCTAGTTTTAGTGAAACTTATATGAACCTATTAACACATCAATCTTAGTACTTCGGTTTATTATTCTTAAGCTTATTCTCCTAATGTACTATCATCTCCCAAGTTTTTACAGCCAAAACTTAAAGCATTTCTAAAAGAACTACGGTTGTTCTTTTATTGGAGGCGATTCCCCTACGGTAACAAGCAAATGAATGCCATACCCCCCCTTTTTTTTAATAACAGATAAAGTAAATAAAACCTAACTATTACAAAATTACCCTTGGAAGACGAATCATTCTGGATTTCTCATTCCGTTCAGTTGAACCAACGTCTCAAATCTTGATCTGTCAAACGCCTTTGTATATAAGTCTGCTAAGTTATCCAAAGTTGGAATCTTAACTAACTTTATCAAATTCTTCTCAGCACAATCTCGAATGAAGTGATGTCGAATATCAATGTGCTTAGTCTTACTGTGCTTCACCAGATTGTTAGTGATTGACATAGTTGATTCATTATCAATCATCATAGGAGTGTTGGTTATGTTTAACCCATAATCCCGCAGTTGCTGTTGTATCCACAGAACTTGAGAGCAACAGCTGCCAGCTGCAACATATTCAGCTTCACATGTAGAAATGGCTACTGAAGTTTGCTTCTTGCACTGCCAGGATATTAATCTACCTCCTAAGAATTGACATCCTCCAGTTGTAGACTTCCTATTCTGATTGCATCCTCCATAATCCGAATCAGTATAAGAAACAAGATCTAAGTCTCCTTCCATTGGATACCAAAGTCCCAGATGTGGTTTCCCTTGTAGGTAACGAAAGATCCGTTTAACTGCTTGCATATGAGACTCTTTCGGATTAGCCTGATATCTTGCACAGATACATACTGCAAACATTATATCAGGTCTTGAAGCTGTCAAATACATTAGTGATCCAATCATGGCCCTATATTGTGTAGGATCCACATCCTGATCACTCGATGTATCTGGACCTAGTTTATGATTGACTTGAATAGGAGTATTGTAGATCTTACTTTCATCCATCTTAAATCTTTCTAACAGTTCATAAACATATTTAGATTGATGAATAAAGAATCCATCCTTCTTTTGATCAACTTGTAATCCTAAGAAGAAATTCAACTCTCCCATTGCAGACATTTCAAATTTCTTTCTCATGACTTTCTCAAAATCTTGACACATCTTTCATCCATCTTAAATCTTTCTAACAGTTCATAAACATATTTAGATTGATGAATAAAGAATCCATCCTTCTTTTGATCAACTTGTAATCCTAAGAAGAAATTCAACTCTCCCATTGCAGACATTTCAAATTTCTTTCTCATGACTTTCTCAAAATCTTGACACATCTTTTCATCAGATGATGCAAAGATGATGTCATCAACATAAACTTGAACAAGTAGAAAATCATCTTTTTTCCATTTTACAAAAAGTGTACTATCAATCGATCCTCTTGTGAATCTATTCTCAAGTAGATATGTTGATAGTGTTTCATACCACATTCTCGGTGCTTGATGTAGTCCATATAGAGCCTTATCTAAACGATATACTCTATCAGGATACATTGGATCAGTAAACCCAGGTGGTTATGAAACATACACCTTTTCTCTAATCTTGCCATACAAAAAGGCATTTTTGACATCCAATTGATAAACTTTAATTCCTTTGAATGTAGCAAAAGCTAAGAAAAGCCTAATTGCCTCAAGTCTAGCAACAGGTGCAAACACTTCATTGTAATCAATACCTTCTTCTTGGTTAAAACCTTGTACCACTAAACGAGCTTTATTGCGAGTAATGATTCCCTTATCATCTCTCTTGCACTTAAACACCCATCTAGTACCTATTGGATATTGTTCCTTAGGTAGGTCAACCAACTCCCATACTCCTAACTTCTCAAATTGAGAAAGTTCTTCTTGCATTGCTTCTACCCACGAGCTTTCCTTTAATGCCATTTGTACATTCTTAGGTTCAACTTGTGAGATAAAGCATGAATATAGACATTGATTAGGAATACCTGTCTCATTCATTTCAACATACAAGTTAGAGTATTCGAGATTTTCAGATGTACTATCTTTAGATTGATTTCTAGTCTGAACCGGAGTATTAATATCACCTATGATGTTTTCAGGAGGGTGATTCTTACTCGTTCTAGTAACCGGAATTGGGTCAACTACTAGATCATCTTCTAAGTTAGTACCAATCTCTTCTAATGGTGGGATATCTTCATCATTAGTCATAGATATCCGTAATTGTCTCAATGGAGTAATTATTTCATCAACTATCCTTTGAGTAATTACTTCTGGATCTTCTATCTCTATTGGTTTATCCACTGTTGATTTTGGTGTATCACTAGTAGATGTCCTACTAGTGTCATCTGTTGTCTTGATTCCAGAATTTGAAGCATTCGATGTTGAAGTAGGACCACTATCCGAATCTTCATACAATAAATGTTCAGGTATTTCTGATTCACTGACAAAATCACTTAAAGGTACTTTAAAAGATGCAAAAAGATCAGAATAATCAAATTGCCAATCTAAGCCCTTATGTACATCAGGTGTGTAGCTCGTAACTTCAATGTTATAAACAACCTCCAAACGTCCCGTGACTTTATTGAAAACTGTGACACCCGGTCAAAATAACCCAAAAATGGGTCCCAATTTAAACTTTAAATATTCGTACTCGGTACGAATCAAAAACAAAGTATTCGGATAATATATATATAAATATATATATTTAACATTTAATGATTATTTAATAATCACCAACGAACTAATCTGAAACCACTCAGAAAACATAAAAGTAAAAGTTGTTCCAAAACATCTCCAAATAGAATATTATTACTGGAAATAATATTACAGTACTCAGAAAATAAATAAAAACCTTTTTGGATAATAAAAACTATCCGTACATTCAAAGTGAAACAAAGTTATATTTTTATAAAATAACCAAAGTATTTTTAACAAAGGTTACAATTATAATTTTAAACGATTTCAATTTTAGAAATTTATCATTTGAAAATATTTTTATTATGCAACGATCAGGTACCAAATCACGGGTCAAAATACCACGAAACGGATCAAAGCTCGGGCCAACCACTTCCAATAATTGGAGATGGCCGACCCATCTCCTTCTCATTTCTTTCTCTATCTCTCGGCCTCAAACTCTCTCTCTCGATCTCTAACAAAAATCAACAACAACAACAATTTATCAAAAACAACAAGATCAACAATCATCACAGCAACATCAACATCATTTTCATCACTTTGGATCATCATCATCATCATCCGTTCATCACCACCATTTTCGTCTAAAAATCATTGTAAAGAATAACCAAACTTTTCATGTTTATTTAAGTTAATATACATACTATAGCTCGTTATTACTTGTTGTGAAAGATTTGAGACCAAAACATATTTAGAAAACTATAAAATTTTAGAACCAGACTCTGTGAAAACGATGAGCTACAGTGCTCCAAAGGAATGACGCGATCGCGTCATTTCCAAGTGAAAAACACGTTTTGCGATTTCATGCTATCACGCGATCGCGTGATGTACAAAAGAAGCCAACATTTTTAACTTGTCACGCGATCGGTTCAAAGGGAAGTCACTCGATCGGGTCAAGAGTAATGTCACGCGATCGGGTCATGGCAGTCACGCGATCGCGTGAGTCTTGGTTTTGGGTCAGACCTGTTAAGTGACATTTTATAATACGAGTACGAGAAGCAAACAAATCTATCTACTAATGCTCTAAAATAAATACTATTATGAAATGCAGAATAGATCGGTTAATTTAAGTGGTCCAAAAACAAATATTATAAAATTAAACTAGATCGGTCATTATATAATGCACTAAAACAAATAACAATAAACTAATAAAAATAGCGCGGTTCTTATTAAATGAGCTATTTTATATTTACATTTATAACCCTTAAACTTTATTAATATGGCTTTAAAACCATTGAAATGTACTGTTAGAATTACTAAATACAAAATGGACATTTTAAACACAATTAATCAACGAACAATTATTCATATAACTCGTTAGACATACACTTACTTACATATAATCTCGCGTGTTTAGGACATTAGGAGATTACTGTTGGTGCACGTGCGCACAGTATGATTGCTTGCACTCTCAGGTGAGTCTCACAGCCCCATTTTTACTGTTTTTACATATTGGGGTGAGATACAATGCTTACTTGTTTTCGTGATCATATGTTATTTGATTAGTTAATATGATTATTAACTCAGAGAATTAAATGATTATTTAGTTCAGCAAACTATATTAGTTACATTGTTTGACTACCATTCTTTGGTCTTGATTAGCACTGTTAAATTTCATATTGTTCGAAAACCTGCATTGGTTTGTTCCATATTGCGAAACCTGCGTTGGTTTCATCATTGTTTAATTGCACATTGTTCGAAAACCTGCGCTGGTTTGTTCAATGTTACGAAACCTGCGTTGGTTTCATCATAGTCTAAGTTCATATTGTTCGAAAACCTGCGTTGGTTTGTTCAATGTTCCGAAACCTGCGTTGGTTTCATCTTAGTTAATTTCGTTATTGCTTAGAGAACCTGCGTTGGTTTAAATCATTGTTTAGTAACCTTATTTGGTTAACAATCATTGTTTGAGTGATTTGTTTAAATCATCGTTCATCTATAACATTTTATTATCGTCTGATAATCATATTGATCACATCAATGTTTATGATAAACCTGTGAGATTCACAAGCTTTATAGATGACCTTTTAGTGTTGTATTCTCAGGTGCTCATCAACAGTAGGAATGGCCTACAGGATAAGCTAGCTATCTCGAGTCGCATGCTTTCAAAACATTTGGGACCACTTTGCATTTACTTTGTACTTTTAAATTAAGTATTTGGAAATTATTGATAAATTTGCAGTTTTGTAAAACTAATTTGGTAATGTAATTATTATATTCAAAAGGTCTCATTTAGAGTCGTTTGCTTGTACTTTGGTGCTTTGATTATTGATTAGTGACGCCCCGACCCGACCGCTTCCGCAACCCGAAATTGGGGGTGTCACAGATTGGTATCAGAGCCTAAGGTTATAGCGAACTAGGTTGCATTTAGTGGGCCTAGACTATGACCGTTAGGCAGTATTCCTCATTAGGTATGACTAGTTCAGGGATTACATCATACGAATTTAATTTAACATAGCGTAGCTAACTATGTACAATTAAACAAAGATGATGTAAGATCTGAAAGGGGTTATATCGAACAGGAATACATTAGTAGACTCTGATCACGAGAGAACCGGGACTCATATTTGTTCTGTGCTAGACACAACTAGGTGGATATATACGCGTATATGGTATACGCATATATGATTAGGCTATTATATATATAGTGTATATGTATGAATAGGTCTCGAATATTCAATAATATATTTGATATATATTAGTCGGTTATCAAAACTGTGATCTTGGTCGGTTAACACTTAGGTGATCTAATTCGGTTAACACTTTGGAGATATAATTCAGTAATATGATCGGTATATATAGATAATATATATAAAACTCGGGTATTTGGAAATATACTGGGTATACATGTTAATAGGCCGCGGACATAGGATAAACTATAGGTTATTGTATATATAATTGTAGGACTCGGATACTCGGAAACATTTTCACTGTTCGGATGTTGATTTAGGTTTCGTGTCTACCCAGTTTAGACCACTATTAGAAACTAAATCGCTTAAGGTAACCAGATACACTATAGGACTTACCGACTGTAAGTGGATTGAATCAGGAAAATAGTACCGGTATGCACCCTAGTTTTAGAGGGTCATCTTTTCAATGTAGACTTACCCCGGTGGAGTTAGGAAAAATTTTTTTGACATCATATTCGGTACACTGGATATTGAAAAATTTTCACTCAGTCGTATTGTTTTCATTCAAAAATCAGTATTTCTCTAAGAACTGAAAATTTTTCATATTATTTTTATCAAGTTCATTTGAACAGAAATGGCAAACCCCAAAATGGATAACCCTGCGTCGAATGACGAACCAATTTTGAAAATATTCTTCCGGATGTGATAGCTTCCGGAACTTTTGTAAACTTTAACTCTTGAAATCTTTGGACACATATGTTTAGTAATTTTCAACTACGATTCCATCTATGGTTAAACTTCGGTTTTAAAAACGGCGTACTTTGATTTGGCATATGTGTCAACTTTGAAAACTCTGACAACTTTAAAAACTCTGACAAACTTAGAAAACTTAGGGATTTAAACTATGATTTTACTGTGGTTTTAACAGTGATTCTTATTATGATTTCAACCACGAATTTTACAATAGTTTCAACTATCATTAAAAATGTGTACACTTTGTTTGGCAGTTGTATAAACTGGGAGAACTTGTGATTAGTACTACGTTTTGAACTCTGAATTGTGACTCTGTTTTATAAACTACGTGTCTCTCTTTTATGAACTATTTGGAACTGTTTTACGAACTACGTTAGTTACTACATGAGTTTTAAATCGGGCGTAACGACCATTTTATTTCCTTATACAGTTAGTGAACAATTAGATTAGCAAATTGTGGCTAATTGAATCCAGTAGCGTAATGCGTAATTACACTTTAACATTTAATGGCTAGGCTTTCTGTCTAGATCGGTAGCTTAGATATCATTATTGATATACATGGTCAAATCGGCCATCTTGTTGGAATCATTCATTCGGAGGAAAACTAATTGTTTTCCTAGTCATGAATAAATCATTGATAGTGTAAGATATAGCATTCGGTTAGCTAATATGGTATATAATTCGGTATACATGATTATGTATGCAAATCGGTTAAGATGTAAGTTCGGTATTCACTTCGGTGATCCGGTTCGGTGATATTATTCGGTTTAGGTACTCGAAAACTATATTTGTTAATATAGGACGTTTATACATCATGTACGGTGTCGATAGTTACATTGAACTCTAAAAACACCGTAGGAATTCATTGAATTCGATGGATGATAAATCCAAATCATAGTGATACTTGTTAAGACGGACCGACCGCGTCACATAGGTAACGGTCGGGTAAAGAATCGGACTTCTCCATTATTCATTTGAGATCAGTAGGTTTAAGCCTAACAAGGGGAGAAGGATAAATCGGATGTCTTAGTATTAGACATATCACATAGTCGGCCTTAGTAACACGCGAGCATAGGTTTCAATTGAATTTCGGGACGAAATTCTCCTAACAAGGGGAGAATGTGACACCCGGTCAAAATAACCTAAAAATGGGTCCCAATTTAAACTTTAAATATTCGTACTCGGTACGAATCAAAAACAAAGTATTCGGATAATATATATATATAAATATATACATTTAACATTTAATGATTATTTAATAATCACCAACGAACTAATCTGAAACCACTCAGAAAACATAAAAGTAAAAGTTGTTCCAAAACATCTCCAAATAGAATATTATTACTGGAAATAATATTACAGTACTCAGAAAATAAATAAAAACCTTTTTGGATAATAAAAACTATCCGTACATTCAAAGTGAAACAAAGTTATATTTTTATAAAATAACCAAAGTATTTTTAACAAAGGTTACAATTATAATTTTAAACGATTTCAATTTTAGAAATTTATCATTTGAAAATATTTTTATTATGCAACGATCGGGTACCAAATCACGGGTCAAAATACCACGAAACGGATCAAAGCTCGGGCCAACCACCTCCAATAATTGGAGATGGCCGACCCATCTCCTTCTCATTTCTTTCTCTATCTCTCGGCCTCAAACTCTCTCTCTCGATCTCTAACAAAAATCAACAACAACAACAATTTATCAAAAACAACAAGATCAACAATCATCACAGCAACATCAACATCATTTTCATCACTTTGGATCATCATCATCATCATCCGTTCATCACCACCATTTTCGTCTAAAAATCATTGTAAGGAATAACCAAACTTTTCATGTTTATTTAAGTTAATATACATACTATAGCTCGTTATTACTTGTTGTGAAAGATTTGAGACCAAAACATATTTAGAAAACTATAAAATTTTAGAACCAGACTCTGTGAAAACGATGAGCTACAGTGCTCCAAAGGAATGACGCGATCGCGTCATTTCCAAGTGAAAAACACGTTTTGCGATTTCATGCTATCACGCGATCGCGTGATGTACAAAAGAAGTCAACATTTTTAACTTGTCACGCGATCGGTTCAAAGGGAAGTCACGCGATCGGGTCAAGAGTAATGTCACGCGATCGGGTCATGGCAGTCACGCGATCGCGTGAGTCTTGGTTTTGGGTCAGACCTGTTAAGTGACATTTTATAATACGAGTACGAGAAGCAAACAAATCTATCTACGAATGCTCTAAAATAAATACTATTATGAAATGCAGAATAGATCGGTTAATTTAAGTGGTCCAAAAACAAATATTATAAAATTAAACTAGATCGGTCATTATATAATGCACTAAAACAAATAACAATAAACTAATAAAAATAGCGCGGTTCTTATTAAATGAGCTATTTTATATTTACATTTATAACCCTTAAACTTTATTAATATGGCTTTAAAACCATTGAAATGTACTGTTAGAATTACTAAATACAAAATGGACATTTTAAACACAATTAATCAACGAACAATTATTCATATAACTCGTTAGACATACACTTACTTACATATAATCTCGCGTGTTTAGGACATTAGGAGATTACTGTTGGTGCACGTGCGCACAGTATGATTGCTTGCACTCTCAGGTGAGTCTCACAGCCTCATTTTTACTGTTTTTACATATTGGGGTGAGATACAATGCTTACTTGTTTTCGTGATCATATGTTATTTGATTAGTTAATATGATTATTAACTCAGAGAATTAAATGATTATTTAGTTCAGCAAACTATATTAGTTACATTGTTTGACTACCATTCTTTGGTCTTGATTAGCACTGTTAAATTTCATATTGTTCGAAAACCTGCGTTGGTTTGTTCCATATTGCGAAACCTGCGTTGGTTTCATCATTGTTTAATTGCACATTGTTCGAAAACCTGCGCTGGTTTGTTCAATGTTACAAAACCTGCGTTGGTTTCATCATAGTCTAAGTTCATATTGTTCGAAAACCTGCGTTGGTTTGTTCAATGTTCCGAAACCTGCGTTGGTTTCATCTTAGTTAATTTCGTTATTGCTTAGAGAACCTGCGTTGGTTTAAATCATTGTTTAGTAACCTTATTTGGTTAACAATCATTGTTTGAGTGATTTGTTTAAATCATCGTTCATCTATAACATTTTATTATCGTCGGATAATCATATTGATCACATCAATGTTTATGATAAACATGTGAGATTCACCAGCTTTATAGCTGACCTTTTAGTGTTGTATTCTCAGGTGCTCATCAACAGTAGGAATGGCCTACAGGATAAGCTAGCTATCTCGAGTCGCATGCTTTCAAAACATTTGGGACCACTTTGCATTTACTTTGTACTTTTAAATTAAGTATTTGGAAATTATTGATAAATTCGCAGTTTTGTAAAACTAATTTGGTAATGTAATTATTATATTCAAAAGGTCTCATTTAGAGTCGTTTGCTTGTACTTTGGTGCTTTGATTATTGATTAGTGACGCCCCGACCCGACCGCTTCCGCAACCCGAAATTGGGGGTGTCACAGATTGGTATCAGAGCCTAAGGTTATAGCGAACTAGGTTGCATTTAGTGGGCCTAGACTATGACCGTTAGGCAGTATTCCTCATTAGGTATGACTGGTTCAGGGATTACATCATACGAATTTAATTTAACATAGCGTAGCTAACTATGTACAATTAAACAAAGATGATGTAAGATCTGAAAGGGGTTATATCGAACAGGAATACATTAGTAAACTCTAATCACGAGAGAACCGGGACTCATATTTGTTCTGTGCTAGACACAACTAGGTGGATATATACGCGTATATGGTATACGCATATATGATTAGGCTATTATATATAGTGTATATGTATGAATAGGTCTCGAATATTCAATAATATATTTGATATATATTAGTCGGTTATCAAAACTATGATCTTGGTCGGTTAACACTTAGGTGATCTAATTCGGTTAACACTTTAGAGATATAATTCAGTAATATGATCGGTATATATAGATAATATATATAAAACTCGGGTATTTGGAAATATACTGGGTATACATGTTAATAGGCCGCGACATAGGATAAACTATAGGTTATTGTATATATAATTGTAGGCCTCGGATACTCGGAAACATTTTCACTGTTCGGATGTCGATTTAGGTTTCGTGTCTACCCAGTTTAGGCCACTATTAGAAACTAAATCGCTTAAGGTAACCAGATACACTATAGGACTTACCGACTGTAAGTGGATTGAATCAGGAAAATAGTACCGGTATGCACCCTAGTTTTAGAGGGTCATCTTTTCAATGTAGACTTACCCCGGTGGAGTTAGGAAAAAAAATTTTGACATCATATTCGGTACACTGGATATTGAAAAATTTTCACTCAGTCGTATTGTTTTCATTCAAAAATCAGTATTTCTCTAAGAACTGAAAAATTTTCATATTATTTTTATCAAGTTCATTTGAATAGAAATGGCAAACCCCAAAATGGATAACCCTGCGTCGAATGACGAACCAATTTTGAAAATATTCTTCCGGATGTGATAGCTTCCGGAACTTTTGTAAACTTTAACTCTTGAAATCTTTGGACACATATGTTTAGTAATTTTCAACTACGATTCCATCTATGGTTAAACTTCAGTTTTAAAAACGGCGTACTTTGATTTGGAATATGTGTCAACTTTGAAAACTCTGACAACTTTAAAAACTCTGACAAACTTAGAAAACTTAGGGATTTAAACTATGATTTTACTGTGGTTTTAACAGTGATTCTTATTATGATTTCAACCACGAATTTTACAATAGTTTCAACTATCATTAAAAATGTGTACACTTTGTTTGGCAGTTGTATAAACTGGGAGAACTTGTGATTAGTACTACGTTTTGAACTCTGAATTGTGACTCTGTTTTATAAACTACGTGTCTCTCTTTTATGAACTATTTGGAACTGTTTTACGAACTACGTTAGTTACTACATGAGTTTTAAATCGGGCGTAACGACCATTTTATTTCCTTATACAGTTAGTGAACAATTAGATTAGCAAATTGTGGCTAATTGAATCCAGTAGCGTAATGCGTAATTACACTTTAACATTTAATGGCTAGGCTTTCTGTCTAGATCGGTAGCTTAGATATCATTATTGATATACATGGTCAAATCGGCCATCTTGTTGGAATCATTCATTCGGAGGAAAACTAATTGTTTTCCTAGTCATGAATAAATCATTGATAGTGTAAGATATAGCATTCGGTTAGCTAATACGGTATATAATTCGGTATACATGATTATGTATGCAAATCGGTTAAGATGTAAGTTCGGTATTCACTTCGGTGATCCGGTTCGGTGATATTATTCGGTTTAGGTACTCGAAAACTATATTTGTTAATATAGGACGTTTATACATCATGTACGGTGTCGATAGTTACATTGAACTCTAAAAACACCGTAGGAACTCATTGAATTCGGTGGATGATAAATCCAAATCATAGTGATACTTGTTAAGACGGACCGACCGCGTCACATAGGTAACGGTCGGGTAAAGAATCGGACTTCTCCATTATTCATTTGAGATCAGTAGGTTTAAGCCTAACAAGGGGAGAAGGATAAATCGGATGTCTTAGTATTAGACATATCACATAGTCGGCCTTAGTAACACGCGAGCATAGGTTTCAATTGAATTTCGGGACGAAATTCTCCTAACAAGGGGAGAATGTGACACCCGGTCAAAATAACCTAAAAATGGGTCCCAATTTAAACTTTAAATATTCGTACTCGGTACGAATCAAAAACAAAGTATTCGGATAATATATATATATAAATATATACATTTAACATTTAATGATTATTTAATAATCACCAACGAACTAATCTGAAACCACTCAGAAAACATAAAAGTAAAAGTTGTTCCAAAACATCTCCAAATAGAATATTATTACTGGAAATAATATTACAGTACTCAGAAAATAAATAAAAACCTTTTTGGATAATAAAAACTATCCGTACATTCAAAGTGAAACAAAGTTATATTTTTATAAAATAACCAAAGTATTTTTAACAAAGGTTACAATTATAATTTTAAACGATTTCAATTTTAGAAATTTATCATTTGAAAATATTTTTATTATGCAACGATCGGGTACCAAATCACGGGTCAAAATACCACGAAACGGATCAAAGCTCGGGCCAACCACCTCCAATAATTGGAGATGGCCGACCCATCTCCTTCTCATTTCTTTCTCTATCTCTCGGCCTCAAACTCTCTCTCTCGATCTCTAACAAAAATCAACAACAACAACAATTTATCAAAAACAACAAGATCAACAATCATCACAGCAACATCAACATCATTTTCATCACTTTGGATCATCATCATCATCATCCGTTCATCACCACCATTTTCGTCTAAAAATCATTGTAAGGAATAACCAAACTTTTCATGTTTATTTAAGTTAATATACATACTATAGCTCGTTATTACTTGTTGTGAAAGATTTGAGACCCAAACATATTTAGAAAACTATAAAATTTTAGAACCAGACTCTGTGAAAACGATGAGCTACAGTGCTCCAAAGGAATGACGCGATCGCGTCATTTCCAAGTGAAAAACACGTTTTGCGATTTCATGCTATCACGCGATCGCGTGATGTACAAAAGAAGCCAACATTTTTAACTTGTCACGCGATCGGTTCAAAGGGAAGTCACGCGATCGGGTCAAGAGTAATGTCACGCGATCGGGTCATGGCAGTCACGCGATCGCGTGAGTCTTGGTTTTGGGTCAGACCTGTTAAGTGACATTTTATAATACGAGTACGAGAAGCAAACAAATCTATCTACGAATGCTCTAAAATAAATACTATTATGAAATGCAGAATAGATCGGTTAATTTAAGTGGTCCAAAAACAAATATTATAAAATTAAACTAGATCGGTCATTATATAATGCACTAAAACAAATAACAATAAACTAATAAAAATAGCGCGGTTCTTATTAAATGAGCTATTTTATATTTACATTTATAACCCTTAAACTTTATTAATATGGCTTTAAAACCATTGAAATGTACTGTTAGAATTACTAAATACAAAATGGACATTTTAAACACAATTAATCAACGAACAATTATTCATATAACTCGTTAGACATACACTTACTTACATATAATCTCGCGTGTTTAGGACATTAGGAGATTACTGTTGGTGCACGTGCGCACAGTATGATTGCTTGCACTCTCAGGTGAGTCTCACAGCCTCATTTTTACTGTTTTTACATATTGGGGTGAGATACAATGCTTACTTGTTTTCGTGATCATATGTTATTTGATTAGTTAATATGATTATTAACTCAGAGAATTAAATGATTATTTAGTTCAGCAAACTATATTAGTTACATTGTTTGACTACCATTCTTTGGTCTTGATTAGCACTGTTAAATTTCATATTGTTCGAAAACCTGCGTTGGTTTGTTCCATATTGCGAAACCTGCGTTGGTTTCATCATTGTTTAATTGCACATTGTTCGAAAACCTGCGCTGGTTTGTTCAATGTTACAAAACCTGCGTTGGTTTCATCATAGTCTAAGTTCATATTGTTCGAAAACCTGCGTTGGTTTGTTCAATGTTCCGAAACCTGCGTTGGTTTCATCTTAGTTAATTTCGTTATTGCTTAGAGAACCTGCGTTGGTTTAAATCATTGTTTAGTAACCTTATTTGGTTAACAATCATTGTTTGAGTGATTTGTTTAAATCATCGTTCATCTATAACATTTTATTATCGTCGGATAATCATATTGATCACATCAATGTTTATGATAAACCTGTGAGATTCACCAGCTTTATAGCTGACCTTTTAGTGTTGTATTCTCAGGTGCTCATCAACAGTAGAAATGGCCTACAGGATAAGCTAGCTATCTCGAGTCGCATGCTTTCAAAACATTTGGGACCACTTTGCATTTACTTTGTACTTTTAAATTAAGTATTTGGAAATTACTGATAAATTCGCAGTTTTTTAAAACTAATTTGGTAATGTAATTATTATATTCAAAACGTCTCATTTAGAGTCGTTCGCTTGTACTTTGGTGCTTTGATTATTGATTGGTGACGCCCCGACCCGACCGCTTCCGCAACCCGAAATTGGGGGTGTCACAAAAACTCTCTTGTTTGGCGAATTTGACATATAACCTAGGAAAAATCCTTCGTCAGCCTTTTCACCAAATTTAGCTTGATGACCAGTTCTCAATATAGTGTAATCAACTCCAAAGGGTTCAAATCCTTTTAAGTTGGGTTTCTTATTGTTTAAAAGCTCATAACAAGTTTTGTTATGCTTTTTCACCGTAAGAACTCTATTCAAAACATGACATGCTGTATTCACTGCTTCTGCCCAAAAGATGACCGGAAACTTTGAATCAGCAAGCATTGTTCTAGCAGATTCTATCAACGTCCTATTCTTCCTTTCAGCAACACCATTCTGTTGAGGCTCATACGGTGCACTGAATTGATGAATTATCCCTTTGCTTAAGCAATAGATATCCAACGTTGAATTCTTGAATTTTGTACCATTATCACTACGAATTATCTTAACTCTTGTTTTATTGACATTATCTACTAGATCAAAGAACTCAATAAGAATTCCTAGAGTTTCATCCTTAGATCTCAAAAAGAATACCCATGAGAATCTAGAGTAGTCATCTGTGACAACTAAACAGTACCACTTGCCACCTAGACTTCTTTTGCTTATTGGGCCGAAGAGATCCATATGTAGCAATTCAAATGGTGAGGAGATTGAGTTTTCAGTCTTGGATTTGTGTGGTTTCTTATGCTGCTTTCCTTTCATGCAAGGAACACACTTATCCTCAGACTCAAAACGTTTTTGTGGTACACCTAGAATCAAACCATTCTTGGTTATGTAGTTCATCTTTCTCCAGTTTAGGTGTGCCATTCTCCTATGCCATAAAAGAGCGTCTGCTTCAGAAGCCTTGGACAATAAGCATGTCGACACCATAGAAGAATCAGAAACACCCCTGTTTATTGCATAGATGTCTTTCTTCCTTGGTGCCCTCATAAGTACCCAATTATCAGGAACTTTATATCCTGGCTTCAAGACTAAGGCTTCCTTTTCATTAAAATGAACTGGATGACCTTTATCACAGACTTGGGAAATACTTACTAGGTTGTGAGTTAGTTTCACATCCTCTAGTGTCAAAGTTCCATTTGAAACTTTTCCTTTCCCGGTAATTATTCCTCCTTTGTCTCCAGCAAAGTTAACCTTTTGCTTCAGACCTTCCTTGAAGTCCTTCAGTAGACTTCTTTTTTCCTGTCATGTGTCTTGAGCATCCACTGTCTACATACCACCAACTATCCTTGTTCACAGTCTGCTCCTACACATAACAAGTTGTACACAATTAGTTCTCAAGAGGGACCCAAGCCATGACGGTCTTGGTTTGTCCCTTATCATCAACAATCCGAACTTCCTTAAAGTAACCATAACTTTTATCAGTAGGAGTCTTGGTCACTTTAGTAGGATTTTGAGATTGGCGATGATCATTAGGCTTTTGCCTATGAGGAGAGTGAGTAGAAAACCTCCTAGGCACATACTGATCTCATTGTGCAGGAGAAGTAGAACCACTCTCAAACTAACTGTGGTTTCTACTGGGGGTTCTAAATCTAGAAGGTGTCTTATCTCTAGGCTTATTAAAAGTAGTGTCATTTGGAGCATAAGGCCTCTTAGATTTAGGTGGTGAGACACTATGATTACCATCTCTTTTCAAAATATTCACAGGTTTATTTCCCAATACAGGTTTGGGACCTAACTTATCCACAATTGAACTAGAATTGGTCGGTGTCTTCTCATTAATCACTGGCTTATGTGATGCTTCTATCTTCTTAGTTGGACAACAAGAAGCCACGTGTACCTTTTGGTGACACTTGAAGCAAGACATCTGCTTACGTGATTTTGGAACTTTTGCATTATCATTTGGAGTTTTAGGCACTAAAGATTCACTAGCTTGAACACTAGTCTGTCCCTTATCAACTTTGTCATCAGTCTTAGTATCATTAGTCAAACCACTCGATACAAAATTCACTCTAGTTTGAAATTCTAACTTACTATCATCTGATGATAAGTTCTTAACAACTTTCTTCTGTGCCTTTGGTTTATCAGACTTATTAGCTACTGTAATCTCAGGATTAGCATCTGTCATCTCAGTGTCTACAGGTGTCTTAGTATGATTATTGTTAAAAGGAGGAGATACGTCATTATATCCTATCCCAGTTGTGTCCTTCGCATGACGTTTAACATCAAGCATTTTGTCCATTTCCGATGATCTAAAATTCTCTAGCCTTCGGTTTTGTTCAACTAACTTAAGATTAAGATCAACTATCTCCTTATCCTTATTAGCAATAGTCTCATGTAGCTCCTTAATATTCATATAAAGACCATCTATGATAACAGCCTTTTAATTTATGGTATCTTTAAGGGCTATTTTATCATAAGCATCAGATTTAATCTTATCTTTTAAATCCTGTTTATCTTTACTTAATCTATCCACATTCATAATGGCATCATTAAGTTCAGATCTAACAGCCTGATAAGTGTCATTACTCACTCTAGTTGACATATTACTATTAGACACTGTCAAGACACTAACCTGAGACTGTAAATCAGTAACTAAATAACAGATATCAGCAAGAGTAATAAGTTCAAGACATACCCTTTTCTTATCTGTTTCAACTTTAGCCATGCGTGCCACAAAGTCTTCTGGATTCACAATGTCAGTTGAATCCATATACAGCACATCATCATCACTTGCTTTCTCTGGAATTTCAGGCACCTTCACTTCAAATTCAGCATCAGTTGGCATGTACGATGTCGACTCAGCAGTCTTCTCTTGATCATCAATTTCTGCCATCATAGCTTCCTCAGACTGAGCTTTCCACTCATAAGAGCCATCCAACTGCTTTACAACAAGAGCTTTGGAAGTTAGAGTACTTCCCGAGCTTTGTTTACCATTACCAGCTTCTACCTTAGGTCTTTGGCACTCTCTAGCAAAATGTCCATAACCTTGACCGTTAAAACATTTTATCTTGGTTTTATCAAACCCAGATCTGTTGCCAATTACCTTTCTTCCTGTTCTCTTTAAGAAATTCTTAACTCTCCTTGAAATCATAGCAAGCTGTTCCTGGAGATCTATTTCTTCAAGATAGTCAGGATCTATCTGATCAAAGTCTTCATCAAAGAGAATTAGATCGTTGATTTTTATAACACCCCTCGTTTCATTATAAACAATCAATATAATAATAGCGACACGGAAGCGTATTTTTAAAACATACTATCAATGTACTCAAAATGTCAATAAACTTTTTCAATTCAAAGTACAAGACATTTCAACACACTGGGTGTTATTAAAAACATTTCTATAATTATCAAAATAACATCAGAGTAGCAGCCTGTCAAACATTCCATCCAGTCAAACACTTCCTGCCCTGCCCAATATGTCCCATCTATTTTAACCTGCAGGAAGAACTGTGGTGGAGTTAGCATAAAGCTAAGTGAATGAAACTATAAGCAACAGTCTAACCTAGCATAACAATCTGTTTACATCAAATAACAATAAACAGAAAATCAATCAATCACTTGACATCCAATCAATGTCATACACACAACCTCATGAGGATCGGTGGTCCCTGAGACACCCTAATACCGGTTTGGTACTCAAGGAACTCTTATCAATCATCTGCATTGGCCCATACAGAACTACCGATAACTTATTGTCAATCACACACGACCTAGATCTCCAAACCAACATTTCAAGTTTCAAGATCTCCTGTCGTCTACAATGACAACCAAGTCCAACTGTCAAGTCAAGTTGACCTCAGAATCTTACATACTAGCTCAAACAGCCAAGTAAGCAACTAGTCAAACTATCATGGCAAGATATCTCAACAGATGCATCATATCAAAGTAATACTATAAATTACTTGTTGTAAATCAAATCATTACAACTAAATCACACTGAGGTTACAGATCCACTCACCGACTACCTCAGGCCTCCACTCAGTTGTCTAATATCACTGAGCCTTCTCCACATCTGAGAATCAATAATCAAATATAAGTTAGTAATCATGATCATCAGTACTTAACTTATATCAATCAATAACATTAGGAACTTAACATAATCCATATCAAGATTACTAGTTCCTAATTATACACTAATGATTTACAATATAATCATTAACATATATTATCCTATAACATATATCAAGCACATTACTATCGAAATCAAACAAGTAATGTTGAAACAGCCCTTCAAGCCGCCGGCTTCCTCCTAGAAGCCGCCGGCTTCTTATCATCATCCACTGGTTTCCTAAAATGCAATACAAGCCGCCGGCTTGCCAAAGAAGCCGCCGGCTTCAACCAACTGGGCACAAGCCGCCGGCTTCATCATGAAGCCGCCGGTTTCAACAAACAAGACCAAGCCGCCGGCTTCATCACTAAGCCGCCGGCTTCCACTGTCGTCCCAGCCCTGTACGAACTGCATAAACCCTAACTCGCGGATTTTATATCAAAATCACCCAAAACACGATTTCAAACAGTTATAAATCACTAGAAACATCATATAATCCGCATATAAGACTTATAACATGTTTCTAACATCCAATTCTCTCAAATCATCAATTTACCCAAATTTAAATCAAAATCAAAATCTTAAATACTCAAGAATACTTACTGATTGAAGAATCTAACGATGGTAATCTGATGATTAGGAAGTTTCACGAGAATCACAACTTCTTGATTCGATTTCTGGATTGATTTGGAGGTTTTCAGAGAGTTTCTGTGAGTTTTGAAATGAAAATGAATAACTTTCCTAAATAGGAAAGGATATATATAAGTCGGCCTCACGAACCGCCTTCAATATACGGGTATAATTTAATACCCCATCTTAATCTATTGCCTGGAACCCGAAAACCATTTGCGAGTCCAAACATTTTATTGCACCGTCAACTATATTAATTTACAACAATTAATAATTTACTTATCACATTGGAATATTCGACTCCTATTCCAATTATTTCAACTATTTCAAACAATATTATTTCCAAACACATTTAAATCAAGAAATAATATATATACAACTAGGTCCATTTCGAGGATGTTACAATTTTACAATCAATATAATTCTCATATGAAGCAACAAAAGAAGCAAGAACAGACAGTTGCTGTTCAGCAGATTTCACACTCATAGGCATCTTTTGATGCTCTTGAGGTGACTTCTCAGTAGGTTTTCCCTTTGCTTCATTTCCAGATGAAGTAATAAAACACATGTCCTCAGATATCATTTCATTTCCTTCACCAGTATCACCAACTAATAAAGCAGTGGTCGAACTGGATGAAGCAGTCGAAATAGAAGATTTTCCATGATATAGTCCCGGATCCTGAACCTAATCAGAATCAGTATCTTTTGACCTATTATTGAAATCATATCCTTTGAGCTTGTCAATAACCTACTCCAGAGTCATGGTTGCATATCTTGTTTCATTATCTGTGATCATCACACCATACATCTCCCATTTAGCAGGTAAACCCTCAAGAAACTTGTCGGTCTTATCTACCTCAGAAATAGTGATTTCATGGTTTTCAATTTCACTCAATAAATGGTAGAACCTTGTAACATAAGCATCAAGAGTTTCTCCTTTAAAAGCTTTAAACAAAGTAAACTGCTTTTTCAGAAGTTTCTTGTTGCTCGCTTGCACTTGTGGACTTCCCTCACATCTTTTCTCAAGCGCTTCCCAAAGTGCTTTAGCAGTATGAAAAGATCTTAACTGATGATTAATTTCTTTTGGAAGACACATCTTAATTCAAGAATGTGCTTTGTTTTCATTCTCATATTCCTTCTTTTGTTGTTCACTCATCAGATTATAGGAAACAACCACAACAGCATTTTAGACAGTCTGAGTTGGTGCCGTGTATCCTCCCTTGATACACATCCAGATAGAGAGATCATGGAATCTACAGTAAGATTCGAATCTATCTCTCCAACTATAATATTCTTCAACACGTAACAATTTAGGTGGAGTATTAGATTTTCCAACCTCGTGCTTCATCTCGATCATTTTACTAATGTCAGACATCTCGAAAAATTTAAAATTTAACTGTTTTACAAAGTCAGAAAGTCAACTCGCAACTCAGTTCAATTCGCAGATCTCAGCTCGATTCGCAAATCTCAGTTCGCAAATCTCAGTTCGGATCTCAATTCGCAAGTAATTTCAATTCGTAAGAGATTTCAGTTCGCAGCTAGATCTCAACTCGCAAAACTAAACTCAGTTCGCAAGTTCAATTCGGCTCGCAAGTTCAACTCAGTTCGCAGACGTAGCTGAAACCCTAATCTCAACTTGCAAAACGGCTTAAAACCCCAAAAACGAAAATTTTAAGTATTTTTACGATTGAAACTAGAAATTTCGATCGTAAACTATACCCAAAACGTCCAGAGAATGATTTTGATCGTTAATTATGTACTAATGCACGTAAAAACGACCCGAAATCAATCGTTATTATCACGATAACCTCGAACTTACTAAGTAATTAGCCCGAAAGCTCTGATACCAATTGTAAGTCCCTAGTACGTAGATCGATAACGAGGTTATCTGTAGTATTAAGGCGCGGAATTCCTTAATACGGTGTTATATAGAATATAGCGGGTTATTACGTTTATATCACTAATTACTTTGCTTCAATCAATAAACAATCAAAGCCTAGCCGTTAGTAAATGATTTTCTGTGGAATATTGAGTTCGCAGAAAGTTCTAAGTCTGATTCGTTCGTAAGTGTTATGTTTTTCACGAATTAAAAACATTTATATAGTCTCATTTCAACTCGCAGCCACTGGGCATGCGAGTTGACTCGACTCGCTACGCAGCCCAAGCCCACAACTGAACTCGGCTCATTATGTTCTCTGCGAGTTTAAACCTCAACTCGCAGTAAACGTATATTATTATTTCGTTTTAAACATTTGTCTAACATTAATATATTTAACAAATATTAACAACAAAACAATATCATATATTTACCAATTATAAACCAAAGTACAAACATGATAACAATTACACTAATTCTATTTCAAGCTAGATCTGTTGTCACAAACTATGTCTCAATAGAGGAGGTATTCTTAGGAATTGGAGCTTAATCCTTATAGTTTTGACTTCCTAACCAATTATTGAGTTTGTGCTTGATCTTTTATGGATTGTACAAACTTAATAATCGGTCAAGGAATCTTAACTATTTTGGATCTTATTTTCTTTTAAAACCATTTGCATCCGGTCCACCCAGGTCGTTAGCACTCATTTTTAATGCTAAGAAACCAGTAGACACTTCCACATACACTCCACTAAAAATGTTAGCCTCAATATTTGTGTATTCATCACCCGAATCACATCTTTTCTTGAATGTTGCCTAATTGGAATTTTACTAAGTTTTATCTAAATGTGACTTAAATCGTTTTGAAATGGGATTCTAGTGTTAAATTCTATAATTGAGTTGGGTGAAATGGAAATTGTTTAAATGTTAAGTTGAATAATTGAAGTTGAAAGCAATTAAATTATTGGAAGTTAACTTATGAGCTTAATGTTGTAGATTGGGTAATTGTAGTCAACTAAATGGTCTTTGAATTCCTGAACAAGTAGTTCCCGAGGGGTGTTTTACACCTAGCCACTGAAAGCCTTTATCCGGTCTAGGATAGTTGGTCCGAAAGTTCGTTACACAGGATTCATAGAAAGTCATAGAATGCAATTATTCCAATCAAATGTGAAAAATCAATTTAAGTTAATTGTGTGCAATTGTTGAGTATAAGTTATAAATGAGAACAAGTAGTAATTTGAATTGATTTAGCATGAGAATCCTAAGTTTTATTACTGTCACATATTTAAACCGTTAGGTAACATTTCCACAATTTTCATGGGTCTTGTCTACCACTTTTCGCCAATTTATTGTGTCTATCCCACCCATTCCATATTAGCCTACATTTATGCAACACATGTTTAGAATACCTCCTTTGAGATCTAACTTGGTGCTCACGTCAAGACGGTGGAGATTTGATCCTTTTGCAAGCCTATGGTAACAGTGCATCACGACTTGGCTTGATTGAGTGTTACATCATTTACTTCCTTACCCTGTAGTTTATAGGTTGAGAGTGAGTGATTTTATACACTTATCCTATTGTGAGATGCTAGGTCGTGCATTCGAGCTTGACAAATTTATCATCTCAAGATTATTATTAATTATATACATGTAGCCAACATAATTGCTTTGGTGATCGTTGTTGGTTTTAGTTTGTAAATCTTGATCTCCGTTTCTGAAAATGCAAGAGGGGTAATGTTTTGATTTGGTTTATAATGGTTTGCTTGAGGACAAGCAAAGTTCAAGTGTGGGGATAGTTGATATCGCTCGTTTTGTACATGTTTATCTCTCGCGATATCATCATTTTTTGTACTTGTTTCTACTCAATTTCATGAACTTTCGGTACTTATTTAGTTTGAAATTGATCTCGTGTGTTAAGGTTAAAGATTGAGAAAGAAAAGATGAAAAGATGGAGGATTTTTCTATGCTGCACCGTTTTGGCCATATCTCCCTCATACGAACTCGGATTGAGGTGATTCAGGCGCCCAAACGTTCGTATTTCTGAGATCTACAAATCTACAAAATATGGTTTTCTGGAAAGTAGGAGAAGCCGCCGGCTAAGGGGATCAAGCAGCCAGCTTCAAGGAAAAATCAGCAACAGAAAAAAGCCTTGAAATGAAGCCTGGGCAAGATGGCGGCTAGGCGTCCTTAGCAGCCGGCTAGGGGTGTTTAGCAGCCGGCTAAGGGTCCCAAGATGGCATCTTGATGAAGCTTTTCAAGCCTCCGGCTAAGACACCCAAGCCGGCGGCTTGGGGTGTCGGCAGAGCACTTTTTGACCATTTAAACACCTTTTCTTCCTCATCTCTCACCTAACTCATACACACACGAACCAGCAGCCCCCATGGGCGAAAAATTAGGGTTTTTAGGTCATTTTCATCATCTTGAAGAGATCTTATCATACTAAATCATTCGGTCACGAGGAATCATCATCCAAACATTGTAATCACTCGGTTTGCATTTTTATTCAACATAATTATGTTTCCTTGGATTTCACTTATTATTTGTGATAGTTTGAGTATGATTGTTAGTGGCTAGTTTTATTTACTTACTTGGATGAATTAAGTAGTGATTAGGGGTGTTATATTTTGGTGTTTGATTATGCTTGAGTATAGAATTCCTCCATGAATTTATATGTTTTTAGCTCAAATAATTTATGGACTTTGTTGGTAGTTCTAACTAGCAATTATAGCGAATGTTTGTTGTTGGTTGGAATTATTTTTGTTTGTATGTCGATACACAAATGAACCTTTGTTTGCGGATGCGAAAATTGGTATAAGTAACTCAAATGAGCTAAAATGTATGAGTTGATGAATATGGCGAACGTCCTTCATTTTGGATGAATTATAAACTTGTGATAATTGACTTTATATTTAATCGCGAACCTTGTGCATTTGAGCTTAGTTTGATTGTTTTAACTTGTTTGGTGATTTTCTAGTGGATATAGAGAACGTTTTCTACTTGGTAAATTATCATCGATTATTTGTCTATAAGTAATTGAACAAACATTGCGAACGTAGTTTTGGAATGGGTTGGGATAATTAGAGCTCAAATGTGCAAGACAGTAACCATGGCGAATGTCCGTTACTAGATTAAATTGTATGGTTAGTAAATTAAAGTTAAGGTTTGTAGGTGATAGCGAACGTTAATCCTATGCTTAATTAAGATTTACAAATGCATTGTATAAACTGGTTATAACTCAACACCCCGAAATCATTAGCGAAATAATCCAAGCAAGTATCTTTTAATATTGGAAGTTGTATCTATAAAATCTAATTTGACTCTTCCTGAGTCCTCTATTGCCTAGTTTTAGTTTAAAAGTAGTTTTAAGCATCGTGACAACTCGGTCACAAAACCCCCACATTTACTTTTCTGTATAAATTGCTTGCACTTGAATATAATTCTTAAACTCACATTCCCTGTGTTCGAACCCGAACTTACCCAACTATACTACTATACGATAAGGTCCACTGCCCGGTTGTGTATTAGTCTTAGCAAGGTATTTTCTAGTTCATTTACAACGATAAATTTTAAGACTAGATTTCACACATCAGTCCCGCGAAATGCAAAAAACTTTGACCCAAAATCTATTGTATGTGACCAACTTACGAGGAGGCATAAGAATGCAACCAACTTTTAAAAGTGGGGTTTTTGATGCAATTTGATGAGGTGTTCTCTTCTCTATGGGTGAAACTTTCAATGTTCTCTGCCTTGAACTGTTTCCCAACTTGAACCGTTTCCCAGAACACTCCGATCCTTCTCTGCCTTCACGCTGTTCTCTTCTCTATGGGTGAAACTTTCGGTGTTGGTTATGGGTCAGTAACTATCAAACAGGTCTTTTTGAAGATCTGATCTTATTGCACACTGTTGAGTTTGCTACAGTTTTATTGTATCGTGTCTTACCATTGTTGTAATATTTGGTCATTAGACGTTACTAATATTCAAATTCTCATTTTTATCAACAAGTATCTTATAAGTTGTGACCAAATAGATTGCCATTGATAATTTGTGATCTGATTTCACTCCACTTTTCTATATATTATTGGAGAAACTTATTTGATTTATACACTCAGTAATCTCAATCTTACACTAACTCACACCTGCATTATTGAGGAAAACGATGGAAGGGACCACTACGATGACTTTTTGAGATGACACAAAGTAGTAGGAATAGAAATCCAAAGATTTTGTAGCAACAGTCCATTTGTTGGCCCAAACAGAACAACCAAATCCAAAACCCTAACACATCAATGGCTTTCAAGTTTCAACTGAGGTTCATAGATTACTTACAAATTAGACCAATGAACCAAATCCCATATACATCAATTTTATTCCATAAATTGAGAAACCCCAAATACTTCTATGGTTTTAACAAAGTGTAAGCCCTCACCAAAACAACACAAACCTTGCTGAACACAAACCCCAACCAAGAGATCCGTTTATATAGTTTAAATAAATATTCCAAACTAAACATGAAATACGGTTAACACATAATATACTTAAAATGCACAACTAAAAAGGTTATTTTCAACAAAAGGTGTGTTTCTAAACAGACACGGGCAAGTAACGCCTTCTACTAAACCGGAAGAATTGCATTCGTAGAGGACACGGGTAAACTGGTCATATCAAACTTACGTAATTTCCATCACCCCATGGGCATTTGATGCCATGCATCAAAGCCAACAACATCCGCAATACAACAAAGAGAAGTTTAGTCATAATATACTTTAGTACTTTCCTAACCACATAAAAAGCAGAGTAGTACTCCGGTAATTTGGATGCACAGTCAAAGAGTAAATGTTGATGATTAACCGGAAACAGCTCAAAATAAGTGCCAACAACTGATAAGAAATCTTCAACATAAACCAGAGTCCTTGAAAGCGTTCACAAAATCTCTGCTTGCCCAGGTGGGAAGCTGGCACAGAAGAGAGAGATGTTAATTATACAGTATTATTGTTCGTATTATTAGATAGGAGAACTCAAAAGAAAAATAGCCCGTCGGCACAGTATCGAATAGAAGCAGGCCTTATAACAGCAATACAAAAAAACTTTACCTCAGTAACCCGATAGTTCAAGTGCCTCTCGATTTTTTCCATGATCATCTTGTCGGTATTACCACACAGAAAGTTGAATACAGCACCTGTAGCATTAAAAAAACATTTCTAAGGCTAGTAGCATCCTCTTTATAATTTACTTGTTTGCCAGCTGGTAAACCAATAAATGACATGTAAACCTTCAATGAGGGCCCGTTCATTACATCACAGTTGAGGGACATTTTAGACATTAGACCGATAGTTAAGCCTTGCAATAGCCAAGCCATATGGTAGATGAGTAAGGGACACACATATAATTAAGGAAGGTACAATTCCAACCTACCATAAACTTGTCATTGAGAGATCAAAATTGTGGTTTTTTAAGCTCGTATAGCCTTTTTTGGTTACAATTCGATGTAGGTAGTGAGTACTATCTAATATCAAAAGATTATGTAATATTTCGAAGTATGGCATACCATTAAACCTAGGTAAATAATTTGGACACACGGGAAGTGGAAGGTAAATAAAACGGTGAAATGGAAAGGCAACAACAAAGTATATATGTGTTACGTGACATATTTTGTATATATCATACTGACAGAAGTATCACCATGGCCATCAGAAGAATCATCTACAGCTACAGGTTTATCCAGATAAGTGAAATTGTGGGGGATACTACTGGTATTAAGGAAGAATCTGATCTTAATATGACATTCGGAGATTTACAGAAGCGATGTGTGAGTCGTGAAAAGGGACAGACGCACCCTGATGTTGGTACTTTAAGAATAATTCAATTGAATGTGAAATATGAAGTATGAGGGAAAAAAGAAAAGGATACGACGGGATGTTTACATCCCGCCAAATACCAGAAATCACGAAAAATTAGGCAACAGTAAAAACATATAAAACAAAAGGCATTACCCTTGGAGCAAGAGCGCTTCAAGTATACGGCAACGTCAGGGTTTGACTCTTCTTCACACTCCGAAGAACCATGTATTATTGGCAGATCATAATTAACAACCAAATTAACCTGAAAGGGGTACGTGTGTGGATCAGATATAAGTTGTATGTATGTACGCATATAAAGGAAAAGAAAAAGGGGGAAAAAAGAGAGAGAGAGAGAGAGAGAGAGAAGATTAGATCGAACACTTGATTGATTGATTATTCCATCAAGACGGTCGGGTGTGACTAAAATCTGAGTGAACTCCTTATTGAATAGCTTGATTTGCACATATCTCTCCTCTTTTGGAAGGGAGTCATTAACTGTTACAGCATCGAATTCAGCTTCATGAAGTTGATTGAGCAACATATTAGCAGTTTCTGGTGTGTTGACATATATGATGGCCTGGTAGACAAGCGCCCCAAATGACATTATTTTGTCGATAACAGCCTCTACCTTGGCGGCCTCATCAGGTAAAACGACTTTAAACTCCTTGACCCTATTTAAAGAGAGTTTTGACAGTTGGTGTTCCATCTACAGGAAAATCTGGTAACAAACGAATCCTTAGACGAGAAAAGGCACAAACAAGCACATATATATTAGCTAGTGATGATATTCATAACTACACATGTTGTACACAGATACATACACACCAAACAGAGCATTTTAAGCAACAAGTCTGACTCTAATCCTACAAAAAGATTATTTCAATTGTTGTTAATATTTAGAAAAAGATTACAACTAATAATAATCCTAAGGAAGAAAAAACAATAAAACAGGGCAACAAGTAATTAAATATAACCTAAGTACCTCGTGATGCGAGCGAATCAATTGAATCAACAACCAAACCCTAGGTCTAACTCTTAATTTTACCAAATCAGATAGAGCAATAGCAATCGAAAGAAACAAACTTACCAAAATCACAATTGGATCAAACGATTTGGCGCCAGCTGCCGTCTTCGATTTCGCCACAGAGAAATGGAATCGATCGATGTTTTGCTTTTAGGGTTTCTCTTGGGAAATTGTGTTTCACCCGGATGTTTTAAGGATTTTATTACAATTGGGATCCCCAATTGAACCATTTTTATTTATTTTTAGTAGATCATAACCGCGAATTCGCGGGTTAACACATTATTTTAATATAAAATTATTATATAAATTTTTTTAAAAAAATATGTATAATCCATAGATGTGTTTTAAATTTATTAAGTATGATAAAGTGAAAGTAATTGAAATGTGCTTCTTTTAGTTAATTACCTTATATGTTATAAAATTTCCACGAAAGTAAATTAAACCATTATCGTGAAACAAAGAATAAAGAGAGAGTAGAAATATTATTGAGTGATAATGAAAATGAATACAAATGACTTGTTTATATAGTGATATGAAATAAACCCTAATGACCTAGTAGGTAGGTGGTGGGCTATCCACAAAGCCCATGGATTTCATAACACTCCCCCTTGGATAGTCACCGTTTATAATACACTATAGACTGCCTCGTTAAAAACCTTATTAAGAAAAACCCAATGGGATAAAAACTTGATGAAGGGAAAAAGAGTGCAGTGCGTATAATACTCCCCCTGAGTTTAATGTACATCCTTCAAGCGTCGAACACCAATCTTCCGAACTAGTTGCTCAAATACTTTTGTCGGCAATGATTTAGTGAATAAGTCGGCCAAATTTTCGCTTGATCGGACTTGACTAACATCAATGGTTCCATCCTTTTGTAGATCATATGTTGAGAAGAACTTCGGTGAAATATGCTTAGTTCTGTCTCCTTTGATATACCCTTCCTTGATTTGAGCTATACACGCCACATTGTCTTCATATAGTATTGTTGGAGTTCCTTTGATTGTTTCAAGCCCGCATTCTTCTTGTATGTGTTGGATCATTGATCTTAACCAAACACACTCTCGACCAGCTTCATAAAGTGCAATAAGTTCAGCATGGTTTGAGGATGTAGCGGTTAATGATTGTTTTGTCGACCTCCAAGAAATTGTGGTATCACCATAAGTGAAAACATATCCTGTTTGTGATCGTGCTTTATGTGGATCGGACAAATATCCAGCATCAGCGTATCCAACCAACTTTGACTTCGAATTCTTTGGGTAAAATAATCCCATATCACGGGTACCACAAAGATAACGAAATATATGTTTAATTCCGTTCCAATGTTGGCGTGTCGGTTCAGAACTATATCTAGCTAATACATTCACAGAAAAAGCAATATCTGGACGTGTATTGTTAGCAAGATACATCAAAGCCCCAATTGCACTTAGATATGGTATTTCAGGACCAATGATATCTTCATCATTTTCTTTGGGGCGGAAGGGATCATTTTCTCGATTAAGAGAACGAACGACCATTGGTGAGCTTAGTGGATGAGCTTTATCCATATTGAAACGTTTTAACATTTTTTCAGTATAGTTTGATTGATGGATAAAAATTCCATTTGACAAATGCTCAAATTGAAGACCAAGACAAAATTTAGTCATACCAAGATCTTTCATCTCAAATTCGTTCTTTAATAGTGTTGCAGTATGTTCAATCTCATGAGGAGTTCCAATGATATTTAAATCATCAACATACACTGCAATTATTGTAAAACTTGCATTTGATCTTTTGATAAAAACACACGGACTAATTTGATTACTTTTGTATCCTTCTTTTGAAAGATATTCACTCAGGCGATTATACCACATTCGTCTTGATTGTTTTAATCCGTATAAAGATCTTTTCAGTTTTACCGAAAACATTTCTCGAGATTTTGATCTACAAGATTCGGGAATTTTGAGTCCCTCAGGGAGTTTCATGTAAATGTCACTATCAAGTGACCCATACAGATAAGCTGTAACAACATCCATAAGGCGCATTTGAAGCCTTTCAACATTTGCAAGACTAATTAAAAATCTGAGAGTTGTTGCATCAACAACAGGTGAATACGTTTCCTCGTAATCAACCCCGGGTATTTGTGAGAAACCTTGTGCCACAAGCCTTGCCTTATATCTCACAATTTCATTTTTCTCGTTTCTTTTTATTGCAAATACCCATTTGTAGCCTACAGGCTTCACATTATTTGGGGTTATTGTAACAGGGCCAAAAACTTGGCGTTTTGCAAGTGAATCTAATTCGGCTTGTATGGCATCTTTCCATTTTTGCCAATCATGTCTTTGACGACATTCAGTGATAGATTTTGGCACGAAATCTTCATCATTTGTTACATCACTTGCTATAGCATATGCAAAAAATTCATCAACACATGTTTCATTTCGATTCAATGTTGTACCATTTTGAACATAATTTATAGAGATCTCATAATCGGTAGGTACATGATCCTCTTGAGGGGATATACTGGCCTTTTGAATGCCATTATTTATTTCTTTTGAGACTTCATCAGAAGCTATTTCTTGGACTTTGCCAATTGCACTCTGCTCTTTCTTTTTTCGTGGATTTATATCTTTGGAACCTAATGGCCGTCCACGCTTTCTACGAATATTTGATTCGTTTGGAACTTCAGGAATATCAATTCGAGAAGGTGCATTTTCAGCTGGAATATATGATTTAGTAACTCTTTTAGTGTCTGTGAATGCATCTGGAAGTTCATTCGCTATTCTTTGTAATTGGATGATCTTTTGAACCTCCAATTCACCTTGACCATTTCGAGGGTCAAGATAAGAAATTGATGATGCATTCCAAGTTACATCTTGTTTTTCCAACTTTTTCTTTTCTCCCCCTAAGATTGGGAATATAGTTTCATCAAAATGGCAATTAGCAAAACGTACTGTGAAAACATCTCCGGTTAGTGGTTCCAAATATTTTATAATTGATGGAGAGTTAAAGCCAATATAAATTCCCAATCTTCTTTGAGGTCCCATCTTTGTGCGTTGTGGTGGCGAAATTGGAACATAAACAGCACACCCAAATATTTTAAGATGAGACAAACTTGGTTCTCTCCCAGAGATCAGTTGAAGTGGAGAATATTTATGAGATGCACATGGTCTTAATCTAATAAGAGCAGCAGCATGTAAAATAGCATGTCCCCATGCAGAAGATGGCAATTTTGATCTCATGAGTAATGGTCTAGCAATTAGTTGCAATCTTTTAATCAAAGATTCAGCAAGACCATTTTGTGTATGAACATGTGCTACAGGGTGCTCAACAGTGATCCCAATCGACATGCAATAATCATTAAATGATTGAGATGTAAACTCTCCTGCATTGTCAAGTCTTATTTTCTTGATTTGATAATCTGGAAAATGTGCTCTTAATTGGATTATTTGAGCTAATAGCCTTGCAAAAGCAACATTTCGTGTAGCCAGTAAGCATACATGGGACCATCTAGATGATGCATCAATCAATACCATAAAGTATCGAAATGGTCCACAAGGAGGAGTAATTGGCCCACAAATGTCTCCTTGAATTCTTTCCAGAAATGAGGGAGATTCATTTTCAATTTTATTGATTGAGGGCCTGATTATCATTTTTCCAAGGGAGCATGCTCCACATGATAAATCTTTTGATAAAAGGATCTTGAGGTCCTTTAGTGGATGTCCGTTTGAACTTCCAATTATTATCCTCATCATTATATCACCTGGATGACCCAATCGATCATGCCATAAGGAAAATATTTTTGGATCTACAGCTTTACGAGTAGATACCATATTTGCTTCTGTCCAATTTATGCTTGTAATATATAAGCCAGATGACAGAGCTTTCATTGTTTCCATTATGGACTTATTGCCATGTTCAATGGATGTGAGATGGAGACATTCAATATGATTTTCAGTCATGGTTTCAAGATGATAACCATTGCGTCTTATATCTCTAAAGCTTAGTAGATTTCTCCTGGATCTACTAGAATATAACGCATCATTTATTAGTAACTTTGTACCGTTAGGTAACAAAATGCAAGCTTTGCCAGAGCCTTCAATCAAGTTACTAGTGCCAGAAATTGTGTTGACGTTTGCATTTGCTAGATTTAATTCAATAAAATACTTTTTATTTTTCAAAATGGTATTTGTTGTACCGCTATCAATTAGACATTCATCTTCACCATTTTCCATGTTGCTAGTAATATCCTTGAACAAAAAAAATAAAAATAAAAGGATAAATAAGCATTTGATTTTAGAATTAGAAATAAAGAAGAGAAACAAACTTTATTAAATAAATCTTAAAAACATAAGCAACATTGTAGAAATAAACCTAGAACGCTTATTTTGGAAAAATAAAAATCTAAACACTTATTTGAAAACAAAAATTGAATGGTGTAGCAAAACTAATTGCCATTTCCATCATTTGAGAATGTGGCGGCAACATCATCAACATCAGCAAAAAAATCTGAGGTATCAAAGCGTGTATCGCTATTTGGCACATGATCATTGAAATTGAAGTTGTCAATGAAATTTGTCTCAATGTCTTTTCCTTTGTTCTTGAGTGATGCTTGATAAAGTTCAACGAAGTATTTTGAAGTACGACATTGTTTTGACCAATGATTATTCATACCGCATCTAGTGCAACCATTTTGAGAATTCTTATGAGGCTGACTTTGAGAGTTTTTGCCCTTTTCATTTTTTTCTTTGAATTCATATGGTTTTGGTTTGTAACCATCACGATGCCAAGCATTATTGCGGCCACGGCCTCGACCCCTTTCATTCTTATTTCCGCGGTTGTTACCACGTCCACGACCACGCCCCTTAGTATATGATGTTGCATTTGCTTCGGGTAATGGGGTAGAACCAACGGGGCGTGCTTGATGATTTTTCATCAAAAGCTGATTATTTTGTTCGGCAACAAGGAGAACGGATATTAGTTCATGATATTTTTTAAAACCACGTTCTCGATATTGTTGCTGTAAGAGCACATTATCGGCATGGAAAGTAGAGAATGTTTTCTCTAACATGTCGGCATCAGTAATATTTTCTCCACATAATTTTAGTTGAGAAGTGATACCGAACATTGCAGAATTATACTCGCTAACACTTTTATAATCTTGCAACCTGAGGTGCATCCAGTTAAAGCGAGCTTTTGGGAGAATTACTTGCTTTTGATGATCAAATCTTTCTTTTAAACTTTGCCATAATTCTAAGGGATCTTCCTCCATTAAATATTCTTTTTTAAGATCCTCGTGGAGGTGATGACGGAGGAAGATCATGGCTTTGGCACGGTCTTGTAGAGAGACTTTATTGCCAACGTTAATTGATTCTCCCAAATTGGATGCAGTAAGATGAATCTTTGCATCAAGAGTCCATTGGAGATAATTTTTTCCAGAAATGTCAAGAGCAGTGAAGTTCAATTTTGTGAGGTCTGACATTGTGACTACAAAATAAGAAACAATATACAGTATTTAGCCAAATTATGATACAAAATAGAATCAAATGATTATTAACATAGAACTTGAGGTTCCAAATAATGTAACATTAACATGAGGTTATGTCAATTATTCATTCTCGTTAAGAGATTATAGATGTTGAATATAAATATGTATCAATAACATGAGGTTATTGAAAAACCATTATAGATCTAAAGGATCATATAAGTATATATTAATAACATTAACATGAGGTTATGTTATTTGATTCATATTGATGAATCATAATATCAATATAACAGTAACTTGAGGTATTGTATATCGATTCTTTTTATGTAGATACAATAGAACATTGATTGTTCTTTGTAATATAATAACAAATAAAAAAAAAATTCTCCTTGTATAATCACAATAGAACATTAATTGTTCTTGTAAATTACAAAAGAGTTGATAATATTGATTCTCAACATATTATATCATCATAAATATTAAAAAATAATAATAATAATAATAATAATTTATTGCCGTACAACACATAATAATCCAAGAACAAAAACAAAGAATGAGAACAATTTAGTGCCGTGCGAATCGAAAACCATAAACCCTTTTCTTGTTTTTTTTTTCCGTAAAAAGACAAATAAATAAAATTCCTACCTATTATTCTCTAGAGCAATTCGTGCTGATAACGTATTGTGAAACAAAGAATAAAGAGAGAGTAGAAATATTATTGAGTGATAATGAAAATGAATACAAATGACTTGTTTATATAGTGATATGAAATAAAACCTAATGACCTAGTAGGTAGGTGGTGGGCTATCCACAAAGCCCATGGATTTCATAATGAATTTATTACTATTTACATGAGACAAAATTGTTATTACAATAATATAATAGGCCACTCTTGAAAAAGAGAACCAATTTATGCATCAATAATACACTTTTAATAGTTTTAAATTTAATCGGTTAATTTTCATATATTCGATTAATTGACACGATTTTTCTTTTGTGAGATGAAAGACGACTTAAATTGACAATTTTTTAGTAAATTGGTTCAAGTAACAATGATGAACTACAAACAATAACTGATAATCCCTAAACGGTGTAACATAGTTGCTTTAGCAAGACAACATAAGATATACATTGAAAACATTGTTAATAGAATAATAGTTGATGATCTTTTAAATGGGGTGGTGATAAAGACAACAAAATTTTTGATTCATATACCAAAAATATGTTTTACTGGACTTGTACTGTGAGCTCTAGTTACTGTACAGTTTGTTGTATACATTAACTTATTTGTTGTATTTATCAACTCCCTTTTAAATGTAGTAACTCGGTGACTTAGTAAAACATATATAATGTAATTACATAAAATTATGTATTTTGAACTCTTTTGGAGTCAATTATGTCAATCCACATATTTTAACGTTTGTAATATATAACTTAGTTTCTCAAAATAGTTTCATCTTATCTTAATCTTGTGAAGCGGAAGTAATTGAAGTAATATGCAAAGATTGAGAGAAAATCTTATTGATTGTATTGAGTAATTACATGAAAATGAAGCTAACTAACTAATATATACAAGCTACAACTAATACACTGCTAACCGTCATTAACAACCTCCTAACAAACTTCTTAACAGCCTAACAATCATAAATTACAACTTACACCCCTAGATTTTCATTATTTACAAAAGTAACATAAAATAAGTAATATATTCCATATCCCCCCCTCAAGTTGGAGGCTCACAAAGTCCCAACTTGTTGATGAGAAAGGAATGTTGTGGAGTGTTTAAGGCTTTTGTCATAACATCTGCTAGCTGAATTTGGGTAGGAATATATGCAGTTTGAATAAACCCATCTTGCACCTTTTCTCTAACAAAATGACAGTCAATATCAAGGTGTTTTGTTCGATCATGGAAGCATGGATTAGCTGCAATTTGCTGGGCAGCTTTGTTATCACAAAACAATGTGACTGGAAGAGAAACAGAAATGTGAAGATCTTTAAGAAGATAAGATAACCAGAGTAATTCACAGGTGGTTGCAGTCATGCTTCTATATTCTGCTTCAGTTGAAGATCTTGAGACTGTGGGTTGTTTCTTAGTTTTCCAAGAAACTAAAGCATGACCAAGAAAAATACAATAACCTGTTAAAGACCTTCTTGTCATCAAGCATGAAGCCCAGTCAGCATCCGAGGATCCAGTAACCTTTAAATGTGGTTGGACTGGATAAAATAAACCCTTTGCTACAGTTCCTTTTAAGTACCTGAGCAGGTGCAGAGCTGCTTGCATATGTGGTTCTTTTGGACTAGAAACAAACTGGCTCAGGTGTTGAACTGCATATGATATGTCAGGCCTGGTCATGGTCAAATACAATAGCCTACCAACTAATCTTCTATATGAATCTGGTTTGGACAATAAAGGACCCTTGTCCAAAGAAAGCTTCAGATTAGTAGGCAAAGGTGAAGACACTGGTTTAGCAGCTGTAAGTCCAGCATCCATTAATAAATCAAGGATATATTTCCTTTGATTTAAGTAAGTTCCAGCAGAAGTTGAACATAATTCTATTCCAAGGAAATATTTAGCCAAGCCTAGATCTTTAATAGTAAACTTAGCATCTAAAGCAGATTTTACTTGTTGAATATCTGCAGTAGAATTACCAGTTACTAAAACATCATCAACATAGACCAGGGCTGCAGTAAAAACATCACCATCATTCTTAACAAAGAGAGAATAGTCATGCTTAGATTGAATAAACCCAAGCTGAACCAAGAATTTAGTCAGCTCTTGGTTCCATTGCCTTAAAGCTTGTTTAAGGCCATATAGAGATCTTTGAAGTTTGCAAACTTGACCAGGTTTAGCAAGAGTGTATCCTTCAGGAGGCAACATGTAAATATCTTCATCAATAAAGCCATGCAAGAAAGCATTATTAATGTCTAGTTGATGTAAGGGCCAGCCTTTTGCAGTGGCAATTGCAATGAGAACCCTAACAGTGGCTAGCTTGGCACAGGACTGAAAGTATGCTTATAATCTTGACCTTCTTTTTGGTCAAAACCTCTAACTACTAGCTTGGCCTTTAAACGATCCACTGATCCATCTGGATTATGCTTGGTCTTAAAAACCCATTTAGATGAAATGGCTTTATGACCAGGTGGCAAATCAGTTAACACCCATGTATTATTTAACTCCAATGCAGTCAATTCTTTGTTCATAGCTTCAACCCACCCCTTATGTTTACTTGCTTGCAAATAGGTAGTAGGTTCAACAGTGGCACATACATTGGCTAAGAAAGCAATGTAATCCTTTGGGATATGAAAGAAATCAGAATCATGAAACAAAGGATAAGTAGGAACACTTGACACTTGTGATGCTGTATGTTGAACAGAAGATTTAGAAGTCTTAGGAGTAATAAAATCATGAAACCAAGCAGGTGGAACAGAAGACCTGGTAGATCTTCTAACAGGTTGTGAATTAGAAACAGTGGGTGAAGGTGATTGTGAAACAGTAGGTATAGATGGTGATTGAGAATTAGAATGAATAGGGGAAGGAGAATGAGTAGGAGGAATGTTATCAACATGTACAGAAGAAGATGGAGTAGTAATGAAAATGTCATCATCATCATCACATGACACAATAGGAACAGATGGAATGGAAGTAGAAGGTGAAGATGGATTAGATGAAATAGTGGTTTTGAAAGGAAATATATGTTCCTTAAAGTGACATCTCTACTCATAAAAACATGTTTAGAATTCAGATCATAAAGTTTGTATCCTTTTTGATTGGGTGGATATCCCAGCAAAACACATTTGATTGATTTGAAACTGAACTTATCTGAATGAGGAGCAGTGATTGTGGCAAAACATAGACACCCTATGGTTCTAAGATGATCATAAGAAGGTGGAACACCATGTAGCATTTCAAAAGGAGTTTTCCAGTTTAAGATAGGCATAGGCATTTTATTGATAAGGTAAGTGGCTGCAAGAATACAATCTCCCCAAAATGCATTAGGTAAATTAGCATGTAGTTTGATGGCTCTTGCAGTATCTAAAAGATGCCTATGCTTTCTCTCAACTACTCCATTTTGTTGAGGAGTGTAAGGCATTGATTTCTGATGTAATATGCCTTTCGATTGAAAAAGAGTCAAACACTTATGATTAACAAACTCAGTGCCATTATCTGTCCTAACAAATTTAGGAACAGAATTGAAATGATTATGGATATATTGCAAGAAATTGTAGATGATTGAATAAACTTGATCCTTAGTATGTAACAAATAAGTCCAAGTTGATCTTGTTTTGTCATCTACAATTGTAAGAAAATAATGTGCACCATTGAAGGCAGAATGTTTGTAAGGACCCCACAAATCCATGTGAATGAGTTCAAAAGGTTTAGAAGTAGTAATATGACTTCTATGAAAAGGTAATCGATGATTTTTAGCCAGCATACAAGTATCACAAAGGAAATTACATGCATTAACATTTGAATATCCATCAATATGAACAAGCTTTGACAAAGAAGAATGACCTAGTCTAGCATGAAAAGTACTAACATCAGTGTGTAATTTGCATACAGCATTGCTAGCAATACACTTATTGAGTACATTTTTATTATCTAGACAAGTATCAGAAACAGAAACAGAGTCATTTGAAATGGAATTGAAAGATGAAGAAGATGGAATGCATGTGTATAACCCATTGCTCTCCCTTCCAACTGCAAGTGTTTGTTTAGTTGAAAGGTCCTGAAAAGCAAAGTGAGATGGGTAAAACAAAGCCACAAGTTGTTGAGCTTTAACAATTTTGCTAACTGATAGCAAATTGAATTTGAATTCAGGAATGTGAAACACATTAGAAAGGGTGAGTTTAGGAGTTAATTTGACTTGACCAATAAGGAAAACTCTTCTCCTAGTGCCATCTGGTAGTTTGACTAAGATAGGATATTTAAGCCTTTTTATATCATGAAAAAGACTCAAATGTGGTGACATATGGTCAGATGCTCCTATGTCTACTATCCATTCTTTTCTAAGATCAATGCTATTATCACAAGATAATGCAAAGGCATAGGTACAAAATGAGATACCTGCATGGTTCATAGATGGACCAGCATTACTGCTTGAACCAGCATCTTGTGCATTTGACTTGCCTTTAAACATTTTGAGCATCTCTTGACAAACAGCAGCCACCAACTTTTGATCCAGACCACTTTGTTCAGCACTACACTCATTCTCATAACCCATATCAAAGGGTGTGTCAATACTAGCATAAGATTGAGCAGCCATTCCACCATGTCTACCATTTCCTTTTTTCTTACCTTTGTACCAGTCTGGATAGCCTAGCCTTTCAAAACACTGGTCATAAACATGACCTTCTCCTTGACAATAACTGCATTTCTTTCTTTCAAACCTGTCATCAACCCTAACACTCCTGTTGTCTCTTTTATTATTACCATTTGGTCTCTTATTACCACCAACATTTGCAAAGAAAGCAGCAGGATCATCAACATGATGAGTAACCTGTTTTTGCTTTTCTACTTGTTGCACAATATAATACGCTTTGTTAACATTGGGCAACGGATCCATAGATAAAATCTGGCCTCTTACAGTTTCATAATCATCATTAAGCTTCATCAAGAATTGCATTAATTTGTTCCTACTGTCCAATTCAAGGAATTTTTCAGCAATTCCACAAACACACTCTTTGATTTTGCCACAGGAACAAGTAGGAATGCCACTAAGATTATGCAATTCATCCCAATGTTTTTTTATTTTATTAAAGTAAGCTGCAATTGACAAGTTACCTTGTTGTATTTTGCTCAATTCTTGTTCAATCTGATAGATCAAAGGACCATTGCTTTGACCATAACGTTCAGCAATTTCCTTCCACAATTCATGTGCAGACTATGAATATAGGAATGCCTCTGATAATTCGTTAATCATCGAATTCAAGATCCAACATGTGACCATATAATCACATCTGATCCACCTCTGATACTTTTCATCCTGAATTGGTGGTCTAGGGCACGTGCCGTCGATAAATCCAAGCTTTAATTTTGCTCCTAACGCCATTTTGATCGTTCTGCTCCATCCAAGGAAATTTGTTCCATTAAACGGAGTATTAGTGAGAATCATCCCTGGATTATCTGAATTAGCAATGTGTAACGGATCATTAATTGAATTAATCACAGAATTTGCAGTTTGCGTCTCTGGATTTTCGTTAGCAACAGGAATCGCCATTAGAACCACAATTAAAACCTAATTCGATTAAAACCTAATCGATTGATCAACTAATCGATCAATCACGAATGATTCTGATAATTGATTGTCAATATAACAATCAATTTGATCGATTATGAAATCTAGGTCAAACGAGCCGTAGCTCTGATACCATGTGAAGCGGAAGTAATTGAAGTATAATATGCAAAGATTGAGAGAAAATCTTATTGATTGTATTGAGTAATTACATGAAAATGAAGCTAACTAACTAATATATACAAGCTACAACTAATACACTGCTAACCGTCATTAACAACCTCCTAACAAACTTCTTAACAGCCTAACAATCATAAATTACAACTTACACCCCTAGACTTTCATTATTTACAAAAGTAACATAAAATAAGTAATATATTCCATAAATCTTAATCTTATAATCTTATAATCTTCTTATAATATATATAAAACAGAATAGCATGGAAGAATTTGGACTCTTCGATGGGTTTCTCTCTTAAATCTAGTGGTCTGCATATAATTTTCATAGTTATACTTACCTCCCTTAGCAATATTATTATCTTTATTTTAAAATTAATAAAAACACAAAATAAGTCTACATGATTAAACATAAAAAAGCCTAAACCGGCATTATAATCATCCAATCCTCCAATGTCATTCCATTCCCTGTCTACTTCCTGAACGAATTTGACGGCTTCACACCGTCATTAATGATTCTAGGGTTTGTTCTTCTTTTTCTTAAAATTGCAATTAATTTAGTATTGGCACCATATTTATGCATATCTTCTTGCCATTCAATCAAGATTAATGGTGACCGGATTCCATTCTTCATCTAAAGCCACATTTGTTAATAGTTAAATTTTTAACTGTTAATTTCGTTTAGGGTTAATTTATGTCTTTAAATCATTGAAAATGCTATATAAAACCCGAAGAGTCTTAAAGCCAAGGAGAAAAGAATGCTCAAAGAGGTGCGAAAAACCGTGATCGGTAATTATGAGGATGATTTCAAAACGGTTTTTGATTACGAAGCGGGTTCAAGTTCGGGTTCATTCCAAGTCAATGATTCGGACGAAGGCGACAATGAAATATAAGACCCGCAGCAACACGGGGGAGTCTAAATATTACTCTGTATTTGTAATTATTTTTTATATTTTTGTTTTATTTGTTGATGTTTTGTAGCTATTTATAGTATTATATCCTTATGATGAGGTTGTTACATGAGATGTATCCAATGTAGAACGACCATCCCTACTTTGTGGAATACCAAATATGTTATAAACAGTAAACATAGTAAAATCAAATGATAAAGTATGAATTACATATATGTTGGTAGCCAAATGATTTAAAGCATAAAGATGACTATAATAAATTGCTAGTGAGGAGTCTTACACTGACCACGGCAATCTATGGTATTCATTTGCGTACTTTATTTTTTAGGAAAAGCAAAAAAAATTACTACATATTAATGAAACCTCTATATACACACAGTGACATACATACATGCTCATATATATATATATATATATATATATATATATATATATATATATATATATATATATATATATATATATATATATATTTACTACACTACTGAGCCATGTATGTGATCAAACTATAAACCAATACACATTCCATCACTGACTGGATGCCAATTTATACATATATATGGACTCAGACTTCACAACACACCACATATAGTTATAGTACTCGATTTCCAGTCAACAGCCGTACACAAACAGAATCATACTCATACGATATCAGGTCCTAAAAAAGAATACCTTCATACTCATACGATCAAGTCATAAAAGTCTACCTTCATACTCATCGATATCTGGTCATAAAACCTCTTCCTTATATCTCTTTAACACCAATCAATCATAAGCATACAACTTACGGGTCGTTTACCCATCTTGACCACTCTAATTTTGCCATCTTCAGTCTCGTTTTTATGAACTCAAAGCTTTAGATTTTTTCCTCCAAGCGTTCATGTTATTAAAAAACCCTAGCTTTCATATTTGATATTGTTGATTCATAGATATATATTCATTAGGCACTTCTTACATTAGTTGATGCACTTCTCATTTTAGTTGCTGCAAGAGCAGGATGCAATACATCACTTGCAGATTGTAACATGTTGTAGTCTTGAACATGTATGTGCCTACACCACATGATGATCTCTATCCAACAAACAAAAAGAGTTTGATTAGAATATATATCAAAGTGACTAAATGAAAGTCAAACTTCTACTTATTTACAATTACGCATGGGGCAGGGTGAAAGAATAAAACCACGTAAGATTAGTGATTTGTAACATCGAGGGATAAATTAGTGCTAAACATGTGTTCTATGATTTTGTCAAAACGCAAGTTCGGGAGCTTTTTATAGTCCCTTGATGAGATGATTGTCTAAAATCAAGACTTAAAATGGTCAGGATTGATGGTTAAAGTAATTGGAATGTCAAAATGGAAAGTCAACGTACAATAGTTTCACTAATCAACTATAAACTGAAGCTAAGCTTACATCATACTGAACATCAAAACTACATCATACTAAACATCAAAACTACATATTCGTTCATCATGTTACCTAAATTGTCATGTCAATAAATTTCTATTAAGTTCATCATATAATACCTTGAACTAATGGCTCAAAGTTTAAACAAAGTCTTCATCACTAAAGTGTTAGGTATTGCACATGGAAACATCCAACTAACAATAATCAGTTCATGACGCTGATATCAAGCGTTAGCAAAAAACAAGCCCAACCAACCTTCGTGTAATCGAGGTTACACCCACAAACGATAAACGGATAAATAACGAGCATACAACATAAATGAAAGCAATAAAGAACACAAGGATTTAACTTGGTTATGTCCAATCTCCAACTAGGAGATTGGTTTAGTCCACGGGGCCAAACCAGAGAGTTTTCATTTTTATTATACGGCTCAAAGGTTACAATAATAAAGGGTTTAATTATATAGGAAATAAGCAACTTGGTGAACAAGAAAAATCAACTCCCTAAAACTCGATATCTCGTCTGATTATTAGTTCACCAAAGATATACTTGATCTTGTTTCCATTTTCCAATTAATTGCAAGTCACATGATCACTTTTCATTTAATTCCAAAACATGTGATCTCTTGATTATATCTTCACAATTAAATATTTTTCTCCACAATCTCCCACTTGAGGATTAATCAAACCTCAAAACCAATAACCCTTCACAATCTCGTCCCTTCATCAATGTCACCCGTTCAAACTTCACACCGCCAAATACCATTCGGGACACGCCGCTCGACCACACAGATTCGGAAGACTTTCGACACAAAGCTACCAGAACACTCACATCATGAAACTGGGACCACTCTCTAACCACCACTATCATCTTCTAGGCCCAAGAAGATTCGTTGAAGCGTGTGAAACTCCAACCATAGGATTCTTTCAAGAGTAACATATCTCTTCAACTCATCGATTACAGCCACGTCTGATCCTGCCACCGACATGTCAACGACCACCCGTACAGAATTTCGTCCATCCGATTTTCCTTCCCAGCAATTAGAAAATCGCCGATAGAACTAACACGTAGATCATCATCAAGGTTTATCCGTGAGAACGCAATCACAACCTTGAAATCTACATTACCAAATTTCGCTTTCCTGCTGGTACACCGACCCAAAAACATACGTATGATTTCTATGAACACATCTTCTCCAACGCAGCCCGCTCCCACTGTACGAATCAAAAATAATAACCGCGACTCTCTAAGAAGATTCTGGTTCATAACACCCGGTCAGTTGCAAATAACTTTGCCATTGGAGAGTGTTTTGGTCAAAAATTACTAAAAGCAATTAAGTAATCAAAATTAGTTTGTGAGGTCAGGTGTATAAATTACTCTCAAGATAATTAGTAAGTAAATGTTTTGTGTTTAAAAATAATCAATTTGATCCGTGGATCCTTGTTGAATAAACGTTTTGCTAACAGAATAAGGATAATAGCAATTTGATAACAAAAAATGTATGTAAAATGCGATTAAAGTAAAGTGAGTAAAATCGACACGGTGATGTACGAGGAAAGCCCTTGATCAAGGTTGATCGCCGGCACAAAACCTCGGGAAGGATCAAATGATCCTTGCCTATGTTAATCTTATTAAAATAAAAGTAATGAATTACAAAGTAAGATCACAAGGATGATCGGCTAAGTGAATGTGTGAGTAAATTTAGCTAAGTGTTAGTGAAATAATCGTGAAATGAATAAAAATAGCAGAGTGTATTCGTGATTTGCAGGTGTGAGTAGTGAAATGTGATTAACCTAATCGATCACCCAAGCCTCGTTTAAATACTAAGAGCGTATAACAATAATTCCGAAATATCAGGGATCCTCCGAGGAACGGTGAAGACCACCAATGTCTCTTTTGACTTCGTTTTACACGTGCTTAGGACTTCGTCTCCATAGAATCGTATCAGAATCTCTTCACGTAATCCGGAGCATATCTCATTAACGCGTTCCATGTAGGACCTGGTCAATACTCAAAGAAAATAAACACGTTAAACAGCCCATGATCCTGAACTAATACGGGTCCAGGATCCTGAGTTCATGTATATTCCAAAACAAACTTAGGATCCTCACTTAAGGATCCTCCTCGTTCAGTATCCTGCAAGAATATGTTAGACAAATATATCCTGACTAGGATCCTGCAAGATAAGTATCCATAATATATCCAGGATCCTTAATAATATCAGTGATCCTAAAAACAGACTTATAAACTACCATTATCCTAAGGTACGAATACAAAATATAAACGACTTTCATACCTGCGAGGTGTACTTATGATGCTAATAAGGATCCTGCAAAGGTTAGTAAAAATCTAGCCACAACAATTGCCCCCGAAGTTATAACGTTTTTCAGGATCCTTAAACGTTGTAACTTCTCAAAATAACCGCTTAAATCGTGTTAGGTAGTTGCACGGATAACTGTGCCTGGATACTTATAGCTATCCTGACGCACATCATATCACACTTAACCTTCACCCTGTTTTCTTCTCCACACGTTTTCAGGTATTACCTTCCTCTCTTCTCTTTCGTTTTTCATTAAGTATGAAACCCGTAACTAGAAGCGACCTTCCCGAATTTACTGATCAGAAAATGATCTCTGAACCTGTTTCATCTTCATTATCTGATCTCGACTTAGAAAAACTTAAGAATGCTTTTCCCAAAAATGCCATTTTTCGACCTCACGACCCTAGCCTCCATGCTGATCATCGATCGGATCGATGGATATGTTTCCCTGAATTTCCCTTTACTTTAGGACTAAAATATCCTTTCCCGGAGATTTTTAGCGATTTCTTCGGCATGACCGGATTATGCTACTCACAAACAATGCCTATGATTTGGCGCACCCTTTTCGTCATCCATTCCGTCAATGAATCTCACCATACTCATCTTGGGATTCCTGAAGTAGCCCAAACCTATCATCTTCGATCACACGGTTCGAATTACTTTCTCTTTAAAATCAAGCCCAAACGTAAACATCTCGTTCTTTGCGCCACTCAAAACAACCCCAACTGGAAAGAAAGATTCTTCTTTGTCGATCGCAAGTCCCTTCCTGACGAAGAACTAATCCCCACTTTTTGGCTCACAAAGGGTAGGGTTGAAATTACCTTAGGATTCAATTTTACATGTTTCTCTATCTCTAACTTGTTCAGTTTCTCTTGCAGCTACCTTTGAAAACTTGGCTCCTCCTCTTTCTAATACAGAGGAGTTGATTCAAAATTTTCTTCAAATTCCTAAATGTGTCAGAACATTTTTACCTCCTTCTTTACCAGGAATCATGAAGACTGAGAAAGCTACTCCTACTTCAACAGGTAAATTTCAAATCCCCTTACTGGAATTCCTTATCTCTTATTTACATGACAGTTTTCCTTTTAAGCAGCGTCTTTCTTCTCCTTATCGGACATTGACGATGAGGATACACCGATCAAAGTAGAGAAATAGCCCCTGAACCCAGCAAGGCAAAAAACCCTAATCCACGCACCAGGTCAACCGTTAAGAAAAGGAAAGCTGTTATCTCTGAGGATCCTGATGAACCCATTCTGGACTTTGAGCAGGTATATTCCATTCTACCTATTTAGCTCCGCAATCAAATTCCTTTTCCTGCACATTTATCAACATTCGTCCTATCCAGGCTATGGAACAGGCCACAACACGTTATAAAGAAAAAGAAGAGACAATCGATAACATGAAGAAATCTGCTGTTGTTGCTGCGGAATCTGCTGCTCAAAAGATAGCCTCCTTGAAGGAAGAGGTAAAGAATGCTGAAGCCTATGCTGCTCAAAAGGAGATGGATGCTCAGAAAAGAATTGATGAAGAGCGGGAGGTCATGATCGTTGCTGTTAAGAAGGACGCCACTGCTGCTGTGCTCAAAGCTAGGATCCTCATGGCATCTGAAGCTAGTGCTAGGGGGTTGGACATATCTTTCTGGAACCTTGAAGCTTGGCAAGATAAACTGGCGAAGCTAAAAAGTGAAAATCCAGAAATGGGGGACCTCTTGGATGGCAATAGTGGCAAGGCTCTCAAATCGTCAACCAACAAAGCTTCTAAGGTATCTCCTCAAAAAAAACAATCCAAGTTGATGATGTGGAGATGGATGATCCTGAGCCAGTGAAGGAGACTCCGAAGGAATCCATACCAACAGAAGAAAGCAACACAATGGGCGAGGAAGGCATATGACTAGCCAGAGCCCATTCTTCATTTTAATGTTTAGTTTTCAAGGGTTGTGATTGTACTTAAACAATTTTATTTGGGGCGAGGTTGATTCGGTGCAGTCAACCATGGTGGTTTTTGAATGTGGTTAATGTCGGCCACAAAACACTTTTAAATTTCCTGCACTTTTGAACCTTAATTCAGGATGAACAATCCTGAATTCCTTTGATAATAATATTAGGATATTATATATGCTCTGTGCCTTTAAGATACTGAGGAGATTCCCTCAATATCCATATATCTGCTTGATTGTTGTTTAGAAATAGGATCCTGAGGAGATTCCCTCAGGATACATTCATAATGTTGAGAGGATTCTCTCAATATCCATGTAACATCATAAGCTTCAAGGATCCTAAAAAGGATCTAAAATAATCTCAAGTTTAGGATCCTCAGATTCAAGGAACCTCAACTAAATTTGATGTAAACTTAGGATTAGGATCCTGAGATTCCAGGATCCTACAACATGTTGTAGATAACAATAACTCCAAAGAGTACTTCATGTTACATGAAAATGTTTTTAACTTGTCAAACAATTGTGAAAACAATTTACTTTCGAAAAAATGTTGTAATCTTAAAAAGATTTTATGATCCTTAGATCAAAACAGTTTTGACAATCATGAAAACATTAGGGCTAATAAAGTTATTTATTAGACTTAACCAATGAAAATTTTGATAATGTGAAAACATTATAACCATTAGATAGTTTAAGAAAACCATAATTGCGACATGTAAATGCCAAATCGTTGGGTAATGTGAAAACATTACAAACCATGCGTATTACGTAATGAGAAGTCATTACAAGCCTTATGTACTTGGGCTACGCCATTTAAGACATGAAAATGCCTAACCAATTGGTAATGTGAAAACATTACAAACCTTAGAGTGACGTGAAAACGACACAAACCTTAGATCGATACGTATAGTGCACATCAGTATCGACATTCGTTAGTGCTTGATCTATAGGCCAATGGAAATGAAGTTGTCGGGTACCAGAGGCATCACCGATTCCCTAACCGTGGCACTATAATCAAACATCGTGCGCTCCTGGCGAGGTGTCAAAACCCTTTTCGTAGAGAGGTGTTTATCCGTACGAAAACCTCTAAACCTTAGAGGATCGCTGGGATCCTTAACGGAGGAGAGGTGGCCAACCTCTAATCTTTGTTCCATGATCCTTAAATGCATGAACTACAGCAAATACAAAATCTTGGGTAAAGGTGGGTGTTAGTTTGCCTAACACCCCTCTGATGCTTAAGTCAGTACAGTATTATAAGAATAACAACTATTAAAGAATTTCATGCATATAATAATATATAATTATAATACACATATATATATATATATATATATATATATATATATATATATATATATATATATAGTAAAGAGTATTAAAATCAATGAAAAATTAAGGATCATAGGAGTACCTCATACGTTGAACAGAAATATTCAACTTACACGTGATAGAGTTTTAAATGAATGGCATTCCAGGACCTTGGAAGTAGTTCTCCATCCATATTGGCCAACCAGTATGCCCCCTTTCCAGCATCCGAATCTATCAAATATGGACCTTCCCATTTTGGTGCCAATTTTCCTTCAGCAGGATTCTTAGTATTTTGAAATACTTTCCTTAATACCAAATCTCCCACTTGAAATCTTCTTATCCTGACATTTTTGTTGTAGGATCTTGAGATCCTTTGCTGGTATGCAGCAATCCTGAATTTGGCACGGTCCCTTAGTTCGTCCACAGTATCCAGATCCTGAATCAGCACTTTCTTATTTGCTTCAAAAGTCTGCATTTGGGATCTTGCCGTCGGGATCACCATCTCTGTTGGGATCACAGCTTCAGATCCAAACACCAAAGCAAAAGGAGTTTGTTTGGTTGCCTCCTTTTCTGTGGTCCTATCAGCCCACAACACAAAAGGCAATTCTTCAGCCCATCTTCCCTTCTTAGCATCCAGCCTTTTCTTGAGATTATTGATTATGATCTTGTTGCTAGATTCTGCTTGTCCATTAGCTTGAGGGTGGACTGGTGTTGAAGTGATCATCTTGATTCCCCAACTTTCACAAAACTTGGTTGTTCTTCTTCCAATAAATTGAGATCCATTGTCACATACTATTTCTGCCGGGATCCCAAACCTCGTGAGGATATTTCTCTTGATGAATGATATTACGTCATTTTCCTTTACTTGAACAAATACTTCAGCTTCAATCCATTTTGAGAAATAATCCGTCATTGCAAGCATAAACACCTTTCCACCAGGAGCAACAGGTAGTTTTCCAACTATGTCCATTCCCCATTTCATAAACGGCCATGGTGAGATAATTGGATGCATCGGTTCTGCTGGTTGATGATGAATGTTCCCGTGTCTTTGACAAGCATCACATTTGCGAGCAAAATCCATGGAATCCTTCTTCATTGTAGGCCAGAAGTATCCTGTCCTCAAAACTTTTGAAAATAATGCTCTGCCCCCAGAATGATTTCCACAATCTCCTTCATGTATATCCTCAAGGACTGCTTTTGCTTCAGGATCCTTAAGGCATCGCAATAATGGTCCTGCAAGTGATTTTTTATACAGTATACCATTTTCAATAGTAAAACGAGATACCTTTAACCTGAAAGCTTTAGGGTTGTTTTCATCCTCAGGGATCACATCGTGTTGTAAATATTCCATGATTGGTTGCGTCCATGATCCTGACTTGCCTCCAGAACCTGATGCATTCAAGTTATCTCCAGGCTGAGGATCCTCAACATCACAGACTTCCTCTTCGTTGTGATCCTTATCAACAATGGCGGGCGCTGCAATATGTATAATTGGTATTTTGACATCTGGTGGGATCCTTAAACTTGACCCCAGATTTGCCAAAGCATCCGCTTCAGTATTATCCTCACGTGGTACCTGTTGGATTTCAAAGACCTCGAAGCTACCTGCAAGATCCTTAACAATTTCCAAATACAGGGCTAATCTATCTACTTTCACAGTATAGGATCCATTATAATGATTATCAATTAACAATGAATCAACATATACGTTTAAGTATTTTATTCTAATATCCTTAGCTAATTGTAATCCTGCAATTAATGCTTCATATTCTGCCTAATTATTTGTAGCTTGAAATTCACATCTTATGGCTTGAGGCATTATATCACCTTGAGGCGATTTTAATACAATTCCTAATCCAGTTAGTTTTACATCATAAGCACCATCAGTATATAATGTCCATCTTTCACTTATTTGGTTTAATTCTTGTACTTCTAAATCTACCTCATTTTGGAGATCACTAGTAAAGTCAGCAATAAAATCCGCTAAGGCTTGAGATTTAATTGCATTTCTAGGTTCATAAATCAAGTTATATGCGCTTAATTTAACAGACCATTTTGCTAATCGTCCTGACATTTCTGGTTTTCTCAAAACATTTTTAATTGGATAATTAGTTTTAACATGTATGGGATGTGTCTCAAAATAGTGCCTAAGCTTAGTTGATGCCATGACTAATGCAAGTATAAGTTTTTCGAGATAAGAATACCTTGTTTCAGCATCTAGTAGACTTTTACTTACATAGTAAACAGGATGTTGTTGTCCTTCATGATCCTTCACAAGCACCGCACTCACAGCATTCCTAGACACCGACAAATAGAGAAACAGTGGTTCGCCATTCTCAGTCTTCATTAATAAAGGAGCTGTTGATAAGTAATCCTTTAGCTCTTGAAATGCAGCTTCATGCTTTTCTCCCCATTCGAACTTTTTATTTTTCTTTAGGATATCATAGAATTCCTTGCATCTGTCTGAAGATCTTGAAATAAAACGGTTCAGAGCTACTATTCTTCCCGTCAACCTTTGTATATCCTTTGGACTTGACGGAGATTTCAAGTTTAGGATTGCTTTAATCTGCTCTGGACTGGCTTCTATTCCTCTCTTGGTCACCATGTATCCTAAGAACTTTCCTGCCCCCACTCCGAAGTGACATTTAGCAGGATTAAGCTTCATGTTGTACTGATCCAAGATATCAAACGCCATCTTAAGATCCTTAAGGTGATCCTTAGTCTTTTTTGACTTTACCACCATGTCATCGATGTATACTTCCATCGTGCTTCCCAATTGGTCTTTGAACATCATATTGACTAGTCTTTGATATGTCGCACCTGCATTTTTAAGACCAAAGGGCATAGCAATATAACAATATATACCTGTGGGAGTTATGAAGGCTGTGTCTTCCTGATCTGAAGGTTCCATCTGAATCTGTTGAAATCCTGATGAAGCATCCATAAAAGTTAGGATCTCATGCCCAGCCGTAGCATCCACCATTGAATCTATATGAGGCAACGGGAAAGGATCCTTCGGGCAGGCTTTATTGAGATCAGTATAGTCCACACATACTCTCCATTTCCCATTCTTCTTTTGTACCACCACCACGTTTGCCAACCATCTTGGAAACTTCACTTCCCTTATCATGCCAGCAGCAAGTAACCTTTCAACATCTGCCTGGATAATAGCATTCTTTTCCGGTGCGAACTTTCTTCTCTTTTGTTGGACCGGCCTGAAACTATTATCAATTCCAAGTTTATGAGTTATAACATCCTTAGATATACCTGTCATATCCTCTGGTTTCCAGGAAAAAGTTGATCTCCTCTGATTCAAGAATTTCATCAGATCCTGCTCAAGAATTTCTGGGATGCTTGATCCTATAAGCACCTTTTCTTCAGGATCCTTCAAACTCAACGGCACTTCTTTGACGTCCTGCTCCTTTGTATCCAGGACATCCCATGCCTTGTTCTTTAATTGCTATGCTGACGGAGGCTTGGCAGTAGATTTCATTGAAGTTGTATAACAATCCTTCGCTTCTTGCTGGTCACTGCTGATCTTGACTACCCCCCATGGAGTTGGTAACTTGACGCATTGATGATACGTTGAGGGTACCGCTTTCATATCATGCAACCAAGGTCTTCCTAGGATAATGTTATAGCTTGACAAACAATCCATAACACAAAATTTTTGAATAGAGTTTACCCCTTCAATGTAAATTGGCAACTTGATATCACCAACTGTATTCTTTGCTTCTCCACTGAATCCTACCAATACAGTGGATCTTGAGGTGATTTCTGATTCCGGAATACCCATCCTTTTCAATGTTTCTAGACGGATGATATTGACTGAGCTTCCACCATCGATCAGGATCCTTCGCACAAAATGATTGGCAACATAGAGAGTGATAACCAACCCATCATGGTGAGGATCCTGAACGTCTTCTAAATCATCCTCATCAAACGCTATGATCCTCTCGTCTTTCTTCATAGAAGTCCTTGTAGGTTTATATGGTTTATCTGACTTGGACTCTCTTGCATGCCTTTTAGCTGAAGAATAAAAAGTACCACAGATATCAGATCCACCAGAAATAAAATTGATTACCTTGGCATCTGAAGGTGGAGATCCTGCTCTGGTAGGGATCCTGCGATTATCCTGAGATTCAGAATCCTGAATTCTATCATGATCCTTTGCGTGATCCTTCTTTTTTCCAAGCAGATCCTTCAAGTATCCTTTATTGAGTAGATGACTGATCTCTTTCCGTAGAGCTATGCAGTTCTCAGTTGTGTGGCCAAAATCCTCGTGGTAAGCACACCACTTAGATTTATCCTTCCATGCGTAAGGTTTATCATTCTTCTTCGGCCATCTAGCTTTGTCTCCTAAATCCTGCATAGCACACAATATGTCTGTTGTATCTACAGAAAAATTATAATCGGTTATTTTAGGATATTCTTCATCATCTTCGTCAACAGCATTTACGCGACGATCCTCATTTCTGGAATAAGGTTTATTCCTGGTTGATCTGAACGAGGAAGAGTCCGATTTCCTGTTGGGTCTATCATATGCTGATTGAGTATCCACTCTCTTCTGTATCATCGCATCTTCTTCCAACCTGATGAACCTCAAAGCTCTGTTTCTGACTTCATCAAGGTTCCTGCAAGGATTCATCAAGAATCCCTTTTGATCCCCATCTGAAAGGCTTGTACAACAGTAGGCATGTCTAAATTAGGAATATTCAAGGATTCTCTCCCAAACCTTCCTACAAAATCTCGAAGAGATTCATTAGTTTTTTGGACAATTCTATATAAATCAGTAGTTAGTTTTTCAAATGTTCTACTGCAAGAGAATTGATTATTAAACAAATTGATTAAATGAGCAAATGAAGTAATAGAGTAAGGAGGAACGTTCAATAGCCATTTTAGCGCGGATCCTGTGAGAGTGGAACCAAAGCCTTTGCATAAGCATGCTTCTTTAAGGTCAGAAGGAATTGGAATGATTTCCATCCTTTCCCTGTATTGTGCAATGTGCTCTTCAGGATCCGTCGTTCCATCATACAGCTTCATATTAGGTGTCTGAAACCTCTTCGGGATCTCAGCATCACAAATAGGTGGTGCAAATCTCGAGATCCTATGTGCCGTTGGAGCAACTTCTGGAATTGGTTGTACAACTCCGGGGACGCTTGATATCATATCCTTTAACTTCTGTATTTCTCTCGCCATTATAGGGCTAACTCCAGGATCCTGCAAATTGTTAGTCCCAACAGTGTTATTAGAAGTAAAATTATTAAACATATTACCACCATCAGGAGTCCGGTATGAGGATCCTGGATCAGATTGTTGACCCCTTGATGTAGAAACTCCAGTGGCATAGATTGGATCTGGGATCCTAGCGCTCCCTTGCATGGAAACGAAGTCTCCTTGATGTTCCATGGATGAAGGAGTGCTAAAATCAAGGATCCTGCTTCGGATGGGAGTAGTAACTTGAGAAGCTGGAATATTATTTCTAGTTCTCATGTCCTCCACATCCTTTCTCAGGACTTCGTTGCTTCTCTCCACTCGTTGAAGCTGCTCCTTGACCTGCGCAAACATAGACACAATATCCCGGTTAGCAATCATAACAGGGTCTGGATCCGAAAAGAATCCAGTTCCCAAAGAAGTGGATCCAGCCGAGGATAGCCTCTGATAGACATTTTGTGGCTGCTGTTGGGATGATGTTAGAGGTGGAGCAGGTGGAAGAGTGGTTCTAGCAGATGATGATGATGGTACGGTGGATGAAGTAGATCGTCCTTGGCTCGACATTTTCAGCAAAAATCTTTGGAAAAGATGACTCAACAAGGATCTTAACAAAAGTTTGAATAAGCAAAACACCAATTGCCCCACGGTGGGTGCCAAATTGTTTTGGTCAAAAATTACTAAAAGCAATTAAGTGATCAAAATTAGTTTGTGAGGTCAGGTGTATAAATTACTCTCAAGATAATTACGTAGAAACACGATTATCTCTATTAGTAAGTAAATGTTTTGTGTTTAAAAATAATCAATTTGATCCGTGGATCCTTGTTGAATAAACGTTTTGCTAACAGAATAAGGATAATAGCAATTTGATAACAAAAAATGTATGTAAAATGCGATTAAAGTAAAATGAGTAAAATCGACACGGTGATGTACGAGGAAAGCCCTTGATCAAGGTTGATCGCCGGCACAAAACCTCGGGAAGGATCAAATGATCCTTGCCTATGTTAATCTTATTAAAATAAAAGTAATGAATTACAAAGTAAGATCACAAGGATGATCGGCTAAGTGAATGTGTGAGTAAATTTAGCTAAGTGTTAGTGAAATAATCGTGAAATGAATAAAAATAGCAGAGTGTATTCGTGATTTGCAGGTGTGAGTAGTGAAATGTGATTAACCTAATCGATCACCCAAGCCTCGTTTAAATACTAAGAGCGTATAACAATAATTCTGAAATATCAGGAATCCTCCGAGGAACGGTGAAGACCACCAACGTCTCTTTTGACTTCGTTTTACACGTGCTTAGGACTTCGTCTCCATAGAATCGTATCAGAATCTCTTCACGTAATCCGGAGCATATCTCATTAACGCGTTCCATGTAGGACCTGGTCAATACTCAAAGAAAATAAACACGTTAAACAGCCCATGATCCTGAACTAATACGGGTCCAGGATCCTGAGTTCATGTATATTCCAAAACAAACTTAGGATCCTCACTTAAGGATCCTCCTCGTTCAGTATCCTGCAAGAATATGTTAGACAAATATATCCTGACTAGGATACTGCAAGATAAGTATCCATAATATATCCAGGATCCTTAATAATATCAGTGATCCTAAAAATAGACTTATAAACTACCATTATCCTAAGGTACGAATACAAAATATAAACGACTTTCATACCTGCGAGGTGTACTTATGATGCTAATAAGGATCCTGCAAAGGTTAGTAAAAATCTAGCCACAACAGAGAGTAACAACGAAGGTCCGAATGCTCTAGTGTTTCCGGAATCTGCACACTTAACCTGTAGAAAACTCGAGACCCATCAATCGCATAACCGTCTCAAGACTCCCACTAGTTGCCAAACTCCCACTAGCTTCGACACTTCCATCGGTTCCAAACTCCCAAGAGTTCCCGACACTCTCAATATCTTGAAAGCTCATCAGGACTTACAAGATTATCCGCCTCTAACCCACTTAAAAAATTCCCAATTGATTCCTCCAGAAGATTCACTCTATCGTTGAACCAAACATCAATCGATGCCCGAGCCCAGTCGAACACGTTCTATCCGACATCTTCTCAAACCAATATCTCCAAGTGTAGAAGCTCTAACCTGCCTAATCATTCCAAACCTATGGAATACCCAACCACACAAAAAAACATGTTGTCCCGTTTCAACCTGCAAACGATAACCAAACTCTCTTGATAACTTCCACTGTCGATTACCAAACGGATGTGGTACCGTTCATTACCCAAATAACTAACAGAGAAAACCATCCTCATGAGCATCGTAACAAACCTCAAAGTTTGACAATCCAGTCCATATCAAGTAAGTCTCGAGTAATCACATCCTCACACTCGCAACGTCGAACATCCTCTCATCAGCATCGTGCAAGAGAAGAAATCCAATAATATTCATCCCTTCTTTGCACGGGATCGCAAAGAATAATGAACCCGAATCCAAAAACCTAGGATTCCAAAACTCTCTCTGCAACAAACCACCAATCGAACCCGATCATCCACTCCGTTTCCACCGTCGCGAACAATCACAACCAGCCTCCCGCCGTGTCGTCACGTCACAACCAACTAGGAAAAAAAAACCCTAACTTGTTTAATCAAGACAAACAACTCGTCGAGCACATAAACTTTGCTTTCCGAGTTCTTCGCGATCCAACAAAAAACGAGTTAGACGATCTCAATAATATGTTGCAATCAAATCCTAAACCGCGTCTATCAATTGTTCCCCAATGATTCTCTTTCTTCCGGATCAAGATCTATCCTAGATCTATATCTTCCAAAAAAGAAACCCTAACCATCAAACCATCTAGTTCATGCTCCTATCCGCCATCGTTCCCGATCTTCAAACCATGAAGCTCTGATACCAGTTGTTAGGTATTGCACATGGAAACATCCAACTAACAATAATCAGTTCATGACGCTGATATCAATCGTTAGCAAAAAACAAGCCCAACCAACATTCGTGTAATGGAGGTTACACCTACAAACGATAAATGGATAAATAACGAGCATACAACATAAATGAAAGCAATAAAGAACACAAGGATTTAATGTGGTTATGTCCAATCTCCAACTAGGAGATTCGTTTAGTCCACGGGGCCAAACCAGAGAGTTTTCTTTTTTATTATACGGCTCAAAGGTTACAATAATAAAGGGTTTAATTATATAGGAAATAAGCAACTTGGTGAACAAGAAAAATCAACTCCCTAAAACTCGATATCTCGTCTGATTATTAGTTCACCAAAGATATACTTGATCTTGTTTCCATTTTCCAATTAATTGCAAGTCACATGATCACTTTTCATTTAATTCCAAAACATGTGATCTCTTGATTATATCTTCACAATTAAATATTTTTCTCAACATAAAGTGCAAGGAAAAAAATAAGATCGTAATAACAAAAACAATATTAGTTTCATAATAATATATAACTTTTTCAATAAGATTATCTAAGAAGTAGTTGGCGTTTTCCATCTCTGTTTGAAATTGTTAGAGATAAGAGAACTAATACCTTATATAAATTGACTGATACAGAAGTATGACCATTGGCGTGACACAATAAACAAATAAATTGAATATCTGAATAATATGGATTATTTTTAATAGAATATAAATGAACGTCAGATTACTAAAATTGCATAATGATAATTATGAAATATAGATATTGCAAAAACATGATATATGTAAGGATGTATTTGTGTCCATAGGTACTTATATCTGTGTTGTGAAAGTAACTAACCTCAACATCTTCATGTTCAACCTTTTCAGTCAAACTTGGCACATCTACTTTGTTGCCAACTGCCTAATTCGCCAAAGTGACCTTCTTAGCAGGCTTAATAAGCTATAGAAACAAATAAATAACAGGATCTCTACAATGAAGGCAAATAAGATATTAATAAACATGAAATAGAATTAAAATCAACTCAAAGATACATGGCACAAAGGATTCACGGATTATACACACGATTTTATTTTGATCATGTCTTATAGCAGCATTCCAGCAAAGGTCTAAAAGATCTATGTTAAAAAAATTCATGTGCAAAAGGAACAGGCAGTTGCTTAGGCATCAGTAAGATACCTTCTAGCTTTATTCATTGCGAGTCTGCATTTTTGTAAGTGCACAACATTTACATTAGATTGTCAAGACTTTTGACAAATAAAAATGAGAAGACAAGGGCTAACCGACCGAATGAGGGCTAAGTAAATCAATATTAAGCATCAAGAATGCAGTAACATACACAAACTTTGCATATCATAGGCAACATATCAAGTTTACTAAATTAAACTAAATTATTACAGCTCATGCAATGAAATTTAGGTAAAATATTTGTACCCAAATATAATTTATTTATATTTACACGATGTAACTCTACCGAATTATAAATCGAATTACTTATATAGCAATTCTAATATAATTACTATAACTAAACATAAATAAATATATAACGAAACAATAAAACAAATAATCACAAGAAAATAAGTAAAAGAAACTTATCTTAAGAAGACCGATGCACGACGAACTTATTTGAAGAAGACCGAGGCCCGTGTTGAACACGGTTCCCTTAAAACAGATTCGCCGTCTACACGTCGTCTGTTTTCCAGGGTACAACGGCCGAAGCAGCTTGTACTGCCGAACTTGACTAACATTGCCCAAGATTTCATCGGAGAGTACTTATATCTCCTTTAATGAAAAGGTTGTGTTTTTGTGTAGTACTTGAATAGAGGCTAAATGTCTCTATTTATAACTTGGTTATTCCCTTTAAGTTTTCTTCACCCACCGATGTGGGACAAACTCAATAACCAACCAAAACATACATCAAACACCTTACTTTGAGAATCGATATCTCATTCATATCAACTCAGATTTAGACACATATTATATCATTTCGAAGCTCTCATCTTGGAGTACGCAAATACATAAACTAGTATAAATATGTACCACATATACATATATAATTATGTGTCTGAAATTAGTGAAATCAACATGATTTCGCTAAATTTTCCAACAATCCACCACATGAATAAATATCGATTGAAAATACACAAAAAGTTTCAATGAAATCTCAACGGTTGAATCTTGCATAGGATAGGTAGGTGTTACCCTTTGAACCTTCCCTTGTGAAATGCACTTAGTCTCCTAGCTGTCAGTAGACGGTGATGTCTTTGAACTGATCTGCCATTTGTGTAGACGACAATACATGTTCACACATGATTCTCCCTGACAAGGTCAAGTCCTCATAGTCGTGTTCGTTATAGTCATGAACACTAGCCTGGTTCTGCAAGAGCTCTTAGGAATTGCGCCCGCCATAATTCCCTTCGAAGCGACCCCACTTCTTTCTCACATAGGTGATTCTTTATAATAACTTAAACCATTGTAGTTATACAAAAACCATTAAAAGCCAAACGCTTAACCTCACATCACTGTCACTGTTATTTATTGGAATTGACTAGGAAGTTGAATAACTCCCTCACATGTTTTTGGAGGTTTAAGAACTCCCCCACAGTGACCTCCCTTAGTTCATACAATTTGGTTGTCCTGTTGAACCTAGATCTTGGGATCTCCAGTCAACTAGGTTAGGTTTTCCTTCATATAAACTTTTCATTCAAGGGCTTTAGTCTCATTTCACAATTTGATCTCTTCTCAACCCTATGGTTGTCGGATCCGAAATGTTATCATTGATAATCATTGATAACCTACAAAGAGATCAATTGTTCTAGTGGTATTATGTTATCCATGATAACCTTGATTAGTCGTTACAATTCTCACTTGATTGTAAAATCTAATAAATCTGTTATCTCAACATATCTTTTATATTTACTTTCCTGTAAAAGTAATATTATTTTACCTTATATTTCTATGACTCTTTGTGTACTCCACTCGGTTATCATAGAAATTCTAGACTCTTCTGTCATGACCCTCGTATACTTCATCGGTCAATATAAAAACATTCATCTTATATTATGACCTTTGTATACTTTATCCAATCAATTCTAATGATCATTGTGTGCAACACTTGATTAATTAGAATTCGGGTCTTCCCATATCAAAATGCAAGACACCCCCACATTTTTATATTATTCTGGGAAATTTCTTCCCTTGTTATAAGAATGTCAAGTATGAGGTTTCGTACAAGATGTATTATCTATCTTGACTTCCCCCACATGTCTTGCATATTGTCATCTTTCTCGTATATTCACAAATGATGCAAATTAATTACCGTTAGAAAGTTAACTAAACTCTATATAAATATAGTTTAAAACTTTCTCTTATTCAGAGCAATTCTTAATTATACTCTAGGTTTGACCTAGAAACATAGAATTTAAGCATCTTAATAAGATGCAACACTCGAATAAGCTCTCCTAAATCCGAGCTCCATTTAGGCAATTCAAATCCTGAAATAATATAACCAAAGATATACATCTTTATGTCCATAGTTCTCCTAGGATTTTAACTGAATTCCATATTAAGCATGGAAACAATCTTGCATCATTGTCTCATCAATTTGATTTCACAATATACCAAATCTTTCTGTTACCGAATGAAGATTTAATTTTGTCTATACATAAATTCCATACAATGGAATGCTCGCTGTTAATTAATCTCCGCAGAAAATCATAATTAACAAGTCCAAGTCTAGCATGCCATAGACTTCAAGACCTAAGCATAAGAACAGAAGATGCATCATTCTGATTCTTAATAGCTTTCTTATTACAAGGAATCTCGCATGTCCCTTGTCAATACTCATTCTTATTTTTAGACAAAAATTCACTAATGAGACTTAAATACCATCATAAATAACGACATTTAAGAGTGTCTCATATATGATATCTCGTATCAATCATTCAGTTTTATTTCCTTCATAATCATAATATGTATACCTTTGATATATGAAGTTTTGCTAACGCCCCTACAAAGCTTTACCTTGGAATTTTTCAATCTATACCACAAAATTTGATTTACAACATACATGTGATAAATAGAATTACTTCCAACACCATAACCTTATGATATGATGTTTTTCTCAAGAGATATATATAATTCTCTCTTTAGAATCTTGACTCTGTATTGTCAAGTCATTTTGGATGTAATCCTGCCCCTTATTCAACCTCATTTATAAGGTCGATAAGAATCAATAAATGAATCTTGCTAGATTCAATATCTTAGTTCCATACGTTAAATTCATACTTGAATTTCCACATATTACGACATATCCGTAAGTCATGTCAATATCACTAACATGTCTTCCAATTTCAAAAATTTGAGACCACATTCTGACATGATGTGTTCAAATTTATCATTATCAATAAATTAACCAATTTAACTTTCAATTATTGCATGACGAACATAACAATCCTCAGATCGTTATATACCAAAATCACCTTTTGTAAAATCCCGTTAAATTATAATTATAATATTGATTACATAAGTCAACTGTTTTAAAATCTTTCATGAAATGTACTAGTTTTATATCCATAAAACCTTTTAGCTAATCCGCTAATTTATAACCATACATTATGTAATAATGTAATTCAACTAGAACATTTTTAACGCAAGTTTTAATCAAACACAATAATTTAACAGACTCGTAAAATTGCGATGATAAAATTTAAGAGAAATTAAAACATTATTAACATTCTCATCATTTTCAATAATAGATGTCAATTGCATCAATCATGATTATCATCATCCCTTTCGAGTGAAAATCGACAATGCTCCTACAAGTATCCTAACCGCAAGGAACAAAAAAAAAAAAAAATCTCGTTCTTAAGCACGAGCTTATCACTAAGATTTATAGTACATTAATCCATAGTCAACTTGCTATTGAATGTTACCCTTTAAGAGATGTCGAGAACATGCATAAGAAGGGTTTAAATTGTAGATAATCTCAGTTCTACAATTTCAATTTCTTTTACCAATGTCCGATTACATTAATAAGTGGCACCCATTTCTCGAGTGTCTCATAAATCTTAAATAGGTTTCCACAAACATGTGGCATCCCCAATATCAAAGACTATCTCGAGCACTCAATTACATAGCGAAATTATACATCCACGATGTATAAATGAACTACATCCATGATATAGTTCCCATAACGGCCATTTGTGGTCTATAGCCCTAATTGGTGCTCTCGGCATCTACCAGCTCATATCCACGACTCATTACAAAACTTAGAACAATAAAAAAACTCGTTCCTAAAGTTTTATTAAATAGTTAACAAAACCACTTCTATCATGAGTAGTAGGCCATTAATAACACGCGTTAACTATTTTTCAAAAATTCAAAAAAGTATTAACCTTACAACTTGAATAAATAAATGGTTTCACTCAATGCATTTGAATTCTATTTTCAAACAATACATATTCATGAGAGTTGTACATTTCTATTTCTTTCAGAAACTGTTCAACCACTCCCAATGTGTCACCAATTTTCCATGAACGGCTTGATAGTCAATAAAACTATATCCAAAACTACACGCAAGAGTAGTTGCCCCTGATCATCACAAACCATCCTCGAGCATTAACATTCCCACAGTAGCTTCATCGCTTTGTGGTGTCACTACGGTACTCCCGAGTTCTTGACATCCACAAACTCGAATTCACGTTTCATATGAAAGTAAATCGCTAAAGAAGTGAACAACCTTTCATAGAAACAATGAGAAATACTACTTCTTCTAGAGTAGTAAGCTACTGACATATATCATTGAAACCAATAACAAACAACTTCCTCTTTTCGAGTAGTATCGTGTTCATTAATCATGTTCATGATTTCTTTAAAATTGAACAATGATTTACAATAAGATAAAACCTTTATATTTAGACCAAGTTCCGAATAAATGTAAATACGGTCTTAATTACTTATCAAAATTATTCAAACCATATAATAATTTTGTCAATCAATTTTAGTCATTATTCCATACCATATAATACTTCGTAATTTAAAACTAATATAATTAACCAAATATGGCATTGTAACATCAATGTTACTTAATTTAAAGGAACCTTTTCGAAGTGATTATAACAATTCGCTAGTAAACTTTTGACTAAATTGAATATCTCATTTGACTAATAAAGTCGACATTCCAAAGCAACTCGTGAAATTCCACGTAACCAGACAAATTAGTTCCAAGGTTTACATATCCATATTATTTAACATATGCAACAACGATGTTAAAATCTCGATTTAATAAAATTCTGAAATCTAACTTGTTTCAGAAATTACACCTAATCACATATACCATCTCATTATTTGGTTGTCTTATAACAGTAAACCAAATTTTTTAACTACTCGATAAAAATCCATCCGGAAAATTAACAAACAAACTTTTTGATCATTAGAATCATAATAAATATTACAATTAGTTTCAAATGATCCTTGTCTTGGTTGAAAGCTAATAATACTGCGTATCCCTTAATTTGGTAAAAGTTTTCAGAGACTATTTTTTTTTTCACATGACTATTTCTCAATCATATCATATCATGTTATATATATGGATGGATATGGATCAAAATAAATGGAATATTACGCATTAATCGCCGTGGGATTACAGACAAGCCATATATATTTATACAGAAAAACTTTCATTCCATTAACCCCACATGTTAAACCACGATAGCCTCTGTCGAAAAATATGTTTTACTCAAAATCAACAAATAAAAGAAAATTCCTCAAAACCAAACTTATATATAGAATTAAATTCCACTCTAATATAAGCTAAAAAAGGAACACAAAATACGTTTCAAGAAGCAATCTTTTGCAAGAAGGTTTCGTTCTCTTTATTCAACGAAACTTATTAAGTTTCGATAAAAATTATTCACATAACGAATAAATAATCTGTTTTAAGATTGTAGGTAAAATATTTGTACCCAAATATAATTTATTTATATTTACACGATGTAACTCTACCGAATTATAAATCGAATTACTTATATAGCAATTCTAATATAATTACTATAACTAAACATAAATAAATATATAACGAAACAATAAAACAAATAATCACAAGAAAATAAGTAAAAGAAACTTACCTTAAGAAGACCGATGCACGACGAACTTATTTGAAGAAGACCGAGGCCCGTGTTGAACACGGTTCCCTTAAAACAGATTCGCCGTCTACACGTCGTCTGTTTCCCAGGGTACAACGGCCGAAGCAGCTTGTACTGCCGAACTTGACTAACATTGCCTGAGATTTCATCGGAGAGTACTTATATCTCCTTTAATGAAAAGGTTGTGTTTTTGTGTAGTACTTGAATAGAGGCTAAATGTCTCTATTTATAACTTGGTTATTCCCTTTAAGTTTTCTTCACCAACCGATGTGGGACAAACTCAATAACCAACCAAAACATACATCAAACACCTTACTTTGAGAATCGATATCTCATTCATATCAACTCAGATTTAGACACATATTATATCATTTCGAAGCTCTCATCTTGGAGTACGCAAATACATAAACTAGTATAAATATGTACCACATATACATATATAATTATGTGTCTGAAATTAGTGAAATCAACATGATTTCGCTAAATTTTCCAACAAAAATATCTAATATACATTAATGAAGACATGATCCATGTGTCAGCAATTACTAATAAGGCTAAAGTTAGGGCAAATAACTTACGGATGATGGAATTAATGATATGCTACACTTATCATACATAAAAAATACATTAACGGAGCTTTACCTCATCTCTTGGTGAACAAACAGCAACGTCCCAAACACTTAATAATGGTCATGTGTTGCATGCAACATGCCCTGGATCACTCAAACAAAATTATATTCAAATTACATTGACTTATGTTGCTGTCCTTTTTTACCCAGCCTGAATACATGACAACCGTACCAGCCCAACCCGAAGAATGATAGGGTTAAACACGTAAAATATCTTGAAAGTGTATGAAGTGTAATCATAATGGATTCTACGTCCAAACCATTTAACTTTATCTGAGATTTACGTCCAAATAAGCTAACACTATCTCCCTTTTAGCCAAAAATATTCCTCGTTCGGTCAAAAAAGGAAAGCCCTCATTACAACCTTGATGATTTAACTCGATTCGTAGCCATGTTGAAGATTAAGACTATCATCTTGGATGCTTTTGTTTCCTGTGTAAGATATATTATCACCGAATAATTAATGATAATTCACTTATGATAATAGCAAAAGAACCGTGTTACATGCAGTGTGAAGAAGCCAATATTCAAGACATAGACCAAATAGGTAACTCTCATATTATTTCATTTAGACTATAGGCAACCCATGATGCATTAAAACATCATATGAATGATATTACAATCTTTTAATTATAAATCTGTGCAAGTTCTAATACGTTTAAGAAATCCGAGTAAACAGTGTTTTGGTCAACTTAGATGGTTGGGTCCACGTTTATAAGTGATATTCTAAAAGACAAAATAGGATACACAAGAGTTAACATTGAATCATATAACGGGCAAAGAATAAGCAAAGGTGTCAATTTTTACCCATTTACTAATAAAGAAATGTCTCATGTTATGACTTATCTCGAGCGGGTACAAATGTCAAATGAGAAAAGAAGCCCAAGTCCCCAAAAGCATCCAGTGCATACTTTGCACAATTTTGGCAACTGTTTTATCATTTAAAAAAAAGTGGTTAAGCAAATATGTCTTCTAGCCAAACGAAATTTGACCCCCCAACAAAACAATTTACACTTTTCATTCGATTATACACACTTATTTTCCTAAATTCTTGATAGCATATATAATATTTAGTTGTGTGTGTCAGATTTTCCAATATGCTTATTTTAATTTGAAGTAAAATAGAACTAAATAATATAGTATCTTGATCACCAATATAACTACACACACAAATAGATAGATAGAGAAAATACCAATCATTAGCTTCATGGTAGAATCATAAAACTTTCCTAGAAGTAGCCATAACTTATCATCACTTCCCTAATTCAAAACATCAAAAAGTAAAAAATCGAAAGTTTGGATAATATAGCTTTTGTCCATGCTAGCCGTTTATAAAACTATCGCAAGTTTGGATAAAAAGTTGTTTTATGTCAACCCAAACAGGCCCATTACCCATGTTCATGATGCCAAGTGACAACAACCTTGAGGCATCGAAGTAGTATTTAGGCTACTAAAGGAGGTCTTCATGTTGATAACCTTTAATAGTTTCTTTTCTTAATAGGCTCGGGTAGTCTTATATCATGATCCTTTTACAATAGGATATTACATGGATCCATCTCCAAGTTTGAAATCGTTTTGTCTAAAGTTCTACATCCAACAATAATCATCATGAATTTTTAATGCGGTAAAGTATAACGAAAGAAGTGTTATAAAACGAAACTTACTGAACAACATTATTCGATTCTGAGACTTTCCCAATGATGTCTATATAATCCCTGCTTATTACATTCTTCTAATCAAATATCAGTTCCATACATTGTAAACAAAAATAAAATGGACGATGCTTACATACATAGTTAGCTAATTACTCATCGATCTAATGAATGAAATCCCTTTGATTTTTAAATAAAAAAAAATACCTCACAAGTTGCATGATCATTGAGAAACAAATATAGGTAGATAATCCAAGTAGAAGAAAGTTTGCAACAGATTCGAATCGCACCTACACAATTAGATAACAAACACCATCGACGCCAAGCTAATACAACCGAATCTCGAAAATACATCATCGGAATTCAACAGATGTCACCGGATCCTTTCAGATCTAACGGATCGGAAACGCATTTCACGGTGGCCACCGGGATACGATGGATTCAACCGGGTATCGAGAACGTAGAATAAAAACAACATATCCCAAATTTCGATGATGGGGTTTTTCGATGATTACGACATATGAGGTGGTGGTGATGGTTCTGAAACGAAATTGGTGGGTGGATTAGGTGGTTACTGTGGTGTTGGGGGTGGAGGAGTTTTGAAAAATCTAGTGAGAAACGGGTTTCTTTAATTTATTATTTTCATAGAGTCAAAATTTTAAATTTTAAATTTTAAATATGAAGGTAGTTCCTAAAATATCTCAAACAGATATGATTTAGTTGTAGTCAAGGCTAATTAAGTAAAATTAGGTTTCAAATTATAACATATTACGTAAACAATCCACATAATTTGAATTAACGATCAAGATTTAATTAACTAAATCAATTAACGGGCAGGATTAAGTCAAATGATTCTAAAGTCAAAATGTATACGTATTTAGCCTCATCCAATAATAATTAATAGGAGATTTTATTTCTTTATTACTTTATTTATGTTAACACGGTACCCGTGTAGTTTGTTATCGATTTGATTAATTATTACTAGCTCCATCCTAAATTTATAATTTGATATTCCATTTTCAACTATTCCAAATTAATTGTCCACTTTTATAAATAGATAAAATTGATGAATTAAAATATTTTTATACTCCTAATTTATATATGTAAGACAAAAAAATAAAAATAAAAAAGTAAAGGATAAAATTGTCATCTTATCAAAAAGTAAGAAAGAAGTTGATGTTTTATTAAATTACGTGTTTTCTGTCTGGAAACAATTAAATTGGAACAGAGGAAGTATTAAACTACCCGTGTGCCCGCGCTATGCGGCGGATAATTTTTATGAAATTCATCATGATATGCGGTTACATAATTTGTTTGATCAAATTTAAGTTTTACTATATCATGATAACACCTTAAGAAAATACATAGTACTATTTTTTATTTTCTATTTTTTGTTGTTATCGAACCAAAAATAATTCACTCACAAATAATCAATTTTAGTCAACGTTAATAGGAAACATTTGACTAATTATATTAATTAAAAAAAAACTTAAATATTTTATAGATCGACATTTTTTTATGTCATTTAATATATTGATCGAGTTTGATGATTATAGATTTCTTTCAAATTTAGTTATGAGTAATTTTGTCATTTCAAAGGTACATATATTGGCGTCTTTTTCGATAAGTGATAAGAACTGATATGAAATCTTCAATATAAACCAGATTCGTTGACAGCGTTCACAAAATATCTGCTTGTCCAGGTGGGAAGCTGCATAGAAGAGAGAGATGTTAATTATACAGTATTATTGTTCGTATTATTAGATAGGAGCATAGTTGTCAACTCGTGATTCGAAATGTTGATTTTTAACTCGTGACTCGTGACTCGACTCGACTCGTAAGAGTCATAATTTTACAATAAATACATACATATATATATATATATATATATATATATATATATATATATATATATATAGGATCCGGTTCAATTGAGAACCAAAAAATTTGCGAGAACCGTGAGAACTACCAGATTGCATGTTTGTTCACATATAATTAACTTGGTTCACATGTGAACATTGATTTAGGTTAGGTTGGGAAAAAATTTTTTCGAAAATTATGTCTTAAAACACGTTTTACCTGATTTGTTCATATTATCGTTCATATGTGAACATAAATTTGAATTTTTTGCGTTTTTCGCTATAATTTTAGGATTTTTCGAATTTTTTTTCCCCAACCTAACCTAAATCAATGTTCACATGTGAATCAAGTTAATCACATGTGAACAAACATACAATCTAGTAGTTCTCACGATTCTCGCAATTTTTTTGGTTCTCAATTGAACCGGACCCTATATATATATATATATATATATATATATATATATATATATATATATTATTGTTTAGATTTATATCCTTAATTGAAGTAAAACAAGATAAAAGTCATTAAATAAAATAAATGTTTAATTTAAAATGGATTATTAGTCATTTTCTATCATATTTTGTCATTTTATGTTTTTTATTAGATTACATTAAACGTGTGTTCGATTTCTGACTCGTAAGAGTCGCCTAAGACTCGTACGAGTTGCTCACGACTCGGAAGAGTCAATAAATGACTCGTAAGAGTCAAAGTCATTTACGAGTCGAGGTTCGTGTCGCCTCGTTTTTTGAATTTCCGAGTCGACTCGTAAGAGTCGACTCGTAAGAGTCGACTCGTGAATCGTAAGAGTTTAACAACTATGGATAGGAGAACTCAAAAGAAAAATAGCCCGTCGGCACAGTATCGAATAGAAGCAGGCCTTATAACAACAATACAAAAAAACTTTACCTCAGTAATGTTAACATTAAGCAACTAACGTAATAAAATTGCTAATTGAAAGGCATAGATTACTATCTTCATCCTAAATTTCTCTCATACATATAATAAATCATCCCTAACTTACACTAACATTAAGCAAGCTTATAAAGTGCTATCATTATGCATAATTTCCCCAAATTTCATTAAATGCATATCGCATACTTGCTAAAAATTACTCCGTAGAATTTAAATAAAATATGTGTAATGAAATATATACCCCAGAGAACAAGTGAGTGTTAACCGGACAACCACGATCAACCAAGCAATAATCAAATTGACCTAAAGCCGCGTTAACGGAATGTTCAGCCGTCCATCCTGTACAACGCAATGTCAAACAGTACTTGTTTGACATTTAGCAAACTATTTAGACGTATTTATACTTTGTTAATTACTACGTAATAGTTAGTGGGTGATTCATTTCAACACATAAGGCAAGTTTCATGGGTAATTTTAATTTACATTCCGTATGGGATTGGACGTAGCTATAACTACCATATCTTCAATATAGGTTTCACCCAGTCAAAAGTCTGCATTCATATAATCAGGGACGGAGCTAGGAATTCCCGATAGTGAGGGCGGAAAAAATTATTTTTTATTTTTTTAATAGTTTCGTGGGGGCGAAAATTTTAAAATGTAATTAATACCTTAAAAAATTTTCTTTTTTACGTAATTTAAAAATTCTTGTGGGGGCGACTGCCTACGCTGCCCCCGCCCTGTCTCCATCCCTGCATATGATCATGAACATGATAAAACGACCGAGCCGAAAAAATATGTCTAATTGCATTATTTTTTTCAACCATTCATTATAGCAAGTATTTTGTTTTCTTAAATGATGATTTATTTTATAATTAAGAGGTAAATTAATTAAGTTGATGACAACTTGTTTGAGGGTGGAGCTCATAAGATGAACATTATTATGGGCTAGGTTGTTGAATTTGTTAGACACGGAGTACTCGTTTGGGATATTGTAGAGAGTACTTATCGAGACAGTGAATACTCGTCGAGTACTCAGATTAAACTTATTTTTCATTTGAATGAATAATTTTAAAATTATATGTGTAAGTATAGAAGAGAAACTAAAAGCTCTTTAGTTACACTTAAAAGTAAAAATCCTAATATTAAAATAAAAATAATAATTTAAACATAGGAAATTATTCCTAATATATAATATTTAATATTCTTAAGTTTGACATGCCCTTTAGAAACTCGTACACAATCATAATACTGAATATAAATAGGTTATTACCAGTATACTAAATGAACAAATATGCAAGATGAATATCAATCAATCATATCGGATTAAATTATTTTTTCCTTAAATACATAATATAAACATTAATTAAATAAGCTTATCAGTTCAAATCAATACGGAGTATAATTCAAGTTGAACTTCAGTTGAGCAATTAGAAATGAATATTTAATTACTCTTTTCATTCGACTTTTCAAGATAATTTAAAAAAATCAATGCCCAGTAAGATATAATAAGTTTTACAATAGGCGACATAGATTCTTATTCATTTTTAATATATAAGAATCAATAATTTTCTATCATGAATCATTAAATAATTAACACTACGTAATATATATATATATATATATATATATATATATAGGGTTGGGTTCTGGTGAGAACAAAGGGATTCCATGAACGGTTTGAACACATCTTAGCCATCCATTTTTTGATCAAAAAATCTGATTTTGGAGGTGGCAATTTTGTAAATACTTTGAAGTTTGATTTTGGAAGGTTCACATCACCTTTGCTCATGTGAAGCTTTTTTTTACCTTCACATCATTTTGCTCATGTGAAGCTTTTTTTTTTTAGCTTCACATCATTTTGCTCATGTGAAGCTTTTTTTTTTTTTTAGCTTCACATCATTTTGCTCATGTGAAGTTTTTTTTTTTTTTAAGCTTCACATCATTTTGCTCACATGAAGCTTTTTTTTTAGCTTCACATCATTTTGGTGAGGTTAAGTTTAATATATTTTTTTTCTTAACATAAGGTTACGATGCTATGAATTTTTATTTTTATAGGTTCACATAGTTTTAATGAGATTAAGTAAATATTTTTTTGTTAACATTAGTTTTTGAAGAGATTAATGTTTATACATATCAATTCACTAATTCAAACATGTTGTTAAAAAAAATTAAATAAAGCTTCACCATGTTAAAACTATTGTAAAGCAAAAAAAATTAAACTTCACCTAACAATCCTTATGTGAACCCTCCAAAATCAAACTTCAAAGTATTTACAAAAATGCTACCTCAAAAATCAGGTTTTTTGATCAAAAAATGGATGGTTAAGATGTGTTCTCACCGTTCTCACAGAATCTCCTTGTTCTCATAGGATCCCAAGTCTCTCTCTCTCTCTCTCTCTCTCTCTCTCTCTCTCTCTCTATATATATATATATATATATATATATATATATATATATATTGTTAAGGTGGTTTATGGAACACAAGTTGAATGGATTAACAAAATTCTGTTAATACAAAACAAACATCAATAATCACTTTCATTATATATATATATATATATATATATATATATATATATATATATATATATATATATATATATATATATATATTATAGTAAGGTGGTTTATGGAACACAAGTTGAATGGATTCACAAAATTCTGTTAATACAAAACAAACATCAATAATCACTTTCATTATATATTTTCTGAATCTAAAACCTGTCAAAACAAATGTATTTGTTTGTGAGGGGGAATGATATAAAAGGTGAACTCAAATAAAATTAGAATATTACATCATATACATAGCGTACATACTTACAAAAATCAAATACAAACTCAAAGGCCTGCAGGGAAGAATATGAAAGATTATTTAAATTTGAGTGACGGAACTCGGAAGGAATTAATCTAGCTAGGAAGTAGTATTTTAACTAAGTCAATCTTTATTTTAAGGGTTAATGGTGCAGATCGGGTATGAACTTATCACTTTTTACCGAGTTAGGGTATGAACCCAATTTATTAAACAGGTCGGTAACAAACTTTCAAATTATGTTTCGAGTTAGGGAACGAACTTTTTTTTCACCTAACTCGAAAAGTTCGTTACCTAACTCGAAACATAATTTGAAAGTTCGTTACCTAACTCGGAACATAATTTGAAAGTTCATTACCGACCTTGAAACATAATTTGAAAGTTCATTACCGACTTCGAAACATAATTTGAAACATAATTTGAAATGAAAAAAAAAGTTTGTTACCTAACTCGAAACATAATTTGAAAGTTTGTTACCGACCTGTGTAATAAATTGGGTCCATACCCTAACTCGGCAAAAAGAAAAAAGTTTGTTCCCCAACTCGAAACATAATTTGAAAGTTTGTGTAACATCCTCTCTAGTGGCCTGGTAATTTCTAGTTTATTTGATTATTTAATGGTTTTAGGAATTACCTGTTATTATTTGTTTTACTAGTGAAACTTAAGTAAATAGGTCCCAGGACTTATTGTGAATAGTGAAATCCTATTTGTTTTAAATTACTGTAGTTGACGGTAAAAGAAAATATTATTCTCGCAAATGGGTTTCGAGTTCCAGACAATAGATTTAGGACGGGTATAAAATTATACCACTTAATATGTTAAGTCGGTTTTGGGAGCCGACCTTATATCCCCATGTTTCCAAGTTTTTTTCATTTTTACATTTGAAAGACTTTCAAAATCAAAGAATCATAACCAAGTTTCACCAATTCGTTTTTGTGATTCTGATTTCAAAACATTAGCTGATTATCATCAGTACCTCATCCCTTTCATCTCCATCATTAAAAAGTGAGTTCAATTATGAGTTTCAAAATTGGGTTTTGAGAGATATGGAGTTATAATTGAAATTGAAGCTCGATTTTGATGTTATTAGGTGTTATATGATGTTAGTAAAGTGTTAGAAACCATAGAAACCGAGTTTTTGGAGTTTTGGTGAGTTTTGATTCGAAAATCAGATTGCAGCAGCGAACCCTCAAAACCCAGTTCGTCCAACGAGGCGAGCTGAGTTCCCGCGAAGCGAGTTGAGTCTCGCTAAGCGAGTCGAGATGACTCTGCGAGTCGAGATGGCTCTGCGAGTCGAGATGGCTCTGCGAGTCGAGATGGCTCTGCGAACCGAGTTACTTCGTTGCGAGTCGAGTTTCTGCGAACCGAGTTGACCTGCGAGTTGAGATCACTGCGAACCGAGAATTTTAAAAGTTTTTATTTCGCAAACTTTAAAAGTGCACAAGTGTAAAAGACCTTACACCTTTAGTGACTAAAAATTTACAAATTTTTAATTAACTCGGATTGAACTGAAATTCACATGTCCACTCGGAAACGGCCCAATGATCAAAGCTATATATGAATAGCCTAGTCAGTTTTTGGCCATTCGGGGTCATCTAGGGATCCAAAATGACATTTTTCAGTTTTTAAACGTCATTTTGAGACTTTCTGAATTTATTTCATATTGGACTTTTGTTTGCCTAGACTCCAGGGATTACCTGGTTGAGTAAATATGCTATAATAATGATTCTAAAACAAGTTACTAACTTGTGTGTTATGTGGTGGTTCAGATACTCCAAAGACTCGGTAATATCAGACTGCTAAGTGTGGAATCTGCAGAGGTATCGGTGAGTGGATTTAGAACTCACCTTTTGATTTAGTTGTAACTGTTTGGTTGCAACAAGTAAACGTAGATGTGTTTATTAGACTGTTTAGTCTTAATTATTGAATCAATCTACGTGATATGTGAACCTCTGTGTATCAGATTATTGAGGTCAACGTGTAGTTGGACTTTTTGGTTATTATGTGATTTACACAGGTTTTGATTCATTTGTTGTGTTTGAAACCTGTGTATGAGTTTAATAACTAATAGTTATCGGTCTCGTCCGTTATGGCCATACGGATATGTACGATAAGTGTTCTTGGGGAATCCCTGTAACACCCGCCAAATTAGGACTAGTAATTAGTGCCTAATTCTCTATTAATACATGTAATTAGTTATGTGTTAGGCTAATTAATGTATCGAGATATATATTGTTGAGTATATACGAAAATGCGATTTGATTAAATCGTACGCAATCTAAATCAAATGTATTTCAGCTCCATAAATACGGACGTTGGTGACCAATTTTATTAAATAACACTATTATGTTAAATTAAATATTTTTTTGTAATATTCAAATTACAATTCGTATCGTACAAACAAAACTTACACAATTTAAAATATTTAACGCGCAAACTAACAAAACAAACTAACTTATATTTTATAACTCAAATATAAAGAAACTAGTAAAATGCTTAAATAAAAATATCGCGTAATAAATTCGCATTTTAAAACTTATCATTTAATATGTAAAATAAGTATTTAACGTTTAAACGACGGAGTAAACGAACACCGTACGGAGGACGGAGACTGAAAAATGGGAGGATAACCTCCCACTTTCCCCTTTCTTTCCTCATTTCCCCTCCACTCACTCTCTCTCTTACACTCTCTTCTTCATTTTCTCTCTAAAATTAAACCACCACCACCATCTCTCAAAATCCCTAAATAACACCATTAAACGCACGCGAAACATACTACTCCTTTGGAAAAGAACGACCACGGCATCACGATCTATCATCCTATCTTTTCGGATTTTTCATCCGACACTTTGTAAGTTTCCGACAAATCCCGAAATCTCTCGTTTTTAAGTGTTTTTGCTTGTTAGTGGTTTGTGACAACTTATAATGTCCATAAAAGGGTTGGGTAAAATTATTGGACCGATCGGAAACTCGAAAACTCGATTTTGGCTCAATTTCCGGCGAACAGTTTGAAGTGTCGCTAGTGTGCCAAAAACAGTGCTAGCGACACTAGCTAAGTGTCGCTATGCCTAAGTGTCGCCCCTATAGCGACACTACTTAAGTGTCGCTGAAATACTTAACCGGATATAGATTAGCGACACTCCCTTAGTGACGCCTAAATTTATAAGTGTCGCCTATAGCGACACTAATCAAGTGTCGCCCCTTTATCAAAAATCAGAAATATAGCGACACTCACTAAGTGTCGCCTAACCAGTGCCGCCTATAGCGACACTCCCCTAGTGTCGCCCAACTAGTGTCGCCTATAGCGACACTAACCAAGTGTCGCCAAAAACAGAAAAGTTAGGATATTTTCCTAAGTCTTGAAACGTTTTATACCAACCAAATCGGATACAATACAACTCATACACGCGATATAAGTACTTTGTTAAGTATACAACCACACAAATATAATGATAAAAGGCGAGATTATTATTTCAAATCCATCACCAACGGGCCGTACACTTTTAAAATACTTAAACTAATCAACCAAACCGTAGTAATTTGGACATATATATAGTTGTGTAACAACTACAAGGGTGATCTTTTGAGATACCCAATCATGTTTATAACCATCGCGTGTCGTGGACACCCTCAGGTTACAAGTCTTTGGACTTCATCACTCGGCTAATCAACTTACGTTTATTTAAACGCTTTCAGACTCAGGTGAGTCTCATAGCCCCTCTTTTTACAGTTGTTTTACTCAGGGGTGTGATACAATGCTTATTTTTAACATGTGAACGCAAGTACAACTTTTTATATACTACATGAGTTTTACTCACTAATCATTTAAAGTCCTCCGTCAGCATAGTTGTTAATACGTTGTAGCGTGAATATTAGTATATGGTACCATATAGGATTGACCCTCCTCGTTCGGGTTAGCAAGCACTAACCGGGTAAACGGACGTACTAATATTTGGGAAGACGAATGTTGATTAGGCATTCGTGGAGGCACCTCGCCCGGAATTCTCTATAGGGGACCCGGCCCTCGAGTTAAGCTCAACTATGTGCTCATGGCTGTATACATATACATTATCAATTGCTGGATGCAATTCAATCATTATTAAATCTTGCGGTTCATACTATATTACTTGATTTCAAACCTGTGAGTTCACCAGCTTTAGCTGACCCATTTAGCATGTATCGCAGGTACCAAGCAGTAGATTGCTTCGGCTTCAGGACTTTTAGCTCGAGTCAGCATACAGACGATTGAGATTTTCTTGCATTAGTATATTTTATACAAGTACTTATGTACTGAAATTACAACAAAATGAAGCGAAAGCAACACTCAAAAAGTGTTGCATTAAACCCTAAAAGTGTTGCATTAAGTCTAATGCAACACTTTATCAAGTGCTGCCTTAGCTAACGTCGCCTTAGGTCTATAGCAACACTTTTGTCACAATATGCAACACTTTCTGAAAATGTTGCTCAAGTTTAGAAAATGCAACACTTTTAAAATGCAACACTTATTAAAGATAAAGCAACACTTTCTTATATACTTATACAAAGCTATGGCAACACCTTACTTATCTAATGCGACACTTTTGTGTTTGTTTACCATTTAAAATGGCAACACTTTCTCATATCTATTGCAACACTTTATTGAGCTCTCATTTAAAGGATTGTACCATATTCTTGTATAAATTTGAGACTTTTAACAACAAAGTTCTGGATCTATTAATACAAATACACAAACTTGAATTAAAAGTTACAAAGGGTAAACTAAAAGGAATTTTATTCAATACAAGAGCAAACATTCACGATATTCCAAATAATTACATGAAAATTACTTCCAAGTAATATTTCAACATGCATTGCTACAACATTAGCTATTCAATTATCAGCTATCCAACTAGAGAAAAGCAATAATAAGATTTCACTTGACACCTCACCTCAACAACAGCTACCAATCTTGCCTGTTACAATAAAATGAAGATAAAACATTACGAACATAATTACAGAAATCAGCCTTTAGGCTAAGGCAAAGTCCAGTAAAATTTGATCATACCTTGGCCAATAAAAAGTACTGTAACAGCTTCAAGTTAAAAGGTTCAACATGAGCTGAGCAAAATCAACAATGGCTGTATTTTGACATATGTACAACTTTCCCTTAAACAACCTGTAATTAACATACAATCTACTAACAATACTTAATTATGAAACTAGATAGATATGTACATACAATATTTAAATTCCCCCACTAGAAAACTTACTGGGACTCTAAACATTTAAGAATGTAAACTGACAAGAAGACCTCATTGGAAACTCACGTCAATTGTAGTTGATCTTAAAGCCCATATTTTAGATTTAATCAACACAAAAACCAAGCTAACTCCTTACAATTAGTTCCCCTACATAGTATACCCCATTATTAATCATACCTGTATGAAATTTAAATCCATCAATTAGACTTCTTGAAATCTCTGAATCTCCTATACCATTCCTGTGTATCATACTCTTGTTCAGAATACGCCTTCTTGGTAGTGTAAACAAATCTAATCTTGGCCAATCACAGTCCTTTAAGACATGTCCCGATCACTGAGGATCTATAAAGAAGAATCCACATACACAAAATAGGTAAAATGGTTCAGCTCAAAAGAGGTCAATTTTTGGTATGGGTCGTGCCAGATTGGATTCTGTTAACACCTTATAAACCCGTTCTTGCATTTTTTTTTTTCTACTTATAAGTATTGTTGGCCAGGATGCCAAAAAGAACTAGTAAAATAATGTGTAATATCAAAAAAATAGAATTAAATAGTTGTACGCATTAGGAAATTAGATTTTGGCCTACTTTCAAACCGTTCATGCCATTTCACACTTTTCCTTTGTAGCTTTTGAGATAAAACGCAATCCATATCAGCCGATTCATAGGTAACTGAATAACCAGCTCTACCTGTGATGATAGATAATTACTCCGATTAACAGACATAATACAACCATATGTCCTAAACCTGAACTAATTATGAGAGATTTAGTTTATAAGAGGTAGACATAATGAACAACCTGAACCTCGATATATACCTTTCGTCTGAGGGAAACATCTGATAGTTCAACTCCTCGTGCAAGCAGCTCTCGAGCTCAGTTCCTTTTTCTATTTTAGCATTTGTCTTTTGAGCACAATACTAGCAGACCACAGTAATAGAAAATAAGGAGGTAGCATAAAGTTGTGCAATTTCATAGAACTATTAAGCTAATGAAACGTATAATATATCAAAGCCATAAGTTTATTCTTCGATACTATAGAATCCATTCAATATTATTATGATATCACAACTTAATCTAACTTTTCCAAACAACAAAACTAGCAGTTCACATTAATGGGTTAAGATTGCCATCACATACCTTAAGAAGAGGGAATATTTTCATTACAAATGAGAAAAATCCTTTTGGTTCAATGATCCTTGTATCCCTTCAAACATGGTCACATAATAGAAGATATAGAATATAAGAGAAATAATAATGATGAATATGTAAAAGAACTTTTTACACATACTTCAGCATGGCACTAAGTTCAATCACCCCCAAACAGATTAAGCCTGCAAAAACCACCAACCAATGGCCTATCTGTGTTGCTAGTTTTACTGAAAAATGAGCAGTAATACATATCAAAAGGCTAGACGTACAAATAATAACTTCTTGGTAATTTCAACGCATTTACTTATGGACGGATCGACGTGGATTGTGTTCTATTCCAAACGGGTCAGCTCAGAAAATATGAGGTGTGTCAAACGGAGCCCAATTTCATCCATTCCCTAAACCTTGCAACCTACGACTTCTGCAAATGAATGCAAAACAATTATAAGACCTGAAAGCTCAAATTTTCCCTTTAAGAACATAGTGACTCCAACCATGATTTCACAAGGCTACGTATAAACCAATGAGCATCATAAATAATTATTTTTTTCCTTTAATTGACCAATATGTATGAATATGTGTTGATCTGCAGGTTTTGGATTATTCTAACATAAAGGGATTATTGAAAAAGTTGACTACCATTGGAGCTATTATATTAGACCTTCCATAGTCCCCCGGTCCTTCCCATTGAATAAGATTCCTACCTTGACAAGTGTTAAATTACTCACACTTGTGTGACTGTGACAGATGCTAAATGTGAACCAACCAAATGATTCAAAACAAGAAGAGATCACCAGATCACGTTGCATATATAGATGAACTTAGTAGCAGATAAGGGCTTACAAATTATATACATAGTACCATTAAGATGATAAAGGTAGGAATCTCTTCAAATATATACATTCCATTTTCGACCATCCCTGTAACCATCAATTGTATTAGAGCCATCCAAAGAATAAATGTTTTGTTATAGGGCCACAAATACAAACAGTTTCAAGAATTAGGATGATATGTTTCAAAGTTATAATTCTTTAAATCAACAAAAATGATAGACCAATACCAAAAATAAGAAGAAAGGGGGTTTAACTTTGATGGATTATAAGCATTACTTAGTAATTTTTCACAATAACTGATAATCGAAATATGAAACACGCTTCAGTTGCGATACCTGGGTGGCTGGGTATGTAATTGAGATGAAGATTTGATAGATCAGATCTAAAAGCGCCTTAAGATGTATGCGGTTACAGGTAGGGATAGCAAATGAAGATGAAGAGCAAAACTTGTAAATTTGATTCGTGCTTTTTTTTCTTAATTTTGATATAAAATTTTTTGATGAAAAATTTAAAAAAATTGGAAATGGATGGCGCCAAAGAGTTGGTGGTCAAATGCGGATGTCACGATAATTTTCGTTATCAAATAAGTTTTTGATATTTAAGACCATCCGTAACCGTAACACCAGAACGCCACTTTTTCAGCTGCCACATCAGCGCCACATCAGCGTCAAACTATAACACCAGAACGCCCCTAATCATAACACCAGAACGCCACTTTTTTTCTCCATTCTGGGACCCACCACTAACTAACTAAATTTAATTTTCTTTTATTTAAAATACAATACAAAACATTTTAATTAAAAATACAATACACCACAATAATTAAAATAAAAACCATACATTAATTAATCGAAAATGAAATACATTACTTTTTTAAAATAAAATACATCACACTAAATTTAAAATACAATACGATACGAATAATTAAACTAAATTACGATACGATACAATCATTAAAATAAAATACGATACAATACAATAGTTTATAGTAAAATAACTAAGCCGTGGATGGTGGTAAGCTGCGAAAGTTTGGTGGTAGCATCCAAATGTGCTCGGTGAGATCGGTCCGCAGTTGGTCGTGCACATTTTTGTCCCGTATTTCCTTGGCTCTAGCCTCTCTATCTTGAACACGAGTCCTAAAATCACGACGAGGTCGGTTAGTAGGGTCGTCGATCATTTCTTGCTCGATAGATGATATTGCGAAGTTGTTATCCTCTTGAATCATGTTGTGTAGTATGACACAAGTATACATCTGTCTTCGCATCTTGTTGACACTCAAAGCTCTCCCCGAAATTTTTAAAATTGCAAACCTGCCTTGCAGTACGCCAAAAGCCCGTTCGACATCTTTCCGAGCACTTTCTTGAAATCTCTTGAACTTGGCTCGTTTGTCATCAGTAGGGGAGTGAAAGCCTTTGACTAGTGTACACCAATCCGGATAAATACCATCTGCAAGATAATACCCTTTAGTGTAGTGATGTCCATTGACAGTGAAATCTGCGGGTGGCCCAGTGTCATTTTTGATAGAATCGAACAACGGAGATTGGTTTAATACGTTGATGTCGTTGTTCGAACCCGCCATGCCAAAAAAAGCATGCCATATCCACATGTCGTATGAAGCAACAGCTTCAAGCATAATGGTGGGGTGTCCTTGATCACCTCTAGTGTACTGCCCCTTCCATGCATTCGGGCAATTTTTCCATTGCCAATGCATACAGTCAATGCTCCCTAGCATTCCTCTAAACCCATGCTTCTGCTCGTGTGCTGCATATAGCCGAGCAATATCTGTAGCGGTCGGCTTTCTCAAATATTCCGCCGAGTACAAATCAAAGACACACTTACAAAAGTTGTTTAGACAGTCAAGCGATGTTTTTTCACCCATTTGTAAATACTCATCGAACATATCCGCGGCTGTGCCATACGCCAATTGGCGCATGGCGGAAGTGCACTTTTGTAGCGGCGTAAAACCAAGCCGACCAAGTGCATCCGGTTTTTGTTTAAAAAATTGAAAGTGTTCGGGAATAGGTTCGATGGAGTAGTCGGATATACCTTGTACTATTCGCACAAATAAACCTCGACTCATACGGAAGCGTCGTTTGAACAAATTTGGAGGATACCTCGGGCGCTCGGAAAAGTAGTCGTCCCAAAGACGTTGTTGGGCACCTTCACGGTCTCTTGGAATGTAGCTTCGGTTGCGTGGTGTTCTTGAACTTTGTCCGGCGTCATTACTTAGTTGAGCTTGGTATTGTTGCAAAAGTTGCCACATGTTGTCATCGTCGGAGTCGGATCCGCAAATCTTATTTATCGAATCCATTTTGTGAAATTATGTGATGAAAATGGTATAAAATGGTGTAGAAAATATATTAGATGGATGTGTATAATGGTGGTGAAAGTGGATGGAATATTTATTAAAAATGATGAGGAAAGTGTGGGAAGTAGAAGTGTATAAAATAGTGAAGAAAGTTTATAAAATAAAGGTTAAAGTAGTTTGATTTTGATGAAAATGGAGTGTGAATGGTGTAATATATATAGATATAGAAGTGGTTTGGAAAAAATTTTAAAAAATTTTGAAAAAAACGGGTGGGGAGCGTCCATATTTTTTTTGAAATTTTTTTTTTTTTTTTTTTTTTTTTTGTAGTTCAAACGGTAACTTTTTAAAAAAAAAAACGTTTTTTTTTTAAAAAACCGAATTAAACTTCAAAAGAAAAAGGGAAAAGAAATTAAAAAAACGCGTGGGACCCACAAAAACGCCAAAATCGTCCCGTTATTCGAGTGAGAACGCCGGCCAGAACGCCGGCCAGAACGCCGCGTTAGCGGCGTTCTGGCGTTGTGGAGGCTGAGAACGCGGGCCACGTCCTTGCGTTACAGATGGTCTAATAACTTATCTGTAACCATTTTTTTATTAATTTCATCGTAGTAGTAATTAATAGTGATGTCCGTTTTTAACTAATCAAGTGTACGGATAACAACGTATAAGATATGGATCGGATGAAATCATATCCATATCCATATCCATATCCATATCCGTATCGATATTTATAACCATTTAATTTTAATTCATCAGTCCCAATCCATATCCATAGGCGATGAATTAAGTTGGTTAATGGACGTCCGTTGGATATTCTAACAATGTTAAAAAATTTTCCTAATATGAAATGATACCAACAAATATTGTAACAATAAAATAAATATAACGTAACATACGAAAATCTATTCACAAGAGCGTGTAATCATTGTCGTAAATGAAGCATAATTTGTTACAATTACATGTAAACATATATTTTGACAAATGTAAATGTGTAATCTCTATGTTTATTGGTTAATTACACATGTTTTGATTATCATCTATCGTGGATTGTGACTTCACTATATGATCGGAAGCAAAATTTGACTCAGCACGATCGATTTATGCATTTTGATTTGCTATACAAATCAATAATACAAAAAAACCCTTCAAATATACTTTCGATATTTAAAATTTACGACTTCATATATTCAATAACACCTTAATTTATATGTATGTGATATGTATATATATATATATATATATATATATATATATATATATATATATATGTATTTCGGGTGATAATTGATATATCCATGGATGATAAATTGTTATCCATATTCACTTTTCATCCGTTTAGATCGTCCATATCAACCATTAAATGGATGAATTGAGTAGATATCCACTGAATCGGGTGACCATTGTCATCCCTAATAAAGTGTAATTGATCGTCACTCTTTACATTACAAACCTTTTGATAGTTTCTAACAAAATCATAAAATAAATGGTGGATATTTTATATATCCTTTGATAAAAATGAAAAATTAGCATGAGCTTAATCGAACCAAGCTTAAACGGGCTCGAGATTGAGCATAGCCTAATCAAGCGTATAAACAATAATAATTTATATATATATATAATATTTATGATTAAAGTTTATATATAATATAGAAAATTATAATAGTAAATATTATTATATATATTTAACATTTTAAGAATAAGTTGAACTAGAATAAAACATTATATATATATCAAAATATTAATTAAATAAATAATATTCTATAACAACGAGCTGAGTTCAAACTTGTGAAATATGAAACGAGCCGAGCTCGAACTTTGTATCTAGGCTCGAGACAAGCCGAGCTCGAGCCCTTTGAATTCTAAGCGAGCTGAGCTCGAGTCTAATCGAGCTGGAGCTTGGCTCGGCTCATTTAAACCCCTATTCATGATAACGAACAATTCATTGTTTTCAAAACATCTAAAATTAAAATGTAGTAATCATATTAATTCAATTATAAAAAGTGTATAAGAAAATTTGTATAAGCATAACAACTTTGATTTGGCATTTATATAAAAAAACATATATTATAAAAGAGTTTGATTATACTAGAAATATTAAATACTGATTATGGAAGTATAGATAAGGTTAAACGAGAATGGATTAGTCGAGTGTGTATTATGAAAAACACTAAAATAGTCACTACCCGGGAACATAGCTGTTAAACTCTTACGATTCACGAGTCGAGTCAAAAATTCAAAAAATGAGGCGACTCGAACCCCGACACTTAAATGACTTTGACTCTTACCAGTCATTTATTGACTCTTACGAGTCGTGTGTGACTCTTACGGGTCTTATACGACTCTTACGAGTCAGAAAATCAGACAAAGTGTAATGTAATATAAAATATAAACGGACAAAATAGAAAAATAAATGACTATAATCAATTTTGAATTAAACATTTAGGTTAATTGAATGTCAACGACTTAATTATCAACTTTTACCATGTTTAACTTCGCTTAAAAACAAAAAAGTTAAACAATAATATATTCCGTACGTATACATATCAAAATACATATTTATTGTAAAGTAGTAACTCCAACAAGTCATGAGTCAAGTCACGAATTAACAACTATGCTCCGGATCCACCAAATTAAATTACTTTTACCCAAACGTTTATAGTTCGGTTTTCACCAATGGTTTGAATCCCGGGTTGACCCGGCCGGTTGAACCAGGACCCGAGTATCTAACCGTGTCGGCTAGGAGCGGGTTTTCAATGGTTTTCGACTCGGGTTGGCCCGACGGGTTTTCTGGTCGAATTGGGGACCCGGAACCCAGCGGGTTAACATTTGTTTTTTTTAAAAAAAATTTCGTTGACCAATTGGCTGAGAATTAAGGGATAATTTCGCTTATATCTTTGTAAAGTCGCAATATTACGATTATATTATTGTAAATGTCAAAATAATCGATGTACATATCGTTTATTTGAAAGTATTAGACTACTAAACTTATATATAGACTTCTCAATTATGATGTGTAACATAAATTAAATATAATAAACTATTATATATGACAAAAAAGTTCAAACCAGTTGATCCGGCGGTTCAACTGGTTGAACTGGATCCGGCACTTAGATCGGGTCAACTTGAAAACCGGGTTTTAAAACATTGGTTTTTACCGTCGGGTGAAACATTGGTGGCGACCATGTTTTCTCTTAATTCTCTTTGTTATTTTATTCTGTTTTACAGTTTAATATAAAAATCAATTATCATTATTATAACTGTAACTATATATATTATCATTGCAATTATATCACTCTTCCTTTTAAATAATACAGTAATTGAATTGATGATGATATGGATCATATGGTATTTGGTGAATATTACTCCGTATATTATTATTAGTGCTTAAAATATGATAATGGGCCTTAATTGGCGGCAAAAAAATTTCGTTGCCCGCTAATTTCTGGCGCGAAAATCTTCTTCACGTTCACACCATGTTCCCTCTAATTTTTGATCACTACCTTTTTCAAATTCATTAAATAAACTGTTGCATGTGTTCATTCCAAACGCTTCTCTCGCCCTCTATACGATGCGGAATATACTAAATTTATCTCTTGCCTCTTGGCCATCTGTCAGCAAGCATCTATAATTGTATCTCAGATTCCCATGTAACAAATAGTCTAAATTTCTTCTTGCAAGTTCGCACAAGATGCTAATCGGAACACATTTTATTATCATTTTGTTACTCAATTAGTTTTAAATTGTGCATGAGAAGTTTTTGTTGAAATGCCTAAAAAAAGGAATATTAGCAACAAAAGTTTGTTTCACCTTTTTATTTAATTTGGTTTATATTATGATTATGGATTCCGGATCTGGATTATGCTCGAGTAGAGGAACAAGAGAGGCAGAGAGCAATATGAATTCTATAAACACATCTTGTACATGTCTTTCTACTTTAAAACTCAACAAGTTAATGTCTTGTTTGAGACAAAGTACAACCCAAACTGATATATTTACCTCTAATATTGTCGGTAAAAAGGAATTACCCATTAACCTCTATTATTAGACCACTCCCATCAGTGACTGAAACTGACTGAAACCGACTGAGCCACGTCAGCGCCACATCAGCTTTTTCTCCAAACTGACTGAAACTGACTGACCACTCCCATCAGTGGTCCGTCACTTCATTTTCTGGGATCCACATTTACCAATTTACCTTTAATATATACACACAAACAAAAAAAACAAAACCGTACACGTCGGTTTGGAGACGAGTCCAACCGACGAATGCAAGTGACGAAGTGGTAATATTGGTGTCGGTTTCGTCACTTCCAACCGACGGGAAGTGACGAACTCCGATAGGAGTGGTCTTAGATGACTTGATATGTGTTCTAGAAACTTCAACGTTTTTTTTGCCGATCCTTTTGTAGCATGTTCATAAAGATTTGCTCACTTTTTCGAGTTAGTTGCTCTTTGGGATGATTTAAGCCATATTTTGGTTACTACTCCGTATCAAACTTGTAATGGATCATAAGCCATTACAGGCCTATATACGACACATAGAGTGTGTCAAGGTAATGGCCATAGCTATATTATGTAAACACCCATTTGAATCTTGGACATGTGTTAATCAACATCGGTTTACTGAAATCTGTAAGCTAAAGTTGGACTTTTTTATATTTTTTATTTATAGTTTTAAAATTTTATGTTTTAACAGTCCCACACTATAAATAGTAAATAGTATGAGAGGAGAGGTACTAATGGAGTTACAAAGTCTAGTGAGAATTCAAATATTTTGTTAAGACTCCTTTATATCTTAATAGAAATCAGTGTCCACAATTTTTAACGTTTGCATAGTCAAGATACTAATACTATACAGTTTGGCGCACTAAAGAATGTGTTAGTAAAAGATGATCGTTAAAGTTTAACAAATGCAACCTTTTTTATAAATGTTGCACTTTCTATAGTAATTGCAACACTTTAAACCAAGTGTTGCTTGTAACCTTTGAGAAATGCCACACTTTTAAAAAGTGTTGGAGTTTCGTACTAAAAGTTGCAACACTTGCAAATAAATGTTGCCTTAGATCACCATATGCAACACATATTTTAAAAGTGTTGCATTTTAACTAATCTTAGTTATTAGGCAACAATTTTTAAAAGTGTTGCATTAGCCTCATTTTGTAGTAGTGAAATCTCCTTTTATTTAAACTCGAGCTATGTAAAGCTATAAATGTTGTAAACATTTTCAATATTAATATATTTTGTTAAAACGACGCATATATAGTCGTTTACTATATATCTTTGTGCTTTGTTATTGATTAGTAACACCCAAATCGTGCTTCCGCAAATCATAAAATTTTGGGGGTGTTACAATCCCCGGGTATTATGATATCCCAAGAGCCACCGATCCTCATTGAAATATGTGTGTTTACGGTTATTTGATGCAAACTCATAGTTATGCTAAGTTGAATAGTGTGTGACAAGTTCATTCACTTAGCTTCGTGCTAATCCCTCATTTACTTCCTGCAGGTTATGAATAGATATGTGGGTGGACAAGAAGTTGATGCCTTTGGCATGGAATGTTTGACTGCTCTGTGAACTCTGAGTTTAGTTTTGTTATAAACTAATTTTGGAATTATATAATACCCCGTTTGTGTAATATGTGTACAGTGTTTTAATAACTTTAAACTATGATGTATCATATTTTGAAAAAAAGTTATGTACATTTCCATTATGTATAATAGTAAAGTATGTTTTTAATATACGCTTCCGAGTAAAATCATATAATATTGATGTCTAGAATGAGGGGTGTTATAGTTTGTTACCGACCTGTGTGATAAATTGGGTTCATACCCTAACTCGGCAAAAAGTGATAAGTTCATACCCGGTCTGCGCCATTAACCCTTATTTTAAAAGAGAAATTCCAGGTAGTTGAATGTATTTGATTGGTTAACTGGATGTTACGAAAATTAAAACATTTAATTTGTACCAAAGGGCATTTGACCTAGCGGTATGTGAGTTAACTTTTAACCTAGTGGTTGTGGGTTGAAGCCTCTTGGAAGGCATTATCTAAATAATTGTGATTGTGTATGTGTGAGGTATTTGTAGGTTTGCCTTTCTCTCTCTCTATATATATATATGTATATGTATATATATATATACTAGTTGAAAACCCGCGCTATGCAACGGTAAAATTAATAACAGTTAAGAAATTCTAGTGTTCGATGATGATAATCAGTCAACCGATTATGGTTTTACAAACTTAGCTTACCAAGTTTTAAAATTTTCAACAATTTCTATTTTTGCGGTCATAATAATTTTGTCTTTCTTTATTTTATCATAATAATCATTGATAATAATGGTTCAGAACGACAATTGTTTTTATTTATTTATATATGATCAAACACCTTAAAATATATATAATATTATAAATTAAAGTTTGATTGATCATTGAACTATTGAGTTAAAACAAGGAAGTAGGCATAATTTATTTGAATTTAGTAGTTACTACACTTTGAAGTAATTAGCGGAAGGGTATAACTGTAATTTCTGATATTCCACTGTATAAACATTAAGTCTAAATGCTAAATGCTTAATAAGGGATTAAAATATATATATTTTGTCAATAGCTCTCATTATTTTTTTAAAAAATAGCAAAGGAGTTGTTTTTCCAATCAATTTTAAGTAGCACATTAATTAGTTGGCTTGTCTTATTTAGACTCTAATTAAATCTACATGCTTAAACTATCCAAACCTTTCAAAGAAGTATACTCTGAAAGTAAACTTTTTCTAATATGTGTGGGATGGTTATTATACTTTGAAAGTATGTGTTTTACTTTGTAGGATGTTGCAGCAGTTTTTATTGGTTACGTACGTATATTAGGCCGTTAGGTTTTTTGGTTATGTTAAGGGGTGGAAAGAAAAGTAGGTCTCAGTTTTAAATTAGTAAATGCAAATCTATAAATCTATAAAATATACTTAAAGCAAAATAGCATGGAGAAGTTTGGATCATTGATTAAATTTATTCCTTAGCGATTTAACGATCTAGATTTGTTATTGATAATTACATTTTACACCCCTAATTATTTATTGAGCCTTTTTAATATAAACTAGATCATAACCCGCGAATTCGCAGGCTATCTCATGATTATAATACATAAGTTATAAGTATATTTTTTTGGAAAATGATAAAAGAAACCTTTAGGGTTTTCATATAAGTACCTCTTAGGGCTTTCATATAAGTACTTAAGACACGAAGTTTAAAGAAGTAATCATTTATTTAGAAATATAGGGGACGTGCTAATTGGAGCTGTAAATATTGTAGGTTGTTAGATTTAAACTAATTTAATATCAGCACAAAAGAAGTAGCTAGGCCGACAATTATTATTAAATTTAGAATCATTGGGTAACCGGTCTTGATAGCATGATGTACACAATAAGTTGCACCAACTATGGTGACTTTATTTACGATGAATTATCTTAAACCAAAATGGAGATGGCTTAAGTATTGGCTATGGAGTAAGTACTATATTACTATCCAATTGAAATGCAGAGTAATATATAGAAAGACAGATTATAAATATAAACATTAGCAGTAGCACGTATACTAATCGTATTGAAAAATGTAAAGCCTTGCCTGAGGGACTGTCCAGTCTTTAGAGTTTAGAGAAATGTTTGCATCGGATCAAAATGATGTCATGCTAAAGTTGCCCATCAAAATAGCCATTTTGTGACAATTCATCTTAAAAAATGTTAACGATGAAACTATACATCCAATTCTTTCTATATTCTCTTACGACCAAAGCCATCTATTTTGTATACCTTAAAGTGCCCTAAAAATAAAGTCAGTAATATAATTTTTGATGTAAATGTGTTTCTAAAGTTAGAAATCTATACAAATATGCTCATAATTTATAATTTAATACTACATATAGTAGTATGAAAAATAAAAATATCATCTTGTTATTGCAATCAAACTTTATATACCGCATCAGACCTCATACATAAAAAAATACTCTCAAAAAGAAAACTAAATATAAAAAATCAGCCCTGATACAACGCAATCTCTTCGTGAGAAGTATCGAAACCCTTACAAATGTGTCATAATCTTGCAATCCAAGTCCAAAATCTGCACAAAAGGTATATTTATCGCTAAGTAAAAAATAATAGAGATCGAAAGATCACCAGAATGAAGTGGATACATGTATTTTACCACTGTCCAATAGGCAACAAAAATCAAGGGTCATACGAGCTTATACCATACCATAAGATAAGATATAGGATAACTTAAGCCACCAAGTTCAGAATCTTAGTTTATTTAAAGTTTTTAACTTGCCAAAGGAAATGATATAGGCACTACCAACCAAGCTGAAATAATATATCGATATGGTGGATATATATTTTATAGCAATGAGTGTATTTCTAATTAGTTGCCAAAAGAAATAAATACAGGCACTACCAACCAAGTTAAAGAAAATATAGTGAAATCCAAATATATAGTAGTGAGTGTTCTAACTTGCCATGAATGTAGGCACTACCAACCAAGTTAAAGAAAATATAGCGAAATCCAAATATATAGCAATGAGTGTATTTAAGCAACTAAAAGAGTGAAAATGTTGACACGCTTACTAAAATAATGGTTTTACAATGGTTAGTTATCTACATAAGAAGTCAAAGAGATAATTAAAAAAAACTTTAAAATTCGACTCCTGTGAGTCGAACCATCCAAATGTAGCAGTTGACTTGTCGGGTAAAAGTAGAAATCACAACAATTCTAAAGTTTCAAAAAATGCAACTATAAGACACTATTAGTAGTTGTTAGTCAAAAGAAGCTTTCAATGAAATTTGTCAAAATATTTCGTGGTTGATTTCAGTCAGTCATCCTTCACAAAACAGAATGATGTCTGTTTATGTCCTGAATCTGAATTAGGTGATTATGCCACGACACATTCATAGCTTTCTTTTGACTTTGAAGCCTTAACTTACACTCTCACACACATATGTACCTATATGATAACATATATATATCCATGTCAACCCGGTATATCCATATTATTCCCAACTGTACAAAGAATTACGTGTTAGCCGACCCGCCCATTTTCCACCTCTAAACAATAAACAATTGACATGTTCAGAATGTTATCCAAGTGAAAAACTTAAAAGGTTGGTAAAACCAACCTGATTGGTTTGTCGTGCTGAAGATATACAGGTGTGCGAGTAAGGCACAATGCTATAGCCACTGATCCAATGAAGAAGACAGTCTTCTTTTTGCCATATAGCTTATAACCTAAATAAAACTTAAGTGTTTTAAAAGTATTTTAACGAATTCTAAAAAGTTTTGTCCATAGTTATACCAATGTTAGTCTGTTCATTAAGTGTACCAGACTCCATAGAAATGACACATATCAGAGGGCCATATAGTCCTTTATATTGCACTACAATTGTACATTTTCTTTCATATCGAAACTGCATTTGTAATATATTTTTAGTTAAAACCGCTTTCATTGTTCTTACTAATTCCTTATCAACCCCTCCTACTTGAGTATTAATATCTAATTCTTCAATATATTTACACCCTGAAGGAGTATAAAACTGGAAAAATTCAAATGCATAAATCTGAAAATTATAATGTGCAAGGTTATAATTAAGAAATCTCAACCTGGACATATCATAAACACGTCTTTCCAAGGTCTCGGTAAGGTCGATTATCATCTCTAAAAACTACCTCTGCAAAATGTAACGTGACTGTATAATTTTCGTTTGCTACTCAGTTAAGTTGGTGAATGAGCCATTGGAGAGTGGTGAGCTGTAATGTAAAATAGTGATAAGTGATTCATAGTGAGTTGGTGAATGAGCCATTGGAGAGTGGTGAGTTGTAATATAAAGTTGATAGTGATAAGTGATTCATAGTGAGTATAGATGCAAAAGTTACAATACACTCACTTAAAGATTCTTTATTGTCTCATATACTCCATGTGTTGCTTATTCCTCATGGATCACTTGAAAAGAACTATCCAGCACCAGCTAGAACTTGATCTGCTTCATAGACCCAGTCACCAATGGAGCAGTGGCAATCAGAATCACCAAACACTTGAGATGGCAAGTCACCTCTGATTAATTACTAATTGTCAATCTCAGCTAAGTTTTAACTCAAAATGGGTACATGTTCTAAATAATTAAATTTACCTATCATGCCATTAATAAACAATACAAATACTAACCTTTGAAGTAGAACTTCATGACTCCATAAGCAACTGGTGTTAAACAACAACACATTGGCGGTTATCTATGACTATGAATTATTCAAGAGATTCTACAATTTAACACCATCCAACAAGTATTAGCAAGATTATAATTATCCACCGTATTGGTTAAAAAATGACGCCTAAAATCAATCCCCTCTTGTCATGAACGTTATAGAACCAGCCGTTCATAACTGTAGAAGAACCCATATCTGTGACAGATTTTAGTGATTCTGAGAGCCGATTTAGCAGCTTCATCAGCGTTATCACTTCATTACTATGCAACTGCAGCTATGACCCATACACATAAATTTGAATACTAAGTAAAATACAGAATTTTGAAAGAAGCGATGTCAAACTTTAAAAGAGGTATATGATACTTACAGGCTGATTTGCGTGTTTTCTTTACCAGTGATAGAAAATAGGATTTTTAGTGTAATTTATAGGACAAGAACTGGAAGTTTCCCCACTTAATCCAGAGAAATACATCAAATAATACCTTAAAATATCTGAAGAAAGGTGAAGTTACAAGCTCTTGGAGCAACGGATTTAAAACGGCTTTATTAACACTATCAACAGTCTCACAATCACATGAAAATATAATTCTGAAAATGACATTATTTTACTGAATGAAGTTCGTCCTATTACAGAATTTAGTGGGAAAATTGAAGTTTTAAAACTGAAAGTTTTTGATGAAGAAAATTTCCATGTTTCTTTTCTTTCATTTGGGCATTTCATCGAATACATGATATTCATAAATCAAACAAGAATACACTTAATGCAAGACACAGTTTCTGATTGCAAAAGTATGAAAATCTAAAGATCATTCAAGTTTATGAATGCAAAAAGAAAAGAAAAAGAAAAAAGACTACTCACATATGTGCATAAAACAATGAAGATCACCCGCAAAAGTAGCCTTGTTTCATGTATTAGATGGACCTGATGAAATGCAAACTATCAGAAATATTCTTAACCACCATAGCTCAAAACATAAGCATTTCATTATTGGACTGGATTGGAGGCTTCAATCCATAAAATAAAAAAAATTTCATCAAGGTTAGAGGAAACACTAATTGGTCAAGCTAAACCCGCTTGAATCAAAAGATATGGTCATACCTTATTAAGTGATACCTGATGAATTTAAGTCTAGAAACACTATAACCATCAAGATGCACAATGATCAACCACAAGGATCGGGAAAAAATATAAATCAAATAAATAGGGAATAATTGATAGCACATACAACAAAAAACATTCGTAACTGTGTTTGTTCAAGCAATAAATAGAAGGTAACAAACCTGAGTGAAGGATTTCCGTGAATATACATGTTGAAGCATGATAATCCATTAGCAAATCCAATCAAAATAAATCTTCCATCCATAATCAAAAGATATTGACAAACCCTGAAATCTTAAAACTGGATTTTTAGAAATCACAAATTAAATTGAATTCAATTTTTAAGCAATCGATTAATTTAAAAATGAATAGAAGAATAGATCGATCTGTTTGGCGAATTGAAACTAATCTTTAAGGAAATAATAGAAATTATGAAGCAGAGAGCGTATGGCTAGTCGTGTATCAGGTGCTTACGAAATTAGGGTAACACTGTTGCCACACTTCATCAACGATTTCAGTGATGAAGAAGGTTAATTGAGGGGGATTAGCAGCGACAATGGGTAGATTACAGTTTTGAAAAAGATAATTAGGGTTTTGGAGGTGGTGATTGAAGGAAGAAAGAGGTGGTGATTGAAGGAAGAAAGAGGTGGAGCCGTGAAAATAGATCTCACGGAGAGGAAAGCGATTTAGACTTAAGTTTGTTATGGAGGTAAGCGTATTTTACTCCGTATATTTTATCCACGTGTTAGAAGCCCGCTCGAATAATTTTTACGTATCTTTATTTATTTTAAAATTTTAAATTTTGAAATATGTAGATAATGTGGAAATTTTAAAATTCAAATTCACTTCCTGAAATTTCGCAATCGAATCAAAAATTTTGAAATTTAAATTTAAAAATCAGATTTCAAATTTGTTTTTCAAAATTAAGTTGCTGATATTTCTCAACCGACATGTTTAAGAGGGGTAATATAGTAAAATTAAATGATGATAACTAACATATTATATAAACAATCCTGATTATTATAATCAGTGGTTCAGATTAACTTGACTAACTCATTTAACGGGTAAGATTAGATCAAACGAATACAAAGTCAAAATGTTTACGTATTTAGACTCCTCCAATAATAATAAAAGGAGATTTTCGACATAAATAAATAAAATTAAATAATTTAATAATTAATATTTTGGATATAACAATAAAAAATACACACGGCCAAACTGCCTACCGTATTTCTCTCAAAAACCCCGGAACCCTACTTCTCTCTTTCGATTGCACCTTCATCCTCATCATCGATGGGTACAAGAAACAAGATTCTAACAAACGATAGTTATCAAAAGCCATACAACTTCAATAATTATCAATTGCTTCTCAAGTAAGCTTCTTTAGATTTTCTCGAACCCTATTTCCTATGGATCGATGACATGATTTCGATTTCTTTCAAAATTAAAGTTTGACATGTAATTTTATCATTATATTGTGTTTTCTAAAACATGTTCTTCGTTTTGATGTTGATTAGGGTTTCGATTTCTGGTTCAAATTCTGGTATCTTCACCTATCTTATTTTGTATGTTATTTTGTTAAGGCTTAACTTTTCGTTATTATGATTAATTTTATTTGTGATTTGTGCAGGTTACTTTGTTTCGAGATACGGGTTATGATTTTTATGAGTTTTCTGTATGATTCATTTACATTCTAATTTTCTCTTTAAGCTCTTTCAGTTTTATCTTGATGTACTTTGATTGTTTTGCAGTTTGAATATCGATTATGGATTTCTATATAATGTGTTATTATAATTATACGGATATTGTCCTATGTTACCCGTTCAACCTATTTGATAGGTTTTCTATTGTTTAGCTTAACCCATTTGATCACTCAGATCAACCCCTAGATAGGTAATCAGGTCGAAATTGCCATCTATACTAGCTACATAAGTAAAAAAAGAGGATGAAATTTAAAGTTTTGGAGTTATGGCCCTAGGAATCATTAGCTGTAGGAAAAGTACATTCCTGAATATGTAAGCTAATGAACTATTTATTTTTGTATTGAATATGCATGTAAACTATACGAGAAGTCAAAGATGGATAATCTCTTAGATCCAAGAATGCAGAATGATGGTAATGTGGGAAAAGATGTAATGCAAACAATTCGTGTGGCTTTATTATGCCATCTTCGATTGCAAAGCTATCAAAAAGAAATAGTTCAACACCATAATGTAGTTCATTTATTATTCTAATTATCTTTGAGGCGAACTTAATGATAAATATAAATGATTTCAGTAGCTCTTGACGGAAGTTACTCCAAGGTATGCATACTGTTTGAGTGCTCCAATTATATCGAATGGCTGTAAGCTATGTTTAACATTAATGACGAATTTTTCTTCAAGTTTGAGTCGATTAATCTAATATAATGCAAGATCAAACCCTTATTTGCCACCAAGAATCATCATTGTCCCCAGTGTATCTTATGTATGGAATGGGAGTCCCTCGGTACCTATTTATATCTTATACTTTATATTAATACTCTACTTTCAAATGCACAAAATAGTTGGAGTATGATGTATGTTATCAAACTAGGTACAGAGTTTTTGAATTCTGATGTGTTTTGTTTTTGTTTGTGCAATTATTGCTATAGTTGAGACAAGATTGAAGAGATTTCCCGGTGAGTATCCCCCCATGAAAGTGATGTTCCAAGTTTAGGTTGTAGTGTAGACATGTGTCAACTATCTACTTTGTTTTTTTTTTCCTTGGTCATAATATCGTTGACAGTACATGAGGCAGTTAAGAAGTGTAAATAAGTTGAATAACTGAATAAATGTGGTGAATAGAATAGGATCAATGGTGGGAATTGGCATATAGACTTGAATGCTTTTGATTATAGTTTTAAATTGGCATATAAACATGAATGCTATTGTAAGGAAGTAAGGAACGTTAGATAACCCTTACATGTTGATGTTTAACCGGAAAACATTAAAGCATCATACGGTCAACATCTCCGACATCCCAAGAGCCTAGAAAGACATGTTCATTTGCAGATTTGTGAAGTACATATCTGAAAAATAACCATTACATTGTTGCATCTCATTCTGTGGGCTAATCAAATTAAGCTTGATCGTTTAACATAAGATGTGCATACTTCTTAAAAGCTACCTTCCGTATGCTTATAGGGATTGGTCCAATGTAGATGGTATGATTTTCACCCACCTTGCCATTTTACTTTGTACACTACACTTCGTCTGACCATGGATACCAATTTAAAGCATTTTAATTATTCTTTATGCTTAAACGGTTGATTTTGCGCTTATGAATGTGATTGCATATATATTGTTGTTTTGCTCATCATTATTGAGTTGGATGTTTGAAAGGCTTTTTTTGCATCGTAGCAAAAACTTTTACTGGTGATGATCTGCTATGATAATGGTAGGACACTACATTGAAGCAGACAAGGCTTACAGTCTACTAGCTCTACTGCTCTACTATAGGAATGATCAATTGAAGCAAACCGAGGAGGTGAAACTGTAAAGGTAACTAAGATTTTTAGGGCTTATATTTTGAAACTAATGATGCCGTAAGTTGCTGTGATGCCAGAGCCGTCAATGGAAACTTTCGATACTATCGCAGTAAGTTTTAGGTATTATTGTTAGTTATTATTAATTTGATTTTAGTATTATTTGATGTATTAAGTGTTTATAGTTTTAATTTGTTAAATTCTATAAACTGCATTGTTTTGAGTCTCATACCCATCAATATTTGTAGTAAGTTCCTCGAATGCACATCCTTAATTTTTTTGCAGAATTTAATTCTTATATAATTGAATATAGAGGCACTCTGTTTTTTGCAGATACCTTGGTGGGCTCTAACTTTGCTTTCTTTATCTAAAAGCAGCATTTGACCTTAGTACTTCGTTTGTTCAGTGACTGCCTTGCTATGACTCTATTCCATGCTTCTTTCCTTCCACTTCGTTATGAGACATGGCTTAAGAGATATGATTATTTTCAGGTTTTGTTATTCTTTGGCCCTTCAAAAAAATATAAATATCCTTGCTTAGAGTTGAAGATATAAATGAAACTAAATTTCCTTTCTTTCATTTTGCATTGCAGCTGTTTAAGTGAAAATGAGTGTGCTTCTTTACGCTCCACCCTTGCTTAACATGCTTAAGGTAAAATAAACAGTATCTATCTTAAATTAGTGATGTTTATGGTTGAATTCTACATACACTCATTTACTGAGCCTACCATTTAACAGTTTCAGTGCGTCACATACAATACATTCTTTGGAAATTATTGAGGTGTAGCATTAGTGCAGGTAGTTATTCTTATTTGATTATTATTTATTTATGTACATGTGTTTGGTAATGGGTCAAAATGACTTTGTGTCCTAAAGGTATTGTTAATGTGGGTTGATACGGATTGGATTGGCCCTTTATCCAAATGCGTAATATTAATGAGATAGATTGTTGTGTTCACATTATGACACTTTGGAAGACCTTCGAGGCTTCGACTCATTTGACCCGCTAAAGATTTATAACCCATATTAAATTGCGACTATTGATTTTACATTATCATATGACCCATTACCCATTGAATTCGCCTTCTTCTTTTACTATCGTTCGATGTTCATTTTGCAGACACTATAATGAGATGCCAACTCTTATAGAAGGTTATTTTATTCAGCAGTAGCAAGTTCAAAATCTAATACATTTTTTACTATACAACCTATATTTGATGAGTTTCTTAGAATTATAGAATCTTTAATTTGTTTATGTACTGATATTTTAATTGAGGTTTACAATGGGTTACACCATTTAAAAGTAATGCTTTGTTTGTTTTCATGTTTGGTTTTTGTTTATTCGTTACTTGGTTGGTTTAAATGTGGATTTTGAAAAATGAATAAGCTATAATTACCTTCGGAGGGTACTTGTGTCTACTCAGTGATTTTGTTCTTTATTTATTTATTTATTTGGCATTTTCTATATTACGGAGGGCTGAATCTAAACCCACCCCCAAAATTCTGCTCCTACCCCCTGGCCCACCATTTTCAGTCTAATTTTATTTAAGTTTGATCTAGTTCAGTACAGAATCAGTTTCAGTTTTAGACTAAACAGAGGGTAGAAATTAAAAAAAAAGGGGGTAGGAGCAGAAAAAGAGTGGGCCAGGGGGTATGGTTAGCAGCCCCCGTTACGGAGTAGTAAGTTAAATCTAAGTTCTGCACATTGGGTTGATACAATGCAAGTCAAAGATGTGTGTGTGTGTGTTTTTTCTCTCAAAAGAAGTTCATGTATATGTATTTATATAGTTACAGTGATTGGTGAATGGATAATTTGGACTCGATTAATACTTTGTTCCTTCAGATGTTCACCTCTTTTACATGACATGTATTATTATTTTTAAAGCTAAGTATCTTTTGTTTATTTATGGCAAATGATATTTCCACCATGCTATTTGATAACTCCACCACTATTATGCATTAACAGGTTTAGTTGCATAAGTGGATTTCAAATGGGTGATAAAATAGGTTTTATGGCTTAAAAATAGAGAATGGAAATAACTACATTACTATGCATGGTTTGTCAATGTGGTTTACACATAATTGCACTGTCAATTTATATACTTTATTTTTTGTACTGGCATTCCAAAAATTTAAATTTGTGACGTATTCGGTCCCTCTTCCAAGTGAAATGGGTTAACATACCCTAATTTTCTATTTTTTTAATAATAGCATTTTGTGTATTCCTTCATTTTGTTTAAACTGAACCAAAATTTACAAAGTCAAATGTGGTAGCCCGCATCATTCCACTATAAAAAACATTCTAGATATTGGATTATCTTTATTGGCCACAAATGATTTTTAAGCACCGAAAATATCTTTACGTATTGTATCTAGATTTAATCTTGATTACACTTTACCCCCTAAACCCCATACATTATTAGTAAATAAAAATCCTTTAAGATTTAAATAACGAAAACATTTGACAATAACCCGCTTTACCGCGGGTCTTTTATCTAGTTTTATTATATACTATAAAATAATCATAAAAATAATAGATCAGATAATTTAGTTCGATGATAAGGATAAGTTTAACTTTGTACCGGAAGAAAGTTTAATGTTATATAATTACTAATTATTAATTCTTTGTTTAAGTAGAATTTTTAGGTATATAAAAGCATTTGATTGGTTAATTGGAAGGTTGGTGAAATCTCAACATATGATTGATTAATAGGTGTCAAATTTTACAAAAATTTCATTAAGACAAGTTTTCTTTTATTGATATTTCGATTAGATAACTATTTACCAAATATTCACAGAGTGTAGTATTTAACTTGGTAAAATGGGAATAAAGGGGAATGAGCGAATAGTTATATATGATATGATGGATTGATGGAGTATAAATAATAATATTTTGCAACCCCAAAGTTTTTCAAATAGACGTAATCAAGCTTTTATCCAATCTAATACTACTCCGATCCGTAGTATATATTTATAGTTAGATACTAGCATATGATGGTTGCTTAAATGGGTTATAGGATGTGTTGGGTAAAGTATATGTTACACTCAGTTTTCACTTTTGAACCACTAAGAAAGTGAGTCAAAGTAGATTTGAAAACGTTATATTAGTATAAAACTTGGGTGGTGATATTTCCACTAAGGATTTTGATAAATCCACCACACCTCTGCATTCACAGTTTGTACTGTATAAATAAATGATGCACATTTATAGTGGATTTATCAAAATCCTTAGTGGAAATATCATCACCCATAAAACTTTGGTCAAAATTTCACATACAAAATAGTCAAAGTCATTTGACTAAATGGGTCAACATGTAAAAATGGTCAAAGGTCACCATCAAAACTAGTCAACCATTGACTAACAAAAATCTTTTCCATGAAACATTTTCGTTAAAATTTTACAAAATATTTACAAAAATGGTAACAAGCTTTATACCGCAGCCCGGTCTCTAATGACCCTTGAACCCAAATCAAATAACCTTGAGCATTGCCTTGAGTTAACTCCTTCACCTTCTTAATGACCTAAGGACACACACACAACGACACGTAAGCTCAAAAGCTTAGTGAGTACAAGGTTTTGACACCATGAAAACACCATCAACTATATAAATCAACATTTAACAACAATAATTAGTAAATCAACTGAAATATAAATTTAAACAACCCTTATCACTTAATTCCTAATAAGTACTTACAACCCATTTTTAACGCCCTTTTGTGCCACCTGCACTATTCCTAAGCATTGGATCCAAGCTAGGCTATGAGTCATTTGACCCATTTACACCTTTTTTGCCACGTCGGCATTATCACCCTTTTTGCCACTTCGGCATTAACACCCTTATTGCCACTTCGGCATATTATCATACTAGTTGTAAGACATTAGTAGTGCATAAGTGATATATTAAAACAACCATCTTTGTGTGTGCCCCTAGTTTGGAAAAAGAAATGTACTCACCTGATTCTCCTTGCAAATTATTGATAGTACAATTCTTTAACATGATTCCACCAAAAGCTACACATTTAAATAAAGCAACATATATATAATCACACAATAATAAGGACTCCTTTATTCGATCCAAACAATCCCCATTAAATCTTAATCTATAATTTATTAATAAGCTTACATCCTTACATAACAATTAACTACTTAGATAAACTAAAATTCTAAAATTGGATAGCTCTCGCCTCCAAGACCTCTTCCTGGAGTCGATAAGTCTAACCAGAGAATTGTGTTTTCAAGCTCTCGACTCCAAGACCCCTGTCTGGAGTCGAGAACACCCCTGAAACAGATTTTTGTCACCAAAAAGTCCCAAACATTCTCATTAAAACACTTTTTTTTAAACACCTATATTGTAACACCCCCAAATTCAATGTTTAGCGGAAGCAAGCTTTGTGTGTTACTAATCAATAATCAAGCACCAAAGTAAAGCAAACAACATCTATATGCAACGTCGTACCATAGTACAAAAGTATTACATTGTTCAATCATAGTACAAGCTCTGAGTTCAGAAGTAGTTTCCTAGAGATTCTATTACATAATAATCATAACCAAAAATAATGCGACAGAATCTCCAAAGTAGTATGCATGTGACTCGAGCTATCAGTCCCCCCAGGGTGTGCAGTCCTAATGCTGTAATGTACCTGAGATAAATGCTAAAAAGTGTCAACCAAAAGGTTGGTGAATCTCACAGGTTTAGTATAGTAAGTCATTTATGAACCACAAGTAAAGTACCAGTAATGCCCTCGAGCATAGCAAGTAAATCAGTAAGTCAGTAAATCAGTAGGTCAACACAATTACCATGAGCTCACAAGTTGAAGCTTAACAGTGTAGTGTGAATGGTACAGTCAAGTACAGCATCACGTACCCCCGTGAGTACTATCCGGACACTCATATGTAACAAATACTAATATGCCTGTTTCTACGGTGTAATCCGTGGTAGCACTACTACCCCAGGCAGGGATTGTCAGTCCCAAATGGATCCATTTACTAGTAATCGCGCTTAAGTCCATAACTTAAAACTTATGATAGGAGGATTTCAGTGGATAAAAAGTAACTCATGTAAAGTATGTAAAAGTAGTGTAAACAGTTCAGTACTTGTGTTCATACGTAAAACGGTAGCAAATATCTCACCCCAAAGTAGAAAACAGTAAAAGTGGGGCTGTAAGACTCCCCTGAGTCTAGCAAACAAGTATAGCGGATGTAAGTCCGTAAGTATGTGTCGGATGTAATTCCGTAGTGTGGTTCTCCGAACCCTGCAATCTTCTGGCGTCCGAAACGCACAAGGTCGTAAGCAAGTAAGTAAGTTGGTGTCACGAAGGATCACCCATGCTAGTTGTCCACTCAACTAGGAAATGTCCAAGTATTTGTTCGTACGTTTGAAATCATTTTGTAAATAAGTGTGGCTCGTTGGTGACGGTGTGTAATAGTAATTCTCCTCAAAAGCATTATTATTATGTTTCGATTCATTTGTATACTCATGAAAGTGATTGTTAACCATTCTTGCATTGGTTTATATCGTATTGGCCAATTATTATCGTTCGGTAATCATTTTAAGTATATTTCAAAATGCTGAAAAATGTTGACCAAGTTTGACCGCGGACTGAGATCTCATCTCGCAGGACAGAACTCGTCTCGCAGGATGAACTCATCTCGCAGAGCAGAACTCGTCTCGCAGGACAGAACTCGTCTCGCAGAGCAGAACTCGTCTCGCAGGACAGAACTCGTCTCGCAGGTCAGAACTCGTCTCGCAGGAAAGAACTCGTCTCGCAGGCCAGAACTCGTCTCGCAGAGCAGAACTCGTCTCGCAGAGCAGAACTCGTCTCGCAGAGCAGAACTCGTCTCGCAGAGCAGAACTCGTCTCGCAGGGCGAACTCGTCTCGCAGGACGAACTCATCTCGCAGGACAACTCATCTCGCAGGACGAATTCATCTCGCAGGACAAACTCATCTCGCAGGACGAACTCATCTCGCAGGATCGGCTGTTAGTAGTTTCGTTTATGGTAAAGTGATCAAACAAGCTCGGTTTGACCCGAAACTTTTACACAAGTCTTAAAATAGTTTATAGAGCCTAAGAAAATTATTGGTTCGTGTCGGGGTTCACCCGAAGTGTCGGTTTTTAGTAACTTCCAAAACAGTCCTCAAGTTCATTTTTCGGTTTAGTCGGTTTGTTTCGCCATTTATTTTGACTCATTTCTAGTCCGATTTAAGTTCCTCAAAAATTACCACATGTTCTACTAGGTCTCTAGTACCTTACATAATTTTCTCAAGAACTATGGGAGTCTCTAAGTTAGTTAAATAAAATCGAGAAGGTGTCGGGTCCGAAATCCGGCCAAAACAGTGATAGTCGTACAAATCGGGTTTTCTAGGAGAATGGGTGTATTTCTAAGCTTCGAGCAAAACACGAAAGTTGTAGACAACGAAAATACGAAGATTTTAGCATTTGTTTCATGCATTTTCGTTGTGTTTTCGATTTTATACGAATATTTTCGTGGAGTCACAGAATCTGTCCCAGATTATATATATATATGTATATGTGTTTCAAAAATGAGTTTTGGCATGTTATTTGGACAATATATGGTTAAGTGGACATGATAACATGTTAATACATATGTTACAAGTAAAATACAAGAGTGATGAAGTTCCTTGCAAAGATCTAGATGAAGAGGAAAAGAAATGAAGCCGAAAGCTCGTTTTGATACGTTTTCTTGAATTCCGGCGTTTTCTTGAATTCCGGCGTGGCGGCTCATGGTGGCACTATGGTGGTGATATGGTGGTGTGGTGGTGGAATTGTGACAGCCTTTGGAGGCTGATAATTTCGTTCAAAGAGAGAGAGAGAGAGGGAGTAGAGAGAAGATGGAGGAAGTGTGTGAAAGAAAAGTGATGGAAATGAGGTAGGGGTTGGTTGTGTATGTAAGTAAACAAAAGAAAAGGCATGGCATGGGCATGGGAGTGTCTTGATGCAGATTTTCGGTGGGTCCCATGGACATGGGTGTGTTAAATATTGTTCCTCAATGTTGCGTATCGTACGGTGCTCGTTTACCCGTTCGTTTCGTCGTTCGTTTAATCGCGTAACGTTTAAATAGTACGTTTTTGTTAACGATTTAAAACACGATATTTTTAATAAAAGTTTTACTCAAGTAAAATATTTTAAGTTACTAAAATAATATTCGAGTTTTCGTTTGGTCGTCGGTCGCGAATTGCGCGTTTATTCGAGTCGTGTAACGTTTTTAAACGTTTTATTTGTTGGCATGTAATCGCGATATTTTTACTTGAAGTATTTTATCAAAATACTTAGTTTTGAGTTATAAAAATATAACTTGAGTTTATTTCGCGTGTCGGGCGCGTTTCGCACGTTTTCGTCGCATACAGAGTGTTTTTGGACGATATTAAATACGTGTAATATATTCTCGCAATATATTAAGGTAAATAATGTTTGTTTGGATAATTCCACATTATTTTAACAGTTTGTCACCAACGTCCATAATAAACAGTGTCGGACCTCGTCCGGTTCATAAGTGTACGATTTAAATAAATCGCGAATACGTGTATGCAATTACACAGAAAGTTACGTTTATTTAGATTAATATAATACTAAATACACGTAATTACAAGTAGTTTATGCACTAATTAAAGTCCTAAATCTGCGGGTGTCACATTCTCCCCTCGTTAGGAGAATTTCATCCCGAAATTAGCTCAAAGTCGCGGTGTGAGTAGAGTCTGTGAACAAGTGTGGATATTTCAGTCGCATTTGGTCTTCCCGTTCCTAAGTGAATTCAGGACCACGCCTCGAATTCCACCGGACCTTAACGATGGGAATACGACTCTGTTTCAAGCGTTTGACCTCACGGTCCATAATTTCCACGGGTTCTTAGACAAAGTGTAGTTAGTCGTCAATGTGTATCTCGTCGAGAGGTATAATCAGTGTCTCATCAGACAGACATTTCTTCAAGTTAGAAATGTGAAAGGTAGGGTGCACGCTACTGAGTTGAGAAGGTAGCTGCGGTCTGTATGCCACTGGACCAATCCTTTCTAGGATTTCGAACGGTCCGATGTATCTGGGATTTAGTTTTCCACGTTTGCCAAAACGAATAACGCCTTTCCAAGGCGAGACTTTCAGAAGTTCTCGATCTCCAACCTGGAACTCGAGATGTTTGCGTCTCACGTCAGCATAGCTTTTCCGACGGTCACGCGCGGCTTTCAGTTGGTTTTGTATGCCGACGATCTTTTCAGTTGTTTCGTGTATGATTTCCGGACGGATGAGTTGTGTATCCCCACCTCAGTCCAACAGATAGGTGACCGGCACTTACGACCTACAGTGCCTCGAAGGGTGCAGCTATAATGCTGGTGTGGTAGCTGTTGTTGTATGAAAACTCACACAAAGGTAAGTGATTTTCCCAGTTTTTACCGAAGTCAACTACGCAAGCTCGTAGCATATCCTCCAGTGTTTGTATGGTTCGTTCACTTTGGCCGTAAGTTTGAGGATGGTAAGCAGTACTCATGTCCAAACGAGTACCAAGAGATTTTTGCAAAGATCGCCAAAAGTGAGAAGTAAATCGAGCATCTCAATCAGAGATAATTGAGATGGGCACGCCGTGTCTTGACATGATCTCTTTCAGGTAGATCCGTGTCAAACGTTCAATCTTGTCAGTTACCTTGATGGCTAGGAAATGTGCAGATTTAGTAAGTCGGTCTACAATCACCCAAATGGTATCGCAACCGCTAGGTGTTTTCGGGAGTTTGGTAATGAAATCCATGGTGATTTGCTCCCATTTCCATTCGGGGATTTCCGGTTGGTGTAGCAAACCGGAAGGTTTCTGGTGTTCGGCTTTAACCTTAGAACAAGTAAGACACTTGCCAACGTAGGTAGCAATGTCGGCTTTCATGTTGGGCCACCAGTACAACTCCTTGATGTCATGGTACATTTTGTCTGCACCAGGGTGTATAGATTACTTAGACTTGTGTGTCTCGTTCATCACCAAGTCTCGTAAGTTCCCGTGATTGGGTAACCAGAGTCGGTCAGAGAAGTACTTGGCCTCGTTTGGTTTGGTTTCCAGTTGTTTGTCCATGCCTCGCAAGGCCTCTTGTTTCACATTTTCAGCTTTGAGTGCTTCGAGTTGAGCAGTAATGATTTGGATAATGAGGTCGTTGCGTATAATCATACTAAGTGCTCGGACTCGAAGGGGTTTCACTCATTCCTTACGACTTAAGGCATCAGCAACAACGTTCGCCTTGCCCGGATGGTAACGGATCTCACAGTCGTAATCGGTAAGTAGTTCGACCCAACTGCGTTATCTCATGTTTAGGTCTTTTTGGTCGAAGATGTGTTGGAGACTTTTGTGGTCGGTGAAGATTGTACACTTGGTACCGTACAAGTAGTGTCTCTAGATCTTTAGAGCGAATACAACTGCCCCCAACTCTAGGTCATGAGTTGCGTAATTCTTTTCGTGGACCTTGAGTTGTCGTGAGGCGTAAGCAATGACTTTGTCTCGTTGCATCAATACGCAACCAAGACCTTGGTGTGAAGCATCACAGTATACCACGAAGTCATCGTTGCCTTCGGGTAAGGATAAGATAGGTGCACTGCAGAGTTTCTGTTTGAGCAGCTGGAAAGCTGACTCTTGTTTGTCAGTCCAATCGAACTTCCTTTCTTTTTGAGTCAGTGCAGTGAGAGGTTGTGCTATTTTCGAAAAATTCTCAATGAATCGTCTGTAGTATCCGACGAGTCCTAAGAATTGGCGTACTTCGGTTGATGTAGTAGGTGCTTGCCAACACTTGATGGCCTCAATTTTCGAAGGATCAACACGAATTCCTTGACTGTCAATCACGTGTCCAAGGAATTGTACAGTTTGCATCCAGAACTCACACTTGGAGTATTTGGCATATAACTCCTCGTGCTTGAGTAGTTCTAGAATGGTTTTCAGGTGTTGCACGTGTTCTTGTTCATTGCGCGAGTAAATTAGAATGTCGTCAATGAAAACGATGACAAATTTGTCCAGGTAAGGCTTACACACCCGATTCATAAGGTCCATGAATACTGCCGGTGTGTTGGTTAAGCCGAATAGCATCACTTGGAATTCGTAATGCCCGTAACGAGTTTGAAAGATGTCTTAGGGATGTCTTCGTCACGAACTCGGAGTTGGTGATAACCTGACCGTAGATCGATCTTTGAATAAAAACTCTACCCCTGAAGTTGATCAAACTGGTCATCAATGCGAGGTAGTGGGTAACGGTTCTTGACGGTTCAATGTTGAGTTCACGATATTCAATGCACATGCGGAAAGAACCGTCTTTCTTTTTCACAAAGAGGACCGGGACTCCCCAAGGTGAGTAACTCGATCGAATGAATCCCTTGTCCAGGAGATCTTGTAGTTGTGTAGACAACTCCTGAAGTTCGGAAGGTGCTAAACGATAGGGTGCTCGTGCCACGGGTGCGGATCCAGGCACGAGGTCAATAGAAAACTCGACTTGTCTATGTGGCGGAAGGCCAGGCAAGTCTTCAGGAAAGACTTCTGGGAAATCTCGAACAATAGGCACATCCTCAAGTCGCTTCTCCTCCGACTTTTTCTCCATAACGTGTGCGAGGATTGCCTGGTACCGTTTTCTCAAATATTTCCGGGTTTTCATACAAGAAATAATGTTAAGTCTCGTCCCATCGGTCTCCCCTTGTACGATTAAAGTTCCACCGGTGACGAGAGGAATACGGACGATTTTCTCGTAACAGGTAATCTCTGCGCAGTGTTTGGATAACCAATCCATACCGACGATTACATCAAAGCTGCCGATCTCGACAGGCATAAGGTCAATAGAGAATAGCTCATCAGCTAAGTTTAACGTGCAGTTAGGTATCATACTATCGGCTTCTATGAGTTTACCGTTTGCCAATTCTACTGTGTACTTAGAATCTAAGGCAACAGGCGTAGTATCAAGTTGTGAACAAAACTCATCAGATATGAAACTCCTATCAGCACCAGTATCAAATATGACAGTAGCAGTTAAATGGTTGAGTAGGAACATACCCGTGACCACATTAGGGTCTTGACGGGCCTCCACAGAGTTGAGAACGAAGGCTCTTCCTCGAGCGTTGTTGTTGTTGTTGTTGTTGTTGTTGTTGTTGTTTTTCTTGTTCTTCAATTTGGGGCAATCACTTCTAAAATGCCCAGCAACTCCACGTTCATAACAGCTTCTGGGAGTGTTGGGTTGGGTGTTGGTGTTGGCAGTGTTGGTCCTGCAGTCCTTAGCAAAGTGCCCGAATCGCTTGCACTTGCTACAGGGGCAAGGACCATTATGTTGAAGTTGGCACCGGGAACAGTAGGTGTAACACCCTCCCCCTGAGCCCATCCACAGATGCAGGCCTGAGGAGCAATGTTAATATAAACCCACTAGGCCAGGTCTGCAGCCCAATGCACCCCAACCACATCACCTATGGATTTCACCAATAGGTAGGTTGTTGAGTCTCGAACCTGAGACCCCTTTAATACTAAGTCTTACCACTTAGTATCACCAATTGAGCTGCAGCTCAATTGGTGATACTAAGTGGTAAGACTTAGTATTAAAGGGGTCTCAGGTTCGAGACTCAACAACCTACCTATTGGTGAAATCCATAGGTGATGTGGTTGGGGTGCATTGGGCTGCAGACCTGACCCAGTGGGTTTATATTAACATTGCTCCTCAGGCCCAGCTGTGGACCGCGTGAGCCCAGTGGGCTCAGGGGGAGGGTGTTACAGTAGGGCTTGTCCCCTTTGTAGTTCTTTTTGTAGTCAGAACTAGAGGTGTAAGCTTTGACGGTTTCCGGCTTCTTGGATGGTTGCTGGTTTTGCATCTGGTTGTTAAAATTTCCAGACCACTTTCTCTTGTTGTTGCCAGAGGACGAGATAGGTGTTTCACGGCTAACAATCATAGCCATAAGTTCATGAGCCATACGAATGGCACTCTGAATGTTAGCGGGTTTGGATGAGGCCACGTTCCCCTGGATGTTCTCCGGGAGTCCGCGTATGTACCTCTGAATGCGCTATGGAAGGACAGAGGAGCGCAAGTTGTTGAAATCTAGTAGTATAGCTGGTGATATCGGTACCTTGAACAGACAAATTCCAGAACTCTTCTTCCAGTCGTTGGAGTTCTTCGTTTGGACAGTACTCGTCGGTGAGCTTCCTCTTCAAATCCTCCCAAGGAATTTGATATGCAATGTCAACACCCACAGCATTGGCATAAGTGTTCCACCAAGTCAGGGCACCTTCAATGAAAGTGCTGGTGGCGTACTTAACCTTGTAGTCCTCGGGACAGTTGCAAATCCGGAAGACTGATTCCATTTTCTCGGCCCATCGAATTAATCCTATGGCCCCTTCAGTACCCTTAAAGTTCAAGGGTTTGCAGTTCAAGAAATCTTTGTAAGAACAGGGCTTTGGTTGGGGCCCGTTTGCAGCTGTATCATCACTGCCCGAACTCGGCTGTCGAATAGCCATGGCTTGAGCCACACTTTGGGCAATGAGTTGAGCGATCTCGGCATCGCTGTACGTGTGTCTTTTTGGAGGCATAGTGCTGAATAACAAGAAAATGAGGCATGTCAGATGTTTGTACGAAATTATGATATATCACATATGCATATTTATAATGAGGTAATATGCAACAGTACAAGGCGATAATCATAATTCAGTAGATAATAAAATTTGATTACAAGGTACGAGTTTCAAAAGATTACAGAATACGAGTTCGAGTGGTTACAAACTTTAGAGTTTACAAAAGGTACCGGGAATTGTTACATCCGGTCGAATTACTAGAGTTTATAAAAGTTAACTAGTTGGTTTACATAGTAGATACTACACTAATCTCGGTGTAGATTCAGTCGTGGCAGCAGAGAGGATAGGTGGTCCACAGATTCAGCAAGTCTAGTGACCATCCTGAGAGCATCCTCGGTTTCCCGTAGGCGCGTCTCGCATTCTCGCAGCCTCGATTGTAAAACAGAGATCTCGTTTCGGTTACTGATAACTTGATTATGAACGATTTCCATGGTTTCAGCAGTGTCTTCCATTTGATTGTGGGTACGGTTAACAGTTACAGACAGATCTTCCTGATCTAAGTAGATTTGTGCAATGCGGCCCTGAGCCGTTAGCATCCAGTTTTCTCGAGTTTCCTGAAGTTCGATTTCCATGTCGTGTAGCCTGCTCTCATGACGATGTACTTGAGCAGCTAACACTGGAACGATGTGGTGTGGTGGTTCTTGTGTATACGGAGAGAAATCCATAGTTGAAAATTCTCCGACATCGTCGGGGATCTCAATGTGTTCTTCAATCCTCCAGGTGGCCATAGCCGCAGGTAACCAGCTCCATTGATGAGCGATTGCTCGATGGCGAGCCAAAGTAGATGTGTTAGCAGTAGTGGTAGGATTGGCATATGGACTAGCTCGGCGTGAGCTACCAGTGCGTCTAGTCACTAGGGATTCCGAGTGGCTACGACGTGAGCAAGAGGGAGATGATGAAGTACGTGTAGTTTGTCTGGATGAGGAATCTGCCATTTCTGTGGCAAGAACGTTTTAATGAGTGAGGCCTATTATATACATATATACATATATCATATAATAGCCTAGTGTGTCTAGCATAAACAAGTAATAGTACCGTTTCTCTCGTAGTCAGAGTCAACTAGTGTATTCCTGTTCAACAACACCCATTTCAGATTTCACATCATCTTCATTTAATTGTACATAGTTGAACAGGCTATGTTAAATTAAAGTCGTATGATGTAATCCGTGAACCAGTCATACCTAATAAGGAAATACAGCCTAACGGTCATAGTCTAGGCCCACTAAATGCAACCTAGTTCGCTATAACCTTAGGCTCTGATATCAATTTGTAACACCCCCAAATTCACTGTTTAGCGGAAGCAAGCTTTGGGTGTTACTAATCAATAATCAAGCACTAAAGTAAAGCAAACGACATCTATATGCAATGTCGTACCATAGTACAAAAGTATTACATTGTTCAATCATAGTACAAGCTCTGAGTTCAGAAGTAGTTTCCTAGAGATTCTATTACATAATAATCATAACCAAAAATGATGCGACAGAATCTCCAAAGTAGTATGCATGTGACTCGAGCTATCAGTCCCCTCAGGGTGTGCAGTCAACTGCTGTAATGTACCTGAGATAAATGCTAAAAAGTGTCAACCAAAAGGTTGGTGAATCTCACAGGTTTAGTATAGTAAGTCATTTATGAACCACAAGTAAAGTACCAGTAATGCCCTCGAGCATTGTAAGTAAATCAGTAAGTCAGTAAATCAGTAGGTCAACACACTTACCATGAGCTCACAAGTTGAAGCTTAACAGTGTAGTGTGAATGGTACAGTCAAGTACAGCATCACGTACCCCCGTGAGTACTATCCGGACACTCATATGTAACAAATACTAATATGCCTGTTTCTACGGTGTAATCCGTGGTAGGACTACTACCCCAGGCAGGGATTGTCAGTCCCAAATGGATCCATTTACTAGTAATCGCGCTTAAGTCCATAACTTAAAACTTATGATAGGAGGATTTCAGTGGATAAAAAGTAACTCATGTAAAGTATGTAAAAGTAGTGTAAACAGTTCAGTACTTGTGTTCATACGTAAAACGGTAGCAAATATCTCACCCCAAAGTAGAAAACAGTAAAAGTGGGGCTGTAAGACTCCCCTGAGTCTAGCAAACAAGTATAGCGGATGTAAGTCCGTAAGTATGTGTCGGATGTAATTCCGTAGTGTGGTTCTCCGAACCCTGCAATCTTCTGGCGTCCGAAACGCACAAGGTCGTAAGCAAGTAAGTAAGTTGGTGTCACGAAGGATCACCCATGCTAGTTGTCCACTCAACTAGGAAATGTCCAAGTATTTGTTCGTACGTTTGAAATCATTTTGTAAATAAGTGTGGCTCGTTGGTGACGGTGTGTAATAGTAATTCTCCTCAAAAGCATTATTATTATGTTTCGATTCATTTGTATACTCATGAAAGTGATTGTTAACCATTCTTGCATTGGTTTATATCGTATTGGCCAATTATTATCGTTCGGTAATCATTTTAAGTATATTTCAAAATGCTGAAAAATGTTGACCAAGTTTGACCGCGGACTGAGATCTCATCTCGCAGGACAGAACTCGTCTCGCAGGATGAACTCATCTCGCAGAGCAGAACTCGTCTCGCAGGACAGAACTCGTCTCGCAGAGCAGAACTCGTCTCGCAGGACAGAACTCGTCTCGCAGGTCAGAACTCGTCTCGCAGGAAAGAACTCGTCTCGCAGGCCAGAACTCGTCTCGCAGAGCAGAACTCGTCTCGCAGAGCAGAACTCGTCTCGCAGAGCAGAACTCGTCTCGCAGAGCAGAACTCGTCTCGCAGGGCGAACTCGTCTCGCAGGACGAACTCATCTCGCAGGATCGGCTGTTAGTAGTTTCGTTTATGGTAAAGTGATCAAACAAGCTCGGTTTGACCTGAAACTTTTACACAAAGCCTAAGAAAATTATTGGTTCGTGTCGGGGTTTGCCGAAGTGTCGGTTTTTAGTAACTTCCAAAACAGTCTTCAAGTTCATTTTTCGGTTTAGTCGGTTTGTTTCGCCATTTATTTTGACTCATTTCTAGTCCGATTTAAGTTCTGCAAAAATTACCACATGTTCTACTAGGTCTTTAGTAGCTTACATAATTTTCTCAAGAACTATGGGAGTCTCTAAGTTAGTTATAACAAAATTGAGAAGGTGTCGGGTCCGAAATCCGGCCAAATCAGTGATAGTCGTACAAATCGCGTTTTCTAGGAGAATGGGTGTATTTCTAAGCTTCGAGCAAAACACAAAAGTTGTAGACAACGAAAATACGAAGATTTTAGCATTTGTTTCATGCATTTTCGTTGTGTTTTCGATTTTATACGAATATTTTCGTGGAGTCACAGAATCTGTCCCAGATTATATATATATATGTATATGTGTTTCAAAAATGAGTTTTGGCATGTTATTTGGACAATATATGGTTAAGTGGACATGATAACATGTTAATACATATGTTACAAGTAAAATACAAGAGTGATGAAGTTCCTTACAAAGATCTAGATGAAGAGGAAAAGAAATGAAGCCGAAAGCTCGTTTTGATGCGTTTTCTTGAATTCCGGCCTGGCGGCTCGTGGTGGCACTATGGTGGTGATATGGTGGTGTGGTGGTGGACTTGTGATAGCCTTTGGAGGCTGAGAATTTCGTTCAAAGAGAGAGAGAGAGGGAGTAGAGAGAAGATGGAGAAAGTGTGTGAAAGAAAAGTGATGGAAATGAGGTAGGGGTTGGTTGTTGTGACAACCGTCAATTTAGGACTATAGTTTAGTGCCTAATCAAGTTTTAATACATGTAATTAGTTCTGTGTTAGGCTAATTAATGTATCAATTATTATATATATTGTTGAATATATATCTACAATTATGCGGTTTGTTTAAATCGTACGAGCTTCAAATCGAATAGAATTCGATTACAATAAATACGGACGTTGGTGAACAATTTTATTAAGTAATACAAACATTATTCAATAACTCAATTTTATTAGGAATATTATTTATTGTAATATTTCGTGGTCAATTCGTATTGCACAAATAACATATATATAATTAAATTACAAACGCGCAAACAAATATAACGAATTTCATTTTAAATATCATAAATAGATAACTGGTAAAATTTTACAATAAAATATTTTATAATAATTTATAATTTAAAACGGAAAATTTAAATGAATAAAATAAATATTTAACGTTAAATGACGGAGAAAACGAGCACCACGCGGAGCACGGGACGGAGACTGCGAGGTGAGGCTTTCACCTACACCCCACCTCTCCTTCATTCTTTCTTTCATTTTCATTCTCCAAAAACACACACACACCAAAAACACTCTCACCAAATTCATACAAAATTTCGGAATCATCAAATCCGACAACAAAACTTACATTTTCGGAACCACCATCAAGTGGGGAACAAGATTAACAAAAGCTCTACCATCATTTTCGGCCTCCATCTTCTTCGATTTGCATTTGTAAGGAAATTTCTAAAAACTTAGATTTGTTTAGTTTTATGTAATATTTTGATGTTTTGATGTTTACACAACTTATATATGTCCATTACAAAGATTAGAACACAGTTTTATAGCTTAAAAACGAGTTTAAATTGAGTTTTGGCCGGAAAAATCGCGAACAGCCGGACTTTCTGGGCTGGTGTTCATCCATGCGACACAATCTTTGTGTCGCATGTTGTGTCGTATTTTGCCCTTTATGTCGCACCTTGTGTCGTATAAATCCTTTAGTGTCGTAACTCATGCGACACAATATTGTGTCGCACTCTATGTCGCAAACTATGTCGTACTTCTATACGACACAACCACTATGTCGCTATTAAATTAGCATTTCGTATTCGATGCGACACAGTCCCTGTGTCGTATCCTTGTGTCGCATGACGTCTGCGACACAACCATTGTGTCGCATGTCAAATCTTTGTGTCGCATGTTGTGTCGCAAAACACAGAAAAACCAGAATTTTGAAGTCAAAGTTACTGTTCAAAAAAGTCAAATTTACTGTAGCAGTACTGTAGCAGCACTGTAGCAAAGTCAACATTTTAGAATTATTATTATTTCAACTAAATCACCAACGGGCCGTACACGTTTTCAAAACATACTTCAGAATCAAACAAGTCGTTGTAACTTGTATAAATTCACTCAAACAAGTCGTTGTAACTTGTATCAATTAAATCAAACAAGTCGTTGTAACTTGTATCAATTCAATCAACCAAATCGTAGTAATTTGGACATATATATATATAGTTATATAACAACTACAAAGGTAGTCTTTCGGGATACCGGTACAATTAATAACAATCAAGTGTCGTGAACACATTCAGGTTTCAAGTCTTTGGACATCAATTCACCGCTAATTATTTCGAGTTTATTAAATTAAACACTTCAAGACTCAGGTGAGTTTCATAGCCCCATTTTCACTGCTTTACAACTAGGGGTGTGATATTACTACTCGATTTTGTTTTACAAGTAGAACGCAAGTGCCAAACTTCAAATACTACATGAGTTTCAAGCTAATCAATTTAAAGTCCTCCATAAGCATAGTCTCTAATATTTTAGCGTGAATGTTAGTATATGATATCATATGGGATTGACAATCCTCATCCGGGTTAGCACGCACTAACCGGTCAAACGGATGTATTAGCATTTGGGAAGACGAGTGTTGATTAGGCACTCGTAGGAGGCATTTCAAGTTAGGTTTCCTTAAGTGGGCCTGACAAATCAAGTTAAGCTCAGACTATGTGCTCATGGACAGTATAACTTTTATCTTGCTTAATTGCATTTTAAATTCAATATAAATCTTGCGGTTCTTACAACTATATATTGACATGCAAACCTGTGAGCTCACCAGCGTTTTCGCTGACCCATTTTAGTATTTATCACAGGTACCCAGCAGTAGTTTGGCTGCACAAGCAGGAATTATTAGCTCGAGTCAGCATACATACAACTAGAGATTGGACTGCATTATTATATTTTGTAAAAGTAATTATGCTATGTAATCTCTCAATTTCAGGAACCGAGCTAATGTAACAATATTTTGATGTAAACAATTACTTTATCTATACAAGTTTAAAACGACGCATATAGTGGTCGTTCATTATATCTTATGTGCTTTGTATATTGATTAGTGACACCCAAATCAAGCTTCCGCAAATCATTAAATTTGGGGGTGTCACAGATTGGTATCAGAGCCTAAGGTTATAGTGAACTAGGTTGCATTTAGTGGACCTAGACTATGACCGTTAGGCAGTATTCCCTATTAGGTATAACCAGTTCAGGGATTACAGCATACGAATTTAATTTAACATAGCTTGATCAACTATGTACAATTAAATAAAGATGATGTAAGATCTGAAGGAAGTTATGGCTGAACAGGATACATTAGTTGACTCTGACCTCGAGAGAAACGGGACTCAAAACACGTCTGTGCTAGACACTCAATAGGTTATTATGTGATATACATATATTTACATGAATAGACCTCATTACAACTTTAGGCTATATTATATTATATGAATATAGGCCTCTTTCTCTCTAACGCTTTGTCTCGAAATGACAAACACACCACTAGTTCATCATACTCGGACTAGTATCTTATTTCATTTCCTTGTTCTTTCTTACTCAGCATCATGCCTCCTCGCCGTCAAATTACCCTTAGCGAAGCTGAGATCGCGGGAATCATTGCCCGCAGTGTGACCGAAGCCTTGGCTACCCGAACACCACCTGGTAGCGAGGACACATCAACCAATACTCCACCACCTAAACCTTGCTCCTATAAGGACTTTCTTAGCTGTAAACCGTTATACTTCAAGGGCACGGAAGGTGCCATTGGCTTGATCCGTTGGATTGAGCGTATGGAATCTGTTTTCAGTCTCTGCGACTGCACTGAGAACAACAAGGTCAAATTCGCTACTTACACCTTTCAGGAAGGTGCACTCACGTGGTGGAAAACCCACGCAAACTCTGTAGGCCTTGAGGTTGCAAATCGGCTTCCTTGGGCCGAACTGAAGAAGAAACTGACAGAAAAATACTGTCCTGAAGAGGAATTGCACAGGCTGGAAGAAGAATTCTGGCATCTGGAGGTGCAGGGAAATGATGTTGCTGAATATACCACCAAGTTTCAGCAGTTTGCCTTATTATGCCCGGGTTTGGTCGAACCAGAAAGTAAGGGCATTAAGAAATACATTCGTGGACTTCCCGAGAACATCCAGGGCAACGTCGCCTCATCCAAACCAACTACTACTGAGAGTGCCATTCGATTGGCCCACGAACTCATGGCTCTAGTTGTCAGCCGTGAGACTTCCAACACCTCATCCTCTAACAACAACAAACGCAAATCTACTGAGCACCACCACAACTCAAACAAGAAAAACAACGCCATCCAAGTCTACAACACCAACTCTGAATCCAACCGCAGCTACACCGGGGACAGACCTTATTGTCCCAAGTGTAACTATCACCACTTTGGTCAATGCGGTACTCCTTGCAACAACTGCAGGAGGTACGGGCATTCGACTAAGGATTGCCGAGCCCCCAAATCCAACAACAGCCCCTCTGACAAAAATACCCGACAACCTAAGTCCTGCTACGAATGTGGAAACCCAGGACACTTTAGGGATTCTTGCCCAAAATTGAAGAACAAGGGCAACAACAACAACCACCGCAACAACAACAACAACACCAAAAGTAGCGCCTTCGTGATCAACTCAGGGGACGCCCGTCAGGACCCGAACGTGGTCACGGGTATGTTCCTCCTCAACAATTTAACTGCTTCCATACTGTTTGATACTGGTGCCGATAGAAGTTTTATTTCCGATGAATTTTGCCCTCTACTTGACATTACACCTGTTGCTTTAGACGTTAAGTACACCGTAGAGCTAGCAAATGGCAAATTGATAGAAACCAATAGTGTGATGCCTAATTGCACTTTAAATCTAGCCGACGAAATCTTCTCCATAGATCTTATGCCTATTGAGATAGGAAGTTTCGATGTCATCGTAGGCATGGACTGGTTATCCAAACATCGTGCCGAAATCATCTGCTATGACAAAATTGTTCGCATACCTCTCACTGTCGGTAGAACCCTAGTCATACAGGGGGAGACCGGAGGGACGAGGCTTAACATCATATCTTGTCTTAAAACCCGGAAATTTCTGAGAAAGGGTTATCCATCAATCCTCGCGCACATCATGGAGAAAAAGTCGGAGGAGAAGCGACTTGAGGATGTTCCAATTGTTCGAGACTTTCCAGAAGTCTTTCCTGAGGAACTGCCTGGTCTACCACCACCAAGACAGGTTGAGTTCTCAATCGATCTTGTACCAGGTGCTGCGCCTGTGGCCCGAGCACCATACCGTTTAGCTCCGTCCGAACTTCAGGAGCTGTCCACCCAATTACAGGAACTCCTGGAACGAGGATTTATCAGGCCGAGTTCTTCACCTTGGGGAGCTCCGGTCCTATTTGTTAAGAAGAAAGATGGTTCTTTTCGAATGTGTATCGACTATCGAGAGTTGAACAAGTTAACTGTCAAGAACCGGTATCCACTTCCTCGAATCGATGACCTGTTCGACCAACTTCAAGGGTCGAGTTGTTATTCAAAGATTGATCTCCGATCCGGTTATCACCAATTGCGTGTTCGCGATGCCGATATTCCAAAAACCGCTTTCAGAACCCGTTACGGGCATTACGAATTCCAAGTGATGCCATTCGGCCTAACCAATGCACCGGCTGTATTCATGGACCTTATGAATCGGGTGTGTAAACCTTACCTTGATAAGTTTGTCATTGTATTCATCGATGACATCCTCATATATTCACGAAGCAAAGTAGAGCATGCGCAACACCTCAGAACCATCCTTGAACTACTTAAACACGAGGAGCTCTATGCCAAGTTCTCTAAGTGTGAGTTCTGGATCAAAACCGTTCAATTCCTTGGTCACGTGATTGACAGTCAGGGGATTCACGTCGACCCGTCAAAAATCGAGGCTATCAAAGACTGGCAATCGCCAACCACTCCGACCGAAGTACGACAGTTTCTAGGACTGGCCGGATACTATCGACGATTCATTGAAAATTTCTCCAAGATAGCCATACCACTCACGACGCTGACCCAGAAAGACAAAAAGTTTGACTGGACTGATAAACAAGAGTCGGAATTCCAACTCTTAAAACAAAAGCTTTGCAGTGCTCCTATTCTATCTTTACCTGAAGGCACCGATGACTTCGTGGTATACTGCGATGCTTCTCATCAAGGTCTCGGTTGTGTGCTCATGCAACGGGACAAAGTCATAGCTTATGCTTCTCGACAGCTTAAGATTCATGAAAAGAATTACACCACCCACGACCTCGAGCTAGGAGCTGTCGTTTTTGCCCTCAAAATCTGGAGACATTACCTTTATGGTACCAGGTGTACAATCTTTACCGACCATAAAAGCCTTCAACACATATTCGATCAGAAGGATCTCAACATGAGGCAACGTCGATGGGTCGAGTTGCTTACCGATTACGACTGCGAACTCAAATATCATCCAGGCAAAGCAAATGTTGTTGCTGATGCCCTCAGTCGAAAAGAGCGAGTGAAACCACTTCGGGTTCGAGCCCTCAGTATGACCATTCACAACAATTTAAACATTCAAATTCTCACTGCTCAACTCGAAGCCTTAAAACCCGGAAATGTCAAAGATGAAGCCTTGCGGGGCATGGATAAACAATTCGAAATCAAATCTAACGGGATTAAGTATTTCTCAAACCGAATCTGGTTGCCTAAATTTGGGAACCTACGAGACTTGGTGATGGATGAAGCTCACAAGTCCAAATATTCTATCCATCCGGGATCCGACAAAATGTACCACGGTATCAAGGACTTCTACTGGTGGCCGAACATGAAAGCCGAAATCGCCACCTATGTCAGCAAGTGCCTTACTTGCTCCAAAGTCAAAATCGAATATCAAAAACCTTCTGGTTTACTTCAACAACCCAGTCTTCCTGAATGGAAATGGGAACAAATTGCCATGGACTTCATAACCAAGCTACCCAAATCCACAAGCGGTTGCGATTCCATTTGGGTGATCGTGGATCGTCTCACAAAATCTGCTCACTTCATGGCAATCAAGGAATCCGACAAAATGGAACGCCTCACCAACATTTATCTGAAGGAAATCGTGACCAAACACGGCGTTCCAATCTCAATTATCTCCGATAGGGATAGTCGTTTCACTTCACAATTTTGGCAATCACTTCAAAAATCCCTGGGTACTCGACTTGATATGAGTACCGCATACCATCCTCAAACAGACGGTCAAAGCGAACGAACCATTCAAACACTAGAAGACATGCTACGGGCCTGCGTAGTAGACTTCGGTGTGAACTGGGAAAAACATCTACCATTGTGCGAGTTCTCGTACAACAACAGTTATCATACCAGCATCAAAGCTGCACCCTTCGAGGCACTGTACGGTCGTAAGTGCCGGTCACCTATCTGTTGGACCGAAGTTGGGGACAGCCAACTCACGGGTCCAGAAATCATTCACGAGACAACCGAGAGAATCGTTGAAATTCAAAACAAACTCAAAGCCGCGCGAGATCGTCAGAAAAGTTATGCTGACGTAAGGCGCAAGCCACTCGAGTTCCAGGTTGGGGATCGAGTTCTACTCAAAGTATCGCCTTGGAAAGGCGTAATCCGGTTTGGCAAACGAGGGAAGTTAAATCCCAGATACATTGGACCGTTCGAGATCCTCGAAAGGATTGGTCCAGTGGCTTATCGATTGCAGCTGCCATCTGAACTCAGCAGCGTGCATCCCACATTTCATGTTTCAAATCTGAAGAAGTGTCTGTCTGATGAGACACTTATCATTCCACTCGATGAAATACGAGTTGACGAAAAACTTCACTTTGTTGAGGAACCCGCTGAAATCATGGACCGTGAGGTCAAACAACTTAAACAAAGTCGTATTCCCATCGTCAAGGTTAGGTGGATTTCGCGGCGCGGTCCGGAATTCACCTGGGAACGGGAGGATCAAATGCGACTCAAGTATCCTCAACTCTTCAATGATTCAACGTCAAACACTACTTCAACATAAATTTCGGGACGAAATTCTTCTAACAGGGGGAGAATGTGACAACCGTCAATTTAGGACTATAGTTTAGTGCCTAATCAAGTTTTAATACATGTAATTAGTTCTGTGTTAGGCTAATTAATGTATCAATTATTATATATATTGTTGAATATATATCTACAATTATGCGGTTTGTTTAAATCGTACGAGCTTCAAATCGAATAGAATTCGATTACAATAAATACGGACGTTGGTGAACAATTTTATTAAGTAATACAAACATTATTCAATAACTCAATTTTATTAGGAATATTATTTATTGTAATATTTCGTGGTCAATTCGTATTGCACAAATAACATATATATAATTAAATTACAAACGCGCAAACAAATATAACGAATTTCATTTTAAATATCATAAATAGATAACTGGTAAAATTTTACAATAAAATATTTTATAATAATTTATAATTTAAAACGGAAAATTTAAATGAATAAAATAAATATTTAACGTTAAATGACGGAGAAAACGAGCACCACGCGGAGCACGGGACGGAGACTGCGAGGTGAGGCTTTCACCTACACCCCACCTCTCCTTCATTCTTTCTTTCATTTTCATTCTCCAAAAACACACACACACCAAAAACACTCTCACCAAATTCATACAAAATTTCGGAATCATCAAATCCGACAACAAAACTTACATTTTCGGAACCACCATCAAGTGGGGAACAAGATTAACAAAAGCTCTACCATCATTTTCGGCCTCCATCTTCTTCGATTTGCATTTGTAAGGAAATTTCTAAAAACTTAGATTTGTTTAGTTTTATGTAATATTTTGATGTTTTGATGTTTACACAACTTATATATGTCCATTACAAAGATTAGAACACAGTTTTATAGCTTAAAAACGAGTTTAAATTGAGTTTTGGCCGGAAAAATCGCGAACAGCCGGACTTTCTGGGCTGGTGTTCATCCATGCGACACAATCTTTGTGTCGCATGTTGTGTCGTATTTTGCCCTTTATGTCGCACCTTGTGTCGTATAAATCCTTTAGTGTCGTAACTCATGCGACACAATATTGTGTCGCACTCTATGTCGCAAACTATGTCGTACTTCTATACGACACAACCACTATGTCGCTATTAAATTAGCATTTCGTATTCGATGCGACACAGTCCCTGTGTCGTATCCTTGTGTCGCATGACGTCTGCGACACAACCATTGTGTCGCATGTCAAATCTTTGTGTCGCATGTTGTGTCGCAAAACACAGAAAAACCAGAATTTTGAAGTCAAAGTTACTGTTCAAAAAAGTCAAATTTACTGTAGCAGTACTGTAGCAGCACTGTAGCAAAGTCAACATTTTAGAATTATTATTATTTCAACTAAATCACCAACGGGCCGTACACGTTTTCAAAACATACTTCAGAATCAAACAAGTCGTTGTAACTTGTATAAATTCACTCAAACAAGTCGTTGTAACTTGTATCAATTAAATCAAACAAGTCGTTGTAACTTGTATCAATTCAATCAACCAAATCGTAGTAATTTGGACATATATATATATAGTTATATAACAACTACAAAGGTAGTCTTTCGGGATACCGGTACAATTAATAACAATCAAGTGTCGTGAACACATTCAGGTTTCAAGTCTTTGGACATCAATTCACCGCTAATTATTTCGAGTTTATTAAATTAAACACTTCAAGACTCAGGTGAGTTTCATAGCCCCATTTTCACTGCTTTACAACTAGGGGTGTGATATTACTACTCGATTTTGTTTTACAAGTAGAACGCAAGTGCCAAACTTCAAATACTACATGAGTTTCAAGCTAATCAATTTAAAGTCCTCCATAAGCATAGTCTCTAATATTTTAGCGTGAATGTTAGTATATGATATCATATGGGATTGACAATCCTCATCCGGGTTAGCACGCACTAACCGGTCAAACGGATGTATTAGCATTTGGGAAGACGAGTGTTGATTAGGCACTCGTAGGAGGCATTTCAAGTTAGGTTTCCTTAAGTGGGCCTGACAAATCAAGTTAAGCTCAGACTATGTGCTCATGGACAGTATAACTTTTATCTTGCTTAATTGCATTTTAAATTCAATATAAATCTTGCGGTTCTTACAACTATATATTGACATGCAAACCTGTGAGCTCACCAGCGTTTTCGCTGACCCATTTTAGTATTTATCACAGGTACCCAGCAGTAGTTTGGCTGCACAAGCAGGAATTATTAGCTCGAGTCAGCATACATACAACTAGAGATTGGACTGCATTATTATATTTTGTAAAAGTAATTATGCTATGTAATCTCTCAATTTCAGGAACCGAGCTAATGTAACAATATTTTGATGTAAACAATTACTTTATCTATACAAGTTTAAAACGACGCATATAGTGGTCGTTCATTATATCTTATGTGCTTTGTATATTGATTAGTGACACCCAAATCAAGCTTCCGCAAATCATTAAATTTGGGGGTGTCACAGTTGTGTATGTAAGTAAACAAAAGAAAAGGCATGGCATGGGCATGGGAGTGTCTTGATACAGATTTTCGGTGGGTCCCATGGACATAGGTGTGTTAAATATTGTTCCTCAATGTTGCGTATCGTACGGTGCTCGTTTACCCGTTCGTTTCGTCGTTCGTTTAATCGCGTAACGTTTAAATAGTACGTTTTTGTTAACGATTTAAAACACGATATTTTTAATAAAATTTTTACTCAAGTAACATATTTTAAGTTACTAAAATAATATTCGAGTTTTCGTTTGGTCGTCGGTCGCGAATTGCGCGTTTATTCGAGTCGTGTAACGTTTTTAAACGTTTTATTTGTTCGTGTGTAATCGCGATATTTTTACTTGAAGTATTTTATCAAAATACTTAGTTTTGAGTTATAAAAATATAACTTGAGTTTATTTCGCGTGTCGGGCGCGTTTCACGCGTTTTCGTCGCGTACGGAGTGTTTTTGGACGATATTAAATACGTGTAATATATTCTCGCAATATATTAAGGTAAATAATGTTTGTTTGGATAATTCCACATTATTTTAACAGTTTGTCACCAACGTCCATAATAAACAGTGTCGGACCTCGTCCGGTTCATAAGTGTACGATTTAAATAAATCGCGAATACGTGTATGCAATTACACAGAAAGTTACGTTTATTTAGATTAATATAATACTAAATACACGTAATTACAAGTAGTTTAGGCAATAATTAAAGTCCTAAATCTGCGGGTGTCACATATATACCAACCTTTACAATACTTTCATCAATTGAATTCATAGGTGGTAGTTTCAACCCATTTCAACACATTTATTTAAATCAACATACTCAAAATCATCTTGAATTTCATTCCAAACCTTAATGTACATGTTTCTAGTTAAAATACCATCATTCTCCTTATGAACTTACACAAACCATATTTGTATCTCTTTACCCAATTTCACACACATAGTGACTTTTGACTACTTTAAGTGTTAGCTTAGCAACATTCAACACCATATAATCATTCCTAATCTTCTAATCCGAATTCGAGTTTCTTAATAGCTTAGTTATGTTACAAATCACTTATCAACCTCACTAATTATCATCAACTTTTAACAAGAACCCTATTTCCCCCCAAATAATATAAACCCTAGAACTTGAATTGAATATAAGTTCATTACCTTAGTTTCCTTGAGTTGTAGATGATACTAAGTAGAATGCTTCCACATTTAAATTCTCCTTAAACTTCAACATAAATCACCTCCTTCTTTGTTCTTGAATTCTCTCCAAGTCACACACACACACACATTTGTTCTAAGTGGAAATATCTAGAAAAATAGAGACACCCTTCTTCTTCTTCTTTTTTTCCTATCTTTTTAATCTGCCCAAAAATGTGGACGAATTTACACATTTGATCCCTCAAATTTCAGCATTTACCACTATATCCAAGTCTTGCAAATATTTGACTTATGTGGTCTACTTTGACTCCAACATTTAAACCTTGACTAAACATAGACTATTTGAAAGTAAACAAGTATTCAACACTATTTCAACCCATTATAACTTTAGATAAAATAACATGTACCTTAAAAGTTTTGGAATGTTACAGTGTATTATATACTATACCTAAGAGATCGAAGGGTATAACCATATAACGCGTCATAGATTTAATGCTGCCCGAAGGACATAAGTTTAATTTGCTGGTTGGATCGTTGTGTATTTAATTATTATTAGATCAAACAATTAGTCACGGCAAAATATATAAAGAGTACGTACGTAGTTACTATCTTTGAATTGAACCAAAGTAATTTGAATTGAAATGGAAATAATGTAATTCAGTTTATATATTTTTCAAAAACCCGGGCCCGGAGAGAATAAATAAACAAGTCCAATAATTAATGACTCTTTTCGTCATTCTTGGGCTAGGGTTGGCGTAGAGATCCATCTCGTGGTTGAACTTCCTGAGCTACTGACCCAAATTCATTTAATTTGGGTGAAATATCTCCAATTCCCTCTTTAACTTTGCCAATCACGATGGAATGCTAGCTTTTCTCAAACAAAATAAAATAAAAAATATAATGAACATCATATCTCATCATGGCGGGTTATATATCAACGCCTCCCAGCTCTAGCGAATCTAGACATACGAGGTATTGATCTTAATTCAACAAGATATATGCCCGGTGTGCGATGATGATGATGATCATGATGATGATGATGAGACGGAAAAACACATTTTCTTTCAATGCGAAGTGACTCGAGATTTATGCGCAATAATAGCAAATTGGTGGAGCATCTACTTGGGGAACGGACAATGACTTGAAATCTAGAGTTAATTTACCTTCGTCGATGAAGCTCCGAGTCTTGGAAAAGAGGCTAGGTTTTAGATGCTGTGTGATTCAAGTGGCTATATCGGCTCTTTGGCGTTTCGCACCACAATGAAGTCGTCTAATTTAATCCAAAGAATTCAAGATCCTCGATCCGATACTCGAGATGAAGTACAAAGCTTGTCGTTTTTGAGGATATCTAATCTGATGGGAAAATAGGAAGATCATAGCAATCTTCATTGGATATGATTGTAATCCTAGCTAGACTATATTTCTAACTCAAACTTTGTAGCTTTTAATTTCTAAGCCTCTAGTAATTAACTAGCTAGCTAGGTAGTGTGGTCTTTTTTATGGTATTATGCCGTTCAACATTGTACGTAATGTTATAAGATTTTGAAAGAGAAGTTTGACTTTCTTATTGTAGGATTATCATATTTTGACAAGAAACGGTTGAACAGAGATATAATTGTAGTAAGACATGCACCGAATACAAGATTCGCATACGAATACTATATATAGACTATCTATTCATATATATGCAACCATCAGAAAACGGATCCAAGGTTGAAAAGATGTAAACAAATTAAAGATATGTAGATTGCAATACAAATTCTTGTGTTAACAATTAATGAATGGATATGTAATACAGTTGTCTTATAATGTGTATATATTTCTTGCGCCATTACTACTACGTACGTTAATTACGAATTTTAAAGGTAAAATTTACTCTACTTGTTATTTATTCATTAAAAAAATATGTATAATAGGCTCTTCTTTTATTTTCCTACCGTACGTACGTGTGTTTGGTCTTAAAACAAAATTGGAACACAATTAAAGAAGATATTTGCAAGTTCTTCCATGAGTTTTACATTAAAAGATGCTTTCCAAGGGCTTTAAATAAATCTTTTATTGCCATGATACCGAAGAAGCTGTGTCCGGAAACCTTATCCGACTTCAGACCTATTTCATTGATCAGTAGCATGTATAAGATTGTGGCGAAAGTCTTAGCAGAGAGATTAAAAAGTGTCATGGAATATGTTATTGGACCTTCTCAATTCGCCTTTATGAAAAATCGCCAAATTCTAGATTGCATCTTGATTGCCAATGAGGTCATCCATTCACTAAAAAACTCAAAGGAAGGCGGTGTGATATTTAAGGTTGATTTCGAGAAGGCGTACGATTCTATAGAATGGACGTTTGTTGATCGGGTCTTGGAGGAGATGAAATTTGGTCAAAAATGGAGAGAATGGATTCACTTTTGTCTTTCCTCAGCAAATGTGGCTGTCCTTGTTAACGGATCTTCAACTGAGTTTTTTCCAATAAAGAGAGGATTGAGACAAGGCGACCCACTTTCGCCATTTTTATTCAATATTGTTAGTGAAGGTTTTAATGCTTTGATGATCAAAGCCATCAAGACTGGGCTTGTGTCTGGTGTGGAAGCCGGTCGTGTTTCTTCATTTCCTATTTCACACCTCCAGTTTGCTGATGACACGTTGATTTTTTGCGAAGCTAAGGAAGATTATTTGTTGAATGTTAAAAGGGTGCTTCGTTGTTTTCAACTCTCCGTAGGCCTGAAGATTAACTTTTCCAAAAGCTCAATTGTTGGAGTAGGGATAGACGAGACTTTGATCCATTCGTGGGGTGCTAAACTTGGCTGCTCTGTTGGTTCTACTCCTTTTCGATACCTTGGGTTGCCGGTGAGCGCGAATCCCTCCTTTAAATCTGTATGGAATCCTATTGTAGAGAATCTTAAAGAGTTCCTAGCCAAATGGAAATCAAAGTTTATATCGAGAGCGGGTCGGGTAGTCTTGCTAAAGTCGATTATTAACAGTCTCCCTTTATATTTTATGTCTCTGTTTCAGGTTCCAGTAGGTGTTGCAGCCGAGATTGAGAAAATTCGAAGAAACTTCTTTTGGGGCAAAGAATCAAGCGATAAGAAATTATGTACGGTGGATTGGAATTCTATAATTAAAAGTAAGAAAAATGGTGGCCTTGGTATAGGAAACATTCGGGATAAAAATGAAGCTCTATTGTGCAAGTGGTTGTGGAGATACGGAAACGAATCAGGGGCATTTTGGAGGATGTTAATTGACTGTAAATATGGCTGCAATCAATATAGTCTTCTCACGGCAGCACCTCGTCAATCTTATGTATCTCCAGTATGGAAGAAAATCATGGATGTTGGTAATTCAAGATCGAAAAGTGGTGATTTAGTGAGTGTTGGAATAGTGTCCAATATCATAACTAATTGGTGAGACTATCATCAATGGTAAAGTCCTTTTTGGGTTGCCCTCGTAAACAGTCAAGATAAAGATGAAGGATAATATTAGTAGTATTAATATTATATTTAATTGTTTAATTGTTTAATTAATTAATAATAGTTTATTAATTAGAAAATTAAAAGTAATTAAATTTGGTGGAAGATTCCAGAATCTGATCCAACCGCCGGTTGGAAGGTCCAACCGCCGGTTGGGATTAGGGTTATTGAGGCGGTGGAATCGCAGACTTGGAATAGAAGTCAAACTACTTCAACCGCCGGTTGGAAGGTCCAACCGCCGGTTGGGAGTCGAATTCAGCAAACCTTAGGGTTTCTTCCACAACTATAAATAGGGACAACCTATACCTTCATAATACACGTTTTAAAGTACGAATTTTCAAGGATTTCGAAAATTCGACTTTCTCTTGGGTTTTTGGGTGTGAAGCGTTAGAGGTATTCTACTTAGGGTACTTGCCTCCAAATAACGAAGCTCTGCTCGTTGGTCTACGCGTGAGAAATAAGTTTTCTCTTAAGGTTAGTGTTTTCCTTATATTCTCCTTGTCTAATTTATTCATTGTACTATGTTGTTAAAGTTAAAGATCCCTTAGGGTTTTAGTTTCCTAATTGGCTTAGATTATTTAAAGTTTTGTTATTCCGCTGCGTACATAATAATCTAGTTAGGGAATAGAAAACCTAACAGTGGTATTAGAGCGATAGCTTAACAAATAGAAGCATGCATTTATCTGCAATAGTATGTAGGTAAAGATAAATTGGAAAGAGAATTATCTAGGTAATATGTATTTACAGTTTAGATATTGATAATTTTAAATTGTTTAAAATAGACCACTAATTTTAAAAGGTTTAAAATAGAACCCCAAACTTCAAGAGAGATTATATGTATGATATGATTTATATATATGTATAATTAAAGTCTAAATACATCGTCAGTCAATTGATAAATCGGCTCACCCATGAGGAACAAACTATAAGAGAGGTATAAGGCGGGTCGCTCTGCTTCCCTAAAGAAGTCAGGTTTTTAATAAGCTTCGCGCTGACCTACTTCTCCGCTTCTTTGTGCGTTCGATGAAGCTACCGAGGACCTTTGATAGGATGATGTCAAGATTAAAAGTAGACTTAAAATAGTAAAACAAAATCCCATTTTAGCTATAGGAAATGATGAATAGTATGCTAACCCATGAAATCCGCACATCTCTCGTATGAACTGTTAATGGAGCGTGTGTGGTTTACCGGCACATTAATATGTGGACATAATGAGAGATCATTGAGACTCGCGATTTTTCGAGCGTACTCGAGCCGGGGATCACCATCTTGTTCACCATCTTGTTCATGATCCTCGGCATACCAGTCATGAATAGTAGATGTGCATAACCGAGATTAACATGCCATTGATAGGAATCAATGAATCTCAAAGATCTAGGAGTTTCATAGAAATGAAATAGACAAAAGTATTTTAGTTATATGATTACGGCGACCCTTTTCATAAAACTGAAAATATAGATCCTAGCCTTAATTTAGAAAATTGGGTAAATAATTAAGGAATATTCAAACTAACTAAAACTGTTTTTTTTCTTAAGATGACTAATTTAAATGGTGCAAATCCTCCCATCCCCAATCCCGCACATAACTCGAACTTCTCACTACTCTCAGTTCTTGGGAGGGAAAGACTGACCGGTCCAAATTATATGGACTGGATGCGTAACCTAAGGTTTACCTTGAGGTACGATGATAAACGCCAAAATGTACTAAATTATAGTACTAATTACCCCTTCGTTTAATAGGTTTCTAATGCATTTTGTGTGAATAAGATACTTATTTCGTTCATATTTGCATTTAGGAGTTTATTTGGAGCTTGGATTGAAAAGAAACGGAAAACGAGCTTATTTGGAAGAAAAGTTGCTAAAAGAATAAAACATTGGACAATAGAAGATTGAATCGAGGAAAAGAAGCTAAGAGAGTGAAGATATGCAAGATTGGATTGGATTGAAGTGTAAATGAAGCTCGAATCGGAAAAAGAATGAAAGATGAGCTGAAAATGGAGGAAGAATGTAAAAGCTGAGTTTTCAGACAGCTGTTAGTATTTTGGCCATAACTTTCTCATACGAACTCCGACTGACGTGATTCAACTTGGAGAATTTAGCTAACACAGAGGGCTACAACTTTCGTTTTTTCCATTTTTTCTGAAAATGCATCCATACGGCGTATGGATGTCCATACGCCGTATGGATTGAAAAACTGGGCTGAAACCTCTTATCGCGGGCTGGACTGATGGGCTTTTACATCCATACGCCGTATGGAATTCCATACGCCGTATGGATGACTTTTTCAGCTATTTTAGTCCGATTTTAGGGTTTTCACTTCATAACTTCACACAAACAAAAACCATTCGACCAGAGAAGATTAGAGGGGGTTTTTCCCTCATTTCGGGAGCATTTTGAAGGTAGAAAGCAAGAAGATTTGAAGCCCTTTCGATTGTTCAATCATTCTTTCGATTTTTCGGTTCGAATATTTTAATCCTTTTCATTTGATTATGATTTCGGTTATGTTTTCGTTTCTGATTTTCTGGAACATTATGAGTAGCTAAATCTTTATTGTATTTGCTTGGATGATGATACTTAGATGATGATTTGATTATTGAATTGCGGATTATATCGGATTTTATGAATGTTTATGTGTTTATTTGATGATCCTTGGTTATTTATTGATTATTAGTGATTACCTAACGTGATTTTATGATTAATTGAGATTGAGTTCCTTTTGAATATAAAATTATTGATAATTGCTGATTTTGATTGGCGATTATTGCTGAATATATTGAGTTTGACAGGTTAGGGTTAATAATTGGTAATAATCATTAATGAACAAGATAACTATTATTAGTTATAAACTTTGTTGATTCAAGTTATAAGAATAAATCACATAAACGGTGTAGGTTTAATTTAGAACACAATTTGGTGGGCAACGTTAAATTGAACCGTTAGCGTGTTGAAAACAACTTTATGTCTTTCTTAATTGGGTTTAATCAACTTATCTTGTAAGGAGGGTTGGTACAACTGTCATATCACAATAAAATCCATATGTTAGCGATTCAATAAAGTGATAATCGGATTCTAAGGAAAGTAGTCCAAGCGAATGCATCTTTCTTACCATTTGAATCAAGTATCTATATTTGATTAATTGTTTTCTTAATTATTATTTATTTTATTTCAGTTTTAATTTAAAATTATATTACATAATTGTTAGTCAATTGTTCAATCGGAACTAAAACGCCCCCCAATATTTACTGCTTTCATTATTTGTATCAATTTCTAATTTATTTAATTTGACATCCGTTCCCTGTGATCGACTCGGACTTACCAAGTCTATACTAACATTCGATCGGGTATTCTTGCCTGGTTGTGTGAGAAGTATATATAAGGTATTTCCATTTTATAAATTAATAAACTAGACGCTTTTACACGCATCAAGTTTTTGGCGCCGCTGCCGGGGAGCGGTTTGATTCAATTTGATAAATTGGAATTTGTTTTCTGTAAATTATTAGTTTTAATTTAATTTTGTTTAACTGTCTATTTGTATTATTTTGTGTTTAGGGATTAATTGTTTAGTTGTTTTGTATTTAAGAGTCTTGTTCTACCCTTCGTATTTGGAGGACGATTTCGGAGAATATTTACGAGCTCTCTTTGAACCACCCATCGATCAATCGGAACCAGATTTAGAAATGGCAGACGACATTGCCAATATGACTCTCGAGGAATATTCGAGCAGAAGGCGTAGCGACCTTGGCCCAGGAGTAGTGATGCCCACAATTGCAGAAAACGTCGAGTTCGAGATAAAGGGACAATTCCTAAAGGAGCTTAGGGAAAACCCGTTTCGAGGAGAGGAGAGAGAAGATGCTAACGAGCACGTGGAAAAGATTGAGGAGATTGCCGATATGTTCAGCATCCCTAACATTACATGCGATCAAGTCATGCTCCGAGTGTTCCCAAGAACACTTAAGGGAGCCGCGAAAAGATGGATTACTAATGAACCAGCTGGATCCATCACCACGTGGGAAGATCTCAGCACGAAGTTTCTAAAGATGTACTGCCCGCCATCCAAAACGTCGAAGATGATCAACGAGATTCGAAACTTCAAGCAAGACTTTGACGAGTCACTGCACCAAGCGTGGGAAAGGTACCAGGACTTGATGCATAAATGTCCACAGCACGACCTAAACGACCAGCAAATTATAATGATATTCTACAGGGGAGTGGATCGTGCTACAAGACAACAATTAGATGCTCAAGGGCCTATCCCGAAGAAGATTCCTAGGGATGCCTTAGCTGCTATTCGCGACCAAGCAAAGCATTCTCGGTTATGGGATGATGATATCTCTAGGAGAAAGAGGACAATTAGCGATGATGATGGACTCGCCGTCATAACTGCCAAGCTGGACAGCATGGGAAGAGACATAAAAAAAGTGACCGAGACTGTCCATGCAATCCAAGTAGGGTGTGCCAACTGTGGAGGAACGCATTTAGTCAAGGATTGTCCCGAAATGAATTCTGGAGAAATGAGAGAGGAAGTTAAATGTGTGGAAACTCACGGAACCTACTGCCAAGGCAGTGGGGAATTTTTCCTAAGACCATACCAGGAAGTAGGTCGCCAGTTCCGCCAGGCTCAGCCAGAGTTTTTCACTAAGGAACAACCCTCGGCAACCTTCCCTGACAAGAAACCCAATTTGGAAAAAATGATGGGGAAGTTTTTTATCGCTAACGAGAATTTTATTGCTAAGTCTGGACAGCGGATGGACGCCATTGAAGCATTAGTTCGGAATCAAGGAGCGGCGATCAAGCAAATTGAGGGAACCATTTCCAGCATAGCTAAAGTTCTCCAAGAGAGATCCCCGGGAACTTTACCAGGATGCACCGAAACCAACCCACGTGATCATGCAAAGGTAGTGACTACCAGAAGTGGAAAGGTTCATGAAAACCTTAAGTTTCAAAAGAATCATGTGTCGAAGCTTTTGCCTGAAAAGGAGAAGGAAGCTGAGGTTGCCAGAAATTCAAGGGTGGACACAAAAGCTGATCAAATTGCTAGGGATAAGCAATATGCGAAGGATCATGCGCCACCCCCACCTTACCCAGCAGCTTTGAGGAGAGGAAAATATGAAGCTCATTATCATCAATTTCTAGAGAATCTGAAGCAGCTTCATATCAACATTCCGTTTGTGGAAGACATTGCCCAAATGCCTAAGTATGTGAAATACTTGAAGGAGCTCTTGACTAATAAGAGCAAGTTGGCAGAAGCAACCACTGTAACAATGAACGAGCGATGCTCGGCCGTGATGCAAAACAAGTTACCACCAAAAATGAAGGATTCGGGGAGTATCACTATTCCCTGTTTAATTGGTAAGTTAGACATCGCGAATGCACTAGCGGATCTCGGGGCTAGCATATCTATTATGCCTTATACTATGTACGCTAGACTTGGGCTAGGAAAACCTAAGTCCATCCGAATGTGCATCGAGTTGGCTGATCACTCTGTTCAATACCCCAAAGGGATGGTTGAGAACGTTTTAGTCAAGGTTGATAAGTTTGTGTTTCCCTGTGACTTTGTGATTCTCGACATGGTAGAGGATCCTAAGGTGCCGATTATTCTAGGTAGACCCTTCCTTGCCACTTCCAGAGCATTGATCGATGTTTTTGATAGGAAAATAACCATGAGATTAGGGGATGAGAAGGTTGAATTCAATGTGAATGAATCTATGCAATATCCGGAATCAGTGGATGAGACTTGTTACTTTGCTAGCATGAGAGAATTATCTGAGGATGACGAAAGTTTGAAAAGTTTGAAGGAAGACGAAGATTTAGACCCAATGATTCTTGAAGGATGGATGGGAAGCCTCGAGGAAATCCGTGACATCGAAGAATTCGATAAATTGCCTGAGGAGATAGAGACAACTTGCGATGAGGAGTTAGAGAATGAGGGCGTCAAGCTAAAGGAGAGTAAAGAGTCAATCTTGACGAATGGAATCTCGATCAAAATAGAGACGCGAATTTTTACGCATGGTGTCCCATGTTTGAGAGCCGAGGTGTCGGTGGTTAAATCCTCTTTTGAAGAGCCACCCAAGTTAGAATTGAAAGAGCTGCCGACTCACCTTGAATATGCAAATTTACAAGGGGATTCCGACCTGCCGTGTGCTGATGATATTGCGAGAATGTGTGTTCATGGAGAAGAATGTGCAAGAATTCTAAGTCATTGTCACAATGGTCCTACTAGAGGGCATAAGGGACCTAATTACACATCACAAAAGATGTTGAAGGCGAAGGCATTACCTATAAAAGATGCACGGGATGTGGTGAAGTTCCGTAAGCGATTGTTTTCATGGTTTGGAACGCCGAAGGTTTTGATCAGTGATAGTGAAACGCATTTTACGAATGCACAATTGGAAAAAGTGTTAGGGATGAATGCTTATGTTAACGCTCGACTATATATGGAGCGCACCAAGAAATGGCATGATTCACGCTTTAAATCAAATTGTTTATTTGAAAAAGGTGATAAGGTTCTCCTATATAGTTCTCGTCAGCATTTGCTTCCTGGTAAGTTAAAGAAACGCTGGACAGGACCTTTTGTGGCGGAGAAAATTTATCCTTTTGGTGCTGTTGATCTGCAAGGTCATTCTGGAAAAACTTTCAAGGTTAATGGAAGTCGTTTGAAGAGATACTATGGTGATGCAAGGGACTCCAAGCGTGATTTGGAGATGAAATTGAGTTAAGTTGTGGAGCAAGATGTCGAGCTTACCGACGTGATAAACAAAAGCGCTTTCGGGAGACAACCCGTTATTTTGTTATTTTGTTTTATTGTTTTTGCTTGCAGGTTTGAACTTTGTGGTTATGTTCCCTGGAAACCCTCACGAGACTACAACTCGTCCACTCAGGATGCTGAGAGGTTTAAAGGCTTGTTGCATACGCTAAATGCAACCGTGATGCCTACGGAAGTGTGCTGTTGTATTTTATTTCAGAACCAGTTTATTAATGAATTTTTCTTCTTAATCAGGGGAGTTTTTCTGTTTCACTTCTTTTCTATTCCCTAATATTATGTTTCTTTTTGCAATGAGGACATTGCATATTTTAAAGTGGGGGATGGGGAAAAGAAGTTCACTTGTCCTAAGTTATCAAATTGCATTTAATGGTAGATATCATTTTCAAGGGCATTCTGTATTAGTCATTTTTCAGTCTAAATTTTTCTTTTAAAATTTTAATTTTTCTTAAGTTTAGCTAATTTTGTAACAAAATTGGGGAATTCAAATGAATGAATAAATCTTAAATTGCAAATATGAGATAGTTCATAATGTGATGTATCGATAGGCAATCTATATGAAAGTTATTGAGCCATTGAATAAATTAATGTAGTAAGTAGGTTTGCCTGAGAGGATCTTTAATAAGGTATGGCTGTTGCCTTAATTCTTATATGGTAGCGTGTTATAGCCCTCAATTCTGAAATCTTAATGGTCATCATTTGGGAATATACTGGGTGTTGTCTCCTCTGTTGTACGAAAGTACAGACCTGGTTTCCGTCAGTATATTTATTTGAAAAATAAAAAAATAAAAAATGAATAAATGAATAAACCAAGGCCAAGTTAAGTCGCTTTGTTGTACTAAGGTACAGACCTGTCACCAATGTCTTCGCCTGAAAAATGATTGATTTAATTTAGATTTTCTTTATTGAGGAAAGTTGTGGTGCGTTAGTTGTATGAGGATATCTTGCTATTGGGATTCGAAGGTAAAGCCTGCTAGAATAATAAGAGTTAAGCTCAATGGCTGTAATATAGATTGTTTAGGTGGACAACAATATCGGTAATCCGTGTGATTTATCTTTTATGCCGAATAATAATTAGTGAAGAATTTGGTTTCCTGATAGAGTTTCTTGATTGCTAGATTTAATGAAAAATTAGTTTTAAGAGTAAAATTTGGGTTGTGAAATGCTGGCTAGTTTGTAAGTCCCTATGTTCTGATATTTTGCCTGTTCATGATTTTAACTGATAGTCTACTTGAGGACAAGTAGGATTCAAGTGGGGGATGTTTGATAAACGCCAAAATGTACTAAATTATAGTACTAATTACCCCTTCGTTTAATAGGTTTCTAATGCATTTTGTGTGAATAAGATACTTATTTCGTTCATATTTGCATTTAGGAGTTTATTTGGAGCTTGGATTGAAAAGAAACGGAAAACGAGCTTATTTGGAAGAAAAGTTGCTAAAAGAATAAAACATTGGACAATAGAAGATTGGATCGAGGAAAAGAAACTAAGAGAGTGAAGATATGCAAGATTGGATTGGATTGAAGTGTAAATGAAGCTCGAATCGGAAAAAGAATGAAAGATGAGCTGAAAATGGAGGAAGAATGTAAAAGCTGAGTTTTCAGACAGCTGTTAGTATTTTGGCCATAACTTTCTCATACGAACTCCGATTGACGTGATTCAACTTGGAGAATTTAGCTAACACAGAGGGCTACAACTTTCATTTTTTCCATTTTTTCTGAAAATGCATCCATACGGCGTATGGATGTCCATACGCCGTATGGATTGAAAAACTGGGCTGAAACCTCTTATCGCGGGCTGGACTGATGGGCTTTTACATCCATACGCCGTATGGAATTCCATACGCCGTAGGATGACTTTTTCAGCTATTTTAGTCCGATTTTAGGGTTTTCACTTCATAACTTCACACAAACAAAAACCATTCGACCAGAGACGATTAGAGGGGGGTTTTTCCCTCATTTCGGGAGCATTTTGAAGGTAGAAAGCAAGAAGATTTGAAGCCCTTTCGATTGTTCAATCATTCTTTCGATTTTTCGGTTCGAATACTTTAATCCTTTTCATTTGATTATGATTTCGGTTATGTTTTCGTTTCTGATTTTCTGGAACATTATGAGTAGCTAAATCTTTATTGTATTTGCTTGGATGATGATACTTAGATGATGATTTGATTATTGAATTGCGGATTATATCGGATTTTATGAATGTTTATGTGTTTATTTGATGATCCTTGGTTATTTATTGATTATTAGTGATTACCTAACGTGATTTTATGATTAATTGAGATTGAGTTCCTTTTGATTATAAAATTATTGATAATTGTTGATTTTGATTGGCGATTATTGCTGAATATATTGAGTTTGACAGGTTAGGGTTAATAATTGGTAATAATCATTAATGAACAAGATAACTATTATTAGTTATAAACTTTGTTGATTCAAGTTATAAGAATAAATCACATAAACGGTGTAGGTTTAATTTAGAACACAATTTGGTGGGCAACGTTAAATTGAACCGTTAGCGTGTTGAAAACAACTTTATGTCTTTCTTAATTGGGTTTAATCAACTTATCTTGTAAGGAGGGTTGGTACAACTGTCATATCACAATAAAATCCGTATGTTAGCAATTCAATAAAGTGATAATCGGATTCTAAGGAAAGTAGTCCAAGCGAATGCATCTTTCTTACCATTTGAATCAAGTATCTATATTTGATTAATTGTTTTCTTAATTATTATTTATTTTATTTCAGTTTTAATTTAAAATTATATTACATAATTGTTAGTCAATTGTTCAATCGGAACTAAAACGCCCCCCAATATTTACTGCTTTCTTTATTTGTATCAATTTCCAATTTATTTAATTTGACATCCGTTCCCTGTGTTCGACTCGGACTTACCAAGTCTATACTAACATTCGATCGGGTATTCTTGCCTGGTTGTGTGAGAAGTATATATAAGGTATTTCCATTTTATAAATTAATAAACTAGACACTTTTACACGCATCATACGAGAACAAGGAATATGTTCTCGATGAGCAGATTCCCGTAATTGATGAAGAATCAACCCAAGAGGAGATTGAGGTACACCGGAAACATTATGATGACGCGAATAAAGTGTCTTGTATCATGGCATCTTCCATGAGCCCTGAACTGCAAAAGACTTTTGAAAACACTTGGGCTTATGAAATGAACCAACAGCTGAAAGAAATGTTTCAGGCTAAGGCAAGCAAAGAACGCCTTGATGTGGTGAAATCCCTCATGGCGTGCAAGCCCAAACCTGGAGTTTCTATCTGTGCTTTCGTCTTAGAGATGAAAGGGTACTTTGATAGGTTGGAGTCATTGAACATGGTATTTGACACAGAGTTTTCATCGCCATAATTCTATCCAATTTGCCAACTGTCTACAATCAGTTTGTAATGTCATATCAGATGAATATGAATGAGAGGGAAGGCTCAATAATGGAACTCCACAATTTACTGCAAACTGCTGAGCAAGGAATCAAGAAAGATGATGTGTCCTCTGACTCAGCAGCTCCTGTGTTGACAATTGGTCAAAGTGCAAAGAAAAGAAAAAGGTCAAATTCTAATTGGAAAAGGAAGACTGCTGACGAAAAGTCTGTTCGCAAGTCTAAGAAAGGGGCCGATTCTGAGATTGCGCCTGTGAGTGACCCAAAGGAAGCAGTGTGCTTCTACTGCAACACAAAGGGGCATTGGAAGCGTAACTGTCCGAAGTACCTGAAGGACCTTGAAGATGGAAAGGTCGAGAAGAGTATTCACTCCGGTATGTTTATGATCGAACTCCATAATACAACAACTTCTAATTCATGGGTTCTGGATACAGGATGTGGTAATCACATTTGCACTGCATTGCAGGGGCTAAATGAAAGTAGAAGTGTGAAACATGGAGAGCTCAACTTAGTTATGGGAAACAAGGGAATTATACCTGTGTCAAAGATTGGAAGATTTGAGCTCATGCTGAATTCTGGAGTTAGGATAGATTTAAATAATTGCTATTATTCGTCAGAAATGACTAGAAACATTATTTCATTTTATGCTTTGTATAAAGATGGTTATCATTTTTCTTTTGATAATGGAAATGGAGATATTTTGGTTCATTTAAATGATTGTTTTATTTTTAAAGCTTCTCCTTACAAAGGCATATATGAAAATGTTGAATGTGTTAGCAATATTATTTTAAATGTTGATTCGTCTAATGAAATTGTTAAATCCAAGTTGTGGCATTATCGTCTAGGGCACATAAACAAGAAACGCATTGCCCAACTCCAGAAGGATGGAGTGTTGGAATCATTCAACCTCAAATCAGATGATGTATGCGAATCTTGTTTATTAGGCAAGATGACTAAATCACCATTCACAGGATCATGTGAAAGAGGTGAAGGATTATTGGATTTGGTACATACAGATGTATGTGGACCATTCCGATGTGCTACAAAAGATGAAAATAGATACTATGTTACATTTACTGATGACTTCAGCATATTTGAACATGTTTATCTGATCAAACATAAGTCAGATACTTTTGATGTATTCAGAAGATATCAAAATGAAGTAGAGAATCAACTGGGCAGAAAGATAAAGGTTCTCCGATCCGATAGGGGAGGAGAGTACCTTAGTATCGAGTTTCTCGATCATCTTAGAAACTGTGGAATAGTTTCACAATTGACTCCTCCTAGAACACCGCAGCTTAATGGTGTTGCTGAGAGGAGAAACAGAACTTTGTTAGACATGGTTCGATCTATGATGAGTCGAGCAACACTTCCAATAAGTTTCTGGGGTTATGCATTAGAAACAGCCGCCCATATCTTAAATCAAATACCCACTAAGAAAGTTTCAAAGACACCTTATGAGATATGGAAGGGAAAGAAACCTTCTCTTGGTCACATCAAAATCTGGGGTTGTGAAGTTTACGTTAGACGGGAAACTCAGGACAAAATAGACTCCAGATCTGAAAAGTATCTTTTCGTCGGTTATCAACAAGAGTCATTTGAATATTTATTCTACAAACCCAAGGATAATGTGGTCTTTGTAGCTCGAAGAGGAGTGTTTCTTGAGAGAGAAATGATATCTAAAGAGGACAGTGGGAGTAAAATTGATCTTGAAGAAATTCAAGACTCTACCGATGAAGAACCTATAATAAACACTGACGTTCAACAAGAGGTGGAGACACCTGTTGAACCTGAAAACATATCCTTATCCGTTCGCAGATCTAGTAGAGTTAGCAATCCTCTTGAGTTCTATTATGGTTACCAAATAGAAGAAGAGGATAAGATAAGTGATAGTACGCTTGGTGTATTAGATGAGCCTGCTAACTACAAGGAAGCGATGGCAGGCCCTGAGGCTGCTAAATGGAAGGAAGCTATGAAAAGCGAAATTCAGTCCATGTATGACAATCAAGTTTGGAATTTGGTTGACACTACACCCGGTCTTAAGACGGTGGGTTGTAAGTGGATCTTCAAGAAGAAGACAGACATGGATGGGAAAGTACACACTTATAAAGTAAGGTTGGTAGCAAAGGGCTATACTCAAACCTATGGGATTGACTATGAGGAAACCTTCTCACTAGTAGCTAAGATTAAGTCAATTAGGATTATGCTAGCCATAGCTGCATTTCATAACTATGAAATTTGGCAGATTGATGTCAAAACCGCTTTCCTTAACGGAAAACTGACAGATGATGTGTTCATGACACAACCGGAATGTTTTGAAAATGCAAAGTATCCTAATAGAGTGTGCAAGCTTGAAAAGGCCATTTATGGACTTAAACAAGCTTCTCGTAGCTGGAATCTCTGCTTCCACGAAAAGGTCACAGAGTGTGGATTTTCTAGAAGTGAAGATGAGTCCTGTATATATGTCAAGTTCAGTGGGAGTATTGTAGTATTCTTAGTATTGTATGTGGATGATATACTGCTCATAGGAAATGATATCCCGACTTTACAAGGTGTAAATGAATGGTTGGGAAAGTGTTTCGCTATGAAAGATCTTGGAGATGCAACATATATCCTTGGTATAAAGATTTATAGAGATATGTCAAAACGTCTCATAGGACTTAGCCAGGATACGTACATAGATAAAATATTGAAAAGATTCAATATGGAAAATTCTAAGAAATGGAACTTACCCTTGAATCATGGCATTAAGATCAGTAAGGATCTATGTCCAAAGTCTGAACAAGAATTGGAAAGAATGGGTCGAATCCCATATGCTTCGGCTATAGGATCGATCATGTATGCCATGACATGTACAAGGCCTGATGTCTCATTTGCTTTGAGCTTAGTGAGTCGACATCAGTAGAATCCTGGAGAAGGTCATTGGACAGCTGTAAAGAATATTCTTAAGTATTTGAGAAATACTAAAGACAGGTTCTTGGTTTATGGTGGAGAAGAAGAACTTAGAGTAACGGGTTATAGTGACGCTAGTTTCCAAACAGACAGAGATGATTGTCGATCACAGTCTAGTTGGGTATTTCTACTAAATGGGGGAGCGGTGACATGGAAAAGTTCTAAGCAAGATACAGTAGCAGACTCTACATGTGAGTCTGAGTACATTGCGGCTAGTGAAGCGGCAAAGGAAGCTATCTGGATGAGGAATTTCATTGGAGATCTTGGAGTTGTTCCAATAGTAAAAGATCCTATTGCTATATTCTGTGATAATGAAAGTGCAGTTGCCTTGAGTAAAGAACCCAAGGATCACGGAAAGTCGAAGCACATTGAAAGGAAATACCATTTTGTCCGAAGTAAAGTCGAAGAAGGACATGTAATTGTGAAGAGCATAAGATCAAAGGAAAATCCAGCTGATCCGTTCACAAAGCCTCTAGGAAAGTCCAAGCACGATGAACATGCTAGGAGCATAGGTTTAAGAGATAATGTAAAGTTTTAATTGATTAGTTTGAATTTGAAACATTATAAACAATGATAGAAACTGTAATAGACTTGGTGATTAATAATGGAGATTTTTAATGGGAAGGAGTTCTACCATTTACTATTGTTTGTCATTGTGTTTCAGTTTTGCATGTTTAGACACCACTTCCAGAGTAATAAGTTCTTACTCAAACCTCCTCAGTCGATCACACTATAGGAAGTATGTGGTGAATTAAGACTGTCATGGAGTGTTAGGAGATGTCTATGGAGATAGTCATGGCATGGAGATTGCTGCAACACTCATGGGTACTTAATGGGGATTTAAGTATAGGAGAAACCCGCACTCATGGAAGTTACTTCATGGATTGAAATCACGAGTAACTCTGAGATGGTAATATCTTCTATTCTTAAAATGGAGATACATGAGTATCTAGCTCTTCGAGTCTGTTATACTTTAGTCTATTCAAACGTTGTGCTTAAATGCCAGTTATAAAGGGTATGCTAGGTATGATATGATGAGTTGACTAGTGCTATGTAGTTGATATTTATTTGTTCCTTTTGCCTAAAATGGAAAAGAGATATCATGGGCCCTCTGATGATTAATGTTTGACTTAAAAAGTGCTAGGCCTGGCCGAGACTAAAGTGATAGTTCAGTAGTCTCATAAAGTCAATATAATTGGAAATCGGAAAACATATATGAATCTTGAGATTGATTATAATCCATGTCTCGGTTCATAAGATATCGTGAAACAAAGGAATGGATGATCACTTATCTAAAGGACTAACTCAAAGATGAGATCAGAGTTCGGCAGTTGCTTGGATTCACACTTTACATAGTTAATGTGAGATAGCCTTGAGACCAATAGTAGTTGATGAATTGTCCAAGTGGGAGACTGTTGGAATAGTGTCCAATATCATAACTAATTGGTGAGACTATCATCAATGGTAAAGTCCTTTTTGGGTTGCCCTCATAAACAGTCAATAGAAAGATGAAGGATAATATTAGTAGTATTAATATTATATTTAATTGTTTAATTGTTTAATTAATTAATAATAGTTTATTAATTAGAAAATTAAAAGTAATTAAATTTGGTGGAAGATTCCAGAATCTGATCCAACCGCCGGTTGGAAGGTCCAACCGTCGGTTGGGATTAGGGTTACTGAGGCGGTGGAATCGCAGACTTGGAGTAGAAGTCAAACAACTCCAACCGCCGGTTGGAAGGTCCAACCGCCGGTTGGGAGTCGAATTCAGCAAACCTTAGGGTTTCTTCCACAACTATAAATAGGGACAACATATACCTTCATAATACACGTTTTAAAGTACGAATTTTCAAGGATTTCGAAAATTCGACTTTCTCTTGGGTTTTTGGGTGTGAAGCATTAAAGGTATTCTACTTTGGGTACGTGCCTCCAAGTAACGAAGCTCTGCTCGTTGGTCTACGCGTGAGAAATAGGTTTTCTCTTAAGGTTAGTGTTCTCCTTATATTCTCCTTGTTTAATTTATTCATTGTACTATGTTGTTAAAGATCCCTTAGGGTTTTAGTTTCCTAATTGCCTTAGATTATTTAAAGTTTTGTTATTCCGCTGCGTACATAATAATCTAGTTAGGGAATAGAAAACCCAACAGTGAGAAATGGGCTGATTCACTGTGTAGGCAGAGGTGATAGAACTAGATTTTGGGAAGACCATTGGGTGGAGGGCGTTATCTTTAAAATTTCGTTTCCGAGAGTTTTCATTCTTTCTGTTAATAAATTAGGCCCGGTTAATGATTTTGGGTAATGGATCAATGGTTCGTGGGTTTGGGTTATAAAGCTTAGGAGGAACCTTTTTAATTGGGAGGTAGATCAGTTTCAATCTTTGATGAAACTTCTCAACTCAAAGGTGATGGTAGCTTCAAGGGATGACAAATTAGTTTGGTCTTTCGAAATAAACGGCTCTTTCTCGACAAAATCATTTTGTTACCAAGTCGAGAACATGGTTCACAAAGCTAATCATGTCCTTGCATCTATCTGGGAATTGAAGGCTCCTCCTAAGGTCCTTCTTTTATGTTGGCACATGTTACAGGGTAAATTACCTACTCGCAATATGCTTCTTAAGATTGGGACCATTACTGTTGACCAAGCAGCATGCCCTCTATGCAACTCTGAAATTGAATCTGCAGATCATCTTTTCCTACACTGTTCTTTTTCTTTATCAGTGTGGACATGTTTGCTAGCTGGTTGGGGCGTTTTGTGGGTCATTCCTCCAAATATGGCGACTTTATTTCTATGGTGGAAAGACATGAGCCATATGGTAGGTAGTAAAGAGATATGGATGATGGCTTTCTTCTCAGTTATATGGAACATTTGGATTGCCAGAAACAACCTTACATTCTCAAGAAAAGAAGTATCTTTATCTCAAGTTATGGATCTGGTAAAGCTTAGAATCGGGTTTTGGGTTAAAGCTTTGTTTGTTAAATGCTCTTATGCAGTTTTGGACTTTCATACCAACTTGTTCTCGATTTCTCTGCCTAATCGAGGAGGTATAAATGTCTCTTCCAAGCTTCAATGGTGTCCTCCGAATTGTGGTTTTCTAAAATTCAACGTAGACGGGTCGGCTAAAGGCAAGTCTGGTATGGCGGGTGTTGGGGGTTTACTTCGTGACAGTTCAGGGGGTGTTATAGCTATTTTTTCGATGCCCGTAGGAGTGGTAGATCCTAACATTGCTGAGTTATTAGCCATTAGATCTGCGTGCCGCTTGGTGAATCAAAACATCGATATGAGTTTGGTTGGGATTTCTATCGAGAGTGACTCCGCAAATGCAGTTTCATGGGTTTCAAATCAAATTAGCAGACCGTGGAGGTTCCTCTCTCTGTTCTCTGAAATTGATGATTTTCTATCTTCGGGTCCAAATCGATCACTGGTTCATGTTAAAAGAGAATGTAATTCAGAATCGGATAAACTAGCTAAAGAAGGGGTCGTTAGAGCTGATCCATTTGTTGTCTGGTACCCCTTAAGTTAATTTAGTTTCCTGTAAAAAGATCAGTATGATCTTGGTCTATTTATTCCGTTGTAATAGTCTCTTCCATTAATCAAAAATCTTCTACTTTCAAAAAAAAGTAATTAAGTAAGTATAGAAAAAAAAAATGGATCTACTAAAGAAATATCATATCATATTCATGTTCATGTTCATGGTCATATTCATATATATATATATATATATATATATATATATATGATATACTCCCTCCGTCCCAAATCTATTGTCCCCTTGTAGACTTTGGAGTTTTTGCTTCCAACTTTGACCTTCGATATTTTTGTTTGTGTTATATAATATTTGATACAAAATATATGAATTGATTGGATTTTGAATGTATTTTCATTGGTATAATTTGCATCAAGTATTATATAACACAAACAAAAATATTGAAGGTCAAAGTTGGAAGAGAAAGACTCCAAAATCAACAAGGAGACAATAGATTTGAGACGGAGGGAGTATCTCATATCATATCATACTCATGTTCATATATTCATATATATGATATACCTCATATCATATCATATCATATCATATCATATCATATATATGTGACACAGAAAGTGATCACCGATATAACAAAATATCGCCAGTATAACAAATAAGGTAATAAAATGTTTTTTCTTTTTTTGGTCATATGTCAAGAAAGTTTATTACAGTACTACTATAGTACATAATTTGTTTATTTCTTTCCTTTTTACTAAAAGGATATATTGATATAAAAAATAAAGGAAGAAAGTGTATAAGGCTCTATTTTACCTAAAGGTACCCCACATTCCTCAATTAGGTTTTAACCAAAACCCTTTCCAAGAAAGCTGAGGTTTGTAATTTGACGGCGAGTAGAGCTGAGGAGGAAGGATCAGAACATTGTTGCTAACATCTTCTTCATTTTGAGCTAGCCAATCATCTATCTATCCATCAGGTAAATAAATGCTCGCTCGAATATATAGTAGCTAGTTAGATATGATTCTTATGTGTCTCTTCAAATCAAATACTCCCTCCGTCCAATATTTATAGTCCACCTTTCCATTTTGGGATGTCCCAATTGTATTGTCCATTTTGTACTTTTAACCAATCAAAACATTTGAATGTGGTGAGAGATTAAATCTTATTGGTTATATAGTACGAATAGTACACTTTTCTTAAATTGTGTGTTTTTTGTCTGTGGACAATAAAATTAGGACGGAAGGAGTATCAAATATATATATATATATATGTGCACAATGCACAACAGTGTAAATACTTGCATAGGAACAAGAGCTTGTTAAATTAGTATAGTATTCAAGATTTAAATCCATCTTAGGTTCAATCCCTTTGGAAGAGAACGATGGAGAAGACGAGAGCATTCGAAGAAGGTGAATGGAGAAGAGTCGAGAAAAGAAAACGGAAACAATCATCATACAACAAACAGAATCTGATGCACTTCCAGCATGATATCAAAACGTTCTTTGTTAGTAACATTCCAGAAGATATAACCAACAAGCAACTGTGGTTGGAATGTAAAAATCTGGCACTTTGGCGGATGTCTTTATCCCAAACAAAAAGGATAGAAACGGAGGTAGATTTGCTTTTATACATTTTAAAAGAGTAGAGAATATTGAAAAGATGGAACAAGCACTAGGTAATATCAAGATCGAGGATTCAAAACTATCTGCCAATTTGGCTAGATTCGATGTTAAAGGTAACAAAGTGGGTATAAATAAGGAATGCAATTTCAATATTCCTAGCAAAAGTGTCAACAGGTTGCAGCAATACTCTCAAGTAAACAAAAACTCTAGATCCTTCAAAGATATACTCACTGGAGATAACATTCAGAAAGGAAAATCTTTTGAGGTAAAGGAAACTGGAGACTCAAAACTGATGAATTATTGTATAGGGAAATCGTTGATCGGAGAGGTCAAGAATATCGATTTGTTACATGAGCTAGTTAATCATCTTGATCTTAGTAAGGAATGCAAAGCTAAAATCAGATACATGGGTGGGCTTAAAGTTATGATTACTTTTGAATCTGCTTGCAAATCTACAGCATTTCTGGAGAAAGAAGACGAATGGCGAAATATCTTCAGCTCCCTATTTGTATGGTCTGGACAGTCAATTGATACGGAAATGTTTACTTAGATTAACATTGATATCGCGTAAAAAGTCACGTTTTTACTACCGATATCTCTCTCATTCTGTAGCAATACTTGGCATTTGGACTCAGACAATGCACAAATCAGTGATAATATGTTAAGAAGATCAAAACAAGGTTGCACGATAAAAATCAAGCAAAACGGCCAAGAAACGAAGATTCCACACACGTTTGAAGATTCAAGGCATCAAAACGAGATTTCAAGACTAAAGCGAATCCAACAGAAGAAGAATCAACTAAAACGGATAAAGAATGAAGATTCTACGCCCGCCGGAAGATCCAAATGATTCGCACGAAATATCTGGAGCTAGGGACCTCATCTCAGGGCCTATCCTATGTCAAAATCTTTGTTTTTGAATTACGAATCCAACAAAAAAAGAATCGACGCAAACGGACGCATAACGAAGAAAACACGCACGAATCGAGAAACGAAGCAAAAGACGACGCAACGGGGCGGGGTGGGCCCATCGCCGCCGGCCACCCTAAGTGTAACACCCCCAAATTTAATGATTTGCGGAAGCATACTTGGGTGTTACTAATCAATATACAAAGCACAAGGTATACAGCAAACGACCTCTAAATGAGACGTTTTGTAAAATATTTACATTTCATAATTAAATCGTTTGAAAACATATAGTTTTCTTTACAAAAATATGTAAGCCTAGAGTCCGCGTATGTGGCGGGAGATTCTATTACATAACCATAGTTACAAAAGATAATGCCAAAGAATCTCCGTTAAATGCAGTTTGGGAATCATGCGACTCTAGCTAGTAATCCTGGAGTGATCCTACTCCGTAAGTGTACCTGAGAATACATGCTAAAAGGGTCAACCAAAAGGTTGGTGAATCTCACAGGTTTATCAGTAAATAATCAGTTTGAACACAAGATTTCATCAGTAGTGCCTGTAGACGTATATCAAGTATTTGCAAATCTCGCAAAAGTAAAGAAATCATGTTATACCGTTGCCATGAGGCTCATAATCGAAGCTTAACCCGTAAATAATCAGTTGCTCCCGTGACATGCTCGAAATTGAGCAAGCATAAGTAAACGAAATAATAGTCGCCCGTTTATACATAACGGTTCGTGGTAGCGCTACTACCCCGGGCGGGGAGGGTCATTTCCATAATGGATCCATTAACTACTGTTCGCGCTTAAGTACATAACTAACGATATATGATGGAGAGACTTCAGTAAATAGTAAGTAACTCATGCAATTCCGTTTGGTATAGTAAACAGTTTAGTACTTGTGTTCAAGAAAATCAGTAGCATGCATCTCCCCCAATAAGTTAAAACAGTAAAAGTGGGGCCGTAAGACTCACCTGAGTCTTTGCAAGTACGTTTATATCAATAAACGAGTAAGTAATATCAACCGTAGGTTCTCCGAACCCGTAACCTTCAAATGCCTAAACATATAAAGTTAAGTAAGTAGATGTCTCGCAAGACCATCTAGGCTAGTTGTCTACATAACTCGTTATGTCCAAGTGTTTGTTTAGTAATCCGTTTGTAGTTTGAAAGCAAATATGGCCCGTTGGTGGCGGTTTGTAATAATGATTCAAAGTGTTATCATTATATGTATCGTTGAATCAGGTTTCGTTATTTGTAAGTGTTCAACACTTAGTGTGAAAAGTATTTACAACATTTAATGACGGGGGTCCGGGGGCAGCGCCCCTGGTAGCGGGGTCCAAGGGGTGGCAGCCCCTGGCGGGGTCCAAGGGGCAGAGCCCCTGGCTGGGGTCGAGCTGCCAGGTCAGCTTGGAAAATTTTTATTTCTATAATATTGTTATAGTGAAAAACGCATCTGGACTTGAATTTGGGTGAAATCAAGTGGTAAATTTTTGGTCTCGATACTTAGTAGAAATGGTTTGAAACTCTCTGTTTTTAGCGTCACTTATAGCGACACTTAAGGTTTAGGCGACACTTAGGAAGTGTCGCATAAAATTGCGAAATATGAGTTTAGGGCGTCACTTAGGTAAGTGACGCATAAGGTGGCGACACTTAGGCAGTGACGGTAACAAGTGTCGGTTTAAGGTTCTAGGCGTCACTAGAGTAGTGTCGGGCAAGAATGTCGTATAAAAATTAGGTTTCGATCATAGGCGTCACTAAAGCAAGTGACGCTAGTAGTGACGGATATTGAAAATGCGTCACTTAGGTAGTGACGGGAAAAGAGGGCTTATGCGACACTTAGTCAGTGTCGCACGAAGTGACGCATATCTGGGTTCATCAGTGCGTCACTTACGTCTGATCGACGGATTTTGAGCCAAAAACATGTTTTCGGGTTTCCGTTTGGTCCGATTCTTTTACCCAACCCTCATATGAACATATTAAGCCTATTTAAACCATAAACTAGTAAAAATGATCAAAAACGAGAGATGTCGGGATTTGTCGGAAACTTACAAAACGCCGAAATGAAATTCCGGAAAGATAGCGTTGTAGATCGTGATGTGGTGAACGTTTTTCTCCAAAGGAGGTGTATGATCCAAACTCGTTTTGACGTAGTATTTAAGGATTTTTGATGGTGGTGGTGTGGTGATTTAGAGAGAAAAAGGAAAGAAGAAAAGGAAGAGAGAGAGAGAGATAGATGAAAGTGAAGAAAGAAAATGGGAGGTGGGGGTTTTATCCCCACTTTTCAGCTTTCTCGCCCCGCGTTCCGCGTGGTGTTCGTTTGCTCCGTCGTTTAGACGTTAAATAACTATTTTAAATATTAAAAGTGCGTTTTTAAAATACAATTTATTACGCGATATTTTATTTAAATGTTTTACAATTCAATTTACATTTGAGTTATAAGTTGTAAGTTATTTTATTTAATCTGTGCGTTTTAATATTTCAAATTGTGTAAGGTTTGTTTGTACGATACGAATGAATACGAAATATTATCATAATAATATTTTTGACATAACAACGTTATTTAATAAAATTGGTCACCAACGTCCGTATTAAATTGAATCGAAATACATTCGATTTAAATTGCGTATGATTTAACCAAATCGCATTTTCATATATATTCAACAATATATATAATTCGATACATAAATTAGCCTAACACAGAACTAATTACATGTATTAACAAAGAATTAGGCACTAATTCTATTCCTAATTTGCCGGTTGTTACATTCTCCCCCTGTTAAAAGAATTTCGTCCCGAAATTTAAGTCGAAGTCACGTTAGCGGTAGAATCGGTGAATAAGTGGGGATACTTGAGTCGTATTTGGTCTTCCCGTTCCCAAGTGAATTCTGGACCGCGCCGCGAATTCCACCTGACTTTGACGATTGGAATACGACTTTGTTTCAGTTGTTTGACCTCACGGTCCATAATTTCGACGGGTTCCTCAACGAAATGAAGTTTGTCATTAATGCGAATCTCATCAAGTGGTATGATAAGTGTCTCGTCAGACAGACATTTCTTTAAGTTAGAAATATGAAAGGTAGGGTGCACGCTGAAGAGTTCAGAGGGCAGCTGCAGTCGATATGCCACTGGACCTATCCTCTCGAGGATCTCAAAAGGCCCAATGTATCTGGGGTTTAATTTTCCGCGTTTACCGAATCGGATTACGCCTTTCCAAGGCGATACCTTTAAGAGTACTCGATCCCCAACTTGGAACTCGAGTGGCTTGCGTCTCACGTCAGCATAGCTTTTCTGACGATCACGCGCGGCTTTGAGCCGGTTTTGGATTTCAACGATTTTCTCTGTGGTTTCATGTATAAGTTCAGGACCAGTGAGTTGACTATCTCCCACTTCAGTCCAACAGATCGGTGATCGGCACTTATGACCGTATAGTGCCTCAAAAGGTGCAGCCTTAATGCTGGCGTGATAGCTGTTGTTGTATGAGAATTCGCACAACGGTAGATGTCTTTCCCAATTTGTACCGGAATCCACTACGCAGGCTCGTAGCATGTCTTCCAGTGTCTGAATAGTTCGTTCGCTCTGGCCATCGGTCTGAGGATGGTACGCGGTACTCATATCGAGACGGGTACCCAGTGATTTTTGGAGTGATTGCCAGAAGCGAGATGTGAATCGAGCATCCCTGTCAGAGATAATTGAGATAGGGACACCATGTTGGCAAACGATTTCCTTGATGTAAATTTGTGTAAGGCGTTCCATTTTATCGGTTTCTCTGATTGCCAAGAAATGAGCTGATTTGGTGAGACGATCGACGATCACCCAAATGGTATCGCAACCGCTCGCCGATTTAGGTAGTTTGGTTATGAAATCCATGGTAATTTGCTCCCATTTCCATTGAGGAATTTCAGGTTGTTGGAGCAATCCGGAAGGTCTTTGGTGCTCGGCCTTGACCTTGGAACAAGTTAAGCATTTGCTGACGTACAAGGCAATGTCAACTTTCATGTTCGGCCACCAGTATAACTCCTTGATGCCGTGATACATTTTGTCGGATCCCGGGTGGATAGAATACTTGGACTTGTGAGCTTCATCCATCACCAAGTCCCGAAGGTTTCCGAAATTAGGCAACCAGATTCGGTTTGAGAAATACCTAATCCCGTTGGGTCTGATCTCGAATTGTTTATCCATGCCTCGCAAGGCCTCGTTCTTGAAGTTATCGGGTTTCAGGGCTTCGAGTTGGGCAAGGTGTATTTGGGTGGTGAGGTCGTTATGAATGGTAATACTGAGTGCTCGGACTCGAAGTGGTTTTGTTCGTTCTTTACGGCTGAGAGCATCAGCAACCACGTTTGCTTTGCCCGGATGATATTTGATCTCACAGTCGTAATCGGTGAGTAATTTAACCCATCTACGTTGCCTCATGTTAAGATCTTTCTGGTTGAAAATGTGTTGGAGGCTTTTGTGGTCGGTGAATATGGTGCTGCGGGTACCATAAAGATAATGTCTCCAGATTTTTAAGGCGAACACCACGGCCCCTAGCTCGAGGTCGTGAGTTGTGTAGTTTTTCTCGTGAACTTTAAGTTGTCTGGAGGCGTAAGCAATGACCTTGTCTCGTTGCATCAGTACGCAACCGAGACCTTGGTGAGAAGCATCGCAGTATACCACGAAATCATCGGTGCCTTCGGGTAGAGATAGAATGGGTGCACTGCAAAGCTTGGATTTCAACAGTTGAAATGCCGACTCTTGTTTATCGGTCCAATCAAATTTCTTTTCCTTCTGAGTCAGCACGGTGAGGGGTTTGGCAATTGTTGAAAAGTTTTCGATGAAGCGGCGGTAGTAACCGGCCAATCCCAAGAATTGGCGTACCTCGGTGGGAGTGGTTGGTGCTTGCCAATTCTTGATTGCCTCGATTTTTGACGGGTCTACATGAATTCCCTGACTGTCGATAACGTGCCCAAGGAATTGAACGGTGTTTATCCAGAACTCACACTTAGAGAATTTGGCGTAAAGCTCTTCGTGTCTAAGTAGTTCTAGGATGGTTCCGAGGTGTTGTGCGTGCTCTTGTTCGTTTCGTGAATAGATAAGAATGTCATCGATAAAAACAATGACAAACTTGTCGAGGTACGGTTTGCACACCCGATTCATAAGGTCCATGAATACAGCCGGTGCGTTGGTTAGGCCAAAGGGCATTACTTGGAATTCGTAGTGCCCGTAACGGGTTCTGAATGCGGTTTTTGGGATGTCAGCATCGCGAACACGCAACTGATGATAACCTGATCGAAGATCAATCTTTGAATAACAGCTTGATCCTTGAAGTTGATCGAACAGATCATCGATTCGAGGGAGTGGGTATCGGTTCTTGACGGTTAGTTTGTTCAACTCTCTGTAGTCAATACACATTCGGAATGAACCGTCTTTCTTTTTGACAAATAAGATCGGAGCTCCCCAAGGTGAAGAACTCGGTCTGATGAATCCTCTATCCAGGAGTTCCTGTAACTGAGTAGACAACTCCTGAAGTTCGGATGGGGCTAGGCGATACGGTGCTCGGGCCACCGGTGCGGCACCCGGCACGAGATCAATCGAGAACTCAACCTGTCTAGGTGGAGGTAAACCAGGTAGTTCTTCTGGAAAGACTTCGGGAAAGTCTCTAACGATTGGCACATATTCAAGTCGCTTCTCCTCCGACTTTTTCTCCGTGATGTGCGCGAGTATTGCTGGGTAACCCTTTCTCAGAAATTTTCGGGTTTTTAAACAGGAGATTAAGTTTAGTCTCGAACCACCGGTCTCCCCCTGTATGATCAAGGTACTACCGGCGGCGAGAGGAATTCGGACGATTTTATCATGGCAAACAATTTCGGCCCGGTGCTTGGACAACCAGTCCATACCCACGATGACATCAAAACTTCCTAGTTCAACAGGCATTAGATCGATTGAGAAGGTTTCGTTTGCGAGGTTTAAAGTGCAATTGGGTATCACACTACTGGTTTCTATGAGCTTACCATTTGCGAGCTCTACAGTGTACTTAACATCTAAGGCCGAAGGGGTGATATTAAGTAGTGGGCAAAACTCATCAGATATGAAACTTTTATCAGCACCGGTATCAAATAATACTGAAGCAGTAAGATCGTTGAGAAGAAACGTACCCGTTACAACATTCGGGTCTTCTCTAGCTTCCCCAGCTTTGATGACGAATGCTCTACTACGAGCAGGGTTGTTGTTCCGTTTGTTGCTGTTGTTGTTGTTGTTGTTTTTCTGCTTAGGGCAATTATTCTGAAAATGCCCAGGACTTCCGCACCCATAACAAGTCTTCGGGGCACTGGTGTTTCGACAATCCTTGGCCAGATGCCCAAAGCGTTTGCAGTTTGTGCAAGGGCATGAACCGTCGTGGTGACGATTGCATTTGGGACAGTAGGGCCTGCTTCCACTGTACCCTTTCTTTTCTGAAGAGCCGGATGAATAAGCTCTAATAGGCTCGGGTCTTCGGTTGGTGATTTGGTTGGATGAGTTGGGGTTTCCTTCCCACTTTCGTTTGTTGTTTGCAGGTGGAGCTGAGATTGTGTTACGGCGGACAGCGTTTGTCGTGAGTTCATGGGCCATACGGATGGCGTTCTGGATAGTACCTGGTTTGGATGAAGTCACCAGGTCCTGGAGTTTCTCGGGCAGTCCATCAATGTATTTCTCGATCCTCTTGTACTCAGGATCGACCATGGTTGGGCACAGAAGTGCCAGTTGGTGGAAACGGTTGGTGTAACCGGTGATATCATCACCTTGCATCTTATGGTTCCAGAATTCCAGCTCCAGTTGTTTCAGTTCATCCCTGGGGCAATACTCACCCCTTAACATCTCCTTCAACTCCTCCCACGGGAGTTTGTAAGCATTGGCAACGCCCACAGTTTGGGCATAGGTGTTCCACCACGTGAGTGCGGTGTCAGTAAAAGTACTAACAGAGAACTTAACTTTGTCCCCCTCCGCACAGTTGCAGATAAGAAATACCGATTCAACTTTCTCGATCCAACGTATCAGACCAATAGCTCCCTCGGTACCTGCAAAGTTTAGAGGTTTGCAGTTCTGGAAGTCCTTGTAAGAACAAGGTTTAGCAGCAGAGGTTTCAGCGGCATCGCTGTTTCTCGAGGAATTTGGTGGTGTATTCCGAGCCAAGGCTTCAGTAACAGCCTGGGTTATAAGGGAGGTAATCTGGGCGTCGGTGTATGGTCGTGTCTTTGGCGGCATGATTCTTCAATAAAAGAAATGAAGATACATGAGATTTTGTATGAACTTGTAATTGTCACAGATGTACATGTATGAAAGCAGTAATACATAACATCAACATGTAAAATGACAATTAATGTGAGTTGAGATAACAAGTGATATTTGATAGATAAAGTGAGTTTAAAAGTTACATCCTACAGGGATATTACAAAAGGTGTCGGGAATTGTTACATCCGACTAGTTTATAGAGTAGCGCTAGATAGTCATTAGATTACAAGATAGATTACAAGACAAAGGCTACGCTAGTCTTCTTGTAGATTAATTTGTTCCATTAGCGCGACAAGGCGGTCCACAGTTTCTGCTAGTCGGTTGGTTTGCCTGGCGTTGTCTTCCACCAAGGCCAGTCGTTGTGCTATTGTTCGAGAGTGATCCGCAGTCTCCTGTGAACGCTGTTCACATTCTTCTAGTCGGTTTCTTACAAGTTCATCCGCACCTAATTCGGCGGTCATGGAATCCTGAATTATGCTTACAGAGAGGTTGGTATCCTCTTGTTCTCGCTGTAGTTGTGATATGCGGTCAAGAGCTTGACGAAACAGGTAGGTCATTCGGTGTTGTTCCAGTTCCAAATTTTCGAGTCTTTGCTCCTGACTGCGGAGTTGGATAGCCAACATTGGCACCGTGAGATGTGCCGAGTTCTGAGAGTTAGGTACAGGATAAGGGCTGGTTCGAGGTGACCTTGTGTTCCTCCTGGCTACTCGTGGGTTCCGTGACCCATGTGAGTGAGAGTGTGTCGGATTAGGTGGTGTGTTTGCCATTCCTGTGGCAGAGTGTAAGTAAGACGAGGCTAATATATATAAATATATAATATCCATCCTAAAGTCTAGCACGTATCAAGTAATGGTCTGGTTCTCTCGTGGTCAGAGTCAACTAACGCATTCTCGTTCGACACAACCATTTCAGACCTCACATCATCTTTCCTTAATTGTACATAGTTGATCAGGCTATGTTAAATTAAAGTCGTATGATGTAATTCCTGAACCAATCATGCCTAGTAAGGAAATACTGCCTAATGGTCATAGTCTAGGCCCACTAAATGCAACCTAGTTCACTATAACCTTAGGCTCTGATACCAATCTGTAACACCCCCAAATTTAATGATTTGCGGAAGCATACTTGGGTGTTACTAATCAATATACAAAGCACAAGGTATACAACAAACGACCTCTAAATGAGACGTTTTGTAAAATAATTACATTTCATAATTAAATCGTTTGAAAACATATAGTTTTCTTTACAAAAATATGTAAGCCTAGAGTCCGCGTATGTGGCGGGAGATTCTATTACATAACCATAGTTACAAAAGATAATGCCAAAGAATCTCCGTTAAATGCAGTTTGGGAATCATGCGACTCTAGCTAGTAATCCTGGAGTGATCCTACTCCGTAAGTGTACCTGAGAATACATGCTAAAAGGGTCAACCAAAAGGTTGGTGAATCTCACAGGTTTATCAGTAAATAATCAGTTTGAACACAAGATTTCATCAGTAGTGCCTGTAGACGTATATCAAGTATTTGCAAATCTCGCAAAAGTAAAGAAATCATGTTATACCGTTGCCATGAGGCTCATAATCGAAGCTTAACCCGTAAATAATCAGTTGCTCCCGTGACATGCTCGAAATTGAGCAAGCATAAGTAAACGAAATAATAGTCGCCCGTTTATACATAACGGTTCGTGGTAGCGCTACTACCCCGGGCGGGGAGGGTCATTTCCCTAATGGATCCATTAACTACTGTTCGCGCTTAAGTACATAACTAACGATATATGATGGAGAGACTTCAGTAAATAGTAAGTAACTCATGCAATTCCGTTTGGTATAGTAAACAGTTTAGTACTTGTGTTCAAGAAAATCAGTAGCATGCATCTCCCCCAATAAGTTAAAACAGTAAAAGTGGGACCGTAAGACTCACCTGAGTCTTTGCAAGTACGTTTATATCAATAAACGAGTAAGTAATATCAACCGTAGGTTCTCCGAACCCGTAACCTTCAAATGCCTAAACATATAAAGTTAAGTAAGTAGATGTCTCGCAAGACCATCTAGGCTAGTTGTCTACATAACTCGTTATGTCCAAGTGTTTGTTTAGTAATCCGTTTGTAGTTTGAAAGCAAATATGGCCCGTTGGTGGCGGTTTGTAATAATGATTCAAAGTGTTATCATTATATGTATCGTTGAATCAGGTTTCGTTATTTGTAAGTGTTCAACACTTAGTGTGAAAAGTATTTACAACATTTAATGACGGGGGTCCGGGGGCAGCGCCCCTGGTAGCGGGGTCCAAGGGGCGGCAGCCCCTGGCGGGGTCCAAGGGGCAGAGCCCCTGGCTGGGGTCGAGCTGCCAGGTCAGCTTGGAAAATTTTTATTTCTATAATATTGTTATAGTGAAAAACGCATCTGGACTTGAATTTGGGTGAAATCAAGTGGTAAATTTTTGGTCTCGATACTTAGTAGAAATGGTTTGAAACTCTCTGTTTTTAGCGTCACTTATAGCGACACTTAAGGTTTAGGCGACACTTAGGAAGTGTCGCATAAAATTGCGAAATATGAGTTTAGGGCGTCACTTAGGTAAGTGACGCATAAGGTGGCGACACTTAGGCAGTGACGGTAACAAGTGTCGGTTTAAGGTTCTAGGCGTCACTAGAGTAGTGTCGGGCAAGAATGTCGTATAAAAATTAGGTTTTGATCATAGGCGTCACTAAAGCAAGTGACGCTAGTAGTGACGGATATTGAAAATGCGTCACTTAGGTAGTGACGGGAAAAGAGGGCTTATGCGACACTTAGTCAGTGTCGCACGAAGTGACGCATATCTGGGTTCATCAGTGCGTCACTTACGTCTGATCGACGGATTTTGAGCCAAAAACATGTTTTCGGGTTTCCGTTTGGTCCGATTCTTTTACCCAACCCTCATATGAACATATTAAGCCTATTTAAACCATAAACTAGTAAAAATGATCAAAAACGAGAGATGTCGGGATTTGTCGGAAACTTACAAAACGCCGAAATGAAATTCCGGAAAGATAGCGTTGTAGATCGTGATGTGGTGAACGTTTTTCTCCAAAGGAGGTGTATGATCCAAACTAGTTTTGACGTAGTATTTAAGGATTTTTGATGGTGGTGGTGTGGTGATTTAGAGAGAAAAAGGAAAGAAGAAAAGGAAGAGAGAGAGAGAGATAGATGAAAGTGAAGAAAGAAAATGGGAGGTGGGGGTTTTATCCCCACTTTTCAGCTTTCTCGCCCCGCGTTCCGCGTGGTGTTCGTTTGCTCCGTCGTTTAGACGTTAAATAACTATTTTAAATATTAAAAGTGCGTTTTTAAAATACAATTTATTACGCGATATTTTATTTAAATGTTTTACAATTCAATTTACATTTGAGTTATAAGTTGTAAGTTATTTTATTTAATCTGTGCGTTTTAATATTTCAAATTGTGTAAGGTTTGTTTGTACGATACGAATGAATACGAAATATTATCATAATAATATTTTTGACATAACAACGTTATTTAATAAAATTGGTCACCAACGTCCGTATTAAATTGAATCGAAATACATTCGATTTAAATTGCGTATGATTTAACCAAATCGCATTTTCATATATATTCAACAATATATATAATTCGATACATAAATTAGCCTAACACAGAACTAATTACATGTATTAACAAAGAATTAGGCACTAATTCTATTCCTAATTTGCCGGTTGTTACATTCTCCCCCTGTTAAAAGAATTTCGTCCCGAAATTTAAGTCGAAGTCACGTTAGCGGTAGAATCGGTGAATAAGTGGGGATACTTGAGTCGTATTTGGTCTTCCCGTTCCCAAGTGAATTCTGGACCGCGCCGCGAATTCCACCTGACTTTGACGATTGGAATACGACTTTGTTTCAGTTGTTTGACCTCACGGTCCATAATTTCGACGGGTTCCTCAACGAAATGAAGTTTGTCATTAATGCGAATCTCGTCAAGTGGTATGATAAGTGTCTCGTCAGACAGACATTTCTTTAAGTTAGAAATATGAAAGGTAGGGTGCACGCTGCTGAGTTCAGAGGGCAGCTGCAGTCGATATGCCACTGGACCTATCCTCTCGAGGATCTCAAAAGGCCTAATGTATCTGGGGTTTAATTTTCCGCGTTTACCGAATCGGATTACGCCTTTCCAAGGCGATACCTTTAAGAGTACTCGATCCCCAACTTGGAACTCGAGTGGCTTGCGTCTCACGTCAGCATAGCTTTTCTGACGATCACGCGCGGCTTTGAGCCGGTTTTGGATTTCAACGATTTTCTCTGTGGTTTCATGTATAAGTTCAGGACCAGTGAGTTGACTATCTCCCACTTCAGTCCAACAGATCGGTGATCGGCACTTACGACCGTATAGTGCCTCAAAAGGTGCAGCCTTAATGCTAGCGTGATAGCTGTTGTTGTATGAGAATTCGCACAACGGTAGATGTCTTTCCCAATTTGTACCGGAATCCACTACGCAGGCTCGTAGCATGTCTTCCAGTGTCTGAATAGTTCGTTCGCTCTGGCCATCGGTCTGAGGATGGTACGCGGTACTCATATCGAGACGGGTACCCAGTGATTTTTGGAGTGATTGCCAGAAGCGAGATGTGAATCGAGCATCCCTGTCAGAGATAATTGAGATAGGGACACCATGTTGGCAAACGATTTCCTTGATGTAAATTTGTGTAAGGCGTTCCATTTTATCGGTTTCTCTGATTGCCAAGAAATGAGCTGATTTGGTGAGACGATCGACGATCACCCAAATGGTATCGCAACCGCTCGCCGATTTAGGTAGTTTGGTTATGAAATCCATGGTAATTTGCTCCCATTTCCATTGAGGAATTTCAGGTTGTTGGAGCAATCCGGAAGGTCTTTGGTGCTCGGCCTTGACCTTGGAACAAGTTAAGCATTTGCTGACGTACAAGGCAATGTCAACTTTCATGTTCGGCCACCAGTATAACTCCTTGATGCCGTGATACATTTTGTCGGATCCCGGGTGGATAGAATACTTGGACTTGTGAGCTTCATCCATCACCAAGTCCCGAAGGTTTCCGAAATTAGGCAACCAGATTCGGTTTGAGAAATACCTAATCCCGTTGGGTCTGATCTCGAATTGTTTATCCATGCCTCGCAAGGCCTCGTTCTTGAAGTTATCGGGTTTCAGGGCTTCGAGTTGGGCAAGGTGTATTTGGGTGGTGAGGTCGTTATGAATGGTAATACTGAGTGCTCGGACTCGAAGTGGTTTTGTTCGTTCTTTACGGCTGAGAGCATCAGTAACCACGTTTGCTTTGCCCGGATGATATTTGATCTCACAGTCATAATCGGTGAGTAATTCAACCCATCTACGTTGCCTCATGTTAAGATCTTTCTGGTTGAAAATGTGTTGGAGGCTTTTGTGGTCGGTGAATATGGTGCTGCGGGTACCATAAAGATAATGTCTCCAGATTTTTAAGGCGAACACCACGGCCCCTAGCTCGAGGTCGTGAGTTGTGTAGTTTTTCTCGTGAACTTTAAGTTGTCTGGAGGCGTAAGCAATGACCTTGTCTCGTTGCATCAGTACACAACCGAGACCTTGGTGAGAAGCATCGCAGTATACCACGAAATCATCGGTGCCTTCGGGTAGAGATAGAATGGGTGCACTGCAAAGCTTGGATTTCAACAGTTGAAATGCCGACTCTTGTTTATCGGTCCAATCAAATTTCTTTTCCTTCTGAGTCAGCACGGTGAGGGGTTTGGCAATTGTTGAAAAGTTTTCGATGAAGCGGCGGTAGTAACCGGCCAATCCCAAGAATTGGCGTACCTCGGTGGGAGTGGTTGGTGCTTGCCAATTCTTGATTGCCTCGATTTTTGACGGGTCTACATGAATTCCCTGACTGTCGATAACGTGCCCAAGGAATTGAACGGTGTTTATCCAGAACTCACACTTAGAGAATTTGGCGTAAAGCTCTTCGTGTCTAAGTAGTTCTAGGATGGTTCCGAGGTGTTGTGCGTGCTCTTGTTCGTTTCGTGAATAGATAAGAATGTCATCGATAAAAACAATGACAAACTTGTCGAGGTACGGTTTGCACACCCGATTCATAAGGTCCATGAATACAGCCGGTGCGTTGGTTAGGCCAAAGGGCATTACTTGGAATTCGTAGTGCCCGTAACGGGTTCTGAATGCGGTTTTTGGGATGTCAGCATCGCGAACACGCAACTGATGATAACCTGATCGAAGATCAATCTTTGAATAACAGCTTGATCCTTGAAGTTGATCGAACAGATCATCGATTCGAGGGAGTGGGTATCGGTTCTTGACGGTTAGTTTGTTCAACTCTCTGTAGTCAATACACATTCGGAATGAACCGTCTTTCTTTTTGACAAATAAGATCGGAGCTCCCCAAGGTGAAGAACTCGGTCTGATGAATCCTCTATCCAGGAGTTCCTGTAACTGAGTAGACAACTCCTGAAGTTCGGATGGGGCTAGGCGATACGGTGCTGGGGCCACCGGTGCGGCACCCGGCACGAGATCAATCGAGAACTCAACCTGTCTAGGTGGAGGTAAACCAGGTAGTTCTTCTGGAAAGACTTCGGGAAAGTCTCTAACGATTGGCACATCTTCAAGTCGCTTCTCCTCCGACTTTTTCTCCGTGATGTGCGCGAGTATTGCTGGGTAACCCTTTCTCAGAAATTTTCGGGTTTTTAAACAGGAGATTAAGTTTAGTCTCGAACCACCGGTCTCCCCCTGTATGATCAAGGTACTACCGGCGGCGAGAGGAATTCGGACGATTTTATCATGGCAAACAATTTCGGCCCGGTGCTTGGACAACCAGTCCATACCCACGATGACATCAAAACTTCCTAGTTCAACAGGCATTAGATCGATTGAGAAGGTTTCGTTTGCGAGGTTTAAAGTGCAATTGGGTATCACACTACTGGTTTCTATGAGCTTACCATTTGCGAGCTCTACAGTGTACTTAACATCTAAGGCCGAAGGGGTGATATTAAGTAGTGGGCAAAACTCATCAGATATGAAACTTTTATCAGCACCGGTATCAAATAATACTGAAGCAGTAAGATCGTTGAGAAGAAACGTACCCGTTACAACATTCGGGTCTTCTCTAGCTTCCCCAGCTTTGATGACGAATGCTCTACTACGAGCAGGGTTGTTGTTCCGTTTGTTGCTGTTGTTGTTGTTGTTGTTTTTCTGCTTAGGGCAATTATTCTGAAAATGCCCAGGACTTCCGCACCCATAACAAGTCTTCGGGGCACTGGTGTTTCGACAATCCTTGGCCAGATGCCCAAAGCGTTTGCAGTTTGTGCAAGGGCATGAACCGTCGTGGTGACGATTGCATTTGGGACAGTAGGGCCTGCTTCCACTGTACCCTTTCTTTTCTGAAGAGCCGGATGAATAAGCTCTAATAGGCTCGGGTCTTCGGTTGGTGATTTGGTTGGATGAGTTGGGGTTTCCTTCCCACTTTCGTTTGTTGTTTGCAGGTGGAGCTGAGATTGTGTTACGGCGGACCGCGTTTGCCGTGAGTTCATGGGCCATACGGATGGCGTTCTGGATAGTACCTGGTTTGGATGAAGTCACCAGGTCCTGGAGTTTCTCGGGCAGTCCATCAATGTATTTCTCGATCCTCTTGTACTCAGGATCGACCATGGTTGGGCACAGAAGTGCCAGTTGGTGGAAACGGTTGGTGTAACCGGTGATATCATCACCTTGCATTTGTAGCTACGATTTATTGTATTTCTTTATCAGGTTTTAATCTATCTTCCATATTTAATTATGTTCGTTCTTTCTTTAATAAGTTTAAATATGTATGCTAGAATTGCCATGATTAGCTAAATAACTCAATTTTCTGCTATGATAGTCGTTTAGGAGAGATTTAAATATGTGATTATATTGTATGCTATGAGATTGCGGGTGTTGTGTATTATGAAAAGATGTAGGAATCGAATCTTTATCGTTTATCTACCCAACTCATGTTGTGACTAAAACCTTATCCAAAAATGAACGTAGCTAACTCATAGGGTATAGGTCACTTAGTTATACTATGTTTGATTGAATCATTGAGCTCGGCATGGCCGGTGTTCTCTAGACCAAATTAGGATCCAAGAGACACGGAATATGGGAATAGAGGTAGATTGAGATTTAATTCAGACAGACGGTATTTTTGAGACAACTTTCGGAATATCCTCGATTTAATTAATACATTTGTATGCTTAGGTTTAACTATTGTCTTGATTGTCTTATTGCATGTTCTTGTTTGATTGTTGCCTTAGGATTATCGTACTAGTAAAATACACCTAGCCTTAATTATTGTGAAATAACATGACGGCCCCTATTCGACTGTTCTTCGATATAGTACTGGAAATGCTTATGGCAAAGTACAAACGTATGGAAGTCGAGAACGACCGAAGGTAGTTGTGTTATGGATCAATTAACAAACGTATTACTTAAGTTTCTATATGTAATATAAACCACCCCTGTCTTGTTGCATACTTGAGTAATGTTGATAATTCATACGAATAAGTGATGACATCTTATCTGACCGCTTAGACCAGTTCTTCCAACTTATTCCGACGAGGGTAAAACCCGTTTACAAGATTGTTTATTCAACAAACTGTGCCATGATTCGAACGTCTATGATGACCGAGATTGGGGAATAGGATTCGATATTAACTATTAGATAATATGGGCATGCATTTGAGAGAACTTTCGGTGTATGCTTTAATATATTCTGCAACCCACGTGACATTCTATTTGCCTGATTGTGGACATCTCCGCGTTAGCCCGATAGTAGGATTGTAGTAATAACTCACATTAACTTATGAACTTATCCTCATTGGAACTCTTCACGCTTTAATATCACCTGAACCACTTCATAGTAGACAATCGCTTTAACTGCTGAACGCCCGAAGTAACCTCCATTTCTGACTTAATTTAGTTTAATTATAAAATAGAAAACCCAAAACCTAAACCAACTCTCTTCCACCCTAGCTAAATTCATAAAAGTCTCTAAATTCTCCTAGTTTCAATTCGTCGCGCTTTAAAGAACGATCCTAGGTCATACTTATCCTTTGCTAGCCCGTAGATTAGCAATAGTAGTAACCCTAGGCCCCATCCTTATAAATTTAAAACCCACTGTTGTAACCAGATAGTTATCGTTAACGACACCGACCTATCAGGGACCCAACAAGTTTTTGGCGCCGCTGCCGGGGAGCGTCGGAGGACCGATTTTAGGAAATTTTGTAACTTTAGTATTTAGCGATCCTTTTGAAAGATTAACATCAATCAAAAGTTACACTTTTTGCCCTTAGGTTTAGATTAGTTTTATTTTATTAACCAACTATATCAACCCCTTATTTTAATTTAACCAACCTTACACCAAGTGGATCATTAACCCAACTTTTGACCATTCCTTCACCAACAACCCACTTGCATTCCTCAAAACAACTTTTATCTGATTTTATACTAGAACAAAATGTTATAAACAATAGGATAGCCAGATTTCAAGACAACATTGATGCCATGATAAAAATTTCCGACAAATTAATTTCTAACATGGAGTCTATTTTGGAAAACTTGAATTTTATTGAGGAAAGTACGTCGGCAACTATCATTCAACCCAATGATGTGTTAATTGTCACTAGGGGAGGAAAAATAACCAAAGTTGATCTACCACCACCAGATAACACTCCCGAAAACACTTCTTCGCCTACACCTACACCGAGTAAACATGTGTCCATTGACATCCCTGTCACAACACCTGATCCATCACCAACCAAAACTCTAGATAATGTACCTCGCACGAGAATACCTTATCCCGGTAGACTTAAAAAGGAAAAGCAAGAAGCCCAATTCGGTAAATATCTGGAAATGTTTAAAAGCTTGCACTTGAATGTTAGACTATTAGACGCTTTAGTAGAGATGCCCACATGTGCCAAATTCTTTAAAGAACTTCTCTCAAACAAAGAGAAACTTAGGCAAATAGTTAGTTTACCTTTAGATGCTGAATGCTCTTTAATTGTACAACATGGTCTTCCACCTAAGTTGAGAGACACCGGACGTTTCACAATACCTTGTTTTCTCCAAGATATCCAAATTAGTAATGCTTTAGCTGACCTAGGTGCTAGTGTTAATCTTATGCCTTATTCCCTCTATAAGAAATTAGGATTAGATAACCTACTACCCACTCGTATGACCATCCAACTAGCAGACTGATCAGTTAAACTCCCTCGAGGAATTGCTGAAGATGTCATGGTCAAGGTCGATAAGTTCATCTTTCCAGTGGACTTCATCATCATGGATATAGAGGAAGACACCCATATCCCACTCATCCTAGGCAGACCTTTCTTAAATACTGCCAAGGCCGTAATCGACGTAAACGAAAAATCTTTAAAACTAAGAGTCGGGAAAGAGGAGGTCACCTTTAATGTCGATCGATTGATGAAGCAACCGCTGGAAGAGGACCTTGGTTTGTGCGATACTATGCAGGACATTTTTGATGAACATCTCCACAAAGTGTTGGCACTATCCAGCCAGAACCCGATACCTACCACAGTAGTCACCGTTCGAAGACTATATAACGAGGATCCTGGGCTGCAGTCCGCAATCACTTCGCCAGCAAAGTCTGAAGAACTACTATTTCCCTTGTTTGAAAAGAAGCTATCTTGTACCAATGGCAAAACGATAGCTGTCCCATTGGGATGCGGTACACCGATACCTTGGCTAAAAAGAGATACATCCACACTCGATGCCCCGAATCCAGCTCCTTCAATTAAAGTAATCCTGGATTCCTTCAAAGGGATGAGTATTGAGCCACCACCATTTGAATCCCAATTAATCAACTAACCCGAACCTCTATCATTTCCAAACCCTGAATTAACCATAAACCAATCTTCAACCGCTCAATTTCAAGAATTCCAATTCACCGACGATGGAGAAATTATTCTCACCCGAAATGACGAAGTGTCCTCATCATCGGTCAACAAATACGAGCTAAAGACGAACGAATTTTCAAACCAAACCGAATGGGTTGAAATCGCATCAATCTCTACATCCGAACCTGAGATTGACGAGGCACCCTTCCAAGCTGAATATGAGAAGCTGAATAGAGACGAAATAGCTAGAATGAAGCCGTCTATTGAGGAACCACCAAACTTGGAATTAAAGGAATTACCACCTCACCTTAAATACGCTTACCTCCAAGGAACCTCCCAACTCCCGGTGATAATCTCAAAAGAGTTAAAACCAAAAGAGAAGGCTCAGCTGGTTGATGTGTTGAAATCACACAAGAAGGCAATCGCATGGAAAATTTATGATATACAGGGAATTAGTCCTAACTATTGCACGCATAAGATCTTAATGGAGAACGATTTCATATCATCCGTTCAAAGGCAGAGACGAGTAAATCCTAAGATTCAAGACGTAGTAAAACAAGAGGTTATCAAACTCTTGGATGCTGGACTAATATACCCAATATCTGACTCACCTTGGGTTAGCCCTGTTTAAGTCGTCCCAAAGAAAGGAGGAATGACGGTCATTACAAACGAAGAAAATGAGCTCATACCAACTCGGACCGTCACCGGTTGGAGGGTTTGTATTGACTACCGGAAGTTAAACGAAGCAACTCGCAAGGATCACTTTCCACTTCCGTTTATTGACCAAATGCTCGAGAGGCTGTCGGGAAACGAATTCTACTGTTTCCTTGATGGATTCTCCGGTTACTTCCAAATTCCGCTCGATCCAAAAGACCAGGAGAAGACGACGTTTACATGCCCTTATGGAACATTCGCATATCGACGAATGCCATTTGGATTATGCAACGCGCCTGCAACATTTCAGAGATGCATGGTTGCAATCTTCCATGACATGATTGAACAATGCATGGAAGTCTTTATGGACGATTTCTCAGTCTTTGGAGACTCTTTCGCATCATGTCTATCCAACCTCGATAGAATGCTCACCAAGTGTGAAGAATCAAATCTCGTCTTGAATTGGGAAAAATGCCACTTTATGGTAAAGGAAGGAATAGTCTTAGGACATAGAATATCAAAGTCAGGAATCGAAGTAGACAAAGCTAAAGTAGAAACTATTGCGAAACTCCCACCACCCACCAACGTTAAAGACATTCGAAGTTTTCTAGGTCACGCTGGGTTCTACCGTCGTTTTATCAAGGACTTTTCCAAGATCTCTCGGCCTATCACCCACCTGTTAGGAAAAGACATCAAATTCGCATTTGACGAAAGCTGCATGAAAGCCTTTGACTACCTAAAGAAAGAACTAACCAACGCACCAATCATGGTCGCTCCGGACTGGAGCCTTCCATTTGAAATCATGTGCGACGCAAGCGACTTCGCTGTAGGGGCAGTTCTAGGTCAAAGGAAGGATAATCACTTTCGACCAATCTACTACGCTAGCAAAACTCTCACAGATGCTCAAGAGAATTATACAACTACCGAAAAGGAGCTGCTGGCTGTAGTATTCGCCTTTGATAAATTTCGATCCTACCTGATATTGTCAAAGACAATAGTGTACACGGATCACTCAGCTCTGAAATACCTCTTCAAGAAGCAAGACGCAAAACCAAGACTGTTACGATGGATTCTACTCCTACAAGAATTTGACATTGAAATAAAAGATAAAAAGGGAGCAGAGAATGTCGCTGCAGACCATCTGAGTCGACTTGAAAATCCATCAATGGAACAACTTGCAGACGGGGACATCAAAGATCGATTTCCAGAAGAGCAGTTAATGAGTTTAGAAGAGCAATCGCAAGGATCACAATTCACGGACGATCCTTGGTTTGCAGACATAGCCAATTTCGTAGTTGGAGGGATCACAAGAAAAGGAATGCCGTCATCACGAAGACAGAGGTTCTTCCGCGATGTCAAGCACTACTTTTGGGATGATCCGTATTTGTTTAAGGTCTGTCCCGACCAGATTATAAGAAGATGTGTCGATGGAAAGGAAGCCGAACACATCCTCCATCAAATCCATCATGGACCCACCGGAGGACACCACGCAGCCAACTTGACAGCAAAGAAAGTATACGACTCAGGATTCTATTGGCCAACTATTTTCAGAGACGCACAAGACTTGGTGAAACGTTGCGATATTTGCCAAAGGTTTGGAAATATCACAACGCGTAACGAAATGCCGTTAACGAATATCCAAGCATGTGAAATATTCGATATATGGGGATTAGATTTCATGGGACCATTTCTGAAATCTTACGGAAAGGAATACATTCTAGTAACTGTCGACTACGTATCCAGATGGGCCGAAGCTCAGGCCTTCCCAACAAATGTCTCGAGAGTCGTAACCAAGTTCTTAAAGCAGCTATTCTGTCGGTTTGGAACACCTCAAGCGATCATCAGTGACCGCGGCACACACTTTTGCAATACTCAGTTTATGAAGATATTGCAACAATATGGTGTTACCCATAAGACATCTATGGCCTACCACCCGCAGACAAATGGGCAAGCAGAAATAACAAACCGAGCGCTAAAAAGAATTTTGGAACGAACAGTTGGTCAACACAAGGAAAACTGGGCAGACAAGCTAGATGATGCATTATGGGCGTTCCGGACAGCCTACAAAACACCCTTAGGAACAACCCCCTATAGGCTCGTATATGGAAAAGCATGTCATCTTCCGATCGAACTCGAATACAAAGCTTACTGGGCACTAAAGAATTGCAGCTTAGATCCCACAGTAACGGGAGCACACCGGAAAATGCAACTAAATAAGTTAGGAGAACTAAGAGATCAAGCATACGAGAGCTCCTACAAGTCCAAGGAAAGAACTAAGTTGCTCCACGATGCAAAACTATGCCCCACACGCTTCAATCCAGGTGATAAAGTTCTACTCTTTAACTCTCGATTTAAGAAATTTTCTGGTAAATTCAAAACGAGGTGGAGCGGCCCATTTACAATCTCTAAGGTTTTTCCTTATGGCGCCATTGAACTCGAGGCTCCAGATGGAAATTTCAAGGTAAACGGTCATCGTTTAAAACATTACGTACAAGACTTTCCCCCATACAAGGAAGTCTACGGTTGCAAAGCACCCTGACAAACAATTAAAGGTAGAAGAGTCAAGCTACGAGACTCGATAAACAAAGCGCTCTTGGGAGGCACCCCAAGCATATCTTATGTTTTTAGCATTAATTTTCTTTTACTGTTGTGTTTAAGCTAATCCAATTTTCTATGTAGTACCTCATGAAGGACTGATGATCTTAGATCATTAACCTTTTATATTTTGCAGGATGAGTTCGCAGTCAGACAGAGCACGAGCCCCCAGACAGAGACGCTCGCATACCATGCACCACTCCCGGAGTTCATCACCGGGTAGTAGCATGAGGACTGTCAGAGGATCCCAGTCACCACCTCCTAGTTTGGATGAGATCTCGGCAGACTTGGTGGAGGTGCACGTTCAGGAGTCATTCCTGTTACGTCCCATCCAGGCCAGGTTACCTTCATCTCACCGACCAACGGGACAGACCGCAGGGACCTCCAGAGTACCCATCTTCGAGCATGGGGTTACTACTGCGGACCCTGCTGTCACTTGGTCTATACTGAGAGCCCTTGAGGTCCAGCACACCGCCATCTCTGAGATCCACACTGCTTTGGGCCTTACCTCTACACCTGTGTGCCCCTTTCAGATGGGACCTGATCCCGCTCCGCACATTCCACCATGGGATTTATTCCCATCTTGGAGCTTGACTGCGCAGGACCACCCCAGTTTTATGGCCCCACTAGAGGAGGAGGCTGCTGCACTGGACGCTTGGATCCAGGATCCAGAGGATGGTGCTGCATCTCCTGTCTATACCATCGAGGAGTCAGCATCTCCTACATCGATCGTGGAAAACACGATCTTTATGGATGATGACTTCACCGACTGGGAGGCGCTCTATGTTGACACGGATTAGCTACTTTTAGTTATTATTTATGTTTAGTATTAACTTGTGTTAACATTTGTGTTTTATGAAGGTTGTGTACTATGCAGAATTCGAAGTAGAATTTATGGAACAAGTTCATTTTTAATGAGCCTGATCCATTTCCAGCGAATTCACACACTTGAACCTGGTCCATTAAATCCAGTGGCATCACACGCAACACAAGGAAGTGTCTCTTCTAACCTTACTTTGCTTGATGCACACAAGAATTTTAAGAAAAACTCTAAGTGTGGGATTATTACTTACAAATAGAGAATAACTTTGAAAATATTGACCCGTATTCAAAATCTAAGTGTGGGGTTAACCTAACTTAGAAGTAGAGAACATTAGGGACAATGTTCTTTTAAGTGTGGGATAGCAGTAGTATTCACTACTGTATTGCAACATAAACTTTTGATCAAGCTTTTTAGCAAAACTCATATTTTCAGCAAAATTTTCAAAATTTTTAAATCATGGGAAGCTCAAAAAGGGTATTTTCGGTCAACAAAAATTCAAAAGGTTTGGAAAATCGACCACGACGGGCAAAACTCTTTGACAACTTTCAAACTAAGTTTCAAACAAGCAATCGCATGACTAGGCACAAAACCACCAAAAATGAGTGAGGAATCTTGAGCCATATAAAAGCATTCACCTTTAATGCTTCACTTTTTCTTTTGTGAGTGTGCCGTTGTATGCCTTCTCAAGTTAGAACTTGTTCGAAGAATGCATTTTAAAATTACATAAAAAATGAGCGTCATACGTGACGAAGGTGCAATTAGAGGATCTTGACATTCCCTAGGACAAAACCCTCTCGTAAAACTCCCGTTTTCAATCCTAACCCTGCCAATGTCCATTTTCGGCATTGAAGATCATCTAGAAAACCTGTTGAGCCTTAGCATTTTCATTTCGAATACTCACTTCAAGAACCAATCCTTTCGTTACATCTCTTGGCCATAGCCTAAGTTTCTGTTATGTCAACAACATCACTGCAAGAAACAAAACTCTAGAAGAAATCCCCAAAGGAAAAGAATATCAACCACGAGAGGACTCCAGAGAAAGCACAAAGCTTCCAAAGAAATTGAAAAACGAAAACCCAAGGATCATTTAAAGCCGAGGGAAAGGTCCTTCAGAGAAGAAAAAGTCATGAAAAGAAGGCTCTCAAAGAGAGAAATCCAAGAAGAGGTATCATCTAAAACATCAAAGGCAAGTCATCACTCTTAGGCTATATCAGACTCCCAAATTAAACCACCTACACCAAAACCCTTGTTCCATACACCATCTTCACCTTCTTGTGAATGTCTAGGGATAATTAGCACCGTCCTCATTTAGATATTATAGATTTGATTCTCGATCAAGCTTATGACGACGGAAGAGCTACATAATTGGCCCCTGAGTGAATTAGAAGTTAGGAACCCTGATACACTTGAATGAACCGAGTGACCACCTGTGAGGGCCCCAGTCATGTATATCTTAAATTATGAAGATTGAAAAGAAAGCTTGTTAGAACCAAAAGTTTGGGGGAACATCAAGGGATGGAACCTCGTCCGAAATCTTTCTACTAAACCTGCAGGAATCAAAGTTCCCCGAAATTTGAAGACACCCTTCCAGCCTTTCACAAACTTTCTGAAGGTTTGCTTGAGGACAAGCAAAACTCTAAGTGTGGGATACTTGATATCGCGTAAAAAGTCACGTTTTTACTACCGATATCTCTCTCATTCTGGAGCAATACTTGGCATTTGGACTCAGACAACGCACAAATCAGTGATAATATGTTAAGAAGATCAAAACAAGGTTGCACGATAAAAATCAAGCAAAACGGCCAAGAAACGAAGATTCCAAACACGTTTGAAGATTCAAGGCATCAAAACAAGATTTCAAGACTAAAGCGCCCTCCATCAACATCCATTATTTCCAAGATGTTCGTTTTCAAAATACGAATCCAACAGAAGAAGAATCAACTAAAACGGATAAAGAATGAAGATTCTACGCCCGCCAGAAGATCCAAATGATTCGCACGCAATATCTGGATCTAGGGACCTCATCTCAGGGCCTATCCTATGTCAAAATCTTCTTTTTTGAATTACGAATCCAACAAAAAGAGAATCGACGCAAACGGACGCATAACGAAGAAAACACGCACGAATCGAGAAACGAAGCAAAAGACGACGCAACGGGGCGGGGGTGGGCCCACCGCCGCCGGCCACTGGACCACCGCCTCCGGCCACCCTAGGGGCGCCGCCGGCCTCCCTGTACCCGCCCCGGTTTCCGTTTTTGGTAACTTTTGGTACCTGGTGCGCCTACTTTTCGTGTTGTACGGTACCCGGTGCACCTACTTTTCGTGTTGTACGGTACCTGGTGCACCCTTTTGGCTACCTTTTTCTAACGTGCACCACTTGATGCTAATGTGAGCCAAAACTCACCTATAAATAGAGGCTTTGAGTTCATTTGTGACATACCTTCACACCTTGAAAAATACACACAATTACACCTTGTAATACATTTTCTCTTTTCTTTCTTTATTGTAGTACTTCTTTAGTTAATTAGACTAGCTAATTAACTAATCAAGGAAGATTTGTACCGAGGTGCTCCGGGATGCATTTGTAGCTACGAGTTATTGTATTTCTTTATCAGGTTTTAATCTATCTTCCATATTTAATTATGTTCGTTCTTTCTTTAATAAATTTAAATATGTATGCTAGAATTACCATGATTAGCTAAATAACTCAATTGTCTGCTATGATAGTCGTTTAGGAGAGATTTAAATATGTGATTATATTGTATGCTATGAGATTGCGGGTGTTGTGTATTATGAATAGATGTAGGAATCGAATCTTTATCGTTTATCTACCCAACTCATGTTGTGACTAAAACCTTATCCAAAAATGAACGTAGCTAACTCATAGGGTATAGGTCACTTAGTTATACTATGTTTGATTGAATCATTGAGCTCGGCATGGCCGGTGTTCTCTAGACCAAATTAGGATCCAAGAGACACGGAATATGGGAATAGAGGTAGATTGAGATTTAATTCAGACAGACGGTATTTTTGAGACAACTTTCGGAATATCCTCGATTTAATTAATACATTTGTATGCTTAGGTTTAACTATTGTCTTGATTGTCTTATTGCATGTTCTTGTTTGATTGTTGCCTTAGGATTATCGTACTAGTAAAATACACCTAGCCTTAATTATTGTGAAATAACATGACGGCCCTTATTCGACTGTTCTTCGATATAGTACTGGAAATGCTTATGGCAAAGTACAAACGTATGGAAGTCGAGAACGATCGAAGGTAGTTGTGTTATGGATCAATTAACAAACGTATTACTTAAGTTTCTATTTGTAATATAAACCACCCCTGTCTTGTTGCATACTTGAGTAATGTTGATAATTCATACGAATAAGTGATGACATCTTATCTGACTGCTTAGACCAGTTCTTCCAACTTATTCCGACGAGGGTAAAACCCGTTTACAAGATTGTTTATTCAACAAACTGTGCCATGATTCGGACGTCTATGATGACCGAGATTGGGGAATAGGATTCAAGATTAACTGTTAGATAATATGGGCATGCATTTGAGAGAACTTTCGGTGTATGCTTTAATATATTCTGCAACCCACGTGACATTCTATTTGCCTGATTGTGGACATCTCCGCGTTAGCCCGATAGTAGGATTGTAGTAATAACTCACATTAACTTATGAACTTATCCTCATTGGAACTCTTCACGCTTTAATATCACCTGAACCACTTCATAGTAGACAATCGCTTTAACTGCTGAACGCCCGAAGTAACCTCCATTTCTGACTTAATTTAGTTTAATTTTAGAATAGAAAACCCAAAACCTAAACCAACTCTCTTCCACCCTAGCTAAATTCATAAAAGTCTGTAAATTCTCCTAGTTTCAATTCGTCGCGCTTTAAAGAACGATCCTAGGTCATACTTATCCTTTGCTAGCCCGTAGATTAGCAATAGTAGTAACCCTAGGCCCCAGCCTTATAAATTTAAAACCCACTGTTGTAACCAGATAGTTATCGTTAACGACACCGACCTATCAGGGACCCAACAAACATCTACAATGTTCCTCCTCAAGCCTGGGATACAGATGTTTTTAACCAAATAGGGAGCTTATTAGGGAGACTTGTTTATCTTTGTGAAACGGATTTCGATGATGCGGATATCTCAAAAAAACGAATAGGGATTATACTAAAAGAGGGAGATCAGATCAATCCTTCTTGCAATGTTCGATGGAAAGGTTTGATTTTTAAAGTTCATATAGAAGAGTGTAATGAGCATTGGGTGCCGGATTTCTTGAATTCAGGCAAACACTATTATTCGGTCCCTAGAACACAATCGCCGGAGAACTCAAAAGTCACCGGAAAGAAAAATGGAGGTAAGGTAAACTCGGGTGGAATATCAACAGGCAAGGTAAACGAAAGGTCTGCGTGGGGGTCTGTTCCCTTGGAAAATGGCCAGTTATTAAAGGAGGATAAGACACCAGATGATACTACCCTAAACGCCACTAACGATCAAGAGGAATTCATGCATGGTAATGGGCCCCATGTCATCCCCCCTGCATCTAATATTAGATCACCTCTTGTGGGCTTTTCTAGTTCTGGCCCAAACAACTTAGGCCCACTGGAATGCAACCTTGATAGTCCAGCCCATAATAGTGTAAATGAATCAGACCCTTTTAATCTCAATGAGCTTATCTTTAACTTGGGAAAAGAAAATAACAAAAAAAGGAAAAGAATGGGCAGAAATTCAACGAAAAAAAAATCAGGGGAAAAGGGGATAAAACTCATTCGACAATCAGATGAAGGTGGATTAAAGATATTTAAAAGGAAGAAATTAATGGAAGATAAGGATTCCAGTGTTTCGGTTTCACCTCCTTCTCAGTTTGTAAACACGGATTTAAACAACCCAGTGGTAAGCTCATTGGAACAAGATGAATCAAGTTTTGTGAGTGTCGATCTAAATAGACACCCTAAAGATGCTGGAGGTCCGAAGGTGAATGGTGAAGATCAGGTACGTAACAACGACTTAAACTCAACTTCACAAACTGATTTGGAGAACGAATTGCAAGATACTATGAATATTGGGAGATGTATCGGAATTAATTTAGTTGGTTTTGAAGATTTGGTCAGGAACACCATTAATAGAGAGGGCGATAAAAGTGGTATTTGATGGATTTTCTATCAATAAATATAAGGGATTAAGTGAGGCTAAGAAAGCTGAATGGATTATTAAGATGCTTGCTTCTAATCATATAGATTTTCTTTGTGGGCAGGAAACGCATTACAATTGTGTTACTGACTCATTGGTATCTAACTTTTGGGGAAAAAATCCCTTCGATTATGCAGATGTTGAAGCTCAAGGAAGATCAGGCGGAATAATAAGCGTTTGGGATCCCTCAAAATTCAAATGCACAGGAAAGGTCAAGATTCAGAATGCTTTAATTGTTTCTGGTATACTTCTCGGTATCTCAGTTCCAATTAACATCGCGAATGTATATGCACCACAATCTACAAAAGGGGAAAAAGTACTGTGGGAACAGTTAGGAATCATGAAAGAATCAAAATCTGGATTGTGGATCATGATGGGTGATTTCAATGAAGTTAGGTTGCCTTCTGATCGAAGAAATTCAACATTCAACAGTCAGAGTGCGATGTTGTTTAATAATTTCATTGACGAGGCAAACTTATTTGAATATAACATGGGAGGGTTTAATTTCACTTACTCATTAGAAAACGGGTCTAAAATGAGTAAGATTGACCGTGTATTGGTGTGTTCCTCCTTTTTGGATAAATGGCCTAATGCTTCCTTAACTGCCCTACCCAAAAAGTGGTCGGATCACCATCCAATTGTCCTCAGCGTTGCAAAAAAAAAACTTTGGGCCAAAGCCATTCAAATTTTTCTTGTCTTGGTTATCAAAGAGTGGTTTGGAGGAAACTGTTCTGGAGGCTTATCATAAGGAAGTTGCAGATGGGAGGCCGGATTACAAATTGCATTTGAAGCTTAAAAACATTAAGGAGGCAATAAAAGTTTGGTCTAGCAAGGAAAAACTATCAGCAGGAAACCGATCGATGGAACTTGAAAATCTAATGTGTGATTTGGAGTTGGCAGCTGAGACTAGAGACTTAACAGGGAATGAGATCGAGATGAAAATCAATGCAAAAAAAGAATTAATGATGCTTGAAGATGAAAAAAGGCAGGACCTCCTTCAGAAAGCTAGAATCAAATGGGCTTTAGATGGTGATGAAAATTCAGCTTTCTTCCATGGATGCATCAACGTCAGGAACATGGTAAATAAAATTAATGGCATAAAAAAAGAAAGCATCTGGGTGGATGATCCGAAAGCTATAAAAGAGGAGGCAGTGAGGTTTTTTACCAACAAATTTAGAGAGCCTATGATATGCAGACCAAAAGTTGTATTAGAAAAAATCAAAAAGCTTGCAAATAAAGAGGCGGGTGATCTGATTATGCCCTTCAGTAAGGAGGAGATTAACGTTGCGATAGGGGAGTGTGGTAGTAATAAAGCCCCGGGTCCTGACGGCTTCAATTTTGCCTTTATCAAACATTTTTGGGATTTATTGCAGTACGATATAATGGCCATGATGCACAATTTTCATATGGATGGTGTTGTTAGCAAGGTATGTAATACATCCTTTTTTACTCTTATTCCTAAAACGAGTGATCCGCTTTTCTTTGATGATTTTAGACCAATTTCCTTGGTTGGGTGCATACCAAAAATTATCTCAAAAGTTTTGGCGAATAGGGTTAAGAAAGTCATCGGTTCTGTGGTATCTGATGTGCAATCTGGTTTTCTTGAAAAGCGTAGCATTCTCGATGGTCCATTAGTTGTAAACGAAATTTTATCATGGGCCAAAAAAGTTAAATATGAAGCAACCATGTTTAAAATTGATTTCAATAAAGCTTTCGATTCTCTAAGTTGGAACTTCTTAGATTCGGTTTTGGAACAAATGAACTTTCCTTTAAAATGGAGGACTTGGATTTCGGGTATTTTCACTTCTTCATCGGCTTCTGCTCTTATTAACGGCTCTCCTTCCAAAAACTTTCATTGCTTTAGAGGAGTTAGATAAGGTGATCCTTTGTCCCCTTTTCTTTTTATAATTGCACTAGAAGCCCTCAATTGCATCTTTGTTAAGGCTAAAGAGTTGGGCATTTTAAGGGGTGTTAGACTTCCAAACCAAGGCCCTATAATTACACATTTCATGTTTGCGGATGACTTAATTGTACTAGGGGAATGGTCGGTCACCAATGTCAAAAATATCATGAGAATTATGAGATGCTTCTCACTTGCATCTGGTCTTGAAATAAATCTAGCAAAGAGTAGCATTTTTGGTGTAAATATTGACATAGCTGTGATCAAAGAGTTGGCTGCCCAAATTGGATGTAAAGTTGGGATTTTACCTTTTGAATACCTTGGATTAAAAATGGGTGCAAATATGAATAGATGTAAGTATTGGTCAGAAATCATCAATATCTTTAAGAGTCGTTTGTCAACATGGAAAGCGAAGAACTTGTCAATGGCTGGGAGAATTGTACTCATAAAAGCTGTTCTTGATAGTCTCCCAGTCTTTTATTTCTCGGTTTTCAAAGCCCCAGCTCAAGTTATAGAAAATCTTGAAAAAATACGTAGGAATTTCTTATGGGGAGGGTCTGAAAGAAACTCAAAAATAAACTGGGTTAATTGGTCTTGGATAACTGGTCCTAAGGAAGAGGGAGGGCTGGCTCTTGGGTCATTAAAAAACCTTAACAGCAGTTTATTGCTAAAGTGGTGGTGGCGGTTTCATAAAGAAACAAATGCATTGTGGAGTCAAGCAATTCGTGCAATCCATATGTCTAAAGTGAATTCTTCTCTTATCCCTGTTAAGAAAGGCTTTGCGAGTCCATGGGTCAATATTTGTAAGATTCAGAAAGAGCTTGTGAAGAATAATATAGATATATCACAATTGATAGTAAAAGTGAATGGTTCTTGGGTTTGGAAAGGAGACTCGACAGGAGTGTTTTCGGTTGCATCGGCCAGGCATAACATTATTAAAGCTACTGTCAGAAAAAACGAGTTCTATTTCAACTGGAACAAATGGGTCCCCGGTAAGGTTAATCTCCTCATGGGGCGAGCGGAATTGGATAGGTTGCCTACAAGATCCGCATTAGTTAGAAGAAACGTTCAGGTCAATTCCATTCTTTGTCCTTTATGTAATCATCTCGAAGAATCAATTGATCATCTTTTAATTTCGTGTGAATATGCTAACATTGTTGGAATAGTGTCCAATATCATAACTAATTGGTGAGACTATCATTAATGGTAAATGTTGTGGGTAGATTTTTACTAACCTTTGCAGGATCCTAATTAGCATCATATGTACCTCTTGCAGGTATGAAAGGCGTTTATATTTTATATTCATATCTCAGGATAATGATGGTTTTTAAGTCAATTTTCAGGATCACGGATACAGGTAAGGATCCTGGATATATCTTTATTATTTGTCTGGCAGGATCCTATTCAGGATGTATTTATCTAACACAGTTATGCAGGATTCTGGACCAAGGAGATATTTGTTTAAGGATCCTATGATCAATCCTGGAGTACAGATAGCTCAGGATCCTGGACTTATCTTAGTTAAGGATCTTGAACTATATAACACGTTTATTTTTCTTGAGTATTGACCAGGTCTTAGAAGAAACGCGTTATTGAGATATGCTCCGGATTATGTGAAGAGGATCTGATACAATTCCATGAAGACGAAGTCTTATGCACGTGTGGAATAGAGTCAAAAGAGACGTTGGAGGTCTTCATCATTCCTCGGAGGATCCCTGATATCTCGGAGATATTGTTATACGCTCTTAGTATTTAAACGAGGCTCGGATGATCATTTAGGTTAACGAATACTTGCTATTTTTCACCTGTAAACACTCACACACTCTGCTATCATTCTCGTTCACGATCATTTCATCAACACTTAGCTAAAATCACACACAAATTCACTTAGCCGATCATCCTTGCGCTCTTAGTTTGTAATCATTTACTTTCATTTTAATAAGATTAACAAAGGCAAGGATCGTTTGATCCTTCCCGAGGTTTTGTGCCGGCGATCAACTTTGATCAAGGGCTTTCCTCGTATATCATCGTGTCATTTTTATTTACTTACAATTCATATCGTGTCAATTGCACTTATTTCATATTTTCATTGTTAAACTTGCATATTACTGATCTTTTCATTATCAAAGTAACATTATCCTCAATCTGTTCTTGAGCTTTGATATTAAAACGGTTGCTCGACAAGGATCCACAGATTTAATCAATCTTTTTAACACAAAATATTGACTTACTAATAGAGATAATCGTGTAAAAGCGTAATTATCTTGATAGTAATTTTACACCTGACCTCACAAACTAATTTTTGATCACTTAATTGCTTTAGTAATTTTTGACCAAAACAATTTGGCGCCCACCGTGGGGCAATTGGTGTTTTTCTTGATCAAGCTTTTGTTAAAATCCCTGTTGAGTCATCTTTTTCAAAGATTTCTGTCGAAAATGTCGAGCCAAGGACAATCTACATCATCTACCATGCCATCATCATCTTCTGCTAGAACCACTCTCCCTCCTGCTCCACCTCTCACTTCATCTTAGCAACAGCCGCAAAATGTCTATACAAGGCTACCGTCGGCTGGATCCACATCTTTGGGGGCTGGATTCTTATCGGATCCAGACCCTGTTATGATTGCTAACCGGGATATCGTGTGTATGTTTACGCAGGTAAAAGAGCAGCTTCAACGAGTGGAGAGAAGCAACGAAATCCTGAGAAAAGATGTGGAGGACATGAGAACTAGGAGCAATGTTCCGGCTTCTCAAGTCACTACTCCCATCCGAAGCAAGATCCTTGATTTTGGCACTCCCCCATCAGCGGAACACCATGGAGATTTCATATCTATGCAAGGGAGCACTAGGATCCCAGATCCGATATTTGCTACAGGAGTTTCTACATCAAGGGCTCAACAATCTAATCCAGGATCCTCATATAGGACTCCTGACGGTGGTAATATGTTCAATAATTTTACCTCTAATAATACTATTGGGACTAACAATTTTCAGGATCCAGGAGTCAGTCCTATGATGGCGAGAGAGATACAGAAATTGAAGGATATGATATCAAGCGTCCCCGGAGTTGTACAACCAATTCCAGAAGTTGCACCAACGGCGCATAGGATCTCGAGATTTGCGCCACCTATTTGTGATGCCGAGATCCCTAAGAGATTTCAGACGCCCAATATGAAGTTGTATGATGGGACTACGGATCCTGAGGAGCACATTGCACAATACAGGGAGAGGATGGAAATCATTCCAATCCCTTCTGATCTTAAAGAAGCATGTTTATGCAAGGGCTTTGGTTCTACTCTTTCAGGATCCGCACTAAAATGGCTGTTGAACGTTCCTCCTTACTCTATTACTTCATTTGCTCATTTGGTTAATTTATTTAATAATCAATTATCTTGCAGTAGAACATTTGAAAAATTAACGACTGATCTATATAGAATTGTCCAAAAAGCTAACGAGTGTCTTCGAGATTTTGTAGGGAGATTCGGGAGAGAATCCTTGAACATACCTAACTTGGATATGCCTACTGCCGTACAAGCCTTTAAAATGGGAATCAAAAGGGATTCCCCATTTTATGAGGATCTTGTTATGAATCCTTGCAGGAACCTCGATGAAGTTAGAAACAGGGCTTTGAGGTTTATAAGATTGGAAGAAGATGCAATGATACAGAAGAGGGCGGATACTCAATCAGCATACGATAGAGCTAACAGGAAGTCAGACTCGTCCTCATTCAGATCGAACCGGAACAAACCATATACCAGAAATGAGGATCGTCGAGTGAATGCTGTTGACGAAGATGACGAAGAATATCCTAAAATAACTGATTATAATTTTTCTGTAGACACAACAGATATATTGTGTGCCATGCAGGATCTTGGAGACAAGGCAAGATGGCCAAAGAAGAATGACAAGTCATATGCATGGAAGGATAAATCAAAATGGTGTGCCTATCATGAAGATTTCGGCCACACAACTGAGAATTGCATAGCTCTCCGAAAAGAGATCAGTCATCTTCTCAACAAAGGATACTTGAAGGATCTGCTTGGGAAAAAGAAGGATCAAGCGAAGGATCACGACAGAGTTCAGGATCCTGAGTCTCAGGATAATCGCAGGATCCCAACTAGAGCAGGATCCCCACCTTCGGACGCCAAGGTAATCAATTTTATTTCTGGTGGCTCTGATATATGTGGCACTTCTTATTCTGCAGCGAAGAGGCATGCAAGGGAATCAAAGCCAGAAAAGCCATATAAACCTACAAGGACTTCCATGAAGAAAGACGAAAAGGTCATAGCATTTGATGAGGATGATTTGCAAGATGTTCAGGATCCTCACCATGATGGTCTGGTTATTACTCTTTATGTTGCCAATCACTTTGTGCGGAGGATCCTGATCGATGGAGGAAGCTCAGTCAACATCATTCGTCTTATACTTTGAAAAGGATGGGTATCCCAGAATCAGAAATCACTTCGAGATCCTCCGTATTGGTAGGGTTCAGCGGAGAAGCAAAAAATACAGTTGGTGATATAAAATTGCCAATCTACATTGAAGGGGTAAACTCTGTTCAAAAGTTCTGTGTTATGGATTGTTTGTCGAGCTATAACATTATCCTGGGAAGACCATGGTTGCATGATATGAAAGCGGTACCCTCAACGTATCATCAATGCGTCAAATTACCAACCCCATGGGGGGTGGTCAAGATCAGCAGTGACCAACAAGAAGCAAAGGATTGTTATACAATGTCAATGAAATCTACTGCCAAGCCTCCGTCAGCATAGCAATTAAAGAACAAGGCATGGGATGTCCTAGATACAAAGGAGCAGGACGTCAAAGAAGTGCCGCTGAGCTCGAAGGATCCTGAAGAAAAGGTGCTTATAGGATCAAGAGTCCCAGAGGATCTAGAACAGGATCTGATGAGGTTCTTGAATCAGAGGAAGTCAACTTTTGCTTGGAAGCCAGAGGATATGACAGGTATATCTAAGGATATCATAACTCATAAACTTGGAATTGATAATAGTTTCAGGCCGGTTCAACAAAAGAGGAGAAAATTTGCACCGGAAAGGAATGCTATTATCAAGGCTGATGTTGAAAGACTACTTGCTGCTGGCATGATAAAGGAAGTAAAGTTTCCGAGATGGTTGGCAAACGTGGTGGTGGTACAGAAGAAGAATGGGAAATGGAGAGTGTGTGTGGACTATACGGATCTCAACAAAGCCTGCCCGAAGGATCCTTTTCCATTGCCCCATATAGATTCAATGGTGGATGCTACGGCTGGGCACGAGATCCTGACTTTTATGGATGCTTCTTCAGGATTTCAGCAAATTCAGATGGAACCTTCAGACCAGGAAGACACAGCCTTCATAACCCCCACAGGTATTTATTGTTATGTTGCTATGCCTTTTAGTCTTAAAAATGCAGGTGAAACATATCAAAGGCTGGTCAACATGATGTTCAAAGACCAATTGGGAAGCATAATGGAAGTATACATCGACGACATGGTAGTAAAGTCAAAGAAAATTGAGGATCATCTTCAGGATCTTAAGGTGGCCTTTGACATTCTAGATCAGTATAACATGAAGCTCAATCCTGCTAAATGTCACTTTGGAGTGGTGGCAGGAAAGTTCTTGGGATATATGGTGACCAAGAGAGGGATAGAAGCAAGCCCAGAACAGATCAAAGCCATTCTTAATCTAAAGTCTCCGTCAAGCCCAAAGGATATACAAAGGTTAACGGGAAGGATAGCAGCTCTGAACCGTTTTATTTCAAGATCCTCAGACAGATGCAAGGAATTCTATGATATCCTCAAAAAGAACAAAAAATTTGAGTGGGGAGAAAGGCATGAAGCTGCATTTCGAGAATTGAAGGAATATTTGTCATCAGCTCCTTTATTGATAAAGACTGAGAATGGTGAACCACTGTTTCTCTATTTATCGGTATCCAGAAATGCTGTGAGTGCGGTGCTGGTGAAGGATCATGAAGGGCAACAACATCCTGTTTACTATGTAAGTAAAAGCCTATTAGATGCTGAAACCAGGTATTCTCATCTCGAAAAACTTATACTTGCATTAGTCATGGCATCAACTAAACTGAGGCATTATTTTGAGACACACCCGATACATGTAAGAACCAATTATCCTATTAAAAACGTTTTGAGGAAACCAGAAATGTCAGGACATTTAGCTAAATGGTCTGTAAAATTAAGTGCTTATAATTTAATTTACAAACATAGGAATGCAATTAAATCTCAAGCTTTAGCGGATTTTATTGCTGACTTTACTAGTGATCTCCAAAATGAAGTAGATTTAGAAGTGCAAGAACTAAATCAAATAAGTGAAAGATGGACATTATATACTGATGGTGCTTCTAATGTAAAAGGGACTGGATTAGGAATTGTATTAAAATCACCTCAAGGTGATATCATGCCTCAAGCCATAAGATGTGAATTTCAAGCTACAAATAATGAGGCAGAGTATGAAACATTAATTGCGGGATTACAATTAGCTAAGGATATTGGAATAAAATACTTAAATGTGTATGTTGATTCATTATTAATTGCTAATCACTATAATGGATCTTATACTGTAAAAGTAGATAGATTAGATGCGTATTTGGAAATTGTTAAGGATCTTGCAGGTAGCTTCGAGATCTTCGACATTCAACAGGTACCACATGAGGACAACACTGAAGCGGATGCTTTGGCTAATCTGGGATCAAGTCTAAGGATCCCACCGGATGCCAAAATACCAATTATCCATATTGCAACGCCTGCCATCGCTGATAAGGATCACAATGAAGAGCAAGTGTGTGACATTGAGGATCCTCAGCCTGGAGACAAATCGAATACATCGGGTTCTGGGGGCAAATCAGGATCATGGATGCAGCCGATCATGGAATATATACAACACGATGTGATCCCTAAGGATGAAAATAATCCTAAAGCCTTCAGATTAAAGGTATCCCGTTTTACTATTGAAAATGGTATATTGTATAAAAAATCACTTGCAGGACCATTATTGCGATGCCTTGAGGATCCTGAAGCAAAAGCGGTTCTCAAGGATATACATGAAGGCGATTGTGGGAATCATTCTGGGGGCAGAGCATTATTTTCAAAAGTTTTAAGGACAGGATACTTCTGGCCCACTATGAAGAAGGATTCCATGGATTTTGCTCGCAAATGTGATGCTTGTCAAAGACACGGAAACATTCATCATCAACCAGCAGAACTGATGCATCCGATTATCTCACCGTGGCCGTTTATGAAACGGGGAATGGATATTGTTGGAAAACTACTAGTTGCTCCAGGAGGAAAAGTGTTTATGCTTGCAATGACGGATTATTTTTCAAAATGGATTGAAGCTGAAGCATTTGTTCAAGTAAAGGAAAAAGATGTTATCTCATTCATCAAGAGAAATATCCTCACAAGGTTTGGGATCCCGGCAGAAATAGTGTGTGACAATGGATCTCAATTTATTGGAAAAAGAACAACTAAGTTTTGTGAAAGTTGGGGAATCAAGATGATAACTTCAACTCCAGTCCATCCTCAAGCCAATGGACAAGCAGAATCTAGTAATAAAATTATAATCAACAATCTGAAGAAGAGGCTGGATGCTAAGAAAGGAAGATGGGCTGAAGAATTGCCTTTTGTTTTATGGGCTGATAGGACCACTGAAAAGGAGGCAACTAAGCAAACTCCTTTTGCTTTGGTGTTTGGATCCGAAGCTATGATCCCAACAGAGATGGTAATCCCAACGGCAAGATCCTGGATGCAAACCTTGGAAGCAAACAAGGAAACGTTGATTCAGGATCTGGACACTGTGGATGAATTAAGGGATCGTGCTAAATTCAGGATTGCAGCATACCAACAGAGAATTTCAAGATCCTACAACAAGAATGTCAGGATAAGAAGGTTTCGAGTAAGAGATTTGGTATTAAGGAAAGTATTTCAGAATACTAAGAATCCTGCAGAAGGAAAGCTAGCACCAAAGTGGGAAGGTCCATATTTGATAGATTCGGATGTTGGAAAGGGGGCATATTGGTTGGCCAATATGGATGGTGAACTACTTCTGAGATCCTGGAATGCCATTCATTTGAAGCTCTATCATATGTAAGTTGCATGTTTTTATTCGACATAAAAGGTACTCCTGTGATCCTTAACTTTTCATTGATTTTAATGCTTTTTACTATATATGTATGTGTGTATTATAATTATATATATATGCATGAAAGTTAATTGTGATTGAATACCCTACTGACTTAAGAATCGGAGGGGTGTTAGGCAAACTAACACCCACCTTTACCCAAGATTTTGTATTTGTTGTAGTTCATCATGGAATGAAGATTAGGGGTTGGCCACCTCTCCTCCGTTAAGGATCCCAGCGATTCTCTAAGGTTTAGAGGTTTCCGTACGGATAAACACCTTTCTACAAAAATGGTTTTGACACCTCACCGGGTGCGCACGATGTTTGATTATAGTGCCATGGTTAGGGAATCGGTGATGCCTCTGGTACCCGACAACTTCATTTCCGTTGGCCTATAGATCAAGCGCTAACGAATGTCGATACTGATGTGCACTAAACGTATCGATCTAAGGTTTGTGTCGTTTTCACGTCACTCTAAGGTTTGTAATGTTTTCACATTACCAATTGGTTAGGCATTTTCATGTCTCAAATGGCATAGCCCAAGAATCAAATGGTTTGTAATGTTTTCACATTACCTAATGGTTTGGCATTTACATGTCACTTTTATAGTTTTCATAAACTATCCAATGGTTATAATGTATTCACATTATCAAAATTTTCATTGGTTAAGCCTAATAAATAACTTTATTAGCTCTAATGTTTTCATGATTATCAAAAGCTGCTTTGATCTAAGGATTGCAAAATCTTTTTAAGATTATAACATTTTTCGAAAAATAAATTGTTTTCACAATTGTTTGACAAAATATAAACATTTTCATGTTACAGGAAGTACTCATTGGAGTTGTCATTATCTGCAAAGTGTTTTAGGATCCTGGAATCTTAGGATCCTAAACTTGAGTTTACATTAAATCCAGTTAAGGATCCTGAATCCCGAACTTCGGATTGCCCCAGATCCTATTAAGGATCCTTGAAGTCTATGGTTCTAAATGAATGTTGAGGGAATCCTCTCGACATCCTGGATGTATCTTGAGGGAATCTCCTCAGGATCCTGATTCTAAACAAATATCAAACAGATATACATACTGAGGGAATCTCCTCAGTATCCTGAGGACAGAAGGCATATATAATATCCTGATATTAGTAACAGTAAAAGATCTAAGGATTCTACAATCCAAAGATTAAAGTTCAAAAGGTGCAAAAAAATAGAAATTGTCTCGTGGCCTACATGAACCACATTCAAAAACTACCATGGTTGACCACACCAGGTCAACCTCATCCCAAATAGAACTGTTTAATTACATCACAACCCATAAAAACTAAGACATAAAAGCCGGACTCCGGTTGATCATATGCCTTCCTCGTCCGAGGATCCTTCACTATTTGCTAAGTCTACGGCTGCAATCACTTTTTCGATGTTCCTTGAATTAGACGCTTCACCTCTGGTTACTGTTTCAGGAGCTGTCGTCTTGGGGACTTTGGTTGATTTCCCTTTCTGAATCCATGGTCTTCCGAGACCAATGAAGTGTGGATTTGAGGGGAAATCGTCTTTCATTCTTGCTAGTTTGTCTTTCCAACCCTTGACATCCCACAGGCTAGTGTCTAGCCCGTTTTCGGCAGCTTCTGTGGCCATATGAATCTTGGATTCTAACACGGCGATAATGGCGTCTCTTTTCATCTCTTCCAGAAGATTGTTGCTTGTATTGGATCCTTCTTCACGACCGGATTTGTCGGCAAGCTTGACTTTGAGCCCCTCGATTTTTCGCTTGGCTTTCTCCAATTCGAGGGTTCTTTTGTTAAGAGCGAATGTCAGAGCGTCTACCGTTTTGACTTTATCAGTGTATTCTTCTATCATCACATCTGCAGCCTGATGAAGGAATTAGTATTGGGTTTTTCTTTATTTAAAAGGAACTAAAAGGAAGGGGCCTTACTATCAAAAGATTTGAGGATGGATTGTTGATATCGTATAAATCTTCAACTTTTCTCTTTTTGGGGAGAAAGTGTGTTGGGAAAGGTTTAGAACTGGAAGCTCCGATTTTGGTTGCCACTTTTTGAGATGGAATCTCTGAATCAATGTCGGATAAACTGAAATGCACTAAAAAATGTAGAAAAATTTAGAACAAAGAAGAAAGAAAATGTAAACAGGGAAGAAGGGAAGGAAAGGAAGATACCTGACATGGTTGATCTCTTGTGATTGCTACGATTGTTCTTGTTGAAAATTGGGAGTGGAATTAGGTTACGGAGTACTTATGGGCCGAAATAACAAAAAAGAAGGATGAGAGATAACAGGATTTCGGTGATATGGTAATGACGGTTTGATGTGATAAGGGTTTAAATGTTATCATTACTGTTTGGACGCGGTCTCCGATACACGCAAAATATCTCACCTAACACGATTTGAGCGGTTATCTTGAGAAGTTATAACGTTTAAGGATCCTGAAAAACGTTATAACTTCGGGGGCAATTGTTGTGGGTAGATTTTTACTAACCTTTGCAGGATCCTAATTAGCATCATATGTACCTCTTGCAGGTATGAAAGGCGTTTATATTTTATATTCATATCTCAGGATAATGATGGTTTTTAAGTCTGTTTTCAGGATCACGGATACGGGTAAGGATCCTGGATATATCTTTATTATTTGTCTGGCAGGATCCTATTCAGGATGTATTTATCTAACACAGTTATGCAGGATTCTGGACCAGGGAGATATTTGTTTAAGGATCCTATGATTAATCCTGGAGTATAGATAGCTCAGGATCCTGGACTTATCTTAGTTAAAGATCTTGAACTATATAACACGTTTATTTTTCTTGAGTATTGACCAGGTCTTAGAAGAAACGCGTTATTGAGATATGCTCTGGATTATGTGAAGAGGATCTGACACAATTCCATGAAGACGAAGTCTTATGCAAATGTGGAATAGAGTCAAAAGAGACGTTGGAGGTCTTCATCATTCCTCGGAGGATCCCTGATATCTCGGAGATATTGTTATACGCTCTTAGTATTTAAACGAGGCTCGGATGATCATTTAGGTTAACGAATACTTGCTATTTTTCACCTGTAAACACTCACACACTCTGCTATCATTCTCGTTCACGATCATTTCATCAACACTTAGCTAAAATCACACACAAATTCACTTAGCCGATCATCCTTGCGCTCTTAGTTTGTAATCATTTACTTTCATTTTAATAAGATTAACAAAGGCAAGGATCGTTTGATCCTTCCCGAGGTTTTGTGCCGGCGATCAACTTTGATCAAGGGCTTTCCTCGTATATCATCGTGTCATTTTTATTTACTTACAATTCATATCGTGTCAATTGCACTTATTTCATATTTTCATTGTTAAACTTGCATATTACTGATCTTTTCATTGTCAAAGTAACATTATCCTCAATCTGTTCTTGAGCTTTGATATTAAAACGTTTGCTCGACAAGGATCCACAGATTTAATCAATCTTTTTAACACAAAATATTGACTTACTAATAGAGATAATCGTGTAAAAGCGTAATTATCTTGATAGTAATTTTACACCTGACCTCACAAACTAATTTTTGATCACTTAATTGCTTTAGTAATTTTTGACCAAAACAGTAAAGTCCTTTTTGGGTTGCCCTCATGAACAGTCAAGAGAAAGATGAAGGATAATGTTAATAGCATTAATATTATAGTTAATTGTTTAATTTAATTAATAATAAGTTGATTAATTAGAAATTAAAAGTAATTAAATCCAGTGGAAGATTCCAGAATCTGATCCAACCGACGGTTGGAAGGTCCAACCGCCGGTTGGGATTAGGGTTACTGAGGCGGTGGAATCGCAGACTTGGAGCAGAAGTCAAACAACTCCAACCGCCAGTTGGAAGGTTCAACCGCCGGTTGGGAGTAGAATTCAGCAAACCTTAGGGTTTCTTCCACAACTGTAAATAGGGACAACCTATACCTTCATAATACATGTTTTCAAGTACGAATTTTCAAGGATTTCGAAAATTCGACTTTCTCTTGGGTTTTTGGGTGTGAAGCATTAGAGGTATTCTACTTTGGGTACTTGCCTCCAAGTAACGAAGCTCTGGTCGTTGGTCTGCACGTGAGAAATAGGTTTTTTCTTAAGGTTAGTATTTTCTTTATATCCTCCTTGTCCAATTTATTCATTGTACTATGTTTTTAAAGTTAAAGATCCCTTAGGGTTTTAGTTTCCTAATTGCCTTAGATTATTTAAAGTTTTGTTATTCCGCTGTGCATATAATAATCTAGTTAGGGAATAGAAAACCCAACAGTGGTATCAGAGCCATAGCTTAACAAATAGTAGCATGCAATTATCTGCAATAGTATGTAGGTAAAGATAAATTGGAAAGAGAATTATCTAAATAGGTAATATGTATTTACACTTTAGATATTGATAATTTTAAATTGTTTAAAAATAGACCACAAATTTTAAAAGGTTTAAAATAGAACCCTAAACTTCAAGAGAGAATATAAGTATAATATGATTTATATATATATATATATATGTATAATTAAAGTCTAAATACATCGTCAGTCAATTGATAAATCGGCTCACCCATAAGGAACAAACTATAAGAGAGGTATAAGGCGGGTCGCTCTGCTTCCCTAAAGAAGTCAGGTTTTTAATAAGCTTCGCGCTGACCTACTTCTCCGCTTCTTTGTGCGTTCGATGGAGCTACCGAGGACTTTTGATAGGATGATGTCAAGATTAAGAGTAGACTTAAAATAGTAAGACAAAATCCCATTTTAGCTATAGGAAATGATGAATAGTATACTAACCCATGAAATCCGCACATCTCTCGTATGAACTGTTAATGGAGCATGTGTGGTTTACCGACACATTAATATGAGGACATAATGAGAGATGATTGAGACTCACGATTATCGAGCGTATTCGAGCCGGGGATCACGCGGGGTTTGTATGGTTAATTCACCATCTTGTTCATGATCCTCGGCATACCAGTCATGAATAGTAGATGAGCATAACCGAGATTAAATGCCATTGACAAAAATCAATGAATCTCAAAGATCTAGGAGTTTCATAGAAATGAAATAGATAATGGTATTTTAGTTATATGATTATGGCGACCCTTTTCATAAAACTGAAAATATGGATTCTAGCCTTAATTTAGAAAATTGGGTAAATAATTAAGGAATATTCAAACTAACTAAAACTATTTTATCTCATAGATGGCAAATATAAATGGTGCAAATCCTCCCGTCCCCAATCCCGCACATAACTCGAACTTCTCACTACTCTCGGTTCTTGGAAGGGAAAGACTAACCGGTCCAAACTATATGGACTGGATGCGTAACCTAAGGTTTACCTTGAGGTACGAGAACAAGGAATATGTTCTCGATGTGCAGATTCCCGTAATTGATGAAGAATCAACCAAAGAGGAGATTGAGGCACACCGGAAACATTATGATGATGCAAATAAAGTGTCTTGTATCATGGTATCTTCCATGAGCCCTGAACTGCAAAAGACTTTTGAAAACACTTGGGCTTATGAAATGAACCAACAGCTGAAAGAAATGTTTCAGGCTAAGGCAAGCAAAGAACGCCTTGATGTGGTGAAATCCCTCATGGCTTGCAAGCCCAAACCTGGAGTTTCTATCTGTGTTTTCGTCTTAGAGATGAAAGGGTACTTTGATAGGTTGGAGTCATTGAACATGGTATTTGACACAGAGTTTTCCATCGCCATAATTCTATCCAGTTTGCCAGCTATCTACAATCAGTTTGTGATGTCATATCAGATGAATATGAATGAGAGGGAAGGCTCAATAATGGAACTCCACAATTTACTGCAAACTGCTGAACAAGGAATCAAGAAAGATGATGTGTCCTCTGGCTCAGCAGCTCCTGTGTTGACTGTTGGTCAAAGTGCAAAGAAAAGAAAAATGTCAAATTCTAATTGGAAAAGGAAGACTGCTGACGGAAAGTCTGTTCGCAAGTCTAAGAAAGGGACTGATTATGAGATTGCACCTGTTAGTGCCCCCAAGGAAGCAGTGTGCTTCTACTGCAACATTAAGGGGCATTGGAAGCGTAACTGCCCAAAGTACCTGAAGGACCTTGAAGATGGAAAGGTCGAGAAAAGTACTCACTCAGGTATGTTTATGATCGAACTCCATAATACTACAACTTCTAATTCGTGGGTTCTGGATACAGGGTGTGGTAATCACATTTGCACTGTATTGCAAGGGCTAAAGGAAAGTAGAAGTGTGAAGCATGGCGAGCTCAACCTAGTTATGGGAAACAAGGGGATTGTACCTGTGACGAAGATTGGAAGATTTGAGCTCATGCTGAATTCTGGAGTTAGGATAGATTTAAATAATTGCTATTATTCGTCAAAAATGACTAGAAACATTATTTCATTTTATGCTTTGTTTAAAGATGGTTATCATTTTACTTTTGATAATGAAAATGGAGATATTTTGGTTTATTTAAATAATTGTTTTGTTTTTAAAGCTTCTCCTTACAAAGGCATATATGAAAATGTTGAATGTGTTAGCAATGTTATTTTAAATGTTGATTCGTCTAATGAGCTTGATAAATCCAAGTTGTGGCACTATCGTCTAGGGCACATAAACAAGAAACGCATCGCCCAACTCCAAAAGGATGGAGTATTGGAATCATTCGACCTCAAATCGGATGATGTATGCGAATCTTGTTTATTAGGCAAGATGACTAAATCACCATTCACAGGATCATGTGAAAGAGGTGAAGGATTATTGGATTTGGTACATACAGATGTATGTGGACCATTCCGATGTGCTACAAAAGATGGAAATAGATACTCTGTTACATTTACTGATGACTTCAGCAGATTTGGACATGTTTATCTGATCAAACATAAGTCAGATACTTTTGAGGTGTTCAAAAGATATCAAAGCGAAGTAGAGAATCAACTGGGCAGAAAGATAAAGGTTCTTCGATCCGATAGGGGAGGAGAGTACCTTAGTATCGGGTTTCTCGATCATCTTAGAAACTGTGGAATAGTTTCACAATTGACTCCTCCTAGAACACCGCAGCTTAATGGTGTTGCTGAGAGGAGAAACAGAACTTTGTTAGACATGGTTCGATCTATGATGAGTCGAGCAACACTTCCAATAAGTTTATGGGGTTATGCATTAGAAACAGCCGCCCATATCTTAAATCAAATACCCACTAAGAAAGTTTTAAAGACACCTTATGAGATGTGGAAGGGAAAGAGACCTTCTCTTGTTCACATCAAAATCTGGGGTTGTGAAGTTTACGTTAGACGGGAAACTCAGGACAAACTAGACTCCAGATCTGAAAAGTGTCTTTTCGTCGGTTATCCACAAGAGTCGTTTGTATATTTATTCTACAGACCCAAGGATAATGTGGTCTTTGTAGCTCGAAGAGGAGTGTTCCTTGAGAGAGAAATGATATCTAAAGAGGATAGTGGGAGTAAAATTGATCTTGAAGAAATTCAAGAATCTACCGATGAAGAACCTATAATAAACACTGACGTTCAACAAGAGGTGGAGACACCTGTTGAACCTGAAGACATATCCTTACCCATTCGCAGACCTAGTAGAGTTAGCAATCCTCCTGAGTTCTATTATGGTTACCAAATAGAAGAAGGGGATAAGATAAGTGATAGTGCACTGGCTGAATTAGATGAGCCTGCTAACTACAAGGAAGCGATGGCAGGCCCTGAGGCTGCTAAGTGGAAGGAAACTATGAAAAGTGAAATTCAGTCCATGTATGACAACCAAGTTTGGAATTTAGTTGACACTACACCCGGTCTTAAGACGGTGGGATGTAAGTGGATCTTCAAGAAGAAGACAGACATGGATGGGAACGTGCATACTTATAAAGCTAGATTGGTAGCAAAGGGCTATACTTAAACCTACGGGATTGATTATGAGGAAACCTTTTCACCAGTAGCTAAGATTAAGTCAATTAGGATTATGTTAGCCATAGCTGCATTTCATGATTATGAAATTTGGCAGATAGATGTCAAAACTGCTTTCCTTAACGGGAAACTGACAGAGGATGTGTTCATGGCACAACCAGAAGGTTTTGAAAATACAAAGTATCCTAATAGAGTGTGCAAGCTTGAAAAGGCTATTTATGGACTTAAACAAGCCTCACGTAGCTGGAATCTCTGCTTCCATGAGAAAGTTACAGAGTTTGGATTTTCTCGAAGTGAAGATGAGTCCTGTATATATGTCAAGTTCAGTGGAAGTATTGTAGTATTCTTAGTATTATATGTGGATGATATACTGCTCATAGGAAATGACATCACAACTTTACAAGGTGTAAAAGCATGGTTGGGAAAATGTTTCGCTATGAAAGATCTTGGAGATGCAGCATATATCCTAGGTATAAAGATTTATAGAGATAGGACAAAACGTCTCATAGGACTCAGCCAGGACACGTACTTAGATAAAATCTTGAAAAAATTCAATATGGAAAATTCTAAGAGAGGGAACTTACCCTTAAATCATGGCATGAAGATCAGTAAGGATCTGTGTCCAAAGTCAGAACAAGAATTGGACAGAATGAGTCAAATCCCATATGCTTCGGCTATAGGATCGATCATGTATGCCATGACGTGCACAAGACCTGATGTCTCATTTGCTTTGAGCTTAGTGAGTCGACATCAGCAGAATCCTGGTGAAGGTCATTGGACAGCTGTAAAGAACATTCTCAAGTATTTGAGAAATACTAAAGACAGGTTCTTGGTTTATGGTGGAGAAGAGGAACTAAGAGTAACGGGTTATAGTGACGCCAGTTTCCAAACAGACAGAGATGATTGCCGTTCACAGTCTGGTTGGGTGTTCTTACTAAATGGGGGAGCGGTGACATGGAAAAGTTCTAAGCAAGATGATGTGACGTAAAAAGTCATGTTTTTAGAAGCTTTATTCCTCACATTTTGGACCTTTCTTTGGTGAAAATATTCCAAAACAATGATTATTTACCAAAATTCACTAAAGTGGTTCAAAAGTGGACGTTGTGATAAAAATCACTGAAAACACTCTGAAAATGCACAAAACACAGCATTTTAATACAAGCCGATTCTTCCGACCTCATTTTCCTGTCAAGGCACACCTCCTAACTTCTACTATCTGTTGTATAGGTAAAATCGAGACGGAAAAATCTGGAATCAAGTGAAATGGGCAAAGAACGGAGAAACCACTACGCTTTCAGAGCCATTAAAAGTCATTTTGGCTACTCCTAAGCTCTACACATCCAATTTCTGTGATATTGGCATCATTAGAAGTGTAACGGAATTACGAAACCATAAGCGAAAGAATCAGGTCAAACGGACGCGTAACGAAGGAGATACGGACGTTTTAAGCAACGAACGAAATCAGACAGAGCCCGTATACGGCCCCACACACCGTATACGGCCCTTGTGACACCGTATACGGCCCTTACAAGGCCGTATACGGCCCCTGCACCCACATATTGTGCTTCGTTTGCTTGTACGTGCTGCTTCGTGAGTTGTACGTGCGATTTAATGCTTTGCTTATAAATAGTGGACACCCCTCACTTCACCAACATACCATTTCTCTCATTTTCATTCTCTCCCTACACTTTCTCTCTCACACACATCACTCTCTCTCTAGTTTCTCTCTCTAGAAGAGTTTCTCTCTCTAGAATTGAGCTAGTTAGAGAGATAGTTAGGTAGAGGTAGCTTTTAGCTTTTGTACGGAGTCACTCCAAGACATTATATTCGCGAAGATCTGTCTGTAATAAATTCGTATCAGGTTTTATTTATATATCTCTTACTTTCCAGTTTTAAACATGTGTTGCTTTGTTTATGTTTGTTTAGGATTGTATGCTAGATATATAATGTTAGGCTAGACATTTCTTTGTGTTTACTATGATGTAGTTATGTTAGAATAGTCAATATGTTTATGCCATGCTGTTACTCTGCCCGTGTTACTTTAAACTGTGTATGAACTCATAAACTGAATCTCGAATGTTTATCTATCCAACCTATGCTGTGGTTAGAAGCTTCCTGCTAGAACTTGGCCAATTACTAGTGGTACGTTCTCTACCTATTCTATACTTGATGATCAATGAACTTGGTATGGCTGTGTTCTCTAGGTTGAAACAAATCATAAGAGACACGGAGCGTAGGATTAGAGATAGGTTAGATTCATGTTTATCTGTTATATATCTTTGAGAGAACTTTCGGGATATCTATGATCTGATTAATGGTTATCTGCTATGTTTAGGTTTATGGTGTTCTGTTATGTGTCACCCTATTGCATGTTCTTGTTTGATTGTTGCCTTAGGAATGATGCATGCTAGAGTTATCCTTCTGGTTCATATCAGTAACTGTAAAATTAGGTTTTCAGACACAGAATATTGGTTTACACAGTAGATTAACATGCATGGAATAGTTGTGATGATTTATATCTGTAATGCTGAACAATTTAACTGATCGTTAGCCCGATTATCCCAACTTGGTCCGCGGGATTATCCCCGTTCGTGTTCTTGTTCAATCAACAATTCACGCTACGATACAGACGTCTCTGATGACTGTGACTGGGGACCAGGATTCGAGGATAGTCGTCGGTTAAATTGGTCTGTACATTTGGAAGAACTTCCGGTGTATCTGACTTCTATAACTGCTATCCACGTGACATGTTATTTATCTGATTGCGGACAACTCTACGTTAGATATTTAATAGGCTCGTAGTTGTAGCTCATTCAGATATAGGAAATCTGCGAGAGTAATGTGGAACCCTAATTAATGTAACGGAAAAACTGTAAAACACCCTATTACTCGGTATAGTGCTGGAAACACCAATTGGTGGAGTACAAACGTATGGAAGCCGCGGAACGGTCGTAGGTACAATACTTTGCATTAATTATGTTTCTATCCTCTCCGGATTAGTCATCACATCTAGTAGCCTTACCCTTGACTATTCATCAATAACATTTAACGAAATCATAGTAAACACTCGCTTATCCTCTGTTGACCGAGTCTCCGTACAAACCTCTTTTGTTTTATTTTCTTTATTTAAATTAGTATTTAGTTATAAAAACCAAACCTATCCAAAAAGCTTTTAAAAACCCTAGCTGAATCTCCAAAGATAATAAAACTTCCTAGACTCCCATGCCCGTTGTAGTTTGAAGAACGACACCTGAGTCATACATACCACTTGCTGCCCTTTTAGGTCTGTCAGTAGTATACAACTTAGGATTCCCCTGCTCTATAAATTTAAAACCCTGTCCGCGCATCCTGGTTGGTTGGTTCAACGACCGGATTAAAACCCGTCCGAACACTGGAGGCACGACAAGCTTTTTGGCGCCGCTGCCGGGGACTACAACGACCGATTTTAGGAATTTTGTTATCTTAGTTATTTAGCGATCCTTACGGAAGATCAATATCATCCGGAAGTTACAGTTTTTATCCCTAGGTTAGTTAGTTTTTAATTTCCCGTCCTTAGTTAAACCTATCCTTCCAAAACCCTATTTTCTTCTAAAAACAAGTTATGGCGAATCGTATCACTCTCGCCTCATCAACCCAACCACTGCTGGAGGGACGAGGAGGACCAATCGTATCACCGACCGACGAAACCATTGAAATCAGACCACACTTCATTAAATTACTTAAATCTCAGTGTCAGTTTCATGGTCTTTCGGTTGAAAATCCAAACGCCCATCTTAACAAGTTCATCAACCTTTCCGAATCTTTCGAACAAACCGGATCCAGTGTCAAAGTCACCCGACTTCACCTGTTTCCTTATTCTTTAGCTTTCCGAGCTCAGACATGGTTTTATGAACTCGAACCCAATTCGATTCATACATGGGAGGAGATGGCTACTAAGTTCTTAGCTAAGTTTTTCCCTCCGTCCCTACAAACCAAGCTCAAAAATGAAATCATTAACTTTCGTCAAGAAACTACTGAATCATTAAGCTCAGCTTGGGAACGCTTTAAGAATCTGCTTGGAAGATGTCCGAATCATCAGTTGGCTGAAACGAATCTGGTCTGCACATTCTACAACAGTCTGAATCCTCATCACCAACAAACCCTCGATGCTGCTTCGTCCGGAAATTTCATGCTACATACGTCAGAAGAAGCCTGGAAGTTGATTGAGACGATAACGATGCACCAACATGACTTGGAGTTTGATGAATCAACCTCAGAAGACAAAGACACTTCTACTCAAGCGTTCAACACTTTAAGAACTCAACTCGAATCCATCTCTAAAGTTGTTAAGGATAGGCAAGACTCTTCCAAATCTAAGAAGCAACCTCAATGGCTCTTCTCACGCTCGAAGCCCAAGGAAGATGTTCTCGCCACATCTGGAACCACTGATCAAATCATTCATTCAAAACCTTTCACTCAGCGGTTATCCAAACAACCTATCTCTCGTTTGTTAGTTCCCTCTACACCCTCTACTTCTTCTCAATTGTCTTCTCGTCTAAACAATACAATTTTTGAATAACTTCATGGTTGAGCAAAATAATAAAAACAAACAAATTGTTGATTTTCAAAACCAAATTGATTATTTGCTCAGAATTTCAAACGATTTAATTAAAAACATGGAGGATAATGTTAAAAGATTGTTTTTAAAAGTTGAGGAGAAGCAAAGAGAAGAAGCGATTAGCAAAGCTATTCATCATTCATCTTATGATTATGATGATATCCTTGTTGTCACTAGAGGCGGAAAAGAGACTAAGAATGAGAAATCAGAAGATATTCCTTCAGACGAGCCTTCTTGTTCTTCTCTACCCACTGATTCAGTACCTGTTGACACTCCTGTCACCTCTCCTGAACCAGAATCTTTCAAAGCCCCAGAAGTAGTTAAACCAACACGTATACCTTTCCCTGGTAGGCTTAAGAAAGAGAAACAAGAAGCCCAGTTTGGAAAATATCTAGAGATGTTCAAAAGCCTACACTTAAACGTTCGATTATTAGATGCTTTCGTTGAAATGCCTAGTTGTGCCAAATTCTTTAAAGAACTTATATCCAACAAAGAAAAACTCAGACAAATAGTTAACTTGCCCTTAGACGCAGAATGCTCTTTAATTATGCAACAAGAACTGCCCCCAAAGTTAGGAGACACTGGCCGTTTCACTATTCCTTGTTACCTTCAAGATGTTCAAATAAGTAACGCCCTAGCTGACTTAGGAGCTAGTGTAAACCTTATGCCATACTCGCTTTATAGGAAACTAGGATCAAGCGAACTTTTACCAACCCGTATGACCATCCAATTAGCTGATAGATCAGTTAAACTCCCTCGAGGAATTGTTGAAGATATTATGGTGCGTGTTGATAAATTCGTCTTTCCTGTTGATTTTGTTGTTATGGATATTGAGGAAGACGCTCAGGTACCACTCATCCTTGGTAGACCTTTCCTAAATACTGCCAAGGCCGTCATTGACGTGAATGAAAAATCTTTAAAACTTAGAGTGGGAACTGAGGAAGTCACCTTCAATGTCGATAAACTAATGAAACTTCCTATGGGAGAAGACCTTGGTCTTGTAGATTCTATGCAGGAAATAATTGAAGAACACCAGGAAGAAATCCTCGTAGTAAGCAGCATTAATCCCTTTCCAAACACTGTCATCACAACAAGGAAAATCTGTGAAGAAGGTGCGGGTCTATGCTCAGCTATCTCGGATCCATCCATTGCATCAAAGGAAGTGCTATTACCTTTAAAGAATTCCAACTTACAGCCCAACAGATTTATCACTGCTGTACCACTTGGACAAGGCACTCCGGTCACTCTCTTGAGAAGAAGCCCTAATTCTGAAGTTCCTGATTCATCTCTCTCAAAAGAAGAAATTCTGAAGACTCTCAAGGAAATGAAGTCAATGCTTAAACCATCCGATCCGCAACTTTCTGAAAGTTGTGAAAACTTGAAACCAGATATTACTTTTACCACATCTTCTTCAGCTCAGTTTCAGAGATTCGCATTCACAAAGGAAAACAAAGAAATAATCACTGAAAATAATGCAATCTCTCAATCTTCCCAAGTAAAATATGAGCTGAGAAAAGATGAGCTTTACAACGGTACAGAATGGGTTGAAATAGCATCAGCCAACATTCCAGAGGCACCTGCAGTTGAGTCAGATTATCAGACAACATACGATGAGCTTAAAAGAGACGAAATTGCAAGGATGAAGCCTTCCACTGAAGAACCACCCGAATTGGAGCTAAAGGAACTTTCCTCACACCTTGAATATGCTTTTCTCGAAGGAACTTCGCACTTACCGGTTATCATATCCAAAGATCTGAAGCTCGAAGAGAAAGCACTACTCATTGAGGTTCTAAAGTCACATAAGAAAGCGATTGCATGAAAAATCTCTGACATACAAGGGATCAGCCCAAATTACTGCACTCACAAGATCTTAATGGAAAATGACTTCAGGCCCTCTATTCAAAGGCAAAGGAGAGTTAACCCAAAGATTCAAGACGTGGTGAAAAAGGAAGTTATCAAACTCTTGGATGCTGGTTTAATTTACCTTATTTCAGATTCCCCATGGGTCAGTCCAGTTCAAGTCGTCCCAAAGAAAGGAGGCATGACAGTCATCGCTAACGAAGACAACGAGTTGATTCCAACACGAACCCTCACCGGTTGGAGGGTATGTATCGACTATCGGAAACTAAATGAAGCTACACGCAAAGATCACTTCCCTCTACTGTTCATTGATCAGATGCTTGAAAGATTGTCAGGAAACGAATTCTATTGCTTCCTCGATGGTTTCTCCGGCTATTTTCAGATACCTCTCGATCCAAAGGACCAAGAAAAGATGACGTTCACTTGTCCATACGGAACCTTTGCCTACCGACGTATGCTGTTTGGCTTATGTAATGCACCGGCTACATTTCAAAGATGCATGGTAGCAATCTTCCATGACATGATTGAACAATGCATGGAAGTGTTCATGGATGATTTTTCGGTTTTCGGAGATTCGTTCACCACTTGTCTTTCTAACTTGAACAAAATGCTCACCCGATGTGAAGAATCGAACCTAGTTCTGAATTGGGAAAAATGCCATTTCATGGTAAAAGAAGGCATAGTTTTAGGACACCGTATATCCAAAGCTGGAATTGAAGTTGAGAAAGCAAAAGTCGAGACTATCTCAAAACTTCCACCACCCACCTCTGTCAAAGCCATCCGCAGTTTTCTAGGACACGACGGGTTCTACCGTCGCTTTATCAAAGATTTCTCTAAGATATCCCGACCTATGACTCATCTCCTCGAAAAGGATACTCCGTTTGTCTTTACAGACGAATGTCTCAAGGCCTTCGATCATCTGAAAGATCTGCTTGTTCATGCACCGATCATGGTTGCTCCAGACTGGAGTCTCCCATTTGAAATCATGTGCGACGCCAGTGATTTTGCAGTCGGAGCAGTTCTGGGACAGCGGAAGGAGAAACAGTTTCAACCAATATACTACGCCAGCAAAACGCTCACTGACGCCCAAGAGAATTATACAACCACAGAAAAAGAGCTGCTAGCGGTAGTATTTGCTTTTGATAAATTTCGTTCTTATCTAATCTTGTCCAAAACTATTGTCTATACAGATCACTCAGCTCTGAAATATCTTTTTAAGAAGCAAGATGCTAAACCTCACCTTCTACGATGGATTCTACTCCTTCAAGAATTCGACATCGAAATCAAAGACAAAAAAGGAGCAGAAAATGTATCGGCGGACCATCTCAGCCGATTAGAGAACCCTTCAATGGATAAGTTGCACGAAAAAGACATTCAAGACCAGTTTCCAGAAGAACAGCTCATGCATGTTGGTAAATACTATCAAGGGTCACGATCTACAAATGATCCCTGGTATGCTGACTATGCCGATTATTTGGTGGGAAAAGTCGTACCTAAAGGAATGCCAACCTCTCGAAGCCAAAAATTCTTCCGTGATATAAAATATTACTATTGGGACAACCCTTTCCTCTTTAAGGTTTGCCCTGATCAAATCATTAGAAGATGCGTTGATGGGAAAGAGGCAGCACATATCTTACACCAAAGCCACCATGGACCTACTGGAGGACATCACGGTACCAACATGACCGCAAGAAAAGTGTACCATGCCGGCTTTTTCTGGCCAACCATATTTCGAGATGCGTACGATCTGGTGAGACGCTGCGATATCTACCAAAAACAAGGCAATATAACAGCCCGTAATGAAATGCCACTCACAAACATACAGGCCGTGGAAATCTTCGATATCTGGGGATTAGATTTCATGGGACCGTTCCCTAAATCTAACGGTAAAGAGTACATCTTGGTTGCAGTCGACTACGTCTCCAGGTGGGCCGAGGCCCAAGCTCTCCCAACAAATGACGCCAAAGTGGTAACCAAATTTCTCAAAAAGCTATTCAATCGATTTGGGACTCCAAAAGCAATAATCAGTGATCGTGGTACACACTTTTGCAACGTTCAATTCATGAAAGTTCTGCAACAGTATGGTGTCACTCACAAGACATCAACAGCTTATCACCCCCAGACAAATGGGCAAGCTGAGGCAACAAATCGAGCTTTGAAAAGAATCTTGGAAAGAACTGTTGGTAATCATGGGTACAAATGGGCTGAAAAATTAGATGATGCATTGTGGGCATTCAGAACCGCCTATAAAACACCATTAGGAACCACACCATATCGTTTAGTTTATGGCAAGGTATGTCACTTACCAATTGAGCTGGAATATAAAGCATACTGGGCTTTGAAGAACTGCAACTTAGATATTTCTACAGCTGGAGCAAATAGACGAATGCAGTTGAATGAGTTAGCCAAACTAAGGGATCAAGCATATGACAGTTCGTTAAGCTTCAAGGAACGAACTAAGAGAATTCACGATGCTAAGCTGAGGCCCTCAAGATTCAAAACAGGAGATAAAGTGCTGCTTTTCAACTCGCGATTCAAGAAATTCTCTGGCAAGTTTAGGATCAGGTGGAGCGGACCATTCATAGTAGCAAAGGTATTTCCTTACGGTGCAGTCGAACTCGAGGCACCAGAAGGTAATTTTAAGGTTAATGGTCACCGCTTAAAGCATTACTTCGAAGACTTTCCCATCAGGGAAGATGTCTTTATCTTTGAACCACCGTGAGTCGACAGAAAGGTACAAAGAGTCAAGCTAGAGACTCGTAAAACAAGCGCTCTTGGGAGGCACCCTGATGTCGCTAGTGAAAGCGCGTCTTGTTTTATAATTTATAAATAGAAATACCTAATAAATACTTTCAAGCAACCAGGCAAGAATACCCGATCAATTGTAAATATAGATTTGGTAAGTCAGATTCGAACACAGGGAAAAGGTGGAATATTTAAAATAAAAATTAACAATTAACTAGAAAGCAGTAAATATGGGGGGCGTTTTAGTTCCGTGCGAACATTGTAGAAAACATTTAATTAAAAATAAACAAACTTAAATAAAACTTAAATTTAAATAACAAATAAATAATAATAATAAATCCTAATTGGAAGGAACAAGTGATTGTATAGTTAATGTCACTTAGATTCATATTTCCCGATTTATTACGTATTGATTATCTAATTGTGATTCTTTTAGATCAACTTAATACCAAATTCTTCAATGAATACTAAGTCGAATATGAACTAGCCAACGTTTCGGGTCCAACTAATTCCTATAATCTAGGGTCCAACATGAAACACTGGTTCCAATGTCACAAGATGATCAGTCAATTGTGTGCCTTTCCCTAAATTATGCATTAAACATTCACAACGTATTATAATTAACTCTATTGGTATGACTCAACAATACCCAATAATTAACTTATTGTCTTGCTCATTTTAAAGTAGATTATTATTGTATACTCGACCTATCAGACTCAACGTATTTAGTGATAATTCAAAACCCTAAAGTTATGACCATCAATAGTTAATAATATTAAAGGAACTCAATCTCAACAACATTATTAACCACGTGAAGTAGCAATAATAACTAGTTACCAATAAACAAGTGTCCACGAGTAATATAACCGTTTTCAATCAAATAACTTATTCAATACGCAATTATAATCGTTCAATAATCTTAATCTAAGTTAAATCAACTTCACAATCACATTAATATTCAACTCATCATCAAAACAGAAATAATCAGATTATTCAATGACAAATTCTTCAATGAAATCGAATAAAAGAGTTATACCGAATCGAAAACGATGAATTACAACGATCCGCGATGAATAAACTTCAATCCCGAGCCTTTGTACCTCCAAAATACTAAAGAAATTCGTAAACCTAACCTAAAAGCGAATATTATCGTCTGGAAACGAAAACAAAACGAACACTATGTTTTTAGGGTTTTTTCGCGCTTTTTATATTTCTGGAATTTTGATCCATACGGCGTATGGATTTCCATACGGCGTATGGATTGATTTCAAGCCCAGCCCAGACTCGCGTAACCTGGGCCTCCACTGCAGCAATCCATACGGCGTATGGATTCCATACGGCGTATGGATTCCATACGGCGTATGGATGCTTTTTCCAGCCGATTTCTTGACTTTTCTTCCTTTCTTCTTTTCTTCGACTTCGACTTCTCATTATTCTTCAAATATGCCTCATTTAGCTTGATTATTGACTGTTTTCCGTTCTATTTCCATAAACGCTCCATTTCTACATCTATTTGCAAATATGAACGAAATCAATATCTATTCTAAACAAAATGCAATAAAAACATTCAAGATTAGGGGTAAAATACTACTAAAATATAGTACTTTTGAGCGTTTATCAAACATCCCCCACTTGAATCCTACTTGTCCTCAAGTAGACTATCGATTCAAAAATCAAATTCTTAGGAAAAACAGTCATCTCTATTAAACTAAATAACTAAAATAGGAATTACACAACATCACCCTTCTTCAACTCAAATGTTTAAATTTAAAAATCTGCTAATTCTAAAAATAATTATTAAGAAACTATGAGATTTACAAAAACTGATCTACACATAGAGTTATTATTCTAAAACATTAAATAGTTCACAATGATTACTGATATTGTTATCCACTTAAACAATCTATAATTGAATACTCGAGCTCAACTTATTATTATTCGTGTAAATATTCCCTTAGATTCCCAAAAACTATATACCTTCATACTCATAATATGCCAATATTACATATCTTGAAATTTAATCAAAACAATCATTTTTCAAATCAAGACAGAGGTGACAGGTCTGTGCCTCAACACAACAAAGCAACATAACTTGATTTTGGTTTAGCAATAATGTTTTTAGTCAAACCATTGGTGACAGGTCTATACCTCAGTACAACAAAGCGACTTAATTTGACCATATTTTACAATCATGAGTTATTAAACTATTTTGCTCTTTTTCATTAGATATACTGACGGAGACCAGGTCTGTACTTTCGTACAACAGAGGAAACAACACCCAGTATATCCCCAAATGATGTTAATTAAATTCTCAAAATATGGCATATCACACATTACTAATATGAAAATTAAGACATATGTCATACATAGCTAAAGTTCATCTACAAGTAACATTTACTCCTTAATTATCATTTCTTAACAGCTCAAACATTCTCATATAAATCGCCTATCAATACATCATATAATGAAGCTAAATAACATCTTTAATAGCTTTAGTATTTAATTAAAAGTGTAGAAAATTTTAAATCCAACCTACAAAGTTACAAAATAATTATCTCTAGAAAACAAGAAATTTAAATGCAAAAATTTGGTTGAAAAATGGGTAACTCATAACCTCCTTGTTACTTACCTTAATAAGATAACTATTAATCAAATTACAAAAATCATTTACTTATTAACAAACAATTATGTGGAAATTTCACTTCTTTTCTCTTCCATCCCCCACTTAAAGATGTACAATGCCCTCATTGTACAAATAATGAAATGCTTAAAAGAAAACGGGAAAAAGAGAAAAGAACTTAGAACAGAAAAACTCCCCTGGAATAGTGTGCAGTTTAATGACAAGGATGATACGAATTTCCCACATCCTCGTGATTCAGTTATTCGTTGCGCTGAACTTACTGCCAGCATGACACGTACTCACAACACAATTCTGAGGGAACAACCAACAAACATAAGTAAATAATACCAAATTAAAATATCCTAATTAAAAACAATTACTACCAAGTCCTAAAATTACCAATCCAACATAATTAAGAAAACTTAAAAAAAAAAAAAAACAGTCATAATAATAATAAAACAATAATAATAGTGTCGGGAATCATAAACCAAATAGGATGAACATCATCCTAATCACTGTCGTCATCCTGGCGGTACCGGTACTGGTGAGAAGGCGCTCCATACTCTGACTGCGATGGTGGTGGTGGTCGTGGCATGAACTCAGGTGGCATCTGGTACTGAAATGGCTGATATGTAGGTTCAGAAGGAAACTGACCAAACAGCTGCTCAAACAAGCCATCCTGGTAATCCAAGTGTGCACTGGTCTGATGAAAATGCTGTCTCTGCATCAGATCTATCTGATCAAACATCTGAGTCCGCTGTAACTGCATCTGGTGCATCTGCTGAGACAACTGATCAAACTCTGTAGCATACCCTCTGTTACGGCCTCGTGCTGTACCTCGACCTCTATCACTGCCACTCGTGTCTCCTCTGGCTCTAGCCTGCCTCAACTGCAAAGTCTGTCCCACCGGAGTAATCGGAACCCAGTAATACATCTCTGCAGGACCACCATACGTGGTACATGGCTCAATAAGAGCAAACGCCTCCAACCGGCGTGCAGTCAGCCAACCCATACTAGGCTGAACAATAGTGCATGAGCCCATCTCATCCTGAGTAGCCAAACCAAAATATCTCGCCAATCGAGTAACATAGTGACCTCCACACAAACTACTACCATCTCTAGTACCAGTAGCTCTCTTCGACATCCACTTAGCCAACCTCCAAGGTACATTCACTAACCTCTTCCTGATAATCGAACTCAAGTAAAACAAGTCAGGCCTCGAAACTTTCTCATGCCCCTCCTTGCGACCCACAATGGTGTAAGTCAACAATCTGTGAATGAGTCGATGACGAGGATCTCGAATACGCGTATAAGAAGGTGTCGAACTACCATAAGCACCCTGGGCAATAAACTGCCACTCCTGCTCAATCTCCAAATCAGTGAGCTTCTTCACAGCACCTGCAGAAATGTGGTCTAGAAAGTGAGGGTTATCCAGCTCATTGGGCTCATAAAGCCCCAAACCGAAAGCAAACTGAACCAAGGTCATCTGTCTGGGCTGTCCCCCTAGCTGGAAGAAAATGGAATACTCAGTCCATTGGGTCGACCTGGCATCAAACCTAAAAGTGCTGTAAAACTCTACAACCAACTCTCTGTAGATATCCTCCCTGATACTGAATAACCGGGACCAAGCATAGGAAACAAATCCAATGTTTCCATCCTCTAATACGTATGGAATAGCCAGTAAATTCCTAATGGCTTCAGCACCATTAGTAAACCCCTCTCTAGCAATCACATGCTCCAAAACATTCCAATTGACAGCATCAAATACCTCAATAGACTGGCCAATATTGGAAGCCAAACGATCTCCAAACTGCATCCTAGTAGTCTCAGAATATGACCCATGAAACGTGAGGTATCTATGTGATCTAATCAATGGGTTTCCCAAAGTCTCACCTCCTCGTGCTCTCCTGTTAGACATGATAACTGCTAAACAAAACAATTGTTAATAATACTAAATAAGCAGTTAATTGCAAAAAGATCACTAAAAATTTCGGCAGCATTTCGGCTTAAAATTGGATAATCCCCCATAAAGGTTCAGCCTAAAACTACCGCAATAATTAACAAAAACTACTCAATATGCATACATGTATATACTTAAATAAATATTCCTGACAATTGCCTAATCAAATGTATTATAATAACTTGGTACCATTTTGAATATACGAAATTTCACAATCACTAAACTTGAGTATTAGCAACTAGCAAACATTCATACAAACTCAAAATGAATTATTGTAACACAATTAATCATAATAACAATTTATCACATAACCGTAATCACAAACACGTGTGTACCAAACAAATATTCGCATTAATCATCATGTGGTCAGAAAATTACTAAGCACTAAATTTAAACATAGCATAATTGAGTTTCTCATATTCTCATTTAATCATTACTAACGAATAATTCGAATAATACCAAATATGCGATACAATTGAAAAACGAACATGATATTGCAATGCATACCGCAATTAGAACATAAATCAATCAAAACATGCCAATAATCATACGCATATCCAAATTACCCAAAATTCTATCATAAACCCTAACTTCCAAACCAGCGATTTAAACAACGAAAATGAAAACGGGAAGTTATACCTTGTAGAGGAAAGTGCGTGTAACACGAATATGCAAAAATGGCGATGAATGCGTGGCCGGAATTTCCGTTTGGGGGTTGTGGAAGTGAAAACCGTAGGTGGTTTTTTTAGAAAAAGGGTTTTAGAAGTGAAAAATGAGAAAGAAGGAGGCTGCTGGCGGTTTTCTGCATTTTTGATCCATACGGCGTATGGATTCCATACGGCGTATGGATTACGTAGGCCCAGGTCAACTCATTAAACCCAGTCAACGGCCTGGTCCAGCGGCCCAATCAATCCATACGGCGTATGGATTCCATACGGCGTATGGATTGAAAAATCAGAATTTTTCAAAAAACGATTTTCAACCCATTTTTACGCCAAATTCACCATTAACTTTATATAATTAAATCTCAAACCTGGATGATAATCACGACTTCAAAATCTTCACAATTCCACACTATAAAATAAATAACAAAAATTAACAAATATTGAAAAGAAAAATATTCAAAATAATACTAATATTCAAATCACACATTCAAAAACAAATATCCAAACAAACAAAAGTCTAACATAATCCAAAACAAACCAAAATATTAGAAACAATCCAATAGCATAAGGGATATAAAAGGGATGAAATGATGAAATTAGTTCAATGGATAGAGGACAAGGAAGCTCTTCATCATTTCAGTGACTACATTTTCAACCCCATTACCAAAAGTCGCAAAACTTTCTAAATGTCCATTGGTAACATGTTGAAGATAAACCAAGTCCCAGCTGATTCCTTTTGTCACCTTATTAATTACTCCCTCAGGTGCCAATACTAACTTATCACCTACCAGTTTGTACTCACGATCGGGATGATTCTTCTCAAACTCACTCATAAACTCCAAACAATCTGCCACTATCCCAGCATGCTTACTCAGAAATGGTTCTTTCCTTAAACTTCTTATTCTAGTTTCAATCCTTGCAATTACCTCATTCTGAACACAAGTTAGTTCTAATCCCGAATCCTTGAAGATTTCAACCAATTTAGTGTATATTTCCACCATCCCATAGTGGAAATGCTCCCTCATAGTTAGAACCTTATTGTTATCAACTAAAACATCCAAGTTCAGTACCACATAAGTAGCCAGATCAATATCACAATGAGGATGAATGAATTCCGGGTGTGGCCTTTCTTCCTCTTCCTTAGCAAAGCGATCCATTTTTGTCACCATTCCATGAAGATAGTAATGAATAGTACTTGTAACAATGAATCGATGAGGTGTAATATCCGTCAAATGGTCATCTGAATGTAGCAATCTAACCAACTCTCTCAAACCAAACCTAAATTCCTTGTCTGCTCCTGCCTTTGGATGACCAGTAGCCTCGTACAGAGCCCTAAGCATACGGCCAAGACACGCGGTCTGATTTGCCGAATAAGGAAATGCAGAATGCCTCAAAATCTCATAGATCTCCGTATATCTTTTCTTCTGAGCTGTGTATAATTTCTCTTCCTCTTTAATCCTAGTTTCTAGAGATTCCCCAAAAGTAGTAAGGGCAATATAGAATTGCCTATCAATCCCATACTGACTCTCAATCATAGCTGCCTCCAACACATCTTTCACCAAAACCTGCTGACTATCAGTAAAATCCACAGTGGACCTACTAATAATCTCAGAACTGAAAGGTATATCCCCTCTAAACTCCTCAAGTGCCGATAGCAACCCCTGACAAGATGAAGTAATAGGAACGGGGATACGGCCTAATTGGGTATAAGGAGGCACCCTCTCGGCGGAACTAGCATCCGAAGTAACAGACTGATCCCTCTTAACCATGTTATTATCATTAGCATCACTTTCAAAACTCCTCGCCATCGGACAAACCTAAATAAAAATAAATCTGAAAATACAAAACACCACTAACGAAAAACAAGTTAGTTCACACAAAATAAACAAAAATTAAATAACATGTACAATCTTAAATAAATGGAACTCCAACCGGCGGATGGATTTCCATCCGCCGGTTGAAACTAAAACCCCAAAAGTTTAACCAATTAAAGGATAATTAGTTTCAACCAGTGGATTAATGAAAACAGGTTACAAAATTAATTAAACTCCTTAAAACAACTTTATTGAAACTTAATTAACAAAAGTTACTTTTAAAAAGAAAGAATTAAAAATTATTAATTTCTATTCAAATAAACACAACCGCTTTCCCCGGCAGCGGCGCCAAAAACTTGATGTCGCTAGTGAAAGCGCTGTAATTGCCTATACGGATCTAGAAGATGTGAATCACAGATTGTATATAGCGGAAATCAACAATCACTTAACAAGAACGTGAATCTTAACAAACACAACGATATAAATAATGTTTCTGTTATTGATTAACAAAAACAAATGGTTTAAGCACCAAATACAAACACACCGAACTCTCTGATCTCTCTGGAACGTTCCTCACACACGAATGAATGAACTCCTAACAAATGAAACCCTAGTTGACTATTTATACGTTGGACCATTGGACCCTGCGACGTTACACACAACGTCGCAGGCCCAAACCCATTGCGACATTGACAATGTCACAGGTCCAAATACATGCGATTTCATTTGTTGATCAAGCTAAATATTCTATACAAGATATTGACAAAACATGTTGATTTTGCATCAACAAACTCCCCCTTGGCAATAGCTTGGATATGTCTTCAAATCTTCAGCTTTAGCTTAAGTATCTTTCAGCATTAATCCTTTCTCTAATCAACAACTTCACCGAAACCTCCAAGAATCTGCATGTTCAATAAACATGTATCAACAAACTCCCCCTGAACAGCAGATTCACCTCGAACTCTTGAAGGATCGTCAGATGCAAACATTTTGTTGTTGATGGTGTTGGATTCTTCTTTCAGTTAAATCTTTATCCTTGGTCTTCTAATAAGTCTTTAACCGTGCTCAACTAACAGAAACAAAATTTAGTTTTTTTTTTTTTTTTTTTTTTTGATTTTTTTGATTTTATTTTATTTTTTGATTTTTTTTTTTTTGGGTATATTGTATATTTGTATACTATATACAATTACAAAAACAAAACAAAAAAAAAAACTAAAACTAAACTTTAACTTTCGGAACCCATTTGAGCACGATCCCAATCTTTCTTGTAGTCTTCGAGAGCTTCCGATATGATTCATCAATAAAATCCAAAGACATCGAATTCCACCTGAAATTTAAACATCTTGTTTCATTTCTGAATTCATTACGACGAACCGATGTCCTCCAGGAGAAAGGAACAAAAATTCGCAACAGCCACTCTTTATACTCTTTAGTATTAAAGAAAACGCGAGGTTGCAACATTTTTAAAATGGACGTTGAAGTTGTGTCTGTAAACAACTTGGGATATGATAGTACATCGGGTGACATGCACAAAATGGAATTTTAAGATTTATCTTGGATGTGTCAGTAGGTTTATATGACACACTTAAAACAGTTTTGTAACACCCCCAAATTTAACAGTTTGCGGAAGCGACGTTTTGGGTGTTACTAATCAATAATCACAAGCACAAAGGATACAGTGAACGACTCTAAATGAGACGTTCGAAAAGTTATTACATTAATACATAAGTAGTTTCAAAATACAAGCTCGAGTTCGAGTAAATTCCTAGAGATTCTAATACATAACAGTAAGTACAAAAGTAATGCAATAAAATCTCCAAGCTTGTAATGCATGCGACTCGAGCTAAGTAAGCTTATCCTGCTGGGCATCCCTACTGATGCTGTGTACCTGAGAAGCATTACTAAAACGGTCAACCAAAAGGTTGGTGAATCTCACAGGTTTGTAAGTAAGTAAACAGTTTGAACACACAAGTAGTATTTGTAAATCACAGCTAGCCAGTATGTAACGATCACAAGTCATGCACATCGTTCACATAAGTTTTAATAAGTGGGTGGTCGCAAGTCATGCAAACCGTTTGATACAATCGCCAGGAGCCCCCATAGTTGATGCTTAACGTACAGTAAATATCGGTACCCCCTCATGAATGTAATCCAAAACATTCATACGGAACGAGTAAGAAACGCCCGTTTCTACAGGAACGGTTCGTGGTAGTGCGTGCTACCCCGGGCGGGGATTGTCAGTCCCATATGGATCCATATACTAAAACTCGCGCTTATCACATAACTAACAACTATGGTTCAGGAGGATTTCATTGGATTAGTCGTAAACCCAGGCAATTGGCGTATCGTTAATCTCGTACAGTAAGTAAATCATGGCAGCAAGTAAGTTTTGTGTGTTCATGTAAAACAGTAATGCATCTCACCCCTGAGTATAAAACAGTAAAGTAGGGGCTGTGAGACTCACCTGAGTCTGGCAGTCAATGCAGTAAGTAAGCAAGTAGTATTCCCGTACTAGCAACCCTTAGCGTCCTAATACGCATAAGGTTTAGTAAGTAAATGGAATACTTGTAAAGTATCCCTGCTAGTTGTTCCCAAACTAGTTAATGTCCATTAGTTTGTTTGTAAGTTTGTAATCGTTTGTAAATCGTAGTTTGTATAAAAGTTGTACTGTCCGTTTGTTATCGATGTATAATAATAATTCCATCCATTATTATTATGTATTCATAGTAGTGGTACAGTTGTAAAGTATACTCGTATGATCGTTTGTTTGTATTACAACCTGTATCGTTTGTGTACGTTCCAATGGGCTTAGACCCCAAAGGGTACGAGTGAAACCTCGTAAGTATTCGTATGTATGTTCGTATCAGTTAACGTGTAATCCAGCACGTAACTAGTGGGTGAACTTGTAAGTTTGTATCGGTTGTAATCCGTGTAGTGTACAAGAGTAAGTTCGTTGGAGTGTAATCTCCTAAGTATTTCGAGTGTAAACTCGTGTGCGGGTGTGAGTGAAATCTCACGTTCAGTTTAGTATAAACTTGTACGTATTCGGGTATCGTTGTATACTTTCAAAAGTATATTGTTTTCATGTATAAGTCGTATCGTATTCGTTTTAGTAATTGAAAAGTGGTTCCAACACTTAGAAAATATTTAGTTATCTGTTCTGGGCATTATGCGACACTATAATGCGACACTAGGGTAGTGTCGCAGACAATATGCGACACAAGGGAAGTGTCGTATGACTTGGTTCTGGTTTGGAGTTTATGCGACACAAGGGCTGTGTCGCAGACATGGGTACGACACTATATACGACATAGTCGTAGTGTCGCAATCAAGCGAAAATATGCGACACAAGAGAAGTGTCGTGGAAACAAGGTGCGACATAAGAGTTGTGTCGCAGTCAAGCGACGGGTACGACACAACCATGCGACACTATGGTAGTGTCGCATAAAGATGTGTCCAGATGCGACACAAAGGGGCTGTTTTGGTGTTTGCTCGGTTTTGAGGTCAAACGTTCGAGTCTTGACCCGAGGCTTTTACCTAAGTCATATTATGGCTAATAATCACTTTATCAACTGAGTTTTCGGTTCTAGAGGTCCTCGAGGTGTCGGCTTTTAGTTAATCTTTTCCAAAGTTTTGACACAAAATATATATGTTTGTAAATTGATTTTTATAGCAAAACGAGGGCGTTTCTGGGCTAAACCTTCTTCACGAAAGTTGTAGCCGACGAAAAGACGAAGATTTTATGTTTAGAAAGTTTTCGCTAGTTTCAAACGTATGATTTTATAAAAATTCGAGAAGTGGACTGATCTCAGTTTAGTGGTTTCCTGTTTCAGATTCTTGGCTCGGTTCCAACCCTCGATTTAACCCATTTGTAGTCCATTTCAAGACTAACGAAAAATCACACATATTCTCATATATCTAAAGTTCATTTCTGCATTTTATGGTATTTTCTTATGTCCGTTTACTATTTTAAACAAAAATAAAAGTGAAGTGTGGTCAGATTTGGTTCCAAACAGAACTAAGTCCAAAGTTCTAGTATTAGCCGGAGATGGGTGTATTTCTGGGCAAAACGCCCTTCATGAAAGTCGTAGGCGACGAAGAGACGAAGATTTCTTATTTAGAAAGTTTTCGTTGATTTTGAACACACGATTTTATAAAAATTCCGGAAGTGGACTGTTTTCAGTGGTGGTTCTCGGTTTAAGTTTTCGAGTTCTAAAAACGAGTTTTAGCTTATGATTTGGACATTATCTAGCTAGATTATCAACTAGAGAAGTAAATAAAAGTATTTAAAAGAGTTTTAGAGTTTGGTTAACTTACAAGACTCGGTTTTCAAAACCGAAAAGATAGAAACGTTCGTGCTCGCGTGGTGATCGTTTTTGCTCCAAACCGTGTCACGATCCAAGGTGATTTAGTGATGGTTTTTTTTTAGGGGTGTTTGGGGCTGTCGAGTAGAGAGAGAGAGTGCAGATTTTAGAGAGAGAGAGATGGGGAAGAGAGAGGTTGAGAATGATTGAAGGTGTGGTTGTTTGTGTTTGAGTGTGGGAAAAGAGAAGAGAGTGAGGGGGGGTGATGACCCCCTTGCTTGGGCCGGTTTTGGTGGGGCCACCAAGGTGTGGTCTCACCAAACTTTGTTTCCTCCGTGTTTGCGCTCCGTGTGGTGTTCGTTTCCCCGGTCGTTTAAACGTTAAAATCATTTTACACGCGATTTAATATACGTTTTAAAATACGAAATAATACTCGATAATTAAATTGTAGTATTTTACCAAAATACTAGTTTTCAAGTTATAAAACATAACTTAGTTTTGTTTTGTCGGTTGGTCGAGTTTTCGGAGAGTTCGGTGACGTTTTAATTAAAACGTACGTTTTCGTTATATTATAATCATAATATAAAGTAATAATCATAGTAATTAAATAATGTCACATTATTTAATAGTTGTTTTATCAGTGTACGCAAGTTTGTACAGTTGTTGTTTTATACGATATTTGTACTAATCGTATACGCGTATATATATACATATATTCCATCCATATACATATATATAAGCAAGTAATGTATATAATTCTATTTCATATTATATACAAGTAATAAACACGTAATTAGGAAAATTTTAAATTTACCCTAAATTTGGGGTTGTTACATTCTCCCCTTGTTAATTAAATTTCGTCCCGAAATTTGTTCGAAGTGGTAATCGGTAGTTTGATATTCGTTAGGTAGCTACAATACGTACTAGCAGCCTACAGTAGTAGGGTAGGTCCTACAGTGTTTGAAATCAAGTAATCGTCAGGTGGTAACGTACCCTAATTTTTGTTGTCTGGAGGTAGTGGGCATTTGGCCTTGAGATGACCAGCACTCCCACAGTTGAAGCAGAGTTTCACCTTGGGGAAGTTAGTATTCTTAGGGTAGGACTTGCATCGACCGGTGGGTATGGTACACGGTCCTTCATGATGCCGAGTGCATCGGGAACAGAAAGGTTTCTTTCCCAAGTAATTTCCTGAAGAGTTGGAGGGAGTAATCTTCACCCTTTTTGCTAGAGGTGGTGTACAGTCAGCGTCGGTATCCTCTTCAGCAGGAGTACTTTGTGAAGTTGGTGGTGAAGTAGGGTTTTCTAAAGCTATCAAACGTAACTCGTACTTACTCATACGTAGGTTATTTTGGAAGGCAATTCGTCGTAGGTCATCAATGTCCTCCCGTGTTTCAGTTAGTTGTTTTTGCAGCGAATCAATAGTTCGGTTGAGGTGACTGACTGATTCAACAGTTAGGGGTACATTAACCGGTGCTTTTGCAGCAGTTAGAGCAGCAGGAACAGCAGGTGCCGTTGCTGATTCAGCGGAGTGTTCTGTATCACACTCGAGTTCGAGGAGGTAAGGAAACATCGTTGGTTCCTCACTGAGCAGTTCATCATCCAATGTAGGGTTGTTGACGAAATGAGTTGTCATTTCCTACGAAATAAGTGCTCTATTTAAGAATTTTCTCAAGTAAGTGAAGTTCTATTGGGTGACTTGTTTAAAATAACGAATGGTAGGCGAGTTCCCGGTCTCAACCAGTGTGAGATAATTGGGAAGGAATTTGGTTGCTGTGTTTAAAGTGCATTGTAATTTACGCTTTCGGAATTTCAAGTAGTCAGTCGTTCTCTAATCCTATTGGGTACCTAGGATCTAAGAGAGTATACATGAAATATGAGACAATCAGATAAAAGTTATTTGACGAGAAATTTAAAGAAATAAATCGAAGTAAATCAGTTTGTCTAAGGAATGAATGTACCCTAGTTCGCATTCAGGTCTCGATAGGTTTTGTTCTCATAAAGCATGGAGGTCATTGTATACTATGTAATTTTGTTGGCTATCCCGAGTTTGAAAATTGTTTAAAGTTGTGTACTATAAGTAAGTTTATACGGTTTTTGAAATTTTGAGAATTTTATAAAACATTTTGTAAGAATTTTTTTTTTTTTTTTTTTTTTTTTTTTTTTTTTTTTTTTAACATGTCCGATAGAAATACATTTGTTATAAAATTTTGATGGTGATAGTCGGTTTCACTAAGCGTGATTTGTCGTCGAGGAGGCATGTTCCTTGAAACAACAAATAAAGAACATGTGAGGGTTTGAACAAGAGTTATAATTGTTATGATGTAGGAAGTACAGAGAAACTACACCAAAGTTTGACACGTGGACAGTTTAACAAAAGTAGTAGGATGGTTATAATTGAAATATAAAAGTTACAAAAGATTACAGGCGTTTACTGTTTACAAAAGTGTCAGGAATTTGAACATCCGGACGAGCAAGATAAGTTACAAAATGTGATGGAATTTTTTTTTTTTTTTTTTTTTTTTTTTTTTTTTTTTTTTTTTATATAACCATCGAATTAACGGTCCTAACTAAGACCTATTACATACACGCCTAATAGCTATTCACTACGGTCATAGCTATCGTCGGCCTATTCCTGATGTAGATTGTAGGGGTAGTAACGAGCTTCCAGCATGTCTTGGTATTGTCGAAGGGTAGGATAAACCAAAGCATCTCCAGTAGCTTGTAGGTACATCCATGTTGTTACTCGTTGATTCAGATGAACAGTGATTTCCTTCAGGTAGAGAACAGAGTCTCGGATCCGCTCAGGGATGGACCTTTGTAGAATCCTTAACTCCAGTTCATAGGTTTTGCATTTCAGTTGTAGTTCCCAATTTCGGCCATCTAGTTCTTCAGCCTGATCTCTTACTCTTTCGTATTCTTCGATGTCGACGAATCCGAAGCCGTGATTTTCAGGTTCTTCCTCTGGGGCTATCTCCTCATCGAGGTACGTGTACTGAATTTGTTCGTCGTTAATCTGTTCGTTGTCTGACGTGTAGTCACATGACAAGAAATGTGCCATTTCCAGATGAGCGGTTCTACAAAATGGCAGGGAAGGAGTTTCAGCCTTCGGAAGTATGTCGGTATTTGTAAATTCATAAAAGTTGAGTAAGGGTAGAACGACGAGAATCGAGTTGTCGTTTGTTCGATGAAATTTTAAGGAATATTGATTTCGTAGTAGTCGAGAGAGAGTATCGTATCGGGGAAAGAGGCCTATGTATATATATATATATCACATAACCGCCTAGTTCGTGTCTAGCACAATCAAGTAAAAGTCCCGGTTCTCTCGAGGTCAGAGTCAGCTAATTCATTCCGGTTCAACATAACCCCTTTCAGAACTCACATCATCTTCATTTAATTGTACATAGTTGATCAGGCTATGTTAAATTAAACTCGTATGCTGTAATTCCTGAACCAGTTATACCTAATGAGGAATACTGCCTAACGGTCATAGTCTAGGCCCACTAAATGCAACCTAGTTCACTATAACCTTAGGCTCTGATACCAATCTGTAACACCCCCAAATTTAACAGTTTGCGGAAGCGACGTTTTGGGTGTTACTAATCAATAATCACAAGCACAAAGGATACAGTGAACGACTCTAAATGAGACGTTCGAAAAGTTATTACATTAATACATAAGTAGTTTCAAAATACAAGCTCGAGTTCGAGTAAATTCCTAGAGATTCTAATACATAACAGTAAGTACAAAAGTAATGCAATAAAATCTCCAAGCTTGTAATGCATGCGACTCGAGCTAAGTAAGCTTATCCTGCTGGGCATCCCTACTGATGCTGTGTACCTGAGAAGCATTACTAAAACGGTCAACCAAAAGGTTGGTGAATCTCACAGGTTTGTAAGTAAGTAAACAGTTTGAACACACAAGTAGTATTTGTAAATCACAGCTAGCTAGTATGTAACGATCACAAGTCATGCACATCGTTCACATAAGTTTTAATAAGTGGGTGGTCGCAAGTCATGCAAACCGTTTGATACAATCGCCAGGAGCCCCCATAGTTGATGCTTAACGTACAGTAAATATCGGTACCCCCTCATGAATGTAATCCAAAACATTCATACGGAACGAGTAAGAAACGCCCGTTTCTACAGGAACGGTTCGTGGTAGTGCGTGCTACCCCGGGCGGGGATTGTCAGTCCCATATGGATCCATATACTAAAACTCGCGCTTATCACATAACTAACAACTATGGTTCAGGAGGATTTCATTGGATTAGTCGTAAACCCAGGCAATTGGCGTATCGTTAATCTCGTACAGTAAGTAAATCATGGCAGCAAGTAAGTTTTGTGTGTTCATGTAAAACAGTAATGCATCTCACCCCTGAGTATAAAACAGTAAAGTAGGGGCTGTGAGACTCACCTGAGTCTGGCAGTCAATGCAGTAAGTAAGCAAGTAGTATTCCCGTACTAGCAACCCTTAGCGTCCTAATACGCATAAGGTTTAGTAAGTAAATGGAATACTTGTAAAGTATCCCTGCTAGTTGTTCCCAAACTAGTTAATGTCCATTAGTTTGTTTGTAAGTTTGTAATCGTTTGTAAATCGTAGTTTGTATAAAAGTTGTACTGTCCGTTTGTTATCGATGTATAATAATAATTCCATCCATTATTATTATGTATTCATAGTAGTGGTACAGTTGTAAAGTATACTCGTATGATCGTTTGTTTGTATTACAACCTGTATCGTTTGTGTACGTTCCAATGGGCTTAGACCCCAAAGGGTACGAGTGAAACCTCGTAAGTATTCGTATGTATGTTCGTATCAGTTAACGTGTAATCCAGCACGTAACTAGTGGGTGAACTTGTAAGTTTGTATCGGTTGTAATCCGTGTAGTGTACAAGAGTAAGTTCGTTGGAGTGTAATCTCCTAAGTATTTCGAGTGTAAACTCGTGTGCGGGTGTGAGTGAAATCTCACGTTCAGTTTAGTATAAACTTGTACGTATTCGGGTATCGTTGTATACTTTCAAAAGTATATTGTTTTCATGTATAAGTCGTATCGTATTCGTTTTAGTAATTGAAAAGTGGTTCCAACACTTAGAAAATATTTAGTTATCTGTTCTGGGCATTATGCGACACTATAATGCGACACTAGGGTAGTGTCGCAGACAATATGCGACACAAGGGAAGTGTCGTATGACTTGGTTCTGGTTTGGAGTTTATGCGACACAAGGGCTGTGTCGCAGACATGGGTACGACACTATATACGACATAGTCGTAGTGTCGCAATCAAGCGAAAATATGCGACACAAGAGAAGTGTCGTGGAAACAAGGTGCGACATAAGAGTTGTGTCGCAGTCAAGCGACGGGTACGACACAACCATGCGACACTATGGTAGTGTCGCATAAAGATGTGTCCAGATGCGACACAAAGGGGCTGTTTTGGTGTTTGCTCGGTTTTGAGGTCAAACGTTCGAGTCTTGACCCGAGGCTTTTACCTAAGTCATATTATGGCTAATAATCACTTTATCAACTGAGTTTTCGGTTCTAGAGGTCCTCGAGGTGTCGGCTTTTAGTTAATCTTTTCCAAAGTTTTGACACAAAATATATATGTTTGTAAATTGATTTTTATAGCAAAACGAGGGCGTTTCTGGGCTAAACCTTCTTCACGAAAGTTGTAGCCGACGAAAAGACGAAGATTTTATGTTTAGAAAGTTTTCGCTAGTTTCAAACGTATGATTTTATAAAAATTCGAGAAGTGGACTGATCTCAGTTTAGTGGTTTCCTGTTTCAGATTCTTGGCTCGGTTCCAACCCTCGATTTAACCCATTTGTAGTCCATTTCAAGACTAACGAAAAATCACACATATTCTCATATATCTAAAGTTCATTTCTGCATTTTATGGTATTTTCTTATGTCCGTTTACTATTTTAAACAAAAATAAAAGTGAAGTGTGGTCAGATTTGGTTCCAAACAGAACTAAGTCCAAAGTTCTAGTATTAGCCGGAGATGGGTGTATTTCTGGGCAAAACGCCCTTCATGAAAGTCGTAGGCGACGAAGAGACGAAGATTTCTTATTTAGAAAGTTTTCGTTGATTTTGAACACACGATTTTATAAAAATTCCGGAAGTGGACTGTTTTCAGTGGTGGTTCTCGGTTTAAGTTTTCGAGTTCTAAAAACGAGTTTTAGCTTATGATTTGGACATTATCTAGCTAGATTATCAACTAGAGAAGTAAATAAAAGTATTTAAAAGAGTTTTAGAGTTTGGTTAACTTACAAGACTCGGTTTTCAAAACCGAAAAGATAGAAACGTTCGTGCTCGCGTGGTGATCGTTTTTGCTCCAAACCGTGTCACGATCCAAGGTGATTTAGTGATGGTTTTTTTTTAGGGGTGTTTGGGGCTGTCGAGTAGAGAGAGAGAGTGCAGATTTTAGAGAGAGAGAGATGGGGAAGAGAGAGGTTGAGAATGATTGAAGGTGTGGTTGTTTGTGTTTGAGTGTGGGAAAAGAGAAGAGAGTGAGGGGGGGTGATGACCCCCTTGCTTGGGCCGGTTTTGGTGGGGCCACCAAGGTGTGGTCTCACCAAACTTTGTTTCCTCCGTGTTTGCGCTCCGTGTGGTGTTCGTTTCCCCGGTCGTTTAAACGTTAAAATCATTTTACACGCGATTTAATATACGTTTTAAAATACGAAATAATACTCGATAATTAAATTGTAGTATTTTACCAAAATACTAGTTTTCAAGTTATAAAACATAACTTAGTTTTGTTTTGTCGGTTGGTCGAGTTTTCGGAGAGTTCGGTGACGTTTTAATTAAAACGTACGTTTTCGTTATATTATAATCATAATATAAAGTAATAATCATAGTAATTAAATAATGTCACATTATTTAATAGTTGTTTTATCAGTGTACGCAAGTTTGTACAGTTGTTGTTTTATACGATATTTGTACTAATCGTATACGCGTATATATATACATATATTCCATCCATATACATATATATAAGCAAGTAATGTATATAATTCTATTTCATATTATATACAAGTAATAAACACGTAATTAGGAAAATTTTAAATTTACCCTAAATTTGGGGTTGTTACAAGTTTCTATCTAAATTGTCTTCATTACACGATGTATTGGTAGGCATGATACACACCGGTTTGTGAGTAAGTAACAAGTAATATTAAAACTTGTCTATTATTTTGTGAGAATTGTTATATGATGTATGACATAAGTCTTAATTGATAAATGGAAGTACTGTCATACACTGTCATAATTAGTATGTAAATGTAAAACTGGCATATAGTAATAATATGGTTATTCGCCTAACTAATGGTGACTATTGTTGTACTCTCGTACAGACCTGAATCCATTAGTTATGCAAATAGTCTCAAACTTGTTATGTTCATACTAAGGGACCCTCTGTTGTACTAAGTACAGATCTGGGGCCACTAGTATCTTCATAGTCGGTTTGATGTATGCCTAAATTTGAAGGGCAAGTGTATGTTACAAGAGAGCCGAGAATACTTGGTCTTGTAATCTCTACCTTGCGTAAATATGCAGTGTTTTGTGTCTTACTAAAGTTTATCAGTATATCATATAATAGGTTTCACAAAATTAATATTCATACTAACAATAACAGTTACCTCACAAATACGGATGTAACATGTTTAGGTGGACAACAATACCAATAATCGTCTTGAAATAATTTTTATAAAAGGTGTTTTAAATGTGCCACGTAAATTTAAAGTGGACAAATATACTGATGATCGAAATAACACTTACTATTCCTAATAATTGCATGTTATTCCGATATGATCCCTAATCAGACAAAACAACTCCGTCACCAAAAATAGAGTGTTAGTAATTTTATTTTGTTATACTTTTACTTTTTGTGATATTAAAGAAAATACCAAAAAGATTTTTTAGTTTACTTATTTCATTTTATGCTTTATTTTTATTCTAAGTTATTTTTCCCAAGTCATAAGTCATTTGGATATTAATTGCTAAAATAACGAGTAAACGGTTCTTAAAAATTCAAAATCGACTCAAATCACATCCTAACTGCTTTATGCGACGTCCCACTCAACGTCGCCTGCGACGTCCCAGCCTACGTCGCACATAGGGTTAGACTATATATAGTCTCAACCGCGACGTAACACGTCACACTATTCAATATTCACCTGCGACGTAGCCTGCGACGTACCATTTTGCGATTTGCGACGTAGCAATTCTTCGAGCATTTTCGTGATTTGTAGCCGTTTTCACTCCGATTCACTCTCGTAGTTTTCTTCTACTCGTTATTCCGCACACTTAGGTACCAATCTAACCTATTTTCACCGTGTAATTATGCGATAATTGCTATGTATATATTACGGTTTAAAGGGTTACGGGTTTTGGGATAAATTCGATGGTGTATTGTAAGATTTACGTGTTATAAATTATATTTTTGTGATCATCATTGTTAGCCGTACCTTTTAGTGTGTTTGATTTTGAAAACCCCTAAATTTGATGGTTAGGGTTTCTGGGTTGGGGATGAATGTTCGTCGGTGCGACGTACGCTGCGACGTCGTGGCCTACGTCGCTCTGCTTAATTAATATTAATAGTCTACGTCGCCCTTCCCTACGTCGCCTTTACCGCGACGTCCTACGCGACGTCCCTCGCTACGTCGCTACTTTTATTACTGTGATTAAATTCACAATAAATAGCAAAATGCGACGTCCCCTTTTACGTCGCTCGAATTTTGTGCGACGTAACGGTCTACGTCGCTATTGTTATTATTCTGATTTTCTGCGACGTCCTTTCCTACGTCGCTATTTGAAATGCGACGTCATCGCCTACGTCGCTTATTACAAAAAAATGACATTTTTTTGTTAACAATCAAATGTTACGTTTTTCTGACTTTTAAATTCTGTCCAGCAATGGCGAGTGATTTCTTTCAGTTCCTAGCTGAACGACAAAGATAGTGCTTACTGCTTCAGCCCAAAAGAGTGTCACCACTCGCCCGTCCGCGGCTAGAAGGATCTTCTTCCGGTCGTGGATTCTTTTGCGCTTTCTGGTGGTCCAGCACCTAAAAGCTTTTATCTGGTCACTTAGAAATGACCATTTTTGTCTCCGTTGGCTAATGTTCCGGTGGAATTCTCTCTTTGTCCTGAATCTTGGTTTTATGGTCTGGAGGAATTCCTTTATTATCCTGGATCTCGGCCTTCTGGTCTGGTGGGATACCATCCCTGTCTTGGATTTTAGCCTGACCTTGTCTTGGATTTTGGCTGTATTCGTTTAACCAGGATCTTCGGTCTAGGTTTAGGTTTAGGGTTTAGGGTTTAGGATTTGATATGTGTGTTTGTAACTTTGTACTTATTTAACATATCAATGAAACCTTTCGTTTGTGATAAGTTTGGAATACTTTGTTTGTTCTAACGCTTTTCGAGAATATCTTGTATGTTTTTGTTTTTGCAGATATGGCTCTTGTTTTCGAAGCGCGTCATAATACTGCTGCTTACCTTGATGATACTTCTGATAAAGCTGCACCGTATCGTCAGATGATTGCGTTTTTGAGGCGTTCAAGGGTATTCCATGCCATTTCGGATAACACTGTGGCTTTTGGTAATCTGATCAACCCTTTCTGGAGAAACACAAATGTTGTTACTGATAACGACGTTCGAAGACTGGTTTCAACGGTTGCTGGTACGGAAGTCACTATTACAGAACAGAGTATTCGAGAACTGTTACAGCTGAACGATCAACCGAATATGCCAGTCGGTTTTGATCATGTTTTCATTTCGGGGGCTATGCAGAGGATTGGATATCCCGGGATTCCCACTGATCAGTACAGGAAAGCGAACCTCACACGTGTTTGGAGATATCTGATGCATGTGATTATCGTTTGTTTGGGAAATAGGAAAGGTGGAACGGATGGTATGAGTCGAAGTTTGGCTTCTGCTATGTTAGCATTAGTGTACAACAAGCCGTTCAACTTCTCGGGTTTTATATTCAAGGCTATGGTCGACAATGCAAATGCCGGGGATCAGAAATGGATCTTGTATCCGAGGTTTATTCAGCTGCACATCAATCGCAATCATCCAGACCTTCAGGCACAGGGTGATATTGATCAACAATTAAAGATTTCACCGATGATGAGTCGGATCTTTACCATTTGTGCAGGGTATGAGAAAGGGGTTCAGGCGGCAAGGGATGTTCCCTTATTCGGTGCTATTATTGATGAGAATTACGCGCCGCCTCCGGAACCTCAATATATGGACATTCCGGCACCGCATCAACCGCAGCAACCGCTTGTGAACATTCCTGTTCAAGCTGCGGGGGAGAATGTAGATGCTCTTTTGGAGAATATTGAGCAGTTTGGCCATGTTGAATCGGATCATTCAGCATCTCATGATACGGTCGAAGGTTCTGATTCTGAAGCTGCAGTAAATGTAGGTCCTCAGGATGGGGGTCCGACGCCTGAGCACTCGGACGGTACTGTTCCGCGTCCCTCTGAAATGGAACGTATCCGGCGTACCGATTCATTCAGATATTTGCGAATTCAGCGTCGGATCAGGGCAGGACGCAAGTATGTACCTCCAAGGGATACTGGGAAACGTACTAGAGGTGACGATGATCCTGCTGATGAGACTTATCGACCGAGTCGTCGTGTTCGTCGCTCTTCGTCAACACGAGCTCCAGTCAATCCGTCGCCTCAAGATGCTTTTGAGATTCAACCGACACCAGCATTCATGCAAAAGATTATGGATGATATGCAGAAGATGAAGCAAAAGCTGGAGGCTCAAGACGAAAAGATTGCTGAACAAGCTGCGCTGATCGAGGTTCAATCTAAGGAGCTTGAGGAAACGAAGATTAGGGTTAATGTTTTGGAAGGCAGGTTACTTGCCTCGGGGGAGTCTGGGTCTGGGATACCCACTTTAGAGTCAAGTGAACATGCGTCTGTAAATCCCAACCCTGTACTTGAAACTGTTAATGAAAATATTTCTGTTTTGGATTACTTTTGTGTTGACGATATTCCAGGGCAACCGAGACCGCTGGCTGTTGACTATTCATTTGCTGACTTATCGTTTATTCAAAGAATGGCCAGTGGAGTTGGCTCTGAGGAAGAAACGGATAATGATTTTGAGATGAATGAGGATGTTTCGATTGAAGAGGAACAGTTGAATTCAGATGAAACGTATGATGATGCACATTCTGGGGAAGCTTATGATGGTGCACCTATTATAGAATCTGATTCAAGTGACGATGAGAGACCTGCTAAAGCTCAACATGGAGAATCTAGTTCTGCTGCAACTCCAGCTCCAGAGACACAGGCACCGGACTCAGCAGTTCCTGAAACTGAATCTTCTGATGTTCCTAAGAAGAAATTAACTGCTGAAGAAAAGAGAGAAAGAAATAAGCAATGGTGGCCTAAGGGACGAAATCCAGTTCATATTCCAGTTAAATGTCAAGTGTACCTGGTTAGTCGAAATTATACCGGAGTTATTAAAAGCTGGAAGTGTCAGAGGAATCTTTTTATGATTAAGAGAGAAGATGGAGTTCAGTACTTTAGAATGCGTTTTGATAGATTAAGTACGTTGCCAAAAGGAGAGATTAATCGATTAGCTCAGCTTAAATTGATTAATCCATTCGAAAATGATTATGCTGAGTTCATTCAGAGAAATTTACGTCGGGAAGTGTTATCGAAGACATATTCTAAATTGAAACCGACGTTGGGCACTCGGTATACATGGAAAAGGAAGATTGATCCAGTCACTAAGAAGCCTATGGTTAAAATTCACTATCCGCCTGCAAAATGTTTGACTGAGATACATCTGGAACCAGTTCCTTATTATTTTCTGCGAAGATTCGTTAAATGGGAACTTGATCCACAGACTGGTGAAGCGGTTATTACTTTTGTTCCTGATTCTGAACCGTGGCCAGAAGTTGGAGGTATATGGAATTTGAGGCAAGCAACGTTTAGACTGTATGATCCGATGAGTTTGATTAATTTTCATGAAAAAGATTTAAGAAAACTCTATGATGATCAGATTCGTGTTGGTCAGAAGAATGAGTTCAACAGACGTTTAGCCGAGCAGTTTTACAATGTTGTTACTGTTTGTGTGGCTAATGGAATTCATGCTGACGGCCAATTTCCTGCGGGCTGGGTTTAAAGAAGATTTTTGAAGACCAAGCTGAAGACACGGGGGAGTTTGTTGGTACATGTTTGTGTCTGTCAGTTGGTCTAGCTCGTAGTTTGTAATTAGAATTGAGTTTCCTGACTCCTGCGACGTTGGCTGTAACGTCGCAGGTGCGACGTCAGGTATTGGGCCTGCAACGTAGTCAACGTCGCATGGGCTTGGGCCTGCGACGTCGTGTGCGAAGTCGCAGGTGCCAGATTTTGTATTTAAGCGTTTTATGTTTTCTGTTTTAGGGTTGACGAAACCCTAAACGCAATTAGTCGAATCCACCTGTAATCTGATCGGTTATAATCAATATACAAGCATTTTGTTCTTATTCTATTGTGTTTGATTATTCATAGTGTTCGTGTTATAACTTAATCGTTGATTCCGCAAACGATTGAGTGACTCGGTTCTGTTAGATCCTAGGTACGGGACAAACAACTAAAAAAAAAAAAAAATCAATGGGGTGATCCTTAGTATACGAGTTTCTGGTATGGCAGTTGGCACAACATCCACACCTAGATTGTTCAAATCTCCCTCAGTTTCAGGAGTAGCAGCAGACTCAGGAATGGCTAACTCTTCTTCTTCTCCTTCATCTTCAGGAGAAAATAAGTGAGAGTAGGTCATTGTTTCTTCCATTTCATCTTCTTCTTGAGGTTCCTCTAAAGGAGGCATGTTTGGATCATATGGAAGCTCCTTTGTGTAGTTGTAAACTGTTTTAGAAGGAGCAGCCGAAGATGGTGGAATAGGAGATGGTGTAGTTGGTGGTGATTTGGTTGTTGATTGTGGTTGTGTGGGTGTTGTTTGTGAAGGTGTAGGTGTAGTTTGTGGAGGTGTAGGATTAGTCGGTGGAGGTGCGGGTGTTGCATTGGGAGATGGGTCGGATGGTTTATTATTAACAGGTGTATCTTGAGTAAGATCAAGTTCATGAAGTATAGAAACCAATTCTTCCGTTTCATCCTCTTCCGGAATATTGAAAGAGTTGAAGAGGTTTCCATAGTTGAAAAATCAATCCGGACCCGTTCCTTGAGGAGGTTCCGTATACCTTAAACATTTCACTTCAAAATGTTCCTCAATCTGATTCGTTGATTTGTTAAAGACTCTTTTGTTCGGAGAATTGACTGAATATCCAAGAAAAATCCCTTCAACAGCTTTATCACCAAACTTAGAGACCTTATCTTTTGTAATCATGATCAGGCATGGACACCCAAATGGTTCTAGGAACTGCAGATTTGGCTTGCGGTTATTGAAAAGTTCATAACACGTTTTGTTCTTTTTCTTAACCGTGAGTACTCTGTTGAGAACATAACAGGCAGTATTAACTGCCTCAGCCCAGAAGATGATTGGTAACTTGGAGTCAGCTAACATAGTCCGAGCTGTCTCGATGATTGTCCTGTTCTTCCTTTCTGCAACTCCATTCTGTTGTGGAGTCCTCGGAGCACTAAATTGATGCTCAATACATCTTGTAGCACAAAACAATTCGAGAGTTGAGTTCTTGAATTCAGTTCCATTGTCGCTTCGTATCCTTTTCACCTTCAAGTTGCACAGATTTGCCAACTTTTCCAACAAATATACCAAAATCTCAGGAGTTTCCCCCTTTGTGGTCAAAAAGTAAACCCACGAAAACCTTGAGTAGTCATCAGTAACTACCAAGCAGTAAGACCGACCACCAATGCTCTTTGTAGAGACTGGACCGAAGAGATCCATATGCAGTAGTTCCAATGGAGCATTTATGGAATTCACTTGCTTAGACTTATGGGACTTCTTACGTAACTTTCCTTTTTGGCAAGAGATACAGTCATCCTTTAGAGCAAATGACTGTTTTGGAACCCCTAGCACAAGGTCATTTTTAGTCAAGAAATTCATTTTTCGAAAATGAATGTGTCCCATTCGTCTGTGCCAAAGCAGTGAATCCTTTTCAGAAGCCTTAGACAAGAGACACGTATACTCGTTCGAGGTCTCAACAGTTCTCATGTTCAGAATGTATGTGTCATTCTTTCTTGGTGCTCTCAGTAACACCCATTCTTCCGGAATGACATACCCAGGCTTCAGTATCACACACTCTGTCTTTGTGAACGCAGTGGTATAATCCTTATCACAGACCTGTGAAACACTTAGCAAGTTGTGCGTAAGCTGTTCCACGTAGTTCACATTTTCAAAACTAACATTGCCGTTAGTTAGCGTTCCTCTTCCAGAAATGGTTCCTCCAGTATCTCCAGCAAAGGCAACATATCCTCCTGCGTATGGTTTAATATCCACAAGAAGAGATACATCGCCTGTCATATGTCGCGAGCAGCCGCTATCCAAATACCATTCACTATCTTTAATACGTTCTGACTGCTGCAACACACAAACGAAAGGAGATTAGTGAGAAACGGTGACCCAAGCCTTTACAGACTTAGGTCGACCGTGGTCATCAACAATAAGCACGTCAGTTAGGATTTTATCTTTAAACAAATTAGAATTTTTATCTGATGTGTTATTGTTGACGACTGAAGAGTCAACATCAGACTCTTTTGGTTTCCAAACTTTAGAAGGTTCGGAATTGTTATTTGAAGTAATGTTGGGCTTTTGAATTGGCAAAGATTTTTGCTCAACATTACTTGGCTTCAAAACAGGCTTGGGAGAGGTTGAGTAACGCCTAGGTGGAGATTTTGAAAAAGAATTTCTATAAACAGATGTCCTAGGCATCTCTCTCCCATAGCGCTGATTTGACAGCTTTGGGCATTCACGGATTAAATGTCCTTGTTTCTTGCAGTAGAAACAAGAACGAGTCTCAACAAACAGTTGAGGCTGAGGAATTACCACAGGAGGTGGAGAAACATTTCTAGAACATGAACATTGAGTACATGTCTTAGAAAATGTTTGTTTTGGTTGAGAGGTTGAAGTTGATGGTTTATCATACGAAACAGTTTCATTTACTAATTTTCTTTGCAAAATCTTTACAGGTGACTGTAAAGTTTGTTGTTTCGAGTTTAAAACCTTGGCTTTTCCCTTATTTGGTTGAACCTTAATTTCAGGTTCAACCTTTGAAATCACTTTTTCAGGTTTAACTGCAACCTTCTTAACTTCAGGATACTCCTGATCCGTAATGTCCTCAATCTCAACAATCTCCTCAACACTAACAGGAGATTCATTCTTTAGCTCAACACTCTCCCTAATACTAACAGGAGATTCATGCACAGACTTAACAAATGTTGGCAAGGGGTACTCTGGCCGCTTGGTTTTCTCCTTTGCCGGTTTGTTGTGTTTGGTCTCTTTAGCATCTTTAGCTTTTATTCCATAAAGCTTTGACCAATCAACTGGAATCTCTTCAAAGCCCTCCTTAACAGGCAGGGGACAGTGAGTAGTAGGAGGAGGGACTGAGTGGTATCCCAATCCCTCATTCTTTTTCCCTTTAGTACCATGCTTGCTAAGAATTTCATTAAAAACAACCGTTGAGGAATTTGAACCTAAGATTTTACTCTTATAATTCTCATACTCATTTTTTAAATCTGTAAGTTCTTTCTTTAGCAGTTCAATTTCAACAAGATAGCTTTTAATGGCATCTTCTTGACTAAAAACCTTAGATTTATATTTCTGAGTATCTAACCGATGAGCCTCAAGATGTTTTTCATAAAGTTTCTCATTAGCTTTTAAAAAATTATTTGATTCGGTTAGTTTTTCATTCTTTTTCCTCAACTCAGCGGTGTCTGTCTGATATGCCTTTAGAGATTCAGTTAACTTAATGCATGAAATACAATTTAACTGTTCATCAGGTACCTCATTCACAATGTGAGCCATCAGACACTGTTGGTATTGCTGGGAGACAGCCGTCCAATCCTGACTTGTGGGCTCGAAAACAATCAGGGCATTATCAGCAGGCCCTTTCTTAGTAACTTCCTTTTCTTTGGTCTTTTGAGGCGTAGAAGGTGTAGTGAATCCTGAAGCTGGCATTTTGGGTTTCTCGCATTCCCTGGCGAAGTGACCCAAGTTTTGACAATTGTAACATCGGACCTTACTCTTGTCAAATCCGAAGCTAGTCTTTCCATCACCTTCCAAGCTTTTACGCCCTGTCCTCTGCAAGAACTTTTGAATTCTTCGGGTGATCATTGCCACATTCCAAGTTAGATCCATTTGTTCCAGATCATCTTCATCAAGCTGAGCATAGTCTTCCTTAGTCAATTCCAAAGTAAGATTCGGTTGAGTAACCAAATCCTTGTATGAGCTTAAGAAAGCTGTATAAATTGCAGCTTGCTCCTGAATAGCAGGTGAGACTTGAACCTGTTGTTGATTTGAAGAAGGTCCAGACATGAAAAGAGAATGAATCCCATCGTAAGACGAAGAAGAGGTCGATGAAGCATTTGTATTTGTTACAAAGGCGACTCCAGATCCATAAGTCTTTCCAGAGTTAAGCTGGACACCATAGACACTAGGATTCTGAACAGCAGCACCAGACCTAGTTTCTTTCTTCTTAATCTCCATAGCGTGAGCTTGAAGATCCCCTATCAAAGTATCCAAAGACATGTTTGCAAGTTCTTCATTTTCTTTTAAAAATTGGACTTTAACATCCCAAGAACTCGGCAACACATCCAGTAGCTTCTTATTGACTTCAATTGCAGGAAAAGTATAACCCCCTTCAAACAACTCACCTACTAACCGTGAGTACCTAGTGAATAAAGAAGTTGAGTCTTCATCAGGAAGGATGTCAAAGATATCGTACTGTTTCTTAATTAGTTCAAGCTTGGCTTCCTTGTACTTATCATTTCCTCCACAACGAGTTTCAATTGCCTTCCATAAATCAAAGGCTGTTTCATGAGTTCTGAAAAGCCATAGAACATCCTTAGTTAAACACATTTTAATCATTGAAAATGACTTTCTCTCAGTATCAAAATCTTTCTTCTCCTCGGGAGACATAGCTTTATAGGTCTTAGCAGGACGAATACCACGGTATTCCCCTTCAGCTAATGGAGGTACATAACGCTCACGTAATGGTCCCCATAATTCTGGACAACGAAAATCAATGTATTGTTCAACTCGGTCTCTCCAGTACACGTAATCCATGTCCGCAGTAAATAGTGGAGGTTTATTACTTGAACCTATGTCATTACTTTGTTTAATCATTTCTCTCAATCCTCTAATATCCTCTTTATCAACTGCCATTGTAATTACTTAATAAAAAAAAAACAATCTTCTGATCTTAGCGACGTAGTTGATAACGTCGCACAAAGATTATGCGACGGCGATGGTGACGTCGCAAAAAGCAAAGGATTCAATTAAGAATCAGAAATATGCGACGTTGAGAGGTACGTCGCAGATGACGTCGCAGAGGACGTCGCACAATTACACTACGTCGCAACAAGACGTCGCAACACAGCGTCGCAGAAGACTAATTAAAGTCAAAATAGCGACGTCGCGGATGACGTCGCAACAGTACGTCGCACAGACTAATTAAAGTCCAAATCACTAACGTCGCACGCGACGTAGCAGTTGACGTCGCAGGTAACGTCGCAAAACGTGAAAACCTGCGGCCAAAAACCCTAAAAACGAATTTTTAACCTAAAAACCAAAACCACGAATGAAGATCGACGAAAACCTTCAATAATCCCAGTAATATCGATCGAACACCTGTAAAAACACAAAAAAAACAAACGTAATAATCACAAAACAATATGAGAATCACGTCGCTTTATCCCGAACTCGATCCTAATCGCCAAAAACGAGCACTTTCTGCTCTGATACCAGTTGTTTATCCCGTACCTAGGATCTAACAGAACCGAGTCACTCAATCGTTTGCGGAATCAACGATTAAGTTATAACACGAACACTATGAATAATCAAACACAATAGAATAAGAACAAAATGCTTGTATATTGATTATAACCGATCAGATTACAGGTGGATTCGACTAATTGCGTTTAGGGTTTCGTCAACCCTAAAACAGAAAACATAAAACGCTTAAATACAAAATCTGGCACCTGCGACGTCGCACACGACGTCGCAGGCCCAAGCCCATGCGACGTTGACTACGTCGCAGGCCCAATACCTGACGTCGCACCTGCGACGTTACAGCCAACGTCGCAGGAGTCAGGAAACTCAATTCTAATTACAAACTACGAGCTAGACCAACTGACAGACACAAACATGTACCAACAAGCGCGTCTTGTTTTATAATTTATAAATAGAAATACCTAATAAATACTTTCAAGCAACCAGGCAAGAATACCCGATCAATTGTAAATATAGATTTGGTAAGTCAGATTCGAACACAGGGAAAAGGTGGAATATTTAAAATAAAAATTAACAATTAACTAGAAAGCAGTAAATATGGGGGGCGTTTTAGTTCCGTGCGAACATTGTAGAAAACATTTAATTAAAAATAAACAAACTTAAATAAAACTTTAAATTAAAATAACAAATAAATAATAATAATAAATCCTAATTGGAAGGAACAAGTGATTGTATAGTTAATGTCACTTAGATTCATATTTCCCGATTTATTACGTATTGATTATCTAATTGTGATTCTTTTAGATCAACTTAATACCAATTTCTTCAATGAATACTAAGTCGAATATGAACTAGCCAACGTTTCGGGTCCAACTAATTCCTATAATCTAGGGTCCAACATGAAACACTGGTTCCAATGTCATAAGATGATCAGTCAATTGTGTGCCTTTCCCTAAATTATGCATTAAACATTCACAACGTATTATAATTAACTCTATTGGTATGACTCAACAATACCCAATAATTAACTTATTGTCTTGCTCATTTTAAAGTAGATTATTATTGTATACTCGACCTATCAGACTCAACGTATTTAGTGATAATTCAAAACCCTAAAGTTATGACCATCAATAGTTAATAATATTAAAGGAACTCAATCTCAACAACATTATTAACCACGTGAAGTAGCAATAATAACTAGTTACCAATAAACAAGTGTCCACGAGTAATATAACCGTTTTCAATCAAATAACTTATTCAATACGCAATTATAATCGTTCAATAATCATAATCTAAGTTAAATCAACTTCACAATCAAATTAATATTCAACTCATCATCAAAACAGAAATAATCAGATTATTCAATGACAAATTCTTCAATGAAATCGAATAAAAGAGTTATACCGAATCGAAAACGATGAATTACAACGATCCGCGATGAATAAACTTCAATCCCGAGCCTTTGTACCTCCAAAATACTAAAGAAATTCGTAAACCTAACCTAAAAACCGAATATTATCGTCTGGAAACGAAAACAAAACGAACACTATGTTTTTAGGGTTTTTTCGCGCTTTTTATATTTCTGGAATTTTGATCCATACGGCGTATGGATTTCCATACGGCGTATGGATTGATTTCAAGCCCAGCCCAGACTCGCGTAACCTGGGCCTCCACTGCAGCAATCCATACGGCGTATGGATTCCATACGGCGTATGGATGCTTTTTCCAGCCGATTTCTTGACTTTTCTTCCTTTCTTTTTTTCTTCGACTTCGACTTCTCATTATTCTTCAAATATGCCTCATTTAGCTTGATTATTGACTGTTTTCCGTTCCTTTTCCATAAACGCTCCATTTCCACATCTGTTTGCAAATATGAACGAAATCAATATCTATTCTAAACAAAATGCAATAAAAAAATTCAAGATTAGGGGTAAAATACTACTAAAATATAGTACTTTTGAGCGTTTATCACACCCCAAGCCTATCTTTATTTAAATTCTGTTATTTTATTTCTTAGCTTATTTTTATTAAGTATGGTTGTCTCTGAACTAATAAAATTGCAGGCTTGTCACTTATCTGACTTCAAATTGCAAAATCTGAGATTAGTGTTATTCATTTACTATCATTATTAGCATTACCTGTTTATTTTATCTTGTTTCAGGATGGACACTGTTGACACTGATCATGTAGCTGCGAGACCACGCAGACGACACAGACCTCGTAGACGCAGAGCACAGAGAGCGGCTATGCTGACCATCACTGAGGAGGACCTGACTGATGTCCCGATCACTCACGAGGAGTTGCCCGATGAGAGGCCCTCATCACATTTGCCAGCCCCCGTACCTACTTTAGAGTACGGTATTGTTGCTATCGAAAACAACGGGTGGTTTTAAATTTATAATTGCTGGGGTCTAAGTGTGACTTACTAATTGTGACAACTCTCCAAATTAGGTATTAATTAACATTTAAGCATGTGCATTCTTACGCTAATTTCCTGGTTAAGTTTTAACAAAACTTTTTGGTGTGATATAAGCCTAGCAAGCCCAGTAAATTTAAAACAAAAAGTATTACTTAATACGTAGCTATTAAAAGTTACGTACAAATATATCGGAACGAACCCGACAAAAATAATTGACAAAAGTTTCGTGATACAAAAATAATTAATAATGTAATTATTAATTACGAGTATTTATATATCTGTAACATATAGATATAAGGGTCCGATTATACGTTTAACATAAAACGTATTATAAATGAACAGAAACAATTCTAAAATGCACATAAAAGGTCGAATCATAAAAATGCAAATTTTCTCGTTCATTTGGAAGAGGTTTAGAACATTACCTCAAAATATGAAATCCTAAATTAACTGAAATTTGACGCTCAAATAGTTACGCGCAGTAAAATGTACGAAAATGTACATCATCTTGAAATAATGATAATATCATTTTTCTAATCATAAATTACAAACCAGTAGAACACCTACAAAATAAAAATGTAAAATGTTTATTTTTATATTGCTAAAATTATACCCGTACTCGAAATTGATGTACCAAAAATGGTCACCAACCTCCAATAATACAGGGACATTTTCTGCTTCAATCCCATACCCGTTTGATTTTTATACTCCCTCCATTCCTTCTCTGTGATTTCACAAACACACACACATCTCAATAATTCACACTTCAAAGATTTTCATCTTCTTTGATCTTCATAACAACAACATCAGGAGCAAGAAACAGAGGCAACAGCAACATCATCATCATCGTTCATCATTTTCATCATCATTCTCACAAATCTCTTTGTAAGGAAACTTCAAATCTTTAATTTCTTTGTTTTGATTTTGTAATATAACAAGTTTACATATCATAATCTGTACATATAACATCACAAACTTGAAGAATTATGGTTTGATCATGAAAATGTTTTTATAACTCAAAACTTCCAATACAAAATCGTTATATGAAAATATGTTAAAATGAAGTAATAATGTGTAAAAACGACACATAACACTTATATAAACATTTGGTATTGATATGTAAAAGATTTGGAACCAAAAGATCGTGTTTATGTTTTGCTCTGCTACGAGCAGGTTCTGTGAACAGAAGGAATACGGCGGATTCCTTTGAATCCGGCGTATTCCCAACGAAAACCAAACGAATCCGGCGGATTCAAGGGAATCCGGCGGATTCCCGTGTCCGACCCGCACACAAACCTTCGGCTAAAACGATGAACGAGTAAAAGACACTATGGAATACGGCGTATTCATTTAAATACGGCGTATTCCCGAACCTTCACACGACCAGCTTTGTGAACACAAAAGAATACGGCGTATTCATTTAAATACGGCGTATTCCCGAACCTAAAACGAAACCACATGAAAACCACGATGAATACGGCGGATTCACTCGAATACGGCGTATTCCGACTTTTGACTTGAATCCGGCGGATTCAAGGGAATCCGGCGGATTCCCAACCCTGACCAACAATTTGACTTTTACTTTAAAAACATAAACGCTCCCGTTAACGATTTCATTTATACGATACATTCACGAGACATTGTAAACTATTAATAAAACATTAATGTGATATATCCGAGACACGGACTTTGGACTTATTTATTTCGTACGAACAAACGATATATGACATGAATATATATATACGAACTTTGTAAATTATACGTTTTGGAAAAACGATTTCACAATCGGGACATTTAGACTTTTAACACGTATTAAACAAACGTAACAATACTAAAGGCAAATGACATTTATTAAGCGGAATAAAGATATTATCAAGTTTTATATAACAAATAAAACTCGACACGTTATAAATACGAAGCAACGTATTACAAGATATATATGTATATATATTCGAGGACACACGATATATATAGACACAAACGTATACGTTTTCTTAAACAAATGAAAACTTATATATTTTGATATACATAAACAATGTATTTATTTAACATATATACATATGACAATTAAAAATATATATTCACAAATATATATATACACAATGAAGTTCACGTTTAGCAAACGTACAACTTAATAATTTACAAAAAGTATATTTACATACGAATACATATATAAAACAAATATATGTACAAACAATGATATTTGAATAACGTTCAAATTATACGAACAACTATATACAAAGTATATGTACAAATGGAAACAAAACGACCTTCCGTTAAATTAGACAATTACATATTGATTCATATACTTAACCAAGTATACGATGAAAGAAATAATAACAATATTTCTACTCAATGTCACCAACAAATACAACGACTTATATGATAAAGAAATCAACCATTTCTTCAAGCGAACAAACTGTTAACATAAGTGATTAAAACAAATCAAACGTACTTATGTTAATATATTTATTGTATAGGTTAACATACCTTGGGCAAATATCTGTTTGGCTGCTAGCTCTCATACCGAGCAAAACTACTGTGAGTTCACAGCCCCTACTTTACAAATGTTTTATGCTTTTAAACATAGGGGTGTAAACATAGAAACTGCATGCAAACATATGCAACAAATTATATAAATGCTTTAATTGCTTTATACAACTGTTTGATATGAAAATATATATTTCACAACTGTTTTGGGAATTAGACAACATATCCTAGTACGGACCCAGACTTGAAATGTGTGCATGAAAGACCTTATGTCATGCAGACTATAACCATTAGCTAGGTGACTCTAGCCACTGAGTATACGAATAGTACTATTGCCGTGACGACCCTCCTATGGATGGAGCGTATACTTAACTGTCCTTCAGGCAAGAAACATAAGATTTGGTTGTGGTTTGGTTATAGGGTTAGGTCGCGTTACTTTAACCTGCGAGGTTTAGCTCACCTTTCAGGGGATTATAGTCTAAGCATTCCCACACTTATTATTTAGGATAAACATATCCTACAACTGTGTTATGTCAGTATACTTACTGATTATATTTATATACTGGTAAACAACCAGACATACATATTTGGGTAACAACCCACATAAAACTATATTTTAGGGTAACTATCCCTAACATCTTATAAATTGCAAAACCTGCAAACATTTATCTATTGAATAACATTTCAATAACTTTAACATAAATGGGTTAACATACCACATATTTATACAAACCTGTGAATTCACTCAACATATTTGTTGACGACTTTCTTTCTATGTTTTACAGGAAATTAGCTATGTAAGTAAGGATCGCATGCATTCAGGATGACAACCCTGGACTACTTAGGATGCCATACTTTATGGGACAGCTTTTGAGGATTTCCTCTGTATTACTGCAGACATTGCAGTTATACTCATGAAATCTTATTTTAACATATGTATTGTAAAACTTAAATGTTTTAACCTTTATTACTACTGTACTTACACAGTCGTACTACTTTTGTAATAACTATTTAACTGGCATCCTTAATATATTATGTTCTGTATGATCATATGCTCTGATACGATGAATGCACAATTGTAACGTCATCACCCCCGTTGTTAAACTGTTTACACATAATGCTTCCGCCAATTATAACTTGCTTCCGCTAAACATTAAATAAACACGATTATGGATTTTTGGGGTGTGACAGACTTGGTATCAGAGCCATTGGTTATAGCGAACTAGAAGTCTTTAGGTGACTGAAAACCTTAGAGACCTAGACTATAGCCTTGGCTAGAACATTCATGCATTCATACATACATACGTTTGCATACATCTAACAAACGACTGACACGTCACACACAATTTCCTTTGTCACAGTATGTCTAGTCAATCAGTTTACCATGTTTATGTTTCGGACGAAGAGCCGACTGAGGCTCCTTTTGAGGGTCCCGCGATCACTGTAGGGGATGAGTCATCTGTTCATTTGAGAGACATGTCAGACGACACTAGTGACGCTTACATCGCGCCACCACCGACAGCACATGAGGTTACCCCTATCACTACAGGTATTCACCATCAGGCCGGTGAGACTTCTCGCAGGCCTGTATATAGGAGGACACCGAGGATGTGTGTCAGAGATTTTCCTATAGGTCCTTTAGCACCAGCGGACGAGTCTGTTGAGTCTCCACAGAGGGCACCCAGGTTTGCTCATCTAGAGTGGATGACTCCTATGTTGAGGCACTGGAGGTCATTAGAGGGTTTTCCCTCCACCTTTGAGACAGGAGAGTCCTCACGACCCCCAGCACCACTGTCTACCACTGGAGAGCCGATAGAGCAGACTCTCCCTACATTAGTTGCTGTTATGCGTACATTGTTCTGTATTACTTCTAGCAGAGGTTCTCACCTTGGACAGGTACAGGATGAGATCTCTCGTCTGTATGGGGACATGGCTGGTATGCATGAGCATCATCACTTTTTGTTGAACCATGTGTTTACTGCCCAGGAGATAGCTGAGTCCGCACGTGCTCGTGTGAGGACACTTGAGAGACATGTTAGGATTGCAGGGCTTGTGGTTGGTGCTTGTGTGGTGATGGCTGTGTTGAGGACAGCCGTGGGATCATTTCTACCGTATTTTCGTTAGACCTATGTAGGGCGGGTTGTGCCTACTTAGGATTGTATATATACTATGTATTAGATTTGGAACTTTGGTTCGACGGGTATAGACATACCTGTCATGTTTTGTATGTCATTTGGATCGACGGTGTGTTGACAGACCCGTCATGCTTTGATTAGTCTTTGGATCGATGGATATCTAGGATAGATCCATCATGTTTTGTATAAAAACTTGTGAACTAACTATGATCAGTTATATGATATGACATATGTATTTGGTCTATTATTATTGTTTATGTTACTGTGCGTTGTGATTGGATTATATATTGACAATAGATACTACATAATTGTGGATACTGAAATATGTCTTTGTAACCTATAGATCTCTTGAAACTGGAAAAATGACAGAACCTGTCATAAGTGAGTACTCATCAGATGATGACATAACCATCGACGAGCAGATACAATATGTATATGTCGATATCGAAACAATTCCGATAATGGAACTGGTGGAAGAAGAAATTGAAAACCACCACTTTGGATTGATTGACATAGAGGAATATGAGAGAGTTAGAGACCAAGTTGAAGAGCTAGATGGTCAAAACTGGGAACTTGCATCTAAATGCAAGAACTATGAAACTGAGTTGAGAATCCTAAAGAGGCCTATGTCTGTCCGAGTTAGGGATAGAATTCGCTTCTGGAAGAAAGTAGCTAGTGATCGCAAGAAGAGAGTCAAGAATTGGATTAAACGTCTGAGCAAGTGCTCAACTGAGAATGAGGTGATCTGTCATACGACTCTGCGATATAAGACTATGCTAGAAACGCATTACTCCTCTCCTAACCTGGACCAGGAGTGAAAGGAAAAGAACTGCACTACGACAGAGAACATAGCTAAAGATAGCTTAATAAAGAACTGATGAAGAACTGTCGTAGGAATATAATTGTTTTGTTAGGATCTAAGTATAGCTAAGTTTAGTTTAATTAGTACTGTAACAACTCGTGTTGTATTGGAAATCACTCTTGATGGATATAGAAGATATCATCAAGTTTTGTAATGAAACGATGTAAGAACGTTCTAGTTAATGTATAATATAACTTAGGTTCGATTCGAAATTTCGTACGAATTATATTCATCTCTATATACAGGTGATAGAAAAGTTATCACGAAATAATTGTTGAAACCATTTCTTGCAAACTTTGAAAACCTACTACGCCTTGAATTATTTATTTTATCTTGAATTCCCTAAAACATTGTTTGCGCTTGATCGATGATGAAAAGAAATATGTATTTGGTATTATATGATGACGCCTGGCCAACGTGATTATATTGTACAAAGTACATATGGGTGTTTCAAAATCGTGCGATATACAATGTGAAACCTTATTCTTTCAAATTCTCCATATTATTCGTTTGATTGAAAATGTGAAATCTTGTTCATCACATTCATTATCTTGGCATTGACCTCTGCATTTTATTCATCGCAGAACTAAATCATGCCGCCAAAACGACGAATTACTAGGAATAGTCAGAAGACAACTGTACCCCCTACATCTGAAACCCTTCCACCACCTAACACTGAGGAAACTACTGAGCAGTTGATAGCTAGACGCATAGCTGAAGGTATTGCCGAGTATGAGGCAAGTCGAAACCGTGAGACTGGGATTAATAACAGTGGATCAACCCCTGTTATTACTGAGACTGTTGTGAATAACCGCAAAGGGTGTTCATATAAGACATTTCAGGCATGTAAACCACCACCTTTCTGTGGCACTGAAGGTGCTATTGGTATTATACACTGGATAGAAAAGATGGATTCTGTGTTGGACATCAGTGATTGTCTACCAGACACTGCAGTGAAGTATGTTGCCTGCACACTAGCTGATAAAGCTTTGACTTGGTGGAACAGTCAAGTTCAGTCGATGGGACGACCAGCTGCTTATTCCATGACATGGGAAACATTGAAAAGTATGATGATGGAAGAATTCTGCCCTCGCAGTGAGATGCAGAAAATTGAGACTGAGCTGTGGAACATTGCTATGATTGGTGCTGATATCACTAGTTATACTACCAGGTTCCAAGAACTAGCTCGTATTGTGCCACATATGGTAACACCGGAATACAAGCGTATTGAACGCTATGTGTATGGACTGGCCCCACAGATTAGGAGTTTAGTTACGTCCTCCAAACCTGACACTTTCAGGAGCGCTGTTACCTTAGCGCAGAGTTTGACTGATGAAGCAGTTAGAATGGGGACACTGACCAAGAAGACTGTGTCGGTTAAGGTTGAGCAGAGCAGTGCTGAAGCTGGTAGTTCTGGAGGTAAGAAGCGTAAGTGGAATGACCGTCAGGGTCAATCCAACAAGAAAGGATCTGGAAATCCAAAGTCTTATGCTGGCACCATTGTGGAACCAAAGCCATACTTGGGTAACAAACCTAAGTGTGATAAGTGTAGTAAACACCACGAGGGTGAGTGTTGGTTTTGCGACAGCTGTAAGGGATGGGGTCACAAAACCCAAAACTGTAAGGTAAACCCTGCCCCTAAGGGAAACACTACTCGCCAGAACCAAGGATGTTTTGAGTGTGGCGACACGAGGCACTATCGAAACCGATGCCCTCGACTCAATAACCAAAACCGTAACGCCAACAACACTCGCAACCGCAACAACAATGGAAACAACCGTGGAAACAATAACAACCGAGCCAACAACAACAATCAGCCAGCTCGTGGACGCGTGTTCATGTTAGGAGCACCAGAGGCACGTCGGGATCCTAACACAGTCACTGGTACGTTTCTTGTAAACAACCACTTTGCTTCTGTGTTATTTGATTCTGGTGCTGATTTAAGCTTTGTGTCCACTGAGTTTAGACCACTATTAGAGATCGAATCCCTTAAGCTAGATAACAAATATACTATAGAGCTAGCCGATGGTAAGTTGATTGAATCAGGAGAAATAGTACCAGGATGTTCCTTAACATTAGAAGGTCATTCTTTCAAAATAGACTTACTACCGGTAGAACTAGGGAGCTTCGATATAGTGGTTGGCATGGATTGGTTGTCACTAAACCGCGCAGAGATTATCTGTCATGAGAAAATTGTACGGTTACCTTTACCGTCAGGAGAAATGTTGATGGTTCAAGGAGAAAAGAGTAATCGTGCGGTGAAAACGATTACATGCATGAAGGCAAATAAGTATCTACGAAAAGGGTACCAAGCATTTTTGGTACATGTTGTGGATAAGAAAACCGAGGAGCGACGCATAGACGACGTGGCCGTAGTACGAGAATACTCAGGAGTATTTCCTGACGAGCTACCCGGGTTACCACCTCCAAGGCAGGTTGAATTTCATATCGACCTAGTGCCGGGAGCTGCACCGATTGCTCGTGCGCCTTACCGTCTAGCTCCATCAGAAATGCAGGAACTGTCTGCACAGTTGCAAGAACTGTTGGATTTAGGATTCATCCGACCGAGCTTTTCACCGTGGGGAGCTCCGGTGTTGTTTGTCAAAAAGAAGGATGGATCAATGCGGATGTGTATCGATTATAGAGAACTAAACAAAGTGACGATCAAGAACCGATACCCATTGCCACGCATCGATGATTTGTTTGACCAGCTGCAAGGGTCAAGTTATTACTCAAAGATCGATTTGAGATCGGGTTACCATCAACTGAAGGTACGGGAGGAAGATATCCCTAAGACTGCGTTTAGGACTCGATATGGTCATTACGAGTTCCTGGTTATGCCGTTTGGGCTAACGAATGCGCCAGCAGTGTTCATGGATCTAATGAATAGAGTATGTAAACCTTATCTTGATAAGTTCGTCATCGTGTTCATTGACGATATCTTGATATACTCGCGAACGAAGGAAGACCATGAACGACATCTGAGGCTGATTCTTGAACTACTGGAGAAAGAGAAGCTTTATGCAAAGTTCTCTAAATGCGAGTTTTGGATGCGTGAGGTTCATTTCCTTGGTCATGTGATTAATAACAAAGGAATTCACGTGGACCCATCCAAAATTGAAGCGATTAAGAATTGGGAAGCCCCAAAAACCCCAACTGAAATACGACAATTCCTTGGGCTAGCCGGTTACTACCGAAGATTCATTGAGAATTTCTCGAAGATAGCTCAACCAATTACCGCCCTAACGCAAAAAGACAAGAAGTTTGATTGGGGCGAGAAGCAAGAGAATGCTTTTCAACAGCTGAAAGAGAAATTGAGTACCGCACCTATCCTATCCTTGCCAGAAGGAGTAGAAAACTTCGTTGTCTACTGTGATGCTTCACATCAAGGATTAGGTTGCGTGTTGATGCAAAACGACAAGGTCATTGCATATGCGTCTCGTCAATTGAAGATTCACGAGAAGAATTATACGACGCATGACTTGGAGCTAGGAGCAGTCGTTTTTGCCCTTAAGATTTGGAGACACTACCTATACGGTACGAAGTGTACGATCTTTACTGATCACAAAAGTCTCCAACATATATTTGATCAGAAAGAACTCAACATGAGACAGAGACGTTGGGTTGAACTGCTAAATGATTACGACTGTGAAATCAAGTACCATCCAGGCAAAGCTAATGTAGTAGCGGATGCCTTGAGTCGTAAGGAAAGAGTAAAACCTCGAAGAGTTCGAGCCTTAGGACTGACAATTCACTTGGATCTGATTAACCAAATTCGTGATGCTCAACAAGCAGCCTTTACTCCAAAACGTATGAAGGACGAATCCCTCAAAGGGATGGAGAAACAACTGGAGTCTAAGGAAAATGGAGTATTGTACTTCATGAATCGAATTTGGATTCCTTGTGTTGATGAGCTACGTAGCCTAGTATTGGACGAAGCTCATAAGTCCAATTACTCGATACATCCTGGTGCGGATAAGATGTATCACGATCTGAAAGGATTTTACTGGTGGCCTGGCATGAAAAGAGACATTGCCACCTATGTTAGTAGATGTCTGACTTGTGCAAAAGTTAAGACTGAGTACCAAAAGCCGTCTGGACTTTTACAACAACCTGAGTTGCCCAAATGGAAATGGGAACACATCACGATGGATTTCATCACAAAGCTACCGAAAACATCATCTGGAATGGACTCCATATGGGTGATTGTCGACCGACTGACGAAATCATCTCACTTTCTAGCCATCAAAGAAACAGATAAGATGGAGAAACTGTCTAGAATATATATAAAAGAAGTTGTTTCTAGACATGGAGTTCCATTATCTATCATTTCTGATAGAGATGCACGTTTCACCTCTCGCTTCTGGCAAACACTGCAACAAGCTTTAGGCACTAGACTCGACATGAGTACCGCCTACCATCCACAAACTGATGGTCAAAGCGAGGGAACAATTCAAACGCTTGAAGACTTGCTAAGAGCTTGTGTGATTGATTTTGGAGGAAACTGGGATGTTCATCTCCCTTTAGCCGAATTCTCGTACAACAATAGTTATCATACGAGTATACAGATGGCACCTTTCGAGGCGTTGTAAGGACGCAAGTGCCGATCCCCACTTTGTTGGGCAGAGATGGATGACAGACAGTTATCAGGTCCTGAGATAGTCCAAGAGACAACGGACAAGATATCTCAAGTGCTTAACCGATTGAAAACGGCACGAGACCGACAAAAGAGTTATGCAGACAATAGACGAAAACCTTTGGAATTTCAAGTAGGAGACAGAGTCCTACTTAAGGTATCTCCTTGGAAAGGAGTTGTGAGATTTGGGAAACGCGGCAAACTGAACCCACGTTACATCGGACCTTTTGAGATCCTAGCAAGGATTGGTCCTGTGGCTTATAAGCTTAAACTGCCGCAAGAACTTAGTAATATTCACGACACGTTTCACGTGAGTAATTTTAAGAAGTGTCTATCTGACGAAGCGTTAATCATACCTCCCGAAGAAATCTACGTCGACGCAAAACTCAACTTCGTGGAGGAACCGCTTGAAGTAATGGATACGAAAACGCAGAAACTCCGAAACAGTCGGATCAAACTTGTCAAAATTCGATGGAACTCGAAAAGAGGCCCAGAGTTCACCTGGGAACGTGAGGACGAGATACGAAAGAAGTATCCCCACCTATTTGAACCCGTGACCATGACTCACGACGCAAATTAAATCTCGGGACGAGATTTCCCTAACGGGGGGAGAATGTGACAACTCTCCAAATTAGGTATTAATTAACATTTAAGCATGTGCATTCTTACGCTAATTTCCTGGTTAAGTTTTAACAAAACTTTTTGTTGTGATATAAGCCTAGCAAGCCCAGTAAATTTAAAACAAAAAGTATTACTTAATACGTAGCTATTAAAAGTTACGTACAAATATATCGGAACGAACCCGACAAAAATAAATGACAAAAGTTTCGTGATACAAAAATAATTAATAATGTAATTATTAATTACTAGTATTTATATATCTGTAACATATAGATATAAGGGTCCGATTATACGTTTAACATAAAACGTATTATAAATGAACAGAAACAATTCTAAAATGCACATAAAAGGTCGAATCATAAAAATGCAAATTTTCTCGTTCATTTGGAAGAGGTTTAGAACATTACCTCAAAATATAAAATCCTAAATTAACTGAAATTTGACGCTCAAATAGTTACGCGCAGTAAAATGTACGAAAATGTACATCATCTTGAAATAATGATAATATCATTTTTCTAATCATAAATTACGAACCAGTAGAACACCTACAAAATAAAAATGTAAAATGTTTATTTTTATATTGCTAAAATTATACCCGTACTCGAAATTGATGTACCAAAAATGGTCACCAACCTCCAATAATACAGGGACATTTTCTGCTTCAATCCCATACCCGTTTGATTTTTATACTCCCTCCATTCCTTCTCTGTGATTTCACAAACACACACACATCTCAATAATTCACACTTCAAAGATTTTCATCTTCTTTGATCTTCATAACAACAACATCAGGAGCAAGAAACAGAGGCAACAGCAACATCATCATCATCGTTCATCATTTTCATCATCATTCTCACAAATCTCTTTGTAAGGAAACTTCAAATCTTTAATTTCTTTGTTTTGATTTTGTAATATAACAAGTTTACATATCATAATCTGTACATATAACATCACAAACTTGAAGAATTATGGTTTGATCATGAAAATGTTTTTATAACTCAAAACTTCCAATACAAAATCGTTATATGAAAATATGTTAAAATGAAGTAATAATGTGTAAAAACGACACATAACACTTATATAAACATTTGGTATTGATATGTAAAAGATTTGGAACCAAAAGATCGTGTTTATGTTTTGCTCTGCTACGAGCAGGTTCTGTGAACAGAAGGAATACGGCGGATTCCATTGAATCCGGCGTATTCCCAACGAAAACCAAACGAATCCGGCGGATTCAAGGGAATCCGGCGGATTCCCGTGTCCGACCCGCACACAAACCTTCGGCTAAAACGATGAACGAGTAAAAGACACTATGGAATACGGCGTATTCATTTAAATACGGCGTATTCCCGAACCTTCACACGACCAGCTTTGTGAACACAAAAGAATACGGCGTATTCATTTAAATACGGCGTATTCCCGAACCTAAAACGAAACCACATGAAAACCACGATGAATACGGCGGATTCACTCGAATACGGCGTATTCCGACTTTTGACTTGAATCCGGCGGATTCAAGGGAATCCGGCGGATTCCCAACCCTGACCAACAATTTGACTTTTACTTTAAAAACATAAACGCTCCCGTTAACGATTTCATTTATACGATACATTCACGAGACATTGTAAACTATTAATAAAACATTAATGTGATATATCCGAGACACGGACTTTGGACTTATTTATTTCGTACGAACAAACGATATATGACATGAATATATATATACGAACTTTGTAAATTATACGTTTTGGAAAAACGATTTCACAATCGGGACATTTAGACTTTTAACACGTATTAAACAAACATAACAATACTAAAGGCAAATGACATTTATTAAGCGGAATAAAGATATTATCAAGTTTTATATAACAAATAAAACTCGACACGTTATAAATACGAAGCAACGTATTACAAGATATATATGTATATATATTCGAGGACACACGATATATATAGACACAAACGTATACGTTTTCTTAAACAAATGAAAACTTATATATTTTGATATACATAAACAATGTATTTATTTAACATATATACATATGACAATTAAAAATATATATTCACAAATATATATATACACAATGAAGTTCACGTTTAGCAAACGTACAACTTAATAATTTACAACAAGTATATTTACATACGAATACATATATAAAACAAATATATGTACAAACAATGATATTTGAATAACGTTCAAATTATACGAACAACTATATACAAAGTATATGTACAAATGGAAACAAAACGACCTTCCGTTAAATTAGACAATTACATATTGATTCATATACTTAACCAAGTATACGATGAAAGAAATAATAACAATATTTCTACTCAATGTCACCAACAAATACAACGACTTATATGATAAAGAAATCAACCATTTCTTCAAGCGAACAAACTGTTAACATAAGTGATTAAAACAAATCAAACGTACTTATGTTAATATATTTATTGTATAGGTTAACATACCTTGGGCAAATATCTGTTTGGCTGCTAGCTCTCATACCGAGCAAAACTACTGTGAGTTCACAGCCCCTACTTTACAAATGTTTTATGCTTTTAAACATAGGGGTGTAAACATAGAAACTGCATGCAAACATATGCAACAAATTATATAAATGCTTTAATTGCTTTATACAACTGTTTGATATGAAAATATATATTTCACAACTGTTTTGGGAATTAGACAACATATCCTAGTACGGACCCAGACTTGAAATGTGTGCATGAAAGACCTTATGTCATGCAGACTATAACCATTAGCTAGGTGACTCTAGCCACTGAGTATACGAATAGTACTATTGCCGTGACGACCCTCCTATGGATGGAGCGTATACTTAACTGTCCTTCAGGCAAGAAACATAAGATTTGGTTGTGGTTTGGTTATAGGGTTAGGTCGCGTTACTTTAACCTGCGAGGTTTAGCTCACCTTTCAGGGGATTATAGTCTAAGCATTCCCACACTTATTATTTAGGATAAACATATCCTACAACTGTGTTATGTCAGTATACTTACTGATTATATTTATATACTGGTAAACAACCAGACATACATATTTGGGTAACAACCCACATAAAACTATATTTTAGGGTAACTATCCCTAACATCTTATAAATTGCAAAACCTGCAAACATTTATCTATTGAATAACATTTCAATAACTTTAACATAAATGGGTTAACATACCACATATTTATACAAACCTGTGAATTCACTCAACATATTTGTTGACGACTTTCTTTCTATGTTTTACAGGAAATTAGCTATGTAAGTAAGGATCGCATGCATTCAGGATGACAACCCTGGACTACTTAGGATGCCATACTTTATGGGACAGCTTTTGAGGATTTCCTCTGTATTACTGCAGACATTGCAGTTATACTCATGAAATCTTATTTTAACATATGTATTGTAAAACTTAAATGTTTTAACCTTTATTACTACTGTACGACTTACACAGTCGTACTACTTTTGTAATAACTATTTAACTGGCATCCTTAATATATTATGTTCTATATGATCATATGCTCTGATACGATGAATGCACAATTGTAACGTCATCACCCCCGTTGTTAAACTGTTTACACATAATGCTTCCGCCAATTATAACTTGCTTCCGCTAAACATTAAATAAACACGATTATGGATTTTTGGGGTGTGACACTAATACTGAACCAAAAGGTTAGTAGGCGGTAAGTTGGACCTAGAGTCGTTCTTAAAGAGAAACTGAATTGAAACTGAGGTGATCCAATCAATCTTTCTTTTCTAGTAAATGTTTTAAAAGAGTGCATTGGGGGTTTTGGTTCAGTTACTAATTAAACTAAATAAAGCGGATAAAATGTAATAGGATATCAGATATGGCAAAGTAGTATTTGTTGTGAGTTCATTAGTTAATAATTATGGGATGATGACTCTTACGGGAAAATGATTAACTAAATTGGATTGCTTATGAGATTCGTTAATTTGTGGTATAACCAATAGATTCCTTATTAGTCGGTTATCAACTAATATGTCACGAGGAACTAAGGTGTCGTGATTCTGACCAGACAGACAATGCTCAACTCTCCACACTCTCCTGTGACGGAGTCAGTGACCCATATTATTGAACGTATTCGCTCGTGGGCGAAGGAATAGAGTAGCAGGTCCATAACATGTCTAGCCGTTCTTAATACCACAATGATTATGAATCCATTAAACAACTAACTTAGAATTCGTGTCCGGACTTATCTAATCAATTTCTACCAATGAAACTTAAGCATGATAAACGAGGGAAAGCATTTAGGTTTCTTGCTTACCGTACTTTAGGTTTCATGGTTTTAATAAAAAGTATCGGGTTAAGTTGGATTTTAAACTTGCCTTTCTCGATACAATTAACAAATCCCTAGGTTTTCGTAAATGGACATTTAGCCTTTAGCCTACCTAATCTAATCTAATTTAAACTAAAACAACTAATTAAAATGCTGACGGCTTTTTACAGAAAGTTAAACCCAGACCATGTCGGAAAATACTATGGTAGTTCACAACGTATTGTTTACATAGATAACTATTGACCGAGTATTGAGGTTCGCGACTCCTCTTTACAAGGTTACAATCACGTTTGTTAATCGAAAGGCGAATATAAGTTTTAGGTTTAAAATCACAAGATAAGTCCGTCCACAAAGTTTCCAATTTTATAACGTCGATCAATAATACAACTACCTTCGGTCGTTATTGGCTTCCATATATTTGTACTATGCTCAAAAGCATTTCCAATACTATACCGAGTAATCAGTCGAATAGGGGCCGTCATATTATTTCACGACGTATTCAAAGTCATCCCACAATTATATATACTAACTACATCACAACAAATACAATAGTAATCTACTCGCTAATCATGGTAAAAACGATCGCAAACATAATTAAAGCAAACATGTTTAAGATAGATAAGGATAGAGATAACCGAGATCAATATGCGAGAAGGAATAGACTTGAATTAATGATCGTAACTCCAAGCGTACACCAAAGATTACAACACGTTCCTAGCTTTCTTTCTACTCTAAACAAGATGCTAAACTAACCTAATGCTAATTTAAAGAAAGTAGAATGAGAAAGTGAGAAAGTAACTAGTGCATATGTGATATGTGTGAAGGTGTAGGTGTGTTGGTGTGTCTTTCAAATGAACCAAAAGCCTCCTATTTATAGGTGAGCTTTGGCTCACAATAGCACAAGTTGTCCTTAAGGTTTATGTTAGAAGACTTTCCAAAAGTGGCTTGTACAACGCGAAAAGTAGGCGAACCGGGTACCGTACAACGCGAAAAGTAGGCGAACCGGGTACCAAAAGTTACCAAAAACGGAAACCGGGATGCGAGCAGGGTGACCGGCGCCACCCTTGGTGTGGCCGGTGGCGGTGGTGGTGCTGCCGGCGGCGGTGGGCCCACCCCCGCCCCGTTGCATTGTTTGTTGCTTCGTTTCTTGATTCGTGCGTGTTTTCTTCGTTATACGTCCGTTTGAGTTGATTCTTTTTTAGTTGGATTCGTAATTCAAAAACGAAGATTTTGACATAGGATATGCCTTAAAATGAGGTTCCTAGCTCCAGATATTGCGTATGGATCATTTGGATCTTCCGGCGGGCGCGAAATCTTCAATTTTTACCCGTTTCAGTTGATTCTTCTTCTGTTGGATCCGAACTTTGAAAAGGAACATCTTGGAAATAATGGATGTTGGTGAAGGGCACTTTGGTCTTGAAATCTCATTTTTATGCCCTGAATCTTCAAACGTGTGTGGAATCTTCGTTTCACATCCGTTTTACTTGATTTTTATCGTGCAACCTTGTTTTGACCTTCTTGGCATAATGTTACTGATTTGTGCTATATTTGAGTTAATTTGCCAAGAATCGTTCCAGAATGAGAGAGATATCGGTAGTAAAAACGTGACTTTTTACGCGATATCAAGTATCCCACACTTAGAACTTTGCTTGTCCTCAAGCAAACTAACGTTCAACATGGTTAAAGATAAGCAGATAATGAAATTATTTTAAGATGGGAACTTTTTACTAAGGGGGTTTTGGAAAAAAAATAAAGATATTTGGTATTTTAGAAAGCAAGGTTGTAATCTTTAGGAGCATGCTTTTGATCATTGATCGTTGATACATGACTAGGCGATCCTCTCAAGGTGGTCACTCCAATCACTCAAAGTGTTTAGGGTTTTCTATTCTATTATATCAATCGCTCAGAACGCCAGTCATGTATTGTTTATCGTCATAGGCTTGATCGAGTATCAAATCGTTACCTTTTTGGTGAGCGCGAAGTCGATCTAGCCATAATCATTCTAAGGGAAGTGATGTAAGGTTTTTAGTGGTGGAATGTTGGTGGTGTGAGAGGGGTTTTGTTGGGTTTTGTTTTTGGTGAAGCGGAAAGTTGGAAATTTTGAATTTTCGGGAGGATTGACGCCTTCTTTCTATTTTGGTCGGAGTCTTCTTTCTCCATTTGACTTTCTTGACTTTGAATTTTCTTGGGACTTTTTCTTTCCTTTTGACGTCATATCCTTGATTTTTCTATTTTTTCATCTTTGGAACTTTGTAGGAAGTTTGAGGGATGTTTTTGAGTAGGTAAGGGGTAACGTACTTATTTTGGGTGTATGGATGGGTTCAAGAATGATGTGATTCGATCTCCTTTTTGACTCACAAGTTTGGATTCGAAATGCATAACAAGAGCAACTTCTGATTCTAAACGCATACATCGGCACACTCAAGAATCGAAAAAGTGAAGCATTAGAAATGAATGCTTTTCATATGGCTCAAGATACCTCACGAATCGAAAGTTGGTTTGTTGTGTGCTTAGTCATGCGATGCTCTTTATGGGATTGTCAAACTAGTTTTTTCGGAAGAACTTATATTTTATTTTTCTTTCTTCCCCAAAGTAAATCATTCTTTTAAAATTTTTCATTTTCTACATATTTTTAACTTAGTTTTGAAAAATTTTGTTTACTTCTATGGAGAAGCAAAGCAAGGTCTAATAAAGAGCAACGATTTAGAATCAAGGATATACCAATATCCATTTAACAGTAGTGCGACTACTGCTATCCCACACTTAAAGGAACATCGTCCTCGATGTTATACTAAGCTCTGAATGGGGTAAAATCCCACACTTAGGGTTTTAAACATCTAAAACTTATTCTGTCAGTGTGTGTGCTGGGTTTGAATCCCACACTTAGTGATAAGCATAATGGATATTGTATATGTAACACCCCCAAATTTAGTGATTTGCGGAAGCATACTTGGGTGTTACTAATCAATATACAAAGCACAAGATATACAGCAAACGACCTCTAAATGAGACGTTTTGTAAAATAGTTACATTCCATAAATTAATCGTTTGAAAACATATAGTTTTCTTTACAAAAATATGTAAGCCTAGAGTCCGCGTATGTGGCGGGAGATTCTATTACATAACCATAGCAACAAAAGATAATGCCAAAGAATCTCCGTTAAATGCAGTTTGGAAATCATGCGACTCTAGCTAGTGATCCTGGAGTGATCCTACTCCGTAAGTGTACCTGAGAATACATGCTAAAAATGGTCAACCAAAAGGTTGGTGAACCTCACAGGTTTATCAGTAAATAATCAGTTTGAACACAAGATTTCATCAGTAGTGCCCGTAGGCGTATATCAAGTATTTGCAAATCTCGTAAAAGTAAAGTAATCAAGTTATACCGTTGCCATGAGGCTCATAATCGAAGCTTAACCCGTAAATAATCAGTTGCTCCCGTGACATGCTCGAAATTGAGCAAGCATAAGTAAACGAAATAATAGTCGCCCGTTTATACATAACGGTTCGTGGTAGCGCTACTACCCCGGGCGGGGAGGGTCATTTCCCTAATGGATCCATTAACTACTGTTCGCGCTTAAGTACATAACTAACGATATATGATGGAGAGACTTCAGTAAATAGTAAGTAACTCATGCAATTCCGTTTGGTATAGTAAACAGTTTAGTACTTGTGTTCAAGAAAATCAGTAGCATGCATCTCCCCCGATAAGTTAAAACAGTAAAAGTGGGGCCGTAAGACTCACCTGAGTCTTTGCAAGTGCGTTTATATCAATAAACGAGTAAGTAATATCAACAGCTGGTTCTCCGAACCCGTAACCTTTAAATGCCTAAACATATAAAGTTAGGTAAGTAGATGTCTCGCAAGACCATCTAGGCTAGTTGTCTACACAACTCGTTATGTCCAAGTGTTTGTTTAGTAATCCGTTTGTAGTTTGAAAACAAGTATGGCCCGTTGGTGACGGTTTGTAATAATGATTCAAAGTGTTATCATTATTTGTATCGTTGAATCAGGTTTCGTTATTTGTAAGTGTTCAACACTTAGTGTGAAAAGTATATACAACATTTAATGACGGGGGTCCGGGGGCAGCGCCCCTGGTAGCGGGGTCCAAGGGGCGGCAGCCCCTGGCGGGGTCCAAGGGGCAGAGCCCCTGGCTGGGGTCGAGCTGCCAGGTCAGCTTGAAAAATTTTTATTTCTACTATATTGCTTTGACGAAAAACGCATCTGGATCCGAATTTGGGTAAAATCAGGTGTTAAAATCTTGATTCCGACACTTAGTAAAAATCTGAGTTTTCAAAGTTCTGTTTTGTGCGACGTCGGGTGCGACGCCGGGTGCGACGTCGGGTGCGACGTCGCAGATCCTGACTGCGACGTTGAGCATGGCGTCGCTATACGCGACGTCGCAACTTAATGCGACGTTGTGACTGACATCGCACAATGCGACGTTACGAGGGGTTGTGCGACGTTGAGGCTGACGTCGCATGGATCTGGGTCCAAATGCGACGTCGCTGTCTGTTGGCCGGAAAATGTGCCGAAAATGAGTTTTCCGGTTTCCGCTCGGTCCAAATCTTTTACCCAACCCATTTTTGGACATATCAAGACATTATAAACCATAAACAAGTAAAAATGATCAAAAACGAGAGATGTCGGGATTTTGTCGGAAACTTACAAGGTGTCGGATCAAAAATCCGAAAAGATAGGATGATAGATCGTGATGCGGTGGTCGTTTTCTTCCAAAGGGATAATGAGATCCAAGGTCGTTTGGTACGTTTATTTGGTGATTTTGTGAGGTTTTTGGTGATGAAACTTTGAGAGAAAAAGTGAAAGAGAGAGAGAGAGAGAGAAAGAGAATAATGAAAGAAAAGGTGGGGGAAATGGGAGGTTATCTCCCATTTTCGCTCCGCGTTCTCGTTCCGTGTGGTGTTCGTTTGCTCCGTCGTTTAAACGTTAAATAATCGTTTTATATATTAATTGGTACGTTTTAAAATACAATTTATTACGCGATATTCTATTTAAATATTTTACAGTTTAATTTAATTTTAGTTATAAAATGTACGTTAATTTATTTAGTTGCGCGTTTTAACCTTTCAAATTGTGTAAGGTTTGTTTGTACGATACGAATGAATATGAAATATTATTATAATAATATTTTTGACATCAAAGCGTTATTTAATAAAATTGGTCACCAACGTCCGTATTAAATTGAATCGAAATACATTCGATTTAAACTGCGTACGATTTAACCAAATCGCATTTTTGTATATATTCAACAATATATATAATTCGATACATAAATTAGCCTAACACAGAACTAATTACATGTATTAACGAAGAATTAGGCACTAATTCTAGTCCTAATTTGCCGGTTGTTACATTCTCCCCCTGTTAAAAGAATTTCGTCCCGAAATTTAAGTCGAAGTCGCGTTAGGGGCAGAATCGGTGAATAAGTGGGGATACTTGAGTCGTATTTGGTCTTCCCGTTCCCAAGTGAATTCCGGACCGCGCCGCGAATTCCACCTGACTTTGACGATTGGAATACGACTTTGTTTCAGTTGTTTGACCTCACGGTCCATAATTTCGACATGTTCCTCAACGAAATGTAGTTTGTCATCTATGCGAATCTCGTCAAGGGGTATAATAAGTGTCTCGTCAGACAAACATTTCTTTAAGTTAGAAATGTGAAAGGTAGGGTGCACGCTGCTGAGTTCAGAGGGCAGCTGCAATCGATATGCCACTGGACCTATCTTCTCGAGGATCTCAAAAGGTCCAATGTACCTGGGGTTTAATTTTCCGCGTTTGCCGAATCGGATTACGCCTTTCCAAGGCGATACTTTTAAGAGTACTCGATCCCCAACTTGGAACTCGAGTGGCTTGCGTCTCACGTCAGCATAGCTTTTCTGACGATCACGCGCGGCTTTGAGTCGGTTTTGGATTTCAACGATTTTCTCTGTGGTTTCATGTATGAGTTCAGGACCAGTGAGTTGACTCTCTCCCACTTCAGTCCAACAGATCGGTGATCGGCACTTACGACCGTACAGTGCCTCAAAAGGTGCAGCTTTAATGCTGGCGTGATAGCTGTTGTTGTACGAGAACTCGCACAACGGTAGATGTCTTTCCCAATTTGTACCAGAATCAACTACGCAGGCTCGTAGCATGTCTTCCAGTGTCTGAATAGTTCGTTCGCTCTGGCCATCGGTCTGAGGATGGTACGCGATGCTCATATCGAGACGGGTACCCAATGATTTTTGGAGTGATTGCCAGAAGCGAGATGTGAAACGGGCATCCCTGTCAGAGATAATCGAGAGAGGGACACCATGTTGGCAAACGATTTCTTTGATGTAAATTTGCGTAAGGCGTTCCATCTTGTCGGTTTCTCTGATTGCCAAGAAATGAGCCGATTTGGTGAGACGATCGACGATCACCCAAATGGTATCGCAACCGCTCGCCGATTTAGGTAGTTTGGTTATGAAATCCATGGTAATTTGCTCCCATTTCCATTGAGGAATTTCAGGTTGTTGGAGCAATCCAGAAGGTCTTTGGTGCTCGGCCTTGACCTTGGAACAAGTTAAACATTTGCTGACGTACAAAGCAATGTCAGCTTTCATATTCGGCCACCAGTAAAACTCCTTGATGCCGTGATACATTTTGTCGGATCCCGGGTGGATAGAATATTTGGACTTGTGAGCTTCATCCATCACCAAGTCCCGAAGGTTCCCGAAATTAGGCAACCAGACTCGGTTAGAGAAATACTTAACTCCGTTGGGTCTGATCTCGAATTGTCTGTCCATGCCTCGCAAGGCCTCGTTCTTGAAGTTATCGGGTTTCAGGGCTTCGAGTTGGGCAAGGTGTATTTGGGTGGTGAGGTCGTTATGAATGGTAATACTGAGTGCCCGGACTCGGAGTGGTTTTGTTCATTCCTTACGACTGAGAGCATCAGCAACCACGTTTGCTTTGCCCGGATGATATTTGATCTCACAGTCGTAATCGGTGAGTAATTCAACCCATCTACGTTGCCTCATGTTAAGATCTTTCTGGTTGAAAATGTGTTGGAGGCTTTTGTGGTCGGTGAATACAGTGCTGCGGGTACCATAAAGATAATGTCTCCAGATTTTTAAAGCGAACACCACGGCCCCTAGCTCGAGGTCGTGAGTTGTGTAGTTTTTCTCGTGAACTTTAAGTTGTCTGGAGGCGTAAGCAATGACCTTGTCTCGTTGCATCAGCACGCAACCGAGACCTTGGTGAGAAGCATCGCAGTATACCACGAAGTCATCGGTGCCTTCGGGTAGAGATAGAATGGGTGCACTGCAAAGCTTGGATTTCAAGAGTTGAAATGCCAACTCTTGTTTATCGGTCCAATCAAATTTCTTTTCCTTCTGAGTCAGCACCGTGAGGGGTTTGGCAATTTTTGAGAAGTTTTCGATGAAACGACGGTAGTAACCGGCCAATCCTAAGAATTGGCGTACCTCGGTGGGAGTGGTTGGTGCTTGCCAGTTCTTGATTGCTTCGATTTTCGACGGGTCTACATGAATTCCCTGACTGTCGATAACGTGTCCAAGGAATTGAACGGTGTTTATCCAGAACTCACACTTAGAGAATTTGGCGTAAAGCTCCTCGTGTCTAAGTAGTTCTAGGATGGTTCTGAGGTGTTGTGCGTGTTCCTGTTCGTTTCGCGAATAGATAAGGATGTCATCGATAAAAACAATGACAAACTTGTCGAGGTAAGGTTTGCACACCCGATTCATAAGGTCCATGAATACAGCCGGTGCGTTGGTTAGACCAAAGGGCATCACTTGGAACTCGTAGTGCCCGTAACGGGTTCTGAATGCGGTTTTTGGGATGTCAGCATCGCGAACACGCAACTGATGATAACCTGATCGAAGATCAATTTTTGAATAACAGCTTGATCCTTGGAGTTGATCGAACAGATCATCGATTCGAGGAAGTGGGTATCGGTTCTTGACGGTTAGTTTGTTCAACTCTCGGTAGTCAATACACATTCGAAATGAACCGTCTTTCTTTTTAACAAACAAGACCGGAGCTCCCCAAGGTGAAGAACTCGGTCTGATGAATCCTCTATCCAGGAGTTCCTGTAACTGCGTGGACAACTCCTGAAGTTCAGATGGAGCTAGGCGGTACGGTGCTCGGGCCACCGGTGCGGCACCCGGCACGAGATCAATCGAGAACTCAACCTGTCTAGGTGGGGGTAAACCAGGTAGTTCTTCTGGAAAGACTTCGGGAAAGTCTCTAACGATTGGCATATCTTCAAGTCGCTTCTCCTCCGACTTTTTCTCCGTGATGTGCGCGAGTATTGCGGGGTAACCCTTTCTCAGAAATTTTCGGGTTTTTAAACAGGAGATTAAGTTTAGTCTCGACCCACCGGTCTCCCCTGTATGATTAAGGTACTACCGTCGGCGAGAGGGATCCGGACGATTTTATCATGGCAAACAATTTCGGCCCGGTGCTTGGACAACCAGTCCATACCCACGATGACATCAAAACTTCCTAGTTCAACAGGCATTAGATCGATTGAGAAGGTTTCGTTTGCGAGGTTTAAAGTGCAATTAGGTATCACACTACTGGTTTCTATGAGTTTACCATTTGCGAGCTCTACAGTGTACTTAACATCTAAGGCCGAAGGGGTGATATTAAGTAGTGGGCAAAACTCATCAGATATGAAACTTTTATCAGCACCGGTATCAAATAATACTGAAGCAGTAAGATCGTTGAGAAGAAACGTACCCGTTACAACATTCGGGTCTTCTCTAGCTTCCCCAGCTTTGATGACAAATGCTCTGCTACGAGCAGGGTTGTTGTTCCGTTTGTTGTTGTTGTTGTTGTTGTTGTTGTTTCTCTGCTTAGGGCAATTATTCTGAAAATGCCCAGGACTTCCGCACCCATAACAAGTCTTCGGGGCACTGGTGTTTCGACAATCCTTGGCCAGATGCCCAAAGCGTTTGCAGTTTGTGCAAGGGCAGGAACCGTCATGATGACGATTGCATTTGGGACAGTAGGGCCTGCTTCCAACGTACCCTTTCCTTTCAGAAGTGCCAGATGAATAAGCCCTAAGGGGCTCAGGCTTTCGGTTGGTGATTTGGTTGGACGAGTTGGGGTTTCCTTCCCACTTTCGTTTGTTGTTTGCAGGTGGGGCTGAAGTTGTGTTACGGCGGACAGCGTTTGCCGTGAGTTCATGGGCCATACGGATGGCGTTCTGGATAGTACCTGGTTTGGATGAAGTCACCAGGTCCTGGAGTTTCTCGGGCAGTCCATCAATGTATTTCTCGATCCTCTTGTACTCAGGATCGACCATGGTTGGGCACAGAAGTGCCAGCTGGTGGAAACGGTTGGTGTAACCGGTGATATCATTACCTTGCATCTTATGGTTCCAGAATTCCAGCTCCAGTTGTTTCAGTTCATCCCTGGGGCAATACTCACCCCTTAACATCTCCTTCAACTCCTCCCACGGGAGTTTGTAAGCATTGGCAACGCCCACAGTTTGGGCATAGGTGTTCCACCACGTGAGTGCGGTGTCAGTAAAAGTACTAACAGAGAACTTAACTTTGTCCCCCTCCGCACAGTTGCAGATAAGAAATACCGATTCAACTTTCTCGATCCAGCGTATTAGACCGATAGCTCCCTCGGTACCTGCAAAGTTTAGAGGTTTGCAGTTCTGGAAGTCCTTGTAAGAACAAGGTTTAGCAGCAGAGGTTTCAGCGGCATCGCTGTTTCTCGAGGAATTTGGTGGAGTATTCCGAGCTAAGGCTTCAGTAACAGCCTGGGTTATAAGGGAGGTAATCTGGGCATCGGTGTATGGTCGTGTCTTTGGCGGCATGATTCTTCAATAAAAGAAATGAAGGTACATGAGATTTTGTATGAACTTGTAATTGTCACAGATGTACATGTATAAAAGCAGTAATACATAACATCAACATGGAAAATGACAATTAATGTGAGTTGAGATAACAAAGGATATCTGATAGATAAAGTGAGTTCAAAAGTTACATCCTACAGAGATATTACAAAAGGTGTCGGGAATGGTTACATCCGACTAGTTTATAGAGTAGTGCTAGATAGTCCCTAGATTACGAGATAGATTACAAGACATAAACTACACTAATCTTAATGTAGATTAATTTGTTCCATCAGCGCGACAAGGCGGTCCACGGTTTCTGCTAGTCGGTTGGTTTGCCTGGCGTTGTCTTCAACCAAGGCCAGTCGTTGTGCTAGTGTTCGAGAATGATCCGCAGTCTCCTGTGAACGCTGTTCACATTCTTCTAATCGGTTTCTTACAAGTTCATCTGCACCTAATTCGGCGGTCATGGAATCCTGAATTATGCTTACAGAGAGGTTGGTATCCTCTTGTTCTCGCTGTAGTTGTGATATGCGGTCAAGAGCTTGACGAAGCAGGTAAGTCATTCGGTGTTGTTCCAGTTCCAGGTTTTCGAGTCTTTGCTCCTGACGGCGGGATTGGGTAGCCAATACTGGCAGCGTGAGATGTGCCGAGTTCTGAGAGTTATGTACAGGATAAGGGCTGGTTCGAGGTGACCTTGTGTTCCTCCTGGCTACTCGTGGGTTCCGTGACCCACGTGAGTGAGAGTGTGTCGGATTAGGTGGTGTGTTTGCCATTCCTGTGGCAGAGTGTAAGTAAGACGAGGCTAATATATATAAATATATATCATATCCAGCCTAGTGTCTAGCACGTATCAAGTAATGGTCCGGTTCTCTCGTGGTCAGAGTCAACTAACGTATCCCCGTTCAACATAATCATTTCAGACATTACATCATCTTTCCTTAATTGTACATAGTTGATCAGGCTATGTTAAATTAAAGTCGTATGCTGTAATTCCTGAACCAGTCATGTCTAATAAGAAAATACAGCCTAACGGTCATAGTCTAGGCCCACTAAATGCAACCTAGTTCACTATAACCTTAGGCTCTGATACCAATCTGTAACACCCCCAAATTTAGTGATTTGCGGAAGCATACTTGGGTGTTACTAATCAATATACAAAGCACAAGATATACAGCAAACGACATCTAAATGAGACGTTTTGTAAAATAGTTACATTCCATAAATTAATCGTTTGAAAACATATAGTTTTCTTTACAAAAATATGTAAGCCTAGAGTCCGCGTATGTGGCGGGAGATTCTATTACATAACCATAGCAACAAAAGATAATGCCAAAGAATCTCCGTTAAATGCAGTTTGGAAATCATGCGACTCTAGCTAGTGATCCTGGAGTGATCCTACTCCGTAAGTGTACCTGAGAATACATGCTAAAAATGGTCAACCAAAAGGTTGGTGAACCTCACAGGTTTATCAGTAAATAATCAGTTTGAACACAAGATTTCATCAGTAGTGCCCGTAGGCGTATATCAAGTATTTGCAAATCTCGTAAAAGTAAAGTAATCAAGTTATACCGTTGCCATGAGGCTCATAATCGAAGCTTAACCCGTAAATAATCAGTTGCTCCCGTGACATGCTCGAAATTGAGCAAGCATAAGTAAACGAAATAATAGTCGCCCGTTTATACATAACGGTTCGTGGTAGCGCTACTACCCCGGGCGGGGAGGGTCATTTCCCTAATGGATCCATTAACTACTGTTCGCGCTTAAGTACATAACTAACGATATATGATGGAGAGACTTCAGTAAATAGTAAGTAACTCATGCAATTCCGTTTGGTATAGTAAACATTTTAGTACTTGTGTTCAAGAAAATCAGTAGCATGCATCTCCCCCGATAAGTTAAAACAGTAAAAGTGGGGCCGTAAGACTCACCTGAGTCTTTGCAAGTGCGTTTATATCAATAAACGAGTAAGTAATATCAACAGCTGGTTCTCCGAACCCGTAACCTTTAAATGCCTAAACATATAAAGTTAGGTAAGTAGATGTCTCGCAAGACCATCTAGGCTAGTTGTCTACACAACTCGTTATGTCCAAGTGTTTGTTTAGTAATCCGTTTGTAGTTTGAAAACAAGTATGGCCCGTTGGTGACGGTTTGTAATAATGATTCAAAGTGTTATCATTATTTGTATCGTTGAATCAGGTTTCGTTATTTGTAAGTGTTCAACACTTAGTGTGAAAAGTATATACAACATTTAATGACGGGGGTCCGGGGGCAGCGCCCCTGGTAGCGGGGTCCAAGGGGCGGCAGCCCCTGGCAGGGTCCAAGGGGCAGAGCCCCTGGCTGGGGTCGAGCTGCCAGGTCAGCTTGAAAAATTTTTATTTCTACTATATTGCTTTGACGAAAAACGCATCTGGATCCGAATTTGGGTAAAATCAGGTGTTAAAATCTTGATTCCGACACTTAGTAAAAATCTGAGTTTTCAAAGTTCTGTTTTGTGCGACGTTGGGTGCGACGTCGGGTGCGACGCCGGGTGCGACGTCGGGTGCGACGTCGCAGATCCTGACTGCGACGTTGAGCATGGCGTCGCTATACGCGACGTCGCAACTTAATGCGACGTTGTGACTGACGTCGCACAATGCGACGTTACGAGGGGTTGTGCGACGTTGAGGCTGACGTCGCATGGATCTGGGTCCAAATGCTACGTCGCTGTCTGTTGGCCGGAAAATGTGCCGAAAATGAGTTTTCCGGTTTCCGCTCGGTCCAAATCTTTTACCCAACCCATTTTTGGACATATCAAGACATTATAAACCATAAACAAGTAAAAATGATCAAAAACGAGAGATGTCGGGATTTTGTCGGAAACTTACAAGGTGTCGGATCAAAAATCCGAAAAGATAGGATGATAGATCGTGATGCGGTGGTCGTTTTCTTCCAAAGGGGTAATGAGATCCAAGGTCGTTTGGTACGTTTATTTGGTGATTTTGTGAGGTTTTTGGTGATGAAACTTTGAGAGAAAAAGTGAAAGAGAGAGAGAGAGAGAGAGAAAGAGAATAATGAAAGAAAAGGTGGGGGAAATGGGAGGTTATCTCCCATTTTCGCTCCGCGTTCTCGTTCCGTGTGGTGTTCGTTTGCTCCGTCGTTTAAACGTTAAATAATCGTTTTATATATTAATTGGTACGTTTTAAAATACAATTTATTACGCGATATTCTATTTAAATATTTTACAGTTTAATTTAATTTTAGTTATAAAATGTACGTTAATTTATTTAGTTGCGCGTTTTAACCTTTCAAATTGTGTAAGGTTTGTTTGTACGATACGAATGAATACGAAATATTATTATAATAATATTTTTGACATCAAAGCGTTATTTAATAAAATTGGTCACCAACGTCCGTATTAAATTGAATCGAAATACATTCGATTTAAACTGCGTACGATTTAACCAAATTGCATTTTTGTATATATTCAACAATATATATAATTCGATACATAAATTAGCCTAACACAGAACTAATTACATGTATTAACGAAGAATTAGGCACTAATTCTAGTCTTAATTTGCCGGTTGTTACAGTATATTTAAAACGAATGAGAGAAACGGTTTTAGAAATGCTCCCCGGTGATTGCAGTGTTCTTTTGGTTGCATCTGCCGGTCTTTGTCTTCTTTGGTGCGCTCTTGGTTAAGTCTTCTTGTGATTGGTCTCGTGAGTGTGAACACGGCGGATATACTATTCTTCGGTTGTTGATGCTTTCTTGCAAGCTGGAGCATTCTTTGTATGATCCGAGTGTGAAAGATAGTCGGAGATGTCATCACTTCTTGGAAAGTAAAATAGCGGAAATAAAACACGGGTTGCCTCCCGAGAAGCGCTCTTTTAAAGTCGAGAGCTCGACTTAGTTCTCTTCTTTTTCAGATGATGCTTGATGCATCAGTAGTGGTGGCGTGGTCACTGTGGTTCCTTGGTAGAGAGTATCGTGGAGGATAGTACTGCAGGAATTGCTCTATCATGTCAGCAATGAGAGTTGGTGGGTTGGTGGATAACATCCTGAAGCTTTTGAAGTGATCGGTGGCGAGTCGGTCGAGAATTGCCATTCCATAGCAGATGTATCGAACTGCCCTTGTAACTGGCCCGTTAGGGTCAATGCGAGTGCCGGTGTAAGTTCGAACGATTTCACGCTGTGGGTGGTTTCTTCCTATCGAGGCGATTAAAGCCATGAATTCGGTTTTCACTTCTTCAAAATCATTAGCCCAAGGGTCTCCTCCGAAGGATCAGGTTGCTTGGCACACTTGTCTGATTAGTTGATGTTGCTCGCGGTTGAAGGGAAAATCCGAGTCGGTGAAGATGCAAATTAACTTGCTGAATATCTCGCGATATCCATTTCGGTAGACGTCGAGTTCTACATCTTCTTCTTGGTACATTTCGCGCAGTCGGGTAGTCACATAAGTGGCTAAATTGATTTGCGACATGTGCGAGATGAATCTCGGTACCTCACGAGTTTCCTCTTCATAGGCTGGCTCGTTCAGCTCATCAATTATTAGTTCAATGTGGTGCCCAATGGTGGATTGGATGACGATCCTGCAGTTGTCTGACGCTGTGAGGTGCTCTCCAGTTTCGATGAGATCTAGAAGGGTTCTTAGATCTCCCATCATTCTGATGTCGGCATAACTTCTTGGGTTCCCTGTGGCTCTTTCCAGATTGGTTCTCATTGATGCAAGAATAGCTTTTTGACTTGATGAGTACGGAAAGGCTGACCCTGCTAAGGCACAATATACTTTTTGGTATATTCGCCTTTGGTTTCCGTAGAATTCGATTTCTCCCATTGGGTAGTTGGGTCTTTCTCGCTGTCGAGCTTCTCTGGTAAGTTGTTCTTGAAGCAGGTCAGAGAATGCTCGAATGTTTCTCCGAAGAGTGCTGGGCTCTGGTTCTCCATAATTGGCGAGGTATGAATCGTAGTCTCGTATGATTGCCCTTATCATGTGTCTCTGTGCGGTGTTGTAGTCGTTAGTTGATTCTTTGATGGCTTCTACGATGATTCGGACATCGTTGTATTCGTCAATCATCTCGATCATATCTTGATGAGTATCTATCAGAGGAATTTCTAGTCTCTCTGTTGCGACAGCAGGGGAATTAGGGGGAGCAAGAGGAGATTGTGGAATAGAGCTTTCATCGAGGGTGATGTTGACGTAGTCGTCATCACATTCACTGTTGCAGTCGGAGTCCTTATCACGTGAATCGGGAAATTGGTGGAGTTCTTCGTCTGAGGGCGCATTGTTGAAGGGTCGAGAACTATCGATTTCGATGGTTCGGACTTCGGTTGTTATGTCATGAATGTTCTCTTCGGCAAAGCTTCCTGGTTGACGTGCCTTATATGCCGAGATTCTCTGTAGTAGTTTGGCATACTGGTCCGGGTGTGGTGATGATCGGAGTCCTTCTTCAAAGGTTTCAATGTCTCGGAGTCGAGTTCTGGTAAAGGGTTTTGATGGATCGAGATAGGAATTCAGGATGTTTCCCATTCTTTTTAGATGAGAGGATCTGAGTTCTTGGCGAATGGCTCCGTAATCAACTGATTCCTCTGATGAAGAGCAGTCATCACAGTTTTGTATCCTTTTAACTTCGGCCATTTGTGGCGAATCAGTATGATCTTCATCTTCTTCCATCTCTTCCTCTTCTTCTTCTTCTTCCTCTTCGGGGTCAGATTCAATTTCTTCATCTGCTTCCTCGTATTCTTCCTCTTCTGGGTCGTATTCAGTGTCAGAAATGAGAACTGATGATCGGGTGAATTGCGGTTCCTCCTCTGGTTCTGATTCATCATCGGAACAGACTTTTCCTGTGGATATAGCACAACATTCTTCCTCTTCTGGGGTGCATTCCGGTTGGTCGATCTTGTAAGTGATGCTTTCACCATGTGATCGTAAAACAATCGTGTGGTTATACACATCAATCACTGCTCTAGCTGTATTCATGAATGGTCTTCCAAGGATAATTGGGATGTTTATGTCCTCGTGGATGTCCATTACCACGAAATCCGTTGGAAAGAAAAATTTGTCAACTTGAACAAGGACATTTTCAGCTATTCCCTTAGGGTATCTAACAGATTGGTCGGCTAGCTGGACGGTCATCTTAGTGGGTTTCAAGTTTTCAAGTTCTAGCCTCTTAAACAGGGAGTAGGGCATAAGGTTAATGCTGGCTCCTAAGTCGGCTAAAGCGCTCATATTTCCGGAATTGTAGATAGAACAAGGGAGTGTAAATCTACCAGTATCTCCTAATTTTTCGGGAAGGCTATTTTTAAGTAGGGCTGAGGTTTCAGAACTAAGGGGAATGTTGTTCACTTCGGGCAATTTATCTTTGGTGGATAGCAATTTTCTAATATACTTATTACGACCAGGAACTCTAGACTTGGTATCAAGGAATTTTCCATCTAACTTAAAGGACGACAGTTTCTTCGGTTGAACTTTAAGTCTAGCGGGGTAAGGGATTCTAACCTCTTTGTTCATGGTTTGAGTGGTTTCCACAGCTGGTATCTTGACCTTTGGTTCTTCCTTTACTGGAACAGCAGCAGGTGGAGTAGTGGCTGCTTCCTTTGGTGTTGTAAGTTGCTTTGCTTCCTCAATATGCGGATTTTGAACCGTGTTGCTGGGCAAACTTCCCCGAGGTCTATTCTCAAGACGTTGTGCCAATTGTCCAATTTGAGCTTCCAAATTCTTTAACACAGCCAATTGATTTCTCATGAAGAGGTCGGCTTGATCTTGCCTAGCGGACGTCTTTTGGTTGAGCAGGTGTTGACCTTGCATGAATTGGGTGAAGGCTTCGTCTGAACTTGAAGCTGGGGTATTCGCCTTGGTGGTTTGTTCAGTGGTTTGGTTTGTGTCAGAAGTGGGTGCAGGGAGTGCAAGGGGTTGATTGTAAGGAAGTTGTGATTGTTGTTGGTAGGGTGGATATCTAGGTGGGTATCGAGGTTGAAAAGGTTGTTGGTTGTTTCTCGGCGGAAAGGGAGGTCCTCTGGGTTGGTTGTTGTTTTGGTTGAAACCGGGAGGTCGAGCTGGAAACTGAGCATAGTAGACAGTGCCATCCGCTTCTTCGTATTCAACTTGGTATTCTCCAGATGGTTGCGGGTTGGTGCAGTGTTGACAGACTTGCACTTGGTGTACTTGGTGTTGTTGTTTCTTAAGTTCTCCAAACTGTTTGACAAGCGAGTCCATTTTCTCTGTTAGTGTCTTAATCGCTTCGACTGGAATCGGGTTTGCAGCTGCGATAGGTTTGGAAGATGTTGAATGATCTCCAGAATTCCAATCCTGGTGGTGCATAGTCATGTTTTCTATCAGGTTCCATCCTTCTTCATCGGTCTTTGCCATGAAGCTTCCTTGTGCAGCAGCATCGAGGGTAGTTCGGTGGTTAGGATCTAAACCATTGTAGAAAGTGCACAATTGTGCAGACTTATCGAGTCGGTGATTAGGGCATTTCTTTAAGGCTCCTTTGAATCGTTCCCATGCGGTATATAATGACTCATCGAAAGCTTGTCGAAAGTTCATGATGTCATTTCGGAGTTTGGTTTGTTTAGAGGGCGGAAAGTACTTGGTTAGGAACTTTGTCGCCATCACAGTCCATGAAGGGATAGAGCCGGTCTCTAAACCTTCAAACCATGTTTGCGCATGATGGGTGAGCGAATAAGGGAAAAGGTATAAACGGATTGTATCTTGGCCAATTCCGTTTTGCTTGTAGGAATTTGAGAGAGAGATGAACTTGTCGAGGTGAGAGTTTGGGTCATCACTGGGCAATCCGTGGAATTGACAGTGGTTTTGGATTAGTTGGATGATGTGGTGTTTAAGCTCGAAAGATTGACCAGGGGTTTCAGGGTAAAGAATTGGTCCTCCTCTTCCTTCGATAGAGGGTTTACTGTTATCAGCGAGAGTGATGCGTTCAGCCATTGCTTGCTTAAGTGCAGATTGTTTCTTTTCTCGTCGAATAGTGCGTATTATAAGTTCTGAATCGGGAAAGTTAAATAGTGGTGCAGATCTAGGGGAACAGGTCATAAACTAAAAGTAAAGACAATAAAGGAAAATAGACAATTAAAGGAAATGTTTTTGTGTTTTTTTTAGAAGGTTTTATCCTACGGGTTTACTAGAATTGGGATTGGTTGGGCCTCTGGATCGGACAGTTAGTCTCCCCGGCAGCGGCGCCAAAAACTTGTTGCTATCGAAAACAACGGGTGGTTTTAAATTTATAATTGCTGGGGTCTAAGTGTGACTTACTAATACTGAACCAAAAGGTTAGTAGGCGGTAAGTTGGACCTAGAGTCGTTCTTAAAGAGAAACTGAATTGAAACTGAGGTGATCCAATCAATCTTTCTTTTCTAGTAAATGTTTTAAAAGAGTGCGTTGGGGGTTTTGGTTCAGTAACTAATTAAACTAAATAAAGCGGATAAAATGTAATAGGATATCAGATATGGCAAAGTAGTATTTGTTGTGAGTTCGTTAGTTAATAATTATGGGATGATGACTCTTACGGGAAAATGATTAACTAAATTGGATTGCTTATGAGATTCGTTAATTTGTGGTATAACCAATAGATTCCTTATTAGTCGGTTATCAACTAATATGTCACGAGGAACTAAGGTGTCGTGATTCTGACCAGACAGACAATGCTCAACTCTCCACACTCTCCTGTGACGGAGTCAGTGACCCATATTATTGAACGTATTCGCTCGTGGGCGAAGGAATAGAGTAGCAGGTCCATAACATGTCTAGCCGTTCTTAATACCACAATGATTATGAATCCATTAAACAACTAACTTAGAATTCGTGTCCGGACTTATCTAATCAATTTCTACCAATGAAACTTAAGCATGATAAACGAGGGAAAGCATTTAGGTTTCTTGCTTACCGTACTTTAGGTTTCATGGTTTTAATAAAAATATCGGGTTAAGTTGGATTTTAAACTTGCCTTTCTCGATACAATTAACAAATCCCTAGGTTTTCGTAAATGGACATTTAGCCTTTAGCCTACCTAATCTAATCTAATTTAAACTAAAACAACTAATTAAAAAGCTGACGGCTTTTTACAGAAAGTTAAACCCAGACCATGTCGGAAAATACTATGGTAGTTCACAACGTATTAAATTGTTTACCAACGTTTCTGTTGTGAGTTCAATCGCTTCGCGATGTTCACATGATAAGTACGATGTGATCAGAAGTGTACAATACTCATGGCAAGTCCACGTAATCACATTGCATTTTATAATGCTTGCATGACGTTGCGATTAAAAACATAGTTTTTACATAGATAACTATTGACACAGTATTGAGGTTCGCGACTCCTCTTTACAAGGTTACAATCACGTTTGTTAATCGAAAGGCGAATATAAGTTTTAGGTTTAAAATCACAAGATAAGTCCGTCCACAAAGTTTCCAATTTTATAACGTCGATCAATAATACAACTACCTTCGGTCGTTACTGGCTTCCATATATTTGTACTATGCTCAAAAGCATTTCCAATACTATACCGAGTAATCAGTCGAATAGGGGCCGTCATATTATTTCACGACGTATTCAAAGTCATCCCACAATTATATATACTAACTACATCACAACAAATACAATAGTAATCTACTCGCTAATCATGGTAAAAACGATCGCAAACATAATTAAAGCAAACATGTTTAAGATAGATAAGGATAGAGATAACCGAGATCAATATGCGAGAAGGAATAGACTTGAATTAATGATCGTAACTCCAAGCGTACACCAAAGATTACAACACGTTCCTAGCTTTCTTTCTACTCTAAACAAGATGCTAAACTAACCTAATGCTAATTTAAAGAAAGTAGAATGAGAAAGTGAGAAAGTAACTAGTGCATATGTGATATGTGTGAAGGTGTAGGTGTGTTGGTGTGTCTTTCAAATGAACCAAAAGCCTCCTATTTATAGGTGAGCTTTGGCTCACAATAGCACAAGTTGTCCTTAAGGTTTATGTTAGAAGACTTTCCAAAAGTGGCTTGTACAACGCGAAAAGTAGGCGAACCGGGTACCGTACAACGCGAAAAGTAGGCGAACCGGGTACCAAAAGTTACCAAAAACGGAAACCGGGACGGGAGCAGGGTGGCCGGCGCCGCCCTTGGTGTGGCCGGCGGCGGTGGTGGTGCTGCCGGTGGCGGTGGGCCCACCCCCGCCCCGTTGCGTTGTTTGTTGCTTCGTTTCTTGATTCGTGCGTGTTTTCTTCGTTATACGTCCGTTTGAGTTGATTCTTTTTTTTTTTGGATTCGTAATTCAAAAACGAAGATTTTGACATAGGATATGCCTTAAAATGAGGTTCCTAGCTCCAGATATTGCGTATGGATCATTTGGATCTTCCGGCGGGAGCGAAATCTTCAATTTTTACCCGTTTCAGTTGATTCTTCTTCTGTTGGATCCGAACTTTGAAAACGAACATCTTGGAAATAATGGATGTTGGTGAAGGGCACTTTGGTCTTGAAATCTCGTTTTTATGCCCTGAATCTTCAAACGTGTGTGGAATCTTCGTTTCACATCCGTTTTACTTGATTTTTATCGTGCAACCTTGTTTTGACCTTCTTGGCATAATGTTACTGATTTGTGCTATATTTGAGTTAATTTGCCAAGAATCGTTCCAGAATGAGAGAGATATCGGTAGTAAAAACGTGACTTTTTACGCGATATCAGGTATCACTACGGCTGACCCAGCTGCTTCGTGGGCCCTCTTCCAGACACTCTCCATCCAGCATGACATCATGTCCTCTATCTGTGAGCAGCTCGAGATTCCGAGACCTGATGCCATTCCCTACAGGCTTGGCCCAGATCCGGGACCATCTCGATTTCCATGGTTCTTCTGTCCTCCTGCTGATCCACCTGTTCTCTCTACTGCTGGACCTTCCACTGGCCCCACTACTACAGCTGCTGATCCTGATCCAGCATTGCCCACAGGACTTGCATCACCAGATCGCAGCCTCACAGAGCAGCTTCTGGCTGTTTTTGATGCTCAACTTCTGTCACCCACACTTCCACTGACGAGATTGTGAGTCAGGCTATGGCTACTATGGATTTTTCCATTCCATCTCCGACTTCAGTTTTCGACAGGGATGCTGAGGCAGAGTTTGATCCTGACACTGACGACCTACTTGATGATTACTAGATTCTATCTTTCGTATTTACTTTCTGTATTATGACTCTGTACTTACGCTTTAGACCTGCTACCTAGATGAGATACTGTGATATGTGTGTCGTTGTTTATTGCAGAATTCAACTTTGTGTGGAATGGATGATCTTAAACGAGTCTGGTCCTTAAAATCCAGCAATTCACTAGCACCACTCCTGCACAAACCTGGTCTATTCCAGTAAACACAAATGGGGAGTCTCTCTGTTCCTTTCTCCCCGTTTCAATTATGTTTTACTATGCCTATGTTAGTGCGTTTAATTTCTGTGCCTCGTCCTAAACTTATCACTAAGTGTGGGATTCCAGACCAAATTAAAACACTTGAGAAACATCTACTTACATGTTCAAACTCTAAGTGTGGGATTTTACTAATAAAATCTCTACTCAAGAGAACATTAGGGACAATGTTCCTCTAAGTTTGGGATGGCAGGTATAGAATACCTTAAATGGTGATTTTTACGTCCAATAGCAATCTTTCTCTCAAAAATTTTTCAAAAATAAGGTCAAAATTTTTTAAAATAATGAGTCTAACTCAGTTTTTGAGTCTCAGATACTACTAAGAAAAACCATTTTCAAAATATAAGTATGATATTTCTAAAGCCTAAAGGAAATAAGGTAGAAATTGCTTCAGCAAAAAGTAATAATCAAAGGAGCATGACTAGACACATACAACCCTTTGCAGTGAGGTATCTTGAGCCTAAAAGCATTCATCTTTAATGCTTCACTTTCATTTCTTTTGTGTGCCGATGTCTGTATCTCTGAATTAGAACTTGCTCTTGACATACGCTTCGAGACCATATTGATGTGTACCGTACGTGGTATAGGTGCAATTAAATGACCTTGACATTCCTTAGGACTTAACCCATTTCTTACATATCTTTTCAAGCCCAAAACCCTTTCCGATGCTCATTTTTAGTATCGAAGATCCGCCTAGTATACCCTATTGAGCCTAAACCTTTCGTTTCTTCAAAACCCTAATTTTCACCCACTTCCCAAAATTACCCCCCAAACTTATCTTGGAATTTCTGAGGTTATGAAGAACACCCTTTTAGAATATCTGTTTCAAATATCCTACTCATTCGCATTCTCCAAAATCAAGCTTCTCAACAAATGGTGCGGGAAAATTAGCACATAAGAGAACTAGAAGGACGATGGTGCGGGAAAAATTAGCACCTGGAAAAGAATCAAAATGATCAAGATAGAGGAAAAGATTTCTAAATGATTAAAAATATAAAATTCCTTGGAAATTCTTTAAAAGAAATTCTGAAGAAAAGAAAAAGAAAAGAAAAAAAAATAGCTCCGCAAATAAAGCTGAAAGTTTCAAAGCATAGCTCTTCATGGAAAATCTGACAAAAGCTAAAATAGCTACCAACTCTCCATTCCTCTCCGTTCTAAATAAAGTTGTTAATAATCTCAGTGATTTTAGGATAAGCTAAACACCCATCGCAAACCAAAATTTCCACCATCCATACCCTTCACCCTCACCAGACATTACAACCCTCTGAATGTCTTGAGATAATTAGCACCGCCCTCACCTAAGTGGTGGAGATCCGATTCTCGATCAAGCCTTTGACGATGAATGCAGCATGACTGGCTATTTTGACCGATTTCGTTTGAGCTAGATTGATAGGAAACCCGATACACTTCGAATGAATTGAGTGACCACCTTTAGTGAGATCGCCTAGTCATTTGTACTCCAAGATCACGAGATTTTGATGTACGCCTAAGAGAATATCTTCTTGTTTATGAAATGATCATCTTATCTTCCTCCGCACTTCTAGAAGTAACTTGCTTATATGAGGAAATGCTAATCTTGGAAAATATTCTCTGACTCGCCCCTAAAAACATGACTTAAAACATTTTTCAGAGAGTTGTTGCTTGAGGACAAGCAACGCCTAAGTGTGGGATAACTTGATGTGACGTAAAAAGTCATGTTTTTATAAGCTTTATTCCTCACATTTTGGACCTTTCTTTGGTAAAAACATTCCAAAACAATGATTATTTACCAAAATTCACTAAAGTGGTTCAAAAGTGGACGTTGTGATAAAAATCACTGAAAACACTCTGAAAATGCACAAAACACAGCATTTTAATACAGGCCGATTCTTCTGACCTCATTTTCCTGTCAAGGCACACCTCCTAACTTCTACCATTTGTTGTATAGGTAAAATCGAGACGGAAAAATCTGGAATCAAGTGAAACGGGCAAAGAACGGAGAAACCACTACGCTTTCAGAGCCATTAAAAGTCATTTTGGCTACGCCTAAGCTCTACACTTCCAATTTCCGTGATATTGGCATCATTAGAAGCGTAACGGAATTACGAAACCACAGGCGAAAGAATCAGGTCAAACGGACGCGTAACGAAGGAGATACGGACGTTTTAAGCAACGAACGAAATCAGACAGAGCCCGTATACGGCCCCACACACCATATACGGCCCTTGTGACACCGTATACGGCCCTTACAAGGCCGTATACGGCCCCGGCACCCCCATATTGTGCTTCGTTTGCTTGTACGTGCTGCTTCGTGAGTTGTACGTGCGATTTAATGCTTTGCCTATAAATAGTGGACACCCCTCACTTCACCAACATACCATTTCTCTCATTTTCATTCTCTCCCTACACTTTCTCTCTCACACACATCACTCTCTCTCTATTTTCTCTCTCTAGAAGAGTTTCTCTCTTTAGAATTGAGCTAGTTAGAGAGATAGTTAGGTAGAGGTAGCTTTTAGCTTTTGTACGGAGTCACTCGAAGACATTGTATTCGCGAAGATCTGTCTGTAATAAATTCGTATCAGGTTTTATTTATATATCTCTTACTTTCCAGTTTTAAACATGTGTTCCTTTGTTTATGCTTGTTTAGGATTGTATGCTAGATATATAATGTTAGGCTAGACATTTCTTTGTGTTTACTATGATGTAGTTATGTTAGAATAGTCAATATGTTTATGTCATGTTGTTACTCTGCCCGTGTTACTTTAAACTGTGTATGAACTCATAAACTGAATCTCGAATGTTTATCTATCCAACCTATGCTGTGGTTAGAAGCTTCCTGCTAGAACTTGGCCAATTACTAGTGGTACGTTCTCTACCTATTCTATACTTGATGATCAATGAACTTGGTATGGCTGTGTTCTCTAGGTTGAAACATATCATAAGAGACACGGAGCGTAGGATTAGAGATAGGTTAGATTCATGTTTATCTGTTATATGTCTTTGAGAGAACTTTCGGGATATCTATGATCTGATTATTGGTTATCTGCTATGTTTAGGTTTATGGTGTTCTGTTATGTGTCACCCTATTGCATGTTCTTGTTTGATTGTTGCCTCAGGAATGATGCATGCTAGAGTTATCCTCCTGGTTCATATCAGTAACTGTATAATTAGGTTTTCAGACACAGAATATTGGTTTACACAGTAGATTAACATGCATGGAATAGTTGTGATGATTTATATCTGTAATGCTGAACAATTTAACTGATCGTTAGCCCGATTATCCCAACTTGGTCCGCGGGATTATCCCCGTTCGTGTTCTTGTTCAATCAACAATTCACGCTACGATACAGACGTCTCTGATGACTGTGACTGGGGACCAGGATTCGAGGATAGTCGTCGGTTAAATTGGTCTGTACATTTGGGAGAACTTCCGGTGTATCTGACTTCTATAACTGCTATCCACGTGACATGTTATTTATCTGATTGCGGACAACTCTACGTTAGATATTTAATAGGCTCGTAGTTGTAGCTCATTCGGATATAGGAAATCTGCGAGAGTAATGTGGAACCCTAATTAATGTAACGGAAAAACCGTAAAACGCCCTATTACTCGGTATAGTGCTGGAAACACCAATTGGTGGAGTACAAACGTATGGAAGCCGCGGAACGGTCGTAGGTACAATACTTTGCATTAATTATGTTTCTATCCTCTCCGGATTAGTCATCACATCTAGTAGCCTTACCCTTGACTATTCATCAATAACATTTAACGAAATCATAGTAAACACTCGCTTATCCTCTGTTGACCGAGTCTCCGTACAAACCTCTTTTGTTTTATTTTCTTTATTTAAATTAGTATTTAGTTATAAAAACCAAACCTATACAAAAAGCTTTTAAAAACCCTAGCTGAATCTCCAAAGATAATAAAACTTCCTAGACTCCCATGCCCGTTGTAGTTTGAAGAACGACACCTGAGTCATACATACCACTTGCTGCCCTTTTAGGTCTGTCAGTAGTATATAACTTAGGATTCCCCTGCTTTATAAATTTAAAACCCTGTCCGCGCATCCTGGTTGGTTGGTTCAACGACCGGATTAAAACCCGTCCGACCATTGGAGGCACGACACAAGATACAATGGCAGACTCTACATGCGAGTCTGAGTACATTGCGGCTAGTGAAGCGGCAAAGGAAGCTATCTGGATGAGGAATTTCATTGGAGATCTTGGAGTTGTTCCAACAGTACAAGATCCTATTGCTATATTCTGTGATAATGAAAGTGCAGTTGCCTTGAGTAAAGAACCCAAGGATCACGGAAAGTCAAAGCACATTGAAAGGAAATACCATTTTGTCCGAAGTAAAGTCGAAGAAGGACATGTAATTGTGAAGAGCATAAGATCAGAGGATAATCCAGCTGATCCGTTCACAAAGCCTCTAGGAAAGTCCAAGCACGATGAACATGCTAGGAGCATAGGTTTAAGAGATAATGTAAAATTTAGTTGTTATTTTGAATTTGAAACGTTATAAACAATGATGGTAACTGTAATAGACTTGGTGATTAAGTAATGGAGATTATTAATTGGAAGGAGTTCTACCATTTACTATTGTTTGTCGTTGTGTTTCAGTTTTGCATGTTTAGACATCACTTCCAGAGTAATAAAGTCTTACTCAAACCTCCTCAGTCGATCATACTATAGGAAGTATGTGGTGAATTAAGACTGTCATGGAGTGTTAGTAGATGACTATGGAGATAGACATGGCATGGAGATTGCTGCAACACTCATGGGTACTTAATGGGGATTTAAGTATAGGAGAAAACCGCACTCATGGAAGTTACTTCATGGATTAAAATCACGAGTAACTCTGAGATGATAATATCTTCTATTCTTAAAATGGAGATGCATGAGTATCTAGTTCTTCAAATCTGTTATACTTTAATCTATTCTAACGCTGTGCGTAAAAGGCAGTTATAAAGGGTATGATGGGTATGATGCGATAAGTTGACTAGTGCTAAATAGTCGATATTTATTTGTTCCTTTTGCCTAAAATGGAAAAGAGATATCATGGGCCCTCTGATGATTAAAGTTTGACTTAAAAAGTGCCAGGCCTGGCCGAGACTAAAGTGATAGTTCAGTAGTCTCATATAGTCAATATAATCGGAAATCAGAAAACATATATATGAACCTTGAGATTGATTATAATCCATGTCTCGGTTCATAAGATATCGTGAAACAAAGGAATGGTTGATCACTTATCTAAAGGACTAACTTAAAGATGAGATCAGAGTTCGGCAGTTGCTTGGATGCACACTTTACATAGTTAATGTGAGATAGCCTTGAGACCAATAGTAGTTGATGAATTGTCCAAGTGGGAGACTGTTGGAATAGTGTCCAATATCATAACTAATTGGTGAGACTATCATTAATGGTAAAGTCCTTTTTGGGTTACCCTCATGAACAGTCAAGAGAAAGATGAAGGATAATATTAATAGCATTAATATTATAGTTAATTGTTTAATTTAATTAATAATAAGTTTATTAATTAGAAATTAAAAGTAATTAAATCCAGTGGAAGATTCCAGAATCTGATCCAACCGCCGGTTGGAAGGTCCAACCGCCGGTTGGGATTAGGGTTACTGAGGCGGTGGAATCGCAGACTTGGAGCAGAAGTCAAACAACTCCAACTGCCGGTTGGAAGGTCCAATCGCCGGTTGGGAGTCGAATTCAGCAAACCTTAGGGTTTCTTCCACAACTATAAATAGGGACAACCTATACCTTCATAATACATGTTTTCAAGTACGAATTTTCAAGGATTTCGAAAATTCGACTTTCTCTTGGGTTTTGGGTGTGAAGCGTTAGAGGTATTCTACTTTGGGTACTTGCCTCCAAGTAACGAAGCTCTGGTCGTTGGTCTGCACGTGAGAAATAGGTTTTTTCTTAAGGTTAGTATTTTCTTTATATCCTCCTTGTCCAATTTATTCATTGTACTATATTGTTAAAGTTAAAGATCCCTTAGGGTTTTAGTTTCCTAATTGCCTTAGATTATTTAAAGTTTTGTTATTCCGCTGTGCATATAATAATCTAGTTAGGGAATAGAAAACCCAACAAACATGTTATGGTGCTTCATAAACTCGTGGTGCAAAATAACTCCCATTTTTGCCTTCTCCATACGTGATCTTATATGCATTATGGAGAAAGAAAAAACTTGGAGGAGAGATTGTATTCAGGCAATTGTGTTCACTGCATGTTGGTGTATATGGAAAGAAAGAAATGAGGTTTGCTTCAAGGGTGCATTACCTTCATGGCAGAGTTTAAAAGAGGAAGTACAAAGTTTCTCTAATTTCTGGATCAAAAGCAGGTCTAAAAGGAAAGAACTTTCTTGGAAGAAGTGGTGCGAATTTAAGCTAGAAGAAAAGTAAGTTCGTTAGCGAGGGCTCTTAATACAACTTCGTGATCTCAACAGTTGGGTCCAGGGCTTACGAATTCAATAGCTCAAGTGCAGCTCCAGTTGTCTTCTCATGTACAGCTCTAGCTCAAGATCTGTTTGTGGTGCTCTCGGATATCAAAAAACAAGTTCGGCTTCAAGAGCTATTGATGGTTGCTGTTTTTCCTGCTTTGATGGAGTTTTTTTCCTCTGTTATTTTATTGTGTAAAGATACCTTGTAATGATCGATTAAGAAGGTTGGTGTTCTATTGGTTAATAGTCTGGATCCATACGGGGTATTATCAAAAACGGTATAGGGTGAAAACCGGTGGCTCGGCCCCTAAACCATTTAGCCGCTGGCTAAACCATTTGGCCGCTGGCTAAACCTTTTAGCCGCTGGCTAAATCCGTCTATCAGATTTTTCCATATTTTCAATTACTTTTGACTTCTAATTAATAAATATTATTAATAAATCAACCAATTAATTATAAAATTAATACTATTAATATTATCCTTCATTTTTCTCTTGACGGTTTATTGAGGGCAACCCAAAAAGGACTTTACCATTAATGATAGTCTCACCAATTAGTTATGATATTGGACACTATTCCAACAGTCTCCCACTTGGACAATTCATCAACTACTATTGGTCTCAAGGCTATCTCACATTAACTATGTAAAGTGTGCATCCAAGCAACTACCGAACTCTGATCTCATCTTTGAGTTAGTCCTTTAGATAAGTGATCATCCATTCCTTTGTTTCACGATATCGTATGAATTGAGAAATGGATTATAATCAATCTCAAGATTCATATAAGTTTTCTGATTTCCGATTATATTGACTATATGAGACTACTGAACTATCACTTTAGTCTCGGCCAGGCCTAGCACTTTTTAAGTCAAACTTTAATCATCAGAGGGCCCATGATATCTCTTTTCCATTTTAGGCAAAAGGAACAAATAAATTTCGACTACATAGCACTAGTCAACTCATCATATCATACCTAGCATACCCTTTATAACTGGCATTTACGCACAGCGTTTTAATAGACTAAAGTATAACAGACTCGAAGAACTAGATACTCATGTATCTCCATTTTAAGAATAGAAGATATTATCATCTTAAAAATCACTCGTGATTTAATCCATGAAGTGATCTCTTTAAGTGCGGGTTTCTCCTATACTTAAATCCCCATTAAGTACCCATGAGTGTTGCAGCAATCTCCATGCCATGTCTAATCTCCATAGACATCTACTAACACTCCATGACAGTCTTAATTCACCACATACTTCCTATAGTGTGATCGACTGAGGAGGTTTGAGTAAGAACTTATTACTCTGGAAGTGGTGTCTAAACATGCAAAACTGAAACACAATGACAAACAATAGTAAATGGTAGAACTCCTTCCCATTAAAAATCTCCATTATTAATCATCAAGTCTATTACAGTTTCTATCATTGTTTATAACGTTTCAAATTCAAACTAATCAACTAAAACTTTACATTATCTCTTAAACCTATGCTCCTAGCATGTTCATCGTGCTTGGACTTTCCTAGAGGCTTTGTGAACGGATCAGCTGGATTTTCCTCTGATCTTATGCTCTTCACAATTACATGTCCTTCTTCGACTTTACTTCGGACAAAATGGTATTTCCTTTCAATGTGCTTTGACTTTCCGTGATCCTTGGGTTCTTTACTCAAGGCGACTGCACTTTCATTATCACAGAATATATCAATAGGATCTTGTACTGTTGGAACAACTCCAAGATCTCCAATGAAATTCCTCATCCAGATAGCTTCCTTTGCCGCTTCACTAGCCGCAATGTACTCAGACTCACATGTAGAGTCTGCTACTGTATCTTGCTTAGAACTTTTCCATGTAACCGCTCCCCCATTCAGTAGGAATACCCAACTAGACTGTGATCTACAATCATCTCTGTCTGTTTGGAAACTAGCATCACTATAACCCGTTACTCTAAGTTCTTCTTCTCCACCATAAACCAAGCACCTGTCTTTAGTATTTCTCAAATACTTAAGAATATTCTTTACAGCTGTCCAATGACCTTTTCCAGGATTCTGCTGATGTCGACTCACTAAGCTCAAAGCAAATGAGACATCAGGCCTTGTACACGTCATGGCATACATGATCAATCCTATAGCTGAAGCATATGGGATTCGACTCATTCTGTCCAATTCTTGTTCAGACTTTGGACATAGATCTTTACTGATCTTAATGCCATGATTCAAGGGTAAGTTCCCTTTCTTAGAATTCTCCATATTGAATCTTTTCAATATTTTATCTATGTATGTATCCTGGCTAAGTCCTATGAGACGTTTTGACCTATCTCTATAAATCTTTATACCAATTATATATGCTGCATCTCCAAGATCTTTCATAGCGAAACACTTTCCTAACCATTCCTTTACACCTTGTAAAGTTGGGATATCATTTCCTATGAGCAGTATATCATCCACATACAATACTAAGAATACTACAATACTCCCACTGAATTTAACATATATACAGGACTCATCTTCACTTCTAGAAAAACCAAACTCTGTGACTTTCTCATGGAAGCAGAGAATCCAGCTACGCGAAGCTTGTTTAAGTCCATAAATGGCCTTTTCAAGCTTGCACACTCTATTAGGATACTTTGCATTTTCAAAACCTTCCGGTTGTGTCATGAACACATCCTCTGTCAGTTTCCCGTTAAGGAAAGCGGTTTTGACATCCATCTGACAAATTTCATAGTCATGAAATGCAGCTATGGCTAGCATAATCCTAATTGACTTAATCTTAGCTACTGGTGAGAAGGTTTCCTCATAATCAATCCCATAGGTTTGAGTATAGCCCTTCACTACCAATCTAGCTTTATAAGTGTGTACTTTCCCATCTATGTCTGTCTTCTTCTTGAAGATCCACTTACAACCCACCGTCTTAAGACCGGGTGTAGTGTCAACCAAATTCCAAACTTGATTGTCATACATGGACTGAATTTCTCTTTTCATAGCTTCCTTCCATTTAGCAGCCTCAGGGCCTGCCATCGCTTCCTTGTAGTTAGCAGGTTCATCTAATTCACCAAGTGTACTATCACTTATCTTATCCTCTTCTTCTATTTGGTAACCATAATAGAACTCAGGAGGATTGCTAACTCTACTAGATCTGCGAACGGGTAAGGATATGTCTTCAGGTTCAACAGGTGTCTCCACCTCTTGTTGAACGTCATTGTTTATTATAGGTTCTTCATCGGTAGATTCTAGAATTTCTTCAAGATCAATTTTACTCCCACTGTCCTCTTTAGATATCATTTCTCTCTCAAGAAACACTCCTCTTCGAGCTACAAAGACCACATTATCCTTGAGTCTGTAGAATAAATATCCAAATGACTCTTTTGGATAACCGACGAAACGACACTTTTCAGATCTGGAGTCTATTTTGTCCTGAGTTTCCCGTCTAACGTAAACTTCACAACCCCAGATTTTGATGTGACCAAGAGAAGGTTTCTTTCCCTTCCATATCTCATAAGGTGTCTTTGAAACTTTCTTAGTGGGTATTTGATTTAAGATATGGGCGGCTGTTTCTAATGCATAACCCCAGAAACTTATTGGAAGTGTTGCTCGACTCATCATAGATCGAACCATGTCTAACAAAGTTCTGTTTCTCCTCTCAGCAACACCATTAAGCTGCGGTGTTCTAGGAGTAGTCAATTGTGAAACTATTCCACAGTTTCTAAGATGATCGAGAAACTCGATACTAAGGTACTCTCCTCCCCTATCGGATCGGAGAACCTTTATCTTTCTGCCCAGTTGATTCTCTACTTCGTTTTGATATCTTCTGAATACATCAAAAGTATCTGACTTATGTTTGATCAGATAAACATGTTCAAATCTGCTGAAGTCATCAGTAAATGTAACATAGTATCTATTTCCATCTTTTGTAGCACATCGGAATGGTCCACATACATCTGTATGTACCAAATCCAATAATCCTTCACCTCTTTCACATGATCCTGTGAATGGTGATTTAGTCATCTTGCCTAATAAACAAGATTCGCATACATCATCTGATATGAGGTCGAATGATTCCAACACTCCATCCTTCTGGAGTTGGGCAATGCGTTTCTTGTTTATTTGCCCTAGACGATAATGCCACAACTTGGATTTAACATTTTCATTAGACGAATCAACATTTAAAATAATATTGCTAACACATTCAACATTTTCATATATGTCTTTGTAAGGAGAAGCTTTAAAAATAAAACAATCATTTAAATGAACCAAAATATCTCCATTTCCATTATCAAAAGAAAAATGATAACCATCTTTATACAAAGCATAAAATGAAATAATGTTTCTAGTCATTTCTGACGAATAATAGCAATTATTTAAATCTATCCTAACTCCAGAATTCAGCATGAGCTCAAATCTTCCAATCTTTGACACATGTACAATTCCCTTGTTTCCCATAACTAAGTTGAGCTCTCCATGCTTCACACTTCTACTTTCCTTTAGCCCCTGCAATACAGTGCAAATGTGATTACCACATCCTTAGAGAAAACCTATTGACTGACGATGTATTTAAAAACCTGACTTCTTTAGGGAAGCAAAGCGACCCGCCTTATACCTCTCTTATAGTTTGTTCCTCATGGGTGAGTCGATTTATCAATTGACTGACGATGTATTTAGACTTTAATTATACATATATATAAATCATATTATGCATATAATCTCTCTTGAAGTTTGGGGTTCTATTTTAAAACTTTTAAAATTAGTGGTCTATTTTAAACAATTTAAAATTATCAATATCTAAACTGTAAATACATATTACCTATTTAGATAATTCTCTTTCCAATTTATCTTTACCTACATACTATTGCAGATAATTGCATGCTACTATTTGTTAAGCTATGGCTCTGATACCACTGTTGGGTTTTCTATTCACTAACTAGATTATTATACACGCAGCGGAATAACAAAACTTTAAATAATTTAAGGCAATTAGGAAACTAAAACCCTAAGGGATCTTTAACTTTAACAACATAGTACAATAAATAAATTAGACAAAGAAAATAAGGAAAAACACTAACCTTAGAGAAAACCTATTTCTCACGCGCAGACCAACGAGCAGAGCTTCATCACTTGGAGGCAAGTACCCATAGTAGAATACCTCTAATGCTTCACACCCAAAAACCCAAGAGAAAGTCGAATTTTCAAAACCTTCAAAAATTCGTATGAAGTTCCTATGGAATAAGGTATAGGTTTGACCCCTATTTATACTGGAAGGGAAAACCCCACGGTTTGACAGATTCGACATTTAGCCGCCGGCTAAAACCTTTAGCCGGCGGTCGGGTTAACTTTCTACCAAGAATCCGAGATCTGATCCGCATTTTGACCGACTTCAAATTTAGCCGCTGGCTAAACCATTTAGCCGCTGGCTAAACCTTTTAGCCGCTGGCTAAATCCGTCTATCAGATTTTTCCATCTTTTCAATTTCTTTTGACTTCTAATTAATAAATATTATTAATAAATCAACCAATTAATTATAATATTAATACTATTAATATTATCCTTCATTTTTCTCTTGACGGTTTATTGAGGGCAACCCAAAAAGGACTTTACCATTAATGATGGTCTCACCAATTAGTTATGATATTGGACACTATTCCAACAGTTGTTTATATATATTCTTCTGCCTTTCAAGAAAAAATAATTCAAGATTTAGCTTGTTAAATTAATTAGTATAGTATCCAAATTTTGTTTCAAAAATAGGGTTTTTTTGGTCATGTGTATCTTTTAATTGCCCCTTTCAACGGTTACTGGATTAATTATATATATTTATTGTGATGATAAAAACAAACACTGGAGTTAATGTCGCTCCGACAAATATTTTGTAAATTAATTGACGGTTTCATTTATTACTGCAATCAAAATCAATCCTTTCCGTGTATAAAGGCACCGACTTTATTACTCTTCATGCACACATCAAAGAATCTTAGTATATGACCTTTGGAATCTTAGTATAGAAACTTTATTTTAATTAGGGCTCTTTATTTTAAGGGATAAGTCCCTCGAAATGCAACGAACTTTGCCCAAAAGTCTATTGTATGCGACCAACTTTCGACGAGGTATAAGAATGCAACCTACTTGAAAAAGTGGGGTTTTTTATGTAACTTGCCGATGTGTCATTCGTTGAAGGTGACACGTGGCTTACGGATGTGCCACGTGGCTTACGGATGTGCCACGTGGCTTACGGAGAGTTTGACAACTCATCGACACATCAGCAAGTTACATAAAAAACCCCACTTTTTCAAGTAGGTTGCATTCTTATGCCTCGTCGAAAGTTGGTCGCATACAATAGACTTTTGGACAAAGTTCGTTGCATTTCGAGGGACTTAGCCCTTATTTTAAATACGAAAGTAGCTAGCTAAATTAGGGGTGAATTATAGATAGATTTTGCTAATTATTTGTTCTGTAAATTATACTGTTTTGCTTGATATATTACAGATCATGATGAGGGTGTATGTCCGTCATGCTATGAACCCATCTATGGCAGTTGAGGTGAAACCTCGACACACTACCATCTACGACTTAAAGCTAATGATTCAAGACGGGGTCGGGGTTCAAGCTGCTAAGCTAAGATTTCTTTATAATGGCATACCCGTGGACAACGGGGCAACCATTTGGGATGCCGGCATCCACGAGGAAGACACTACCCTCCTTTCGACTGTTAGCACCACGATGCCAATCTTCATTAGGACTCGGTCGGAAAGAATCATCAATCTGAACGTAAAACCGTCCAGCAACATCAGAGATGTGAAAGAGATTCTACTGGGCATGGAGGGTATTCCCCCGCGCGACCAATATTTCTACTTCGCAGGGGTGCATCTTCTGCAAGACGATCGTTCCCTGTCCTACTACAATATCTACAGTGGGTCCCGACTTGAGCTCTTTCACAAGAACTATGGTCCCTTGAACCTCAATGTGGTGTCTTCGGATGGAAAAACAACCCATTCCATATTTGGTTTCAGTGGCCACGAGTGCGTAAGTGAACTCAAAGGTACAGTAGCCGAGGTGGAACGAGGTCCGCCTCAAGATGTTAAATTTGTGTACTACGGTCGAGAGCTCAAAACTGATAGGTACCCCGTGGTAATCTATTGCCTCCACGACGAGGTGACTATACGCCGTGTCGGTCCATCAGAGGAGCAGGATTTAGTGGTTTTCATCGGGGTCCACCCTTCACTGACCTCGATCCAGCTACGTGTCTATAGCACAATGACTATCAGCCGGGTCAAGGACATGATTAAAGAGAGGGGACAAATTCCCAGACACCTACAAGCTCTATCCCTCCCACTTAAGCGACTAGATGACGATGATCAGACCTTGGCCGAATATTTTGTAGAAGACGATTCCTCTATCGATGTTTTCGTGCTTGGCGTAAGAGTGTCAGTGAGAATCCCTGGCAGAGCTCCCATCCCGATTTGGGTTCAGTACTCCGACACCATCTCCGACTTGAAGGCCATGATCGAATCAAGCGAAAATGATTTGACTATTGCACGACTCTCCCTATTCATGGACGGAGATGAGATGGAGGATGAACACACCGTTGAAGATTATGGCATCCACTCAGACCTTTTTGTCATACATGGTCAGGTTCAAGAAAGTTGATTGTTGTCTCTGTTTGTTTTGCATATTGATACTTGCTACTGTACTCTGATGATGGATGTTTTTGGTTACATACAGGGCCGTCTCTGAACTTTTAGAGGCCCTGGACAAAGTTGTCGTGTTATGGAAATGAGGCCCTATTACTAGATATCAAGTAAGATAAAGGTTCGATGAAAATGATTCTCAACGGTCCGATTTTCAAATAATTTATTTATTTCTCTGATACATATTATTTATTTGATACCTATTCTCTCAAATCTCAGTTGTTAGTTATTAAATCTTTTAGTCAAACTCTAACACGTCACTATAAGTTTTCAATTTTGAACCATTCAGTCGACCTATATATTTGTTCAAATATATATGTAGTCTAAATCTAGTTACTAACAAATATCTCTTAGTTCAAAATAAAAGAGGTGTCAATCTCTAATGTAATCATCATATATATTATACATATCACATTACTTGGGAAAAAATTGAAGGCCCTTGAAATTTAGAGGCCCTTGGCGGTCGACCACCTCGCCCACCCTCAAAGACGGACCTGGTAACATAGTATGCCATGCTATCAACTTAGTAGTATAATCTAATTGGTATTATATTGATTAGTTGTTGGTTGTTGGTTGTTGAATATATATCATCTTGGTTCTCAAGCACTAGCCACATTTTAAATTACTACTGTATTTTTTAGTACAGCCATTTATTAATAAAGATTGCTTTCAATATATGGTATATATTGAAATACTGTAGCATATATCACATGACAACATCCTTTACAAACTACACTCAAACATTAGAAGACAGAACTACAAAATCCACTTATTAGAGTCCTTCCTTCTGTCCCTCTATACTATTTCTTTTTTTGATGTCAAAACAAATAACTAGCTAGGTCTCCAATATAAGCATAACATCCATCAATATGTACGTTTCACGGTAATTTTAAAATGGTACCTAGACATGTGTCCAATCGAATAGATATAGATTAAAACAAAAAATTGTCAATATACAATGTTCCTTTAAAACATATATATATTCAAAAATGTTCTAGGTAAGCTACCTCATAGTATTGTTTATGAACACTCACTCTTGAGACTTACAAAACACATTTGATTCAAAACGCTTTAAATACATGTTCTAATGCGAAGAAAATTTACAAATGTTCTCTACAAGCTCATGGTATTGTTTTCCTACACTCACTATCAAAACTTATGAAACATATTCAGAACGACTCCCTTCTCTACCTTCACACTGTTCTCTTCTCTATGGGTGAAAGTTTCGGTGTTGGTTATAGGTCGGTAACTAAAAAATAAGTCTTACTGAAGATCTGATCTTATCGCACATTATTGAGTTTGCTACACTTTTCTTGCACTTTGTCTTACCTTTGTTGTAATATTTGGTTAGACGTTGCTAACATTCAAATTCTCATTTTTATCAACAAGTATCTTATCTTATAGGTTGTGACCAGATAGATTGCCTAAGAAAATTGTGATCTGATTTCGCTCCATTTTCTATATCTTATTGGAGAAACTTATTTGATTTATACACTCAGTAATCTCAATCTTACGCTAACTCACACCTGCATTACTAAAAAAAACGATGGAAGGGACCATTACGATGACTTTTTGAGATGACACAAAGGAGTACGAATACATCCTTCAAAGATTTTGTAGCAGTAGTCCATTTCGTTGGCCCAAACAGGACAAGCAAATCCAAAACCCTAACACAGCAATGGCTTTCAACCGAGGTTAATAGATTACAAATCAAACCAATGAACCGGCCAAATCCTAGATATATCAATTTTATTCTATAAACTGAGAAACCTCAAATACTTCTATGGTTTTAATAGAGTGTAAGCCCTCACCAAAACAACATAAACCGTGCTGAACACAAACCCCAACAAAGAGATTCGTTTGCTTAAAATAAATATTCCAAACTAAACATGAAATACGGTTAGTGCGTAATATACTTAACATGCAAAACTAAAAAAGTTATTTTCAACAAAAGGTGTTTCTAAAAAGACACAGGCATATAACACCTTCTACTAAACTGGAAGAATTGCATTCGTAGAGGGCACGGGCAAACTGGTCATATCAAACTTACGTAATTTCCATCACCCCATGGACATCTGATGCCATTCATCAAGCCTATTTGGCAGTGCCTACATGTCACCAGCTGGCAGGGTAAAACAACTTCCGCAATACAAAGAAAAGTATAGTCATACTAAACTTAAGTACTTGGGTTAATCAACAAAATGGGCCATGAACTGCCACAAATCATTGCAAGTAAGCAACATACCCATTTTATTGTTTATGTACGCAACGAACCGGGTAATTTTGTGCTGGGATTTGTACGAATGTGATTTTACCTGTTAGCATTTTTAATTGATGACTAGATTGCCATGTCACGTGCCAAGTTGACTCTTTTTACAAATTGTGTATTACATGTGGCATCCATGTCATTTAAAAATATTTATTCCTTTTAATTTTTATCAAACAAGAATTGATTTGCCCAAATCCAAAATCTGTTGCTGCCTTTTTTTATTTGATACCATACACCACTTTTATTAATTAATAATAGGGAAATTTGCAATTTTTGCCATCATGGTCTTGACTTTTGGCCGATTATGCCATTTGAGAATTTTTTCTGCAATTTGTACCCCGTGGTTGTCAATTTCCGCAATTTGTGCCACTCTCGCTAACTTTCATTAAAAATCTCCGTTAAATTGTCTAAAATGACCTAAGTACCCTTCAATTAATTATTCTTTTAAAAAGGGGAAATTTGAATTGACTACTGTGCCTTTTTTCTTCTTCTTTACTATCCCCAAACCCAGTTTTAGTTTCATTTTAACCCAGATTCTTTAATCAACAAAAGAGAAATCATTGTTCACATCACAAGCAGATGAACACCAACTACGCCGTTCCTCTGTTACTCCGGCCAGCCAAACACCATCGCACCACCTCATCACTTAAATTACCCATTTTTAAACTCAATCACTTAACCTAAAAAAAGCAAACACAAACACAAACTCAAACTGAAGTTGTATGCTTTCGAAATCAAAATCAACAAACCCCAAAACCCACCGTTCGAAATCGAAATCAACAAACCCCGCAACCCGCCGTTCAAAATCAAAATCAAAATCACAATCCGGCCGGTTATAACGACTGCTGTCGTGTTTGCAGATCTCCACAACCATCACTATCAGTGCCCCTTCGGTTCCTGCTTTTCATCCAGATCTCTACACCTCCACTACCATGATCGAAATTGTAGATCTAGAAAATGAGAACTTACTTTTAGTAATTATGATCGGAGAAGAAGAGCACATGAAAAAATCAAGAATCTGATTCCAAGCACATATGCTATAATCAAGAACACATGAAAAAATCAAGATGTAAAATCTCATCGGTGGGGTATGGATCTGACGCGATTCCGATGACGTGATTCTGGTCCGGGTTAGTTTACAGCGGCGGTTGGATCTAGGATAACGATAGCCGATGTTGGATATGAAGGAAATTAATCAGAATAGATCTGAGCTGTAAACTGTGCTAATCTATTCGTGCGTGTGCGTTTTCTTTATTATCCGGCGACAGTGGGTCTGCGATGGTTTGGTGGTGGCGGTGCTACCCAGGTACGATGGAGGTGGTGGTGGGATGAATATTTTGTTATCAAACTGTTTTTGTATTGATTTGGTAATGTTTTGATATTTTGATATTGAATGATTTATTTGGTATTGATATGTATTAGGGTTTGATAGAATGTTCTTTTGTTTGAGTGGGTGGGGAAGATGAGAGATGAAATGTGTGTTTTTTTTATGCATTATGAGGAAGATGTAACATATGCATCTGAGATGATGATAAAACTAGAAGATGATGAAGATAAAGGGTACCAAGAAGAAGGCAAGGGTAATTTGGTCATTTAGTTAGATTTAACGGAGATTTTTAATGAAAGTTAGCGAGAGTGGCACAAATTGCGGAAATTGACAACCACGGGGTACAAATTGCAGAAAAAATTCTCAAATGGCATAATCGGCCAAAAGTCAAGACCACGATGGCAAAAATTGCAAATTTCCCTTAATAATACTCCGTAATTAATAGATCCAAAAGTAATTTTTTTTAGAAAACAACAAAGGTTATGGATAGATTCAAGAAAATTGTATATAACCAGAATCCGAACAAAGATAAACAGTGATTAAAATCTAAACTCTGCCAGATATTTCAAAAAGATTGAATTGGATGAACCAATCTTCATCATCGATGACCTTTGTGCCAAGCCCCTTGAGCCCTTCTGGTGGGATCTCTGTAAGAGTGACGAGTGAGTAGAGTTCTTCCTTAGCATCTTCATCATCGTTCCTCTTCCTGGCAATCCTAACTCTTACTCTCCTTGGGACACTTCTGATACCTCGGCTCCAGATATGCTTGTTTAGCTTCACGTCCACTCTCATGTCGGTTGTACCCATGGCCTTCTGGGCAAACTTCCTGATTTCCTTAATGGCCTTGGGTGCCTTCTTCTTGAATGTGCATCCATGGAGACGCTTGTGGAGGTTGATGGTGTACTCCCGTGTTACAATCTCTTCCTTTCATCCTTTTGTTTTCTCCACCATTTTTTTACTTTCGTAAATACACCTTACCTGAGATCTGGGAGAGAAGATGAAACCAGAGAGATCCAAAAGTAATTAATTAATTATTAATAATTAAAAAGATCCAAATCTAAAACAAAAACATGTATACACCACTTTTTTTTGCAATCGATCTGATGCTACCTTTATAATAATTGAAAGATCCAAATTAAAAGTGGTCCGTAATATACTTATTCGAATTTAGATCTTCATCTAACATACATTTCTTTGTTTTGTTCATATGTTCTTCATGACTACCATTACCTCCACCGTTAACCATCGTAAAAAATAAACAGTGAGGCGAATTACCATCGTTAGTTCGTTACTAGATCTGGTGGTTTCCGGTTACGCAATTTCGGTCGTCCTTGTGCGTTTCCGGTGACGTACTTTTGCAATTCCGATCGGTGGATCTCGCCGGAGAAAAACAATGTGCAGACCTATCCAAATTGTTGATTGTGTTGTTTGATGAAATTAAAAGAAATATTAGGGTTATGGTTTATAATGATAATATGTGTTGAAATTAGGTGTTAAAGATGATGATTTCGTGATTTGGTGTTGGTCGCCGGATGTGATGGTGGATACGTTAGGAAAGAGAAAGAAACAAAATGTCATTTAACAACTCTTTTCCTTCTTCTTTTTTCTTTAATTAAAAATGCCATGTGTATATGAATATTCCATCTAAGCAATAATAATAATAATAATAAATGATAAATAGTGTGGGTTTACCGGTTCATCAGGTAGCGGGTTACCATATTACCTACATGAGTACAAAAACAACTAGTTTGCTGCGTACCAGAATAATAAATTGGGTTGGTTGCTTACCTGCAACGAAATGTGGCAGTTCATTGCTGATTTTGTTGATTAACCCTGCATGTTTGGTAGGAGGGAATGATAAAGAATGGAATCGAAGAGAAAGAGAATTAGTCTAGAGAAACATAATTCATTCCATTGTTTGGTATGAATAGAGAATCGAAATAGAGTAATGAACTAATGAATCATTCATATGTTTGGTGAATATATCCACAAGAATGGAGATGAATCTAAACAAAACTTTTGAATAAGTTGAATATGAATCGAATCATACTACACTTAACAAACATTTTTGAGTAACAAAAATATAAGTCGGCCAATTCATGTCATCATCAATACCACTGAACCAAATATAATTGAGTTACAAAATCAAGCTCTATAATTCATTAAACCAAACCTAAATTGAGTCAATAAAAATGTAAAAACAATTTTGTAAAAAGCAACCAACTAACAAATTAACACGCAGTTGGATACAAAATTAAAATTGTAAAGTTACCTAATCCTTTTTCAACTGCAAAACTATTTTTGAAAAAAGAAAAAATCTACAAAATCAAATCAAGATGTGAGACACATAGATAAACTATTACGAGTAAAACGATCAGAGCTTCACAATGGATTAACTTGACTATTAACACAAATCATCGTAATGAAAGCAATTGGTGTAGATCTGTTAGGCGGCTAGGGTTTCATTTCATTACAGGGATACTTAATAACTCCCTCTTACGCGAGAAGATAGTTGTGGTTTTGATAGTTTTTCTAATTTCTGAAACACCAGACGAATTGATAGCAACCGAATTGACGGTGATTTCTAGCCATGATCGGAGAGTTTAAAGAATTTGCAAGTTGGATAGAGTGAGAAGAAGAGAGCGCATCTGCTATGTTTGAGAAAAAAATTCAATGTATAAAAATCATGTGCGCTGCACATGTTAATTATTTGATTCACACTGGAGTTAAACGGAGAATGGATCCCTTCTATAATTGTCATTTCTCTCCTTTCCCTTCCTTTTTACGTGGAATTAAAAACAGAGAAAGAGAATGCAAAAACAATTCCCCGTTTCCATTCTCCGTTACCAACAAACAAGTGATTGTTTCTCTTTCCCTTTCTCCCATTCCCTTTCCATCGTACCAAACGCATAAGTACTTTCCTAACCACATAAAAAGCAGAGTAGTACTCCGGTAATTTGGAAGCAAAGTCAAAGAGTAAATGTTGATGATAAACTGGAAACAGCTCAAATTAAGTGGCAAGGACTGATATGAAATTTTCAATATAAACCAGATTCCTTGAAAGCGTTCACAAAATCTCTGCTTGTCCAGGTGGGAAGCTGCAGAGAAGAGAGAGATGTTAATTATACAGTATTATTGTTTGTATTATTAGATTGGAGAACTCAAAAGAAAAATAGCCCGTCGGCACATTATCGAATAGAAGCAGCCTTATAACAACAATACAAATAAACTTTACCTCAGTAACCCTACAGTTCAAGTGCCTCTCGATTTTTTCCATAATCATCTTGTCGGTATTACCACACAGAAAGTTGAATACAGCACCTGTAGCATTAAAAAGGCGTTTGTAAGGCTAGTAGCATCCTCTTGATAATTTACTTGTTTGCCAACTGGTAAACAAATAAATGACATGTAAACCTTCAATGAGGGCCCGTTCATTACATCACAGTTGAGGGACATTTTAAACATTAGACCCATAGTTAAGCATTGCAATAGCCAAGTCATATGGTAGATGAGTAAGAGACACACATATAATTAAGGAAAGGTACAATTCCAATCTACCATAAACTTGTCATTGAGAGATCAAAATTGTGATTTTTTAAGCTCGTATAGCCTTTTTTGGTTAGGGTAAATATATTTTGTCGGCATCGTACCCCCCCTGTTTGTTCCGAGTTAAGCAACCTACCCCTAAAACTCCCATTGTCTACAGAAAACTGGTTAATGTTGTATCGATATCGGCAATATGGTAACCGGTTACCGGGAGAACCGGTAAAATTACTTACGTGTCCTTTTTTAGGCCACATGATGTGGTTGCCACGTCATCATTTTGTAGATTGTAACAGGTAAAAACATAGTTTGCAAAGATTGTAGCACATAAATAACCAGTTTGTTGCATACATTGGGAGTTTTAGGGGTAGGTTGCTTAACTCGGAACAAACAGGGGGGGTACGATGCTGACAAAATATATTTACCCTTTTGGTTACAATTCGATGCAGGTAGTGAGTACTATCAAATATCAAAAGATTATGTAATATTTCAAAGTATGGCATACCATTAAACATATGCAAATAATTTGGACACACGAGAAGTGGAAGGTAAATAAAACGGTGAAATGAAAAGGCAACAACAAAGTATATATGTGTTACGTGACATATTTTGCATATATCATACTGACAGAAGTATCACCATGGCCATCAGAAGAATCATCTACAGCTAAAGGTTTATCCAGATAAGTGAATTGTGGGGGATACTACTAGTACTCCTTATTAAAGAAGAATCTGATGTTAATATGACTTTCGGAGAGTTACAGAAGCAATGTGTGAGTCATGAAAAGGGACAGACACACCCTGATGTTGGTACTTTAAGAATAATTCAATTGAATGTGAAATATGAAGTATGAGAAAAAAAAAGGATAGGACAGAATGTTTACTTCCCGCCATATACCAGTAATAACGAAAAGATTAGGAAACAGTCAAAACATATAATACAAAAGGCATTACCCTTAGAGCAAGAGCGCTTCAAGTATACGGCAATGTCAGGGTTTGACTCCTCTTCACACTCCGAAGAACCATGTGTTATTGGCAGATCATAATTAATGATCAAGCATATTTTTATACCTGAGTGCGAGATGGATTGGGCCGACTCGTTACTCTCCGCGGTTTGCGTAAGGACCCGTTACAGTGTATAGGACAACAGTAAGGGCGGTATGAATCGGTGATAGGAGATGAACAGTAATCTCCTAATGATGATAAATGTAGGTGATGAATAGTGATGAAGGCGTATTGTGAGGTCTTGGGCATGAATAATGCCCAAGTGTTTGTATTTATAGTGCCCTTCATTCACCTTGATCAGCAAGTTTGGACACGTGTCGTGATCTCATGGTACTTGATCGTACGGTTGACCGGTGATCTCGATGATACTATTCATCGTACGGTGTACTCACGATCGCCGGGGCACCAATCGTACGGCTAACACATGATCTTGGTTATACTGTTCATCGTACGGTGGATTCATGATCGTGGTAGTTTTAATCGTACGGCTATGATTGATACAGCCTGGGTGTGGGGTCCCTGTGATGACGTGGACCAATGATATTCAAGGCAAAAAACCCTTGTCGGCTCCTGGGGAGACCACCACTAACGTGGGTGGAATCCGTTATAAGGTTGTCCCCTGTCAGGGGACATGAACCCTATTTTGATGGGCTTGCGCCCTTTGCTGGGCTTTAGATTTATGGGCCTTCCTGTGGTTCTGTCTTCCCTGTCATTCGCACAGGCCGATCAATGTCTCGCCTGCGAAATGCTCGCTTGTGGTTTGCCTGTTAGTTTATCCGTCCTGTGATCAGAGAGTCGCCTGTTTAGTTTGTCAGGCTCATTTGGGATGGTACATGATTAAGTCCCCCCAGTTCAGTTTGCTGAGACTTGTATCAGGGGACTGAACTCCTCATTTGCATTTTCAGGTAAGATAGCTCAGGGAGCTTTAGTTACCAGGTTATTTTCAGGGAATGATATTTCAGGGATATTGGACCATGTATATGTTACATGAAGAGAAAATCATCGTCGGCCAGGCATCTAACTTGTACGTATGCTGACAGGGTTATGTGAACCCGGGATGTTTTGTTTGGCAGGGATGACGTGGCTTATTCTTAACTTTTCGTTTTTTGACTGATGGCGTCCCATCGTTGGGTCAGAAAGTGTGCAATTTAATTTCTCGAGGTGTCAAGGTTTGTTGGTGAATGTGTAAGTGGTAATGTGTGCGCGTGGAGCCATCCCTAGCGCTCCTGCTGACACTCTTGCCGGCCTGCCTCCTTTTGTTCCTGGCTGGTCTTTCCAGGCTGACAATCCAGGACGTGATCTTCAATCCTGTAGAGATTACGTCCTTCATGCCATGCCCCCTGCCATTGGAAAGAAGATGGCTTCGCTTAACGCTCGCCAGAGTATCAATCGTGGTCTCAAAGCTACTTTTGATTCTTTTATGTGGAACATTAATACCCTGAAGGTGTCGGATCGTTTGGAAAGGCTTTGCAGGAAATTGAGAATTGATCTGAAGGGTGAGCAGGCCAAAGCAGCCCAGGAGAGGGAGAGATTTGAGAAATTTAAAGCCGAACATTCCAGTGATATTGCTAAAGCTGATCAACTGAATATGGAGATTGAGACCTTGAAATCCCAACTTGCAGAGCAGGTAACTTTATCTAATCTTTTTTTTTTTTAGCATGTTGTCACTAGATTTGGTGATTTATTCCAACCTTTGGTTGTCCAGGCGAAGAAGTCTGAAGAGATGGAAGAAAGTCTCCAGCGCAGCGGCCAGGAGCTTAACGTCGCCCAGTCCCAGCGGGATGAGGCTTTTGCTGCCAGGGACAGGGCAATCACTGAGAGGGACCAGGCCGTTTCTGAAAGGAACCAAGCCTTTTTTGAGAGGGATGCTGCGTCTGAAGAAAAGAAGAAGTTGCAGGCTGGACTCCCAAGCCCGTTCATTACCGGATTGACCTGTCCAGGCATTTTGAACCCTTTTGGCAGGTTGGTTCAATGCTCTCGTGGACAGGGTCGACATGAAACGGCAACCTTGGCCGCTCAGTTTTTAAATCCGCTTCCAGAGGTGTTGGCTAGCCGGATTGATCCGGAGATTTCTAACAAGCTTGAAGCGGCTAAATCGACTTTGAAAAACCTGTCGACGTCTCCCTTCCTGGAAAGGCTTGCTGAAGATCTGGAAATGCCTGTTGAGGCCATTTTATCTATGAAGCCGTAGTTCGTGTGGGTGGACCTTTAAGTTTAACATTTGTGTAAGTTTAACATTTGTGTATGTAATCATCAGTGCACATTTATGTATGTAACATTTGCGTGTGTATTCTTTTAGATGTGACTTTTTGCTTTTGAATGCTTGTGTTATTTTGTACCAATTGGAATTTTTGCGCTATATGATAGCTTTGTGGTCATGACCTGGCAAATTCTAGTTTGCCGGCTGTGCGGGGAGGATCAGCTATCCAGCCTATTGGCGAATGCTTGTATCCTTCCTGCCCTGATCTGATTCAACGCTTTGCCAACCTACTGGTTGAGGTGAATCTCTGCCAGGGATAGGGCTAGAATTCACCTTCCGCTATGGCAGGACCGTCACTCCTGACTGCTATTCCGGATGATTGTGTCATTCGTGTGCAGGGAATGAGGCATTGTGGAGATGCATCGTGCAAATCCGGCCAACGTTATGGCCTTGTGCATATGACACTTCCCATATAAAGGGGGTATGTCCCTGGCACGCTTGCGATAGTTGTACAGTGTAAATACAAAGTAAGATAACTGTAGCTTGGCACGAACAACCTAGTTTTATTGATAAAAAAGTGATTCAACAAAACATGCCAATCAAGAGGGGTGATCAAGCCCTCCTGGGCTTACAGATAGTTGTTCAGACGTAACATTTTTTCAAGTTTGTTGCGTGCCATGTTCGTGGAACAGGGGTACCGTCCAGTTGAGACAAGCTGTAAGCTCCATTGCCATGGGCTGATGTTACTTGGTAGGGTCCTTCCCATTTCTGCCCGAGCTTTCCTGTATCTTCGACTCTGGATGCTTCGTTCTTTCTCCATACATAGTCCCCGAATTTGTACTGCTTGCTCTGTACCTTTCTGTTGTAGTACCTGGCCATTTTTTGTTTGTTTCTCTCTTGACGGATAGCCGCCATTTCCCTGATTTCTTCTGTTAGATTCAAGTTTTCCTGTAGGGATATCTCATTGGCGTCTTCTTCAAATGTTAGGATTCTCTCTGTGGGGACACTAATCTCTGCAGGGATTACTGCCTCTGTTCCATATACCAAACTGAAAGGGGTAACCCAGGTGCTATCATTTTTTGGCAATGTTCGGTGTGCCAACAGGACGTTCGGGAGTTCTTCGACCCATCCAGTCCTAGACTTTCCCAACCTAGCCTTGATCCCTGCAACAATGTCCCTGTTGGTCACCTCCACCTGTCCGTTAGCCTGAGGGTGTGCTACGGAAGTAAAGGTTTGTTTAATTGAGAGTTCTTCACACCATGATTTGAAGGGGTCGGCTGCGAACTGTGTCCCATTGTCACTTACAATCTCATGTGGGATTCCAAACCGGCACACAATGTTTTCCCAGACAAAGTTCACCATTTTCTTACCAGAGATCTGAGCCACGGGCTTTGCTTCCACCCACTTAGTGAAATAATCAATCGCTACCACAATGAATTTTACTCCTCCGGCCGCAGGTGGGAAAGGGCCTACAATATCGATCCCCCATTTGTAGAAAGGCCATAGAGAAGTGACAGGAATGAGATCATGTTTTGGGGTTCTGGAGATAGGTGCATGAATTTGGCAGGACTGACACTTTCGAACTATCTCCAGGGTGTCCTGATGCATTGTGGGCCAAAAATACCCCTGGCGCATTATCTTTCCTGTGATCGCACGTGGGCCTGAGTGGAGGCTACAGGAACCCTCATGGACCTCTCTGATAAGATTCTCCGCCTGTTTGGGACCGGCACACCTGAGATTCGGTCCCAAGAAAGATTTCCTGAGCAATTCTCCTTTCTCGATGAGATACATTGGTGCCTTAATCCTGATTTTTCTAGCCTAAGTCCTATCAGCAGGGAGTGTCCCATTAAGCAAGTAGTCCCTGATAGGGGTCATCCAATTGTTTTCGTCTTCATCGACTGGGTTAACTTCGTAACTGCTATTGATTGACTTTTGTTTTAGAACTTCGACCAACACTTCTTTGGTTAAGTGAGCAAAGGTGAGAGTTGCCAGCTTGCTTAAGACGTCAGCTTTCTTGTTCTGACTCCTTGGAACTTGATCAATTTTAAAGTAGCTGAACTTGCCTTTGATTTCTTGCACAACTTCCAAATATTTTTTCATTGCCTGCTCTTTGGCTTCAAAATTTCCGTTTACCTGGTTGGCCACCAGCTGCGAATCAACAAACACTTGGATGGACGTGATGTCCATCTGTTCAGCGATCTTTAGTCCGGCCGATTAGTGCCTCATATTCTGCTTCATTGTTCGTTGCAGGGAATTCGAACCTTAAAGCATAAGTGTGTTCTTCGCCAGCTGGACTTGTAAGGATTAGCCCCGCTCCTGACCCCCAGAGCTAGCTGCACCGTCAGTATAAAGTTCCCAAATTTCCGTTGGCTTACTGTTGACGGTCAGGGAGCTTTTTCCTTCTATCTCTCCTGGGAGCTCAGCCAGGAAGTCAGCCATTATTTGTCCCTTCATTGCACTCCTAGGGCAAAAAGTGATTTCATGCTCGCCTAGCTCTATTGCCCATTTTGCCATTCTCCCCGACTTTTCCGGTTTTAACAGTACCTGTTTGATTAGCTGATCGGTTAGCACCACTACTGGGTGTGCCTGGAAATACCTTCGCAGGCGCCTGGCTGTGTGTACCAGAGCTAGGACTAGCTTCTCTATTAGGGAATAATTTAATTCAGCGGGTTGAAGTGCTTTGCTGACAAAGTAGACAGGCATTTGAATCTTGTTTCTTTCGGCAATCAGGACCGAACTTATCGCTCCGCTTGAGGCTGCCAAGTACAGGGTTAGTGTTTCTCCTGGAATAGGTGCAGTTAGTGTAGGGAGTTCTGCCATGAGAGCTTTCATCTCCTGAAACGCTTGTTCAGCCTGTTCAGTCCACATAAAATCTTTCTTTGCTGTACCCTTTAAGGTTGAGAAAAAGGGCAAGGATCTCCCTGCCGCTTTAGACAGGAACCTGGTCAGGGCGGCCAATTTCCCTGAAAGGCTCTGAACTTCCTGTTTTGTTTTCGGGGAAGGCATGCCTGTTACCACTTGGACTTTTTCTGGGTTTGCCTTGAATCCGTCGGTTGTGATCACATGTCCCAGGAACATTCCCTCTTCAACTCCAAAACTGCATTTGCTGGGATTTAGCTTCATGTTGATGCCCCGAAGGGTGGTAAATGTTTCTGAAATGTCTTCCAACATGTTTGCTTCTGACGCACTTTTAATGACAAGGTCATCCACATATGCTTCCACATTTCGACCAATTTGACCTCTGAAGGCGGAGTCTATCACCCTCTGGTATGTAGCTCCCGCGTTTTTTAGCCCAAAGGGCATTTTTTTGTAACAAAAGATTCCCTGATTGGTGTGGAACGCTGTCTTGTCTTCATCATGTTCAGCCATTTGAATTTGGTGATAGCCCTTGTAAGCATCCAAGAAACATTTGAGCTTATAACTTGCTAAGGACTCTACTTTCCAGTCAATCTCAGGCAGCGGATAATTGTCTTTTGGGCAGGCTTTGTTTAAGTCTGAGTAATCAACACACATTCTCCAGGAGCCGTTAGGCTTCTTTACCATGACGGGGTTGGCCACCCATGTCTGGTACTTAACTTCTCTTAGTATCCCCGCGCCTACAAGGTCTTCTACTTCTTTTTGCAGGAAGGCGCTTCATTCTGGTGCATTCCCACGTTTCTTTTGTCTGGAAGGAGTCACTCCTGGTCTAACGTTCAGGGAGTGCTCAGCAATGCTTCGTGGGACCCCTATCATATCGGATGGCCGGAATGCAAAAACGTCCTGGTTTTCTATTAACAATGCTTTTAGCTGTTGCTTTATCCTGGTTGGGAGCTTCTTGCCAATACATACCGTCTGGTCTGGGTGTTCCTGGTTTATCACAATCGCCTCCTGTTCGTTGTCGGGTTGAGGTATACTTCCTGATTCGGGTGTATGGTTCACTTGAGAACATTCGATCTGTAGCAGCCTGTCCGCATGAACAGTTGCCACTCCTTCTGGCGTTGGAAAACGTACCATACCGTGGACTGTTGAGGTGATTGCTCTAAACTGGAGCATGGTTGTTCTTCCCAGTATAACGTTGTACTTAGAAGGAGAGCGAACAATTACAAAATCGAGCGTGGTTGTTCTGTATCGTGGGTAGGCTCCCAATGTAACTTCAAGCTTAATCTTCCCTATCGACCAATTTGTCTCTCATGAGAAACCTACTAGAGGTTGCAGGAACTCTTCCCTGCGACTTTTGATATGCTCTGGCAACTGTTCGAATCAATGCTCATACATGATCTCCGTATAACTACCACTGTCCAGATAAATTCTGCTGACTTGGAAGTTGGCTATTCTTGCCGTAATAACCAGTGGTTCTGCTGAGGGGTTTACATGATGTATGGCTGGGAATGCTATCTCCTGCAACTCCCATAATTCCACCTGTTCTATTTTTCGCTTCTGTCTTGGGGCTAGGGGGCTGATCATGAGTATTACCGCATCAGGCTTGGGTAATTCAGCTGTAGCTTTACCTTTTTTGGCTTCTCCCTGTTGGAATTCCTTGGCACCCTGGGCTAAGTGTTCCAACTTGCCATCTTTTATTGCTTTGTAGATTTGGGCCTTGAGCTCTCTGCATTCGTTAGTGTCATGGCCTGGTTCTTTGTGGTATTTGCAATACTTGCCATTTTCTTTTGCCTTAGAGTTCATGGGATTTGGCTTTTTCAACCCTTTGGCCACAGGCTCCGTTGCCAGTATTTCTTGCGGAGTTTTTGGCAGGGAGGCAATAAGCGTATCTTTTTCCGCATGCCTATTATAAGGCTGGAATCTATTTCCCTTTCCAAATTTTCCTCCCTGTAGTCCCTTACCCTTCCCCTGATAAGGTTGGGACCTGTGGTCATTTTTCGAGTTGTTGGCGGCCTGCTTGATCCTCTGATTAAGCTTGCGTTTTTCCATCGCCCTAGCATAGTCCCTGGTTTGAGATACTTGTATAGCAAAAGTTGATGGTGTATCGCCGATGAATTTGTCTACTAGTGCCTGAAATCTGCTTTCATCCAAACATGATATAAAACCTGATACCTGCTGACTTTCCGGTAGTCCTGGTATTTTCAGGCATTCATCAGTGTATCTGCCTACAAAATCTTCCAATGACTCGTGAGGGTGTTGTTTTATCATGTGCGCCTCTACATGTGATCTTACATGCTTCTTTTTCTGGTGGAAATGGCTTACAAACTTTCGCCTTATATCGTCGAAACAAGTGATGCTTCTTTCAGGTAGATCCCAAAACCAAGACTTAGCATACGATCTCAGGACTGATGGGAACATTTGACAGGCTACTGCATCCTCCCAGTGCTGAGTTTTAATCACATGATGGAATGACTGTATGAAGTCTTCATGGTCTGTAGTTCCATCATAGATTCCAAGATTAGCAGGTACTGTAACTCCCAGAGGGAGTGGAACGTTGGCGATAGCCGGGTGAAATTGTGTATTTGAGTCAGGGATTACGTTTTGCGGTTGCGGTGTTTTTCCCTGCATTACTGCCAGGAGGTTTGCTAGCATTGGTGGCAATGGCGGTGGAGGGAGTGGTATTACTGCTGGCTGCATTAGTTGTGTCAGGAGTTGACCCAGAGCATTTGTGGTCTCCTGCACAGATGACCCCTGTGTGTTTTGGGGAGGTGCTTGCTGAAATGATGCGTTCTGAAATGGCATCTGTTGAGGTGGCGCATGCTGATATGAAGCTTGCTGGTAGCTATGCATTGATGGTTGTGGAAATGGTGCCTGTTGGTATGGTACCTGCTGGAATGGCACCTGCTGAAATGATACTTGTGGGAATGGTATTTGTTGAAATGGCACCTGCTGGAACGACGCCTGTTGAAAGGGTACTTGCTGGAATGGTACCTGCTGGAATGATGGTGGAATGTTGTGTTGTGGAAACTGTTGGAAATTTTGCACCAGTGGCTGCTGAAATGTCTGTTGAGGAGGTTGTTGACCGACACTTGATTGAGCCTGTGCGAATGGCTGAGAACCCAAGCCGTGTAAGGGCTGTTGCCCACCTCCTGGTGTTGGTCCTTGAGATTGCAATGTCTGCCCCCCTGGAGTGGTGAAATCCAGATGGCGGCGTGCTTCTTCCAGCACCTGTCTCCGATTCCATGCAGCCATCTCTCCAGCATTTGGCAATGGCACTTGTGTGTTTTGAGCCGTAAACTGCATCATGTTTTCACCGACCGTTGGAGTCGGACCGGTGTTGGATGTCATGATATCTAAGTTACTGAGTCTGAGTTAGAAAATCAGTTAGAAATAATTTGCTAGCTCAATAAAAGAGTTAGGGTTTCAACAAATGGATGGCGCCATTTGATCAAGCATATTTTTATACCTGAGTGCGAGATGGATTGGGCCGACTCGTTACTCTCCGCGGTTTGCGTAAGGACCCGTTACAGTGTATAGGACAACAGTAAGGGCGGTATGAATCGGTGATAGGAGATGAACAGTAATCTCCTAATGATGATAAATGTAGGTGATGAATAGTGATGAAGGCGTATTGTGAGGTCTTGGGCATGAATAATGCCCAAGTGTTTGTATTTATAGTGCCCTTCATTCACCTTGATCAGCAAGTTTGGACACGTGTTGTGATCTCATGGTACTTGATCGTACGGCTGACCGGTGATCTCGATGATACTATTCATCATACGGTGTACTCACGATCGCCAGGGCACCAATCATACGGCTGACACATGATCTTGGTTATACTGTTCATCGTACGGTGGATTCATGATCGTGGTAGTTTTAATCGTACGGCTACGATTGATACAGCCTGGGTGTGGGGTCCCTGTGATGACGTGGACCAATGATATTCAAGGCAGAAAACCCTTGTCGGCTCCTGGGGAGACCACCACTAAAGTGGGTGGAATCCGTTATAAGGTTGTCCCCTGTCAGGGGACATGAACCCTATTTTGATGGGCTTGCGCCCTTTGCTGGGCTTTAGATTTATGGGCCTTCCTGTGGTTATGTCTTCCCTGTCATTCGCACATGCCGATCAAGGTCTCGCCTGCGAAACGCTCGCTTGTGGTTTGCCTGTTAGTTTATCCGTCCTGTGATCAGAGAGTCGCCTGTTTAGTTTGTCAGGCTCATTTGGGATGGTACATGATTAATTAACAACCAAATTAACCTGAAAGGGGTACGTGTATGGAACAAATATAAGTTGTATGTATGTACGCATATAAAGGAAAAGAAAAAGAAAAAGAAAAAGAAAAGAAAAAGAGAGAAGATTAGATCGAACACTTGATTGATTGATTATTCCATCAAGACGGTCGGGTGTGACTAAAATCTGAGTGAACTCCTTATTGAATAGCTTGATTTGCACATATCTCTCCTCTTTTGGAAGGGAGTCATTAACTGTTACAGCATTGAATTCAGCCTCATGAAGTTGATTGATCAACATATTAGCAGTTTATAGTGTGTTGACATATATGATGGCCTGGTTGATAAGCGCCCCAAATGTCATTATTTTGTCGATAACAGCCTCTACCTTGGCGGCCTCATCAGGTAAAACGACTTTAAACTCCTTGACACGATTTAAAGAGAGTTTTGACAGTTGGTGTTCCATCTTCAAATAATTAATTAAAATTTGTAAAACAATTAATATGTTGAGTGCATCAGCAAGATTAACCTGATACTAATAGTTCTAACACATATCAGCAGCCATTATGAATTTGAAAAACTTACTAGATGAATAATTAAGGCTCAAAAACTTTATATACGATTGGCTTTGCGGTCGAGAAATTGTTCCCTTAGGTTTTTTGTTTTTATTTTTTTGTCAAATTATAGATCGATCGATCGATCGAGTGAAAGGGAATGGGCCGGGTTGGAGTTTTTTCTATGCACGTTTATATATTTCTTCTAATGGGGTTAATTAATACACAAATTAAAATTTTCAATTTCATTACCAAATTTTCATTTTGTTCAATTATGTCACTCAACTTAGGAAACCAGATAAGAAGTGGGATATCCCGGTTATAACCAAATCGATGTTGAATTATCAAAGCAATGGTATCAATAAAAGATGTATTATTTCCATTTGAATTTTGAGGAATTCTTAAGATAAGAAGATAATTCACATTTCCCTGAAATACAATAACTAATTGGACCAAAGAAATAGGATATACTTCTACAAAAATGAGAGTTCGGTAACAAAAATGAACATTTCCTAAAATATAGTCACGAAATTCAACATTTTCGTAAAGTACATTAACAAAATTGAACGTAATTCATTTGAACAAAATGAAATATTTAAATGTTCAGTAATTTAATTGAACAAGATGAAAGTTCAGTGATGAAATTAAACATTTTGATAAAGTACAATAACCACTAACTAATATATGTATTAATACCCTTCTTCTAATTGGTCATGCACTTTAACAAAGAAAACACTAATAACTAAGATCTTTAACAAAGAAAACACTAATAACTAAGATCTAATATAACTTATGTTAACTATTCAACTAATAGGTATTGTAAATATGGTGGGGTTTTTTCTCATGTCTCGGTGTTTCTGATATCGGCATGAGTTTTTTCACCCCTTTTGCAATCTTTGCAGTTAAGGTTCCGGGTAGAATCTAGAATATGTAATTGTTGTATTTCTGGATTTTTGTTTTTTGGTCTCTAGCCCCTTGCTAGTTGATCGTTATATATTCATTTTTCTTTTTGCCGTTCAAAAAATATATATATATGACATAAAATTTGATGTATTGAAGAGTGTTGAGTCCAATTTGAGATCTTATGAAATCTTGACGCAACCAATATATCCAAGGATAATTATGTTTGCCTATAAAAAGTGTACTCGAATCGACGAACTACACATCCGTCTAGTATATGATAAACATCTACGATCTTTGTCTTCAATATGATTATGTATTTTGAATTTGTGACCACCTTACTCGAGAGTTAAGAATGTGTCTTGTGTAGGTATACATTTTCAGTAATGTTCCCTTCGGTTCCAATTCTCACAAACCCTTCAAAACTGATTTGATGAATCTTTGTTTTCCACTTTAAGATATGATATTTGATCATAGTCTTTATCATCACCCTCAAACCCTCACCATCACCATTGTTCGCTTGTTGCAATTGTTGGCCAGCACCAATCAACACATCTTCCGTCACAGTCTTCTTGTGGCCTTGACAAAAAGTTCCCAATGATTTATCCCCGATAAGAAGACCACCGTTATGTAAACTCATAATAATATCAACATAACAGATAGTCATGCCATTGTTGGGGTTGGTGATATCAAGTATAAAAACAACAGAGTTATTTTCAACAACACTCTCGTTTTGTTGAACTTTTGACACGTTTTGGTTACCCAGTAGTGGAATGTAGACGTTGCTGATGGTGAATTTGGGGCTTCGTGGTCTCGTGCTTAACCAGATCACCACACCGGTCAAGCTCAAAACAATCACAACTTGAATGAACCAACAGTAGATAGCAAAAGGGCTTTCTGATCCCTTTCTCCTAACCATGTTTACAAGTTAATTAAACTAATGTTATGAGAAAATTAAACTTGAATGCTTTGTGGCTTTTTGTATGCTAAGAAACTTCTTTGATATGATTTATGTAACATAGTATGTGCATTATATATGCAAAGAAGATTAGTACTGGAATTGATCTTTTTTCTTCCATAGAGCAACTATGCTATAATGAGTTGTATCTTTGTGCAGTGAAAGTTGTACATTGATCTGGTTTTGTTGATATTTTGTCCCTTAATGAAGTAGTCTTTCGATGAAGTGCATCTTTTTATTCGTTCTTAATCTCTTTTTTGGTGTCTCTTTGATGGAAAGTTTAACTTTAGACGTTGGAAGTCTCTTGTTCGGGTTTTCCTTAGTTGTGAACCTCTCTTTTTGACATTAGTTGTGACTTAGCATGGAGGTGGTATACCAACGCGTTAATCAAAAGTAAGTTGCTTATAATAATCCAAAAGCTTAACTGAATTATAAACATGTAAACAATGCCAAAAATTGCCAACATTATTTTTTTCTTCCAAAAAACAGACTCGGACTCGCATTACATCAATTAAGAACAAGTATATCGCAACTGATTCTTAAATTCACAACACTTTGGTTGATTGGACAATCTCCATACCGCTAAGCCAAAGCCTAAAAGTTACAATCTTTAGAATCATTTTATGTGTTGCAACTCAATCAGTCTATTTTATGAACATTTATTTACAGGTTTCTAAAGTGACTACCTCGAACGGGCTATTTCTACTCTCGACTCTTTTGTTACAAGACATGTCATATGATCCTACACAAAGTACATACAAGAATCGGTTACAACGGAGAGAAAGGCAACTTCATCATCAAGTGAAATATACAGGACATTTCTTTCCTTTGTCACTTGGTAGTATCATCCCATTAGGCCCAACCCCTATCTGACAATTGGCATGCATTTTGTGGCTCCTGCTGTCCCAGGTGGACACCTTGAACCGTATCGTTGACGTCACGTCAAGCCTAAACGGCACAGCCCCACGTTTCCGGGCAGCCAAGAACTGCATCCAACGGTCATTATTGACCTTCAATTCTGATCCGGACAATGCGCCATAAATGATGGCTGTGTTTTTAGGTGATTGATAGAAAGGAAACAGTAGTGGCGTTTCTGCAATAGTTTGATCCTGATAGTACAAAGTTAGATTCATCGTGTCGTAGTAAATCCCTATTTCAAGATTTGGGTTACGGGCAGTCATGTTAAAGGTTACATGCGCAGATGAAAACCCATTTGTTTCAGCTAAACTAGGGATCGAAAATTCATGTATATGGAACCTGGGACGATGTGGGCGTAGACCAAGCCATAGAATGAACGCTACTAAACCAACAGTGAATAATATGCAAAGAAAAACCGCACATATTAGCTTTGTAATACGAGTAGTTAGACTTTCTTGAACATTGTGCCTATTGTACTTGGCGCTGTGATCCTGCCTCACCGGGTGGCCATTTGTAAGGCCCCCATGGTTAAGACGGTCGTTTGTGAGGCTTCCATGGTTAAGGCGGCCATTTGTGAGGCTACCATGGTTAAACCGGTCATTTGGAGTATCTTGGATGCGAATTTGGTGGTGAGGAGTCATCATTGTTGTGGTAGGGCCGTGGTCGGTCCCAGAAGATTTTTGGGGGTAAAAAATATTGGGTTGGGGTTTTTATCTTGTGACAAAAATAAGGTGCCCTTAAAAGGAAGGGATGGCCAGTGGAGGTCATATGATGGTAGAAAGGAAAGAATAAAGGGTGGTTTTTACCTTTGGGTGATCTTTTAGGTTTCTAATAAAGGAAGCGGTTATGATAGTCTAGTTATACATTAGAAGCTATGGGTATTTCTTGTGGTACATGACAAGTATTGTATATGATAATGATAATGAAAATGTATAGCCAATTAGCTAGTTGGAGGTAACAACTAACAACTTACAATACACACTTTATATGAAAACCCAAAGCTAAGACAAGAAGTTATAAAGTATAAACACCCTTTGACATAATAGGACCACAACCTGAAACTTTATGATTATGATAGAACTTTACCTAATGGCACTGAAAGTTTTATTGTTTGCCTGTGACTTTTTCCCCAACACAAATTAAAGTAATTAGCACCTATCTTATGCCCATCAATTCCTTTAGAAATCAAGATGATTGTCAATAACACACCCTTAGTTTCAATCATCATCCCTTCAAATATATGACAACCAATGTTGCTACTGCAGTACTACAGTAAGCTCCTCGTATAGTACTATTATGATTGACAACTTATTAGCCTGCAACTTGTCAGCTCAAAGACATTTCGCAGTCGATCAAAATCTCCTTGTGGCTTGTTTAGCCTTCATTTCCATTTTCGTTCCAGTAACCAGCCTTATGACTTACTTGAAACATGCAGGTACCATCATTTTTCTTAGGATGTTGGTCAATTAAACACTCATTTGACTAGAATTTAGGCCAAGGACAAATTATAATCTTAGGTTCAACCTTCATTTCTAATTTTGATCTTCAAGCATAGTATAGAATATAATGGTATAACATATCTTCATGAGTTGTATGTACAGTAAGAGCAGAGCTAGGTATATAATATATAAACAGACTTGTAAACAGACTTCTAATACTTTATAATTCTAGTAGCGTTTTGAGATTCGTGGCATTGAGCACCTGTTTCTCCGGTCTTGGTAGAGTCTCAATACAGTAACTGCAGTCTCTTCAATTGCTTTTCCAGTCACTTCTGTAATCATAAAGAATAAAACATCAAAATGACAAAACCAACTTCATAAAAATGAACTTTCAATCAATGATAAGAGAGTTGTAGATATATAGTACTCACCGATTACCGGCCAAGTGGGATTCTGTGCAAAAATCTTACAAGCAAAATCAAGCTCCTCCCTCACGTGATCCATATCTGAGTAATTAGTCATCATATGATCAGCAAATCCTAAGGTTTTTGCTCTTGCTCTTCTTATTGTTTGCAGAACAACTGGATTTATAGTCAAAGCAAAAACCTTCTCCTGGTCAATCTCAAATAGCGTATTTGGCACTGTTACTCCCATAACAAGAGGCACATTTGCCACTTTAAATCCTTTCTGCGCTAAATAAATCGACAAAGGAGTCTTTCCTGTTCGTGAAACACCAGCAAGAACAATATCCGCTTTGTGTAAATTCTGAGGTAAAGCTCCATCATCTTGTTTTATGGTGAACTCAATTGCATCAATTCTCTTGAAATAATCTTCAGTCAGTGGATTTTTCCTGCCCGGAGCACCACGAGGTAGTCCGGAAGGTGAAGCACCTAAATGCAAGGCGATTGCCTCAGTAATTGGACTGAGTATATCCGTAGATGGAACTCCCCATCTTTTGCAAGCGTGTAGCGCTGATGCAGCCATGTTTTCATCAGCTAGTGTGTATATCAGCATTGCTCCTTCCCGAGCCGCTTGCTTTATTATCTCCATAAGCTTTTCAACATCATCAATCTAAATTTCCAAAGAAAAAAAATTTAAAACACTAGAAAATTCAGGAAAATTTGAGGTCAAGAACTAGAAATGTTTGGTACCCTGTTTTAAAATGACTATGTGATATAAAATAATCATAATCTGATAACCATTTGTAACATAACAAGTACTGTTTGACATTGCGTTTTAGAAGTGATCATGCAATATTAAATAATCAGAATCAGATAATCACTTGTAACAAAAAAGGATCGTCTGGCATCGCATATTACAAGTGATTGATTCTGTGATATACAATTATCAGAATCAGATAACTGAAAATCTGTTGCATTAAAACGAGTTGCTATACATACTTTTCGGGAATAAGATAATGTAATGTTAACATTAAGCGACTCACGTAATAATATTGGTAATTGAAAGACATAGATTACTATCTTCATCCTGAATTTCTCACATACATAAAATAAATCATCCCTAACTTACACTAACATTAAGCAAGCTTATAAAGTGCTATCATTATGCATAATTTCCCCAAATTTTATTAAATGCATATCAAATACTTGATAATATCAAATACTTGATAAGAATTAGAATGTAAATAAAATATGTGTAATGAAATATATACCCCGGAGAACAAGTGAGTATTAACCGGACAACCACGATCAACCAAGCAATAATCAAATTGACCTAAAGCCGCGTTAACGGAATGTTCAGCCGTCCATCCAGTACCATCGGAAACCATATAAATATGTTTCGTTCCGGCAGCCGCAGCCTCCTCCATCTCAGCTACACAAACGTCGTCGTCTTCATCCGAAGAATAGTACGGACTAGCAGCAGTTGATTCACTGTCGCCGGACCGCCGAACCGGTCGCTCAATAACTTGTGTGTTTTGCAACGGTGTCCGTTGAACCGGGCGGTCTAATTTGACGCCGGATCTGATTGCACGAGCTCTGGACCATCGGAGTAATTGAGAGCTACCTTTGTTGAGTTTACGGTTGTCGGATTTTGGTGGACGGTGGTTTGTTTGGTTCGGGTCGGGTGTAGGTCCGGAAATTGGCGGTGTGGATTTTGGGGGAAGGTTGGATAACGTTGATGAAGATATCATTTTTCTTTTTTCAGTTTTTTATTTTATTTTTTAAACTTATCTTATTTTAATTTATAAATGAGAAAGTTCTTCTTTTTAACGGTCTTTTTTATTTATTTTTTTGTATTTTCTTAATAAGATAAATTTTCAATAAATAAATGATTTTTCAAATGACCTACCTTTGATTCAGGAATCAAAATAAGATCTATTACTAATAGTGTGTATCGAACATTTCAGACTTACGTTATATCTATCAAATCTTCAATTATCGTAGTTCGTATGTAATTTGGCTGACATATTATTCATATAAGTTAGTGCGTGTTATCAACACAAATTGTTAGCTCGTAAAAAAAACAAATAGCGCTGTTAAATAACAAGTTAATTGCATAGAATTTGGTACAATTGATACAAATATTAAATATAGAAAAATAACGTGTTGCTATATACGTACGTATATATATCTTATCTTATCTTCTTGTATTATCTTATCTTATTATATACGGAGTATTCTTATTATATACGGAGTATATAAAAAGAACACATTTGTTCAAATCTTGACACATTAGTTCTTCTTAAGTTGGCATGTGTACTCCATTGACATTTATTAATTTCTTAATAATATAATAATATGTTAAACATTAATACTTATACCCAAAATCTTGTTATCTCTTTACACATATTTAGTTACTTATACATATTATTGAATATTGCTAAAATTGTTTATAGAAATAAACCAAAAAAAGCTATTGATCGATATGAATCATAATAAGGTTTAGAAATAAAGACCAACATGAAAATCAAATGTACGAAGATGGTTAATTTGAAAGATAACAATAAATGAAGTTCGTTTGCATGGCAACAATTTAATTATTAGGAGCAAATTGGATTTAAGATTGTGATCAAATCATCAATCATCCGGACATGATATGTTCATGTTAATACTTCTAAGTTACAATGCATCTACGTCTGGATTATTTTGTGTTCTTTTATCAAAAGTTTCGCTTCTACAATCTAATTTTTTAACTTTCACTAGCAAATTTTATCTAACCTTTTCCAAAATTTATGAGGTTAATTGATGTCTACTATTCTGTCATGTACTATACGTCCTCATTTTTTATCAACCCTATTTACTTTTCCAATTTATATTATTGGACTTTTATTGCAAACTTTGTTTGATCTTCTTTGAAATTTATCATGTTCATGTCTATTTTTTGTGATGTTCATATCTTGATTTGCATTTATCTATCAAACACTTTCGCCATCTACATAGCATATCTTAGGCTTCAAAATTTATGATATGAAAGCCTACTCTTTTGACGAGCCTGCATCTTATTTTAAACTTTTAGTTGTCAAACGATTCAGTTTTACTATCTCAATCTATACTTATCTTTGAAGTGCCAAAAAAATAATAAGGCTTTTTTAAATATATAAGGTTTTACCGTTTCGATTAAATACCAATTGCAACCTTGAGATAATATACATATAACACTACAAAAATCAATGTTAACCTTTTTGAATGCGATGCACGGCTCAAAATTTTACTAGTTTTTGCATATATGTAGGTAGGTATGTATATTGTACATTTTAAGTGGTGTTAATATCGGGTTATTCGAATATTAAATCGTTATATATGTCAATTGAATTCGACGTTATGGAATATATTAGGACATTAAATTTTTAAAAGTAGCTTTAATTTAATGTGTCATACATTTGAGTCATAAATAAATGTCTACTTCTTCCACCTATAAATTCTAAACTTCTCCTTCACTATATTCATATATCACGTAAACAAAGCCTGACTTTAAGCTTCTCAATATGAAGATTGAATACCTCTATGCTTTTTTCCTAGCAACTAATTTGATTAACTGTAATCTTAACTCTTATCTATTTTATACATTTCTAGCTTTTATGTCATATCATTATCATATGTAATAAGTTTATGTATATTAATAATTTTCAGGTGTTCATTCAACGATTTTCACAATTAAAAACAATTGCCCATATAACATCGCGCCAGCAACTTTGACAAGTAAAGGAGCACAAGTATCAACAGGATTTGAACTGGCACCACAAACCTCAAACACGATCAACGTACCACCACCATGGTCCGGACGAGTGTGGGCCCGGTTCCAATGTTCAAATAACGGGGAAAGATTCTCTTGTAATAGCGCGGATTGTGGTTCGGGTCAAGTAACATGCAATGGTAGTGGTGCAAAACCACCTGCAACGCTTGTTGAGTTTACTCTAGCAGATCAAAATTCTAAAGACTTTTACGACGTTAGCCTTGTTGATAGATTTAATTTACCAGTTTCACTGGTCCCACAAGGTGGTGGTTGTCCTATGATACTGGTTGTCTGGTTGATATTAACGCTAAATGTCCACAAGAACTCTCCGTAAAAGATGGTTCTGGTGGAACAATTGGGTGTAATAGTGCTTGTGCTCGTTTTAACCTCCCGCAATATTGTTGCACGGGAGATCATGGTACACCGGATACATGCCCCCTGATAAACGCCAAAATGTACTAAATTATAGTACTAATTACCCCTTTGTTTGATAGGTTTCTAATGCATTTTGTGTGAATAAGATACTTATTTCGTTCATATTTGCATTTAGGAGATTTATTGGAGCTTGGATCAAAAAGGAACGGAAAACGAGCTTATTTTGAAGAAAAGTTACTAAAAGAATAAAACATTGGACAAGAGAAGATTGGATCGAGGAAAAGAAGCTAAGAGAGTGAAGATAGGCAATATTGGATTTGAATAAGTGTAAATGAAGCTCGAATCGGAAAGAGAATGAAAGATGAGCTGAAAATGAAGAAAAATGTAAAAGCTGAGTTTTCGGCTATGCGTTAGTATTTTGGCCATAACTTCTTCATACGAACTCCGATTGGGGTGATTCAACTTGGAGAATTTAGCTAACAAACAGGGCTACAACTTTCATTTTTTGGTCGTGGGCTAGTTTTGCAATCCATACGGCATATGGACATCCATACGGCGTATGGATTGGTCGGCCAGAATCCTTAAATTTTCACTTTGCCTCATTTTAACCCTAACTTCCACCATAAACCCTAAGTCGACTAAAGCTTGTTCCAGAGGCTTTTTGATGATGTTTTGGAGGCACAAGAAGATAGAAAGCAAGAAGATTTGAAGCCCTTTCTATTGTTCAATCATTCTTTCGGTTTCTCGGTTCGAATTCGTTTCTATCTTTCATTTGATTATGATTTCTAGTATTTATTCGAATCTGATTATCTGTAATAGCATGATTGGCTAAGCATTTTGTGTGTTTGCTTAGATGATAATACTTAAATGATGGATTGATTATTAAAAAATGCGAATCGTATTGGATTTTATTCAAGTTTATGTGTTCATTTGTTGATCCTTGGTTATTGAATGAATATTGCTAATTACCTAACGTGGTTTTATGATTAATAGAGATTGAGTTCCTTTTGATCATAATATTATTGATGATTGTTGGTTTTAATTGAGAATTATCACCGAATAGATTGAGTTTGACGGGTTAAGGATAATAATTGGTAATATTTGTTGATGAACAAGATAATTAGAAATAGTTATAGACTTTGTTGATTCAAGTTATGAGAATAAATCACATAAACGGTGTTGAATTAATATAAAACACAATTAGGTGGGCAACGTTAAATTGAACTGTTAGCGGGTTGAAAACAACTTCATGTCTTTCTTAATTGTGTTAATTCAATTTATCTTGTAAGGAAAATTGATACATTTGTTATAGCACAATAAAATCCATACGTGAGCATTCTAAATAAAGTGATTTCCAGATTTTAAGGAAAGTAATCTAAGTAAATGCATTTCTTTTATCATTTGAATTAAATCTTTTATTTAAGTAATTATTTTGGTATTTCTTTGTTTTATAATTAAGTTTTATTTAATAAATCATTTCTTATAATTGTTTATCAATTGTTCGATCGGAACTAAAACGCCCCCCAATATTTACTGCTTTCATTATTTGCATCAATTTCCAATTTATTTAATTTGACATACGTTCCCTATGTTCGACTCGTACTTACCAAGTCTATACTAACATTCGATCGGGTATTCTTGCTTGGTTGCTTGAAAGTATTTATTAGGTATTTCAATTTATAAATTATAAAACAAGACGCGCTTTCATAGCACATCAAGTTTTTGGCGCCGCTGCCGGGGAACGGTTTGATTCAATTTGATAAATTGGAATTTGTTTTCTGTAAATTATCAGTTTTAATTTAATCTTTATTTACCTATTTATTTGTATTATCTGTGTATAGGATTAGTTTATATTTTGTGTTATATTAATAGTCTTGTTCTACCCTTCGTATTTGGAGGACGATTTCGGAGAATATTTACGAGCTCTCTTTGAACCGCCCATCGATCAATCGGAACCAGATTTAGAAATGGCAGACGACATTGCCAATATGACTCTCGAGGAATATTCGAGCAGAAGGCGTAGCGACCTTGGCCCAGGAGTTGTGAGGCCCGCAATTGCAGAAAACGTCGAGTTCGAGATAAAGGGACAATTCCTAAAAGAGCTTAGGGAAAACCCGTTTCGAGGAGAGGAGAGAGAAGATGCTAACGAGCACGTGGAAAAGATTGAGGAGATTGCCGATATGTTCAGCATCCCTAACATTACAAGCGATCAAGTCATGCTCCGCGTGTTCCCAAGAACACTCAAGGGAGCCGCAAAAAGATGGATTACTAATGAACCAGCTGGATCCATCACCACGTGGGAAGATCTCCGCATAAAGTTTCTAAAGATGTACTGCCTGCCATCCAAAACTTCGAAGATGATCGACGAGATTAGGAATTTCAAGCAAGAAGTTGATGAGTCGCTACACCAAGCGTGGGAAAGGTACCAGGACTTGATGCATAAATGTCCACAGCACGACCTAAACGACCAGCAAATTATAATGGTATTCTATAGAGGAGTGGATCGTGCTACAAGACAGCAATTAGATGCTCAAGGACATATCCCGAAGAAGATTCCTAGGGACGCCTTAGCAGCTATTCGCGACCAAGCAAATCATTCTCGGTTATGGGATGATGGTTCCTCTAGAAGAATGAGGTCAATTAGCAATGACGATGGACTCGCCGTCATAACCGCCAAGCTGGACAGCATGGGAAGAGACATAAAAAAAGTGACTGAGACTGTCCATGCAATCCAAATAGGGTGTGACAACTGTTGAGGAACGCATTTAGTCAAGGATTGTCCCGAAATAAATTCTGTAGAAGTGAGAGAGGAAGTTAAATGTGTGGAAACTCACGGAACCTACTGCCAAGGCAGAAGGGAATTTTTCCTAAGACCATACCAGGAAGGAGGTCGCCAGTTCAGCCAGGCTCAGCCAGAGTTTTTCACTAAGGAACTACCCTCGGCAACCTTCCCTGACAAGAAACCCAATTTGGAAGAAATGATGGGGAAGTTTTTGATCGCTAACGAGAATTTTATTGCGAAGTCTGGACAGCGGATGGACGCCATTGAAGCATTAGTTCGGAATCAAGGAGCGGCGATCAAGCAAATTGAGGGAACCATTTCCAGCATAGCTAAAGTTCTCCAAGAGAGACGCCCGGGTACTTTACCAGGATGCACCGAAACCAACCCAGAGATCATGCAAAGGTAGTGACTACCAGAAGTGGAAATGTTCATGAAAACCTTAAGTTTCAAAAGAATCATGTGTCGAAGCTTTTTCCTGAAAAGGAGAAGGAAGCTGAGGTTGACAAAAATTCAAGGGTGGACACAAAAGCTGATCAAATTGCTAGGGATAAGCAATATGCGCAGGATCATGCGCCACCCCCACCTTACCCAGCAGCTTTGAGGAGAGGAAAATATGAAGCTCATGACCATCAATTTCTTGAGAATTTGAAGCAACTCCACATTAACATTCCGTTTGTGGAGGTCATTGCTCAAATACCTAAGTATGCAAGATATTTGAAGGAACTTTTGACTAATAAGAGCAAGTTGCCTGAAGCAACCACTGTAATAATGAACGAGCGATGCTCGGCCGTGATGCAAAACAAGTTACCACCAAAAATGAAGGATCCGGGGAGTATCACTATTCCCTGTTTAATTGGTAAGTTAGACATCGCGAATGCACTAGCGGATCTCGGGGCTAGCATATCTATTATGCCTTATACTATGTACGCTAGACTTGGGCTAGGAAAACCTAAGTCCATCCGAATGTGCATCGAGTTGGCTGATCACTCTGTTCAATACCCCAAAGGGATGGTTAAGAACGTTTTAGTCAAGGTTGATAAGTTTGTGTTTCCCTGTGACTTTGTGATTCTCGACATGGTAGAGGATCCTAAGGTGCCGATTATTCTAGGTAGACCCTTCATTGCTACTTCCAGAGCATTGATCGATGTTTTTGATAGGAAAATAACCATGAGATTGGGGGATGAGAAGGTTGTATTTAATGTGAATGAATCTATGCAATATCCAGAATCAGTGGATGAGACTTGTTACTTTGCTAGCATGAGAGAATTATCTGAGGATGACGAGAGTTTTCAAAGTTTGAAGGATGACGTAGATTTAGACCCAATGATTCTTGAAGGATGGAAGGGAAGCCTCGCGACAATCCGTGACATCGACAAGTTCGATAAATTGCCTGTGGAGATCGAGACAACGTGCGAGAAAGATTTAGAAAATGAAGGCATTAAGTTAAGGGAGAGTGAAGAGTTGATTTTGACAAATGGAATTTCGATTAAAACGGAGACGCGAATTACTAGGCATAGTATCCCATATTCAAGAAAGAAGGTTTGGATTAGTGATATTGAATCGCATCTTACGAATGCACAATTGGAGAAAGTGTTAGGAATGAATGCTTATGTTAACGCCCGATTATATATGAAGCGCACCAAGAAATGGCATGATTCACGTTTTAAATCAAAGAGTTTATTTGAAAAAGGTGGTAAGGTTCTCCTATACAGTTCATGTATGCATTTGCTTCCTGGTAAGTTGAAGACACGCTGGACATGACCTTTTGTGGTAGAGAAAGTTTATCCTTTTGGTGCTGTTGATCTGCAAGGTCATTCTGGAAAAACTTTCAAGGTTAATGGAAGTCGTACTATGGTGATGCAAGGGGCTCCAAGCGTGATTTGGAGATGGATCGTATTTAAGATATGATGCGAGATGTCGAGCTTACCGACGTGATAAACAAAAGCGCTTTCGGGAGACAACCCGTTATTTTGTTTTATTGTTTTTGCTTGCAGGTTTGAACTTTGTGGGTATGTTCCCTGGAAACCCTCACGAGACAACAACTCGTCCACTCAGGATACTGAGGGGTTTAAAGGCTTGTTGCATACGCTAAATGCAACCGTGATGCCTACGGAAGTGTGCTGTTGTATTTTATTTCAGAACCAGTTCATTCATGAATTTTTCTTCTTAATCAGGGGAGTTTTTCAGTTTCACTTCTTTTCTATTCCCTAATATTATGTTTCTTTTTGCAATGAGGACATTGCATATTTCTAAGTGGGGGATAAGGGAAAAGAAGTCTATTTGTCCTAACTGATCAGAGTGCAAATATTGGTAGATATCATTTTTAAAGGGGCATTCTGTATTAGTCAATTTTAAGTCTAAATTTTTCTTTTAAAATTTTAATTTTTCTTAAGTTTAGTTATCTTGTAACAATATTGGGGAATTCAAAGGAATAAATTAACCTTAACTGTTTAAATATGGGATAGTTCATTTTGTGATGTATCGATAGGCAGTCTGTATGAAGGTAGTTGAGCTCTTAAGAAATTAATGAATGAAGTAGGTAATTGCCTAAGGAAATTTTTAGCAAGGTATAACTTTGGTTTTAAATCTTATATGTTAGCTTGTCATAGTCCTCATTCTGAAAAATCTTGTGATCCTCATTTGGGAATATACTGGGTGATGTCTCCTCTGTTGTACGTAAGTACAGACCTGGTTTCCGTCAGTATATTTGCTTTTATCTAAAATAAAAAAAATGAAAATGAATAATGTATAGATATATCTACCAAAGCCAAGTTATGTCACTTTGTTGTACTGAGGTACAGACCTGTCACCAATGTCTTGGTTTGAAAAATGATGGATTTATTTGGATTTCTTGATGAGGAAAGTTGTGGCTTGTTAATTATATAAGAGTATTTTGCTATTGAGATTCAAAGGTAAAAGCCTGCTAGAATAATAATGTTAAGCTCATCTGCTGTAATTCAGATTGTTTAAGTGGACAACAATATCGATAATCCTAATGAATCATCTTACATGTCTAATAATAACTCATGAAGAATTTGATTTCCTGATAGAGTTTCTTGATTGCTAGATTTAAGGTAAAATTAGTTTTAAGAGTAAGATTTAGGTTGGTAAATGCTAGTTAGTATGTAAGTCCCTAATTTCCAATATTTTGCTAGTTTATGATTTTAACCGACAGTCTACTTGAGGACAAGTATGATTCAAGTGGGGGATGTTTGATAAACGCCAAAATGTACTATATTATAGTACTAATTACCCCTTTGTTTGATAGGTTTCTAATGCATTTTGTGTGAATAAAATACTTATTTCGTTCATATTTGCATTTAGGAGATTTATTGGAGCTTGGATCAAAAAGGAACGGAAAACGAGCTTATTTTGAAGAAAAGTTACTAAAAGAATAAAACATTGGACAAGAGAAGATTGGATCGAGGAAAAGAAGCTAAGAGAGTGAAGATAGGCAATATTGGATTTGAATAAGTGTAAATGAAGCTCAAATCGGAAAGAGAATGAAAGATGAGCTGAAAATGAAGAAAAGTGTAAAAGCTGAGTTTTCGGCTATGCGTTAGTATTTTGGCCATAACTTCTTCATACGAACTCCGATTGGGGTGATTCAACTTGGAGAATTTAGCTAACAAACAGGGCTACAACTTTCATTTTTTGGCCGTGGGCTAGTTTTGCAATCCATACGGCGTATGGACATCCATACGGCGTATGGATTAGTCGGCCAGAATCCTTAAATTTTCACTTTGCCTCATTTTAACCCTAACTTCCACCATAAACCCTAAGTCGACTAAAGCTTGTTCCAGAGGCTTTTTGATGATGTTTTGGAGGCACAAGAAGGTAGAAAGCAAGAAGATTTGAAGCCCTTTCGATTGTTCAATCATTCTTTCGGTTTCTCGGTTCGAATTCGTTTCTATCTTTCATTTGATTATGATTTCTAGTATTTATTCGAATCTGATTATCTGTAATAGCATGATTGGCTAAGCATTTTGTGTGTTTGCTTAGATGATAATACTTAAATGATGGATTGATTATTAAAAAAATGCGAATCGTATTGGATTTTATTCAAGTTTATGTGTTCATTCGTTGATCCTTGGTTATTGAATGAATATTGCTAATTACCTAACGTGGTTTTATGATTAATAGAGATTGAGTTCCTTTTGATCATAAGATTATTGATGATTGTTGGTTTTAATTGAGAATTATCACCAAATAGATTGAGTTTGACGGGTTAAGGATAATAATTGGTAATATTTATTGATGAACAAGATAATTAGAAATAGTTATAGACTTTGTTGATTCAAGTTATGAGAATAAATCACATAAACGGTGTTGAATTAATATAAAACACAATTAGGTGGGCAACGTTAAATTGAACTGTTAGCGGGTTGAAAACAACTTCATGTCTTTCTTTATTGTGTTAATTCAATTTATCTTGTAAGGAAAATTGATACATTTGTTATAGCACAATAAAATCCATACGTGAGCATTCTAAATAAAGTGATTTCCAGATTTTAAGGAAAGTAATCTAAGTAAATACATTTCTTTTATCATTTGAATTAAATCTTTTATTTAAGTAATTATTTTGGTATTTCTTTGTTTTATAATTAAGTTTTATTTAATAAATCATTTCTTATAAATTTTTATCAATTGTTCGATCGGAACTAAAACGCCCCCCAATATTTACTGCTTTCATTATTTGCATCAATTTCCAATTTATTTATTTTGACAACCGTTCCCTGTGTTCGACTCGTACTTACCAAGTCTATACTAACATTCAATCGGGTATTCTTGCCTGGTTGTGTGAGAAGTATATATAAGGTATTTCCATTTTATAAATTAATAAACTAGACGCTTTCACACGCATCACCCCCCAACAAATTATTCGAAGTTTTTCAAGAATTTATGCCCCAAGGCGTATTCTTATGCTTATGATGATAAATCTAGTACTTTTACGTGCAATACGGGACCTAATTATCTAATTACATTCTGTCCATAAACATAGTTCTTCATAGATGTACTCCTAAACTATTTGAATAAATGGTTAGTTATTTATTTGATATGTTTCATGTATCAAAAGTTAATACTACCTCCGTTTAATTTTCCTTTCCTTTCCAAATTAAACGTCTATATTTCTATTTTAGTTTGTCCTAAAATAAGTGTTTATTTAATTTTAAACTTGTAACTAATAATCACAATGTTTTTCAATAACATTAAATCCTTACTTTAAACTATGTGCAAACAGATAGTAAACTTGTGAATTTAAAACGGAAAGAGTACTTGATATCCAATTTGATATGAAAGATTTAATAAATTTGATGCATGCTTAACTGCTTAAGAGTTAAGACCCAATAACGGTACTAAGCCTAAACTTGAAAGTCAAAGTTAGGTACGGAGTATTAATATTAAACTATAATAGCGTAACTAGTACCAAAAATAAATGACATTTCAATTTCAATTCAAAGAAAACGAAAGTTAGAACGAAAACTACCTTTTTATGCAAAAAAACACTCGTAGTTTTATTTAATAAAGGGCAAATGGCCCAAAAAGGTAACAAATTTGTCAAAATTTGCCAATAAAGGGAATATGAGTTTTGTTGATGCCCAAAAAGAAGTGACATTTTAAATTCGATGCCCAAAAAGGATTGAAGTTGTCAAAAAAGTTCAATTAAAGGTACAATTATTTTTACAATTTTTGTCGTTCAATTTTTCATCGATTTTAGCTAATGCGAGGCTTAAATATCGAATATTAAATTAATATGTAACATTTTTTTACCTAGAAAACAAAGGATATAAAAGCTAATGTTACTTTTTAAGAGTTTAAAACCGAATTTCATTTTTAGTGTTAAATCCTTTTAGGGCACGATTTTAAACAGTTTAATCCTTTTAGGCATGATTTAAAAGAGTTTAATCCTTTTTTGACACTTTTTAAAAATGAAACTGTAATTTTATCCTTAATTGGACTTTTTTGACAACTTCAATCCTTTTTGGTCATCGAATTTAAAATGTCACTCCTTTTTGGGCATCAACAAAACTCATATTCCCTTTATTGGCAAATTTTGACAAATTGGTTACCTTTTTGGGCCATTTGCCCTTTTATAAATGAAACATGTATGAAAATGGCAATTGATATATGAGGTCCATTTCACATTTGGCTTATAACATAAACTTACGAAGGCCTACTTTATGACCAAATCTTTTAACATCATCTTGAACTTGTTGTCTAATTCCTTAAAACTAAACTTTCTGTAAACTAAACTCTCACCACAACCTTATATCACTGTTTCATAAGATGGACACAAGAAATACCCAGTCGAAAACCTCTCAAAATTCTTGTTAGCAACCACTCGATGCTCCACGCTCTTACAAACACTGTACTCCACGCCTGCAAAAATGTTCATATCGATCGATCTCTATAATATATAAGTGATGAACAATTCTAACAACCCGAAGAAAGTAGAACTAATAATTTAGTATACCTGAAAAAGATCCCTGATCATGACCATTAGGCCGGGTATCTTGTTTCATTGACCCATTTTCCGTTTTTAAGTAACAACAATCCTCCTAATAAGATCTTGATGTAATATCATGAGGAAATCGCTATCAGCGTCATAATACCTATTTAATGCTATAAAAACTAAAAGGTACGTTTGAATACACGGAATAGCGAAAAATAGATATTTGTCTACGTCTTCCACCAATAAATTATAAACTTGTCGTTCACTATTTTCATGTCACATACCTTTTAAGCTACTAAACGTGAAGATTGAATACCTCTATGCTTTTTTTCCTAGCAACGAATTTAATTTATTGTAATTTCCTTTGTATTTTTTGCATCTCGATCTAGCCTTAAAATTTCGGTCTTTTTTGTTCAAAATTTATGTCAAAAGTATCATGCTTATCGTGTTAATGATTTTCAGGTGTTCATTCGACAATTTTCACGATAAAAAACAATTGCCCTTATAATTGTTGGAAAATTTGGTTGAAAACATGAGTAACATGAGTTTTCAACAACTTTGGACATAAATAAATATGTATATATTATATATATACGAGTAATATTTTGCGGGTTTGTGTACTCCTTGACGGGAGATTTGCAACAAACTAATATACGTTATAGATGGATTTAATGTGAATGAGATATTGACTCTCAAAGTGGGTAAATTGAAACGGAATGGAAGAATAAATGGGTGTTGAGTTTGTCCCACATAGAAGGGGAGACAAACTTTAAAGAGGTTTATAAGTGAAAGGATTTAATCCTTTCTAAGTTCTTTGACTTTTATTTTACTCCCTTGCTTACAAGCGCAGGGGTGCAGTTTCTGAGAAAATTGGCTTCGAGCTTGTAAACCTATGCATGTCCGCGTGACTTGCGGACACAAATGCTGCAGCAAATCCCTCGAGCCTACGCAAGTCCAGTTTTAGCGATTTTCTTATGGAACTGATTCAATATATATCAGTTTAAGTAAATAAAATATTTTTTGTTTCTTGGTCAACATACAAAACGATTTAGTGATTGAATCGGTGTTTAATATTACCGAGATTTTTTCTTGCTAAACAAGTCGATTCTCTGAAAACGAATTTTAACACACACATTTAAGGAAACACATCAGCCCTTTTCTTCCGATTCAAGAGAAGAAATGTCTCATCTCGGTCCGCTTTACTTTCACGCAAGTAGGTCATGTCCGGCAGTACAACTATTTGATCGTTGTACCTTGGGAAATAGACGGTGAATCTATTTTAAGGGACTGTATCCAACACAGGCCTCGATCTCTTTACGGTTACATTATTAACTTTAATTTCTATTTTGCTTAATTATTGTGACTCTGCTTCTACACCGGCTGGTCTTTCAATTTATATTATTAGTTATCTAGATAATAAATATTTGTAAAAATATTTTCGTATTCTATATACTACAATAACATCACGCCAGGCCAGCAACTTTGACAAGTAATGGAGCACAAGTATCAACTGGATTCAAGTGGCACCACACACCTCAAACACGATCAGCGTACCAACACCATGATCCGGACGAGTGTGGGCCCGGTTCCAATGTTCAAATAATGGTGAAAGATACTTTTGTAATAGCACGGATTGTGGTTCGGGTCAAGTAACATGCAAAGGTAGAGGTGCAAAGTCACCTGCAACGCTTGTTGAGTTTACTCTAGCAAATCAAAATTCAAAAGACTTTTACGACGTTAGCCTTGTTAATGGATTTAATTTACTAGTTTCAGTGGTCCCACAAGGTGGTGGTTGTCTTAGTATAGATTGTCCGGTTGATATTAACGCTAAATGTCTACAAGAGCGTGGTCTTTGTAAACGATGGATCGGGTGGAACAATCGGGTGGAACAATCGGGTGTAACAATCGGGTGTAACAGTGCTTGTGCTCGTTTTAACCTCCCGCAATATTGTTGCACGGGAGATCATGGTACACCGGGGACATGCCCCGCCAACAAGATTTTTCAAGAATTTATGCCCGAGGGTGTATTCTTGTGCTTATGATGATATATCTAGTACTTTACGTGCAAAACGGGACCTAATTACATTCCAACCATAAACGTAGTTCTTCATAGACGTAATCCTAAACTATATGTGTAATAAATGGTTATTATTTATTTGATATGTTTCACGTATCAAAAGTTAATACAACCTAAGGGCTATATTTAATAGATAAATTTATGTATAAAGTGGTGATACATTAGGTTGATTGAGTAGTTATACTCAGATATGGTGGTTATCATCAAAGTACAAACAATATATAAATATACGAATTTTCTAAACATCCCTAAGGTTGTGTTTGGTTTGTGAAATCAACAAAATTCAATAGAATTAAAATTATTTAGTTCTTTTCCGCAAGAATGTTTGTTTCACGAATAAATTTGATTTGAAATTCATCGTTCCCTTCGATCAAAAGAATTCACATTACTTTAAATTTCGATTCCTATAATGACTTTCAATTCTATAAAAAAGTAGTCCGTAAACCAAACGCACTACAAGAGGTTTTTGTTAGAACTTTACCTCATTTTAACATCGAGTTACTCATTTTTAAATCAATTATTAACATTAAACTTTATGTATGCTGGATTAAAAGCATTCATGTGTAGTTCGTTTATGTTACATATCTATCCAATAAGCAATTATTCTCACCAGTCACTAATGACATGTAACAATATCATAGCATACTAATATACATATACTTTTTTCTGTAAGTAGGTTTAAAAGGATGTGTGCACGATTAATCTTTATACCAAAGGGTAAAAAAATATAAATGGATAAACTCTTTTGACAAAATAATGCATTTCCACCATAACGTGATTACTTATCATGTCACAATAGACTACCTTTCTTTGATCATTAAATTCCGAGAAAATCACGAATTTGATCCATTGACCATACACTTTTTAACAAAATAATCCTTTGACCAACACTTTTCACAAAATAATCCATTGACTGGTGCCAAAAATGGCGCCCCCCGGCGCCCCACCTTATTTATTCCATTTTTAAACCTTAAAGTCAAAAAATTGTTGGCCCCGGCGCTAATGATGGTGACGTGTGTGAGAGGGTAGGGCGCCGATGTGACATGTGTGAGGGGGTGGGGCGTCGATGGTGACATGTGTGAAGGGGGCGCCGATGGTGACATGCGTGAGAGGGTGGGGCGACGATGTGACATCCGAGGGGCGCCGGGCCCATCAATTTTTTGACTTTAAGGTTTAAAAATGTAATAAATAAGGTGGGGCGCCGGGGGGCGCCATTTTTGACGTCAGTCAATGGATTATTTTGTGAAAAGTGTTGGTCAAAGGATTATTTTGTTAAAAAGGGTATAGTCAATAGATCAAATCCGTGATTTTCCCTTAAATTCCTTGCAATCTTATCAAGATTTGTCAAATCGTTTCATAAATATTCAAAAAAACGTACCGAAAAGTCTAACTTCATGATACCATATAAGTTCATGGATATAACTATTCTATCTTTTGACAAAAGAATGTAATTGCATAATAACATATAATAATTAAATTCCAAAGAGGAAGTGTAAATACCGATTTTTGGTACTTGTAAAGCGTTTGAAATTAAGGCATTGTTTTTTCCCCGAAGAAACATTATAAGAAATTTAATTTTTGGCTTGTTCATAATCATTAAATTTTGTTTGTTGAAATTCGACATTGTCCGTAAATTTTGGTTAAAATGCACCTAAAATCATTATTCAACAATTTATAATCGATACTTTTTTTTAATTAATTATTATTATTATTATTATTATTATTATTATTATTATTATTATTATTATTATTATTATTAGGGTACGGTTCACAGGGGGAAGGAGGAATGGAGGGCAAGGACTATTTTGCAATTTAAACAAAGTTTTGGACCTGCCCAAAAAGTTGCCCGAAAAAATATTCAAAAATTGTCAAAAAAATTGTTCAATCAGAGAAAAAATTATTATGAAAGATTCAGTCAAATAATGCTAAAGATGATAAGATGCAGTAACAATATACATGATGCAGTAACTATATACATTATATAGTAAACAAAACAATAGTAAACCTTTTGATTTCAAAATAAAATCATGATTTACAAACACATAAAAATGCTAAACACAACATAAGATGTAGTAACAATATACAAGATGCAGTAAAAACATATTAACAATTTTTGGATGCAAAAATACAATCAAAGCTATATAAAAACATAAAAAATGATAAAAATTGTAAGATGCAGTCAAATAATGCTAAAGATGATAAGATGCAGTAACAATATACAAGATGCAGTAACTATATACATGATGCAGTAGATAAAGTAATAGTATTTTTTTGATTTAAAGATTTACAAACACATAAAAATGTTAAACACAACATAAGATGTAGTAATAATGTACAAGATGCAGTAAAAATATATTAGTAATTTTTGGATTCAAAAATATTATCAAAGCTATAAAAAAACGTAAAAAATGCTAAAAATTGTAAGATGCGGTAACTAATATATAACATGCGGTACACAAAGTACTATCACAAGAAATATACACTAATTGCATTTAAGATGCAGTAATTTAAAAAGCAAGCTGCAGTCATTTTTTCTCAAAGTACATAACATAAGATAGATTCACTAGAAACTAAAAACCTTTAATCTTTCTATTAAAAAGCAATAAAACAAAATCAATCGAACCACAAATCACAATAGCTAATCCTTCAAATTCATCATCAGCATCATTATATATACAATTAACAATTTAAATTAACAATTTAAATTCTCAATTTCAAAACATAAAATTAATCATCACAGTGAAGCCATAAACACAGATCCAGTTTAACCTCAATTGCAACACCATTCTCAACTCTATGTGTAAATACCTTCAAAACCCTAACCCTACCAACCAATTTAATCTTCGTCTCGATCTCCATTGTCGCTCCTTCCATCCCTAACTTCGTTCCACCAATCGCCGTTGGCGAATTTCGCAGGAACCGGAAACGACTGGACGGTGAATTTCGCCGACATGTGTTGCGTCCGTCCGCCGTCGATGCTTCCGGCGGAAATGAAAATGAAACCGACGGGCGAATTTGAGTAGGCGAGCTGAAGTGAGCTGTTGTAGTGAGTGAAGCGTCACGGTTAGGGTTTGTAACGGAAACGAACTGGAAGAAGGTGAAGTTAACGGTGCCGTTTGAGATGGAGAAGGTCGGAAATTGTACGGAATCGACGGGCGATTTTAGGGTTTTTTTTGTTTGAAGATGAGGAAGAAAACGACGACGGCGATTAGAAGGAGAAAACTTGTGTCGAAGAGACATGAAGCTAGATGGTGGCGGTGAGCCGGCGACGATGGTGGCGGTGAACCGGCAACGATAGTGACGGTGGTGAACGTTAAAGGAGGTGGTGAACGTTAAAGGAGGTGGTGAACCGTGGTTATGTGTTTCTGAAATAGAGAGTGTTGTTACATATGTAAAATGAGAGAGTTTGTGTTTCTGTGTGTTTGGTTATGTGTGTGTGAAAGAGTGGCTGCCCTAATTTGACCCCTTTCAATTTACTTTACATAAATTGCACAATAGTCCCTCCGCCCAAATCCATTTGCAAAATAAACCTTGCATGACATGGCTTGATCTAGACCATTGATGAAGGGAATGGATGGTCAATGGTCTAGATTTGCTTGCCCTCCTTGCCCTCTCTAAGGGTCATGCTCCTCTGATCCCAAATCTTAATATTATCCTTTCTTTTTTTTAATCGATACTTGATAATAATTATAAGATAAACATATATTTGCATATAAATATTTAAATTTAAATTGCCGTGATTCTTTTTTTTTTTAATTTTTATTTAATTAGAATTTTTAGTGGGTTTAAAGAGATTTGATTGGTTAATTGGAGGTTGGGTAAAATTAAGTGATTTGATTAGTCAATAGGGGTTGATTTTAAGCAAAATTGAGGGTAGGAAAGTTTTCTTTTATTAATATTTAATAATTTAATTATTATTATTATTATTATTATTATTATTATTATTAGATAGATAGATTAGATTAGATAGATTATATAGTTATTATATATTTAAAACATAATATTAAATAACATGGAGGAGTTTGAGCCCTTAATTAGGTTCTCTTGTTAGTGATCAACAATCTATATTTGTTTAACATAATACACTTTGAACCCCCTAATTATTTATTACTTCGTAACAATTTAAAATATTATTATCAACTAAATAATTATTATAATTATAATTTGAATATAAATAAAAAAAAAAAGTCAATAATAACCCAAAAAAATATGCCGGATCTAACCAGACCAACACCACCGAAATTATTAACAAATTTAGTTTTATAACTTATATTCAATTCAATATATGGGTTTTTTTTCCCAAAAATGAGTCAATAATTTTCATTTTTGTGTTGTGGGGTATCAAATATTCATAACTTTTTAAAATGAACAACTTATTTAAAAATTATGATTAAAGGGTATAAGGCTAAAAAGTTTAAAATATTTGATACCCGAAAACACGCTAATGTCAGTGAATCGGTTAATATGACATAGATCGGAGAATGGTTAAATGCTTCTATGAAACTTGTAGGTTCCACTTATACGGACCAAATCGAGTAGTTTTACTTGTGTATTTAAAGCGGAAATCAAACACACAAATATATGCAAGATTAACACACTAAATGACCAAAACACAAAGTGTATGTTTATATACATGAAATGCTAGCAACAATACATACACTTGGACACAAACACACAAAGATCAAATAACACCTAGAGAGTATTCTGTGATAATAAAAGTGTTATGTGTGTGTAAAATGTCTTGGCAAAACAGAAGCTGGCGAGCTTCTATTTATAGCCTGATCCAGACTTTATGCGACACAAGCCTTGTGTCGCATGGAATGATTATGCGACACAAGCCTTGTGTCGCATGGAATGTTTCTGCGACACAATCCTTGTGTCGCATTGAATGCTTCTGCGACACAATGCTTGTGTCGCATGAATACAAAAAATTGTAATTAAACTAAATCTAAAACTATACAAAACGTAATTACAATTTCGACACGATTACAGACTGAGACCAACTGACAGACACACATAGATGTACCAACAAACTCCCCCGTGTCTTCAGCTTGGTCTTCAAAAATTCTTCGATTGGCTTCAGTCTTCAGATGTCTGGTCTTCAAACCCATCCAGGTGGAAAGTTTCCACCAGCGTGTATGCCAAAGGTGAAGCATATATCAACGATTTTCTGAAATCGTTTCGCTAATACAGAGTTGAACTCGTTTCCTGGATTGTAGCGAATCCGATTGTCGAATAGCTTCTTCATGTCACTTCTGGACAGATTAATCAAGCTCATTGGGTCAAATATTCTGAAGTTGGCTTTTCGTAGACCCCACAAAGATCCTGTCTGAGGCTCTGAATCTGGTACATAAATTAAGACGGCTTCGCCAGTGTGAGCATCCAGTTCCCAGTAATGAAAACGTTTCAGTAGATTGAATGGAATTGTTTCCAGAGCAATTTCAGTCAGACATTCAGCACGCGGATAGTGAACTCTTACAATTGGCTGCTTGGTCTTTGGATCGAGCTTCTTCTTGAACGTGTACCTTGTACCCAGTATTGGTTTGACATAATGATATTTCTTTCGTTTAATTTCCTCACGCATGACCTTTTGAATAACATCTGCTACTCCGTCTTCGTAAGGATTTATCAACTGAAGCTGAGTAAGACGAACGATGTCATGCTTTGGCAATGTACTCAATATCCTCAGTGATCGACGAAAGTACTGGATACCGTCAAGTCTCTTAATCATTAACCTCCCTTTACTCACCTTCCAGCTTTTTATCAGGCCTGTATAATCACCACCAACCTGATATTTCTTGCACGTAACAGGAGCAGGTTCTGGATTTTTACCTTTTGGAAACCAGTTATCCCTTTCTCTGATGGGCATTTCCTTGTCAAAAGATACACATTCGGATGTATCCTGAGGGAAAATGTCATTATAATTTGTCGATTCACGAACAGGGACAGGTTTTTCTTGTGAAGAACTGGAGGGTACAGACGGTTCTTGAGCGGGAGCAGCTTGAGAAGTAGATCCTGGTACGTACTTGAACGCCGGCCCTGACTCATCGTCTGAAGAATCAGATAATACAACACCCTCTTGAGGATAAGCTGGACGATCAGTATATTCTTCATCAGGACTAAGCTCTTCTTGTTCAACATCAACATCATCATCATTATTAGCAGAGTTGAAGTCAAAAGGTTCTTCAGGCGCACGACCGTCATCGTCAACCGCAGATTGAAAGTAAGTCAAATTACAATACGTGTAATCTACAGCTAGCGGTTTTGGTTGCCCTGGTTGCTCAATAATGTAATCCAAAATAAGAGTTGTTTCATTAATAGCAGAATTTGTTACATCATCAGGATTTACATTTTCTTCGCCCTCGGCGGAAACCCTAGGTGTTGATTCTATGGCTGGTTGGGCTGTCTCCCCCGAAGCAATAACTTGGGTTTCCAGCCTCAAAATCTTGGATCTCAGCTCTTCATTTTCCTTTTCAACACGGGAGATCCTGGCATCCTGTGCTTCAAAAATCGCTGCCTGAGCGGCCATATCCTGCTGCATTTGATTAATCTTGCTCAGGAGCTCCTCAATAACGGTTGGATGAGGAGTGATCGGGGTTTTAGTTCTCGGAAGCTCAGAAGATGTAGAGGTGGAAGTACGGGGGCGTCTGACCAGAGGGTTCAAATCAGCAACATCAGAAGAATCTCTAGGCCTTTTTCCTCGGCTAGAAGATTCAGGACGTGGAGAAGGAGGCTGATAAGCGTCGATCTCACGATCTAGATCCACCAACTCCGAATCTGCTAGATCTGGCTGAACTGGCGGTTGTTGAGCTGGCGGTTGTTGAACCGGAGGCTGCTGTACTGGAGGCTGAGGGATAGGTTGTTCAGGTGCTGGTGCGTTGAATTGCTCACCAGGAAGAGGAACATAGGCAGGGTCCACAATGTGACCAAAAAGAGCAACCTCACGTTCTGGTGCCTGTCCCTGCCTCGCAAAAGTAGTACATGTAGTGTAGATCCTTGTGTTCATCAGTGTCTGCTTGAAAGTGAAGGACGCAACCATTGGAAGGTCGGGATGCAGATGATTGAGCAGCAACTGAGTAAACCTAGGATATAGAGCCCATTTTTCTCGAGCATCCAAGGCATTGTTCACAAAACCCCTAAAGATATAACCGGAGAAGTTGAAGGGTTTGTTGTAGATCAGGGCAAGAATAGCAGAGGCAGTCAAAAATTTCATTCCTTCAAGACCTGCCCTGCGACTGGATAAACAAACAATGGCAATGTGAGCCAGATATCTCCAGACCTTTGTCATGTAGGTCTTCTTGTATTGATCAACTGAAATATCTTGATATCCAATCGATCGCATGCCCTGTGCAATTGCACCTGGAGTGAACTGGGTGATCATATCAGAATTGTCACCGAACTCAAAGAAATCCCGAATAAGCTGCTCAGAGAAGATAACTTGGCGGCCACAGACAGTAGAAATGATACGAGTATCCGCTTCATCATAGTTGACCACTGCGTTGTCCCAAAACTCGGTGATATGATTTGTTAAGATCCGAGTATCAGCAGTGATAGCTTTGTGAATTCGAGAGCGACGAAGAAAGGCTATCATTGGTCGGTACGGGCGCGAAGTCTCGACAGTTGTGTTCATGTAAGCCACGATATTGTGACGTGGCTCCCAGAAATATTTAGAGACATCAATCTCTGCGGGTGCTGGAGCAGCTTGAGGAGGTTGTTGTTCAGCCATTTCTACAAAAATAACAATAATACAGCCAAAACTCGAAATGCGTTAGCGTTAGTACTAAAAATAAATTCGCGTTTTGATTTTACAAAAGTTCTGCGACACAACAGCTGTGTCGCACGAGGTCCATACGACATAAGGATTGTGTCGTAGAAGGACACTACGACACAAGTCTTGTGTCGTATGACACGTGTCACGCGGACAGCATTTCCCCTGCATTTAGCATTATTTGAGAAATTAATCTCAGATGCGACATAGTCACTGTGTCGTATGTTGTGTCGTATAAAATGGGTACGACATAACTTTTGTGTCGTATAAAAATACGACATAAGCAGCTGTGATCAGTACGCCATAAAATCGATTAATCTATAAGACATAACAACTGTGTCGTATGTTATGTCGCAAAGATGAACATCAAATGATCCCAGATTCGATCGACTGAAAAATTTTGGGGTTTTTGAAATCTACTCATACCCTAGGGTTCGAAATCAACAAGGGATCATAATCATGCAGTTATCTAACCCTAGAAACCCCTAAACCCTAAATAATTTGAGTAAAAACCGTAACCCTAAAAACGTAATACGGGACGATCGAATTCAAGGCATAATATGCAATAAAAACACGAAAGGATTATACCTAAAGATGCGCAAACAGATGAGGAACAAGAATTGATCAACAAATCGCGGTGAAAAGCCTTCGAAAACACGAAACCGAACGAAAATCGATTGTGTCGCAAAATCGCCTTTGTGTCGTATGAGAATAGTTTTTGAAAACGTAAATGATTTATGTCGTATGGATTGAATAGTTATACGCCCGTATACGACACAATATACGACACAATGTACGACACAATTCTTGTGTCGTATAGATGGAATACGACACAATGCTTGTGTCGCACAGAACACAAAACAGATTTTGAAGACTTAAAAATTTGAATTCGAATCCGATTTCGATTTTGATTTTAAAATTTTCGCAAAGAAGATGACTTGTGACTTAAATAAAAAATAAAATAAAAATGAAAAAAATACAATTTAAATAAAGTTAAAAAGATAAAACTAAATATAAACATAAAAGAAAAAGAAACAAAGTCAACTAAAAGCGTAAAAGTCTTATAAAATCTTTTTGGTGACGGAGTTGAGATTCTGGTTAGGGATCATACCGAAATATCATGCAATTATTAGGAATAGTAAGTGTTATTTCGATTATCAGTATATTTGTCCACTTTAAATTTACGTGGCACATTTAAAACACCTTTTATAAAAATTATTTCAAGACGATTACCGATATTGTTTGTCCACTTAAGCATGTTAAATCCGAGTCTGTGGAGTTAACCTTTTATTGTTAGTATGAATAGTTCTCTGTGGCCCCCACCATTGATATACCCCTATCGCCCAGACAATAGCATAGTTTCCATATTTAGAAAGAATAAAGAAAGATCATTTTTAAGAATCAGGCTAGAGTTGACAGGTCAGTACGGAAATACAGCAAAGCAACCTAACGTGATTCAAGTATAATCAAAACCAAACGCAGTCAAACTGAAGTTGGAGTTTCCCAAACAGCGACCTTGTTTAGTGTGATTTAGGATTAAGCAAAACCGATCGCAGTCAAACTGAATTTGGAGTTTCCCAAACAGCGACCTTGTTCAGTATTTTCAAGTTTTTCAAGTGCATTGACCTGTATTTGCTTAACCCCAAGTTTATACTAACTGTTACCAGTTCTGTACTTACGTACACCAGAGGCAACAACCAGCATAAACTCCCAAATGATTTCAGATAGAAGTTCCAAAGATAGAAATATGTTAAGCTACGCTAAGGAATTAAGACATTGAGTCGTACATCACACGGTGTTTACCACAAGATAGTAGACACGTATTTAAATGACTTCTTAATAACCCAGAGACCGGTGTGTATCATGCCTACCAGTACATCGCATGATGAAGACAATGTTCATAAAAACTGTTTTAAGTGTGTCAGATAAACCTACTGACACATCAAAGATAAACCTTAAAATTCCATTTTGTGCATGTCACCCGATGTACTATCATATCCCAAGTTGTTTACAGACTCAACTCAACGTCTATTTTAAAAATGTAGCAACCATTGCATTTCTTTGATACTAACGAGTATAAAGAGTGGCGGTTGCCTTTTTTTTTTTTTGACCAAAACAATAAAGCAAATAAACTGTACAGAAATTAAGTCACAAATCATTTCTTGAGATCAAGGGAAATCATCCCTATCATATCCACAAGTTCGTCGAAACGAGCACGCGAAAATGCTTTTGTGAATAAGTCGGCTTTTTGCTTAAGGGTATCTATGTGAATGAGGTCAATTAAATGTTTCTCATAGCAATCTCGTATGAAGTGAAACCTAATCTCTATGTGCTTGGTCTTAGAGTGTTGAACGGGATTGCGAATAATAGATATAGCAGCAGTATTATCAATATGAATAGGAGTCAAAGTAAGAAGTAACCCATAGTCACGCAATTGATGTTGAATCCAAAAAATCTGTGAACAACAGCTTACAGCAGCAATGTATTCAGCTTCCGCTGTTGAGGTGGAAACTGTGGTTTGCTTCTTACACTGCCAAGACACCAATCGAGAACCGAGATATTGGCAACCTCCTGTAGTTGACTTCTTATCCGAATTGCAGCCGCCATAATCAGAATCAGAATAGGCAGTAAGAGCAAAATTTTTCTCATTCGAGTACCATAGACCAAGTGATGGTCTATATTTGAGGTAACCAAAAATTCGCTTCACAGCCTTCATCTGAGAAACCTTGGGCTTTGCTTGATATCTAGAACAGATAGACACAGCAAACACAATATCTGGTCTGGATGCAGTGAGATACATCAGCGATCCTATCATAGAACGATAATCCCGCTCCTTGCAATCTTCTTCGTGTTCAGCAGGTCCGAGTTTGTGATCTGTTTCAATGGGAGTACCATATGGCTTACAGTCATGAAGTTCATACCGAGTCAACATGTCATTTACATATTTGGACTGATGAATGTAGAGACCTTTATCAGACTGCTCCACCTGTACACCTAGAAAGAACTTAAGTTCCCCCATGGCACTCATCTCAAACTCGGACTTCATAATCTTCTCGAAGTCTCTGCACAAAGAATCATTTGTTGAACCAAATATGATGTCGTCCACGTAAACCTGCACAAGTAACAAATCTTTTCCAACCCTTTTTATGAAGAGAGTGCTATCAATTTGGCCTCGTGAGAAGCCATTTCTCGTGAGATGATTTGCCAACCTCGCGTACCAAGCTCTTGGAGCTTGATGAAGACCATATAATGCCTTGCCTAACTTGCACACATAATCAGGATGGTTTTGATCTTCAAAACCAGGAGGTTGCAAGACATACACATCCTTTAGAACCTCTCCATACAGAAATGCGCTCTTGACATCGAGTTGATAAACCCGAAAACCTTTAAATGTCGCATAAGCCAGAAAAATGCGAATGGATTCCAATCTTGCAACTGGAGCAAACACATCATCATAGTCTAAACCCTCAATCTGAGTAAAACCTTGAACAACCAGCCGTGCCTTATTCCGAATAACTACGCCTCTGTCATCTTTCTTCACGCGATAAACCCAGCGAGTTCCAATTGGATCGACATCTTTGGGTAAAGGAACCAAATCCCAGACTTCAAGCTTCTTGAATTGATTCAGTTCTTCTTGCATAGCCTCAACCCAGTATGGATCTTTCAAAGCTTCAGCTATTTTCTTTGGTTCATGCTGAGACAAAAAGCATTCTTCCAATTCTTCTTCAACACAGGCAAAAATGGCAGATGAAGATTCTTCACGGACTTCATTAGCAGCAGCTTGATGCCTAGTTAAAACACCTTGTTGAAACTCACCAATGATATTTTCAGTGGGGTGAGAAGAATGAATTCTAAGCTGAGGGATCGGATCAGGCACAATGATCGAATCCAAATTTGACTGATCACCTCCTGGATTTTCAATTTCAACTGAGCTATCAGTGGCAGTACCCTCATTGTCAATTGGTATGACAATGTCGGTTTCAGTTTGAGGATTAGATTCAGAAGCCACTTGATCAACATCGGAGGGATCGTCATCATTGACAATATTCTCAGGAGGTACTACTCTAGAATTGGAGATTGAGTCGTCAGAATAAAGATCCAATCCATGAAGTAGAGACACCACCTGTTCTTCTTCACTAAATTTGGGAAGATTGAAAGAGTCCACCAACTTATCATACTCAAACAAGGACTCAGGTCCCTTGCCTTTTGGAGAATCAGTATATTTCATAAACCTTAAATCAAAATGTTCTTCAATTCTCCCAGTAGACTTGTTGAAAACTCTTTTATTCGGTGAGTTCACAGAATATCCCAAAAATAACCCATCGACTGCTTTTTCATCAAATTTGCCAACCGAGTCCTTAGAAATTAAGATTGTGCATGGACACCCGAAAGGCTCAAGAAACTTCAAATTTGGTTTGCGATTATTCAGCAATTCATAACATGTTTTCTTTCGCTTTTTAACTATCGAAACCCTATTTAACACATAGCAGGCAGTGTTAACAGCTTCTGCCCAAAAAGTGGTAGGCAGATGCGCATCAGACAACATGGTTCTTGCTGTCTCAATGATTGTCCTATTCTTTCGTTCAGCTACTCCATTTTGCTGAGGAGTACGAGCTGCACTGAACTGATGGAAGATACCTTTGCGAAGACAATACATTTCCAGGGTTTTGTTCTTGAATTATGTTCCATTATCACTGCGCAGTTTCTTGATTTTCAGATTACACAGATTTTCCAGTCTGTCGAACAAGTAGGTTAAAGTATCAGCTGTTTCATCCTTTCCAGCCAAGAAATACACCCAAGAAAACCTTGAGTAATCATCAGTAACAACCAGACAGTATGATTTTCCTCCAATACTTTTCTTATTCACAGGACCGAACAATTCCATGTGAAGCAGCTCCAATGGAGATTCAATAGAGTTCACCTGCTTAGACTTATGGAACTTCTTGTGTTGTTTCCCTTTGAGACAGGTAACGCATTCATCATCTGTTACGAATGATTTTTTAGGCACACCTAACACAAGATCATTATTAACAAGATAATTCATTCTGCGAAAATGAATATGTCCCATTCGTCTGTGCCAAAGCAGTGAATCTTTAGAGGATGCTTTTGATAGCAAACAAGTATGCTCCTTGGTAATCACAGTTTGCATATCCAAAATGTACGAGTTTCGTACACGAGGTGCTCTCAGTAACACCCATTCCTCAGGAATAACAAATCCCGGTTTCAAAATTAAACATTCAACATCTGTAAATGCGGTAGTGAACTTCTTGTCGCAGACTTGAGAAACACTGATCAGATTGTGTTGCAGTTCCTCGACATAGTTCACTTTATCAAAACACACTTGCCCATTAGAAAGTGTACCCTGACCCGTTATGTTACCACCTGTATCTCCCGCAAAAGCAACATGTCCTCCGCGATATGGTTTAACATTTGACAGAAGAGACATGTCACCAGTCATGTGCCGTGAGCAGCCACTATCCACATACCATTTACTTCTTTGTATATGACCTGACTGCTACAGCACAACATAGCGAGAGAGTTAGTTAGAGATGGAGACCCAGGCCTTTACAGACTTGGGTACTCCAGAGACCTCATCAATAATAACTACATCAGTTAAAACTTTGTTTTTCAATAAATCAGGTGCAATTCCTGATGCAGTATTACTTGATGATGAGTCTTTTAAAGACTCTTTTGGTCTCCAAATTTTCACAGGAACAATAGTGGGTTGCTTGTTAACATTGTCAGGCTGTTTAACCAGAGGTTTACTAGGCCTAGCAGCATTAACTTTCGGGATAGAAGTATGAGAAAGTGAACCCTTCTTTGAAAAAGATTTAACAGATGAATTTTTGTAAACAGAATTTCTGGGAACACCTTTTGAAAACTTCTTTCTCAAAAGCAATGGGCATTGATTAATCAAGTGACCTTGTTTCTTGCAGTAGAAACATGATCGTCTTTCCTTAAAGGTTCGGTCGTTACTGCCTAAAAATTGAGGTGAGACAGGTAACTTATGTGAGCATGTTGAAGTGGATGCCTCAGAATGTGAAACAGAAGATTTGACAGAATTCTTGATTGATTTGTCATTAGTATTCTTTAAATCTTTCCTTTTATGTTCAGTCTTAACCTTAGTATTCATTTGAAAAGTTTCATCATCTATCTCAGTAGTAAGGATGTGATGTTCAGGCTTAATGTTTTTCTTTTCACATTGAGGCACAAACTTACAGGAAACATCCTCAACCTCAACCTCTTCTTCAATAGTTTTTAAGGGAGCAGGCTGAAAACTACCAAAGGGGGTAAACTTGACGGTTCCTGAGGGGGTAAACTTAACAGGTTCAAAAGGCTTCACAGGTTCAGCCTTAATTGTCTTAGGTTTCTTCTTATCATGGTTTACTTCTATGTTGGCTTTATAGAATTCAGGCAACTTAAACGGATTCAAACTAACAGGTTCACTTACAGGCATAGCTACTTTCTTAACAACAGGTTCATTAACTGATATTTCAACGGGCTTTGCATCTACTAACGCATTAGGCACAAAATCTTTAATTTCATCCTTAGACGGTCTACACAAATTCACATCTAAAGACGGAGGCGGTTGATGATGATAACCATAACCGGACTTATCTTTAGAACTAGTTCTACCCGTCTGTAGGATCTCAGTAAAGACCAAGACTGAAGTGTTGATATTCTTGAGTTTTCGTTGGAAATCAACAGCTTTGGCTTGAGAGTCAGCCAATTCCTTTTTTAAATGAGCAATCATTTTTAAGTAACTGTCAATTTCATCTTGATTACTGAAAATTAGAGCTTTTAGCTCCTTTTTATCTTCAATAAGTTGATTAATGTTACTTTCAAAGTGTTTCTCATTATTTTTTAAAACTTTGTTTGCCTCCATCAAATTCAAGATATCTGACTTCAAGTTGTCATTATGTTCCATAAGCCCATTTACTTTACCAGTTAAACTAATACATGAATCACAAGTAAATTTAGCAAATGGTACCTCATTGTTGATAGCCATGAAGCATTGCTCTTGAGTTTCATGAGCAGAGAAATCATAAGCATCTCCATCCTCAATCAACAATGCAGCCTTAGCAGTAGTATGCTCAATCTGTTTTGGAGCAACAGATGGTTTTGTGAAACCCGAAGCAGGCTGTCGTCCTTTCTCACATTCGCGGGCAAAGTGTCCAAGATTCTGACACTTATAACACTTGATTTTGCTTTTATCGAATCCCATTGGTGTTCGGTCAGCTGCATCTTCAAGAGATCTCTTTCCAGTTCTTCTTAGATAGTTTTTGGCTCTACGAGTGAGCATAGCCATATTCCATCTAATGTCAATCCTTTCTAACTCATCAGGATCAACTTGATTGAAATCTTCATCAGTCAGTTCCAATGTACTGACTCTTTTAGAGAGAAAGTCTTCATATGATAACAAGAAATCAGTAAACATTGCTGCATGTTCATCTGTGGTTGCTGAAGAGGGAGCAGATGACGATGAACATGTTCTACTTGAAGAAGCATTATAAGCTGGTAGAGCTGAAAATGTTCCTACAGTAGGATTACTGTAAGAAGAGGATCTATGAGAATTTGGCTCAGCTGAGATGAAAGCCGTTCCACCATGACTTGATTCTGATGCACGAGCAGTAGATCTTGTTTCCTTCTTTTCAATATCCAACGCCCCAGCTTCAAGTTTTCCAATGAGATCATCCAGAGACAATTGCTTTGTCTTTGGATCGCTTTCTAATAACAAAACTCGTATTTCCCAACTTGGTGGTAGAGCAGCTAAAGCCTTTTTGTTAATCTCAGAATTTTTGAGATTATATCCGCCAGCTTGCAGTTCATTTACTGTACGAGTAAATCTGCAAAGCATGTCTCTGACAGTTTCATTCTTCTGGATATAGAAATAATCAAACTGAGTTTTGACTAATTCCAATTTGCTTTTGATGTACTCAGTGTTGCCACAACATCTCTTCTCAATTGCAGTCCAAAGATCATAAGCAATAGATTGTGGAAACATATCCAAAACATCAGTTGGAAGTGACATAGTAATAGCAGAATGAGTCTTCCGTTCAATTTCACATGCTTTACGTTCTTCGGGAGTGTATGAGCGAATGGGTTTGGGTGGAGGAACACCGATGTGTTCTCCAAGAGCAACAGGCGCAACATATCGTTCAAGAAGGGCCAACTCCATATCAGGATCAGTGAATAAAACAAACGACATGAAACGTTGTTTCCATGCTCGAAATGGCAAACCCGGTGCAAAATAAGGAGATTTATTTGCACTACCAATAATAGTATTATGTTGTAAAACTGCATCAACGCTTTGAAGAGACATGATGAAAATCTGCAAAAAAATCAGAAAATACACACAAAACAAACTGATTTTTGTCTAAGTCTGGAGTTATGCGACACAGTGTTGTGTCGCAGAGTATCAATACGACACAGGTGTTGTGTCGCAGAGTATCAATACGACACAGGTGTTGTGTCGCTGAAGTTAATCAGACAGAAGACAAAAATGCGACACAACCGTTATGTCGTAGGTTATGTCGCAACTTGTGTCGCAGACCAGTCAAGGTCAAAATAAGTTGTGTCGTAGGATTATGTCGCACGTTATGTCGCAGACAATTTAATGTCGTATAGCTGTGTCGTATGAACAGTGTTTACGACACAAGTATTGTGTCGCAAAAATGCACGTGCAGACAGTTTTGAGCCTACAAAAATTTCAATTTTCAACACACATCATTACTTACTACACCATGCTTTATATCAGACTGAAAAACCAACTTTTGAAGCAAAAATGATCACCAACTTTTACCAACTAAATCTAAAAAGTTGACTAACACCTTTTCTTTGAAGATCAAACACCAAAAAGAGCTAAAAATAAAGACTTTTAACCAAGAACACCAAGAACACCAAGAACATAAAAATTAAAAATATAGCATTTTAGACCAAAATCTTGCACAAACTAACTCGAAACCGCAACTCAAGAGTATGCGGCTCTGATACCAATTGTAGGTTCCACTTATACGGACCAAATCGAGTAGTTTTACTTGTGTATTTAAAGCGGAAATCAAACACACAAATATATGCAAGATTAACACACTAAATGACCAAAACACAAAGTGTATGTTTATATATATGAAATGCTAGCAACAATACATACACTTGGACACAAACACACAAAGATCAAATAACACCTAGAGAGTATTCTGTGATAATAAAAGTGTTATGTGTGTGTAAAATGTCTTGGCAAAACAGAAGCTGGCGAGCTTCTATTTATAGCCTGATCCAGACTTTATGCGATACAAGCCTTGTGTCGCATGGAATGATTATGCGACACAAGCCTTGTGTCGCATGGAATGTTTCTGCGACACAATCCTTGTGTCGCATTGAATGCTTCTGCGACACAATGCTTGTGTCGCATGAATACAAAAAATTGTAATTAAACTAAATCTAAAACTATACAAAACGTAATTACAATTTCGACACGATTACAGACTGAGACAAACTGACAGACACACATAGATGTACCAACAAAACTTAAAAAAGAAGATTAAAAAAATTTGTGTTGTCGCGGGTCCTTCATCTAGTGATATTTTAAATAATTACTTAAGACACTGATCAAAACTGAAGTAAGCGTCCTATGTGATCGTTTGACCCCTTTTTATAGGATAGCTAAGTTATGTTTTATTAAGGCAATTCTTATTAATACACTAGTTTTGTCCTACATTAATTTTCACATATCCATATTTTAGGACCCATAAAATGGTACTAATAGAATTAGCAGGACACTTATAATTGTAATTAGGAGTGTTCATGGTCCAGTTAGAGGCTAAAATATTAACCAAACCAATAATTACGGTTTGAGATTTTCTCTAACCAAACCGTCTAATTTAATGTGTCAAACCAAACTGTTGAGACATGTTTTGTGACAACAGATCTAGCTTGTAATAAGACTGGTGTAATTATTATCAAGCTTGTACATTGATTTCGATTTGTAAATATATGATATTATTTTGATATTATTATTTGTTAAATATCTGAAATTGTTAAAGTGTTAGAACAAATAACGAATTACTAAAGTCTGAATAGCGAGTCAAGATTTCAAGTCGCAAATCTTATGATTGCAAAATGAAATCTGAGCTCGCAAAGGATTGTAGTGAGCCGAGTCGAGATGGGCTTGGGCTTGGCTGCGAGATGAGTCAATTCGCAAGCCCACAGGCTGCGAGCTGAGTCGAAGTATATACATGTTTTACGATTTAGAAAACATAACTTTTGCAAAACTTTTGCATACAAATTCCTGCGAACTGAAAGTCGATCCAGAGCATTCATAATATCCTAACGGCTAGGTTTTGATTGTTTAATATTCGTTAATATCAAAACAAAACATATTAGTAATAATCAATCGTTATATAATCATATAACACGTATTGAGGTATTCCGCACCTTAATACTATAGATAACCTCGTTATCGATCCAAGAACTAAGGACTTACACAAACCAACCAAAACAACTAAAACTGGTTTGGTTCGGCCGATTTGACGGTTTGAACCAATTTTTGTTTATATATATATATATTTTAATAAAAATTATGTTAGCTAACATTTAAGTTATATGATACAAGTAGTAATACAACTATGATTGTCTTATAAATTATTAGAAATATAAATACATAATCTAGTACCGGTCAAAAATGTTTTCAATAATATCATTTAATGATAATTGACTTTCATAACATTGTACATAACTGAAAGTTTTCTTTTACGATCTTTAATATTGATTATATTTAGTTGTATAAGTTGACAACTTTTCAAATGCACCCTTTGGGTACCATAGAAAAAGCAAATATAGAGTTTGTTTGTTAAAGACAAATAAATCTTTTAGATTAAATATACATACTTGATGAATAATATAAGGAAATAGGATACGGTCCGGTTCGGTTTAAATGGTCGGTTTGAGTCTTGAAACCACGAACTGAGCCATATACGATGGTTTTGAATAACCTAAACCACTAAACCAATTATTAAAAATAAAACCAGGCAAACTGGCCAAAGGATGTGAGTTTGAGCGGTTAAACAGTTTCGGCCAAACCACGAACAACCCTATTTGCACTATAATAGAAGTATTAGGCAACACTAATTCTGCTATGTTTAGAGCACATGGAGTGGTGACGGCCTAAACACAGTGTTCTGAGTGAGAATTTTGTGGTGAGGATTTTGTGGAGTGGTAACAGTGTTTTGGACAATGTTCTGGACAGTGTTTTGGACTTTTATCTTATTTATTTTATTTGATTTTAAGTAAGAAAAAAAAAGAAATCAAAAACGTTGCAAATTAAGCCGTCGAGGATGAGACGCTGAGCCCTGAACGCTGTCGAGAACGCCGTCCAGAACGTTGTCACGGAGTGGCAGAACACCATTCCACAGTGTTCTGGAGGCAAAACGCAGACGGAAACATTTGCACTCCGTGTGCTCTTATAGGAAGAAAATCGGTTGACAGGTTTAAATTAGTAGGCTAATGGGCTAAAAAGTCAAATCTAACCTATGATAATTAATGTACACATTAATTAATAGAAAATGATATTCCGTTATATTTTTTCAATTTTTATAAAATGATGACATATAGTCGAACCAAATATACCGAAAGTAAAAAATTTTGAGGCCGCTATTGTACGTTTTAAGTAGTGTTAATAATTGTTAGATGAGTGGGTTAGTTGGTCTAAATTCAATTGTGGGTTTAGGGTCCATTAGATTTTTGGGTTAAAACTATCTAGCTCGTTCTCTTAGTCATGCTTTGTTAAAATTAGAGATGCAATCGTAATAAGAAGAACAATCAATATTAATAATATATTATTATTTTACATGGTATCATAGCTAAGTTTATAGAGAAAATTAATTGTCAAATAGCGATTCTCCGGTCGTTGGCTAAAAGCCAATGGTCCGGAGGGAATGCTTTTTTTTTTTTCTTTTCTCGTCAATTATTATCTACCGCATTTATTTGCTTTATCGTTTATTCAAGTCATAGTTACTCAGCATCTGTTTTCTTCATTATGTGTTCCACTGACTTTAAAACTTAGTCCTAGCGTTTAATCCCCACTAATCTTTGTAGTCCCTCCTTCCTAAATTCCACATGCAACTTTTGTTTTATCTGAGTTTGTTTTAAAATCTTTATTTTACTTTAATAATCACAGGATACAAGAGCTTTCATAGTCAGACGGCTCCCAACGCGGAGCTTCGGTTTACGTCGGTTACAAGCCGACGAAGTGATGGGATGACACGGGTCCGTCACTTCGTCTCGTCGGTTCGCCTCTTCGGATATCCGAAGTGAGCTTTTTTTTTTTTGTTTTTATTTTTTTTTTGTTTTGTGTGTATAATATTAAAGGTAAATTGGTAAATGTGGGACCAGAAAAATGAAGTGACAGATCAGGGATGAGAGTGATCAGTCAGTTTTAGTCAGTTTTCTGAAAAAGCTGACGTAGCGCTGACGTGGCTCCGTCAGTTTCAGTCAGTTTGAGTTAGGGTTGGGAGGAGTCCAAGAGCTTTATTTTGTACCATCCGATCATCGGTTACTTATATTCAAAGGAAATATCTATTTTTTATCCGCTTTATTATATTCTTTTAAATTATTACTTTTTTATCCCATAAGCCTTAGCCTACAAAACTTTAGACTTCAATGTTGGTTTAACCATCACTCAAGTAATATTGAGTCATCATTGTAACTCTTTGTTTTAACATCGGAGATCATTATTGTCTTCGAAAATAGTTGATCAAAAATTGTTGCTCCTACCTATAGGTAAAGCAAGCCATGACGTGAAAAAAAAAGTTACAGAAAGGAGGAAGTCGTCAAACAATATACAACTTTGCGCTGAATACAACTTTATCGTCGTGCCAACAACAAAAAGAAATAATCAATCAAGAATCAAAAGAAGAAGAAAAGAATGAAGAGGTAATCAACATTTGGTACAGTTTGTTCATCCGGAAGCCTCCCGTTCAAACTACGGGGAGTGTTAGATGAGTGGATTAGTTGGCTCAAACTCAATTGTGGGTTTAGGTCCATTAGATTTTTGGTTAAAACTATCTAGCTTGTTCTCTAAGTCATGCTTTGTTATAAATAAAGATGCAATGTAAACTTAATGAGGAGAACAATCAATAACAATAATATTCTATTATTTTACAAATATGTGAGTATTCGAATATTGACGTTATATATGTCAATTCAATTCGACGTTATGGGCATGGTTGTTAAACTCTTACGATTCACGAGTCGACTCAAAAATGCAAATTATGAGGCGACTCGAACCCCGACTTTTAAATGACTTTGACTCTTACGAGTCGTTTATAGACTCTTCCGAGTCACATGTGACTCTTACGAGTCTTGTGCGACTCTTACGAGTCAGAAAATCAGACAAACTTTTAGTGTAATGTAATATAAAAGATAAAAGGATAAAATAGAAAAACAAATAACTATAATTTGTTTTGAATTAAGCATTTTTGTTAAATGACGGTCAACGAACTAATTATCGACTTTTACCAAATTTTACTTCACTTAAAAAAAAAGCTTTAACATATTCATACAGATATAAAACTACGTATTTGTTGTAAAATAGTGACTCTTACGAGTCAAGCTGAGTCACGAATCACGAGTTAAAAACTGAGATCCCAGTCAAGTCATGAGTTAACTAGTATGATTATGAGATATTATAAATATTTGTCTACTTCTTCCACCAATAAATCCTAAACTTCCCGTTCACTAGTTTCATATCACATAAACAAAGCCTTTAAGCTACTCAACATGAAGATTATTGAATACCTCTATGCTTTTTTCCTAGCAACGAATTTAATTTATTGTAATTTCCTTGTATTTTTTGCATCTCTAGCCTTAAAATTTCGGTCTTTTTTGTTCAAAATTTTTGTTGAACATATCATGCTTATCGTGTTAATGATTTTCAGGTGTTCATTCGACAATTTTCACAATTAAAAACAATTGCCCATATAACATCGTGCCAGCAACCTTGAAAAGTAGAGGAGCACAAGTATCAACAGGATTCGTACTGGCACCACAAGCCTCAAACACGATCAACGTACCAACACCATGGTCCGGACGAGTGTGGGCCCGGTTCCAATGTTCAAATAATAGGGGAAGATTCTTTTGTAATAGTGCGGATTGTGGTTCGGGTCAAGTAACATGCAATGGTGGTGGTGCAAAACCACCTGCAACGCTTGTTGAGTTTACTCTAGCAGATACAAATTCTAAAGACTTTTATGACGTTAGCCTTGTTGATGGATTTAATTTACTAGTTTCGGTGGTCCCACAAGCTGGTGGTTGTCCTAGTACTAGTTGTCCGGTTGATATTAACGCTAAATGTCCACAAGAACTGTCTGTAAAAGATGGATCGGGTGGAACAATCGGGTGTAATAGTGCTTGTGCTCGTTTTAACCTCCCGCAATATTGCTGCACAGGAGATCATGGTACAATGGGGACTTGCCCGCCAACGAATTATTCGAGATTTTTCAAGAATTTTTGCCCGAAGGCGTATTCTTATGCTTATGATGATAAATCTAGTACTTTTACGTGCAAAGCAGGACCTAATTATCTAATTACGTTCTGTCCATAAACATAGTTCTTCATATATCGATGTAATCCTAAACTATATGTGTAATAAATGGTTATTATCTATTTGATATGTTTCATGTATCAAAAGTTAATAATACCTATGTTTAATATTCCGTCCCAAATTAAACGACTATATTGCTATTTAGTTTGTCTCAAAATTAGTGTGCATTTTAATACTTGTAACTAATAACAATGATTTTCAATAATTAACATGAAATTCTCAATTGATTCATGTGCAAACTGATAGTGAACGGTTAATTTGAAACGGAATGAGTACTTCATATCCAATATGATATGAAAGATTTTATAAATGCGATGCATGCTTAAGACCCAATAACGGTACAAAGCTTAAACTTGAAACTCAAAGCGAGGTATTAAACAATAATAACGTAACTAATACCAAAAATTAATGACATTTCAATTCAAAGAAAACAAAAGTAATAACGAACATTGCCTTTTTAAGCGAAAACGTACACTCGTAGTTCTAATTAATTTACTCAAACAATAAAACATCATTTAGTTATAAAATAACGGTCTTATATATGTATTTTCTTCTGACATTGAAATGAAACATGCATGAAAATGGCAATTGATATATGGGGTCCATTTTGCTAATTATAAGATAAACCTACGAAGGCCTACTTTATGACCAAATCTTTTAACATCATCTTGAACTTGTCTAAATTCCTTAAAACTAAACTTTCTGTAAACTAAACTCTCACCACAACCTTCTATCACTGTTTCATAAGATGGACACAAGAAATACCCAGTCGAAAACCTCTCGAAATTGTTATTAGCAACCACTCGATGCTCCACGCTCTTGTAAACATCGTTACTCCATGCCTGTAAAAATGTTCATATCGATCGATCTCTATAATATATAAGTTATGAAAAGTTCTAACAACCTAAAGAAACTAAAACTAATAATTTAGTATACCTGAAAAAGATCCCCGATCATGACGATTAGGGTATCCTGTTTAGGATTAACATTGACCCATTTTCCGTTTTTAAGTAACTGCAATATGATCTTGATGTAATATCGTGAGGAAATCGCTATCAGTGTGAGGCATTAATCCAAATACATGTGGAGAAATTGGGCAAACCGGATATCAGCTCATTCGGATATAACACATGCTGGGTACCCAATTTTCTTTGAAAAAATTGGGATTTTGGCCGATTTTGTTGGCCAAAATCTCTGCTAGTTTCTGTGCTAGTTTGGAAATAGTCTTTACATATTGCTTCATCGTCATGGTAAATCAGCGTAAGAAAATACTAAAATAATCAGTACTTCATAAATAATGTTGTATGCATCTAACTATATACGTACTGTAAGTGTCGTCACTTTCAAAATTCAAATTGTGGTCACCGGATGTCGAGTTTCACAGCGCCAATGCTGTCAACTTCTTTGATCTTTAATGTGCCCGTGTTTGAAGCTAACCATCTCTCGGCAATCTCGGGTTTTCTCAAATAATTTTCTCGAATGACCTTGTCCTTCAATTCTCAACTCACGATACTTACCACCAATGACCTCGATGGCCCAAGGTATCTCGTTCATGTTGTCAACTATTTACTTAGGTAATTTAACTTCTAATTCGTCGCCACAGATTATTTCAAATAGCTTTAGGAGATTTGGATGGATTCAAGGTATTTCTTGGAAAAAAATGAGAAGATTTGCTTTTATTAAATTCGAAACAAAATGTCAAGCTTTGGAAGCCATTAATTCTATGAACGGAAAGACTTTGCAAGGAGTTACAATTAAGGTGAGTTTTGCTAGGGTTGATATGTGGTCTGGAAGGAAGGGCAAGAACTTTAGAACGGCTAGTAATATGCACTCAAATTCTTCCTCTGTTAATGACATTTGCTTGTTACCCAACCAAGACGTTCATGATAATCTTAAACTTTCTGCTTTATTAATTGACAAAGTGCCCTTGTCGTCTGATAAAATCATTTCTTGGTTAAAGAACTGTGAAACTCAAGTTGTCAAATGCTCTCTATGGGGTATGTTTGGAGCAATTTTACGTTGCAAAGATGAAGCCAACTATAACAGGTTACTCCTTGGTCCACCTGATAACTCTATAGGTTTTCTAAAAGTTCAACCAATGATGGAACGTGCTCGCAAATATTCTCGCTTTGTGTGGATTGAAATTAGAGGCATTCCATATGAATATTGTTCGAAGGAAAGCATTGCTTCTGTTATTAAATCGTGGGGTGACGTTTTGTACGTTGATAGTGATTCTTTCGAGCTGAATTAGGGTAGTACTTTGTTATGTTTTATTGAAGCTGTGGATCCGAAGAAAGTTCAGGGCTACGGTATGCCACTATCGGAGATGATGTTTTACTTCCTGTATACGTGTCCGAAAATTGTGGAATCTGGGTTCGATGGAACATGTTTTAGTCAACTTCAGATGGATGAATTCATCCAATCTCAATCTAAAGGAGAGAATGGTCCTCATTATGTTGGGTCTTCGATTTGGGATGGCTTACTCTTTAAAAACATCTCAGTCAATGAACCGCCTTTGGAACCTTTAGTAACCCAAAGTTTGAGCTCAACTTTGGATGAAACTCACTGTCCTCGTGGAAGAGATTATCTTCCTCATGGTGGTTTGTTTAATGATATTCAGGATTTTAATTTGTTGACAGGGGACAAAAATAATATACCCGATGTCCACCTTCAGAGTCATATATATACTGCGGATCCAGGAAATTAGGTCATGGGGGCGAAAAAACTACTTTCAACGTATAAAAGTAATTTTTAATACATAAAAACCGCACAAAACATCCCAAAACCGTATAAATGACTATAAAACAACCTACAATACATCTAGATGGTACTTAAACGACATCAAATATTGCAATAATACAAACAACAAATGCCTGAAAAACAATTTACCAACAACAATAACATCAAATTAACGTAATAACAAGTAAACAACAATTACAATTTATAACGAGAAATAAGCATTTGAACTTTCCTAGGTTAAAAGAGTAATAAACTGTAGCTTCCACATTAGATTTTTTTCATGCTAAATAATATAATCACAACCATAAGATAATTTTAAAATCAACAATTTTTCATGATTTTACAAACGTATAGTATAAGATTCCAATCAAATATAGCAAACTGGGAATATTAAATATTAAAGAAGTGGAAAAAAATAAGGCATCTCAATATGGTCATGTGGATACACGCACATCAGAGGATTTAGGGAGCACATAATTGGATTTCTTATACACTTAGGGAGTCCATCTTTCACTGTTTTAGGTCATTGGGGGGTCCAATAGTTTTTATCTTGGGGTCCATTAACAAAATTAAACTACTTATATACTATTGGGATAAATGTCATGAGGGGCCCGGGAACCCCATGGTATAGGGCTGCATCCGCCTCTATACTCAAGTGTTTGTGTAATACCCCGAATTTCAGGAATTTAATTTCGTACGCAAATATATTTTTATTACGAATTATTATGATATAAATAATAAGATATAAAATAAAACGTAAACGAAGTATCAGTTCCAGACTGTAAGAATAAAAGGGAATAATATATATATATATATATATATATATATATATATATATATATATATATATATATATATATATATATATATATATATATATATATATATATGTACAGATTTGTATGTACAAGTGTTTATTCTCAATTATTCTAAACAATCTCAGACTCTTCTCTTCTTTCTCTCTGTGTGAAGAACTAAACCCAGGAGATTAATTCTCCTTAACAAATCCTCAAACACAAGTGTAAATCCAAGTCTAGGGTTTCAATTCATCATCCTTTCCTTAATTCTAAATCTCAAGTAAGTGATTTCTCTATTTTGTTAACCTAGTTTTGGGGGTTTCAAGGGTTTAGTGAAATTAGTGATTTTGAATACGAAATTAGGGTTTCAAATTGTTAGAATTGTTATGTATTAGTGTTTCTAAGATTATTGGTAACAATATAACAAGTTAAAAATGTTGAATTAATCCTTAGTGTCCTTGAATAATTTCTAGGGTTTTATCAAATCTTTGTGTATGATGTTAATGAGTTCAAAGATGTTATTAGTGATGTTGATATAGTATGAATAACATGTTTATATGAGAATTGAAGTGTAAAATGTTAGTAAAGTGAATTTAAAGTGATTATGAATGTTGAAAGTTTAACTTTGGTTAGTTGGTTGAAAGTGAAGCAAGTTGAATCAAAGTGGGGGAGGGTTAGTGATTAATAGATACTTGATTATGATAATTAGTGGATTCTAAATATGATGTATATGATTATGTGTTATATGATAGGTGTTAAAGTGTTGGAATTGTCTTCGCTAACTACAAGTGGTAAATCATCGATTGAAGAACAAGGTGAGTATATAGGGGCTAATTAGGTAATGGTTGTATGTGTTTCCAGATTGCTTCCGAGCAAGAGGATCATACAACCATGTGTTTTCTATTTGTGATTATGTGTTTTAAATGATTGATGTTGATTATACGATGTTGATTATGATTAAGAATATGAATGATCGTATGTGTTTCCGGATTGCTTCCGAGCAAGAGGATCATACGATCCAGAGAAAGATGACTTGTCTAGCCTTGTTTCTTAAAGTGGTATTCATTTCGACGTGATTTGATACCACCAAGCCTTGTTTCTAACGATGCCTTATTTCTTAGGGTCCGGATCCGTAATGTACTTGTTGTTATGTGGTATTATTATGAATATGAGTAAGATTAATTATGTTGTTGATTATTTGTGTTAAATGTTGATTATATGTAGTCGAAGGCTTAATTAGTTTCTATGTATTCACTAAGCGGTGGTTGCTTACCCTATTCGTGTTTCATGTTTTTAGGAAGTACGAGCCTAGAGAAAGGAAAGGGGACTTGAAAGATTAGCGCGGGTAGTAAGTGGTAAGTATTCTCGTTTCTTATCGTTTTGTATTCAATTTGTGTAATACGCCCACGTGTCAAGGCTTTTGGAAATTAAATGTAGAATGTGTCTTTTGTTGGATGGTTGACTTTGAAGGTCAACTCTAATATAGAATAGAACTTGAATGTGTTTTGAAAACATGTTAGTCATATTATGTATATATAAAATCGTCGTGGTGTTAAAGGATGTGAGAATAGTCAAAGTTTTATGCGATTGGTTGATTTCAAGTCAAATATGTTGAAATAGTCAAATTTTATTGGTATTGGTTGAATTTGTGGTCAAATGGTGACTATTTAGTGAAACGGGTCAACGGGGGTCCATTTGGGTCAAAAGAATGCTTTTGCGTTATGTTTGAGTATAAAGGTGTGATGATACTTTGGTTTAGTGTTACAAGTTTGTTTTGACATATTAAATTAGTGTGTAAAATGCTTTGACCAGATTTTGTGTAGTTTGAGTTTTGGTGTGTCAAGTAAAAGAGGTCAAAATAGCCGAAAACTACCTATGAGTTCAAATCTTGCGTTTTTGAGAAATTTGGAAAAGTTTCAAAAGTGAAAGTTTTATTTTATCATATTGGAGATGCGTGTAAATTTTCAGAGTCTAAGTCCTCACCGTTTAAAAGTTATGCGCGTCGGAAGTTCGTATTTTTAGTTGAAAAAGTGCAGACATGTTTACTGAATCGAAGTCTTAAATTACTGAATCAAAGTGTTAAAAATTTACTGACTAAAAGTGTTAAGTTTACTGAATCAAAGTTAAAAATTTACCGAATCGAAGTGTTAAATCTACTGAATCAAGGTGTAAATTGAGTAAAAAAATTTATTTTTTAGGGCGTTTCAATTTGAAAGGGTCAAAGAGGCTTTTACGCAAGAGGTTTAAGGAGTTACTAATAATCCAACAATGGAGGTTCATCTACAGAGTACTGAAGTGACTACACTGGACACGCAACAAGTCACACCTATTAATTGTGGACGCAATAGGTGGTGTATCCGAACATATCGTAGCTGAAAAGCTTCCATTTCAAGAAGAGTTGATCGAAAACCATTGCATCGGAAAAGAATGTCATTCTTCTTGCGCACGTTCTAGAAAAAATGTGCAAAAAGCCAAAGATCGTAAAACAAAAGTGAGTGGTAATCATTATGATGCTCTTGAAGGGAACTTTCCTAAAGCTGTCGTGAGAAAAAAGATGAAATCTAAAAACGTTAGTGCAATAGTTGAAGGTGATGTAGTATTCCCGTCTCATTGTACTACTTCTAATGATTTGTCTGGTGACAACGATTCTCTTGCACAACCGGTAGTCACGCCTAAAAAAGCAATAGGAAAACTTATCAATAAGAAGAAGAAAGAAGGTGAGATGGCAAGGCTTGAAGATTTCATTCAAGGTTTGATTCTTAGTGAGGGATCTAGTGTTACAAAGAAGGATTGTGATGCAAAGGAGAAGTAAGGTACTGATCGATCATCAAATATTTAATTAGGGTTGATCTTCTTCGTGTCAAAGCTTGTTTTATGACGAATATGATTCATTTGAATAGATCATGGTTGCTAATCTAAGGAGATAGAATTTATATCTTTATTGCTAGTTCGATCTTTATATCTTCTCTTGATTATAAGGTTATAGTGTTGTTGTTGATTACACTACTACAAAAGTGAGCATTTAAGGTTGTTGCGACTGCGGAACCACGGGTCGTCAACTGCAGCCCTGCAACACAACAATGAGTTTTAAATTTATAAGAGTTGGGACTCAAACTATAAGTACTACCTACTTTGTGGGAGTAAGCAGTAAGTATAACTCGAGTGTCGTCCTTAAATCAGAGTGAATGGAGCTGAAAGTGATATACCGTAAATGAGCGTCCTAATAGGACGGGTTTCATAAAAGTAGTTAGGTTTGTTTGGTTATTCTAAACTAACTGAAAACTTAAAAAAAAATAAAAATAAAAGAGAGTAGACAACAGGTAAAGCGTGATTACCGAAACTTCGATAATTAAGGTTTTGAGATGATATTCATTATAAAGATAATTGGAGACTACCCTCAGCAAATCATCAGACGAACAGTCGGTGTAAAGACTAGGAACCTACGTTTTAGTCTAAAAGCCTAAAAGCATATGTCACTGAATCCCAGGTGATCGTGATTCTAATAAGAAACAGGTTATTTAAACCCCCTAACTTTCCTAAAAGGACAAAGCGACCTCTACGGATGATATATCCTGGGTGCAGGCATAAGGTAACAAACTGCAATTCACTATCTGACCGTTCTTAACATATCTGGTTATTCGAATATTAAATCGTTATATATGTCAATTGAATTCGACGTTATGGAATATATTAGGACATTAAATTTTTAAAAGTAGCTTTAATGTGTCATATATTTGTGTCATAAATAAATGTCTACTTCTTCCACCTATATATAAATTCTAAACTTCTCCACTATATTCATATCACGTAAACAAAGCCTGACTTTTAGCTTCTCAATATGAAGATTGAATACCTCTATGCTTTTTTCCTAGCAACTACTTTGATTAAGTGAAATCTTAACTCTTATCTTTTTTATACATTTCTATCTTTTATGTCATATCATTATCATATGTACTAAGTTAATATATATTAATAATTTTCAGGTGTTCATTCAACGATTTTCACAATAAAAAACAATTGCCCATATAATATCGCGCCAGCAACTTTGACAAGTAAGGGAGCACAAGTATCAACAGGATTCGAACTGGCACCACAAGCCTCAAACACGATCAACGTACTAACACCATGGTCCGGATGAGTGTGGGCCCGTTTCCAATGTTTAAATAATGGGGGAAGATTCTTTTTTAATAGTGCGGATTGCAGTTCGGGTCAAGTAACATGCAATGGTAGTGGTGTAAAACCACCTGCAACGATTGTTGAGTTTACCTTAGCAGATCAAAATTTTAAAGACTTTTACGATGTTAGCCTTGTTGATGGATTTAACTTACCAGTTTTGGTGGTCCCACAAGGTGGTGGTTGTCCTAGTACTGGTTGTCCGGTTGATATTAACGTTATATGTCCACAAGAACTCTCTGTAAAAGATGGACCGGGTAGAACAATCGGGTGTAATAGTGCTTGTGCTAGTTTTAACCTCCCACAATATTGTTGCATGGGAGATCATGGTACACCGGAGAGATGCCCGCCAACGAATTATTCGAGGTTTTTCAAGAATTTATACCCGAAGACCTATTCTTATGCTTCTGATGATAAATCTAGTACTTTTACCTGCAATACGGGACCTAATTATCTAATTACATTCTGTCCATAAACATAGTTCTTCATAGATGTAATCCTATACTATTTGAATAAACGGTTAGTTATTTATTTGATACGTTTCGTGTATCAAAAGTTAATGCTACCTCCATCCCAAATTAAACGTGTCTCTATCTCTATGATATTTTGTCTCAATATAAGTGTTCATTTTATACTTGTAAATTGTAATTAAATTAATCATAGTGCTTTTCAATGGTCTAACATGAAAACCTCACGTTTCTTAAATTATGTACAAACTAATAGTGTACTGTTAATTCGAAACCAATATGGAAGATTTTATAAATGTGATGCATGCTTAAGAGTTAAGACCCAATAACAAAGTCAAAGCTAGGTATTAAACTATAATAACGTAACTGGTACCAAGAATAAATGACATTTCAATTCAAAGAAAACAAAAGTTAGAACGAAAATTACCTTTTTAAGCAAAAACACTCGTAGTTTTAATTAATTTATTATTCAAACAATTAAACATCACTTAATAAAATCATGGTCTTATAATGAAACACGCATGAAAATGGCAATTGATATATATATGGGGTCCATTTTGCTAATTATAAGATAAACCTACGAAGGCCTACTTTATGACCAAATCTTTTAACATCATCTTGAACTTGTTGTCTAAATTCCTTAAAACTAAACTTTCTGTAAATCAAACTCTCACCACAACCTTCTATCACTGTTTCATAAGATGGACACAAGAAATACCCAGTCGAAAACCTCTCAAAGTTCTTATTAGCAACCACTCGATGCTCCGCGCTCTTATAAACATCGTTACTCCATGCCTGCAAACATGATCATATCGACCGATCTCTATAATATATATGGAAGTTATGAACAATTCTAACAACCTAAAGAATCTAGAACTAATAATTTTGTACCTGAAAAAGATCCCCAATCATGACAATTAGGGTGTCTTGTTTAGGATTAACATTGACCCATCTTCCGTTTTTAAGTAACTGCAATCCTCCTATATGATCTTGATGTAATATCGTGAGGAAATCACTATCAGTGTGAGGCATTAATCCAAATACATGTGGAGAAACTGGGCAAACCGGATATCGGCTCATTCGGATATAACACATGTTGGGTAAACAATTTTCTCTAAAAAATTTGGGATTTTGGCCGATTTTGTTGGCCAAAATCTCTGCTAGTTTCTGTGCTAGTTCGGAAACAGTCTTTACATATTGCTTCATCGTCCTACTAAATCAACGTAAGAAAATACTAAAATCATTAGTACTTCAAAAATAATGTTGCATGTATACTGTAATAACTTAACAGTACTCTTTGTAACAACAAAAATTGAGGGCATTTATCGCTTGCTAGTGTATTGTAAAAAACAAATTTTGTGTTTTATGTATTAATTAAATTGAGATAACCAAAACTATTATATTAAGGTAGTATTCTTTGTTAGCTTTTTATTCATCTAAAAACACAAATATGTACAAGGTAATTTTTACTGACTTAACAACCATATAATTATTTGTTATACTTTATCCACCATGTTATCAAAACAACGTCATCTTAACGATTTAATTACCTTTTAAGAAAAGTTTGAATACATGAGATAGCAAACTAGTACAATAAATAAAAATAAATTCAGATAATTACTAACTACTCTAGAATTTTTACAAAACTAGTAGCATAGACCCGTGCGATGTACGGATCTTGTTATGTTTCAACATTTTTATAACTACATATTCTTAATTTTCCATAGTTTTTAATTCTCTATTTGTGATCTAACAATAAAATGCTCTCTATTTGTTTATGATTCATATATAAGTTTTGTTTTTCCTTTTTAATTAATAACTCTTGTTTGACTGTACAATGCAATATATCCAACAATACATATGCTATTAGTTTCCTTAATTTTAAGTTGACTATTTGGGATTGAAACATCATTTATGTAACTGTGTCGTTGGGATCAATATGAATAAAGAAAATCAAGCCCTTAATTTTTCTATATATATATTTTATATATAAACTTTAAGATATGTAAAACTAGACCAATGACGAATTACAATATAAGAAATCGGGGATTATGCAAGTGCTAGCAACTTTTCAAAGGATGAAATCTTGAAATTCAGTATCAATATCAACCGACAATGTTAGGATAAATAAAAGTTTGAGGCACCAACAACATATATAACTTATGGTTTTTCACATTTGAAAAGGGTCAATATCTTGTCGATCAACTCAAATGTGGATCGAGTAGTAAGTATTGTTAATTAGTATACATCAGTAAATCATGCACTGCTTATTATATTAATAATTTGCATTACTTATCATATGTGTCATTTCCATTTCTTTGTGGTAAACAAACACATTTTCTCATTCGATCATAATGACCAATATTCAATTCGTTTTCCATAACTACATACCAAACACCAAAACCTTTTGTACTAATTACTAAATGCAATTAAAAAAGAAAAAGAAAAAAAAAAGGACTTTGCTTAACCTTATGCATATTTTAGAGTATAGGCAGTGTCATCTATATTGAAGTAAAATGTTAAAAGATTACACTACCCATTTAAAAAAAATAAGATTTTTCTAATGATAGCCCTTAGGGCTATGTTTAAGAAAATATTGCATGCATAAATGATGGTACATTAATGTTAGTGGGGTGGTTATTAAAAGGTTAGTGAGGTGGTTATTTTCATTGTACAACAAAACAATGCACGTCCAGATAACTTAAACACAACCCCAAGGGATGTCGTTAGAAAAATCAAGAAAAATATATTAACTAGCTAGTGTTACATATAAATATATGTATACACAGACACACGAAGTAAGACATAAACTTCAAATAGATAATTCTAATGCAATTCATGAAATTTTAAGGGGAAGTTATTATCACCTTATCTTCATAAGGTTAACCACATCGACCCATTAAATATATAAGTGAATCTTATATATGTGTTGGTATGCCTCTATACCTTTTTAGATAGATTGAGTGTTTGTGAGCGTTCATAGAAGGGAAACGATTCATGTGAATGGTATAGTTCATCAAGTCATCAAATATATAGGGGTTAGCACCTAATGAAGTTTTAAGATCAATTAGTGCAAAAATATACATATGGTTTGTGAATGGCTTGGTTAGTGAAAAGTTTCCAGTATTTATATGTATGGAAGTTACATGAATGAACCAATGGGGTAAATAGGAAACAAGTTCCATATGCATTGATGAAATATTGTATTATATTCATGATGATTAAGATTAACGATAGAATTTATAATAAATTCATTAGTATTGTAGATTCATCATTTTTTCATTATAATAATTATATTTAATTTAAGATATTATCATATTATTTATTATCAATTATCAATATTTATCATGATAATTATATTTAATTTAAGATATATATATATATATATATATATATATATATATAATATAATATAATTTCCTTTCAAAAAAATATATATAATATAATTTAAGATATTATCATATTATTTATTATCAATATTTATTGATGAAGAACTCAATCATTAAAATTATATATATATATATACTAGATGAAAACCCGTGCGATGCACGGTAATTTTATCGAAATTACATACATAAGATCAAACGATAATTATAAAAAATAGTTTGTTAAAGGAGAAAGTAAGCATACTTAACGTGTGAAACATTAGCTGATGTACTTAAATTCTCGCTTGTAATCTTCGTAGCTTCTTACAATCTTTCTTGCTGTTATGGATACCTCTCTACAAAATTGTTATATACTTCTACCACTAATTATTGAATACTTCTAACGTAATCATCAACTCACATATAATCTATATCAAACAAAAATAAACATGTTACTCCAATAAAATAAATTAGGATAGTGACTGAATATGTAGAAAAAGATGAATTAATATCAACTACCAATCACGATAATAAAAAAAATGTTATGAAAAGTATAAAAATGCAATATATCAATAAAAAAGGAAAAATATTAAGAAAACACAACAATCTTAATACGGAAAACATTAAATGTACATGCATGTTATAAAAAACTATCAGTGACATATAAATCAGTAAAAGAAAAATAATAGTTGATGTTTTTCACTATCGATTACTCAAATGCAAAATTTATTAATTATTAAGTTATTAAGTAGAAATAAAGGTAAAGAACCGATCTTATTTAAAGCTTGCAGGTTAATATTTGATCTATGTAGATGGAAGTTTTTAATCAAGTGGGTATTTGAGTGTAAATAAATCTCTAATTATTTGATTATATATATATATATATATATATATATATATATATATAGTTAATTAATTAATTAATTAATAATAGTAATTAATTAATTATTATTAGTTATATATAATTATTTTAATTTTAATTACATTAATTAATAATTTTTTGAGATTGTAAGGATTCGCCACGTGTCATTGTTGCCTACGTGGCAAATTCTGGAGCCATATTTACTACTCGCTTAATATATACATATATATATATATATATATATATATATATATATATATATATATATATATATATATATATATATATATATAGTGATCAAGAGGGAAGTGCCTTTTTGGGGGGGTAAGCGTTAGTATCCATCAAGAAGCATATTACAATTATAATCAAAACGTCAACAAAAAATTATTTTTATTGGTAAATGGTAATCAAAATCGATGTTATAAAGAATATTTTAACGAATGAATTTCATTTTTAAGTCACAACATTAATTGATGAATATTTATTTAATAAATTGTTAATATGCAGTGTGATGCATATTAACTAATATACATCGCGATGCATATTAAAACTTCACATTATTTGAAAGATATTTTTATTGTTAATATGCATCACAATGCATATTAACTAATATGCACCGCGATGCATATTAACGGATTTGGATCTAATATTCATAAATCGATGCTATAAATTGAAGAAAGAATTTATCAAGGAAGCTTAACATTCATAGCATCGATTATGATTAACATTTACTAAATTTCAGTTTGTTTTTTTCGAGATTTGTATGGGTGAAGGTAATATGCTTCATGATGCATACTAACGCTTCCCCCAAAAAATGCACTTCTCTCTGGATCATTCCACTATATATATATATATAATTTAAAATATTATCAATTATCAATATTTTTTGATGAAGAACTCAGTCTTTAGAAGTATTTTGTTGATTCGATACATTTAGAGTCAGTTTAGGGCATATGTATTTTATTTTTCAAAAAGTCTTATCGATAATGTGTATGTGTGATATACATACATTATATATGTTTTGAATAAGTTATAAATAAATAATTTTTTTATATATGTGTTAAATAAACTTACTTGGATAACTAATAATTATCAATTTAACTCTCTATATGTTTTAGTTGAAAGAGCAATCATGTCAAACGTTTTGAAAAAATCTACTACATATCAATTAATATAGAAATTCACATTTTTTTAGGACTCTAGACGTGTGTTTTTTTGTCTAGTTAATAACAAACATACTTAAATTAATTAACTAATTAACCTATATATTCATTAATCACATAAGATTAAAAAAAACAAAACAAAAAACAAAGAGACTATTAATCATAGTTGTTAACTCGTGATTCAACTCTTCACTGAAATTTTCAATTTTTAACTCGTGACGTACTCCGCTTGTAAAAGTCAATATTTTACTATATATATATATATATATATATATATCATATGTTTATTTATATTATGTATATATTATTGTTTATAAGATTTTGTTTTGAGATAAGTCAAACATGGTGACAATCGATAGTGAAGTTGTTGATTGACAAGTCAACATAGAAGGCTTAATTTAAAATCGATTATAGTCGACTCATATTTATTTTCCCTTTTTAATTTTGGTATTACACTACACTTAATTCTAAAAGTCGTACAAGATTTGAAAGAGTCAATAATCCGCTTCGAAGAATCATAAACATCTTAGAGTCAGGGATCCGAGTCGACTCGTTGTCTGAATTTTTGAATTGACTCATAAAGAGTCATCCACTGAACTCTTAATGGTCTAACAACTTTCCTCTAGGTTTATATAATCCCGCAAAATATATTCAAACAAATTTTTCTTTGAACTAATGGAATCCAAAATATTTACCTAAGATCAGTGACACCTCCCATGGTTGAGATCTCAGTCAACGGCACATGAAAAGCTTCCGACCAAGCCACCTGCCGGAGGCAAGTCGCCGAAGGAGTCCCCCACCGATAACTACCCACCGGAAAATTGAACTCATCGTGGCCGACACCATTCACCTTCTCATGAAATGGTTTCTTAAATGCTTGCACTTGCACACACTTCATTTTCTCCAAAATGTCACGTGAAACCCCGTGATTAATAACTTGGAGACATCCCCATTCTGTAGAAGCTTCGGCTATTTCTCGTTTGCAATTTTCGCTCTCAATGCCATCTCGATGCGAGTGGCTTAGATCGATTAATGGGAGCTCTAACTCGCACTCTTTGGTTTCGTTAAACGCTTCCATGTCGATGCTTTTGGGAGATGACTCGTTGAAATCGAATAATTTTTTGTAAAATTCTTGAAAGGGTGGGTCGATTGAAGGTTCCATTTTATATAAACCTGCAAAAAACATAACAGATTTTACCATAGGTTATTTATCTATACGTATATAACTATATATACCTCAACGTAAAATCCCATGTTAATGATGTATATGTGGTTAACTTTCTACTAAAAAACATAAAGACGTACGTGTTCTTATGTCAGCCCTACCTAGCTACGTACGTACATAAATAAATATGGTTTTCAAGTGAAATATGGGTAAAACACTAGTTGTAAATAAATGTTGTGACACTAACACATTAAATATTAAGTTAAGTGAGATATAAGTAAAAGAAATTTAAGTACTAAAAAACATTAAAGAATTTTACAGAAAAATTTATAATTTAGAGAGAATTCACCATCTTTAAGTTTGTATTTGTTTGCAATTATATAATAAATATAAACTCATTACAAGCAAATATAATTAAATATTAATTTAATTAACTATTTGGTGTGTTATATTAAGCAAAATAAGTAGAATGATTTCATACAATTATTACTTTTATATGCGTTTATAAATATATAAATATTAGTTTTATTTATTACTACTAGTAACTAGTAATTAGATCGAGTTTTGACCAATTAAGTTAACATAGTTTTGACTAAGTTAGATGAGTTTTGACCGATTTTTCATCAAACAGATTAATCCAAATCATGTCCGGTTAGTGATTACTCATCCGAGTTATCTGATTTTTTTTGCAACAACGTCCAATAATAAAATTATATCTTAATTACATGCATAATTATTTTGAAATAGACTTGAATCTATAACGGTTATCCTGATACGTAATACTTATTTCATAATCTATAAATATTAGGAACATTAATAAAGACGTATAATAAAGTTGAATTTGTTATAAATAATATAAATTGTAATTAATAAAGACGTATAATTGAAAATTTGTAAGTTTAATAAATGAATTTTGTGATATATTTAGAAAGTTCTAATGCAGTTAACGGGAATTAGCAAAGATACAAGTTAGCTAAACCCTAAATATTAAGAGACTTGATGGATACTGGGCAGTCATAGCAGACATGATTATGATAATGTTACAAATTCGATATTGGATTTCCAAAATATTCTTAGAAATAATAAATATCATACCTTATCCAAATCTTCAAATTACGTATGTCTCATGCAATAGAGGATCTTAAAAAGAAGATGGAGAATGAGGTTTAAAACTATACTAGTATGGGTAGGTTTTTATAGGGGAAAAAATATCCCAAAAATATGCCCAACAAGGAAACATACATATGAACTTATTGTACTATCAAATCAAATCAAATCAAACGTGAAATTAATTATGGCCCGTTGAATGTCGATATATGTTTCGAAAGAGAACACGTTTCTATTAACTGTATCATGAAGTAATTCGAATCTTTTTATTATGGTATCAAGTATCAACTTATATTTTAAGTATTTCTCTGTCGGCAAAAAATAATTGATACATATACTCCCTCTGTCCTGGTTAAAGTGTTCATATTAACTTTGCACATGATCTAAAAAGAAGAAAATTTAGGGAGAGAAGAGGGGGAAGGATTTTTTATTACTATGATTCAATATTTTATTGCTAAGATTCAATTTTTAATCAATATAAATCTACATTTTATTGCTTTGGTTCAATAGTTTATTAATAACATTTAGTCATTTGTTGCTATGATTCAAAAGTTATGATAATACAAATTTGAATATTAGAATAAAAATACCGAATCTTAGAATAAATATACTGAATCATAGTAACAAAAAATCATTCTTCCTCTTCTCTCCCTAAAAAACCTTCTCCCCAGATCCTCATCCTATATATATATATATATATATATATATATATATATATATATATGCACGGAGTATATTGAAATGCTACTTGTATATAATTGTCTATATTTTTATTTCAAGTGTTCTTCATAATATGATTGCATATTCATTATAACCAGTTTGATCTAAGACATATCAATCGATTCAGTTTTATAACGGTTAATCTCTTCTTTTAACCGTTTTTAAATATTGTACGCCGTATCGGTAGGGGCGGAGCTAGAATGGGGCAGCGGCCCCCACAAAAATTTTGAAATTACGTAAAAAGTAAAAATATTTAAGGTATTAATGACATTTTTAAAATTTTGCCCCATCAAAACTATAAAAAGCACAAATTAATTTTGTTTTTGTCCCTTCTATATATATATTTTCTAGCTCCACCCAAGGCAGGTCAACTAGAATCAGATTTCACAACAAGTCGAACTTCGCATGCATGCAAAAGTCAACCTTCATATAAAATGCTCAATTTCCCAGAATATGAAAAGCCACTTCAAGATCTTCTAGAGTTACTTGTCCATCACCATCTCTATCCAATTCCTCAAAAAGATCTCCTTCCGATCACTAACGAACTTTGAACAGCAATACTGGAAATAATAAGCTAATTAATGTTGGAGCCAACTCAATTTAAACTCAACACCATAAGAATCGGCGGCTAGTGTGACAAGAACACTTGCCCAAAGTATAGCTTTTCATATTTCATTACGGTTATTTTTCTACTGAACGTCTTTTAGATCTGTGGTTTTGTTTTCCATCATCCAACGTACTATTAGCTCAGAGAAGCACTTGCTGTACGTCTTCTTCATTCAAAAAGAAATGGTGTGCCTTTACGTAAATGGGACGACATAAAGAAAAGAATGCACCAAAAAACCGTGTGTGCTCCCATACGTGACCATCAGTGGCGGATCTAGAGCATAAATTCACGTGGTTCATTAAATTCTTTGCTCAATAACTTGGTTGAGGCAACAGACTAATAATGTAAAAGTAAATGGGTCGGATCGTTAATACTAAGCATAAAACAGAGATTCATTAATAATATGAAAAGTGAAGGTTGTTACAATTGTCATCTATGAGGTTTCATACCTTGAAAATGAATCATAAGTGACTCATTACCAAAATGCCAAGAGATACACAGAGCTGTATATATAATCTTGTTTTATATTTTTAATTTCAATGATTAAAAGGAAAGGATGTGCGCTACGATAAATTTTTAGGCCAAATTAATTGTTTAATTATGGGCTAGTAAATTAGTAATTGATCAAACATAATATAGGTGTGTCATTTTATATTTGTAACATGGTTCTTTTAAAAAATATCTTATCCTCTATAATTAATTTTGAAATCCCATGTGGGTCACTTGACCCATGTAATATGGCTGTGAGTCCGCCTCTGGTGATCATCTGAAGTTGTTGTAAACAATAGTTGTTGCACGTTGGTAGCCGGAAACGAGACCCTTCTTCTTACATCATCAACATCAATGTCAGTGTTGTCAAATGACACTGCTGAATGTATGATATAAGAGAAGTATATATATTTTAAATTTGGAGCATAAACTTGTATCCCGATGGGTCTTCTTACAAATAAGCATTGGGTCAACATGTTAAGAGAAGCACTTGTAATAACGATGTTATCCTTCTCCCACGAGCGCATACCAACATTCAAACTCTCAAGAAAAGGAAATCTTGATTTAATGATGTCGAAAAACAAGTAGCCAATGATGACGTACATTACGTATATGTAAAAGTTTGATACTTGTAATATTCCATAGATTTCATAGCAATTGCGGAGCTAAAATGGGGGCAGCGGGGGCGGTTGACCTCACAAAAATTTTAAGGTATTAATAACAATTTTAAAATTATAACCCATCAAAACTATAACAAAACACAAAATAATTTTTTTTTCTTCCTCTTCATATGAATATGTTAGCTCCACCTCTATTTCATAGTCTTATGCTATAACAAATAAATAGGCTCTTATCCAAATATAAATAGTCTTATGATAACTTTCCAACGCAAATCCACTCGTTAAGTTTTTAAAATTTTACTATCTTTTGACAAAATTATAAAGGTTCGAAATAGAAAAACTCCTCGTTCTACGTCATCTAAAAAGAGCATGTATGTGGCATCTACATTGCTCCAAGCTTCCAAAATTTCAGGACGTACGTACGTAGATGCATCTTTACTGCTACTGGTTTCACATCATTGGCCCAATGGCCCAACCATAACGACGTCACGTGATCTCATGTGACTCCCACGTGAATTTTTTTTTTTTTAAAGGTAAATTATACTCCCTCCGTCCCAAAATAAGTGTCCCATGTAAAAATGCACACAATTTAAGAAAAGTCACTATATACCAATAACATCTTATCTTTACCCACTAAAGTCTTTTCTGATTGGCTGAAAATGAATCTGGACACTTATTTTGGAACGTCCCAAAATAGTAAGTGAGACACTTATTATGGGACGGAGGGAGTATTATTTTTTTGAATAGGGAGAAAACCAGAATTACAAAAGAAGGATCTTAAAGAAAGATCCAAAAACAGACAAAACTATATCAAAAAGAAAGAGAGCTAAAAACCAAAACAAATGCAGCCCGAACACAAAGCTAACCAATACTCTTAGTCATATCTACTAGCTTAGCACCGGGGTCTGAAATCCAATTGTCCTAGCTCATGCAACGAGATTCGCACCTACTCTTCAACCAAAGAAGAGAAGACGATTGAATATCATGAAAAATATCGAGATTAGAAACTTTATGTCTTTCGTTATACTTGGCGTGAACAATAGAATTTCTCCATTTCCAGATTTTTCACAAACCAACAAAAATCACGCCCTGAAAGCATTTAAGCTTCGAACCGGTGAGATGTGTGAATAAGGATCCATTGATCAAGCTTGAAAAGGTGAATTATATTAACATCCAAAAAACTATAAACACTTTACAAAAAATTAACAATTTTGATAATGTGTGCCCCACATGGTGCTTCGGTTGGCTAGTGGACTAACCCCTGCGTGGTTTACGATTAACGGATAACGGATAACGGATAATGGAAAGATAATGAAAAAGATATAACGAATAAACGATAAATGGATTACGATAACGGTGTAACAGTTGATTGACTATGATAGGCACGGCTTTAGGATTTCATTATATGATTTCTTATTTGTCATTACCCGATTGTGATATCATGCATGAATATTAGATAATTATATTTACGGTTTACGAATTGAACGAACGTTTTAATTTGATATGATTTTTATGAACCCGTTATGTAACTCAGTTTTTTAAGCTGGCACTTGTTTTCTACTTGTCCGGTTGTGCCTTCCGTGCAGGTTAGGAAAGCTAGCTTATTACGGTTACGAGTGAGATGGGTAGTTTGAGTTACAACGAACATGTCTTAGCTCGTATGCTTAGACTATAAAATAGGATTTGTTATTTATTTACTGGTGGGTTTTCTTATACTTTTGTTATGGTATGAACTCGTGTAACATCAAGCCTATAGTTTTGCCAACTTTGTTGGCTATGTTTTTATAATAAAAACGGAACGCTTCCGCAAATGTTGTATATTGAAAGAAAAATTTTGAAAACTCACATTTGGAATATCAGGGTGTTACACCCTTTCCAGCCAACATCAACTATACCTACCAAACCAATGCATATCAGCAAACTGCACCAACTAAACAATGTTGAATACATTTTGTTAACATTATTATGCTAATAATAACTTAAAATAAGCAGCCTCATCTTTGATGACTCGCTACATTTTAAACCATTACAACATGGGTAAATGACGCAGATCGGCAACGAACTTTCCCTTTTTTGTCGAGTTAGGGTATGAACCCAATTTATTATACAGGTCGGTAACTGTCGCACCCCCAAATTATGATGAGGAAGCGATTCGGGTCGGGGCGCGATTAATTACATATCAAGCACACAAGGTATAATGAACGACTCTATATGCGTCGTTTTACAACTTGTATTGATAAAATCAAAGTTTACATCAAAAATATAGTTACATTAGCTCGGTTGAAATTGAGAGATTTAAGTACATAATTAATCTATACAAAATATAATAATGCAGCTAAATCTCTGATTGTTTGCATGTTGATTCGAGCTAATTGATCCTGATTGAGCAGTCCAACCTACTGCTGGTTACCTGTGATACATGAAAAAATGGGTCAGCGAAACGCTGGTGAGCTCACATGTATGTATGTCAATACATATTTGTATGAACCGCAAGATTTATAATTGAATTTAAAATGCAATTAAGCAAAATAAAAGTTATACAGCCATGAGCACATAGTCTGAACTTAACTTGAGTGTCAGTTCCAATTAAGGAAACCCAACTGAGGTGCCTCTGATATCGCGTAAAAAGTCACGTTTTTACTACCGATATCTCTCTCATTCTGGAACGATTCTTGGCATATTAATTCAAAAACATTACAAATCACTGACATTATGCCAAGATGGTTAAAAAAAGGTTGCACGAGAAAAATCAAGCAAAACGGATGTAAAACGAAGATTCCACACACGTTTGAAGATTCGAGGCATAAAAACAAGATTTCAAGACTAAAGTGCCCTCCACCAACATCCATTATTTCCAAGATGTTCGTTTTCAAAATTCGAATCCAACAGAAGAAGAATCAACCAAAACGGGAAAAGAATGAAGATTTCGCGCCCGCCGGAAGATCCAAATGATCCGAACGCAATATCTGGAGCTAGGGACCTCATCTCAGGGCCTATCCTATGTCAAAATCTTCGTTTTTGAATTACGAATCCAACAAAAAAATAATCAACTCAAACGGGCGTATAACGAAGAAAACACGCACGAATCAAGAAACGAAGCAACAAACAACACAACGGGGCGGGAGTGGGCCCACCGCCGCCGGCCACCAGCCCACCGCCGCCGGCTGGCCTCCCACCGCCGCCGGCCACCTGTGTCCCGCCACGGTTTCCATTTTTGGTAACTTTTGGTACCTGGTGCACCTACTTTTCGTGTTGTACGGTACCCGGTGCGCCTACTTTTCGTGTTGTACACATCATTTTTGGAAAGCTTTCTAACATGCACCTCATGGTGCTAATGTGAGCCAAAGCTCACCTATAAATAGGTTGCTTAGGTTCATTTGTAAGACACACCTCATATGCACACATTCTAGCATATTTCACTCTTTCTTTCTCACTCGATAATATATCGTAGTCTTTTAGTCTTTCTCATTCTAGGAATATTGTAATTAGTCCACGGACTAACGTAGAAGCTAGGGCGAACGCTGGAGATTCGGAGATCAATCTTTGTACGTGTGAAAGAGTTTGTCAATTATAATAATACGCTGCTACGCATTTAATTCCGGGTGATTTCTAAACTTTTATTATACTTGTCTAATTTTATATTTTGAATATGTATTATTGCCTGGTATGTGATTTATTTGTTGCCATGAATTGCGAGTAGTTTATTATTGTGATTGCTGATGATGTAGATAATTATAAGTAAGGATGTCATTACACAATCAATGCACGATAATCGTAAAATGATATAACGGCCCCTATTCGACTGTTTATTCGGTATAGTGCTGGAAATGCTTTATGCAAAGTACAAACGTACGGAAGCCGATAAATGACCGAAGGTAGTTATATCATTGGAATCAGCTCTGGTTCAAAAGTTGGAACTCCGAAAGGATAATACAACTACGCAACTAACTGGTGCATCCTACGAGAATCAATGCATTATAAAATAATGTTCGTAAAACACGTTCAGATAAAATAGGAGATAATAGCCTTTGTACTGTTAAGACTTTATGAATTTAAGTTTAATTTATGGAGCACCCTTTCCAGTTATCCACGTGACTTCAACCTAGTAATTAAGACCTGATCAACCTTAATTATGGTAAGTAGTTATCTGTGCCCATGACATGCAATAAGTAAGAAACAATGAAATCACTCGTTGTATATATTAGGTTTACATTTCTGCACTGCTTTACTTTTAGTTAGTTAGAGTGTCGTTTTCACTGTCAATTACTCTTGACCGCGTGTTGGATATAAGAAGCAGTGGAAATCCCATGTAAAGTACACTGTCTATTATTGAAAGGCATGGTCCTCATATGAAACACGTTTTATCAAACTGCGGATAATCTGGAGATGTATAACTGTTTGAAAAGGAGAACTTAAGTCATAAGTCGAAGTAATTAGAACTTAACCAAACAAAGACGAGACTTAGGAATAGAACAAAGTCCTAGTTACCTAGAGTTCATCAAAACACTAAGTCTTACATAATCGGCGGTCCAAACATACAAAGCTATTAATCTTCGTGCTAATAGAGTAGTAAACTACCTTAGGAGTTAAGTTCGGTCGGACCTATAAGACGATACGCTACTGATTCATGCACCTCGGTATAAAACCAAAATAGGTTGTTCATCTTTCAACTAGATGAGTATTGGAAGTTTGCGTATTGCTCCGATCAGAATCATGATAACCTAGTTCCAAGTGACACGCCAATGGGAGACTGAGTTGGTAGGGTTCTAGAGTTTACACCTAGTAGTTTAATTTCCATATTACGTATCAACCCTATTTGTTCTGTCATCCTGAAATGTTAATTATCGAAATCTCAGCAATCACGTCTTTATCTTTATCTGTTTTTCCTGCACTTTATTTTCCCGCAATTTACTTTCCTGCATTTTAATTATCTGTCTTTAAACCCCAAACCTACCTACTTTGTTCCATCCTAAATACTTCCCTACCGAAAGTGTCAACTTTAATCGCCCACACGTTTGGATTCATAGAACGATCTTAGGTCGTACTTACCGCTTACTAACCAGAGTAGGTAGTACGTATAATTTAAGCGCCGCAAAATATAAATTTAAAACCCCTGCTGCGCTCGCATCATCATTTGAAAAACAACGACACGGTGTGAGCCGCAACAAGTTTTTGGCGCCGCTGCCGGGGAATCTCAAACGTAGATTCAAGCCACCTTAAGTAGTAATATTTAGGAGATCCTTCCGATTGATTACTTCTTCGAAATCTCTCGAAAGTTACTTTAAGCAGTTTTAATTTGATTTGCTGTTAATTTAGTGTTAATTAGGATAATATTAGTTTAAACATGACATCCAAAAAACCCACTTCTATTAGTACTTCAAAGGATGAATTATATGCTTCCCTAGAAGAATTTAGGATCCCACATTCCATTCCAAACCATTTCCTGGACTTTGATGTCACGGATCAGCTACCTGACCTGGCATCATCTCCAGAAGATCACTCTCCAACTTTGCAAATGCATAAAGAGTCAAAATCTGTCCACTTCGATTATCTTCCCGAAGAAAATCATGAAGTAAATCCTCCGAAAACATGTGACCTAGTTACCCTCATTCCTGAGACATCGGTATATGCCCAAACCATGTCCGATTCTCACAATGACATTATCTTTCCATTCTCTTCATACGAACCTAAATATACCATATACCGAGTGGTGGATAAGGTTCCATCCGTCGAAATAGAACAACCTTGTTTTAAAGAACGCCACCTTGGTGCTTCTTTCGATCCTTCCCGAAGGGCGGACGTCTATAAAGCATTCGTCATACAATTGACCTATGCCAATCTCCCGTTTTCCTTCAACCAACGAGAAACGATTGCTGGATTAGAAAAACAAGTAAACCTTCTTCTTCGCCTGTCAAATCAAGAATGCGAAGGCCACTCCACAAATTTCGAGGACCAAGAACTGAAGTTTGTAGAAGACCTAGATCTTCTCTTCGAATCATTTGCCGACATGGATTACCTTCCAATATCTATGATATTAATAAATCACGATGTCGCCACAATGATTAACAAACTTGAGTTCTGGATAGAACAAAACCCGATGATTCCTATCAAATTTCTTGGCAAAATTCCATTCTTTGTTGACCCCGCTTTTTACCTAATCTCAAAATTGTGAGAAGTTTTCCCTAATTCCACAAAAGAAAGAATCGACACAAGCTTCTTTGAAAAAAGAAAAGGCCTTCACGTCAAGCTTGTTCAAATCTTCACCTTCACAAAATACCCCTTCACTTCCACTCAAAAAGCCAGAATCAGTGAACTCGGTAAGCTAGTTAAACTTACAACCGGAGAACCTGATTCGCCAGAGGAGAATGCGTTTATGGAAGCTGTGAATAAACTTACTCACAATCTGAACTACAAAAACAAAGGAGAACGCGACGGTCTATCAAATCCCAAGAAGATAAGGAAGGTGTATAATAAGTTGATTGATGATCTTGTCAATTTAGGGTATGAGGAACGAGAGATCCTAGGAAGTTTAGAGGATCGTCATTTTCTAGTTTACAATGTCATCTGGGAACTATCGAAATGTTTTGTACCGAAAAAATGTTCAATTAAGGGAGCAAATCTCGACCCTTTCCCTATGGAGGGATCGGATCGAATCTTAAAACAATTCCTTTCGAAAACTGTAACACCCAGTCCTCGGGTCTAGTAGTATTTAATATTTTCTGACTGTGAATTATTATTAAGTGTGTCAGAAAATAGGTGTGTTGTATTATTTGAAATAAATAATGATAATAGTCGAATAATTTATTGTGACTAATAAATTATTGAGTGTTTTAATTTTATTTAGTTGACGGTAAAATAAAATAATGTTTCCCCGCAAATGGTTTTTAAGTTCCAGACAATGATAAGTACGGGGAATGAAATTTAGACAATTGTGTAATAGACCTATATGTTGAGTTGGTCTTTTATTTCAACATATATCTATATACATATGCATTCGTACGTATCATATATTCATATGTATTATTTCAAAACCCTAAAACCATGAGAAATCATCAAATTGAAGCCCTAGAACTCGAATTCAAGCTTCCAAAACATGAGTAAATCATCCATTGATCATCAAAATCATGTGGTAAGTCTTAATTTTGTGATTATGTATAAACCTAGAAATGGGTTTTTGTGTATTTGATTCAATTAAGATGATTAATATGAAATTGAAGCTTGTAATGATCATATAGTTGTTAGTTGATGATTATATGTGGATTATAATCTAAACCTAGTTTAGAAATGGTGAATTTGATATATGATCATTAATAAAGTTAAAGGGTTTAGTTGATTATGATATGATCAAAGCTTATAAGCTTGTGTAATTAGTGTATGTTTGATAATTGTTGTTAGTGATCATGTTAGAGTTGATACATGATGATGATTAGTTGTGTTCAAACTAAATTGTGTAAAGTTGATTAAGTGTTCATGGTGATTATGATTGATTCATGAAGATGATTATGAGGGATTTGATTAATTGTTGATGTTAGATGTTATTAATCTTGTTAATGGGTTAATTATATTAGTTAACAATGATTAAGATGGATAAAGGTGAGAATGTGATACTAATGATCATAATTTGGTAATTGATTATGAATATTGATGTTTATAATGGCTATTCATAATCTTGGAAACTTACTTGATTTGATGTTGAGAGATGATCATAGTTTATTAAGTGATTGTGAATTGAGATGATTAAAGTGATTAATCATAATCTTGAAATGATGAAAATTGAATTAATACAAGTTAGTGATAAGTTGTTTGATGGAATTAAAATTGTATGATGTTATGTCAATTTTGAGACAAGTGACTAACTTGTGTTATTCTGTTATATTCTCAGATGTGGAGAAGACTCAGTGATATTAGACTACTGAGTGGATGACTGAGGTATTCGGTGAGTGGATATCTAATCCTCAGTGTGATTTAGTTGTAACGAATTTTGGTTACAACAAGTAACATATTATTACTGTGTTAGTTGCCATGATGATTATGATGGTTAGTAATAATAATGTTGACTTAATGAATGTGTGTATATGTGATCACTTGCTATATTGGGCCTTTGCGCCTTGGTTGTTAAAGAGGTCAACATGTTGTTGAACGGTTGGTTGGGCTAGTTGGTTATTTATGAGTTAACACATCTCCTGTGTTGATTGATAATAACAACTAGCTATCGGTCTCGTCCGTTATGGCAATACGGATATGGTTGGATAAGAGTTCCTGGGGAGCCGCCCGGGTACTATGGTTATCCACAGAACCACCGATCCTCATTATTAAGTTGTGCTATTCACTAGAACAAAATTGCGATTTCGTTACACCAAAAAAGTGTGACGATATGCATATAGTCACACTTGGTTTTTTCATGTAGATGTGACGAAAGGTCGAGTGACCATAGGGTACATACGGTGACATTAGCGAGTTAGTGGCCATATCCATTTAAAATCAGTATCCAAAACCATAAAAAGTGTGACTAATTGGGTACAAGTTTATTTTGGTTGATTAAGTTTTAGTGACCGTAAACACTTTATAGTCACACGAGTGGTTTTTGAGAGTAGCTATTGTTCGTCCTTTGGCTACATGAATATACAATAGATGTGACATTTGCGATTATTTAGTCACACAATGAATGTATTTTTAGGGAATTAGTCACATACAATTAAGCAAAAAGTGGCCAAAACTATTAATGAGTGTGACCATATAATTGGTAAAATCAAGTAAGTGTGTATTTTGTGTGACTATTGTCCGTCCTTTGGCCACATGAATATATATTATATGTGACCTTTGCGATGATTTAGTCACACAACGATTTTTTTTTTTTGGTGATTTAGTCACATACAATTAATCATAAAGTGGCAAAAAGTTTTAATAAGTGTGACCATATAATTTTTAAAGACAAGTAAATGTGTTTATTGTGTGACTATTGTTCATCCAATGGCCACATGAATTTTATGTTTGTGTGGCGTTTTGTAATATTTAGTCACACAACGCTTTTTTTTTAGGGAATTAGTCACATACAATTAAGCAAAAAGTGGTCAAAAGTGTTAATAAGTGTGGCCATATGCTTTTCAAAGTAAAGTAAATATGTATTTTGTGTGACAATTGTTCATTCAATGGCCACATGAATTTTATGTTTGTTTAGCGTTTTGTAATATTTAGTCACACAAGGCATGTTTTTTATGGGGATCTAGTCACATACAATTAAGCAATAAGTGGTCAAAAGTTTTAATAAGTGTGACCATATGTTTTTTAAAGACAAGTAAATGTGTTTTTTGTGTGACTATTGTGTATCCAATGGCCACATGAATTTTATATTTGCATGGCGTTTTGTAATATTTAGTCACACAAGGCATATTTTTTTTATAGATTTAGTCACATACAATTAAACAAAAAATGGCCAAAAGTGATAATAAGTATGACCATATGCTTTTTAAAGTAAAATAAATGTGTATTTTGTGTGACAATTGTTCATACAATGGCCACATGAATTTTATGTTTGTGTGGCATTTTGTAATATTTAGTCACATAGTGCATGCTTTTTATGGGGATTTAGTCACATACAATTAAGCAAAAAATGGCCAAAAGCATTAAAAAGTGTGACCATATGCATTTAGAAGTCAAGTAAATGTGTATGTTGTGTGACTATTGTTCAACAAATGGTCACGTGAATCTTTTGTTTGTGTGACGTTTTGTAATATTTAGTCGCACAACAAATTAAGCAAACAGTGGCCAAAAGTGTTAATAGTGTGACCATATTATGTAAGTAAATCTTTTAGCCACATTTAAGAAATAAATAATTTGTGTCACAATATGAATTATATATATATATATGTAGTTGCAATATATAACAAAAACATAAGAAAATACACAAAATAAAATTGGAATGTCATAACTAAACCAAATATAAAGTTGAACGTCGTACATAAAAAAATACTAAAATAACCATGATCTGTAAATTAAAAAATCACAAATTTAAAGACTTTTGACTCTTCAAGTTGGGCCTCGCTTACTTTTGCACGCTATCACGAGAGATAAATTTGCGCTTTTTTGGCATTTAGGTGCAGCGTTGTTCTCACCAACCTTTGAGAAGGCACCATGAGAGTACGCGAGACTTTCAAGTCTAATGGAAAACTTTAACATCACACGAGCCATCAAAGTTTTAAATCTTAATAAGTTCTGCAAGTCAAGTGCCATTTGAATCTGTAAGCGAGTCTGCATCAACAAATGTCAGGTACTCATTTTAACAAAGTACTTATATAATGTGTTTAATCATTTATACGGGGTATTAATGTAACTTGTTTATTTACCTCTAAAGATCCCAACTATTGGTAGAGTACTTAGCAATGTTTCCACTGCTCCCAGCGCACAGCAAGAAAAAGTTCAATTATATATGCATATGTTAGTACAACAAACATGATGATGGTTATAGTATGCAACTCAAAATAATATGTTCACATAACACCTGCAACTGCATTCACTAAAAAGAACACATAGTCCTATGCTCACTCCAACTTTAGGTCCCGAGGCCCTACAAAATTAAACACGAACCGTTATAACTTACTTGAGCAATGTAGTTTCATTAAACACTAACGGTTAAAACTTACTTAAGGAAGATGATAATCCTCCATATCCTCGAATTCCAACGTTGGGTAAAACATCATTAGTTCCAAAGTGTACTTTCATTAACTGTTAAAACTTACTTGAACAATTCAAGCTAAATGCACTCATTACCAATTTAATCAGTAAAGCAATTCTCCATGCTTTTGGTCCATGAACAATGCTTATACAAAAATTCTTCGTACATATATATATATACATATATATATATATATATATATATATATATATATACATATATATATATATATATATATCAGTGTTGTAAAAAACGGCCTAGTCGGCCGAGTACTCGGGGTGTACTCGGGAAACGGCATTGGCCCGTGGCGACTCGGGGCTAGTCGGTCAAAAAACGGTCAACCGAGGTCAACGCGGTCAAAGTCGGGGTGTACTCGGATTACACGGGCCAAGTCGGGCAAAGTCGGTCAAACTCGGTCAGATGGTCAAAGTCGGTCAATTTATGTACAGAGGTTTATTTGAAGTGTTTTGCAGCTTTTTTGCAACTTTAAATATTTAAATGAGAATTATTTTGTGCTTTTGCAGTTTTTGCACATGCATTACTACCACCCCCACCCCCACCCCCTGCAGCTTTTTTCAACTTTAAATGGGCTAATCAAGTTTCTATTTCATATATTTGAATATATAACATTGAAAATTATTAATTAAATGTACAAAAGTCAACAAAAGTCAAAATCCGAGTACACCCCGAGTACACCGATTACTCCTTGGAAAGCCCTTGCCGAGTACACCCCGACTAGCATCTTTTTCAACCATGATATATATATATATATATACACACACACACATACATATAGTAGCAAAGAGTGTACTTTAAAAAGTATTGATACCATAGATTTGAAGGAGGAGCCGTCTTTCTTTGGCTCAAAATTTTTGTTCCCTGACTCCCTATTCCTAGGTTAATGTGACCTTTTATTTTCTGACAGTTTTGAAACATATTGGTGAGTAGATTATTTCTTAGATACAAATTTGGATGGATAACTTTTAATAGATTATTATTGCATACCCTTAAAAGCACCTTTTAACGAATCATAGCCTAGACAATGCAATTTCTTACTAACAGCTAATAAAAGAAGTCACATAGTCGGGGATGGATTTTATAAAATACTGACTTTGTTCTTTAGTCATGGTACTTAGAACGCTTTTATGTGAATCATTTTCTTACTTTCAGCTGAATCATCCCCTTCCAAATATGCAATTAGTAGAGGCTGCTGCAATTTCCACTTTAATCCTAGTTGTGTCTTTGCAGTCCTCTTTAACAACAGTCCACTCTAGTTCGACTGTAACGACATATATAATCAAATGGTAATACATAGATGGTAATAAAATACTTCAATGCATTAATCTAGCTACATTTGCAACATAATATTAATATACAGTATAACAGCAAACCTAATCCTACGATACTTAAGATACAAATTTTGACCAAACATCAAAATGGTCAAGGAAATGCGGTATTCTAAATAATAGACTAGTAACAGAAGTTGGGCATATTTTTACAAACACGAACTACATATCAGAAATCATAAGAAACATTTCAGTTTTATAAAACCCACCCTTTAATGAGTTTAATCGCTTATTCGCTTTATCCTTCGTAGTGACTTTACCGATTGCATCTTTTACTGTATCAAGTTGCGATCTGAGATACTTCACACTTCACAACAGACACTTGTTTGTGCGAACATGTGTGCGCATAATAACCTGATCAAACATACAGAAACACACACATACACATAGTAACCTATTCTTATTGGTGTCCAACTTAAGAACCATTAAACTTTATGCAAAAATAACCATTAACATTTGAGTTAAGATATTCCATTTTCTTACCACTCATGTTGAGGACATTGAAAGAAGCACACCAAAGAAACACCCTCGCAAGGTTTCCTTCCACATAAGTGTAAATGCCGTCAAACTAAATACAAGAAAGCTAATTTATTGATCAAGAAAATACTACAAAAACTAATAATACAAACTCATAAAATGTTAATCTAGCTACTAAAAGATGCAGAAAGCAAACTACAATACATGCTCATGACGCCAGTGAAGTCACTTTTGTATTTCCAAACCCTAGTCTCATCTTGCACTACTCGAAAATCTTAGTGATATACTTGTGACTTAGCAGCCAATAAGACATACTCAAGGCCTCGACAAGTCAGAAAATTAAAGATAATAAACAATAGAATGAATTAACTTTGCCACCTCTACACTAAATCAAAAGAAACAGGTTACTAATACAATCAAGCATCAAATTAACAACCTCGAACATATTCACACATACACATACAAACATACATGTACACAAAGATATCATTGAGACAATTTATCAAACTCCTTTTGTGCAATTTTCACACACACATTGATTCTTTTTCATCTTTCATTCATTCAATCTTCTCGTTCTAGTCAAATTAAACTTACCTTAATAACTCAGTTTCAGTTAATCATCAATAGTGATTAGCAAAAAATCGCATGCTAATAATATAAAACTTACAGAGACTATATTAAGGAATTGATACGGATAACGCTCAAATTGATTGAATACATGCTAAAAGTGAGGTTGCTTGGAAGTTAGGTCGCTACGTCAGAATCGAACATACATACAGCCACATACGTTCAATTGAAGAGATCTACGAGTCTACGAGGATGATCGAAATTGAAATGTACCGTGGAAAACAGATGGTTAGAAAATCGATGAATTACAGTTGTTACCAAATTACCGATCAACAGCAGACGGTGGTGCGATGTCGTAGAAGAGTTACAGGTAGCGATCTCCGGCAATACGACGTCGAGGAAATAGTGGCCGACGGTGTAGGTCACGGAGGACGGCGGTACCGAATTTGGGAAAGTGAGTTTAGGGGGGAAATTAGGGCAAAAGATTTTAAAATGGTGCGATGGGAATAGAGCTCAGATATATACCTTTTATTTTATTAATCTTATTAATTAATAAATTAATAATTAACGAAAAATGAAATTTAAAAAGGTTTATATAACTTCAAATATTTAGTTTATATAACATTGTAACACTTTTACTTTACTTTCATAATCTAATCTAAATGTACATAAATACTTATTCGATAATTTAATTTGATTAGTTGTACATCTATGGTGTAAAATAAAAAATAAAAATAAAAAAATTCGTCTCAAATTCGATGGATTTAGGAATGACCAATAAATTTAATTTTATCTTAAGTTTAATAGTGACATATGTGATATTAGTAATGTCATATATCATATATTCCATTATTAAACTTAGGATAATATTATATATTCCAAAATGATGAATTAATTTTATCATAAGTTTAATAGTGGCATGTGTGATATTAGTGATATATCCCATTATTAAACTTAGGATAATGCCATATATTCCAAATGATGAATTAATCTTATCCCAAGTTTGATAGTGGCATATGTGATATTGGTAATGTCATATATCATATATTCCATTATTAAATTTAGGATAATGTTATATATTCTAAAATGATGAATTAATTATATCCTAAGTTTAATAGTAGCATATGTGATATTGATAATGTCATATATCATATATTCCATTATTAAATTTAGGATAATGTCATATATTCCAAAATGTGAAATAATTTTATCCTATAATAGTGACATATATGATATTGGTAATATATCCCATATTAAGCTTAGGATAATGTCATATATTTCAAATAATGAATTAATTTTATCATAAGTTTAATAGTAGCATATGTGATATTGATAATATCATATATCATATATTTCATTATTAAACTTAAGACAATGTCATATATTCCAAAATGATGAATTAATTTTATCCTAAGTTTAATAGTGGGATATGTGATATTGGTAATGTCATATATCATATATTTCATTATTAAGCTTAGGATAATGTCATATATTCCAAAATGATGAATTAATTTTATCCTAAATTTAATAGTGGCATATTTGATATTGGTAATATATCCCATTATTAAACTTAGGATAATGTCATATATGCCAAAATGATGAATTAATTTTATCCTACGTTTAATAGTGGCATATGTGATATTGGTAATGTCATATATCATATATTCCATTATTAAACTTAGGATAATATCATATATTCCAAAATGAATAATTTATTTTATCCTAAGTTTAATAGTAACATATATGATATTGAAGCCGTTCGTTTCCACCTCCGGTTTTTCGACGCTCCGTTAGTGTGCGTGTGTGGGTCCCAGTATATATTTAATTGTTATTTAGTGTATAGAATTTATCAATATTTAAAGGTAAATTGGTAGCTAATTAATATTTCCATAACTGGAAATTGTAAGGATTTATCAATAGAATTTTAAAAAGAAAAATATTTGAGTTAATTGATTATCATTATTCAATATTGGTATGTCAACAATTTCTATATCATCATCGATATATGTAATCCTAACCGAGGATTAGTAATGGAGTATTAGAAAAGTGAATAATGTATTGATTTTTATGTTTATAACTTTATGCTCCCTCCGTCACAAATTAAGTGTCATGTTTCAGTTTGCATACAATTTTAAGAAAAGAGAGGACCATCACCACATTGTCCACTAATAAAACTTCACGTTGACCTTTGAAAAACATTTTAATTGATTAAAAGTTTATAACTAATTTTGAGACAAACCAAAACATAAGCGTGGATATTTAATTGAGTTAATTGCATGGTTGGTCCCTGTGGTTTACATACAGTAACACACATTGTCCTTATACTTCACTTTTTGAAATGGCAGTCCAAAAACTCAAAAGTTGTTGCTTGTTTAGTCCCTCTCCAAGTAAAATGACCCAAATACCCCTATCTTATTTTTTTAATTACTTTTCTCAATTATTTAATTCGTTTAACATTTAAAAAAAATAAGTTACATTTAAAAAATATATTTTTTCGATTCCGAACACCCAAAGATATATGAACACATAATCGATTCCGAACACCCATATAGGACAAATTTCGCAGATCTAAATATGTTCTAGCCAACCACGAATCATTTCGCATCTGTTCGACGGTCTTTACGGCGGCTATTTGCTGAAATCAGGAGGTAGAAGGACTGCGAAAATTGTCGATATGTGGCGGTCGAAGATGTTAATTGTCGTTAAAGATGGTGGCGGCGGCGGCTGCCAAAAAATTCGGCGAACGGGTTAGACTTCTCGACTTACAGATCTGGCTGATTAACAAGTGGTCGGAGATTGGCCGATTGCCGGAGTTGCAGGTTGTTAGAGTTGATGAGATGTAGATGATGTTAATGTTGTGTGTTGTGATTATGATTCTTCTTCATGGTATATCAATTCTGTTGTTATAAATGATATCCTGATAGCTTCTGGTTTTTGAGTTTGTGATTTACGATCTAGTAGTCGAGAACTGACTATGATGACAATGAATATAGCAAAAAGGATTATTCAATAAATAGTTGTTTTTTAGTCTATGATATAAGAGCACAGGGAGCGCTTGATGGAGTTTCAGTGTTAAGTTCAGTGTTTTTGAAAACACTGAATCATAACACTGAAGCAGAAAAGTGGGGTAATGGTTAATCTTGAGGTTCAGTGTTAAGCTCAGTGTTATAGTGATTATTTTATTAATATATTTAAAAAAAAAACAAATTAAATACATAAAAATAATACCAAATAAAAACAAATAAATATATTAAAACAAATCAAATAAATTAAAATACATTAAACAAAACAAAAAAACTAAAAATAAAAACTTGCAAAAACAATATAATAAAAATAATAATATACAAAGGTAACATAATTAAAGTAAAAACAATATATATAATAAATAAGTATTTTAAAACTAAATCTGACCAACTCCCACCTCCCACCCCCACCCCCTATATTTTCTTCTTTCTTTCTGTGTTCTTCGTCTTCTCCAGGAAATAAGAAAAAGAAAACAAAAAACATTATCAAAATGGGAAAACCTTGATTCAAAAGGAAAAAAAAAACAATATTAAAATGGGAAAACGTCGCACGATTCACCGTTGGCAGCTCGATCTTGAAGAAAAACGCCGGAGGAAAACGCCGGAGGGGAGTGGAAAACGGCGACCTGCCGGCGTTTTTATGAAGAAAACGGCGAGTTCGATCCGGCACTCCGTGTGCTCTAATGAAATAAACATAGTTTTTAAACTCTTACGATTCACGAGTCGACTCTTACGAGTCAACTCGTAAATTCAAAAAACGAGGCGACTCGGACCCTGACTCGTAAATGACTTTGACTCTTACGAGTCATTTATTGACTCTTCCGAGTCGTGGGCGAGTCTTAGGCGACTCTTACGAGTCAGAAACCGGACACACGTTTAATGTAATCTAATAAAAAATATAAAATGACAAAATATGATAGGAAATGACTAATAATCCATTTTAAATTAAATATTTGTGTTATTTAATGATTTTCATCACGTTTTACTTCAATTAATGATAGAAATCCAAACAATAATATACATATAGATATAAATATATGTATTTATTGTAAAATTATGACTCTTACGAATCGAGTCGAGTCACGAGTTAAAAATCAACATTCCGAATCACGTATCGAGTCACGAGTTAACAACTATGGAAATAAATAATGTTATTAACGAATAAAAACAAATAAAATCAAAATTTATATAAATGAATAAATTTTAATAATAAGGGTACATTAGTCATTCAGTTGGAAGAGGGACTAATTGTGCAACGACTTTTGAGTTTTTGGACTGTCAATGCAAAAAGTAAAATATAAGGACTAGGTGTGTTGTAAACCACAGGGACCAACCATGCAATTAACTCTATTTAATTTGAGAAGGAGTTAGTATCATTGTTTTCCCAAATTCCCCCATTTGGCTAACAGGCGCCAATTGTTAGCGGCAAACAAAAATTTCAAAACTTGATGAGGAAAAATAACTCCAAAGGAAAATCACAATTAGAATTCCCATTTCCCCCAAATTTTCTCTATTTTTTTGTATCGCTCTATACCCAACTAAAGGCGTTTTCAGATCGGCTCTATATTTAATTAATTAATCTCAGTACCAGGTATCACATGTAACGCATGATTCACCCTTTACTTGTATATTATCGTTTTAAATTTTTGAATGTTAATGCTTACAATCCATCATATATCAAACCCCTAATTTTTTTTTTCAGTTTGTTTACCCGCATAATAATTTATCGAACTGCAGATTTATAAAGATTTGGCATTTATTATTGACATTGTTAGTAACATTGGTCTGGGATTTGCTTTCCTTTATGCTAAATAGCGTGAATGTGTAGTGTGAAACCAATAGGTACAACAAGGATAATAAAAAATGGAATGCATATACTTGGAGAGGCTCTACCCCGCTCCATCGCATTAAGGTTCAATACAACTTGACAAATGTTTGTCATTTTTGAAAACTTAATTAAATTTACCATGTGTATGTGAGTATTTTATTCTCATGGACTATTCTTTATTTGTATGAAATATTATGTTTATATATCAAATTGTGAATGATCGTGTATATATATTTGATTATGAATTTAGGGATATATCTTTTGAATTTAATATTTTGAAACATAATACATCAATGTTACTATAATCACCTATAATCACCACATGAATATTATGAATAGCCACATGAATATTTTACGAAGTGACTGTTATGAATATATTGGTCAAATATAATCACCTAAAGTGTGGCCATAAACATCATTTAGATACACATTTGTGATATGGTGTGGCTATTATAAATTCATATAGTCACATAATCGTGCTAGAAATAAATGTGACTATATACATTAGCTTTTGGCAAGCTAATTAACACACACTAAAGTTTAGACACACATAATAGTTATGTGACCATATATACCGAATTTTTGCTACACTAAAATCATGTGTGACAAACTCGACTCTATGATTTAGACACATAAACAATTACCTCATGTGACCATATAAAGTCTCATGAATTGGACACACAAACACTCAATGTGACTAATATCAAATTTAATCATAATTGTTTTTGCCCATTTTTTCCCTAAATAATAGGCACATGAATATTTCACGACGTGACTGTTATAAATATATTGGTCACATATAATCACCTAGAGTGTGGCCATAAACATCATTTAGATACACATTTGTGTTATGATGTGGCTATTATAAATCCATATAGTCACATGATCGTGCTAGAAATAAATGTGACTATACACATTAGCTTTTGGCAAACTAACACAAGCTAAAGTTTAGACACACATAATAGTTATGTGACCATATGTACTTGATTTTGGCTACACTAAAATCATGTGTGACAAACTCGACCCTATAATTTAGACACATAAACAATTACCTCATGTGACCATATATGACATTTGGTCACAGTGTTCAAGTGTGTGACATAAATTTGTCACGTTTTATATGTATATCGTGACTAATGCTTCAAACTTACTCTTCATTCGTCACGCGTTCTAATTCATATGTGGCTAAATAATCAACCAAAAAATAGCTGTGACCTTTAGCCACATAAATGTTTGAAGGTGTGGCAATACATTCCCGAATGGTCACACGATCGGAGTTCATATGTGGCTAACTAATAACTTGAATTTTATTTTGGTACATTTAGCCACATATATATTCGAATATGTGGCCGATTAATTTCGGCTATGTGTGACCAAATCTCATTTTTGTACTAGTGATTGTTGAACAGTTGCCCAGTTGCTTTGCTAAATAGTTGTATTGTGTACTTGTTGGTTTAGTGTTAATTGTTGTATGCAAAGTTGTTGAGCTAAGTTAGACTGTTGAATAGTTATCTACTCACTTAGCGTTATGCTAATTCCCCACATTAAACCTCCTTGCAGGTCGTGGATATGATATAGGTGAGCAAGGAGTTGACCTGGACGGAATGTTTGACATGCTGACGTGACTCTGACATTTGATTTAAATAAATTAATGATATCTTTTGTTTTATATAACACCCATGTTGATAAACTGTGTTTTGAATTAAGTTGATTTTATACATATATGAAACGATGTATCTTATAAATGTTGAAATTGGGATAACGCTTCCGGTACAATATATTTAAATGTTTTCAAAATGAGGGGTGTTATAAAAACGGTCAAGGCTCGCGACTTTAAACTAGCGTATTTTTAATACATATATATATATATAATAAATTTTTGAAAGTTTCCCTTAACAGAAAACGTTTTTAAATTACTGTCTGAAAACGCACGCACGTCTAAAAGAAAGTACACCTCTTAAAAGCATTTTGCCTAAATAGTTGTACATTCTATAAACCCGCGTCAGACAAAGATTTTTAAACACCAAAAATAGCGTAAGTTTAATGTTTAAAGTTGATTTTAATTGTTCCGCAAAAATTTGCACGACTCTTAAATAATTTACAACGTAATAAGAAACTAACAAGTAACTAGTTACAAGTGATACATTTAAGATTCATCACCATTATTAGTGGGACATTAGAAATTAACTTAGGACATTAATGCTTGCCAATTAAATTGTATTTGGGACCATAAGCAAGGACCATGGTATTTAGGATAGGTACATGTACCCTAAAGGACCACAAAGCCTTCCTTAAACTCCCCATAATTCAAAAACAAGAAGTGAACGTCTTCTTCCTCCCACTCTCCCCTCCAAAACCGACCACCATGGGTTCTCCATGAGATCTCCATCAAAACCCCATCAAATTGCATAATCTCCTGTCCTTTCGAGTTCCTTGTTGCATATACTTCTCGGTTGTACTTTAGTCTTTGCATTTCTTACACTCTAAGCAAGGTATGATCACAAAACCCACTTTGAACTTGAAAGAGCTTGTTTCTTGTAGTTAGCTAAGCTAGTAACTAGGAGATAGTGTTTTTCATAATCAAATACTTAGGTACTACACGTTCCTACCACTTACACATGCGAATCCCCATGTTTTAAACCTTGATCAACTGATCTAGCTTAGGACTTTGCTCAACTAAGTGTTAGTATGCTAAGTACCCTAGTAATTAGGGCGTTTTGTATGATCCCTCTATGTTAATTGCATTATGCTAACAACTTAGGTCTAGCAATTGTGACTTTTGAGAATCAACAAAAAGTTGACTAGCTTGCATGAAAAATATGATAAGTTGAAAATTGCATGACCATGTTGTACTTGTTTTGACTGGTCAAATTAGGCAATAACTAGACAATCATCACTTTTGAATAAAAAGTCTTGGACCACACCAAATACATGGGCATGATAACTTCTTTTATGCATAACTTAGTTTGCTTATCAAATAGGAAATGTTTAAAATGAATTAGAATATGCATGCATGAATAGGTTAAAATTATGGCATTCGGACATTTGAAAATATCATTTGAAGAAAGCTTTGACCAAAAAGTCAACTTGAAGTATTTAATTTATTTTAAGACAAAATATTTTAAAACCTTACTTCAACTTGTACTTCCAAAGTCAAACCTTACCAATAATGATGTTATCATTATTCGTGAATTCTCGTCATTTCAAACTTGGTTTGCACCAAACTTTGTAAGTGACAAATACTTCACAATAAGACGATTGTCATTCCATGACTATACTTTTCTAAGTGACGATATCACCTTGAAAAATGAGTGACTGTTTGTTGCATGGGAGCATTATATGTTCAATGAAGTCTTTAGATTGTCTAGAAATTAAAGCCCTCACTTCGAAATTCTTCGGAGCGTGCTTTGAATTTCTCTTTCTCAAAGAATCCATTACTTTAAATATTCTCAGGTACAATGGCACGAAAGAGGAAATTAAACCCAGCACGACCCCTTTCAGGATCTTTAGCCTACATGAGTGCCACGCCTGCCTATGACAAAATGGCACGTATATGGAGAGACAAGAAGTTCATGCGTCTCAGGCACATTGACTGGAATGTCATGCAAGCCTTAGGATTTAAGGAACAACTCGAAAGCATACTTAGCTACACAGTGAATGGGCAGAAGTTTGAGTCCTTCAAGAGATTATTTAGCATCGATGAGCCAATATATGTGGAGATGGTTACGGAGTTCATGACCACCTTCAGATTTCAGCAGAGAGAGAAAATTGAAGATTGTTCAATCTCGTTCCAGTACCTGGGCAACCCGCATACCTTATCACTTGCCCAGTTCTCGCTCCATCTAGACTTATACACATCAGAGGAGATACAGTCACCTCTGTTCACCACCGGAGCCACCTCTGCTTCTGTCACCACCACTTGCGCTGAGGCATGGAGTCAATGGTCGCCTACACCATACTTCTCGGGTTTTAAGGCAACCCGACTCAAGGATCCAGTCCTTCAGATTCTCCACAAGCTTATAGCTTGTTCACTTGATGGGAAACATACTACCAGCGGACGAGTTTCTGGATTTGATGTCGCACTCATGGCAAGCATTCTCGAAAGGAGAAATATACAGGTTGCTTATCTAGTAGCTCAGAGACTTCTACAAGAAAAGGATTTTGGCAAGAAAAGATCATATTTGGGCGCAGTAATTACCCGACTGATCCGAAATATGGGATTACTTCGGACATCCGATGTTGAGAGATTTAAATCAGGGTGGAGCTCTAAGCCACTCGACTACTTGTTTCTTAGGAGTATGGAAATACTCTGTGTCACGAGAGTTGGTGCTGTTTACATCAAAGCACGGGCAGCAGATCCTGGCAGTGTTGACACGTTGGTACCTGACCTAGTTCTGCCAAAAGAAATAAAGAAGAGGAAACGCCACCAAGGACCTAGTGATTCGGATACAGATGAGGATGACAGTGATGACTAAGATGATGATGAAGATGATGACATCCCACCACCACCACGAGTGGAGCCACCACGTACTAGGGCAAGACCTTTTATTCCTGCCCCAAGACCGCAAGGGCCTACATACATCTACCACTACGGAGCACCTCCAGGCACAGACTACTGGTATTGGTCTATGCAGATGCAGACTAGGATCTATGCAGCATTGAGACAGCAGGCAGCTGGTATGCCGATGACTCCACTACCACACTTACCATGTGGAATGGGCCGAGCACCACCGCACTTATATCCACCTGCAGTTCCTGTTCCAGCACCTCGACCACCACCCGGCCGTGGGCATGTCATACCACCTAGGATCATCATTCCTAGACCTCAGCCACCTCCAGTGCATATCCTAGTCACCAGACAGACTATCCCATCAGTTGTTGGGTCATTTAGAGCACACACGTCAAGAGGCAGCAGGGCATCCAGAGTATCTGCACGGACTGTCTCAGTTCAGAGTCCCAGGACCCGCAGAGACACCACTGTTTCAGCTACTGTACCTATACCTGTGCAGGTTTCTTCTCATAGGCAGATAGACCTCTTCCAGGACAACGCACACCAAGGGTCAGCCATGTTCCCGTTCAGTAGTTTCGAGATACCATCCGGACCACTTATCGATCAGCTAGTAGACCAAGGGGCTTTTACCATCGGCATGCCAGACGAAGGAGCTAACCATGATGCATCAAACGAAGGCACCAATGATCAGTATGATGACTCCTCATCAGACGAGACTTCTCCTGGACCCACCACATCTACAGCTGTAGTATGACCATGAGCAGAGCAATGGATTGCTCCTCTTTCTGACTTCTTTCTACTTTCTACCAAAACTCTTTACTATTATTGTCTGTATTGATGTACGATTGATGCTTCGACATCACATCTATCTATTTACTATTTTATTATGCTTTCACTTTACCTTTCTTATTAGCAGCTATTATTTAAATGATTAAGTGGATTGTTTGTTGAACCAAACGACTATTTATCGGAGACCAAATCAAAGGAAGCAACGGACCCCACAATGAAGAACACCGAGAGACGTAAGCTACAAGTCGCGGACCAGCAAACTTCTAACACACAGCAAACAACACGCACAGCAAAAGCGGTACACCGTTCCAAAAACCCTTATCCGTTAAAGCTTTGATTATCTCACCCAATGTTCCAACACTAAGTGTGGGATACCTCATACCACATAACACTTGTGAAACAATCCAAAGATAAGTAGAATCTCTAAGTGTGGGATACTTCGTCAAGAGGTGCTCAACAAATAGATTCGAACATTAGGGACAATGTTCCTCTAAGTGTGGGATATTCGGTCTACAACCGCAAGTTTTACCTCTTGTCCGTAAGCCAAACAATATTTTCATCAAAAGGCTAAAAATGGAAAAAAAATTCAAATTTTTCGGATTCAAAAACATCGTTTTCTGGAAATCCTATCTTTCAAAACTATGAACTATAGCTAGAAATGAGTTTTAACAAAGAAACGAAACTGTTTTAGATCAAGATACGGACTAAAAAGGCAACACATGGCTAGGCACATACTGACCAAAGCATTCGATTCGTGAGGATTGAGCCCATAATTAGCATTCATCTTTAATGCTTCACTTTTCGTTTCATGTGTGTGTGCCGATGTATGCATTTGAATTAGAACTTGCTCTTGTAATACATTTCGAGATCACACCAATGAGTGCCACACGTGGCATAGGTACAACCTATCTTGATAGCTTCTAAGGAATCCAAAACACCTTTCCACCATCAAACATCCACCCACTCAACACCTACTCTTCACACTTACTAAAGATTTCCTGTCATTTATCTCGAACCTCAAAAGTCTCACAAACCTTCGGAGACACTCCCAAATTCCCAAAACCTTTGCAAAGAAAAGCCAACATAACTCAAGATCATTAGAAACCTTCCAGGCCGCAAAGTACATTATCAAGATAAACGAAGTAGAAGAAAAGAAATTAAACCAATCACGCCGACACAACCATGAAAAGGGCCAAGAAAAGGAAGGATCCAAAGAAGGAAGGCTATGTAGTCCTTCCAAAAACCTAAGGAATTTCAAAAGAAAGCTTCAAGAAAATACAAGGAAAAACCATCACGCCCCTCACCACTTACATTCTTAAAACCAAAAACCCGATTCCTTCCAAGTTATCTCGACAGGTTAGTATCGTCCTCATCAAAAGTGATGGAGATTTGATTCTCGATCAAGCCTATGACGAGAATGCTGCATGACTGGCTATCCGAGTGATTGACACTAGTAAGTAGGAAACCCTAAACACTTTGAGTGATCTGAGTGACCCACTTGTGAGGATTGCCTAGTCATGATCATCATATAAGTTGCCTGAAGAAGGTATCGAAATTCTATAAACTCTTAGTTTCCAGTAAAAACTCTTTCATAACCATAGTTTATATTTTCTGAAAATAGTGTTTTCTAACAACTGATGCGATTAGAATCCTTCCAGAAGTTTTTATGAATGAGTTTGCTTGAGGACAAGCAAAGTTCTAAGTGTGGGATACTTGATATCGCATAAAAAGTCACGTTTTTACTACCGATATCTCTCTCATTCTGGAACGATTCTTGGCATATTAATTCAAAAACATTACAAATCACTGACATTATGCCAAGATGGTTAAAACAAGGTTGCACGAGAAAAATCAAGCAAAACGGATGTAAAACGAAGATTCCACACACGTTTGAAGATTCGAGGCATAAAAACAAGATTTCAAGACTAAAGTGCCCTTCACCAACATCCATTATTTCCAAGATGTTCGTTTTCAAAATTCGAATCCAACAGAAGAAGAATCAACCAAAACGGGTAAAGAATGAAGATTTCGCGCCCGCCGGAAGATCCAAATGATCCGAACGCAATATCTGGAGCTAGGGACCTCATCTCAGGGCCTATCCTATGTCAAAATCTTCTTTTTTGAATTACGAATCCAACAAAAAAAGAATCAACTCAAACGGGCATATAACGAAGAAAACACGCACGAATCAAGAAACGAAGCAACAAACAACGCAACGGGGCGGGGGTGGGCCCACCGCCGCCGGCCACCAGCCCACCGCCACCGGCTGGCCTCCCACCGCCGCCGGCCACCTGTGTCCCGCCCTGGTTTCCGTTTTTGGTAACTTTTGGTACCTGGTGCACCTACTTTTCGTGTTGTACGGTACCCGGTGCGCCTACTTTTCGTGTTGTACACATCATTTTTGGAAAGCTTTCTAACATGCACCTCATGGTGCTAATGTGAGCCAAAGCTCACCTATAAATAGGTTGCTTAGGTTTATTTGTAAGACACACCTCATATGCACACATTCTAGCATATTTCACTCTTTCTTTCTCACTAGATAATCTTTCGTAGTCTTTTAGTCTTTCTCATTCTAGGAATATTGTAATTAGTCCACGGACTAACGTAGACGCTAGGGCGAACGCTAGAGATTCGGAGATCAATCTTTGTACGTGTGAAAGAGTTTGTCAATTATAATAATACGCTGCTACGCATTTAATTCCTGGTGATTTCTAAACTTTTATTATACTTGTCTAATTTCATATTTTGAATATGTATTATTGCCTGGTATGTGATTTATTTGTTGCCATGAATTGCGAGTAGTTTATTATTGTGATTGCTGATGATGTAGATAATTATAAGTAAGGATGTCATTACACAATCAATGCACGATAATCGTAAAATGATATAACGGCCCCTATTCGACTGTTTATTTGGTATAGTGCTGGAAATGCTTTATGCAAAGTACAAACGTACGGAAGCCGATAAACGACCGAAGGTAGTTATATCATTGATATCAGCTCTGGTTCAAAAGTTGGAACTCCGAAAGGATAATAAAACTACGCAACTAACTGGTGCATCCTACGAGAATCAATGCATTATAAAATAATGTTCGTAAAACACATTCAAATAAAATAGGAGATAATAGCCTTTGTGCTGTTAAGACTTTATGAATTTAAGTTTAATTTATGGAGTACCCTTTCCAGTTATCCACGTGACTTCAACCTAGTAATTAAGACCTGATCAACCTTAATTATGGTAAGTAGTTATCTGTGCCCATGACATGCAATAAGTAAGACACAATGAAATCACTCGTTGTATATATTAGGTTTACATTTCTGCACTGCTTTACATTTAATTAGTTAGAGTGTCGTTTTCACTGTCAATTACTCTTGACCGCGTGTTGGATATAAGAAGCAGTGGAAATCCCATGTAAAGTACACTGTCTATTATTGAAAGGCATGGTCCTCATATGAAACACGTTTTATCAAACTGCGGATAATCTGGAGATGTATAACTGTTTGAAAAGGAGAACTTAAGTCATAAGTCGAAGTAATTAGAACTTAACCAAACAAAGACGAGACTTAGGAATAGAACAAAGTCCTAGTTACCTAGAGTTCATCAAAACACTAAGTCTTACATAATCGGCGGTCCAAACATACAAAGCTATTAATCTTCGTGCTAATAGAATAGTAAACTACCTTAGGAGTTAAGAACGGTCGGACCTATGAGACGATACGCTACTAATTCATTCTCCTCGGTATAAAACCAAAATAGGTTGTTCATCTTTCAACTAGATGAGTATTGGAAGTTTGCGTATTGCTCCGATCAGAATCATGATAACCTAGTTCCAAGTGACACGCCAATGGGTGACTGAGTTGGTAGGGTTCTAGAATTTACACCTAGTAGTTTAATTGCCATATTACGTATCAACCCTATTTGTTCTGTCATCCTGAAATGTTAATTATCGAAATCTCAGCAATCACGTCTTTATCTTTATCTGTTTTTCCTGCACTTTATTTTCCCGCAATTTACTTTCCTGCATTTTAATTATCCGTCTTTAAACCCCAAACCTACCTACTTTGTTCCATCCTAAATACATCCCTACCGAAAGTGTCAACTTTAATCGCCCACACGTTTGGATTCATAGAACGATCTTAGGTCGTACTTACCGCTTACTAACCAGAGTAGGTAGTACGTATAATTTAAGCCTCGCAAAATATAAATTTAAAACCCCTGCTGCGCTCGCATCATCATTTGAAAAACAACGACACGGTGTGAGCCGCAACAGCCTCCTACGAGTGTCTAATCTACACTCGTCTTCCCAAATGCTAATACGTCCGTTTGACCAGTTAGTGCATGCTAACCCGGATGAGGATTGTCAATCCTATATGATATCATATACTAACATTCACGCTACTACGTATTACCAGACTATGCTATGGAAGGCTTTAAATTGATAAGTTGAAGTAACTCATGTAGTATTTGATTTTGATTTGTACTTGCGTTCAACTTGTAAAACAAAACGAGCAATAATATCACACCCCTGATTGAAAAGCAGTAAAATAGGGGCCATGAGACTCACCTGAGCCTTGAGTGTTTATCGAAATAACTTGAATTGATTAGCTGTGAATTGATGTCCGAAGACTTGTAACCTGAGGCCGTACAATACGCGCGATGGTTATTAATTGAATAGGTATCTTAAAAGACTACCTTTGTAGTTGTTTGTTCAACTATAATGTCCAAATTATCCCCATTTGGTTGATTGACTTGTCCAAATTACTACGATTTGGTTGATTAACTTGAGTTTAGAAAGTGTGTACGGCCCGTTGGTGATTGTTTGTAATAATAATTTTCAACATTATTATTTTGATTTTTGAAGTATTGTACTTAAAATGTTTACAAACTTTTAGGTGACGGGGGTCCGGGGGCAGCGCCCCTGGTTAGCGGGGTTCCAGGGGTGGCAACCCCTGACGGGGTCCAAGGGGCTGGCCCCTGGTTAGGGTCGAGATGCCAAGTCAGCTCGAAAAATTTTTATTTCTACTAAATTGCTTTGGTGAAAAACGCATCTGGACTTGAATTTGGGTGAAATCAAGTGATAAAATTTATGTCTCGACACTTAGTAAAAATGAGTTGCAAACCTTCTGTTTTTAGCGTCACTTAGGATTTAGGCGATACTTAGGAAGTGTCGCATGAAATGACGGATTCTGATCTAATGGCGTCACTTGTGAAAGTGACGCATAGAGGGCGACACTTAAGGAAGTGTCGGTTGTAAGTGTCGGTATAAAGGTCATGAGTCACTAAGGTTAGTGACGGGTGAAATCTGTTCTTGATTAGAGGCGTCACTTAAACAAGTGATGCTGTAAGTGTCGGTTTATAGTGACGGGTATTGAATTTGCGACACTTAGGCAAGTGTCGGGAAAAAGGGGTTTTATGCGGCACTTAGGCAAGTGACGCAAAATTAGGGCTTTTAGCGACACTCAATGCGTCACTTAAGTGACGCACGAAGTGACGCTATACTGCAGTCGTCGTTGCGACACTTAAAGCTGTTGATGGATTTTTGAGCCAAAAACGAGTTTTCCGACCTTAGTTTGATCCGATCCTTTTACCCAACCCATATAAGGACATTTTGAACATAAACAAACCACTTCCATGTAAAAATAAACGAAATCGAAGAGTTTCGGGTTTTTGGTCGGAAACTTACGCGGTGTTGAAATGAAATTCCGAAAAGATAGAGTTGTAGATCGTTGCGTGGTGGTTGTTTTTCTCCAAAGGGCTTCGAGATTCGGCGGCGTTTGATGGTGTTATTTGACGATTTAAGGTGGTTGTGGTTTGAGGATTTTTGAGAGAAAAATGGAGAAAGAGAGAGAAGAGAAAGATGAGAAATGAGGAATGGGGAGTGGGTTCCCCCATTTTGGGCAGATTTTGGTGGGGGCCCACCGGAGTGTGGGTCTCCACTTTTTAATCCCGTGTTTGCGCTCCGTGTGGTGTTCGTTTTCCCGATCGTTTAAACGTTTAATTAATATTTAATTATGTTTAAATATACGTTTTGAAATACGAAGAATTATACGATAATTTACTTGAAGTATTTCACCAAATACTAAATAATTGAGTTATATAACGTAATTGTAACTTGTTTTGTCGGTTTATGCGTTAAATATTTTAATCGCGAAGGCTTTGTTTGTACGATACGGAATGAATACGATATATTATAAAAAATAATATTTTGGATGTAATTTTGTTATTAAATAATATCGTATTATTTAATAAATTTGTTCACCAACGTTCGTATTTATTTGAACCGAATTACATTCGATTTGAAACTTGTACGATTTAATCAAATCGCGTAATTGTATATATTCAACAATATATTAATTGATACATTAATTAGCCTAACACCAAACTAATTACATGTATTAAAACTTGATTAGGCACTAATTACTAGTCCTAATTTGACGGGTGTCACAGTAACGAACTTTCAAATTATGTTTCGAGTTAGGTAACGAACTTTCCGAGTTACCTAACTCAAACATAATTTGAAAGTTCGTTACCTAACTCGAAACATAATTCGAAAGTTTGTTACCTAACTCGAAACATATAATTGGACACGAACTTTCGAATTATGTTTCGAGTTAGGTAACAAACTTTCAAATTATGTTTCGAGTTAGGTAACGAACTTTCAAATTATGTTCAAGTTAGGTAACTCGAAAAGTTCGTTACCTAACTCGAAACATAATTTGAAAGTTCGTTACCGACCTGTATAATAAATTGAGTTCATACCCTAACTCGACAAAAAAGAGAAAGTTCGTTGCCGATCTGCGTCATTTACCCTTACAACATATACATCTAATTACATTCTGTGCAGTTCCATATTAGCCCATTTAAAATCCCAATTGCCAGCAATTACTTCCACTGCCTTTTAGGTTTCTTTACCCTTAAACTCATCAATTTAAGCTTCACGTGACTCCCACGTGATTTGTAACACCCGAAAACGAGAATTTCCAATTTTTTTTTTTTTTTTTGCAGAATTAGTAATTTGTGTTCCAGATAATAAAACATTTCTGAATAGAATTTCACATGACCCCTTTTTTGTTTTTTCGTCGTCATGTCAAAGTTAAATAGACAAACAAAAGTGGGATTAGATGTTAAAACTTAAAGGATTAATGGCGCAGATCGGCAACGAACTTTCTCTTTTTTGTCGAGTTAGGGTATGAACCCAATTTATTATACAGGTCGGTAACGAACTTTCAAATTATGTTTCGAGTTAGGTAACGAACTTTTCGAGTTACCTAACTCGAACATAATTTGAAAGTTCGTTACCTAACTCGAAACATAATTTGAAAGTTTGTTACCTAACTCGAAACATAATTCGAAAGTTCGTGTCCAAATATATGTTTCGAGTTAGGTAACAAACTTTCGAATTATGTTTCGAGTTAGATAACGAACTTTCAAATTATGTTCGAGTTAGGTAACTCGAAAAGTTCGTTACCTAACTCGAAACATAATTTGAAAGTTCATTACCGACCTGTATAATAAATTGGGTTCATACCCTAACTCGACAAAAAAGGGAAAGTTCGTTGCCGATCTGCGTCATTTACCCAAACTTAAAGGTTAAAACATTTATAGTATTTTATAGAAAGATAAACGTATAAGAAAAATACTCCATCAGTCCCAAATTTATATTTCATATTTTCATTTTGATATGTCTCAAATTTATTGTTCACTTTATACTTTCAGCTAATCAAAACAATTATAAATGATAAAAGATAAAAATCGATTCCCTATATAAACATTTAGCGAGGCTAAATGCTACCGTTAAAACTACGGGCAATGAATAGTAGCTCGGGAGTAATTAATATTAAGATGCTTTATAATTAACTAAAGATTGTTTGATGAAAGGGTTTATATTTTGGTTATGCATCGAACTTTACACCTTTTACTATTGTATGTATCCAACTTTGAAACATCCTATTGCATGTATTCAAGTTTTAAAACCATCTATTGTATGTTTTTTTGCGTGTTTTTGGCTACATAAATTGACGTATTTTTTGTAAGTTCAATACATACAATAGTAAGTTAAAAGCATACAAAAGAAGGTTTTAAAACTTGAATACATACAATAGAAGGTTTAGAAGTTAGATACATACAATAATAAAATGTGTAAAATTCGATACATAACCAAACTATAAACCCTTGATGAAATGGTTAAATTGTTTGTCAATTGTTAGAGAGAGTATGGTTCTATTCAACCACCTTTTTTATCCTTTAATGACTTTTGCACTTTTGGTCGTAGCATAGGGACTCCTATCAGGCCATCACTTCCTTTCCTTACTAATACACTTCATCCTCCGTACCAACTTCCCAATCCCGTGATTCTATATGGGTGAATGTAGGACCTCACATATAATGTAGTTACCTTATTATTTATTCTTGTTTGGTTGGTTTGTGTTATTTTTGATGTGTGTAGTTCATCGTGTTAAAATCCGAAGATGGACGAAGAAATCATAATTTTTTATTTCATTTGATGAATGACATATTTTGGTGAAGTAGAGGCTGAGGCTGATCACCGTTTCTACCACTTTCAACGTAGAAGAGTTAATAGTTACTACACACGTACACATACAATTTTCTTGTTTTTTCGTTTTCTATTTTATACTTGATTGATATTAAGAAAAGCTTCTATTTTAATGGGTGGTGGGTCATCTAATAAGCATTATTACGGTGTTTGTTGGTTTGACAACTTTAAATATAATTGTAGTTATCTAATCTAATCTATCCACCTAACATCGAGTAGTATTCATCAAACAATAATTGCGGAGTATTTATTTGTGGAAATACATGTGTGATTATGTAAAACTTCCCATCTCTTTATTAGTGATCTATATATATATATATATATATATATATATATATATATATATAGTGGCATGATCCAGAGGGAAGTCCATTTTTTGAGGGAAGGGGGAAGCGTTAGTACGCATCAGGAAGCATATTACCTTCACCTATACTAATCTCGAAAAAAACAAACTGAAATTTAGTAAATGTTAATCAGAATCGATGTTATAAATGTTAAGCTTCCTTGATAAATTTTTTCTTCAAGTTATAGTATCGATTTATGAATATTTGATCCAAATCCGTTAAGATGCATCGCGGTGCATATTAGTTAATCTGCATTGTGATGCATCTTAACAATAAAAATATTTTTCAAATAATGTGAAGTTTTATGATGCATCGCGATGCATCTTAGTTAATATGCATCACACTGCATCTTAACAATTAATTAAATAAATATTCATCAATTAATGTTATGACTTAAAAATGAAATTCATTCGTTAAAATATTCTTTATAGCATCGATTTTGATTACTATTTACCGATAAAAATAATTTTTTGTTGACGTTTTGATTGATAATTGTAATATGCTTCCTGATGCGTACTAACGCTTCCCCCCTTCCCCCCAAAAAGACACTTCCCTCTTGATCACTACCCTATATATATATATATAAAAGTATATTTTGTATAGTGTTCAACAAAGTGTAGGTTATATATATATAGTTGATTGATGTTAATAACATGTATAAATCGTCATCAGTCTTTTATTAAATTGGATTTTGTATTTATTTCTAATTAGGAAACGAATTGAATATATATTATTGTTGATATTATCGATTTATTTCTTAAAATTTTATTTGACTCCTTTGAAATTTAAGGGTAGTTGGAGGGTACCCCTGACCCCGGATCTCTTTGAGATCCGCAGCGTCCCACCCGCAAGAGATATCTGCCCGGCAAAGCACCTGACCACAGTTAGCCCATGAAATTATACCGGCAGTCCTTTATCGGACTCGAACCCGGGTGTGCCATGTGGATTTGCGGTGGCGGTACCTAACATGCTATAAATGTTTACACAGGGTAGGATCGAACCCCTGACCTCTAGGAAGCCTGAGGAAGATCTTACCACTAGGCCATCTAGGCAAGTGGTAACTCCTTTGAAATTTAGAAGATTGTTAGTAAGCTTAATTAAGATATGGTGTTCATGATTCTCTTTGTTGAATTCGTTGCATTACATTTTCAATTTAGGAGAATTTTTTATGTTTCTTTTTTCATTACAAGTTAGGAAATCATGATTAGTTAATTCAGAATATGGAATTTCATGTAATCTTTACTATTTGTATCCTTAGTAATCAGTTTCATACATCATTTCACTTGCTTATCCAACGCATATAAACAATAACATTTTTAGACGCAAAATCAACCATGTTGTTTCAAGTATGAATATACTATAATAGCTTATACATTTTTAGACGCAAAATCAACCATGTTGTTTCAAGTATGAATATATTATATATTATAATAGCTTATATATTGCAAACGCTTTTTAATACGAGTGTAATTAACATTTTAAGATTAAGATAACTAAATATATTGCAATCATAATTTATTGAAAAATGATATAATATATATATATATATATATATATATATATATATATATATATATATTCCCGTCGCAACGCGCGGGCTAATAATCCTCGTTGATTGTAAAGTAATAAGTACACTTTTCTTAAATTATGTATTTTTTGGTTGCGGATAATAAATTTGAGCCGGAAGGTGTAATAATACTTCAGCTCAAATTAAAGTAAAAGCATATGATATATATGGTTGTATGTCTTGTAAATATGTGTGTTATATAACGACGCCGGCCATCTAAATGTTTAAATAGCGTAGAAATGATCACCTTGATTCAGATTATAAAGAGTGAACAAATTAAAAGATATTTGTTTAACAAATAACAAGCTCATGTTTCCTACTATAATATATGTTCATGTAATCTTTATAAGGTAATCAATTATAATACTTTTAATTTCATTATATTAAGATTAAGATAGTTAAATATATCTTTTACTACATTGTTTTTTTTTTTTTTTTTTATTTGAACAACACAATTTTCATTACAGTTTAGAACCATAGATATCGCACCTTGCTACGAAGGTAAGTTCACAAGGTAAAGAAACATCCCAATTAATACACGTCGTTGTGAAATGATATGTGCCATTGTCAAATGTTAAAGTCTACATTAAATAACCATTATGATTTAATAGTAGTATCTTATGTTTAAAGAGCAACGCTATGCTTACATAAAGTTTACATAAAAATACATATATAAGGAGGTGAACCAATCACGTGATGAAAGAGAATTAAGAGAGAGAGAAAAATGAGTTATTTGATTGGTCAAACACTAGTACCATATTATTATGTAGATGTAAATGTAAACTTTTGTTTGTAAAATTTATGTAAGTTTAGCATTTATTAATACATTTATTAATATATTTCACAAATAAATAAATAAATAATATATAATATATATTTTATTTAGGTAGAATCTTTTAGAGGAATAAAATAAATTAATTGATTAAAAAATAATTAATTATAAAAATTAGGGGTGTTCAATCGGTCGGCTTTCGATTTATTGGGTTAGTTGGTTCTGCTTATTCGTTTTCTAGACCATCAAGAATCCACCTAAAACACAAAACGAAAATATGTCTCATCCAACCCAAACTGCCCACATAAGGAATCGGGTTATTCGGGCGGATTTCGGATCACCCAAACATTGTTGGATATCAAAGAGAAAATACAAAGAATAACAAACCGTACGACAAAAATTGGAGAGACTTTGGAGCAATTTTCTATGTTGATTTCAATGAACAGATTATGAACTTAAATAATAAAGTGACTACTAATGCTTTCCTAAGTTTAAGCACCAATTAATAGAACATGGGTTGATGGGAACCAATAGTGTTCCATTAATCTTCCTAATTTCATGCATGCACTAACACTACTAACATAAACAAGGAATTATTCAAATGCATGTAGCCGCAATTAATTAGAAGAAGTGGCCAAGTCAAGTAGTGGAGACTTGGTCTTCTGACCCATGAACCGATTAATCCCAAAAAACATAAGTTCGAATTTGGACTTAATAATCGAATTACTCTAAAATTTGTTTAAAGCGTTTAGTCTTTTATATTAGGTTATTATAATAAATGGATTTGTAATTTAGCTTATTTTAATTGAGTTATATATGAATTGTATTTGAATTGTTTATGTGTTATGCTAACGAAACCATTAGAGCTTTCAATAAGTAAGTTGTACATTTATAACTTATTGTACCTTTAATTAAGATTCAAGGGTCAACATATATTTAAGAGAGACAAAGAGTTTGTTATGATGTTATGGTGAGGTTCAAATGAGAATAAGAATTTGTGTGAGAATGAGGGAAACAATCGCAACAACTCATTTTCATCAAATATCTATTTCCACCATCTTTTTAAAATTAAATATCTCAAGTCGAAAAATTATAAAAATGGCACAACTTTAACACATGTGTTACTAATTTGTAAACCCACCAGAAAATGAAGAAAAAATAAAGTTGTCAAAAGTATGCTTTGAGAGACGGCAAATTGAAGAGGATAAAACGCTGAACTTTATGGTGCAATTTTTATAATTTTTCGACTTACCGTTTGTGAGATATTTAATTTTTAAAAAGATGGTTTAAATGGGTATTTGATGAAAATGAGTGGTTGAGATTGATTCCCTCATTTTCACATAAATTTCTATTCTCATTTGAACACCACCCTGAAGACTTAACTAATAGCTACATAGTAATTTTGAAATGTTACGGAGTAAATTGGTAAGAACATAAGATTTTACTCTTATGATTTGATTTATATGTCTTGCTAAACTTTTCATTGGGTCTTACAACTAATATTTTTTCGACATAATCTACGATTCAAGTATATCAAGCGACACACTAATGCAAGTGCCGATGTTTAACAATAGTTGAGGACAAAAGATAAAGGTTTAGTTTTTCTGTTTTGATTATCGACCATCTTTTAAATTTTATATATACATAACATCGCAAAAATGGGCGTGGCCGTGCATCGCGTGTCATTAAGTACTCACTAGTATACACACAAACTATAGCATCATGACAACTAAAATTATTATTCTAAAAAAATGTTTTTCAAATTTAAAAGCATTAATATATAACGCAAAAGCAAAAATGATACTTTTGCGAATTTTAGCATTTATGGTATTGTGTTATACATTTTAATGCAAATAACAAGTACGATAAGTACGTGCAGGACATTAATAACAAGATCACTTTCTTTTAAAAACTAATGCGAAACATTACTACTCTACAAAATTATGATTAACATAGTTGATAATCAGGGGCGGAACCCTTCACAGGAGGGTGGGTCAGCTGCCTGTTGGTACATCTCGTATGTGACAAGATTGTTCTGGAAGATTGTTGACGAAGACACATAGAGGATTAACGAAGACATCTAGAAGACATCTAAAAGCTATTGTCAAGGGGGAGTTTGTTGGTACATTTGGTGTGACAACAGCTTTCTAGATAGTTAGTACTCGCTAATATCAATTGTAATCGTTAGTCTGTAATTACAAGTTAACAAACATGTTGGCTGAGCGAACTCGTAGTAAAAGGCCCAGCGAGGCCCAGCGAACTTAAGCAAGCCCAGCCCAATATTCATGTGGTATATTTATAGGCCCAGCCCAATATACATGGGCTTATATATTAAGTTCGTACTTCGTAGGTTTAGGTAGGCGTGCGAAAAAATCGGTTTTTTTCGGTTTTCGGTTTTTTAAAAACCGGTTTAAAAAAAACCGGTTTTTTTTCGGTTTCGGTTTTTTTCGGTTTCGGTTTTTCTGAATCGGTTTTTTTCGGTTTTAAATGTTCGGAATCGGTTTTTTTCGGTTTTGAACCGGTTTTAATCGGTTATTTTTTTCGGGTTTTTTCCGGATTCGAATTCGATATAATTGTATAGCAAAATTTAAATAATACAAATGAAAATAAAATATACAAACATAACTTTTATCCAAAAAGTTTATATAATTCAAACACGTTCGAGCGTTAAGCGTTTTAAGGAAAATCAACGTTTGAGTAAAAAAAATTCATTAACTTCGTAGAACATTAGTAATGGAAACATAATTGATCAATAACATAACCAAAAGGCTTGTAAATCTTCCTAAAAATATTATTGAATCTAAAAAGTCTATATAATTCAAACACGTTCGAGCGTTAAGCGTTTTAAGGAAAATCAACGTTTGGGTCAAAAAAATTTCATTACCTTCGTAGAACATTAGTAATAGAAACATAATTGATCAAAAACATAACCAAAAGGCTTGTAAATCTTCCTAAAAATATGATTGAATCTAAAAAATCTATATAATTCAAAGTGAGCTGATACATTCAAGGAATTTTTTACTAAATTCAAGGAAACATGTGCATAAAAAGTGGTACTGTAAGCACAAAAATTTGTAGTTTTTCGTGAATTTAGTAAAAACTTCCTTGCATTTATCAGCTCCCAATTCTAAGTGGTTCGAGCGTTAAGCTCTTTAAGGAAAAACAATATTTGGGTCCAATTTTTTTTATTGAATTCGTAGAACATTAGTAAGGGAAACATAATTGAACAATAACTTAAACAAAAGTCTTATATAACTCTTCTTAAAATATTATTGAATCGAAAAAGTCTTCATAACTTTTATTTAAATAATGCAATTACAACTAAAAATATAAAATACAAACATAACTTTTATTTGAATGTAATCGTGTGGTAAAGTATATCGAGTTTCGGCATGACCATCACCCGGAAATGTAATGGTGTCCAAACTCACTTGTTGGAGCTGATTGAACCGTTTTCTAGAACGGGATACTATTATACTTGGTTTAAAAATAGTTGATACATATGACAAAAGTTTTTGTTATGTTATATCATATACAGTACGTATCAGTTTATATATATACAATATGTGTGTGTTCTAGCTTAGACATAACTTCCTCAAGGCTCAAGTAGCTTGTCCGAATTATAAATTGGTATTAGTTTAGAGGTCATAATTGCAATTACACTAATGATAATAATTTATTAAATATAGTACGTAAATGCTAATAATAATATGTTTATATAATTACTACTAATAATAATAACAAATAATGTTTCATTCATATAATATTAATATTATCGTATAACATTTATAAAATAAAAGTATATAAGTATAAAATAAAAATAAAAGTATATAAGTATAAAATAAACTTTGAAAACAAATATAGGAAATAAGAAAGATTGTTTGTTGGCTTCCTTTGTCCCACATCGAGGTGAGATACAAACTAGGAGGATTGGAAATGGCTATAAAAGGAGTGTGGCTTAGCGACTAGAAAACAAGTACACAACTATATTTCATTTGGGCCTCATGCTCTTTTTGGGCCTATCCCTAGTTTTTGAAGTAGTCTAGACATTTTTTAAAAAAAACCGGTTAAAACCGGTTATTTTCAAAAACCGGTTAAAACCGGTTAAAAAACCGGAAAAAAACCGGTTTACCCAAAAACTAAAAACCGATCAAAACCGGTTCGGTTATAGTAAAACCGGTTCGGTTTTTAAAAAACCGATTTTTCAAAAAACCGGTTTCGGTTATTGGGCCGGTTAAAAAAAAACCGGTTTTTGATTTGCACCTCTAGGTTTAGGGAAGACAGAAACATAGGAGAGGCAAGAGAGACGAGGTGGAGAGGTTACGGCAGAGAGAGGTACGAGTGAAAACATATTAGCGAACGAAATACTTGTGCAATCGATAATTGATTGTAAACGGTTATAATCAATAAAGGATATATATTAAAAGTATTGATTCGTGTTTTACGTATTATTGTTTAGAGGTGGGTTCAAATAAGAATGCCAAAAAAGTGGAGAATGGGAGAACCAATAGGATTGCTCCATTTCTCTACAAAACTCACTTCCACTTTTACCCCCAAGTTTAAATATCTCACAAACCGTATATCCATAAATTATAAAAATTACATATTCGGAACCAACGTATTTTTCTCTTCGATTAGAGATGTCAAAAGCTATAATTTTGACGATTTTTTTTCCTTTTTTTTACCGGGTTCTACAATATAATCATATGTGATTTATGATAAAAAATTAAAATTAGTTCACGATTATTTATTCATTGTATATGTTAATTAACATGTGAATACACCTTAATATTCATCCACATTAATAGTTATAAAAAGAATTTTAAAAATTGCATTTGTTTTCATTAAAAATCACATGTGATTGCTAGTTGTACATTTAATCAAATGTGATTTGTTATATAATCACATACTCCCTCCGTCCCGATTCTATTGTTTAGTACTCCTCTTTGGGATGTCCCAATTTAATTGTTCACTTCCATAAATAGATAAGAATAATGAGATCAAGTTCATTTTTGCCCCTAATTTATATATGTAAGACAAATAGGTATGTAAAAAGTAAAAGGTAAAACTGTCTTCTTACCAAAAAGTAAGAGAGATGGTGATGTTTTCTTAAACTGCGTGTTTTTTGTCTGGGGACAATAAAATTGGGACGGAGAGAGTATGATTTTGTATATAATCACATGATTTTCATTTAAAAATTGATATTTGATGAGTAATTTACCGATATATGATAATTCAGATTTGATTTCAACTTGATTTTTACTTAATTGTATAATTATAGTCAATGATTTGAAAATCCATATTTTATTACTCTTTAATCACATGTGATTGATACTTTGATGTTCAATCACATGTGATTACAACTTAGTTTAAAATGTTTAAATCTTTTTAAATCATCAATGATTTGAATTTAAAGTTTAATCGGAGATATAAGCAGGTGTGGTTATTTTTTAGTGTTAAATCACATGTGATATCACATTACAATTTTTTAAAACCCAAAAAAAATGAAGAAAAAAAAACTTTGTCAAAGTATAGCTTGTAGGATCTATAATCGAAGAGTTAAAGAAGTTGATTCCAAATATGTAATTTTTATAATTTATAGACATACGGTTTGTGAGATATTTAGTTTTAAAAAAAGAAGGTGAAAATGGATTTTTGAAATGGAGCAATCCTATTGGTTCCTCCATTCTCCATTTTTTGCCATTCTTTTTTGAACTTTTCTCTTATTGTTTATTATATTCGTTTGTGTCGATTGATTGTTTTCAAGGATTCTGCACCTAAATACGATTATATAACCTCGTTATCGATCCACGGATTAAGGGACTTACACAAATGACTTGACAAAATCAATAAATTATGGGAGCTGATTTTGACAAAGAGCATTTTACTTCTCACAGGGAAAAGTGAATCTTAATTGACTATTATGCCCTTCTTTAATGCATTTTTCTATCTATCTTCTACAGCTTTTTTTCATCTTCTTCCTCTAAAACTCCTCCCATTTGAACATTGAAATTTAAAAGTTTAAAACCATTATCTCCTTCACCTTGCTCCACTTCCGGCCTCATCTCACCAGCCTTTCCAACATTGTTTATCGTTTGTCCAATCCCGAATTTCTACAGGCGAAAATACAACGAAACAAACCCACCACAAATGGTTTTTTTGTTTCCCCAATTCAGTCTCTAACTATGGTTGAAGTTTTCTGTGTCAGATGATAAACATGTACTCCGTATATCATAAACATGTTTCCCCAATTTTGTAAGTTAAAATTTGATTAACTTTTAGTATAATGATATCGCTTATTTTTTCTTTTTATTTTAATTTCTAATTTTGACATTTCAATGTTTTTAGCTTATTTTATCTTGGTAGGTAAAAATAAATAACACTGTATGAATTCTTGGAGGAGAAAATAGAGAGAGAATAGAAATGGGGAATTGACACGGGAAGTATGTAGGAAAAAGAAAATGTGAAAGCGAAGGGCAGAATAGTCAAATTAACAGTTGATTTCCTTGCGGAGAACAAAAGGTACCTTACAAAAATTAGCCCCCATTAATTATAGTGGAGATATTCTAAATGTTTTAGCTGTGCCCTTAGACCACTCGTAACGCGGTGAGGTGGCACGCGTTCTCTGGCTTCAGAACGTCGGTAACGGGGGGTTCTAGCCGAGCGTTCTCGAGGCGTTATCGGGGCAAAAATGGGGCTTAAACGAGCGTTTTAGTGGGACCCACTCCTTTTCTCTTTTCTTTCGCCGTTTTATTCCGATTAAAAAAAAACGTTTTTTTTTGCAAAAAAAGGACCGTTAAACGGTTTTAAAAAAATAAAATAAAATAAAAAAATGATCCACTCTCCTCTCAACGGTTCTTTTTCAATTTTTTTTTTCAACCCACCTAATCTATCTATATATATACTATACCACCTCCATTTATTTTTCAACCCTTTTTCATTATCCATCCAAAAAATCATCAAACACCACCACCCTCATTTTTTTCCCTCAACCCATTTTCACCACCTTCATCACCATGTCGAATCCAAATTCATACCCAAATCCCGACCACAATCAATCCTAAAATCCGGATAACATGTCATATACCAACCTAATGTTATTCGGAACAACCAACACACCCGGATCGAGTGGCTCTACCCCAAAATTACGTCCGAATATGCCATCAGGCGGAATGTTTCCACCATACGGAATGTATCAACAACAATTTGATCTAAACCAACAACAATACAGATATTTTCCTAACCCGTATTTCCAACAACAACCGTTCCAACAACCCGAACAAACGGATGAACAAATCTCCCAACGACCCGGAAAGCAAGTAGCGCCATCCCCTAAAAAAAGAAGCCACAGAAAGAAAAATGACGGGGGAAAAAGACGTGCAACAAGCCGCAATGGGCGCCAAACGAACTGGCGTGGTTAGGAACTTGTTGGTGCGACACGTCCGAGGACTCGACCGTCGGCAACTCACAAAAGAGGGTAACTTTGTGGGGTACTGTTGAAGAAAAGTTTTTGTCCAACAATTATGGTTGGGTTCGCGGCGCCGACCAACTATCATCCAAGTGGCGTGTTGTTAATAATACGTGCAAAAACTCCAACAGTATTTATACTGAGGTGGCCCGAAATTGGGAAAGCGGTCGAGACTTAGGAATGGTGTACAATCAAGCCGTAGCCGAATACTACGAGACGTACGGAAAAACATTCACCTTGAAAGAGGCTTGGAATGCGGTCAAAGATCACCCGAAATGGAAAGCACCACCGCCGGTTGGTGAACCGGAATACGCGACGAGGAAGACGGTTTTTTTGATCAATCTGTTGATCTCTCTGCCGACCACCATCCATCAGCATCAAACGAGCTATTTGGGCCCGACCCGCTTCCAACGCACATGGGCAGAAACAGAGCCCGAAAAATGGCTGGAAGTTCCGGTTCTTCCGATGCGGCGACATGATCCCGAACATCCACCCTGAACGAAAAGGTGGATGAGGCGATAGAGAATATGGCCAAATACAACGCCGAAATGTTAGCCGCAAGAAAAGCGTCGATTGAGACGATCATGAAACGCCCAAATTTTTTTTTTTATATATATCAATTACATCTTTGACAACATTATTTAATCACTGGAAAACGTATTAGGTCCATATAATATCTCTAGTATCATTTCATAATTTAAAACAGAAATTGCTAGAACTAAGCTAGTACAACCTTATTTTAGTCATATACTCCAACTGTAACAAACTTGTTTTAGTCATATACACTAGCTAGAACAAGCTTGTTTTAGTCATATGCACCAGTATACCAGCTAGAACAAAATTGTTTCACTCCAGCTAGAACAAGCTTGTTTTACTCATATGCACCAACTAGAACAAGTTTGTTTTAGTGGTAAAACAGACTTTAGAGCCAATTTCAAACGTGCATAAGTTTTAAACGGTAAAGAATTTGATCCTGAAAATTTGCAGGCACGTTTATATCATCAAAATGAAGATTTCCATTTTTGCACTTTTTCAAATTTTGTGAAAACACGAGAATTGGACGTCTCACCAAGATTTGGCCGTTTTGACCACTTTTGGTGAACCATCCAATTTCCAAATGACTCACAATTGAGTCTTGACATTTTGCACACTTCATTAGTACTATAAAACAAACTTGCGGGAGGTGACAAACATACAATAGCATCAACCCACGTTGTTCTAGACTATTGGGCATTTAAGTTATCCATTTGGACACTTATGACCCATTTGACCCATTTGACACCCAATTCACCCAATGGCACTTAGAGTCAACTATCTTGGACATATTTGACTTATTCAATTGGTTTGACTACCAATCCACTTCAAGTTTCAACCATTGACCATTTTCATCTATATATTAACCAAGACCATATATGCTACTATTATATATCAAAACTTGCATACATGGACCATACATATTTACATGAGACCCGTTTGACTTTCAAAGTCGAACTTTCAAGTCAACAACTAGTATCCTACTATTACAATCATTGTTCAAAAACATTGTTTGGGGCGCATTAAACAAGTCATGATCAAAACAACAATTTAAGGGAGGAACTTGCTACCATACATCCGAGCAAGTGTAATCCAAGCTAATTCCTTGCCATATCCTTCCCCTCCTTATGTCCACTTGTACCTACAACATTCAACATATAAAGGAATAAGCACAATGCTTAGTGAGCATGTAAGCACTAACTAAAAAGTATGCTTTCTTCATCAACACAAATAATCAAATACTTGTCAACTATAATTGAGCAATCATGTATCCATCAACAATCATCAATTACAATTCAAGTTTCATAAATTGGATCCATATTCAATTAGTAACATATGCATTCACATAACAATCAAATATTAAGCATATGCTAAGGATAATGGCAATTGCCCACATGATGCTCATTTCACACATGGCCATGGATTTAATCAATATCAAATAACAACACAATCAATTGTGAGAACCTCTTACTCGGAAGCAATCCGGAACTCATATACTATTCAATTAATCCCTACATACTCACCTTGATGATTTGATGAAGATTTTAAGCAATTAACAAGTAAGCCTTTCAAGCTTGCATCACCTAATCATAATCAAATAACAACATATTTAATAACTAATAATCATCATATTCATCTAATACTAATCTTAGCTTCTCCCCCCACTTTGATTATACTTAACCATGATCATAGTCATGCCCACTAGCTATATTTCATCATATCTATTTCAATTTCTTCATTCTAATATCATTTCTATATTCAATTAATCAATATTAATCATACTTTAGTTTAATTGGGGTTAATTCATGAAGATTTAACAAAACCCCATATTAGCTCAAGAACCCTAATCAAAGAATCATCACTTTTATAAAGTGATATGGTTATCAATAGTGATGATTATTACAACTAACATCAACTAACATTAATAACACTAATCATAAACCCTAATTTCGTATTTATTTACTCTAATCATCTAACCCCCATGAAACCCATTTTCTAATGTATGAAAATGAGAAAGAACACTTACAATTGGTTAGGGATGGAAGAGGGATGATGAATTCTACTAGTGAGAGATGAAATCAAAGATTGAGAGGGATGATTTGAAGATGGTGAGGCTTCTGCGATTTTTCTTCTTGAAAATGGAAGATCTGGAAGTGTACAGAAGTAAAAATATGATAAGGGTCGACTTGTGGTATATTTATCTGCTTTAATTTCATTCCCTTTAATTTACACAGTCTGGAACTGATATTTCATTTACGTTTTCTATTATATCTTATTATTCAAGTACAATTAATTTATAATAATTATATATTATTGTACACTAAAATAATACCTCGAAAATAGGGGTGTTACAACTCTCCCCCACTTATTCGGTTCGTGTCCTCACGAACCATTCTTGGTGTACGGACGGATAGTATACCATCATCCATTCTTCAGGTTCCCATGTAAACTCGGAACCCTTTCTATGCCGCCATTGTACCTTAACGATCGAAACTGTCTTATTTCTTAATTGCTTGTCTTTCTGATCGAGGATTTTAATTGGCTCCTCCACATAGCTTAGCTTTTCATTAATTTGTATTTCTGGGAGAGGTACATAAGAAGCTTCATCAACTAGACACTTATGGAGTTGTGACACGTGAAAAGTGTTATGAATATCACCGAGTTCATCCGGTAATTGTAATCGATAAGCAACTCTCCCGACTCTTTCAAGAATTTCAAAGGGTCCAATGTATCTTGGACCTAGCTTTCCTCTTTTCCGGAATCGAATAATACCTTTCCAAGGAGAAACTTTTAGCATAACTTTATCGCCCACCTGAAATTCTATTGGGCGTCTTCGTTTATCAGCATATGCTTTCTGTCTATCTTGTGCCATTTTCAATCTCTCACGTATTTGGTCAATCTTTTAAGTGGTCAACTGTACAATATCAGTACTTCCAATTTCACGTTGACCAATTTCTCCCCAACAAATGGGAGTACGACATCTTCTCCCATAAAGCATCTCATAAGGTGGCATTTTGATGGAAGAGTGATAACTGTTGTTATAAGAGAATTCCACTGATGAACGCCAAAATGTACTATTTTATAGTACTAATTACCCCCTAGTTTGACTAGTTTCTTATGCATTTTATTTGAATTCGATACTCATTTCGCTTATATTTGCATTTAGGAATTATTTGGAGCTTGAATCGGAATAGAAGCTGAAAACGAGTGAGAATTGAAGAGAAGAAGCTAAATTGTGAAAAGTTGAAGAACGGATGTCGATGGTGAAAAAGTAGGAAAAAATGATCCATACGGCGTATGGAATCCATACGGCGTATGGATGAAGTGAGCCGGGCCGCCAGAATACGCGGGTTGGATCCATGGGCTTTTCAATCCATACGGCGTATGGATGTCCATACGGCGTATGGATTGCGTCGACAGAAACCCTAAATATTTCATTTTCTTTCATTCTTGGGGTATCACTTCACTTCTTCTTCCAGCCGATTTTCCTCTCAACAAACCCCATTTCCAGAGACTTTTGAAGGGATTGAAGCTTAAAAGAATCAAAGGCTTTTGTTCATTCAATCGTTATTTCGGTTTCTCGGTTTGATTTCGTTTCTATCTTTCATTTGATTATGAATGCTAGTACTATGTTGAATATGATTTTCTGTAATAGCATGATTGGCTAATTCTTTCATGTGTTTGCTTAGATGATAATACTTAAATGATGGATTGATTGTTAAAAGTGCGAATCGTATTGGATTTTATTCAAGTTTATGTGTTTATTCGTTGATCCTTGGTTATTGAATGAATATTGCTAATTACCTAACGTGGTTTTATGATTAATTGAGATTGAGTTCCTTTTGATTATAAGATTATTGATGATTGTTGGTTTTAATTGAGAATTATCACCGAATAGATTGAGTTTGACGGGTTAGGGCTAATAATTGGTAATATTTATAGATGAACAAGATAACTAGAAATAGTTATAGACTTTGTTGATTCAAGTTATGAGGATAAATCACATAAACGGTGTTGAATTAATATAAAACACAATTAGGTGGGCAACGTTAAATTGAACTGTTAGCGGGTTGAAAACAACTTCATGTCTTTCTTAATTGTGTTAATTCAATTTATCTTGTAAGGAAAATTGATACGTTTGTTATAGCACAATAAAATCCATACGTGAGCATTCTAAATAAAGTGATTTCCAGATTTTAAGGAAAGTAATCTAAGCAAATGCATTTCTTTTATCATTTGAATTAAATCTTTTATTTAAGTAATTATTTTAGTACTTCTTTATTTTCTAATTAAGTTTTAATTAGTAAACCATTTATCATAATTGTTTGTCAATTGTTTGATCAGAACTAAAACGTCCCCATTATTTTTACTGCTTTAATTAATTGTAGCAATTTCCAAATGGTTAAGATTGACATCCGTTCCCTGTGTTCGGCTCGGACTTACTGAGCTATACTATATTCTGACAAGGTATTCTTGCCTGTGTTGTGTGTAGTAAGTTAGGTAATTTCCATTTTTAAAACTAAAACCCCGTTTACACGACATCATCCACCAATGGGAGATGAGAATCCCAATTACCACCAAAATCAATGGCACACGCTCTGAGCATATCTTCTAAAGTTTGAATAGTGCGTTCACTTTGACCACCTGTCTAAGGATGAAAAGCCGTGCTAATGTGTAACTGAGTACCTAGGTCTTCTTGGAATTTCTTCCAAATGTGAGAAGTAAAGCGAGTGTCTCTGTCAGAGACGATAGAAACGGGTACTCCATGTCTAGCAACCACTTCTTTAATACAAATGTCGGCTAACACCTCAGAAGAAGAAGTTTCTCGAATGGGAAAGAAAAGAGCACTTTTGGTCAAACTGTCTACAGTCACCCATATAGCATCATGTTGTCGAGGAGTTCTCGGCAATTTCGTAGCAAGATCCATGGTGATATGCTCCCATTTCCATAACGGTATCTCCAATGGTTGAATCTCCCCGTATGATTGTTGGTGTTCAGCTTTCACTTGAAAACACGTAAGACAAGATTGAACACGTTTAACGATGTCACGTTTCATACCAGGCCACCAATAATCACGTTTTAAGTCATGATACATTTTAGTAGCACCTGGATGAATAGAATATTTCAATTTATGCGCCTCGTCAAGTAACATCTTCTTAACATCACTCGTCCTTGGTATCCAAATTCTACCATAACGAGTCTTTAAGCCTCTGGAATCCTCAACTAATTCAGAAAATTGGCCCATCAATCGCTGTTTATTCAAGTCATCAGAAGATAAAGCTTCCAATTGGGCAGCTTTAATGGAGTCGAATAGTTGTGGAGACACAATTATGCTCAGCGATTTCACGTGAAGAACATAATGAGTAGTCTTTCGGCTAAGAGCATCGGCAACGACGTTAGCTTTACCAGGGTGGTAAAGTATGTCACAGTCATAGTCTTTCACAAGATCCAACCACCTTCTTTGTCGATTATTCAAATCACGTTGGTCAAAGAAATATTTAAGGTTTTTGTGATCGGTATAGATGGTAGACTTGACACCATACAAGTAATGACGCCAAATCTTTAATGCAAAAACCACAGCCGCCAATTCTAGATCTTAAGTGGGGTAGTTTTGCTCATGTGGCTTTAATTGACGTGAAGCATAAGTAATTACTTTCCCATGTTGCATGAGAACGCAACCAAGACCAAGTTTGGAATCATCACAGTAGACTTCCATATCATCAGTGCCGTCAAGTAAAACAAGAATAGGAGCCTGACTAAGCTTTTCTTTCAACATTTGGAAGGCTTTAGCTTGATCATCACCCAATTTCCAAGAAACATTCTTTCTAGTCAAAAGAGTCAATGGGGTTGCAATTCGAGAAAAGTCTTGAATAAACCGATGATAGTAGCCGGCAAGACAAAGAAAACTTCTGACTTCAGTGGGACTAGAAGGTGGATCCCACTTCATCACTGTTGCTACTTTGGAAGGATCAACTTGAATACCATGAAGGTTGATCACGTGCCCAAGGAATTGAACTTCACGTAACCAGAATTCACATTTAGAAAATTTTGCATAAAGCTTTTCGTGACGAAGCATTTCCAGAACTTGTCTTAAATGAATTGCATGATCATCCTCACTTTTAGAATAAATGAGGATATCATCTATAAATACAATTACAAACTTATCCAGCATTGGACGACATACACGATTCATCAAGTCCATAAAAGCAGCTGGAGCGTTCGTCAAGCCGAATGGCATAACAACAAATTCATATTGACCATTTCGAGTACGAAAAGCAGTCTTAGGAATATCCTCTTCTTTCACTTTCAATTGATGGTAGCCAGAACGAAGGTCAAGTTTAGAAAAGAAACTGGCACCTTGTAATTGGTCAAATAAGTCATCAATTCGAGGTAGAGGATATCGATTTTTAATAGTCACCTTGTTTAGTTCCCTATAGTCAATTCACATCCTTAGAGACCCATCCTTCTTCTTTACAAATAATACAGGGGCTCCCCAAGGTGAATTGCTAGGACGGATGAAACCCTTATCCAAAAGCTCCTGCAATTGATTCATCATCTCTTGCATTTCGGTTGGAGCTAAACGGTATGGAGTTTTAGCAATTGGTGCTGCTCCAGGAACTAAGTCAATTCGAAACTCCACCTGTTTATCGGGTGGAATACCCGGAAGTTCCTCAGGAAACACATCAGAAAATTCATTAACAACTGGAATATCAGAAAGCTTAGGTATAGCTTTGGAATTGTCAACCACGTGTGCTAAGAAGGCATGACACCCGTGTGACAACAATTTCTTGGCACGAGCATAAGAACATATAGGAATGGATTGATTTGAACGTTCACCATAAATAGTCACTTCCTTGCCACTTGATGCTTTAAGGAGGACTACTTTTTCATGACGATTTATCATACCTTTATTTTTCCCCATCCAATCCATACCTACAACTACTTGAAATTCTCCCATTTGCATAGGAATTAAGTCTTTTTTGAATTTTTCATCTCCTATCTCAATTTCACATCCACTAAATACATCATAAACAATTACAGTCTTGCTATCTGCAATTTCTACTTCTAAGGGATGGTTTAATTTGGAAAGTGGAACATTCAATTGATCACAAAATTTAAGAGATACAAAGGACCAGGTAGCTCCAGAATCAAATAAAACGCGGGCAGGTATGGAATTAACGATAAGGGTACCTGTCACCACGTCATGAGATTCCTTTGCCTCTTCTCCTGTTATCTGAAATGAACGATCTCGTGATTTAGACCCAGATGTGGTTCCTTTCTTTTCCGGTTCCTTTTTCTGCTCAGCTTTCTTCAAATCTTCCTTCCTAACTGGACAATCTGCCTGGATATGACCTTCCTTGGAACAATAATAACATAGCCAGTTAGGACTAGGACAATCAGCGATATTATGTCCTGTTTTACCACACTTGAAACACCTACACTTGCCTAAGTGTTTCTTTCCACATTTATCACAAACTGGGTATTCTTGAGTAAAGAACTGAAAACGTCTAGGCTGTTGTTGTTGTTGCTGTCGTGATTGCTGTCGCTGTGGTGATGGCTGTTGTTGTTGCTGTCGTGATTGCTGTCGCTGTGGTGATGGCTGTTGTTGTTGCTGTTGTTGTTGAGGCTGTTTCTTCTCAAACCTAAACCTTTTGAAAGATGATGGTTGAGAAAAGGTCGACTGTTCTGCCTTTCTTTTTGTGGCAACTTCACTAGCTCTAGCTTCTAACTCCTTTTCTCGCATAAGACCCCGGTTTAACATTTTTGGAATTGTGTCATAAAACATAGGATCAACAAACTCCCGAATTTCAGAATTCATGTGACGATAAAAGTGATCGGTCAAAAGTGCAGGATTCGATGTATATTCGGGACAATAGCGATATTTCTCATGAAATACAGTGGTATACTCGGCCAATTTCTTTTTACCCTGCTCGATAGTAAGAAATTCCCCTATTAACTTCTCTATTTGAGCAGGAGGCGAAAACAGGCTCGTAAACATCCCCTTAAACCTTTCCCAAGAAAACTTTGAAGTTTGTTCAAACCCGTACGTTTTTACCTGTGAGTTCCACCACTCATGTGCACCACCTTTCAATTGATGAGCAGCGAATAATACCTGAAATTTTTCTGGACACCCACTCAATAAAAAGGTTTCTTCTATTTCGTCTAACCATCTAGAACTCTTAACAGGATCAAGTTCCCCATGGAATTATGTCGAACGTAACATGCTTATCGTGTTAATGATTTTCAAGTGTTCATTCGAAGATTTTCACAATAAAAAACAATTTCCAATATAACATCGTGTCACACCCCGCTAGACGGTAATCTACGATTAGACTAATTAAGTGCGGAAGCTGGTGACGTGGCGGGGCGCGAGCAGTTTCAACAAAAATACATCCACAGAGCATATGGTTATTTCAGAACATAATGTATTAAGATGCCAAGTTTAATAGTTATTACAAAAGGTTACAACTAAAAAAGTTGTAACAGTAGTAGTAATGTTTGAAACAGTATGTCATAGAAATACATAATACAAAAGTGGATTTCATAAGTATGACTGCAATAAGTTGTAGTTATACGAATGAAATCCCGTTTGTCTCAAAATGAGATGGCATCCTAATTCTTCAAGGGTTGTCCGTCCTGAATGCATGCAGATCTTACTTACTTTGCTAATTCCCTGAAAAACATAGAGAAAACGTCAACAAAACTACGTTGAGTGAATTCACAGGTTTGTATATAGTGTAATAAACCAAGTTGTTTATACATCGTTAGATCTCGTTTAATAGTTGTAGTGGAAAGACATTTCCATTTTTTGTCGTTTGGTAGGAAACACAAGTTTTCAATGAAGAATATCATTTCCTATATAGTCTGTAAGAAACCCACTCTTAATATTAGTTATTCGTTTTGTAGGAAACACAGTTTAATCCGTTAAAGGAGAAACATTTCCTAAATATTCATTTGTAGGAAACACAGGTTAATCCAATCAAGGAAAAACATTTCCTAAATAGTTGCTAGTAAGAAAATACTTCCTAATAAGTTTTGTGGGAAGACTTAGAATGATCCCCCGAAGGTGAGCTAAACCTTGCGGGTTAAAGTAACACGACCTAACCCTATAACCATACCACGACCAGCAATTGTTGTTTGCCTATAGAACATGTAAGTATACGCTCCAAAACTGTGGGAGGGTCATCACGACGATAGTACTATCCGTATACTCAGTGGCTAGAGTCACCTAGCTAATGGTTATAGTCTGTAGCCATTGGGACTTTTATGCGCTACATTGTAAGTATGGGTCCGTACTAGGATTCGTTGTCTGGTTCCTAAAAATAGTATGAAAACGCTATTTCATAAACAGACAGTATTCATAAAGACTTAAAAGCATTTATAAATAATAAACACATGTAGTAGCAAAAACTATTTGCTATGTTTTCACCCCTAGTTTTTAAAGCAGTAAAACAGTTAAAAATAGGGGCTGTGAACTCACTGTAGGTGCGTTACGCCTGAAACGGTCGTTCACGCAACGGGCGCAACCGGAGGAGTTTTAAATTTATGATAGTCGGGGGGAGCCTAATCCTCCGAACTACCTATTAATACTAGGTACGAATACTTGATACAAGTATGCGGTAAGGATGATCCAGGTCGTTCCTCACGACGGCAGAATTGAAACAGAGCTAGTTCTGACAAATCAGTAATTAAGCTAGGGTTGAATTGGTAGTTGATTGTTTGGGTTTTTTTTATCTATTTATCTAATTAAGCTACTAAAACTAAAAGAACATAAAAGTAAAATGGAAGGTAGTGCTTGCTATGACTTCATTAGCTTATGTATGGGGTGATGTCTAAGGTTTAAGTATGAAAACGTCTTTTAAAGATTTGTGTCTTGCTTTCGTCTAAGTATTCACAGTGTAAACACTAACACCCTACTGTTTGATTTCTCAGACAGTATGTCACAGGGTTATTAGGCTATGGTGATTCTGATCAGAGGAGGCTGCTCAACTCTTCAACACTTTCCATATGGTGGAATAGTGACCCTTCTTGGAATAGTATTCCTAGGCGCATGAGATAGAGTAATAGACCCACTAATGTTCTGACCGTTCTTAACACTGTGAGGATACTAAGACTAGACAAGGCATTTAAGATTAAGACTTGATTTAGTGACTGCTAACTCTACATTAATGGTCTTTGTTTAGTACAAAGCTGTGTGGTTCAACCAGGATGTGACACAGTCTTCAACCGACGACAGTTCCTTAGCTTCCACGTATTTGTACTCCACTTGAAGTGTTTCCAACGCTATACGAAGTATTGTGCCGTTTTACAGTCTTTCCGGTGCCACATACTTTATGGTCACTCTGGACTAGTTTAACTAAGTTTGTATTAATGTTTAACCATCTATGATATAAACCGGCCCTTACTACATTCCCAATAAATCCCTGATTGATTCACGGTGTACTATACAAAAGGTTTAAACAGTATTTTTACAGCTACACAATTCAGACCATGTTGGTTTATTTGATTTGAAAACATAGATAGGTAGTGACCGGTTGATCGAGGTACATGACTCCTTGTTATACAGGTTCTAACCACGTTTATTGGAGGAAAGGCGTTTAGGTTTAGAAATTCATAAATGTAAAGTTGACAGTACACCGGTTTTCAATATGTAACAATTGGGAGCATTATTCCACAACAGATTGTGCCCACGACTTTCATAGCTTCCACGTTCCGTACTCCACACATTAGTGATGTTTCCGGCGCTATACAAATGAAAGTCGTATAACGTTACCTCCGTTGTTTCATAACGATATTATCACAATTGTATATTTAAAGTAACATCACCCGCAATACACAAACTAACTACATCATAACAAGCACAAGGTAACTACTCCCTACGCATAACAAACAATCCTAAATCTAGCATAGCTACAATAACCATAATCATCATTATGAAAGATAGGGAAAGAGATAACCGTATGTAATGAGTAGTTTGAATAATGTTGAAAGAATACACGAGCGTAACGTCCGCAATATCTTGGACAATATTACAAATAAGCCCCTCAAAATATCCCTAACATTATTACAAGAGTAGCCCCTCCGTTAGTCTTGGTTAAATATTAACCAAGAACTAACTAACTAAAACCCTAATTCTAGAGAGAGAAACTAGAGAGAGACTTTAGAGAGAGAGAGAGAATGTAACAACCCCAAAATTAGGGCCAATTTAAAATTTCCCTAATTACGTGTTTACTACTTGTATTTAATATGAAATAGGATTAAATACGTTACTTATTTATTATATATATATATATATATATATATATATATATATATATATATATATATATATATGGAATATATATACGCGTATACGATTCGTTCAAATCGTATAAAACAACAATTGTACAAACATACGGATGTTGTAAAATAATTATTAAATAATGTTAATTTATTTAATTACTTCCCCTACTATTTTATATTATGTTTATAATATAACGAAAACGTACGTTTTAATTAAAACGTTACCAAACTCTCCGAAAACTCGACCAACCGACAAAACAAACAAAGTTATGTTTTATAACTTAAAAACTAGTATTTTGATAAAATACTTCAACTTAATTATCGAGTAATATTTCGTATTTTATAACGTATATTTAATCGCGTATAAAATTATTTTAACGTTTAAACGACCGGGGAAACGAACACCGCACGGAGCGCAAACGCGAGGAAGCAAAAATTGGTGAGACCACACCTTGGTGGCCCCACCCCAACCGGCCAAAGACATGGGGCATCACCCCCATGCCTTCTCATTCACACCAACACACAAACACAAACCCTCACTCAATCTCTCTCTCTCTCTCAATCGGCTTTCTTTCTCTCTCTCTCTAAAACCAACACTAAACCACCATAAAAACACCATTAAAACACCTCAGAGGCTAGGCTCGTTTTGGAGAAAAGTGATCACGAGAACGAGGACTACAACTTCATCTTTTCGGATTTTCGTTTCGATAACTTTGTAAGTTTTCCGGCGACTCGCAAACTTTCCGATTACATTTATTTCGCTAGATTATTGTTCCCCTAGCTTAGTAATGTCCAAATATATAATTTAAACTCGTTTTTGAACATGTTAACGGAAATGTCGGTTTTGGTCACTTTAAATAAAACGACACCTCGTACACTAAAAATGACAACAAATAATTTTTAGTAACTCTATATAACATATTAAAGCTTGTGTAAAGGTTTCAGACCCAACGGAACTCTTTAAACACGTTTTCGACACGAACCAAAAACTGGACAGACGTTAGTGTCGCATGGCTCACGCCAGTTATGCGACACTTCGTCTGAGTGACGCATAGGTCACGAACCGTCTATATGCGACACTTCATAAGTGCCGCTAAAACACTAATAACGTCACTTCATTAGTGACGCAATCATATAATCTTCAGTAGAAACATGCGACACTTCACAAGTGTCGCCATCATCAGCAGAAACATGCGACACTTCACTAGTGTCGCTATCATCAGTAGAAAATTATAACTTTCAGTAGAAACAAATGACGTCCAACTACTACTGATGACGTCACCCGACCCTAATACCGTCACTCCGTCAGTGACGCATATATACATATACCGACACTTGTCTAGTGTCGCCCCTAAATCAATTACTCACTTATACCGTCACCTCGTTAGTGACGCACTGTTTGAACACGACACTTAATACCGTCACTACTATAGTGGCGCACTGATGAGAAACTATACTTAATAACGTCACTTACTTAGTGACGCATCATCTCAATACCGGCACTACTTAAGTGTCGCATACATCATTAAACGGATAACATAATACGACACTACCTAAGTGTCGCATGATACCCATAAGTGACGCATACAAGTGACGCTAAAAACAGGCTGTTGACACTTACATTTTATACAAGTATAGAATATACTTAAAACGTAAACGTACTTTACTCGGCATCACTTATACATGAAAATACTATACTTTGGAAGTATACAACAATACTTGAATATGTACAAGACTATACTAAACTTAACGTGAGATTTCACTCACACACGTACACGAGATTACACTCGAAATACTTAGGAGAGTACACTCCAACGAACTTACACTTGTACACTACTTACGTGCGGGATTACACGCTAGCTAATACGAGATTTCACTCGTACCCTTTGGGGTTTAAGCCCATTGGAACTTACACGAACGATACACGTTGTAATACAAACAAACGATTATACAAGTACACTTTACAACTGTACAACTACTATGAATACATAATAATAATGGATGGAATTATTATTACACACCGACACCAACGGGCCGTACAACTTTCTACAAACTATAACTTACAAACGAATACAAACATACAAACAACTAATGGACATTTACTAGTTTGGGAACAACTAGCATGGATACTTTACAAGTATTCCATTTACTTACTAAACCTTATGCGTATTAGGACGCTAAGGGTTGCTAGTTCGGGATACTACTTTGCTTGCTTACTGCATTGTCTGCTAGACTCAGGTGAGTCTCACAGCCCCTACTTTACTGTTTTTACTCAGGGGTGAGATGCATTACTGTTTTACATGAACACACAAAACTTACTTGCTGCCATGATTTACTTACTGTACGGAATTACGGATACGCCAATTGCATGAGTTTCGACTAATCCAATGAAATCCTCCTTAATCATAGTTGTTAGTTATGTGATAAGCGCGAGTTTTAGTATATGGATCCATATGAGACTGACAATCCCCGCCCGGGGTAGCACGCACTACCACAAACCGTTATTGTCGAAACGGGCATTTCTTACTCGTTTCGTGTGAATGTTTTTGGATTAACATTCACGGGGGGTACCATTATTTACTGTACGTTAAGCTTCAACTATGGTGACTCATGGCAAGGGTATCAAACGGTTAGCATAACCTGCAACCACTCACTTATTAAAACTTAAGTGAACGATTAGCATAACCTGTGATCGTTACTTAATGGCTGGCTTATGAATTACAAATACTACTTGTGTGTTCAAACTATTTACTTACTTATAAACCTGTGAGATTCACCAACCTTTTTGGTTGACCGTTTTAGTAATGCTTCTCAGGTACACAGCATCAGTAGGGATGCCCAACAGGATAAGCTTACTTAGCTCGAGTCGCATGCATTTACAAGCTTGGAGATTTTATTACATTACTTTTGTACTTACTGTTATATATTAGAATCTCTAGGAATTTTACTCGAACTCGAGCTTGTATTTTGAACTACTTATGTATTAATGTAATAACTTTTCGAACGTCTCATTTAGAGTCGTTCACTGTATCCTTTGTGCTTGTGATTATTGATTAGTAACACCCAAAACATCGCTTCCGCAAACTGTTAAATTTGGGGGTGTTACAGAGAATGTGAGAGAGAAAGTGAAATGAAGAAATGAGGTGTAAAGGTGTGTGAAATGAGGTAGAGGTGCCTTCTATTTATAGGCAAACCTTGGATGCAAGAGTACAAGTCCACAAGTATGCACGTACAAGCAAACGAAGCAAGATGAGAGTGCACAAAGGCAAACCAGGCCATACACGGCCATGATCAAGACATACACGGCTATAAACATACCATACACGGCCTTCTCTAGGCCGTACACGGCTTCAGGTGGGCCGTGTGCTAGGCCGTGTGATTTTTTCGACTTTTCTCGTTGCTTCGGACGGCCATAACTTCTTCGTTTCTTGTCCGTTTGACTTGATTCTTGCGCCCACGATCTCGTAATTCCGTTACGCTTCTAATGATACCAATTTTATAGAAATTGGAGGTGTGGAGCCCAGGCATGTCTGGAATACATTTTGTGGTCTTCGGATGCATTGTTCAGCTTGTAACTTTCTCGTCCTTGATCCAAATTGAGCTTTCTTTATATCCACGCTCTCGTAATATCCATAGATACAAATTAAATAAGATAAGTGTGAGGTCTTGGTATGGAGTTTATAGTAGATTTGAAGTGTTGCTCAATTCGGTGCCTATTTCGGTTCGTTTTCTGACCTTTTTGCATGATTTTCGAAAGACCAACAAGTTTATACCTTTCTAACAAAAGTTGGTTAATAATGATGATTTTAAGATGTATTTGTTAGAAAAGAGCTAAATATAGGATAAATAATGTACGTAAAAACGTGACTTTTTCGATACATCAAATATCCCACACTTAAGCTTTTGCTTGTCCTCAAGCAAACCTCATTTGGAAAAATATTTTTGAAAAAATGTTTTGGATGCTTAGAGTATTTCCTGCAGAAAGTCACTTTCTTCAAATTAGATAAATATTTTCAGAAAATAAGCATCAACAAAAATTAACTATACTTAAACATAAAACTGATCAACCCTTTTTGGCATACTTTGCAACTCTCGATACGTAGATGTACATGACTGGGCGATTCTCACAAGTGGGTCACTCAATTCACTCAAAAGTGTATCGGGTTACCTATAATCTAATAGAAACGAAATCGCTCAATGCCAGTCATGCAGTGCTTATCGTCATAAGCTTGGTCGAGAATCAAATCTCCACCACTCCTTTGAGAACGGTGCTAATTATCCCAAGGCATTTTGATCGGGTTGTGTGATTGAGGGTAAAGTGTGTAAGGATAAGGGTAGGTTGGTCAATGGTTTGAGGGTTTTGGAACTTCAAACTCGGAATTTCAAGGAAAGTTGGAAGGGTTGGCTTGAAAAGATATGAAAGAAAAGGGGTTAATCCTAATAAATGCCAAGATCCTCTAATTGCACCTATACCGCGTACGACACTCATTGGTATGGTCTCAAAACACATTACAAGAGCAAGTTCTAATTCAAAGACACATGCATCGACGTACACTCCGAAATGAAAGTGAAGCATTAAAAATGAATGCTTATAATGGGCTCAAGTACCTCACAACAAATGGGTTTATATGCACCAAGTCATGCGATGCCTAGAGAATTTCTCAATTTCAGTTTAAGATACGTTCTTATTTTTGCCTTATCTTACTTTCCAAAGCAACTTATTTATTTTGACAGAAAGTTCGTTTCTTTGAAAGAATCTTCTATGTCTAAAATTTTTAGAAAATCATTTGAAATCAACCGAATGGATGTCGGAACCCGTCAAGGTTGGGTTTTCGAATGTTTTGATGGTTAAAATTTCAACCTTTTAGGTTGGTTTTACGAAAATTCTTTGAAAATTTTTGAATTTGAAAACAGAGGTATTACTTTGGACAGGCAAATAAAAACTTGCGGTATTTTATACCGTGTATCCCACACTTAAAACAACATTGTCCTCAATGTTCATTGCTAAGATGTAGGATTTTCTTTGGGAAAAATCACACACTTAGGGTTTGAAACAGTGAAATAATTTTAAGTGTTTTTGAAAAGATGGTGGGATAAAATCCCACACTTAGAATTTAGGCATATTAGGATGTATGGTAATAGAGAAAATCATAACATAAAAGAAAGGAACTTCCCTACAATAGAGGCAAGAGATGTTTTGAAGAAAGAATCCACAGTCTGCCGATAGTTGGAATTTCTTTAGCTAGTTCCTTGCAGAAGGTGGTTTCTTCATGAACGTCTATCATCTCTAATCTCAATATTTCATTTTCAACCTCACACATTTGCCGGTCATATTGGTGAGCTGAGGATCTGAAAAATAGTCTGTGTTGGCACCAGTATCTACTGGATCAAAGTCAGTCTTCATGAAGTGCACTCGAGCTCATAATGGCATAATCTTCATCCAATCTTTTCACTAACTTTCCCACGAAATTAACTAAGACCAAAAGGATAGATTGTAGAAAGTGAACTGAAGTGATGTCTTCTTCTGGATACACGCAAAATCAACCAAGATACACCATATGTTGGAGATAATGGATGAGGATTCTAATCATCAAGAGCAGCTGATGTAGATTAACTATTCTAGATGATCAGAGAGTGCTGAATCCAATGAACATATCATCCGAGATATTCTCCGACAAACTAATGAAATGAATTTGATGTTGTTCTTATCGGCAGAGATCTCTAGCTTACATCCCATATATTCTGTACTCATTCTCTGATTACATGGCGAACAAATGATCCCGGATGGTGATGGTGAATGTGAAGGGGTGGATGGATGGGCGAATGTGGGTGGATATGGTGATGTTGGATGGTGATGATTTCGGGTTCCATGTATCACCATGCTAGTAGCCAAGGAAATTGTAAAGTGTTGTTTAGGATGTGGTGAATTTTGATGTGATCTACTCGATGATCTAGTCATAGACAACTAGAATGTGACCATCTATGTATCTGAACGAGCCATCTCTTCTCCTCAAATGCAATGCTCAAAAGTTTCCCAAATTTAATGAACTTGTAAGCCCCCTTGTCTTCTTTCCATTGTACTCAAAAGCTCTTCATCTATAGGCGTCAGTCCCTGTTTAATAGAACAAACAAGCATGATCTAACAAACAAGTGATCATTCTCCAAATCACAGATTCACTGGTTTGCTAAAGAACTATCAAAGTGAGTACTTTGAAGAAACAAACCAGTGTATGACTTAGAGGTTGATCTCACACAAAAAGTGTCAGTTGCCTATAATTTCACTACAAATAACAGATATGGGAATACTAGTATGAGCAATTAAATCAGGCAACCAAGTATAAAGATGTTCACATATTTTTAAACGAGTTCGAGCATAATACACACATTGACATACAAATCATGTTATCAGATAAATCAATTAAAGATCTTTTATGTATGTTGACAGAAATATATGTAAGTACCTCAAATGCTCGAAATATGTGAGTGAGTAGTGTGAAATTACTAAGGTTGCTAATCCCATGTTTGTAAGTGAAAGGATTTTTAAGAACTTTAGATAATAGTAAAATGGATGTTGCAATAAAGTTCAAGCAAGCGGGAAAAGGAAGTTTTGACGGTTTTAACAAAAGTTTGAAGTTCATTTTGAAAAATCATCCTTTTAGTTCATATAAACTTAGAGAACCTTGAACATGCAATTTAGGGTTACCTTTTCTACTTATTCAAGTTATCATACTACTTACCCTATATTAACTACTATTATGATTACTACTATTAAAACTACGTTAGACACGGGTTGCTTCCCGAGAAGCGCTTGTTTTTGTTCAAGTCTCTAGCTTGACTCCAGGACTATATGTCAGGAGATCCTAGCGGCTTCCTTGCACCTATCAGTAGACACAAGTGGTAATATTGGTACATACCTAAGAGTTTAGGGCAATTTAAGGCTAGGGTATGTCCAATATAAGGAAATAAATCAAAGTGAGGGAATTGTTCTACCGGAGGCGTAACAAATCTCTCAACTTTTATTACCTCCGTGGGCAAAATGGGTTGGTCAAAGGTTTCCTTACCACTCCAAGACGTATACGTCATTTTGTTGTGGAGAGATGGTTTGTAAAGCAACCATGATGCAAAACCCACCTTACTTCCTATGGTCTTTGAGTCGGTGATAATGTTGCTCTTTGGGCATGGAGGTGGGACAGTATCCGTTGAAGTCTCAAATTTTGTAGCAACATTCTCATCAACTACTTGGGCAACTGGCTGGTCTAATGGAATAGAAGGTACAAATAGATCAATGGGTGATTCATTGAGAAAGATTTGTGGGATATCATCCACCACAACTAGTTGTGGGATAGCGTCAACCACATCGGTTTGAATTGGGATGAGATCACTACTCAGAGTTGGTGTGCATTCCTCCGGTCCTTCTGAAGCTGAGTCTTCTATGTAAACATCGTCCTCCGGGTTCTCCATTTCTATCTCTTCGTCTACCTCGTCATACTCGTCACCCCGGCCGGAAGTTTTAAGTAGCAGTGGTTCGGAGAGTTCCTCTAGAATGAACTCCTCATCGGTCTCGGACGTAGATAGGTTAAGAACGGGTGGAAGTGAGGATTTAGAAGATTGGGTAGGTGTAGGATTTGAAGAAGTTTTGCAACCAGTCTCATGAGAATGAAAGTCTGTGTCAATTTAAGTAGATGTGGTGTGTGGGTGCCTCTCGTCTTTCTGTAGCCTATGGTCAGTTGTAACTTGATCCTTAATTCCCTTACTTCTCACTTAGACTAGTGTTTGTATTTTGGAATGCCTATCATTGCATCTTCTAAGCATGTCGTCTTGTTCTTTAAGTAATTGTTCAAGTGGGTCGTAAGAGGGTGAGAAAGTAGCATTACTGCTGAGATAAGCTATGGGCGTATTGTTGATGCATTTTGTGTGTCAGTCAGTTGGTCAAACTATTGTAATTGTCAAAGTCAATTAGTCTACGAATGTATAGTGTTTAGAGTGTGTATTCGAGTCTGTAAATGAAATATACATAGAATGTTGACATTGTAATTGGGCCTGCGACGTCGGGTCAGACGTCGCAAGGGTCTGGGCCTGCGACGTTGGGCTTAACGTCGCAGGGTCCAGTAGGTTTGATATAAATAGCGAGTTATACTTCAGATTTAGGGTTGGACTTGTGATTAGACTGGTCAGCCGTTTTGTGTGTGTGTGAGAGAGGCAGAGAAAACGAATTTGGTGATTGTAACGTTTATACTTCAATTGTCAATATACAGAAAACGTTATAGAATCGTTTGTGTTCGTGAATCATATATTGATTGTTTATCATTCCGCAATAGCAATAGATCAAGCGATCCGATCAGATTCCACGAGTACGGGACTATCACGTATCTCTCAAGTCAGAACTTTCATACAGTTTTGGTTCGTGTACAGGGTAAGATGAGTGTGGGTAGACATTGAATGGTTCAGGATAGTAAGTTTGATGTTGTTGGATAGCATAAGGGTCATACTGGTATTGTGATTGAGGATCTAAATACCCTATGTTATCCGAACAATTCATACTATTCCTTTGAAATTCATTATCTAAGTGGGCATCACTCCTACGTCTATCTTGGATTGAATTAACAAGACTATCTAATTGATCTTTTAGTTGTTGAAAAGTTGCCATTGCCAAGTTATCAGTAAAGACAGCACAAGAAGAAGGTTTTTAGAATTAAAGTTGTAGTATAGACGGAAGTTATTCTAAGCTACACTAATTTAATTTAACTATGCTAATCTACGGGCAGAAAGTAACTTCTGACAAGGACGGTGAATCCAAGTAAAAAAGGATCGCTTAAAAACTAATCTATCTAAACAGGCTCTGAATCGTACCACCGTCCCCGGCAGCGACACCAAAAACTTGTTACGCCCGAAACGGTCGTTCACGCAACGGGCGCAACGGGAGGAGTTTTAAATTTATAATAGTCGGGGGGAGCCTAATCCTCCGAACTACCTACTAATACTAGGTACGAATACCTGATACAAGTATGCGGTAAGGATGATCCAGGGTCGTTCCTCACGACGGCAGAATTGAAATAGAGCTAGTTCTGACAAATCAGTAATTAAGCTAGGGTTGAATAGATTGGTAGTTGATTGTTTGGGGTTTTTTTTTAATCTATTTATCTAATTAAGCTACTAAAACTAAAAGAACATAAAATTAAAATGGAGGGTAGTGCTTGCTATGACTTCATTAGCTTATGTATGGGGTGATGTCTAAGGTTTAAGTATGAAAACGTCTTTTAAAGATTTGTGTCTTGCTTTCGTCTAAGTATTCACAGTGTAATCACTAACACCCTACTGTTTGATTTCTTAGACAGTATGTCACTGGGTTGCTAGGCTATGGTGATTCTGATCAGAGGAGGCTGCTCAACTCTTCAACACTTTCCATATGGTGGAATAGTGACCCTTCTTGGAATAGTATTCCTGGGCGCATGAGATAGAGTAACAGACACACTAATTTTCTGACCGTTCTTAACACTATGAGGATACTAAGACTAGACAAGGCATTTAAGACTAAGACTTGGTTTAGTGACTGCTAACTCTACATTAATGGTCTTTGTTTAGTCCAAAGCTGTGTGGTTCAACCAGGATGTGACACAGTCTTCAACCGACGACAGTTCCTTAGTTTCCACGTATTTGTACTCCACTTGAAGTGTTTCCAACGCTATACGAAGTATTGTGCCGTTTTACAGTCTTTCCGGTGCCACATACTTTATGGTCACTCTGGACTAGTTTAACTAAGTTTGTATTAACGTTTAACCATCTATGATATAAACCATCCCTCACTACATTCCCAATAAATCCCTGATTGATTCACGGTGTACCATACAAAAGGTTTAAACAGTATTTCCACAGCTTCACAATTCAGACCATGTTGGTTTATTTAATTTGAAAACATAGATAGGTAGTGACCGGTTGATCAAGGTACATGACTCCTTGTCATACAGGTTCTAACCACGTTTATTGGAGGAAAGGCGTTTAGGTTTAGAAATTCATAATGTAAAGTTGACAGTACACCGGTTTTCAATATGTAACAATTGGGAGCATTATTCCCCAACGGATTGTGCCCACGACTTTCATAGCTTCCACGTTCCGTACTCCACACATTAGTGATGTTTCTGGCGCTATACAAATGAAAGTCGTATAACGTTACCTCCGTTGTTTCATAACGATATTATCACAATTGTATATTTAAAGTAACATCACCCGCAATACACAAACTAACTACATCATAACAAGCACAAGGTAACTACTCCCTACGCATAACAAACAATCCTAAATCTAGCATAGCTACAATAACCATAATCATCATTATGAAAGATAGGGAAAGAGATAACCGTATGTAATGAGTAGTTTGAATAATGTTGAAAGAATACACGAGCGTAACCTCCGCAATATCTTGGACAATATTACAAATAAGCCCCTCAAAATATCCCTAACACTATTACAAGAGTAGCCCCTCCGTTAGTCTTGGTTAAATATTAACCAAGAACTAACTAATTAAAACCCTAATTCTAGAGAGATAAACTAGAGAGAGAGACCCTAGAGAGAGAGAGAGAATGTGAGAGAGAAAGTGAAATGAAGAAATGAGGTGTAAAGGTGTGTGAAATGAGGTAGAGGTGCCTTCTATTTATAGGCAAACCTTGGATGCAAGAGTACAAGTCCACAAGTATGCACGTACAAGCAAACGAAGCAAGATGAGAGTGCACAAAGGCAAACCAGGCCATAAACGGCCATGATCAAGACATACACGGCTATAAACATACCATACACGGCCTTCTCTAGGCCGTACATGGCTTCAGGTGGGCCGTGTGCTAGGCCGTGTGATTTTTTCGACTTTTCTCGGTGCTTCGGACGGCCATAACTTCTTCGTTTCTTGTCTGTTTGACTTGATTCTTGCGCCCACGATCTCGTAATTCCGTTACGCTTCTAATTGTTAGTCCCTGTTTAACTTAATAAACAATCTTACGTAATAAGCCTTGAATATATTATTGAGAAGTTGCGGAATTACACTCAATAATATTAAGAAGATCAACGAATATTAATTAATATGATGAACACAATAATATACCAAAAGCTTCAATTTTATTAATGATATAAGACGAATACACTTGATGTATTAGGGTTACAGAAAACCTTGAAGCTGCGCAATTATCATTCACCTATCTAGGTCTAAAGGATCTCTATTTATATCACATAGAGTCCTATACAATCTCCTACATATATGGAATATAATAACTTCCATAACCGACTCAAACTTATCACAAAATCATAAACAGTTGAAACTACCATTCTGAAGTAAACAGTTGTAACTGTTACACATTCAGTGGTAACTGCTTCAATTGTAATATAAGACTAAGTACAAATATATAATCAGTGTTAACTGTTTCATATATAACTAACAGTTACAAATACATAAGCAGTTTTAACTACTTACAGACACATAACTATCAGTTGTAATCTATCTTCAATCAGTTGTAACACTAGTCTTCTCGTCGGTTTTCTTCTATCAGTTGTAACTTCGTAAAGACAGTTTTAACCTTCAAAACAAACAGTTTTAATCACTTATACTCTGTCTTCATCAACAACTTCAATTCAGACCTGAAACAGTTTTGACCCAACAATCTCCCCCTAAACTTAATCTGTCCTTCACAGCATTAAGTTTCTTCTAATCCTCCATTATAAGCTTCACAAAATTCTTTCAAAACTGTTAGTCTTTTCTTCTCTTCCTCCTATCAATCTCCTCCTTCTTATGAATCTGATTTAACACCATATATACCAATTCCAGAGCTACATCATCTAAAACTGCAGCTTGTAGCCTTGCATTTCTCAAGCCCATCAAAAATCTCAGATTTATATCATAAAATCTATCTGTCAATAACCACATAAACACTGCATCCTCCATAACAATCTGATGTACTCCAGGTTTGGCATGATAAATCCAATTTTTGACCTTGCTAAAAGTAGCAAACTGAAATGGAAACTCTTCTGGCTCAAACATAGCCTTAATCCAATGCCATGTAACTTTTTCAACCAGATTATCAAACCTTTTCAAATCTAAATTCTTTTCCATCCTAATCTCATACATTCTCACCAAATCAGTCCTACTGATCCTCTTTATCAAATCCCTAAAAGATCTCCACCAAGATACATTTCCATCTGCTCTTTCAACTTTAATCTTGTGAATCTTAACAGGATTGACAAATTGCTCAATAGACCAATCAATGATACCAGGTAATTCAACATTAATTACCTCAGATTCCATAGGCTGTAACAGAATAAACTCCTTCAATTCATCAATATTCCTTTCTCTATCAGGAATTTCATCTAACTCTCTCTTCTTTCTTTCAAGTTCATCTTTCTTCCTCTTCTCAGCTTCTATCTTTTCTCTTTTTTCCTTTTCTTCCTTTTCTTTCAATTTCTTTTCTTTTTCAGCCTTTTTTCTTTCCTTTTCAGCTTCTATCTTTTCTCTTTCTTTCTTTTCAATCACATCAGGATTCAAATCATCCTTATCCCATAACTCCTGCAATCTCTCTAAACTCATCTGTTTCAATGCATTCAAAGGAATATACCCACCTTTCAGCTTTGCAATTAAATTCTTCTTCATTTGAGCTTATGTTGGTGGTTTTGCAGCCTTTTTCTTTCTTGCTTCTTCTGCTTTCTTTTTCTTAACCTGATCAACAAGATATTCAATATCATCCTATCTCTGTTCTTTCAGCAAATATTCATCCCATTCTGCCACTTGCTCTTTTGTCATTTTCACAAACTTTCCTTCCTCAATCTCTACATCAATCAATCCCTCTGCATTTAGCTCAGCCTGTAACCTTTGAGCATATTCAGTATCATGAGCAGTTACTTCTGGTGGCACTGGTTTTTGCTTTTTCTTCTTTGGTTCTTCTACCAGTTTTCCCTTGCCCTTATCTTTTGGATCAATCTTTGGCAATTCTTTCTGTTTAACAGGAGCAGCAGCAGGTTCTCTAATCTGAAATCCAGGCAAAGATGGTTGTTGTGTAGATTTCTTCTTTGGAGTTTCAACCTTCTTTCCTGTTCCAGTCATCTTAGCAGTCTTAACTGGAATGCTCTTCTTCCTAGTCTTTTCAACTTGATGAGCATCAGTTTTTACTTCTTCTTTTTCCACTGCTATCTCTGGTTTACTCACCTCATCACCATCATCACCATCAATTTTTAACTCCTCATTCTTTTCATCCAAATTAACCTCTACAGTCTGCTCCACTGACCCAACAACCTCAGTATGTTCAGAATTATTTTCATCTGCCACTGGGTCATTCATCTCTGTTTCCACTGTCTCATACACTGACTCATTAATCTCTGGCTCTGTAGGTGGTGTTGGAGGTGTATGCACAAATTCATCATCCACTGGTTGTTCCATTTCAATCTCTTCATCAACTTTGTCATCATCAGACACAACCTTATCCTCCTTGTTCATCTTATCACCCAAATTTGTCCAGACCTTCTCCCCCTTTTTGAAAGCATTTTGCGGAAACTGATAAGCATCCTCAGGTTCAGAAGTATCATGAACCACATATTTCCTTCCTTTCTTCAAACATTTAATAACAATCTTCTCCAACTGCTGCACTCTCCTCTGCAACTGAGTGATAATATCATCCTTAGCCTTATTCTTCTTCCTCTCCTTTACAAACTCAGCCCATACATAATCAACCATTTTCGTCAATTCCAAGTTAGTTCTAGCCTCAACACCTTCAGGATGTGAATCCTTTGGTGAATCATTGACATCATCAAACTCTGACTCATGCCTAGCATGATCATCAAAGTCCCCTTGATTCTTGGTACTGGGACCACTAGGATCATCTACAGGTGTAGAATCATGTCCATGTGTTGCCTCTGATGGGGTCTTATTAATGTTACTTATGTCCTGCTCTGCCTGTGGGCTAGAAGCAGTAGAAGCAGTCCTCTCAGAATGATCATCCTCCTCCGCATTGATCATCTGCTGTGATGAATCATTTGACTGAGACACCTGAGCAGCAGCAGCCTCAGATGTCTGTGTTCTAGCCTTTTTGGCTTTAGTAGATTTAGCTGTTTTGGTCCCTTGTTTTCTTTTATTACCCCCAACTACTATGGGTTGAGAAGTGGTGGGTGGAACCATTCTCTCAGTAGTTGGTTCAGCATCAGTTGGTGGTACTAATGCTGTGGTGGAAGGTGCAGGAAGCATTGTAGAGAATAATGATGTAACCTTCCCAGAAAATTTAGTATGTCTCTTCATATTTACAAAAACTTTTGGTTTAAAAGAGACAATACCAATAACTTTCTCAAGTGCAGTTAAGTTAGAAATTTGTTCATTTAAGAACAACTGCACAAAACGTGGATACATAAAAAATTTAATCTTTGGCTGCTCAATGTTTCTAAGCATACCAGAAAATATCAGATTTGAAAAATTAAACCTTTGACCATCTGCAAGACAAGCAATTGCATAAGCAATGTTGCTTCCAAACTGCTCAAAAGATGATCTCTTAGATGATAAGCAGTGTAAAATCGTATGTATTAAAAACCTCCACTGATGAGAAAATAAGGTTTTCTGAAAAGTAAAAACTTCAAAAGAACCCTCATAACCCATCAATCGTAAAGTATTATACATAACCGTATCATCTAAAGAAGTTATACCTGCCTCATCATCTAGTTGTAATGAAGCTCTAACAGTAGCTTCTGTAACTACAACACGTGTATCCATAACTTCTGAAACGATTCTTTTAATCCCCTGTTCCTCTTCTATTGATGCATTTACCCAGAAATTGTTGATATGATCGTGAGATATCCTGGGTGCTACAGTGAGAGCATGACGAATATGTGAAGCACGAAGGAAATCAATGATTTCCACATACTCGTTTGCCTCCGCAGGTTTCATTAAGAATGCAATCATATTGTGATCTTTTCCAATCGGTAGTTGAACAGTAGACGAAGTCGATGCCATGATAAGAAATCAAGTAATCGAGAAGAATCGAAGATGATTTTACAGAATTGAGAATCGATAAGACTTAGCGCAGTTGTTTGTATGTGTAATTTTGAAAGCGTAATGAGAAACCCTAAGTGTTGAGAGTTAAGTACTGAAATTAAATCAGTTGTAAGCCCTAATTTGATCAGATCCCCAATTACAACTAAAACAGTGTTAATTAAGTAAAATAACACGTTCAGTGATAATTGTGAAAATAACCATCAGTGGTAATCAACACTTGGTTTCTCAAATGCATCATTTACATAATAAAGCTAGCAGTGCTAACTTGTACAAGCAGTACCAACCGACCAAGGCAGTGCTAACTTAATACAAGTAGTACTTCAGTTCTAGCAAAATCATATAAACAAAGCAGTGGTTGATGTTTTTTTTTTTACCAAAAATTAAACTTCACAAGCAGTAAAACTTCATAAACACCTGCATAAGTTAGACTCCAAGACATAGCAATATAACCTGCAGTGGTAATTCCAAACAATAATACAAGTATACAGTGTTAACGATACACCAACAGTGGTGAACTGATTATTACCACTGTTTATACTAAAAGTAGGAAACAGTGATAACAAAACACAATACACACAATCAGTATTTAATTAACAAATCAGTATTAACCCAATATTGAAATCACAGTAGATATTATTCACAGAAAGCAGTGATAAGAAAAATAACTTATGACAAATTAATCATTCCAATACTAGTAACCAAGAATGTGAATCTGCCTACATCAAAAGCTTTTGTAAACAGATCAGCAAACTGATTATCAGTATGAACTTTCAAAATTTGAATAAGTCTTTTCTCATTACAATCTCTAATGAAATGATATCTGATTTCAATGTGCTTTGTTTTAGAATGTTTAACTGGGTTATTAATAATACTGATTGCAGAGCTATTATCAATAAAAATAGGAGTATTAAGAAAGGTAAAACCATAATCTAGCATCTGATTCTGAATCCATAGCACTTGAGCACAGCAACTTGCAGCTGCTACATATTCTGCCTCTGCTGTAGATGTAGATACAGTGGTTTGTTTCTTGCATTGCCATGAAACCAATCTTTCTCCCAAAAATTGACAACCTCCTGATGTAGATTTCCTGTCCAGATTAGCTCCTCCATAATCACTATCTGTGTAAGCTATCAGATCAAAGGAAGTAAACGTTGGATACCAAAGGCCCAATTTTGGTTGACCCTTTAAATATCTAAATATTCTTTTGACTGCAAGAAGATGTGACAGCTTTGGATTAGCTTGAAATCTAGCACATAAGCACACTGCAAACATGATGTCAGGCCTTGATGAAGTGAGATACATAAGAGACCCGATCATTGATCTGTAAAGATGTTCATCCACACTCTCCCCCTCAAGATCTGCATGTAATTTCTTGTTTGTCTCCACTGGTGTGCTTGCTACTTTAGCATCTTTGTACCCAAACCGATCCAGTATATCATTAACATACTTACTTTGATGAATAACGATTCCTTCGTTTTGTTGCTTTACTTGCAGCCCCAAGAAAAATGTTAATTCCCCCATGGAGCTCATCTTGAACTTTTCATGCATCAATGATTCAAACTCCTTGCAAAGACTATCCTTTGTTGAACCAAAAATGATATCATCTACATAGACTTGAACCAATAGTATATCATTCTTAATTCTTTTAGTAAACAAAGTTTTATCTATTGCACCCCTTTTGAATCCATTCTGCAACAGATAATCTGAAAAAGTATCATACCAGGCTCTAGGTGCTTGATGTAAGCCATAAAGAGCTTTATCCAGTTTGAAAACTTTGTCAGGAAACTTAGAATCTTCAAACCCTGGTGGTTGACAAACATATACCTCTTCCTGTATAGTGCCATACAGAAAAGCACTCTTAACATCCATCTGATACACAATGAATCCCTTAAATGAAGCATAAGCCAAAAACAATCTAATAGCCTCTATTCTTGCAACAGGTGCAAAAATGTAACACCCCCGAAATTCACTGTTTTGCGGAAGCATAGTTTGGGGTGTTACTAATCAAATATCACAGCACAAAGATAAAGCAAACGACATCTATATGCAACGTTTGTAAATTGGTTACATTCCATAGATATAATGTTTGAAAACTTAGTGTTTTCGTATACAAAATGTAGTTTCCCCTAGAGTCCACGCGTATAGCGGGAGATTCTATTACATAATCGTAATGTACAAAAGATAATGCTAAGAATCTCCGTTAATGCAGTTGTGTTGAAATCATGTGACTCTAGCTAAAATCCTGGAGTAATCCTACTCCATCCGGGTACCTGAGAAAACATGCTAAAAAGTGTCAACCAAAAGGTTGGTGAATCTCACAGGTTTGTAAGTAATATCGGCTTTGAACACGAGATTTCATTAGTGTAAGGATATTTTGATTTGATGATACAAAATAATTAAAGTTGAGGGACTAAAAGTGTAGATTGTTTAATTAGTTTTCTCCTACGATTATGATTTCTTGTAACCCTAAAGATCTCTATTATATAAAGAGACATAGGGACATAGGTTTTGGTGTGCACACATAATGTAGACGTCTAAGGGTTTGTTTAGCCTCAAGATCAAGGTTTCTTGATCCTGTTATATTTGTATAATCGTTCTATCATGATCGAATAGAATTGAGGCTTTTTGTTATGATAACTTTGATGTTATTGTTCTATTCCGCTGCATATTATTATCTTTGTTATCATTGATCCTAGATTAGATCTAAACAATCTAGAGCTAGATCGTTATTGGGTTTTCACAATTGGTATCAAAGCAAGGTGGCTCGTGATCTAGGATCTACAAGTTTTACAAGCAAGAGAAGCCGTATCGAAGAAACCTTAGAAGATTGCAAGAAAAATTCGTAATTCGTCACTTTCTGCACAGCCATGATAAAAAATTCGGATCTCATTCGTTAACCGTTAGATTGTCGTGAAATTTGAACTGTAGGTTCTTAACATATAGGCACACATTCCTACCAAAGGAATTTTTGATCTGAGCTTTTAGTTAAGAGATATTCATTGTCGAAATTGGTTGCTGAAAGTTTAGGGTTTTTCAAAATGGCAGAAGTAAAACGATCACTGTGTCTTCGTTATCCAATGAAAGTTTATGATTTTTGGATATGTTATAGAAGACATATGTTTCTACATTGTGTAAAATTTTCGTTGTGATTGGATGTTTCTACTTAGAGATATTCAAATTCGAATTTGCTGCAGTAGGTTTATGGTTTCTTTCGTGCAACTGAAGTCAGAAAATTACTGTAGATTCGTTAACCATTGGATCGACTTGATTTTTGGATATGTGGTTAATGAAACAATGATCGACTTCGTGTAAAAATTTGAGCATGATCAGATACGTCATCAGAGAGATATATAATTCTGAAGTTGCTGCCCCTGTTAGTTACATGTGCTAGCCACTGCTCAGCCACTGTTAGCACAAAGTTTCCCGCTGCTAGTACAGCATTGCCTCTGTCAGTACAGGCTTACCCCTGCTAGTAGAAGCTTCCCACTGCTAGTACAAGTTTACCGCTGCTAGAACATTCTTACCACTGTTTGTACAATATTGCCACTGTTAGATGGCTTTTGCCACTGCTAGTACAAACATGCCTCTGCTAGTTATACTAGACAGTGCCACTGTTAGTTATTTGGATAGTGCCACTGCTAGTTAGCAGTTACCACTGTTAGTTGACGTGCAAACGTTAAAACTGTTAGAACAAAACAGTTGATGGTTTTGGATCTCGATTGGAATTGTTTTCATAACAATTTATTCTTATTGATTTAATGGCTCGTTCATGAAGATTATATGAAGATGTGATTACGAAGAAGATCGATTATAGCTTATATGATATTGTAGTTAAGTTTGACGGGTTTGTATCTTATCATATCTCAAAGTGGTGGATGAAGAGCTTTGAAGATAACTTGTTTGATTTGTATGGTGACGACGAAGACTTGACAAATCTAGCAAACGTGTGAGATTAAACTTAGGATGCTCAATGCTCACATTTGCTATCACTTGAAAGAGTTATGGTGGGCTCGGTGACTTATTATGGAAAATAAGGATTTTTGTCAAAGAGATTGTAATCTACTTATACATAGGATTATAAGTTCGACGTCGTGGATAGTACAAGATATAAGGTACAAGTTTGGAAGACTTAATTTCTTTATTAAGTTTGTTATATTCTATTTTCTTCACCGACCAGTAATCATTACATAGAGCCAATAGAATTTGAGATTCAAGAGATGGTTAACATATTGATTTGAGGGGAAGCTTATCGACAAAGTGTTTAACCATTAGAAGATGTTCATGCATTGTTGGAGGAAAAAGGTTTTATTACTACTGCTAGTTATATATTACTACTGCTTATATAATTTTTAATTGTCCAAATTCATTATTCTGAGGATGCGTCATGGAGGGTAATTTGAGACATTTGAAGGTTGGATTAGTAGTGTAATATATAGTGTGTAGTTGTAACGATTCAAAGTTGCATATCTTTATGAAGACCCCTATTGGATTATGACAAAAAGGGGAAGAAGATTTGAAGGTTAAGATTTGCAGCTTAGTATGCATGACATGTTTACAAGAAATCAAGATTCAAGGGGAAGTTTGTGCAAGAAGATTGATATTTTGTCATCATCAAATAGGGGAAGATTGTAAGGATATTTTGATTTGATGATACAAAATAATTAAAGTTGAGGGACTAAAAGTGTAGATTGTTTAATTAGTTTTCTCCTACGATTATAGTTTCTTGTAACCCTAAAGATCTCTATTATATAAAGAGACATAGGGACATAGGTTTTGGTGTGCACACATAATGTAGACGTCTAAGGGTTTGTTTAGCCTCAAGATCAAGGTTTCTTGATCCTGTTATATTTGTATAATCGTTCTATCATGATCGAATAGAATTGAGGCTTTTTGTTATGATAACTTTGATGTTATTGTTCTATTCCGCTGCATATTATTATCTTTGTTATCATTGATCCTAGATTAGATCTAAACAATCTAGAGCTAGATCGTTATTGGGTTTTCACAATTAGTAATGCCCGTAGGCGTAAAAATCAGCCATTGCAATCCAGCAATCGTAAAATCAGTATTTGCAGTCCAGCAAATGTAAATAAGTAAGTTTATACCGTTGCCATGAGGCTCATAATCGAAGCTTAACCCGTAAGTAATAAGTTTGCTCCCGTGACATGCTCGTAGTTGAGCAAGCATCAGTAACGAATAAGTAGTCACCCGTTTCTACGTGTAAATCAGTACGTGGCAGCGCTACTGCCCCGGGTGGGGAGGGTCATTTCCCTAATGGATCCATTAACTAGTGTTCGCGCTTAAGTCCATAACTAACGATATATGATGGAGAGACTTCTGTTTGTAAGTAAACTCATGCAATTTCGTTTGGTATAGTAAACAGTTTAGTACTTGTGTTCAAGAAAATCAGTAGCATGTATCTCCCCCAGTAAGATAAAACAGTAAAAGTGGGGCCGTAAGACTCACCTGAGTCTTGTAGTAATCAGTTGCAATTAGCAAGTAGTAAGTAAAGCAAGTAGGTTCTCTGAACCCGTAACCTTCAAATGCCTAATCATATGAAGTTATGTAAGTATGCGTCTCACGAGACGTTTAGTTTAGATGTACACAACTAGTATATCCAGTGTTTGTCCGTATGTTTGTAATTGTTTGTTTGTTGGAAAAACATGTTTGGCCCGTTGGTGACGGTTTGTAGCAAAAATTCTAAAATGTTGACTTTGCTACAGTAGATTTGCTACAGTACTGCTACAGTAAAATTTGACTTTTTTGTACAGTAACTTTGACTTTAAAATTCTGGTTTTCTGTGTTTTTGCGACACAATCTGCGACACTAAAGTTTGGTATGCGACACAGTGGTTGTGTCGCATAAAGTGCGACACAAGAGCTCTGCGACACAGTGGTTGTGTCGCAAAAGCTTGCGATGCTAATTTAATAGCGACATAAGGGTTGTGTCGCATAAAAGTGCGACACAATAGTGCGACATAACGTACGACACAAAATACGACACTAAATGGTTTATGCGACATAGCATGCGACACAAACGTTGTGTCGCAAAGATGAACATCAGCCCAGAAACTTTCGGGTTTCTTGATTTTCCGACCAAAAACGCAAATCTAATCCATTTTTGAGCTATAAAATCGTGTTTTCTTCTTGTATTAGGTTATAACTATGTTGTGTACACATCAAAACATCAAAACATTACACCAAATTGAATAGATCTAAGATTTTAGAAAATTCTTACTTTTGCAAATCGAGCTAGATGGAGGATGAGATGATGAAAATGGTCTTGATATTCTTGCTCCACTCGTGATGGTGATTCCGAATATGTAATTTTCGTGGTCGAGTTTTGATTCCGAAAATTTGGTAGTATTTTGAGGTTGAGAGAGTTTATGTGTGTGTGTATTTTGGAAGTAATAAAAATGAAAGAAGAAATGAGGAGTGGGAAGGGTGTTGGCTGATCCAAGAGACAAGGGAGGGGAAAACATCCCTCAAAACACGGTATTTACTCCGTGTCCTAATCGATTAATCGTTTGTTTTTAGTATTTAACCAAACAGTTATATTTTTAAAATGTAACTGGAGTATTTAAATAAAAATACATTGAAATTAATAATAAAAACATTTGTCGCAATATTTTAATTATTAAGTCGCGTTTATTACGTTTTGTTGCGTTAGTTAAAATGTCGTCGCGATGATATATAAATAATGCTCGTTCGGTTGCGTATTTTATATAACAAAATACGTTCTCATTATTTAAGTAAATTTTTGTCACCAACGTCCAAGTAAACTGTGTCGGACTCCGTCCGGTTAATTCGCACGATTTATCCAAATCGCGTAAGTACACACACATATATATAAATCACCTTATATATATATATACAAATAGAGCCTGTAATTAGTCCTATTACATACTAATTACAACTAGTTACAAACAATTAGGCATAATTAATTATTCTAATTATGCAGGTGTTACAAAAAACCTCATCATAATCAATCCCCTCTTCTTGTGAATACCCCTGTGCAACCAATCTAGCCTTGTTTTTGATCACTATACCTCTTTCATCCTTCTTGTTTTTGAAAATCCATTTAGTACCAATTGCCCTCTTCCCTTTAGGCAAATCAACCAATGTCCAGACTTCTTGAATCTTAAACTGAAGCAACTCCTCTTGCATAGCTTCAATCCAACTAGGATCTCTCAAAGCTTCAGTAACCTTCTTTGGTTCTGTTTGAGACAGAAAACAAGCAAACAAAGAAGTATTAACAGCTTCTGTATCAAGATTTACTTCTTTCTCATTTGCTGAAGCTTCAAACACCTGACTTTGATTTCTTGTTTTAACAGCAGATTCAATATCTCCTATTACATTCTCAAGTGGATGATCTTTATGAGTAATGTATTTAGATGCTGCTGTTTCTTGAATCCTCTCATCCAAGTTGGTAAAATTCCCTTCTTGTCCAGACTCACTACTTGACACTTCTCTTGCAATTCTCTTTGACACAGGAGTAGAGCTCATCAAATGTAGATAATTCAATTGTTCCTGCTCCTTGTCAAGATGCTTTGTTGGTGTCTGATCAACATTCACACTTGCTCTAGAAATAAGACAGTTTAAATCAGGTTGAGGTGTCATATTTACTAAGTCACACTTATATACATTATCTTGCCTTGGAATTCTCATCAAAATCATGTTTTCTGGTATTTTGAATTCCTTGGACAAGATAAGGCATTCAGTGTCAGTAAAAAGAACTGGGTTCTTTTTATCTGTGATTTGACTCACACTTAGTAAATTATACCTCAGTTGTTCCACAAAATAAACATTATCAAAACTTAGCTTTTCACTCTGAACTGTTCCTTTCCCTGTGATCCTGTAACACCCCCAAATTTGATGATTTGCGGAAGCTTGATTTGGGTGTTACTAATCAATAACAAAGCACAAAGATAAATAGCAAACGACTCTATATGCGTCGTTTTAACAAAATATATTGATAATTGAAATGTTACAACATTTAAAGCTTTACATAGCTCGAGTTTAATAAAATGAGATTTCAGTACATAAGTACTTGTACAAAATATACTAATGCAAGAAAATCTCAATCGTCTGTATGCTGACTCGAGCTAAATCCTGAAGCAGAAACATCCTACTGCTGGGTACCTGCGATATATGCTAAAAGGTCAGCTATAAAGCTGGTGAGCTCACAGGTTTGAAATCAAGTAATATCGTATGAACCGCAAGATTTAAATAATGAATTGCATCTAGCAATTAAATAATGAATTGCATCCAGCAATTAAATAATGAATTGCATCCAACAATTAAATGATAATCATCGTGTATACAGCCATGAGCACATAGTTGAGCTTAACTCGAGGGCCGGGTCCCCTATAGAGAATTCCGGGCGAGGTGCCTCCACGAATGCCTAATCCACATTCGTCTTCCCAAATATTAGTACGTTCGTTTACCCGGTTAGTGCTTGCTAACCCGAACGAGGTGGGTCAATCCTATATGGTACCATATACTAATATTCACGCTACAACGTATTAACAACTATGCTGACGGAGGACTTTAAATGATTAGTTTCGAAAAACTCATGTAGTATATGAAAAGTTGGTACTTGCGTTCACATGTTAAAAGTTGAGCAGTATATCACACCCCTGAGTAAAACAGTAAAAGAGGGGCTATGAGACTCACCTGAGTCTGAATGCGTTTAAACAAACGTAAGTTGATTAGCGAGAAATGAAGTCCAACGACTTGTAACCTGAGGGTGTCCACGACACGCGATGGTTATAATCATGATTGGGTATCTCAAAAGATCACCCTTGTAGTTGTTACACAACTATATAAGTCCAAATTACTTCGATTTGGTTTATTTAATAAGTGTTTGAAAACGTGTACGGCCCGTTGGTGACGGATTTGAAATAATAAACTTTAAGGATTATTATCATGTATTTGGCGTTTTGCACTTAAAAGTGTGTCCCAATGTGTTTTATAAGTCGTATCGTATAAGTGTTTGAGGTTACATAGTTCCGACACTTAGTGAAATTGAGGTTTGAAAACCTGCTGTTTTATGCGACACAATCATGTGACACTAAATGAATTATGCGACACAAAGGTTGTGTCGCATAGGAGTGCGACACAATGTCCATACGACACAAGGGTTGTGTCGCATGGATGCGAAATGCTGATTCAACAGCGACATAGTGATCGTGTCGTATGGGGTATGCGACATAGTGGTTGTGTCGCAGGACTTGCGACACTAAATATCTGGTACGACATAAGGTACGACACAAGGGATTTTATGCGACATAAAGGCTAAAATACGACACAACATGCGACACAATGCTTGTGTCGCATGGATGAACACCAGCCCAGAATTCCGGCTGTTCAACATTTTCCGGCCAAAAATCCGTTTTTAACCCGTTTTCAAGCTGTAATTTCGTGTTCTATACATTGTAATGGACATATACTAGTTATAATAACAACCACAAACGAAAAATACTAAGAATCGAGAGATTTCGGGATTTTGTCGGAAACTTACAATTTGCCGAAATGAAAATCCGGAAAGGTAGAAATGTAGATCGTTGCGAGGTGGTCGTGAATCTCTAAAAATATTTGTGATCCGGTCGCGTTTCGTGGTAGTATTTTGCGGTTTTATAAGTTTGGTGGTTTGTTTCTTTTTAGAGAGAAAAAGAAGAGAGAGAGATAGAAGGAAAGATGAAATGAAGAAAAAGATGGGAGGTGGGGGTTATCCCCACTTTCCAGTTTTCGCTCCGCGTCACGTGTGGTGTTCGTTTGCTCCGTCGTTTAAGCGTTAATTAATTATTTACATTTTAATTATAAGTTTTAAATTACGATTTATTACGCGATATATTATTTAAATATTTTACAAATCATTTTATATTTGTGTTATAAAACGTAAGTTAGTTTATTTCGTTTGCGCGGTTTAATGTTTTAAATCGTGTAAGTTTGGTTTGTACGATACGAATGAATACGAAATATTATCAAAATAATATTTTTGACATAAAAGTGTTATTTAATAAAATGAGTCACCAACGTCCGTATAATATTGAATCGAAATACATCCGATTTAAATTGCGTACGATTTAATCAAATCGCATATTCGTATATATTCAACAATATATATATAATTCGATACATTAATTAGCCTAACAAGGAACTAATTACATGTATTAACATATGATTAGGCACTAAATCACTAGTCCTAATTTGGCGGGTGTTACATTCTCCCCCTGTTAGAAGAATTTCGTCGCGAAATTTAGCTCGAAGTCGTGTTTGATGTGGAATCAGTGAAAAGTTGAGGATATTTGAGTCGCATTTGGTCTTCCCGTTCCCAGGTGAATTCCGGACCACGCCGCGAATTCCATCTGACCTTGACGATGGGAATACGACTTTGTTTCAGTTGTTTGACCTCACGGTCCATAATTTCAGCGGGTTCCTCAACGAAATGAAGTTTATCGTCAACACGAATTTCATCTAATGGAATAATAAGTGTCTCATCAGACAGACACTTCTTCAAATTTGAGATATGAAAAGTAGGGTGCACGCTGCTAAGTTCGGATGGCAGCTGCAATCGATAAGCTACGGGGCCAATCCGTTCGAGGATCTCAAAAGGCCCGATGTATCTGGGATTCAACTTCCCGCGTTTGCCAAAACGGATGACGCCTTTCCAAGGCGATACTTTCAAGAGTACTCGATCCCCAACTTGGAACTCGAGTGGTTTGCGTCTCACGTCAGCATAACTTTTCTGACGATCACGTGCGGCTTTGAGTCTGTTTTGGATTTCCACAATTTTCTCAGTGGTGGCGTGTATGAGTTCAGGACCAGTGAGTTGACTATCTCCCACCTCAGTCCTACAGATCGGTGATCGGCACTTACGACCGTACAGTGCCTCAAAAGGTGCAGCCTTAATGCTGGCGTGATAACTGTTATTGTACGAAAATTCGCACAACGGTAGATGTTTTTCCCAGTTTGTACTGAAATCAACTACGCAGGCTCGTAGCATGTCTTCCAGTGTTTGAATGGTTCGTTCACTTTGGCCATCGGTTTGAGGATGATACGCGGTACTCATATCGAGACAGGTACCCATAGCTTTCTGAAGTGATTGCCAAAAGTGAGAGGTGAAACGGGCATCTCTGTCAGAGATGATTGAGACTGGAACACCGTGATGAGAAACGATTTCCTTGATGTAGATTTGTGTAAGGCATTCCATTTTATCGTTTTCTTTGATTGCCAGGAAATGAGCAGATTTGGTGAGACGATCGACGATCACCCAAATGGTATCGCAACCGCTCGACGACTTGGGTAGTTTGGTTATGAAATCCATGGCAATTTGATCCCATTTCCATTCAGGGATTTCAGGTTGTTGAAGTAAACCAGGAGGTTTCTGATGTTCGGTTTTGACTTTCAAGCAAGTAAGACACTTGCAGACATAAGTGGCGATTTCGGCTTTCATGTTTGGCCACCAATAAAATTCCTTGATGCCGTGGTACATCTTATCGGATCCCGGATGAATAGAATATTTAGACTTGTGAGCCTCGTCCATCACCAAGTCTCTTAGGTTCCCAAAACTAGGCAACCAGGTTCGGTTTGAGAAATACCTAATCCCGTTAGGTTTGATTTCAAATTGTTTGTCAATGCCCCGCAAGGCTTCATTTTTGATGTTTTCCGGTTTCAGGGCTTCGATCTGAGCGGTATGAATTTGAATGGTAAGATCGTTATGAATGGTTATACTTAGGGCTCGGACTCGAAGTGGTTTTGGTCGTTCCTTTCGGCTGAGGGCATCGGCTACAACATTAGCCTTCCCTGGATGGTACTTGATCTCGCAATCGTAATCGGTAAGCAACTCGACCCATCGACGTTGCCTCATATTGAGATCCTTCTGATCGAAGATATGTTGGAGACTTTTATGATCGGTAAAGATTGTGCACTTAGTGCCGTAGAGATAATGTCTCCAGATTTTGAGAGTAAAAACGACAGCTCCAAGTTCGAGATCGTGAGTGGTGTAGTTCTTTTCGTGAATTTTCAGCTGTCGTGAGGCATAAGCAATGACCTTGTCTCGTTGCATCAGCACGCAACCAAGACCTTGGTGAGAAGCATCGCAGTATACCACGAAGTCATCGGTGCCTTCGGGTAAGGATAGAATCGGAGCACTGCAAAGCTTTTGTTTCAAAAGTTGGAACGCTGACTCTTGTTTGTCGGTCCAATCGAATCTTCTGTCCTTCTGAGTCAGTATCGTGAGTGGTTGAGCTATTCTGGAGAAATTTTCGATAAATCGTCGATAATACCCAGCAAGACCCAAGAATTGTCATACTTCAGTTGCAGAGGTGGGTGCTTGCCAGTCTTTGATAGCCTCGATTTTTGATGGGTCAACGTGAATTCCCTGACTGTCGATCACGTGACCAAGAAATTGAACAGTTTGGATCCAGAACTCACACTTAGAGAATTTAGCATAAAGCTCCTCGTGTCTAAGTAGTTCAAGGATGATTTTGAGGTGTTGCGCATGTTCTTGCTCGTTGCGCGAGTAAATGAGTATGTCATCGATAAAGACAATGACAAACTTATCGAGGTAAGGTTTGCACACTCGGTTCATGAGATCCATGAATACAGCCGGTGCGTTGGTTAGACCAAAGGGCATAACTTGGAATTCGTAGTGCCCGTAACGAGTTCTGAAGCAGTTTTTGGAATATCGGTGTCGCGAACTCGTAACTGATGATAACCTGATCGCAGGTCGATTTTTGAGTAAAAACTTGAACCCTGAAGTTGGTCGAATAGATCATCAATGCGAGGAAGTGGATAACGGTTCTTGACGGTCAATTTGTTCAACTCTCGGTAGTCAATGCACATTCGGAATGAACCGTCCTTCTTTTTGACAAATAAGACCGGAGCTCCCCAAGGTGAAGAACTCGGTCTAATGAATCCTCGATCCAGAAGTTCCTGTAACTGAGAGGACAACTCCTGAAGCTCGGATGGGGCTAAACGGTACGGAGCGCGGGCCACCGGTGCGGCACCCGGCACGAGATCAATTGAGAACTCAACCTGTCTAGGCGGAGGTAGACCAGGTAGTTCTTCCGGAAAGACTTCAGGAAAGTCTCTAACAATTGGCACATCCTCAAGTCGCTTCTCTTCCGACTTTTTCTCCATGATGTGTGCGAGTATGGCAGGGTAACCCTTTCTCAGAAATTTTCGGGTTTTTAAGCAGGAGATTATATTGAGTCCCGTCCCACCGGTCTCCCCCTGTATGATCAAGGTTCCACCAACGGCGAGTGGGATACGGACGATTTTATCGTGACAAACGATTTCAGCTCGATGTTTGGACAACCAGTCCATTCCAATAATGACGTCGAAACTTCCGATTTCAATGGGTATAAGGTCGATCGAAAAGGTTTCGTCAGCTAGGTTTAAAGTGCAATTAGGTATCACACTGGTGGTTTCTACAAGTTTTCCATTGGCTAGCTCTACAGTGTACTTAACATCTAAGGCAACAGGAGTGATGTCAAGTAATGGGTAAAAGTCATCGGAGATAAAGCTTCTATCAGCACCAGTATCAAATAGAACAGAAGCAGTTAAGTTGTTGAGGAGGAACATACCCGAGACCACATTCGGGTCTTGGCGGGCGTCCCCAGATTTGATGACGAAAGCTCTGCTACGGGTGTTGTTGTTGTTGTTGTTGCGGTTGTTGTTGTTGTTGTTGTTCTTCAGATTTGGGCACGTGTCCCTGAAGTGCCCAGGTTTCCCACACTCAAAGCATACTTTGGGTGGTCTGGTGTTGTTGTTGGAATTGTTGTTGGTAGGAGAGCGGCAATCTTTTGTGAGGTGGCCGTACCTCTTGCAGTTGTTGCAAAAGGGACCACAGGAACCTTCATGGTGACGGCTGCACTTGGGACAGTATGGTTTGCTCCCAGTGTAACCCCGTACGATGTCGGTGGTGGTGTTGTAGGCTTTGATGGTGTCGGGTTTCTTGTTTTGTTGGTTGGAGTGGTTGTTGTGGTAGTCAGACCACTTGCGTTTGTTGTTTTGGGAGGATGAAGTGGGTGGTTCAGAATCTTGGCTCATAGACATCAGGTCTTGGGCCAATGAGATCGCACCGTCAATGGTGGTTGGTTTTGAAGAGATGACGTGTCCCCGAACAGGATCAGGGAGACCAAGGGTGTACTTCCTGATTTTATCAGGTTCAGTGCTCACCATAGCTGGGCGGAGGGCAGCTAGTTGTTGAAACCTGGTGGTATAACCATCGATATCACCACCCTGAACCTTTAAGTTCCAGAACTCCTCATCTAGCTTTTGGAGTTTGGCGATAGAGCAGTATTTAGCAGTGAGTTTTGCCTTCAATTCCTCCCAAGTGAGTTGGTAGGCAATGTCAGCACCCACTGATTGGGTATATGAATTCCACCAAGAGTGGGCATCATCTTCAAGAGAGCAGGTGGCGAAGTTTACTTTGTCGTTCTCCGCGCATTTACTAACACGGAAAACAGTTTCCATTTTCTCGAACCATCTGATCAGTCTGATGGCTCCTTCAGAACCCTTGAAGCTCGAGGGTTTGCAGCTTTGGAAGTCCTTGTAAGAACAAGGTTTGACGGCAGAGGTTCCAGCGGTATCGCTGTTTCTTGTGGAGTTGGGTGGGGTATTCCGAGCCAAGGCTTCAGTAACAGCCTGGGTTATGAGTGACGTGATCTGAGCATCTGTGTAAGGTCGTGTCTTTGGCGGCATGATTCTTCAATAAAAGAAATGAAGATACATGAGATTTTGTAAGAAAATTGTATTTATTTCAGATGTACATGTATTAAGGTGGTAATACATAACATCAATATGAGAAAGAATTATGGCAATTAATATGAGTTGAACAACGAGAAATATTTGATAGCTAATACGAGTTCAAAGGTTACATCCTACAGATGTATTACAAAAGATGTCGGAAATTGTTACATCCGACTGAATTATAGAGTAGCGCGTAGATAGTTACTAGATTACAGGATAGATTACAAGACAAAGACTACACTAGTCTTGACGTAGATTAATTTGTTCCATCATCGTGACAAGACGGTCCACAGTGTTTGCTAGCCTGCTAGCTTGTCGGGCGTTGTCTTCTGCTAGCGCAAGTCGTTGTGTTAGTCCACGGGCATACTCTTCTGCTTCATGTGAACGTTGTTCACATTCTTCCATCCTTTGTTGTAGAAGGGCATTTTCCACCCTTATTTCTATAATTTGGTTGCGAAGGACATCCATGTTGTTGTTTGTGGTTTCAAGGTCGTCGGAGACTTGTTCGATGCGTTCAAGGGATGTAAGTCTCCAGTTTTCATTTGTTTCCTGCAACACGACATCCATGGTGCGAAGTCGCTGCTCGTGTTGGTTTACCCTAGTAGTTAAAGCCGGTAAGGCGATGTGAGTGGGATACGGGCCAGCTCGAGGCAACCTGGAGTTCCTCCTTGCTACCCTTGGGTTCTGCGACCCGGATTGAGAACGAGATGAATTTGTTGGAATGTTTGCCATTTCTGAGACAAAGCGTTAGTAAGATTGAGGCCTATATTCATATAGCTCCTATATAATATAGCCTATTGAGTGTCTAGCATAAACATGTTTGAGTCTCGGTTCTCTCGAGGTCAGAGTCTTCTATTGTATCCTGTTCAGCCATAACTACTTTCAGATCTTACATCATCTTCGCTTAATTGTACATAGTTGATCAGGCTATGTTAAATTAAACTCGTATGCTGTAATCCCTGAACCAGTCATACCTAATAAGGAATACTGCCTAATGGTCATAGTCTAGGCTCACTAAATGCAACCTAGTTCACTATAACCTTAGGCTCTGATACCAATCTGTAACACCCCCAAATTTGATGATTTGCGGAAGCTTGATTTGGGTGTTACTAATCAATAACAAAGCACAAAGATAAATAGCAAACGACTCTATATGCGTCGTTTTAACAAAATATATTGATAATTGAAATGTTACAACATTTAAAGCTTTACATAGCTCGAGTTTAATAAAATGAGATTTCAGTACATAAGTACTTGTACAAAATATACTAATGCAAGAAAATCTCAATCGTCTGTATGCTGACTCGAGCTAAATCCTGAAGCAGAAACATCCTACTGCTGGGTACCTGCGATATATGCTAAAAGGTCAGCTATAAAGCTGGTGAGCTCACAGGTTTGAAATCAAGTAATATCGTATGAACCGCAAGATTTAAATAATAAATTGCATCCAACAATTAAATAATGAATTGCATCCAGCAATTAAATAATGAATTGCATCCAGCAATTAAATGATAATCATCGTGTATACAGCCATGAGCACATAGTTGAGCATAACTCGAGGGCCGGGTCCCCTATAGAGAATTCCGGGCGAGGTGCCTCCACGAATGCCTAATCCACATTCGTCTTCCCAAATATTAGTACGTTCGTTTACCCGGTTAGTGCTTGCTAACCCGAATGAGGTGGGTCAATCCTATATGGTACCATATACTAATATTCACGCTACAACGTACTAACAACTATGCTGACGGAGGACTTTAAATGATTAGTTTCGAAAAACTCATGTAGTATATGAAAAGTTGGTACTTGCGTTCACATGTTAAAAGTTGAGCAGTATATCACACCCCTGAGTAAAACAGTAAAAGAGGGGCTATGAGACTCACCTGAGTCTGAATGCGTTTAAACAAACGTAAGTTGATTAGCGAGAAATGAAGTCCAACGACTTGTAACCTGAGGGTGTCCACGACACGCGATGGTTATAATCATGATTGGGTATCTCAAAAGATCACCCTTGTAGTTGTTACACAACTATATAAGTCCAAATTACTTCGATTTGGTTTATTTAATAAGTGTTTGAAAACGTGTACGGCCCGTTGGTGACGGATTTGAAATAATAAACTTTAAGGATTATTATCATGTATTTGGCGTTTTGCACTTAAAAGTGTGTCCCAATGTGTTTTATAAGTCGTATCGTATAAGTGTTTGAGGTTACATAGTTCCGACACTTAGTGAAATTGAGGTTTGAAAACCTGCTGTTTTATGCGACACAATCATGCGACACTAAATTAATTATGCGACACAAAGGTTGTGTCGCATAGGAGTGCGACACAATGTCCATACGACACAAGGGTTGTGTCGCATGGATGCGAAATGCTGATTCAACAGCGACATAGTGATCGTGTCGTATGGGGTATGCGACATAGTGGTTGTGTCGCAGGACTTGTGACACTAAATATCTGGTACGACATAAGGTACGACACAAGGGATTTTATGCGACATAAAGGCTAAAATACGACACAACATGCGACACAATGCTTGTGTCGCATGGATGAACACCAGCCCAGAATTCCGGCTGTTCAACATTTTCCGGCCAAAAATCCGTTTTTAACCCGTTTTCAAGCTGTAATTTCGTGTTCTATACATTGTAATGGACATATACTAGTTATAATAACAACCAGAAACGAAAAATACTAAGAATCGAGAGATTTCGGGATTTTGTCGGAAACTTACAATTTGCCGAAATGAAAATCCGGAAAGGTAGAAATGTAGATCGTTGCGAGGTGGTCGTGAATCTCTAAAAATATTTGTGATCCGGTCGCGTTTCGTGGTAGTATTTTGCGGTTTTATAAGTTTGGTGGTTTGTTTCTTTTTAGAGAGAAAAAGAAGAGAGAGAGATAGAAGGAAAGATGAAATGAAGAAAAAGATGGGAGGCGGGGGTTATCCCCACTTTCCAGTTTTCGCTCCGCGTCACGTGTGGTGTTCGTTTGCTCCGTCGTTTAAGCGTTAATTAATTATTTACATTTTAATTATAAGTTTTAAATTACGATTTATTACGCGATATATTATTTAAATATTTTACAAATCATTTTATATTTGTGTTATAAAACGTAAGTTAGTTTATTTCGTTTGCGCGGTTTAATGTTTTAAATCGTGTAAGTTTGGTTTGTACGATACGAATGAATACGAAATATTATCAAAATAATATTTTTGACATAAAAGTGTTATTTAATAAAATGAGTCACCAACGTCCGTATAATATTGAATCGAAATACATCCGATTTAAATTGCGTACGATTTAATCAAATCGCATATTCGTATATATTCAACAATATATATATAATTCGATACATTAATTAGCCTAACAAGGAACTAATTACATGTATTAACATATGATTAGGCACTAAATCACTAGTCCTAATTTGGCGGGTGTTACAGATCCTTCCTCCTTTTGGATTACTTCCAAAAGCTACATATCCACCATCAAAAGATTTGAAATCCTGCAGCTTTTCTTTGTCTCCAGTCATGTGCCTTGAGCATCCACTATCAATATGCCATAAGCTCTTTGGCTTGCCCTGCACAAACAGTCAAAAAGAGAATTAATTTCTCTTGGGAACCCAAACCAATTTGGCTTTGGGTTTCCCATGTGCATTCACATATTCAACTTTCTTGAAGATTATTGATTGTGAAGCACTGTTGGTATTTGGAACTGTTAATTTATCAGACTTAATAGGTGTCCAAATCCAACTTATTTTAGACTTAACAGAGTTCTTTGGCTTAACAGTTTTAACTGTTTTACCAAACGAAGAGTCAGTGTTAATTTTGTTAACATTGTTTATGTATTTGGTTACCACTGTTTTAGTCTTTAAACTTTTGGCTAAATTTGTTATTACTGCTGCAGTAGATTTACCTGTAACAGTGTTTAACATGGTAGCCTTTGAGTTTATCTTCTGAACTCTGGCAGTATGATCAACTTTTGATTGAAAATTTTGTTTGTTACTCATATTTGCTTTTGTCCATGACTGTTTTCTAATCCTTTGAATATTCTCAGGATTATGATAGCAGTCATATTGAAGATGACCCATTTTTCCACATATAAAGCAAGACATTTCTTTAATCACGGTAACATTATTACCCAGTTTTTGTGAAACCATTTGATTCCAATTTCTTTGATTACCTCTGGGTTTTTGATTTTGAAAATTCTGTGAAGAAGAAGTACTTGCTTTACATGTACAATTAACACAGTTATTCACAACAGATTTAACAACAGGTTTAGTAACTGAATTAACTGTATTACTAACATATCCTAACCCATGTTTAGATTTGTTAGTATTCAAGCTCACCTTCTCTAAGTCCAGTTTAACCTTTTCCTTAAACATTTTCTTACCCTCTTCTAGTTTATCAGTTTTAAGATTAGAAACTAGATCAGTAATTACTCTCCTCACATTCTCACATGTTGATTCAGACTTAGATGATTCAGATTTCACACTCTTCTCACTATCAGATGTCCTATCACTCTGATCATCTTCTTCAGTCCAGTCACTAACTTCACCTTCTACAAACAGTTCATCATCAGATAAACTTTTAATTGGATCAGCCTTTTTAACCTCATCTACCATTCCTCTTTTAAGTGAATTTATATCAATTTCACTTTTAGGAGGAAAGTAGGTGTGATTATAAGGTGGAGGTACATTATTGTACCCTAATCCAGTCTTAAGTTTATCATGAATTTGTGAATTAATAAGTTTATTTACACTCTTTGAAGCATGTTCTAATTTACTTACATCAAGCCTTATACTATCTCTTTCACATGTGACCTCAGTAAGTTTCTTAGATAACAACTCAACTTTATCTTTAAAAGTGTCTCTCTCCCACCTAGCATATTCAATGTCATATTTAAACTGTGTTGCATTGACTTCATATGCCTTTATTTGATTTTCCAGATTTTCAATGACTGCTATGGTGTGTTTACTTTTGATTTCCCATTGTTTTAGTTCCTCACACACTTTTATATTATGATCTCTGTAGTGTTTAACAGTTTGTTTACAAACAGCAGAACATAATTTATTTTGTACCTCAGAAGGAACTTCTGACTTTTTGTCAGATTCTGCAATGGCCATGAGACATTGATTCTTCACAACATGCTCTTCTTGATCACTCCAGTCCCATCCACATCCATCCATAGACACCAAAGCATTTGCTGAAGCCTCCTGAATTGGAATGTTTCTTGTCTGTGTTCCAGTGCTTCCATATCTCTGACCATTACTATTCTGCTCTTGCCTAGGGTTTCTGCATTCTCTGGCAAAATGTCCCATCTTGTGACAGTTGAAACACTCAATCTTGCTCTTATCAAACCAATTAGCATCATTCCTCTTGTATGCAAAGTTATTCCTACCAGTCCTCTGCATGAACCTTTTTGCTCTCTGAGTAATTAATGCAATTTGCCACTTGATGTCCATCTCCTCTAGATCATCACCATCAAATTGTTCCAGATCTTCATTAGTAAGTGAAGAATTCACATTACTTGCAAAAAAAGATTCTAATATCTGATCATTAGAACTATTTGATGATGATCCTGCTCCCCCTGAAACATAAGTAGAACCCATTTGACTTGATTCTATCTTTGTTCCAGCCATAGACATAAAAGCAGCATTATGACTATATCCAGTTGCTTGCTTCTTACTTTCCACCTCAGACTCAAAGTTCCTCAGATCATTGTATATATCTTCTAGTTCCTTAACTTCAATGTCTGAACTCTGCCTCAATCCAACAGTATAGATTGTCCATTCATCACCTAATGATCTTAAGAACTTTCTGTTAAGATCTTCTTTGTCAATCTTAACCTTGTGATTTTCCAATTCTCCAACTAATTTAGTAAACCTATCAAAGGTTTGAGTTAGAGTTTCAGTTTTCACATGACTAAAATTTTCAAATTGTTGCTTTAACAGAGATCTTTTATTCTTTTTGGTGTTATCATTACCACCAAACCTCTTCTCAATCGCCTCCATTAGTACCTTGGGATCTTCACAATTATCAAATCTGCTCTGATGCTCATTTGGAATGGATAGCAACAGAGTACTAAGTGCCTTGTACTCAGTAGATCTGATTTTCCTCTCTGCTTCAGATGTTGGTGGTGCTCTTGGTTGCTTTACTACATCACCATCAAGCGTTACTGGAATACCATTAACAACAACTTCCCACATCTGATAATCCGTGAGAAGCATATATTGCCTGATTCTGACCTTCCATAGGTCAAACTCATCAGGTTTAAGCATTGGAATCTTTGTAGCTTGAATTCCTTCATTACCTTCAGTCGCCATTGAAATCAAAACTTAATATCTGAACTAAAACTCAAATACTAATACTTATAATCCCAGATCTTCCTATCTTCAAAGCTTCACAAGCTCTGATACCACTTTGTTAGTCCCTGTTTAACTTAATAAACAATCTTACGTAATAAGCCTTGAATATATTATTGAGAAGTTGCGGAATTACACTCAATAATATTAAGAAGATCAACGAATATTAATTAATATGATGAACACAATAATATACCAAAAGCTTCAATCTTATTAATGATATAAGACGAATACACTTGATGTATTAGGGTTACAGAAAACCTTGAAGCTGCGCAATTATCATTCACCTATCTAGGTCTAAAGGATCTCTATTTATATCACATAGAGTCCTATACAATCTCCTACATATATGGAATATAATAACTTCCATAACTGACTCAAACTTATCACAAAATCATAAACAGTTGAAACTACCATTCTGAAGTAGTTGTAACTGTTATACATTCAGTGGTAACTGCTTCAATTGTTATATAAGACTAAGTACAAATATATAATCAGTGTTAACTGTTTCATATATAACTAACAGTTACAAATACATAAGCAGTTTTAACTACTTACAGACACATAACTATCAGTTGTAATCTATCTTCAATCAGTTGTAACACTAGTCTTCTCGTCGGTTTTCTTCTATCAGTTGTAACTTCGTAAAGACAGTTTTAACCTTCAAAACAAACAGTTTTAATCACTTATACTCTGTCTTCATCAACAACTTCAATTCAGACCTGAAACAGTTTTGACCCAACACTAATGATACCAATTTTCTATAAATTGGAGGTGTTGAGCCCAGGCATGTCCGGAATACGTTTTGTGGTCTTCGGATGCATTGTTCGGCTTGTAACTTTCTCGTCCTTGATCCAAATTGAGCTTTCCTTATATCCACGCTCTCGTAATCTTCATAGATACAAATTAAATAAGATAAGTGTGAGGTCTTGGTTTGGAGTTTATAGTAGATTTGAAGTTTTGCTAAATTCGGTGCCTATTTCGGTTCATTTTCTGACCTTTTTGCATGATTTTCGAAAGACCAACAAGTTTATACCTTTCTAACAAAAGTTGGTTAATAATGATGATTTTAAGATGTATTTGTTAGAAAAGAGCTAAATATAGGATAAATAATGTACGTAAAAACGTGACTTTTTCGATACATCAAATATCCCACACTTAAGCTTTTGCTTGTCCTCATGCAAACCTCATTTGGAAAAATATTTTTGAAAAAATGTTTTGGATGCTTAGAGTATTTCCTGCAGAAAGTCACTTTCTTCAAATTAGATAAATATTTTCAGATAAAAAGCATCAACAAAAATTAACTATACTTAAACATAAAACTGATCAACCCTTTTTGGCATACTTTGCAACTGTCGATACGTAGATGTACATGACTGGGCGATTCTCACAAGTGGGTCACTCAATTCACTCAAAAATGTATCGGGTTACCTATAATCTAATAGAAACGAAATCGCTCAATGCCAGTCATGCAGTGCTTATCGTCATAAGCTTGGTCGAGAATCAAATCTCCACCACTCCTTTGAGAACGGTGCTAATTATCCCAAGGCATTTTGATCGGGTTGTGTGATTGAGGGTAAAGTGTGTAAGGATAAGGGTAGGTTGGTCAATGGTTTGAGGGTTTTGGAACTTCAAACTCGGAATTTCAAGGATCAAAGAAAGTTTCACTTAAGACAACCACTAGAGTAGACTCATCTACTAGAGGAATAATCTCTGCTGAATATGGTGTTTCTTTTGAGATCTGACGGATTTTTCTTCTTCGGAGAGTAGTCTTCTTATTTGAGGTTTGTCTTCTTAGGGTTTCTCCAAGGCCTACTTTTTATTTTCTTTTTCTTCTCTTTTTCTTCTTTTTATGACCTTAGAGATCCTTCATGTAGTAAAACATCTTTGACTTCTCTTTTGACAAGTACCAATTTTTTGTACTGTCTTTTGCGGATAATATCTTCGTGATGGGTACTAACTTCGCTTTTGTACCATATCTTCTTTTTAGATTTTTCTTTAAGCTCTTTGAAAGGTACGGAGAGATGTTTGAAGATGAGACACTAATAGAAAGATATCTTAAGCAATCCTTTACTCATCACCTATGAAGTTCACGAGCTGGAATGGTGTTTGTGGGAAAGTGTTTGTGTGTAGGGAAGTTTTAGGGTTTTGAGGTTTTAGAAATGAAATTGGCTAAGGCGCAAAGGGTTTTCTAATCGGTTCATCAACAATCTTAAAAAGAAAGTTGGAAGGGTTGGCTTGAAAAGATATGAAAGAAAAGGGGTTAATCCTAATAAATGCCAAGATCCTCTAATTGCACATATACCGCGTACGACACATTGGTATGGTCTCAAAATGCATTACAAGAGCAAGTTCTAATTCAAAGACACATGCATCGGCGTACACTCCGAAATGAAAGTGAAGCATTAAAAATGAATGCTTATAATGGGCTCAAGTACCTCACAACAAATGGGGTTATATGCACCAAGTCATGCGATGCCTAGAGGATTTCTCAATTTCAGTTTAAGATACTGTTGGGTCAAAACTGTTCAAGGTCTGAGTTGAAGTTCTGATGAGAAGACAGAGTATAAGTGATTAAAACTGTTTGCTTTGAAGGTTAAAACTATCTTTATGAAGTTACAACTGATAGAAGAAAACTGATGAGAAGACAAGTGTTACAACTGATTGAAGATAGATTACAACTGATAGTTATGTGTCTGTAAGTAGTTAAAACTGCTTATGTATTAGTAACTGTTAGTTATATATGAAACAGTTAACACTGATTGTTTATTTGTACTTAGTCGTATATTACAATTGAAGCAGTTACAACTGAATGTGTAACAGTTACAACTGAATGTGTAACAGTTACAACTGTTTACATCAGAATGGTAGTTAAAACTGTTTATGATTTTGTGATAAGTATGAGTCGGTTATGGAAGTTATTTTATTCCATATTTGTAGGAGATTGTATAGGACTCTATATGTTATAAATAGAGATCCTTTAGACCTAGATAGGTTAATGATTTTTTGCGCAGCTTCAAGGTTTTCTGTAACCCTAATACATCAAGTGTATTCGTCTTATATCATTAATAAGATTGAAGCTATCGGTATATTATTGTGTTCATTCAATTAATTAATATTCGTTGATCTTCTTAATATTATTGAGTGTGATTCCGCAACTTCTCAATAATATATTCAAGGCTTATTAAGTAAGATTGTTTATTAAGTTAAACAGGGACTAACAAAGTGGTATCAGAGCTTGTGAAGCTTTGAAGACAGGAAGATCTGGGATTATTAGTATCAGTATTTGAGTTTAGTTCAGATATTAAGTTTTGATTTCAATGGCGTCTGAAGGCAATGAAGGAATTCAAGCAACGAAGATACCAATGCTTAAACCTGATGAGTTTGACCTATGGAAGGTCAGAATCAGGCAATATATGCTTCTCACGGATTATCAGATGTGGGAAGTTGTTGTTAATGGTATACCAGTAACGCTTGATGGAGATGGAGTAAAGCAACCAAGAGCACCACCAACATCTGAAGCAGAGAGGAAAATCAGATCTACTGAGTACAAAGCACTTAGTACTCTGTTGCTATCCATTCCGAATGAGCATCAGAGCAGATTTGATAATTGTGAAGATCCCAAGTTATTAATGGAGGCAATTGAGAAGAGGTTTGGTGGTAATGATAACACCAAAAAGAATAAAAGATCTCTGTTAAAACAACAATTTGAAAATTTTAGCCATGTGAAATCTGAAACTCTAACTCAAACCTTTGATAGGTTTACTAAATTAGTTGGAGAATTGGAAAATCACAAGGTTAAGATTGACAAAGAAGATCTTAACAGAAAGTTCTTGAGATCATTAGGTGATGACTGGACAATCTATACTGTTGGATTGAGGCAGAGTTCAGACATTGAAGTTAAGGAACTAGAAGATATATACAATGATCTGAGGAACTTTGAGTCTGAGGTGGAAAGTAAGAAGCAAGCAACTGGATACAGTCATAATGCTGCTTTTATGTCTATGGCTGGAACAAAAGCAGAATCAAGTCAAATGGGTTCTACTCATGTTTCAGGAGGAGCAGGATCATCATCAAATAATTCTAATGATCAAATATTGGAATCTTTCTTTGCAAGTAATGTGAATTCTTCACTTACTAATGAAGATCTGGAACAATTTGATGGTGATGATCTAGGGGAGATGGACATCAAGTGGCAAATTGCATTGATTACTCAGAGAGCAAAAAGGTTCATGCAGAGGACTAGTAGAAATAACTTTGCATACAAGAGGAATGATGCAAATTGGTTTGATAAGAGCAAGATTGAGTGTTTCAACTGTCACAAGATGGGACACTTTGCCAGAGAATGCAGAAACCCTAGGCAAGAGCAGAATGGTAATGGTCAGAGATCTGGAAGCACTGGAACACAGACAAGAAACATTCCAATTCAGGGGGCTTCAGCAAATGCTTTGGTGTCTATGGATGGCTGTGGATGGGATTGGAGTGATCAAGAAGAGCATGTTGTGAAGAATCAATGTCTCATGGCCATTGCAGAATCTGACAAAAAGTCAGAAGTTCCTACTGAGGTACAAAATAAATTATGTTCTGCTGTTTGTAAACAAACTGTTAAACACTACAGAGATCATAATATAAAAGTGTGTGAGGAACTAAAACAACGGGAAATCAAAAGTAAACACACCATAGCTGTCATTGAAAATCTTGAAAATCAAATAAAGGCATATGAAGTCAATGCAACACAGTTTAAGTATGACATTGAATATGCTAGGTGGGAGAGAGACTCTTTTAAAGATAAAGTTGATTTGTTATCTAAGAAACTTACTGAGGTCACATGTGAAAGAGATAGTATAAGGCTTGATGTAAGTAAATTGGAACATGCTTCAAAGAGTGTAAATAAACTTATTAATTCACAGATTCATGATAAACTTAAGACTGGATTAGGATACAATAATGTACCTCCACCTTATAATCACACCTACTTTCCTCCCAAAAGTGAAATTGATATCAATTCACTTAAAAGAGAAATGGTAGATGATGTTAAAAAGGCTGATCCAATTAAAAGTTTATCTGATGATGATCTGTTTGTAGAAGGTGAAGTTAGTGACTGGACTGAAGAAGATGATCAGAGTGATAGGACATCTGATAGTGAGAAGAGTGTGAAATCTGAATCATCTAAGTCTGAGTCAACATGTGAGGATGTGAAGAGAGTAATTACTGATCTAGTTGTTAATCTTAAAACTGATAAACTAGAAGAGGGTAAGAAAATGTTTAAGGAAAAGGTTAAATTGGACTTAGAGAAGGTGAGCTTGAATACTAACAAATCTAAACATAGGTTAGGATATGTTAGTAATACAGTTAACTCAGTTACTAAACCTGTTGTTGAATCTGTTGTGAATAACTATGTGAATTGTAAATGTAAAGCAAGTGCTTCTTCTTCACAGAGTTTTCAAAATCAAAAACCCAGAGGTAATCAAAGAAATTGGAATCAAATGATTTCACAAAAACTGGGTAATAATGTTACTGTGATTAAAGAAAAGTCTTGTTTTATATGTGGAAAAATGGGTCATCTTCAATATGACTGCTATCATAATCCTGAGAATGTTCAAAGGATTAGAAAACAGTCATGGACAAAAGCAAATATGATTAACAAACAAAATTTTCAATCAAAAGTTGATCATACTGCCAGAGTTCAGAAGATAAACTCAAAGGCTACCATGTTAAACACTGTTACAGGTAAATCTACTGCAGCAGTAATAACAAAATTAGCCAAAAGCTCAAAGACTAAAACAGTGGTAACTGATTTCAAAAACAGTGTTAACAAAATTAACACTGAATCTTCAATTGTTAAAACAGTTAAAACTGTTAAGCCAAAGAACACTGTTAAGTCTAAAATTAGTTGGATTTGGACACCTATTAAGTCTGATAAATTAACAGATCCAAATACCAACAGTGCTTCACAATCAATAATCTTTAAGAAAGTTGATTATGTGAATGCACATGGGAAACCCAAAGCCAAATTGGTTTGGGTTCCCAAGAGAAATTAATTCTCTTTTTTGACTATTTGTGCAGGGCAAGCCTAAGAGCTTATGGCATATTGATAGTGGATGCTCACGGCACATGACTGGAGACAAAGAAAAGCTGCAGGACTTTAAATCTTTTGATGGAGGATATGTAGCTTTTGGAAGCAATCCAAAAGGAGGAAGGATCACAGGGAAAGGAACAGTTCAGAGTGAAAAGCAAAGTTTTGATAATGTTTATTTTGTGGAACAATTGAGGTATAATTTACTAAGTGTGAGTCAAATCACAGATAAAAAGAACCCAGTTCTTTTTACTGACTCTGAATGCCTTATCTTGTCCAAAGAATTTAAAATACCAGAAAACATGATTTTGATGAGAATTCCAAGACAAGATAATGTATATAAGTGTGACTTAGTAAATATGACACCTCAACCTGATTTAAACTGTCTTATTTCTAAAGCAAGTGTGAATGAATCTGAACTGTGGCATAGGAGGATGTGTCACATGAATTTCAAAACCATTAATAAACTTGTCAAAAACAAGCTTGTTAGAGGTTTGCCTGAAAAGGTCTATTCATGTAATGATAATTATGTTTCTTGTCAAAAGGGAAAGCAACACAAATCCTCATTTAAGTCCAAATCTGTGAACACAAATATCACACCCTTACACTTATTGCATATGGACTTATTTGGACCAACCAGTATAAGTAGTATGGGGAAAAAGTCTTACTGTCTTGTGATTATTGATGATTATTCTAGATTTACATGGGTTTTCTTTCTTAGGACAAAGGATGAGACAGGTGAAATACTTAGATCATTTATAACTAAGATGGAGAATCAATTGGATAAAAGAGTAAAGATCATCAGAAGTGATAATGGAACAGAATTTAAAAATCATGAGATGGATAAATTCTGTGAAGTTAAAGGTATTAAGAGAGAATTTAGTGCACCTAGAACTCCTCAACAAAATGGAGTAGCTGAAAGGAGGAATAGGACACTGATTGAGGCTGCTAGAACCATGCTATCTGATGCAAAGCTACCTATGTCTTTTTGGGCAGAGGCAGTTAGCACAGCTTGTTATGTTCAGAATAGAGTATTAGTTGTTAAGCCTCATAACAAGACACCATATGAACTGTTGTTTAAGAGAAAGCCTTTGGTTAGTTTCTTAAAATCTTTTGGGTGTCCTTGTACAATCTTAAATACCAAAGATCACTTAGGTAAGTTTCAGAGTAAGGCTGATGAGGGGATATTTGTTGGTTATTCTATTCAAAGTAAATCTTATAGGGTATTCAATCAAAGGACCAGAATCATAGAAGAAACAGTACACATTACTTTTAATGAAAACACTGTTAATCCTGAGGGAAAAGGTCCTGAATCACTGTTTGATATTGATGCACTTAATACTGCTTTTAGATATACAAATGTGGATACTAGTGCAGGTACAAGTGCAGGTACAAATGCAGGAACAGGTGATGAAGAAGGTAGAGCAAAATCAGGAATATCAGTTGGAAAGAAGAATGATTCATTGGAATATATATTATTTCCAATTTGGTCTCCTGATCCTCCAGAAGTGTTTGATACTGATCAACCAACGACATCACAGGATGTGGAAACAGGAAAATCAGATGAAACATCATTTTCTCATGTTGATGATTCTGATAGACCTGTTATTGAAGATAGTACAGAAGACAGTGATGTGAGTCCAGTACAGAAGAATACAAAGGCAGGTGTGAATGTTGATCAGACACCTACAAAGCATCTTGACACAGAGAAGGAACATTTGAATTATCTACATTTGATGAGTTCTACTCCTTTGTCAAAGAGAATTGCAAGAGAAGTGTCAAGTAGTGAGTCTGGTCAAGAAGGAAATTTTACCAACTTAGAGGAGAGTATTCAAGAAACAGCAGCATCTAAATACATTTCTCATAAAGATCATCCACTTGAGAATGTAATAGGAGATATTGAATCAGCTGTTAAAACAAGAAATCAAAGTCAGGTGTTTGAAGCTTCAGCAAATGAGGAAGAAGTAAATCTTGATACAGAAGCTGTTAATACTTCTTTGTTTGCCTGTTTTCTGTCTCAAACAGAACCAAAGAAGGTTACTGAAGCTTTGAGAGATCCTAGTTGGATTGAAGCTATGCAAGAGGAGTTGCTTCAGTTTAAGATTCAAGAAGTTTGGACATTGGTTGATTTGCCTAAAGAGAAGAGGGCAATTGGTACTAAATGGATTTTCAAGAACAAGAAGGATGAAAGAGGTATAGTGATCAAAAACAAGGCTAGATTGGTTGCACAGGGGTATTCACAAGAAGAGGGGATTGATTATGATGAGGTTTTTGCACCTGTTGCATGGATAGAGGCAATTAGATTGTTTTTGGCTTATGCTTCATTCAAGGGATTCATTGTGTATCAGATGGATGTTAAGAGTGCTTTTCTGTATGGCACTATACAGGAAGAGGTTTATGTATGTCAACCACCAGGGTTTGAAGATTCTAAATTTCCTGATAAAGTTTTCAAACTGGATAAAGCTCTTTATGGATTACATCAAGCACCTAGAGCCTGGTATGATACTTTTTCAGATTATCTGTTGCAGAATGGATTCAAAAGGGGTGCAATAGATAAAACTTTGTTTACTAAAAGAATTAAGAATGATATACTACTGGTTCAAGTTTATGTAGATGATATCATTTTTGGTTCAACAAAGGATAGTCTTTGCAAGGAGTTTGAATCATTGATGCATGAAAAGTTCAAGATGAGCTCTATGGGGGAATTAACATTTTTCTTGGGGCTACAAGTAAAGCAACAGAAAGAAGGAATCTTTATTCATCAAAGTAAGTATGTGAATGATATACTGGATCGGTTTGGGTACAAAGATGCTAAAGTTGCAAGCACACCAGTTGAGACAAACAAGAAATTACATGCAGATCTTGAGGGGGAGAGTGTGGATGAACATCTTTACAGATCAATGATTGGGTCTCTTATGTATCTCACTTCATCAAGGCCTGACATCATGTTTGCAGTGTGTTTATGTGCAAGATTTCAAGCTAATCCAAAGCTATCACATCTTCTAGCAGTCAAAAGAATTTTTAGATATTTGAAGGGTCAATCAAAATTGGGCCTTTGGTATCCAAAGTTTAATTCTTTTGATCTGATAGCTTACACAGATAGTGATTATGGAGGAGCTAATTTGGACAGGAAATCTACATCAGGAGGTTGTCAATTTTTGGGAGAAAGATTGGTTTCATGGCAATGCAAGAAACAAACCACTGTATCTACATCTACAGCAGAGGCAGAATATGTAGCAGCTGCAAGTTGCTGTGCTCAAGTGCTATGGATTCAGAATCAGATGCTAGATTATGGTTTTACCTTTCTTAATACTCCTATTTTTATTGATAATAGCTCTGCAATCAGTATTATTAATAACCCAGTTAAACATTCTAAAACAAAGCATATTGAAATCAGATATCATTTCATTAGAGATTGTAATGAGAAACGACTTATTCAAATTTTGAAAGTTCATACTGATAATCAATTTGCTGATCTGTTTACAAAAGATTTTGATGTAGGCAGATTCACATTCTTGGTTACTAGTATTGGAATGATCAATTTGTCATAAGTTATTTCTCTTGTTACTGATTTCTGTGAATAATATCTACTGTGATTTCAATTTGGGTTAATACTGATTTGTTACTTAAACACTGATTGTGTGTAATGTGTATCGTTATCACTGTTTCTTACTTTTATTATAAACAGTGGTAATAATCACTTCACCACTGTTGGTGTATAGTTAACACTGTTACTGTTATTTTTGTTTGGAATTACCACTGCAGGTTATATTGCTAGGTTTTGGAGTCTAACTTATGCAGGTGTTTATGAAGTGTCACTGCTTGTGGAGTTTGCGTTCAGTAAAAAAAAATAAAATAAAATAAAAAATAAAAAAAAAATAAAAAAAAAATTCAACCACTGCTTTGTTTATATGATTTTGCTAGAACTGAAGTACTACTTGTATTAAGTTAGCACTGCCTTGGTCGGTTGGTACTGCTTATACAAGTTAGCACTGCTAGCTTAATTATGTAAATGATGCATTTGAGAAACCAAGTGTTGATTACCACTGATGGTTATGTTCACAGTTATCACTGAACGTGTTATTTTATTTACTTAACACTGTTTTAGTTATAATTGGGGATCTGATCAAATTAGGGCTTACAACTGATTTAATTTCAGTACTTAACTCTCAACACTTAGGGTTTCTCATTACGCTTTCAAAATTTCACATACAAACAACTGCGATAAGTCTCATTGATTTTCGATTCTGTAAAATCATCTTCGATTCTTCTCGATTACTTGATTTCTTATCATGGCATCGACTTCGTCTACTGTTCAACTACCGATTGGAAAAGATCACAATATGATTGCATTCTTAATGAAACCTGCAGAGGCAAACGAGTATGTGGAAATCATTGATTTCCTTCGTGCTTCACATATTCGTCATGCTCTCACTGTAGCACCCAGAATATCTCACGATCATATCAACAATTTCTGGGTGAATGCATCAATAGAAGAGGAACAGGGGATTAAAAGAATCGTTTCAGAAGTTATGGATACACGTGTTGTAATCACAGAAGCTACTGTTAGAGCTTCATTACAACTAGATGATGAGGCAGGTATATCTTCTTTAGAGGATACTGTTATGTATGATACTTTACGATTGATGGGTTATGAGGGTTCTTTTGAAATTTTTACTTTTCAGAAAACCTTATTTTCTCATCAGTGGAGATTTTTAATACATACAATTTTACACTGCTTATCATCTAAGAGGTCATCTTTTGAGCAGTTTGGAAGCAACATTGCTTATGCAATTGTTTGTCTTGCAACTGGTCAAAGGTTTAATTTTTCAAATCTGATATTTTCTGGTATGCTTAGAAACATTGAGCAGCCAAAGATTAAGTTTTTGATGTATCCACGTTTTTTGCAGTTGTTCTTAAATGAACAAATTCCTAATATAACTGCACTTGAAAAGATTATTGGTATTGTCTCTTTTAAACCAAAAGTTTTTGTAAATATGAAGAGAGATACTAAATTTTCTGGGAAGGTTACAGCATTATTTTCTACAATGCTTCCTGCACCTTCCACCACAGCATCAGTACTACCAACTGAAGCTGAACCAACTACTGAGAGAATGGTTCCACCCACCACTTCTCAACCCACAGTAGTTGGGGGTACTAAGAGAAAACAAGGGACCAAAACAGCAAAATCTTCTAGAGCCAAAAAGGCTAGAACACAGATGTCTGAGGATCATGTTGCTCAGTCATCTCAGTCAATGGACAGTGGTCCAGAACAACATGTGGTCCATAAGGAGAGGGGTGACCATTCTGAGAGGGCTGCTTCTACTGCTTCTAGCCCACTGGCAGAGCAGGACAGAAGTAACATTAATAAGACCCAATCAGAGGCAACACATGGACATGATTCTACACCTGTAGATGATCCTAGTGGTCCCAGTACCAAGAACCAAGGGGACTTTGATGATCATGCTAGGCATGAGTCAGAGTTTAATGATGTCAATGATTCACCAAAGGATTCACATTCTGAATGTGTTGAGGCTAGAACTAACTTGGAATTGACGAAAATGGTTGATTATGTATGGGCTGAGTTTGTACAAGAGAGGAAGAAGAATAAGGTTAAGGATGAAGTTATAACTCAGTTGCAGAGGAAAGTGAAGCAGTTAGAGAAGATTGTTATTAAGTGTTTGAAGAAAGGAAGGAAATATGTGATTCATGATACTTCAGAACCTGAGGAGACTTATAATTTTAAACAAAATGCTTTCAAAAAGGGGGAGAAGGTCTGGACAAATTTGGGTGATAAGAGGAATGAGAATGAGAAGGTTGTGTCTGATGATGAAAAAGTTGATAAAGACATTGAAATGGAACAACCAGTGGAAGATGAATTTGTGCATACACCTCCAACACCACCTACTGAGCCAGAGGTTAATGAGTCAGTGTTTGAAACAGTGGAAACAGAGATGAATGACCCAGTGGCAGATGAAAATAATTCTGAACATACTGAGGTTGTTGGGTCAGTGGAGCAGACTACAGAGGTGATTTTGGATGATAAGACTGAGGAGTTAAAGATTGATGAGGATGATGGTGAAGAGGTGAGTAAACCTGAGATAGCAGTTGAAAAAGAAGAAGTGAAGACTGAAGTTAAAACTGATGCTCAACAAGTTGAAAAAACTAGAAAGAAGAGCATTCCAGTTAAAACTGCTAAGATGACTGGAACAGGAAAGAAGGTTGAAACTCCAAAGAAGAAATCTACACAACAACCATCTTTGCCTGGATTTCAAATTAGAGAACCTGCTGCTGCTCCTGTTCAACAGAAGAAAGAGTTGCCAAAGATTGATCCTAAAGATAAAGGCAAGGGAAAACTGGTAGAAGAACCAAAGAAGAAAAAGCAAAAACCAGTGCCACCAGAAGTAACTGCTCATGATACTGAATATGCAGAAAGATTACAGGCTGAGCTGAATGCAGAGGGCTTGATTGATGTTGAGGTTGAGGAAGGAAAATTTGTAAAAATGACAAAAGAGCAAGTGGCAGAATGGGATGAGTATTTGTTGAAAGAGCAGAGACAGGATGATATTGAATATCTAGTTGATCAGCTTAAGAAGAAGAAAGCAGAAGAAGCAAGAAAGAAGAAAGCTGCAAAACCACCAACAAAAGCTCAAATGAAGAAGAACTTGATTGCAAAATTGAAAGGTGGGTATATTCCTTTGAATGCTTTAAAACAGATGAGTTTAGAGAGATTGCAGGAGTTATGGGATAAAGATGAGTTGAATCCTGATGTAATTGAAAAGAAAGAAACAGAAAAGAAAGAAGCTGAGAAGAAAAAGCAGGAAGTTGAAAAGGAAAGGAAAAAGGCTGAAAAAGAAAGAAAATTGAAGGAAAAGGAAGAAAAAGAAAAAAGAGAAAAGATAGAAGCTGAGAAGAGGAGGAAAGGTGAGCTTGAGCAAAAGAAGAGAGAGTTAGATGAAATTCCTGATAGAGAAAGGAATATTGATGAATTGAAGGAGTTTATTCTATTACAGCCTATGGAATCTGAGGTAATTAATGTTGAATTACCTGGTATAATTGATTGGTCTATAGAGCAATTTGTCAATCCTGTTAAGATTCACAAGATTAAAGTTGAAAGAGCAGATGGAAATATATCTTGGTGGAGATCTTTTAGGGATTTGATAAAGAGAATTAGTAGGACTGATTTGGTGAGAATGTATGAGATTGGGATGGAAAAGAATTTAGATTTGAAAAGATTTGATAATCTGGTTGAGAAAGTTACATGGCATTGGATTAAGGCTATGTTTGAACCAGAAGAGTTTCCATTTCAGTTTGCTACTTTTAGCAAGGTCAGAAATTGGATTTATCATGCTAAACCTGGAGTACATCAGATTGTTATGGAGGATGTAGTGTTTATGTGGTTATTGACAGATAGATTTTATGATATCAATCTGAGATTTTTGATGGGTTTGAGAAATGCAAGACTACAAGCTGCAGTTTTAGATGATGTAGCTCTGGAATTGGTATATATGGTGCTGAATCAGATTCATAAGAAGGAGGAGATTGATAGGAGGAAGAGAAGAAAAGACTAACAGTTTTGAAAGAATTTTGTGAAGCTTATAATGGAGGATTAGAAGAAACTTAATGCTGTGAAGGACAGATTAAGTTTAGGGGGAGATTGTTGGGTCAAAACAGTTCAAGGTCTGAGTTGAAGTTCTGATGAGAAGACAGAGTATAAGTGATTAAAACTGTTTGCTTTGAAGGTTAAAACTGTCTTTATGAAGTTACAACTGATAGAAGAAAACTGATGAGAAGACAAGTGTTACAACTGATTGAAGATAGATTACAACTGATAGTTATGTGTCTGTAAGTAGTTAAAACTGCTTATGTATTAGTAACTGTTAGTTATATATGAAACAGTTAACACTGATTGTTTATTTGTACTTAGTCGTATATTACAATTGAAGCAGTTACAACTGAATGTGTAACAGTTACAACTGAATGTGTAACAGTTACAACTGTTTACATCAGAATGGTAGTTAAAACTGTTTATGATTTTGTGATAAGTATGAGTCGGTTATGGAAGTTATTTTATTCCATATTTGTAGGAGATTGTATAGGACTCTATATGTTATAAATAGAGATCCTTTAGACCTAGATAGGTTAATGATTTTTTGCGCAGCTTCAAGGTTTTCTGTAACCCTAATACATCAAGTGTATTCGTCTTATATCATTAATAAGATTGAAGCTATCGGTATATTATTGTGTTCATTCAATTAATTAATATTCGTTGATCTTCTTAATATTATTGAGTGTGATTCCGCAACTTCTCAATAATATATTCAAGGCTTATTAAGTAAGATTGTTTATTAAGTTAAACAGGGACTAACAGATACGTTCTTATTTTTGCCTTATCTTACTTTCCAAAGCAACTTATTTATTTTGACAGAAAGTTCGTTTCTTTGAAAGAATCTTCTATGTCTAAAATTTTTAGAAAATCATTCGAAATCAACCGAATGGATGTCGGAACCCGTCAAGGTTGGGTTTTCGAATGTTTTGATGGTTAAAATTTCAACCTTTTAGGTTGGTTTTGCGAAAATTCTTTGAAAATTTTTGAATTTGAAAACAGAGATATTACTTTGGACAGGCAAATAAAAACTTGCGGTATTTTATACCGTGCATCCCACACTTAAAACAACATTGTCCTCAATGTTCATTGCTAAGATGTAGGATTTTCTTTGGGAAAAATCACACATTTAGGGTTTGAAACAGTGAAATAATTTTAAGTGTTTTTGAAAAGATGGTGGGATAAAATCCCACACTTAGAATTTAGGCATATTAGGATGTATGGTAATAGAGAAAATCATAACATAAAAGAAAGGAACTTCCCTACAATAGAGGCAAGAGATGTTTTGAAGAAAGAATCCACAGTCTGCCGATAGTTGGAATTTCTTTAGCTAGTTCCTTGCAGAAGGTGGTTTCTTCATGAACGTCTATCATCTCTAATCTCAATATTATTGGTGAGCTGAGGATCTGAAAAATAGACTGTGTTGGCACCAGTATCTGCTGGATCAAAGTCAGTCTTCATGAAGTGCACTCGAGCTCATAATGGCATAATCTTCATCCAATCTTTTCACTAACTTTCCCACGAAATTAACTAAGACCAAAAGGATAGATTGTAGAAAGTGAACTGAAGTGATGTCTTCTTCTGGATACACGCAAATCAATCAAGATACACCATATGTTGGAGATAATGGATGAGGATTCTAATCATCAAGAGCAGCTGATGTAGATTAACTATTCTAGATGATCTGAGAGTGCTGAATCCAATGAACATATCATCCGAGATATTCTCCGACAAACTAATGAAATGAATTTGATGTTGTTCTTATCGGCAGAGATCTCTAGCTTACATCCCATATATTCTGTACTCATTCTCTGATTACATGGCGAACAAATGATCCCGGATGGTGATGGTGAATGTGAAGGGGTGGATGGATGGGCGAATGTGGGTGGATATGGTGATGTTGGATGGTGATGATTTCGGGTTCCATGTAACACCATGCTAGTAGCCAAGGAAATTGTAAAGTGTTGTTCAGGATGTGGTGAATTTTGATGTGATCTACTCGATGATCTAGTCATAGACAACTAGAATGTGACCATCTATGTATCTGAATGAGCCATCTCTTCTCCTCAAATGCAATGCTCAAAAGTTTCCCAAATTTAATGAACTTGTAAGCCCCCTTGTCTTCTTTCCATTGTACTCAAAAGCTCTTCATTTATAGGCGTCAGTCCCTGTTTAATAGAACAAACAAGCATGATCTAACAAACAAGTGATCATTCTCCAAATCACAGATTCACTGGTTTGCTAAAGAACTATCAAAGTGAGTACTTTGAAGAAACAAACCAGTGTATGACTTAGAGGTTGATCTCACACAAAAAGTGTCAGTTGCCTATAATTTCACTACAAATAACAGATATGGGAATACTAGTATGAGCAATTAAATCAGGCAACCAAGTATAAAGATGTTCACATATTTTTAAACGAGTTCGAGCATAATACACACATTGACATACAAATCATGTTATCAGATAAATCAATTAAAGATCTTTTATGTATGTTGACAGAAATATATGTAAGTTGTAACACCCGCCAAATTAGGACTAGTAATTAGTGCCTAATCATATGTTAATACATGTAATTAGTTCTGTGTTAGGCTAATTAATGTATCGAATTATATATATTGTTGAATATACACGAAAATGCGATTTGATTAAATCGTACGCGACTTAAATCAAATGTATTTCGATTCAATCAAATACGGACGTTGGTGACCCATTTTATTAAATAACACTTTTATATCCAAAAATATTATTTTGATAATATTTCGTATTCATTCGTATCGTACAAACCGAACTTACACAATTCAAAATATTAAAACGCGCAAACTAAATAAACTAACTTACGTTTTATAACACAAATATAAACTGATTTGTAAAATATTTAAATAATATATCGCGTAATAAATCGTAATTTAAAACTTATAATTAAAATGTAAATAATTATTTAACGTTTAAACGACGGAGCAAACGAACACCACGCGGAACGCGAGGCGAGAAAACTGAAAAGTGGGGATAAACCCCCACCTCCACCTTTCATTTTCCTCATTTCATTTCCTTTCTCCTCTCTCTCTCCTATTTTCTCTCTATTATTCAAAATCACCACCATCCACCTAAATCGCACAATACTACTACCAAACGCAACCGGATCATAAATATTTTTAGAGATTCTCGACCACCTCGCGACGATCTACAACGCTATCTTTCCGGATTTTCATTTCGGCAAATTGTAAGTTTCCAACAAAATCCCGAAATCACTCGATTCTTAGTATTTTTCGTTTGTGGTTGTTTATATAACATGTATATGTCCCTTACTAAGCATATAACACGATTTCATAGCTTAAAAACGAGTTTAAAACGGATTTTTGGTCGGAATTAACGTTGACAGCCGGATTTCTGGGCTGGTGTTCATCCATGCGACACAAGCATTGTGTCGCATGTTGTGTCGTATTTTGGCTTTAGTGTCGCACAAAATCCCTTGTGTCGTACCTTATGTCGTACCAAAGATTTAGTGTCGCAATTCTTGCGACACAACCACTATGTCGCATAACCCATACGACACAATCACTATGTCGCTGTTGAATCAGCATCTCGCATCTATGCGACACAACCCTTGTGTCGTATAGACATTGTGTCACATTTTCTATGCGACACAACCCTTGTGTCGCATAACATCTTTAGTGTCGTATATTGTGTCGCAAAACACAGAAAACTCAGATTTTTACTAAGTGTCGAGACCTAAAATTTATCACTCGATTTTACCCGAATTCAGATCCCAGATGCGTTTTTCGTCAAAGCAATATAGTAGAAATAAAAATTTTTCAAGCTGACCTGGCAGCTCGACCCCAGCCAGGGGCTCTGCCCCTTGGACCCCGCCAGGGGCTGCCGCCCCTTGGACCCCGCCAGGGGCTGCCGCCCCTTGGACCCCGCTACCAGGGGCTCTGCCCCCGGACCCCCGTACTTAGATTCCGTAACGGCTTCTAAAACACAATCGAAACACATTTTTCAAAGTAAAACGCCACGAAATCACAATAATAATAGTTGAGATTATTATTACAAATCCATCACCAACGGGCCGTACATGTTTTCAAACACTTAACAAATCAACCAAATCGTAGTAAATTGGACATATATATAGTTGTGTAACAACTACAAGGGTGATCTTTTGAGATGCCCAATCATGATTATAACCATCGCGTGTCGTGGACACCCTCAGGTTACAAGTCTTTGGACTTCATATTAGGCTAATCAACTTACGTTTGTGTAAACGCATTCAGACTCAGGTGAGTCTCATAGCCCCTCTTTTACTGTTTTACTCAGGGGTGTGATATACTGCTCAACTTTTAACATGTGAACGCAAGTACCAACTTTTCATATACTACATGAGTTTTTCGAAACTAATCATTTAAAGTCCTCCGTCAGCATAGTTGTTAATACGTTGTAGCGTGAATATTAGTATATGGTACCATATAGGATTGACCCACCTCGTCCGGGTTAGCAAGCACTAACCGGGTAAACGGACGTACTAATATTTGGGAAGACGAATGTGGATTAGGCATTCGTGGAGGCAACCTCGCCCGGAATTCTCTATAGGGGACCCGGCCCTCGAGTTAAGCTCAACTATGTGCTCATGGCTGTATACACGATGATTATCATTTAATTGCTGGATGCAATTCATTATTTAATTGCTGGATGCAATTCATTATTCAATTGCTGGATGCAATTCATTATTTAAATCTTGCGGTTCATACGATATTACTTGATTTCAAACCTGTGAGCTCACCAGCTTTATAGCTGACCTTTTAGCATATATCGCAGGTACCCAGCAGTAGGATGTTTCTGCTTCAGGATTTAGCTCGAGTCAGCATACAGGCGATTGAGATTTTCTTGCATTAGTATATTTTGTATAAGTACTTATGTACTGAAATCTCATTTTATTTAACTCGAGCTATGTAAAGCTTTAAATGTTGTAAACATTTCAGTTATCAATATATTTTGTTAAAACGACGCATATAGAGTCGTTTGCTATTTATCTTTGTGCTTTGTTATTGATTAGTAACACCCAAATCAAGCTTCCGCAAATCATCAAATTTGGGGGTGTTACAGATTGGTATCAGAGACTAAGGTTATAGTGAACTAGGTTGCATTTAGTGAGCCTAGACTATGACCATTAGGCAGTATTCCTTATTAGGTGTGACTGGTTCAGGGATTACAGCATACGAGTTTAATTTAACATAGCCTGATCAACTATGTACAATTAAGCAAAGATGATGTAAGATCTGAAAGTAGTTATGGCTGAACAGGATACAATAGAAGACTCTGACCTCGAGAGAACCGAGACTCAAACATGTTTATGCTAGACACTCAATAGGCTATATTATATAGGAGCTATATGAATATAGGCCTCAATCTTACTAACGCTTTGTCTCAGAAATGGCAAACATCCCATCAAATTCATCTCGTTCTCCATCCGGGTCGCAGAACCCAAGGGTAGCAAGGAGGAACAACAGGTTGCCTCGAGCTGGCCCGTATCCCACTCACATCACCTTACCGGCTTTAACTGCTAGGGTAAATCAACACGAGCAGCGACTTCGCACCATGGATGTCGTGTTGCAGGAAACCAACGAAAACTGGAGACTTACATCCCTCGAACGCATAGAACAAGTCTCCGACGATCTTGAAACCACGAACAACAACATGGATGTCCTTCGCAACCAAATAATAGAAATAAGGGTGGAAAATGCCCTTCTGCAACAAAGGATGGAAGAATGTGAACAACGCTCACATGAAGCAGAAGAGTATGCGCGCGGAATAACACAACGACTTGCGCTAGCAGAAGACAACGCCCGACAAGCTAGCAGGCTTGCAAACACTGTGGACCGTCTTGTCACGATGATGGAACAAGTTAATCTACGTCAAGACTAGTGTAGTCTTTGTCTTGTAATCTATCCTGTAATCTAGTAACTATCTACGCGCTACTCTATAATTCAGTCGGATGTAACAATTCCCGACATCTTTTGTAATACATCTGTAGGATGTAACCTTTGAACTCGTATTAGCTATCAAATATTTCTTGTTGTTCAACTCATATTAATTGCCATAATTCTTTTTCATATTGATGTTATGTATTACCACCTTTATACATGTACATCTGAAATAAATACAATTTTCTTACAAAATCTCATGTACCTTCATTTCTTTTATTGAAGAATCATGCCGCCAAAGACACGACCTTACACAGATGCTCAGATCACGTCACTCATAACCCAGGCTATTACTGAAGCCTTGGCTCGGAATACCCCACCCAACTCCACAAGAAACAGCGATACCGCTGGAACCTCTGCCGTCAAACCTTGTTCTTACAAGGACTTTCAAAGCTGTAAACCCTCGAGTTTCAAGGGTTCTGAAGGAGCCATCGGACTGATCAGATGGTTCGAGAAAATGGAAACTGTTTTTCATGTCAGTAAATGCGCGGAGAACGACAAAGTAAACTTCGCCACCTGCTCTCTTGAAGATGATGCCCACTCTTGGTGGAATTCATATACCCAATCAGTGGGTGCTGACAATGCCTACCAACTCACTTGGGAGGAATTGAAGGCAAAACTCACTGCCAAATACTGCTCGATCGCCAAACTCCAAAAGCTAGATGAGGAGTTTTGGAATTTGAAGGTTCAGGGTGGTGACATCGATGGTTATACCACCAGGTTTCAACAACTAGCTGCCCTCCGCCCAGCTATGGTAAGCACTGAACCTGATAAAATCAGGAAGTACGCCCTTGGTCTCCCTGATTTTGTTCGGGGACACGTCATCTCTTCCAAACCAACCACCATTGACGGTGCAATCTCATTGGCCTAAGACCTGATGTCTATGAGCCAAGATTCTGAACAACCCACTTCATCATCCCAAAACAACAAACGCAAGTGGTCTGACTACCACAACAACCACCCCAACCAACAAAACAAGAAACCTGACACCATCAAAGCCTACAACACCACCACTGACATCATCCGGGGTTACACTGGGAGCAAACCATATTGTCCCAAGTGCAGCCGTCACCATGAGGGTTCTTGTGGTCCCTTTTGCAACAACTGCAAGAGGTACGGCCACCTCACCAAAGACTGTCGCTCTCCCGCCAACAACAATTCCAACAACAAGACCAGACCACCCAAAGTATGCTTTGAGTGTGGGAAACCTGGGCATTTCAAGGACTCGTGCCCAAAACTGAAGAACAACAACAACAACAACCGCAACAACAACAATAACAACACCCGCAGCAGAGCTTTCGTCATCAAATCTGGGGACGCCCGCCAAGACCCGAATGTGGTCTCGGGTATGTTCCTCCTCAACAACTTAACTGCTTCTGTTCTATTTGATACTGGTGCTGATAGAAGTTTTATCTCCGATGATTTTTGTCCATTACTTGACATCACTCCTGTTGCCTTAGATGTTAAGTACACTATAGAGCTAGCAAATGGAAAACTTGTAGAAACCACCAGTGTGATACCGAATTGCACTTTAAACCTAGCTGACGAAACCTTTTCGATCGACCTTATACCCATTGAAATCGGAAGTTTCGACGTCATTATTGGAATGGACTGGTTGTCCAAACATCGAACTGAAATCGTTTGTCACGATAAAATCGTCCGTATCCCACTCGCCGTTGGTGGAACCTTGATCATACAGGGGGAGACCGGTGGGACTGGACTCAATATCATCTCGTGCTTAAAAACCCGAAAATTTCTGAGAAAGGGTTACCCCGCAATACTTGCACACATCACGGAGAAGAAGTCGGAGGAGAAGCGACTTGAGGATGTGCCGATTGTTAGAGACTTTCCCGAAGTCTTTCCAGAAGAACTGCCTGGTTTACCTCCATCTAGACAGGTCGAGTTCTCAATTGATCTCGTGCCGGGTGCCGCACCGGTGGCCCGCGCACCATACCGTTTAGCCCCATCCGAACTTCAGGAGTTGTCTGCCCAGTTACAGGAACTTCTGGATAGAGGATTCATTAGACCGAGTTCTTCACCTTGGGGAGCTCCGGTCTTATTTGTTAAAAAGAAGGACGGTTCATTCAGAATGTGCATCGACTATCGAGAATTGAACAAATTGACCGTCAAGAACCGTTATCCACTTCCCCGCATTGATGATTTATTTGACCAACTTCAGGGTTCAAGTTTCTACTCTAAAATCGACCTGCGATCAGGTTATCATCAGTTACGAGTTCGCGACACCGATATTCCGAAAACTGCTTTCAGAACTCGTTACGGGCACTACGAATTCCAAGTGATGTCCTTCGGTCTAACAAACGCACCGGCTGTATTCATGGACCTCATGAACCGGGTGTGCAAACCTTAACTCGACAAGTTTGTCATTGTCTTTATCGATGACATACTCATTTACTCGCGCAACGAGCAAGAACATGCGCAACACCTTAAGACCATCCTTGAACTACTTAGACACGAGGAGCTTTACGCTAAATTCTCTAAGTGTGAGTTCTGGATTCAAACCGTTCAATTTCTTGGTCACGTGATCGACAGTCAGGGAATTCACGTGGACCCATCAAAGATCGAGGCAATCAAAGACTGGAAAGCACCCACCTCTGCAACTGAAGTACGTCAATTCTTGGGTCTTGCTGGGTACTATCGGCGATTTATCGAAAATTTCTCTAAAATAGCTCAACCACTTACGGTACTGACTCAGAAGGACAAAAGGTTCGATTGGACCGAAAAACAAGAGTCAGCGTTCCAACTTTTGAAACAAAAGCTTTGCAGTGCTCCAATTCTATCCTTACCCGAAGGCACCGATGACTTCGTGGTATACTGCGATGCTTCTCACCAAGGTCTTGGTTGCGTGCTTATGCAACGAGACAAGGTCATTGCTTATGCCTCACGACAGCTAAAAATTCACGAAAAGAACTACACCACTCATGATCTCGAACTTGGAGCTGTCGTTTTTGCTCTCAAAATCTGGAGACATTATCTCTACGGTACTAAGTGCACCATTTTTACCGATCATAAAAGTCTCCAACATATCTTCGATCAGAAGGATCTCAATATGAGGCAACGTCGATGGGTCGAGTTGCTTACCGATTACGATTGCGAGATCAAGTACCATCCAGGGAAGGCTAATGTTGTAGCCGATGCCCTCAGTCGAAAGGAACGATCAAATCCACTTCGAGTCCGAGCCCTCAGTATGACCATTCACAACGATCTTACAGTTCAGATTCATACCGCTCAGATCGAAGCCCTGAAACCGGAAAACATCAAAAATGAAGCCTTACGGGGTATTGACAAACAATTCGAAATCAGATCTAACGGGATTAGGTATTTCTCAAACCGCATCTGGCTGCCAAATTTCGGGAACCTACGAGACTTGGTGATGGATGAAGCTCACAAGTCTAAATATTCTATCCATCCGGGATCCGATAAGATGTACCACGGTATCAAGGAATTTTATTGGTGGCCAAACATGAAAGCCGAAATCGCCACTTATGTCAGCAAGTGTCTTACTTGCTCGAAAGTCAAAACCGGACATCAGAAACCACCTGGTTTACTCCAACAACCTGAAATCCCTGAATGGAAATGGGAACAAATTGCCATGGATTTCATAACCAAACTACCCAAGTCGGTGAGCGGTTGCGATACCATTTGGGTGATCGTCGATCGTCTCACCAAATCTGCTCACTTCCTGGCAATCAAAGAAAGCGATAAAATGGAACGCCTTACACAAATCTACATCAAGGAAATCGTTTCTCATCACGGTGTTCCAATCTCGATCATCTCTGACAGGGATGCCCGTTTCACCTCTCACTTTTGGCAATCACTTCAAAAAGCATTGGGTACCCGTCTCGATATGAGTACCGCGTACCATCCTCAAACCGATGGCCAAAGTGAACGAACCATTCAAACACTGGAAGACATGCTACGAGCCTGCGTAGTTGATTTCGGTACAAACTGGGAAAGACATCTACCGTTGTGCGAATTTTCGTACAATAACAGTTATCACGCCAGCATTAAGGCTGCACCTTTTGAGGCACTGTACGGTCGTAAGTGCCGATCACCGATCTGTTGGACTGAGGTGGGAGATAGTCAACTCACTGGTCCTGAACTCATACACGTCACCACTGAGAAAATTGTGGAAATCCAAAACAGACTCAAAGCCGCACGTGATCGTCAGAAAAGTTATGCTGACGTGAGACGCAAACCACTCGAGTTCCAAGTTGGGGATCAAGTTCTCTTAAAAGTATCGCCTTGGAAAGGCGTCATCCATTTTGGCAAACGCGGGAAGTTGAATCCCCGATACATAGGGCCTTTTGAAATCCTCGAACGGATTGGCCCCGTAGCTTATCGATTGCAGCTGCCATCCGAACTCAGCAGCGTGCACCCTACTTTTCATATTTCAAATTTGAAGAAGTGTCTGTCTATTGAGACACTTATTATTCCATTAGATGAAATTCGTGTTGACGATAAACTTCATTTCGTTGAGGAACCCGCTGAAATTATGGACCGTGAGGTCAAACAACTGAAACAAAGTCGTATTCCCATCGTCAAGGTCAGATGGAATTCGCGGCGTGGTCCGGAATTCACCTGGGAACGGGAAGACCAAATGCGACTCAAATATCCTCAACTTTTCATTGATTCTACATCAAACATGACTTCGAACTAAATTTCGGGGCGAAATTCTTCTAACAGGGGGAGAATGTAACACCCGCCAAATTAGGACTAGTAATTAGTGCCTAATCATATGTTAATACATGTAATTAGTTCTGTGTTAGGCTAATTAATGTATCGAATTATATATATTGTTGAATATACACGAAAATGCGATTTGATTAAATCGTACGCGACTTAAATCGAATGTATTTCGATTCAATCAAATACGGACGTTGGTGACCCATTTTATTAAATAACACTTTTATATCCAAAAATATTATTTTGATAATATTTCGTATTCATTCGTATCGTACAAACCGAACTTACACAATTCAAAATATTAAAACGCGCAAACTAAATAAACTAACTTACGTTTTATAACGCAAATATAAACTGATTTGTAAAATATTTAAATAATATATCGCGTAATAAATCGTAATTTAAAACTTATAATTAAAATGTAAATAATTATTTAACGTTTAAACGACGGAGCAAACGAACACCACGCGGAACGCGAGGCGAGAAAACTGAAAAGTGGGGATAAACCCCCACCTCCACCTTTCATTTTCCTCATTTCATTTCCTTTCTCCTCTCTCTCTCCTATTTTCTCTCTATTATTCAAAATCACCACCATCCACCTAAATCGCACAATACTACTACCAAACGCAACCGGATCATAAATATTTTTAGAGATTCTCGACCACCTCGCGACGATCTACAACGCTATCTTTCCGGATTTTCATTTCGGCAAATTGTAAGTTTCCGACAAAATCCCGTAATCACTCGATTCTTAGTATTTTTCGTTTGTGGTTGTTTATATAACATGTATATGTCCCTTACTAAGCATATAACACGATTTCATAGCTTAAAAACGAGTTTAAAACGGATTTTTGGTCGGAATTAACGTTGACAGCCGGATTTCTGGGCTGGTGTTCATCCATGCGACACAAGCATTGTGTCGCATGTTGTGTCGTATTTTGGCTTTAGTGTCGCACAAAATCCCTTGTGTCGTACCTTATGTCGTACCAAAGATTTAGTGTCGCAATTCTTGCGACACAACCACTATGTCGCATAACCCATACGACACAATCACTATGTCGCTGTTGAATCAGCATCTCGCATCTATGCGACACAACCCTTGTGTCGTATAGACATTGTGTCGCATTTTCTATGCGACACAACCCTTGTGTCGCATAACATCTTTAGTGTCGTATATTGTGTCGCAAAACACAGAAAACTCAGATTTTTACTAAGTGTCGAGACCTAAAATTTATCACTCGATTTTACCCGAATTCAGATCCCAGATGCATTTTTCGTCAAAGCAATATAGTAGAAATAAAAATTTTTCAAGCTGACCTGGCAGCTCGACCCCAGCCAGGGGCTCTGCCCCTTGGACCCCGCCAGGGGCTGCCGCCCCTTGGACCCCGCTACCAGGGGCTCTGCCCCCGGACCCCCGTACTTAGATTCCGTAACGGCTTCTAAAACACAATCGAAACACATTTTTCAAAGTAAAACGCCACGAAATCACAATAATAATAGTTGAGATTATTATTACAAATCCATCACCAACGGGCCGTACATGTTTTCAAACACTTAACAAATCAACCAAATCGTAGTAAATTGGACATATATATAGTTGTGTAACAACTACAAGGGTGATCTTTTGAGATGCCCAATCATGATTATAACCATCGCGTGTCGTGGACACCCTCAGGTTACAAGTCTTTGGACTTCATATTAGGCTAATCAACTTACGTTTGTGTAAACGCATTCAGACTCAGGTGAGTCTCATAGCCCCTCTTTTACTGTTTTACTCAGGGGTGTGATATACTGCTCAACTTTTAACATGTGAACGCAAGTACCAACTTTTCATATACTACATGAGTTTTTCGAAACTAATCATTTAAAGTCCTCCGTCAGCATAGTTGTTAATACGTTGTAGCGTGAATATTAGTATATGGTACCATATAGGATTGACCCACCTCGTCCGGGTTAGCAAGCACTAACCGGGTAAACGGACGTACTAATATTTGGGAAGACGAATGTGGATTAGGCATTCGTGGAGGCAACCTCGCCCGGAATTCTCTATAGGGGACCCGGCCCTCTAGTTAAGCTCAACTATGTGCTCATGGCTGTATACACGATGATTATCATTTAATTGCTGTGTTAGTACATGTTTAGTGTCTGTCAGTTGGTCTAGCTCGTAGTTTGTAATTAGAAATAGTATTTCTGACTCCTGCGATGTAGCGCACAACGTCGCAGGTGCGACGTCAGGTTTTGGGCCTGCGACGTAGCCAACGTCGCATGGGCTTGGTCCTGCGACGTAGCGTGCGACGTCGCAGGTGCCAGATTTTGTATAAAAACGTTTTGTGTTTTCTGTTTTAGGGTTGACGAAACCCTAAACGCAATTAGTCGAAATCTCTGTAATCTGACCGATTATTACTGAATATAATACGTTTCGTTTGATATTCATTGCATATTTGTTATTCGTGTGATTGTTTGATTAGTCAATTGTTGTTTCCGCCATCAATTGATTGACTCGGTTCGTGCTAGATCCAAGGTTAGGGACAAACAACTGGTATCAAAGCAGTGAGGCTCGTTTTTGGCGATTCGGATCGAGTTTGGGTTTTAAAAGGACGTGATATTCGTGTGTTTTCGTGTTTATCACGTTTGTTTTGTGTTTTTACAGGTTTTCGATCAGTATTATTGGGATTCTTGAAGGTTTCAGTCGTTCGACATTCGTGGTTTTGGTTTTAGGGTTAAAAATTCGTTTTTAGGGTTTTTGACCGCTGCTCAGCGCGTTTTTGCGACGTAGCCTGCGACGTCATCTGCGACGTCGCGTGCGACGTAGTGTTTTTGAACTTTAATTAGTTCGTGCGACGTACCGTTGCGACGTACCTCTCTACGTCGCTATTTTGACTTTAATTAGTCTTCTGCGACGCTGCGTTGCGACGTAGCCTGATTCTGCGACGTCCTGTGCGACGTCATCTGCGACGTACCCATCTACGTCGCATATTCTTTGTGCGACGTACCCGTCTACGTCACTAAGATCAGAAGTTTGATTTTTTTTTGTTTAAGTAATTAAAATGGCAGCAGATAAAGAGGATATTAGAGGACTTAGGGAGATGATTAAACAAAGTAATGACATTGGTTCAAGCAATAAACCTCCACTATTTACAGCTGATATGGATTATGTATACTTGAGAGACCGTGTTGAACAATATATTGACTTTCATTGTCCAGAATTATGGGGACCATTACGTGAGCGCTATGTACCTCCATTAGCTGAAGGGGAATACCGTGGTATTCGTCCCGCTAAGACCTATAAAGCCATGTCTCCCGAGGAGAAGAAAGATTTTGATACCGAAAGAAAATCTTTTTCAATGATTAAAATGTGTTTAACTAAGGATGTTCTATGGCTTTTCAGAACTCATGAAACAGCCTTTGATTTGTGGAAGGCTATAGAAACTCGTTGTGGAGGGAATGATAAGTACAAGGAAGCAAAGCTCGAACTGATTAAGAAACAGTACGATATCTTTGACATCCTTCCTGATGAAGACACGACTTCTTTATTCACTAGGTACTCACGATTGGTTGGTGAGTTGTTTGAAGGGGGTTATACTTTTCCTTCAATTGAAGTAAATAAGAAGCTGCTGGATATGTTGCCGAGTTCTTGGGATATTAAAGTTCAATTTTTAAAGGAAAATGAAGAACTTGCAAACATGTCTTTGGATGCGTTGATAGGGGATCTTCAAGCTCACGCGATGGAGATTAAGAAGAAAGAAACTAGGTCTGGTTCTGCTGTTCAGAATCCTAGTGTGTATGGTGTTAAGATCAACTCTGGAAAGACTTATGGATCAGGAGTTGCCTTTGTATCAAATACAAATGCTTCATCGACTTCTTCTTCTTCTGATGGGATTCATTCTGTTTTCATGACTGGACCTTCTTCAAATCAACAACAGGTTCAAGTCTCACCTGCTATTCAGGAGCAAGCTGCCATCTACACAGCTTTCTTAAGCTCATACAAGGATTTGGTTACTCAACCGAATCTAACTTTGGAGTTGACTAAGGAGGACTATGCTCAGCTTGATGAAGACGATCTGGAGCAAATGGATTTAACTTGGAATGTGGCAATGATCACCCGTAGAATTCAAAAGTTCTTGCAGAGGACAGGGCGTAAAAGCTTGGAGGGTGATGGAAAGACTGGCTTCGGATTTGACAAGAGTAAAGTCCGTTGTTATAATTGTCAAAATTTGGGTCACTTCGCCAGGGAGTGCGAGAAACCCAAAATGCCAGCTTCGGGATTCACAACACCTTCTACTCCTCCAAAGGCCAAAGAAACGGAAGTTACTAAGAAAGGGATTGCTGATAATGCCCTGATTGCTTTTGAGCCTACAAGTCAAGATTGGACGCCTGTCTCCCAGCATTATCAACAGTGTCTGATGGCTCACATTGTGAATGAGGTACATGATGAACCGTTAAATTGTATTTCATGCATTAAGTTAACTGAATCTCTAAAGGCATATCAGACAGAGACCGCTGAGTTGAGGAAAAAGAATGAAAAACTAACCGACTCAAATAATTTTTTAAAAGCTAATGAGAAACTTTATGAAAAACATCTTGAGGCTCATCGGTTAGATACTCAAAAATATAAGTCTAAAGTTTTTAGTCAAGAAGATGCGATTAAAAGTTATCTGATTGAAATTGAACTTTTAAATAAAGAACTTACAGATTTAAAAGCTGAGTATGAAAATTATAAGAGTAAAATCTTAGGTTCAAATTCCTCAACGGTTGTCTTTAATGAAATTCTTAGCAAGCACGGTACTAAAGGGAAGAAGAATGAGGGATTGGGATACAACTCAGTTCCTCCTCCTACTACTCACTGTCCCCTGCCTGTTAAGGAAGGCTTTGAAGAGATTCCAGTTGACTGGTCCAAGCTTTATGGTTTAAAAGCTATAGATGCTAAAGAGACCAAACATAACAAACCGGCAAAGGAGAAAACCAAGCGGTCAGAGTACCCCTTGCCAAAGTTTGTTAAGTCAGTGCATGAATCTCCTGTTAGTGTTAAGGAGAATGTTGAGGTAAAGAATGAATCTCCTGTTAGTATTGAGGAGATTGTTGAGATTGAGGACATTACGGATCAGGAGTATCCGGAGGTTAAGAAGGTTGCATTTAAACCTGAAAAGGTGATTTCAAAGGTTGAACCTGAAATTAAGGTTCAACCAAATAAGGGAAAAGCTAAGGTTTTAAACTCGAAACAACAAACTTTACAGTCACCTGTAAAGATTTTGCAAAGAAAATTAGTAAATGAAAATGTTTCGTATGATAAACCATCAACTTCAACCTCTCAACCAAGACAAACATTTTCTAAGACGTGTACTCAATGTTCATGTCCTAGAAATGTTTCTCCACCTCCTGTGGTAATTCCTCAGCCTCAACCGTTTGTTGAGACTCGTTCTTGTTTCTACTGCAAGAAACAAGGACATTTAATCCGTGAATGTCCAAAGCTGTCAAATCAGCGATATGGGAGAGAGATGCCTAGGACATCTGTTTATAGAAACTCTTTTTCTAAATCTCCACCTAGGCGTTACTCAAACTCTCCCAAGCCTGTTTCGAAACCAAGTAATGTTGAGCAAAAATCTTTGCCAATTCAAAAGCCCAACATTACTTCTATTACCGATTCCGAATCTTCAAAAGTTTGGAAACGTAAAGAGTCTGATGTTGACTCTTCAGTCGTCAACAATAACACATCAGATAAAAATTCTAATTTGTTTAAAGATAAAATCCTATCTGAGGTGATTATTGTTGATGACCACGGTCGACCTAAGTCTGTAAAGGCTTGGGTCACCGTTTCTCACTAATCTCCTTTCGTTTGTGTGTTGCAGCAGTCAGAACGTGTTAAAGATAGTGAATGGTATTTGGACAGTGGCTGCTCGCGACATATGACAGGCGATGTATCCTTACTTGTGGATATTAAACCACATGCAGGAGGTTATGTTGCCTTTGCTGGAGATTCTGGGGGAACTATTTCTGGAAGAGGAACGTTAACTAACGGCAATGTTAGTTTCGAAAATGTGAACTACGTGGAACAGCTTACGCACAACTTGCTAAGTGTTTCACAGGTCTGTGATAAGGATTATACAACTGCGTTCACTAAGACAGAGTGTGTGATATTGAAGCCTGGTTATGTCATTCCGGAAGAATGGGTGTTACTGAGAGCACCAAGAAAGGATGACACATACATTTTGAATATGAGAACTGTTGAGACATCGAACGAGTATACGTGTCTCTTGTCTAAGGCTTCTGAAAAGGAATCACTGCTTTGGCACAGACGAATGGGACATATTCATTTCCGAAAAATGAATTTCTTGACCAAAAATGATCTAGTGCTAGGAGTTCCGAAACAGTCATTTGCTTTAACGGATGACTGTATCTCCTGCCAAAAAGGAAAGCTACGTAAGAAGTCCCATAAGTCTAAGCAGGTGAATTCCATAAATGCTCCATTGGAACTACTGCATATGGATCTTTTCGGTCCAGTTTCTACAAATAGCATTGGTGGTAGGTCTTACTGCTTGGTAGTTACTGATGACTACTCAAGGTTTTCGTGGGTTTATTTTTTGACCACAAAAGGGGAAACTCCTGAGATTCTGGTGTATTTGTTGGACAAGTTGGCTAATCTGTGCAACTTGAAGGTGAAAAGGATACGAAGCGACAATGGAACTGAGTTCAAGAACTCAACTCTCGAATTGTTTTGTGCTACAAGAGGTATTGAGCATCAATTTAGTGCTCCGAGGACTCCACAACAGAATGGAGTTGCAGAAAGGAAGAACAGGACAATAATCGAGACAGCTCGGACTATGTTAGCTGACTCCAAGTTGCCAATCATATTCTGGGCTGAGGCAGTTAATACTGCCTGTTATGTTCTCAACAGAGTACTCACGGTTAAGAAAAGGAACAAAACGTGTTATGAACTTTTTAATAACCGTAAGCCAAATCTACAGTTCCTAGAACCATTTGGGTGTCCATGCCTGATCATGATTACAAAAGATAAGGTCTCTAAGTTTGGTGATAAGGCTGTTGAAGGGATTTTTCTTGGATATTCAGTCAACTCTCCGAACAAAAGAGTCTTTAACAAATCATCGAATCAGATTGAGGAGCATTTTGAAGTGAAATGTTTAAGGTATACGGAACCTCCTCAAGGAACGGGTCCGGATTGGTTTTTCAACTATGGAAACCTCTTCAATTCTTTCAATATTCCGGAAGAAGATGAAACGGAAGAATTGGTTTCTATACTTCATCAGCTTGATCTTAATCAAGATACACCTGTTACTAATAAACCATCCGACCCATCTCCCAATGCAACACCCGCACCTCCACCAACTAATCCTACACCTCCACAACCTACACCTCCACCCACACAACCACAAACAACTACCAAATCACCACCATCAACACCATCTCCTACTCCATCATCTTCGGCTGCTCCTTCTAAAACAGTTTATACCTACACAAAGGAGCTTCCATATGATCCAAATATGCCTCCTTTAGAGGAACCTCAAGAAGAAGATGAAATGGAAGAAACAATGGCCTACTCTCACTTATTTTCTACTGAAGATGAAGAACAAGAAGAAGAGATAGCCATTCCTGAGTCTGCTGCTACTCCCGAAACTGAGGGAGATTTGAACAATCTGGGTGTGAATCTTGTGCCAGGTGCCATACCAGAAACTCGTATACATAAGGATCACCCCATTGATAATATCATTGGTGATCCTCATGCATCTGTTCAAACACGACAGCAAGCAAAGCAGACTTCAGCTCAGCAACTTTTGGGACTTATTGCACATATCGATTCATGTCATTTGTCTCAAATTGAACCTAAAAAGGTTGATCAAGCCTTAAAGGATCCATCTTGGGTCGAGGCTATGCAGGAGGAACTACAGCAAATAAACAAGATGAATGTTTGGGAAATTGTTCCTCTACCCAAGGGTGCTCACTTGACGGGTACTCGTTGGGTTTTTCGTAACAAAATGGATGATCGTGGGGCTGTTATTCGAAACAAAGCCCGTCTGGTAGTTCAAGGATATAGTCAATTAGAGGGTATTGACTATGATGAAGTTTTCGCTCCTGTTGCTCGTTTGGAATCAATTCGGATTTTTCTAGCTTATGCTTCTTTTAAAGGATTCCGCGTGTATCAACTTGACGTGAAGTGTGCCTTTCTTTATGGAGATGTCGACGCAGTGATTTACGTGTGTCAACCTCCAGGTTTTGAAGACCCAAAGCATCCTAATCATGTTTGCAAACTGAAGAAAGCTTTGTATGGTCTTCATCAATCTCCTCGACTTTGGTATGAGCGACTTGCCAAGTATTTGCTGAAGAATGGTTTTGACAGAGGACAGATTGATAGCACGCTTTTCATCAAAAGGGAAGGAGCGGATTTGTTACTTGTGCAGGTCTATGTGGACGACATTATTTTTGGATCAACTAATGATCAGTTGTGCAAAGATTTTGAAGGACTGATGAAATCTGAGTTTGAAATGAGTGCTATGGGGGAACTCACGTTCTTTCTGGGGCTACAGGTTGAGCAATCTGATAATGGAATATATATCCACCAGTCAAAATATGTCACTGACATGTTAAAGCGATATGAATTGCTCAACTGTAAACACTACGGCACTCCAATTGAAGCAAGACACAATCTTGGACCTAATGAGGACGATGAAGATTGCAAGGAGAAAGACTATCGCTCAATGATAGGCTCTCTCATGTACCTGACTGCCTCAAGACCAGATATAGTGTTTGCTGTTTCTCTCTGCTCACGATTTCAAGCAAATCCGAAGGTGTCTCATATGAAGGCAGTAAAACGCATTTTTGGATATCTCGCTTTTAGGCCATCTTTGGGTCTATGGTATTCAAACGAGAAAAACTTCGAGTTAACTGCCTATTCGGATTCGGATCTTGGTGGCTGCAAGATAGATATGAAGTCAACTACTGGAGGATGTCAGTTCCTTGGATCACGCTTAGTTTCTTGGCAGTGCAAAAAGCAGACTGCGGTTGCTATTTCCACAGCTGAAGCAGAGTATGTTGCTGCTGCAAGTTGCTGTTCTCAAGTTCTCTGGATTCAGCATCAGCTGCGTGATTACGGGTTCAATCTCTCTATGACTCCTATTTATATAGATAATACAGCTGCTATATCTATAACTCACAATCCCGTACAGCACTCTAAGACCAAACATATCGAACTTAGGTTCCACTTCATACGGGATTGCTTTGAGAAACACCTTATAGATGTCGTACATATAGAGACCCTTAAGCAGTGTGCGGACCTTTTCACAAAAGCCTTTTTGCGATCACGTTTTATTGAACTGGTCAATCTGATAGGTTTAAGGTTCTTTCAGTCAAAGAAATGATTTGTGACTTGGATTTTTAAGTTTTTAAATTCAATTTAAAAAAAAAAAAAAAAAAAAAAAAATCGCAACAGCCACTCTTTATACTCTTTAGTATTAAAGAAAACGCAAGGTTGCTACATTTTTAAAATAGACGTTGAAGTTGTGTCTGTAAACAACTTGGGATATGATAGTACATCGAGTGACATGCACAAAATGGAATTTTAAGATTTATCTTGGATGTGTCAGTAGATTTATCTGACACACTTAAAACAGTTTTTATCTAAATTATCTTCATCATATGATGTATTGGTAGGCATGCTACACACCGGTTTGTGAGTGAGTAAGAAGTAATGATAAAACTTGTCTATTACTTTGTGAAAAATGTTATATGATGTATGACATAAGTCTTAATTGATAAATGGAAGTACTATCATACACTGTCATAATTATGTAAATGTAAAAAAAAAAGGGGCATATAGTGATAATATGATTATTTGCCTAACTAATGGTGACTATTGTTGTACTCACGTACAGACCTGAATCCATTAGTTATGCACATAGTCTCAAACTTGTTATGTTCATACTAAGGGACCCGCTGTTGTACTTTGTACAGATCTGGGGCCACTAGTATCTTCATAGTCGGTTTGATGTATGCCTAAATATAAATATCAAGTGTATATTACGAGAAAACCGAGATAAACTTGGTCTTGTAATCTCTACCTTGTGTGAATATGCAGTGTTTGTTTTACTAAAGTTTATCAGTATATCATATAATAGGTTTCACAAAATTAATATTCATTCTAACAATAAAGGTTAGCTCACAAATACGGATGTAACATGTTTAGGTGGACAAACAATACCAATAATTGTCTTGAAATAATTTTTATAAAAGGTGTTTTAAATGTGCCATGTAAATTTAAAGTGGACAAATACTGATGATCGAAATAACACTTACTATTCCTAATAAATGCATGTTATTCCGATATGATCCCTAATCAGACAATTCAACTCCGTCACCAAAAAAAAAAAAAATAGAGTGTTAGTAAATTTCTTTTTACTTTTTGAATATTAAAGAAAATATTAAAAAGATTTTTTAGTTTAGTTATTTCATTTTATGTTTTAATTTTATTCTAAGTTATTTTCCCAAGTCACGAGTCATTTGGATTTTATTTGCTAAAATAACGAGTAAACGGTTTGAAAATTTCGAAATTGGATCAAAACTGTTTTCTGCGACGTCCGGCTCTACGTCGCCTGCGACGTCCCAGCCTACGTCGCACATAGGGTTAGACTTTAAATAGTATCCACTGCGACGTAACTCGTCACACTATTCACTATTCACGTGCGACGTAGCCTGCGACGTAGGAGAGGCGATTTGCGACGTAGCAATTTTCGAGCAATTTTTGTGATTTGTAGCCGTTTTCATTCCGATTCACTTACGTACTTTTGATCTACTCGTTATTCCGCACACTTAGGTACCGAATTTACCATTTTTCACCGTGTATATTTCGTTTAATTGCTATGTATGTATTACGGGTTAAATGGGTTTCGGTTTTGGGATAAATTAGATGGTATATCGTGTAAAGTACTGGTTATAATTTATGTTTTCGTGATCACCATCGTTAGCCGCACCTTGTAGTGCGATTGATTTTGAAAACCCCTAAATTCGAGGGTTAGGGTTTTCTGGGTTGGGGATGAATGTTCGTCAGTGCGACGTACGCTGCGACGTAGTGCCCTACGTCGCTTTAGTTAATTATTATTAATTTCCTACGTCGCCCTTCCCTACGTCGTTTTATCTGCGACGTCCGATGCGACGTACCACGCTACGTCGCTATTTTAATTAAAGTGATTAAATTCACAATAAATTGCAAAATGCGACGTCCCCCTTGACGTCGCTCGAATTGTATGCGACGTCAGGCCTTACGTCGCTTTTCAATTTATTTTGAATTTTAGCGACGTACAGTTCTACGTCGCTCTGTGTTATGCGACGTACGTTGCTACGTCGCTAGTTCCAGGGATTTTGAAAAGGTTTTGTTTAAAAATGTAACATTTTTTTCTAACCTTTTTCGAGTTGCAATCTGTTTCTGTTTTTTTGCAGATATGGCTTTGATTTTCGAAGCTCGTCATAATACGGCTGCTTACCTTACTGACACTTCTGATAAAGCTGCACCGTACCGTCAGATGATCGCGTTTTTGAGACGTTCGAGGGTATTTCACGCCATTTCCGACAACACTTTGGCGTTTGGAAATCTGATCAACCCTTTTTGGAGAAACGCAACTGTCGTTACTGAAAATGACGTTAGACGATTGGTCTCTACCGTTCTGGGTACGGAGATCACTATTACAGAACAGAGCATTCGGGAACTTTTACAGCTGAATGATCAACCGGATATGCCTGTCGGTTTTGATCATATTTTTGTTACCGGAGCTATGCAACGGATAGGATATCCCGGGATTCCCTCTGATCAGTATAGAAAAGCGAATCTCACACGCGTCTGGCGTTATTTGATGCATGTGATCATTGTTTGCTTGGGGAATAGGAAAGGTGGAACGGATGGGATGAGCCGCAGTCTGGCTTCTGCTATGTTAGCGTTGGTATATAACAAGCCGTTCAACTTCTCGGGATTTATCTTCAGGGCTATGGTTGATAATGCAAATGCCGGGGATCAGAAATGGATTTTATATCCAAGATTTGTACAGTTGCACATCAATCGTCATCATCCGGAGCTTCAGGCACAGGGTGATATCGATCATCCGCTCAAGATTTCACCGATGATGAGTCGGATTTTCACTATTTGTGCAGGGTATGAGAAAGGGGTCGAGGCACCAAGGGATGTTCCTTTATTCGGTGCTATTATTGATGAAAATTATGTACCGCCTCCAGATCCTCAGTATATGGATGTTCCAGCACCTCAGCAGCCGCAGCAACCGTTTGTGAACATTCCTGTTCAAGCTGTGGGGGAGAACATTCCTGTTCAAGCTGCGGGGGAGAACATTCCTGCTCAAGCTGCGGGGGAGAATGTGGATGCTCTACTGGAAAACATTGAGCAGTTTGGCCACGTTGACTCAGACAATCAAGCATCTCACGACACGGTCGAGAGTTCTGATTCTGAAGAACCGGCCAATGTAGGTCCTCAGGATGGGGGTCCGACGCCTGAGCATTCTGATGGTACTGTTCCGCATCCCACTGAGATGGAACGTATCAGGCTTTCAGATTCATTCAGATATCTGCGAATTCAGCGTCGGATCAGACAAGGACGCAAGTATGTGCCTCCACGAGATACGGGAAAACGTACACGCGACGGTGATGATCCTGCTGATGAGACTTATCAACCGAGACGTCGTGTTCGTCGCTCTTCGTCGACACGAGCTCCAGTCAATCCACAGCAGCAGGATGCTTTTGAGATTCAACCGACTCCAGCTTTCATGCATAAGATAATGGAAGATATGCAGCAGATGAAGCAAAAGTTGGAGGCTCAAGATGAGAAGATTGCTGAACAAGCTGCGTTGATCGAGGTCCAATCTAAGGAGCTTGAGGAAACGAAGCTTAGGGTTAATGTTTTGGAAGGCAGGTTACTTGCCTCGGGGGAGTCTGGGTCTGGGATACCCACTTTAGAGTCAAGTGAACCTGCGTCTGTAAATCCCAACCCTGTAATTGAAAACGTTAATGAAAATATTTCTCTTTTGGATTATTTCTCTGTTGATGATATTCCAGGGCAACCAAGACCGCTGGCAGTTGATTACTCATTCGCTGACTTATCATTTATTCAGAGGATGGCCAGTGGAGTTGGCTCTGAGGAAGAAACAGAAAATGTTTTTGAGATGAACGAGGATGTCTCGATTGAAGAAGAACAGTTGAATGCAGATGAAACTTATGATGATGCACAATCTGGGGAAACTTATGATGATGCACCAATTATTGAATCTGATTCAAGTGAAGACGAGAGTCCTGATAAAGCTCAACATGGAGAATCAAGTTCTGCTGCAACTCCAGCTCCAGAGACACAGGCACCGGACTCAGCCGCAAAGAAATTAACTGCTGAAGAAAAGAGAGAGAGAAACAAGAAATGGTGGCCTAAGGGACGAAATCCAGTTCCTATTCCAGTGAAATGTCAAGTGTACCGGGTTAGTCGGAATTATACCGGTGTTATTAAAAGCTGGAAGTGTCAGAGGAATCTATTTATGATAAAGAGAGAAGATGGAGTTCAGTATTTTAGAATGCGTTTTGATAGATTGAGCACGTTGCCAAAAGGAGAGATTAATCGATTAGCTCAGCTTAAATTGATTAATCCTTTCAAGAATGATTATGCTGAGTTCATTCAGAGAAGTCTACGTCGGGAAGTATTATCGAAGACTTATTTGAAATTGAAGCCGACGTTGGGAACTCGGTATACGTGGAAGAAAAAGATTGATCCAGTCACCAGGAAGCCTTTGGTTAAAGTTCACTATTCGCCGGCTAAATGTTTGACTGAGATACCTCTGGAATCAGTTCCTTATTATTTTCTGAGAAGACTTGTGAAATGGGAACTTGATCCACAGACTGGCGAAGCGGTTATTACTTTCGTTCCAGATTCTGAACCGTGGCCAGAAGTTGGAGGTATATGGAATCTGAGGCAAGCAACGTTTAGACTATATGATCCGATGAGTTTGATTAATTTTCATGAAAAAGATTTAAGAAAACTCTATGATAATCGGATTCGGGTTGGTCAGAAGAATGAATTCAACAGACGTTTAGCACAACAGTTTTACAATGTTGTTACTGTTTGCGTAGCTAATGGAATTCATGCCGATGGCCAGTTTCCTGCGGGCTGGGTTTAATGAAGATTTTTGAAGACCAAGCTGAAGACACGGGGGAGTTTGTTAGTACATGTTTAGTGTCTGTCAGTTGGTCTAGCTCGTAGTTTGTAATTAGAAATAGTATTTCTGACTCCTGCGACGTAGCGCACAACGTCGCAGGTGCGACGTCAGGTTTTGGGCCTGCGACGTAGCCAACGTCGCATGGGCTTGGGCCTGCGACGTAGCGTGCGACGTCGCAGGTGCCAGATTTTGTATAAAAACGTTTTGTGTTTTCTGTTTTAGGGTTGACGAAACCCTAAACGCAATTAGTCGAAATCTCTGTAATCTGACCGATTATTACTGAATATAATACGTTTCGTTTGATATTCATTGCATATTTGTTATTCGTGTGATTGTTTGATTAGTCAATTGTTGTTTCCGCCATCAATTGATTGACTCGGTTCGTGCTAGATCCATGTTTGTAAGTGAAAGGATTTTTAAGAACTTTAGATAATAGTAAAATGGATGTTGCAATAAAGTTCAAGCAAGCGGGAAAAGGAAGTTTTGACGGTTTTAACAAAAGTTTGAAGTTCATTTTGAAAAATCATCCTTTTAGTTCATATAAACTTAGAGAACCTTGAACATGCAATTTAGGGTTACCTTTTCTACTTATTCAAGTTATCATACTACTTACCCTATATTAACTACTATTACGATTACTACTATTAAAACTACGTTAGACACGGGTTGCTTCCCGAGAAGCACTTGTTTTTGTTCAAGTCTCTAGCTTGACTCCAGGACTATATGTCAGGAGATCCTAGCGGCTTCCTTGCATCCATCAGTAGACACAAGTGGTAATATTGGTACATACCTAAGAGTTTAGGGCAATTTAAGGCTATGGTATGTCCAATATAAGGAAATAAATCAAAGTGAGGGAATTGTTCTACCGGAGGCGTAACAAATATCTCAACTTTTATTACCTCCGTGGGCAAAATGGGTTGGTCAAAGGTTTCCTTACCACTCCAAGACGTATACGTCATTTTGTTGTGGAAAGATGGTTTGTAAAGCAACCATGATGCAAAACCCACCTTACTTCCTATGGTCTTTGAGCCGGTGATAATGTTGCACTTTGGTGTTTGTCCCTATACTAGGATCTAACGGAACCGAGTCAATCCAATCGCTTGCGGAATAAACGATTAGATCACAAACACAATAAGCAAACTATGAAACACAATTAAGATCAAACCAAAACGTTCTTTATTGCTTGTAATCGACTAGCTTACAGAGATTTCGACTGATTGGCGTTTAGGGTTTCGTCAACCCTAAACAGAAAATGTAAATACGAATTTATACAAACTCTGGCACCTGCGACGTCGCACACGACGTCGCAGGCTCAAGCCCATGCGACGTTGACTACGTCGCAGGCCCAAAACCTGACGTCGCACCTGCGACGTTACAGATAAAGTCGCAGGAGTCAGGAAACACAAATCTAATTAACGAAACGAACTACGAGCTAGACCAACTGACAGACTCACAAATTGCATCAACAAACTCCCCCGTGTCTTCAGCTTGGTCTTCAAAAAGTTTCATCATCTAAACCCAGCCTGCAGGAAATTGTCCGTCAGCATGAATTCCATGAGTTACACAAACAGTATGTTGGGACATAGAGTGTGACAACAGATCTAGCTTGAAATAGGACTAGTGTAATTATTATTATGTTTGTATATTGGTTTGGATTTGTAAAAGAATATTTGTTTTGTTAGTGATATTCGTTAAACATATTGTTTTGTTAAGTTAGACGAATAATTAAATACAAAATAAATAATAGACGTTTGATGCGTAGCGAGTCGAGATCTCAGGTCGCAGCGAGTCGAGCTGTGAGGTGAGATCTGAACTCGCGTAGATTAAGTCTGGCGAGCCGAGCTCTGAGTTGGGCTTGGGCTGCGAGTTGGACCGAACTCGCAGGCCCATGCGAGCCGAGTTGAGCTGGACGTATATAATGTTTTGCACTCCGTGAAAAACATAACTTTTGCCATATTTCTGATCTGCAAATTCGACAAACTCAGAGAAAATTTAATCCTAACGACTAGGCTTTGACGATTTATCGTTTAAAGCTAAGTCTTATTAAACGCAATACGAACATATTCGTTGTTAGTAAGATAACACCGTATTGAGGGATTCCGCACCTTAATACTACAGATAACGAAGTTATCGATCTTAAAACTAGGGGACTTACATCTGGTATCAGAGCTTTCGGGATAAATACGAGTGTGTTCATAAGTTTTAGTGTTATTGCGTTTTTGATTCGGGTCGTTTTTACGTACATTCTTGCAATACTAACGATCAAAATCATTCTCTGTACATTTTAGGGTTTGTTTACGGTCGAAATTTTAAGTTTCAGTCGTAAAAATACCTTAAAAAATTCGTTTTCGGGTTTAACAGCCGTTTCGCGAGTCGAGATTAGGGTTCCAGCGTAGCCTGCGAACCGAGTTGAACTAGTGAGTCGAACTGAGGCTTGCGAGTCGAACCGAGATCCCTCGCGAATCGACATCACTTGCGAATCGACATCTTTTAGCAATCTGAACTGAGACTTGCGAATCGACTTACTCTGCGAGTCGAGCTGAGATTGCGAGTTGAGCTGAGTCTTGCGAGTTGAGTTTTCTGAATTCGCTGAAACAGTTTAATTTTACGTTTTTTAAGATGTCTGACTTAAGTAGAATGATCGAAATGGACCATGAGGTGGGAAAGTCAAACGTTCCACCTAAGTTGTTAAGAATCGAGGATTACTACAATTGGAAGGACATATTTGAATCTTACTGTAGATTCCATGACCTGTCAATCTGGATGTGTATCAAGAGTGGATACACACCACCTACTCAAACTGTTCAAAATGCTACTGTGGTTCTTACCTATGCAAACATGAGTGATCAAGAGAAGGAAGCTTACAGAAATGAAAATAAATCACATTCATGCATAAAGATGTGTCTTCCTAAAGAGATTGCACATCAACTCAAGTCTTTTCATACTGCTAGAACGCTCTGGGAAGCTCTAGAGAAAAGAGGTGAGGGAAGTCCACAGGTGAGAGCTGGCAAGAGGAGTCTTCTTAAAAAGCAATTTACTATGTTTAAAGCTTTAAAAGGAGAAGATCTTGATGCCTATGTCATGCGTTTCTACCATCTGCTAAGTGAATTAGAATACCATGAGATTGTTGAAGAAGAAGTATCTAAAACCGACAAGTTTCTTGAGGGTTTGCCTTCTAAATGGGAAATGTATGGTGTTATGATTAAGGATAACGAAACTAGGTATTCTACTATGACCTTAGAGCAAGTCATTGACAAGCTGAAAGGTTATGATTTCTCCAAGAAGTCAAGAGATAGTGATTCTGATCAGGTTCAGAACCCTGGGTTGTATCATGGAAAGTCAAGTCTTTCGACTGCGTCATCTAGTTTGACCACTGCATTGTTAGTTGGTGATACTAATGAAAATGGAGAACTGATTTCTGAAGATCTGTGTTTTATTTCCTCCTCTGGTGATGAGACAAAGGGAAAGAATTCTGAGAAGTCACCTCAAGAGCATCAGAAGATGCCGATGAGTGTGAAATCTGCTGAACAACAACTGTCTGTTCTTGCTTCCTTTGTGGCATCATATGAGAACTACATAGAGGGAAAGATCAATGATCCTATTCTGTTTGATGAGGATTATGAGCAGATAGATTCTGATTATCTTGAGGAATTGGAGCTTCAAGATCAACTAGCGTTGATATCTAGAAAGGTGAAGAATTTCCTCAAGAGAACTGGTAGAAAGGTGTTGGGCAATAGATCAGGGTTTGATAAAACCAAGGTCAGATGCTTTAACTGTCAGGGTATTGGTCATTTTGCTAGAGAATGCCAAAGACCTAAAGTAGAAGCACAAGGAAAACAAGGTTCGGGAAGTACTCTTGCTTCCAAAGCCTTAGTGGTGAAGCAGTTGGATGGCTCTTATGATTGGCAAGCTCATTCTGAGGAAGCTTTGATGGCCGAGATCGAAGAGACAACTACTGGATCAGTGTCCTACATGCCCACTGATATGGAACAGAGAGTAGAGGTGCCTAAGTCTGAAGTGAAGGCAAGTGATGATGACGTGCTATATATGGATTCAGTTCCAGATATGAGTCCTGAGGAATTCGTGGCACGCATGGCTGAATTACAAACTGACAAGAAGAAGGTATGTTTAGATATTCTTAATCTTGCTGATGTTTGTTACTTAGTTACTGATTTACAATCTCAGAATAGTATCTTAACTGTGTCAAATAGCAATTTGTCATCACAATTAAATATGGATAAGGAATCATATAAGACTGTTAGATCTGAACTTGATCAAGCTATTATGGATATTCGTAGATTAAGTGATGATAAACAGGTCTTAAAAGATAAAATTAAGTCTGATGCGTCGGATAGAACAAAACTTAGAGATACCATAAGTGAAAAATCTGTTGTCATAGATGGTCTCTATATGAATATCAAAGACTTAAATGAGACGATTGCTAGTAAGGATCAGGAAATAGTCAACCTTAACTTAAGGTTAATTGAGCAAAACCGTAAACTTGAGAACTATAGGACATCTAAAATGGATAAAATGTTAGATGCTCAACGTAGTGTAAAGGACAAGACTGGGTTAGGTTACAATGATGTATCCCCGCCTTTTAATGCCAATTACACTCCTATTCCTGAAGACTCTGAGATGACTGAAGTTAATCCTTAGATTTCAGTAGCTGATAAACCTGAACAGTCAGAGACACAGAAAGATGTTATTAAGAACGTATCATTAGATAATGGCAAGGCTTCTCAGTTCACCAAAATACAGTTTGTATCGGGTGGAGTGATTAACGATGCTAAGATTAATGATAAAGTTGATAAGGAACAGTTTAAACCTTTAGTGCCTAAGACTCCGGATGAGAAAGCAAAAGTGAGTAAATCACGCAAGCAGATGTCATGTTTCAAGTGTCATCAAAAGGGACACGTGGCTTCGTGTTGTCCTAACAAAAAGCCTGAAACACCACATAAGCTTGTGATGGATGAAAAGACACAGACCGACTCTAGTATGACTGTAGACGGGTTAGATACCAAACCTAAGTTAGGTAATAAACCTGTTAACATTCTTAAAAGAGATGGTAAGCATAGTGTCTCCCCACCTAAACCTAAACGGCCATATACTCAAAGTGATAATTCTGTCTATAAGCCTAGGGATGTGACACCGTCGAGGTTTAGAACTTCAAGTAGAGGCCATAGTCATTATGAGAGTGGTACTACTTCGCGATCACATGAGTTTAATTATAATTATCATAATAGAGCTCATAATTTTGGGCCTAAGAGGTTCTCCTCAAATTCACCTCTTAAGGTTGATCGTCCACAAACTAAAGCTACTTCGAAAGTAACCAAAGCTCCTGATGGGAAGGATGGTTATTTTAAAGAGCTTAAGTTTGTTGATGATAAGGGACAAACCAAGACCGTAATGGCTTGGGTCCCTCTTGATAACTGATCTTATTTTGTGTTATGTGCAGGAGCATGCTGTAAACAAGGACAGCTGGTGGTATGTAGACAGTGGATGTTCAAGACACATGACAGGAGAACGAAGTCTACTGGAGGACTTCAAGGAGAGTCTCAAGCAAAAAGTCAATTTTGCAGGAGATAAAGGAGGAGTAATTTCGGGAAAAGGAAAAGTTTCAAATGGAACTTTGACTCTTGAGGATGTGAACTATGTTGAAGAACTTACTCACAACCTAGTGAGTGTTTCCCAAGTCTGTGATAAAGGTCACCCAGTTTATTTTAATGAAAAGGAGGCCTTAGTCCTGAAGCCAGGTTTTAAAATTCCTGATGAATGGATATTGATGAGGGCGCCAAGGAAGAAGGACATCTATGCTATCAACATGGGTGTTCCTAACACTTCAATGGTGTCTACATGTTTATTATCCAAGGCTTCGGAAATAGACGCATTGTTATGGCATAGGAGAATGGCACATCTGAACTGGAGAAAGATGAATTATATAACCAAAAATGGTTTGGTTCTAGGTGTACCACAAAAACGTTTCGAGTCTGAGGATAAGTGTGTTCCTTGCATGAAAGGAAAGCAGCACAAGAAACCACACAGACCTAAGACTGAAAATTCTATCTCCTCGCCATAAGAATTGCTACATATGGATCTCTTCGGCCCTATAAGCAAGAGAAGTATAGGTGGCAAATGGTACTGTTTGGTTGTCACAGATGATTATTCTAGATTCTCATGGGTATTCTTTTTGGGATCAAAGGATGAGACTCCTAGAATTCTAATTGAGTTCTTTGATCTAGTAGAGAATGTCTATAAAAAGAGAGTTAAGCGTATTCGTAGTGACAATGGAACAGAATTCAAGAATTCAACGTTGAATATCTATTGCTTAAGCAAAGGGATATTACATCAATTCAGTGCACCTTATGAACCTCAACAGAATGGTGTTGCTGAAAGGAAAAATAGAACGTTGATTGAAGCTGCTAGAACAATGATTGCTGATTCAAAGCTTCCGGTCATCTTTTGGGCAGAAGCAGTGAATACAGCATGTTATGTTCTTAATAGAGTTCTTTTGGTTAAGAGACATAACAAGACTTGTTATGAGCTTTTGAACAATAAGAAACCTAACTTAAAAGGGTTTGAACCCTTTGGAGTTTCATGCACCATATTATAGACTGGACATCAAGCAAAATTTGGTGAGAAGGCTGACGAAGGATTTTTCCTAGGTTATATGCCCAATTCGCCAAACAAGAGAGTCTTTAATAAAGTCACAGGACGTTTGGAGGTAGTTTATAATATTGAGGTTACGAGCTACTCACCTGATGTTCATAAGGGCTTAGATTGGCAATTTGATTATTCTGATCTTTTTGCATCATTTAAAGTTCCTATAAGTGACTATGTCAGTGATTCAGAGATAGCTGAACATTTATTGTTTGAAGATGAGAATATTGGTCCCGCTTCAACATCAAGTGTTAAGCAGTCTGGAATTAAGACTAATGTTGACTCAGATAAAGCTTCCACAAGTGAGTCACAACAACCTTCAGAGGATAAGTCTCAAGAAACAGAAGATCCTGATGATCTTTCTACAAAGTTTGATGATATACTTACTCCTTTGAAACACTTAAGGATATCTTCTGCTCGTACGGAAGATGTACCTGAATTGGAAGAGATTGGTACTAATTTGGAAGATGAAATACAGGTTGAACCAGTTACTACAACTAGAACGAGTAAGAATCATCCCGTTGAAAACATCATCGGTGATATTAATACTCCGGTTCAAACTAGGCATCAATCCAGAGCTAGTACGTCTGAGAATTCTGAATACCAAAGCTTGTATACTGCAATGAAAGAGACAGGGATTCCTAATCAATGTCTATATTCATGCTTTATCTCACAAGTCGAGCCTAAAAATGTTCAAATGGCTTTAAAAGAAAGCTCGTGGGTAGAAGCAATGCAAGAAGAACTATCTCAGTTCTCTAAATTACAAGTATGGGAGTTGGTTGACCTACCAAAGGGAGAATATCCAATTGGAACTAGTTGGGTATTTAAGTGCAAGAGAGATGATAAAGGAATCGTTACTCGCAATAAAGCTCGTCTGGTGGTTCAAGGTTTTAATCAACAAGAAGGTATTGATTACAATGAAGTGTTTGCACCAGTTGCTAGGCTAGAAGCAATTAGAGTATTCTTAGCATTCGTATCATATTATGGTATAAAGGTTTATCAGTTGGATGTTAAGAGTGCCTTTTTGTATGGCAAAGTGGAAGAATTGGTGTATGTTTCACAACCGCCAGGGTTTGCTGATCCTGAGTATCCAGATAGAGTATATCGTTTGAATAAGGCTCTATATGGATTACATCAAGCACCAAGGATGTGGTATGGAACACTATCAACGTATCTACTTGAGAATGGATTTACAAGAGGATCGATTGATAGTACACTGTTTGTGAAGTGGAAAAAGAAAGACTTTCTTCTCGTGCAAGTTTATGTTGATGACATTATCTTTGGATCATCTGATGAAAAGATGTGTCAAGAATTCGAGCAAGTCATGAGAAAAAGGTTTGAAATGTCTGCAATGGGAGAGTTGAATTTCTTCTAAGGATTACAAGTTGATCAAAAGAAGGATGGATTCTTTATTCATCAATCTAAATATACATATGAGCTATTAGAACGCTTCAAGATGGATGAAAGTAAGGTCTACAATACTCCAATTCCAGTCAATCATGGACTAGGTCCAGATACATCGAGTGATGGCGATGTGGATCCAACTCTTTATAGAGCCATGATCGGATCACTAATGTATCTTACAGCCTCTAGGCCTGACATAATGTTTGCTGTTTGTTTATGTGCAAGATATCAGGCTAATCCGAAAGAGTCACACATGCAAGCTGTCAAACGAATCTTTCGTTACCTCAAAGGGAAACCTGAGCTTGGTCTTTGGTATCCGATTGATGGAGACTTAGATCTCGTAGCTTATACTGATTCGGATTACGGAGGATGCAATCAGAATAGGAAATCTACGACCGGAGGATGTCAATTCCTAGGAGGTAGATTAGTATCCTGGCAGTGCAAGAAGCAAACCTCGGTAGCCATTTCTACATGTGACGCTGAGTATGTTGCAGCTGGCAGCTGTTGCTCACAAGTTCTTTGGATTCAACAGCAACTGCGGGATTACGGGTTAAATATAACCAATACTCCTATGATGATTGATAACGAATCTACTATGTCGATCACTAATAATCCGGTGAAGCACAGTAAAACTAAGCATATTGATATTAGACATCATTTTATTAGAGATTGCGCTGAGAAGAAATTGATAAAGTTAGTTAAGGTTCCATCATTGGATAACTTAGCAGACTTATACACAAAGGCGTTCGACAGAGCAAGATTTGAGACGTTGGTTCAACTAAACGGAATGAGAAATCCTGAGTGATTAGTCTTCCAAGGGTAATTTTGTAATAGTTAGTATTTCTGTGTTCATTAAAAAAAAAAAAAAAAAGAGGCGTATGGCATTCATTTGCTTGTTACCTAAGGGGAATCGCCTTCATTTAAGTTTTTATTTACAAAAACTAAGGGAAATGATAGTACATTAGGAGAATAAGCTTCACAATAATAAGCTTAAGTCGTAATTATGATATGGTAGTAGGTTCAAATAAAGTTGCTTTAGAACTACAGCGGTTCTATCAGGTATGTGTTTATATTTATTTGATTATACACCTATATCCACAAGTTATAATTTGTCTATTTTTAGTAAAACTTTAGATGGCTTCATCATATGATGTACTGGTAGGCAAATTATATGAAATTTTCTAAGCCTTAAGAATTTAATTAACTACTTGTTTATTATTTTGTGTTACTATTCTATGATGTATGACATTAAGTCTTAATTGTTGAATGATGGTATTGCCATACACTGTTATCATACATATTAATTTGAATTGACAAATAGTAGCAATATGGGTATTAACTTAATTACTGGTAACTTTGTTGTACTAAGTACAGAACTGAAACCTTTAATTAAATTAATATTCTCAAATATATTTTGAATTATGCTAGAAGGGATCTTCTGTTGTACTACGTACAGACTTAGATAACATAGCATATTCAAAGTATGTTTGATATTTGTCTAACCTTAAAAATTCAAGTGTATGTTATATGTTTCGAAAAGATACATCATTTAGTAACCGCTACCTTGAAAATTTAATGATGCAGTGTTATGTGTTTTACTTGAATTCTTCAGTATGTCATATAATAGGAAGCACTTGATAATACTCATACTAACAATAAAGAGTTTGCTTAGAAAATTGAGTATAATTTGTTTATATGGATTATAATACCGGTAATCATCTTGGACTGTCTATAATAAAATATTCACTTTATGTGAGTAATGCATTTATTAATTATGCTATGTGGGTAAAGGTACCTAAGATATAGTTTCATAAATATAAATGTATAAATGATAAATTTAGTTGTAATTTTACAGTAATTTATTTGAATTTCATGAGGTATGTATACTACCAATCTGCTTAGACTTTTAAATATATAATTAATTGCTTATTCTTTCTAATATGATCCCTAAGCAGATAAAATCTTATTTACATTGTATATTTACTTTGTTTCAAAGTGATTAATAAAATGGTACTTGATACCAAAGTTTGTATAGTTATATTTTTATCTTATTTTTATTTTTAATTTTTAATTTTTGTGTTTATTATGGTTACCCTTCGGAATTCAATTATACTGTATATTTTTGAGTTGAACAACGTGACAAATACGAGTGAAAATTAATTATAATTTAGACTTGTAAAATATCGGGTTTTTATTTATACTTAGAATTAAATTCGCGTTTTTATTATTTCTGCGAGTTGACATCGACTTGCGAGTTCAATTAAAATCTCGCGAATCGGATATATAGTATAAAAGGGGTCAAACGAGTCAAACCAACCCACCGAACCCACACAAACCTCGCGAGTTCACTAAACTTTGCGAATCCGTCAAAAAGGCGAAACGAGGCAATTTTTGATCTTCGCTTGATTTCGAATTTTAGAGTACGGGAACGAGTTTTTCAATCCGTAGACTTTATACACCTTCAAATTACGAACATTTTGAGGTATATATCAACGGATTTCACAGTTTAAATTGCACGAAATCGAAAGTTTTTATAAACTTAGGGTTTCGGTTTGAAGTTTAAACGATTTGAGTCGATTACGATGTTATTAGACATAGATCTTTAGGGTTTATGTTAAACGAACATTAATGAACGTTAACCAATCGATAGATCATGTTAAAATTACAAGTTTAATCGATTTTAATTGAAAATTCGCAACGGCAGTTCATCGAACGAGTTGACATTGTGAATCAACTCGCAGCGAGTTGATTAGCGAATCCATGAGATTAGCGAGTTCACTTCAATAGCTGCTTGATAAGTTTAGCGAGTTGATAAGTTTAGCGAGTTGATCAATGTAGCGAGTTGATGAGTAAAGCGAGTTGATAAGCAAAACGAGTTGATCTCACCTCGTTAGGCCAGTTTATGCGAGTCCGGAATTTACAAACATTTTAATTTTTTTTGTAATAACTTTTATATAATTAATTTAAATTAGACTTAAGACTTTTAGTTATAAGTTAAATTTTTATATACGACTTGAGACTATTTTTGTAACAAGTTATATATAATTTTAATTTTAAACTAAGATGTTTGATGAATCTCGATTCATAATACGTAATAGTTTAAATATTTTTAATCGTGCATTAAATTATATCTGTTGTTTGTGTTTATCTTACAGATATGGCTAGAGCATTTGATAAGGGTCACAACATTTTGGTTGATCTGAACCTTGAGGCCAAGCGGGCTGACAGGGTTGCTGATATTTTACGTTTTCTAGCACGATCAAGGATTAGATACGCCATTACGGCCAATCCTCCTATCTCACAGGCTATACTGAATGATTTCTGGACGGATATAGTATATGACGAATCTGTCAACCCTCCAGAGGTTAGAGCTACGGTTAGTGGTCAGCCTGTTACATTTTCAACTGGTAATCTCCGTGAGATTTTGCAGCTAGGTACCGTAGAATAGGAGAATGGGGATATTGAGTACCCTATGGATTTTATTGAGGGTGCTATAGGTCGTATGGGATATACAGGAGACAGGCGTGGACGTCAGTTCCAGAAGCCTCTGGTTATTGGTCAGTGGAGGTTTCTTTGGCACGTGATGAATATAGTCTTCGCAGCGAAGAAAGGTGGCTTTGATGAGTTGAGCCCTGCGATTCTATCGGCTGCACTGTCACTGGTTTATAATAAACCATACAGTATTTGTGATTATCTTTTTGGTGAGATTGCGAAACAGATATCGGGGTCTGTTAGATCAAGATTTTTGGTTTACCCGCGATTTTGCATGCTGATTATCCGTGCGCGTCTACCGGATTTGGCTATACCTGAACCACATCTAGTGGTTAATACGATTGACCATCGTGGGTATAATGCCATGTTTATGCAGACAGTTAGGAAAGAAGGAGTGGTGAAACAGGAAGTTAGACCACTTTTCGGATATATTGTTGATCCGAACTACGTTGCACCGCCAAATCATGGGTGGTTAGACGTAGCTCCTGCTGCTGTTGCTGCTCCTGCTATTGCTGATGTTGTACCAGAACCTGCAGCTGAGGAAGCTCAACCTGAATATCCACAAGGGCTCCTTAAGGATGTTCTTATTCAGGTTGGTCAGGTGGATCAGCAAGTGAATCAAGATGTTGCTGCACAGGTTGTGCAAGAGGTTTTGGAGCAGAATGATGATGCAACAAATCCTTTGCTTCAAGACATTGAGAGTTATTTAGCACCACCTGAGGTAATATTTTATTTATGTAATAATATAGATGCTTAGTTGATAGATTGTTTTATTAATTATAGATGCATAATATTATTATATAATGATTCTGATATTAGATATTTAGTAAATTGGATATTATTTCTGATTTTAAAATATAAATATCATTAACCGAACAGGAAGCTGAAGCTGAGGCTGCAAATCCCGAAGTTATATTACTTGAGGATGAGCAGATACAGCTTGATAGATCAGTTGTTGTACCGACTGAGGTATTATATCTGATTAATCTTAAATATATAGAACTTGTATGATAGAGCTTACGCTAATCATAAATGTTTAATATATTTAAACTTTAGGATCCTGTTAGATCATCTAGAGGTCGTGATGGTGAGACGGCTTCAGATGAAGATTCTGACAATACACCTTCTCCTTCTCCATCTGCTTCTGAAAGGAAGAGAAAAGGTAAGAATATTCTGGAGGAAGGTACTGAGGAAGTTGAGATTCCTTTGATGAAGCGTCCGAGAACGCTTACTATTCGAGAAGGTTAGTATTGATTATAAAAGTTAAATAATCTTAACTTGTTGTTTATCAGGAGTTGAACTGAGACAGTTAATTCTGTATACAGTTGCTCAGGATACACCACAGGTGGAGATGGATGCACCGGTGGTTACTGAATCGATATCTTTATCGCTTCAGGTATGAGATATAAGTTCTATAACTATGAGTGTTATGCAATTAATTAGAGTTTGAGACAGAGTAATCTGTAACAATAACTGATTTTAATTGTGTTTAACTTTACAGCATGAGGTTGCTGATCTAGTTCGTGGAGCTAATTTTCCAACGAACAAAGCAGCTAGATTTGCGACAAGCTTGCTTACGCAGGCTTTGTCTCAACCTCATACACCGCTTACCAGAGACTGGCATATTGAGTCTCTTACACCGCCTGGACCAACAACGATACCTGTTATTCCAACGACTGATGCTGAAAGGATTACATCTTTAGAGTCGAGGGTAAAGGATTTAGAGAAGCTTACTTCTCAGATTCCAGAGCTGGTGTCGAGCAATCTTCTTCTTTCACAGCAGATTCTCAAGCAGAGTGAATCGTACAATCTGTTGATGAAGACTCATGAGACTTTGCTTGCGGACTTCAACGTACAGAGACTGAAGTTATCTTCTTTAGAGAGTCTGGTCTTGAGATCGCATTCAGGACAGTCTACTCAGGGGGAGATATTGGTATCTCTGGAGTCTTGCAGAGAAAATGAGTTGAAGAGGAAGAGAGATCAAGACAAGGACGATGATCCCAATGCACCGAGTGGTGAGCAGACCGGTCCTTCAAAGACTGGTGAGCAAGCTACTATTCAGGGGGAGTCTGGTGCTGGTGCTAGTGGTTCTGGAGTGGATACAAGTGCAGATAAGACTGTACCAGGTGATACTGAAGCTGGTAAGATAGCTTAGTATTATCATAGTACTGTTATATTTGTAATAGTTTGTAGTGAACAAATGTAAACTTAATTTATTTTGTAAATATATTTGGCTTAGGGTTATTATTATTTTAAGTAAAATATGTTTGGTAATTTAAGTTTATATAATTATGTTAAGATAAAATAGTGATCGAAAGACTTCTGACTCATTGAGTAGTCGAGCGGCGTGTTCCGATTAATATCGGCGGTCAAAATTTTATGGTAACATATGCATTTTAGATTTGATTATGGACTTAAGACCGTAAGGTATATAAGTAATTAACAAGTTAAAAATGTATTCGTATTAACTAGACAAATGATATATAATTTAAAGGTTAAATTGATAATGAATTAGATCAATTAACACTTGGAAATTATATAAGTTAATTAATAGTAAATTTAAATGTTTGGTGATTATTCACAATGCATTAGAATTTAAAATTAATTAATATTTGTTAAGTAGACTTAAGAAATTTTGGATTGATTCAGGGTAATCAATAAAAGATTTTATAAGTTATATGTAAATTGCGTTTATATTTTAGGTTAAAATATACAAAAGAATTAATAAAGAAATTCTTAGGTTATTCAGGGAAATTGATAATAGAATTTTAATTATTAATATTTATTTGTATTTGTGTTTTATCTTAGGATTGGAGATGCTTGATCTATCTGATTCGGAAGATGATATTTTTGATGAGATAGATGAAGAGATTGATTATGATCTTGAGGAAGGAGAATTCCAACCACCTACAGATTGGACTGCTGTACCTGAGAATGTGCAAGACATGGGCGTAGATCTAGATGCAAACATTGATGAACACCATGTGAGCCCATCTAGGACAGAAGTTGTTATTGAAAATGAACAAGGTCCAACAATTGTCGATATAGATGAAGATATTGATGATTCAACCTCTGATGAAGAAGAAGAAGTTCTTGTTCAAACCAAAAATCCTGCTGTTGTACTTAGGAAACTTCCAAAGAAGAAGAAGAAGATTGGAATTTCTGAAGTTGATGTTACGAAAAAGCGTGTATCACGTAAAGGGATTATTGGTTGGTACTTTGACTCAGAACTAAAGCTTTTTGCAATCAAAAGGTTTGACGGAGTTCAATATTTTGAAAGAAAGCTTGCAGTTTTTAGTTCTCTACCACGTTATGAAATACGTGATTTGGCTAGATTAGAGATTAACAATCCAAGTCGTGATGATTATGCGGATCGTGTTGAAAGAATCATTAGACATGAGGTTGGTACGAATAAGTTTGTTCAGATTAAGCCAAGAAAGGGAAAAACTATGAAATTACAAGAGAGAAGTCAAAGAATAGGAAGAAGAAGAAGGAAGAAGATATATCCAGCTGTCAGATGCATACAGCAGATTCCACTGAAGACAATGCCACAAGATATTCTGGGTAATATGAAGAGATGGCATGTAGATTCAGGAACTGGAGAAGCTGTTATGGTTGAAGCTGATGATGAGGTTGACGGTGGTGAAAGAGAAATCTTCAGAGTCTATGACCATCGACACCTAATGAACATGTCGAAGAAAGATTTGATTAAGTTGAATGAAAATAGAATCTTGACGACAGACGCATGGGGTGATTTAGGACGAGATTATCAGATGATGGTTAAGACATGTATCAAGATGAAGATTTACGAAGGCAGTAAGATTTACAAATGAAGACCAAAGACAAGCGTGAAGATAAAGACGCTTGAGCTATTGTCAAGGGGGAGTCTGTTGGGACATAGAGTGTGACAACAGATCTAGCTTGAAATAGGACTAGTGTAATTATTATTATGTTTGTATATTGGTTTGGATTTGTAAAAGAATATTTGTTTTGTTAGTGATATTCGTTAAACATATTGTTTTGTTAAGTTAGACGAATAATTAAATACAAAATAAATAATAGACGTTTGATGCGTAGCGAGTCGAGATCTCAGGTCGCAGCGAGTTGAGCTGTGAGGTGAGATCTGAACTCGCGTAGATTAAGTCTGTCGAGCCGAGCTCTGAGTTGGGCTTGGGCTGCGAGTTGGACCGAACTCGCAGGCCCATGCGAGCCGAGTTGAGCTGGACGTATATAATGTTTTGCACTCCGTGAAAAACATAACTTTTGCCATATTTCTGATCTGCAAATTCGACAAACTCAGAGAAAATTTAATCCTAACGACTAGGCTTTGACGATTTATCGTTTAAAGCTAAGTCTTATTAAACGCAATACGAACATATTCGTTGTTAGTAAGATAACACCGTATTGAGGGATTCCGCACCTTAATACTACAGATAACGAAGTTATCGATCCTAAAACTAGGGGACTTACACAGTAACAACTTTGTAAAATTGTTCGGCCAAACGTTTGTTAAATTCATTCTTCTGACCAACACGAATCCGATCATCATAGAGTTTTCTCAAATCTTTTTCATGAAAGTTAATCAAACTCATCGGATCATACAATCTAAACGTTGATTGTCTCAAATTCCAAATACCTCCAACTTCTGGCCACGGTTCTGAATCTGGAACAAAAGTAATAACCGCTTCACCAGTTTGTGAATCGAGTTCCCATTTAACAAGTCTTCGCAGAAAATAATAAGGAACTGGTTCAAGAGGTATCTCAGTCAAACAGTTAGCTAGCGGATAGTGAACTTTAACCACAGGCTTCCTGGTAACTGGATCAATTTTCTTTTTGAACGTATACCGAGTACCCAACGTCGGTTTCAACTTAGAATATTTCTTCGATAACACTTCTCGACGTAAATTCCGCTGAATAAACTCGGCATAATCATTCTCGAACGGATTAATCAATTTAAGCTGAGCTAATCGATTAATCTCTCCTTTTGGCAACGTGCTTAATCGATCAAAACGCATTTTGAAGTATTGAACTCCATCCTCTCTCTTAATCATAAACAGATTTCTCTGACACTTCCAGCTTTTAATAACTCCGGTATAATTTCGACTAACCCGGTAAAATTGACATTTAACTGGAATAGGAACAGGATTACGTCCCTTAGGCCACCATTGCTTGTTTCTTTCTTTCTTTGCCTCAGCAGTGTATTTCCTTGGAATATCCATAGATTCTTGAGCTGCTGAGTCTGGTGCCTATGTCTCTTGAGCTGGAGTTGCAGCAGAACTTGATTCTCCATGTTGAGCTTTAGCAGGCCTCTCATCTTCACTTGAATCAGATTCTATAATCGGTGCACCATCGTAAGCTTCCCCAGATTGTGCATCATCATATGTTTCATCTGAATTCAACTGTTCCTCTTCAATCGAAACATCATCATTCATCTCAAAAACATTATCCGTTTCTTCCTCAGAGCCAACTCCACTGGCCATTCTCTGAATAAACGATAAGTCAGCGAATGAATAGTCAACAGCCAGCGGTCTCGGTTGCCCTGGAATATCATCAACACAAAAGTAATCCAAAACAGAAACATTTTCATTAACATTTTCAAGTACAGGGTTGGGATTTACAGACGCAGGTTCACTTGACTCTAAATTGGGTACCCCGGACCCAGACTCCCCCGAGGCAAGTAACCTGCCTTCCAAAACATTAACCCTAAGCTTCGTTTCCTCAAGCTCCTTAGATTGAACCTCGATCAGTGCAGACTGCTCAGCAATCTTTTCGTCTTGAGCCTCCAGCTTTTGCTGCATCTTCTGCATATTTTCCATCATCTGTTGCAGAAATGCTGGAGTCGGTTGAATCGCAAAATCATCTTGTGGCGACGGGTTGACTGGAGCTCTTGCTGACGAAGAACGACGAACACGACGACTAGGTCGATAAGTTACATCAGCAGAATCATCGTCACCTCGAGTACGTTTCACAGTATCCCGAGGAGGAACATACTTACGTCCTGCCCTGATCCGACGCTGAATTCTCAAATATCGGAATGAATCGGTAATCCGGATATTTTCCATCTCTGAGGGGTGTGGAACTGTACCATCCGAATGCTCAGGCGTCGGACCACCATCCTGAGGACCTACATTTGCTGTAGCTTCAGAATCAGAACCCTCAACAGTGTCCTGAGATGCTGAATTGTCCGAGTCAACATGCCCAAATTGCTCAATATTTTCCAAGAGAGCATCTACATTCTCCCCCGCAGCTTGAACAGGAATGTTCACAAGCGGTTGCTGCGGTTGCTGTGGTGCCGGAATGTCAATATACTGAGGTTCCGGTGGGGGTACGTAATTCACATCCACAATAGCACCAAATAAGGGAACATCCCTTGCTGCCTCAACCCCTTTCTCATAACCTGCACAAACGGTAAAGATCCGATTCATCATCGGTGAAATCTTTAGTTGCTGATCAATATCACCCTGTGCCTAAAGATCTGGATGATGGCGATTAATGTGAAGCTGAATGAATCGCGGATATAAGATCCATTTCTGATCCCCGGCGTTTGCATTATCAACCATAACCTTGAATATAAAACCCGAGAAGTTGAACGGCTTGTTGTACACTAACGCTAACATGGCGGAAGCCAGACTTCGGCTCATCCCATCCGTTCCACCTTTCCTATTTTCCAAACAAACAATAATCACGTGCATCAAATATCTCCAAACACGTGTGAGATTCGCTTTCCGATACTGATCAGTAGGAATCCCGGGATATCCAATCCTTTGCATAGCCCCCGTAACGAAAATAGGATCAAAACTGACTGGCATATTCGGTTGATCGTTCAGCTGTAAAAGTTCCCGAATACTCTGTTCTGTAATAGTGATTTCCGTACCAAGAACTGTAGAGACCAGTCGTCGAACGTTGTTATCAGTAACAACATTTGCGTTTCTCCAGAAAGGGTTGATCAGATTTCCAAAAACCACAGTGTTATCGGAAATGGCGTGGAATACCCTTGAAAGTCTCAAAAATGCAATCATCTGACGATACGGTGCAGCTTTATCAGAAGTATCATCAAAGTAAGCAGCAGTATTATGACGCGCCTCAAATATCAAAGCCATATCTGCAAAAACAGAAACAGATTGCAACTCGAAAAAGGTTAGCAAAAAATGTTACATTTTTGGTAAAACCTTTATAAACTTCCTGAAACTAGCGATGTAGCCACTGACGTCGCATAACACAGAGCGACGTAGAATTGTACGTCGCCAAAAATCAAAATAAATTGAAGAGCGACGTAACACTTGACGTCGCAGAAAATTCGAGCGACGTCAAGAGGGACGTCGCATTTTGCAATTTATTGTGAATTTAATCACATTAATAAAAATAGCGACGTAGTGAGGGACGTCGCGTAGGACGTCACGGTAAAAGGCGACGTAGGGAAGGGCGAAGTAGACAATTAATAATAATTAAGCAAAACGACGTAGGCCACGACGTCGCAGCGTCGTCGCAACGACGAACAGTCGTCCCCAACCCAGAAAACCTAACCCTCGATTTTAGGGGTTTTCAAAATCAAACGCACGAAAAGGTGTGGCTTACGATGGTGATCACAAAAATATAATTATAACACGTAATTCATACAATACACCATCGAATTTATCCCAAAACCCGAAACCCTTTAAACCGTAATACATAAATAGCAATTATCGCATAATTACACGGTGAAAAGAGGTGAGATTGGTACCTAAGTGTGCGGAATAACGAGTAGATCAAAACTACGTGAATGAATCGGAATGAAAACAGCTACAAATCACAAAGATGCTCGAAAAAGTGCTACGTCGCAAATCGCCAGAGGGTACGTCGCAGGCTACGTCGCAGGTGAATAGTGAATAGTGTGACGTGTTACGTCGCGGTTGAGACTATATATAGTCTAACCCTATGTGCGACATAGACTGGGACGTCGCAAGCGACGGCGAGAGGGACGTCGCATAGAGCAGTTAGGATGTGATTTGAGTCGATTTTCAATTTTTCAAAAAACCGTTTACTCGTTATTTTAGTAAATAATATCCAAATGACTCGTGACTTGGAAAAATAACTTAGAATAAAAATAAAGCATAAAATGAAATAACTAAACTAAAAAAAATCTTTTTGGTATTTTCTTTAATATCACAAAAAGTAAAAATATAACAGAATAAAATTACTAACACTCTATTTTTGGTGACGGAGTTGTTTTGTCTGATTAGGGATCATATCAGAATAACATGCAATTATTAGAAATAGTAAGTGTTATTTCGATCATCGGTATATTTGTCCACTTTAAATTTACGTGGCACATTTAAAACACCTTTTATAAAAATTATTTCAAGACGATTATTGGTATTGTTTGTCCACCTAAACATGTTACATCCGTATTTGTGAGCTAACCTTTATTGTTAGTATGAATATTAATTTTGTGAAACCTATTATATGATATACTGATAAACTTTAGTAAAAACGCATAACACTGCATATTTTACAGACAATGTAGATATTACAAGACCAAGTTTGTCTCGGCTATCTTGTAACATACACTTGACCTTCAAATTTAGGCATACATCAAACCGACTATGAAGATACTAGTGGCCCCAGATCTGTACTTAGTACAACAGAGGGTCCCTTAGTATGAACATAATAAGTTTGAGACTATTTGCATAACTAATGGATTCAGGTCAGTACGTGATTACAACAATAGTCACCATTAGTTAGGCGAATAACCATATTATTACTATATGCCAAGTTTACATTTACATAATAATTATGACAGTGTATAACAGTACTTCCATTTATCAATTAAGACTTATGTCATACATCATATAACAATTTTCACAAAGTAATAGACAAGTTTTAATATTACTTCTTACTTACTCACAAACCGGTGTGTATCATGCCTACCAATACATCGTGTGATGAAGATAATTTAGATAGAAACTGTTTTAAGTGTGTCAGATAAACCTACTGACACATCCAAGATAAACCTTAAAATTCCATTTTGTGCATGTCACCCGATGTACTATCATATCCCAAGTTGTTTTACAGACACAACTTCAACGTCTATTTTAAAAATGTTGCAACCTCGCGTTTTCTTTAATACTAAAGAGTATAAAGAGTTTGTTGATGCAATTTGTGTGTCTGTCAGTTGGTCTAGCTCGTAGTTCGTTTCGTTAATTAGATTTGTGTTTCCTGACTCCTGCGACGTTGTCTGTAACGTCGCAGGTGCGACGTCAGGTTTTGGGCCTGCGACGTAGTCAACGTCGCATGGGCTTGGGCCTGCGACGTCGTGTGCGACGTCGCAGGTGCCAGAGTTTGTATAAATTCGTATTTACGTTTTCTGTTTAGGGTTGACGAAACCCTAAACGCCAATCAGTAAAAATCTCTGTAAGCTAGTCGATTACAAGCAATAAAGAACGTTTTGGTTTGATCTTAATTGTGTTTCATAGTTTGCTTATTGTGTTTGTGATCTAATCGTTTATTCCGCAAGCGATTGGATTGACTCGGTTCCGTTAGATCCTAGTATAGGGACAAACAACTGGTATCAGAGCAGAAAGTGCTCGTTTTCGGCGTAACGAATCGAGTTCGGGATTAAAGGACGTGATAATCATATTATCTTGTGATTATTACGTTTGTTTTTGTGTTTTTACAGGTTTTCGATCAAGATAACTGGGAATATTGAAGGTTTTCGTCGATCTTTGTTCGTGGTTTTTGATTAGGGCTAAAAAGTTTCGTTTTTAGGGTTTTTGGCCGCAGCAGCACGTTTTGCGACGTTACCTGCGACTTCACTTGCGACGTCGCTTGCGACGTTATCGATTTTGACTTTAAGTAGTCTTTGCGACGTAAAGTTGCGACGTCGTTAACGACGTCATTATTTTGACCTTAAGTGGTTCTGCGACGTACTTCGGTTTTGCGACGTCTTCTGCGACGTCTTCTGCGACGTCTTCTGCGACGTAAATCTCAACGTCGCTTATTTCGATTCTTAATTGAATCATTGGCTTTTGCGACGTTACTTTTGCCGTCGCATAAATTTTCTGCGACGTCTCACTCAACGTCGCTAGTTTCAGATTATCTGTTTTAGTTCAAGTATAATTAATGGCTGCCGATAAGGAAGATATTAGAGGACTTAGGGAAATGATAAAGCAAAGTAATGATATTGGTTCAAGCAATAAACCTCCACTATTTACAGCTGATATGGATTATGTATACTGGAGAGACCGTGTTGAACAATACATTGACTTTCACTGTCCAGAATTATGGGGTTCATTACGTGAGCGTTATGTACCTCCATTAGCTGAAGGGGAATACCGTAGTATTCGTCCTGTCAAGAATTATAAAGCTATGACTCCCGAGGAGAAGAAAGATTTTGATACTGAGAGAAAGTCATTTTCGATGATTAAAATGTGTTTAACCAAAGATGTTCTATGGCTTTTCAGAACTCATGAAACAGCATTTGATTTATGGAAGGCAATTGAAACTCGTTGTGGAGGAAATGATAAGTATAAGGAAGCCAAGCTCGAACTAGTTAAGAAACAGTACGATATCTTTGACATCCTTCCTGATGAAGACACAACTTCTTTATTCACTAGGTACTCACGGTTAGTTGGTGAGTTGTTTGAAGGGGGTTATACTTTTCCTCCAATTGAAGTCAATAAGAAGCTACTGGATGTGTTGCCGAGTTCTTGGGATGTTAAAGTTCAATTTTTAAAAGAAAATGAAGAACTTGCAAACATGTCTTTGGATACTTTGATAGGGGATCTTCAAGCTCACGCGATGGAGATTAAGAAGAAAGAAACAAGGTCTGGTGCTGCTGTTCAGAATCCTAGTGTGTATGGTGTTCAACTCAACTCTGGAAAGGTTTATGGATCTGGAGTGGCCTTCGTAACAAATACAAATGCTTCATCAACCTCTTCTTCTTCTTACGATGGGATTCATTCTGTTTTCATGTCTGGACCTTCTTCAAATCAACAACAGGTTCAAGTCTCACCTGCTATTCAGGAGCAAGCTGCCATTTACATAGCTTTCTTAAGCTCATACAAGGATTTGGTTACTCAACCAAATCTTACTTTGGAGTTGACTAAGGAAGACTATGCTCAGCTTGATGAAGATGATCTGGAGCAAATGGATCTAACTTGGAATGTGGCAATGATCACCCGAAGAATTCAAAAGTTTTTGCAGAGGACAGGGCGTAAAAGCTTGGAAGGTGACGGGAAGACTGGCTTCGGATTTAACAAGAGTAAGGTTCGGTGTTACAATTGTCAAAACTTGGGTCATTTCGCCAGGGAATGCGAGAAACCCAAAATGCCAGCATCGGGATTCACAACACCTTCTACTCCTCCAAAGATCAAAGAAATGGAAGTTACCAAGAAAGGGCCTGCTGATAATGCCCTGATTGTTTTCGAGCCCACAAGTCAGGATTGGATATCCCGGGATTCCCACTGATCAGTATCGGAAAGCGAATCTCACACGTGTTTGGAGATATTTGATGCACGTGATTATTGTTTGTTTGGGAAATAGGAAAGGTGGAACGGATGGGATGAGCCAAAGTCTGGCTTCCGCCATGTTAGCGTTAGTGTACAACAAGCCGTTCAACTTCTCGGGTTTTATATTCAAGGCTATGGTTGATAATGCAAACGCCGGGGATCAGAAATGGATCTTATATCCGCGATTCATTCAGCTTCACATTAATCGCCATCATCCAGATCTTCAGGCACAGGGTGATATTGATCAGCAACTAAAGATTTCACCGATGATGAATCAGATCTTTACCGCTTGTGCAGGTTATGAGAAAGGGGTTGAGGCAGCAAGGGATGTTCCCTTATTTGGTGCTATTGTGGATGAGAATTACGTACCGCCACCGGAACCTCAGTATATGGACATTCCGGCACCACAGCAACCGCTTATGAACATTCCTGTTCAAGTTGCGGGGGAGAATGTAGATGCTCTCTTGGAAAATATTGAGCAATTTGGGCATGTTGACTCGGACAATTCAGCATCTCATGACACTGTTGAGGGTTCTGATTCTGAAGCTACATTAAATGTAGGTCCTCAGGATGGTGGTCCGACGCCTGAGCATTCGGATGGTACAGTTCCGCACCCCTCAGAGATGGAAAATATCCGGATTACCGATTCATTCCGATATTTGAGAATTCAGCGTCGGATCAGGGCAGGACGTAAGTATGTTCCTCCTCGGGATACTGGGAAACGTACTCGAGGTGACGATGATTCTGCAACAGATGATGGAAAATATGCAGAAGATGCAGCAAAAGCTGGAGGCTCAAGACGAAAAGATTGCTGAGCAGTCTGCACTGATCGAGGTTCAATCTAAGGAGCTTGAGGAAACGAAGCTTAGGGTTAATGTTTTGGAAGGCAGGTTACTTGCCTCGGGGGAGTCTGGGTCTGGGGTACCCAATTTAGAGTCAAGTGAACCTGCGTCTGTAAATCCCAACCCTGTACTTGAAAATGTTAATGAAAAAGTTTCTGTTTTGGATTACTTTTGTGTTGATGATATTCCAGGGCAACCGAGACCGCTGGCTGTTGACTATTCATTCGCTGACTTATCGTTTATTCAGAGAATGGCCAGTGGAGTTGGCTCTGAGGAAGAAACGGATAATGTTTTTGAGATGAATGATGATGTTTCGATTGAAGAGGAACAGTTGAATTCAGATGAAACGTATGATGATGCACAATCTGGGAAAGCTTACGATGGTGCACCGATTATAGAATCTGATTCAAGTGAAGATGAGAGGCCTGCTAAAGCTCAACATGGAGAATCAAGTTCTGCTGCAACTCCAGCTCAAGAGACACAGGCACCAGACTCAGCAGCTCAAGAATCTATGGATATTCCAAGGAAATACACTGCTGAAGCAAAGAAAGAAAGAAACAAGCAATGGTGGCCTAAGGGACGTAATCCTGTTCCTATTCCAGTTAAATGTCAAGTTTACCGGGTTAGTCGAAATTATACCGGAGTTATTAAAAGCTGGAAGTGTCAGAGAAATCTGTTTATGATTAAGAGAGAGGATGGAGTTCAGTACTTCAAAATGCGTTTTGATCGATTAAGCACGTTGCCAAAAGGAGAGATTAATCGATTAGCTCAGCTTAAATTGATTAATCCGTTCGAGAATGATTATGCCGAGTTTATTCAGCGGAATTTACGTCGAGAAGTGTTATCAAAGAAATATTCTAAGTTGAAACCGACGTTGGGTACTCGGTATACGTTCAAAAAGAAAATTGATCCAGTTACCGGGAAGCCTGTGGTAAAAGTTCACTATCCGCCAGCTAACTGTTTGACTGAGATACCTCTGGAACCAGTTCCTTATTATTTTCTACGAAGACTTGTTAAATGGGAACTCGATTCACAAACTGGTGAAGCGGTTATTACTTTTGTTCCAGATTCAGAACCGTGGCCAGAAGTTGGAGGTATTTGGAATTTGAGACAATCAACGTTTAGATTGTATGATCCGATGAGTTTGATTAACTTTCATGAAAAAGATTTGAGAAAACTCTATGATGATCAGATTCGTGTTGGTCAGAAGAATGAGTTTAACAAACGTTTGGCCGAACAATCTTACAAAGTTGTTACTGTTTGTGTAACTCATGGAATTCATGCTGACGGACAATTTCCTGCGGGCTGGGTTTAAATGATGAAACTTTTTGAAGACCAAGCTGAAGACACGGGGGAGTTTGTTGATGCAATTTGTGTATCTATCAGTTGGTCTAGCTCGTAGTTCGTTTCGTTAATTAGATTTGTGTTTCCTGACTCCTGCGACGTTGTCTGTAACGTCGCAGGTGCGACGTCAGGTTTTGGGCCTGCGACGTAGTCAACGTCGCATGGGCTTGGGCCTGCGACGTCGTGTGCGACGTCGCAGGTGCCAGAGTTTGTATAAATTCGTATTTACGTTTTCTGTTTAGGGTTGACGAAACCCTAAACGCCAATCAGTCGAAATCTCTGTAAGCTAGTCGATTACAAGCAATAAAGAACGTTTTGGTTTGATCTTAATTGTGTTTCATAGTTTGCTTATTGTGTTTGTGATCTAATCGTTTATTCCGCAAGCGATTGGATTGACTCGGTTCCGTTAGATCCTAGTATAGGGACAAACATTTGGGCATGGAGGTGGGACAGTATCCGTTGACGTCTCCAATTTTGTAGCAACATTCTCATCAACTACTTGGGCAACTGGCTGGTCTAATGGAATAGAAGGTACAACTAGATCAATGGGTGATTCATTGAGAAAGATTTGTGGGATATCATCCACCACAACTAGTTGTGGGATAGCATCAACCACATCGGTTTGAATTGGGATGAGATCACTACTCAGAGTTGGTGTGCATTCCTCCGGTCCTTCTGAAGCTGAGTCTTCTATGTAAACATCGTCCTCCGGGTTCTCCATTTCTATCTCTTCGTCTACCTCGTCATACTCGTCACCCCGGCCGGAAGTTTTAAGTAGCAGTGGTTCGGAGAGTTCCTCTAGAATGAACTCCTCGTCGGTCTCGGACGTAGATAGGTTAAGAACGGGTGGAAGTGAGGATTTAGAAGATTGGGTAGGTGTAGGATTTGAAGAAGTTTTGCAACCAGTCTCATGAGAATGAAAGTCTGTGTCAATTGAAGTAGATGTGGTGTGTGGGTGCCTCTCGTCTTTCTGTAGCCTATGGTCAGTTGTAACTTGATCCTTTATTCCCTTACTTCTCACTTAGACTAGTGTTTGTATTTTGGAATGCCTATCATTGCATCTTCTAAGCATGTCGTCTTGTTCTTTAAGTAATTGTTCAAGTGGGTCGTAAGAGGGTGAGAAAGTAGCATTACTGCTGAGATAAGCTATGGGCGTATCTCTCAAGTCAGAACTTTCATACAGTTTTGGTTCGTGTACAGGGTAAGATGAGTGTGGGTAGACATTGAATGGTTCAGGATAGTAAGTTTGATGTTGTTGGACAGCATAAGGGTCATACTGGTATTGTGATTGAGGATCTAAATACCCTATGTTATCCGAACAATTCATACTATTCCTTTGAAATTCATTATCTAAGTGGGCATCACTCCTACGTCTATCTTGGATTGAATTAACAAGACTATCTAATTGATCTTTTAGTTGTTGTAAAGTTGCCATTGCCAAGTTATCAGTAAAGACAGCACAAGAAGAAGGTTTTTAGAATTAAAGTTGTAGTATAGACGGAAGTTATTCTAAGCTATGCTAATTTAATCTAACTACGCTAATCTACGGGCAGAAAGTAACTTCTAACAAGGACGGTGAATCCAAGTCAAAAAGGATCGCTTAAAAACTAATCTATCTAAACAGGCTCTGAATCGTACCACCGTCCCCGGCAGCGACACCAAAAACTTGTTACGCCCGAAACGGTCGTTCACGCAACGGGCGCAAAGGGAGGAGTTTTAAATTTATAATAGTCGGGGGGAGCCTAATCCTCCGAACTACCTACTAATACTAGGTACGAATACCTGATACAAGTATACGGTAAGGATGATCCAGGGTCGTTCCTCACGACGGCAGAATTGAAATAGAGCTAGTTCTGACAAATCAGTAATTAAGCTAGGGTTGAATAGATTGGTAGTTGATTGTTTGGGGTTTTTTCTTTATCTATTTATCTAATTAAGCTACTAAAACTAAAAGAACATAAAAGTAAAATGGAGGGTAGTGCTTGCTATGACTTCATTAGCTTATGTATGGGGTGATGTCTAAGGTTTAAGTATGAAAACGTCTTTTAAAGATTTGTGTCTTGCTTTCGTCTAAGTATTCATAGTGTAAGCACTAACACCCTACTGTTTGATTTCTTAGACAGTATGTCACTGGGTTGCTAGGCTATGGTGATTCTGATCAGAGGAGGCTGCTCAACTCTTCAACACTTTCCATATGGTGGAATAGTGACCCTTCTTGGAATAGTATTCCTGGGCGCATGAGATAGAGTAACAGACACACTAATTTTCTGACCGTTCTTAACACTGTGAGGATACTAAGACTAGACAAGGCATTTAAGACTAAGACTTGGTTTAGTGACTGCTAACTCTACATTAATGGTCTTTGTTTAGTCCAAAGCTGTGTGGTTCAACCAGGATGTGACACAGTCTTCAACCGATGACAGTTCCTTAGCTTCCACGTATTTGTACTCCACTTGAAGTGTTTCCAACGCTATACGAAGTATTGTGCCGTTTTACAGTCTTTCCGGTGCCACATACTTTATGGTCACTCTGGACTAGTTTAACTAAGTTTGTATTAACGTTTAACCATCTATGATATAAACCATCCCTCACTACATTCCCAATAAATCCCTGATTGATTCACGGTGTACCATACAAAAGGTTTAAACAGTATTTCCACAGCTACATAATTCAGACCATGTTGGTTTATTTAATTTGAAAACATAGATAGGTAGTGACCGGTTGATCAAGGTACATGACTCCTTGTCATACAGGTTCTAACCACGTTTATTGGAGGAAAGGCGTTTAGGTTTAGAAATTCATAATGTAAAGTTGACAGTACACCGGTTTTCAATATGTACCAATTGGGAGCATTATTCCACAAAGGATTGTGCCCACGACTTTCATAGCTTCCACGTTCCGTACTCCACACATTAGTGATGTTTCCGGCGCTATACAAATGAAAGTCGTATAACATTACCTCCGTTGTTTCATAACGATATTATCACAATTGTATATTTAAAGTAACATCACCCGCAATACACAAACTAACTACATCATAACAAGCACAAGGTAACTACTCCCTACGCATAACAAACAATCCTAAATCTAGCTTAGCAACAATAACCATAATCATCATTATGAAAGATAAGGAAAGAGATAACCGTATGTAATGCGTAGTTTGAATAATGTTGAAAGAATACACGAGCGTAACCTCCGCAATATCTTAGACAATATTACAAATAAGCCCCTCAAAATATCCCTAACACTATTACAAGAGTAGCCCCTCCGTTATTCTTGGTTAAATATTAACCAAGAACTAACTAACTAAAACCCTAATTCTAGAGAGAGAAACTAGAGAGAGAGACTCTAGAGAGAGAGAGAGAATGTGAGAGAGAAAGTGAAATGAAGAAATGAGGTGTAAAGGTGTGTGAAGTGAGGTAGAGGTGCCTTCTATTTATAGGCAAACCTTGGATGCAAGAGTACAAGTCCACAAGCATGCACGTACAAGCAAACGAAGCAAGATGAGAGTGCACAAAGGCAAACCAGGCCGTACACGGCCATGATCAAGCCGTACACGGCTATAAAAAGACCGTACACGGCCTTCTCTAGGCCGTACACGGCTTCAGGGGGGCCGTGTGCTAGGCCGTGTGATTCTTTCGGCTTTTCTCGTTGCTTCGGACGGCCATAACTTCTTCGTTTCTTGTCCGTTTGACTTGATTCTTGCTCCCACAATCTCGTAATTCCGTTAAGCTTCTAATGATACCAATTTTCTATAAATTGGAGGTGTGGAGCCCAGGTGTGGAGCCCAGGCATGTCCGGAACATAGTTTGTGACAACAGATCTAGCTTGAAATAGGACTGGTGTAATTATTATCATATTTTGTACATTGGTTTAGATTTATAAATGAATATTTGTTTTATTAGTAATATTCGTTAAATATATTAGCATGTTAAAGTGTTAGACGAATATCGTAAATGAAATAAATAAATATACGTTTGTTGCGAGTCGAGTTCTCAAGTCGCAGCGAGTTGAGCTGCAAGATGAGAACTGAACTCGCGAGGATCACGGTGAACATCAGTAGGTCTTGGCGAGCCGAGTCCATAAGCGGACTTGGGCTGCGAGTTGGGCTGGACTCGCAGGCCCATGCGAGTCGAGACGAATTGAACATATAAATGATTTTCGGTTTAGAAAATCATTAACACTTTTGCTACTCCGATTTGAGACCTGCGAATTCAGCATATCCAGAGAAAAATAACCTAACGGCTAGGCTTTGACGGTTTATACGTTTAAAGATAAGTATTAGTAAACCTAAAACGCGAACTTATTCATTGTTAGTAAGATAACACCGTATTAAGGGATTCCGCACCTTAATACTACAGATAACGAAGTTATCGATCCTAAGAACTAAGGACTTACATCTGGTATCAGAGCTTTCGGGCTAAATACGAGTAAAGTTTGAAGTTTTAGGGATAATCGCGTTTGATTCGGATTGTTTTTGTGTGCGTAAGTACATATTAACGATCAAAATCATTCTCTGGACGATTTAGGGTTAGTTTACGGTCGAAATTTCCTGTTTCAATCTTAAAAATACCATAAATTTTCATTTTCGGGTTTTTTTCAGCCGTTTTGTGAGTCGAGATTAGGGTTTCAGTGTAGCCTACGAACCGAGTTGAACGTGCGAGTCGAACTGAGACTTGCTAGTCAAACCGAGATCTCTTGCGAATCGAAATCGCTTGGGAATCGACATCATTGCAATCCAAACTGAGACTTGTGAACCGAGATTCTGCGAGTCGAGCTGAGGTTGCGAGTTGAACTGAGTCTTGCGAATCGAGTTTTTCTGAATTCGAGAAACAGTTTAACTTTAAGTTTTTAAGATGTCTGATTTAAGTAAAATGATCGAAATGGAACACGAAGTGGGAAAATCAAACGTTCCACCTAAGTTGTTGAAGATCGAAGATTACTATAACTGGAAGGACAGATTTAAATCTTACTGTAGATTCCATGATCTGTCAATCTGGATGTGTATCAAGAATGGATACACTGCACCTACTCAAACGGTTAATAATGCAATTGTTACTTTAACTTACGCCCGGATGAGTGATCAACAAAAGGAGGAATATAAATTGGAGAATAAATCTCATTCTGCAATTAAAATGAGTTTACCAAAGGAGATAAACCATCAACTCAAGTCTTTTCAAACTGCTAGAACGCTCTGGGAAGCGTTAGAGAAAAGATGTGAGGGAAGTCCTCAAGTGAAGGCAAGCAGGAAGAATCTTCTTAAGAAATAGTTTACTGTTATAAAAGCTTTAAAGGGGGAAGATCTTGATGCTTATATCACTAGATTCTACCACTTGTTAAGTGAGCTTGACAACCATGAGATTGTTACTACTGAGACTGAAAGAACCGACAAATTTATTGAGGGTTTACCGTCTAAGTGGGAAATGTATGGTGTAATGCTCAAAGACAACGATGAAAGGTATGCAACCATGACCTTAGAGCAAGTCATTGACAAGCTAAAAGGTTATGATTCCACTAAGAAATCGAGAGAAACTGATTCTGATCAGGTTCAGAATCCTGGGCTATATCATGGGAAAACAAATCTCTCAACTTCTTCATCTAGTTCGACCACTGCACTTTTAGTGGGTAATACTGATGAAAATGGTGAAATGATAATGAATGACGTGTACCTTCTTACCTCATCAAGTAATGAAACTAAAGATACACCTGCTGAGAAGTCAACTCAAGGACATCAAAAGATGCCAATGAATGTGAAATCTGCTGAGCAACAGTTATATGTCCTTGCATCCTTTGTTGCTTCTTATGAAAACTTCATTCAGGGTAAAATCAATGATCCGATTATGTTTGATGAATACTATGATCAGATAGACCCTGATTATCTTAAGGAAATAGATCTCCAGGATCAACTTGCAATGTTATCAAGGAGAGTTAAAAATTTCTTGAAGAGAACTGGTAGAAAAGTGCTGGGAAATCGATCAGGGTTTGATAAAATCAAGATCAAGTGTTTCAACTGTCAAGGTTATGGACACTTTGCTCGTGAGTGTCAAAGACCTAAGGTTGAAACTGGCAATAGCAAACAAGGTTCGGGAAGTACCTTAGCTTCCAAAGCCTTAGTTGTGAAACAGTTAGATGGATCTTATGATTGGCAAGCTCAGTCTGAGGAAGCACTCATGGCTGAGATTGAAGATCAAGAGATAGCTGCTGAGTCCAAAAGCTATATGCCTACTGATGTTGACGTAAAGGTGCCGGAGATTCAAGAGAAAGCAAGCGATGATGACGTGCTGTATATGGATTCAACTGCTGATATGAGTCCAGATGACTTTGTAGCACGCATGGCTGAAGTACAAACTGACAAGAAAATGGTATGTTTGGATATTCTTACTCTTGCTGATGTTTGTTACCTAGTTACTGATTTACAATCTCAATTAAGTGTCTTAACTGTGTCTAATCAGAATTTATCATCCCAAGTTAGCACTTTTAATGATTCTAATAAGACTATAATATCTGAACTTGAACAAGCTAAAAGTGATGTTCTTAGGTTAAGTACAGATAAGATAGACCTTAAGAATAAGATTAAGTCTGATGTTCTGATAAGATTGCACTTAGAGATACCATAAATGAAAAGGCAATAATCATAGATGGTCTCTATATGAACATTGATGACTTAAATCAAACAATAGCTGATAGGGATAGAGAGTTAGCTGAGCTTAAGCATAAGTTAGTTGAGCAAAATTGTAAGATTGAGTCCTACAGAACTTTAGAAATGGATAAAATGCTAGATGCTCAATGTAGTGTAAAGGACAAGACTGGGATAGGATACAATGATGTACCTCATCCTTTTAATGCCAATTACACTAGTACTCCTGAAGATTCTGAAATGACAGATGCTAATCATGAGAAAGAAGTAACTACCAAACCTGAAAAGTCGGAGGCACAGAAGGTTTCTGTTAAGAATCTGTCATCTGATAATAGTAAGATATCACATCACACCAAAATACAGTTCGTATCGGGTGGAGTGATTAATGATACTAAGACTGATGATAAGGTTAATAAGGAGAAAACATATGATCCTTTAGTGCCTAAGACTCCCAATGCTAAGGTTGATCAGAATAATAATGCAAAAGTTGGTAAGTCACATAAGCAGAGGTCTTGCTTCAAATGTCACCAGAAGGGACATGTGGCTTCTTGTTGTCCTAACAAGAAGTTGGAAGCATCATCTAAGTTAATGATAAATGAACAGACACAGACCAATTCTAGTTCAGGTATAGATAGGTTAGGTATCAAACCTGGATTAGGTAGTAAACCTGTAAATATTCTGAAAAGAAATGGTAATCATAGTGTCTCTCCACCTAAACCTAAACGGCCTTATTCTCAATCTGAAAATGTTTTGAATAAATCTAGAGATAAGACACCGTCGAGATTTAGGACCCCTAGTAGAAACCACAGTCAGTTTGAGAGTGGTTCTACTTCACGTGCACAAGGACAAAGTTATGTGCCTAGGAGGTTTTCTACTCACTCTCCTCATAGGCAAAAGACATCAGATCATCAACAGCCTCAAATTCCTGTGAAAGTAACCAAGACTCCTGATGAGAATAGTTATGGTTATTTCAAGGAAATTCATATTGTTGATGATAAGGGACAAACCAAGACCGTAATGGCTTGGGTCCCTCTTGAAAACTAATTGTGTGCATCTTGCTATGTGTAGGAGCAGACTGTGAACAAGGACAGCTGGTGGTATGTAGACAGTGGATGCTCAAGACACATGACAGGAGAGCGAAGTCTATTGACAGACTTCAAGGAAGGACTCAAGCAAAAAGTCAATTTTGCAGGAGATAAAGGAGGAGTGATTACGGGAAAAGGAAAAGTTTCAAATGGAACTTTGACTCTTGAGGATGTGAACTATGTTGAAGAACTAACTCACAACCTAGTGAGTGTTTCCCAAGTCTGTGATAAAGGTCATCCAGTTTACTTTAATGAAAAGGAGGCCTTAGTCCCGAAGCCAGGATTTACAATTCCTGATGAATGGACATTGATGAGGGCACCAAGGAAGAAGGACATCTATGCAATCAACATGGGTGTTCCTAACTCTTCAATGGTGTCTACATGTTTATTATCCAAGGCTTCGGAAGCAGATGCTTTGTTATGGCATAGGAGAATGGCACACCTGAACTAGAGAAAGATGAATTACATAACCAAAAATGGTTTGGTTCTAGGTGTACCACAAAAACGTTTCGAGTCTGAAGATAAGTGTGTTCCTTGCATGAAAGGTATGCAGCACAAGAAACCACACAGATCTAAGACTGAAAACTCTATCTCCTCACCATTTGAATTGCTACACATGGACCTCTTCGGCCCTTTAAGCAAGAGAAGTCTAGGTGGCAAATGGTACTGTTTGGTTGTCACAGATGATTATTCTAGATTCTCATGGGTATTCTTTTTGGGATCTAAGGATGAAACTCCTGGAATTCTAATTGAGTTCTTTGATCTGGTAGAGAATGTCTATAAAAAGAGAGTGAAGTGTATTCGTAGTGACAACGGAACAGAATTTAAGAATTCAACGTTGAATATCTATTGCTTAAGCAAAGGGATATTACATCAATTCAGTGCACCTTATGAACCTCAACAGAATGGTGTAGCTGAAAGGAAGAATAGAACGTTGATTGAAGCTGCTAGAACAATGCTTGCTGATTCAAAGCTTCCAGTCATCTTTTGGGCAGAAGCAGTGAATACAGCATGTTATGTTCTCAATAGAGTTCTTACGGTTAAAAAGCATAACAAGACTTGTTATGAGATTTTGAACAATAAGAAACCTAACTTAAAAGGGTTTGAACCCTTTGGAGTTTCATGCACCATATTAAAGACTGGACATCAAGCTAAATTTGGTGAGAAGGCTGATGAAGGATTTTTCATAGGTTATATGCCCAATTCGCCAAACGAGAGAGTCTTTAATAAAGTCACAGGACGTTTGGAAGTAGTTTATAACATTGAAGTTACGAGCTATTCACCGGATGTTCATAAGGGCTTAGATTGGCAATTTGATTATTCTGATCTTTTTGCATCATTTAAAGTTCCTATTAGTGACTATGTCAGTGATTCAGAGATTGCTGAACATTTATTGTCTGAAGATGTGGATACTGGCCATACTTCAACATCGAGTGTTCCGAATTCTGGAATCAAGACAAATGTTGATCCAAATCAACCATCTACTAGTGGATCTCAAAAATCCAAAGTAGATACACCTCTAAATGAAGAAGAGCTGACTGACAAATTAGTGGACGAAATCCTCACTCCACTGAGAGAGTTAAGAATATATATGGGTATTGATAACTCACAGCTATCTAGAGAGGGTGTACTAGATTTGGAAGACATTCCTGAATAACACAGTGTTTTTGAAGAAATCGGTACTAACTTAGGAAATGAGATTCCAGTTGAGCCTGTTGCTTCAACTAGAAAGAGTAAGAATCATCCCGTTGAAAACATCATCGGCGATATTAATACTCCGGTTCAAACAAGGACTCAATTAAAAGCTAGTACGTCTGAAGATTTAGAATACCAAAGCTTGTATACTGCATTGAAAGAGACAGGGATTCCTAATCAATGTCTACATTCATGCTTTATCTCACAAGTTGAGCCGAAAAATGTTCAAATGGCTTTAAAAGAAAGCTCGTGGGTAGAAGCAATGCAAGAAGAACTATCTCAGTTTTCAAAATTACAAGTATGGGAGTTGGTTGACCTACCAAAGGGAGAATATCCAATTGGAACTAGATGGGTATTTAAGTGCAAGAGAGATGATAAGGGAATCGTTACTCGCAATAAAGCTCGTCTAGTGGTTCAAGGTTTTAATCAACAAGAGGCTATAGATTACAATGAAGTGTTTGCACCAGTTGCTAGGCTAGAAGGAATTAGAGTGTTCTTAGCATTCGCATCATTTTATGGTATAAAGGTTTATCAGTTGGATGTTAAGAGTGCTTTCTTGTATGGCAAAGTGGAAGAATTGGTGTATGTTTCACAACCGCCAGGGTTTGCTAATCCTGAGTATCCAGATAGAGTATATCGTTTGAATAAGGCTCTATATGGATTGCATCAAGCACCTAGGGCATGTTATGGAACACTATCAACGTATCTACTTGAGAATGGATTTACAAGAGGATCGATTGATAGTACACTGTTTGTAAAGTGGAAAAAGAAAGATTTTCTTCTCGTGCAAGTTTATGTTGATGACATTATCTTTGGATCATCTAATGAAAAGATGTGTCAAGAATTTGAAAAAGTCATGAGAAAAAGATTTGAAATGTCTGCAATGGGAGAGTTGAATTTCTTCTTAGGATTACAAGTTGATCAAAAGAAGGATGGATTCTTTATTCATCAATCTAAATATACATATGAGATATTAGAACGCTTTAAGATGGATGAAAGTAAGGTCTACAATACTCCAATTCCAGTCAATCATGGATTAGGTCCAGATACATCGAGTGATAGCGATGTGGATCCAACTCTTTATAGAGCCATGATCGGATCACTAATGTATCTAACAGCCTCAAGGCCTGACATAATGTTTGATGTCTGTTTATGCGCAAGATATCAGGCTAATCCGAAAGAGTCACATATGCAAGCTGTTAAACGAATCTTTCGTTACCTCAAAGGGAAACCTAAGCTGGGACTTTGGTATCCGATTGATGGAGACTTAGATCTCGTAGCTTATACTGATTCGGATTATGGATGATGCAATCAGAATAGGAAATCTATGACCGGAGGATGTCAATTCCTAGGAGGTAGATTAGTATCCTGGCAGTGCAAGAAGCAAACCTCAGTAGCCATTTCTACATGTGAAGCTGAGTATGTTGCAGCTGGCAGCTGTTGCTCTCAAGTACTTTGGATTCAACAACAACTGCGGGATTACGGGTTAAATATAACCAATACTCCTATGATGATTGATAATGAATCAACTATGCCGATCACCAATAATCCGGTGAAGCACAGTAAAACTAAGCATATTGATATTCGACATCATTTTATTAGAGATTGTGCTGAGAAGAAGTTGATAAAGTTAGTTAAGGTTCCATCATTGGATAACTTAGCAGACTTATACACAAAGGCGTTCGACAGAGCAAGATTTGAGACGTTGGTTCAACTGAACGGAATGAGAAATCCAGAGTGATTAGTCTTCCAAGGGTATTTTTGTAATAGTTAGTATTTCTATGTTCTTACAAAAAAAAAAAAAAAAAGGCGTATGGCATTCATTTGCTTGTTACCTAAGGGGAATCGCCTTCATTAAAGAATATAAACATAATATTCTTTAAAATGTTTAAGTTTTTATCTGCAAAAACTAAGGGAAATGATAGTACATTAGGAGAATAAGCTTTACAATAATAAGCTTAAGTCCTAAGTATGATATGTTAGTAGGTTCAAATAAAGTTACTTTAGAACTACAGCGGTTCTATCAGGTATGTGTTTATATTTATTTGATTATACACCTATATCCACAAGTTATAATTTGTCTATTTTTAGTGAAAACTTTAGATGGCTTCATCATATGATGTACTGGTAGGCAAATTATATGAAATTTTCTAAGCCTTAAGAAGTTAATTAACTACTTGTTTATTATCTTGTTTTACTATTCTATGATGTATGACATTAGTCTTAATTGTTGAGTGATGGTATTGCCATACACTGTTATCATGCATTTTTAATTTCAATTGACAAATAGTAGCAATATAGGTATTAACTTAATTACTGGTAACTTTGTTGTACTGAGTACAGATCTGAAACCTTTAATTAAATTAATATTCTCAAAAATATTTTGAATTATGCTAGAAGGGATTCTCTGTTGTACTAAGTACAGACTTGGATAACATAGCATATTCAAGGTATGTCTGATATTTGTCTAACCTTAAAGTTCAAGTGTATGTTATATGTTTCGAAAAGATACATCATTTAGTAACCACTACCTTGAAAATTTAAAGATGCAGTGTTATGAGCTTTACTTGAAATTCTTCAGTATGTCATATAATAGGAAGCACTTGATAATATTCATACTAACAATAAAGTGTTTACTTAGAAAATCGAGTATAATTTGTTTATGTGGATCATAATACCGGTAATCATCTTGAACTGTCTATAATTAAAATCTTCACTTTATGTGAGTAATGCATTTTTTTAATTATGCTATGTGGATAAAGGTACCTAAGATATAGTTTTATAAATATAAATGTATAAATGATAAACTTAGTTGTAATTTTATGGTAATTTATTTGAATTTTATAAGGTATACATACTAACAATCTACTTAGACTTTTTAATAAATTTTAATAGCTTGTTCTTACTAATATGATCCCTAGGCAGTTAAATTCTTATTCAGTTGTGTTATGTATTTTATTTTATTGAAGTATTTAATAAAATGGTACTTGATACCACTGTTAGTTTTTATGTTTCGTATTTTATTTTATGTTTCAAATAAAGTGTTTGTATTTATTAGAATTTACCCTTTGGAATTAAATTATACTTAATATTTCCTATTTTGAGTTGAACAATCGTAACAAATACAAGTGAAAAATCATTTTATTTTAGACTTGTACAAATGATGGGTTTTAATTTATACTTAGTGTTTAATTCGCATTTTAATTTAATCCTGCGAGTTGACTTAGTCAACCTGCGGATCGAGTTCCATTCTCGCGAATCTAATACAGAGTATAAAGGGGAGGTCAAACGAGTCAACAGACCACCGAGCCCACAACATATTCGCGAGTTCACTTATTCTGTGCGAATCCGCTTCCTGGCGAAACAAGGCGAAAACTTTATTTTCGTTTATTTCGATCTTATACACACGGGAACGAGTTTTTGAATCCGTAGGTTTTATACACCACTTCATTGCGAACATTTTGAGGTATAAATCAACGGATTTCACCGTTTAAATTGCAAGAAATCGAAGTTTTTAATAAACTAGGGTTTCGGTTTAAAGTTAGATCGATTCACGTAGATTAATGGATTGTTAGAACACGAATCCTTAGGATTAATGTTAAACGAACCTTAATAAACATAAATGTATCGATTGATCGTGTTAAAACTACCAAAATCATCGATTTTAAGTTTAAACATGCGACGGACGTTCATCAAACGAGTTGAGTTTACGATTTAACTCGCAGCGAGTTGACTAGCGGATCGAGTTGATTAGTGGATCGACTGGCGAGTTGATCTGCGGATCGACTTGATTAGCGAAGTTCAACTGGATGCGAATCCAATTGCGAGTTGACTGGCGGATCGACATGTTATTACTCTGCGAGTCCAGGATTTCAATTTTTTTAAAAAAAATAGGTTAAGACTTTTTAAGTAATAACTGGTAAATTTTGGATTCCTATGACAATGTATATATTTATATCGAAAGTCTACTGATTCAAAAAGTAATCGAGTGGCGTGTCCTAATTTTATATTAGCGGTATAATATATATATTTGTTAAACCGTTAATGACTTGAGAATCTTGAATTAACAAGTAACTAACGAGATTTACATATTGGAATTATGACTTATTAGTTATAAGTTATATATGTTACATATTTATGTATACGACTTGAGACAATTATGTAACAAGTTATATATATAATTTAAAACTAAGACATTTGATGATTACATTTTCATAATATGTTATAGTTTAAAATTTGTTAACGTGCTTTAGATTGTTGTTGTCATTTGTGTTTTTACAGATATGGCTCGACAATTTGATAAAGGTCACAACATTCTTGTTGATCTGGATGTACGTGCAAAGGGAGCTAATAGAGTAGCTCAGGTGCTTACTTTTTTGGCTCGCTCACGTATTCGATATGCTGTTACAGCATCTCCACCTATTTCTCAGGCGATTCTGACTGATTTCTGGACGGATATACATTATGATGAGTCGGTTAATCCACCAGAGATTCGAACAACGGTCAATAATCAACCGATTGTTTTTACGGCTGGTAATCTTAGAGAGATTTTGCAGCTTGGTACGGAAGAGCAAGAGAATGGGGATTTGGAGTATCCCATGGATTTTATCGAGGGAGCTATTAGTCGGATGGGATATACTGGTGATAGACGAGGACGTCAATTCCAGAAGCCTCTGGTTATTGGACAGTGGAGGTTTCTATGGCACGTGATCGTCACGGTTTTTGCACCAAAGAAGGGAGGTTTCGATGAGCTGAGCCCTGCCCTTGTATCAGCTGTACTGTCCCTGGTTTATAACAAACCATGCAGTTTTTGTGATTACATTTTTGGAGAGATGGCTAGACAGATTTCGGGTTCTGTCAGATCACGATTTCTGGTTTACCCACGTTTTTGTATGCTGATCATTAGAGCTCGTCTGCCAGAGCTTGTTATTCCTGAGCCACACTTACGAGTTGATACTATTGTGCTCAGAGGGTACAATGCTATGTTTCTGCAGACTGTTAGGAAGGAAGGGGTGGTGAAGCCTGAGGAGAGAAATCTTTTTGGATATATCATCGATCCTGCCTATGTTACGCCGCCAAATCATGGTTGGCTAGATGTTGTTGCTCCTGCTGCTGTTTCCAGAGCCTGTAGCTGATGTGGGTCATGCTGAAGGTCCACAAGAGCTTTTGGAGGATGTGTTGGAACAACAGGGACATGCTGGGGAATAGGTGAACCCAGATGTTGCTGCCCAGGTGATTCAGGAGGTGCTAGTTGAGCATGATGATGCTTCTGATCCCTTGCTACGGGATATTGATAGTTATGTTGCACCAACTGAGGTAATATTATATTATAATATGGATACTTAGGTGATAGAATACTTGTATTAATCATATAGTATAATATTATTATATAATAAAACTGATATTAGATATTTAGTTGATTAGACAGTGTTTTCTGATCATAAAATATAAATATCATTATACAGAATCCAGAGATTGTTGACCTCGAGGTTGAAAGACCTGAGGGTGAACAAGTTGTGAAGGATAGATCTGAGGTTTTACCGACTTAGGTATTATATCAGATTAATACTCAAATATATATTGAACTTGTATGATAGAGCTTCAAGCTAATCATAAAATGTTTAATATACTTCATTTTAGGATTCTGTTGGTCCATCTGAAGGTCGTGATGGTGAAACGGCTTCAGATGATGATTCTGAGAATACACCTTCACCTCCTCCATCTATTTCTGAAAAGAAGAGGAAGGGAAAGAGTATTCTAGAGGAAGGTTCTGAGGAGATTGATACTCCGTTGATGAAGCGTCCGAGGACGTTGACTATTAGAAAAGGTTAGTATTTATTATGAAGTTAAATAATCTTAACTTGTTGTTTATCAGGAGTTAAACTGAGACAGTTCTTTCTGTATAAAGTTGCTCAAGATACACCACAGGTAGAGAAGGATACACCGGTGGTTTCTGAACAGATATCTTTACCACTTCAGGAACGAGATATAAGTTTTATAACTACAAGTGTTATGCAATTAATTAGAGTTTGAGACAGAATAATCTGTAACAATTACTGATTTTAATTGTGTTTAACTTTATAGCATGAGTTTGCTGATCTAGTTCATGCAGCTAACTTTCCGACGACCAAAGGAACTAGATTTGCGGCAAATTTGCTTACGCATGCTTTGTCTCAACCGCATACACCACTGACACGAGATTGGCATATTGAGTCTCTCACACCGCCTGGACCTACGACGATCATTCCTATCACTCCTGTGACTGATGCTGAAAGGATTACGTCCTTAGAGTCGAGAGTAAAGGATTTAGAGAAGCTTACTTCTCAGATTCCAGAGCTGGTGTCGAATAATCTTCTTCTTGGTCAGCAGATGCTCAAACAGAGTGAATCTTACAATACACTGCTGAAGACTCATGATACTTTGCTTGCGAACTTCAATATTCAGAGACTGAAGATATCTTCCTTGGAGCATTTGGTCTTGAGAGCGCATTCAGGACAATCTACTCAGGGGGAGATATTGGCATACTTGGAGTCTTGCAAAGAAGATGAGCTGAAGAGAAAGAGAGATTCAGATAAAGACGATGATCCCAATGTACCAGAAGGTAGTGAGCAGACTGGTCCTTCAAAGACTGGTGAGCAAGCTACGATTCAGGGGGAGTCTGGTGGTGATGCAAGTGATGCTGAAGCTGGTACAAGTGCTGATAAGACTGCACAGGTTGATACAGAAGCTGGTAAGGTAGCTTAGTATTAGCATAGTGTAGAAATTATTGGTGTTAATTTGTACTGAACAAATGTAAACTTAATATTATTGTGTAAATATATTTGGCTTAAGGTTATTATTATTTTAAGTAAAATATGTTTTATGTAATTTAAGTTTATATATAATTTGATATATGTTAAGATAAAATAGTGATCGAAAGACTTCCGACTCATTGAGTAGTCGAGCGGCGTGTTCCGAATAATATCGGCGGTCAAAATTTTTATATAACATATGCATTTTAGACTTGAGAGTTTGTATAACTGACAAGTTAAAAAAATGTGATAACTAGGTAAATGATATATAATTTAAAGATATAGTTGAAAGTTAAGTTTTTGGAAAATATAACAGTTCAATTGAGTTTTGGAAATTATATAAGTTAATTAATAGTAAACATGAATGTTTGGTGATTGTTCACAAGACATTAGAGTTTAAAGTTAATTAAATATTTACTAAGTGTTTGACATAAGACTTTAGAAATCTTAGTTTGATTCAGGGTAATCAATAAAAGATTTAAAGAGTTATATAGAATGTGTTTATATTATTAGGTTTAATAATACAAAAGGATTAATAAAGAAATTCTTAGATTGGTTCAGGGAAATCAATGAAGAATTTGAATTATTAATATATTTGTATATATGTTTTTCTCTAGGAATGGAAATGCTAGATCTATCAGATTCAGAAGATGATGTTTTGGATGAGATAGATGAAGATATTGATTATGATATTGAAGAAGGAGAGTTCAAACTTCCTGAAGACTGGACTGCGGTATTTGAATCTGTGATAGATGAAGGTGTTGATCTGGATGCAAATGTAGATGAACAAGTTGTGAATCTGTCAACGACTGAATTTGTTTTTGTGAATGATCAAGGAGAATCAGTTATTGATTTAGAAGCTTTTGAGAATGCTTCTGAAGATTCAAATACTGAAGTTGAAGAAATAGAGGACAAATACAAGCATTTGGTTGGTAATCCAATGTTTATCCAAGAAATGCTTAAGAAGAAAAAGGAAAATAAGCCACGCATTTTGAAAGAAGTTGATATTACTGGAAAGCGTGTACTTAAAACTGGCATTATTAGATGGTATTATGACTCTGACCTGAAGCTCTTCGCGATCAAAAGGTTTGACGGGGTTCAATATTTTGAGAAGAAGCTTGCAGTATTTAGTTCGTTGTCTCGATATGAGATTCGAGACTTGGCTAGATTAGATATGATAAATCCAAGTGATGATGACTATGCTAAGTATGTTGAGTGTATCATTAGGACTGAGGGATTATCTATGAAGTTTTCAAAGATTAAGCCAAGG